>JARWLC010000016.1:75771809-78606809 GCA_033318265.1 Phyllotis vaccarum | reverse complement strand
ACTTGCCAGCTCTATATATGCAGTGTTTTACATGCTTAACATAGATTTTAATACAGTTGTAGCTCTTACTTGAGATAAATCGACTCGAGGTGACAAATAGGCAAGTGTCTGGAAGAAGTGGGGGGTTGTCTGATTTAAAACTCCAAGAGACCTAGAGAGCCTTCAATCTTAGATTGCACAAATACACATTTTATTCAGCAAGACATGATAGATACTTTATTGCAGGGCTGTTCTTTTTTAAATTCACTAGATGCAACTGAGAACAATCTAAAGCTATAATATATTAATAAGATTAGCCAGGTATAGAGAAAGAAGAGCTGGTAATCTAAGTAGTGTAATTTATCAAATGCTTTAAAGATGTTACATAAACATTTCTTAATCTCAAATGTCTTTTCTGCTTCCTTTGTTTTCAATTTTCTCTCCTATTATACTCACTACCAGCTCTTTGTGTGTGTGTGTGTACAGTCTAAACAGTTTCCTGATTATTAAAAAGCATGATTGTATATAAATGCAAAGCAGTTTAACATTATGCAGGGGGAATGGCTGGCATGCACATTTTACTACATGGACCTGACTTATGACCTTCTTGCTGCTTGATAAAAATGCAGACACTTATTAAAACAGTTTGGTTGCCCAATGAATGTAGGCTTCTTTTTTTTTTTTTGCCTCTCTTAATTAACTATAATAATAGTTTTCCCTTTTAATTGTCTAAAGATAGATTAATTGCTGTTCCATACTTTAAAAAAATAATCCCTAATAAGAATTTATGCTTGGGCCAAATTTTGAATTTTTAAAATTTCCCAGCCTCCTTTCTTTCTGACAAAATACATGGGAGAAGCAATTTAATTGATTCGGTAGCAAATAAAGAGCTGCAGAGAACAATATCTTTAGAAACAGACAATAGCAGCCACCTCTTAAGAGAGTTATTCGGTTAGCTTTACCAAGAGCATGCTTACTCAGCATCACGTCCCAGGTTGACGTAATACATTGAAAAGGACACACCTCTGTAAAGACAATATAACAACAACAACAATATGTGTCCATTTAGGCTGCTGCCTGAATCTCTTCACCGGAGGTAAGCACAGACTGAAAGATGTTGTATCGAATAATTTGCCTGTCTTATATAAAATCATAAACAATAGAAAGATTGGTGGGCTGGTGTGGTTAGAATAGACAAGAGAGTCTAAGGTGATGACCCCGAGGGTAAAATGCTTATTGTACAAGTGTGAGGACCTCTGTTCACATCTACAGCACTCACACAAATGATGAACATAGCAACAGAAGTCTGTAACCAGAGGGCTGGGGAGGAGTGGAGATGGATGGAGGTAGCTGGCTCCCAGGGACTCGCTGATCAGCCAGCCTTGCCAACTGGTGAACTCCAGATTCAGTGAGAGATCTTGTTTCTGAAAATAAGATGGAAAGAAGCTCCACACATGCCAGAGAATCCTCTCTCACACACAGAAGGTACTAAATCGACAACAACTAAGCATGAGATTTAATTCAAATTAATGCTGGAGAGGGGAGCACACTTTGGGTTTCCTTGTTTATGTTTCTCTAAAGAACATTTTTGGAACAAGTGGTAAAACAGAATATCAACTTATTTTACGTGATTAGTGTTGCATTGAACTTAAGATTTTGAATTTATGACTCTTGGTTTTCCTTGATCTGTTGGTATAAAGGAGAGTTAAGGACACTGTAAGTATTAAAAGATGAAGAGGAAGATGCCTGGAGACAGGTTGAAGATTGCTAGACAGATGGACGGACAGAAAGATGGATGGATAGACTGATAGAAGACAGATCATGTGCACAAAAAGATAAAGCAAACACCGAAAATATCCTCGCATTTGGAGACCTTAAGTGAAGGGTATGCCGGTGTCCATTGTTCTGTACAGTCCTTGGCTTTATGTCCTACACTTTTAAAGCAGAAAGTAAAACTAGAGGACTCTCTGTGGACCATGAAGCAGAGACGACTGTGAAAGGGCTTCTCTAACTTAGTGGTGTTTTTAATGATTTAATTTTAGTGTGTTGGTGTTTTGTCTGCATCTATGTCTGTGGGAGGGTGGTGGGTCCCTTAGAACTTGTTGTAAGCAGCCATGCGGATACTGAGAATAGAATCCAGCTCCTCTGGAAGAGCAGGCAATGCTCCTACTCACCGAGACATCTCTACCCCCTTCTAGCGTTTTCTCGACGGTGAGCTACCATATTAATACTAATTTTCTTTTTCTTTTGCTATAGGAACTTTTTCAAATCTTCCAGAAGCTAGAACTTACAGGTGGCATATTTCTTAATAAAAACAGAAAATTTGATCTTATGGCTTCGAAATCAGATGCCTGATGAAGGCTACAGAAAATAATGGACTGCTGGCAAGAATGTGGTGATCAAACTTCATTATCTAGGTCCTTAAAGAACCATCTAGGAAAACATTACTGATAGTAACTAATAAACTTCTAGATTGGGTGAATGTGATGACTTCAGAGAAAGTCAGACATATTAATGGGTTTCTTTTATCCATTTGTTATAAGGTACTAGTAAAAACAGATGCACTTAGAGAAGATGTACGGAGCCAGAATATGCTGGAGAGAAAATACATTGTTCCTTATCTTCCATCTCTCCCCAGTCAGTAAAAAATTGTCAACATAAGAAATAGCTTCAGGGTCAAGATGAAGTCAAAGTGTAGCTGTAGTGTCCTTGTTAAGAACTCTGAAATCTCTAAGGCTGTGCCAAACGCTTTCAGACAAAAGTGGCTCTTAAGACTTTGGAAGATTATATTCAGAGGCAGGCTAATACACCATGACCAAAGGAAGCCTGTCTCAATAAGAATTGTGGATGTAACTTCTATGGCACCAAATGAACCTTCATTGGCTTACAGGAGGCTCTCAAAGCCTGAAGTCACTCATACAAACACAAGTGCCACCATCTTAGACTAAAATGTTCATGTTACCTCAAGAAAAAAAAGGCACCTAGAATTCAAATTTCTATAGAAATGAAGGCTGGAGCTAATGAAGACACTCAGGTGAATGCAGAAGACATTTCTCAACTTTTCTAAAAGAAAATTCCATTTACAAAATCAAATAAGGACTGTCAGAAACAGTAAGCTGAGTACCAAGCACACAGAGCGGTGGTCAGGAAGAAAGGCTCTTAGGAAACGATCTCAGCTTCTTCAAGGGGAACTCCCTCACCTTGGTGTGCAATACCCAAATGTAGGTCTAGGTGGATTTAGAGTTCCTATGAGTGGGTGCACATGTACCATGGTGCATGGGAGGAAAACTTGCGGGTTGGGTTCTCTGTTTCCTACCATGTGGGTCACAACGGTTAGATTCATATCATTAGGCTTTTCGCCTTTACCCACTGAACAATCTTGCTAGCTTTAAATGACAGTTGTAAACTGCTAAATTTAAGATTGACAGGATTCACCACTGCAAGAATGTTCTAGATCATGACCAGTGTGGTAGTTTGAATAAAAATGGCCCCATGGGCTCATAGGAACTGGCACTATTAGGAGATGTAGTTTTATTGGCCTAGGTGTGGCCTTGTAGGAAGTGTATCACTGGTGTGTGTATGGGGAGGGGGGGGGTTATTAAGGTTTCAGAAGCATAAGCCAGGCTAGTGGCTCATTGTCTTTTTAAGATGCCTGTGGGTCCTGATGTCAATTTCTCAGCTTCTTCTTTAGCACCATGTGTGTCTGCATATCACGATGCTTCGCTACATTATGATAATGGACTAAACCTCCGAACTATAAGTCAGGCCTGATTAAATGCTTTCCTTTATAGGAGTTGCTGTGGACGTGGTGTCTCTTCACAACAACACAAACTTTAAATAAGGCAACCAGAAAACTATAGCCCTAAGATCAAATTCAGCTACGGCACTGTTTCGCACCCTAAGATCTAAAAATGACCGGGGAGTCTGCATGCAGATGTGTATACCTGTGATTTTGTAATTCTAGCTCCTGGGCTACTAGGGTGGGGAAGAAGCTCTCAAGTTCGAGGCCACTTTGGCTACATAATGAGTTTCAGGCTACCCTGGGCTACATAGCAAGCCCTGTCACCAAAAAAGAAAACAATAAAAAAGAAGAAGAAACAGGATGGAGGAAAAATCAGATGAAAATATTTTGTGAATGTAAAACAATGTAAAAAAAAATGTAAAACAATGTGAAATTCCATTTTCAATGTCCAAATAAATAAACATTACTTCAACAGGTTGAAGGTTCACCCTTCAGTGATAAAGTTGGCTACTTGTGGCAGAATCTCCATTGCCTGTAAAACCTAAAGTATCTGTTGTCTGGCTCTTTACATGTGGTCAAAGAGATCCCAGCTTAAGCCTGGCATGAAGAAGGAAGTGGGTATGCTGTGTCTTGCGCTCACTTGTGAGTTTCAGGAGACAGCCTAAGCCAGAGCTTGGGGAGATACATCAGTAGGTGAGTGTGCACCAGCTGTGACCAAGGACTGCCCTGCAGTAAGAAAAGTCCAGAACTGGCACAAGGCACCATGGCATAAGAGTCTGAGGAAGGAATCTGGATTGTCAGTAGCTAGCTGTCTGCACCTCCCTTCTACATGTCAAAGCTGTAGCAGCATAGGTATCAACAGAACTATGGCATCATGCTGGATTCAAGTTACATACTGCATTAAGGAAATCTAAGTCTTCAAGCAAGCAACTGGGATGTCTGATCTTACTGTGGATGCTCCCCAAGCACAGGGAGAGAAAGAGAGGGTGACAGAGGCCTGGAAACAAGTGACTAATGTAACTTTCATTTTACCCTTGTTTCTTTTCTTATTAAACTTGAAACTGATGGGCAGTGAAACAAGAGCCAGGATGCTACTGCCAGAGGATGAGACCCATAATACCAAACCCAGACTCTTCCCTGGCTATTCTAGGTGTTGGGAGACAAGCAAGACAGACAAGCAGCCATGAAATGAGGCAAAGAGAAATAAAAGGAAGAAGAAATCCTAGTACTCTGACCTCTTTACCCATAATCAAATATAAAACTGAAGCCCTGTGACTACCAGAAGATAGTAGAACAATTCTCACTGGCCTGTAATCCTAGCTACTCAAGAGGCAGCCACAAGAGGCTAACATGTTCAAAGACTCCCTGAGCTATAAGGTGAGTTCAAGGCCTCTGTCAGCAACTTATCTATAACCAGTCTCGAATGCAAAGTAAAAAGAAGCCTAGGGAAGTAGCAGTAGGATGGTTGCTTGACATGCGCAAAGCCTGAAGTTCAAATTTGTAAATATAAATGGAACCGCTACAGATGAAGCTTGTAGTCATAGGGATTTGGAAGTATCTTAGCAATTTTGGTACCCAATACATACTCTAATCTAGGAAAATGAACAAGCCCTTGATTTAATTTAAAACGTTCTCTCTCTCTCTCTCTCTCTCTCTCTCTCTCTCTCTCTCTCTCTGTGTGTGTGTGTGTGTGTGTGTGTGTGTGTGTGCGTGTGTGTGTGTGTGTGTGTGTGTGTATGTATGTGTGTGTACATGTATTGCTAGCTAAACACTTTACCCAGATCATTTTACTTATTCGGTTGGTTGGTTTTCCAAGACGGTTTCTCTGTGTAACAACCCTGGCTGTCCTGGACCCCACTCTGTAGACCAGGCTGGCCTCAAACTCATAGAGATATACCTGCCTCTGCCTCCTGAGTGCTGGGATTAAAGGTGTGCACCACCGTGGCTAGCTTACTTTATTTTAAATTAAAACTCTTTGCTAATTTTTAATGGCAGATCAAAGCAGGAGAGTGTCAGAGGTAATTCTTCTTCCATCAGGGTGCACGTGAAGAATGAGTGTATTAATATAATAAACATAAATAATTAGGACTGGTGAGATAGCTCAGCCGATTTAAAAAAAAAAAAAAAAGCAAATATTTGCTACACAAGCCTCACAACTTGAATTTGATCCCTGGAACACATGTAAGGGAGGAAGGAGAGAAGCTATTTCACAAAGTTGTCCTCTGACTTCTAAATGGATGCCCCAGCACATACAGACAGACACTCTGTCCACATACAATAATAATAAATTAAATAAAGGTTTAGAAATCAGTATCAAAAATAAATAAATAAAAAGCTGGGCGGTGGTGGCACACATCTAACAACTGTGATCAAAATATTCTTTCCACCCTTGGCAAACATTCTGTCTGAGTACTTGACTCTTAATTTAGCTGGACTCTACAAAGTGTATCTGTCTTTTCCATTCACAAAAAGACTTTAAAGCCAGCCTCATATGACATTTGGAACAAAAAGAAACAGAAACACTCAGAAAGCACTGCCTAGCGCTGGATTTACTGAAGGCTATACAGGTAAAGCCCACAAATCTTTCCAAACTTTCCCTTCTCAGCCCTGCCTTCTCTCTCGCTATGAAATCCTTGTGCTCTTCCCTCAATTCCCATCACCTGAACCTTTCCTCTGAAGACTCTTCTCCAGTTTTTATTTTTACCTATTGCCTACTCCATAAACCAAAGTAATAAAAATGTCCCTGGGATTATCTGGCCTCTTTCAAGAATCTAAAAGAACAGAGGTAGATATAAACAACAAAAATCTGTGAGACGGTGGCACAAGCTTTAGTCTCGGTGCTCTGGATTCTGGGAAGGCAGAGGCAGACGTGGTCCACAGAATCAGTTACAGGACAAGCTTTAAAGCTAGACAGAGAAACCCTGTCTCACAAAACAAAATAACAAAGGCCCAAGATATGAATAACAATAAATTAACCTGCCCAGTCACCCCAGGACTGATGATATAGGCACCCCATCATAAAATACTCATAGGGTGAGCTACAGCACCAACTTAAAACACATTATAGAAAATCACCTAAGCATGAAAGCTGAGAGGGGGCATAGCTCTTTTTTTTATATAAATACTGTGTACCTGTTACAAGAAAGACAACATATTTCACCTATTAGTTTAGCATTTCTGATTTCTGATCTCATAGAATATTTGACACCAGTGGAGAATTCCGATAAATTAAAAGAAAGAAGTCTAATATTTTGAGGGTTCAGAGTCATTTGAAGTGCTTCCATGGAGTGTGCTTTGCTGTAGTAACCCTCTTTAGAGAAGTTGCTCATAGTGAAGATTCTCCAATAGGGGAGTGGCATAAAAGGCCTAAATGGCTTCTGCACAATTCATTGAGATTTCACTGTGCTTACTAAAGCGTGTCTTTCCCTACAAGCATGTGCGACTCCTTAATGATGCACTTAGTACTTGCAGGGGCAAAGTGCTTGCATCCATCCCTTCTTGACCAGAGCTCAGGAATGAGGAAGCCAAATGGATTCCTTTCTTGCAGGCTGAAGTGACATTGTTGTGTGAAGTTTAGCTCCTCCTGATAATGATTCCCACAGCATCAGGAAGAAAACGGTGAGTTTGACAGGTTTTTCCATAGTCCATGTCTAGCTTCAGAAAAGAATGCATCATAGGCATGGTGGTATGTATGTGTAGTCCCCGTTCTCACAAGTGGAGGCAAAATCTCAGGGCTCAAGGTTATCTTCAACTATATAAAGTCTGATACCAAGCTGAGCTACATCTTAAAACAAGTATGCACACATTCGAACTCTGTGTTTGTGTGTGCGCGCATGTGTGTGTAGATAACTATCTGAACATCTCTTCTTTACACAGGATGGCCTGTTCAAAAATATGCTATCCACGATGCATGCTAAACAAAATTCTACTACAGAGCACCATCTCTGCACTCACACTCCCTTGGACATACTCTCACCGTATCTAGTGCCAGTGACTTGCCTGAAGATGAATCTAAGCCATGATTCTCTTACCCATTAAAGTCTGAAAACTGTGTACTCCTGCTTACAGCCTTTTTTAAAAAAAATCGGAAATATCATTATTGCTCATTCAAGAAAGACTTTTATATGATTCTTGTATTCTAAAATGAAGCCTTCAATTTTTTTTATAATACCATATCAATAAAAACAAGCATGAACTACAAATAATTATAAATGTATTCTCTTTTGATTTTCTTCATATACATGTACTATTATATATATTTAGGTGCTAATCAAAAGCAAAAGTAGGGAGACTTCAAACTGAGCATTTGGCTTGCTGGTAGAGCACTTGCTTAGTTAGCATGCTGAAAATCTTGAGTTGCAGAAAATACACAAAGTAAAAGAAAATTGCAATGTAGCCAGAAGTTTTTCTGTTCTGCCCGGGCCCCTGGGTCCTATAGCCACTTGTAAAATAATCACTTAGAGATTTATATTAATTACAAACTGTTTGGCTTATGGCAGAGAATCATTACCAACTAGCTCATAACTTAACTCAACCCATTTCTTCTAATCTATTGTATTGCCACATGTTCTATGGCTTTACCCGTGTCCCATTATATTTTGCTTTCTGAGATGCAGCCTGAAGCATCTCTTTGACTCTACCTTTCTCTTTTATCTCTGCTTATATTTCAAACCTACCTCAAAGCTGCCTTGCCATAGACCAAAAAAGCTTCTTTATTAACCAATGGTGATAAACCATATTCACAGACTACAGAAAGACATCCCACATCACTGCAAGTTTGTGATTAAGATAATGACACACAGTGTATTTTTTAAGTTATTTTCAAGCCATTTGTTTTGTTTAGTTTTTAAAGTGCTGAATTCAAACCACAGCCTTACACATGCTACCTCTGGACAATACCCAAAGTGCCTTGATTTTCTTATTAAAAATATAATATTCATTAAATGAGTAAGGAAACAATATGTTTTAACAGCTTCACATGCATGTCTGACATATACACCATCACACATGAACATATACACAATAAAACTTAAAAATATAAAAATTAATTTTGTAGGATTATCATGGTGACATCCACCTGTAACTTAGAAGTTGTTGATACTGAAATTTCTAATTTTTACATTCTTGACCAAACTTTGGAGGCTGAGGCAAGGGATTATGAGTTCAAGGCTAATTTGGACGACCCCATGAATTCTGGACCAACCTGGGCTATATAGCAAGATTATGTCTTGAATAATGATCAGTCAATATTTTTTAAGAAAATAAGATACAGCGTTAGATATGTTGGCCAATTTCCAGCCACGCAAAAGTTGGTCACTAACTACTGTTTCCGTCCCTCCAAAGGTAGGCCTGTTGACTCAGTGAAGTGTAATGGTACTTTCTAGACTGTTAAGCAGCAATTAACTTGGGTAGAAAGCAGAAAAACTAGGAAGGAAAAAAAAAAAAACCAGTGGATTACAGGTGCCTGTCACTGAGGCATTCTAGCTGTGTGAAGCAGAGTTCTTTCAATGCTGGAGAGATGGAAAGTATTGAGACACAAGACAAGCCAAGTCCGAAATGCTGGATGATACAGAGCAAATTTGATACCTCCAGCCACTGCAGGTTCAAGATCGTTCCCAGAGACACAATATTTCAGGGCTCAGAGCTCAATGTCCTCTCTAAGATTCTTTCCCCTGATCTGCTTCAGGGTCAACAGAACACAGAACTGAGCTGGTGACCTCCATTTAAAAGGTTAATCTTAGGTCATTAATATATTTGATTTAGTTTTAAATGGTCTAGAAAATGACCTGACTGTGTAATAGTCTGAGAAAAGAAAAGATGAAATGAGTGACTGAAAGAAAGAGAGCTTCACCCGGTGTGCTAATCTTTCATTCATTCATTGAATGAACTTACCGGGCTTATACTAAGTATCAAGCACCGCATCAGTTTCTGGAGTTGCAATGCTACATAGGGTCTAGCACTGTATTAGGTGCTAGGAATGAGGTGTGAAGTAGAATTCAATGTATAGAGTCTCTGTCCTGCCAGCCGGCTCCCAAATCTAAACATGGAGACTTGTTATTGATTACGAAAGCTTGGCCAATAGCTTAGACTTTTTTCTAACTAGCTCTTATAAAGTAAATCAACCCATTTCCATAGATTCACATGCTGCCTCATGGCTCATGACTTGTTACCTCATCTTCTACATGTCATGCTTCCACTGCATTTCCTGCAACTCCACTCTTCTACCCAGCATCCTCTACGCCCTGGAAATCCTGCCTAGCTATTGGCCATTTAGCTTTTTATTAAACCAATCATAGTGGCATATTTTCTCAGTGTACAAAAAGATTATTCTACAACAGTCCAGCACTGTACTTGGTCTAGCTCTCATAAAGTTTACATTCTGATAGTAAATGCCACTGAAGAAAAATGAAGAAAAGACAATACAACTTCTAAGTGTGGTAAATATTATGCAGAGAATGAAAGAGATTAGTTTAATCATAACTGGGGGGAAGATATGAGAAGATTCACAGCTATCATAGTTCCGAAAAGCTCTCTGGGAAGGTGGCATTATAACTTAGACTTACTGATAGATGGAACAGTCACAGTCACACAGAGGAGAATTTGATAGAAATGCAAACATCAAGTAGGAGACAGCTGGGCAAGAATGCTCTCAGAGAAGGTGCTGAAGCTGAAGCAGAATGAGCTGGGAGGAAACCATACAAAACGGGAGTGTCAAGAAGTCGGCAGTAGATTTATTAGGCAGCAGTGAGTTTGAGATACCCCAAGTTCCTTTGGAAACCTTACCAATAGCACTTAGCTTTAGGAATCCACCAAGTGCAACTCACTGATAATAACATGTATTGTTCCTATCAGTTACCTCCACCAAGCTGAGTTTGGAACAGCTACCTGGACAACATGCTCTATGACCTTCAAGCAAATCAGTATCAAAGGCTAGAGAAAGCAGGACAATAAAAATAATCTAAGTCAGTTTCCTACATCACTGGTCAATGAGGCTTGCCAGCCTTGTGGTGTCATAGTCTTCGGCATCCCCTGAAAGAACCTGTCCCTTTTAGTTTATATTTGTCTAGTAATAGTCTTTGTAGTGTGTGTGTGTGTGTGTGTGTGTGTGTGTGTGTGTGTGTGTGTGTGTGTGTGTGACAGGACAACTTGTAGAAATCTGCTCTGTACTTCAATGGGATAGCTTCCAGAGACCAAACTCAGGTCCTCAGGCCTGGTGACAAACCATCTCAGAAGCTTCAGAGCCTGTTCCTTTTGGTGACCTTAGGAGCTTTGCATGTCTCAAAGTCCTCCATCTTAGCCCTCCCCACCACCAGAGTCAGAATATAGGAAGACTCACTCAGAATGCAACTCTTAAGGAATTTACCTCGGTTTGGGGTTTGTTGGTACCATAGTTACCTCTGGCAGCAACAACCCTCTCCCAACAATTGCTTTTTATCTATCTATCTATCTATCTATCTATCTATCTATCTATCTATCTATCTACTTATTTACATTAAGACTGGCTGTTGGGCTGGTGGGCTGACTTGATAGATAAAAGGCTCTTAACTCG
The DNA here is from genome assembly GCA_033318265.1 of Phyllotis vaccarum. Taxonomy (NCBI): domain Eukaryota; kingdom Metazoa; phylum Chordata; class Mammalia; order Rodentia; family Cricetidae; genus Phyllotis; species Phyllotis vaccarum. Next base: position 78,595,539 of record JARWLC010000016.1, on the reverse strand, counting down.
AAACGATGTCCTAAATTTAATCCTCAGAACCCTCGTGGTAAAAGAAGAGAACCAACTCCTGTAGGTTGTCCTCAAACATCCATGACAAAATCGTGGAGTAGGTGTGTATATATACACAGACTAAAGTAAATAATGTAAATAATGTAATTTAAAAAAAAAAACCAAAAAACAAAAAACAAAACTTGGCTCTTGCTTCTCTTTCCCTTGACCGACAGCTATGAGACTCAACTGTTATGATGAGTAGATTTGTATCTGTGTTTGGGTACTGCAGTGAAGGACAGTTAGGTACCTGTGTACTTCCTTGAATTGTTGAGTTGCAGAATACAGAAGAGCGGAAGTCTCTCTGGGCTACTTTCACTGCTTGATATAGACATAGGACCTTCCCAAGCACTAGGCACTTTCTTAAATGCATGTTCTGCTATTGGGTGAAAATCTGGCAGTGCTGCTCACGTTCTGTAGTCAAACAAGTCTACTAAGTTAGAGTGGCAGGTCATATTTGTTCCCTCTGTGAATCTCTTCAGTTGTGGGCTACTATGAAATTGCTCTGTCCCTACCCTGAAGCTCTCCTGTTATTGAAGAACTGTGATTAGTAATTACCTCTTCGCTTCTGCCTCACCTCTTCAAACATGATTTTTTTTTGGTAGTACATCAAAATGCTATACTGTACTGTACTCTGTGTGTGTGTGTGTGTGTGTGTGAGAGAGAGAGAGAGAGAGAGAGAGAGAGAGAGAGAGAGAGAGAGAGAGAGAGAGAGAGAGAGAGAGAAGAGAAAGAGAGAGAGAGAGAGAGAGTATCAGCTTCCATTAAAATACTTAAGGTCATTGTTAAGCAAATTATAGGCAAGTTGCCTTTCTGTTTTTGGTGGTAATAGAGAATAAACCTAGGGTCTTGTGAATGCTAGTCAAGCATTCTACCACTGAGCCATATCTGAAGCTTTGTTTCTTATTGTTGATTAATCTTGCCTTTTGAGACTGGTATCAACAAATTGCCCAAGCTGGCAGGAACTTGCAATTTTCCTGCCTCAGTCTCCCAAGTAGCTGACCTGTGCATGAAGCACAGTAAATTTCTCCCATTGTTTTTTTTTTTTTTTTTAAAAAAAAAAGAATAAACTTCTTACCTCAGTAACAAAGTTGCTCCTGTCTAAAATTTGGAATGGTTTTAATTACCTGTTAGTTGATGTGTGAGTATCGGGGGGCCAAGATTTATTAGGGGAAAGTCGTGTGTCAGTCTTTCTTTTTTTAAAAAAAGACCAGAAGTTGGTATTGTGGCTTGCCTGTGGAATGCTTACCTCATGGCTCCCTCCTAGCCAAAGCCACCCTGTCAGGGTAGGAGAGGTTCGGTGGCTGTCCCCCCGTGGGCGGGGGGTGGGGACACTCCGGGAGAAGGGATCCCTGCCCGCGGCCAGCTAGCGTGGGCCAAGGACATTTTTCTTAGGCATTCAGAGCCCCTGACTGGCATCACCTCCCAGGACTCCGAATGCTTCCTTTCTTGTTTTAATCCTCTTAAATTCTTTTTCCCATTCCCGGGTGGCTCGCTGGGTTCCTAGTCGCTGGAGGGGAGCCTCACCCGGCAGCCCAGGGAGGCCCGCGCTTTCAAGTTTATGGCCCATTCGAGGTGCAGGCGGGAGGTGCTGAGCAGGGCTGCGGAACTAATCAGTAATCTTAACACCACCGCCGTCCGGCCAGCGTTTGTGGACGGCGAAATGTCACCGCGTATTTTAATTGTGAGGACAGAAGGAAACTGGTCTTATGAATCACGGATCAATTCTATAATTTCAAGAGTCCACAGAATCACAACCCCCCCCCCCCCCCAGAAAAAGACCAACTCAAGAAAGAAAAAACTGAAAAGAAAATTCTTTGCTCAGAGAACAAAACCGAGGGGGGGGGGGGAGGAAATTCAATGTACTGCAAAAATTGTTAAAGAAACAAAGGGCCAGGCTGTATGCTCAGATGGGGTTGGACCTACACTGAGGGTCCACACTCAGGGTTAATCACAGAACCATAGAATGTGGATTAAACCACCGTGGAAGGGGAAACACAAAGCAACCGAGCAGAGAAATTTTAATCAGGAACAAAGATTACCATAATCCCCTCGATGGGCTTCCTTTGCGAAGAAGAGACGTTTGTCTTGGACAAACGTCTGAAAAACAATAGGAGCGGTGTACTAAATTAACCCGTAAAACATCTAGGTTGGGGAAATACTCAGAAAGCTTGTCCACGGCAGGTAAACTAACCTTTAGTCTGCACCTGCTCAGCATGGGTGGATTGTTCAAGTCTTTGAGGATAAGTGTTTCTTCATGCTTCGTTGTTTCTTGTATGGAAGGATTACCTCATTCAAAAATTTAAATAACCCACTCTCCTAAGACTGTCTTATTTTCTCGGGCATTCCTGAGGTATGATTATTACTGTAAAGCTGCTCTTCCATTCATTTCATTTTCCTGGGGATTGGGAGAAAAGTCCAAAAGAATATTGCACAAACAAAAATCCTTGGCAATTATAACAAAGTTACTGTTTGACAATAATCCCATTGGTTCAACAAGTATAGAGGATAGCGCAGGGGAAGTACATTGGTAAGGATTTACAGGTGTCATCACACCTACCAGGCTGGACACATCTGTAGGACAAATTCCTTTTCTCCTGGGTAACCTTTAAGAGAAGTACTGACTTCTCCAGACATTTGTAAGAATGCTGAATAGAAAATCCAGTATCACAACACACAAAGGTAAATGGTAACAATAAAAATCAGTGGTAAGAAACAAATGTAGCTTGTGAGCCAAGCATAGTAGCAAATGCCAGTAACCCAAGAGTTTGGCGGATGGAAGCAGGAGTATGAGTTCAAGGCCAGACTGAGCTAGTGGGACCCTGTCTCAAAAGTAAAATATTTTTAAGAAGTAATTTGTGAGAAATAGATATAGCAATGTCAGAGAAAAATGTTTTACGAATTATAGAATAGAAGCTAGACTTGTACAACCAGCTAATTGTTGTGATACTGAAAACATGAGATCTTATTATATTACTCACTTTTGTGCCAAAATCTCTTATATTTACTATCACATGTTTGTTTAGCAGATCACCCTTTGATCTCATTAGGACAAAGTAGGAAAATGAGCTGGGTGTGATGGAGCACGCCTTTTATCTCAGCACTCGGGAGGCAGAGGCAGGTAGATCTCGAGGAGTTGGATGACAGCCTGATCTACAAAGCAAGATTCAGGAGAGCCAGGACTGTTACACTGAGAAACTGTATCTTTAAAAAAAGGAACACCAGCTACAAAGGTAACAGTAAAACGCCTTTCTACGAAGCCCAACCCCTTGTTGAGCCAATACACATAACACCCTGTAAGAACAGACCGCTAACACTTCCATGCTAATAATACTGTAATAATAACAATCTTGCATTTATAGAAAGCTTTTCATGCTCCAAAGTGCTTTTCCATTTATTACAGTCTCTTTGATATCCCCCAAATAGTATAAGCATTCATCTTTGGCCCCTGAGGAAAATGTGTTCTTCATTCAAAGAGTCCTTGGCCATCTGGCTTTGTATGAGAAAACAGCCCCAGTTGGTGAGTACTTTGCTCACATGAGTTTTGCTTTTGATATAGCATGATAAAATAGCAATCTCACTGGATATAAAAGCAAGTTTAAATTGTTATGAAATCAGTTGAAAAGAAAGCTTATTGAAATAACAAGCTGTTTATCTTAGAGGTGATTCTGCAAGATCAACAAAATGTTTTGATGAAAATAGTTAACGGTCTATCAAATCGATTTCCTTTCATTCCTGGGCATGCGACTTCCACGTGAGATCATGTTTTCTAGTACCCATTATGGGCTAGTGCAGCCATGGAATCCAAGAAGAAAGCACCAATGTCTCGTCCTGAACCTAGAGGCACTGGACATGTTTCCTTGTATCCTATAAAACTAGAAAAGGAAGAGGTCCTCTTTACCCACACAGGTGGCAGCAATGCCCTGGCAGATGCTCGAACAAGCTGATGAAAGATTGCTGATCACTTGAGAGGTTTCAGGTAGACAAACTTCCCAGCGCTATTCTCCAGTGTTATCTATGAAAAAATAAACACCTATGTTCTTCAGGCATACATATATACATATACAACCTATACATAAATACATACGTATGTATAAACACAAATTTATCACTACTAAAGAATATTTTCCTTAAGAGTGGAATATTTTCTTATCTTAATAATGCACATATTTGTGAGAACTAAGTTAATGCAGGCTTTTTTAATGTTGCCGGGGATTGTTATTATTTATGTTTTTGGGTTTTAGTCCTGCATGAACTTTTGTGTCTACACAAGGGTAGAGGTCAACATTTAACGTCTTTCTCTATTGTTCTCCACTTTATATTTTGAGGGTCTGTCACTGAACCTTGAGTCTGCCAGCAGACTCCAAGGATCTCCCTTTCTCTAGCTCCCTAGCACTAGGACTCAGGCCTCTCACACCTGATTTTTATACGTGAGTGATGGGGATTGAACTCATGTCATTACACCTGTGCAGCAAATACTTTACCACTGAGCCCTCTCCCCAACTACATTGGGTTTTTGTTTGTTTGCTTGAGATAAGGTCTCATGTAGATCAAACTGACCTAAAGATCACCAAGTATCCAAGTGTGGGAGATTAAGTTGTTCCATTGTAAATAATTGTCCTACCCACTGGTTTAATAAAAAGCGCTGATTGGCCAAAGGCAGTGTGGGTGGGGCTACCAGACTAAGAAAACTCTGAGAACAGGAAGAACAGAGCAGAATGCCAGAAGAAGCAGAGGACAACTATGCTGCTCTAAGAAAAGGTACCCAGAACAATGGCTGAACAAGATAAGAGTTATGGGATAGTTTAAGGGCAAAGAGTTAGCAAGTGGTATGCCTGGACCTCAGGCTGATCAGCATAAAATTACTGTAAGAATCTGTGTGTCTCTGTGGGTCTGCAGGTCTGTGGGTCAGGCAAGGCCCGAAAATCCGGGTCAGAAACCTCTTACTACATCCAAGGGTGACCTTAAACTGTATCTTCCTGCCTCTACCTTCCAAGTGCTTGGATTATGGGTGTGAGCCATTGAGCCTGACAAAGCAATTTAATCTTTGTGGATTTTATTTTTTGCTTCATTTATTTGTTTTTTATTCTCTTTCTCTCTCTCCCTTTCTCTCTCTCTCTCTCTCTCTCTCTCTCTCTCTCTCTCTCTCTCTCTCTCTCTCTCTCTCTCTGTATGTATGTGTGTGTATAAAGGGAGCTGAAGGTTGAACTCAGGGCCTTGTACATAATGGGCAAGAGCTCTGCCACCGAAGTAGTCTCATCCTAAATGTGACAATGTTCACATATCCATGGTGGTCTCCAGACATTATTCAACTGAAACAGGCAATAACCTGCTATGAATGTATATAAAGTTTAATAATAGCAGTAAGTGAATATTGCTCATCCTAAGCAGTTTACTAACCAAGAAACAAAAAGCATAGTGTCCCACCAGTGTCCTATGTTTCAAAGAAGCTTGTACTTTACCTAAAAACATTCTTTTTTCAGTACTAGGCATCAGACCCATACTCTTTCATGCCACACACCACCACTGAGCTCCATGCCAGGCTACAAAAGTTGTTAACATTTGTAAAGTGTGGCCAGAGCTAAATGTCAGGTTTAGAATACTACAGCCCTCTATGCTTACTCCAGAAGTGGATTAGAAGGATGTAAAGACTATTTCATTGCTCATGTTTGGTACTCAGATTTATTCATTTATTGTTGACTCTCTAAAAATAGCAACCTTGATTCTATGACATGGCAAGTTTTTGAGGCTGCTTATCTATACAAAATTTATATTTTTGTGAAGACTTCATATTTCTTGTGAACTATGTATGTATTGGCAAGAGAAAGTGTATAAGAGCTATCGTAAGCAAAATAAATTTGTGCAAAAATGTTAACAAAAAAATTAAAAATTAAACTAAAATAGTCCTCTCAGAGTCTTCAGGGCATCACCCACCCCATATTTAAGGCTGTATATTCCCTTTTATAAAATGCTCTGGTATTTATAACTTTCACACATCTTGGCATTACTTATAATACCCTATACAGTGTAAGTGCTGTGTGAAAAGTTGCCATCCAAGACATAAAATCTGTAAAGGTCTCACAAAAGTCCATGTACTATTTGACTTCTAAATGTTGCCCATTCGTTGTTGGAGAAGGTCCAAAGAGCTGTGTATAACAAGTAGTGCATACTGAGCAACGTAAGTCCTGTCCTGTTCTACTTTACATTTTCTCTTTATAACAACTCGGTAAATGGCACAACCATGGTCCAGCCCAGAGACTGATGCTCTTAATTATGACCCAGTCTGTCTCATAGGAAATAGGATAATAATTAGAACTTGTAATACATTACACAATGTTTTATATCTTATTAAACTGAATTTTTCACAGCTTCATTGGGTAGAATATATGAGTCATAGACTAGAAATCACTGGAAAACATCAGTCACTTGCCCTATGTTCTTTAACAAGAGAGTTAAAGATCAAAGCAAAGGACTTAAATCTGCGCTTCTGACCCAAGTCTAACATCTTACATTTCAACAAATTCTCAACATTGTACTTGTCCCAAGTTAAACAAGGCTTGGTAATTAATTACTGCGCTTTGGTTACTGTTGTTCCTGCCTGGCCGTGTTGGGCATATGGTTGAGATTTTACTGCAACCAAGCTTTGTAAAAACCCTCATAATCTTAGCCATACCAGAGGTTGAGACGGTACTATAAGACTTGCTGTGAAAATTTTTAAAATGCATTTATGAGGAGGAAGACACCACAGTAAGATTGTTACAAACTGGTAGTGACATGGGTCCTTCAGGGTGACAGAGTCTTTATTATATCTTGGTGAACTTAACACGGGAGCTAGGATGCTGCACAATCATGATGACCCAAGCTGCCCAAGTCAGAGGAGTCTGGATTCATGTCCATGCCGAAGAAGAATAGATAAACAACATGAAGAGTGAGCAGAGCAAATGAAGTAGATATATTAAGAAAAAGTGAGAAAAACTCTCAAATGGAAAGAGTTAGCCTAAGAGAGACTGACAGCCTAGTTTAGAGCCCTTTTATGGATGAGACTTACGGCAAAAAAAGAATGAACATCAAGGTAATCTTTATTGAGATTGGTCTTTGAGTCCATCACATGTCAAACCAGTGAGGGCTCTATATACCCTTTGTGTGGTATTTAGCCCAACCAGGGAGGTGACTAGACGTTACTCATCCAGTCAAGAGAGTAGTTATGAGTCACAGTTTTATTTGTCTACTCTCTCTTTCAATTCATTTTTCTCACTCTGTAGGGTTTTGATCCAGTCAAGACTCTTCTTTGTTTGGGGGCTATGTGGCTGGTGACCTTGTCCTGGTTGCTCATGGAGAATTCACTCCTGTCTCAGCACTAAGATTAATATTAATTCAGGTGGTACGTGCCTGTAATTCCCGTACTTGGGATGTGAAGTAGAAAGATCTCAAGCTTGAAGCTACTCTAAGATACTTAGTGAGAACCTGTCTGAAAAAAAAAATTAATAAATTAGGAGACTGGCTAAGGAAAGATTAACATTCAAGTGAATTTATTTGAAGATTAACTAGTAAATGAGTGTATTATTTAAGTTTAAAATGACAAGTTACAGAATAAATTATGCAGGTTCTATTCAATCTATTTCAAACTCAGTGACAAAGGACGTGCAAAATCCTGAAAGTTGGCAGCAACCTAGTTGATCACATGCATAGACTTTCTGTGGCTTGGAGGACATGAATACATTGTGATGATTTGCACATTCCATTTGATATGACAGTGTTGTGGTTAATGCAAAACCACAGTGTTCATTGACTTCTGTGGGCCACTTCATAAACTCAAACCAATGCACAAGACAGATGGTCTAGCGAAACTGGCCAACACTAACAAATGAGGCAAGAACTGAGGTTCTCCACCAAATCTTATAAATTATTTGGCCAGGTTCACAAAATCATAGCCAGGGATCTACTAGCAAATCAAAATTTCTCTAGAAAGAATTGCACATTGGAATCACCCTGGATATTTTTTCTTTTTAAAGACTTTTTTGATCCTGAGATGGGCTCAGTCACTTTAATCTAATGTCTATGCCTTAGAATTTGATTGCTGTGGGTTTTGTCACTTCATTATAAATGAGAAAGGTATTCAGTCATGCTGAAGGAGGATATTTATATGGAAATAGAGAATGTTTTGCATTGACAATACCACTACTCTTGGGACTGAAGTACATATGACTTTTGTCTGGTAGTCTAGATTCTAAAAAGAAATTTTTTTTTTGAAAGAACCGAAGACATTATATATTTTAAATATTAATGTTCTTCCTATTTTAGATTAATGTTTAGGATGGAACAAGAGAAGAATATGAAGCACTATGTCTGATACAAACAACTGTAGGTTCACCCAAACCATTACTTTTTCATGATTATTTGATGAAAACTGCCTTGACCAAAATATTTTACTAAGCATAATTATCTACGTTCCAAGTGTTTAATTTTGCTTTCTAAAATCTCGTATCTAATATAATATTAAAAATTAATTTAAAAGTTGATTTTCTAATAACAGACTCTAGAACAGAAGTAAAAATTCTTGTGAATACCAAAGGCTTTTAGAAGCAGAATAGAGCTTTAACTGAAGGTTCCTTCTAAATATGTATCCAGAACCTATCATATTCACAAATTCATTCACTTGCTCGTCTCTGTGCGAAAGGAGGTAATGATTGTTAGAAGAAAAAGCAAAGACGCATGAAATGCTGCTGCTGTTCTTGAAGAACATTAAGACAGAAAAGACGGATGAGAATTCTGAGAAATAAAAAGAGAAACCTCAAATCGATCATATGCAACTTGTTTCTTATACCAAGTCTTCTGTGAGGCTTCGGGAACTGGCTTTGGTAAAGTTTAAACTGCCTGCTGTAAGCCCAGTGCCATTTTGTAGCTCAACTCCACATGTCTCTGTGTACCACAACTCACTTCAGAGATACAACTTGGAAGCCGCTTTTGGCTCCATTTCTATGCTCTAGAACCCCTTTTAAGCTTTCTCCAGCTATATGTGCGTGTTCACCCCATGTTGGGATGCCATCTGTAACAACAGGTTTTTGGCCCAACTAGCCCCACAGTCCAGACCTGATATCACTGGTGACTGGGTTTTTTGGTTTGGTTTATTTGTTTGTGTGTTTGTTTCTGTTTGTTTGTTTAAAGGATAAGAGAAAAAAATAAAATTCAAGTTATCAGTGTGAGCTCAGGTTGATTAAACATAGGCTCTTCTGACCTTGGTGCTTTGGGAGCAGTAGAGATAAATGTGTGGACAACTGTGCCCAACCTGAGCTTTACAAACCAACCCACTTTCAAAGAGACACTTTTCTCTCCCCATGAATCCCATATAGTTACAGCAAAAAATTTACTTAAATCAATAACTGGAATTACCCCATTATACATTTATATGATTCATATTATTGTTTATATTGTTTATATTCTTTATACTGACTACATTTATACTGTCTGCTATTAACCTGAATGACATTTCACATGTTTCTTTCTTCCCCTTTCTCTCTTACAGTAATTTATTCCTTTAAATTTAATTTAATTTTTAATTTAGTTTAATTTTCTGTGTACTTACAGGTATTCTCTCCTCCCAAAGTCATAATAGATTTATTAAATGTCCATAAACTTTTCTAATAGTTCATGGACATCAAATGATCTGTTCCTTCTCCATTTTAATACTTCTGATTTGGGGTGTGGTCTGATCACTCCTAAAGCTAACACTATCTGCTTCTTTCTTCAAGTCACTTTGCTTGAATTCTGTTTGCCAGGGCGCATGATTGCTTATTTCTTGGTTTACTTTCTTACCCCTGGCCCCTCTCTTCTCTCTCATATTCTTTACAATCTGATAAGGTTCTAGGGAGGGGACAGAAAAGTGTGTGTGTTAAGTCTACCGTGTTTAACTGGAAGTCTCTAAGCCACATTTTCTTCTGATCCTGTTTACACTGAGGTAGCCATTAGCAGTGGAATTAGATTTCTTGCCTTTATGAACTTTAGAGAGGAGAGAGAGAGAGAGAGAGGGAGAACTATAAATGCAACTTAAATTACCACCACTAGCAGCTGACCCCTGACTGACTGAATTATATAAATAATTTGCCCATATGGTTGCTTGCTACACAGTTTTATGTCTGTCCAATGGTCTGAAGTTGACCGAGAAAAAAATAAAGCACTATTATCCAGAGTGTTCATAGAAAATTTGAAAAGCCAACCCTTATCAACTTTATTTTTTAATATAATTTACCCTTCAACATAAAACAAAAACTTGTGTTGCAATCAGTGGGTATTTCTTCCATTAATGAAATCGAGCAAAAGTTATTTCACCATTAAAAGAATTTTAGCAGTAGAGCTGAGTGACAGCTCAATCTGTCAAGTACGCCCTGTGAAAGCATGAGAACCACAGTCATAGTCCCTGGGAGCCAGAGACAGATGACTGGGCTCACTGGCCAGCCTCTAGTCTATTTGGTAAGCTCCAAGCCTGAGAGAATGCCTGTCTCAAAACACTAGGTCGATGGTGACTGAGGAAGAATGCCTGAGACTGACATCTGGCTTCAACATGCGCACCCATTCACCAACATGAACACATGGTATTTGTGAAGACAAATTCAGAGTAATCTTTCTTCTCAGAGTAATGACTCTACCCTCTCCCAATAATACCTGCACATGGAGTAAAGGGAAGAAGTAGAGGAAGGAAGAAGTCTAAGGGCCAGTAGGATGGTTTAGTGTTAGCGAAGCGCTTACTTCAAGTGCACGACAACCTGAGTTTGATCCCTAGAACCTACGTAAAGGTCAAAGGAGAGAATGAATGCCCTAGAGTTTTCCTCTTACATCCACACATGTGATCATGCACATCATAAAAAATGAAGGGTGTTGAAAAGACCATTATTTAAATAGATGTAGCAAGGTCTTATAAGTACATGGTGTCATACACACACAAAATGTAAATTGTCTTTAAGAGTTGACCAGATTATTATTAATAACATATATAATAACAACAAGCATTTATATCACAAAATTATTACATGAATATTGGTTGTCTCCTCCCACATGTGTGTCCCAATTCATTAGGCTTGTTTGCATGCACCTGCTGAGTTATCACACCAGCTCCTAATCATATATTTTGGCTTTCATTCTTTATGGTCCAAATAGAAGAAAACACTAAATCTTCTTTAAAACTTTGCAATAGTAAAATATTTCTCCTTTTTGGATCCAAAGGTGAGAGGCAATAGACTCGCCACCAAACAGTGTGTTTAAAAATCACAGTAGCTATAATCATAACTCTGAGTCAAATGAATATAATCATAATTGTCCAAGGGGTCAGACTGTAACTATATTTACCACCTTTCTCATCAAGTTATCTGCTACCCATTTCATATGGCTTGAGATGATGAAACCCATAATATTTAGGAGTTGTGTTCATCTTCTTCACTAATGTGAAATAATGACAAGACCAACATGTATAATTTTTAATTGCTGAAATGCATAACTTAAGTCAGAGATATGCAGTCTACTTTCTGTTTGCCTTACTATCTAACATGATTTTATGCCAGCTTTGCCAAGTGTCATGTCTTGGCCATGTTATAGACAGTGTTGAGCTCTAACCATTTGGTGCTGCATTGGGTGTGCTGTGTGGAGTGTTACTGAATATTTTCGCCATGTTGCAGGGTTTTCATTTGGTAAAATCAATGTAGGTCTACTACTTAAGGCCTGGGATTTTAAGTTCTATTATGGACTTCCCTTCCATTGAGGAGAGATTAAGACACAAAAGATCCTTAGTGGCTGATACATTCTAAGGCAGCACCTACACCCCTGCTTTGAGAATGCAAGTCCTGCTTTGAGAATGCAAGTCCTCCTGTGATTTCTTCCCCCTTAAGTATGGACATCATATGTGAGTTGCTGTCGTTAAAAGTATTAAGATTCTCTCCTAAGGTTACAAACATTTCATAAATACACCACGTAAGAAGTCAAGAGAGGCATGACATGGACTGTTGCAGTTTCTAGCTGCTGGATAACAAACATACAGGGCTATTAATCATACACTTGCAAGGAGATGAATTTGACCAGAACTCTCAGTAATGGTCTTATACATTGATTCTACCCAGTCAAACCTTCAGACAATGCAGGCTAGTCAATGTTTTGATTTCCATCTACTAAAAACCTGGTTACACCGCACTAGAACAGAAATGGAGGTAGTAAAAGCAGGCTCATTTACTGGACAGTGGTGGCTCATGCCTTCGATCTCAGCAGTCAGGAGTCAGAGGCAGATAGATTTCTGGGTTCAAGACTAGCCTGGTCTATAGAATGAGCTCTAGGACATCCAGGGTTCCACAGAGCAAACCTGTCTCCAAAACCAAGAAGAAGAAGGAGGGGAAAGCCACTTCGATTGTTGGTCTGTAGTAATTTATTAAATAGTAATAGAATGCAGATGGATCTTTATTCCTATGGTGAACAAAAGAAAATGTAAGAGATGAAAATGAGAAATAAAGCATTCTCATGGGACAACTACAAGTCAGTAAAACCTAGGAGGCCTTGATGAGTGAAGTTCCAGAGAAAGACAGATTTTTATAAGTGGGCATATAATTAATTAATAGTGGGCATACCTGACCCTGACTTTTGCATTGATGATCACGGGACTGGCACTTATTGGAAAACTTTTCAGCGCAGAGAAGACCTTAGTACGGAGAATGGACATCAATAATATTTGCCAATGATATGCATACAATAATAACTGGACTTTTCAGTGTTTCCAGGACCCTGTTGTGATGCCAATAGGTCTTCACACACAGCAAAACAGATACAGATTGCTAATTGGCCTGCCTAGCCCACTTGATTAACAAAGGTTTGAACTCTGAGCTACAGAGCCACATCTAGCTAGAGCATCAGAATGCTTTTGTTTTCGAGGGTTCTATTGTAACTTTCACCACTGTGCTGATCTCTGCTTCAGCTCACCGTTACAAGATGAGCTCCCAGAAGCAGATTCTGACCCAGGATATCAAGAGACCACTAAAGAAACATCTAAGAGGGAAATATGAACTGACACTTAGCTGTCACATTACTTCTAAAGCCAGGGTCATTTCAGCACAGGCTGAGACTTTATCCTGAGAACAAGCCATCACCAGTGCGTGTGGTCCAGTGACAGAGGTATCAGAGATCTTAATTCCTGGAGAAGAGTGGCAACTTTCCAGAAGGTTTTCCCAGGTGAAGCTTTTTCAGAGCTGCAGTTCAGCTAATGTCTCCCTCTAACTGATCTTTCTGGCCTCTCTCCTCGGTTGCTTCTGAAGGTAATTTTTAGTACTAGTACTGAAGAGGAATCTGAGCAGCTCTATAATAAAGCGCCTATTACAGTGGGTTCCTATACATTTTAATCATAAAGATACACACTAACTTTTACCCTTGCTATTAGATTTCTGCAAAGGATCCTCAGGATGATCCTGGACCCTCAGTGCAAGGGATCCAAGTTCAGATCCCCAACATCCACATAAAAACCAAGACAAAACAACCAAGCATGACCCTGTATGCTCTTGTAAGCCCAGTGCTATGAGGAAACAGACACAGAAGGATCACTGAGACTGGCCAGCCAGTCAGACTAAACCAGCCAGTTCCAAGATGAGTGACTCTGTCTTGAGGTAATGAGGTGGAGTGATAGAGCTGGACACAGCATTTTGGTCTGGCCTCTGCTATATGTACACAGGCACTCATGCCCTCACACAAATAAGCAAACCAATACATATAAAAAGGACCCTCTGTAGCTTAAGAAGGGAGTTTAAGAAGGAGAGGAGACCGTTTGTGGTAAATGTAGTGGCTGAGAGAAGGAAACATGCAGCATGGCAGCTCAGAGAAGAAAGTGGGCAGGCCCTGCTAACTTCTGAACTAATAATCATTTTTCTGGCCAGAACAGACTGGAGACAGTTTGTTGGCAATGTTTTAAAATGCCAAGACTTGACCCACAAAAGGGGGCCCAAATGAACTATTCTTAAGGAATTGCAAGAACAGGTTTCAATGGACCGAAATTATTTAGCAGTAATCCAGTGCAGGCTGTTGCCTTTATGCAGACATGGCTTTTACTCATTGATCTAATTTGCTTGTTTCCTGTTGATATTTGAGATGTTTAATTACTTACTAAAGACCTGAAGATGGATCTAGAGCAGAGTCTCTCTTGTAATCTCACATGAATACTCCAAATAGTACATCCCTGGTCCATGCCTCTCCAGTTTATCCTAAAGATTAGTCATCTCTCACAGCTCTGATGTGTTTGTGTGTGTGTGTTTGTGTGTGTGTGTCATATTTCCCTTTGCTTAGGTACATGCCAGACCACTTAAATCAGTATTTGAGACTCAATTCAAGGCACTGGGATTATTCAAACCCCAAGAGAAAATGGAGTTAACAGCCAAAGTTAACAACTACTGAGACCTGAAGGGAGAAGCCAAAGGATGTGGCAGGCAGGCAACACGTTTACACATTTGTGTCCATAGCAGCTGTGTGTCAATGACCAGACAGCACTTAAGGAAGGTTTAGGATAATTATTAGGGTAAAACACCAAGGACCAAAGCTTAACCAAATGTCAGACGCATTCTAAAGTAGACCCAGCTTGGTTCAAGTTTAATGATTCCCAACTTCTTCACATTGACAAATTGAGTTTCTAAATAATCAAGGACTAGTAATTTCCAACTAACAAGCAGTTTAAAGTCTTATTTTGTCTTAATTTTCCTTCCTCCCTTCCTCCCTTCCTCTCTCTCTCTCTCTCTCTCTCTCTCTCTCTCTCTCTCTCTCTCTCTCTCTCTCTCTCTCTCTCTCTCTTCCATTCTCTTTCCTTTCAGGGGGAGATGACATTTCGGACCTTCACACATGGTAAATGAGCATTTTTAACACTGAGTTTCATTTCCAATATCCAATTCTATATTTCTGGTATTAATTCCTGTTATATCTAATCAGTTATCAGTGTGCAGGGGAGTGAATATCCAGAAATCTTACGTTCTACATTATTTATATCACTAAAATTTTTAGGGTAAGGAGGTGCACGGGGTAGCTTTCTTACTTAGATCTAAATAAACAAACAAACAAACGAAACCAAAAATCCCAAACAAAACAGTTAGAATTTGGAAATAGAAAATGTCTTCAGAATTCTTGTTTGTCTCATAATATGTGCTTTCTATGTTTTCCTAGGAACCTGGCTCACTGTCAAGTGGCTCTAATACATATTTCATAGAACTTCTTAAACCCACCTTAAAGTGACAGACATTTCTGGAGTTAGAATTACGCTAGCTCTTTTCCATCAGGATTACTGGGATGGTCATAGACAAATTCAAATACATACCACGTACACCCACACACAGACACCTCACTCAGATGATCTTTGATATGGATGATACCAATTCCAACTGAAAGCTGAAAACTTTGGCCAGAATTAACTAGAGAGAGAGAGAGAAGAGAAGAAAAGAAAGAAAAAAAAGAAGCAAAAAAATTTATACTTTTCTACTTTTGAGTTCCTGTGACAAAGCCGGGACATTAGTGCTGAATCAATAGAACTGCCTACTTCTAAACACAAAGAATTCTGCTTATGTTCACAAGTCTTACTTGGTCAGTCAACAGATTAGTCCCTATTTAGAAGGCAACCTAAGTGGAACCTTCTGGACTGTCCTACCTTCTTCCTCGTCCTAAGTGGCTATCAGTTTCCAGTTATGCCTTTCCGGGTATGCAAATGTACCCTGGACATGAGGCATAAGTTACGGCTCTAGTTTGACACCATTGTTTTTATTAACAAATGTGATCCAGAGAGTAGAATAATTAAATAGGGCACATAGTGAAAAAAAAAAAAAAAAAAGAAAAGAAAAATCAACATTCCATTGACCCTTTAAAGTGAAAAGTTCTTCTCCACAAACAAAGGGGAGACAATACAATTACATGATGGTACTTGTATGGGCTTGCTGAATGTGTGATGAAGCCTTGGCTGCCCAGCCACTCTTCTCGTCCTTTCCACTCAAGAAAAGAACAGGACAGCTGTAGTGTCTCGACTGTGATTCAATGGTGAATGGAGTGACAGATGTAGAGCTCATGCCCCAAAGTGGGCAGGCCCTTGTCCCCAACAAACAAAAGAGGGTGACAGTCTCAGAGCCCCATTTATTTCAATAAATTTTTTTAAAAGCCAGCTGTCTTTTTTTTTTTTTTTTTTTTTTAATATGTAAGACACTGGCTTAAGGTGGGATCTATGTACCTGTTTTCAAATGCCATCTGATAAGCCAAGTAAAACAATTCTCCCCATTTCATGACTATTAACTTTATATTCTATCATATTTTGCTAAGTATATACTATATATTATTACCCTTTCTATTACCTCAGTTCGTGTCTAAAGTAAAAACCACTGTAGTTTATTTTAAGATAATCCACTGACAACCTGAAAAGTAGAGCTGGGGTAGAGCTATGTGGTAGAGTACTTACCTAGCATCTGTGGAGCCCTCCATTCAATCTCCAGGACTACAAAAAAGGAAAAAAAACATGAGAAGTAAAATTTTGTATCTTAAAAACATCTCTTGTCTTACAAGGGCTTCATCTGTTTTTGGTTATTGTGTTTGTGGGAGAATGGATGCCAGGGCCCGGTGCTGACTCAGCAAGCGCTCTACAGCTGCTTCCCAGCCCTTGACTTTGCAGCACACGCTCTCCCTTGCTAGCCCAGGCTGACAGGGAATTCATGATTGTGTACTTACAGTTATACACCACTATGCCCAACTAAATATATCATCTACAGTAAAAAACAAACAAACAAAACCCCTCCTGGTTTGGCCAAGTCTGGCTTACTACCAGAAATGGGGAGGCAGAAGCATATGGATCTCTGAGTTTGAGGCCATTCTTGTTTACATAATGAGTTCCAGATCAGACTAGCCAGAGATGCATAGTGAGACTCTGTATCTGTAAAATATAAGATTTAAATCAAAGCGACCTCCCAAACTTCTGGCTGTGTCTTCTTGTGGGTCACTATGACCCAAAGGACTGAGCTGAATGAACCCATTGAATAGTACTGTGTGGTCTCCCATGTGCTGCGATGGTACAACTTGTCCTTTTTCCTTTCTCCACTAAGGACTATTCATATCTTAAAACTGAGCATGGCTATTGCTTAAGTGTGCTTAGAGTAGATGCTCAGTAAATATTTATTATTTAGTGGTTCCTCAGAAACTTCTGTGTAGTTGGTAGGTTGGTAGGGCAGCAATACTTTATTTTGTAAATAAACAAACAGGCTTGGTTGGCAGCATTGCGACATCAACTAACTATCAGGGAAAAGCAGTGAAATTGGAGAGACCTGCTTTGCTGGTTTATAAGCTAGAGCCCGTTCATGTCATGATAGCACATAGTTTCTCCAAATGGATGAAAAATTTAATCAGTTTTTGAAAAAAAATATGTAAAATTTTTAAATTAAACAGTAATAGCAAATTTCTCAGGGACAGAAACAGTATCTATTAACAGTGGTCAGAAAGCATGACGTTTTTTCCTCATAGGTAGTTCCTAGAAATAAAGCTACATAAAGATATGTATGTATATTTGCCAAGAAAGTAAGTGTGAAATTATCTAGGGAACAAGGGCACTATCCGGAGGGAGATATATAATACAAACAATGGACAATGAATATATATATATAATTTATAATATATTATATATTAATATAATATATATATAATTTAAAAATTTAGGTTCTTAACACATTTTATTGAATAAAATAAACAAACTTTTTAAGGAAGAAAAAGAAGAAGAAAGAACAGGCATGGCTTCAATATTCAGGGGGCTTAGGCTGGAAAATAGCCAGTTCTAGGCCATTCTGGGTCATCTAGCAAAGCTGCACTAGCTATTCCTCTATTGCTATGTTAAATGGTTCCAGAGGGTTTAGAGTCCATGACAGGCACTCACATCAGTTAGGACAGCAGGAATAAAAGCCGCAGGTTAATGTCTTGAACCCCAAGCAAGAAGCAGAGACCATGCTGCAAGAAGTTCACAAGGTTTTGAAACCTCAAAGCCTGTCCCAGTGACCATTTTCAGCCAGCAAAGCCATACCCCCTAAACCTACCAGACAGTTTCACCAGCTGAGGCCCAAGTATTCAAATGCCCAGGACTATGAGCAACACCTCATACAAGCCACCACAAAAGCCCTATCTCAAAAAGCAAACAAGGGGTGGTGATAACTCGAGGTTATTACCTGGCAGTCAAAGTTGGATTCCCAGACCTACTGGGTGGAAGGTGAGAACAGACTCCTGCAAGTTGTCCTCTGACCTTAAATGTGTGCTGTGGTATATATTGTACAAGTGTACACACACCACCACCACCACCACTATTACCACCACCACCACACATGCACACACATAAGTGTAAAACAATAATGAGAAAAAAAAAAAAAGAAAAAAGAAGGTACACTGTATGGAATAGATCTATAATCATTCTGAAGGCTGAGGCAGGAGGATTGCTCTGAGTTCATGGCCAACCTGGACTACATGGCATGTTCTCATGCAGCCAGAGCTACATATCAAGATCTAGTCTCAAAAAATAAACAGTAACAGCAAAAGCATAACTTACAACATATTATTATGATGATGTATTATTATATATAAAATGTATTATAACTTAACTGTACAGGTTAGATTATAGTAGTTCTTTAATGAGCTTTCACAATCATCAACATTTTCTGATCTGCCTTAAAATACAGATTTCGAAGATGAAACCGTTATTGAACTATTGAGAAACATACTTTAAAATATAAACTACATACAAATAAAAGAAAACATTAAATCAAACTGATAAATGTTTTGTTTTTTGAGACTGACTTTCTTTGTGTAACAGCCTTGGCTGTCCTGGAACTTGCTCTGTAGACCAAGCTTGCCTGGAATCCGCAGAGATCCGTCTGCCTCTGCCTTGAGTGTTGGAATGAAAGTTGTGTACTAGCAGACCTGGCTAAATTAAACTGAAATAATCAAACTAAAAGTTAAATGAGGCCCAAAGAGATAATTATGTATATAAAAAATTTTGATGTTCCCACTAATTTTTGCAGAAGGCTGTATGAATTTCACACCTAGTAAATTATAAAAATTCATCTACATTTATTTAAAGGATGGGCTTCAGCTCCAGGAATATCATGCAGTTTGAAGTTGCCTTTTTATTGGAATGTTAAGTACAACACAGTAATTTTACAGAGGTAAATACCTAATTACATCTATTTCCCAAAGTGGAATAAATCACACATTAAGTTATATAATAATTTAAGGACTTGTAAGAGACAAGAAGATGTACTTGATATTCTTCGACTAATTACTTTTAATTAACATGTCTATATTATAAAAACATATGAGAATATTTTAAAATTAATAATGTAAAAATATTCAACACAAGAAGAATATGGATCTGTACAGCTAGAGGCGACTTACCACCGGGAGAGGAGAGGTCTTACTTCCATTTCCCATTAAAGACTAAGTCTAGACATTCATAATTACACCAATTAATTGGCCATTTTGGCTAAATTATGTAAATTGTCTACATACACTTCTCAAAGTACATAACTGCCAATGCTGTTTTCACGTCGGTTAAGTCTATGCTACACAGCAAAATGAAGTGGATAATTAAGGCAATTATTCTGATACTTTAGATCAAACATTAATTAAGGTAAAAAATATAGATTTCTTTTCTTTTAATTTGGATTGAAATATAGATGTTCTGCTTGTATTCCATATCATGCCAAAAAATGGCTTTTTCAATTGCTTTTGAAATCCGATTATATGGCAACTTTGTAGTCAGAATTTCTAAATTTCAGAAAACTCCTAGAATGCCTACATCATAGGATATATTTTAGAGATGTTTATAATACTACTTGCTTAAATCTTACTTTTTAGGTTCATAGATAACATTGATGAAATTTATGGCTGTTATGAACACAAAAGCAAAATCACCTGAATGTTTCTAAAATTCAATGAATAAAATGTGAGAGGGCATTTTTTTTATGGGAGCATTAAGGTTATACAGAAAATACTTTCTGGGCAAGATTTAAGAATTGTCCAGTGTTGCTCAGAAGCCTATAGAATAAATAAATAATTAGAACCTTATATCTAGCCAGATAGTAAATAGCACATGACATTATCTATTTATCTATCTGTCTGTCATCTAACATCTATCTTCTATCTATCCGTCCATCCATCTTCTATCAACCTAGAGGAAAAAAAATGTTACCAACTGATGACCACAAGCAAAGGAAATATGTTTTTCAAAATGAAATGTTTCATTGGATCATTATTTTTTTGTTGGTTTGAAATTTATCAAAATAAAAAGTTGGCCAAAAAGTACATTTTAAAGCTCCACATAAAATAACTAATCAACATTCAGTACTTACCAAACCCCCATGAATATGATATGCCCGAGACTGAAAATTCTGCAGTCCCTCATTTCTTAAAATCATACTGTGAAATCTATACTAAAAGATTCTTTCCAATAGGCCTTAAGTGAGCTCTTTAAAATATCCCCAAGGTTTCCCATGCAGGGTATAGTTAAAGAGCATTCCACTTGAGATCCTTGCCTGAAAGGCCCTATAGAATTGCAGAGTATCATTATTAAGCAAATGTTCCTGGGCCCTTGGGTGGTTCACTTAAAACACATTTCACTGTATTGAATATTCAATGCCAAAAGCACAGTGTTCAGTGTTAAGATTTGCAATTTAAACCCAGTTGGGAGATGTAAAAGGTCTTGTAATTTGCCTATACTGTATTGCATTGATGTAGTAGCTTTCCTTGATAATTAAGTTCCAAAAATATGAGTTAGATTGGGAGAACAATGGGAGAGAGCTAACCTTTCTATTACAGCTTTAGCTCTTGACTTCTTGTATTTAAGATTACAGATGCTCCATTAAATCGATTTTGTGTTTAATCTCCTCTTGAAAAACAGTGAATGCAAGTCTCCAACTTTCTTCCCTTTGAGAGAACCCAAGTATTTGACAATGAAAACTACAAGGCTCAAACTAGATAATTAACACCACCCACTGAGGATAAGAAAGGTTTAGCCAGTCTTTTTGGGGTAGTTTTTCTCAAGTAAATCGGGATGTCAACATATATTTCAAGCCGGATTTTCAAATAAAATTTTAAAGCAGATTTGATAGAATAGTGCTGTGCTTAATATGATAAAATTAATTACATTCACTTTACACACGTAGTTTTTTTTTAAAAAATAAACTTTCAAATGTAAAATCGTGCCTTTTAAAAAGTTCCTTTGAATTGCTGCCATTTGGTAGGCCCCCAATACAATGCAAATATGTAGGACATAGGATTGAGTAAAAAATAAAATAAAATAAAATTTACAGAGAAAAAAAAAAAAAAGCCCAGAGACTGCCATTAAATAAATAAGGAAATCCAGGCCTTGTGGGTACCTGTGCCACTACCGAAGCTGAAGCAGGAGGATGGCAGCAAGTTCGAGGCCAGCCTGGGCTAAAGAGGCCCTGTATGGAAGGATTTTCTCTGAATCCGTGTATAGATGCTGAGACTCAAAGCAGTGACCTTGCTCTTTAAGTGGGAAGCGGCACCCTGGACAGAGGCCTCCATCTTTACTGAAAGGAATCACCTCCAGTTTTGGGTCTGTCTCAGTTTCCGCAGAGAAAACTGCTGTCGGTTCGCCTGCTGGTGAGTTAACCTCCAGGGGCGAAAGTGCGGGCGCTTTGGTGCCTGTGGGGTCCCCGCCCCACTTCCACGGTGAAGGATGATGGAGAGGAACCGCGGAGTGAGGTTATCAGTGCCACGTCTGGATCAACCGCACCAGTAGGGCGTGGACACGTGGCAGAAATTTACATTACCCGGAGATAACCCCCAAACTTAAACCGACCCTCTGCCTTTGGCCCAGCAACCTGCCTGGGAACTGGGGAAACAGCCCTGTGGGCGACGCTGATAGAGAATTTCGGACGTAAAACCAACACCTCGCTTTTCAAAACTAGCTTTTAAGTCCCATCGGGACACGAGGGAGAGGTTTGGGCCCCTGTGGGTTCAGCTATTGCCAGGGCAGGGAGGTCCGTGGCCGTCTGACCCGCCGGCGACCCTGCTCTCGCACCCCCCCCCCCCACCACCCGGCAAGCGCCCGCCTCCCGGACCCAGCGCAGAACAGGTGTCAGGTGGGCGGCCCCGGGGCGCGACGGGCCCCTCCCGCGTCCGCGCGTGCCAGCCTCAGCCCCCTCCCGCCCCGCCGGCCCCTTTGTCCGCCCCGAGGGCGGCCCCTTCCCGCCCGCGGGGTGTGCGAGCTCTCCGGGGGAGGGCGCGGAGGAGGGTCTGGGAGGAGCGGGGAGGAGCGGGGAGGGCGGCAAAGTGCAGGGGTGGGAGCAGCGGCGCACCAGGAGGGGAGCCGCTCGGTGACCCGCGCTGTAGCCGGTGCGCAGCCGCCGCCCCGGGGCGCGCTGGCGCCTCCCCCTCGGCGGGGTCCACTCGGCACCGCGGGGGAGCGCGGCTAAGCGGAGGGGAGGGCCGGGGGAGGGGCGGGGCGGGGCCCGACCGGCAGAGAGCAAGCAGCCCGAGCGTGCGCCTCCGTCTCCCAAGACGTCGGATCCCGGCTGGGAACGCGTGTGCTCTGGGGACCCGGGCTCAGGAAGGGGAGGGCGAGTCCGCAGGAAAGAAAGCTGGGGATGCCGTGGATTCGAGGGGGCATTTGACGAGATCCTCACGTCCTACGGCCGCAGAGCCCAGAAGGCCCTGTCTGGAACTGTCCCACTTCTTTCTCACGGGACTGCTGGGGAAAGTGGCCCTCCATTCACTTTCACCCCTATCCCCCCCCGGGACTGCAGGATGCTAAAGCGGACTGCCCTCCTGGGACGCTGCAGCTCGGGAGATTAGGTGTCTGCCTCCAGCAGTGGAGACCGGGGGGGGGGGGGGCTTGTCCCCCTCCTCTTGTACCACCCCCATTTCCTCTCCATCTAGACTCTCCCAGTATCTTAGACATAGCCCGGAAAGGGCTAGCCGGGTGAATCGGTACAGCAGAACTGTCCATGTTCACATGAAAAGTAAACCGGGGGGGGGGGGCACTGCAGGAGGCACTCAGATAATTAACTACAGAAAACGCGGCTCCGGGTGATTCTCTGGGTACAGCCGTCCTTACTGGGCCCTGCCCTGAAAAGAGGGAGGACACACAGAAGCTAAGTGCCTTGAGTACAAGTGTTCAAGTCTCTCCCATGACTGAGCTATGAACTGGGACGTATCAGGCGCTTTCAAAGTCAGCATTAGGTTGTAATTTCTCTGCAGAGACTAAGCATCCTTCAGTTTTCCCCACCAATTATTAACCATTTTGGAGTTTCTCTTCCTAAATCTTGGCTGAGAAATCTAAGGGGAAGGAAATTCTGCTCTCATCGCCGCTTAAGAAAAAGTGTACTTTTTTTTTGACTTGGTTGGCAATTTGTCTAATACACTATTTATGAATTTCGAAGGCATATAGGGACTTCTTAAACATCATGTGTTCATTATTTCAGTTATATTTGATAACGTTGATTAAAACGCCAAATGTATTGGCAGATAATATCAATCAAGAAAATAACAGTACGGGTGATTTTTAACTTAAAAACTTACATACTTTGGTTTGCTGTGGGGTCCTGACTTGCTTCACACTTGTTCTTAAGGCTCCACCTGGTCAGAATGTTAGTTCTTCTCTTCCTTCCTCTTGCCCTCTTAACCAAAACAGGCAAAGAACGTGGATTTGTTCCTGTCCATATTTCAAGTGTACAGGCAAAGGCTCGCACTGATAACATCATTGTGTTTGGTGATAACAGATTTTTCCCTACTGCACCAAGGGGTGGGGGTTGGGGGATATGTCCAGGTTGGAATATCAAAGAAGCGCCATCTATAGAAAAACCTCTGTCCTTAATAGCCACTCTTTGAAAGCAATGGACACTCCATTTGAGGGCTGTAAATACCAAATGTGGACGGCGGAGTTGTGGGTCTGTGTTCTACAAATGTTTGCTTTCTTCAGCGTTGATCAAAGCCCAACGTGTTTGCCTTATAAGGCTGCATTGGATGTGTTTTTAAAGCAATTACAGAATAACAATAATCAATTCAACTTCTTTTACCTTACAGAATCTTCTCCCCCTCCAAAAAGCGGGGGAGGGTAGTGGAAAGAATGATTCATTTTAATAAGGACAAAGGACACAGAAGGAGGAGTGACATTGGCTGTGGCCGGTTAAGTGTAGGCATTGCTTGAAGAAAAGTTTGATCTGGCCTCCCTTGGCACTTCTGGGCCTTATTTTGAATTAAAATGGGGGCAGACTCCTTTGGTGGCCAGCGGGGGTTCTTGTCATTTGAGACAGAATTTTAGCTAATGTTGATGAAGTTGATGGTTTGAAGTGTTTGGGAAAAACAAAGCCTCGAAATCTAATTCAAGTTGGAATGATAGATAGGAGATGTTTTAAGGTTTCCAACGTTTATTACTTTTCTAATTGATAAGGAAGAATAAAAGCTGTATTTCCGTATTTCCTCTGAAAAAGTTGCCACTGATGAATACGGGCAGGGTTCTTGTCAAGACTTAAAGAAAATACAAAAATAAATAATAGATTTTTAAAAACCAAAAAAAAAAAAAAAATGAGAGAGAAAGACTGTTTTCTCTAGGTGGGAGGGTTTTCTTCTGGGATTGGAAGAGGAACCTGACCTGATGACTGTGGAACCAATGCCCTTGAACCCAGTCATTAAGGGTATTACTTTATAAATTCTCCCTGATTTGTATGGATTAAGAAAAAAGTCTGAGCATCTTTAAAATGGAGGAGGTTGCTGCAAATGGGTCTCTGTGTATGTGCATACCCTGCTCCCTGCCACTCAGCCCACTAAGTCTAAACTCAGGTAGAAAAGAGCCTAAGGTGACTAATCCCTCCTTTAAGAGGTGACTGCAGAGACCTGTCATCAAATAAAAGTAACCCTCTTTGCAACCAGGAAAGGACAGATGGAAATAATCCCTTGGATTCCTCCAAGTTTCCATCTAGATCTCATTCATAAGCAAAACTCTTGCTTACTTAGGAGGAGAAAATATGAGTATGCGTTCCCTTGGGCCAATAACATTTCTAAGAACTCAGAACTCACTGGTGGAAGACTTTGAAGATCCTTAGATAAAGTCTAGTGCCAATACTTCCGTAGAGAAGAGATAAACTGGAGATGGGGGGAGACTGTCCACCCTAGTAGGGTGGGGTGGGGGTGGGGTGGGGACAAGACTCTTGGGACATGACTCATGGCAGCAGATCATTGTGAAGTACCCAGCAAAACCGCTCAGTTTCAGGCATTTATGACCAGCACAGGCACCCAGTTCTCCTAGGTGATCCAATTTAAATCAAATGTGATTAATCACAGAAAGGATGGGTTCTCAGTTCCCTTCCCTAGTAGGCACCTGAAAGTCATTCAGTTGAAACTCCCTCTATTCTCCCCCCCCCCCCTCTGGTGGGGAGAGGTTGCATAGAACATGCTGGCAGAATACTCTTCCTGAGTAGCTTTTGAAGCTGTGTTCTCATTTGTTGCTACAAACCTAGTAAATTTCAAAGAGCTTAATGATGTTTTCAGGCTCCTTACTGCACTGTTAGCTTTCCTTCGTTTTTATCTTGGCTTACTTGACTGACAAACGTGTGAATTGTCACATCTGGACCCTTATGTGAGTATGAAACCCTATGAGAAACTAGATTTGAGACCTAATAGAGGTAGATTTTAGTAAAAAGGTCCAAGAGAAGCCCACAAGCAAACATTTCAATCTTCTTCATACACAGGCAGGCTAACCACCCCCACCTTCTCACAAGAATTCCGGTCTCTCCTGTTCTTCTGATGCCCACACTTGAGAAAATAAAAGTCATTACAAGCCTGTGCCCAAGTTTTGGTTGGGATTCAATATTCTAAGCAAAATATGCTCAACAGATGATAGTGGAGACGAAGCCAGAAAACAACTCCAGCTATTTAAACTGCCAAATGAGATATAAAGCTGCATTGTAAAAATCATCTGGAAAACAGGTTTCCCCATTGAAGTCGCTATGTGTTAATTACTGTGAGCTGGAAGGCTGGAGATCGAACGCCTGGAAGCCGACTTTCACCCCGCATACGTAAACGGAAAAAGTGCTGAACCGCAGCCAGAGGGCTCCTGCCTGGACTCATTGCCATGCATGCCTAGACATTAATATGTGTTCATGGAGGGCTCGTACAGTACGAGGTGTTATTTCCTTATAAAGAAACACCAGGTCTCGCTTTCCATTCTTCTTACAAAATTATTCGCATTATTTATGCTACATTGAGCGATCTAATTTCTTCGTGATAGTCAGCTAATTGCTCTGGCAGGTAATTAGAAGCGGTTTACAACGCAAAGGGCTTTTGCATTGCCCTTCGGATTATTAAGTTGCGCCGTAAATTATACTATATTTGCTGGGGAAAAATTCTTTTGAGCAAGTTCTCTTCCTGCGATCCGAGATGAAATCGCCCCCACCCCTCCCTAGCCACCCCCACTGCCACCACACCCCCTGCTTTTCCTGGACTCAGAGTCGAATGATTCTAAAACACGCGATTTTGTTCGTGTTCACTGGGCCGAAATAACGTGGCCATTATGGCCTGAAATGGGCCAGGTTTGAAGCGAGCTTCCTGCGCGCCGGCAATATCCAGCAGGCATGTGGGAAAAGAACGGCTTAAATGGGGACATCTGCCCAGTGCTGCTCATCTTACCCTTACAGCCAGGTCAGGTTAAGAGAATAACCTGTTCGCCACCTTTTTTCTTGTTAATAAGACTATTAGAAAAAAGCAAGCACACACATACACACAACAGCACTAATTGACTGCCATATAAGCAAAGAGTCACACACACACACACACACACACACACACACACACACACACACACACACACACACACACACACAAAGGTAGCAACAGCTACCAGAGGAACTGTAAAACAGAACCATTGGGCGATCTCAGCAGAAAGGCACAGGATTTATGCAGGAAAATAACCTATGAAGAAAATCTACATATGTGAGCTCAAAAAATGTTTCCTATAGAAATGGATTTGTGCAAATGATCTCAAGAACGCATATTTAGATAATTAAGCTGAAAGTAAACTCCAGTGAACATTTTCTTCCTTGGCTTTTAAGTATTTTGGGATCCCCACACTTGTTTTGATCCGTGTGATCTCTTGGGTCCCGGTAATGAAGTTCAAGGAAAAGCATCCTCGTTTGCCCCATGGTTTTAGGAAGGAAAATGGTAACCTCGGTCACAAACATCCCTATTTTCGAACTGTGTACTCTGATTTGAACACATGTGTGGTAAAGCCCAGAGACCCAGAGCAGCTCCTAGATTATTTGTAATTAGACACAATTCCCAAAGTAACATTTATCTTCCTGAAACTGCGATTGCAATTGTCAACCGTCTGGAAGAGAGGCAGCAGGGTGAGCTGGGAGCATTGCTTCTCGATGGAACAGAACAGAATGAAAAGAAATCAATAGGTTGAGGATAAGGATTTAGTAGTTTTTAACTCTGCATGTTAGCTGTGAGAAAGTAATATATAATACCCAAAGAGAAAACAGTCCAAACAAATCTATTTCAGAAAAAAAAAAAATCAGGTACACTCATCTGAATGTCTAAGCCGCTTAAAAAAAAAAAAATACACCAAGCTTGCACAAGAAGTAACACCATCCTTTGAAAATAAGCAAACCCTTTTCCTTACAAGGGTTTCCTTCATTTACATGATGAAGTAAGGACTGCTGTGGAACTGATTGTCAAGTTCATCTATAGTCTGGGAAAGGTGAATCAGAAATAAACCATAGAATATATGCCTGCCTGTAGAAGCAGAGCAAGGCCACATCGTCGTCGTATGAAGATATAAGTATGCATGGAATAATAAATAGAAAATGTGTTCTGATTTTTTTTCTTCATTGAAATACACTATACACGTATAGTGGAGATTTGGGGTGAGTGTCTCAGAAAATCTCTCTCCCTCCCTCCCTCCATTCCTCCCTTCCCTCCCTCCCTCCCTTCCTCTCCCTCTCCCCCTCTCTCTCCCTTACTTGTTAAGGCTACTGTTTGATGCATGGGGGGTGGGGGGAGTCCCTGTCTTCTGTCTATATGCAATTTGAATTACTCAGATAAAGGAAATCAAAGCGCATAATACCCTAAGTTAAACCGGTAAACATCGTTTAATCATAAAGTGTTCCTAACTTTGAATGCTTTAAAACGATGATAAAGAAAACAGATAAATATTAAAGAGAACTGGAAAATTGAGTCGATTCAGAAAGAGAAAAGAAAATGCTCTCTCATTTATTCAAGAAATAATGCTTTCAGGAGTCCCCGGGGCAAGTAGCTCAAGAGTCACCGCGGCTTCGTTGTGGCCAACAAATGCATCCAATTAAGCAATACCAGGAAAGTGGGGACCCGGCTGTAAATGTGGCCGGACAGTTGAAACCGAATAACCTCGCTAATAGGGGCTATTGTTCAGCGTGGAAGTTCCCATTTTCCAATCAGGAAAATACAGCCCTCTCTCAGCTCTAGCCGACTGATCCCTTCCCACCTACGGCTCAACAATCTGCCACCAGCGAGGGGCTTTTATTAGGTCCCTTCCCAGGAAATGTCAGGCAAGTTTTTTAAGTAAAACCACCCGAAAGCAGGAATGGGCCGTGGAGGGGGCCCTCAGGAATCCACAGGTCCACGCCTGGCAAGCTTTCTTTTCAGCAGAAAAGAAACTTTGACCACAGAATTCCCAACAGCCCCCACCTACCCCCACCTGGTTCAGCCCTCTCCTCCCGCCGTTGCTGGCAACCACCGGCGGCGCTCGCCCCTCTGCAGGCTTCATCTAGTAGCACCGCGCGTTTCTGCGCCAGGTGCCCACACTGGGGAGTGGGCGAGGTTGTCCCTTTCTCATCCTGCTTGCCGGGGTCGCGCCGCTGGCCTCGCGCTCGCTCGCTGCACCCCCGGGTTGTCTAGCAGAGGCTGGGGACTCGCCGCCAAGTCTTGTGCAACCCAGAAGCCAGCAGCTGCCTTAATCCGTACCGTGCAGAGGTACGGCGCTCAGTTCCGTGCCTTATCCCACCCTGCTTTCTCTCCTTCGTCTTCCTCCCCCACCGCGCTCCCTTTTAGCCCATGTATATATAGATCATACTTATATTCAAAACTATATTTATTGAAAATGCGTTGCCGGACAGTTGAAAGCCCGGGGAACTTTGATTATTTTCAACTATAAATCTCTATTTGTATTTAGTGGTTACAAATAGCTTCATTAACTTGTCTCAGAATCTATACATTTTAGTCTATTAGCCAAGAAGCAGAGGCATATCTGACTTCCCACTCTCCGGAAAGAAAATGGGGAGATCAAAACCTCTGCTTTGCTTTTAGGACCTTGTTTCTTTAGTGAGAGATTCCTAGCATCAACTGGGTTTTCAACGCCTCCTGCAAAAAAGAACCCCCCCCCAACCCCAAACCACCATTACAAAAAAAAAAAAAAAAAAAAAAAACCCTCACTTTCTCTGCTCCATCTAAAGAGATAGTGATGTATACTGTAGCTGCAAGGTGTAAGATATACTTGAGCAAGTAGTTCCCAGGATGTAAATTAGGTCCCAAAAGCTGTTGTCCAAATCGAAGAAACAGAGAAATTAATCTGGGAGACTATCCATCATCACCGGTAATAAAGAGAGAGACGTGGATGAGACAGATGATATGATTAAGGGGCTGTGGTCGTTTTAATTAACTTTTTGCTGTCCTGTAATGATCAAACTGGTCACCAGACCCGGTCAATAAGCATGTTAATATCAAACAAATAAAACCAGGGATGATTAAAAACCTCCTGGTTTATTAAATTTGAAATTCAAATGAAATTTATGCTGCAGATGCATACAGAATGCTAATAGATTTTATCTTTATTGATAGCGGATCCCACAGGTTTGCAAGAAAACAGCACACTGTCTACTCCTGGATGTTTCCAGCACATTAAACTTCTTATTGGGCAGGGGAAACTTTTAATTGATGTCCGGAAACCTGGACTTCCTGTATCTCTTCCTCCTTTTTTCTAAACATCTAAATTATTATAGTACACTGTTGCAAAGCAATGACCAATATCAAAACAGGTGAACTGATCATTGCCCTCAGTGGCTTAAACAGGCTGGCTGCATCTGTCATGGGCTAAATACGGTTCTTTTCCATGGTACAGGATTCAAGTGTGCTGGGGTCATTTCTCCACAGTGGGGGGGGGGGGAGCAATTAAGACTAGTTTCATTTAAAGTAGAAGCAAGACTGTGTTTTAACTCTGACATTTGAGCCTCATGATTCAAATGGGGGAGAGAGAAAGGAATCTAAAAAAGAAGCCTTTTGACAAACTACTCACTTTCAATAAACGGGAGTAAGTGGAATGTGTAGATTTTAATATGTGTATGTATATATAATTTGCATATACACTATACATTAGTGACACTCTGTTATATATTTTCTAATGAAAGCTGCACAGAGAAACCTTTACAAAGCCCCCCCCCCCGAAGCTGAAAGCCAACCTCATGTAAATTGAAGAATTCAGTATTTTCACTAAATTCACACCAACATTGTGACTCATTGTCATAGGAAGAATGACATGTGGTTCTAAAATGCATTTATACAAATGAAATACCTTAGAGTTAGCTTAAAATTGAGTAGCTCAAAATTGCAGTCACATGGTGCTGAGTTTGTGTAATTCCTGGCAGTTTTGAGGAAACAGTAGTTAACGCCTGTTTACTCTCATGCTCAGCATTTAGCTTTTTAATAGTTGCCTCTTTCCTTTCCAGAAAATAAGAGGATAAAAAGATAAAATAACTATTCATATGAATGAGTCTTCCTTCAAAGTGCTTTGAGGATGATGGTATTGATTAAAAGTTAAACCCCAAATTTGAACTACTGTATATTAGGTTCTTGAAATGAGTATCATTATAGAAGGAGACCAAAGCGACGAAGTTAATTCTCTTTTATTTGTTAAACAGAGTTCCCTCCTTCCCCCACCCCTTACTCCTTCTGGGCTGGCCTGTCACGCCTTCTCAACACGCTAAAATCATTCAGAGGGGCTTGCAAGGAGAAACACGACATTTATGGTAAGCATCAGCCTTCAGAGAAAGAAAGCAGTTCATTAATTTACTTCACACTTACTTCAAAGTATGTGGATGTCCCTTACTCCCTTAATCAATAGATATGATGTGCAGTCAATACCTGCACACGTGAAAAAAGGCTCAGAAATGCAAACTCCTGCACCACAAACACCAGCCTCAACAGTGCAGGTGAAACTTACACAAACGAAGAAGCCTGATTTGGACTTCAGCAAAACCCAGGAGGATTTTTTTTTTTTTTTTTAACATCTTCAAAGCTACAATACAATTGAGGGGAGGGGGGAGAGAAGGGAGAGAGAGAGAGAGAGAGAGAGAGAGAGAGAGAGAGAGAGAGAGGAGAGGAGAGGAGGAGAGAGAGAGAGAGAGAGAGAGAGAGAGAGAGAGAGAGAGAGAGAGAGAGAGAGAGAAATTTCCCAAGTAAAAACAGAGCAGTTCTCTCTCATGTACTCACATTTTAATCAATTCTACCTTTAAATTAGGCTGAGTTTTCCTAACCGAGTTAGAAAAAAAAAACCCAAACAAACAAATTACTGATATTTTTAAAAAACATGAATATTCAACAGGACTCCTAAGAATGGATTTCCCCCCTTTTTCTGGCTTAAAAAGTTCTGTTGTGATGACCAAAGAATTGTAATGGCATTTCTGAAGGCAATTAATAATAAAAACAGCAACCAAGTGACTAAAACGCAGCGAATTTGAAGTACCACTCATAGATGGACTGCTTAAACCACAGACGCCTTTATAATGTAGCCCAAGCTTTGTCAAAAGCCCACTTCCATCCTTACGTAAATGGAACCAACAGATTTCGGTCACTCTGATTTTTCTGTCAGAAAAGCACAGTGGGGTTTCCTGTGAAAACTTCTAAATTGGGTAAAATGGTCCTCAATTTCTCATCCAATGGGGGAAAAACACACCTCCTTTTACTCCCCCCCACCATCTAATCCTTTTGTAATTTTACTGCTCGCCATGGGGCAAGCACACCTCCTCCAGGACAGTGTACTTCCAAAGACGAGTCCCACCTCGGAGAAGAGAGTAAGGGTGACCAGATCAAAGTAAGGACAGGCTCAGGCTCACACATGCCCCACAACACCCCCCTCCCCAATCTTTCAATCTTTTTATTTGGCTGAAACATCAGGAAATGCTAGGTAAGTATCAATATTTTCTTCAAAACTATATTGACAGAGTCCAGGAAGCCAAGAAACAAAAATCTATCTTTTATGCTCAGGTAGAGGAAGTTAGTCACTGAGGTAGGGTTTGGGGATATTTTATTTACCCGGCCTCACTCAACTTCACAATCAGTTTCTCCAGATCGTCAATCTCTTATGCTCATACACTTTATTGTATTGTTTCCTGTTTCCCCCACCCCCACCCCCTCAGCTTTGGTGCGCACACGCGCACACGCGCGCGCACCCACCTCTTCCCTCTCCATCCAGCTCATACAGGCGCGCACTCACTCTCCATCCACACTTAGTCGCACACGCCTCTTCCCACCCGGGATTGCACGCGCTGTCGCCCCTGGCCCCCTAGACTGGAGGGACTGAGTTATCTTACACACTTCTTCCCAGCTACGTCCCCTGCCCTTGTCACACCCTCCTTCATCACCCACACTCTCCCGGTGGTTGCACCTCCGCCGGCCCCTGCTCGGCCACGTCCTTGCGACCCTGCCCCAGAGCCACCCCTCCGTTTTCTTTGCTCTCCGCTCTCTCCACGGGGTGTGTCACACTCACGATCACTTTACACGGGAGCGCGCGCGCGCGCACACCCGGCGACACTCGCACCCCCTCCCGCCGGCGCCGATGACCTCACGGCGCGCGCGCGGCGCGGCCCGGCGAGCCCGCAGATTGGTTGGCCGCGCCTCCCGCGGCACTTCAAAGCCGGAGAGGGAGCTACAATTGTGGCGGAATGGGCGGAACTGATCATTGTATTGCACACCTCTAAAAAAAAACACTGCCTCTGATTTATCAATATAAAAAAGATCCTCTGAGAGGAGGAGGGCGCTTCTGTGTGATGGCAACTTCACTTCTAGGGGTGAGTCTCAGGATCTTCTCTCGCTGGTTTAATTAGTTTCCTTTTATTGCCGATCGGAGGGGGTTAAAGTCACCCCGGCCAGGCCACGGGCTATCAGTCTCTCTATTGAGAGCTCCCCCCCCCCCCCAAGTGAGTTTAGAGAAAAGAAAGAGGGGGGGAGAGGAGGCAGAACCACTTTTTTTTTTTTTTTTCCCCAGCACAGGAAAGGTTCTTAGGGCATTGAGACCCGCCACCTCGCTGCACCCGGCCGCTCCCCGCCCGGGAGACCTGCGCTTAGCCCCTAAATACATTCGACGATTTCGAGGGGGTAACGCGAGTAAATTTTTCCCCTCCTGGGCACACTGCGGATTCTTCCCCTTTCCCTTAAATTTTTTTTCCTCAACCCTCCTTGTATTGCAGGTACGTTGAATTCCTCTTATGTCTACCATTGTAGATAGACTTAAAAAAAGAAAGGGGGGGGGAAGAAGAAAAGAAAACTAAAAGAAAGGTTGGAAAAGAGAGTAAGCCTTACAGTTCGGCCTCTTTGGCACGGGAGAAGCAACCAAAGATGGGTTGAGGGGGACCGGAACAGGATTTTTAAATCTCCGGATCGCAGACTAGCGATTTAAAACGCAATCCCCGGGTGGCACGGCAAAGGAAACTTCTCCGGGCCCTAAGGGTGGACTTTCTGTTCGTTTGATCCAAAGCTCTGGGGCTTTGAGCACACAGGAGTGCTGTCTCGGGTGAGAATTCTTGCTAAACTCTTCTTTAGCGTGGCGCTTTGCCCCGGCTGGAATCAGACGCCTGCAGCCAAACTTGTCCCGTTCCGGTCCCCCCCCCCCCCCCCCCCTGTAGAGCAGGAGGCAGCCGGGCGCCGGGGCAGCTGGGGGTGTCAGGTGAGCTGGTGGAGAGAGGTGGGGAGCAGTGGGGCGTCTAGAGGCTACCAGGGGACTAATGCACATTTCTTTCCTCCCTCCCCCCACCGGCTCTTTGCCCACCACCCCTCCCCCCCACCCCCTCTCCTCCGCTCCGGGTCTCAGGAAGAACCGAGGTTGGGATCCACTCCTCTGGCCATGCTCGCTGCTACCTGTAATAAGATCGGCAGTCCCAGCCCGTCTCCCTCTTCCCTGTCGGACAGCTCTTCTTCCTTCGGGAAAGGCTTCCACCCTTGGAAACGCTCCTCGTCTTCCTCCTCCAGCAGTTGCAACGTCGTGGGTTCCAGTCTCTCCAGCTTCGGAGTGTCCGGGGCCTCCCGGAACGGCGGCTCGTCCTCGGCTGCGGCGGCTGCTGCTGCTGCGGCGGCGGCGGCCGCGGCCCTGGTGTCCGACTCGTTCAGCTGCGGAGGCTCGCCGGGCTCCAGCGCCTTCTCCCTCACCTCCAGCAGCGCTGCGGCCGCGGCCGCGGCTGCGGCGGCCGCCGCCTCCACTTCGCCTTTTGCAAACGACTACTCCGTGTTCCAGGCCCCGGGTGTCTCTGGGGGCAGCGGAGGCGGCGGCGGCGGGGGTGGCAGCGGCGGTTCCGGGGCGCACTCACAGGACGGTTCCCACCAGCCTGTGTTCATCTCCAAGGTGCACACATCGGTGGACGGGCTGCAGGGCATCTACCCGCGCGTGGGCATGGCGCACCCGTACGAATCGTGGTTCAAGCCCTCGCACCCCGGCTTGGGCGCTGCGGGCGACGTGGGTTCCGCGGGCGCCTCCAGCTGGTGGGACGTGGGCGCTGGATGGATCGACGTGCAGAACCCCAACGGGGCGGCCGCGCTGCCTAGCTCGCTGCACCCGGCGGCCGGGGGTCTTCAGACGTCGCTGCACTCGCCGCTCGGAGGCTACAACTCGGATTACTCGGGCCTGAGCCACTCGGCTTTCAGCAGTGGCGCCTCGTCTCACCTCCTCAGTCCGGCGGGCCAGCACCTCATGGACGGCTTCAAGCCGGTACTGCCCGGCTCCTACCCCGATTCGGCCCCGTCGCCGCTGGCCGGCGCGGGCAGCTCCATGCTGAGCGCGGGGCCCGCGGCGCCACTGGGGGGATCCCCACGCTCGTCCGCACGCCGCTACTCCGGCCGAGCCACTTGCGACTGCCCCAACTGCCAAGAGGCTGAGCGGCTGGGCCCTGCCGGGGCCAGCCTGCGACGCAAGGGGCTGCACAGCTGCCACATCCCGGGCTGCGGCAAGGTGTACGGCAAGACGTCGCACCTGAAGGCGCACCTGCGTTGGCACACCGGCGAGCGACCGTTTGTGTGCAACTGGCTGTTCTGCGGCAAACGCTTCACGCGCTCGGACGAGCTGCAGCGGCACCTGCGGACCCACACGGGCGAGAAACGCTTCGCCTGCCCGGTGTGCAACAAGCGCTTCATGCGCAGCGACCACCTGAGCAAGCACGTGAAGACGCACAGCGGTGGCGGCGGCTCGGCGGGCTCCAGCGGCGGCAAGAAGGGCAGCGACACCGACAGCGAGCACAGTGCGGCGGGCAGCCCTCCTTGCCACTCCCCCGAGCTGCTGCAGACCCCGGAACCCGGCCACCGCAATGGCCTGGAGTGACTGGCACGCGGCCTCCCACCTGGGTCCTGTCGGGCAAGTCTGCCTGCAAGTGCGCCCCAGGATCGGCTCACAGTCTTCGCGCTTTCTCCCCGAGTCCCCGTTCTCCCTCTCTCCAGTTTCCCTCTTAACTTTATTAAAGGGATGTGGACAGTAAGTAAACAACGCATCGCTGTTTGGAGCCTTTCTGCTCGGTGTCAGCGAGGCGGGGCGCAACTTTGAGAGGGCAGAAGCCTCTGGTGTTAGGACTGGAAGGATGGGGGTCTAGCAGACCTCAGGCCTCTGCAGCCGCCGAAAGCGCAGTACTCAGCCAATTTGAGCAGGAGCCGTGGGAAGGGACATGCTGGAGGTCAGGCCTGGCACCCCCCCGCCTGGACCCTTGAGCACGCCTCAAGGCGGCATTCCCACTTTGAGCAC
This sequence comes from Phyllotis vaccarum, assembly GCA_033318265.1. Classification (NCBI taxonomy): domain Eukaryota; kingdom Metazoa; phylum Chordata; class Mammalia; order Rodentia; family Cricetidae; genus Phyllotis; species Phyllotis vaccarum. Next base: position 78,559,502 of record JARWLC010000016.1, on the reverse strand, counting down.
TAACCCTGCGCGCAGGCCTGTGGCATCCTGAACGGGTTAGCAGAATTTAGCTCTTCCTACTCAGTTCTGCCTAGCTCTTTGTGCCCTGCGGGTGAGCCACTGGGGGTTCTACAAAGGGCAATCAATGCCGATACCGTCTTTCATCTTTATGACTTTTTTTTTTTTTTTTAACTGAAAAACTGAGAGGAAAAAAAAAATAAACAAGCAATCTTCCTCTTAGCTTCCGGTTTAGATAATTTTCCTCTGCCTGTAAGCACGTCCTTGTCTCCAAACTGCTAATATTGATCCCAAAGTTATTTTGATTGCAGTAACTTATGGGGTGGGGGTGGGAGTGAGGGTAAGTGTCTTTTTCTTATGCAAAAATACTCCCTTTCCGGTGAGACAAGATTAACCAACGTCTTCATGTTTGTCCTTTTCTACCTCGTTTTTTCAGCGTTCCCAAGCATATTCTCCCAATCTTTCCCCCCCCCCTTTTGGGTTAGTCCAACACTCAGTTTATCTACTCATTTCTGTAAATTATTGCAAGTTATTGAATATTTTAGGCTTGAACTTTTTTCTTTGTGATTTAAACTCAAGTGAAGAAGCTATCCTTTATTTCAGATGAGGCTGTAGTTTGAATGCCAAAAGAGGGAAATAGAAAGTACAATTAAAACTCTTTGTAAAATATATCTGAATCTAATGGTTTGTACAACTGGAAAATCATTCTAGATTAGTTTCCCATTAAACATGACTGCCGGTGTGAGGTACATTGTCCAGGAGACGATTTTGTATAGTATTTTTCTTGTACATTACTTCGGTAAATATTTGAAAATATATTGAAGTAAACTTGATTTTTTTTGGTCAGGATAAACTATAAAGAGTTATTGCTGAGGTTCTGATGAGCTGCAGGGGGTTTTTTGTTTTTGTTTTTTTTTTTTTTTAAACTCAATTCTGGAGGTGCAGAGCCACACACGCACTTTCCGGGCCTAGTTTTGCTCGAATATGAATTTAGATAGGTATCAAGCTGTAACTAAGACACTATTTGATAAATGTTGGATGACATTTAATTTAATGGCGCATGTACTTATTTGCATTTGCTGGCAGTTCAGGCATAAAGTGAGAGTCCTCCCATACTTCATAATAACGGGGTCTGCCAAACCCATGTATTAAATAAATTGTCCAAGTGATACTCGACTAACTTTGGCCTTTGTGTATTTCTGAAGGTGATATTGTTAACTGTTGACAAACACTCCCGACACTACATTTAGGTGTTGTTTGCAGAGTCTGCAAACTAACTATTCATTGTAATGTTGAAATAATTTGGATATTTCACATTGAAATGAAAAGCCTTTCTCTGGAACATTTTAGACTTGCATTTTAAATGCATGAAATGTAATTGATTTATTTGTAATATTTTAAATGGTATTAATAAACTCAGATAAAAGACTAGGTCAGTTAATTTGTATTTTTTTCCCCTTTTAAAACTATGGGCATTAGTATTTTATCTTCAATTTTAATGTCTAATTTAAACAAAATATGACCCTGTTTTGTGGTAATATTTAAATATTTGCCTTTAAGATATTATGTAGATGGAAGGTCTATTTGGCAAAGCTGTGTTTTCTTTGTTTACCAAGAAAAAGATTATAGTGTCTAAGATATGTAATTAATTATTTACCATTACATTTAGCTCTTTGCATCAGGGCCTATTGACCTCTTAGTACTTGCAGTAATTCACCAAACAACTCAAAGAAATTTCGTGTTGCTGCTTCCTTCTCAGACTTCAGAAGGCCTCAGGTTGTCGGCCTTTGATTGCGTTTAGTATTTAAAAGGCCAAGACTTAACATGAAAGATCAATACATCTGAAAGAAAAGCATAGTTTTCTTCTAAACAGCATCTTCCGTTGTTAGGAGGCAGAGAGGATCAAGCTAACAAAAGCTTATTTTTTTGGCATTCTATGCCTTAGCTAAAGATTCTGCAGAAGTAAATATCAGTAGATTCCTGTTGAAATGAGTTATCTGTTCTTTAAAAGTCTCTAAACAGCCACCAAAGAAAAGGAAGGTTAAACCTTAATCTATCTACGAGGCTATTGTTGGAAGGTGTCAATGATGCCAATAAAAAAACATTGTCTTGTTATGTCTAAGTGCATTTAAGCAATGGGTGTTCCTTGAGCCATACTTTGAAACATAATATACTTTAAATGTTGACTGATGTTATATCAAACTATTTCATTATTAGATTATTATTATTATTTTGAATCAAACTGAATAAAAAGTTAGTGTATTGAGATTCTAATTAGTTTTAGCTTCTTTCTTTCTGTTTGCATGCTCCTCACTTAGTCCAGTGTTCGTATTCATCTTGAATTGAAAATTTTTCATTGAAATTTATGTAAAGTCATAATACATAGAAACAAGTGACAAATGCAGGGAGTTATACATCCTATATAAAGTCTGGGCGAAAGCAATCAGGTTTGTAGTTCAATATGTTGTATGATAATACTGTTGGTGTCCAATCAGCAGCCTTCATCCAGCTGTCCACTCTATAATCACACTCAAGTCCTCAGAAAAACTTGTGGCTGCACTTATGGTTATAGATGAACAAGTCATTTTGATATTTTCAAATAGTGTCGCTCTAAGAAATAGTTACTAAGAAAAATAAAGTAGTTTCTGTCACTTTTTTCCCCAGGAATAATGCGGAACACAGTTTTAAGTGTTTCTTTTTTGTTGTAACTTGGAGCAGCTGGGGGATGCGCAGAGGCCAGTTCTACAGTTAATGTAGAGGCAGGTAAGAAGACAGCTGCTCGGTACATTCATAAGAATGAATGTTTGATCTGAGAGGTGGCTTGTTTGGAAGATGATTTCTTTGGGAGTACAGAAAGCAGGGCTTATTTTTGTCTTGTAGGTGTGCAAACTTTCACTTTCTTTGGCTCCTCCTATCCCTCTAATTCTTTAGTAGTTTGTGTGTGTGTGTGTGTGTGTGTGTGTGTGTGTGTGTTTATCGGCACAAGGCAGTATTTCTAACTTAGTTTAACACAGTAGGGTTTCCTTTGGGGGCTGAGCATCATGTCTCTTTGGGGAGGAAGGAAGAGGAAACACAAAAGGGATTCTTCTCTGTGTATCCTGATAATGGCTAGAAACTCACTCCCATGAAGCCAAAGTAACTGTCACTTTGAACCAAAAGGACAAGCTTCCGGGCTTGCAGATCAAGGTAGAGTCAAACTAGCTGTTGACCCAGAGGTCAGGCCTGCATGTATCAGCCCATCCTCCTGAGACTGGGAAGGCACGGTCCCCCTCCTCAAGGGCTGGTGCTCCCCAATCTTTTTAGTCCTTCCCTCAACCCGGCCCCACCTTGCTTGCTTTTTCCCTGGCTTCTTCATCTCCTTTCTTTTTTAGATGTATGTGACTGATTCGGTGAAACTGGACTGTCAGTTAAGATATACAAAAACCCAATTTAAACCAGTGTGATAGTCAGGTCTCCCACAGAAGAGGTACTGGAGAATATTCCTGGGTAGGCTTGTCTCTCCATTCTCCTGGTCTTGGCCTAACTTTTAAGAACCTCCAGCTAAGTACAGAGGCAGGGACTTGAGCAGGCAATGAGCAGGGACTCTGGTTTCTACCGTCCACATTTTGTCTCTCTGTGAATCTTTACATCAGGTTACCGAATGGAAAATTTTATTGAAAGTAAGTTTTATTTGTTATAGAAGATTGTTATCACAAGTGTGTTGTGGGGGGGGGCTGGTAAATTAAAGCAAAAACATACAGGGAAAAGTGTAGATTTAAGAATCCTCAGATTGCCCAAGATACAGATAATTTTACTCAATTGTTTTTTCACATAAATGAGTTATGATTTGGTACCGGTATTTTTGAATAAATATGGTTTTACACTTTCCTGTCTTTAAAAAAAAAAAAAAAAAGTTTGCGTCCAAGCAGGCATTTCTATTTCATTTCCACCATCTCCCCCATCACTAAAATAACTACAGGTCCATGTTCTCTACCCACCCCCGCTCCCTCCCCCACCCTGCTTCGCTTCCAAAATAGTCTTAAAATTCTAAGATTGACTTTGAAGAAAGATGGTGTGTAATGAGGTACTACTCTCCGATACATGCCGCGGTTCTCCGAGGCTATACTCCGGCTTTGCTCAGTACAATGGTGGCTGTTATTTAAAAAATAAGACGCAGACCTTGCTTGTGCTCTTATTTCCTGCTTCCGGATTAGGGGAAAAGCAGTAATCCCTGGGTGTCTGGACCTCAGCCCCTGGTTCCTGGGGAAGAGTGAGAGGCCACCCTGTAGATTCTGCCTGGGAACTAACTGAACTTTGATTCGCTGCTTCGGGAAGCAGGGAAGGAGCCTATTTTAGTGCCTGGACGCGTGTTTAATTTAATTTAATTTTCTGTGGGGTCTCTTGGCAGCAGGGAAGCAGCCTTCCAACATTGGCTTTGGTTCCTAAGGAGAACCGAGAAAGCTAGAGACAGAGAGTCACCTAACCCTATGCATAATGCGATCGTTACAAACATATCCTTTGACGTAAGTTTTAAAGCCATCTTTTGGGTTGTTTGAAGTCCACTTGCCAATCTGGCTGCTCAGACCGCAAATTGTGCTGAAGGGTCACTGGAAATGAGTGGACCTATGCTTTGCTGACATCCCCTTCTTCCCCCAGTTTGGTTCTCTGAAAACCACCATAGGAGTCGGGAAGGAGTTCTCAGCCCTTCTCTCCTCCACCCAAGGCTTGGCTGGGCCTCTTCCCGCGTGCAGGCAGCGGTCCGGAAGACCCCCGGACGCCCCGGGAAGGCTCCCGACTGCCAAGTTCCACGGGCGCGCCGGCTGCTCCGGGGTACAGTGCAGGCCTAGGGTGTCCGTGGCCGTTCTGCCGGGGCCCTCTGGGTGCCCAGAGCACACAAAGGCTCCGCGGACGCCGGAGCCTTCTGCATGGCCAGCGAGCGCCACCCCGTGCCCCAAGGCCGTGCTGCAGAGCATAGGACCTGCCGCTCTCCAGGCTGATCTCCAGCAGTACACCACTCCCCACCCCAAAACCGCACTAAATCTGGCTCAATGAGAAAATTTGCTGCGTACTTTTTTTTTTCCTTCTGTTTAGCCAGCCGTCCAGGAGAGAAGAGATTTGGTGAAGGTACTGGCTCATGGTACTTTGAGCAGAGCTAAACTTTTCTTAAAGCCTTCTTACCTAAAACTTAATCACTTCTTTATTTCATGCTTTCCTTCTGTTCCCCCCATTCTATCGTTGGGCCTCTGGATGCTGGGGTGGGGGTGGGGCGCTAGCAATCTTCTTCAGGCCAGATCATGGTGATATTTGAAAGGACCCTGGAGGAAGATAAGCCTCTTTAAAAGAGCCCTCTGAAAGTCCTCATTTGGAGAATGTACCTGCAACGTGCAAGCTGTCTGAGGAAAGGAGCTGGCATTTAGTAAAACTCTTTCCACCTTGGACCGTAGGCTCCTCTAGACCCTGGGCCAACAGATGTTTTTGTTAACTGGGATCCACATTGTATCCTTGAGAATGGTCAAGGGTCAAATTTGGGGATTATTAATGGCTCACATGCACTATCTGTATTGGTGTGAGGCACCTTCAGACTAAGGCCTTGCTGTAACTCTTCTAAGCAATAACAGGACACTTTCAGGGATGTACACCTGTGGAAGACAGGGCTCTCAAGTTACTCCTACAGGTAAAATCCTTATTTTTACTGACTTCACACTTACAGTGGGGAAGGAAAGAGGTTCTTTATTTGGTGTGTAATGTGTCCAGTGCAAGCTAATCAAAGCGTTAGCTGTGGCAGTAAAAAGTAACGTGGCGACAGCAGCTCTAGAACATAATTGACAAGTCCCCCTACGGAGCACCACCCTCCTCCCTAAAATCAGCTGGTGATGCAAACACCCCCTTCACCCCCTCCTCCGGAAAGGCAGGAAGCACTCAATGCCGCGGGTTCTCTCACCCTATTGTGCCTAGGTGTTGCAAACCACTGAAGGACAGAGCTTCTCTTGCTTTGATCACATGGCCCTGCCATTCTGTAGCACAGAGGGGTGAGCTTAAATTAAATTTCTTTCTCTGCTGATCAGTTCTAATGGGCCTCAGAAGGTGAATAATTATGCAGTAACATTTCATGGGTTGTTGGAGTAGGAACTCCCACTGCGCTGTCGCCAGGAACAGAATGCTCAGTGCTAAATGAAGCTTCGAGAATGTAAGCCACAAGTGTCTTTCAAATCCTCCCGCTGATAATTCAAGCCATTTCTGCTTTTATCTTTCTTGCCTCTGCTAAACAATCATTTTCCCCCCATACGTTCAAGTTTTTTGGTGACTTAAAAAATATTGGAAACAATCAATACTTAAAAGATTGTATTTTTTTGAGGGTTAGGAATGTTTTGGTGATTAAACCATGACAAACATGTGACATTGGCAAAGCCATCTGAGATTTGCCCTCACATACTCTCTTGACTTTCAGTGAAGTAGAGGTTTTTTTGGTTTGGTTGGTTTGGTTTTGGTTTTTGACTTTTGACAGCAGAAGGAGTCAGGCCTGGAGAAGCTGACTTCTCAAGAGGTGATCTGATCACTAGAGCTTCGAATCTACCTAGCTCTGCACCCACACAGCTTAGAAATGGGCTCTTCGCTGGAGAAGGTTGAAAGAAGGGCTGCCTCTGCTGTTCCTTGCTGAGGAGGACTAAATCTTTACAATTTTAATTTACATCTAATATTCTGCTAAGCTTAATAAGAACTGTCAACAGTTTGGACACTGTGGATGTAGCGTGGCTATTTAATATCAAAAGGAAATCAGCCCCCAGACCTAAAAATAAAAGAACTCTAAATTTGTCATTTAAAGCACAATGAAGGCTTTCTCACTTCTTTATATTATTATTATTAAGAACATTCCTTGTTCTCCGTTCACACCAATGCTTCATTTCCACACCTTTCTGATTCTCTCCTTAAATGAAGTGAACTCCCACAGGCTTAGAGATTTCTACATCAACACGTAGAAATCGGAGCCTGCTTATCAAGTTCTCACTCCGGGCTTGGCATCCCATTTGAAAGGGCCCAAACAACGAGTTGATTTACATTACGCTCACTTCACCCTGAACTCTGTGCAAATGCTGGAAATTTTTTTCAATAATTCGCCTTGGGTTATCTTTACGTCTGTGGGGGAACCAATCCTTCCAGCTTTCAAGTTTTTGGCCACTCCATTTTAAATCCTGAAATAGAAGAAATAAAGTAGATGGTCTCCCCCTTCCCAGAGTTCAAGTAATTGTCTAGTTCAACTGAAAGTAAAGGATTTGTACTGCCCAATTTTGCACCCAATTTAATGCCCCTAATTACACAGGGACCCTGTCATCAGGTTTCCCATCACTTCAGAAAGCTGTGTCCTTGTATGTTGGTCAGTGATTCATTTCCCTTGCATACCTATCCCTTATTTCAGCCCACCCCTCCGCCCCCCTTCCCTAAGCAGGTTCTTTGCCCATTCAATTTAGCCAACAATGGCCTTTGTAAGGGAAGGAACTGTGTGGCTGGTGGCAATGTATTTAAAAGATATTTTCATTGATTTAGTGGCATTTTAACAAGATTGTTGAGTTATACACACTCTAACTTTTGTTAGATATGTGAACTCTTTGTCTGGGGGAAAATCTTTATAGCTTTAGGTCTCCCCCCAACTTTAACTAAATGAGTTGTATTGCATTATCATTTACTAACCTTTATCCTTTAAAGTAAAGTAAGTTAGGGCATTTCTTCCAAAGAATAACTATTTTACTTAAAACTATGGGAGTTAAGTTTGGGTAAGGTACACACATACATCACACTTTTAATCTCCTCAGTATTGACATATTTTAGATAATATCATATAGTTATTATATAAAGCCATTTAACAAATATTTTGAGATCAGAACACTGTGTCCTATACATACACTTTTAGGAAGAATCACGGGCTTTCTGTAGTATGTTATTAAATGAAACGTGTTGTCAGTGACGTTTTTAATTTTGTGTTTTGTATGAATACCCTGAAAGTCAGAGTTAGTAAAGATTTTCCATTCGTAAATGTCTTCTTGTTTTGTAGGGAGGTTACTTTCACAAAGGTGGTGGTTAATGATTCCTAGTGGAAGAGAAATGATGTTTATGTCTGTAACTCCCTTAGTTATTTTATGCTCAGAAACATGGGCATTTTAAAATTCACCTGGAGGTAAACTGCTGGCTGTCTGATCTTCGGTAGTATACAGAATTCCTGTGGTTCCCTTTCCCCATTGCCTTAACCAAAAATTTTAAGAAAAAAAAAAATTCTATGTTTTTATTTTATGTGTAGACAGCCAGATTAAAAATGCCTGTCAGTATTCCTGTTTTTTCTTTTGAGAAAGGGATTTCTGGCTGTTTTGGAGCTCACTCTATAGATCAGGCCGGCCTTGAACTCAGAGATATACCTGCTTCTACCTCCTAAATGTTGGAATTAAAGGCATGTGCCACCAACACCAGGCTATGGTCAGTATTCTCATTTCAAATGATTAAATGTATATTTTTAGCAGCACTCCATTTGTAATCTATACTCTAAAAAATGTATACTTTGAAATTATTTTCTTATTTTCCTCAATATAGCAATTTGATTTTATTTATTTAGCTCCTTATTTTCGGACTTAGTTTTTAGGCTATGCTTGTTTTAAAAATTGACTTTGCCAGAGCACAAAAAAGATTTCAAAGTTAGGCCTCTCTTGTCTGTCTGTCTGCCTGTTTGTACAGGTAAGTACATCTATTACATTTAAAAAATTACATGCATTTTTGTCTTGTTTAAGATTATAGCAAAAAGAAAAAATAACTTTTAGTTAGAATATCTTTTTATATGATTAGACTTGTCAGGTAAAATGCTAGATTACCATTTAAATTTGAATTTTAAGCTAACAGCAAATATTTTAAAAATATAAATGTACTTTCCACAAAATTTGGCTCATACTAAAACCGTTCAATTTTTTTTTTTTAAATGAAAGCCTAGACTTTCTATTTTGCTTTTTAAAAACTAATTTTACAAATTATATAACCCACTCTGTAGACCAGGCTGGCCCCTGCCTCTGCCTCCCAAGTGCTGAGACTAAAGGTGTGTGCCATCACAACTTGACTAAGAATCTTAACTCTTTGCTTTGAGAGGAGGAAATTCAATGGTGAGTCACAGAGGCTTCTTGACTATGGCCTGGGGGAGCAGAGACAGTTTTATCTCCCATCTTCTTTATCTTGTGCTCTCTCTCTCTCTTTCATTTTCCCCGTTCCTCTTTCACCCCTTTATTTTCTTCCTTTGCTTTTTGATTTTTGTTTTTGAGACAGGGTTTCTCTACATAGCTCTGGCTGACCTGGAACTATGCAGACCAAGCTGGCTTTGAACTCACAAAGATCTGCTTGCTTCTGCCTTCTGAATGCTAGGATTAAAGGCATGGACCACCCTACTTTCCTCCCTCCCTCCCTCCCTCCTCTCTCTCTTCTTCCTTCTTTACTTTCTACCTTTTCTCATACTGAGTCCTTTGTACACATGGCAACCTCTTACCTCAGCATCCACATATTGGATTGCAGGAGTGTTGCAGTGGGGTTTCTGTATCCTGGGCGGCCAGAGGCCCAGACCCTGCCACGCCAGACCCCTTAGCCACCCGCCACTGCTGCTCGTGCCCCTAGAATTTGCCCCACGTTGGGCACCATCTATAGGAAAGAATATTAGATTTGGAGTTCTTTTTGTTTTAAGAAGAGAAAAGGGGATATGTGGGAGATTGTGTTGTTTCATGGTAAATAATTGTTCCACCCACTGGTTTAATAAAAAGCGCTGATTGGCCAAAGGCAGGCAGGAAGTGTGGGCGGGCCTACCAGACTAAAAAATCTCTGAGAACAAGAAGCACACAGCAGAATGCTAGAGAGAAGCCAGAAGAAGCAGAGGACAACCATGCTGCTCTAAAGAACAGTATCAAGCCACATGGCTGAACAGGAAGAATCATGGGTTAGATGAAGGGCAGAGAGCTAGCAAGTGATATGCCTAGGCCTGAGGCCGACCATCCTAAAACAATTATAAACATCTGTGTGCCTCTGCGGGTCTGCGAGTCTAAACCTTGAGGTTAGGCCTGAAAGTATGGAACAGAAACCTCATACTACAGACAAGGGACCAAAATTCATAGTCCAAGGACTAGGGACCAGGGATCAGAGACCAGGAACCAGGGTCCAGTAACAGAAAGCAGAAACCAAGATCAGGCAACAGGTACCAGGGTCTGCAGGTCAAAACCTTGATGTTAGGCTTGAAAGTCCCGGCCAGAAACCTCCTACTACACAGGAGTATGCTGCCGCACTCAATTTATAATGATGTTTTCAATGTTATGTTTGTTTCTATTTAGAAACAGAAATTCAGTCACCAAATACCAAGTACCTCCTTGTGTTCAGTAGTTCATTTGAATTATTAAAACTAAGCCCAAGTATGGTGATAATGGGTAGTGAGTCAGTCATAACTTGAAAACATAGAATCATAAAAGAAAATTGAAACTATCCTTGTACTCTTGCTTTAGGAAAAAGAAGTCTTTGTTTTAAAAGTAATCACCCCCACCATCCTGCCATTGTATTGCTACAATTAACTATTTTAAAATGCTTAGGAATTAGTTTCGTCTTTTTACAGTGCTATAAAATGTCTTATTATAGTGTAAACTTTAGTCTCTGGTTATATATATATATATATATGCCCAGAATTCAGTATCTACTTTTATTTAAAATTATTATGAGAATAGAGATTAGTTTGTCTTTATAGTTACTGATTACTTCATATTCTGTATTTAATAAATCAAGAGCTCTGTAATGCAATTCACTAGACTTTAAAGAAAGGGGCAGATTTTTTTCTCTTTTAACGTCACATAAATTCACAACACACTGAAGAGAATAAAAATGGAGAAAAGAATTGTTATCTTTTTTAAACCGTTGAGAGCTGGTGAAATGTCTCAGCTTTTGGGTAAGAGCTCCTATCACCAAGCCGGATAGATAACCTGAGTTGGATGCCCAGAACCCACAGGGTGAAAAGGAATCCCAATTCCTACAAATTGTTCTTTGACTTCTCTACATAGGTGGCATAGGTATGCTCCCCTCAAGAGTGAATAAACGTAAAAAAGTCATTAAAAAACTTTCAAAGGCAACAGTAATGCTTATTAGATTTCATTTACTATTTAAAGTTCATGTCTAAAACCCTTAACTGTAAATTCTGTATATAAAGTCATTGATTTCTTAATTTTTTTAAATTTTTAAACATTTTTTTTTAATTTCTTGAATTAACAAATTCTTTTTGAGATGCTGGTGCAGACGGTGGATCTTCCCTTTAAAAAAAAAAAATGCATTTCTCGGCCTTTAATTCACACTCGGGAGGCAGAGGCAGGCGGATCACTGTGAGTTGGAGGCTAGCCTTGCTTATAGAGTACGTTCCGGGATAGCTAGGGCTATGTAGAACCAAACACAAATATGTCTCACACACTCTTGGGGTGCCTGTCAGGGAGCCACTGGGCTCCACCTGGGGAGTGAGCTATTATATTTATATGCTGCACTAAAATGATACTCATTTCAGAAGTATTTGTTGGAGTTACGGAAAATACCTTTGATCTCTGGTTTAACAGCCTACTTTAACAGAAATTAATGCAGAGAGGGGTTAAGTCTTGACCCTGTTGAGTTCTGTTTTTAAATGAAGATGTTAACCGTCATCAAAGAGAAAAACCATAAAGTAGTGTTCAAGTTCAGAGTAGGACTGAGCGGTGAGGTTTCCATTTCTCTGGCTATGCTGGGTTTGTGACATCATTTGCCAAATGCTTTAATTTTGTCTAGGTTAATGTCATAAGGCTTCTACCAATACATGGGGCAGACCAAGTCATTTTGAACTATCGCTAGTGGGCACCCCAATTTTAAAACCATTCCATTATTTGAGTCAGTATTTAGTAAAGTGTGTGTGTGTGTATGTGTGTCTGTCTTGCTGGAGATAGAATCCAGGACCTTGTATATGCAAGCCAAATGCTGTACATTTTCAATGTCTGAGGCAGTATTTATTTTAGACTATTTGGAAAGCCATTCTGAAAAATCCGAACCTCAGTAGTGTTTGGAATGAGAGTTGAAACTCAGTAGCGTTTTGGCCATTATCTTTGCCTTCTTCCAAACCTTAGTCATTGCCTTACTCAATGCTTATGCTTCTACTTAAGGGATCCTCTCCCACATTCCAGTGTTTGAAATCTGTCTCTTCAAAGTGATTTTTTAAAAGCTCATGGTGGGGATCTTTGAGCATCTGCTTCCCCAGTGCTTCTCTTGTTTTTACAAGCTGATTACCAAGATCTTTCTTATTTCGACCCAGGAGGGGAGTGATGTGACCTGTCTGTAGAAAGAACAAAGAAGGTAGGATAAGATTCTGAAAGAGAAAACAGCAGAGTTGATTCAATAGTCTGAGGCAATCTGTGTAGACATCAGACCTAATCTTTCCCTGCACCGAGCTCTTGTGACAAAGGCTGGGAAGCCTGAGGTCCTGCTGGCTATCACTGTTGGAGGCACTAACTTCTCTGTGTTATAGTAAGAATGTATAAGAAAAGTATATCAGAGTGTGGAAGGGCTAGAAAAAACAAAAACAAAAACAGACCAAAAACAGAAAACAAAAACAAAAAAACCAACCAAACAAACAAAAAAACCACAGCTCTACACCAAAATGTTCACCAAAGATGAAAAGCATTGACCTTTGTTCAGAAATTTGCACTTTTATAGTGTAAGGAAAAGTCATTCCAAAAAAATACCTCTCTATCAGTTGCATCTAGGAGGGGTCTTGGGTTAGCTGGTGAGATTCCATCCAGGAGGGATGGTTGATTAGCTGGTAGAATTCCAAAATGACTCTGTGTCAAATGGACAGAAAACTCCCAGCACAATAAGGTTTGAGTAGGAAGCTGAAGCATGTAGGCTCAATCATTTAGTGAGGTGGACAGATAGACCAGTGACTATGAACATACTCTTATTGCTCCCAGCTGAGTCTATGCTATTAATCCTATGTTCCTCCTACACGCCATAAACACTCCACTTTACAATTCTCTCCCCAGTCCCAAGGGTCACATGCATGGGTTTTTCAGAATTATTAATCGGGCCTTTAATTTTTTTTCTCTGTTCCTTTGCAGATTTGTCCTTTCCCGTGCTTGAGAATCACATTTACTTTGCTTAGTTTCAATGCCTCGTGCTTCATGAATTCTGTCTGTCCTGAAGAGCCAGGCTTCTCTTTTGGACTGTTCAAGTCTCTGTCTTCTTAGGGCACACAGCTCTCAGAAACTGAATAATGCTGATCAGTGGTGGAGACATGGCCTTTAATTCCAGCACTCAAGAGGTAGAGGCAGGCAGATCTCTGTGAGTTTCAGGCCAGCCTGGTCTGCAGAGTTAGTTCCAGGACAGCCAAGTTATACCAAGAAATCCTGTCTTGAAGAAAAAAAAAAATTCCCCTGAAACTAACGCTTTGGGACTTAGAGTTTTCATTCTTCTCTTATTTAGGGTTTTCTGAAGATTTGATGATGAAATATGTTTTCCTTCTGGTCCTAATCTGATTACTAGAGTGTATTAAATTATTTAGTGCTTGAGCAGTGTCCTATGACCTTCCTCCCTCTCTCGTTCAGGTTTTCCTTTTTCCTTCACTCTATCCTTCCCCGCTTCACAGTTGTTTACAACATTTTGGTCATTTTACATTAGCCCTTTCCTAGAATTTCTCCTTGACTGTCGATCGGTCCGAAGAGACTTTAGCCATGTACATTTGTGGTTATAGAGTGAACTTTTAAGTATCTATAATTATTATTGACAGGGAGCTACAAGTTTAAAAGCTATAGCACCATCCCATCTTTCCTCCCTGTTTCTCCACTTCAAATTTTCTGTCCCCTCCCTTTGGGGGTTTGAATGAGCCCCGCCCAGAGGCTCATATATTTGAATAGTTGGTTCCGGGTTGGTGAATTAGGAGGTGTGGCCTTGTTGAAGGGGCTGTGTCACTGAGGAGGGCTTTGAGACTCCATTCCCAGTGTGCTCTCTTCTTACCTCCTGCTTGTGGTTTAGGGTGTGAGCTCTCAGCAGTTCCCGCCTCCATGCTTTCATTCTGCCCTCAGGGATTCTAACCCTCTGCAATGATTAAACATTGCTTTGTTATTGGTTGGTTTCCTAAGTTTCCGGTGTCCTGGTATTTTATCACAGCAATATAAAAGTAGGACACTCCCTAACTGTTTCTTATGGGTAAAATTTCTAGCCAGCCTATGGTGCCACTTCACAAGTTCTTTTGGAAAAGAAACTCAAGAAAAGTGAGCACACAAGTTGACGCTAATATAATACGAATTTCATGTGGTGCTATGACATTGCTATGCTTCGGTGTGAAACAGAAATATCCAGTGGCCGCAAGTCAACTCATTTGCTATGACTTCCGGAGTAGACTCAACATGAAGGCCTACTACAATTTGATTAGGGGGGGTAGGGTGTACTGGCTAGGTCAGTTATATAAAAAGGTATGACAGGGTTACTTCTTTTATTTTTACTGACACTTGTGCATCGTTTATTCTTTTGAATTCATTCTTGCCCCTTGATGACCTCACTGTTTTAAGGCTATCAGATAGTCATCTCTGGGTGGTTGGCGTTGAGGGTAACATGTGGCTTTGACTGAGCTGCTGTGACACACATTTCTAGATGCTTCTGGAGATCTTAACCTCTCTGGACACCTTCTGTGTTGAATTTAGGACTTTCTTATCTTTTTCTGTGTTAACCAGTGCTTCATCTTTATGTCTCTTATTTCATAATGATATACAATCCTAGAGGGAAAAGAGAAGCAAATGGCTGAAGATCCTCAGACAAATTTGGATTAAGATGAGTCTAAATAGGTGAGAGCCTAAGTAATGACTGGCAGAAATCAGGGTCCTTCTTAGGCCACAAATCCTGTGATTAGGGAATATATCTATTTCAGTTACTTTTCCATTGCTGTGATAAAACTCCATGACAAAAATAGACTTGAGGGGACAGGGAAAAGGATACAGGTAACACTTCAGCATCACAGTGCATCACTGAAGGAAGTCAGGGCAGGAAATCGAGATAGGAACCTGGAGGCTGGTGAATCTCTTCGAGTTCAAGGCCAGCCTGGTCTACAAAGTGAGTTCCAGGACACCTAGAACTAACATAGAGACCCCGTCTCAAAACAGAACAAAATTGCGAACAATTTACAAGTCCAGTCTTTAAAATAAGTCTCTACAAAAGTTTAAAGCCTCTCTAAAATTCCAAAGTCTTTTAACTATGGGATCCTGTAAGATAAATTTTTTTTTTTTTTTAAAGCAACAAGCTAAATACTTTCTTACTTAAGGGGTAGGAACAAGGACACAGTCACAATCAGCCCAAATCAAAACCAAATCCAACAGCATAAGGTTCAAATTCTGAACCTCACCATCTTCCAGCCTCCAAAGAGCCTGACACAGGACACAAAGCACTTCTAGGCTTGGGGCTGGCTACATCTCATGGCTGCTGCTGTCCTTGGCAGTTGTCCTGTGGCACTAGAATCTCCACATGTGGGGCTCTCTGCTGCAACAGGGGCTGCAGCTTTGCCAAAAGCTTTCCTGTGTGATGATCTGAGGGAGATACATCCCAGAAGATTTTACTTTATTGATACTGGTCTCGTCTTAATCACTGCTAATTTCTTAGCTCCAGCTAATTAGCATCAATCATCCTAGCTAACATTTTAGTTTAGTGGTTCTGGTCTCTTTCTAATCACAGCTTATTCTTCCCAGCTGACCAAAACAATAGTTTCTTAATTCAAAATATCAAACGCTCTTGATAGAGTCTTTAAGGGAATCTTCAAACTACTCTCTGAAACTTCTCAAGCCAGGCCTCCATCGTCCGCCTCAATATTCTTATCTCCCAAGCTCCCACAGAACAGCCCATTGAGCTCTGAGCACTCAGTGACTTTTGCATACCGGAGTTCAAGTGCCACTATAATCCTCCCCTAAAGACACCATCAGGCCTGTCAGGGCAATACCCATGTCCTGGTACCAGATTTTTGTCTTAGAGTTTCTATGTCTATGATGAAGCATCATGACTAAAAGCAATTTAGGGAGGAAATATTTCAGCTTTCAGTTCCATATCACAGTCTATCACGGAAGGAAGTCAGGGCAGGAACACAAAGCAGGAACATGGGAGCAAATTGAAATGGAAGCCATGAAGCTGCCTACTGGCTTGGTAAACATGGCTTGCTCAGTCTGCATTTTCACACAATTCAGGACCATCTGCCTGGGGTGGTAGCACTTGCAGTGGGCTGGCCTGCAGATCAGTCATTACTCAAGAAAATTCCCTGCAGACTTTCCTATAAGCAATGTTGGTGGCAATCTGATGGAGGCATTTTCTGAATTTAGGTTCTCTTCTTAAATGGTGTCAAGTTGAAAGAAAAACTAACCATCACAATGCCTTAGTGTAGAGAAAAGTCTTGAGGAAATTAGACCAAATGGAATTTAAATAAATTGGGCAATATACATTTAAGTACCAGATAAATGGGAAATTAACCAAATCAGACAAATGCATTCTCTTTGACAAATAGCTAAGATTAAGTTATATTTAAAAATTAACTTAAAATAAAAATTTCCACTTGAATGAGAATTTTTATTGACTTAGGGTAGCTCTCATTAGTATACTTTCTAACAGGTCACCAGTGGCCCATGAAACACATATCAAGGACACTTCCGGTGGTTGTTGAAACAAGACTTCCGCTACCATGTATCTATTTTTAGCAAATTTGAGCTCTTTATCTTAGATGCAACACACCATTTCTTAGGGTTTTTTGTTTGTTTGTTTGTTTGTTTTTTGGGGGTTATTTTTGTCATTTTTGAATTGATGGGCCATCTCCTATATCTGGGGCCCTGTTAGAAGTCTTTACCTGATAAATTAACTGACTGGATGCCTGAAAAATCTGGCATTTTCCCTAAAGCCTTTTAGTTATTACCAGACCCTGGGCTGTCATTATAAAAATGTTGCACTCAATAATTAATTTACATAAACCTGCACAAGTAATGTAAAACTTGAAACCTGAGTTCACATCTGCTAATGTGCCCTTTCATTTCCTTCCTTCCTAACCTTCCTTCCCTTCCCTTCTCCCAGCATCCTTTTTTCTTATGAAATATCAATCCCTATTAAACTTTTTTCAATACAGCGTTACTTTCTTTAACAAAAAGAGTGGAGATTTAAAAGTTGGACTTGTAAAATGGACTAAGTATATATCATGGTTACTTACTTTGAAACAATTATTCAAATGTAGCAATAAAACATTGAGTTCCTCTGAGTAAGCAATTCCATTAAAAAAAAAAAAGTTAACCTTAAAAATCTGGGGGTAGGGTTGCTATACGTATATTTGTATCATTTTCATCCATTCCTCTCCTCCTTTCCACTCTTCCTAGTCCCTCCTACTTTCTCTCAAATTCATAACCCCCTTCTTACTTTTTATTGTTACATATATACATCTGTATACACCTGTATAGAAATACAACCTGATGATGCATTTAATGCTTCTCATCTCTATATGTGTTTAAGGCTCCTTGGCACTGGGTAACCTCTGAGAGGGCTAATCCCTGGGGAAGAGGGCTAATCCCTGGGGAAGAGGGCTAATCCCTGGGGAAGACTAAATCTCCCTCTCTCTGCAACTATTAATTGCCTATGGTTCTTCACCTAGAGGTGGGCCCTGTATTAATTCATCCATGTGCACTGTCATGTCACCTGGTGTGGTCATTGTAGTGGTCTTGTTTAGGTGACCACTGTTTTGAGATTTTTGTGGGCAAAGCTTTCCTATCAATGATACTATCTCACAACTGTTGTTTGGGCTGGCTCTCCAGTCTTTCTGTTCCATCTTTCATAATGGTCCCTGAGCCTTAAGTGTAGGGTTTGCCCTGTAGATGCACCATCTGTGGTTGGGAACCTCAAGGCCTGTTGTTCTCTGCATTTTGACCAGTGGTAGATTTCTGTAATCATCCCCATCTGCAACAGCAAGGCGCTTCTTTGATGAAGGAGAAGAGTTACACTTGTCTGTGGATGTAAGTATTTAGAATGCAGCTGGGAATTACACTGGTTTAGGAAGTAGGTTCTCCTTTACCATCAATTGGTAGTTGGTTAGGTTTACAGTGCTAAGCATGAATTCCCTACCACTGAGGTGGGCTTAAGCCCAATTAAATGGCTGTTAGTTATCTTCAAGATATAAATGACACTATTACACCACTGGATATATCCTGCTGGTCTGGTTCTTGTTATTGTCCATAGGCTTTATAGCCAGGCAGGGCTATTGATTCCTCTTCTCCCTGGACAGTTTGTATAGCACCTTTGAAAACTATTATAAATTTATAACTGACTAGAATAACTCGAGGACACGGTGTTTTGACTGTGTGTGTCATTTTAAAGAGCCATTCTAAAAAGCATATAGGAAGGAAATGTCTCAGTCTATAAAATTACTTATGATACAAACCTAAGAACCTGAGTTTGGATCCCCATATCCACATTTAGAGATGCCTTGGTTGTAAAAACAGAATTCCTGAGATTACAGCTGATCCTGTGCAACTGCTGTTGGTCATCTCAGAAAGGAATGTCTGTTGAGACAACCTGTCTTCAAAGATGAGAGACTGCAGGTGAGACACGTAGTCCTCTGTAGCTGCCAACAATTTCCTTATTCCCAAGCCCCTCACCCCCTATATAGGGTCTCAGCCAGCTTTTTTCCCCTGCTGGACTCCTTCATTTCCCAAGGAAGAGAGGCTGCTGTCACTGTGTGTTCTAACAATCACAGTGTAATCTGTTGAAGTCAGCCTCTAATCTCTTTCTTGTCTTCTGTCTTTTTACTCGGCACTCATGTCAATATCAACTGGGACAGAGTTATTGGCCAGTAATGCCAATGCAGGCTAAGTAGAGACAAAAGAATCCTTGGGACTTGCTGACGATGTGGTCTAGCTGAATCAGTGAGCTCCAGCTTCAGTGAGAGAACTTGTCTCAAAAAATAATGTGAAAACCAGGTATGGTGGTGTTCATCTTTGATCGCAGCACTTGGGAGGGAGAGCCAGGTGGATCTTTGTGAGTTCAAGGGCAGCCTGATTTATCAAGGGAGTGTCAGGACAAGGACTACACAGAGAAACCCTATCTCAAAACAAAAACAAACAAAAAGTGAATAGCCTCTGAGGAGGAAACCCAGGCTGACATCTGGACTCTGCATGCGTGCCGCCAACATGCATACACATGCACAATAGTTAGAGACACTTCAATTATGGTTGCCCTACAAAGCATCTGCTATCTACTTACTTTCTGCCCTCATCAGCTAGTAATCTTGCAGATCTTTGCAAAATTGTTAGGGGCATAGTTGTCCAGTCCAATGAGGGCAGTGGGTTTACTTGGGAGAATGATGCCTTTGTATCTTTAATAATCATTGGAAATAAAACAGGGATGCAAATGGGCAGGGCCACAATAAGAAAGAAAAGTAATTTTCTATTATTTATATGCATGCAGAGGATGCTAAAAGGCTCGGGGTAGGTAGTCACAAGTATTTGCCTACCCAGTGGAGATTACAGATCTAGAGCCTTGGCTGTTCCTGCTTTGGGATGCGGATGTTCATATCACATTTTTCCTTCTGGCCTGTCTAACCTGTTCTGGGAAGAGAAGCTACCAAAGCTGTCTGCCCAGATAGTGCTGAATAGCCCCAAAGTCGTCAGAGCCAATGTCTCTAAACAACGTTCCTGGTTCTCAATCCCCACCCCATTTTCACTCTGTATTCTCTTTTTAAAGGTGGAATCGTACGCAAATTGTTCAAATTCTTTTCTGTAAGATTTCAGAGTACTGATGGAGAGCATTTAGAAAGGTTGATTGTAAATGTCATTGTAAATAGAAGAAAATACTATTAAGAATAAAAGGGGCAGTGATGCACAACTATTAACCCAACACTGGGCACTCAAGCAAGAGGATCTTAAGTGTGTGGTCAGCCTGGGTTACATTAGCTGATTTCCATAGCGGCTGCTCTGGACTACCCTCCCTCTAACATTTCTCATCATTTCTTCATGATACCCATTCTGCCTCTTCAAGTAGTTTTTTTGGTTTTGTTTTGTTTCCCAGACAGGGTTTCTCTGTGTTATAGCCCTAGCTTTCCCGAAACTTGCTTTGTAGCTGAGGTTGGCCTTGAACTCACAGAGATTGGCTAGCATCTGCCTTCCCAGGGCTGGGATTAAAGTTGTGTACCATCATTGCCGCCTGGCTCTTGAAGTAGCTTTAATTTATGTTTCCTTGATAGCTAATAATTTTGAAAACTTAGAAATATACATTATCTAGTAGAATTTCCTCTTCTGAGAGTCCTGTTAAAATCCTGTCTTAGGGTTTCTATTGCTGTGAAGAGACACCATGACCAAGGAAACTCTTATAAAGAAAACATTTAATTGGGGTGACTCACTTACAGTTTCAGAGGTTCAGTCCATTATCATCCTGATGGGGGGCCTGGTGGTATGCAAGCAGATGTGCTGCTGGAGTGGTATCTGAGAGTGCTATCTTGCAGGCAATAGGAAGTCACTCTGGGTGGTATTCTGCTCATAGGAAATCTCAAAGTCCACCGCCAAAGTAACATACTTCCTCCCATAAGGCCATGCCCACTGCAAAGAAGCCACACCTCCCCATAAGCTTATGGGGGCCAATTGCATACAAATCACTATATTCTACTCCCCGATCCCCATAAGTGTGTAACAATATCACAATGCAGAATGCATTTGGTCCAACTTCAAAAGTCCCCCATAGTCTACCACAATCTCACAATATCATAATGCAGAATGCATTTGGTCCAACTTCAAAAGTCCCCCATAGTCTACCACAATCTCAACAATGTTTAAAAGTAAAGTCTCTTCTGAGATTCATGGAATCTCTTAACTGATATTGCCTGTAAAAAAAAAAATCAAAATCAAGAGGCAGATCACATACTTCCAAGATATAACAGCACAGGATATACATTACTATTCCAAAATAAAGGGACGAGAGCACAGACCGAAGAAAGACTAAAAACCGGGTGGGCAAACTCCAAACTCTGCATCTCCGTGTCTGATGTCAAAACACTTCAGACTCAGACTCTATTCCGAGTTAACTGCAACACACTTATTTCTGTTGGGCTGGTTCCACTCCTTGCTAGCAGCTTTTCTCTACAGGTATCCCACAATTCTGGCATTTCTAACACCGTGGGGTCTCCAAGACAATTCAGGCTTCAACTTCACCGCTTCATACAATGGCCTTTCTAATAGGTCTCCATTCAGGGTCACCCCTCATACAAGCCTGGCCTCAGTGTCTTTCTTTGGGCTCAGAGGCAAATTCCATAACCCATCTCTTCTATCCTCAACTGTAAAACCAGAACCATGTGGTTGAAGCTGCCAAGTTCTTCTGCTTGCTGGGGTCCCCTTGTTCAATTACATCTTCACCAGCCTTCTGTCCTTCTAAGCTTGGCTGTTCTGAAATTGTTTCTCTAGACCAAGCTGGCCTCAAACTTAGAGATCCACCAGCCTCTGCCTTCCAAGTGCTGCGATTAAAGGTGTGCACCACCACACCGGTCCTAAGCTTCTCTTAAGTTCTTTTTCACAAGTTGGAAATTTTGCTGGGTGGGATCTTGCCCTGAGGTCTCACTTCCTTTATTCCGTTTCTTAATCTTTTTCTCTCCTTGAACACAGGACTTGGCTTCATTCCACTTTTAGGTATTCTTTTTCTTCCCCCAGATTCATATTTTGTGATTTACACTGCTCAGTTTGCTCTTTTTCATTATAAATCTTCATCAGAGCTAACACTAAAAAGCTCACAACAGAGTCTCTCATAGGCTGTTTCAATGTAGCCTCAGGTAGACTTTTGGGACAAGGGCAAAACGCAGCTACTTTCTTCACCAAAATATCACACGACCAGTCTCTGTGCCACATACTAACATTCTTCTCTGTGAGTTACAGCCAGAGTTACATTTTAAGTTTTAATTACCATCTCTAAGAGACCCATGAGCCCCTTGCCCAAAGACAGTTCCTAAAATTCTGGAGGCTGTCATTTATGGGAGACAACAAGCCATAAGTTTCATACGTAAACAAGTTTGTTTGAATCATCTGCACTGGACGTGCTTTACAACATGTGGGTGGGTGGTTCACAGGCAGGAAGTATGTATGCTTGCCCCTGATTGGACCTGATGGGAAATATTTAGGCCACTGGGAACCATGACTCCTGGCCATTTTTTAAAAGACAAGAGACGGACCTGGCCAGAGCCCATCTACTTGGCAAGAATTTAATAAACGCTTGCTTCAAATTTGGTTTCAAATTGTGGTAGTAGTATTCTTGACTAGAGGAATTAACATCTTCCTCTGAAACCTCTTGAATCCCATAGTCCATCAAATCACATTCAGTACCACTCACTGCATTTCATGTTCCTACTAGTGTGGCCCATTAAGCAGTGCTAAAGCATTCCACTGCTTTCATAAGCCAAGGCACCAATACAAAAATATGATCAGGCCTATCACAGCAATATTTCACTCCCTGGTACCAACTACTGTCTTAGTTATAGTTTCTATTATGTAAAGAGACACCATGACCACGGCAACTCTTATAAAGAAAACAAGTTAATAGGCTCACTTACAGCTTCAGAGGTTCAGTCCATTATCATGATGGGGAGCATGGTGGCATGCGGGTAAACATGGTGCTGGAGTAGTAGCTGAGAGTCCTATAACTTTCAGGCAACAGGAAGTGGACTGAGACACTGGGTGGTATCTTGAGCATAGAAAACTGCAAACTGCCCTGACAGTGACACACTTCCTCCAACAAGGCCATACCCATTGCAACCAAGCCACATCTTCTTATAGTGCCATTCCCTATAATTTTATGAAGGTCAATTACACTCAAACTTCCACAATACCTTAGCCCAGTTTTAGATTTTTCACCCTTTCTTGTGGCCCTGGCACATTTGAACTGTCAGAAGCTTTGAATATCTGCATGAGATCTTCACAAACTCAGGCCATCAACATTCCATCATGGGAGAGAGAGGGAGTCACAAGTCACTCCTGCCCTCTGAGAATTTATAGGCAGTAAGTGATTTCTGAGCGTGTGTTATGGGGAGTGGATAGAGAAGGAGAGAGAGATTTTTGTCAGTGGGTAAGTTATCCATGCTCTTATAAGAACTCCTCACCAGTATTCCTCAAAACAACCCTTATTACAACTCATTGGGCAACGCATGATAGGACATGAAAGTGGATGGGGCTGCTTAGAAAGAAGAAGGGGATCACGGGATGGGCAAAAGAGGACAACAGATAGTTGTAACAGAAGTTTCTGACCTGCCTATTCCCTGGTCTGGACCTGCCCATTGCTGCTTATCTGGACCAGCAATCCCAAAATCCTAAAGAAACACACAGAAGCTTATATTAATTTCATGTTGTTTGGCCTGTGGCTCAGGCACCTTGCTAGCTAGCTCCTTCATCTTAATTCAACCCATTTCCATTAATGTGTCCTGCCACATGATCCATGGCTCACCTACTTTGTTACATGTTTCTTCCTGGGCAGCTGGATCTCCTTTTCTTTGACTCCACCCTTTTTCTCCTACCTATGCTCTGATTTCCCACCTACTGCTAAGGTGTCCGATATAGGTCAAAACAGTTCTTTTATTCACAGCATATAGAAAGACATTCCCACATCAGGTAGTGAATGTGATCAAGGTACATCCATGTATGAAAATATCATAATAAAATCTATTACTACCTATTACTAATATATCCTAGCTTTAAAAAACCTTTAAAAAGAGGACTAAAGATATCATTATATATTTAAGTAGATGGAAAACACGACTCAGTTAATTGACATTGCTATTTTTATAGAATTTATAAATCATATACTACATATCTTAACTACATATAAACTTAGTTTGATAACAGTACAGAAAATCGTTTTAGTTCTTCACCCACAGTAGAAGTATCTTTTAAGTGACTCACACTTCAGTAAGCCTATGCTTTATACCAACACTCAAAACTTGGAATGGAACCTTTAGGAAGGACTGTGTGAAGCTCTCTGTACTAACTGTGAAGGCAGAAGCCGTCTCCCCTTACTGGACATTTTATCCTGTGCTGCTCTCAAACACCCCCACCCTTGCCCAATGAGGGGCTATAACACAGTTTTAGAAACTGGATATTTACTGAGAAGGCATTAGAGACATTATTACAGTCTAGAGAAGAGAGAGGCACAGAGCTGACAAACTGCAAACCGTCTTCCCAACTAAGAATTCTCTCTGCAGCTCCACAGGCCTAACTAGCTTCCTTTAGCTCTTTCAACTAAAATCTTTCAACTAGATGAAGTTCTCCCCCAATTTTATCACAGAACTTTGACACAAAACACCTGTATTTTGCATAAAGCTGTTTACAAGAAATTGTGTAGGATATCTTTATGAAGTGAGAGATACGAGCCCTTTTTCCAGGTAAATTCTGTAAACTTTTGGTTTGCGGTTTTTTCAAATTTTTAATTTTTAAGAATGTATATCAGTGTTTTGCCTGCACGTGTGAGTGACCTACACACGTGTGCCTGGTACCCACAGAGGCCAGAAGAGTTGAGGGGAACCCTCTGGGTCTGACGTTACAGATGTTTGTGAGCCATTATACGGATGGTGGGAATCCCCCCCCCCCCCCAGGTCCTCCAGAAGAGCAGCCAGTCAGTGGATTAAACCACTGAGGCATCTCTCTAGCCTCTCCGATTTGCTTTTAAAAAATCTGAGGGGAAGACACTGGAACAGACGTGTCTGTAGTTGAGTGTCAGGGTCCTAGGTACTGACATTTGCAGTGAGAGACCAGAGCAGATCAAGAAAAGACTAAGTACTATTTTCATTACACAAAGATAAAAGTGTATGCAAGGCTGGCATCTTTAGTGCACCCACTGTGCAGCTACTAATTTAAAGTATGTGTCTCTGTTTCTCAGGAGCTCTTGGTGAGTTCCTTGCTCCTTGATTTTTCCGTTTTGTAGAACTACGATCAGATCTGCATTCTGTACTGTAGAGAGTCTGTGAGCCACCACTAGGCAGGTCCTCCCTCTCTGGGCTTTTTCAAGGGCATGTTGAACCACCTGGAAAAGAAAAGAAGTTGTAGTAGGAGGTTTCTGTCCCAGACTTTTGAGCTAGCCTCAAGGTTTAGGCCCACAGACCCGCAGACCTGCAGACCCACAGTCCCACAGAGACACACAGATACTTACAATCGTTTTAGGTTGATTGGTCTAAGGCCCAGGCATATAACTTGCTAGCTCTCTAGCCGTAATCTAACCCATGACTCTTATCCTGTTCAGGCATACGGCTTGGTACCTTTTCTCAGAGCAGCATAGTTGTCCTCTGCTTCTTCTGGCTTCTCTCTGGCATTCTGCTTTGTTCTGCCTGTTTCTAGAGTCTCCTTAGTCTGGCAGCCCTGCCCATACTTCCTGTCTGCCTTTGGCCAATCAGCGCTTTTTATTAAACTCATAGGTGGGGGACAATTATTTATAATGGAACAACATAATCCCCTACACCAAGAGACTGCCAGTTTAGGGCAAATGTTCATAAGCATGCCTAAACTCAGTCACAAAAGTAATCTAATGATGTTCTTTGCTGTACTTGCTTATTCTCAAAGGAAATGCCTAACTGTTGTGGTTTGAAAGAAAATGCCCCCCAAAGGGAGTGACATTATTAGGAAGTGTGGCCTTGTTGGAGCGGATGCGTTTTTTGTTTTGTTTTTTTTTTTTTGAAGGAAGTGTATCACTGTGGAGGTGTGATACATGCTCAAACCACGCCCAGTAAGACAGACCACTTCCTGTTGCCTGCACATTAAGATGTAAAACTCTCAGTTCCTTCTTCAGCACCATGTCTGCCTGCACACTGCCACGTCCCACCATGATAACAATGCACTGAACGTCTGAAATGTAATCCATCCAATTAAGTGGGGGAAAAAGTACTCAGATTGGGCTGGGTTGGAAGAGCATTCATGGAAGTAGGTGTAATTGGAATGGTTATGTAGATAAGGAGATGGTCCCAAGCGCAAAGCCAGTATTTCTTAAACCTGTGTGTCCTTAATACCTCATTTTGTTCTAACCACAGAAAAGTCTGGGAAAGTAGAATGTACTCCCTACAGTAAGTAGCTCTTACTTCAGATACAGACTATTTTGCTGCTTGGTTTAGCACCACTGGGGAAGAACATTCTGGAAAAGAGCATTTCCCTGGGCTTTTCTTGACTGGACAGATATGTTTAGATTTGTACGCATTTTAATATGAGGTGAATTCAAAAGAGAAAACCTTTCCAGAACCTAGTTGCCTGGCTTCAACCCTCTCTTTGCCACCTCTGGGACTTTCCCCAATCTGACCTTGGACTCCATGATACTGCCCACTCCTCTTTGACACTAAAAAAAGGGGGAAGGTGTTACCTTTTCACTGTCATTGTCAAGGGCTGAAGTGGCCTCATCCAGCAGTAAAATTTTTGGCTTCCGAAGGAGAGCCCTTGCAATAGCCAGCCTTTGTTTCTGGCCACCAGAAAGCTGCGTTCCTCTTAGACCAACTTGAGTATCGTACTTCTGTTTCAGAAACAGGCCATCAACAAAGGAAAGACTTTAGCAACTGTGGGATCACACATCTAAACAGTTCAGATTTTGCTATTCTTGAAAAGGTGAGTCCCAACAAGAACTGAAATCTACTTTTGGTCCTTTCTGTAAGTAAACATGAATGGAGGAATCAATACGCATCTGACCTGACCCCAAGGAGCAGACCTTTGCTGTGATGCTTCACTGAAGGAATTTCTTCTGACTTCTTCCTTTCTAGTTGCTACCTCTCTTAATTTCTTTTTTTTTTTTTTTTTTTTTTCATTTTCTTTATTGAGGTGGAGTCTCACATAGCCCAGGCTGGCCTTGAACTTTCTACGTAGCCAACGATAATCATGAACTTTTGGCCGGTCTTTCTCACCTCTTGAGTACCAAGATTATAAGCAAGAGCCAGCGTGCCCTGTTTATGTGGTGATTGTTATATGCGGCAGGAGGCGACCTTGACCGGTTAGAGCCAAGGAGCCCTAAAAAAGTCACTCACATCGTGAGACAGCACTCACATGGAAAATCTGGTGATGCTGTGGGGGTGGGAGGCTGAGAAGAGAGTAGAGGAAGTAGAGACCAGAGACAGGCGCCTTTTTACGAGAGGATGTAAGACATGCACAACAGTCTATGTAGGAGGATGTTGTCAGGGCCGAAGTACTGCCTGCTTACTGGCCAAGTCCCCAGGGGTGGTCGGGTAATGCTTAAATGCCAACAGTGCTAGAGACTGAACCTAGGACATTGTGCATTCTAGGCAAGCAGGTTATTAACTGAGCTACAGCCCCATCCTGGACAAAGGAAACCCCAGAATTAAAGGACCAGGGGGAAAAATAATGGAGAAGGGTTCTTAGTAAACACAGATGAATTTATAGTAACGCCATTTTCAATCCAAAATAATTCAAAATATTTAAAACGACCAGGCAAAGTCTGAGGTTTCCTCCTTTGTGCTAAGCCTCTGTGAGCATGGTCCCAGCCAGCAGGATGCAGCCCTCATTGGGTATGTGTCTTCTGCAAGTCAGAGAGGCTGACACTTCTGTCCCGCCCATCTGGAAGCACTCATGAGCATTCTTCTCATCTCGGTTACTCCATGATGTCCCTACCCTTACCCCTGCTTTAACTCAAACTTCTGCCCTCACCAGGATCCTTTCTGGTTTTTTTATTTTTATTTATTTATTTATTTATTTATTTATTTATTTATTTATTTATTTATTTATTTATTTATTTATTTATTTATTTATTTATTTGAGCCCTGACCCAGTCTTGAACTTACTTGTAGTTGAGGCTGCTCTCAAGCTCCTAATCCTTCCTTCTACCTCCCAATGCTGGGATTACATGTATACTTGACCACACCCATAATGCTCCTTGGATTCCAGGAATAGCAAACAGAAGCCTCGCTTTCTCAATGCTCCCCTATCTCTTTTATTTTTTAATGAATTAGTTTATTAAATGTGTACAGTGTCTGCCTGCACGTATGCCTGTGAACCTCATGTGTGCTGTGTCCTTGGAGGTCAGAAGAGTTTGTCATAGTCCCCAAGAACTGGAGCTACAGACAGTTGCGGGTGCTCGGGAAATAGCTCTTCTCCTAACTGCTGAGCCATTTCTCCAGCCCCGGTTTATTTTTTAATATGGGTTCTAACTGTGCATTCCAGGCTGGCTTGAGACTTGCAGAATCCCAAAAGGCAACGTTCAACAGTTGTTTTTGTTCTTTAAAAGATGCTGAGTTCAATTCCCAGCAATCACACTGTGGCTCACAACCATCTATCATAAGACCTGGTGCCCTCTTCTGGCCTGCAGGTGTACATGCAGGCAGAACACTATACATAATAAATAAATCTCTAAAAAAATGTCATCCTTAGGGACAGTGCCACAGGGAGTAATCTCAGTACTTGAGAATTAGAGGCAGAGGGATCAAGAGGTGAGCTTAGCATATGGTCAACATCTCAAAGCCTCCTCTCAAAAAATCAAAACTAACAACAAAATATCTTTAAAAATTCATGTGTGTGTGTGTCTGAGTTTGTGTGTGTGTGGTGTGTGTGTCTGTGTGTGTGTGTGTGTGTGGTGTGTGTGTCTCAGTATGTGTCTATGTATGTGTGTGTGTGGTGTGTGTGTCTCTGTGTATGTCTGTGTGTGTGTGGTGTGTATGTGGTGTGTTTGTGTATCTGTGTGTGTGTCTGTGACTGTGTCTGTGTCTCGGTGTGTGTGTGTCTGGTGTGTGTGTGTGGTGTGTGTATCTGTGTGTGTGTCTGTGACTGTGTCTCTGTGTGTCTCGGTGTGTCTGTGTGTTTCAGTGTGTGTGTCTTTCTGTGTATATGTGTGTGGTTTCTGTGTGTAGGCATCCATATACCACTGTGTGCATACTGAGGTCAGAGGACAAGTGTAGAAGAGACAGTTCCCGTTTTCACCATGTGTGTTCTGGGGACAGAACTTGGGCCCTTACTTAGTGATGATGGCACGTGCCTTTACCTGCTAAGCTGTCTCTCCATCCTAAAAAACTAATTTTTTTTTGATCATGTTATAACCCTCTCTAGAAACTTCTAGAAGCACACCTATCTATTAAAGCAAAGTTCAAATGCTTTAGCCTGGGGTTTTTCACACTTAGCACTGCTCTGTTTTGGCCTCACTTCAACTCTGTTGTTTGACAAACGTGTCGGCATCTTAAGATCTCCCTTGTGTCTAAAGCTTCCTTTAGATATCTATATTGCTTTATGTGTTTATTATATTTGTCAGAATAACATTTTATTTGTCAGTTCTTCCCTGTCTGAAGAACTCCTATGCAGTCCTCAAAGCTCAGCCCAAAGGCGTAGCCTCTGTATAGTTTTGTTTTAGTAGGAGGCTCAGTCTCTTCTTGTTAGTACGATCTTGAGCCATTTCCTAGCAATTCTGCTCTAGGATTTTTGTTTTGTTTTTGAGACAGGGCCCTTTTGAGTGCTGAGATTATAGGCATGCCCCGACGTACTCAGCTTACTTCAGTTTCATCTACCTTTCAAATACATTTCCTTATCTTTCCCACATTGTATTTATGAATTTAGACTTTTTAGAACTCATTCCCTAAACTCTCCTAATGGATCTCCTAACTTCCTATCTCTTCATCACTTCATGTCACTGTGTCATCATTGCCACTAGACATCACTCCTAACCACAAACCTTCAGTAGGTTTTAGCAACTATTAAAGTTAAAATTTCTTTGCTTGCTGTGATGGTTAGTCTTCATTATCCACTAATCTAGACATCACACGGAAAGATTAGGGTGGCTTGTGGCCATGTCTATGGGGAATTATCTTGACTATTTTAATTGAGGTGAGAAGACAAACCCACTGTGGGTGGCAGCATTCCCTATGAAGGGGTCTTGGATCCTGTGAGTAGAGAAAGGGAGCTGAGCACAGGCATGTATGCATTCTTTGTTCTCAGCTCCTGATGGTAGATGTATGCAACAGCTGCTTCAGATTCCTGCTGCGTTGACTTCCCCTAGGTGATGGACTGTAATCTGGAATTGAGAGCCAAATAAATCCTTTCTACTTTAAGTAACTTTCTTCAGGGTATTTTATGAGAGCTACAAGAACCGGGTCTAAGACTTGCTACTTAGGTGCTTTATCATCCCTCTACACACTCATTAAACAATACGGTAGTATATTCTTCCCTCTAGTCCAACCACTTACACTCTGTATCCATTCTTAAGACTTTTTTTTTTTCTTTTGAGACACTGTCTTGATAAGCAGCCCACTGTGGCCTCAAACACATTGGCCTTCTGCTTCACCCTCCTGAGTCCTGAGATTACAGATGTGGGTTACCACACTGGGTACCACCCATTCTGTGAGCACATCAGTAACTTCTGTTGCTAAGCCTATATCCATGGGCTCACAACAAAGAAGGTTCTTTGTGTGTTTCAATGATTTCTGTAGAGTAGGGCTACATGTAGCTCATCTGAGTCATCTTCCATAAATAATAGCTCAGAGCAAGCCTGAGTAGCTGTGTGTTGACTCAATAAAATAAGTACGTAACTGTGTGGGGATGAGAAAAGGAAATGCAGATTTTGAGCTATCAGGATATGGCACATAAATGAATCCATAAATTTGAAATAAAGGTAAAATAAGTCCTGAGAGACTGGCAGGGTAGCAATCATGAAATTTGCTAACTATTCCTGGAGAAATAAAATTGGCAAAATCTAGATCTCTGGTTAGAGTCTGCTGTGCCTACTGTATGTGGAGCTAAATGTTTGTCATATTTCAGAAAAATCACTGGCCTTGTCTTTCAGAGTTTTACATTTACTGTGGTTTTATATTTGGACACATACCTTTAATGCCTACACTTTTGAGGCAAAGGCAGGTGGATCTTTGTGAGTTAGAGGGCAGTCTGGTCTACATGGTTAGTTCCAGGTAATGTAGAACCACTTAGTGACATAAAGCTTTAAAACCACAGAACAGAACTGGGAGTGGTGACATTGGCCTTTAATTCCTGCTCTTGAGAGGCAGAGGCAGGCAGATCTCTGTGAGTTTAAGACCAGCCTGATATACAGAGCAAGTTCTAGGACAACTAGGGTTACATAGAGAAGCCCTATCAAAATACAGACGCACATAGACACACACACAGAGACACACACACACACACAGACACACACACATATGCACACACACTCAATCTATCTGAAGAAAATGCAGTAAATCACAAGATTCACTTTTATCCCCCCCCCACCAATACTTAGTTCAGAGTGACACCATGTCCTTTAAGTTCATACCCTCACCCAAGGCAGAGCAAAAGCACATAAAGACATAACATATGAAACACCAGTGCATTACATATGAACGGCTATCAGGCTTGGAAAAAAATACATAAAAAATATCAGGCTTGCTTTTCCCATCTAACCTTGTATGATACTATATAAAATTCAATACCAGGCACCGTCATAGCCCAAGATTTCAGCTGTTTTCTTACCTTGGGGAGCCCTTCAATGAAAGAATGGATGTTGGCTGCATCTGCAACTTCTTTGATCTCCTCCAAGGGCACCTTGCGGCTGTTATCACCATAGGCAATGTTCTCAGCGATGCTACAGTTGAAGAGGACAGGCTCTTGGGAGACGATGGCGGTCTGGGAACGCAGCCACTGCACATCCAGTTTTTTTACATCAACACCGTCAAGCAGCTGCAAGAGCAGAGTGGAGACTAGTTGGTTAAGATCCAGCAACCGTGTCATATTACACTTCATAGTATTCACACATAAACAAATCATAACAAGAAGCCTAGGAATTCAAGCTATTTTTTTGAAGTATATGTTGCCAAAGGAAGGTTCATAAATCACCCGCTGGACAGGAACTCCCAGCTTACAGCTCACTGAAAAGTTGATTCCAAACATACACTTCTAGAAGTGACCTCAGAGATTGGAGTATACCAAGTACTCTGTTTTGACGTCAACTAGAAAATAAACAACCTCCCTCTCAAGTTTAACAGCAATCTATTACTGATATCCAATGAGAGAGTTGGCACATATTGACAAAGATGTCGTCTACCTGTAGAAGTGGGGACTTTGCTCTGAGCCATATGTACTCATTCACACTGCTATTTGATGAACAAGTCTGTGTGTGCCCATAACTCTAGGTACTGGGGAAGTAATACAAAGCAAAACTCTGTAGTAGAATTATGTTGTTACATTGTAAATAATTGCCCCACCTACTGGTTTAATAAAAATGCTGATTGGCTGAAGGCAGACAGGAAGTGTGGGTGGGGCTACCAGACTAAGAAAACTCTGGAAACAGGAAGAGCAGGGCAGAGATGTCACAGAAGCCAGCAGATGCAGAGGACAATTATGCTGCTCTGAGAAAAGGTAATGAGCTGCATGACTGAACAAGATAAGAATCCTGGGTTAGTTCAAGAGCTAGCTAGCAATGTGCCAGAGCCTTAGGCTGATCAGCATGAAATTAATACAAATGTCTGTGTGTTTCTGTGGGACCGCAGGTCTGAGGGTCTACAGGACTCAGGACTGCAGGATTTCAGGACCACAGGCCAAATAGGCCAGAAACTTAATACAGCAAAACTCTCCCTTTACAACGATAGTTTCTATTCTAGCTGACAGGCATCAAGTACACCAATGGCTCAGAAAGGGAAGGTGGCATAAATACAGGGTCACAGAACAAAGAAGGACTAAGGCAGAGGAT
Source organism: Phyllotis vaccarum (assembly GCA_033318265.1). Classification (NCBI taxonomy): domain Eukaryota; kingdom Metazoa; phylum Chordata; class Mammalia; order Rodentia; family Cricetidae; genus Phyllotis; species Phyllotis vaccarum. The sequence goes on along the minus strand of JARWLC010000016.1, from coordinate 78,526,859 downwards.
GTCTAGAATGGCCATGGGAAGGAACTTTGAGACTAAGCCATAAATGATAAGACACAGGCAGCCCTTGAGACATACTGAGTAGGTGGGGGAACAGTAAGAAGAAGGCACACGGAAGTTGGGGAACAGGATGCTCAGCACATAGTGAGAAGGGTGAGGAGAGGAAGTTTGGAGGAGGACGTAGAAGCCGGGCGGTGAAGGGCTCTGATGGTCTTAAACCTTGCTTTTGCTTAGTGGGGAGCCATCCTCCAGCGGTTTGGAGCAAGGAGTGTGTACATGCTACCTGAAAATCGAAAAGTGCAACCTAGTTCAAGGGAGTTTTATGAACAGCTTTGCTTTCCAAATGCTTGTTGTGGATCCATAATGGAGAAAGACTGATCAGAGAGATGCTGACCCCCAGCTAGGAGAGTTGGGTCAATGCGACAGCCTTTAACTTTTCAGAGAACGATGTTCTGTGAGGAAATGGCCAGGATGCAAGTTTTGTTTGTATGAGAAAGGAAAGAGGGAGAGGAGAGATACAGTGGTGCAGGAGGGTAATAGGGACACGGAACACGAGGCATGTAAGATATAGTAAATAGGAGCAAGAAAAGAATGTAGTCCTTGGGTTCAGAGGAGGAAGAGATGTTTCTTTTGGAGATGGAGACTCTCAGTTTAATGCAGATTGATTTGGAAAAAGCCTCAGTCTTTCAAAAAAGTCTTGACAGCTGGAGTTTGGAAGGCCAGTGAGGTCAACCATGGGGTGGGGACCATTATGTGCCTTAAGCCAGAAAGGGTACGGAGCAGTGATATTGTGTGAAACTGACCTGCCCTCATGCCCCTATTCCAAAAGAATTCTACAGCTTCTAAGGTAAAAATTACTGCTGTCAGGAAATTTCAAGACCCCTCGGGTCACTGTGAATTTAAAAGTCCTTCCCTTGAGTTTTGCTATGGGTCTGCTGTTTTCTTAGGCAAGAGTAGATCAGAAGGTTTTGCTTTTTGGTTTTGTGTTTGCTCTACTGGGTAGCCTAGGCTGGCCTGAACAGTCAAGGGTTCATCACTAAAGCCCAGCTTCGGTGTTTTAAGCCCATCTTACCACCTGTCCTTTCTTGGGGTCATAAAATCTTTGTAACAGTTGAACACACGTGCTTTTCCCAGAGCCACTGCTTCCAACAAATGCTACCGTTTTCCCCTTCTCAATGCTGAGAGACAGGTCATGAAGAACGGGAACTTCCGGGCGACGTGGATAGACGAAAGAAACGTCTCGAAATTCTAAGCTCCCTTCACAGGCGTCCTGTGAAAGGAGAAGGGCAGTGTTTACAGGGCACTCAGGAACATTACACCCCGAGGCCATGTCCTGTAAATGCTCTCTATAAACTGTGCATGTTTCCATTTTACACTCATTCTCCCGAGAGAGAGGCTGACCCCCAGCTAGACTTTATCAGCATTTAGGTTTTAATGTGTGTAGTTTCTGCTGCCTTCGGTGCTGGACTGTGTTCCCCCAAAGCACTAGATTCCTTCAGTTTGGAACCCCAGCCTGTTCTGTTGACTTGCTGACCAGCGTCTTTAAATAAACTTTTATTTTATTTTTTTAATTTAGTGTGAGCTTTAAAAACCTTTTACTTCTTACCTCAGATATGCCTGGGTCCTTATAAACCCTGCACATACGTTTTATTTTGAAAACTGGACTATGTTTTATAGTTGATGTACAGGTGCTCTGAACTCTGATCTACCTTCATTTTTAGTTTATCATTTGGCAGTAACACTTAGGTAAAAAGTTGGTTTTTTATGTGTGTTTTTCAATCTCTTTAGTAACTGCTGATTTTTATGTAAACTACAACTTTTCTGTGCTAATGATATTCTTTAAAAGCTTCCCAGAACTATAACTAAATGGTGGTATTGTCTTGTTAGTATTTATTTATTTATTGGCTTATGTTTTAAGGTTGTTTTTAACTTCATGGTAAGCCTTTCTCTCTCCCTCCTTCCCTCCCCCCTCCTGCCCCGCCCCTTTTCTCCTTACACCTTCTCTGAGTGTGTGTCTGTGTGTCTCTGGAGGTCAGATTGGGAGCTTCTCACATGCTAAGCACATACTCTACCACCAGATAACACCTTCCGATTACATTAGAGTAATTTTTGGCTTTTGTGATCAAGATAGAGGCAGACTAAGGTTGGACTTTCAGACAAATCTCTTAACCTTGGTCAAGTTTAACAGTCATGTGCAGTATTCTGATCCTAGGAGAAAAAGGACAAACGTGATGGGGGATGGGTGGGAGGGGGTGGGTGGTAGGGGGTGGGTGTAGGGGTGGGTGGTAGGGGGTGGGTGGTAGGGGGTGGGTGGTAGGGGGTGGGTGGTAGGGGGTGGGTGGTAGGGGGTGGGTGTAGGGGTGGGTGGTAGGGGGTGGGTGGTAGGGGGTGGGTGTAGGGGTGGGTGGTAGGGGGTGGGTGTAGGGGTGGGTGGTAGGGGGTGGGTGGTAGGGGATGGGTGGTAGGGGGTGGGTGGTAGGGGGTGGGTGGTAGGGGGTGGGTGGTAGGGGTGGGTGGTAGGGGGTGGGTGTAGAGGTGGGTGGTAGGGGGTGGGTGGTAGGGGATGGGTGGTAGGGGGTGGGTGGTAGGGGGTGGGTGGTAGGGGGTGGGTGGTAGGGGTGGGTGGTAGGGGGTGGGTGTAGGGGTGGGTGGTAGGGGGTGGGTGGTAGGGGGTGGGTGGTAGGGGGTGGGTGGTAGGGGATGGGTGGTAGGGGGTGGGTGGTAGGGGTGGGTGGTAGGGGGTGGGTGGTAGGGGTGGGTGGTAGGGGGTGGGTGGTAGGGGTGGGTGGTAGGGGGTGGGTGGTAGGGGTGTAGTTCTGTGGAGAAGCACTTGCTTAGCATTCAAGAATCTCTGGGTTAGGTCCCCAGTACTGTGCACTCTGGGTGCAGGGGCATACATCTGTGATCAGTATTTGGAGGGTGAATGTGGGAGGATCAGAAGTTTGAAAATCACTTTTGGCTACAGGAGTGTGAGGTCAGCCTGCTCTATCAATGTGAGATCCTGTCTCAAACACAAGCAAACAAATAGAAACAAAGCATCTTCGGTATTGGGCCGTGGGGGCACACACCTTTAATCTCAGCACTCAGGAGGCCGAGGCAGGCAGATTTCTGAGTTTGATGCCAGTATGGTCTGCAGATCGAATTCCAGGACAGCCAAGGCTACACAGAGAAACCCTGTCTTAAAAAACAAAACAAAAAAAAGTATGTTTGATTATATTATTCTGTTGTCGAAGGCATGAAAATCATAAGATGTGGTTAAAGTTTCTAGCAGCCGAATAAAATATCTACCGTGATGTTCCCCAGATCTAAGGGGGGGAGGGGAGGGAGAAATCATTTATTTTTGATTTGTTCATTTTCTGTTTTGCTCCTACAAATATAAATCTCTCCCCAGGATTAAAGCACCACAGGAAATGGAGAGAACAATTAATTCGAAACATGTTCTGGTGCCTTTGGAAAGTCACAGAGAGGTTCTAGAAAGCCCTTATTTTATGTATGTATGTATGTATGTATGTATGTATGTATGTATGTATGTATGTATGTATTTAATTTTTTTTACTTGAAAGTTTTATTTTATTTTTGTTTTTTACATATTCCTCACTTCCCAGCTCTCCCTCCCTCCTATCCATTCCTCAGAGAGGATAAAGCCTCCAGTGAGTCAGCAAAAAGTCTGGCATATCAGATTGAGGGCCGACCAAGACCCCCCCCCCCCCAACCAACATGCTGAGCAAAGTTTCCCTCTATAGGGAATGGGCTCCAATAAGCCAGTTCATGCACTAGGGATAAATCTTGGTCCCCATTATCAGAGGCCCCACAAACTACCCAAGCTACACAATTGTCATCCACGTTCAGAGGGCCTAGTTTAATCCTACATGGGTTCCCCAGCTCTCAGTTCAGAGTCAGTGAGCTCCCAATAGCTCGTGTCAGCTGTCTCTGTGGGTCTCCTCATCATGGTTCTGACCCCTTTTGCTCATATAATCCCTCCTCCCTCTCTTGACTGAACTAGGAGCCTGCCCAGTGCTTAGCTGTGGATCTCTGCATCTGCTTCCATCAGTTACTGGATGAAGATTTTGTGGTGACAATTAAGGTGGTCTTCAATATGATTACAGGGGAAGGTCAGTTCAGATACAGTCTACACTCTTGCCTGGAGTCATTCTTGTGGATTCTGGGGAATTTCTCAGCACCGGGTTTCTCTCTAACACCCAAATGGCTCCCTGCCTACCCCTTCAACCCAACCATGCCCTCCCTTATTCCCTCTTGTTCCCCTCCCATCCCCCCCCCCCCCCCAATGCTTCCGATTTACTGAGGAGATTTTATCTATTTCCCTTTCCCAGGGAGAATCCATGGATATCTCACTTAGGGTCCTCCTTGTTACCTAGCTTCTCTGGGGATGTGGATTGTAGCTTGGTTATCCTTTGGAAAGCCCGTAAATCTTAACATATTTTAAAGTTTCTTCTTCTTATTTTTAATTGCAATATGAAAATTTTCAATCCTATATAAATGTGGAGGAAAAATGTAATAAACTGCTATGTGCCTATCAGCTTGCTTTAGTATATATCAGCACATGAAATTTATTTGTCCAGATTTCATTTTTTAAAAGCAGAAGCAATAATCTGAAATATTTTACATTACATGAAATACTGAATTTTTTTGTAGTTTTTATATAAAATATTTGTGTCCTGTGTCATGCATATAGTTCATCCTGCTTCTCTTTATTCTTCTTTCCTTCTGCAGCTTTTATATGCACATCGTTCTGAAGGGCACATAGCTGTAAGATAATTTCTCTTTGAATTTTTAGAAGGTAATAAAAGCAGCATTACATGCATAAAACCCCAAGATTTAAAATATTTTTATGTTCTTTACTTCCCAAAACACACTATGTTTGATTTTTCTGTGAAGTATCTGAGCTTTCCATTTTGAGAATGTTAGAGTATTTTTATTTTTTAATAACCATGCACAGAAGCCCCTTATTAACTATACAGCTCCACTGATACTATGTTACCTTAAACTATAAGTAAATCTACTATTAAAATTCTAGAGAAAATTAGTGTGTTTTAAATGAAAACTTTAAGTACATATCTAATGATTCTAATTTTTAAATATAAGATGCCTAAAAAGGTTTTTAATTTGAACTTAATGCATAGGACTGAAATCAAGAAGTATATCTTCAAATTGTTTAGCTCTTAGATTTTTTTTTTCTCAATAATCATGGTCTCTTAATGCTTGCAGTTAAATTTGTATGAACAATTTAACAGATACTCCGTTGTCCTTTTTCCTCTTAAGCAAATATGTTTCCCATGAAAGACTTGTTTGATGAAAAAGGCATTATTCACCTTGCAGATGTGACTAGAGAAAAAAGAATTGAAATTTAGCCAACATTCATGCAAGGCCCAAACCATTGCTGTCTAAATAGATTTTGACTTAGTAATCAATCTTTCACTGAACATTTTTATACCATAGGTCATAGAAGCTAAAATTATTATTATTTTTTAATTAAAACATATTTTAGGAGTAGAGGTGAGAATCTGGATAGAATGGGGCATTCTTCCTTCTTTGTAGTGTGATGCTTCTACTCTGGTGCCTGATGTCAGCAACGCTCGTACTGAGACAGTGAACATGTCAACTCTAGTTATGCTTACTGGTTTTTCTCCGCTCTGACTGCAGCTGTCTATAGTTGGTTTCATTCTCAGCAAAGCAAACAGATGTGCGGCTGCAGCTTTGGCTTTGGAATATTCGGGAGCCCAAACAAGTGTTTCTCCAATGGCCATAGCACCATATGCAATGGCGGTGAAAACTCTGTTGAAAGATAAGACATCAGCGTCTCAGGTCTATCATAACAGCAGAACTTGAGGAGAGAGGGGAGAGTGAACAGAGGGCAGACAACATTAGTGATGCTGAGTGCTCAGCAATGGCTTCTCTTTCTAGCTTTCTGCCAGGTGCTCTGTACGGCAAAACAACCTTTGAATTTGCGTTATCTCAAAAATTCCTCTTTTGATTAGTTATCAAAGATTCCTAGCAATGAGCATGAAACCTTTTAGCCACTTCGATGCAAGGTGTGCTTGTTTGGAGATCTGGCAGAGAATGCACTGATAGTAAGGAGAATGTGTCCCTAGTGGTGAGATCTGATGCAGGTCCCTGCTTTGTTTGCATGCAATGTAATTACAGCTGGTGACTGACTCTGGGTTAGATTAATTCTCTGCCCTGAGCGATAAAATGTTCAGGGAGCAAAGCACGTGGCTCAAACTACTGTTGTCAATAATTCTGCGATACTAACAATAAATTTTTATTACTCTTTAAAGAAATTGTTTATGGCTCAAAATGCCATTCTGAAACTAGATATAAACTGTAACAAGAAGTATTGTCTAATTTAAATAACAGGCTAAGTGTGTTTGTTTGTTGTTACTGATACAATGTTCATCTAAGTCACTTAGGCTATTCTTGAAATTACTACCCAAGCCAGGATGGTCTTGAACTCTCCCTCAGTCTCCTGAGAACTGGGATTAGAGAATCATTGTCTCTGTGTCCTGCTGTCTTTGTTTTAAATGCTAGGGAAAGTCAGAGTGAAGTTTTAGGATGATCAAAGGTCAGGATTTAACAATGAGGTGGAAAGAAAGCTGCACTAGGGGGTGTAGACCTGCCTCTGCCTGGGATTAAAATCATTTGCCACCATGCCTGGCTTCAAGGCAATGCTAATAAGAGAAAGCATTAGCTTCAGGGGTTTATTCCATTATCAGAGTGGGGAGCCTCATGACACACAGGCAAACATGGTGCTGGACAAGTAGCTGGGAGTGCTCTACATCCTGATCCTCAGGTCCACCCCAAGTGAAGCATTTCCTCCAACAAAGACAAACCTCTTTATCCTGCTAACCTTTCAAAAAGTTTCACTTCCTGGTGACTCAACATTCAAATATTTGAGCCTCTGGGGGGACATTCTTATTAAAAACTACTACAGTGTGGTTTAATATGTGCCCAAATATCTATCCATCCATTCATTCAAAGATTTTCACGCTTAGGGTCATTTTAAACATTAGGCTCAGATACCCTGAGGTTTGTGTCTTTGCCAGGTCCCTCTTTAAAAGGCAAATGTTGCTCGGAAGGGTTTCCTTAAAGCCTTGTTCTTGTGGAAGGGCAATGACCTGAAGAATGGAGAACGGGAAAGGAAGAAGGAAGAAATCCCAATATCATACTTTTGTCTGCATTGTATGAAGGAACTAAGGACTAGTAGGCATTATACTGAAGTACTAGATGGAAGGACCTATGGGCTCTGTGTTGACGGAGTCAGGGACACTGATTTCTTCATTTCCCCCATTTATATTGTGTATAAAGTTAGGCAAATGTCCACATGCCTGGACATCTGGTCTGTTACTGAATTTGCCTAGACCCACCTAGCAGTGAGCTGAGCTGCATGTCTCTATAACTCAACAGGCATTTAATGTATAGTAACCAGGGCTGAACTCTACAATACAGTCAAACCAGATCCTCAATTCCTTCTCAAACTCCTGGGGCATCTGAATGGAGGGTCTACCCGGAGAAATGCACCATCAATCTCCAAGCCAAACTGCGATTAAGGAAGCTCACCTGGGGATGAGCCATGAAAACAGTAAGATATATATTAATAGATATTTAGAGTTACTAAAGTACACTAAGTCCGTTAAACAAAAAAAATACTGCAGGTCATAAATGATTTTCCACTAAACTCTTGACATACACATATGTAAAGGAGAAAATAAACAAGGTTCATGGTTTCATTGTATGTAGCCCAGGCTGGACTTGAACTGAATTCACTATGTAGCGAGGCAAGTACTCTACTCATAGCGCTTCCTTCCCAGCCAGCTTTTACTTCTGAACTTATCTTTTTATTGGCATACAAAGTAATGGGGTCCATCATGGTATTTTCACACATTCATTGACTCCATATGCCTGTCTTGTCCTTGGGGAGAAATCTTAGTACAGCATATGGCACTCAACCCATCATGAAACCCTTTGGGTTAGCCAGGGGGAGGGAGGAGGGTGAGCAGAGAGTTAGGGAGGAGCAGCCTGACACTCTGAGCGTCTATGCCCTTCCATCTTACTGGTGTGGGTTCTCTAACACGGACAGTGCTGCTGGCTTCTCACTCCATTGGTCCTTCCAAACACATGTATAAACACAGTGAAATACCAACAGCTATTAGCACTATTAAGATAAAACCAGAATTAAAAAAAAAAAATGAGTGGAAAACAATCCCCTAACACCCAGACTTGAGTGGCTCAAGTTTTAGCACAAAGGATCCAAATAGGAGTGACCAGCATATTCACCAGGCCCAATCATGTGTCTCCCCTGAACCCAGCTCAAGTTTGTAGACCTCGAGTGATTGACCTATTCTGAGAGGAGGTTTAGTGTTCCTTGAGCTGGGGTTCCCAGGATCACATTTGAATTCATTATTCATGCTTATTTGTTTTGCATATGTGATTCTTTTCTTTTTTTTAAAAAAATCTGATTCCTAATTGCAAGCAAGAGCCAAGAATATATGTTTCATGGTGATTATCAGAATTAAATGCATAAATGATATATGGCATCTGGAACGTGAGGAGTATTAACAAATGAATTTGCATGTTGATCCTTTCATGGAATAAAGAGTTACTGGGACATTTTGCTTTAATACTTTTGTAGAAATACGAAACGCAATAGTTCTCATCATAGTGGTCAAATACTCTAGAGTGTAAGGTCCTCTTTGTGTAGAGAGTGGGTAGCTATCATCCTAGAAGTGCACATTCAGTGATTTCTTTTTCCTGGCTCATTCTCTTTCTCTCTTTATCCAGATAGAACCCAGAGGTCCTCTCCTCCCCTGCACATCCTTTCCATGACTGATGGAGGAACACAGCAAACCACTGAGGTTTACTCGGTGTTCCAGAGCTTGTAAATGTTTTCAGATACATGATACAATCTGGCCACCTAGGAGATAATTAGACCAGGAACTTCCCATTCACGAATTAGGAAACTCCAGCCTGTGAAAATGATTCAGCTGGCTCAGGATCACACAGATTTCAACAGGAGCAAGCTGTGCTTCCTTCACATGCTTCCTGATGTCAAGCACGGTGTCTGCCTCACGATATGGTTCATCAGCCTTTGTTCCTGTCCTGGGATCTGCACAGGCCTTAGACATCCACTCTACTTTGACTTCTCTCTTTAGATACCTCCTCTGCTAATCGAAATGGCTTGTGTAGTTTCTTACACATGATTCCTAGGGAGGAGCCAGCAGGAGTGAGTACAGGGCCCAAGCAAAGAAATCTTCCCTGTTTGCTAACTAAATTGGCTGTCTCAGTTACAAGGATCAGTTCTTATAAGCAAATAGGGACCTAGTGAGCTTCTTTCTAGCCCTTGGTGTTTTAGTGTATCAGTTAAATATTAATATCATTAAAAATGAAGCTATGTTACTATAGTTCTGATTGCTACATTTAATACCAAAGTCCAGTGTAACTTTCTGTATTTAGATTTTCAATAACAAGAATCTCCCTCCCCCACCTCTCTGTCTCTGTCTCTCTCTCTCTCTCTCTCTCTCTCTCTCTCTCTCTCTCTCTCTCTCTCACACACACACACACACACACACACACACACACACACATACGGTTGACTGTCTACTTCAAGAAATTTTCAAGCCTTTATTATTACTGCAATGCAGTGTCCTGATTTCTTGCTTTCTTGCTTAGATGCAGTGCTTAGCATTGTTTAGGTGCATCACAAAGATGGAGGTGACCTATGAACATAGGAAAGCCTGAAGTGGTTGTGGTGGGAAGGTCATCAGTAATTTCTGGTTTAATGTTGTGAAGGCGCGGTCAGAGGACCTTGTCTAATGGCATCAGTGCCAAACCTTTAACTTTTGCTTTGGATAGTTTTATTACATAGTTCATGCTGACCTAGAACTCACTATATACCTAGGGCAGTCTCCGGCTTACCCTCCTCCTGCTTTGGCCCCCAAGTGCTAGGATTATGGGCTTTTGATAGGTGACCTACTTTATTAACAGGGGAAATTAAATTTATTTTGTATTTCTCCAAATTCTGTGCATTCGTAGTGAAATAATCCACTGAGTATTGTCAGACTACCCTTCTGAGTATGAGGGCAATCCCCCAACCCCTAGCCAAAAGTCAACAGAATAAAATGATCTTGTTGAAACGCTGATTTCAGGGACAGTTCTACAATCATGGAGATGACACTAGTCAGCTTTTTTTTTTTTTTTAAGGCATGCATACTCCCCTTTATTAAGAGGCCGTTTCACCTCAGAAATAGCATGATGAATTATGAGTGCATGAGGAGATTGTGCTGTGGTACCCTCTGCTCGCCTCCATTTCTAAGCACACTGTTCCTTCTGGAGAAGACAGCTTTCTTATACCTGTAGTTGTAAACCTTGAAAATACACTCATGTTTTATTGGGAAAGAGTATACTATTATTATCTTTTATTCATTATGATTATATATGACAGGGTATGAAATGTGATATAACACTGTAGAATTGCTTTCTCCCTTTATATGGGTCCCAGTGACTGAAATCAGGTCATCTGGCTCATGTAGCAAGTGCCTTTACTGGCTAAACCATTTTGCTTGCCCCACATCATTATTTTAACAATAACCTAAAATATAACATTTCCAATTTTCCATAATTTTAGGAAATTTTCTGGTAATAGAGTAAATAATTAATAAGAAATTTATTATTGCATGGAGACCAAATTAGAATATAGACTGGTGTTCATATTTCTTTAAAGTGTATAATTCCAGGCCTTGAAATAATCTGAGATATTTGGTTGAGATCCATATTTCTGGCACCATATCAAATCTGTCAATCAGACTATAGTGTGAGCTCTAAGTACCACCTTTTAAAACCAGCTCTGAGATTGTTGAGTTGGGAAGCCATCTAAGAACCTAAGAGCCCAGCACAAACGCCTTAACCCTCAAGAGGATTAGTTTAGAATCCCAGGAGGATTTTAGAAGGAGGAGGTTTCCTTTGTGAAACTCTTCTACTCGGCATCTGGGCGATTAGAAAGAAAGTCCTCCATTGTGGAAGGCAAAGGGACACTTGAGACACACTCATGGTAGTAGAAGGTGCACAGGCCTCTGTGAAAACTGAAGCTTTAATTAAGACAGTTCTCAGCCAACAGGTCTATTCCATGTGTTATGCTACTCTGCCTGTAGCCAGACAACTGTTTCTTCCCTCCTGGCCCTGGGAAACACCATTATGATACTATTTAGGAATCACTAGCGTGTGTGGATGTGGGGGAGGGTGGCTCAAGATGACCTCAGACTCAAGAAGGGTCTTGCACTTATCCTTCTGCTTCTACCACAGGTATGTGCCTGGCTTTCTGTGGTGCTGGCCAGGTGCATGCTAAGCAAGGGCTTTACCAGCTGAACTTCATACACTTGCTTCTCCATTAATCACCAGTCTTGTGCTAATGATCCTGGGTATGCTTTGTGAATGAAAACTAAGGAATCAGAGCTTACTCATGACAGTAAGCTCCTCAGCTCTTCCACACATAGAAATCCGGGAGCCACAAAAGAAACATAGAGATGAGACCAATGGTCAAGAAAAGCCAGCATAACCTGAGAAGAAAACTTCTGGAAGAAGCTGGCATTGTTACTGAAAGGTGAGGGTGGAATTGGTAGAGGTCAGCAATGACCTTGATAATCTTTTTAGTGGTGTTGCCTAGGGATAATTGGCAGAGATTAGAGACACTTACATAGGCAGAATGGGACTTACTGTCATGGGGAAGAAATATTTTTTTCTCTTCGTCAGGTGATCCAAAAGCAAAGAAAGCCAGGCACCCCACTACATACCTTTGTTCCCAACACTCCAGAAGCAGAGGCAGGCAGATGTCTCTGAGTTCAAGGCCAACCTGGTCCAGATGGCAAGTTCCAGCCAGCCAAGGCTACAAAAGAGACCAAGAATTTGAAAGAGAATAAGTAGGAGTATTTGGGAGGGTTTGGAGAGGGGGTGTGTGTGGGAATGATGGAATTAATTTAAAAAATGAAAGAAAGATACACAAACAAAAACACAAAGGAGAGTATTGACAAAAATGGGCAGAGAAGATGAAATGTCTGCTGCGAGAGTTAAAAATCACTGGCCATCCTACGTTATTGACTGTGTTTAATAGCCTTGCATTCTTCTAATAACTAAGACCAGAATACCAGACAGCACAGTACCCTGGGAATTTACAGGAGCTGGATGTTCAGAGCATCCAGCATGCTCTAAATTTCCAGTGTTTGCTTGACAATCAAACTTTTGGAAGACAATGAACTTTAATCCTGGCCATGCAACATCAGAGCCAAGGCAAAGGGCTAGTCTAATGATGCCTGTGAATTGCATAAACTAATCTACGTGATTCTGGGTTTTGCTTCTTGTTAGTCTGACACCCTGGTCTATGTAAACAGAATGAAGCCCAAAGCAACACATCTTAATTTTGTTTTTACAGATTCACATATCATTGCACATCATATTAGGGGGAGGAAAACAGAGAACAGGGACCTTGCACTTTTTTCTTACATTTTTTGGGGGAGGGGGTCAGGTCAGGAACATACTTTGTAGACAAAGCTGGCCTCAAACTCACAGAGATCTGCCTGCCTCTGCTTCTGTCTCCTGAATGCTGGGATTAAAAGGCATGTGCCACCCTCTCCCAACCCCCTCACCCACACTCTTGTACTTTTAAATACAAATATTTGTTTGAAAGGAACCCTGCATTTAGGACAGTTATGAAGCACTGTTTCCTGTGGACCTGTGTTTCTTGTTAGCTGGTAGATCTAGGAATGCTGATTTGGTGGCTTATAGACTGTCTCTGATTAGTACTTAGCAAAGAAATGTCCTAGAATACTTACAAATGAAAACATTTCTGCGTGAGTAGAAAATACAAATAATATAAACTTACATGGCTTCAAATGAGTTTTGATCATTTTTTTTTAGTTGAACATGTATGTCCCAGCAACAAAGGAATTACAGGGAATATCATGAGCTATGGGAAGCCAAGACCCAAGGAGGAGCCCTGGTGCTTCCTGAACAGCCTGAGGCCTAGAACAAAGCCATTATAGGAACTAAGCCTAGATTTAATGACCAGAGTACAGGGAGTTTTTTGTTTTTTCTTAAAGTATACATTTTCTGTAGCTTTAAATGTTTAACAATGAGAAAATGTGATATAAATAACAACACTTCTGGCATTTTAGGCATGAGCAGCTGAAAAGAGAAACAGAGTCTTTCCAGGTGCAGTAGTTAGTTGTTCCTACCAAGTAAAGAAAGTCCTGATGGGATAAATGGGGTCTGATAGCACACGGTACAATAGACTACTGGAAGGAAGCTGTTACATTGCAATGGTCAATGCCAGATGAGACATGTATGATGTGGGAATGTGTTTATGTATGCTGTGAATCTCAGTCTTTAAATAAAGGAGCTGTTTTGAGCCATGGGAGGCACCATAGAAAAAGTAGGAGGAGAAATCAGAGCTTAGGTAGGAGAAGCAGGGCGGAGTTAGGCAGATCGAGCCAGCCGCCCAAGGAGCAACATGTAAGGAGCACGGGTGAGCTACGGGCCACATGGCCAACAGATTAATAGAAATGGGTTGATTTAAGATATAAGAGCTAGCTAGCAATGTGCCTGAGCCATAGGCCAAACAGCATGAAGTTAATAGAAGCATCTGAGTTGTTTCTGGGGACCCGGGCGGCTAAGCGGTCTTCGGCGGCAGGTCTGTGGGTCTCGGATCTCTGGCCGCCCGGGACCCGAGAACCCACTACTACACATGTATTTGTATACAAGCACTACCTTGTGCTCATCTCTCATGGGGAAGTGATGTAGGATGTCTTTCTGTATACTATGAATATGTTTTTTACCATTGGTTAATAAAGAAACTGTTTTGGCCTATGACAAGGCAGTTTAGGGGCCGGCGGGAAATCCAAGCAGAGATACAGAAGAGGAAGGACAGAGTCAATGCAGATGCCTCCAGTTGTCTGGAGAAGAAGCAATATGTCAAAGTACAGGTAAGCCATATGCCAATACATAGATTAATAAAAATGGTTTAAGTTATGAGAGCTAGTTGTTAATGGCAATGATCCATAGGCCAAACAGTTTGTAATTAATATAAGCCTCTGAGTAATTATTTTATAAGTGGTTGCAGGACCTCAAGTGGGAGAGATTTGTCTGGACCGAGGGGCCCAGATAGGACAGAAACCCTTCTGGCTATAGGGAATTCCATGAAGTTTCTGAGTTCCCCAAGAAGAGGACACCAAGAAACCAGATTTGCTTCTGTAACCCACATTGAAGTGAACTAAATTCGAGAGCAATTTACTTGGGAGTTTGACAAAGAACACACTGCATAGTCAAAGTTACTGTACCAAGTTTAGTTATGCTGTGCTTCTTATAGTTACAGAGCAACAACAAACCTGCCCCCGACCCTGATTTAATCATTACACAATGGAAACACCTGTCAAACCATCACAGTTTGCCCTATAAATATAGACACAAATGTTACTTGTCAATTAAAAACAAAACAACACAGTTATCATATAAATACCTAAATGTTTTAAGAAACTTATATGTTTTAAGAAAGCTTCTTCTGCAGAGGAACTAGATGGGAATCCTCCATAAACTAGGCATGCCAACATAACACATTTACAGGGTTTAAATATTTGCACAACCTACGTGAACACGCCTTCTGCTGTCATTCGTCCAGCTCCAATCAAGTAGGCTCCAAACCGAAACCCCGCTGCATGGGCGAAATACACAAAAGCGTGGCTGACTGCGTAACAGCTTCCAGCGATGTGTGCTCTCTTCAACGCATTCCTGAAATACACAAATACCAAATTATGGAACATGAGTAATAGAAGATTGTAGTGAATTTATGATGTTCTATTGTAAATAATTGTCCCACCTATAAGTTTAATAAAAAGCGCTGATTGGTCAAAGGCAGACAGGAAGTGTGGGCAGGGCTACCAGACCAAAAAACCCCTGCGAACAGGAAGAACAGAGAAGAAGGCCAGAGAGAAGCCAGAAGAAGCAGAGGACAACTATGCTGCTCTGAGAAAAGGTACCCAGCTGCATGGCTGAACAGGATGAGTCATGGGTTCGATTAAGGGTAAAGAGTTAGCAAGTGATATGCCTGGGCCCCAGGTCAATCAGTGTACAATTAATATAAGCGTCTGTGTGGGTCTGAAAGTCCGGGCTACAAAGCTAGACCGGAAAGTCCAGGCCATGAGGATAGCCTGGAAAGTCCCGGCCAGAAACCTAATACAACAGGAGGTCAATATAATAAGCTCAGAGAGATGAATGTAGAAGACATTTAAACCCTCTAATTCTGCAGATACACATTTTTCTAAGGGTTACAAAGTTATCACAGAGAAGACAGACAATTTTTTCTGTAGCTATAGATGGTTTACTGTAACAATACTTTTACTTTCAAATGAGTGGAGAGATTGCATGAAAGAATAATGTATGAGTTAAGGAGAGCTGGCTCAGTAGTGGAAATATTCCCTAATTTCCTTCATTGTCTATAATAGTAACAACACAGTGACAATAAATGGGTGGTGCAGACCACAAACATCAGTGCAAATGAGTACAAAACTGTCTCTCTGAGAACCAGAGGCAGCGTGATAAGGAGGGTCTTAAACAAGCATCGTGTACACATAAGTTTCACATCTAAGCAAGCTCACTTACTAGAGATTGAATGTCAAAGAGTGAGCCACCCTATTTCCTTCCTCCACATGTTATTTCCTCAGCTTTCAGAAAAAAGTTGCCACCGTGCCAACGGTCATGCGTGGGACCTACACGTCTCTTCTGTGTGTTATTTTTTCTCTTCATCAAGTCACATGAGAAGTTAGGATGCGCTGTTCTTAGGAAAGAGTACCATGGCAATAGTTTAGGAAGCAAACCACAGGGGTCGTCACCCTGAACACTGCATTTCCAGGATGAAAGCCACCAGAATGGGCTTGAGCTATAGTCACCTGTGTTGGGTCTGAAGAATCTCCTCATACATTTGCTCAAAGGTCTTCTCTGCTGTTAATGATTCTATGGCACGTATGTTCTCCACAGCTTCTGTTGCTATCTTATAAGGTGGGACAGTAAAATATAAAAATAATATTAGTGATGTTAAACTCCCTGGTAGTGAATTCCAGTCTGAGGACACAGTATTTCAAGTCAATAAGTTTTTCCTGGCAGTCACGTTTACCCCTACCCCAATAAGATAAAAATTATTTGATGGAAACTTCTTTGGAAAAGATTTAATAATATAGTTTAAGGCCTTAAGCCTTTACTGAATTTAATTTCAATTGTTTCCCCCGTGGAAAAATCAAACATTGGTGAACATGTTCACATGCAAATGAGCTTCATATAAATTATGAAACAATTCTTATAAAGGATAGCAGACAAAAAAAAAACCAAAAAACTATTCTGCCACAGAATTGCAAATCATAGTCAAACAGGACTCAGGAATATCCCAACAAGACATCATACAAAGTGGCTATAAATTTCTTTATAGGACAAAACCATTTTCTATTTTAAAGCCTAAGAACTTTAAAAAATATATATAATTCAAATGACTGTTTCTTTATGTTTATATAGTATTTAATAAAAATACAATTACATAGGTTCCAGAAATGTAAAGCCTTCTGGCTTAGAATAACGTTTGAATCTGAGAGTGGGTTGCCTTGAAAGATACATTTTGTGTTATCACATTTTAGACTGCCTCTATAGACTGCCATACAGGGGACCCAGGTAGATCCCTCACATTTATTAAAGGACGTTTTGCGTTGTAAGAGTTGACTAAATGGTGCTACAATACTAGGGATCTGCTCTCAGTTTTCACGTTTCAGTCATTTCAAATTCTCATTCACGCCATAACTTTATTTTTCTCAAAGAACCTTTCACTTTTCATACATGTTGTGTACAAGGAAAATGACTAAGACTGCTGGAGTCTTGCTCTTAAACAAAAGAAGAAATGAGCAATAATAAACTCTTTGATTATTTTTCACAACGTAGAGAGGAACACCACTATAGAAATTTAGAAAATACTCTAGTCTTTTAAAATGTATATGAGTGTCCCGCCTGCATAGAAGTCTGTGTCTGAGTAGCATATGCATGCCTACTGCCTACAAAGGTCAGAAGACGACATTGGAGTTGGTTGTTAGCTACCACGTGGGTGCTGGGAACTACACTCAGGTCCCCTGGAAGAGCAGAAAGAGTTCTTAATCACCAAGTCACCCCTGTAGCCTCGGGAAATACCATAGTTTTAAGAAAAACTAATAAATCCACGATTTCCTCTAGTTTACATAAACAGCTACAAAGAAGAAGGGAAGACTAGCATATTGTATTATTAAAAATTTAAATTTAAATCGATTGATAATTGCGTGTATGCACTATGTATGGGAGGTGATGGGGAGCACATCCACGGGAAGGGCAGAGGACAGCTTTGGGTGATGGTCCATTTTTTTCTTTTGATCCTGGATTCCAGGATCAAACTCAGGTCATCAGGCTTGGCAGCAAGTGCCTTTACCTGTGGAACCATCTCTCTAGTGTGGCCTATTTTCTAAGCTGGCCTCTGACAAAGATGGCTTGCTGAATGTAATAGGGGCAGATGGAGTTTGCCTAGTTTAATGCAGTTATTAACTGTACAGTCTCAGGACACAAGAACAAAATATGAAAGGGCACATTTATAACAAAAGCTCATGACACAAAAAATGAGATAAAAATCCAATCACTGTATCAATAATTCATAAATGGTCACATTATCACCATTTTAAAAGCATACAGGGAGGGAGGGCTAAAGAACTCTCCACTGTCTTTGAGGCAAGTGTTTGCTAAGTAGTTGAGTTTATCCAGTACAAGCAGACATTCCGAGGCTCCTTATCTAGTGTAAGAAATGTAGAAAAGGTCCAAAGGTCAGGCAAGCCAGATCACTTAAGTAACTGTCTACACTTAAAAATATTCATGATATTTTATATTGTTGCTTGCTCTAATCTAGTTACTATAATGTGGACTATAGGTGACATTAAAATTATTTTCATATTCAGAGGCTGGCCATCAATTGGCAAAGAGTTTTGAAAAAATATGAAGAGAGAAGAAGCCTAAGCCCAGAAACATGCTTTAGCTTTTAAAAGGCCATCATGATAAAAAGTAATGAGCATACAAAGCTACCCAAACAAAACAAAACCCAGAATACCTCCCCCACTCCCAAAGCATTAAAACACAATGCAAGGGTAGGATTTCTGAGACAGTGATGCGTGGCTAGCCACCAGAGGAACAGGTGAGGAGAAGATGGATGAAGACTTGACATTAGATCATTATACAGGAAGGATGCTTGCATGAGGTCAATCCTTTTACCCAATGACCCTCTTCAATACAGACGGTTACTCTATGTTTTCCTAAACCTTAAACATGATGCTCACTTTTTGACTGTGGTTGATCCTGAGAAGCTTAAATGTACTAAGGGATTTTCTATATAATTGCATGAATTGTTCCTTTTGATTATAAAAATAATAGGTAGCATTTAGGTATCATCAATTTCATTGTCTTGCATCCAGTAGCCTTTAGATTTACTGTACGTTTTGAAAAATAAAATACCCAGAATTATTGTTTGAGAAATTTTAAATTATTCAGTAAATAGAGGATAGGGAATCATAGCATTAGACAGTTTCTCTTGACAGTAACAGTAATAATGGACGACACTGTTACGTGTGATTGCAATCTTCTGGTCACAATTTTCAGTGTTTTGTATAACGATGCTGTTTTGCATAATACACAGATATGTAAATAGATACTCCTATTATTATCCTCACTTTACAGAGGAGCAAACTTATATATAACATACTTGGTGTCACATGTTTAGAATCAGGCTCAGCTCTGTCCAGAATCACAGACCACATTGCTGTAATACACCTACACTTCGTCCAGCGCTGGTCCATGTGCATCTCAATGTGTACGCAGTACTCTACAAATTCTTAAGAGATGAAGCCTTAAAGATTTAACTAATGATGGAAATAAGAGCCTGTACTTTACCTTTCCAGCACGCTTAAGTTCTTGCTTATCCTTGTTGGCAAATCCAGCTAAGGCTGCAGTTTCAATCATTCCTGTCACTGCGAGTATGGGTGCAAAGCTGAGGAGGAGGAGTGTCATCTCCCATCCATACATGAAGGAGATGAGAACAGACAGAATCATGTTGGTCGCATCTTGTATTATGATACCAAGTCTTGAAGTTGCTGCCTAGAATCAGACATATTTGGGGTGGAGAGTGAAATTGAGAAGAATTCATCTTTACTTTCCTATAAAGTAAGGTGCTTCTAAGCTTCCACTTGGACTTGTTCTTAAAGATTAATGGGGGCACATATTTCAGGAAAACCTGGCTAAAGAATCCTTTTATTTTTCCACTTAATGTTCAGTAACTGAGATAGCCACATGAAATTGCATCTGTTCTAACACTGTAGGAAGACTATAGATGCTTCCGATTATTTGAAATTAAATATGACCTGCTTTGCTTCTTTTGTTTACTTATTTATTTTTATTTATTTTGAGACAAGGTTTCTCTACACAGTCCTGAATGTCCTGGAACTCACTGAGCAGGCTAGCCTCAAACTCCCAGAAATCCACCTGCCTCTGCTGAGTACTGGGATTCAGGATGTGCATCACCATACCTCCACATATATGACCTGCTTAAAAGTCACTCTGAGAGCTCTTTTTAGTTGTGTGGGATTTCACAGTGCTTGCTGTACATGTACACACACAGAGACACACACACCATATATATACCCTCTCTCGACCCTAAGTTTATACTTACTTTTCTTTTAAATACCTAGTCTTTATTATTACCATTATTGTGTACATATATGTTGTCCACATGGGGAGGTAGGAGAAGGACTCTGTGAGTTGCTTCTTTCCTTCAGCCTTTATTTGGGCTCTGAGAATCTTTGTTCTTGGGCTTGAATGACAAGTGCTGAGCCATCTTACCAGTTCCCTAACTTATAAACTTGTGGAACAAAGCTGGTGCTTGAAAAAATAGCAGAGCAATGGGTACTGTGAACACCCACAAGAAAACAAAACAAGTAAGAGTAGGTTAGCAGCCTGGAGAGATGGCTCAGTGGTTAATAACACAGGCTCCCATTTTAGAGGTCCTGAGTTCAATTCCCAGCAACTACATGTTGGCTTACAACCATCTGTAATGAGATCTGATTCTCCCTCCTGGTGAGCATGAAGAAGGTCACTCATATACATAAAATGAATAATTAAAGAAAAGAGTGAGTTAGTCCTTAAAAAAAAAAAAAGATTTGTTTATTTATTATATATGCAGTGTTTTGCCTGCATGTTTGCAGGCCAGAAGAGGGCACCAGATCTCTTTATAGATCGTTGTGAGCCACCATGTGGGTGCTGGGAATTGAACTCAGGACCCCTGGAAGAGCAGCCAGTGCTCTTAACCTCTGTGCCTTTTCTCATGAGTTACTCTTTTGTGAAGCATTTTTAGTGTTGCTGTTATGAAACTGTTTACGTTTATTGGGTATTTTAAAGGAAAATAAATACATTAATATTTAATATCTCTAAAGTGCCAGTTTTACAGACTTGCATAATGACATTCACTTAAAATTTAAGTGCCTAGGAAACATGTTTTAAATTGTATATATAAACTTTCACAGAGCTTTCATGTATTATATTTGAATAAAAAACGAATTCTGTGTTTTAGCTTACATACTTACTAAAATCAACTTTGTCTCTAAAAGCATACTTAGGTGAATTCTTTGTTTCTATTTTAAGAAAAATTTTTAGAGAACCCGTAAAACAGATTTTTGTGTAGTTTTGGCACAGTTAACCTCTCATATGCCTTCCATCAGTCAGTCATGTTAGATCTCATAGCAGTGCTGAGCAACAGGTACTTCTACAAGTCCAGATTATCACTTAAGGGAGCAAAGATTCAGGAGAACTTGTAACAAGGAGAGTGAAGCCTCATTGTCAATATCTGTGCTACTTGTGTTCATGACTATTGGATCTTCAGTGAGTAGAACTGGGAAGCAGTGTGTGTGTGTGTGGGGGGGTGCACACCACTGTTGGTTAATAGCTGTTGTTCAGAGTTGAAGATACCAAAAGAACAGCAATGGTAAATTTTTGAAGACTAGATTATTCTGGTAGCCAAACAGATGGCATCCATTATAAACTTAGGAAGCTGAGGTATGAGAATCTTAAGTTCAAGGACATCCTGGGCTATATAGTTTGAGGCCAGCCTAGGCTACATAGCAAGACTCTCTCTCTTTCTCTCTCTCTGAGTGTGTGATAGTGATTATTTCTATATTAATATAAGGATTTATAAGTATAAAGATAACATATATGAAGATTCTTTTCTGCAGTAGGTTTCCTGACTCACAATGGGTTTACATATGTTAATGATACTATTCAGTTTGTCTCTGTTTTTGATATGTGGAGCTTAACGTGAGTGAAAAGTTAGGTTATGTTAATGATTCACATGTGGAACAATTATACATGAGAATACTTTCAAAAACCCGAGAACTCTGCCAATATAGCCTGAAGTGGTGGTAGTGAAAATATTTATGAAAAAGAAATAAGAATTAGTAGGACAAACAGACAAAAGCTTGCCTAAATCGAGAATGAACACTATATTTAATCATTCTTCTAATTCATCAGTGTGTTTTTTGGTGAAAAAAATCATTACATTTATCATTGAATTTACCATAGTTTTGTATGTCAGATTTTGGTACACACTTGACAATCATTCTTAATAAACTTAGTCTAAAACCTCAGGACAGAATTGTAATTACATGTCAGTTTATATTGTGCTAAATAAAGTCATTTCAGTACAACTAATGTTAGTTGACTCAAAAGGACTATCAAGTTGTTTTATGTACGTCCCATGTCAAAATGACATCAAGAAATGAGGTCAGAATTGCCCAAGTTAATGTGCTAGCACAAGCCGATCAGCTCATTGGCTCTGAAATTAATAAATGAAGTAAATGTTTATGATTTCTTGAGGCAACAAAATTATAGCTCTCATGGGCAGAGCTCTTGGCATTAGCACTGGGTCAGATGATGGCATAGAATGTGCACCGTGGTGTCAATAACATTTTTTTTGTGTGTGTGCAAAAATGAGGTAAGACCTCTGGTTGATGACAGAGTTACTAGAATGCATAGAAATAACAATACCTTGTAATTTTGCTGAATCTAGTTTCCAAAAGAATCTAAAATGGATTTATACTTTTATTAAAACTGCTTATTATATGGGAGTCTGTTGACAGATATGTGGGCAATAAGCCATTACCTTGGGCTAAAACAATACCAGTAAGAGGTTGTGTTATTTATCCAACTCTTTTAGGAAAGATGTTGTCATATGGCTACGTTTCCCCAATGTGTTTTGATCATTCTTTTCAAAGCATCAGAGCTTCTAAAAGTGAGAATATTTTTCAACAGAAAAAGAATCTGTTGGACAAATTCAAAAAAGCTGACTGTATCTACACATAATGTATATGAGATTATATATTTTGACTCAGTAGTTAAAAGTTTATAAGACATTATTATTAAGGATCTGTCTTATAAACATTCACCCTAATATACTTGGCAAGCTGTGACTGAAATTGCATAAACAGAAACTGGGATATGATTTACTTATGTTCATATGATAGAAATATCACCCCAAATTATTTCTAGGCTCATCTTTAGTATCTCCTTAAGAAAGGATTTTGTGGGGAAATGAGACAGGAAAGTCATCTTTGTCTCCTATGAAGAGTATTCATCACATTGGGCATGAACTCATTATTATGCAGCCAAGCAAACACTTCTGTGAACTCAAATTAGCAGAGTGGCAGACTAAGTCTTATACCTAGACATCTTTTCTCATCCTACCTTCCAAATTCATCAAGTTCACACTATCTAGGACCTTTGATTTTAGTGTTTTGTCTACATGTAATGTATATGTGCACGCTCGGTGCCCTCTGAGGCCAGAAGAGAGCATTGGGTCCCCTGGGATTGGAGTTATATATGGTTGTGAGCTGCCATGTGGGTGCTGGAAACCAAACCCAGGTCTTCTACAAGAGCAATAAGTACTCTTAACCACTGAGCCATCTTTCAAGCCCAGCACACTTACTTTTGATTAAAGTAGAATGTTTTGGTTTGTTCAGAAGTTGTAAGAGCAGTGTTTTCAGTTTCAATGAGGAAGTTTCAAATGATAAACAGCATTAATTAGATGTTTTTGAAGGGTCAAAGTCAATGTTCTGTTCTGTTTTTTTTTTTTAAATTTTATTTTATTGTTTGTGTTTGTGTGAATACACGTTTGTGTAAATGTCAAAAGACAACTCCATGGAGTCGGATGTCTGTTTCGACCTTCATGTTGGTTCTGTGGCCAGAATTCAGCTCACCACACTTGTGTAGCAATTGTCTATCTGCTGAGCCCTCTAGACCCAGAACAAATTCCTTTTTTTTTTTTTCAAGAAAGGATTTCATTCAAAATATTTAAAAGACAGGTAGTAAGAAAAAAAAAAAAGTAGCGCATTGGCATAGTAAAGGAAAAAAAAGCCACTTTTGTGAACTGGGCTTTTTCATGGACTTACAGGAACTGTGGTTTTTCTGCCTAGGTTTGTAAATGGCATTTCAAATGCAGTGGCTGTTCACATCGACCTATTGTCTGTAAGATGAATACGGTACACAATGTGTTTTTCACACTTCCCCCCATGTGTACTAGTAAGATAAAGGTCTTCAGCCCTATTTTAGAATTGAAATCTTATCTAATGAAATCTTAAAGATTCTCCTTAAGTCTGTTAGAGTTCATATTCTAACAGAGCTTTAAAAATATATCTTGACTTGGTTGATGGCCCAGGGATTTGAAGGTCTAAAGTCTGGACTCTAGCAACTGCATACCTTAGGCATGTCCATATGCACCTGTGGTCAGAGCACAGCCAAAGACAGGAGATAGCTAGTGTATTCTGGCACCAGCTTCAGTCAGCCTTGTCTCAAGGGAATGAGGAAGAGGGTGATAGAGCAGGATATCTGACATCCTCCACTGTCAAAATGTGTATGGGCATGCACGTGCATGCATACACGCACATACCTACACTAACAAAAATAATCTCACTTAAATTAAGACAAAGACAATTTGATTTGTACTCATTTTCTTAGATTAAAATTAGTTTTATAAAGATTAATTTTATTAAAATAATTTGGAAAAAATTGGCATTTATCTTCTATCTATATATCATTTATCTATCCATCCATCATCCATCCATCCATCCATCCATCCATCCATCCATCTCTCTATCTATCATTTATCTTCTATCTACATATCATCTATCTATCTATCTATCTATCTATCTATCTATCTATCTGTCTGTCTGTCTGTCTGTCTGTCTGTCTGTCTGTCCATCCGTCCATCCATCCGTCTGTCCGTCCACCTGTCCATCCATCCATCCATCCATCCATCCATCCATCCATCCATCTATCTATCTATATCTCTGTCTGTCATCTATCCAACCTCACCATGTAGCCATAGTTTGGTCTTGAATTCACTATGTGAAACAAGCTAGTCTGGAGCATGGAACAATCCTTCTGTCCCAGCTTCCCAAGTACTAAAATTACAGACAAAAACTACCACATTTGGCTAGCAAGTTGTTCTTTTTCACCTGAAACAACTCCACCCCCACTCTCACACTTATTCAAGCATCATGGTAAGTGTGATGTGTCAGTGATTTGAATATGATGAACTAATAAGACAGGCCCAGGCCCATAGGGTAAGTAGGTTGGCTTAAACATGTTGCCAAGGCATGCACATAACATACTTCTTTATGAACCAACCTGGAGTCTGCCTGAGGGGCTAGCAACAGGTGCTGCCCAGAGCTCCTGATCACTCGGAATGTGCCTAATAGCAGACACTGCTAGAGATCCTGATTGTGCCTAGCCAATGAGGGATGGCCAGGCAATATCATCAGATCATGACACAGCCTGGGTGCTGGGAGGAAGGTGTATAAGATTCTCACCATTGTTGAATAAATGAGTTATTCCTTTGCTTTTCAACTGACTCCCAGCATGTATGTCATTGACTCATTTTCTCACCCCCTTCCCAGAGGGAACTGTTAGGACCCAGCAGCAATGAACAATGTCTTATTTACCTGCGATATGACAGGCCAATGTTATACACATTGTCTAACATCTGCTGAGAGCACAGAGCACATCCCCAAATCTGAAACACTAGATATCCCTTTAAGTAAGGTCTTAGTTTCTGGAGAAATGAAAATAAAACTTTGTTTCACTGACATTTCTGGAGCTGGGTGAAGTGCATGGAATTCTAGCATCTGGAGACTGAGGCAAGATGGAGCTCCATGGGTTCAAGCCTGGGCTGCTTAATTTATTTCTTGTTTGAGACAAAGCAGTGGCACAAATCTGTGCTGGATGTGTTTGCTTTCCTCCTTCTGTTTTCTTGTTCTGTTTTTTTTTCTTCTGAACTCTTGTCTCTAATTCTTAGAATCTTCTTTAACTTTAGACTTATCCTAATACATGGGCCAAAGCATTTTCATTTTAGCCCCCAAATAGCCTGATCTCAAAGATGTCCTTCAGTCTTTCGTTAAGAATTCTCTGTTGGTCCTGATGCTCCTTGGTCTCCTTAATTCTAGGTTTTCTCTGCACAGCACACAGATAGGCACAGACACATATATGTAGGTATACATGCAAACTACACAGCCTACTGTTTACTAAATAAAACCACAAGATTGGCAAGAGGCTCAGTGGGAAAAGACACCTTCTGTCAAGCCAGATGACCTGAGTTTGATTCAGGTAGACAGAACCAACTTCAGAAAACTGTCTTCTGCCCTCCATGAGTGGGCTGTGGCTCATGCTCACTGACACACTCATTAAATGCATAAATATAATAAAAAATTGAAAAATTACAATACACATACCCCCTGAATCTGCGCTACATCCATGGCTAATGTTGTGGTCAAGGCTCCTGTGCTGTTCTCTGTATCATCATGCCAGGCGATGTCCTAGAGAGAAGGGAAATTGAAACATGGTCAGAAAAGCATTCTTCTCAGACCTGTGATTTTTCTGTCACGTTTGAATGAATTTAGTTACCTTCTCACTTGCCAGTAAGCACTACAGATCAACTGACTTCTGCATCTTAATGCATAAAGCTTTATGTTATGTATAGACTGAAGAATGCAAGAGTGGATCATGGACTCGTTACCATATTACAGCATATAGAATATAGAGAATGCTTATTGATAAAAAAAAAATGCCTATTTACCACAATAGAGAGATTGGCAGTTTTACTCCCCAAGTATTTTGTGAGGAACAGGCTATTTATTCATTTATTTAGGTTTTTGGTACTGGGGGATTGAATCTAGGGTTCAATGCATGTTACACGCCCATTAGCAGTGAGCTGGATATCTAGAACCATCTATTTGTATGATGGAGTAATGTACATTACAACTCAGAAGCATTTTCAAATCCTTTTACCTAAACTTATCATTAACCAAAAAATTAAATAAATAAGTAAATAAATAAATAAATAAATAATAAAGAAAGAAAGAAAGACAGGTTTTACTCAATACTTTCTATAACTCACCAATATTAATCTCTAAGTTTGTAAAGTCCTAGGCACTGTGAGATAAGAGTGGGGAGGTTGGAAACTGTTGCTTAGAAGCATGGAGTCTGGAGAATACAGGTAAAAAAGATGAGCAAGTGAAGCACAGGTAAGAATTGATTTAATTCCAGCAGCTAATAGAGACAGTCCTTCTGAGCACTTCTTAGCCAGAGAAAATGATTTCCTTTTATTAAGTGTTTCCTCCCACTCACTCACACAATGTGAGTTAAAAAAGCCAGTGGAAAAACTAACAAACATGCTTTAAAAAAAAATACAAAAACTGTTGGCTGTTGGCTTGATGCAAGACAGCCAGGGCTCTGAGGCCCAGGTTACACAGTGCTGCCAAGGAAACCAAAATAAAACAGAAGCAGTCTGTGCATGAATCATGCAGTATGCTAAAAGAATGGTGTGTGGGGGAATATGTCAAGAGTAGGATGGGTGTCACTGGACACAGTTTTGTGAGCCACCGCCATTGGAAGCTTTACCAAAGGGTCTTAGGTGTCTTTGGTGACCTGAAGCTATGATCGCCCTCTGTGAGTGAAGCACTCCAGTAAGAGGTGAACACTCATGATTGACAACTGTAGTACGGGTAGAGCCTTGGAGCCAGAAGCCAAGTACTGCTAGTCTGTATAACTTGCCCTCAAATGAAGAGATTTCACCAACTTTCTAGTTGTTTCTAGATTTCAACATGACATGGGATACATGAAGAAATTTAAGGCATTATATAAAAAGTATAGAAAATTAATATTGAATATTATGTTCCAGATTCTGTAGTAACAGTAAAAATACAGTCATGCTTCAAGGAGAGTGTGGCACACAGTTTTTTCTTGTAGTCACTTCAGCTGAGGTACTATGGTAATCTATATTTTGTGGACTGGGGAAATGGATCTGCTGAGGGATGGAGGGCTAGGCCAAGGGTACACAGCTGGCAAGTGCCAGGGCCAGGGTTTGAACTTCAGCAAAGAGGCCACAGTTCTTATGAGACTGTTTTGTTCTGCCTCTCATCCGGCTGAAGCGTTCTGGTTAAGTTTTATCTCTTCCTTTGGGAGATTTGATACCTCACAATCTTTGGGAAGAAGCTTCAGACCTTTAGGTAACTTCTAAGTGGCTGCTATCAATGCTACTATCTGGTGGCTGGAAGATTCCATTTTACCTGGAGCCCTAAACAATCCAATTTACAGGGAAAAATGAGCAAATGCAAAGAACAGAAAACAAAGCAGCAGTAACAAAAGAACCAACCCCCTAAACTTCAAACCTCAAAGCTCTGTAGATCAACATTGGCCACTAAAAAATTACAACAACGAACAATATATTCTATTATGGAAGTTAGGAACAATCAGAATAATTTTTCAACCGAAAGGCTCTTAAGTCATCACATAAAAGATAGATTGTATACCTTCAGAAAGCCACACCTGATTCTATAAACGTGTCTACTTCAGTGAGATTCCAAAATGGTCGTAAAAAGGAACTGCAAGCCTCAGCATGCTTTCTAAGGCTTCACAGTTTTATCTTAGGACAGAAACCCAGGCAATAAAAGTTAGGTAAAATCCCATATTAGCAGTTTCTCTTGCCACAAACAAACTAAGGCACTTACAAAGAAAAGGCTAAAAAGTGCTTTGTCCCCTCCACCAGAAAAAAGCAAATATAAGAAGCAAGAAGAATGCTGAGGGACAAGTGTGAAAAACAAAAAAATGGAATGAAAAGGGCTGAGTTGAAACTATAAGAGGAATTGAATCAAGTTGGTAAAGCAGCACATGGCCTCTTTGTCCATATTTGCACGCTTCAGAAGGACAGAACTGACCGCTTGTAGAATACCCAGCTTTTGTTTAAGAGTATTTGACAGCTGCTCTTCAGGTTAAAGCAGCCCAGGGTCTTGAGGTCCTTCCTCTTAAATTGCTTTTGTGAACAGGGTCTGGAGAGATGGCTCAGTGGTTAAGGCCACTTGCTGCTCTTTAAGAGGATCTGAGGTTTCCAGCATGAAATCAGGCATGTCAACAGCTTCTGACTAGTTCTAGGAGCCCTGAAGCCTCTGGCCTTCTATGCACATACCCGTATAGACATACATGCATACTAATGAAGATGTCTTTAAAAATAATTCTGTGAACAGAGAAGTCCAAAGTAACACAGAGAAAACATAAAAATCTATATTCTGCATGAAACATCAAAAATATCTAAGAAACAGTTAAAAATTCTATGAACATAAATACACTTAAACTGGGGTAAACAAATTTATGAAGACACAGTAAGTCATTAGGTGTGAAATATAGTTTTAGTTAATTACAGTCTCACCTTAATTAAGATTTTACTAAGAGTTACATGCAGGGGTTAGAACACTTTTTTTTTTTTTTTTTTTCTTCAGATTAGAGGATGTTTCAAAGGTAGAGGAAGCTCTGAGCCAGGACCTTTCTGCACAAAGAGTGTGATGGCACTCACTGCTGGAGGCTGAGTGCTGCAGTACAAGACTCTGGCATTCCATCTCATGGCAGCCCTGACTGCTAAGAAGATATAAAAACTGCTTTTGACAACTCCCCTGGAATGACAGTAACTCCATTTCTAAAAAGCAGTTGCCAGGAGGGTAGCTTTTGCACCAGCTTTGGCTGACAGACCATGAAGCAGGGCTTCAGGGACACCAGCTCTCAGGGGAAGCCCCTCCTCCTTAGCTCTGGTGGGATTAGAAGTTCATCTACCTCCAAGAATGACAGGTCATAGGTCACAGGCAGCAGTCTGACCTTCCAGGCACACAGATGCTATCTGAGTTGAGGACTTTCACCACAACAGCTGAGACACTTTAGAGAATGGAGAGAAAAATCTCCACTGGCCCACAGATGAGATCTGAGGAAATCAGTGACTCCTGCCACGCTGTTCTGAGGTCCTCATGTTCCTCTTCAGTTTTAACCTGTGACCTTTCTTTCTCACCCACGGCGTGCTCAAGAGACGCTGAATGAAATGAATACTAGTAGACCCCAAATCTTTTATTTTCAAGCCTCATAATTTGGATGTGCTTTGCCTTGAGGATTCTTTTTTTTTTTTTTTTTTTTTTTTTAATTTTAGGTGTGTGTGTGTGTTCATGATATGTTCATATGAGTACAGTTCTCCGAGAAGCCAGGGATGATCACATTCCCTACACTAGGAATTATAGGTAGCTGTAAGTAAGCTGCCTGATGTGGATTCTTGGAACTGACCTCTGTTCTACTACAAGAGCAATCCGCTTCCTTAACTGCTGAGCCATTTCTCCAACCCCTGGATATGCTTTTATCAGAAGGATACACTTATAAGAATTATGATGGTAGATTTTTGCTGCCTAGAACAACAAAAACATGCTTTTCAATGATCTGATTGACAGAGATTATGTCAAGAAGTGAGAAAGAACTAAAAGCTGGAATGTTTGACAACAAATCTCAATTAAAAAAAGAAAAATTCCACTAAACGCACTGACCTGATACAGCATGGCTTTGAATGCCAAGTGTCTTAATCTCATGGCTAAATTTTCCTCTGCTCTGCCGTAAAACAACCCCTAGGGAAACAAAAAGTTCTACATTTATTATTAACTCCTTGTGCCATTCCGTTGTTATATTTTTAACTGAGATGGAGAAGGTAAGTATAAACTTGGGATCTGGCCTAGGGCTGGTTAGTTGATTAAAAGTTTACCTGCATCAGGTAAGTAACAAGAGCAACAGTTCCCAAGATGACTAACACCACGGAGTAGAACTCTGCATCACGCTTTAATGTAGTTTTATTTTTATCTTCAAACACCTGAGAAGGAAGAGAAAAATAAAACCGCCCTATTTAAAACGTCCATACACATGAGGGTTTCCTACAGGAATTACAGCATAAGGAAAAATCTATGCATTTCTGGGCAAAAAAAATTACTATTATATTCTCTATACTTTAAATACAGGTGATAAAAATCAATTTACTTTAAATTTCCCTACATTTGCTGTAAATGTATCAGACAAATCATAGTATTTTTTATTTTTATTATTATTTGAATTTTCTTTCTCCCCCCCCCTCCCTCCCTCCCTCCCTCCCTCCCTCCCTCCCTCTCTCCCTCCCTCCCTCCTGGCTTTGTGTTTATGTGTGTAAGTTTGGGCATTTGTGTATAGGTCAGAGGTCAACTCTGGTAGCAGGTTCTTGCTGTCTACCATGTTGAGGCACGGCACCTCCTCTGT
Organism: Phyllotis vaccarum; assembly: GCA_033318265.1. NCBI lineage: Eukaryota > Metazoa > Chordata > Mammalia > Rodentia > Cricetidae > Phyllotis > Phyllotis vaccarum. Next base: position 78,496,139 of record JARWLC010000016.1, on the reverse strand, counting down.
CTCTATACTGCACACTCTAGGCTAGCCACCAATCAGCTCCTGCCTCTGTCTCAGATCTTGCCATAGAGTGCTGGATTACAGATGTGCACTACACTTGGCTTTTAATTAGGGTTCTGGGAATCAAATTCAGGTTGTTAGATTTGTATGTTGTCAGATTTTTACCTACTGAGACAGCTTTCTGACCATACAGGATTTTTTCAATGAAATCAACAGTTTGAATTATTGTTTCTATTAACTGTTAATAACTCATATTTCTTAATATTCATCCAAAGCGAGACATTTGTATGTGCCCCTAGAAGCTGTTTGCAAAGCCAGGTATTAGACACACAGTGTGGGTCTAGTCTAGTCTTCTGGAGCTTTGGCACAACCCCAAATTCATATTTACTATCCATGAGCTCGCTGGTAATAAAAATGTGTCATTGTTTGGACAGGTTGGGAAGAGAGAAAGTGTATCTGTCTCCTTTATTGCTTCAGTGCTTAGGAATGCCGATACAACACCAGAGTCAGAACTAGAAAACAAAGTGAGCCTTTACTGCTCACCCAGCCAGCCGGACCCAGCTGAACATTACGAGACAGATACAGTGAATTTAACTTACAGTGACTAGTTTTGCAAAGATGATGGAAAACGTTGGGTGAACAGATCCATTTAGGACAGAAGCCAGTGTTCCCAGAGCCACAAAAGGCCATTCAGACTTGTTTAATTTAAGTATCTTTAGTAGAGAAACTTCAGGAAGACTTGTCTATAAATAAAACAAGCTGGTTAAGAGCAACAATCAATCTGAGCACATTATGGAACCCAGAGAAGTGAGGCAGTACAAAGAGAAGCACACAGGAACTTAGAAAATATAAGAGATGTCAGTGTACAACTTCTTTTTCTCTTAAAAATATTACCATTGTTATTCCTAATGATGAGTCTCAAACATAAAGGGATCTTACGTCAAAGTGATGATCTGTACAATGTCAGCTTTGCAATTCTACTTTATTCCTGTCACCAAGAAAGTACAAATTGGGGCTGGAGAACCAAGGTTTGCTTCCCAGAACCACCTTAACTCCATTCCCAGGGGATCTGATGCCCTTCTTTGTCCTCCGCAGGTACTGTATACATGTGGTTCACAATCATACTTGCAGGAAAACAACCATTCACGTATAAAAGTAAAATAATTAAAAAGAAAGCACATATTAGGTCACATGTCAGGAAGCTATGAATCACAAGAAATAACAGAAGCAATTTTCCTTAATCTTGTTAGACTGGATTTAATATCATGCTCTAATCAGAGATAAGGGTTAGGCAGGAAGTCAGCAGACAGAGGGCTGGAGATCAATGTTTTACTCGTATTTAGCCTTGAAAGTGTTCCTGTTTGGTTTTGTGGCATGGTGTGAGGGCATGTACACTGCAAGGCGCACAGACTGTGTGCTCAGAGCCATACTGAAGTGACAGTGTCCCATGCAGTACAGGTGAGACAGCCAGGAAAACAAATGTTCATTGCATGTTTGGTACTGAATCATACTTAGCTCCTGTGCATTCAGAAAAATTTTACTGTTGTAATAAAACAAGTGTGATCCCAGAATTCAGTTTGATGCTTCTGTATGCAGTTGTGAGTCACAGTTTTAAAAGGTGGAGTTTTTTTTTTTTTCTCTAGGATTAAAAGAAAAGGTTTAAAGAAAGAACTGTTATTTAAATCGTGTTAACAAAACAGAAAAGAATAAAATAAAATAAGACAAAATCAAACTGAAAAATTTCTATAAAATAAATCATGAGAAATGTCATACCCAATATATTATGGATTATAGAATGTTAAGATAATCTGATGTAAAAATATAAAATATACGTTTCTGTGGAGACACAAACCAGTCTGATAAAAAGCTAAAAATCTCCCAAAGAATTTAATATTTCACCTGAATTTTATTGAGCTATAATTTTCATTAGCTAATTGCACATAAATATGTAATTTGCTCATAGCCAACTGCACATATGTGTGTATTTTGGGAGTTTGGAAATAGCTAGTTATTGATGAGACTATTAACACAGTTTCCATAATTAACACAACTGCTTCCCGGGCAGGTTCCTGCTGCCTTTTGCAAGCCTGTTCTCTCCAGCTTCTTCCACTGTGTCCATCCCAGAAGCTCACATCATGTTTCTATCTCTCCACTCTCTCCCTCTTTTTTCTCATTTTGTAATGGGGGTGCTGATAGTTTATCTTAATCTTTGGAAGTTTTTAATTTAATCTGAGCTCAAGTTAAGTGATTTATAAATACTTTCAGTTTATGGCTTATCCCATTGCTTAAGTCTGTTTTATAAATAGAAATGTTCTTTGCTCTAGCAATGTCTTATTTATTATTATTTTTTTCTTATCATTATGTTTTTGATAATATATCTAGGAAATCGTAAAGTCCTAAAGATCTTCTACCTGGCATTATTACATAAATTCAATGTTTTACATTAATAAAGTGTGTGTGTACGTGTGTGTATGTATATGTGTGGTATGTGTGTGTGTTGTATGTGTGTGTGTTGTGTGTGGTGTGTGTGTGGTATATATGTGTGTGTGTGGTGTGTGTATGTGTGTGGTGTGTGTGCATGTGTGTGTGGTATATGTGTGTGTAGTGTGTGGTGCGTGTTTATGTGTGCATGTGTGTGTGTGGTGTATGTATGTGTGTGGTGTGTAGTATATATGTGTGTGTGTGGTGTGTGGTATATATGTGTGTGTGTGGTGTGTGGTGTGTGTGTGATGTGTGTGCATGTGTGTGTGGTGTATGTGTGGTGTGTATCCATGTGTGTGTGTGGTGTCTGTGTGTGGTGTGTGTGTGTGTGGTATGTGGTGTGTGCGTGATGTGTATGCATGTGTGTGTGTGTGGTGTGTGTGTGATGTGTGTGTGTGGTGTGTGTGTGTGGTGTGTGTGTGATGTGTGTGCAAGTGTTTGTGTGTGGTATGTGTGTGATGTGTGTATATGTGTGTATGCATGTGTGTGGTGTGTGGTGTGTGTGGTGTATGTGTGGTGTGTGTGATGTGTATGAATGTGTGTGTGTGTGTGTGTGTGTGTGTGTGTGTGTGTGTGTGTGTATGTGTGTGTATGCACCTGCACATTCCACAGGGTACTTGTTGAGGTCAGAGGACAACTTGCAGGATTCCCTTCTGTCCTTCTATCCAGGGGGTGCTGGGATTGAACCCAAGTTGTCAAAAGACTTTTCCCCACTAAGCCATCTTGTCAACTGCTTTCTGCTTTATTTCACTACTGATTTTTATATTAAATGCTAGATGTTGTAAATTTTACTCCGTTGGTTACTTGAAACAAATAAAAATTCCTATGGTAGGCATTGATCACATCACAGTTATTGACAGTCTGACAGTAGTTTATTTCTTATATTCACAAGGTAGTTGTAAACCCTTTTCAAGGGTGAGTGGGAAAAGTTATGAGTTTTTTCTCTTTCAGATTAATGACCCCTGATTTCTGTCCAGAGAGCTTCTGTGAGCTTGTGGATTATATACTAAAAAACTAAGCTGAACAAAGACACAAGCTAAACAAGCCACACACAATAACAAATCACACACAATAACAAACCCAAAAGTATCAAAGAAAGAATAGGTTTCAAAATCGGAAATTATCTTTCTTTAAAATTTTAGAAATTAATTTTATTAATTTATTTTGCCTACATGCCTCTCTCTCTCTCTCTCTCTCTCTCTCTCTCTCTCTGTGTGTGTGTGTGTCTGGTAAAGGCAAGCCCTTATACTTATTGATCTATCTTGTTGGACTGAAAGTTATTTTTATGTGTTTATACAAATGAACCTTTCCAAAAATGAAGGTTATGGAAAAGAGGGGGAAGTGGAAGTGTGAATGCTGTGAAGATCACATGGTAAAAAGGAATTAATTGTATCTAAAGTATGAAACAAATGATTGGCCGTGTCGCATAGGACATCAGAAGGACTGGGATATGCAGTCCAGAGCACGGGCAGATAACCAGCCAGTGAGAGGAAGAAGTTGGGCGGGGAGACAGTAGCAAGAGCTAAGGGGGCTTTAGTCTGTTAGCCCGAGGAAGAATGGCTTTCTAGTGTGGAAGGTAACGGTGGGCCAGGACAGCGGTTGGATGATTGGCAGCTGGAGGCTAGGAAACTGAAGACACCACACAGGAATGGGCTAGATGAAGGACTTGTGTTTGGAGGTAACAAATACAAAATAGCACACAGTGGCCAGTAATGTGGGGCTGGGGGAGAGAGAGAGCTCTAGAGCTCAGGGAAGCAGGTGGAGGGAAGAGGTTTATGACTGGTTGGTTCTGGCTCTGTTTTTGTTTCGTTTTGTTTTTTCTGACTTGACACAAACCAGAGCTGTTTGAGGGACCTAAGTTGAGAAAAATGCCTCTAACAGTTTGACCTGTAGGCAAGTCTGTGGGTGCATTTTGGTGGAGGTGGTCCCCGCTCACTGTGGGCAGTGCCACCCCTGGGCAGGTGGTTGTATAAGACAACAAACTGAGCAAGCTATGGGAAGCAAGCAGCCTCCAGGACCAGGGCTTCTGCCTCAATTCCTGCCTTTAAGCTCCTGCCTTCAGTTCCTGCCCTGACTTCCCTTCGTGAAAGACTACAACTGTGAGCAGAAATAAACTCCTTTTCTCTCCAGGTTCTGTTTGAACGTGGTGCTTATCCTGGCAATAGAAACCTAAGCAGTTGTGGGTCTGGAGCCCATGTTAGATTAGGAAAAAGGAGTTAAATTGTGATAGAGAATGATATAGAGAGGGCGGTGATTGATGTCAGGGGTAGGGAGGGAGAAAGCAGGGTGACCAAGACCAGGGATATGTCTGGAGACAAGTATCTCTATTCAAGGAGCTGGGTCAGAGGCCTGAACTGTACATGAGGGCTTGTCTGCTTTCAGGCTGTTGTGTAGTATGAGGTTTCTGGTCCAGACTTTCAGGCTTAGCCTCAAGATTTAGACCTGCAGACCCACAGACCCGCAGAGATACACAAATGCTTACATTAATTGTAGGCTGATTGACCTAAGGCCCAGGCATATAACTTGCTAGCTCTTTACCCTTGAACTAACCCATGATTCTTATCCTGTTCAGCCATGGGGCTCAGTACCTTTTCTCAGAGCAGCATAGTTGTCCTCTGCATCTTCTGGCTTGTTTGGCAACTCTGGAGTCTCTGTGGCATTCTTCTCTGTTCTTCCTGTTCCCACAGTTTTCTTAGTCTGGTAGCCCCGCCCACACTTCCTGTCTGCCTTTGGCCAGTCAGCACTTTTTATTAAACTCATAGGTGAGACAATTATTTACAATGTAACATCATGAATCCACTACACTTTTGCAACAGGAATGGCCAGTGAAATAGGCATTGTGATTAGTTGGAAGCCCCTCTCCACCAGAACTACACAGGGTAGTAAGTAAATGACCAATCGAGGGTCATGATACTGGGCTGGTTACAATTCTTCAGCTCACTGACATTCTTAGGCATGCCTAAGTCTCATTGGATTCTCTCTAGACTCGAATCCATAACACCGTGACCCAATTTAATCTGGGGTGACCTTGGTGATATATCCTACGCTTCAAGCTGCTGTTTTAAACCATGGCTTGCCTTGTAGGATGGAACAACATGTTTTCATAAGATTTTTTTTTTCCTCCCCAACAAAGACCTTTGACATATATGTGGTTCATTAGATGACTTCCTTAGTGTCACAGGGAAGTGAGGTAAATGATTTGTGAACTTAATGGCGCAATACTACTTTATTGTAAACCAATTATACATTTTATAAGTATTAATTAGGCATTGGAGAACATGTATGCAAACATGTCAACAGGTGACTCCATTACCTTTTGATGATGGATGGCTTCCTCAGACTGGTCAGGACAAGGGGACTTGGTGCTACTCCCATCACATATAGAAAGAGAGCTGGTATTGTCCTCAATGGAACATGTCTTTAACTCCATTTGTTCATTAGCCTTTCCAATATCCTTAAATAAAGAATTATAGGCTGTTATAACGATGCTTTAAAAGTACAAAGGCAGGGCTAGGGAGATAGCTCAGTTGGCAAAGTGCTTACCCACCAAGCATGAGGACTCGACTTTGGTCTCTAGAACTCAATGTTACAAAAAAGCTTGGATGCTGGAATGTCCTTAGTGTCCTAGTGCCAGGAGAAGGGGGTGCTGTAAGATGGGTTGGGAGTTGGGGCGGGGAAGCAGCTGGAGGGCAGAGATAGAGATAAATTGATCCTTGGGGCTTGCTGGCTAGATATTCTAGCCTACTTGGTGAGTTCTATGTCAGTAAGAGACTCTTTCTCAAAGACAGACAAACAAGCAAACACACCCACATGTACGTGTGTGCGCACACACAAGCTTTAAAGTTACACATCAAAATACTTCTGTATCTCTCTCTCTCTCTCTCTCTCTCTCTCTCTCTCTCTCTCTCTCTCTCTCTCTCTCTCTCTCTGTGTGTGTGTGTGTGTGTGTGTGTGGCCAGGAACTGAGATCTTAGTAGACAATAATACTTTTTTTGGCCAGCAGCCATAGCCCTCTCCAGACTGAGATTTTGAAGCAAAATAGGTTTATGTGCATTGAGCCTCCTTGAGGAAACACACACACACACACACACACACACACACACACACACACACACACACACACATACACACACGCACACACACACACACACTAAGAAATCAAACTAACAATAAATGAGTGTTAAAATATAGATTGGAGTTGAATTCTAAGCTTGACTGCACGGGCCCTAACTTTTCATTTCCTTGTAATTCAAAGATATGAGGTCAATTTCTGGGGTAAAGGAGCAGATCTGTGGCTTTGCGGGGAGATGACAAAAGAAAAATGGGAACTCAGATAAGGCGGCAGCTAAGAGGAGAAGAGAGAGATGCAGGATCAGGTGGGAAGCATCATGTGTCCAGGACCACATTCCAGGGATGCTCGGATTCCTCAGCAATCTGAAGAACAGTTAATGAATCACAGGAAGGCACAGTGGACTTTAACCTGACTGACTGTTGTTAAACATCTACGGTTGCACACTCTTCTGTGCTATCGCCTTTCTTCCTGTTATTTTTCTACTGTGGAAGAAATCTTTTATTTGACTTTGTTTTTCTTCAGAAGATACTCAATCTGTGGAAAATTTAAGATAGAATTTGGTCTGTTTTCATAGTAAAGTTTTCTAAGGAAGAATTCTGTTATTGGTTAGAGACCATTTTTCTATGGAGCTTGCTAGACAAAAGAATAAGGATGGAGGTGTTAAAGGTCCTAGGTAGACAGGAGAAAAGATGAGTAAGAGTGAACGAAAAGTCCCATGGCAACCTATTACTTTGTAAGGTAACTAAAAAAATATATAATTAAAAAAAAAAGATATTTGAACATAGGTACCCTGTACGAGAAAATGAAAATCTTGGTGCCGGGCCTCAAACACCTCCTTACAACTCAAGGAGTCCCCCAGAGGCCTCCCAAACAATACAGACTGTTGTCATTGCTCTTGGTTGCTCACCAGAACTCGATGTTAAGACCCTATTATTTAAGATAAAACCAATTTTGGTTGTAAGATATACAGGAGCCAAGCTGAGACCAACCCGAGAACTTCCTTTCTGCTGCCTAGCTTCTCTAGTGCCGGAAGGCTTTCTTTAGGAAGCTGGCTTGTGGTGATGAGATGGGGAGGGTGTGGTAAGGGCGGCAATAGATCCAGCACTGGATCCTGAGTACTGCCATACGGACCTACCAGACACGGTGATGCAGTAGTGACAGGAAGGATCTGAGGCCGTAAACGTGCTCAAAAGCCCATGGATTGGATGGTCACACGTCTTAGGAGGAAACATATGCTGTATTGTTAAATGAAAATGCCAAATTGTCTCTTAACTATTTATGTTTATGTTCATAGATTAGTGCCGGTCCCAGTCTTGGCCAAAGAAGCTTCCTTCCACAGTGGACTTCAGTTAGTGCAGAGACGGATCGCTGGCTAAAATGTTGAGAATAAGTGACCGTAGGGTGCTTAGTTCTAAAGTGGGCACCTCAAGGCTCCAGGAACGTAGCAGAAGGTAGAGAATGGGGTAGAGTGTTGTGAAATGCTGTCTTCTGAACACAAACATGGCCATTGTATTCGCTGACTCACTTCAGCCCACACTACCTGAATAAAATCAAGCTATTCCAGTGGTACTAATTGGACCCAGGGGGTTTACAAAAAGAAAAAAAAAAAAAAAAAGAAAATAACAAACAGTACACAGAGGTGGGAGGGATATTGGGGAGCATGCTTGAAAACTGGGTAGAGAGAACTCAAGATAGATTGCACACATGCACAAAATTGTTAAAGTACAAATAAGTGATATTCTCAAGTTGCATTTGAGCCAGGCAGTGGTGGCACATGCCTTTAATCCCCATGCTCTGTGAGTTTGAGGCCAGCCTGGTCTACAGAGCAAGTTCCAGGATAGCTAAGGTCACACAGAGAAACTGTCTCAAAAGACAAAACAGACAACAGCAAAAACAAAATTTGCATCTGTACTGAGTTAATTTTTTTAGATTTATATATTTATATATATATATATTTTTGCCTAAATGTATGCATATGTGTGCCTGGTGCCATGGAGGTCAGGAAGAGGGCATCAGATTTCATGGAAATGGAGTTGTGAATAGTTATGATCATCCAATTTGTACTTGGAACAGAACCTGGGTCCTTTGCAGGAGCAACTAGTGCTTTGGCCACTAGGCATCTCTCTAGCTCCTCTGTACTTGAGTATTTCATATAGATTAGTGCACAAATAATTCTAAATACATATAAGAATTATCTCATTATTAGTGAATTGATTACTGTACTTCTTTCATGTTAGGGATTAGAAAATAGGAGCATAGAGAATTTAAGACATTTATCCTGGGCTCTAAAAGTGTAACCTCACAGAGTCAGCTGGCAGTGATGGCGGCTTATTCCTGTGCTATATTGCTTTTTTCCCCTTCTCCCACCCATGTATATGTACTCTCTCTCTCTCTCTCTCTCTCTCTCTCTCTCGTGCTTGTGAATGTGGAGGCCTAAGGTCAACAGTGTGGAAGTCTTCTTTTATCATTCTCTACCATATTGAGGCAGGGTCTCCCAGATGAACCCAGAGCTTATATGGTTAGCCTAGCTGAGCAGTTGTGTACTGGGGATTCTGTCTCTTCTGAAACTGTAGCCACCCCCACCCCTCAAACACAGTGGAGGGAATCTGGATTTATAGTCCCACCCACTGGTAGTAATCTGGAATTACAGAGGTCTGCCACATTGGTGAGAATCTGGAATTATAGCCCCCCTCCCCCAACACTGGAGTGGATCTGAAATTACCGGGGTTCTGCTGTACTGGAGGGCATCTGGAATCTGGTCCACATATTTGCAAGGCAATGCCCTCCCCCTCCCCCTCCAGGAGATCTACTCTGTTCTTGGATTTTCTTAGCAGTGTTAGCTTTGCCATTGTGGTGGTTATAAACTTTCAGAATGACTAATTTTGACATTATGGGCAACAGTGGCAAACAAATGCACCCAGGATTTGAAGAAAGAAACACTTGTTCTTATGGGGTTCATTTAGCATTGCGTTCACAATCTGAATTGTTTATCCAGTGCTATCTGAGGTTATCTGAGAATACTAATCTACTTCAAAGAAGAAGTTAGAATATTTTACACAACTATAATTTTCCCACATTGTGAAAACCTTTAACTCAAGGCCTAGTAATGGACTTTTAATTTAATTATCATGAAAGCTAAAGATGTGCTATTCCAAAGAGAGCCTATTGTAATGGCTCTTAAAGGTCTCAAAAAGTGATGAATCTGACCCTCAATTATGGTCTTTTCTTACTCGTTATATTGGTTTGGAAATATTGAACTTAGTAACTTTATAAGCTGATACCTCTAAGACAGAGGTTACCAACCTGTGGGTTGTGATCCTCTAGGGGAGTCATATATCAGATATCCTGCGTATCAGATATTTACATTATGATTCATAACACTGCAAAATTACGGTTGATGAAGTAGCAGTGAAATAATCTTATGGTTGGGGGTCCCCACAATATGAGAAATTCTATTAAGGGCTTGCAGCATTAGGAAGGTTGAGAATCATTTCTCCAAGAAATGAAAAATGATATAAAATCAGTGTCAAGCAATATCCCTCTTTCTTTTGTTTGTTCTTTTATTCCTCTCTCTCTCTCCTTCCTTCCTTCCTTCCTTCCTTCCTTCTTTCTTTTTGGTTTTTCTAGACGGGGCTTTTCTGTGTGCAGCTCTGGCTGTCCTGGAACTTGCTCTGTAGATCAAGCTGGCCTGAATTAACAGAGATCCACCTGCCTCTGCCTCCTGAGTGCGGGATTAAAGATGTGCGCCACCACTGCCTATCATCACTTTTCTTTTTAAGGAAAATACAGAATATGGACAAGTATGAAACAGAATTAATATCAAGTAGCTAATTGTGTAGATTGTGCTTACTTTGTTTTGTTTCTTTCTTAGTGTGTATACATGTGTTATATATAAGTACATGCGCTTGTATGTATGCACATGTGGGTGTGCACATGTGGGTGTGCACATGTGGGTGTGCACATGTGGGTGTGCGCATGTTTATAGGTCAGAGGGTAAATTAAGTAGCTTCCTCCCTTGTCCTCCATCTTACTTTTTGAGGTAGGGTCTTCCATTGAACCTGGGTTCATGAATTTGACTAGACTGACTGGCCATTGAGCTCCATAGATCTCCATAGATCTGCCTGTCTCTGCCGACTCCGAGCTGGAGTTTCAAGTGGAGCCACGGTGTCTGTTTTACATGGTGTTGGGGATCTGAATTTAAGTCCTCATGCTTACAAGGCAGGCAAGCTATTGACCGAGACATCTCCCCAGCTCCCTCCCCACTTAACAACAAAACCAACCAGGGTCTCACTATGTTTCTCAGGTTGGTCTTGAACTCAAAAGGATTCTTGTGCTTCTGTCTCCTGAATGCTGGGATTACAGGTCTGAGCCACCATGTTCTCTTTACAATTATATTTATAACTTGTTTTGTTTTCATTAATTTTTAGATTATGCTAAATAACACCTTATTTACTGTAGTGGACAAAGTTAGAGTTTAAGTTTTGTTATAAACTTGAAAAGAAGATAGAGACTCATAGCTTTCTCTATTTCCTGATTTATAAAATAATAATCTGGATACCAAAGGTAGAGCCAGACAGTTGAAGAAATAAACAGAAAAAGAATGAAATTATGTACCCATCTAAGAGTCTTTGGGAAGAAATCTGTCATCTAGAATAAGAAAAGGCAGGAATAGAATGGAGGGATGGCCAGGGCTTCCGTCACTTCTACTGATATGCCTGGAGAAGGTTGTGTAAAATCCAGAAGGGTAGATTTCATCACAAGCAGACATGTGGATGCAGAAGAATGAGGGCTGATCACTTTACTCTATCCCTTTGACTGCTCAATATGAGCTCTGCCTCCCGCCTATGAGGTTGTATATGTATGGAGCAAAGTTTGTGAGTTTATGTGCTCATTCCACAGATACTTATTAGTTTATCCCAAACTTTAGAGCCTATAATCACTTCTTTTGGGAATGTAACCCAGTCCCCGTCCCATCTGCTTCCTTTGTTACAAAGAAACATGCAAATGTAACATCCTGTAAACACTACCTGCGTGGTGGCCAGGGAGTGATACAGCCCCTGCTTTGCCATTAGTTCAGCATGGGTCCCTTTCTCCGCCACCATGCCATCCTTCATAGTCACAATCAGGTCTGCCCCACGAACAGTGGAAAGCCGGTGTGCTACCACGATTGTAGTTCGACCTTTGCTTGCCTACCAGGCAAAAGGCGAGGAAAATGAACAGAAGAATGTTAGAAATAAACTCTGTAACAGTCACGACAACTTATTTTCACAGTATTATTTTATAAAATTTCTTATCCTTGGATAAAGAAAAATCAGAATATTTAGCAGATTAGAAAGGCCAGTAGAAATTAGAATATAAAAAAGTAATTTTTAAAAGTAAAAACCGTAGTATCTTAGTACTAGAAAGAAAGCTAACAAGAGAATTTTAGCTGTTTAACCGTAAGAGCAAAAGGAAATCTAAGATTTAAACTCATTGTCATCTCTCAAATGAGCATGTTCTTTAACAAGCTATGTGCAGACTCAAGGTAAAATATGTTTTAAAGCCAACATAAGTACTACATAGAAAGGTACACATGGGACACTGATGGATGCATTTCAGACTGAATGCATCAGGTCACATGGGCAGGCCATTAGCAGCATCTAGAAGCCATCACTTGCCCTGTCCTGTCCTCATCCACTGCTTATGCACCAAAGGAGAGCACGTCTCTCTCTCTCTCTCACTCTCTGAATTTATGGAATCTGTAGCCTATAGCCTATACTCTTACATGTCCGAGTCTTTGTGTTCAATATTATAATTTTAAGACTAAACATTTTGTTTCACATATCTACACAGTATTTTACCACACAGATATAATTGATCTATTCTACTGCTGACCGGGCTTGAGCTGTCTTTAGTTTTTTCTATAATACATAGACTCTTGCATGTGTTTATTTAGTGAACAAGTTTATAAAGATCTCTCTCTTTAGCCACACCTCAAAAGGGACTGCAGAGTCATAGGGCGTCCAGTCTATAGAGTCTCCCAAAGCAGTAGTGTCCAGGCAGCTTTCTATTACACCAAAAATTGGTTGTATCTTTTTGTCTGATAGATGAATGTTATTACATTGAAACTCTTATTTACATTTTCCTAGTAGCTAAGGAAGTTGAATAACTTTTCCACTGGTTAGTGAAAATATGAATACTCTGTTTTGTGATTGTCCTAAATCTTTTGCCAATTTTTCTTTGGGAGCCATCTTTTTCTTTCTAATTATTGGGAACTGTTTACATAGCCTAGCTATGAGAACTTTGTGAGAAGCTGTGTATTATTATAACGATTTCTTCCACATATGTGGTTGTCTTCTTATTTTGATGACTTCCAATTTGGTGACTCATCTCTTTTCTAATTGTGTCTTTTGAGTCTTATTTCAGAAATATTATCCTCTGTCACACACAGATGTAGGGGGATTATGTTGTTCCACTGTAAATAACTGTCCCGCCTCTGAGTTTAATAAAAATCACTGATTGGCCAAAGGCAGACAGGAAGTGTGGATGGGGCTACCAGACTAAGAAAACTCTGGGAACAGGAAGCACAGAGCAGAATGCCAGAGAGAAGCCAGAAGATGCAGAGGACAACTATGCTGCTCTGAGAAAAGGCACCAAACCCCATGGCTGAACAGGATAAGAATCATGGGTTAGATTAAGAGTAAAGAGTTAGCAAGTTATATGCCTGGGCCTTAGGCCGATCAGTCTAAAATTAATGTAAGCATCTGTGTGTCTCTGTGGGTACGTGGGTCTGTGGGTCTGTGGGTCTGTGGGCCTAAACCTTGAGGCTGGGCCCGAAAGTCTGGGCCAGAATCCTTATACTACACACAGATGTTTTTCTGTTTTATCCTCTAGTTTTTGCTATTGTGCCTCTCATGTTTAAACCTTTAATTCACCTGGAATTGATCTCTGTGCATGATGTCATTGTTAGCCTTTAATTAAATGATTGTTCTGGTAGCCTTGTCGTAAGTAAGGTGAGATTATCTCAGGTCTGTTTTTGTATTGTGCATTATTCTGACATCCAGGGCACCTGTCACTACACCGATGATACTCTGTGCTGGCACAAAGCTCTAGTAGCTTTGTGATCTAGTAGTTTGAGCCTTTCAGCTTTGTTTTCCTCCATATGGTTGCACTTGCTAATCTTGAGATAATGCATTTTATAATGAAGCCCAGCCCAGTAGCAGGCACTCAGCAGGCACACTGCAAGTGATTGCCAAGATCAATGCTCATGCTACTACTATATCACAGATATTTATTATATTATTCCTAATTTTATTATCCATTTCAGAATAAGATACCCTGATGCTGAAAACCAAGAACCTTGTTTCTGTCCTCCGCTAGCATTGGAAGGGTGGTGCTAGGCTTTGAAGACATTGCCTCCTCCTTTCTCTATGAAGGTCTCTCTATTGCAATGAATATGCTTACTGAGGCAAATGAGGGTTCTTTCAAAGTCTTTTAGTTAAAATCTATAATAAAAGGAAACTCTTCAAAACATTAGTGATTCAGAATCAGAACTAATGGAATTATAATATAATGCTACGTGGGAAATGCCAGGGGTAATCGTGTGCATCTTGTTATGACTACATTTAAAAACTATCTGTAAAAAAAAAAAATAACTAAATAGGATATAACAAAGCATTAATAGTGCATGCATTTAATTATTGAGCCTATGAATTATAATTTTCACAATTTTATTTAATATAAATGTATTGTATTTTTGCTTAAAGTGCTAAAGTAATTAGGGAAGCATGTTCTCTGCCTAAAAGGTTGTGATCCCATTTCTGCATGCATATGAACGAGTAGATGCTATTGTGTAGAACTGAAAATAGTTACTTGGTGTGAGTAAAGGTCTTTTGCTAATGTTTTAAAGCATCTTATTACTTCTTGAAGAAATGAGGATTGTGATACATTTAATTTATTACTATCCAGGAGAGGAAGGCCTTGTACAAGCCCCAAAAGCCTTCGACATGGTTTCTTTCTTATGCGAAAGAAGCCAGCGGACGGAGATGGAGACTGGAAGCCCCCATCATCACCAAGGCTAACATGTAAAAGGTGGCATCCCTGAAAAAGCTGGGATATACAAATGAGCAAGAACACCCAAGCATGGCTCTCTGAGTGTGGGGCTACTCTGCTTGCTTCTTCTCATCTCTGGCCTGCTTCCTTGCAGGGAAATGTATTTTTTCTTGAGAAACTACCTCTGTTTCTAGTCCTCTCCCCTCTCTGTGCAAGCCCTCGTTCTAGGACACAGGAACCTGGAAATCCTAGAGGCTTCCCACTGCAGCCAATATTTATCGACACCACTAGGATATTCTTAAGTGAGAAAATAAAGGAGACTGGAGCTTTCTTAGGACAGTAGAAAGATGGGGGCCATACAGTTGCCACTAAGCAACAGTTGAATTTGAGCTCTAGAACCTGGAGCATTAAAGAGCAGTCATAGTTAACGCCCATGTCTCAGATAACAACAGAGTATTCGTCCTGGGATTCGACTTTTACAGTTATGTAAGAAAATAAGGCTGGACAGGAGACTTCTAATCAAAGCCAGCTTTTTGCATTGAGCGGATCTTTCTCTTAGCTTTAATTCTAAAATATTCTGAAACATCTGTGAATGTCGTATATGTGCATATATAGTCACACACACTTATCTCTGTGTGTATGTGTGTACACACCGTGGTGTGCATATGGAGGTCAGAGGACAACTTCCTCAGGATCAAACTCAGATCATCAGGTTTGGCAGCTGGGCCTTTTACTATCTGAGTCATTTCACTAGCCCCATAGTCACACATTTGCTAAGAATGTATGCAAATATCTAGGTAGTCCATAAACAAACATGCACATATATTGTATTAGGTTTCTGGACAGGACTTTCTGGGATATCCTCGTGGCCTGGACTTTCTGGACCACAGTCCCATAGTTCCAGTGAAACATTCAGATGCTTGTATTAATTGTACGCTGATTGACCTGGGGCCCAGGCATATAACTTGCTAGCTCTTGCACTTAAACTAACCCATGACTCTTATCCTGTTCAGCCATGTGGCTCGGTACCTTTTCTCAGAACAGCATAGTTGTCCTCTGCATCTTCTGGCAACTCTGTGGCTTTTCTGCTCTGTTCTTCCTATTCCCAGAATTTTCTTAGTCTGGCAGCCCTGCCCATACTTCCTGTTTGCCTTTGGCCAATCAGCATTTTTATTAAACCAGTGGGCAGGACAATTATTTAAAATGGAACAACATAACCCCCCCCCCATATATATGCATACACACATATGATTGTATCTATATATACATGAGGAATGAAGTGTACCATTCCATAGTGAGGCTAGTTTACTAGGTGATGTCAAAGTCATTCTAAAGTCTCTCATAGTGGCCAGTACTATCTGAGGAAGGTAAATGAAAGTCAATGCTTCTCTACTCTAAATGAAGTTGTGTTATGTGAATACTCTTGGGAGGGGGTATTAAAGAAGAAAAAAGAGTAGAGAAGAATCCCATCAATGTGAATGGAAGAAGCAAAAGATGCCCATTGCTGCTCTGTGATGGGGAGTATTGTAGCTATAAGGTGATACCTGTGAAATAGAATGGTGTACGGACTGATGGCTTGCATATTGTGTGTGTGCATGAGCATGTGCATAATGTTAACTATAGCATTTACTTCTCCAAGTCATGCCAGAGGAACTCTGGGAATCCAAAGAACCCCAAAATCTGTACTTTCTTATACTTAAAAGCAATGAACTAGGAATTTGGGACTCAGAAAAGATTGTGTGCACTTACCTTCTCCAGAGCAGTGTGAACAGCAGACTCACTCTCTGTGTCAAGGGCAGATGTAGCCTCATCTAAGATCAGAATTTTAGGATTTCGAACCAATGCTCGAGCAATGGCGATTCTCTGTTTCTGGCCTCCGCTCATATGAACTCCTTTTCCCCCCACTAATGTATTAAATTTCTAGTGAGATATAGAGAGGAAAAAGCACAAATATAGAAGGGCGATTAAATGATTAGAAAAGGAAGTGACAAGCTCATTTGTGATTTGATACCAGCTTAATGACTGCTTTAGGCTGTCGATTCAGAATCTTTGATTTGATCATTGTAAAAACAAACACCTCTGAGAAAAGGCCCTGGCAAAGACAATAAGGGAAGGTAAGTTAGGACCAAGCCAGATAAACGAAACAAGGACTCTTAGAAAAATTCTGAATTGGAGATTTAAAGAATTTTTAAATCTCTCTTAGATGACTTTAGAATACTTTTAAAGATCTATGAAGTGTTCACAATTTGATTGGTTGTCTATACTTTAACTTTTGGAGACTCTGAAGTACTAAGACAAAAAATAGGAGTGACTTAGCAGGGTGCGGAGATGCCCAATGTGTAAGCCTAGTGCTGAGGACTCTCAGGCAAGATGGTCAGGAGTTCAAGGCCATTCTCCACTACACATCAGATTCAAAGCCAATCTAGGCTATAGAAAACAAACCCAAAAGGCCTGGGTGAAAAATGTCAGTGTTGGGGCTGGAGTGAAGGTTGGTTTAGTGGTTAAGAGTACTAACTGCTTATGGAGAGGAAACATTGGTTTCCAGTATCCTCATGGTGCTCACAATCACCTGTAACTCCACTTCTCAAGGATGTGATGCCCTCTTCTGCCGCCATGAACATAACGCACACATGGTGCAGGCAAACACTCACATACACATTCATGCAAATCTTAAAAAGAATGAAAGATTTCTTTAAAAAGTCTTACTGTAGAGTAATTTATGCACAATAAATGGACACATTTTTACAGATGAAGCTCTGATGCTTTTGTCAAACAAGTTTCCACAGCCTGCCACTGTCACCCAGGTATGGCACAGAGCACTGCTGTGACCTATGAAAGCCTAGGACCCTTTTCAGTCCAAACCTGACCTTGCTTCAAAACATTTACATTCGATTTTGACCGTGCAAATTTATTTATTTATCATTTATATTTGAGAGAATCTAGTGAAGCCTAGGATGACCTGGAATTTGCTATGGAGCCCAGGATGACCTTGTACTGTTTCTGTGTCTCTCTTCCTGCCTCTACTTCCTAAGTACTGGGATTACAAGCATAGACCATAATATCTGGATTTATATGGTGTTGGGAATTGAATCCAGGGCTTTTTGCATGCTAGGAAAACCAATGTGATGGTATTCTGGATTTTTGTTGTTGTTGTTGTTTTGGTAATTCTACACATATATACAATGTATTTAGATTCTGCCTACCTCACTCCATCCAACTCCCAACTCCTCCTGGATTCTCTCTGGGTTCAGTTTCCAACTTCAAGCCCCCTGTCCATATGCCTTTACTTTTTAAATCTTTGTGTGTGTTCACTGTGAGCGCATGTGCGTGTGCGTGCATGCGTGTGTGTGTGTGTGTGTGTGTGTGTGTGTGTGTGTGTGTGTGTGTGTGTGTGTGTGTGTGTAAGTGCTTAGGGAGGCCAGAAGATGGTGTGTGGTCCCCTGGTACTAGAACTACAGATGGCTGTGAAAGTTCAGTTTATGTGCTGGGAGCCAAACTTGGGTCTTCTGGAAGAGCAGTAAATGCCATTATCTATTGAACACTCTATCCCCTCTGCCCCATTTCACCACTTAAAAAAATAGCACATAGTTTCCTAAGAATTCTTTGCTTATCTCAACATTATGGTTTTCTTCTTTCTCCTAAGGTATTAATTAGTTAATTAAATTTTCTTTAGCAACTGCCTTACTATAGCTCAGACTAGTCTCGTCTTTGTTAAGTAATGTGGGGTGGTCTCTAAATGGTGATCCCCTGCCTCAGCCTATTAAGTGTTTTGCTAAATTTTTTATTTTGGAAATCCAAGCTAATATTTTGCTTTTTTTGTGATGTGCTGCAAAAAATACAGCTCATTGGATGTCTTGTTCCAGGACCCTTTCTTTAAATGTTTTTCACCTGCTTAATTCTATTACACTTATTAAAATTCAATATGTGGGCCCATTTCTTCCTGCTGCTCTATGTATCCTCTCACCTTCCTTTATTACTGGATTGGTTGTTTTATTGATCTAGATATTGTGAGTGTATGTAAGCTTTGCTACACTTTTAAAGCTGATAAAGTCGATTTTATAAACAAAAAATTTTGGAGTCCATACATCATTTTCTATACATATACAAAGATTCATGGAATTCTCTGATAGGTGAAGAATCGGATGTATAAGTCAACTTGGGAAGAATATATAATCTTACAAATCCTGACCCTTTAAATTAGCAAATAAGGTAAATTTATTTAGGACATCTTTCATTATTTAGGTCAATTTTTTTATGAAATTTATTTTTAAGAAATTTTTATTTCAATGACACCATGAATGCTTAAAATTCTTTTTTATAACTCTCGCTACCTTTTAAGATTCAGTTGATTTTTAAAGGAAGCTTGGGCTTATTAGTTATTGGCTTTTTCTTGAATTTTCGGGGGCGGTTTGTGTCTTTGTAAGGGTGACCCTCTTCCAAGCTGTTAAATCCGTAGGCACGGCAGGGTTGATAGTGTTCCCCACTCCGATGACTTTTCAGTGACTATAGGGTCAGAGGTCGAGTGGCCTTTCAAGTTCTGATTCTCTTCCTCCTTCTCCAACACCTTCTTCTTCCTCTATTTTCTTTTTCCAGTTAACATGCCTGTGAGCTTCGGTATCCATCATGCTAACTTGCAATTTCTTCTTTTGTTCTTTGGATTACAGCATTGCTATTTCCTATTAGGTTTACCTCGAGGGGCAGCTTTGTTTATAAATGTTCTTTTAGTAAGAAAGTAAGTACTGACTTGTAGAGTTTTGTCTAAGAGTACGCGGAAACGCTCCCAAATTCTGAGTGGGAGGCAGAGAGCACAGCACATTAAGACATTCATTAAAAGGAGTAAAAAGTCAACAAAAGGAAATGTACCATTTCTCAACTATAGGAAAAGAACCTTCAAGCCTTTAGTGATATTGCTGGCTCACATGCCATGCTAATCACTATGTTAAATCATGGCATGCATAATAAACATTATTTTAAAAAAGTTAGTTACAATGCACACAGTGTGGTTCATAAGTACATCCTTTGAAAATGAAAGTTTTTGTTATTGTGACCTTCTGGAATGATAGATTTTAGATGTAGTTTAATTTCAAGTTTCAAATGTCAGCTTTTTCCTTTTTAAAAAAATGTATCTTACTGGGTGCACCCCACGATTTTTACGTGGTTCTAAATTTCAGGAAACGTTTATAAAACTATCACACAAATGATCATCGATGCATGTCTTCTTTCCAAGAATTTCAAACTTATCACATCTTTTTACAGTTCCCCATTTCTTAAGTGGTGTTCATTCCTCTTGGTTTTAGGAATAGCCTTATGTATGTGAGCGTTTCGTTCCCACTATTAGCCGCTAGGTGGCACTAAAAACCAACATTTTTGCAGAAACCATTTCTCAGCTTGTGCTCAGGATTTTCTGAAATTTGTATCATTTTCTCTCTGATAAGAATTAAAAATCCCCGGTTTCTGGATTACCGCCGCTGCTTCCGCCGATGAAATAATCAAGCCAAATTAATAAATCCAGGTTTAATGAACAGAGCAAACCAATCCTGGGTGACCCTTGAAAAGGCGGAAGAGTCACATGGCAAATATGGCTACCCGGCTTTAAGTAACCTGTAGGTGTGGTCTTGAGCAGCCCCAGGGAGGGACAGGGGTCTAGAACCGGAGGGCAACTCTAGGAGAGGGGCTGCTGTTTGGCACTTTGGAGGGGCGGGGTCTGAAGAGAGAGGTTGGGCTTCCACCCAATCACTCTCTTCAATGCACAGTGAAATTAATCAATTTTTGTTTTAAAAAACCCTTTTGTAACTGGCCTTTCACCGACATTTTGGACCTTCTTTGCAGATGTTGCATGTTACCTTCTTTGCAGATGTTGCATCTGAAATGCTCCCCACATTAACCCACTCTCAATGTGCGGTGTGAGTTAGCTGTGCTGAACCGACGTGCTCAGAACCCCAGTTCTCACCTTAGGAAGTGCCATGATGAAGTCGTAGGCATTCGCCTGCCTCGCAGCCTGCTCCATCTCCTCTTCACTAACTCCTTCGCGCCCGAACTTAATGTTGTTACCGATGGTGGTCCCGAACAAAACAGGCTCTTGGCTGACCACTCCGATTTGCTCTCGGTAATGCCTCACGTTTTGGGCTCGGATATCATTCTCATCCACTGTGATCTGCCAAAGCAAAGAACCCAACAGGCGATGGTGCCATCTAAGGCCTTGGCTTTTGACAATCTTCTGAATCCGAAGAATAAACCCAGAAGTAGTATCTTGGCAAAGACTGAGTGTATTTTGGTAAAGTATTTATGGTATGAATAACACCGATAGATCTTCAAGAAACGAAACCACAAATTGATAAGGTTGTCAATAAGATAAACACGCAAACATCGTAGGTGCTACAAATGTTATTATGGAGACAGAAGCAATCATCTTTGTTTTAAGACTGACGACACCTGTAAAGTTCTAGCCTCTTTATTTTTCAATGCCTGCTCAATCATAAAAGACAGAAGTTTCTTCTACTCACTGTCTCATTAACAGTAAGTAAACTGTCTTCCTAGGTAGCAGTGTTACCATAGCACATTCCAGGGACAGGGCTGAACATGGCCATCAGAGACTCCACTCCGCACAGCCCTGGCATTTATGTGAGAGTGAACACTGCTTTGCACTCACCCAGTAATTTATTTAGTCAGTATTAGCATGGACGTGATGTCTACAATATTTAAACACGGATTGAGACATGCAATTTAAAAGAGACTGACTTTGTAAAAGAAACCATTTTGTTTTTAAAGACAGTAGATTATGCTAAGTAGAAGCATCAAGAACTGTGTTCCTGGGAATATCAGGTGAGACTTAATTTGAACATTATAGATTACATAAAATGAGAAAAGGGGTGGGGGCAGAGAGATGGCTTGGCTTTGTAAAGGCATCTGCTGTATAAGCCTGTCCCCTAGAATTTGATCCTTGGAACCCGTTTGCAGATGGATGGAGAGACACAGCTCAGATAGTTATTTTCCGACTTCTATACATGCTCTGTACCTTCTGTCACATCCCCTCAGGCACTCTCATGAAATAATAATAAATACAATTCTAAAAGAATGAGCATGCTTTCTACAGATATTACTCTTCTAACACATTTTGAAATTCTATTTTTTATTTATTTATTTATTTTTTTTGATATTGTTGTTTGTGGTGCTAGAGATCCAAACCAAGGCTTTGCCTTCCAGGCATTCAGCACTCAAGTATAACTTCAGCTCCCTCCCTCCCTCCCTCCCTCCCTCCCTTTCTCCCTCCCTTCCTCCCTCCTTGCTTTTAAAACAGAAAACAAAAGCATAGTTTTACTGTGTAGCCCAGGCTGGCTCCAAGCTCATGAGATCTCAGCATCAATCTCCTGAGTGCTGATATTTTAGGTAGGAAACACCATGCCCAGGTAAATTTTGATATTCTTTAGAAGGCTAGTGTGGTAATTTGAATGAAAAATGGCCTCCTGGAACTGGCACTGTTGGGAGGGGTGGTCTTGTTGAAGTAGGCGTGGCCTTGTTTGAGGAGTTATGTCACTGGGGGCTCAAGCCAGGCCTCTCTTCCCGCTGCCTACAGATCCAGATGTAGATCTCGGCTGTCTCTCCGGCACCGTGTCTGCCTGTACGCTGCCATGTTTCCCACCATGATAATAATGGTCTAAATGTCTGAACTGTGTGCCAGACCCAATCAGATGTTTCCTTTTATAAGAGCTGTCATGGTCATGGTGTCTCTTTACATCAATAGAAATTCTAACTGGGCCCTACAAATCCTGCTATCCTCCCCCCCCCCCCCCATTCACCTTGAACCTGGTTTGAAGTCTGTTTATGCTGTTGGTTGTCAGTCTACATGTGGGAATGTGAATTCCAAAAGGCAGAGGTTTTTGTCTACGTTGTTCACTGAGAGGTTCCCAGAGCCCACACACATTAGTCACCACATAAGCTGAGTAAACAGATACTGAGAAAGGAAATCAGTACGGCTCTCCTCAATATCACTGTAAATACTAGAAGTTGGCACAGCTGCCTGCTCTGTCATGGGTGGTATTTCCATTTTGTGTACATGGCTTTTCTTTCTTTTTGTGTATGCGTGTACATCCTCATGTGTGTGTGTACCAAGTGCATAGTCACCAGTGTTTGTGCATGTACATAGGTATGCATAGAGATCTGTGTGTCTTCCTGAGTGCCTTCCTGGATCACCTTCCTCCTTAATTTTTGAGATAGGGCCTCTCAGAGAACTTGGAACTCACCAATTTATCCACACTGGCTGGTCAGCAAGTCTCCTAGATCACCCCTCCCCCCACATCGTGGGCCATCTCCCCAGTCCCCCCTCCCACATAGTGTTTCTAGCAGCCTTTACTCACACAGCCTTCTTCTGGGTCATAGAGCCTCTGCAGAAGCTGGACCACTGTGCTCTTTCCGCTACCGCTGGGACCAACCAAAGCTACCGTCTCTCCAGACTTAATCTTAAGATTGAGACCTTTCAGAATCTGTTATGTGCACAGGAAATGATACCATTAGGTGTGCTGGACAGTGCTGTACATACAGTCAGAAAGTTAATGTACAATTATAAACAAAAATTCCTGGGTGGCACATGAAAATAATTCGGATCTTATATTTATTTGTATAATATTTTATATCTCGAATAATGTCTAGTTTGGGAGTATAACATTTAAAACTTTCTCTATGCAAAGAGGAGATCTAATTTAAGAGTTAGCTAGTCAAGAGAACTGTTCACATAGTTCTTTTTTTGCCTTTTTATTAGCATATTTTAATTGCACAAAATACAGGGTTTCGTTATGGCGTTTTCTTACATACATATAGTCTATGTTGATCACATTCATCCTCCCGTTGCTTTCTATTTCCTTCTTCACTCTCTCTTCTTGGTTTCCTTCCTCTTTCCAAATAGACTTTATAATTTTTCCTAAACACATGTGTCTGGTGTGTTTTCCTGTGTATGTGTATATTCCCATGTGTGCAGGTGTGTGTGCAAGTGTGTGAGCATGCACACAGAGAAAGATTAACATCAGCAATCTCCCTCAGTTCTCCATATATATATTGAGGCAGGGTCTCTCTCTCTCTCTCTCTCTGAGCCTGGAACTCACTATTTCAGTGAGTCTGGGTTGGCTATCTTTGTTTGGGGATGGGTAGCAAAGGGAGTAAATGCATTAATTAAATGTAAGGGAAAAGTTAATAGGAGAAACAGATATGTTTTCCCAAAAGCTTTTTAAAAAAAGGTTAGTTGGTTATTAGAACTACAGGCCCCTTCAAATTGTTAAAGACGGAGGGGAAAGAGTGGAACAGACTCTGTGTGTGTGAGCCTGTCTGTAAAGTAAGAGGAGAGTATTTAAAGGTATAGTTGGTGACGCAGTAGAAGCCTCAAAGATGGGAGAGGAAGGCCTAGCAAGCATGTGATACCTGATGGTTGGAAACTCTCAGATTCAAATAAATTAGATTCAAGTGCAGTTAGATAATTTCCAGGTGCCACCAGGAGATGGCAGCATCCATTAATCCTAAACATTTTGATGCGCTCAGAAATGCAGAGTGGAGGAAACAGACTTAAAAATTCCTGTCAGTCAACTATAGAAGAGAGGCTGGATCATATAAATCACCGTTCCAAGAGATACTTGCCTACTGCTTATCAGCCAGCCTAGCTATCAGTCTAATTGAGTCTCTAAGCAAGTAGCCAAAATCTAGGTCAAAATTATCCCAGAGAGGGACTGGGGAGATGGCTCATTGGGCAAGCACTTGTCATGTAAGTGTGAGGACTGTAGGTCGGTTCTAGAGCACTTGAACTAGTACTGTGAGGGGTGGGGTGCGGTCCATCTGTAATCCTGGAGTTTGAGAGGCAGCAGGATGGGATCCCTGACCACACAGACTGGATGAATTGTTGTGCTTTGGGTTCAAATGAGCAAACCTTCCTCAGTGTGTAAGGTGAAGGATAAAAGAGGACACCAAATGCTAGTCTGTGGCCTCCACAGACACATGCGCACATGCACAAGCACCCTCTCCACAGGAGAACATGCGTATACACACATACCAAACATACAAGCAAAAGAATTTCATAAACAAAACAAAGCACCAAAAACACCAAACCCACAATAAAAGATTATGGCCAGAAGATAATGTCAGAAAATAGTACAGTATGACTGAATTACCTACCTTGACAGATGGTCTTGATGGATAGCTGAAAGAAACATTCTTAAATTCTATGTTTCCTTCTATAGATTCAGGTTTAGATCCAGTTGTTGAAAAGTTATCTATATTGGGTTTCTTGGAAAAACAAAGAGACTGTTACCCATTTTTAAAGGGTTAGACAATACAGTGTCTATCGCAAAATAGCATAGAGATGAGCTTTAAGTTTCTTAAATTTCTGTCTTAAAAGTGCATGGAGTTAGACATGGAGTTTTCAATAAAAGAACATTTTCTCCACAAAAGAGTTAAATGCAGTCTTTCATCCTAGAACCAAATGACCACTATGGCTTTAGTGAAATGAACACGCCCATCTTTTAGACTTCTTCTTGCAAAGGAGAGCTCCTACCTTATCAATAACCTGGAAAATATTAAAGGCAGCTCCCCGGGCTACGGTGAAGGTTTCTAAGTGAGGGGCTGCAGATCCAATGCAATAACTGCTGTGGATTACACTGAAGAAAACCTACAGAAGAGAGGAAACAGTAGTCACCTTTCTGCAGTAAGAAAGACAAAGAAGGGGATGGAGGACATGTATGGCTTAGGTTCACAGAGAAATACGAGATGACGTAGGTAAGAATGTGGAAGACGTAACGAACTGTAAAGGAAACACAGGCCATCCCCAGCATTCTTGGCTTTTTCTTAGGACAGCTCTCCACTGCTGCATGAGTTTGTGTCTCCACAGCTGCAATGACATTTACGCTGCCTGTGTTATTGATGTGCACCCCCTGCCTCCACTATGACCATTACTGGAAGCTTTGGCAAGAGAGTGATTGAAGTTAATAGCTCAAAGACATTGTAATGTTTCTGTCCCTGTTTTTAAAAAGCACTCCTGTCACTGGACAGCTGCCCATATTTAGGCAAATGACTATAGAAAAATTCAGATAAGGGAGGAATTCTAGAGGAGCAAAAGATTGGCTACAAATTCTTCATATGAGATGAATGAGCAGCCTGAAGCATTAGCTACGAAAGTCCCAAATCCAAGAGATCGATGTCATTGAAAGAAAAGATATCAAACAAAATTGGGAGCATCCGAGCAGGTCCTTTTGCTCGGCATGCCAGGCTTCTCAAGCCTAAACTGATGTGTTTGCTGTTGAAACTGGAAGATAACTGAATGAATTACAATTTCATACATAACTATAGCAGTTTCAAGGACCTGAGTTGCAAGGTTGGGAAGGCCTGCATGAAGCCTTTTAAAAAAAATTATGTGTATATGTTTCTGCGTGTATTTTTTTTGTGTGTGTGTGTCCACCAGTGTAGGTGTCAGAAGATGCCAGAGGACATGAGGTCCCTTGATTGGAACTGAAGATATGAACCATCCCCATCCAACACTGTACTGGAACCCAACCTTGGCCTTTTTCAAAAGCAGTACATGCTCTTAACCACTGAGCAACCTCTCCAGCCTTATACAGTTTGTTTTAAGCATGAATAAATGCTTGGAAAGACTGAGGAACAACAGATGAATCCAAACTACAGTAGGATTTCTAAGTAGGAATGTCTCTATGGATTGTGATTGAGTCAAAGCAAGCCTGAGAGAAAATGCCTCACTACAGACTAGCCATTTTTTGCAGTGGATTGAGAAAACTATTTATTAGTAGGGAATTCAATTATGACTATGATTCTTCTGATAGTGAATGCTTACCAAAATGAAGAAAAAAAACCATGTTGGATGAATAGATCTTAACTATATATATTACATATAAATGTTATGTTATGATCTATCTATCTATATATCATGAGAAGGTAAAATGTTTATTTAAGACATACTTGAAGAGTCATCCTCATTCAAAGTGACATTTTCTTACTAAGCACTAGGTAAGGAAAGGTGCTCTAAACCTGCTGCTTTTGATTTCAAACAAGACTTACAGCAAGAATAGTCCCAATGGTGTAACCAGGCTCTCCACCAAAAATCAAGGAGGTTCCATACCAAAAAGCCAGTCCGTAGGCTCCATTTATAAAGAAGTAGACGGCTCCAAGAGACAGTTTAGAAACAATAGCCTTCTTTATGCCAGCATCCTTTGCATCTTTTAGATTCTGTGTATACCTTGCAAAGACAAAATACCAAGTAGCCTTTGGAAAAGACAAAATCAAGCACTTTTGGTCACAATTAAAGAGACATACCTTTGAAGTTCTTTCTCTTGGGCTCCAAAGGCTGTAACTGTGCGAATTGATGACAAGACTTCTTCCGCCACAGCCCCAGCTTTGGAATAGGCATCTAGCTCCTCACTGGTCAATGAGATGACCATCTGCAATAAACACAGCCAGTCTTAAACAAACATTGGATCTGCTGTTAGTTTGAAAGCGAAATATTCTCCAGAGGCTCGGCTGGTACTGTTATTCTTGGAGAGTCTATGGGACCTTTAGAAGTGGAGTCTAGCTGAGGACCTAGGCTACTACCTATGGGTAGAGCCCACTTACTGCTTTCATCTCATTCTCTACTTCCTGGTCCTTGGAGATAGGGGGCTCAGCCTCCCTTCAACCACCACTGGCTCTACCCTCTACCTTTCTTGTCACAGTGAAGTACAAAAAAACCTCTGAGTCAAAAATAGAACCTCTGTTTCTGTAGGAAATAAGGCCCCTGTTGGCCACCAGATATTGCTACTGTCTGGGATCCTAATGGCTCTCTCAGAAGGGAGAGGTGAGAAGGCATGGTGTCAATGGCAGACATTGGGAATCAGATAAAAGGATAACAGTTAATTCACATTTTCAGAAATGGGGAAAGCCTTATATACCTTCCTCCCAGCACCTAACTGCATCCTGATCCAGTGACATTGTGTGGTTACCCCTCATTAGCTGGGCACAATCAGGAGCTCTGAACAGCACCTGTTGCTAGGTTCTCAGGCAGACTCTAGGTTGGCTCATCTCTTAGCCTCATAGGCCTTATATTCCTACATCTCACTCCTGTTATTTATGATACAGCAGTACAGAACTGACTCTGATGGTTAGTTTTAATTGTAAGGTTGACATACCTAGAATTAGACCAGCCTGGCCTGTGGGCATCTCTGTGAGCAGTATCTTGATTATAGTAATAGAGGTGGGGACACCTGTTCATTACAGGTGACCCCATTCCCTTGGCAGGTGGCCATGGATTGCAGGAAAGGAGAAGGCTGAGCAGAACCACGTACACAATTTTCTCTGCCCTTGACTGCTGCTTTGATGTCCCTGCTGTGACAGATGATAGCCTCGAACTGTGAGCTAAAACAAATCCTCCTTTCCCATGTTGCCTTTATCTGAGTAATTTTTAACAGCAGCAGGAGAAGAAGCCAGAGCATTAACCAATAGAGAATCGAGGTAGTGACAGTTTATAGTGCTCTTAACCCACACACAGTTTGGACCCCGAGTATCTTTTAATTACGCTGTGTCTAAATCCTCATTTGACTTTTCCTTTTACTGTGTTCTCTCTATATTTTTTAAGAGCTTCTTTTAGTGACGGGTAGTTTCATTGGTACAATGGGGGATATTTGACCTGGAAAAGAGCATTAGGAACATTTGTTTTATAGACACTGAAAATTAGTGAGCTTGATTTGAACTGATTTTTGTTTCTTATGTCCAAGAAAGGATTCCAGAAGGGTATAGGTCACAGGGCTGTGACAAGAAGAGGATCTTGGTTTCTCATATGTGTGAGGAATGGTCTTAAAACTATTATTGTTCATCCATGGTGGAGTATGCTCAGTAAATGCTCCTCTCTCTTGCAAGCTTTGTTAGCCATTGAGCTCATTATGCTGCTGTCAGGACCTGGCCTTGCTTGCTTACCCTAGAGCACGCTGCTGACGAAGCCATTATGACAGGAGACAGGGACAGTACCACCAGGGAGAGTTTCCAGCTCTTCATCAAGCTTATCAATAGGCCAATAGCAAACCCAGACATGTTCTGAAACAGTAGAGCGATTTTATCTCCAATACCATCACAGATTTTGTTGATGTCACTGCAACAAAGAAGTTCTTATGGTTCAGTTACACACACACACACACACACACACACACACACACACACACACACACACACCCCAAATCCACACACACTACCTACTTCTTTACTTACCCAGCCATTCGAGCATTAAGTTCACAGATGTCACTGCCATCAAACCAACTGATGTCTTGTGCCAAAATTGAATGAAAAAACTGTTTTCGAATTCTCATGGTTTGCCGGGCTGCAGTTATGACCCAGGAGGAAACCTGTATGTAGCCAAAAATGAGGGCCACTGCACCTATCCCAACATAATACAGAGTCAACCTGAAGGAAGATGATTGGAATATTAGGCAGAAGCACAGATTTCCCCCATAATAAGACAAACAAAACAAACCCATCAACCACTGAATATAGAAATCTAATATATGGTAAAATTTATTCTGGAACCTAGATAATAACTAAAAACATTGATAATAGCATAGTGAATAAATGCTGAATAGTATTCTAAGTTTCTCTTTACAATAACTAAAGCATGTTTTTTTGACACTATTAGTAGACATTAATACTTTAAAGGTTTGTGCTATCTTCTTTCAATATTTATAAGACTTCCAGGTGCAGAAGTTATATTGAGGTAATTAAGACAGGCCCAAGTGGTATAGGAAGGGAAAGAAAATGTTACTGTTCACAAACAACTTACAGAAGATAGGTGTGTGTGTGTGTGTGTGTGTGTGTGTGTGTGTGTGTGTGTGTGTACATATAGATCACTTATTCTAAAATTCAATGTAAGGAGCTTATGTTAAGGTAATATTTACAAAGGTTCAACTTCGTGGGTTATCATTTTAGTGATCATAATAATAGAGAAATTGAGTCTTAACACCTGTGGTGGTTTGAATGTAATTGGGGCCAATAAGCTCCTAAGGAGTAGCTCTATTAAGAGGCATGGCTTTGTTGCAGGACGTATGGTCTGTTGGAGGAAGTGTGTCACCGTGGAGGTGGGCTTTGAGGTCTCATAAATACTCAAGCCATATGCAGTGTCTGAGAGCACTTCCCATGGCCTGCAGGTCAAGACATAGGAGTCTCAGCTCCTTCTCCAGCACCATGTCTGCCCAGATGCCATCATATCACACCATGATGATAATGGACTAAACCTCTGAAAATGTAAGCCAGTACCAACTAAACATTTGTCCTTTATAAGAGTTGCTGTGGTCATGGTGTCTCTTCATAGTAACAGAAACTCTAACTAAGATAATACCTAACTAGGAGGTTAGGTAAGAAATAGGGTTATTTAATAACCACATACAGGAAATGTTCTATGTGACGTTCTACAGCTACAGTCATGTGCGATACAGGAACTGACATTCTGGTGGGCAGATAGACAGGACACAGAAATATTTCAGGTGTACTTGAAATGAGTAAACAGTGGGTAAGTCACAGAACAACTGATACAAGCATGGCTTGGAAGAGCCAGTATAGATAATAGAATGCTTAATAAAAGCTTCTTCGAGGAATTAATACTAAAGCTGGGATTTAAAAGGTGAAACAGTTAATCATTAAAAAATCAGTGAGAAGAGCCGGCAAGGTGACTTAGTGGATAGAGGCACTTGTTGCCAAGTTGACAACCTTAGTTCGATCCCTAGGACCAATGTGGTAGAAGGAGAGAAAAAATTCAGAGGAGTTGACCTCTGACCTACGCACACATGGCATGGAAACTGAGTTATCCCACCTCACTTCCTGGCAAATAAAGACAAAAAAATGGGTTTATTTGGTTGGAAGTAAAGTGGAATAACTCACTTTCCGTGCCATGTGTACACTAAAGTATGAAGAATATTCTATAGAGAGAGAATAGGTCTTTCCTAGGATGGACAAAGCAGAAATTATGTTTGGCATGACCCAAGAACATGTTTAGGAAGATGACAAGGCGGGAGAGCACGACACAAGACAGGCCTTTAGAAATCCTGTGCTCTTTCCATTTTGTTCCAAGGGAAGTGAAAGAAGAGCATGGCCCTACATGCCGAACTCTGTAAAAGACCACTTTGACCTCTGTGTGGCGAATTGGTAAACGTGATAACAATGGAAGCAGGGAGTTACTGCAATAAGCCATGGAAAAGCATGAGGGCTTAGGTGAGAACTGTGGTACCCAAGGAATAAAAATGTAGAAAAATGTGAAAAGTGCTTGCTACTTTGCCTGCTCACCTGAGTCTTGTCCCTAGAACTTACATGATAGGAGAAGCAGAGAACTTACAAGATATCCTTTGACCTACACATGTTCATAGTGACATGCATACACACACACACACACACACACATACACACACACACGGGGCGGGATTCATACACAATAAATAAATAAATGTAAAAAGAACCTTTAAAAAGTGCACAGAGTTTAGATATATTTTGGAAGTAAAAATTGTCCCTAATGGGACCTTCAGATAGACAGATAGCCTCTCTGCCATAAAGGCAGCAAGAAGACCTTGAAGAAAAACAAACTTCCTCCCCACTGTTTCTAACTTCTTTAAGTCCCGTACACCTTTATAAGTATGTTATGCTTATCAATTGCCAGCCTGCATACCCATCCTTGAACTCAGTGCCTCTCATAATTCCTAACAGTGAGGGAGAATCTCCAAAGGTCTCCCCGTGGAGCCTCCTGTATCTATGGCAACGCCCACTTTACTGTCTATAGCATTCTCCTTGAAGCAGCAGATCAACTCTGGTGACCTCTTTAGTATAACCTAGGTATTTTGATTTCTCAGTGCTTTGTATTTTGTGCTTATAATAATAAAGCAACTCCTGTTTAATACACTCTTCTGAACCAAGCTCTTATAACCAAGGATATAAGAAATAAAGTTAGGGGAGACATCCATTCCTGGCTTTTAGTTGACCAGTGAGGTCATTTGAGTGCCATTCACAGACAGATCAGATTATCAGACATCACCAAGAGTTCTGGTGTGGATGTATTAAATGTTCTGAAATGGGCGTTTAAAGACTAAAGGGCTAGAGAAGGACGAAGGTGAAACTCAGAAAGTCAGAGCTTCCAGGCAGAATTCCAACAAACAGGCAAAACCACTCTGGGAGACAAAATGCTAAAATGCAGGTCAAGAAAAGATGTATAAAGACTAAGCTCAGGAATTCTGCAGACAGCTGCTGTTTGGCCTGAAAATAAAGTAAGGAAGTGGTTGGAAGTCAAGGGTGTCAAGCACTTGGTAAAACTAAAGAAAATTAGATGGGTGCTCATTGAAGATTGAACCCCAGATTTGTCAAGCACCAAACTCTGTTTTCATCTCCAAAGTGAAATAATTGTTTGTCTGATGCAGCATTCCCAGCTGAGGGTTAAAAGGGTGCTCTGTCATCTTAGTTCAACTCTCTGAACAAAACCCTGACATTTTCGTGGTCTCATATTTGTGCTTCTGTTTATGTCTTTATTATTTATGACTAGTCCAAAGCATCAAGCTGGGGAATGGTGGTACATGCCTTTAATCCCATCAGGAGGCATAGGCAGGTAGACTTCTGTGAGTTCAGGCTAGCCTAGTGTACGGAGAGATTTTTATGTTGGCCAGGGATACATAGTCAGACAGACCTTGTGTCAAACAGCAAACAAAAATACTAATAGCTTCCTTAAAAGAGTGACAAAGACATCTCAAAATGTATGTAGGAGTGTATAGGACTCTGAATAGCCAGGAAAATTAAAAAGGAAATTGTTATGAAATTTATTTTCTGATTTTATTTGTTTATTAACTAAAAAGATAATATAGCAATGAAGAAAACAGTATGTTGATGGTGTAAACACAGAAGGAGTGATAATTACAAAATTTCAGAAGCTAGAAGTTAATCCTTACAGTTATAGATAGTGGCTTTTAGCCAAAGTTCCAAGCTGTGTAACAGCCTTGTTTTAAAAAATGTGCTGGGATGACACATGAGAAAGATGAGGTTAGACCCTTCCTTAGTCACAAAGTAACTCAAAATAGACCACAGGTCTACAGGTCAGGGACAAACCACAAAAAGTTCTAGAAATAAAAAACAATCAACCCCCCCAGTAACTCTTTGTTTCTTAAAAAATTCTTAAATTCAAAAGCACAATCCATAAAAATCAACTCAATAAATTGAATTTTATCAAAATATAAAACTTTTGTACCTCAAAACAATCCTTTAAGAAAATGAAAACGTGGTGGAGAAAAAAACAATTGTCCATCAAGTCTGAGAAAGAATACATATCCAGAATTAATAAAGAGCTCCTTCAGCTCAATCATAAGACAATACTTCAGTTTAAACAGTGTGTGCTTCATAGAAGAGTCAACAGGTGTACCCACAGACTAATGTACCCACTGAGTCCAGAAAAAAATGATGGAGACTGAAGAAATGGATTTAGAATTTATTTAACTTCGATCAGTTTGTGTCTATATGCCTAACATTGATAGTGCACAGTGGTCCATGCTTGCAACTTTACCCTTGGATGTTAGTTAAAGAAGGATGACCATGAGTTCAAAGCTGCCCTGAGCTCTGTGGAAAGTTCCAAGCCCCAGCTGTACAGACCATTTTAAATAACAGATAAATGAACAGTTTAGGTCCAGAGAAAATACTAAGTGTCACTCTGGTCTGTCTGAAGACTTTAAAAATTTTAGTGAAAAAGTATAGAAATTTAGTGAAGAAAGCCAGCAAAGAAGAAAGGTTTTAATTCAGCATGTGATGATTAAAAAAAAATCAATCCCTAATTTACAAAATGGAATTTATTCATAATTTTTTTTTTATTATTCAGACTTTGATATGGTTAATCTGGATATAACTTGGTCTCAGTTAAATTTTTGTTATTTTTTAAAATTTTATTTTAAGAATTACTTACTTCACTGTATTCACCTAACTCATTTTCTTTCTGAATTTCCTTTTTTTTTCTTTATGTGATGCTGAACTTCAAACCTAAAGTCTTACACATGCTAAACTCTTCCAGCAAATTCTATCGTTAGCTCATCTTCTCAAATTTGGAAATCTATTTAAATTGCATTTTTGCATAATGGTTGAAAAGGCAATCATTTCTAGAAGAGGAAAAACAAATCCTTTACCCACTACGAGATGTACTTCAGCTCTAGGGACAAAACTGGTGTAAACAGATCCTCACAGCTTTCCTGTGGATGGCAACTTTGCTAAACGAAGCTCAGAAATATGACTACATGCTTTTTATTTTTTCATTCTGTTGCAGTGAAGTGTTTATGTGTATGCTCACACACGTGTGTGCCATCACATACAGAGGCTAAAGGTCGACATTAGCCGTTTCCTCCACTGTGTTCCATCTTATATTTTGAGACAAGGTCGTTTGCTGAATTGAGAGCTCACTGACTTGACTAGAGTGTCTTGCTAGGGAGCTCCGGTGATCTTCCTGCTTCCCCCTCCTTAGGGTCTGGCTCTGGTGAGGGTGGTGGGAATCTGAACTCAGTTCCTCACACTTGCACAGCCACCACCTCTTTGTGGGAGCCATCTTCCCAGACTCACACCCTTTAGATACATAGGAAAATTATATGTTAATTATAGTATATATAGAAGGAAAGAAAAGCATGTTTCTTTGATCACTTACATATAATACAAATGATTAAGGGTTCTAGTTTTTTTTTTTTCTTGTAGGTATTGGATAAAGCAGCGTGCAAAAAGTAGGAGTTTAATTCTTCATTTGAACTTACATAATGATATCTTGATTCAATTTCTCTTGAGACTGAGAACAGTTCTGATAGTTTGCTGTAAAAAAAATTGTCTATTTTAATTATCAAGGAAATTAATTAATGATTCGTCATAGTGTTTCATAAGCATCCCTCCAAACCAAATACCCTTTCTGTTCGTTTGTTTCCTTGCTTTTATAGAAAATGAAATCAATTTATCTGGGCTCATGGACCTTTGCTGCCTATGTTTTTAAAGAAAAACTTACAGGAACTCTTCTCTTCTCAAGACATATTTTCCCAAAGTGAAAAATAAGAGGTAACACTGACCTGTGACACATCTAATAATTAGCTGACAGCCAGGAGAATTACAGCATCCCACTTTTTGCTCAAGATTATGCTATTTAGAGTTAAATTCAGCATATCCCAGAAAGGGATTCAGAATGTCTAAGAAATGCAAGTATTGCACAAATTCTATTTGGTATTACCACAAATCCTGGAGCCCAGATTCTGGGGAAAAGCTGAAATATCAGAGAGACAGGGGCCAAACCACAGCCAGTTCTCACGCAGCCAACTCCTGAGGTTGAATGGGGTAGGTCCTATCTCCTCAGACTGATTGCGTGTGCAGGCAAAGCAGAGAACTTCTGTCTTCTCCTCTTATTTTTCTTTCTCTACCCAGCTATTGCAATTCTTGAATAAAGTTTCCTAGTGCTAGGATTAAAGGTGTGGGCTACCGCTGCCTGGCTCTGTTTTGCCTTGAACTCACAGAGATCTAGACTATCTCTGCCTTCCAAGTGATGGGATTAAAGGCATGGGTCACCACTCCCTGATCTTCATGGCTTGACTCTGTGGGGTGGCTCTGTTCTCTTATATTCCAGGCTATTTTTATTAAATAAACAATATATCACCATATGCATGTACATGTAGGGAAGTTCTAAAAATTTTCAGGACACAAATCTCATTGAAATATAATGGTTTATAATTTAAAAAACACCACATAATGAAACTGTTTCATGCAGCCTGGAAGTGGTGGCACATGCCTTTAATCCCAGCACTTAGTAGGCAGAGGCAAGCAGATCTCTGAGTTTGAGGCCAGTCTGATCTATAGAGTGAATTCCAGGATAGCAAGGGCTACGCAGAGAAACTGTCTTCAAAAAACAAAAAAGAAAAAAACAAATTACCCCCCAAACAAAACCAAAAACATTTCAAACAATGTTTTGATTAGGAGTCTTTGATGAAAAATTTTTTTTGTATCTTCTGGAAAAATATCATCTACCATTAGCAATATCTAATCTTCTTTTATTAACCTTTGTAATAAACATTTCAAAAAAATGTAGGTTTCAATATACTTCATCTGTTAATATCCTTTATAATAATATCTGTGAATTTTTTATATGGGAATAATTATTTCTCCCTCATTACATTTATGGAATTATGATATATACTATTAACTAGTCCATTTCAAAAAATCATAATTGATATAAAATGAGTAAAGATAATAAATCCTAATAGAAATGATAAATGAGATTTAAACCAGCTACTAAAGATAATCGACACTCCTTCTAGAGTGATATCACAGTGACATAGGAAGATCATAATCTCAGTTTTGAGATTATATTAATAGAGGTAGTCTAGTCTAAGCCAAAGTTCAGTATTTGAACAAAAGGGAATGACTAATCAATGATAGTTACCATTTTTATTTTGTTTGTGGCAAATAAATAACCCTCCTTTATTGTCCTCCAGAAAATTAACATAGTAATCAGCAAAGCTATCGTTAAAATGTTGGACAAATGCCCCTTATATTTCTACTTCTGGTTAAAGATTTATTTTTACTTTATGTGTAAGTGTATTGCCTGCATGTATGTACACATATCACTTGCAAGTTAAGTACCCATGGAAATCAGAAGGGGGCATCAGATTCTGGAAATAGTGGTGTGCTGGGAACTGAACCCACATCCTCTGAAAAAGCAACAAGTACTCTTAACCATTAAATTACCTTTCCAGCCCGAAAATGCCTCTTTAGTAATGTGTTATAATATAACAATAATATTCCCCCCAAACGTATCAAAGTCCAAACTGCTCTTATGTTTAGTATAGTGATGGTTAATCATGATTGTCATCTTTACTAGGCTGAGAAATGATGGGGAAACATGTAAGGCACATGGTGTGAGTCTGTGAGGACATTTTCTGTGACAGTTGTCATATGGGACAACTGAAGGGGAAGCCTTGTCCTGAATGCAGGAAGGCAGTGCCATCCAATGGGGGCCAGGGTGGAAGAGAAGCAGAGGGAAGACGTAGCCACCAGCTCAGGCTTGCTCCTTCTTCTCTTTGTTTCTTATCTGCCATGAAGTAAGCAGTTTTGCATTGCTGTGCACATCCCCACACCCATTCTCTATGATGTTTCGCTTTATCCACAGCAGGAAATCATTCCACCATGGCCCAAACCTTTCAAATCAAAAGTCAAAACAAAGCTTTCTCCTTATTAACTTGCTTATACTGTTTGTTTATTGTCTGCTTGTTTGGTGTGTGTAGGACAAAACACAAATTGCAGGAGTTAATTCTTTCCTTATACTATGCAGGTCTTGGGGATCAAACCTAGGTCATGAGATGAGCAGCAAGCACCTTGACCCCTTGGCTATCTCCCTTGTCCTTTGTTAAGTATTTTTTTTGCACTGATAAAATGTAGTATAGTGCATTTGATAAAATGCCCCACAACAATATCTGTTACATGTACACTACCTGTTCCTATCTAGAGCACGTGTCGTCTTATTGTCTTATTGCTGTGACAAGACACCATTACTAAGGCAACTTATTAAAGAAAGCATTTAATTTTAGGCTCATGGTTCCACGGGGTTAGAGTCAATGATCATCATGTTGGGGAGTGTGGCCACAGGCAAGCAGGCATAGTGCTGGAGCAGTGCCTGAGACCTCACATCTGATCCACAAGCATGAGGCAGTGGAGGGGGAGAATGAAAGGGAGGGAGGGATGGAAAGAGGGATACACACACACACACATATACACATACACACACACCCATTTATATACACACACACATACATACACAGACACACACATATACATACACACCCATATATGTACATACACATATATACATGCACATACACAGACATACAAGCACACATACATATACACATACACACACATACACACACCCATATACACACACACAGACACACATACACATACATACACACATACACACACAGAGAGACAGAAAGAGAGAGAGGAGAATTATAATGACACAACCTCTTGAAATCTCAAAGCCCATCTTCAATGACGTACCTCCTCCATCAAGACCACCCCTCCCAATCCTACTCAGGCAGATCTACCAGCAGGGAATCAATCCAGATGCATAAGCCTATAGGGGTCTTTCTTATTCAAGCCAACATAGTAAGACAACTGTAGAATACCTCAAAGAAAATGAATCCTACCAAGAAGATTTCCAAGCCTGCAAGGCTGATCATCCCGATACTGACAGTTGACCATCCGTAAATACCTATTCGGTGAGTTGATAGATCAACAAGTACAACAAAAGTAATTTAGCTTGTCTCACTAAAATGCAGATGTTTTTGTGTTGGGGCACAAAACTCTTTTGCCCACAGATCACTATGGAAACTAGGAATGTTAAACACATAGAGACTTTTCCTTAATGGAGGAGATAAAAATCCCTGTTTTCCTGCCCAGAGAACTGGGAGTGGATTTTGCTAATGACCCTTTGACCTTTCTGCAGCAGACCTCACCCATATTCCCCAGAATGTCTATCTAGGACTGTCCCTTTTTTGACCTATATCTTTAGTTATAGAACCTATCTTTGTGGTCACATTTTACTTTATGATAGAGTTTCTAATTAGTCACATCTTAAGCTTTATTGTACACCGGGAATTGGAGTGATTGTTTCTGGAAACCTGGAATGGGACTTACTAAGGCCTGAAAAGTTTTTCCCAAATTGGACTGTTGTTTAAATATGCTGACCATGAACAGCTTGGAATAAGACTCCTCAAAGTCTGATCCCGGTGGATGAAGTTGATCTGAACTGACTTCATTCTCACCTCCTTTCATGTTCTCTTCACCACCTGAACACCTACAGGGTCCTCCTTACTTTTGCATATGCATTGTGCGTGTGTGTTCACACATGTAGGTACATATGTCTATAGTCCTGTAAATCAGCTCCTTCCCCCTACACTCCCTCTTTCTGCCTCCATCCCTGCACTCCTGTAGTATGAGGTTTCTTGTGATGACGTCCCAACATGGGCCGAACACCCACATAAAGCTGGAGAAAGCTTAAAAAGGGTTCCAAAGCACAGAAATGGAGCCGAAAGAGGCTTCTGGGTTTTATCTCTGATATGGGTTGAGGAACAGAGAGGCTCTGGTACCTCTGCCATGTTGAAAAGCTGTCGGGCAGGGAGAAATCAGCAGCCAAAGCACTGTTTCAGAGTCTAGCATTTAAAAGCTCTTCTGGTTAGGGAATGATTAATGATATGCCATAAAACAGATTCAGATGGAGAAAAACCCTAAATGGACTACAGTGTGTGTAAAATGTAGCCTTCAGAGAGAAAGAGGGTAGAGAAAGTCCCTAAAAAAGAGAAATAGAGTAATAAAAAATGTAATAAGCTATGTAAAGATAGAAAATACACAGAGTCTGGATTATGGTCATTATTGTGTTTTCTTTTAATTTTTTAACTGTTAATGAGCTAACTGCAAAAAGACAATGGATTGCAAAGGCTGCTAAGTTAAACAAACATCTTAATTTGAAAGATATCTTGACTTTCAAATTTGGGTCTAAGGATATGCTGATTTGGAAAGAGGTTCTGCTTTTGTTTCCACAGAAGATGAGAACCTGTGGATTGCTTCCAGAATATTGTTCTTTCATCAACCAAGACTCCCTGGAAATTCTCTGATGGGAAGAATGGTCACATCAGTGTCAAGGCTACAGACTAAGATGATCCAGCTTCAGGACCCTCAAAAGATTGCCAGCGCCCTTTAATCATCAGGAAGTAGTAATAGAAAGCTATGCCCAAATTTCCCAAATAATGTTTATAAATATTTGTTTTCATTATAAATGGTTAGTGGACATAGTCAATCTTTTTCTAAGAAAAAAAGGGGGTGGTATATAGGAATGATTTTAAAAAGGTAGGTTATTATATTTACTTTAATCCAAAAATCAGCTGTTAATCTCAAAATATTTTGGTTTATTGATACAAATTTAAGAACAATTTCACTATGTTGAAATGCATTTCATTTTTCTACTCTTGTTTAGGGTATGACGTTTATGTAACTCATTTAAAAATGTATAATTAAGAAATGCAGATTAATAGTCACCTATGATGACCAAACTTATAGTCATGTTAGTTAGATTTTTAGGTATACAAAGACATATTTCAATTAGATAGGTAATCTTCAAACACTTCTAAGACCTACAGGATATGAAATTTAGAATATTTTAAGAACTTGGACTTTTCTGGACAGTGAGACAGGTCTGCTTCTGGCAGCACCAATTTACTTCAAGAGAATAATGGGCATTGAAGAAACTTCATGTGGAGTTTCCATTCTTTGTGGCAATGGTTAGACACTGGAAAAGAACCTGTTCTTGTACTGACTGCTTGACAGTATGCTGTATAAACTAGACATGAAGGTTCCATAGAAATATGACCTTTGAACTTTGACAAAACAGAGATGGTTCTTCCGATTCCTGCTTTGCAGAGAAAACTGCCAGGCATTCTTCAGGACACAAGGAGAAGCAACTGACAAACTGTGCCAGAGTGGGCAGAGCAGTCCCACTCTGCTTCATTAAAAGGCACGCCAGAGACTCTGAGCCTATAGACTGAAGATGGATGCCCCACTGTTACAAAAGAATTTTGGGTGACTGTCCAGGCAGGCAGGTGTCATCTCTGTCATTTCTAGATTTTGGAAATTGCTTTTATTTCCTGTTTACTTGAGTAATAAGATATCCTTCTGTGGTCTTTGATGTAGTTGAAGATTAGGTAGTTATAATTATATTTTCCTTAGTTATTATACAAGGTATATTAGATATGAAACTTTAGACTCACAAGAATAAGGTAGATGATAGAGTATTTTCTTTAATTTTGTTAAATACAAATAGAATAGATATTGTAACTATACTTCTTGCTTGATAGCTATTTTGTTAAATGTAATTTTGCTATGTTAAAACTGAAACCTTCCTTTTTGATAAGACAGAAAAGGGGAAGTGATATGAGAATGCCTTTCTGTATGTTCTGAATAAAGGAACTGTTTTGGCCTATATCAGGCACCTTAGCAGTAGGTGGGAAATCAGAGCATAGGCAGAAGAAGGAGCATGGAGTCAAGGGAGATGGGAGCCAGCCATGCCAGAATCTACATGTAAGGTAACACCGGAGAGCCACGGACTACGTGGCAGGACAGATGAATGGAAATGTGTTGAATTAAGATGCAGAAGCTAGCTAGCAATATGCCAGAGACATAGACCAAGCAGCATGTAATTAATATAAGTGTCTCAGTCATTTTGGGGCCTAAGCGGCAGAAGGCACATCCGGACTGTGGGGCTAGGTGGTCTGGGACTGCAGGTGGGTGTGGACCTCCGCTAGACGAGCAAGATACCTCATGTTACACTTGCTCCCCCCCCTTTTTCCGTTTGTCCCTTCTGGTCCCTATTTCCTTTTACTCCCCCCCCCCCTGCTTTTCTCTGTATTTCCATCACCCCCCTCTTGCAGACACACATATTATTGGTGATTTTTCTGAAGAACTCTAATATAGGCTTTGGTTATTTAGTACCAAGTAACAGACTTAAGTACATATTATACAGATATTGTTTTATAGTGATCTGTAAGATCTATAAATATCTGATTACTTATTTAGTGTATCTGAGTCCCCCATAATACAGAAAGATCTTGAACTTACTTCCGTTAGTGTGGAGTAGGCACCCGTTAATGAAATGGTCACTTATTTCTCCTAGAACCAGAGACATTAGCGGAACAGTGGCTCCATTTACCGTGGATGCTAGAATTCCCAGGGTCATGAGGGCAATGTCCAGTTTATCAGCGAAGCGAAACTGAGAAAACAAATCGTGGAAATGTTGCTGTTGTAAATCTCAAGCAAAACAGCCAACCTTTAGCTCTTTCCATGAAGCAAATGCTGCCTAGCTAACTGATTATGAGATTAAATCAATCATATGTTACTGTTGTAAATCTCAAGCAAAACAGCCAACCTTTAGCTCTTTCCATGAAACAAATGCTGCCTAGCTAACTGATTATGACATTAAATCAGTCATAAACCCACAGGCATGCCTTTATCGATACAGGGCAAAAGGAAGTAAACAAGTAGCTCAGTCTTAGCTCTTAAAGATTCGCTGCAAGGTTCGTGGAGTGGCTGAAAAGCCAATCAGCCCAAACAGTACAAACTATCTGAAAACATGCATCAGGTCCCATGTGGGCATGATTCAGAAGTTTCTATTTGGAATGCATTATTATGAAGGGCTTGATGGAAAGTCAATCAAAAATTTTTATCCATCAGCATTGTTACATTGGCATTATAAACTAAGCATCCTGCTGGAAAAATGTGACGAGTTAATTTTTAATTTTTTAAAAAAAACTTCCTTACATTAAATTTACCCCCAAACAATGCCAATCTTGTAAACAAGGGACAATAATGATTTATAGGGATGTCTGTCATAAGACAGAGTGCCCGGAAACCGAACACTGAATGTCCTGTCTTGTAACAAGTGTCCACAATACGAAACCACAGTCTAAAACCAAACCGCAGATGACGCCTGTGTCATGGGTTTTCCATCATGCTGAGAGGGGAGGACTAGAGTGTAAAGAATTCTGAACTGCATTAGGTTTGAACAACACCAGGCAGGCTCAGTATATACTGTGTGTGTGCAAACTGTGTTTTTTGTTCACTCATGGCAGTAGCTCTGTGGTAATAATGAAGCAACTGCCACAGCACTTTCCTCAGCACTACATATGGTAGCGAGGTATCTGTTCCCCTTTCTTTCTCCAGCAAAGCGAGATATCTTATTTTTTAGATTAAAACTTTGGAAAATTTCAATGTGGTGGGATTTAGTTGTTATTGGGGGAGACCTAGAGACCCAGCTTTGAGATCTCAGGATCCTGGATGGGGCGTGGTCAACTCCCTTTGAGGACCCAGGTGCACGCTGCCTGCCCTCTCTGTTTTTTTCTTATGTTCTCAGAGAGAGGACTGGCATCATCACTGCGTGGGATAGTTCAGCTCCCCCCAAATTGCCTTAGTGTTCAATTTTATATCAATGAGTGTTTATATAAACTCTTTAATAAATATTAATTCTTTATATAATCAATTGCCACTAAATAATTTCAACAATATATTATATATGGATATATTTCACCTACATAACTTTTCCCTTCCTCTTCTCTCTCCAAGTCATCTCATGTCACCCCAAATACATGAATTCATAATATCTTTTATAATTATTATACACACACCCATGCATGCTCACTTACATAAACACACACACACACACACACACACACACACACACGTACGTACACACATACACACGCGCACATGCACACACACACCTAAATCCATTAATGTTGCCCACATGTGCATGTGTTTGAGGATGTGCTGTCTGGATAAAGTTACACAAATTCTGATAATTCCTAGCTTTTTAACTTTTGAAATAATCAGAGGTTGTTTCATGGGTGTTGCCGTGACAGATAATTTTGGTTGTCAATTTGACACACCTAGGAAGAGGAAACTCAACTGAATAATTCCTCCATCACCATGTCCTGCAGGCATGCCTGTGAGGGCGTTTGCTTGATTGCTAATTAATATAGGAGGGCCCAGTCAACTATGGCTACTGCCATCCCTAGGCAGGTGGGACTGGGCTATTAAATAAGTTATCTGAACATGAGTCCGAGAACAAGCCAATAAGTACAATCCTCCCTGGTTTCTATTTTAAGCTTCTGCCTTGAGCTCCTACCTTGGCTTCCATTGATGATGGATACGTGTAGACTTTCCAAGTTGTTTTTGGTCATGACATTTATCACATCAACAGAGACCATGCTATGACAGTAGCTTTATCACTGACAACTAAGGGAAGAGATTAGTGTTGAGGGGTAGATCTCTAAGAAGATATGCATGACATCTGTCTTAGTTAGGGTTCTTATTGCTGTGAAGAGATTCCACGATCACAGAAACTCTCACAAAGGAAAACATTTAATTGGAGCTGGCTTCCAGTTTGAAAGGTTTAGTATATTCTCATCATGGTAGGAAGCATGGGCGGTGTGTAGGCAGACATGGTGCTGAGAAGTAACTGAGAGTTCTACAGCTTGACCTGCAAGCATCAGGGGACTGTCATACTGATTGTGGCTTGAGCATATATGAGACCTCAAAGCCCACTTTCACAGTTCCTCGAACAAAGCCACACCTACACCAACAAGGCCACACCTCCTAATGAGCTAAGCATTCAAACACGTGAATCTATGGGACCATACCTATTCAAACTACCACTATACTGTTCTTTGAACGTAATCCCAAATAATCTGGGTTAGTATGCTTTCTGACACAGAATTTACATGATAATTATTTTAAAAACTCTTTGTACCAGCTTGACTTTTCTGTGTATTTCTACTTGGGTATGTGGAATTCAGCAACTGAATTTCAGTATTACGTTCTGAAGGAAAACCAAGAGCAATGCCAATATCCTGTAATGTCTGGGGGGAGTATGGGGGACCTATTGACCAATAACATGAGAAGCGGTATCAAATTCATCTCAGTAAGACATTGTCCCCATATTGTAGGGTAACTCCATTTAAACTCTCTCTCTCTCTCTCTCTCTCTCTCTATATATATATATATATATATATATATATATATATATATATATATATATATATATATATATGCACATATATGCATGTGTGTACACACACACATTATCTATGTACACACACATATAAGCTTCTACGGTAGTAGGTGTTTGTACAGTGTTTTCATAAGTCTTAAGTATTAATTATACCTTCTCAATATTTTCTCTTCTACACTGCCCTCTCACCCCTCTACTACATTTAATGATTCTTGGCACACTGAAAGCCTCATCACTTCTGACGAGCCTTCCTAGAGCTAGAATGTGATATTTTAGGTTCTGGGAGAGAGAAGTAAGCAATAGTCTAACCCAATTGTAATCCCTGTGAGCTACAATAACAACTGGCTTGGCAAGATATGTCTGACGGTGCATTAGTGGCGCAAACATCGTGGGCATAGCCACTCACCTTCTAATTGGATTTAAGGCCTGCTCCACAAGGAGTAACTCATGCCTGGTACTGTTAAGTGGGCAAAATCTAATGGCTTGGTAGGTTGCAGAATCCAGGGAAGAACTTAATGGTGTAATTCTGATAATGAATGTGTATTAAACTGCCCCCAGGTTCTATATTTGTACCCACTGGTTAGTGCATTTCTCAGCTCTCATCAGAGAAACGTCTTTTTAAAGCATATGATAATTAGAACGGCAACCCTACCACTGGTCAAT
This sequence comes from Phyllotis vaccarum, assembly GCA_033318265.1. Lineage (NCBI taxonomy): Eukaryota > Metazoa > Chordata > Mammalia > Rodentia > Cricetidae > Phyllotis > Phyllotis vaccarum. Next base: position 78,451,308 of record JARWLC010000016.1, on the reverse strand, counting down.
GTAAGAATAAGAGACTGTGGAGTGCTTAGCTCTAAGTAGGACACCTATATCATTCTTCCTTCTTCCAAGGCTCAGGGATCATTGTAGAAAATGAATCAGAAAATTTCTAAAAGAATATAGTACTAAACATCCAGAGGGCAGTAGTTTACAGACGTGACAAGACTACAGCACGCATGAACTCATAGTGTTAGAGATTGCACTCACACAACATGCACGGGATCAAGCCAGACAGAAACCCAGCAAGGATTCTGAAGATGTCCATGAAGTTTAAAAATTGGCAATTGATGGCTCCTGGGAATGGAAGAGTTAGTTGTCTTCAGGACAGACACCCCTAAGAGCCTCCCCATGCTCCAATAGATAGCCCTATATCTATACACATACAAGAAGTACCAATTGCATGGTTATAAAAATCAGTGGATTGTTTAAAAGGGCCATGAGAGTGGGAGGGAACAATGGTGGGATGAGATATGCAGGAGGGGATTGGGGGTTGATTTGATCAAAATTCATCATATGCATGTTTGATGTTCTCAAAGAATAAAATATTTTAAAAGAGGCTATTTGAAGAAGGATTTGTATACTAGCAACATACATTAATGCATAAATATTGGAATTTTTCCCAATGTAAATATAGCACATGCTGGATAAAACTGTCCACAGCTGAGCAATCTCTAGTAGCATTTATGCCCATCACAACCAGAACTTCTTTATGCCCATCACAACCAGAACTTCATGCTGCTGGGAAACTATGTAGATAATTCATGTTTTCTTTTCTTTTACTGTAGAGCTTTGAGATGGTTTTTATTTCATCATTTTGAAAGATAAATGTGGTGGTTTGAATAAGAGTAGCTCCGTAGATTCATATATTTGAATGTTAAACACCAGAGAGTGCAATTGTTTGAAAGGTTAGGATTAGAAGGGAGGCCTTGTTGGAGGAAGTGTGTCATCAGGGATGGGCTCTGAGGTTTTACAAACCCACCCCAGGCCCAGTGTCTCTTCTCTTTCTCTGCCTGTGGATAAGGATGTAGGTCTCAACTACTTCTCCAGCACCACACTTGCTTGTTCCTATGCTCCCTGCCATGAAGATAGTGAAGTAATCCTCTGAAACTGTAAGCAAGCCCCCAGTTAAATGCTTTCTTTGATAAGAGTTGCATGGGTCATAGTGTCTCTTCACAGCAATAGAACACTGACTGTGATAGTCACTATATGAACCTCTATTTCCCATGTTCTTTTCTGCAGAGAGTCTGTAATTACCAAACAAAAATGCACTATTGTCAGTTCCTACAGTTTCTAATGCATACACTTGTGTCCTGGTTTTGCTTACTATCTCAGTAAGTCCAACAGCTTGATTTCCTGCTTTTGGCAGCTGATCTTGCAGACATCTAAAAAATAAATATGAAAACAGAAAAAAGACACAATATGAGTATAATTTGCAAAATTCTCCAATTAACACTTTTTCCAAAGTGTGAAATATTTAGCAGCATATTTATACAAGTTATTAAATCTCTAAAGCAGATTTAATGGTATTTTTAAAGAAAAGTCACTGTAAATTGGCAGTGACTCCCTATATAGAAATGAATCCAAGCACCTGGGGTGAAGATGTTTAAATAGTGTTAAAATATCCATTGCAGATGCCATCATCTTAAGCATTTCAATGACATGACGATGAGGGCACCAAATGCATTCTTCACACCATCCACAGAACTCTTTCCACCCTGCAGTCCTGATTCCCTGTGCTTATTGCACACATTTCCTCATCCTATTGCCTCGGCCACCATTCTGCTTCTTGTCTCTCTATAAGCTTGACAACCCCAGATGTGTCATCCAAGTGAAATCACACAATGCTTTCCCTTTTGTGATTGGCATAATGTCTCCAAGGTCCATTTTGGAATCACTCACTTAGCAGGATAGCTTTACGTTTCCTTCATGCTGCATCCTGCCAGAATTACCCATCCCCCATTTTAAGGCAGATTGCTATGCTTACTGCATTTCATGTTCTGTTAGTTTTTGAATCGGTCAGCATACACTATGATTTCTTCCATGCTTTGGCCATTGCCACCAATGCTTCTGTGACTATCAATACACATCTTGCTTGCAGTCTTTATGGGTGTGTGCCCAGAAGTATAAACCATATACCAATTATGTTTTTATTTTAAACATTTTATTTCATTTAGTGTGTGTGTGTGTGTGTGTGTGTGTGTGTGTGTGTGTGTGTGTGTGTGTGTGTGTGTGACAGTACATGGATGGAGGACAGAGAATAACTTTTGGGAGTTCTCTCCTTTCACTGTGGGATCCAGGGATTAAACTTGTTTCCTTCATGACATTAGCATCCTACTAAGCATGAAGTGGGGAATTAGGGAAAAAAAACCCCCAACTTTCTCTAATACAATGGCACATAACAGTTGTGATCTTCACAAGAACTGAGTTCTCTCAGGTGCATTGTGTGGGATCTCTGAATTTCGGTTGTCCCTTCGAAAATATCTTAGCTCACATTTGGAGGAGACTGGAGTGCAACATGTGGTTTCTCTTCATCCTCTCCCTATCTAACAAGTGCAATTCTGAAATGCAACACATTGAAAGATAAAAAGAGAAGAATGTAAGCTGTTGCAAAGGTGTCCTTCCAGATCTTATCTCCAGCTTTGAAATGTACTGTTCTGTCATCCTTCACAGATGACAAGCTGTGCAATTTTTTTGTCACTGTGATGAATTTCTGTGTCCCTTCTCTCGCCTCAGGTTAATGGTTAATTTATGTACAGGCCAGTGTCCGAGAGGAGGCATACATAGATGAAACCAACCAAGAAATCAACCAACCCCCAGTGCTTTGAAACTGTAAAGCTCTTTTCCCACGGTTACCCTCAGCTTTTGTCACTTGATACATTTCATTTGAGGGAGAGCATTTCCTTTCCCCTGACCTTCACAGGGTTTTACGACAGTTTCCTCTCTACCAGAAGTGAGAGAGGAGCCACAGACTGGCTCCCCATCAATTGCCCGGCGACTGCCAATGTGCAGGTGTAGAAGTTGGGCACCCGGCACAGCAAGGTCATCAGGGTCGCTGCCTACAGGTCCGGTGTGTTCTGTGCTTGGCTGCAAGCCGAGGTAAATTAGTGATTCAGTAATTAATTTTGTTTGGCCCAAAGCATCAACATTTCTGTTCTTATCGTCAGCTGAGCCATGCCTATCTTGTCAGAATCTTGCTCAGATTTTGAGGCCAGAGCTAACCCTCTTATTCCAGGAATCTGGTTTTTCAAAATCATCCAACCCAGCCTTTGATCCTTGCCACAGGCTGTCTTCTTGCATCCCCTTAAAAGGCAGCTGTGAAGTTTCAGTTAACACCTGGTAACCAGCAACATTGCAACCTCCTCTTTTTAGTTTTTCTGAGGTGGCAAATGTTTGCTGTTGGGTTCCCAATGACCTGCTCGCTTCTGTGGTTGGTCTACGGCTGTATTTGACAATTCCACAAGGTCAACAGTGCTGTGACCATTTTTAAAATGAATGAATTGAACCACAGAGTAAACGATTGGCTGTGAATCTAAAGCTTGAATTTTCATCTACAAAGTCATGATGCTGATGAAATACGAGCAGAAGGTACGACTTATTTGGTCCATGGGTGATGCTGAAGTGCTCAAATCAAATCTAAAATGTGTCCCCTCGTCATTCCCTCTTGCTGCCATCGATGGCTTAGAAATTACAGAAGGAACATTTCAGTTTACAAGAAAGCAGCTTAACAAGATGGGAAAATAACAGCCACAGCAAAACATTAAAAGCAGATGGGTGTGAGATGCAACTCTCTTGGCTTCCAAAGTGTTCTTAGTACTTTTTTTTTTTAACATGTTAAATAATAGGCGTTAATTCAGCACTTGTGAAAAATAGTCTGGGGACATCTTAAAGAATCGCAAGTAAGGCCAGGAATAGTGGCTCATGTCTTTAATCTCAGCATTCAAGAGGCAGAGGCAGGCAAGTCTCTTTGAGTTCCAGGCCAACCTGGTCTGTGTAGTGAGCTTCAGGACAGGCCATTGCTGTGTGAAGAGACCCTGCCTCAAAAATCAAAACAGGACAGTAACAAAGCAAATAGCTGGGCTGGATGGATTGATCAGGAGTTGGGAGCATGTACTGTCCTTTCAGAGGATCAGAGTCCTGTTTCCAGCACTCACGTTGGGTGGCTTATAGGTGTGACTCCAACTCCGAGGAATATGACCCCTTTTGCCTCCACAGGGCACATGCACCAATGCAGACATATACACATAACTGAAAACGATAAAAACAAATATAACAAACCCCTACCACATGTATGCCTTGAGAGGAGTTATAGTCAGTATGCTGAGGAGTTGTCTGCACGTCCATGTTTAGTGCATGAGTATTCATACTAGAAAAAACCAAAATGCCTGCCAGTGGTTGGATAGATAACAAATATGTGGGATAAACACACAGCACAATAATAGTCAGCCTTTGTTCTCTTACTTTATGCTTATTTCTCTATATTTTATGTGTATCATGTGGTGTGTGGGCCCTTAGAAGTCAGAAAAGAACATCAGATTCCCTGGCACTGGAGTTATGTATAATTATAAATCATCAGTTGGGTTCTGAAAACCAAACCTGGGTCATTTTCAAAAGCAATAAATGCTATTAACTGCTAGACCATCATTCCAACCCTTATTTCTTTCTTTATTTTTTTAAATTAAATTTTTAGTTTTTAAGTGTGTGTGTGTGTGTGTGTGTGTAGATAGAGGTGTTCTCTATAGCCCAGGTTGGCCTCCAGATTCCCCTACACCAACCTTCCTTGTAATAGGCGTACAGCCATGCTCCATTTCTCTCAGTATTTAAGAGTTATATCATATATGAAAACATGTAGAATCCAGAGGGCACTACACCAAATAAAACAACACAGAAAGGCAAATATTACATGGTCTCATTTTTATGTGAAGTAAAAGTTACACCTACTGTGAATGATAAGGCTGAGGGTAGGTGGTGACTGAGTGCTGAATGCTTGAAATGCTTGAAGTGGTGGGAGATCCTTCTCTGAATAGTTCATGTTAACAAACCATGTGAGCTAGGGTGTGGCTTTCCAGTTACACAGAACATTAGTTATGTCAAAGGTGAAAACAGGGCTTAAAACTCTATTTTGTAGAACTTCGCAAATGCATTCTGGGTATAGAAAAGAGCATACCATACATAGACACAAAGATGTTATTTAGTGAAAATGATTGTACCACATGGAATCAAGGGTCCATCAATGTTAAGATAAAATTACGCATCCATCTTTTCTTTATTGTATATTTTGCCACAAGGAATCCAAAAGAGGTACTATCTGAGGTCCTAACTCACCAATTCCTGTCACAATTCTCTATCCTGAAACCCAGGTGCAAGTAGCTGTAATAACAACTGTATTGGTGGTAATAACAATTATATGAAAGTACAGAAAAATGCAGTGTTAATTTTGAAAAGGAAACATTTTTTATGTGTCAGCTGTGAAAGTGATATTGTATGTTTGAAGTTTCAGGAAAGATTGTAGAAGTTAGTGGAAGCTTACCCATATCTCTCATTACTTTCTTGCATCTTTTCAGCTCTTTCCGAATGTGCCATATTATTTATAACTTGATTCTCCTGAAATAAAGTAGCAATAACTTTAATAATAGCATGAGCTGGTGAAATTTTTTTTACTTGATTGGCATACGACCGCATTCTACATCTTTAACAGTCTGCAAAAGCAAGCTGCCAACATTCACACTGCACGGTCTTCCCTTTTGTATGAAGTTTCTTCTTTATAATTTATCCCTGAATTTATGAATCCTTCACGTCATTCTTAGCTGAAACTTGGAGTTCATGGAAATTTTAGAATTGGAATGAAATAAAGAAAGTAAAAATGGAAAATATATTGTTGTCCAAATAGTGGATTTTATTCTCACTCGACCTCTGATTTGATTTTAGCTGGGGAAGGAAACCTTGAAGCTACCCGATGTTCAGTGTTCTCTATAAAATGTAGAATAGTTTTTGATATCCAGCAGTCTAAGGAAGTATTTTTCTGTTTTGCCAACCACTAAAATATATTCTACCATAGGTAGATATATAGTAATAAAAATTAGAATATTTATAAAACCTACTTATCATTAGACTTGCACAAACACAACATAATCTTCCTTTGGTTGCTACTCATCTAAGATCACTGTTGTGTGCAAAAATTATTATTTCACTATTGATGATGAAATATCTCATGCTCATGCTCATTTGTTAGCATATCTCTCTATACTGAGATGGTACTAAAGATATAAGTGTAACCTGTAGAGTAGAATTACTAATTAAGTAAATAGTACCAAAGCATATGACACTGTTAATATGCTTTCAGATAATGGGAATCTTATGAATTATTGTGTCCCAATGAGTCAGAAAGGAATGCAGCTCCAATAAAGAGGTATCAGAAAAATGTAGTCATTCACAATAGTGAGTATAATATATACTGACACTTGCAATAGTGACTTTATAGCATCTCTAATTTAATATATACATAAGAAAAATGATGAAATAGAAGTCATAAAACAATTGGTAAATATAATTAGCATACTATAAACTAATTATTATAGAATAAAACCCACACATTCATAACAAGAAGGCATATTAAATCTCACCTTGGAAAGAGCATGATCTGTTGTCCATTTACACAGAAATCATGTGTCGTTTTTTCTCTCCAACAAATAACTTCCCTTTAACAATTGTGCTTAGCCAACCTTGTATTCTGGTCAGACAGCTGTAATAGCTGATACAATCAGTGATGAATTTCCATGCGAAGCACATGGTGTTCCTCACATTATGTTGCCTTTGTAAACAACATGAGCAAAGAAAATGCACTGAGGTAAGATAAGTACTCTTTGAAAACTATCTTCAATGACTGCACACCTAGTTTCTGTTCTTTAGTTCCAGAGCACCTTTTGAAATAGCTAAATAGAATAAGTTTCTCTAGTACATCAACAGCACATTGATAGTAACAGTCCAGGTGAGGCACTGATTATATTGCTTCATTACTGCACCCTAGGACGTCCTTCTGTGCTTGCTCTTTGTTCATATTTGGTTTATGGCCGACAGCATTTGACCTCCCTTTCAAATCTATTACCTTGCTATATTATATGTCTTAATTATTCATTTATAAATTACTTGCAAAATATGAATTTGTATAATGAACCAGTTATTAGTTACAAGTATCCAAAAGAAATTTCTTTCCCTGAGAGCCTAAAACATCATCTACTCCAACCATACTATACCACAGTCTTATAATTCAGCATGTTTCAGAATTAGCTGCTAGGTGTTATGTAGGCCACTAATGGAAATGCAGACATTTTAAGTATTTTTGGTTGTAGTTAATGCAACCTTGACATTTTCACCATTTTAACTGCAGAGTTCAAGGTCAGTGGCATCCGTTTCCTATGTGGTGTTATATAACGAGCATAACTAGCCATCTCTAAACCATGTTTATCCTCCTAAACTGAATTAATACCCATTAAGTACCCATTAAGTAATAACTTTTATTCTGTCCAATTATTGATAAGCACTACTATATATTCTGTCTCTATGACTTTGACTCTTTAAGTCAATTCAAAGAAGGAGAACTGGCAATATATGATTCTTTTTTATGTTCAGCTTTTTAAACTTAGCTTGTTTCACAATTCAACTATTTATCAGAATTGAATTTCTTTTGTGAATTATTACTCTGTACATATTCCACTTTTGGGCTCTTATGAATAATACTGCTGTGCACACTTTCATTCAAGTATCTATATGAGTGAATCTGAAAGTAGAATAGTTGGATCTCATTCTTGTGGAGATAGTTTCACTTTACATGTGCAGAAGCAACACATAGATGCTTCTGTTTCTTTATACCCTCATTGACTGGACATCTGACAGGCTTTGGTACTGGTAAAAGGTGTGAAGTTTGGTCTCCTTGTGCTTTATATATTTCTCTTCTAAATAGTGATTCTGAGAAACTGTCAAACACTTACGGGACATTGCTTTTTTTTTTTTTGAGAAATGCTTTTAATCTAAGTAATTAATTTCACTCATGGAATTATTTTCAACATTTTTAATATGTTGATTACATCTTGCTACTGTTTTGGAGTTTTTGTTTTTTGTTTTTTTTTTTGTATAAGTACCGCATCAGCTTCCAATAGATGTGACATAAATAATTTATAAGGACAAAAGATATGTACTATCCTAAAATTTTACAAGTTTCAGTTCGTGATCAGTTGGCTCTGTTGATTTAAGACCTGTGAAAAGGCAGAAAGTTGGAATGTGTGATGCAGAAAACTTGCTTCTCCTGGTTTTTGAGGAAGGAGAAAGAGAAGAGGGAGCAGCAAGGGAGTTGAGAGAAAGAATGGAAAAGACGGGAGGGGTCAGGAAGGAGGGGGAGCAGAACAGGGTGGTAAGGAAGAGGCTGGAGCCCGAGTGATTCCTTCAAGGCTGTGAACTCTTTGACCTTGTTTACTTCCATCTGATTCCTGAAGACCCTTTACCGCTACCTTGGTGGTCACTAGGTCTTTGACACTTGGTCTCTGCGTGAACTTCAGATTAAGCTGTAGAAAGTATTCATAAGCAGCATTGGCCCATTTTGTTTCCTTGTGGTATTGCTGGTTTGGCTGTTAGAGGACAAATTAGGAAGTGTAACAGTTTCAATTTTTAGGAAGAGTTTAAAGAGAAGTCCTGTTATTCTGTAAATGATTGATGAGATTTACCAGCAAAGTCAACTGGTTTAATTCAAGCCTACAGAGTCTACCGAGTTCTCAGGCATCTCGGACTACAGAGTGTGGCCCTGTTTCAACTCCTACCCAAGACAACTAACTACTTGACTTGCTTTTACACACACACACACACACACACACACACACACACACACACACACAGAGAGAGAGAGAGAGAGAGAGAGAGAGAGAGAGAGAGAGAGAGAGAGATAGGGAAGGAGGGAGGGAGATAGAGAGAGGGAGAGAGAGAGAGACTTTTCTTTGTCTAGAGAATCTTGACTAATGTATCTGGTAAGAGAGGGAATTATGTGTGAATAGTATAAAAAAGAAACTAATTTAGCATCTGAGAACTCTGAAAAAGAACAGCATGGCCTCAAATGCTTGCTTTCACATACAGATGAGGAAATCTGAGATAAGTCTGTGAGGATGGCTACAGTTTTACCAAGAAAAGATGCCTGGAGGAGAAACAGAGGCAGATTCAGGAATACAAAGTGAACTGTTCCTCAGCAGAAAGATGAGTTCAGTTATTAGGTAGATAAGATTGTTCTAGGCATTGAACCAAATCTTTATGGCCACTATTATAATACAGAACAAGGGGGAATCAGTCATAGAATTTACTTGATGTCATGGTAGACCAGGAGTTGGTCGAGACAGAGCCAGGCAGACTCAGTATGGTTGGATTTGTGGTGGCAAAGATGTTATACCTATGTTGAGGGACCCCGAAAGACCACCAAGGAGCTGGATTCCATTGTAAACACACAAGTGTATTCTTTTGGACAGGTTCAAACAAACCTGGGTCAAAACCCTTTGTTCCAGTACAGTGGAGGGTTTTGGTCATGAGCCCAGAGGTGAAGGTTTTTTTTTTTTTTTTTTTTTTTTTTTTTTTTTTTTTTTTTTTTTTTTTAAAGCATATGTAAGTGGGGTGCTACACTTCTTGGCAGTCTTGACATTTCAGGATTGGGTAAGGGGTATGGAGTACAGTAACTATTGGCTATACTTCTGGCAAGAACTCAAGCCCTGAATCTATTGGCTCTCAGGCCCATTCTTCCTAGATTCTTAGACCTTAGCCCTGCCCTCATGTATTAAATGGTCTTTTTCTGGAACAAAGTTTTGTAATGATAAATCCATGTGTTTACAAAACATATAGTTATTATTAATCATTAGCAGCTGATTATATAAAATATTGAGATTTATTAAAGGGTTTATATGGAACACTCACCAATATGAGAAACTGAACAGTTGGGCAATTCCTGGAAAGATGGACTGGTCCACATGGCAGAAGCAGGTCTGGTCCTTTTTCCAAGAGCAAAACAGGAAGAGAGACAGCTCTTAAACTGGTCTGGCCACACCCCATACATGGGTCCTCAAGGGCCAAAGGCCACACCTCTAAGTCAAGGTGATATTTCCTGATTCCCACCACACAAGGTAGATGTTTTGGAGCAAGACAGATAAAGGGAAGATTGACAGTGTTGTCTTGAGATCCCCAGAGACCATCAAGGAGCTGTTTTCCCAATGCAAGCATACAAGAGTCTTCAATATCAAGTTCAAACCCAGTCCATGACCCTGTATTCCAATGTGGTGGATGGAGGAAGTGTAGCACTGAGCATAGGGTGAAAAGGAGAAACAAAGCAAAACAAAAACACAAGCCGGAAATTATATGCTTCGGCATTTTGGGATTGAATAAAGGGATATGGGGTAAGGTAGTTTTTGAAACTATTGGTTAAACTTTCAGCGGGAAACCATAGTCTGCTGACAGGGTATCTGTAAGGGCCAAAAGCCATGGGCAGGATGTCTGCCAAAACATTTGGACCTCATTAATTCTTATTGCCCCGTTTCCTAATTGGCTGTTTGTAACTTTACCTGTTTGAATGTAACTTTACCTGTTTGAATGGCTCTTCCCTAAGATGAAGTCTGTAAAGTTATGTCTAGGCCTTAACAATTGGATATAGATTCACAGGACAAGGAAACGTAAAAAGTAAAAATTCAATAATTGTAGGAACTGACATAAAGGTAACAGTGAGAGTCTGGAGAAGACAGTTTGTGGTCGTGGACAACGACTTTTAGCTTCACCATACATGTTAGCTTAGCATGAGTGTCAGCGTGACGCTATTTGGCGTACAGGTTGAGATATAGCAGTGAAAAAGTGCCAATCTAGAGATATCCTTCTCAACAGTCATGTGTGATGAAGAAATAGTTGGATTTAATTTATATTCTGATTCTGTTATAGAAAAATGGAAAAGAGGAATAATATGGCTAAGTGTGCCATCCCTAGAGTCATCTGTCTTTGCAACAGGATTTTCTGCTGTCATGGAGGCAGTCTGTAGAATTTACGCTGGACCTAGGATCTGAGGACTCTGTACTTTTATACATGAATGAACCAGAGAGCAATGATCGCAGGAAGGTTGTTTGAATTTAGGAAAAAAAAATGGAAATAAGTGTCACTAAGCACGTACTAAATATTAATAAAGTATTTCTTTTCCAGAACTTTCTCAGGACAGACCAATTTAATCAATACCCACCATGCACTATGGATTATATCTGGGAAGGCAAAAAAGCAAGGCAGAAGACAAGACCCAGACTCAGGCTACACTGACCATACTGAGTTCCATAGCTGTGTCCTGATATCCAACAGGAATAAACACATCTTATAAATCCAATATAAATGTTTGTTGTAGGCGGCACAAAATCACATCCAAAAACAATTCAGGGAACAAAATGCACCTGAAGTTAAAGGCCTTCTGCCTTTTTCCTGGAGCCTCTCCACAGTTCTCCAAGGCATTATTCACCATATGTCATTCTTTTGATCATATCCTGATCAGTTTCTGCTCTTTCAGTACATAGCTACTGAGTTTGTGCGTGCCTATGAACCATGTACAATGAAGGCCATGAAAATGCAAGTGTTTAGTTTCTATTTAATCCATTATGCATGTATTTAGAGCAGTGATTCTCAATTTGTGACTTGTAGCTCCTTCACAGGGGTCTCCTAAAACCATGGGAGAAAAGATGTATTTCCATTGATCTTAGAAATGGAGACACCACTCCTCTATCTATCTCCAAGAGATATGCAGATATGCTTACATATGAATACCTGGCATGATGACATCATTGTGCCAACCCTGTCACATACACCCCAATCAAATATAGGTGTATGTGACAGTGTTGGCAATATCATGTACTTATGTGGACCAGTCACACCTGTGCAGAGAGCAGCTACTGTGTTGAAAGTAGTAATATTGTAGGTAAAAATGATACTTCATAAATTCTAATTAGTGAATAAATGGAATGTACCATAAAATCAACTACTGAAAATATGTATATAAAATCTGTACCATGGGAACTTAATCTGGATGCTGATCAATCTTTATATATTCAGCTCTGGTTGCTGTGAATACTGCCCCATTGGATAGTAACAGGTATATAAAAAACAAACAATTGAAAAACCCAAAACAACACAGAAGTTGGTAAATCATAGGGAACTTTTATGACCTTATTGATGGAACTATGCCATGTTTCATCTTTTGAATTATTAAAACTATTGTTATATATTATTTTTGTTGGAAAACTATCTCTTGACAATAGATTATGTAGAGAAGAACGTTAAAGAAACAAAAATTGTAGGATAGTCTTTATGTATGCTGTGACTATGTTGCTACCATTGGCTAATAAAGAAGATGTTTTAGCCCATGGCAAGAAATCCAAGCAGAGAAAGCAGAAGGGCAAAGTCTGGGAGACACAATTTAGCTGCCCAAGAAACAAGATGGGACTGTACTGGTTTAGCCACCGGCCATGTGGCAACACATAAATAGAAATGGGTTAATTTAACATGCAAGAGCTAGTTAGTAATAAGCCTAAGCCATAGGCAAACAGTTTGTAGTTAAGCCTCTGAATATATATAAGTTTCTGAGAAATTATTTTATAAGTGGCTGCGGGACCATGGATGGGAGAGGTTTATCTGGACCACAGGGCTAGGCAGACTGAGAAACTTCTATCTACAAATTATAGTGAGGATTTGTAACAATAAGGTTTCTTGGTCCTGGGCAGCCAGAAGTCTGGACCCGTAGACCTGCAGCCCCAGACCCCTTAGCCACCACCACTGTTCAAGCCCCCAAAATGATTCAGACGCTTTATATTAGCTTCATGCTGTTTGGTCTATGGCTCAAGTACATTGCTAGCTAGTTCTGACATCTTAACTCAACCCATTTCCATTATTCTGTCTGCCATGTGGCTCTGTGGCTCACCTGTGTTCCTCACACGTTTCTTCTTTGGCGGCTGGCTCGGTCTCTCTGACTCAGGCCTGCTTCTCCTACCTATGTTGTGATTGCCCCTCCTACTTTTTCTATGGTGCCTGTCATGGGCCAAAGCAGCTCCTTTATTTAAGATTGATATTCACAGCATACAGAAAGACATTCCCACATCACCTCCCCCTTTCTGTCTAATCAAAAAGGAAGGTTTCAATTTTAACATAGCAAAATTACATATAACAAAATAGTCATCAAGCAAAAATTAGAGTTACAATATCTAGTCTATTTGTATTTAGCAAAATTAAAGAAAATACTCTATCATCTACCTTATCCTTATGAATCTAAAGTTTCATACCCAATATACCTTTCAAATAACTAAGAAAAACTATACCTATAACTATCTGATTTTTAACTACATCAAAGACCACAGAAGGATATATTTACCCAAGTAAACTGGAAGTGCAAGCAACTTCCAAAATCTAGAAATGACAGAGATGATACCTATCTGCTTGAACAGTCACCCAAAGTTCCTTTATAAAGTTGGGGCATCCATCTTCAGCCCACAGGCCCAGAGTCTCTTTTCATTTCAGTGAAGCAGGAAATCTGTTCTGTCCATTCTGGAATAATTCATCAATCGTTTATCCTTGTGTCCTGAAGAATATCTGAAAGTTTTCTCTGCAAAGCAGGAACCTGAAGGACCATCTCAGCTTGTCTGTCAAAGTTCAGAGGTCACTTTCCTATGGAACCTGCATGTCCAGTACAAATAGCATACTATCAAGCAGTCAATACAACAGGTTCATGTCCAATGGCTAACTGATGCCACAAAGAAATTAATCTCCATATGGATTTTCTTCGATGCCCATTTTTATCTTGAAGTAAATTGGTGCTGCCAGAAGCTAACCTGTCTCACTGTCCAGAAAAGTCTAAGTTCTTAAAACATTTTAAATGCCATATTCTGTAGGTCTTATAAGTGCTTGAAGATTTCCTATCTAATTGAATTATATCTTTGTATACCTAAAAATCTAACTAACGTGCATTTCTCAATTATACGTTACAATTTTAAATCAGTTACATAAACATCATATCTTAAACAAGAGTAGAAAAATACATACAGCATAAGAGAATTGACCTTAAATTTGTATCAATAAACCAAAATCCATACCAATGTAAAACATTTTGAGATTAACAGCTGATTTCCTGATCTAAGTAAATTCAATAATCTAATTTCTTTTAAAAAAATCATTCATATACCATATCCCCTTTTTCTTCTTAGAAAGGGATCAACTATGACCAATAACCATTTATAATGAAAACAAACATTTATAAACAGTATTTTAAGAATTTGGGCATAGTTTTCCATTACTACTTCCTACTAATTATGGGGTGTTGGAAATCTCATGTGTTCTTGAGATTGGATCATAGTCTGAAGTTGATATGGCCATCTCTTCCCATCAGAGATTTTTTTCAGGGGGTCTTGGTTGATGAAACCATATTTTCCTGGAAGCAATCCACAGGTTCTCATCTTCTGTGGAAACAAAAGCAGAACTCTTCCAAATCAAAATACCTTTAAAATATATATTCTTGTTTAACTTAGTAGTCTTTGCATTTACAATCTACTGTCTTTCTGCAGTTAGCTCACTAACACTTAAAAAATTAAAAGAAAACACAATAATAACCAAAAATCCAGATTTTGTGTCTATTTTCCATCTTTACCTGGCTTATTATATTTTTATTACTCTATTTCTCTTTTTTAGGGACTTACTCTACCCTCTTTCTTTTCTCTGAAGCCTATGTACCTTTTACACGCATTGTAACCCACTTACAGGTTGGTTTTTTTTTTTTTTTTTTTTTTTTTTTTTATCTGAATCTGTTCTATTGTGAATCCGTAATCATCTTCCAACCAGAAGAGCTTTTTACAATACTCAAACTCTCTTAAAGAGCCACATAGTTTTTGCAAATAAAACTGAATCAGTAAGTTCTCTTAAAGGGACCGCATCTCTGTTGGCCACTAGCAAACAAGCAGACCCAAGAAAATGCTGCTACTAAGAAACTGCCTTTGTTTCCTTTTTGTTCAAAGCAAACAGAAATCTAAAATCAATCACATGCTACTGACTCTTCTGTAAGACTTTGGAAACTGGCCTGGTTGCAGCTTATGCTCCCAGCTGCAAATCCATGCTATCTCTGTACAATGACCTACTTCAGATACACAATTTGGAAACTGCTTTGGCTCAGTTTCTGTGCTAAAACCCTTTTAAACTTTCTCAGGCTTTAAGTGGATATTTGGCCCACATTGAGCGCTATCTGTTGCTATAGGGTTTCTGGTCCCAGGCGGCCAGAGGTCCAGAGCCACAGACCTGCAGCCCCAGGCCCCTTAGCTGCCACCACTGCTCAGGCCCCCAAAATGATTCAGACACTTATATTAACTTCATGCTGTTTGGCCTATGGCTCAGGCACATTGCTAGCTAGTTCTTACATCTTAACTCAACCCATTCTCATTAATCTGTCTGCCACATGGCCCCGTGGCTCACCTGTGTTCCTTACATGATTCTGTGGGCAGCTGGCTCAGTCTGTCTGACTCCGCCTTGCTTCTCCTACCTATGTTGTGATTTCCCCTCCTACTTTTTCTATGGTACCTGTCATGGGCCAAAACAGCTTCTTTATTTAAAGACTGATATTCACAGCATACAGAAAGACATTCCTACATCAAGGATTCTTTTACAATATGATTTTACTTCAATAATTAAAGCAGGAATTGAGAAATCACAGTGTACTATTTATTGTGAAGTTCTATCAGCTGAATCTATGAAGCTAAACACACTAAAACACCATTTTAATAACAGCATCTGAAATTTTCTGGCAAAGATATCAACTGTTTTGGAAGCAAAGCTGATGGACTCAAAAAAGCCAAAATTGACACTGGTAGCAAGTACCACAAACAGATATAGATCCATTGAAGCCTCATATTTTGAGGCACTCAGGATAACCAGGGCTATGAAATCTCACACAGTTGCTAAAGATTTGCAATTGCCAGAGGCCAAAAGACATTGTTCAAGTTATGAACAGAGACAGGTTTGTCACACATTTGAGTGAAGTCTTATTATTTAATAATATTATCTGTAGAATAGTATATGACATGCCTGCTGATACAGTGATCAAGTGGTCCAGAAAATTAAATCTATTGTACTCCAATATTTAGTATCCAGCTTGATGATTCTACAGACTTTGCGAACTGTTCACACTTACTAGTTTATGAGAGGTGTATTAAAAATGGCAACTTTAAGGATGAGTTTCTTTTTTTTGCCAACTTCTTGAAACAATAACTTCTGCACATGATATATTTGACACAGTTGGTTTATTTCTAAAAGAGCATAAACTCTCTAGGGAAACAACTGTGGTGTTTACACAGATGGTGCTCTGGCTGTGCTAGGATGTTGATCTGGATTTGAGCTTTTGGTACTGAGTGAGTCACCAAAAGTCATCGGAACTGACTGCATGATTCATTGGCAAATATTAGCAATGAAGACAATGCCCTAGGAGTTACAAGAAGTCATGGAAAGTATGAATTCTGTCAGTTTTAACAATTTAATAAGCAAGCACTTTAAACAGTTGACTGCTTTCTTAGCCATGCTACAAGTCGGATATACAAACAAGGCTATTTCACTCTGAATAGAGATGACTGTCAAGAGTGAAAGTTTTAAAACTTGTTTTTAAGCTTCATGATGAACTTAAAACAGTTTTAATCAGAAAGCAAGACCACAGTTCAAAGCACTTTTCAGCAATGAACTGCAGAAACGAGTTTACTTGGTTATTATCTTAGCCATTTTGAATGAGTTAATTTTTTTACTGCAAGGACCAAACGCGACAAGCCTTGATTTGTCTGAAGCATCCAATCATTCCAAATAAAACTTCAGCTTTGGAAAAAAAAAAAGCAAATTGGATCATAATAGAATTCACATGTTGCCTACCTTGTCTGCTTTTTTCGAAGAACATGACACTGAACCAGACAAAAGGATTATGATGATAATCTATGTGAAAAAGCACTTACACATGCTTGCAGATGAAATTTAACTATAAATTCCAAGTCTACCTCACACCCCATTTGTACTTTCCAGAAACCCATTCACAGTCAAAGTTGAAGATGTCCTTGAGACAGCACACTTATTAACAGTGGTGCAGCAAGAACTGATTTCTTTACAATGCCAGTTACAACGTTCTGGATCAAGTGTTAGCAGCCATATCCTGTTCTGTCTGAGACTGTGTTGTGCCTTCTTCTTCCATTCCAACATCTGTCTTTGTTAAGGAGAGTTTTCCGGCTTGCTGGTTACCAATTCTAAATACAGAAGTAGACTTGTTGGGGAAGAGGATCTCCATTGTGCTCTTGCAAAGACTGCCCCAAGAATTTTTGATGTGATGAGAAAGAAGCATCTCCACCTTCCACTGTGACACATACTGTCACAAATGTAGTAATGTAGTTTACTGTTATTATGTTAAGACTATTACCCATGCTATACTATGCTTCAAGACAAAACTTCATTTATTTGTAATTAGAAACAAATATTTCACAGTATATAATTATATGCTATTATTGTGATTAATCACTATGCTCAAATCATGTTCAATTTGTAACAATGAAAATATATCATACATACCAGATATGTACATTATGATTCATAACAGAAAAAATTATAGTCATGAAGTAGCAATGAAAATAATTTTATGGCTGGAGGGTCAGCACATCATGAGGAGCTGTACTAAAAGATCACAGCATTAGGAAAGTTAAAAACCACTGAATTAGAGGGTGCAGTGTAATTATTTCACATATGCAAACTGACATATTGATATACAAGTTAGAATTAGGGTAATTAACATATTTGTGTGCTGTGAGTCTTCTTTCAGTCCCTTCCCCTCCTCAACTGTGGTTCCCTAGCACACAATGACCATTAGTCTACTCTATTTGTGGGTCATCAAATTTCTACCATTTTTACCTCAGTCAGAATATCTACTTTTTGTCTTTGAATTCCTGATTTTAGAAACTTTAGTGAATTTATCTACTATTTCTGGCTTTATTGAGATATAATTGACAAATATAATTACATGTACTTAACATGATGATTGGATGACATATATGTAATGAAGAGACTGCATTCATGTTAGCTAACCCATCTGTCACTTCACAGCTTGTGTGTGTGTGTATGTGTGTGTGTGTGTATGGTGATAACATTGGAGATCTGCTTTGTTAACTGTTACATAAGAACTGTAATGGGCCAACAAGATGGTTCTGCAGTAAAAGTGCTTCTTATGCAAATATGAATGTGAATTTGATCCTCAGATCCCACTGTGGATGGAAAGAACTAACTTCTGAAAGTCAAAAGAATTTCATACTCCTGTTATGGTATGTGTGTGCTATCACTTGCACACACACACACACACACCACACACACACAAACACACACATATACACATACATATATACACACATACATATATACATACACACACCACACACATATACACACACCACACACACATATACACACACACTACACATACACACACATACACACACACATATATATGCACACATACACACACACCATATGTAAAATATAAATGAAATAAGTTGTCTACAGTTTATGAATACAGTGTCTTTTTTTTCAATTGTTTATGAGACACGGTTTCTTTATGTAGCTCAGTCTGGTTTTGATTTCACAAATCCTCCTGCTTCAGTATCCTAAGTGCTGGGACTGCAGGTTGGTGCCTTCATACCTGGTTCTATGTGATGTTTTGATACATGTGTTCCATTGTATAGTGTTCAAATCATGGTAAACATATTTATCTTCTAAAACATTCCTTTTGATAAAAACATTCAAATTCCTTTGTTTTATATTTAACAAAATACACAGAAGGTTACCATAGTTACTCACTATAGTGAATTTATGTTGTTACATTGTAAACCATTGTCTCGCCTATGAGTTTAATAAAAAGCACTGATTGGCAACAGGAGGACAGGAAATGTGGGAGTGGCTACCAGACTAAGAAAACTCTGGAAACAGGAAGAACAGAGCAGAAATGCCACAGAGAAGCCAGAAAGCAGAGGACAACTATGCTGCTCTGAGAAAGGTACTGAGCCAACATGGCTGAACATAAGAATCATGGGTTAGATGATGAACAAGAGCTATCAAGTTCTATGCCTGGGCCCCAGGTCAATCAGCGTACAATTAATGTAAGCATCTGTGTATCTCTGTGGGACTGCAGGTCTGCAGGTCTGCAGGTCTGTGGATCCAAACCTTGAGGTTAGGCTGGAAAGTCTGGGCCAGAAACCTCATACAACAACTCATCATGTATTAGTAAACAAGAGTTCCTTATTTTTACCTAACTATAACTTTGTGCCCACTGCCCACCCTCTGTGTATTCTCTCTTCTCCTTCTTCAGTCTTGCCAATCACATTACTGCTTTCTGCTAGCGTGTGTTTTTATATCCCATATATAAAGGGCATGGTTAAGTTACATCTTTCTTTACCTTGCAGTTCTTCAGGTTCACTCACGTTGCTGAAAATGATAGAGTTCTTTTCTTTTGAAATGATGAGTCATGTTTAGGTGCATTTTGACTTCTGCACATCATTTTAATTCATTTATCCATTGATAGACCCTTAGGTCTATCCATGTCCTAACTATTGTAACACTTCGGTGAACATGGAACTGTAATATTTTTTAACACAATCATTTCTAACCAAAGAAGTGAGATTTTGGATCAGATGGAATTTATTCTTTTGGCATTTTGAGGAATATCCATATTATTTTCTGTTACTGCCTTTCTAATTTATATTCCCATAGCAGTGCCCAACTATTCCCTTTCTCCACTCTCCTATCAACATCTTATAGTAAACTCTCAACTATTTTTTTCAATTGGTAGAAATTCAGGAACATTGAAACTAATTTTAAATATACATTTACAGGTCATTGATTAGAGACAGTAGATAAATCTGAGGAAATGATATGTAAAGTGGCTTCAATGGGCAATTTTCAGCCACCAGGGAGCTTGCATGGTCAGACCACTAAGGATATGTGTGAGTCCTGTAGGTCATCAGGTGTTTCCACTACTGCCGTCATTTGAGTAACAAACACAGGCTCACACTTTACAGTGCCTGTTTACACAATATTCGAATACACACAATTGTTCATTCAAATTCTTATTAATGCAGGCTCATTCTCCTATGTGGAAGTTAATTAGTTTCCCTTTCAAGTGAAATTTGGGATTCAGGAATTCAAATAGTCTGTTGTCAGCAGACTATCAGGGATCCACCACTTGGGGAATCACCACTGCAAATCCTCCACAGCTGGGAAGGATATGCACCAACATGCCCAGCCTCCTCCTGCTGCTCTTCCCTTGAAAATCTCTTGAGCCTGGAGGCTAAGTCATGCTTTCATGTGATATTTCACTCCCACTTACTCTCTGAAAAGGAGGAGATTTGAAAGCCCTGATAGAGGATTTATGGAGAACTGGGGGTGTGGTCCCAGATTTCTTTGGAAAGGAAGGACTTGCAGGAAAAGGCATTTGTTTCTCAGGAAGATGGGTCAGACAAGTAGGCAGGAACCGGAAGCTTTAAGAGTCATTGGCCAGTCTAGTGAAGACCATTATGAATGGTTGGCCTGAAATGTGACTGGATAATAAGTGCCAGAATTCAATGCATGGCTAGGCAGAGCTAAGATGCGCTTCATTGTATGGAGGCTATTGCTCAGTGCTTGGAGCCTGGGCTAGAATTCTCCTGGTCATTTGGGATGACAGTTTTGGTCAAAGCATACTGGCAGTGCAAGGAGTTTTTGCAGTCTGGAATAGAGCCTTTAAACCAGTCTTCCACTTCTTCTGAGATGTGGCATGAGCTCAGTTTCTGTTTCTTTGGATGGTTCTGTCAACACCACTTGGGGAGCCTAGAAATGTGTCTTATCTAGTGCCTAGAAGCTGAGGTTAGGGACTTTCCATCTGTAGGAAGGGCAGGACACAGTCAGGCTGTTTTGCTGGTAATTGAGGGTTGAACACTTCACAGTAGGTGTTCTGGAGGCAGCATTGAGAACTTGTTGAGACCCACCTTCTAGATGTTGACACATCAGCTTCTTAACAGCAGGGGTTAGGTCATAGTTTCTCCTCACAGAGGCTTGAGGGAACCCATGGCAGTGAGATTATCAACTCTATATGGCCATGGAGATGAGCAGTGGGTTCAGGAATCTGACTAGAAGGTACTGAAGGGGACACAGGTCTGCTGCCAGGTTTCCTGATGGATAGCAGACTAGTTTGAATACAGTCTAGAACAATCTCTTCCTGTTATGTGAATGACCCAGGTAGCTGGAGTTCAGCCACATTCATACGGCTTTGCTGTTTCCTCTTTTGGCGTTAGGAAAGTCTTCTATTATTTATCTTGCCATTATCTTTGATCTGTCTGTCTCACTACTTGGCTTATGAGGTCTGAGTTGTTAGGATACTGGGTCTTCTGTGAGTCCTGGGTTTCCTTCTTTGCACTCAGAAAATGTAGGACCACATTCCCATGCTAGCACATGACAAGACAACTCCTGCTTCTTGCAGTGTGGTCTCAGACCCCACCATCTTTGCATTTCACCCTCGAGATCTATTGTGGTGGAAGAATCATATGCTCAGTCAGTGCCCCTGCTTTTCCAGTGCAGTATGAGCTTTAATGGGTTGGTGGTATGATGACCTGCCTCCTGCCTCATGCCTTTAGAGTCAGGGTAGCCTTCTTCTGTAGCAGTATGTTTCTGGTCCATGCTTTCCAGCCTAGCCCTAAGGTTTTGACCTGCTGTTCCACAGAGACACAGAGATGCCTGTATTAATTTTATGCTGATCAGCCTATGGCTTGGGCATATTGCTAGCTAGCTCTTGCTCTTAAACTAACCCATGATTCTTATCTTGTTTAGCCATGCAGCTTGGTACCTTTTCTTAGACCACTGTTTCATCTTCTTTCCTCTGTGTCTGCTGGCATCTTTGGTGGTGTCTCTTTGGCATCTGTGCTCTGCTCTTCCTATTCCCAGAGTTTTCTTAGTTGGACAGCTCTGCCTACACTTCCTATCTGCCTTTGGCCAATCAGCATTTTTTATTAAGCCCGTAGGTGGGACAATTATTTACAGTGTAACAGAACATAGTCCCCACTACATTCTTCAGCTCTTAGTTTTGGAGTTCCCAGATTTAGCTAGCTTCCTGCTGTCTTTCATCATGTTCTGCTAGAGGTACAACACAAAGAAAGATATTGCTTTCAGGATATTGGTGGAAAGAGAAATCTAGAGCAATTGATTTTCAAAATTAATTTATTCTATATGTTATTTTTTGTGTCTGATCAGCTTGATTTATGACTATTTCATCTAGATATTTTGTACCTACTTTAATGAAAAAGATTTATCTATATTTTTTCCCACTAATTATTTTTGTCAAAGTACGTTAGTCTTATAAAAGAATTTGGCATTCCCCGTTTTCCAGAGTAAGTGTACAGAAACTTAGTTTGTAGAAAAGCAGTGTTATTATTATTATTTAAAAATATTTGAACATCTACTTTATTTGCTTGGATTTGAGATACACTCCATGGGAGAGGATTCATGTCTGGTACTGTAATCATAGTCAAAAGCCAGTAAGTGGTTGTTTAGAATATAGACTCTAGTGGGGAAGCTGCTGCAACTGTTATATTGCTACATGGACACAATATTCTTGTCAAAATTTGCTTTTAAATATTTATCTTTATGCTTATAGGTTAGGGTTCCTGGCAGTTTTTGTCACAGAAGTGCCTTTTTGTAGTAAATAGCAGTTACTGTAGAGACTTATGGCTGATGAAATTTCTGACAATAGTGATTGTTGAATGCACAGCTATAAATGAGCTTGGGGAACATCAAGGTTGATAGGCTGAAAAAAAAATTAAGATCTGGAGAAGGGGATAGAGTGCTGTGGAATTCTTCCTCCTGGGCATGGTCTAGCCATTGACTTTTTTGGCTCTTAGCAGCTGTAGGCTGTATATGCTGTAATCTATGTAGATTGCAGACCTGTCAACATTTCATTATAGGAATTTGTTGCTATGGGGGAGGGTCTTATGAAGCCTACACATCCCTGAGGTTTTTGACCCATGGAAAAACATTTCCTTCATAGATGTAGCCACTGGTAAATTGCCTATTCACCTGAAAATAATCTCTCACTCATACTTCTGTGAACAACCTCAGTGAAATTCACTGAACACAAGGACATGAAATGAAAACGGGTTATTTAAGAAGAAGGGTTTTAGTGGGAATGGATATAGACTAAGAAAGAGTACTGAGGCGACCATGACCAAAATACAACCTATCCATGTATTAAAATGTCATAATAAAACCCATTATTATTTATTCTTGACATATATTAATAAAAATCTTTTAAAATGTTGTTACAAATGTTTTTGTTTAGCTGTTTAATAGCTAAATGTTGTTTTTGTGCTTTTAGCCAATAAATGTTTGTATACATTTTTGTGGTGTAGTATGACATTTTGATTCACATATATTCAATAATCATAATCAGCACAGGTTAATTAGTGTATCTCCTAAAATTTTGACCATTTCTTTATGATAAGTACACTCATAACTATTTGGAGATAACAAAAGAAATTATTGTAAATTATATTCATTCTGCTATGCTATAGAACCTCAGAACTTATTCTTCCAGTCAAATATCACCACACTGATTTTTATTAAATATACAGTATGTCATAATATCACAATATCCGTTATATTCACTGGTTAATCTCCTATTCCCACTGCTCTGGTCTCTGGTCTATATTGTTCTATTTTCAACCTCTATGTGATAATAAAATCATGGAGTATCTGCCTTTCTGTCTTTGACTTATTTCACATAATGCATTTTTCAAGTTTACTTAACCTATTTTCATATTGTAATTGATAAGGTTTTATTCATTTATAACTGAATAGTATTTTATGTAATATATATACATATCTATCTGTCTGTCCATCATCTACCTATCATATATGTATTATCTATTTATGTATTCACATCTTTATCTATTTGGGCACCGAGAGACAGTTAAGTTGATTCCATAGCGAATTCCAAAACGAAGGCTTTTGTAAATGATGCTTCAGGAGACATGGAAGTGCAATCTGAGTGTGTGTACTTTGTTTCTTCCAGGTAAATACCTTGAAGGACTACCAGCCTGTTTCTGAGGTAGTAACCTTTTAATTTCAGTTGGCCTCTCTATATCTGTCTATCATTATAATAGCAAAAGCTAACATATTTGATAGCAAAAGTCAGTAATTCTGAAGACAAAGGAACTGTTAAACAATTAAAAATAGTTAAAATAAAGTTGACTTGGTTTCAATATAAAAGCTACTACTTTAAGGAGTTCATTCAATAAAAAGTCACATTTTGACTATTTCTTTTAACTATTTATGAGAAGGCATTAAGAGCAGAATATCACTTTCTTATAATTCAGAGGATGAAAAACTACCAAGCTATATTTATTTTCAAACACAATAAATAACATAAAAATGTGAAGAATAGGTGAAAGCATCTGAGAAAAACATTGTTGTCTTCCTCAACCCTCAGGAAGATGTTAGTTTAGTAAGAAAACAATCCTAGGTAGTGTTTGGAGGACCTCATAGTGAACAGTGTTTGGAAAGTGTTGTTCTTTAGTCTAGGTTAGCGTTTTAATTGGCACTGCTATTTTAAGAAAAATGTATAGCTCTTCTTTCATAGCAGAAGTTTGCTTTATGTTTCATGTTCCTAGAATTGATTTTGATCACAGATTGTACAGATGTAAGTGGGTTTATGTATAAGAACATTTTGACATTTGTAAGATGTGGGAACCCAAAAGAAGTAAAAGTTGTTTTAAAAAAGTTTTTGGCTAGAAAATCTCCTTAATGACTCTATAGGCTTGCTTCAGTCTCGTGGCCTCCAGTATCAGCTCTGTTCTCAGCAGGCTCTGCTTACCACATTTCTCCTGAATTCTAACCCTTGTCTCTAAAATCCATGGGAATAGAATGCTTAGTTTACTTTGGTTTGAGCCTAAATGAACTCTTTAAAAAAAATCTCTTTAAAGAAACCCATTAAGAATCCTCCCACCCTGCAAGTGCTCTGCCAAGACTAACTGAAAGCCACAAAAGATTTAGGGTTGGTTCTAAATTGGAACCTGTGTGGGCCTTAAACTCAACAAAAATTCATCTTTATCAGAGACTCGGAATATTAAAGAGCGGAACACAAAGTCATTTTCTAGACCCAAGAGAGTGTGGGTCAAAACCATGAAATTCTACAAGGGAATTCTTCAAATGGAAGATTTTTCTTTTTACTTTTTCCTCCCCTATAAGTTAAATGAAAGAACCACAGAAATTTCCTCTAGAGAAGGATCGGGTCTTAAGGAAGAAATCCAACACCTCCATTGAATTCTTTGTGATCTGGGCCTTTTCATGCCTCCTATTGTCTTGTGAAGTGAGTGACTACAGTGATGACTAGCTCCGCATCTGCTTATATTAAAGGAAAAAAATCCTTGTTTTATTCTCTAAGTCTGCAATGATAGAAACAGCTTCCATCATAAGTATTTCTTCTGTGTAGTATGAGAATAGTTATATGGAGTTTAAATTATTACTATTATTATTATTATTATTATTATTATTATTATTATTATTACTATTGTTCAAGCACTGGGTTATTAGCTCTGATTTTTATAAGAGTCTATTTGAGGCTTAGAAGAGGAACGCAGCTGTTGCAGAGAATGGCTAAACTTCCCACTTCCAAAATCTATATTCTCAATTGTGTTCTGCTTCCTCCACATCCCAGACTCACCATTAGTGACACACCTTACAGGTACTCTCATGAAGGAAGAAGTTTAACCTAGCAGGTCTGTCAAGCAGAGCCTACCTGCCTCACTCTTTACCCTTTGAATGTTTAAACAACAATAGGATTGCATATTCTGTAGTATTGCTTTGGAATGTTTAACTGCAAGCCATGGAATGCAGTGAAAACTAGCATAAAATGAAATATGGCATCCGGTAAAGTCAGACTCAGAGACTAGTTATACCTGTTCATGTGTTATTCTACCTTCCAGAACACCAGGGAGAAAGAACCCCTCCTGCTGCCTGCTGAGGCCTCTCTACACTGCCGTGGCCTCTCCATTTTTTTTTCCCCTGAGTAAACAAAAAGCAGAATTCTGGAAGTTAGTTAGAAAGCTTTAAATTCCCCTGCTTTGTCTGTTAGTAAATACTCATTGGCTGCCTAATGTGTTATTTACTGATGAGTAGTACTAAGAAAATTCTGGATTTTATTTGAGAACAACGTAAGACTGTATTAGCTATTAAAATGATAAGAACATATATCTCATTTCAGTATTAGCAAAGAGCCAAAAATGATTTCAAGTAGATGGTGTAGATAGATGTTCTCCCATGGGAAATATTCTGGGAGCTTGGCAGTAACAATGGAGAAAAAGAATGTCTCTGGAGGCATATGCTCTCTAGGGGAACTTGGTTTCCCTTGGAATGACCCTGACCTCTCTACTGTGAAAATGTGTGTGTCCCTTGCCTGATAGAGATCCATGGATTGTGTAAAGGAAGTTTATTTGATAGGTTTTTCTTGTTTTGTTTTATTTGCTACAGAATGGTCTGTTTATCAAATGATTATAAACAACTAGCCAGATGGTAGTGACACATGCCTCGAATCCTAGCATTTGGGAGGCAGAGGCAGGTAGATTCGAGGCCTCAGTGAGTTCCTGGTTCACAAAGACCAAAGACAAAAAACAAAACCCCCCCAAAAACAACAATAAACAATAACAAAAAATATCTTAGTTTAAGAAGTTCATTTCTAAAATCTGTTAAATTTTTCTTCTAATGTCACAACAGGCAAGGATACTATAGACTGTATGGAGCCCAGGACAGATGAGGAACCGGAAGAGTGGAAGAGACTTAGGACTTAACATCTGTCTCGAAGTGTGTTTTTGAGAGACATGATGGCAGAAGATATGACCACAGGTATGGCGAGTCCCCGTCACAAGATTTGTATCTATAACAGCTTGTCACAGGAATCTCTTTTGTTCTTTTTTTTTTTTTTTTTTTTTTCATACAGTGTATTCTGATTATGGCTTCATCTCCCCCAATTTCTCCAGGATCCTTCACAACCCCCTCACTCACCCAGCTCTGCACCCCTTCTTTCTCTTACTACAAAACTCAGAGTCAACAAACAAAATTCTTCAAATGAGACAAAATAAACAGAAAAAAAGAGCCAAAGATAAAACACAAGAAATACACCGACTCAGAGACACATACACTTCCCTACACAGAAATACGATAAAAACAAAATTGGAAGCCATATTATATACGCAAAAAACTGTAAGTTAAAAAGAATGCCTAAAGCATGATAAGACAGAAAAACAATTTAAAAATATCACTGAGTTCATTTTCTGTTGGCCATCTACTATTGGATATGGGAGTGTGGTTTGCATACCCGGTGAGACTCCATTGGAGAAAATTAATTTTTTCCCTTTGTGAGTGGTTGCCAATTGCTCATAGTTTCTAGGTTAGGGATGGGGATTTGTGTCTACTTTTCATCTGAGCACTGGGACCCTGCCTGGCTTAGACCTGTACAGGCCCTGTGCTGCCACAGTCTCTGTAACTTCTTATGTGTATTAGCTCTGCTGAGTTTAGAAGACCTTGTTCCCCCGGTGTCCTCCATCCTCATTAGCTCTTACAATCTTTCCACCTTCTTTTTCACAGTATTCCCTGAACCCTGAGGGTAGATATTTGATGGTGACATCCCATTTAGAAATGAATATCCCAAGATCTCTTACTGTTTGTGCATTATCCAGTTGTGGGTCTCTGTACTCCCATCTTCTGCAGGAGAAAGCTTCTCTGATAATGGTTGAGGAAGTCACTGATATATGAGTACAGCAGAACATCCTTAGGAGTTATTTTACTGTTCCTTTGTTTTTAGATCAGTAATATTTGGTTTTATTCTATGTCTGTCTATCTAGTCTCTGGTTCTTGGTCACCCAAGCAGGATTGGATACCAGTTCCATCTCAGGGAAGTCAAATCAGACATTGGTTAATTACTCCTACAAGTTTTGTGCCATTATTGTACCAGTATATCATGCAGGCACGTCATCATTGTAGATCACAGGGTTTGTAAGCTGCACTGGTGTCTACCTCTCTCCTTATGTAACATGCATTACCATGAATACTGGTCAGTGATGTGGGAATGTCTTTCTGTATGCTGTGAATATCAATTTTTAAATAAAGGAGCTTTTTTGGCCCTTGGTGAGCACCATATAAGAAGTAGGTGGGGAATCAGAATACGAAGGAAAGGAAGGGTGGAGTCAGAGACAAATTGAGCCAGCTGCGAAAGAAGAAACATTTAAGGAACATAGGTGAGCCATGAGCCATGTGGCAGCATAGATTAAGGAAAATGGGTTAAGATGAAAGAGCTAGCAAGGTGCATAAGCCATAGGTCAAACAGCATGAACTTAATATGAGTGTCTGAGTCATTTTTGGGGGCCTAAGCAGTGGTGAGTAGCTAGGCGGTCTGGGATGGCAGGTCTGTGGGTCTGGACCTCTGCCACCCAGGACCAGAAAACCTTATTGTAATAGGTCAGTAGTGATGAAGGCTTTGGTTGGCACAAGCTCACATCTCTGTTTCCCGAGTTATGTAGGTATTGTCTTTAGCAATAGGACCATAACTATCTTTCTGTGGAGAGCCACTGGAGCTGCTTGGGGGTTCCATTGGGGCCCCTTTGTCCAACAACACAATTAGATGTAACCTATTCCTGGTACTGGAGATTTTATTCGGTGGTAAGATGTATAGTTGGGCCTTTGCCTTCCTCTTTATTTAGTGATTCTATTTGGATTTCTTTCAGATATGTTTAGATTATAAGAAGGTCTTCTGTAGCAGGTTTTCATATGACCTCTTAGATAGTTCTTAGCGTTTAGTGTCCCCCTCCAAGATTTCCTCCCTAACCCCCCCTTTCCTTCCCCTCACTGTCTATTCCTCCATGTCTAGTCCCCCCCATTTTAAACTAAATATTCTATTTCCTCTTCCTTAGGAGATCCTTTCTTCCCCCAGTCCCTTACTCTATATCTAACTTATCACAGGAATCTTAAGATTGATTAAGATTGTTTTGAAATAATTTAGAGCCATAGACTTGTGATAGCTACCTCTGGACTTTGCTTTTCTCGTCAGAAAAATAATAGTTGCCTGAATGCCACTGGCTCTTACATAGGCTGACTCAAGGGTATCTTCAGAGGTGTGTTGTAGGAGGTTTCTGGCCCGGACTTTTGGGCCTAACCTCAAGGTCTAGGCCCATAGACCCACTGTCCCACAGTCCCGCAGTCCCACAGAGACACACAGATGCTTTCATTAATTTTAGGCTGAGTGGCCTAAGGCCCAGGTATATCACTTGCTAACTCTCTACCCTTCATCTAACCCATGACTCTTAACCTGTTCAGCCATGCAGCTCAGTACCTTTTCTTAGAGCAGCATAGTTGTCCTCTGCTTCTTCCGGCTTCTCTCTGGTATTCTGCTCTGTGTTTCCTGTTCTCAGAGTTTTTTTAATCTGGTAGCCCTGCTCACACTTCCTGCCTGCCTTTGGCCAATCAGCGCTTTTTATTAAACCAGTGGGTGGAACAATTATTTACCATGAAATAACACAATCTCCTACAGAGGTGTCATATAAAATAATGGTATGTGGTAGATCTGTGTCAGATACATTTACTATTTGATGCAACACTTTAGGTGAGTAATTTAGAGCTCCAGTTTGCTTTAGTTTCTAGAGGTCAGTTAGCAATCAATGTCTGGAGATACTTTTGATTGTCACAATTGGTGGTAGGTGGTGGGAATAAGCCCACACCTATGGAATTTACCCTATAATAATACAACCCACTGCAAGGAATAATCCATACAATAAGGCCATTGAAGTTGCCTATCTCTTGGCAAATGAAAAAGTGAGGAGTCTAGATTTTTACCAGTAAGCACTCTGCTGAACTAGTTTGAGGAACAGATGAGAATATTTGCTACCTCTGTCCTGGCTGCCACTTGGAGAAAACATGTTCATTACCCTCAATTAGCACTTACCATAGAGAACTCAAAAGGCCTTCAGCCTAGCAATTCAGGTGTTTTTTTTTTTTTTTTTTTTTGTATTTTTAAAGATGCATCGCTAGCATTGATGCCTATTTCTTTGTTGCTCTGATAAGATAGGCCAACCAAAAACACCTTAGGGGAAGAAAGGAATTATCTGGCTTATATATTCAGATCAAAGTTCATCACTGAGTGAAGTTGAGCAGAAACTCAGGTAGGAACCAGAAGCTAAGAGCATGGGGGAATACTGCTTGGTGGCTCACTCAGGCCCATGCTCAGAAAGCTTTCTTATAGGACAGATGGCTACATGTCTAGGGAGTGGTGCCACCCATAGTGGAATGGGCCCTCAGACATCAATTAAAAATTAATTCCAAAAGGACATGCCCACAGGGTTGATCTGAGTGGCCCTTCAGTTTAGACTGCCTTTGTAGATAACTCTAGGCTATGTTAAGTTTACAGTTAAACATATCTAGGATACTTTTCCTTAGTATAGACTACTTGCAGAGTGATAAAATTGATATTTATCTGTGGGAAAGAAAACCATCACAGATACTGTTCTTTAGATATAAAAAAATTGTTGGCTAGTGATGTTTTCTAAATAAAACACATTTTAAAGGGGTTATTGTTATTTACACTTAACCATAAAAGGCAAGAGAAATCTGCACAATGTTTTTAGGGTGTTTTGTGATGTACTTGGAGTCTCTCTCACAGCCCTGTTTTTTGATATCTCAGATCCAGGTTCCTTGAGTATGCTGGATAGTTTTATGTTGACTAGGCCTTAAAGTAGAGTCATCGGAGAGGGAGTCTTAACTGAGAAAATGTCTCTATAGGATCAGGCTGAAGGTATTTTCTTAGTTAGTGATTGATTGGGGGGGGGCAAAGTCCATTGTGGGTGGTGTCACTTTTGTGCTGATTGTCCTGGGTTCTGTAAAGAAAAACAGTCTGAACAAGCCATAAAGAGCAAAGAGGTAAGCAGCACCCCTCCATGGCCTTTGTATCAGTGCCTGCATCCAGGAACCTGCTCTTATTTCCTTCAATGATGGGCTACAATATGGAAATATAAGTCAAATAGCCACTTTCCAACTTGCTTTTGGTTACGGTGTTTCATCACAGCAATAGTAACCCTAACTGGGATATGAGTTAAATGGATTATTTTTCCAACTACTACCTATAAAGATAATTATTGTCTGTCACAGTTCTAGTTATTTATTTAGTTTTTGCAAATGCATTATTTTGCAACAGTAAGTAAAACCAGGAAACATGAGATAATTTAATTAGGATTAGAATCATTTAGTGACAGTTCCAACTGCAAAAACAAGGAATTCGGTTTTATAAAATATCAGGTTGGAAAGAAGAGGGCTTTACATAGTAAAGTATGGAGCAGAAACAGCAGCTATCTATCATTTATTGGCTGCCTGCTCCAGGTTAGAATTTTATTACATAGCATTCTATTTACCTCCCCTACCACTCCTACCCTTGAAATGGCTTAGGAAGATGTCTGTCATTCCTGTTTGGGAAGAGGAAATTGAGCCTTGGAGATGTCAAGGACATGACTACCAGATGACTTCAGTGGGAAAAGTTGACATCTGATCCATGTCCCTCAGATGCCACAGTCTGCCGAGCTCCTCTGTGCACACAGCCATTCCCACACTGAGCTTTGAAATGAGTTTCTGATTTGGCCATCGTAGCTCACATCTCAATTTTCTTTCTCAATTACAATGTGTTACATCCAAGATAAATATTTCTTCACAGTAACCTCTATCTATATAGGAAACAGAAAGTTAAAAGTCACATAACTGTTCTAATGAGGTTTTTGGCCCCAGGCGTCCAGAGGTCCAGACCCACAGACCTGCAGCCCCAGACCCCTTAGCTGCCCGCAGTTGATTAGGCCCTAGAAATGATTCAAACACTTATATTAGCTTTATGTTGTTTGGTCTGTGGCTTAGGCACATTGTTAGTTAGCTCTTATATTTTAACTTAACTTATGTTTATTAATTTGTTTGTCATGTGGCCCTTGGGTCACTTTTTTTTTTTTTTTTTTTTTTTTTTTTTAACATGTTTCTTCTTTGGCGGCTGGCTCGGTCTGTCTCTGTCTCCGCCCTTCTTTTTTTTTAATCTATTTTGATTCCCCCGCCTACTTTTTCTATCATGAGCCAGTGCAGCTCTTTTATTTAAAGACTGATATTCACAGCATACAGAAAGACATTTCTACATCACATAACTGCCACTAAAACTTCCAAGGGAAAGGGAAGTTGTGGTTTTTAAGAAGTATGTAGGGAAACTCCAGCATGTCTGTCAGTCATTGGTTTTGGAGGAGCCTCCAGGCAGACAGAGCACATAAATTGTTTTTAAAATTCCTTTATAAACATGAATGGTTAATGAGGATAATTTGGTTTTATTAAATACTTATGACAACTTCTTTATTCATGCCTTATTGCCATTGTATGTGCATATAAATCTTCTGACCACTAGATATCACTGTTGCTTATGAAATAGAGCTGTGCCATCTCCAGACAACCCACATGTCAGTGTAGTCTTGGCCTCTGATATTTGCCCTTCAGCTAAGAGCTGAAAATGACATTCAAAATCTATAACACATAGTTCCTGTCTATAAGGAACTTGTGTTTGGCCCCAAAGGAGCAAGCAGAACTGATGCAGACAGTTACAGAGCATCACAGAAATGTACATTTATGTACAACTGGTTGCAGATACTCAAGGCAGAGGAATCAAGAGCTCTGAGGTCACAGGGAAAGATGAATGGAAACTGCATGGCCATGGAAATCCATAGAGTGGGGCATGGGTGGTGTTCTCTTGGAGAAGTAGGGTAAGGGACACTCATCTTAGGCAGGTGGCAGGGTGTGGATCCTAGACAAGATAGAGTTTTGGCCAGGAGGATTGATCTGAGAAAGATTTGGAGTTCACTGTGGAGGTGGACAGATAGATTGTATTGCATCACAAAATGCCAGAGGCCTTGAACATATTTTCTACTCTAACTCTGTCTCTAAGATAAGAATGATGTGATTGAAGCTGCATTAGGAAGACTGACTCTAAGTGTTAAAATGGACAGATGTAGGGAGGGTCCCGAAGGGGAGCAAGCATTGCTAAGGAGGGAAGAAAACGTCATTCATTGTCTCCAAGTCTTTTAGGAGGCACGGAAGGGCAAGCCAGACAGCTTCTGTCTCACGTCTATTTGTTTTCAACTACACATTCTGCAATGGAAGGAACGCAGAAGAACACAGGCTTCAAACTCGTCAATGGTTCTTGGTGCTTTTATTAAGACAAGGTCCCTCCTTGTCACCTGGCACTACACAGCACTCTGTGAGCTTGGTCCCTTGACTTTACTGTCTTTTTCTGTCTCCTCCCCTCCTGCTTATCCTTTAGCTTCAGTTCAGCTGCCACTTCAGACAAGCCTTCCCTTTGCACACGTTGATTTCTTTACGACGTATACAGAACATGTTGTAAAGTCACCTTTATTATTATAATATTCACTGCTAGCTTTTTGTCACTGTAATGTCATACCCAAAGCAGTCTATTTACAGAGGAAAAAAAAAAAAAGGTTTATTTAATTTTTACAACTTTGGAGGTTCAAGGACAAGGCGCTGGCACTGAGACCTTTCAACTGTGTCACATCATAAACAGTGTCATTGGTAAGGACACATGCATTGGGAAGTGATCATACTTCAGTGGGAAGATTGCCAAATGAGGCCAGGCTCAGGCTTTTATAACACCCTTGCTCCAGAGAGGGCAGCTCCCCCAATTGATCTAGGGACCTGTGCGCTTCCCCTCTTAAAGATTTCATGTCCATGACAAGTGCTGCCACCTTTTGAAGCTTTGGCTTTCAGTATATGAATCTTTCAGGTGTTTTCAAGCCAAGAGGAAAACACAACACTCTCACAGAATCCAGATCTTTTCTGACATAGAACCAATCTATAGAAGGAATTCCCTTTCTACCTCATAATTATGTGATTGTCTGAATAACCTTCCCTCCCTCATAAGTTTTATGGTAACAGGATTTGTGTATACATCTGCTCACTATTACTTAGGTTTTCATCTCTATGAGAGATAGATAAGACTCAGTGTTTTTCTACCCTGTGTCTCTCGTGATCCCACGAAGGAGAGAGGTGCTGGTCAATAAGCTTAAAGCTCAAAGTCTGGTGACACTGGCTGAGAAGATCTGAAGGCTTCAGTGTTACTCTAAGTTGTCTGAGAGAACCGTTTGCAAGGTCTTCGGCGTGGAATGCAATACCAAGCCACTAACATTCTGTTATGATCAAATGTGACGATTATTGAATTGAACCAAATGAGATAAAACTGAAGGAGCTCAAGCCATTCCGAGTGCATTGTCACAAATAATGAGGGCCTTTCTTAGAATTGTTGCCCAAAACCATTAGGGATTTTTGGTCAAATCCTCAACATGCCCTTTTGTAAAAGAGATCTTTATGGCAGTCTGGGACAAATAGCTTGAAACTCTCAACTGCAAGAATCAAAGTCATGCGTAAGTATAAAGTTGGTAACTAAGTCTACTGTAGTCAGTTCATGAATGTATTGTTTGCCATGTGGCTGAGATACAACAAGTGTTTGTGTGATAACAAGGGATCCTCACACCCAGTTTATTGTGTGGGAATTCATATGAATGACAAATTCTTTTCTTAGCTGTATGCTAACCTCATCCTTGCAGTGACCTCATAATGAGATTACATCAGGACAAGGACAGACTCAGTTATAGGGAAATGATATTATTTCCTTTTTTTATTGCTTTTATGTCCTTAGAGTTATGCCATGCACTATTTGAAATATATTCAAAGCCACAGTTCTCATGCTCCCAAGACACCTACACACCCCTTCCACATGCTGAAGTTTTCCCTTTTTGCTTTGAAGTCAGGTGGCATTTTGTGGCCATCTCAGCAAGCAGACCTTGGTAAAGGTGACTCTGTATGACTTACATGTTAGATCCAAAATGCATTGTGGCTTCATCTGGGCTGCTCTCTCAAGGATATTCACTCTTGGACAAACCCCAAAGACAGGCCTGAGGAGAAGGTCTACACCTCCTCTTCCCAGCTAAGTCCTTAGCCTGCCTGCCCATGCTGGCTCACATGTATGTGCGTGTTCAGTTAATCCTTATTCTTGTCTTCAGCCTGCCTCAGATGATACCATAATAAGCATAGGTAAGATGACCCCATCTGTTTCGATCCTTATTGCAGCTCCATGAGCAATGTGACTGTTACAATAAGGCACTGAGTTCCTGCTTTATATTAGTGAGAAATAGTACAAATTGTTAAAAATGGTATTTGAGCTTGCCTTTGCTCTTTTTTGTTGTTTTATAGACCAGAAATAACCTCTTCCCTCTTAACCTATTATACCATCTAAACGTCAAGCTTAGCCTTTGGGAATCAATTCAGGTTGAATCTTAGTAGAAAGTCTCCATCATCTTTCATCATATGACTCTCTTTTGTGTAAACATTAATTACAAACTCAGTCAAAAGGTTCCAGGTTGTATTTACACTCCTAATGTTGGTTTCAGTCTGTACACTCAGCTTTTAGTTATTTATCTTTGTACCATAAATCTTTGTAGATCTGAAGACTAAAACAGTGCCTGGTTCTACCACTTACCATCTTCGTGGGTTTAATTAAGCTAATGAATATCTCTAAGACTCCATTTTCTTATCTGCAAAAGAAGATAAGAAGGCCAATTTATGGTTGGGGTGTGGAATTAAATAATAAAGCCATCTATGATGCTGATACACAGCAAATGCTATATCAAATTTTTTGTGGTAGTTATTAGAGTTATCTCTTTTCAGAAAACAGATTGAGCAAATACTACCCTGATATCCCTTTATCAGAATTCTGCATTTCATGTTCCTGTTCTTGGCAGCTAAGAATACATTAATTTTTTTTTTTTGACCACAATAGGATTTTCTTTACACATTGCTCTCAGAAGAAGGATAGGTATATCTCAGAAAGGAGATGTTGGCTCGATTTATGATGAGTTTAAACTCATAGCAAACATATAACACTTAAGAACCACATGCTTGAGGCAGATGATGCATTTTTAAGTCCAAAAGCTTGTTTGCAGTATAGGAATATAGTATTGAATGTAACAAGAAATGGGGATTTTGCCAAGATCTATAGAAACTATTGTGATGTAGAGACCCAAATATTCCCTCACTTCCCATCTCATCCTTACATTTTACACAGGAAAGAATGGATATAACTCAGGGTTTCATGGTTTGTCTAGGAGAAACTACAGGCTCCTTAGAATTATTTGATTGTTGTGTGACTGAAATAGCACATTGACTCATCACAGAATGACCATGAATCTGAAGTCAGAACACATAGGGTCTTCCCACAGCCCTGTGAAATAAAGGGTCTGCCAAAGCTACAGTGAGCTAATGGACAGACTGATTTTGAAAGAACCTGGGACAAAACAGAAGGCATGGTGTGTTTGTGTGTGTGTGTGTGTGTATTTAGAGCAATGGCTAGAAAGCATTACCAGTATCTTTCAGTCATGAGAACAAGCACTCTGAAAAGTTCACAGCTCTTCAGACATCAAATCTCACAATATTTGGCATGATGTTAATTTGCAGATGCAGGTGAACAACTTCAGTACAGTTTATTTAGGCAGAGATTGCTTTTGTCTTCAGTTACTCCCCCTCAGAATGGGAAATAATTCTTTTAGCTTCAAGAGAGTTGTCAGCATGGCTATATCTAGACGGAATGGCATCAAGTCTTCTTGGCCAGCTTAGTGGGTTTATGGTCATCTATTGACTATTTCCTGTATAGCTCTTCATCGGTGAGAACCTTTTGCATGTGATTTCCTGGTAGCCTAAGTCATCTCTCTCCAAGAAGCCAATGAATAGGCTTCTGTGGGCGCCAGCAAAAGTGGCTTTTCCTACAGCTTCGTGGTTAGCAGGAGTTGCAGCTCTCAGCAGCAGCAACCATCTTATCACTGAAATCTGGAAGAGCACATGCTGTTCTTGAAGATCTTGGCAACAGGCTTTATGAGAAAATTTTGTGCAAGTTGTCTTTTCCGGTTACAGCTAAACCACGAAGGTCAAATTCTACTTTGCACTCCAGATCCATGGGTGAATTCTGCTACAGTGGCTGTGTCTTCCAGAGAGAAAGTACTTACAGAAGGGAAACACAGTGGGGGCAGATCTGAGAGGCACTGACCAGACTGTTTGTATTCTTGTTTCTGCTTCTACATTTGCAGAGGAGCTGTATTTTTGCTTTTCAGCTTTCTTTGCTTTAAAGCAAGCAACAAAGCCACAGAGTGCCTGCTGTGGGGGTTCGGTGAATATGGAGCTTGTTAGTAATGTTTATTATTAGTTCCATTACTCACAATGGCAGGAATATTGTGAATACTGGTTGGACCTGCACAGATATTTCCTAATGCTCTATCTTCCTTGTAATCAGAATACCAATTGAATACAACTTGGGAATTGCAGGCCATGCAACTTATAAACACACGGGGAATGAAACTTTTCAGGATGCCCACAGGTAGGCACATGCGTATGATGTGTGGCTATAAATATGAGAAAAGCAGGTTGTCACCCCTACATATTGGCTGGCGAGAGTGTAGAAGTCTTGAGAGAGAACAGTGAGTTAAGAGCCTCCTGCACACACACACACACACATACACAAGCAAAATTTGTGAGGGCTGATTCACTCTTCCATAACCAATTTGTGTAATGTCCCTCTGCCATGAGATATTTTCATCTTATTTTTCAGAAGTCATTTTAACTTCAATAATGTGCTTGTTATAATTTCTAGAGATTATTATTGTTTCTACTCTTTGATGGTAGTGGTTGAACTCAGGGCCTTATGCATGCAAGATATGTGCTTATACTAACCATGTCTTAAGTCTTCCTGAAAATGACTAAGGCATTGTTTATACCAAGCTGTTCTCTTTTAGCTTTTTTCCACGGGGAGTTTTCTTTTCTAACTATTATTTTTAGTAAGCTCAACGTATAAAATATTGCAAATACAAATTTTGATTAAAAAGATTAGCTGTAATCTTTTAATGAATAGTAAAGGATCATTAAAGAATGGTCTTTGAGACTGGGTTGATATGTAACCTGGCTCTCCACTGCCTCCTGTGCACTTAGAATTGACTTAACTAATCTGTGCTTCCCTGCTTTCATACATAAAAAGAGATATTATTAAGGTTTAGCTCAAAAGATTTATTTTACAACAGAATTAATGAGATCCACTCCAAGTTCCTAGAACAGTGCTCAGAACTCTAAAATCTTTATAAATATTTTTCAAAGAGTTATTTTGTTTTTAATGTGTGTGGGTGTGGGTGTGTGTAGGTAGGTAGGTAGGTAGGTAGGTTATAAGAGGACCACAAAGTTCAGAAGAGGATGCTGGTTCCCCTAGAACAAGAGTTACAGACAGTTGTGAGCTGCCATGTGTGCATCAGACTCAGGTTCTCAGCAAGTGCTTTTAACCTCTGAACCCCGTGTAAGTATTTTTTATTATTTACATATTTTTATTATTTTATGTGCATTGGTGTTTACCTGTGTGAGGGTATTAGATTTTGTAGTTACAAACAATCGTGAGCAGCCATGTGTATAGGTGGAAGTTTCTCTCTGTCTCACCTGGCCCCCACAGTCCCACAGCCCTTCATATGATAATTACTTGGATGCTTAATATTCATTACAATATGTCCGGTCTATGGTTCAGGCTTCTTCTTAGCTGTCTTTCGCACCTTAAATTAACACATAATTATTAATCTTGTCTCGTGGCTTTGCCTGTGTTTCATTACATCTTGCTCCCCTGGTGGTTTCAGTGTCTCCTCTGATTCTGCCTTTCTTCTCACTCTGTCTCTCTTGGACTTCCCGCCTGGCTGTATCCTGTCCTGCCATAGGCCCAAACAGTTTCTTTATTAGCCTATGATATTAACATGTATTCACAGTGCACAGAAAGGCCATCCCACAGCACTTCCCCTTTTCTATCTAATAAAAAAGGAAGGTTTTAATTTTAACGTAGTAAAATTACATATACCAAAACAGTTATCAAGTGAGAATTACGGTTACACATGTGGGTGCCGGGATTTGAATTCCAGGTCTCTGGAAGAGCAGTCAATGCTCTATAACTGCTGAGACATCTCTCCAGCCCCTGTAAGTAAAAAAACAAAACAAAACAAAAAAACTTATTTATATTTTATGT
This sequence comes from Phyllotis vaccarum, assembly GCA_033318265.1. Classification (NCBI taxonomy): domain Eukaryota; kingdom Metazoa; phylum Chordata; class Mammalia; order Rodentia; family Cricetidae; genus Phyllotis; species Phyllotis vaccarum. The sequence goes on along the minus strand of JARWLC010000016.1, from coordinate 78,412,100 downwards.
ATGAATATTTTGCATGTACACCTGCATACCAGAAAAGGACATCAGGTCTTAATATAGATGGTTATGATCCACCCTGTGGTTGCTGGGAATTGAACTTAGGACCCTTGGAAGAGCAGCCAGTGCTCTTAACCCCTGAGCCACTTCTCCAGATCTGTGTATTTTTAAGTGAATGAAAAGTACAGGTTTAACTTTTAACAGTTTTATTATTATTATTTTACTGGTTCTTTGTACAAAGTACAGTTAATACTTAATTTGTTTTTGTAGCTGTTAAATTTTGTCAATGAGATGCAGATTTTACTCAGATTTTATGTATAAAAGATTTGCTGTGAGTAGAATATTTGTGATAATAGTCATATCAATTGTAACAGAGCATGATCTTCAAATTATATCAAACTCATGAGAATATGCTAAATAATTCTCTTCAGATATTTTCAGATTATTCTATACCCAGTATGGTGTATGCCATTAAAATCTAATTTTATTTATACTTTAAAACATTTTGTGTTATGATTTGTGTTAAAACAAAATGCAAGCATGAGGTCACGTGGCACGTTAAGCATCTAGTAGGGACTGTCAAATACACTTCTGAGCACTTGTGAGAAAGTACAAGGAAACAAGACAAGAGTGTTGGGGACTTCAGTTTCTTAAAAAACAGCATTGTTCTTGGACTGCGCTTATGTATCCTGCCCAGGTGTAGCAGGTAAGAGTGAGTTTGTCTAGATTATTCATTACAAGTGGCTTTGGTTATTTGTTTTTATGCCTCTATAGAAAAACATATTTTTTGCCCTGTATGTCTCGTCCCACACAATTGAACACTTTATTCATGTGACTCTTATTCCTCAGAATACCTTATTGCCTTATGCTCTGAGTAAAGTTTGCTATTGCAATTAGACCTTAGTTCATCTCATTTTTAGGCTCCACCCTCCCAGAGTCACACTGCCTCTGGAGCAGTAAACAGGGGCAGTAAAGCAGGACAGAAAACGTCCTGTCACAATCTTTCTTTTTCACAGAAGGGTTCATCTGCTCTCGATGAGACTGTTATTTATTCAGCCCGTGGTCAGTCACCCAGCAGATTTATTGCAGCCACCTTCTGGGCACAGGGATACAGTGGGGCACAGATGGCAAGCTGTGGCCTCATGGAACTTCCCTTTTAATGGTGGAACATGGACCAAAGCAGCCAAACACACCAACTATATTTAAGCGACAATATGTATTTGTAGAAAAGAAAAGCAGAGTGGAGAAGATAAGTAAACTGGGAAGCCTCAAGATGATGTGCTTAGGTGTCGGAAGGAAAAATGCCAGCAGGACATGCCTAGCCATGGCATGTGAACTCATGTAGATGCTGAGATTCAAAAGTGCTAATTTGTCTAGAATTATCTGTGATTTGTTTGCTGCAGAAAGTGGTGAGCCTTCAGCTTTTACTTTATGTGATATGGAAAAATAATAGGAATTCTCAGGTAAAAGGATGATTTTACCCAAGAAACAGACACTGGATTGTGCTGCCTGTGTGGAGTCTTGATGGCCTGTCAAAACTTGTGGAAAATTATTACTATCTTTTATCCTATATGTCTTCTTTCCTGGAAAATTAGACAACTAAATGTGTTAGCACACACTGGTAATCTCAGCTACCCAGGAGGCTGTCGTTGGAGGATTATGAGTTCAAGATTAGCCTAGGGTATGCAGTGAGACATTGCCTCATAACAAAGAATAAAATACCAAAAAAGTAAATAAAAAAGAAAAGAAAAGATATGAATAGGGCATTTACTACATGAGGCTAGAATAAGGGTAAATGAGCTAGTTTTTATAAAGAATTTTGAATTGTATCTGGCTCCTTTCTGGGATGATATATTTTATATTTAATAAAATCATCCTGGAACATCAGAGAATAGAATCACTCAGTCAAGCCATATGAGGGTCATAGAGTGGTAACTCACGCCTTTAATCCCAGCACAGGAATGACCAAGTGGTGATTTATGCCTTTAATCCCATCATTCAGGAGATAGAGATATTTCTGTATTTCTGTGAGTTTAAAGCCTAAAACAAAACAGTAGTATGAAGTTTCTGGTCCGGAATAGGCTCAAGATTTGGACCAGCAGTCCCAAATAAACCGCCGTCAACTGCTTGGTCCCAAATAATCGCACAGAAGCTTATATTCATTTCATACTGTTTGGCATATTACTTTCTAGCTCTTAACTCTTAAGCTAACTATGATTAACCAAGTGGCATAGTACCTTTTCTCAGAGCAGCAATTCCCCTGCTTTAAGATGCCTTGCCATAGGCCAAAACGGTTCCTTTACTATCCAATGGTATTTCACACTGTACAGAAAGATATCTCGCATCACTTCCTCTTTCCTGTCTAATCCAAAGTTTCAATTTCAACATAGCAAAATATGTATAACAAAACAGCTATCAAGCAAGAATTGCAGTTACATTTTCTAGCCTATTTGTATTTAGCAAAATTAAAGAAAATATTCTATCATCCATCTTATCCTTGTAAGTCCCAAGTTTCACATCTAATTTACCTTTTATTATAAATAAAAAATTATAATTATCTAATCTTCAACTACATCAAAGACCAGAGAAGGATATAGTATTACCTGAGTGAACAGGAAGTACAAACAACTTTCAAAATCTAGAAATGACAGAGATAACATCTAGCTGCCTGGATAGTCACCCAAAGTTCCTTTGTAATATTAGAGCATCCATCTTCAGCCTAGGTCTATGGTCTTTGTGGGGATATGCTTCAAATATAGTAAAAATAGTCAGAGATATCAAAGGGATCTACCCACAGTCAGTCTAGGAGAATCAGATGGTGGTAATTCACACCTTTAATCTCAGCACGGGGAATATCAGGAAGTGGTGACTTATGCCCTTAATTCAATAAAATCTGAGTTAGAGGTCATCTTAGTTTACAGAAGGAGTTCCAGGCTCCTAGGCAAGCAGTGGTGGTGCCACACCTTAACTGAACAAAGAAAGTATTTAAGGCAGGCAAAGAAAGACAGAGAAGGCAGAAGAAGCCAGGAGGAGCCAGGCTGAGGAAGCTGGAAGACAGCTGGGTGTGATCTGACTGTGGTGTTTCCTTTCTGATATCTATGCCTTTCCCAGAGATCTGGCTCCGAGTTTCCTTCATTGTGCAGCAGGTCTTTGATGTGGGAATGTCTTTCTGTATGCTTTGAATATCAATCTTTAAATAAAGGAGCTATTTTGGCCCATGACAGGCACCTTAGAAGAAGTAGGTGGGGAATCAGAATAGGTAGGAAAGGAAGGGTGGAGTCAGAGACATATTGAGCCAGATGCCAAAGAAGAAACAAGTTAGGAACACAGGTGAGCCATGGGCCATGTGTCAGGGCAGATGAATGGAAATTGGTTGAGTTAAGATGAAGGAGCTAGCTAGCAAGGTGCCTAAGCCATAGGGCAAACAGCATGAACTTGATATAAATGTTTGAATCATTTTTGGGGGCTTAAGCAGCAGCAGGCGGCTAAGTAGTCCAGGGCCAGCAGGTCTATGGGGCTGGACCTCTGGCTGACTGGGGCCAGAAAATCTTATTGTAGCAGGTCTCTGGCATACCTTGCAGTGAAGAAGGAAATTTAAAAAAATATTCCATCCATTTTGGCATAGTTCATCAGTCACTTCTTCCTGTGTCCTGCCAGAAAAATGTCTGGCAGTTTTCTCTGTGAAACAGGAACTTGAAGGACTATCTTGGCTTGTTCAGAGGTCACTTTCCTATGGGTCCTTCATGTCCAGTTTATATAGCATATTGTCAAGCAAGAACAGTCTCTTACCCAGTGTCTAAATTTTGCTGCAAAGAAATAAATTCCATATGGAGTTTCTTTACTGCCCATCATCCTTTTGAAGTAGATTGGTGCTGCCAGGATCAGACATGTCTCAGTGTCCAGAAATATCTAAGTTCTAAAAATATTTTAAATGTCACATTCTGTAGGTCTTTGAAGTGTTTGAAGATTACCTATCTAATTGAAATATATCTTTGTATACTTCAAAAAAATCTAACTTACATGAATGTAAGTTCAGTTGTCATACATTATTAACTATTAATCTATATTTCTTAATTATATGTTAGTTTTAAAGGAATTGCATAAACATAGTGTCTTAAACAAGAACAGAATTTCCATATTATATATTCCCCCTTTCCCTAGAAAAATATCGACTATGATCATTAGCCATTTATAATGAAAATAAACATTTATAAATAATATTTTGGGAATTCAGGTGTAGTTTTCCATTACTATTACTTCCTGCTGATTGGAGGTTCTGGGAATCTTATGGGGGTCCTGAGACTAGATCATCTTAGTTGGCAGCCTTGAAGCTGATGTGGCCATCTCTTCACATAAAAGATTTTTACAGAGAGTCTTCCTCCCTCAAACCTTATTTTCTTTAGCCAGAAATAAAACCACAACCTTTCATTTTTCTGTGGAAATAAAAAGAACACCTCTTTTCCAAAGTAGCATATCTTTTGATTTAAGTTTTAAAGTCAACTCATTTACAAAATATATAGGTTGAATTAATCCAACAGCATTTATAATCAGCTATCTTTTAGCAGCTCTTACTACTTACTTTGTAGTAAAAAAATCTAAAGACAAGACAATAACATACAGTATTCAGATACTCTTTGTAATTTTTATATGGCTTATTATTATTTTTTACTCTATTTCTTTTTAAGGACTTTTTCCTTTTTCCTTTTCTTTATCAAGCCAATGCATATTTCTAAACACACTGTAAACCATTTAGAGTTTTTTAAAATCTATTTTTACTATATACCTCTTATCTTTTTCTGTTTCTGACCACACCTTTAATCTGCTAAGGTGTGGCTAGGATTAAAGGCTTGCCTAGGAGGCTGACAGACTTCACCCAGCTCCTAGTCTAGCTTCATAGAGAGTTTAGCTTTATAGCAGAGGTATTGGCAGGAGCCACAATTACCACTCTGGGAAAATTTTAGGGTTCACATTGCCACCAAGTAAAGCACCACCATCCACTGCTCATGAACGTAATTTAAGTATTTGGCAACAGGGTCTCTTAAAAGAGCCACAGCATTTTACTGCTAAGGCTGAGTCAAGAAGCCTCCATCTTAAAAAATAAAGTTGTGTCTCTGCTTGCCTCCAGCAAACAGAGCTGACCCAAGATCATGCTGCTATTAAGACTTTGACTCTGCTTCCTTTTTATCTATAAGAGTAATAACCTTAAATCCATCATATGCAGCTTATGCTTGTGGTATAAAGTTTCTGACCTATCTAGCACCAAGATCCAGGCCAGCTCTTCTAAATAGACTGCCCACAGCTGCTTGGTCTCAGATAATTACACAAAATCTTATATTAATTTTATGCTGTTTGGTCTATGGCTCAGGCATATTGCTAGCTAACCCTTAACTTTTAAACTAACTCATGATTAGCCAAGTGGCTTAGGACCTTTTCTCTGCATCTGCCTAGCATCTCTGCCTGACTCTGTCCAGCTTCCACTTATCTATGCTTGGATTTTCTGACAGCATTGCCATAGGCCAAAACAGTTCCTTTACTGTCCATTGATAATTCCCAGCATACAGAAAGACATCCCACATCACCTTTCCTATGTAAAAGTATTTTGACAGTGTCATTTTGGCTGTGGTGTGGATGACCTTAGTATGTATGTTGGGGTTCCAGGCTGGGGTTCTAGTTGATGAAAGAAACTTTGTTATTAAAGACTTTAACACAATAGCAAGGCTGTCATAGATCCATATGGGAGCAGTAAACATGGTGAACGCTGATTACCTTTGAGTGATATTTAAATATAAAACCAGTGGAGTAGAGATGGAGTATAAGAGAAAGAGAAAGATCAAAGATGGCCTCAGTATTTTTAGCTTGACCTATTGGAAGAACAAAATTGTCATTTTCTGAAGACAGAGAAAATACAGTAAGTTGATATCCTTCGACTGGAGGTCAAGAAAAGATTATTCTGTATAATATGAAGTTTCTGGCCTAGCCCCAAGGTCCGAAGTCACACGCAGACTCACTGCTGCTTAGCTCCAAGCAGTTACACAAAGGATTATATTAATTTCATGTTACTGACCTAAGGCCCAGGCATATAACTTGCTAACTTTTAACTCTTAAACTAACCCATGATTCTAATCTTGTTTAGTCATGCGGCTTGGTACCTTTTCTCAGAGCAGCATTTCATTGTCTCTCCTTTGTGTTTGCTTGTGTCTCTCCTGTGTTTCTCTGGCATCTCTGCTGGTGTCTCTGCTCTGCTCTTCCTGTTTCCAGAGTTTTCTTAGTCTGGTAGCCCCGCCCACACTTCCTGTTTGACTTCTGCCCAATCAGCATTTTTATTAAACCAGTAGGAGGGACAAATATTTACAATTCACCAGAATATTATCCCACTACAAATCGGCTTCTTGTTGTTGAATGGTTTTAAAAGGATAAGTCATTAATTAATGCTTTTCAAGAAAATTAAAGTGCAGTTTGACCCAGTAAGTTTGAAAATTGTTAGAAAAATACAGGGAATTAAAGATGCGACCATAATCTTCAGTCACTCAATGATGCATTGTGAAAGTTCTCCTGGACATCTTGAGTAATATTTTTAAAAAATACATTTAAAGAGTAGAAAACGAAAAATTACAGAGCTGTGAGCGAAACCAAATAAGACAGAGGTGTAAAGAAAAGGGGGAAGATCTGGGAGGAGAAAGGAAGGAGGGAGGGATCAAATGGAGGACCATTAGGTGTCATCACACGCTGCAGAATGGATGGGCATACTGTTAGTCTCTAAGAGCTGCGCCCTCTGAGCTCTGATGTCAAAGTCCCCTTTAAATCAAGGGCCGCACGTGCATCTTACTCTCTCTCTGTCCTTTCTTGGGAGCTTCCCGTTTTCTCTCTCTCTTCCTTTCTTATTCCCCTCTTCTTTTCTCTTTCTTCTTGTTTTCTCTGCGATCACAATCATAACCTTTCTGTTAATCATAACCATATTCATCTGACAATAAAGCTCCTTTCTACATAGAAATAGCCATTAAGAGTCTCCTGCTATCCACCGTTACCTCTGCCATGTTCCTACTGTTTCCACATGCATCCATAGAAACCTACTGTTAAATAATGGGGTATATGTAAACCATGCCAAAATATGCACAAAATCCTAACACATACCTTCATTTTTATTTTTTTAAATTGAATAGGATATATATCATTTTGGAGGTTGACGTAGAAGTTAAACTGGTCTTTTACAGCGCATGGTTTATGTTTTCCATATATATTTTGGCTGCAATTTTAAGTGTCCAGTTCTAATGCCATTAAACAGTATACTCATGTTGAGGGAAAGAAACTTTGATACAATATTTATAGATAATAATTGAAGTTGGATTTGTCAGCTCAAGTGTTATTTACAAAGCTATCCAAGAACATCTAAAATCACTAAAAGACACTCAAACTTTTATTAAAGGAAATTGAGAAATACGCACACACGCCCCACACAACTGGACTGTGAGGTATCAAAAATGATTTGAAGTATAAAATGTCCCTTATGATTTTTTTTTTTCAGATTTTGAAACTACATTGACCCATTATTATCCACTTGACTATAACTGAAAAACTTCTGGTATCCACCATAGCATATGGATACATCACTGTGCCTTTCCACCAAGCATGATGTTTACCTCACTTGTGGTGCCTCATGTTGTCTGCCTGCTATACTATCCCTGATTTTTACTGTGCTCGATTTTAGACCTACTGGCATCAAATTAAGATGGCTATGTCAGGGAGCACATTATGAAAGGTATTGTATTTTTTGCTAGTTAAATGTGGATTGTGGTATAACTAACACAGTGTTAAAAACAGGAAGAGAGGAAGGAAGCACTGTACATAGATGATAAACTTGGAACTGGAGGACAAACATTCTCATGTCACTCTTACATCAGATTTTTAACTTATCTAATGTTACATGACTCTGCCAATGGAAGCCTTTGTTTTGATTCTGATTCTGATTCTGATTCTGATTCTGATTATTATTATTATTATTATTATTATTATTATTATTATTACATATCACCATCATTAATAATCTAAGTAAAATGGTGTAGTTTTTTTTTTAACAAATGACTTGGAATTGAATAAAAAGTAATGCTTTTATTTTTTACCTTCCATAGGTTGAATATTATGACAGTAAGCTGAGGTAGATGGCACTTATGGTCATCCAGATTTTCATGGGGGAGCTTCTAGTGTTGATGCAATGGCTATTCTGTGTTTTGTTTACTTGAGACCTAGGGACACTTGATGGAGTCTTTTCCCAGAAGCCTCTTTTTAAATTTTTTTCCAGTGGCTCATGGGTTAAACTCAACCACATTTGAACATTAGACTGGTAAATGTGTCCAAATCTGTGAATTCAGTGATGGTGACATTGACATGAACTTTCTTCCTTTTCCCTTATGGTTTTCATAACACCTGTATGCGAACTGCTTTGTTATCTTTTTTCTTTCCACCCACTTTTTACTATTCTTTGTCCATACTTTTTTTTTATTTAAACAAAAATATTTGAAAGCAAAGAACAGATAACATATCATTTTAATTTGTGCATAGTTCAACCCCCCTTAGAGAATACAGAACATGCATAACTATTATTTTAGATAACCAAGTTTTCCTTTTTGATGTCCTGGAGTGAATGACTTGAGAACAAATTCCAATTAGCCTTAGAAAAAAAAATTAAAGTATCTTTCCATTGTACATAATCACATGAGAGAAAAGCTTGTTGAAGCCTCTGTGAATCTTAATTTAAGATGGGAACTGGTAAGAGTCTACTTCTTTTCTTCACAGAGATAGTGATTATCCGGGCTAAGTTTTGTTTGCTTTGAGAATAAGCTGCATATTAGTTTAGATGTAAATCTCAAAACACATGCCAGTGACTGCGTAGACAACAGACCTTTACTGTGTCTTCAGAGTCTCCTCGGTCTAAGCACAGCAGTACTAGCAGTATTTGTAGCCCATATGTAGTGGCAGGAGATGATAGGAATATCGTATTGGATATACACATATGTGGGCAATTCTGGTTGTCATTCATCATGCTGATAGTCTGATGAAAAGTAATTGACTATTCTCACAAAATTTGCATTTATTTTCTTGATCTCATAAACAATTATGTGTATAGAATATCCATATAGAAGCTATAGACAATTTTCAACTCACTCTTTGGCTTTGTAAATGCCTTTTGTATTAGTTGGCTCACAGTGTCTGTTTTGCTCTAATTTTGAATTTCAGGGGTATCTTTTATTAGTAATGATGAGGGATGTTTACATGCTAAGAAGGTCATTGGGCTCTCTTACTACTTTGCCCTGTCTGCTCTATATTATACTTTCTAATTTAAATATTTGTATCCCTTTGGAGACTATAAACCTCTCAAGGGGATAGTCAGTGTCTGGTTTAGAGTGGTATCTTTAGTCTCCAAAACTGTGTGTAGCCTTATGAGAACTTACATTTTTGAATTATTCACATGAGCAATGACTGTTACTATTATTAAATACATAAAAAACTGATGTTATATGAAGTTCATTGAGGTATAGTAGAATGAACTGTGAGACTGCTGTCCAAGGGCTCTAGACCTGTTGTGGTGATGATTTGTCAGGGACAGAAGGGCAAGTCATTGTTAAAACCTTGCCGGAGAGAGAGTTTTAACAGGTTGGGTGTAGTTGCAAGGATGAACATAGCTGGATAGATCTCCATGATGTGAGCCTCAGAGGATAAAAGAAAGAGAGGCCTGAGTTAGGAGGAGAGAATAAACGTCTTAGGAAAACCGTTGTACTCTTCAAAAATGACGTCACATTTTAGACATGGAGAGTATTCACTGAAAAAAGTGATTTAACAAATAAGATCTTTCTGGGCAGTGGTGTCTCCACACTCAGGGAGCAGAGGCAGGTAGAGCTAGGCTACACAGAAAAAAAACTGTCTCAACAAACAAGAACAAACACCAACTAACCACCACCACCACCACCACCAACACCTTCAAAGCAAAACAAAAGCACCCCCCCCATCAAGATCTTTAAAGATAAATTCTTTGAGTTATTATTATTATTATTTTGCTTTAAGGAAAACCTCTGATTTTCCCAAGACATGAATTACAACCTTAGTGAAGTGATTAACTGGTAGATCCGGTTATATTTTGTTGTTGTTTTCTAGCATTCAAGATTGACTCTTGGGCCTCAGGCCAGAGATGTATCTTCAACTTCTTTGAACTTTTTGAGACTGAGGCTCATTAAGTGGCCCAGACTAGGATTGAACACGTAAGTCTGAATTCAGGGAGCAGTTATGCTTTGTACGAACAGTGTCAGATGGAGAGGTTGAAGAGCTATCGTAGAGAGTGTCCTAACTTTAAGAGGAATTACAGTCATTTCCTGTTTTGAGGTCACATGAACTATTCAGAGAAGTTGTGCTTTCGTGATTGAAAAAAAAATCTATTTGATTATAAGGAACTTTTTAGTGATTTTGGACAATTAATTTTGAAGTCTGATTTAAGAAAATATTCCAGGAAAAAGTAAGAGAAAACTTTTGGAGACTATTGAGGGGAGGTGATGCTCACACTTCCTCCCCCTGGCACTTTTGGTCTTTCTCTCTCTCTCTCTCTCTCTCTCTCTCTCTCTCTCTCTCTCTCTCTCTCTCTCTCTCTCTCTCTCTCCCTCTCTCTCTTTCTTTTTTTCTGTCTTCCTTTCTTCCTGCCTCCCACCCTCCCTCACTGCCTCCTTCCTTCTTTTATTTCTTTTTTTGAGAAGTATCTGTTGACAATAATCACTTATTCTCAAGTGAAAATTAGTATTTGTGGGAAAATCCTTCAGGTATTATTAGGTTCATAACATGAGACTGTGAATAAATTTGCATTTAGAGTTAATCTAAGCCATATATGGTGTTAACATTTTGGAGGGGCATATATTGAAGGTAGGTGACAGGGTTTGTTGTTGCGAACCTACTTGATATTACCTTTTGCTGTGCCTAAGATTGCTTTTCAAAAGGAGGTACCACTTCCTTTTGTAAAGATTGGATGTTGACAAATGGGCACAAAGTGATGGGATAACACATGGCATAATGTTTAGTGACTGAATCATATAGATTAGAATACCCCAATTAATACTGCCTTAAATATTCCATTCATTCCTTCAGTCTAACAGATTCATCAAACCCTGGAAGTCACCATCCTATGTTTTGGTTCTTTATGCTCATTAACTAAAAAAAGAGATCTACATTCAAATAAAAACACTTAGAAGATATTCTTTGTTAATATGTCTTGGGGGCTGTGATATCTTGTTACTATCCCCTCAAATTAACAACAAAGTAACAATCAGAAAAAAATTTCTAAGCTTATTTGTTAAGATGCCTGTAGCAAATAATCAAATGTTATCAAAGGTTCATAGGATTCTAGGGCACTGTCAACTTCCATGTTGACATAAGATTAACATTGTTTTTTTGTTACTTGTTGAGAAATTAGAACACCAAATCAATAGTACAATTACTTGGCCAGTGTAGATGTCCGATATCAGATCAGACCAGGGCAATAGTAAGAAAACAAAACTGTATATATTTATTTAATTTGGTGAGGCCTGAGGCAAGATGGACTAGAAAATGGTACTTATGACTGTCCAGGATTTACAACTCTGGATAGAGGGTAAAAGAAAGATGAACCCAGCAGTCCAGGGTTTTTTTATTTTTTATTTTTTATTTATTTTTTTTTTTTGGCCATTGGACCATTGAACTGACCACCAACATCCACAGAAGGTACATTTCTCTCAACAAGGAAACAAATGTGTCTTGATTGTGTTAGCAAGGTCTATTAGGACTCCCAGTACTGCAGAATTATTTATCTGCAATCAGTCATATAAAGGATTAATATTTATTAAGGGGCTATATAAACATGGATACAAATGGAACCTTAAGGCAGTTCTTGAAGAGTGGAACTGTCCCATGCAGGATGGTCCAATCCTTTCCCTGAAAACAGAGGAACAAAACAGGAATGAATGTCAGTGTGCCACTGGGTTCTCAATGGGAGCTGGCCATGCCCCATTTGGGGTTCTGAGACCCCAATAACCCTCAATAACCCCTGAATCCCACTACATCTCTTTTTTTTGTTTAACTAAGAATGTTTTAAACTAAGTATAAGACCATATACAACAAAAAATAATTATAATGTAACGTCTAGGAGAAGGAAAGGCAATGGCATAAGCAAGATTAAACTACAGCTAACATCAGACATAAGGTATATCTTAAATGTCTAGAATATTGGTAAGTGGCAATATATAGGGATTACTTTAAGGCTATTTATCTTGAATAATATGAATCTAACATGTGAATACTCATAGCTAAGGTATGAGATGGTAGTGACTTTAACTATTTCGTCTTTAGCCTCATCAAAGACTCCAGAAGTTAAATATTCTACTTGAATAAGTTGGAAACACAATATCTTTCAGTATTTACCCCAGTGTAGTAGTATTTAGGCATTTGCAACACCCCAGATTCTGACTCCAGTTAAGATTGGAGGTATAGAAGGGTTTGTGAAAGTGACCTTTGTTTTCTGGACACACAGGTGGAGAGTAGATGTCTGTGTGTCAGGGACACTGTTGAAGGAACTCAGCTTGGAGAGGTAACAGGACCTGAAGTCCCGGGATTTTACACCCTGTCCTTAGCCTCTGTCTTCCTGGGAGCCACAAAGAGGGAAAAATGTGTTCTTAATTTCCTCAAGTGGCAGAAAGTTAGTTTGTCACTGGCACTAAGCGTTTCTATGCTTGCTCATGCTTCAGAGGACAAGTGTATGCAGAGCCCTGAATCTATGATTAGAACTTAGTCAGATCAGAGAGTAACAGATTAGGATGTTAAAGTGACTTTAAAGTTAGCATTGGCATCCTTACTTGCATTTATGTCTTCCTGTCATCCATTATCACCTCCTTTCCATGGTATTGAAGATCTAGTGCTTGGTACGTATCTAGGATTCCATGGGTCTGAGAACATGCATAAATAACCTTAAAAAGCCCATGCATTTATTTAAAGCATAGTATTGAGTATAAAACATAGCCCGGGGTGGTTACAGAGTGTAGAGCACATGCTCAAGATGTAGGAGTATACAATAGACAGACCATTCCCAATCATGTATTTATACATCAATTCAAACTCAATAAAATATAGTAATAACTTATCATTATCAGTTTTTGTTATCATAGAAACTTTGTTACTAGTTTATATTAATCATATAATTTAGTGGGTTTTTCACTTAAACCAACATCCTTAGCCATTAGGGAAATGCAAATCAAAACTACTTTGAGAGACCATCTAATAGACACCTATTAGAATGGCTAAGATCAATAACACAAGTGACAGCTCATGCTGGAGAGGATGTGGAGGAAGGGGAACACCTTTCCATCACTGGTGGGAGTGCAAACTTGTACAGTTGCATGATACTCGATATGGAGGTTTCTCAGACAATTGTAAATTGATCGACTTCAAAAACTCAGTACAGTGTTCAAGAGCATAATCCCACAGCAGTCAGGTAAAGAGCAAGGCTCTGGGGACTGCATGGATCTTCCTGGAAAGGGGAGATAAAATAGATTTGTAGGTAGACTGGAGGCAGGTGGGGGCAGGAGCAGGAGGGATTAGGTGTGTGTGGGGGGAGTGAAGGAAGAGAATGTGAGGAGAGACAGCTGGAATTATGGGAACCTTTCAGGGACAGGGTGGAAACCTAATACAGTGTAAACTTCCTAGAAATGACGAGAGTAACCCTAGTGAGAATTCCTAGTAATGAAGGACATGGAATCTGAACTGGCCAACTTCTGTAGCTATGCAAGGCTTCCAGTGATGGGACCGGGTGGTATTCAATTGAATTGTTTCCTGACAGGGTCCTGTGGAGATTCCCAGGATAATGATACGATACAGGGTTGCTTTACGTAAACTGACAGTGGGAACACCATTGCAGAGGACCATTTCTACACAGCTCATTGAATGTATAAAGGTAGAATTGATGCTTTCATTGAACCTTCATCTGTGTATTCTAGTCTTTTTTGTCATAGGAAAGTACTATCCATGCTAGAAACCTGGACACAAATCCAGCCAATAAACCAAATCTGTCCTGCATGCAAGATGTGTTGGGACATTGGTGGGGCAGAACTTGTAGAAGTGACCAACCAATGTGTGGTTTAACTTGAGGCCTACTCCATGACAGAGAGCCCATGCCTAACACTGTTTGGATGGCCAATTATCAAAGACTAGATAGCTCAGGGACCTAGGATAGAGTCAGCATGACTGGACCCCCCCCCCAAATCAATGAAATGTTTCTTACTAATATTCTTCTATACTCATATTTTGGTGCCTTGTCCATCCTCAAGAGAAGCTTCTTCCAGCAGCAAATGGGAATGGATGCAGAGACCCACAGCCAGACATTATGCAGAGAGTCTAAATGGAGTTCTCCATAAGGTCTCTCTCCTTAGAGCTTAGGGGACCCCTCAAAAGAGGGGGAGAAAAGATTGTAGGGGTCAAAGGGCATGGAGGGCACCAGGAGGACATGGCCTACTGCATAATCTAAGCATTGCACATATGGGCTCACTTAAAATGACACAGCAAGCATGGGTCTGCAAGGGTCTGCACCAGATCCTCTGCTGGCTTGGTGTTTCTGTGGGACTCTAACAGTGGGAGCAGGTGTGACTCTGACTCTTTTGTCTGCTCTTGGTACTCATTTACTCTTATTGGGTTGCCTTGTCCAGCTTCTATATGAGGACTTTTGCCTTGCCTTATTTTATCTTTTTTTTCTGTTATCTGTCTGTCTACCTATCTATCCGTCTGCCTATCTATCCGTCTGCCTATCTATCTATCTATCTATCTATCTATCTATCTATCTATCTATCTATCTATCTATCTATCTATCATCTATCCATCATCTATATATCATCATCTGTCATCTATCTGTCATCTATCTATCATCATCTATCATCTATCTATCTATCATCTATCATCTATCTATCTATATATCATCTATCTATCATCTATTCATCTATCATCTATCTATATATCTGTGTGGTATATATTGTGTGTGTATATACATGTTCAGGTGAAGATGCATATGTTTGATGTCAGGAGTCTTCCTTCATTGCTTTCTACCTTATGCTTTAGAGAAGGTTTCTCACTGGACTTGGAGGTCATTGATTTGGCTGGGTTGGCTGGCCATTGACCTTCAGTGATGAACCTCAGCACCTTCATTGCTCCAGTTACAGACATATATCACCATCTCAGGATTTTACTTAAGTGCCAGGGATCCAAACTTAGGACCTTTTGCTTGTGCAGCCCCATCCCAGCCCCAATAATGAGTTCCACCGTATGTGTATAATCTATGTTGGCCTCTTTTATTCCCTTTACTCGTGTGCCCTTCCTCTTTATAATACAGAGTTTGGGTATAGTGATAATAACAAAGTGGAGAAATGAAAAATAGTTCTCAATTGTTGACCTATTGATCTCTTTGAAATGAACAGTGGCAGAAGAGTTTTGATAGGAGGAAAACCAAAGCTACTTACTGTTCTATAATTATTGTGAGCTGGAGCTGTTCTTTTCACATAAGATTTTTCCTACAAAGTATTTCTTGTTATGATTGAGATATTTATTTACATTGAAGATGTTAGGAAAAGATGACATATAAATGAGGGCTCAACTAATTTTTAAAAAGAACATGCTTAGATGAATACTATTGATTCTGTTTTGCTGAGAAAAATAAAATAGTGGGTACAAGCTTCTGAGTTTTGTAATGATTTCCTGAAGGGTCTTCAGCTATGGAAAAAGTGAAGCAAATAGTACAGTGCAGGGACAAGGTTATAACCTGTTTGCTTCTTTGGTAATTAAATAGGAATTGAGAAATTTGTTTTTGATAAGATTTCCTCAGGAATAAGAATGCATGAATCTTATAGATCCAGTTTATCTTTGCTGGGACTGAGGCTTGATTTAGCTCAGCTGAGTAAATTATGAATCTTTTTTGTAATTCCTTGGATGTGTTCCTAAAGAAGACATCAAAACAAGACACTCTTCTTAAAGAGTTTCCACTACATACAAGATCAATCAAATAACTAGTATAAGGTAACATGTTATCTTCACTGTAGCTAATACATAAAGTTGTGTTGCTTTGGGAAGGTAGAATGTTCATTTCCTATTTAGGTTGGGAAATAAAAGAGGCTTTGTAAAAGAAATGATGTGTTGGGGAAAAGAAGAAGACAGAGAAAGAGAGAGAGAGAGAGAGAGAGAGAGAGAGAGAGAGAGAGAGAGAGAGAGAGAGAGAGAGAGAGAGAGAGACAGAGAGAGAGAGAGAGAGAGAGAGAGAGAGAGAGAGAGAGAGAGAGAGAGAGAGAGAGAGAGAGGTAAGTGATTAAACAAGGTGATAGGAAATGTGAACCAGTCTTGGGAAAGCCTGCCAGGTGGGCTGAAACATTAAGTAGTCAGAGACAAGTCAGGCAAGGTGGCATACCTTTCATCCTGGCACTTTGAATACAGGGTAAAGAGTAACTCTGAGTTTGTGTGGTAATATATTATATATTTAATAAAAATAGTCTGGAATATTAGAGGACAGAGCCACCCATAGAGCCAAGCCAAGATGTAGTAGTGTGTTTCTTTTGGTCCCAGGCGGCCAGAGGCCCAGACCCACAGACCTACAGTCAGCCCCAGACCCATAGCTGCCCGCAGCTGCCCAGGCCCCCAGAAATGACTCAGACGCTTATATTAACTTCATGCTGTTTGGCCTATGGCTCAGGCACATTGCTAGCTAGCTCTTACATCTTAACTCAACCCATTTCTATTAATCTGTCTGCCACGTGGCCCGTGCCTCACCTGTGTTCCTTACATGTTGTTCCTTTGGGCTTCAGCTGGGTCTGCCTAACTCCGCCCTACTTCTCCTACTTATGCTCTGATTTCTCTTCCTACTTTTTCTATGGTGCCTGTCATAGGCCAAAACAGTTCCTTTATTTAAAGATTGATATTCACAGCATACAGAAAGGTATTTCCACATCACCAAGAAGGTCAGGGAGTTGATGGTGACCCATGCCTTTAATCCCAGCGCTCAGGAGACAGAGATCCTCACACCTTTAATTCTAGCACTAGGAAATTTGAACCAGGAATTGAGATATCTGGGCAAGGAAAGAGGCAAGGCGGGAGAAGGCGGTTCTTTCCTTCACCTGTGCACCCTTTTGGCTGAGGATTCAGGTGTTCAGTCTGAGGATTTGTGGGGACAGGACCTATCTTTTTTGGCCTGAGGAAGTGGCTAGATGAGAACTGGCTATGACTTGTTTCTCTTTCTCCGATGTTTCAGCTTTCCCCCATTATTTGGCTCCTGGTTTTATTATAATAAACTTATAATATTATAAGAAACAAACTTATTGTGTAATAAGTTTGTGTTTAGCCTGGTTTACAAAGCAAGTTTGAGAAACCCTGTCTCACAAAACTGAAGAGGAAGGATAAGGATGAAGAACAAAGGAGGAGGAGGCAGAAGAGGAGAAGGGAGAGGAAGGGGAGAGGGAGGAGGGGGAGAGGGAGGAGAGAGAGGGAGAGGGAGGAGGGGGAGGAGGAGATGGATATGTTCAATAAGTCTTCTGAAGGACAGTGAGTATATACTTATTTTCCTAAGCAGTGAGAGTTGATTAAAACACATGGAATTGAAGAATGGCCTATGGGGTGCAAACATGTAGAAAGCATGGCTGGGGGATTTAAGCAGCAGGTTTCAGTAGTTATTACAATTATTCTTCAGTCATTGTGTGAGTGTATAATGTAATGACAGATTTCTTAGCATTGAAAAGTGTCTGGGAGATGAAATTCTTTTTCTGAGTGGTGCAAACACAGCATGTAGTGGGATTATGCTGTTACACTGTAAATAATTGTCTTGCCTACTGGTTTAATAAAAACACTGATTGGCCAAAGGCAGACAGGAAGTGTGGGTGGGGCTACCAGACTAAGAAAACTCTGGGAACAGGAAGAACAGCTCAGAAATGCCACAGAGAAGTCAGAAGACGCAGAGGACAACTATGCTGCTCTGAGAAAAGATACTGAGCCGCATGGTTGACAGGGTAAGAATCATGGGTTAGTTTAAGGGTAAAGAGTTAGCAAGTTATATGCCTGGGCCTCACGTTAATCAGCATACAATTAATGTAAGCATCTGTGTGTCTCTGTGGGACTGTGGGTCTGCAGATCTGTGGATCAAAACCTTGAGGCTAGGCCCGAAAGTCTGGGCCATGAGGCTTGGCCAGAAAGTCCAGGCCAGAAACCTCATACAAGAGCACCATAAAAGGCAATGCTAGCTGTAGGTATATGCATCTTAAAGCAAAAGATAGGATGGATGGGGGATTTGATTCAGAGTTTGCATGAAAACAGAAGCTCAGCTTGGGAAAGAGGCCGAAGAATTTACTTGTAAGACAGTGGGACAAGGTTCTATATATGACTTCAAAAATGGATGACAGAAAATGACTGAAAAAAAAAAAACAAAACAAGTCATTGAAAAGTAAAAGAAAAATCTTTGGAGTAAGAGAAAGGAAGGGCTTCAGAGAGCAGAGAAAGCAGTTCCATACTGAAGATCTGTTGTCTGTGTTGGATGAGCATCATGGTGGAAATGTCACGCCTGGGTATGAAGTACTGGATGGGAGGCTGGGGCAGAAAAGAGCTAGACTAATACACACAGATATGATGACTGAGTCTCAAGGAGTCCACGAGATAGCAAGACAGCCTGCAGACAGGCAAGCAGGACACGGAGGGGGAAAGAATCCTCATTTTACCACATTTTGCTCTTTAGCTGCCAAAGACTTAAGTGCAAATTTTGCAAAAGTAGCCTGAATTTTTAGCAATGTGCATATTTTATAGCTTGCTTCCTTTCCAGTTCTGCCAACCGTCAAATGTAGTCAGAGAGCCAGCTTTTATAAGTAAACATACTATGCTTTCCTTGTGAGATTAGATAGGAGTGCTGACAAGGGAGACAGATGTTCTGACCGAAGGTAGGATTGCTGACGACAATGCATGCTTGAATGGGAGACTGGAAACACAGAAATCAATCAGCAAGAGAAACAGGACAAAGCCTAACTGAGCATTCTTGTTAGACCCTCTCATGCACTGCTGGTGGCTCCACATTTCCTTTGCAGTGATTTTCTTAATCTGCTACTAAAATTTATATTTTCTAAGTCCATAAAATCAATGATAAGAAAAAATAGATGAAAGTCGCATTGGTTGGCAGAAGGCAGTACAAGGATAAACACATTTGTGTGGAGAATGAGGCTGGTTCTCATACCAGTCATGAGAATCCTCATATTTTAGGGTTTAGTAGAGGCCTTTATTAGTGATACCGCTGTCAGACTTATCTTGTTATGATGGCCTTAGCAGTTAAGAGGGTACGTGTTCCATTGTTACATCGAAATTGATTGTTACACATTGTTCTTACATCTTATGTTGTTTTTTCTATTAATACTGTAGAGTTTTAGAATTTATTTTCTGGTGATAAATTGCCAGAGCATGAAGAGTAACAAACATTTTCATCAGTATAACTTTTTACAGAGACGGGAATCATATGTGTGACAATCAGCTTGGACTGTAATGTTTTTAGACATTCTGACTCAGGAGACCATTAATGCTGGAATAAAGTGTCTGCAGAAACAGGGAGAGAAAGGCTCAACAGCTTTGTGATATCTTGTTCTTACCGTTCAAGTTCTCACTGTATATCTATTTTCTAATTGATATGTTTAGAAACTATAATTTTGTGATCTATTACAAATTCAGTATAGTTTCTGAAAATAAATAACTTGAAATTAAGTCCTGAAGAACATAACTAGGAATTTGATTTACAGTTAAAAATATAATAGGTCCCCTGACATACTCTATCTGAAGAAGACTTAATAAGGTGGTAATAGCATTGCCATTTTATGCACAGATTTAAAAATAAAAACATAAAAAAACAAGGTCCACTAGAATGTGTAAGTGGGCTAATTTTTCTAACAAAGAGAAGTACCAGGCACTAGTCATTGAATACCTGCTCTGTCTTGCAGAAGCTGAGAGAGGTAAAGTCACTAGACTTGTCTGAGGCAAAAATAATGTCTCTTTGCTGCTCCCTATTTTTTTGTAGGGTTAAGTAAAAACACATCTATTAAAACACGCAGTATGCTGATACTACTCAGGAAATAATGACACTCACTAAAGTAGTTGAAAGAAAATGATCTTAGAAGTGTGTTACATCAGTGGTTAAAGATAAATTTACAATATACACAAGCCAGGGCAATCTCCAAAACACAAAGCACAGGGGCTGATCTAAGCTGGCAAACATAAGATCATGCATCAGCATCTTCAGGTTAGTAGAGAGCTGTTTGAAATTTACCATTCCAATCACTTTATCTAACCAGTATGACTCAACACTGGCATTCAGTCCCTTGCTCTATCCCCAATGGACTAGAGTAAATAAGAAGAAGCCGTAAACTATATTTAAATGTCATTAGCAAGCACATTACTGATTAAACATTAGCACATTTAATTAACATTTTACAAATAGAAATGTGTGACTTATTAATGATAATTCAATGTAAATTAATGTTTGCAAGAGAAAGAAAAATTTGGAGCTTTGTCAATAACATTGAGATGTAACAACATGGATTGGGTTATTAAAAAATATAATTTTAGAGCTCAAATATATCTGAAAAAAACTGTTTTTATGACGACTGCTTCTTAAAATACTTAAATTTTAACAATCTTTTTGATATGCATTTTAAATTTTCTCTAAATTATTATCCTACATTTTTCTGTTTTACTGATTAAAACAATTTAACATGTGAACTGTCAGTGTTGAACACACTCACTTGGGTAATGATCTTCAGCAGTTCTGTGCCCTGCAAAACTGAGACTCTGCTTATATCTTGCATCCTTTCCCATAAGTTCTTGGCAGACACATAGATATCTTATGCATCAGCAGTGTGCACTTTTCTTTTGCTGTGACCAAACACCCTGACCAATGCAACTTTGTTTGTTTGGGGCTCATAACTTGAAAGTGGTAAAAGTGTGTGGTGATAATATTGTATATTTAATAAAATTAGTCTGGAATATCAGAGGACAGACCCATCTCTTCCAGCCTTTCAAAAAAATAATTAATTAATTTTAAAGACAGGGTTTTCTGTGTAACAGTCTTGGCTATTCTGGAATTTGCTTTGCAGACCAGGTTGTCCTTGAACGCACAGAGATCCTTCTGCCTCTGCTTCCCAAGTGCTGGGACTAATGGCATACAATATCACTGCTTGGCTCTTAGGCCTTGAACTCACAGATATCCTGGATCTCTGCCTCCTGAGTGATGGGATTAAAGGAGTGGGTCACCACTCGCTGACCTTCAGAGCTTGGCTGTGGGTGATTCTGTCCTCTGATATTCCAGCTAACTTTATTAAATATACAATGTGTCACTATAAGAATGCATCACAACAGACAGGCAGGCTAATGGGAACAGCACACCAAACTGAGAGTGCTTATCTTAAACTTCGAGCAGGGATTAGCAGTAGGCTTTGACACCCTCAAGCCTGCCCGCCCCCATTCATGTACTCCCTCCAGCAAGGACATACCTCCTTAGCCTCTCCAACAACTCCACCTATGAGGACCAAGCATTCAGTGTTGTGTGTGTAGGCTGGGGGGAAGGGTGTGATGGATCTGATGGCAAGCCACCACATATAGGATCTCTCTTTGTTTTTTTTCTGTGACTGGATTATTTCACTTCACACAGTGCCTTCGAGGTGGATCTGTGCTTAAGGGAAAGGATTTTCTTTTCTTTTAGGGTGAGTAATGTTGCATACCGCATACATACCACGCATTGTATCAGTTGACCCTTCACCTGCTGATGAACTTTTTGCTTTTCTCTTATCTACCAGCTGTTGTGAATGATTCTTTCGGTTCATAATGTGGATGTGCAAATATCTGTGCAAGATTCTGCTGTTTGGGTCAATGAGATGGCTAAGTGGTGAAGGTGCTTATTGCACAAACCCGTTGACCTACGTTGGATCCCTGGAATCCGCAATAGAAGAAGAAAACAGATCCCCCAAAACTGTTCTCTGACTTTCGCATGTGGTCTGTAGCACATGCATGCCCACCCTCCCATCTCCCCCTCCCCTCCCCCTACCTTCCCCCTCCCCTCCCCCTCTACTCCATCTTACAATAATTCTGCCCTTCAGCTCTTGCAGAACCAGTGAGTTTTATAGTGATTGCTCTTTTGTATGTCCCCTTCCATGTTTGTGAGTCTTCCAGTTTCTCTACACCCCTCCAGTTGTTACTCTTTCCCTGTAATAGTCATTCTGATAGGTTTTGGTAACATTTCACTATTGTAAGTTTCACCTCTTTAATATTTACTGGCAATTTATATCTCATTTTCCAGGAAGTGTCCAAGTTCTTTTCCTAATTTCTCTTCGGTTATTTTTGTTGATGTTTATATATTCTGGATTTTAACCCCTTATTGTATGATGACCCGTTGTTGGTTGCTTTTTTCTCTTTGGGGTGGGCCTGCCACCCAGCTCCCAAATAAATCACATATGGAGGCTTATTCTTAATTATAAATGTCCGGCCTTAGCTTGACTTACTTCTTCCCAGCTTTTCACCTTAAATTATCCCATCTGCCTTTTGCCTCTGGGCTTTTACCTCTTTCTTCTGTAATCTTTCTTTTTTTACTCCATTACTGGTTGTGTAGCTGGGTTGCTGGCCCCTTGCATACTCCTTCTCTCACTTCTTCTCCCTTTCCAGATCTCCCATTTATCCTCTCTGCCTGCCAGCTGATGTGGGGCGTCTCTCTGTACGCTGTGAATATGCTTTATTACTGGTTAATAAAGAAACCGTTTTGGCCTATGGCAAGGCAGCTTAGAGGCAGGCAGGAAATCCAAGCAGAGATACAAAAGGGGCATGAGAGCAGAGTCAGAGCCAGAGATGCTGCAAGCTGCCACCAGGAGAGTAAGATGTAAAAGTACAGGTGAGTCAGGAGCCATAGGGCAAAACATAGATTAGTAGAAATGGGTTGACTTAAATTGTAAGAACTAGTTAATAATGAGCCCAAGTCATAAGCCAAACAGATTGTAATTAATTAAGCCTTTGTGTGATTATTTAGTGCTAAGTGGCAGTGGGACTGCAGGTCTGGACCTTGGGCTGGACAGGCCAGAAACTTGAGCTACAGCCAGCCCTGTCTATTTCTCTCTTGTTGCAAATAGGTTTCTTGGCCTGGGCAGCCAGAGGTCCAGACCCACAGACCTGCAGTTCCAGACCACGTAGCCACCTGCCACTGCTTAGGCTCCCAAAATGATTCAGTTTCTTATATTATCTTCATGCTATTTGGCCCATGCCTTAGACACCTTGCTAGCTTGCTCTTTCATCTTAGCTCAACCCATTTCCATTAATCCATCCTGCCACGTGGCCCGTGTTCCTTACATGTCTCTTCGTGGGTGGCTGGCTCGATCTGATCTAACTCTGCCCTTCTCCTACCTATGCTCTAATTTTCCCTCCTACTTCTTCTATGGTGCCTGTCATGGGCCAAAACAGCTCCTTTATTTAAAGATTGATATTCACAGCATAAAGAAAGACATTCCCACATCACTCTCTCCTGCCTCACTATTGAACATTCAGCTCTTCATTAGGTCCTCAGGTGTTTAGGCCAGGCAGAATCACACAGCTCCATACAGTTAAACAGATACAACACAAGCAAAAGCGGGACACCTCAGAACAATATATTACAACAATGACCTTCACTTCCTTTGTGTCTGTGTCCTTTGATCTGTGGACTTCTTCAATGCAGCCCTGTTTCTCTACATTTTGCTTTCGTTTCTTATGTATTTGCGTCAGATCCTGTAAAATCCAGTCTCACGAAGATTTTTGGCTAGGTTTTGTCCAGGAATTTTGTAATTTCAGCCCTTGAAACTGTCAGGGCTTTAATCCATTTTGTGGTAAGTTTTATATATGGTGCGATCCAATCTATTCCACGTGTGCGTTTCCCTTTCCCTGAGATCATTTTTTGAGTCACCATGCTTTCCACATTTCATGGTTTTGGAATTCTTACAGAAGATTATCTGAGCTAGGCTCCAGGATTAATTGGTGTGGTCTGTTCAGTTTTTCTGTACATACACGCTTATGCCAGCACCACACTGTTTAGATAACTGTTCCAAACAATTTGAAATTAGGAAGTGTGAGGCCTCTGCTCTTTCTCAATATCAACTTGTATTATTGGGGTCTTCTGTGGTTCCTTGTGAATTTTAGAATTTGCTTTTCACTGCTTCTGTAAAAATAGCTTTGTGAATTTTACATTAAACTTGTGTATTTCTTCAGAAATATGTAAATGATAAACTAATACTGTCTCTAAAAGGCTTGCTTCCTGCTTCTTCTGACTGTGGCCAGAGTTCAGATTTGACACCTCCTCAAGTTCATTTCTGCCTGGGAGCTGTTTGAAGTGGTGCTGCTTTTTAAAATTAAATTTCCTATTTAGTTTCTTTATCCTTGTCAGTCACATTGTCAGAATATTTTCTTCAGTTCTGCTACAGGTTGTGTGTGTGTATGTGTGTGTGTGTGTGTGTGTGTGTGTGTGTGTGTGTGTGTGTGTGTGTGTGTGTGTGTGTGTGTGTAGAATGACTAGGAGTTTCTAAAGATAATCTCATGTAATGCTATTCAAGCACAGTGCTAATTTTACTTCTTTCTTTTTATTTGGTATTTTTTTCCCCTGTCTCTCTCCCTTTTTTCCCCTCTTGTCTAAGATTCTGGCTTGGAATTCCATTCCAATCAAGTAAATCCTGTTCTGTTCTTGTTCTTATATGAAAACACACGAGCCTTTCCAGCTTGGGTTCTCCATTACCACATCTAGTCTTTATTGTATTGATATACGATTCTATCCTGTCTTTAGTTTCTTGAGCTATGTGTAGTTTTCCTTATGACTAGATGTTTAATTTGGTAAAAAGGAAATTTTGTTGAGATTAAAATGTAGTTTTCTGGTCCTTCATTTCATTAATATTACACTCACTAATATTTGTGTCTTGAGCCATATTTGCACTATGGGTATAAATTACACTTTGTCATGGTGCACAACCCCTTCATGTGCTGCTCAGTTAAGCTTGTTGGTATTTTGTTGACTACTTCTGCATTATGTTTACCAGAGATAAAGGTTTACGGTTTTGTTTTCTTGTAGTGCGTTTGCCTGGATGTGTATCTGGATAATACTGGTCTCATAAAATGAGTCTGGGAGTTTTTTTAGTTTATTTTGTGTTATGGTAACAGAATACTGGACAGAAATGCCTGTGATAAGAGATTTAGTTTTTGATAAAAAATAATTTTGGAGTCTGAACACTCAAGTTTAGGTCGTTAAATTTACTGAGTGTTCCATGGCTATGATATAACACAGCAGAAGACATACAACAAGGGGGGAGTCACGGAGCTGGGGGAGGGGGTTGTACACTCCCGTCATCTAATTTCTCATACCAAACTCACTCTGTGCGACCAACATTCATGCTTTCAAAGTGTGATCATGACCCAGTCACTTCTCACATGGATCATTACAGGTCTGACCACTTCCCCGTATCCCGACAAGCTTCTAGTACACAGTCCTTTAGGAGGTTCTGTCAAATCTATCACGAGTGTTCCCTCATTTTCAATAGTTTTGAAGACTTTGAGAAGAGTATGTTCTAATTATTCTTTAGATATTTTATAGAATTCTCTACTGAAGTCATTTGGTTCTTGGCTTTTCTTTGTTAGAATTAAAAAAAAAAAAAAAAAACTATGCTACAATCTTCCCTGTCCTTTTAGAAGTACAGGACTATTTAGACTTTCTGTCTCTTCCGTGTCATTTGTGGGAGATGGTATATTTGTAGAAATTTAAGTACTTTTTTTTTACTTACCTAACTCAGTGTAAAGTATTTTAAACTATTCTGCTCCAGCCCTTTTAGTTCTGTGACATCAGTTATGCCATTCCTTCTCATTTCTGATTTTAATTTATTCTTTGTCACTGTTAATCTGCATCAACATCTGTTCATTTCATCGATGGCTGATAGTAAAGGGAACACTCTTGCAATGTTTGTCCTGTTTGTAGCATGGTCCCAGCGTATTCTGTGCAGACATACATTCAGGAAAAACACCCAAATACACATAAAGATAAAATAAAAATAGAAAAGGCGGGCTACTTTCATAAGCCTTCCATTATTAACTTAATCAAAAGATTTCCTTTGTTTTGTGTGTATGGCAGTTTGCTTGCACATATACATGCACACAGTGTATAGGCAGAGTCTGTAGAGGCCAGGAGAGGGCACCAGATCTCCTGGAACAAGAGTTACAGATGTGAGCAGTTATGTGAGTGACAGGAACTAACACCTAGTTCTGCAAGAGCAGCAAGTACTCTCAACTGCCAAATCCTCTCTCTAGCCTCTAGTAACTCTTGTACTTTACTTGGTAGAGGGTTGTTTTTTTTTCCCCCAAGCAGATTAAAAGACAAACTATTGTTTTCTTTTATTAGAATAATTTCAGTCTTTCCACTTAACCATGAAGCTTGCTTTTTATATAACCATCTTCATAAATTTAAAAACCTTCAATAAAGTGAGAGTTGGATTATTAACTGTGAACCTACCTTTACTAGAAGTGGTTTCAAATTTTAAGAGGAAGGGAATACCTTTCTTTTTTTCCTTTGGCTTGTGTGTTTGTTGGGAAGGCTTGATTAGACGTAACTAGCTGACTTTTAATTTTGTCCCAATTAAGGACTCTGAAAACAGATATAGGCGCAGATAATGATTTTTTTTATATTAAATTCTAACCTGAAAGCAGCATTTGTCTTCATGAACAAAGGAAAATTCAGTTTTCTTTGATGGAAACTTATATACAGTATATTATTGGCATTATTATTATTCTGTGAATCATTAAGGGAAATCATTGTTGGACAAAGAAGAATAGAATCTGGCTGTGCAGAGGAGTAAGCATTATTGAACTTTTTGAAAATTATTCAAGTTAATTGCCAAATGAGCAGAAAATTCAGGCTCTTTTATGTTAGATCTTTTTATTATGTAAGAGTAATACTAAAGCCACTTGATTTAAAATTGCTCCATTCAGCCTTTATTATTCCAAAAAAAAAAAAAAAACAAAACAAAACTTTGAACCTCAGAAAAAAATTGATTGTAGCTTTGTTGGTCCATTTGGGCTTCATATGCTTCTAATTCCTGGACTTTGGCTGATGAGCACTCACCGTGTGGGGCCTACTCTTCTCGTGGAGATCCTGAGTACAATAAATAAGACAGAGATTCACATCATGTTCCTTTGGTTAAATCAGGTCATCAGGCCAAACCCAAATTAATGGCATAGGGATGTTAACTCTGCCCCTAGGAAAGCCAGGCAAGGATCGGCAGGTTTCAATAATCATTCACAGTGATTCGGTCTCTAATAAAAAACGGCCATGGGAAAACTGCCAAGCCTTTCTGTGCACTCCTGTACCATGTACAACACATTGGACTATAAATGTCAGACTACAAATATCTCATTTCTAGTCAAAGACTTTTATAAATACAAGATAATTTTGAGTCATAGATTCCTTTATTCAAAATGATGTCGTCTGTTAAATCCGGAAAGTAGAGGATTATAGTGGAGCTGTGGGCTGCTGACCTCTTCTGTTCTTCTTCGTTTCTCTGAACTCGTTTCCGGGCCTTCCTGGAAATCCCTGAGAGGATTCTGCAAAGTGTATCTTGAAAATCACCAGTGTCTTGCTTCTCTGAGCAGGCTCCACAGATGGTAAGAGGTGTTGGGTTACAAAATATGTAAAATGTTTGGATGGGTTGTGAAATGTTAAGCAGAGCTGCAGGAGTTCTCAGAAGCTTTAGAGGGTTGATGCTCTTTCAGAACCTCTGCGAAGGGAATGCAGGTCTCGGAATCCCTGAATCTTTTCTGAAATAACTCAGTGTTTTGAATCATATCTTAGGGAAGACCATATGAAATAATCCTTTCTGTTAAAAGCATATATTTTGATAAAAACGTATTTTGGGGCTATTGCTGTCTTTGCTCATCTGGTTAGTTGTATTAGGAGTCTCTCTGGTCATGTTGTTTGGTTTCTTCCTTTGACCTGGGCATACTTGAGCAATGATGTAAATGCTTCTGTGGGTATTTTAACCTTTGAGAACAATAAGGCTGGTCAATGCTTTTGTTAGGAACCAATGTGAAAGACACTGAGTGACCATGAGTGGCCGGTTTCACAAAATGAATGAGGACTGTGTGAGCTGATTTGAAGCAACAGTGGTCATCACCCACAGAGTTAGCAAAGACTCAGGGATTCCCCTCTGATGTATTTGAAGTTCCATTCATGAAGGAAATAATGGATATTTAAAACTGTAATTTCCCATAATATACCAAAATACACAAATTACTCATTTTTTCTCCTTTGGTTCACAGGAAAATGACTGTTGTTAATCTGTGTAATTTGTGGCCTAGGTTTCTGTTTGCAAAGCTCACTGGTCAGGCTAATATACTATTAAAAGGTTGATTTGAGCTCAGTTCTTATCCAGAGCTTCAAAGGGAGGGTACATTCTTAAAATCCTGATGGTATAAGTAATAAAGATCCAAGTTCCTATTTTAGAATTGTGTATATATTAGAAATACAGATGGGTAAAAGTATATATATATAGAGAAACAGACTCCGGAAACTTCCCTTTTTTTCCTACGTTGCTAATGTTTTTGTTAAATATTAACTAAGTGCTGTTATATCAAGAGAATCACAATTAAGAATCCAGAAATCATGTGTCATGTCATATTTTACAAAAAAAAACTTTTTTAAAGCTTTAGTTGTTTATATTAGCCATTGTTCAATAATGCTTCTAGTAATATAATCTGGGTAATTACCATAATTACTACATATTGACCATGTATATATGCAATATGTAAATATATATGATGAAGTTTTAATTTGTGCTTAAAATATTAAAAAAGAATTACTAATGTTTCTCTATTATTTCTTGGAATACTTTAATGCAATTTTCTTAGAAAGGTCATTTTTTAAATTTTCTCACTTAAGGTTTGTAACATCTTCTCTCTTCCATTATATTTTCAATGACGTGTAAGGAAATGCTTAGATTTATTATTTAATGCCAAGCTTACTCAGACAACTCACGTACATAGGCTACATACTGCGTTTGTGCGAGTTAGCTAGTTTAAGGCCTAGAGATTTTAAGGAAGCCTAGAGAGATAGGGCAATTAACTAACTGACCTTGGAAAAATGTGTCTTCTGTCCAGGATGGGCCCCATCCAGCTCTGGGTCAGGCACTTCCTGATAGAATGAGAGAGATAAACAAGGACTATTTAAAACACAATTGGGTGTAAGGAATTAAGGTGAATCTGTCCTAGGAAACTTGCCAGGGGAAATCTCTATGTACCATGCAAGCACATTAATGAGGGTGTGCATATGCTTAAAATTATGAGATGTATTGACGGATAGTTCTCAGTTATATAGCAGCTGTCTGTCAGTCAGGGAAAGACTCTACCTCATTCCTGCCACCAAGGAATTTCCATTTGCTTCTTCCATTTGCCTACATTCTGTGAAAAAGCTCAGGTTTCTTGAGTCATATCGTTGCTTGGTTGTAACAGGAAGTTTCTGGCCCTGACTAGCCCCATGATTCAGACCCCCCAAAATGGCTCAGATGCTTATATTAATTACATTCTGTTTGGCCTATAGCTCAGGCATATTTCTAGCTAGCTCCTGCATCTTAATGAAACCCATTTCCAGTAATCTGGCTTGCCACCTGGTCTGTGGCTTACCTGTATTACTTTCACATGTTGATTTTTTGGCAGCTGGATGGTGTCTCTTTTGACTCCACCCTCCCTCCCCATCTATGCTCCAATTTCTCCACCTATTTCTAAGGTGCCTGCCATAGTCCAAGACAATTCCTTTATTCACAGCATGAGGAAAGACATCCCACATCACTTGGTTGCTCTGTTTTGTAGGGTATATTCTATAGCTTTACCCTTTTAATAAATCTGAACTTTGACTCCTACTGCCTTCCAGGTCTAAGTCACTGAGACATTAAAATCCTGGACCTCATGTCAAACAGCACCAGAGACCTCCCCTGGTGATAGGTATCTCTATAGTGCTGAGCACAGTGCTCATTATATGGCACAGATTCAGTGTTTTCCATAAATGACTGGCAATGTTACTACATTTGTAAACATCACTACAGTTATTGGGTTTAGGCAGATTTAACACATGCCTAACCTGTTGGATACAGAGTTTGTTTTCTTCTCTTCCTGTCCCGAAGCTGTTTGTCATTTCAGGATCCTGTAAAGTCTTCTTTACATAACAACAACCACCTGTCTTTCCTCAGAGTACAGGCATAGCTCTGGGTTTGTCACTAGCTAGATGGGTCTGGTTTTTAGGCCACTTCACTTTCTTCTTTGTGGCCCCACCTTTGGGCCTATTTAGTGTCCCAGGCTCCCTTGGTCTCTATCCATCCTTCCCATTAGTTCTGTGGTCTGTGGAACTTCCTCTGTCACAGCTTCATACTCTCAGGATGGACATCCCACTGTTACCACTCTAGTTGGTGGTATGAACCTGACAGGGTGGAGCCTAAAAATGAGTCAAACTAAGTCTTATGCCATATCCAACTTTACTTAGGGCATTACACAATTTGTATTCTGAGGGTTAGGCAAGGTCATTTAAACAAAGTTCAATTGAGTTCATAAGTGAACTTCCATGCTTTCAAGCAGCATCTAAATAACATAATAACAATATGTAACCTAAAGCAAACCCACTGCTGTTACTACACCCGGGAAGGGCACAAAAGCACATTTAAGAGTAAATCCATGTTATGGAGGAACAGAGGTTGTAAGACTCTTGTCAGTTTACTTTTAGAGTTTTTTTGTTTTTGTTTTTGTTTTGTTTTGTTTTTAACAATAGTTTCATTCATGAACCACCATCTTCTTTGAAAACTAGAATTTAAGGAAGTTGAAACTTGTGTTAGGCAGAATTTTCCCTGTCCCAGAAGCCATTTCCAAATTACCACATAGAGATGTATTAATTGTAAATGCCTGACCAGTAGCTCAGGCTTATTACTAACTAGCTCTTACATTTGATGTTAACCAATATTCCTTACTTATGCTCTTATTTTTGCTTATTTAAACAAGAAATGTGGTCCTGGTTTGATTATAAATAAAGCTGGCTTTGGAGTTGGAGTAAGTGGTTTTCTCCTCT
The DNA here is from genome assembly GCA_033318265.1 of Phyllotis vaccarum. Taxonomy (NCBI): domain Eukaryota; kingdom Metazoa; phylum Chordata; class Mammalia; order Rodentia; family Cricetidae; genus Phyllotis; species Phyllotis vaccarum. The sequence continues at coordinate 78,380,968 of JARWLC010000016.1, read as the reverse complement.
AAACCCAAGCACATTGGTAAAGAAAACTTGAGAGATTCTGTCTCATAGCAGAGAAGCCATCTGGTGCTGGGCAGAAGACAGCCAGAATATATAGGAATCAATATTATTGTAATCTTATTTTTAATCCTATGTCTCTGTGTATTTCCTCCTTGTTAACCTTAAAATCTTCTGTGTATACAATTTTCTCCTGAAGGCGTAAAATCTTCATTTGATATTAATAATGCTTAGATTTTCCACTGTAAACAACAATTTCTCCTGCCAACAATCTCCAAAACATCTGGAAAGAAGATGGGGCCCACATCACAATGATTCTATCTGGAGAGAGAGAGAGAGAGAGAGAGAGAGAGAGAGAGAGAGAGAGAGAGAGAGAGAGAGAGAGAGAGAGAGAGAGAGAGAGAGAGACTGGTATACACCACTCAATGATTTTGAAATACAGACTATTCAGGATGGTTGCAAGCTTTCTATGATTATATGATTATCCTTCATGTCACATCTTTAACAAGATTTCCAGATGGACTTATCCAATACTCTCATAATGACTCTATATGTTTATAGTCAGTCCATTAGGACCTAATCACTGTCTTAGTTTTTATAGGATCTCACAGAGATGCCATCACTCCCAAGTCAGCAGGAAGCAAGCTTATAAAAAACTATGCCCATCTCATGATAAGTTTTGTCCTTTAGGATTATGGATAATTATCATTCTGACAGGGTAGTTATAAGTTAAATTTGGGTTAAGGGTAGAACAATAATATAGACTCAGGGATCCCTTTTAAAGAATAAAAAGAGAAATAGATAGGATAGACATAGGTAGATTATTGTATCTACCTGTCAATAATTATTGGCCAAAAATGAGCCAAAGACAATTTGCACTGGTATAGATGCTTGTATATTGATACAAATGTGAAATTATTTTATATGTTTGATTGAGATAATTTGTATATTGATATAAATTTAAACCTGAAATTGTTTTATATGTCTGATGTGGAATGACCATATGTTGTGAATAAAGGACTGTCTTGGCCCTTGACAGGCACTGTAGCAATAGGCAGGAAATAGAAGCATAGGAGGAGGGTGGAATCAGACAGAGAGATGGACCCAGCTTCCCAAGGAAGTAACATTTAAGGAGCATAGGTGAGCCACAAGCCATGTGGCAGGACAGATTAATGAAAATGGGTTGAACTAAGATGCAAGAGCTAGCTAGCAATATGCCTGAGCCATAGGCTGGACAGCATGAAATTAATATAAGCTTCTGAGTCATTCTTTAGGGGAAAAGCAGTTGCAGGCAGATCCAGACTGTAGAGCTAGTTAGGGCCAGAAACCTCTTGTTACATAAGTCTAAGGTAATTTGTATATTGATACAAAATTGAATCTGTAATTGCCATGTTTTGCACATGCTTCTACCTCTGTTTAAAATATTCTGCATATTAATGTATACTAAGACATTATTGTCATTTCCATTATGCAATTTCTACCTGTTTAATTATACTAGTCACAATATTTAATTATATTAGTTATAATATAAACATAAAATGTTTGTATACCTCTGTTTGGATATTTTATATATGATATATATTTAGGACATTTTGCATGGTACATGTACCTGGTTAATGTTTTTATTACTGTCATACTGGAAGTCACCATTCAGAGGCTGCACACCTATTTATAGATTGCCTATTTTTACAATGTAAGCTTCAGTCTTTAGGATGATAAGAATTGCAGATCACTGTTACCTAGGTTTGCCATGTAACAGTCATGTTGTTTAGGTTTCCCAGATACATGCTAGAATATATCAGATAGACAGGAGTCTTCAACCACTCCACAGACCTGGAGAATATGGCATTTAACGTTTTGTTATTCAGAATTCTTCCATGAGAGACACAATGACTCCTGGCATCACTGTTCCTTTCCCGAGATGGTATTGGGCATCAAGGACACTCCGCATAGAGTTTGTCTTCCTTGGCAGACAGTGGCCTGTTAGACAACTGCCCTCACCTCAACTGCTGTCAGTACACACACTGTCCAATATGGACTAGCAGGATGAAGCATAGAGGCTACTGAAAGCTGCCCGGACAGGGTAAGACAGTTTCTCCAAAATACCCTGCTTCTGAAGAGATCTGTCAGATGTCATAGGTCTGTAGCCAACTGCACAGAAAAGCTGTGGGTGACTGTCACTGATCTCCCCTAAATTTTGGAAGCTACACGCTTGTGCTTCCCAACCCTCAGGTCATATATTTTCCTTCTCAGGTCTTGATGGGGTTGAAGACTAGACAGTTCAGGTTACTACCATCTTATATTTTAGCAAAGAGCGTTCAGGTGTTAGTTTTTTATTATTCAAGATAAACAACCTTGAAGTAATCCCTGTACATTGCCACTTACTAATATCCTAGACATTAATATATACCTTATGTTTGTTGTTTGTTAGCTGTAGTTTGACCTTGTTTATGTTATTGCTTTTCTCTCCCTGACGTTACTTTATAATTATTCCTATTGCATATAGTCTTATACTTAGTTTAGAACTTTCTTAGTTAGACAAAAGGGGGAGATGTAGTGGGATTCAGGCGCTATTTGGAGAAGCTTAGAGAAGTATCTCTGGAGTACCAGGACCCTGAATGGGGTGTGGCCAGATCCCAGTGAGACCCTGGGCACACAGACTTTCCTTCCTGCTTAGTTCTCAGACAGAGGATCAGCTATCCAGCATGGGACAGCTCCTCTCTCCAAGGATTGTCTTAAGGTTCAATTTGTATTGCGTGTGTTTGTATATCCCTCAATAACTATTAATCCTTTATATGATATATTGCTAGTGAATATTTCAGCTATACCATGTAGCAGTACATTTATTAGCATGGCACATTCATCTCCTGCCCCTCTACATCTGTCTGGCGACTTCTGTAACTCTGCCTTTCTTTTCTTATTCTTAGTTTGGTTTTTCACCCAACTTCTTGCCCAGCTATTGGCCTGTCAGCTTTTATTTAGCAACGAGAATGATACATATTACAGTGTACAGAAGAATCATTCCATAGCAGTCTATTCCATTATAATGTATTCTCAAGCACCCTCCCCATGACACATCCAGCCCTAGATCAGAGGTTGCTGAGTGCTGGCTTCTGTTTATGGATGCCTAGGAAGCTGGCTGACACTTTCCTGCAACCTCTGTTCTAGTTAGTTATTTTTATCACTGTGATAAAGACCATGACCAAAAGCAACTTGGGAAGGAAAAGGTTTATTTCATCTTACACTTTCAGGTAACAGTTCATTGATGAGGGAAGCCAAGGCAGTAGCTTTGAGGCAGGAACTGAAGCAGAAGCCATGGAAAAAAATGCTGCTTTCTGGCTTTCTCCCTATGACTTGCTCAGTTTTTTTTTTTTTTTAATTTTATTTATTTATACCTCAGAACTACTTGCTCAGGGTCCACAGTGGCTGTGCCATGCCAAATCAAGCATTAATCAAAAAAGAAAAAAAAATACACTACAAACATGTGTAAGGACAATTTGACAGAGGTGCTTTCTCAATTGAGATCTATCTATCTATCTATCTATCTATCTATCTATCTATCTATCTATCTATCTATCCATCCATCCATCCATCCATCCATCCACCCACCCACCCACCCACCCACCCACCCACCCACCCACCCACCCACCCACCCACCCATCCATCCATCCATCCATCCATCCATCCATCCATCCATCCATCCATCTATCTATCTATCTATCTATCTATCTATCTATCTATCTATCTATCTATTTGTTTGTTTTCAGATAACTCTGCCTTGTGTCAAGTTGAAAACAAAAGCAAACCAGCATAATCTCTCAACTTGAAGATTCATCATTGCCACTATCGGACTTGAAAGAGCAGAACCAACACCATCCTGAGAACAGGCCTCCATCTTGAGGTACCTGGTGATGGGGGGTTGAACTCAAGCCCCAAAATATGCTGTGACAGCAGAGCTTAAAGCAAACATCCCAGACACAGTCAAACAGGATGCATGATAGTAAAACTTAACAAAGGACAGATGTCCCTGCAGACATCCCATGTCTTGCCATAAATCCTGTCAGTGTTCGATGTGGTTTCCTGCAGGCAGCCTGCCAACTCTTAGTAGTTTAGTGCCTACAATCTGACCAATAATCTTAAAAGATTACTTCACCCTATGTCCCCTTACCCAATCCTAGAACTCCAAGACATACAGCTCTCTGTTTGTGGTTTTTCTCTATATAAGCCCTTTGTAATCATGACCCTGGGTTTTCTTCTTCACTTGCTGTGATGGAGTGCTCGAGAAGACCCTTGCCTGGGCTTGAATAAAAGGAACCTTTGATTTTGTATTGGGAAGTCGGCTCCATGGTGTCTTGTTGGGGGAGTCTCACGACTCAGGCACAATGGACATTATGCATGTTCTTGTGGGATTGCCTTCCAAATGGTGGTGATCTAATTCCTAGGTATGGTTACTTACAAGTTTATGTGCCATACTTTCCCAGGCCACTCTACTAATGAAGATGTCTCTTTCACCCCTAAGCAATTCTGGCTCTGCTATGGAGCTGTTATACCTACTTTTGGGGCAGCATAGGAGGTTTTCAGAGGCATGGCAAGGTTAGGCTCAGGGTTACTGCACCCCACTCATAATCTTTCCTAATAGGAAAGAACACCATATCTGTCTGTACTTAAGTACAGACTTGATAGCTTTGGTGTAAAGGATTATTCTTCTTAGTGGAAAATTCTTTTTCTCTTCTGATTGATTTTAGTTTGGTCTGTTTGTCAGATATCAGGACAGCAACCACTGCTTGTTTCCCCAGCTCTGTTTACTTAGAATGCTTTAACTCTTGGGTGTTGTCTATCCCCGAAGGGAGACAAAATCTTGTTTCTACCAATCCTCACACTGAATGGCCTGAGATCCTGCCTCTATTCACCTTATATTCCTATCTCCACCTCCCTAGTGCTGGGATTAAAAGTGTGTGCCACCACCATTGCAAGGTTCTGTTTCTCTTTTAGACAGATTTAATCTCTTGTATCCCAGGGTGTCCTTGAACTACTGATCTTCCTGCTTCTTCCTCCCAAGTGCTGGGATTAAAGGTGTGAGTCACTCCTGCCTCTTCTCTATTGTTAATCTAGCAGCTAGCCTTGTCCTCTGGTCTTCAGGCAAGCTTTATTAGTTAGAGCACACACAAAATACCACCACAGTATAACTTAGAGATGCTACAAATTTTTCTAATCAGATTTTTTTTGAATTTTCTGCTTGCTGAGAAATTGAGGAAGTCTTAGAAATTGTTTGTCTTCATTTCCTTGTGAATATCTCTGTCCCCTTGTGGATTTTGGCATCGCATAGGTGAACACATTAGGATCATGGTTAAATAATATTATATAATATTCAAATTCCATGGAAATAGGATTAGTGTTGTCTTGGAGATCTGAATTAATGTGTTTACCTGTGCTAAAGTTGATTGAATAATCAGTCTGAACTGAGAGGGAATGTATTCTGTCCCTTAAGGTCTCTCACAGGGACACAAGTATTTCTGCACTTGGTGGCTTTGTTTTGAGATAGGCTGTTGTCTTGCAGACCAGACCGGCCTTGAACTTGTGATTCTTCTATTCCAGCTCAAGTGCTAGAGTTACAGGTGGTGCTGCTCTACCTAGTTGAGATTTTTGTTTGTTTATTTCTTTGTTTAGCTTTTCAAGACAGGGTTTCTGGTGTAGCCCTGGCTGTCTTGGAACTGGATTTGGAGACCAGACTGGCCTTCATCTCAAAAGGATCTGCTTGCCTCTGCCTCATGAGTACTTGGATTAAAGATGTACACCACCAGGCCCAGTAGAGACTCTGCACTCTTAATAGCTGTTTTTATTGGGTCTATCTCGATGAGAATAAAGGTGCTCAAATGAAGAAGGAGGAGGGGAAAGGAAGGGAGAATGAATGAATGAACAAAAGAAAGGAAGGAAGGAAGGAAGGAAAGGAGGAAGGAAGGAAGGAAGAAAAAGCCTTAGGAGAAAGCATCTTGAATAGGGTCATTGATCACTGGGTGTGGCTAGTATGAGGTCATGTGACTTTCTGAAAAGCCAACTGGGATAGCTCCTGAGTCCCTCAGAATCATTCGAGGTGTAATGAATTAGAAGCTAAGCCCTTTCTATCACCAACTTAATAATTATTAGTTAAAATATAATCTGATTTGCAAGTTGTTTTTTTTTTTTAACCTTCACTACAACAGCACAAGTAATTTTGAAGTTTTTGGCTGTTCATATAAATTATAGACGTGTTATAACGTGCGGAGAGAAAACCTTCAAGCCGCAGTTTGCATGGTATCAGCACATTGCATCTGTTAATAATAGGCACAATTTTGGATATCCTAGTTTTGTGAAAAATCGGACTAATGCAGAGTGAATTACCAAAGAAAATTCTGCAAAGAAAATAACTGAAATGGTTTTAGTTGAGGAAGAAGAGTTAAAACAGATTAGAGAGAGGAAATAACTCAGTGGGTGCAGTGTTCGCTGTACAGGTGTGGCCACCGTACTTTAGACCTTTAGCATGCACATAAAAGCTGCACTCAGACATATGGTCGTAATCCTAGCACGGTAGGGCAGGGACAGGGACATCTTGGGGCTCCAGACGGCCCGGTAAGTCTAGCTGAAACAGCAAGTTCCAGAGTCATAGAGATCCCGTGTCATAGTTTTGTTTCTTGTTAAGGTAATAATATGTCATAATAAAAGCAACTTGGGTAGATAGGGTTTATTTGGCTCACAGTTTTAGTTATCTAGTTCATCGCCGCAGGGAAGTAGCAACAGAAGAAGCTTGAGGGAGCTAGTGATAGATTTTACATCCAAATTCAGGAAGAGAGAGCAAAGAACACACATGTGCTTACAGTCAGCTTCCTTTATTCACTATAATGGAGTCCAGACTCCCCTGCTTATTGTACCACCTACAGTGGGTGGGTCTTCTCAGCTCATTAACATAATCAAGGTAATTCTCAAAGACGTGCTCACGGGCCAACCTGGTCTAGACAATCTCTTGTTGAAATTCTCTCCTTGGGGAATTCCATAATATTTCCTAAATTCATTTTCTTAAAATCCAATTATATTTTGAGCCATGCATTCACAGGTGGATATGCAGCTTCACAATATTCTCCATGTGGAACTATAGCTAAGAGTAAATGTAGGGATTTTGAATTTTTTTAAAGGCCACTCCGTCAGCAGACTGATTAAAATGAAAATGGGCACAAAGCTTTGTGTAGGATCTAAATTTAACACTAAGTCACACTTTTACTATTTTGAACTTTATTTTGTTTTTTAATTTTGATTTTTGCCTATTTTTACTTTGGTGTTGGTTGTTTGTGACCCAAACCCAAAAATTATTGAAATGGGATCTTGTCCTCTTTCAAAATCTGGTTAAAAATCAAGGTCATAAGATAATAGAAGATGTAGTTGACAATTAGGTGGGAATTTCTGGATGTTTCATTTAGTTTGTTTCCCACAGGGATGTTAATGAACTTATCTTGTGTGTTCGAAACTGAACACAACCTCCAAGATTTGAGTGAGCATATGGACTTCTCTAGTCCTTCCATCCTGACGTTAGATTAAAAACTAAGCACATGAAACAATATAACAGCTAAGAAATCACCCCACAGCTTCTGGTACAGATCATAAATATTTTCATTTACATGCAATTTCCAAATGAGCAGCTGTGTATCGGGGCCTCAGAGACTTTGATTACACATGGCTGACAAATGTGGAGATGGTAGCCTTAGTTTATTATACTATGATGTTCTTTTAGAATTGTGCCTTTAGATCATACTACAGAGTAGTGGACTGTGTTCAGATGCACAGACTTTCTTTTCAGTGGCACGAGGAGGCCTCTGAATTCCTCCACAGACAGATATTCAGGGAAGGGAAACTGCAGGCAATAGGTATAGCAAAAATAAAATAAATTCTTCAAAACTAAAGGTCCCTATGATTCTGTCTTTGAAACATTGAAAGTTCAAATTGCTTATTTTTTAAAAGTATATATATATAAAAAACCTTGGTACTAAAGAAATGTAAACTTAGACTTAGTAAGATCACACACACACACACATATGTATCATTTGTGTATGTTTTGGGGGTGTCAGAAGAAAACTTTCAGGGATTGGTTGGCTCCTTCCACCATGTGGGTTCAGAGGACCAAACTCAGGACTTTAGGCTTGCTGGCAAGCACCTTTAACCATGAAAACATCTCACCATCCTAACATCCTAGGATTCTTATGGCTGTTATTTCTTCATTGCTTTATGCTTCAAACATCTCTATTAACTTTCTGTCCTTTGTAGATCAAATTGATTTTTATTGTTATTTACTTTAAAAAATGTTCATAGTATATTAATGTGGACTGTAATTGTCTTCTTGCTTTGTATTATAATCAAGAAAGTAAAGGGTCAGAGATACTCAGCCACGTCATTCCTATCACGTGGCTTAGAGAGCTTGGTCACACTTTGGACTGGGGAAAGAATTACTATGAACTAGATCCCTGGGTGCAGTCCTACTGCCCGGGAGAAATAAACACAGAGGAGACATTGAGAAACATCACTGTATAGAATTTCTGTGTCCTTTCTTTTATATCTGTAAGTAAATGATCAGAGTAAATTAAAAGCAGATACTAACGCTGTTCAGAGACTGCCCTTCTCATATGTGTTCTGTTGGCCCTGGTGAAACCCAAATTTGGAAACAAAATCACGACTATACATATATGTAAATGTTAATGATCTATTTTTTTTGGAGACGGCATCAATCATTTGAAATAGTATTTCCCTCTGCTTCAGTCCTGTTCTAAAGACTGATTCATTCTCTCTCCTGGAAAGATGACTGCCATTTCCTTTCTATTAGAAGTTCATTTTAAATTAAAAGTACCTTTAAGATGAAAAGTTCAGAGACTGTAAGAAGTTAATAAATCAGAGAATATTCTTTTGCGTTTCACCAAGTATCTATATTTAAAAAGATTAACATATAAGTTACCTGACATGATTATTTCTTTCCCGTCCTGTTACACAGGAGGAGAACATGCCAAGGACTCACAGTCTCCTGAAGCGTGTCCAGCAATAGCAGGTACATGTGTTTGAATCCAAAGCAGAAGCTGGTCGAGCCAGCATGGCTTAAGTTTCCTGGCAGCCCCATTCATGGAGCCAGAGAATAGACAGATCCCCAGAACATACATAGCTCAGGTGAACATCTGCTGCTTGAAACATGGAACCTGATAAAATAAACCGATTTATTAAGTGTTGATTTTCCATTTTATTTTTCTAAACAAATGACAGCCAACCAAAGATGGCTTGAAATACCAAAATGGAAAATCCAGCTAGTAATGAGTATAAGATGCAGTCTATGGAGGAAATGAGTGCAGTTTCATGTTTAGGAGCTACCCTGAATGCTCATTCCTCAGCAGTAGTAAATGCTTGAGAATCTTTGATCAGATTGTATTTGATATGTTTGGTGTGGACTGGACAAGTTTATCAAGAAAGGGGACAGGTCTATCTTGTCTCTGAACTCATTTAAACCTCAAGTAAACAGATGTGGTAAGTGAATAATTTACTTTCGAGCTTTGTAGTTAACAGAAAACAACGAGGCAACCCAATGTCACTTAGATATTGTTAATATTCTGCCCATTCCACTGTGGTAATCATCTGGAGTCCATTTCTCATCTTTGATGATTCTTGTTTTTCAAATATCAGTGAATAAACATCTAAGGTCAAGTTCTTTAAAATTAAAATTATTTTTAAATTGATAAAAGTAATTTAACATTAATGTTGCATCTTAAACATATCTTTTTTTGCTGTGTGTTTACCGTTGGTAGGAAAATTCTGCAGATGAAATTATAAAACAAATGAACTAACAATTTATTTGAAAAGGCTAACTCCCCACCTGTCTTTCAAGAATTTATTTGAAAAGGCTAACTCCCCACCTGTCTTTCTACCATCTTGCATCAGGCCTTTTATGTGTGAAGTGTGTATGGTTTGGCTGTTTGTTCCTGGTATAAACAATCACAAAACTAAATAGTTGCCAGTGAGTACAGCCAAATCTCTCCAAGCCTGTTATCCATTTCAGGGACCAGCTAGACTTTCTCAGGAACAAGGAATCAAATCACACTTAAAGTAGATTCCCTCTGCTGTGGGATTATGCTCTTGTACTTTGCAAATATTTGTTCCTCCTACTGGCTTAATAAGATGCTGATTGGCCAGAAGGGAGACAGGAAGTATGGGCGGGGCTACCAGACTAAGAAAACTCTGGGAAGAGGAAGAGCGGAGTAGAGATGCCAGGCAAACACAGACAAAAGAAGATGAAAATGTTGCTCTGAGAAAAGATATTGAGCCACTAGGCTAATCGTGGGTTAGTTTAAGACTAAGAGTTAGCAAGTCATATGCCTGAGCTATAGGCCAATCAGCATGTAATTAATATAAGACTTTGTGTAATTATTTTGAACTGATGGTCTGGATTTTGGGATAGGATGGACCAGAAACTCTATACATTGCCTCTTTGATCTTTCTGCCTCTTAACCCAGCTCAGAAGGGCTGGTATTTTACTGCAAATGCTAGCTAATCTTTAGAAACAAACAAATGGCTGACTTATGATTTTGACTTTAGTATTTTGTGTGATATGTTTAGTTGAGAAAAATGATCAAGTATGCTTCTTGAGAAAAAGAAGTAATAGATTTGGTTACACAAAAATACACAGCTTGTTTAAAAATAGCTTAAGGTTACTTAGGGCAGAGAACACCAGCCCCCTTAGGCTCTAACCCTACTGTGCACATCTATATGCTCCATCATTGTCTAGTTAGAGCTTTTCCTAACTTCTCAAAGCTATTATTCCCAAATGTGCACCACTGACTGCTCATGTGAAATTTTAATAAAGGGAGATTTGGAATTTGTGAGTCTTGAAGACTGCAATGTCTGCTGAGAATCTACTGAAGCTATATGGTTCCATGGGACCACTTTGGGGAGATCTGCAGTATCAGTAAAATGTTTCATTTTAAGGATTCTTTTTTGGTTATTAGGTCATAATAAGACCCTCTCCCTTGAGTAATACAGGCTCAAACATTCTCAGTTTTTTCCCCTTCTTCCATCGCTGTGCTCATTCTCTGTAGTGTACCATATCTTACTAAGTTGTGTCTTGGAGACATATATTGTAAAGAAAAGGTCTCCCTGAGGAGATCTGCAGAGTGTGCCCTTACTTGTCACAAGTACTGCTCTAGAATGATCCCTCTGGAGTCATTCTTATAACCAGATGGTGTAAGGGACTCCCAGTGAGAACATGGTCTTAGGCTTTAGTTTACTCTAATTCTGCTCGATGTCTGTAAGACATAATAGGATGCTCTATACTCACTTTTAGCAACTTACACTCTTACCTTAGGAAGGTTAAAAGAAAAGAAGTGTCTTGGGCAAGATGACTGGTTTTGGATCACACTATATTCTCCTTAGCCATTCTGGAGAAAAACAACAAAGCTCCTGGACTCAAGAGAGCATATGTGTGGAAGTGCTGAGTGTAGAATCTTAGTAAACACAGATGTATTAGTTTGTTAAGGCTTACATAGCACAGTAGCACTCACTGACTGGCTTTTAACTCAAATTCCTCTGTCTCCATGATGGAAGTTAGACACTGGTAATTAAAGTATTTATTGAGTCAATTTTTTTTCCTGAGAATTTACTTGTTTTTTTTTTTTTTTGATAATTCTCTTGTTACTATCTCTTTTCATGACATTCTTCTGTGTGTCTGTCCTAATCATCATGAAAGAACCATATATAACTGTCCCATCCAAATAATTTCACTTAATCACCTCTTTAAACTCTGTTTCCAAGTACATCCATTCAGAGGTTCTAGAGGTTAGGACTTATTACCTAAATTTGAAATAACTAGTGTTCAAGTGTTTATACTTTTTGAGTCAGAATATAGTAGAGACACTTTTGAAATATGGGAATACTGAAAAATTCCACACCTAAAGAGTATGTTCAATTGTGTTTAATCTTCACTTTATATTTCTATGATTTTCTCTAGATTTTACCAAACTTGATGTTATGTAGAAACTTTTGATTTTGATTGTATTTAATACACAACCAAGGGAAGAGGTTGTTTATATATATTTCATAGAGTTTCCAATTCAGAGGTTGTACAGGAGTTGATAATCTGTCCCTTCACACCAAGAACAGTTGCATGGCAACTCTTGGCTGTGCTGAGGTGTGAGAAAATCAGTCTCATCATTCCCGCAACTTTTCCTTTGCCAACCCTGACATCGCTGGTCACAGCACATGAACATAAGGCTAAAGATTTACTTGTTACTGAGGAACTTGAGGGAATTAGACCCAGGTCACAGAGCCTTGACTTGAAAAGGACTGGAAAATGACTAAAAAGTATAACATTTCAGTCATTTAGCAACCTTGTTATAACTTTTACTTTGCCTTAATAGTAAAAATTCATTCTTGGTATTATTAGTTATCTAGTGTACCTCTATATATTGACCTACTTTTAAAAAACTTAGGTTAATACCTAGGTATTATTGTAGGTATCCATACAAAACTATTTTGAATTAGAATATGTTGGAAACATCTTTTGACTTCTAAAATCATATATAATGTCTCACATCTGTTTTCTCTCATCACACATCAGTGTGATATAGAGGACCTGGGGCACTGGGGATGATGGAGCCAGCAGAAGAAATCCAGATCTCTGAGTGACTCAAATGAATGTAACACACAGGAGATAAACTTTGTGGTAAGTCACTCAGGCTTTTATAATGTAAGAACTCATTTTCTTTATTTTAGACTTTAATAGTTTTTTCTTACGTTAGTGTTTTCTATGAAGCCACTAGAATTATATTTTTAGCAGTCTACCCTATGAATACTCAGTCTCTGAATTCTTTTATATTTATAATAAACATGTAAACACATTTACTTCTGTCTCTAGAAGTCTATACTCTGTTCTTACATTTGGGTGAATTCTTATCTCTAGCCACTCAGAGTAAATTCTTAGTGCATGACGCTTTGGAATAGATAAGACTTGCCCTTGACTGAGGATTTAGGCCATTTCAAAAATAATCATCAGAAATAAAAAGTAAAACTCAGTTGTACATATAATACATATCTGCATAATACAGAGGCTTGATTAAGTTAAAAAATAAAGTCCTTTCTTTTTTTTTCCATTATCAGAATTCTAAAATGGTTTTAAATTTTTGTATTCCTTTTTGGAGAGGGCTGTTTTGAGGAGGGAAGGGATGTGATGAGGTGGGTGTATTTGTTTCCAGCACCATTTCCAGGTATATAGGTATATAAATGCCTCATACAGACAGCCTAGGAATGGAGACGCAATAGTAAATGTGAACCAGTGTAAATCATTTGAGCTAAAGCAAATAGGGTAATGGAAACTTCATGTTGAAATCAGTTTATTCTGTGATGTTTTCAATGGCCAGAAGGACATTAACCACCTCAAATTAAAATTATGGATGCAGTGCTCAGGAGACGCAGATTCTCTGTTGTTGCGTTCTCCCTGTACAGGCCACCACTTGTTGCACGCACCCTCTCCTGCAAGGACGACGCAACACCAGGCTCTTCTTTCAATGGTTTATTCAGGACCTTGAAACTTCTGCTGCTTCTCCCACTGCCTCTCCTACTGGGGAAAACTTGCTCCCAGCTATAGACCCTCTGGACTGCTAGTCACAGGGCGCCACGTGGGCCATGCCAATAGATCCAGGTGCACGGAAGCAAGCCACACCTGGAAGCAAGCCATGAGCTTAGCCTTAGCCAAATAATGAGTTGTTTATCTCGGAGAGCTCTCAGGTGGAAGGTGGAAGGTGGAAGCCAGCACCATCTTTAAGGTGAGGCCACGCGGCTCTCTACACTCTGTATTGTCTTCCTGACCATAGCAGAATACCCTGTACTTTGTAAACTAGTATGCTTTCTCAGGACAGCACTAACACACCCCACACCACTGATGACTTTCTCTTGCTACCATCCTTACCTTTCCCTAGCCACAACTCCTTCAGGATGCATGCTCAATGTTTCTAGGCTCTGTGTTCCTCCTTCTTTTGGCCTTCAGTGCTCAATGACTTGCTAAGAGATAAAATAATTTTAATCAGCCTGATTGGCACAACTGGTTAATCCTGAAAATTGTTAGATGTCCTTTGAGTAAACTACACATGCAAGTAGGGCCAGGCTATTAAACCTCAAAGCAACCCTCAATGACATACTTCTTTCAGCAAGCTCTGTCTCCTAAAGGTTCTCCATAAACAGTATGACTACCTGGGGAGAAGGTGTTCAAACACAAGGTCCTAAGTGGGACGGATATAAACTGCAATAAAAAGTCAGGTATGCAATGTACAAATTACAACAATTTTATTCCTGAAATGAATTAAATAATTTATATAGTTTCCTTAGACAATGCCAACCAATTTCCTATTTTAAAAGGAAGACGATTTGATTGGTATTAGGAAGATGGCTTGGTTGGTATTTGAAGAATTAAAAACAAAAATTTCTGAGGCTGGTGAGATAGCTCTGTGGGTGAAGTGCCTGCCTCACTAGCATGAGAACCTAAGTTCAGATCCCAGCACGAAGTAGAAAGCCGAGCATGGTGGTGTTCATCTATGGTCCCAACCCTGAGGTCCAAGGATTTGCTGGCTGGACATTTTAGTCAAGCAGTGAGTTCCAGATTCAACGAGCGAACCCCATCTCAAAATAATAAAATACAGAGCAATAGAAGAAGCCACTGACACTGACCTCTTTCCTCTCATGCATGAACACATGTGCATTTGTATACTGGCACACAAATATGTACACACACACAGACCCACAGATAAACTCACACACTAATATATACAGACAGACATGCACAAAGAATTTCTATTAAATATTTCATAATCTGACCACTTATTATAATTTGGATTTTTCAATTGACTAAAAATTTCTTCCATTGTATCAAGTATTTAGTACCATTCAACATAATGTTTGGAGTGAAGAATACAAGAGGACACTTGAATTTGGCATGCATCTTCATGTATACTATGTCTCCTTTTTAATATTTCAGTTAGAGAATTAAAAGTGGAAGCATGTATTTTTGTGTGACTTTTGATAAATCTTACTGATTGTATTTCATCTGAGGATTAGACTCTACCAGATTCTTCCCTGACCACATGATGTAAACTATGTCTTCAGCTTCTCACTAGTGTTGAAAAACAGCTATGCTCAGCACTATACCAACACGGTACCATCTAACTAGTACTGAAAATTGCCTGATTTTGTTGTTGTTAAATATGAAAGGTTAAAATGATCTCACACCAGTCTGTTTCCTGATAATGAATGGCATCTTGAAATAACAGCTGATGGGCACAATGCATTTCTATTGATAAAATATAATTCCATCTCTGTTGTTTAGTGTTTATTCCCAGTCCTGATCTATGATGCTCACCAATGAGCTCATTTGTCACTTTCTATTGTCGGACTGATGGCCATGATTATAAACTTCCGTGGCGATCTAGATAGAAACACAGTGCTCCTGTTACATTTAAGGAACAGACTGTTCAACTTTGTAAACAAGAAGACAATAAACAGGAGAATCTTTTTTCTCTATTACTTTTTATTTCCATTTTTATTATCGTTTTTAAGAGTTTTTTCCTATTCTCATTTTTGTTAAAAGGACAATCGTTCTAGAAGCTTTATATAAGCACATAAGCTTTGGAATTTGTGGTTAGTTACAGCCCCATAGTGCAGTAATATAAAATATGCTTCTTCCTGAAACAAATGTTAATTTGCCCTCTTACAGCATGCTGTTTGCTGGTTAGTGCTCCACTGTCAACAGAAAATATATTTTGTTTATATGAAGTTCTTTGGCCACTGGGAAAAAAATGGATTTAGAAAATGTAATTTAACATCAAGCTATGGCTTCAAAAGAGCTCATTAGGAACTGATGATTCCCCAGGATGAAGGGTAGGGAGCCAATTATACTCAGGGTAGCAGGGAGCTGATGCTGTGGCTTACAGCACAGTTCAGGGTTGTGTTGCATAAGAGGAAAATTACAACGCCACCCTCTATTGACATTTATGCTCTAAAATTTCTAAAATTATAATGCTTTGCCTACTATGTGTTTTCTCTAATTAATCCCTTTGGGGATAGTTGCGGAATGAGTTAGAAAATGTCTTGTAAGTAAGTTAGGTTTTTTAATTTCAAATATTTTCTGCAGACTTAAAGATGTGGGGCTATTATTATTATTATTATTATTATTATTATTATTATTATTTTAGTAAGGTTCAGGCAACACATGACACTGTAATTAGGTGATGCAAATAACCCTGTTGTTCTTTCGTGGTAGTCATGGTTACTCTAAGGAGGGATGACGAAGCTGACGGGCTAGAGAACACTTCTTTAGCTTGTCCCGTGCTCTTCTCACCTGGCTTTCTCTCCTCTTCGATGGACTTCTTTATCTAGACTAACACGTTCAACAGTGCTCTGACAGCTTTGACTTCACGGAGGATAATGCTAAGGATGCCTTTTCTTTCTCCCCCCAGTGCTCCTGAAAGATTCTCTTTTTTAAACAACTGCATTTCAGGTTGTAACCAAAGCAATTATCACAATAGTATATGCTTTAAAAATGATTTTTTTTGGTGATTTTTGTTTGTTTGCATGTTTCTGCCCTGTGGCAGATAGTTGAGATTGCTTTTGGTTTACATTTTGTTTATAATAAGCTTAGATGGCCTAGAATCCAGTCTTTAGAAACTTGTCTGTTTGCCATTTACCCTTTGGTAACTTGTTTGCTTATTTTCTTATATTTTTCATAAGCTCCTTTGTAGATTGAAAAAATATCACTCCTCCTAACTACCTGATAGAATTTTTGTTGAAATCAAGTACCATATCAGAATAAAAATATTCCACATTCTGTAATATTAGGCAACTCTATACAGTTTAAAAAACATAATTTCATGTCTTTTCCTCTTTTATTATGACTACTTAAAAATTAAAGACTGGCAAAGTAGCTTTTATAGATTTCTCTAAAAGGTGTATGCTAAGTGAGTCAGTTGGTGAAGTATTTGCTGCTCAAATATGACTACCCAAGTTTAGATGCCCAACACACATGTAAAATGATGAGCATAGTGGAACATACCTGCAAAGTCAGCACTGGGGAGGCAGAGACAGGAAGATCTCTCTCTGGAGCTTCCTGGCTAATGAGGCTAGCTGAAGTATCATGCTCTGGGTTAACTGAGAGACCCTGTCTCAAAATGAACGTGAAGAGTAATAGAAAAAGGTGGATGAGCATACATATCAACATGCACACTAGACATACATGCACACACACAAATACACATAAACACAGGAAAGAGCTATTAAGAGATAGAAAAGAAAAATTCTGTTAAAGGCTACTCCTAGGAGCTTGGGGCATAGCTTAGCTAGTGGAGTGCTTGATTGCTTACTATACAAACAACCTTGGGTTAATATTCCATACCATATACACTTGGAGTATTGGTGCACACCTGTAGTCCCAGCATTGATGAGGTGGGAACAAGAGGAAAATAACCTGAATATCCTTTTCAGTGACATGGAGAGGTTAAGGCAAGCTTAATGAATACGATTTTCTCAAAGTAACGATAATACTGAATATATATTATTATTTTGAGTATGAGGTTATGAACTCACTATTTTCCATGGTGCTGCCAGTGTGGTCAAGACAGTATTTTTTGGTGTCATTATTGTGATTTTGGGTCTTCTCCTTTGAAAAGAGTGAAAACTGTTCACAATATTTTATTTTGAACATGACTAAAGCTAGCTCATAAGCCCTTGTATTTAGTAGTTAGTCTGCCCTTGGGGGGCGGTGCGTAGCTGTCTGTCTTACAAAAGAGAAATCTCATTTATCATGATAACTGCATCCCAGCATCCAGCTGGTTCTTTGCCAGCTCTCCACCACTTAATGGAGGCTGAATTAGGCTAATAGTTTTGTGCGCAGAACACTGAGACTTAGAGTTCCTCACAGTGATTCATGTGTTACAGCTGTGGCCCACACTCATTAATAACATCTGACTTTCCACAGAGCCACATAGCTTCCTTCCATCTCAGCTTATCTTTTGAGAAAATGTCAACGTTTTAGTTTTTTTGGATGAGCATGTGAAAGTTAAGTCTTTAAGAAACCATTACTCAAAGTAGATGGAACCGTTAGAAAATACTGCTTTAAATGTTTTACTGAGATTCACATTTAGAAAATTATAATTTTACAAGCTTTAAGGGAAATTATTCATGCTTTCATTTTAAGGGGGAAGACTGAAATTATAGTTTCTTAATTATGGACTGAATAATCCAGAGTGAACTTAAATAATCTTATAAGTAATTATGAATACTGTTTTTTGTATTTGTCCAGGTGTCTTTATGCCATAGGATGGGTTATAGAGGAAATGGCAATTGGTTTGAATCAAGAAGCAAGGAAGCAAAGATTCTTATCAGTGTCTGTGACATTCAGAATTGAAGTGACCACGCCACATTGGCTCATATTATGGAGTTATATGTATTCTTGAACAGATGTTTAATATGTCTTTGGGATAAACATATCATCAGAAGAGTCTATAATTTTATAACAAAAAGAAATTTGGTTGAACACAGACATGGAAATGATAGAAGTATTGAATTCATCTTAAAGAAAAAAGTGTGCTGGTGTAAATGATTTTAAAGACCATGTTTATAACTTTTGACAGATGATTAACTTAAAAGAAAGTTTGAGAATGTCTTTCTCTTCGTTCTGGTGGCTTCAGTTGCAGTTGCCAGGCATGGTCCTCTCCGCTGTAACAGACAAATGAACCTGACCTGCTTTTCAACACTCACGGTGTGGTGGGGATGGTAAGCTGTCTTCTAGCTGTAATCAGACTTCTGTTTTTACGTGTTATCATCACTGTTAGCTTTGGCGGGAGATGCTATGTGCTGAGTCTCATAAACATCCACTTTATCTCCTTCTCCTGTGGCTTTCAGTGTTTCGGTGCCTGGAGGTTGAGCCATAAAATAAAACATTTCCCAGATGTTCTTGTTGCTAAGTTTCCAGGTATGCTTTGTACTGATAGCCTTCTGAAAGACTTGGATTCCAAAGTGAGTCAAAGGAATAAAAATCTAAATTCTGTCTTTCTGTGGTGATGCAGGCAACATGGATCTAAGTTCAGCAACAATACGTCTGGACGTACGTCCTATCACTCTGCTATGTTTGTTTGTTTGGTTTTTTTTTAATGATTTTTAGGCACCAATCCCTTTATCAACCCTTCTAAATCTCCTTCATGATGGATTTAGAAAACCCCTAAACACACACACATGCACACTTTCTCTTTCATTGTGGTGGTTTGAATAATAGTGGCCTCCATAGGTTCATATATTGAGTACTTGGTCCTTAGTTAATGGTTCTGTTGGGGAAGGATTAGGAAATGTGGCCTCATTTTAGGAAGTGTGTCACGTGTGTTTGTGTGTGTGTGTGTGTGTGTGTGTGTGTGTGTGTGTGTGTGTGTGTGTGTTCGTAGGCTTTGAAGATTCAAAAGACTAGGACCATTCCCAGTTAGCTCTCTTTCTGCTTCATGGTTTTGGATCAGATGTAAGCTCTTAGCTATTGCAGGTAATGTTCCAGCATCATGCCTGCTGTCAGATTACCCACCATGATGATCATAGACTTTAATCTTCTGGAACCATAAGCCTCAAATGAAAAGTTAAATTTTATGAGTTGCTTTGATCATGGTGTCTTGTCACAGTAATTAAAGTAATGAAAACACTTGCTTTGGATAGAAATTGGAGTGTGCATGTAATCAGTATTGTTGTGGTCCATTTTATGGAATGTGGTATTTTATCACTGTGACTTAATGCAGGGCCAGTAAGAGGACTCAGAGGGTCAGGGTACTTGCTGATGAAGCTGATGATAACCCGAATCTGATCTCTATGACCCCCATATTTTATCAGCTTGAGGTAGGGCTAAGCTCCTCCACTTGTGTTAAGGTTGGGCAAGGCAACTAAGTATGGGGAATAGGTTCCCCAAAGACAGCCAAAGCATTAGGAACAGCCCTGCTCCCTCTATTAGGAGTTCCATAAGTAGGTCAAGATACTCAGCTGTCACAGAAGATGGTCCCATGCAGGCTTCCTAGCTGTTGCTTCAGACTCTGTGAGCTCCTGAGCCAAGCTTAGTTGTTTCTGTGAGTTCCCTTGTGATGACCTTTACCCTCTGGCTTGTATAAATCCTTCCTCCCTCTTTTCAACAGGATTCTCTGAGCTTGGCTCAGTGCTTGGCTGTGGCTTCTCTGTATCTGTTTCCATCAGTTACTGGATGAAGGCTTTCTTAATCAGGATGATTTTCTTCTAGTTCCATTCATTTGCCTTCAAATTTTCTGATGTCATTGTTTTAAATAGCTGAGTAATACTTATTGTGTAAACGTACCACATTTCTTTATCCATTCTTTGCTTGAGGGGCATCTAGGTTGTTTCCAGATTCTTACTATTATGAATAATGTTGCTATAAACATAGTTGAGCAAGTGTCCTTTAGGTATTATTAAGCATCCTTTGGATATATGCCCAAGAGTGGTATATTTGAAGTAGATTGATTCCAAGTTTTCTGAGAAGCCACTGTATTTACTTCCAAAGTGGCTGTACACATTTTCACCTCCACCAGTAGTGGAGGAGTGTTCACCCTTGCTCCACACTCTCTCCAACATAAGCTGTAATTACTGCTTTTGGTCTTAGTCTTTCTGACAGGTGTAAAATAGAATCTCAGAGTCATTTTGATTTACAATTCCCTGATGGCTAAGGATGGCAAACATTTGTTTAAGAGTGTCTTGGCTATTTGAGATTCCTCTGTTGAGAATTCTCTGTTTAAATCGGTTTCTCATTTTTTAAAAATTGGATTGTCTGGTTTTTTGATGTCTAGTTCCTTGAGTTTTTTATATTTTAGAGATCATCCCTCTGTCAGATGTGGGGCTGGTGAAGATCTTTCTCCATTCTACAGGCTGTCAGTTTGTCTTATTGACAGTGTCCTTTGCCTTCCAGCAGCTTTTCGGTTTCATGAGGTAACATTTATCACTGAGCTCAGTGCCGATGCTACCGGTGTTCGAGTCAGGAAGTTGTCTCCCATGCCAATGCATTTAAGGCTATTTTCCTCTTTATCATCTATTAGTTCAGTGTAATTGGATTTATGTTGAGGCCTTTGATCCACTTGAACTTGAGTTTTGTGCAGGGAGATAGATATGCATCTATTTGCATTCTTCTACACGCCAACATCCAGTTGTGTCAACAACATTTGTTGAAGATGCTCTTTTTTATTGTATAATTTTGGCTTCTTTGTACAAAAAAATCAAGTGTTCATAGGCATGTGGGTTTACATCCAGGACCCCAATTTTGAAGTAACAACCACTTCTCATTTCCCAATTGATCTAGTTTTGGTTATTCCTTTTTTTTCCACTTGATATTTCGTCACCGTTTTCTATCCTAGGTTCCACGAGTTATTTTTTGGCTGCTGGTCCCCAAAGTAAGTGAAGTTGTCAAATCGCCAGTATCAGTATACCTGAGAGCTTTTAATAGAAGTATTGTATTAAATACTTTTCTGGTTGCTTTGACAAAATATGTAACAGTAATGTGGGAATGTCTTTCTATATGCTGTGAATAAAAAACTGTTTTGGCCATGGCAGGCACTGTAGGAGTAGGCAGGAAATCAGAGCATATATAGGAGAAGGAGGCGGAGTCAGAGAGAGATCGACCCTGCTGCCCAAGAAAGCAACATGTAAAGAAACACAGGTGAGCTACAGGCCACGTGGCAGACAGATTATTGAAAATGGGTTGAATTAAGATGAAAGAGCTAGCTAACAATATGCCTGAGCCATAGGCCAAACAGTATGAAAGTAATATAAGCATCTGAGTCATTTTGTGGGGGGTGGGGAGCGGCAGCGGGCAGGTCTGAACCGTGGGACTAGGCAGGCTAGAAACTTCATGTTACATAACAGAAGCATCTTAAGGGAAGAATATTTTTTTTTTTTTTTTGGCTGATGGTTTCAGGGAACTTGGTTTATAACATTTATGTTAGCAAGAACATGTGAGACCATTTCACATAGTGGTTAGACTAAAAAGCAGGGACCTGAGTCAGACGCAGAAATGGGTACAACCATTAAGGTCTTGCCTATAAGGAAATACTGCCTTAAATTAGGCCCCATGTTCCAATCATTCCATGATCTTTAAACATCTATCATTTGGGGACCAGGTGTTGAAGAACATGAGCCTTTGGGGGGGGGGAGCATTTAAATCTCAATCCATACTATTTTGCTCCTAGCCACCACAGACTCGTGGAACCATATATAATTCAAAATGTGTATAGTGTAACTTCAAGATTTTCCTTAGTCTTAAGAGTCTCAATACTGTTCAAGTCCAAAGTCTCTTCCAAAACCCTAGGAACTCTTTAACAGTGAGCCCCTGTAAAACGAAAATAATGTTATTTCCTTCTATTATACACTGGATGGAACATTTCCATTCCAAAATGGAGAAATTAGAGCACAGGTGTGAAACACCAGACCAAACACCGCGTCCTGCTGCCACTTCAAGTTATAGCTAGGTTCCTTTGGACTCTGGCTATGGAAGTCTCCTAGGATGCCACACTGCTGAACCAGGAAAAATTTTCCTTTGGTGTTCTTGTTTAAGAAAGAAACCCCAGAGGTTTTCTCTGTTTTTGTAGTGTTTTCTCAGGCACATTTCTTTCAAATGAAAATCTTTCAAATAACTTTGCATTTTTACACTCTGGGGACTTCATGGGGGCGGGGAGGGGTTCTTCTTCATTTAAGCCACCTTCTCTGTTATTCTAGTGAATAGTGCATGGTTTTGTTTCAATAATTAGATTCATTTGCTCATACATCTGAAAGAGGGACTGATTCTTGTGCTCACAGATAAGGACTAGGGAAAGGCGGAATGTTACACACAAAGGATTGTCTCTTTAAAGGGAGAGATGTATAATCTGTTTACCACCCAGAAGGCTGGAACAGTAGTAGTTAATAGCCTGGTGGCCTCTGTGTCATTTGTAAGATGGAGGAGACCACACCAGCTCTTTCCCTAGACCCTTAAGATGTCACATGTAATAAACCCATCACTATAGAAGATGTCACATATATTTTACAAAGAGTTGCAATATAGTCATGCCTAAATATTTATTGTACACACGGGATTGGGTTAATTTTCAGCAGAAAACATTTTTTTTTCCCAAATTGTACTGTGCTTAAATATGCCCAAATGCCTGAAATAAACTACCCAGTGTTAGGTTCTTGGAGTTTGTACCAACACAGGCTACTGAATCATGTTGAACTAGACTTTCTTCTTGTCTCTCATGGATAAGCACTCTGCTGGCATTGGTGGTCACAGAGCCCCTGCACTCTCCTTTCTGAAACTTTAAATATGCATACACTCTTTTCTTTGCTAAAATGTATGTTTTCCATATCTATCTGTTTTACTTACTGCTTTGAAATATCACTGAAAACCTGGCTGAAAGCATTCAGCAACTATGCTGAATACCATACTGTTTGTCATTTTCTCTGCCAAATTAGTTCATTACTTATAAATTCAGCCTCACTTAAATTTTCAAGACTGTCAAAACACAGCCAGATTACTTGCTATCATGAAATAGGAGTGATTTCTAGCCCAGTCTCCAAATAGAGCTCTTCCCATCTAAAATCTTATGTCTTTACTTTATGCCTTTCTATTGGGATTTTAGTCTCTTGAGTTTCCAATAGAATGGCCTGCTAAGTTATAGTCATAGTGTTCTGAGATTTCTCTCGCTTGAAACTCCTGTGCTTTTCCCACTTCTTCTTGGAAGGCCTGTAGTAAAGCAGCATGGTCAGGCTCATAACAATAGCCCCACTTTTCACCAGCAATTTTTTTTGTATTAGTTATTTCTTCTGTCTTAGTGACAAAATACCTCACAGAAACACCTTAAGGGGGTGGGATTTACTCTGACTCAGGGTTTCAGAGGGCTGCAGGGTTCATCATTGTGAGGAGAAGGAATTGCAGCGCTCACTGCATTAGAAGAATGTAGCAGAGACTCCTTATTGCTGTATGAGGTTTCTGGCCCGGATCAGGCCTACCCTCATGGCCTGGACTTTCAGGTCTAGCCTCAAGGTTTTGATCCACAGACCTGCAGACCCCCGCAGACCCACAGACCCACAGAGACACATAGATGCTTACATTAATTTTTGGCTGATTGGCCTAAGGTCCAGGCATATAACTTACTAACTCTTTACCCTTAATCTAACCCATGATTCTTAAGTTTGACTTGGGGCTCGGTACTTTTTTTCTGAGCTGCATAGTTGTCCTCTGCTTCTTCTGGCTTTTCTGTGGCATTACTGCTCTGTTCTTCCTGTTCCCAGAGTTTTCTTAGTCTGGTAGCCCCACCCACACTTCCTGTCTGCCTTTGGCCAATCAGTGTTTTTATTAAACCAGTAGGCAGGACAATCATTTACAATGGAACAACATAATCTCACTACACCTTAGATAAAGGCCAGAACAGGAATAAAGGAGCTTGGATGAAAACCAGAAATAGTTACTTCTTTAAAGCAATCTTTTGTTTTATTTTTTTAAGATTTATTTTATCTTATGTGTGTGAGTGTTTTGCCTGAATGTGGAGGTATATATACCATGTGTGTGCCCTGATGCTTAGGAGACATGGACCGATGTAAGTCATTATGTGGGTGCTGGAAATCTAATGCTGGTCCTTTACAAGAGCAGCAAATGCTCTTAACTGCTAGCCATCTGTCTAGATCCTTGTTTTTTTAATATTAAAAGTGTAACTTTTTTTCTTGCTTCTGGCCCACATTTGTCATTTTATATCATCTTATGCCACAGAGATTTCAGAAAGGATCATGTGCAGCACTTACAGGAAGAGGGGAGGAAGGACTTAGAAGAGGAAGAACTGGGGAGGGGTGTGTGTGTGTGTGTGTGTGTGTGTGTGTGTGTGTATGTGTATATATATGTGTGTGTATGTGTATGTGTGTGTATATATATGTGTATGTGTGTGTATGTGTGTGTGTATGTGTGTATGTATGTGTGTATGTGTGTGAATGTGTGTGTGTATGTGTGTGAATGTGTGTGTATGTATGTGTGTATACATATGTGTGTGTATGTGTGTGTGTATGTATGTGTGTGTATGTGTGTGTGTGTATGTGTGTATGTGTGTGTATATATATATGTGTATGTGTGTGTATGTGTGTGTGTATGTGTGTGTATGTATGTGTGTATATATATGTGTGTGTGTATGTGTGTGTGTATGTATGTGTGTGTATGTATGTGTGTATATATGTGTATTTGTGTGTATATATATGTGTGTGTATGTGTGTATATATATATGTGTGTATATGTGTGTGTATGTGTATATGTATGTGTGTGTATGTATATATATGTGTGTGTGTATGTGTGTGTATATATATGTATATGTGTGTATATGTGTGTGTATATGTGTGTGTATATGTGTGTGTATGTGTGTGTATGTGTGTAGAGAACATCTAGCTCTTCCTCACAATTTTCTTAGTTGGAGCCTTACTTTCCATACTGGGTCACTGGCAGTGGTCAGAGTTGACCATCTGAAGGTCTTAAGGAAATGAATATAGTTCCTTAGAATGCCTGCAGTATTTTAAGTCCTGGGTTTCCGTATCCAGCTTTCCCATTGGGGGTTGGGATCAAACAAAACCACACTGGTTTCTTTTATTGAAACTGCCTGAAATTTTGCTGGGTTTGGAAACCACAAAATGATGAAAGAGATGAAGAAACTGGAAACTATTTAGGGTCAGCCTCTCCCCACAACACACAGAGCATGATGCCCCAGAGCCTGCTGGGAAATCAACGGACACCTCAGTAGCTGGTTTTGTCCTGGTAGGTAGGAAGCTGGATTCTTGAATTTTCACCTGAGCACATCAGCCCCAAGTGGAGCCCTTGTAGCCTCTGGGCCCTCCACACAAGAATTTGAGTTATGAATCTGCTGTCCCAGACTAAAGACCTGGCTGCTTATCATATTGGCACATTGCTGCTATCCCATTGTCAGGAACATGGAAGACTTGTTCTGTTTGTCAATGCACAGTGTATGAGGCCCTTTGAGCTGTCATGCCCCCTGACCCATCTGGTGCCTACCTGGTGTGCCCACCTGGTGCCCATTTAAAGGCTGATGGTACTGTAGTACATGGGTAGCAGGACAAGGTTGAAACCTTCTGGAAGATATTCATAGGGATACGATTCAAGTTCTTTTGCTGCCTTTTCTCTGAAGCCCTTTGACTTTGCCTTCCGCACCACTTTCTGAAGAGATACTTGGGCCTGAATCAGTTTCCATTTTCAAACTGGTTATGGCACTTGAATAGGTCCATGTTGTTTAGATATTAGTTGACCAAGTTGATGAAGTTGGAAAGGGCTTTTTAGCTGGAGCCGATTCTCCATGGACTGGTTAATCTTGAACGTAGGGCCCATCTGCACCTTGTTCATGAGTTTGTATTAGAATAACCTCATTTTCAGTCTTCTGGAAGTCAGAGCCAATAGAGAGGCCCTCAGTCCAAAGTTTTAGAGCCTGGCTTCCTTTTGAGTGTTGCATTTGGACAGGAGCTGGATTTTTATTTCAGTTAAGAGTATCTAGGATGGACCCTTGTTGAACTATATGGAATTCATGGCAGAGAACACCAATGGAAGAAGGGATCCAGAGCCAGGCATCTCCAGATGCGAGGATAAACTTTTATAACACGGTCCCTGCTTTCTTCTTCAGGAGGCCCCATGTCATAAGGGTTCCATATTCTTCTAGTGACACCAACTGGAGGCCAAGTGTTCATACACATGATGGGAGGAGGGAACATTTTACAGGCAAATGATAAACAAATACAAACTAATGAGGGATTAGTCCTAGAACTACCAGTAAGCATTTGTGGAAGTGACACCCAGAAATCTGGATTTTAACAGTTCCTCTAGGAAATTCTGATGCATGATAAAGTTTGAGAAACTCTAATATTCATAACACTGTCAGAGTAAGTAAAATGTTAGCATCATTGGAAAGAAAGCAATACAACCCTACCAATCAGTTAAAATATAGAGATGGTTTGATGATCAAATATAAAGCCTCCTCTCAGACCAGCACAGAAGGGAAACCTAATGTCACAGAATACTATTGTGGAATATTCCTTTACACTGTGTGAAGATGTGTCACTGTGATAGATTTAATAAAGAGCTGAATGGCCATCAAGTGGGCAGGAAGAGGTTAGATGGGACTTCTGAACAGAGGGAGCTCTGGGAAGAGGAAAGGAGGATTCACCAGCTGGATGCAGTCAGAGCATGACATGTAGGAGGAGAGGTAAAGGCTACAAGTCACATGTCAACATGTAAATGAATAGAAATGGATTAATTTATGTTGTAAGAAGTAGTGGGACAAGTCTAAGCTATTGGCCAGTCTTTTATAATTAATAAGTCTCTGTGCCATTTTTTTTTTTTTTTGTGAGCTGACAAATGTACCAACAAAATCTGGATACAAAACATTAGACAACTAACATTTATTTTTGGATGACTTTTTGTAAATTATCAACCTCTGTGGTTGCATAAATTTCTGTAAGAAAGAAGAAAGAGACCCATAATGGGGGTGTCTGGGAATAAGGAAGAAGCATAGAGTGACCATGGCAGCTTGAGAGTTGATTGGGAAAGGGTTAAAAAATCAAATGGTTAAAGAGATGGGCAGAGTGGAAAACATGAATAAACACTCCTTTCTTGTTCGGCTGTGAGCCAGCCACCACACTTTTACCATGACAGTACTTTGCAAAGTTGCTCACGAACAACAGAAAAGATGAAACAGGTAAGGATGAGAGACAGTGTGGACATGAGTGTCTGGGCTGTGTGTACCAGTTAAGACAGGAGACCTAAGAAGCAAGTTACCCTTTCAGAAGCAGGACTGCAGTCTCCAGTACTCTACCACTAGCCTAAAAATACCACACAAGAAGGAAGGGATCAGTTACACGTCCCTTTCATTGCCGATTCCATTAGAGGCTGAGGTATGTCTTGGTAGATGTATTCCCACAAGAGAAAAACAAATGAATGAATGAATAATACACATATATATTTCTGTCACACAGATGCAAAAATATTGTCTAAAAAGGATCTGTTCTACTCATACTCCATTAGTAAAGATAACAAATTTAATGAAATTAAAGAATAGTTGTAACTGTCATTTATGAAACACCGATTTTCATGTTAAGATAAATGCACTGGATTTCTCAGAAGCTTACTTTCATTGGTAGTATGACTTGCCTTTCCAGGTGAAATATTATCTCCCCTTGACTCATTTGAAAAAAAATAAATTATTTTAACTGGGTGTGTGTATCTGAGTATGGGTATGTAGATGAATGCTTTAGAATCAAGAAGGGAGCTTGGAAACCTGGACGGTGGATTACAGGAAGTTGTTAGCTGCCTCATGTGAGTGCTGGGGACCAAACTTGGATCCTCTGCAAGAGAAGTATGTGTTTTTATCTGCTGAGTCATCCCTGCAACCTCCTCCTCTTAATTCTTGAAGGACTACATAACATAGGCCATAAATTAACAGCCCACGTATTATGTTCTTTAACAGTCTCACATTGAATATGTTCACACATGATCACCAGCTAGGAATTTCACCAAAGAAATTTTGATGGGAGTAAAAAAATCAATAGCAAATGTAATTGGATGAAAATTTGAATAACATTGAAGTTTCAGAACATAATCATAGACATGAAGGGAAGATAATGTTGCGCTGATGTGGAGATGTTGGATACATCACTGAATGAAGAGAAAGATGTTATCTTGGGCATTACAGCTGTCACCTTGAGTAGATCACTTTGCATTCTGAGACTCAGTTTTTATTTATGTAAAATATGCAATACGGAGAATATGGATGAACTAATCTGAGAAGTGCATTTACCTCTCAAATCGTTTAGAAGACTCATTGATCACAAAGAGGGCTTTCTGTGTCTTAAACAACTTCTGTTGTGGCTGACACTGCTTCTGTTTTTCGTTGAACTAAAATGAGAACATTTCAATCTCCTTAGTAAAAGGAGAATGTGCAGGAAAGAAAATAGAGTCATTGGAAGGAAAATGAGATAATTAATATTCCTATCTGCAAAGCTTTTAGTATTGCATCTCAGAGAGCTCAATAAATTAGCTAATTTGAGCCATCAGAGAATCATTTTAGAGTGTGTCATAGCTCTCAAAATTCAAAATGTTTCTTTATGACAGTATCTAAAAATTTATCAACATGCTATGGCTCAAATATATCCTCATATTCATGTGTTAAAGCCTTAATTTCAATAAACAGTAATGGAAATAAGTAATTTCCCTAATAATCATTGAGATCTCTTGTTAACGCTTGTGGGACTGGATCAGTTACCACAACAAGTTGATAAATAGTGATAAAACAGGAAGATGAGATTACTTCATCTCTTGTGGTATCCTTCAGCTCTCTTATTGTTCAAACCTACATAGTCCTGAAGGAAAAGGAGCCTAGGGAATCCAGGCTTCAGAGATTTAAGTCTGCAGGAGAATAGTTATAGCAGACAGCATGGAAACAGCCCATGTGCCTTATGGGACACAGTCCCTGATCCTGCCAGCAGCACACTGCAGGATCTGACTTCCCTTCTACTTATAACCTCCTTCTAATCCACCTCAACCTCACTTGGAACTTCCATTTTATAGAAAGAATTATGCTTGCTCTTGTATCACTGCCTTTCACACACACCTTGTCCTTTTTGTAATGAGTTCATGCTCAGATCTTATCTCCTTGAATCTTAACAGTTCCTTAACACCAGTTGAAAAGAGGTTTTCTTGAAGTTAGAGGGATGGCTTAGTGGTTAAGAACACTTGGTGCTCCTTCAGAGGGGTAGAGTTTGGTCCCAGTACCTAAGCTCAGTAGCTCAAAATCTCCTGTAATTCCAGCTCCAGGGGGTCTAATGCCATCTTTTGGTCTCTTACATACAGGTACTCACACATGTGTGAACACACAAGCTTATACACACACATCCACTTTCCCACCCCTTCCCCTCCCCCCAAACAAATCTTTAAAGGAAAGGTACTGCTGATGGAAGTGTCACCAGAATTTTCCCACTATAACACATGTTGCTGTAATTTAATATTACTTTTTTCTTTTTCTATGGCTGAGGTTCAGACCCAGGGCCTTGCATTTGTTAGGCAAGCACTCCACCATTGAATTAAACCCCCAGCCTTCGCTTATCTCTTCATAGAATATTGCATTTTTAGCTCTGAACATGAAGATTTTTGTCTGCTTCATCTACCATGGGTATCTTCTTTCTGTGCATACAAACAACAAAACACAACATACATTAGTAGACCAAAAAAATGAACAAATTCATGAATAAGTAATTTTTGTGGTTTATCCAAGCATACAAAATGATTGTACATGGCCATGTAACTGTTACACAGATAGCAACATAGGAAAGAGTAATCTTTAATTGCTTTTCTTCCCTTGTATATGTTTCTGTAGTGCTTTATGTATATAGGGAGAGGAAAAGAGGAGAAAGGAAGTGAAGTGGGGCTTGGAGGGGAGAACATGAGCCAGGAGCTAGAAACAAAATATATTCTTCAAAAGCTAGCTTGGTGTAGTTGCTCATGTCTGTCATCTCAACACCTGAAGGCTAAGGCAGGAAGATTACTGTGAGTTCAAAGCTAGCCTGAGCTCTGTAGGGGGATTATGTTGTTCCATTGTAAATAATTGTCCCACCCACTGGTTTAATAAAAAGCACTGATTGGCCAAAGGCATACAGGAAGTGTGGGCAGGGCTACCAGACTAAGAAAACTTTAGGAACAGGCAGAACAGAGCAGAATGCCAGAGAGAAGCCAGAAGAAGCAGAGGACAACTATGTTGCTTTGAGAAAAGGTATCAAGCCCCATGGCTGAACAGGATAAGAGTCATAGGTTAGTTTAAGGGTAAAGAATTAGCAAGTTATATGCCTGGGCCTTAGGCCGATCAGCCTAATACTATTGTAAGCATTTGTGTGTCTCTGTGGGACTGTGGGTCTACGGGCCTAAACCTTGAGGATAGGCCTGAAAGTCCCAGCCAGAAACCTCACACTACAGACTCCTGTAATGAGATTTAGGAAGGTCTGGGATACACTATGAGATCCTATTTCTAAAGAAATAAAACCTAAGCAGAGCAACTCCCCACCTCTCCCAGTGCTATCAGAACAAAGGTACAAACCAGTGATGGAGCTCTTCTAACTAAGTCATTCCTCCTGTGATTTCCAACACAGTGTGTGACCTTTGAGAACACCAGACAAACCATAACATATATTTACCTGGCCATTCAACTACTTATTGGCCTTCTGTCATGTGTCAGGCATTGGCTATAGAGATACAGCTCCCTCTATAAAGGAGTAGATTAAAGTGAATACACTCTCTGCCTACCCACCCCTCCCCAAGTATAGGGATAAATGGTATCTTACCTTAAATATAAGACACATATGTGTTTATTACTGTCTGACAAATGACTAGGCAAGAATTTTTATAAGAAAAATACATAGGTCATTTATAGTTTTCCTATTTCAAGAGGTTCTTTTTTGGTGTTGAAGAGACAGAGGCTCACACTTATAAATAATTTCTCTTTTGTCAGAGCCCTTATATGTCAACATTTCATTTAAATTTCACTTATTTTGTTTACAACTAGTCCATTAACTTTTCAAATCATTTTTGAAATCACAAGTAAGACATAATAAATAGGCATTTAGTAGATTTTATTTTTTTCCCCTCCAAGGTATTTTTTGCCTTGAATGCTATCAGAAAATGAAAATATTTACTGAAGCACAAGATAAGAAGTAATGAATTCCTTCCCTGACACATGATTGAAGAAATCCCTCCTTTAGTACAGTCAGGCTTACAAACAGCATATAGAATCTATTGTATACACAATATGCATGACAAGATATCCCAGAATGTTAGCAGAAATAGCTATTCGACTTATGTTGCTTAAGAACTTAGTTATCTTTCCCAAAGACTGTGTCTAAAAATACTAAAAGTTTCTCTCTATAATCATTTGTCTTTCACACCACAGACTAAATTTTACTTCATTTAACTTGGATCAACAGTGTGGGTTGAATGCACCCCGTATAGTTTTTCCTAAGAGTCATTTCCTATATGCATGTTTCAAGATTCTTCTGTTAGCCAGAAATGTGATTTCAATAAAGTCCAATAAAAATCCAACTATTCTCTAGTTCAAAATTGCTTATAATTTTTCAGTATTTAGCTTGTAGTTTCAAATTTACTCTTTAAGAGTAAATCATAAACCAAAGAGCTGGAAGAGACCTTGTGGGGGTATTTGGATAGCCTAAGGCCCTAGACTTGCATAATCCTGACTTACTAAACTGACCCTCTGGTTTGGATCTTGCAGAGTCACAGAGTCAGTTTTGGTGAGCAATGCTTGGTTATCCTTACAGTGTTGCTTCTTCTCCTTGGGAGTTTAAACCACTTTGTTTCCCTTCTAGTCCCTTAGACCCAGTAAAATATTTCCAGTTTTTGACCTGCATTTACTTTACTGGTTACTGTTCATCAGTTTGAAAACACTCAGATCTGTCTTTCTTCCATGGAAGAATACAAAAAGAAGAAACGAAGTCCAAAGCTTCTTTAGTCTTTCCTTGTAGAACTTACTTTCTTACCTCCAGTGTTCTTTTTATCTCTCAATGATTTACACTGCAAATGGCCAAAGCCAAGATGAACAGATTTCTTTATATTTATTTGGAAAATTTCCATTAAATACGAATTCCATTCTGAGTCTGTGTTCTGCAATAAAGAGGCAACACTGAATGGGAGAAAGTCTTTGTTCTAAAGGAGCTGACTGACAAGACTGGGATGCAGAATTGAAAGAAGACAATGCCTACATGAGCAAGTATGAGATTATATACACAGGAAGCCTGTCTACCTATCCCTGGGAATGAGTCTGCTTTTGCTTCATTGCTATTTCTGGGTGGATTATCTTAACAAAAGCAACTTAGGAAAGAAGAAGTTTATTGTAGCTCACAGTTTCAGGTTATAGTTCATCACTGTGAGAAAGTAATGAATGGCAGGAGACGTTTGAAACAGCTGGTTATACTTTTTATCTTACATCAAGAAGCCGAGAAGAACAAATTAATGTATGTGTGCTTGTGCTCAGCTCACTTTTCCCATGCTCATGCAATATGAGACCCACTGCCTAAGGAATGGTGGTAACCACAGTGGATAGGTTGTTTCTCCTTCATTAACCTAGTCAAGACAATCCTCCAAAGACTTGTCCAGGCCAACAGGATCTAGACAGTCCCTCTAACCATACTCTTCTCAGATGATCCTAGATTGTGTCAAACAATTAAAATTAGCTATCATTAGATCTTTCAGATAGCAAAACTCCACATGGAGAAGGACTGCAGGGATGCAAGTGACCACTCTTATATCACATACAAAGTTGGCTCACTGTTCTTTTAGACACTCTTTATCCAGAAGTATCCTTGGGACTTTTCAACCAACTGCTTTGGTCTGGCACACAGAAGATAGACTCTCGTAGTTTTTTTTTTTTTTTTTTTTTTTTGTGATGTCAGGTGTCTTTGGAAGTATTTCCTCATGATACAACACTTGCTACCCTCTCAACTACTTCAAAAGGGACCTTAAAAGAGCAGACACTTTTCTCACTAGGGGAGCTGTAGCCTTTTACTTCAGACTCTGTTGTTCTGTTTCCAATAAACCCATTGCCTGAATACCTCTCTTTTTCAAATCTTCTTCCCAAAAACATAGCAAATAAGCACACATTAGAATCTCATAATATGAAACATTTTTCAATTTTATAGTTGATTTAAGACTTGATTGGAATTAAATAGACAGTAGGGTATGGTGACCATCTTGAAAATTTGTTAAAAAGTATTATTCATTTGTTTCCCGATGCCCATGACACGATCTCAGATTACATTATGAAGCAACTTATTTTGGTTTATTTTGGCTCATGGAGTTAAAAGGCAAAGAACAATATGTGGGACTGTCCTGGCTGGCAGAGTAAAAGATGGGCATGGCATCTCTTAGCAAGAATAAAGGATGTTCATGCATATCTGTCTGGCTGTTGTTTCTCCCCTAGTAAAGCTACCAGGACTCATTCATAGGACTTTGCTCCAGTAATTACTTCTAGTCTCAAAGGTCTCCCATTTAAATACCAGTCAGATTAAAGTTTCTGCTGTTATCACCTCATGATGGGGACGTAGAAGCTATATCCAAATCGTGGTAAAAATGTAGAAAACAGTCTTTGTAAGAGTAGTGTGTGTTTGAAGAGGATGTACTTTCTTGATTTTCTGAGATTAGGAATTGGTAAAACTCATTGGGATAGTTTCCTTCATTTTTTTTTTCAAGTTTCTACACACACATATATCCCTACTTTCTTGACTGGTCACAGAGTTTTTAGTCACGTAATAATGATGGTGAATTTGTCTTTTTTTTTTTTTGTATTTCTGTCAATTTTACTACATAGTGATGAGAATTGCTATATTTTCTTTTCAAATTTTGAGCTTAATTTTGCATTAATATTCACTTACTTTCCTTTGCTTGCATGCTTTTCTAGAATTTTAAGAACAACTCCACTTCTTTGCTTAGCACTTGTCAGGTGTCCTTTTCCAGACTTTTGGCTTCCAGTTCTTTTGTTTTCTAATAATAATAGTACAGTTATCTAATCATAAAAATTCAGGCTTTTGTGCCTATAATGTTCAGATATAGCTTTTGATTACTTCATCATTTTTATGTGCTCTCTACTCACTTTTTTGTTCCTATTTCTTTTATTGATATTATCGTTTTTAACCTTAATTATGTTTCCTTGCCCATCAGATATTTTAAAGCTTGTTCCAGTTATATGGACTGTGAGTGTAGGCATTTGCCCCACAAGCATGGCAACCTAAGCTGGACTCTCAGAGCCCGCTCCAGAAGAAGAGCACACACTCCACAGTGTTGTCCTTGGATCTCCACGTGTGTACTGTGGAACACACAACCTCTGTTCCCAAGTAATAAACAAAAACAAGGTGATGAATACCCTACTCCTAATTTAAAGCTTTTTGGTTATATTTTCTTTTTTTTGGTGAAATTGTAACTTGAGTTTTGAAATCATAGTTGATGTTCCTTACTGTCATAATTATGCATTTCAAAACTTGTGGGGAAGTTTTACGTCTTATCTCTTGTGTATTTACTTCACATCAGTTTCTATTCTACTTGCTCACGCGCTGTCCTAATATCTGTATTTTTCACAAGTTTCTTTTTATGAAGAAGATTCAAAATAATTCTTTGGATATATCTTCCATTTATTAATTTCCTCCATACATTTTATTTTCTTCTTTCAGTTACCTTGGCATGTCAGTTAAACTCTGTCAATTCTATTCTCTACTAGTGGTTTTCCAGGAAACAGATCAGGAAATTCATATAGATGTGTAAAAATAAGTCCACGTGAAGTTGATGTTGTGCTTTTGAATTCTCAAGAGAGACTACAGTCTCACTGCAAACCTGGACTCTGGCCATCCCCATGTGTGGCCAGGCAGAATGCAGACAAGCTTCTTTGCTTTCTCACTGTGGCCTCTGACTTTCTACTTCCTTATCCCTTGTCTGTGTCTCCTTGCTGTGCAATCATTAGAGGAAGCTCAGGTGTCCTAGGCTGGGCAGAGACCATCTGTGCGAGTAGGAAAAACCTCATCTGGTCAGTAGGATAGGGTATCTAGCCTTGGTAGAGACCAGATGGACATGTTAACTTCCTGGCCAAGGGACCATCCTGGCCACGAGTCCACCCCAGAAAGTCAGCTTTTCCTTAAGCCCACTAAGGAGATAGGAAGAATGGTTTTTTTCTTTAATGAAATACTGTATGTTTCCTTCTCAGAATCCTTTCCCTAATGCTGTAGTTTGCAGACCACAGCCACACAGCCACATAATTTCCTGAATTATTCAGGAAAGCATGCCTCCTTTTATTCTTTTCCTTCTTAGAACGCTTTTCTCAGGACTCTGGGATTTCCCAGAATTTTGGGATTTGTTACTCTTTCTCCAGGGCTTTCCTCCCTGCCATGTGGCCACTTGTCCACCTCCATGACAGCTTAAATGGCAGCAGCTCTCTTTATGTCTCTCCTCCATTCTCCTCCAGGCAGCTGCTGGGTTTTAGAGCTTGCCTACGATAGAAGAGTTTCTATTAGACTGTAATGAAATTGCCCTTGAGCTTTTCCTCAAGTTCATTCTTAAATAGTAAGAGCTCCGAGAGGTGATCCCTATCTCTCCTGTATCAAATGCACCTTCAGCACCTGGCTTACGGTACAGTCAGGTTCAGGCTCCACAAATCCATTGTTTCACTTGTTTTAAAAATTCAGCAGTGCCTTAAAAAGTAAAGTCACACATAGTGATCTGTTTCTCATCTTAATGTCCGACTATAGGGCAGTTCAGGCTCTCTGGTGCTGGTAGAAAGGTTGGAACTGATATCTCAGGCTTAATGTTTTACTTCCTGAGCAAATCATTACTCCGCAGTGATTTGCGTTTCCTTGTGGGTGGCTCTGATGCAAACTGATGTCATATTACACTCCCCCTCTCAGCCCCCGCAATGAGTCAGCCAGTCAGAGGTTAAAGAGAGAATTATCCTTCTGCTTTTAACTTAGCTTTTAAAAGAAATAATTCCAACTCTCTTGACTAAAACAAAAAATCTATTTATATATTTTATAAGCAGAGCTGCTAGCTGTTGTAGGATTCTATTTCTATTTTAACTGTTTAAAAATTTTATATGGCTATACTATAGTATTATGTCAATTTCAATATTTGATTTCTATTTTTGTTTATTTGTTTTATTTTTAAATCATTGTCAATACTTGTCTGGAGAATTTATCAGCCCCCCCTTTCTGACAAGGTGTTTCTCAAGATTCTAGTTTGTCATTTGGGCCACTGAGTCAACACAACATTTAACATGTGGTGACAAGCCTATAAATGTCACAGCTTTGCCTCCAACAGATTTCCTTTTTCTTAGGTTAATTATTACCCTGTTTTAGTGCTGACTTTTGTCACATTTGATTGAGTTAACTTCTCTTCAGAAAAAATTAACAAGTTGATTTACCTCGGGTGTGGGTCATACTTAAGAAGTTTTGATTGAATGGTAGCAAAATTAAGCTATATTATATAGGTATTCCAAATATCTAACACAGAGCACAAAAGATTGAGATTTCACAGTCCTGTGATCCTAGAACCTGAATATGTTGGTTCTGTAGAATCCCCTGTGCAGTGTGTAAGGAGCCCCATGGACCCAAGGGTCTTGTGATCTGGTAATAAGACGCTCAAGTACAAGCTTTCATTTGCATCAGTATTTTGTATAAATTGGGGTTTTGATGCATAGTCTACGCAATGATTGATTCTGGACATAGGAGACAAAGTTTCACAGAAGATACACCAGTTTGGGTTCTGTGGGGAAGAAAAAGAGTCTTAGAGAACTACCCCAGCTACATGGTAACAGATTAGATTCCTAGTCATAGTGCCTGGATAGTCTCTTGCTTAACTTTTACTTTGTGTAATTTTGTTTATGGCTGTGATGATTGTACTGGTTATGTTAAATTGATACAAATCTAGGAAGAAAAAGCCTCGGTTGAGGAATGCTGCCATCATATCGGCACATAAGCAAGTCTGTAGGGGATTTTCTTGATTAGTTATTGATGTGGGGGTTCAGCTCACTTGGGAAGTATAGTCCTGTTATAGGGTTGTGGGGTGAAACAAAGATTAGACTCAGGAATCTCATTTGGAATAGCAAAAGGGGAACAAATAGGGTAGGATAATAAGATAGATTATCATTTCCACTTGTACAAAAAAGCAACTATCAGGTTTTGATACTTTGCATTGATGTGGATTCTTGTACATGGATACAAATATAAAGTTATTTTTCTTTCCTACTTAAAATAATTTGTATGTTGATACAAATTCAAAATTATTTTTGTTATATGCTACATATATTTCTACTTCTCTTTGAAAAATTTTTATATATTGATACAAATATAAAATTATTTTTCTCCTACTTCATATATCTTTTCTCTTTTGTTTAGGATATTTTGTATAGTGTTATAAATTAAAATTATTTTTGCCATATTGCACTATACATTTCTACCTCTGATTAAGATACTTTTGCATATTGTCATAAATTTGAGGTCATTGTCTTATACTGTACACCTGTTTACAGCTTTTTTAAATTTTTATAATGTGAAGCCTTAGTCTTTAAACTATACAGGCTGAGAATTACAGGTTAATAATCATGTTAGTTCAGTCTTCTAAAAGACAGAGCTATATTTCAGATGAGTGGGTAATCTCCAAACATTTCAAAGACCTAGAGATATGGTATTTAAATGTTTTAATAACTTAGAATTATGCTGATGTGAGGCACAACTGCTCCTGGCAGCCCTGATTACTTCTGAGAGGATGATGGGCATTGAAGACACTTCATATGAAATTTGTCTTCTTCTTGGCAAAACTGTCCCATTGGGCAAAGAACTGTTCTTCCCTTGACTACTGACAATTAGCATGTTGTCTAATCTGGACAAACAGGATGCAAGGAAAGGTGACTGTTGAACCTTGCCAAGATAGGGTAAAGCAGTCTTTCAAATTTTTCTGCTTCTGAAATGGTCTGTCAGATATTTTAAGCCTATCATCAAAGTTGGGTGCTCCAATGATGCAGTATAAACATTGGGTGTCTGTTCAGGCATCTTGCATTTTTCGGAAGTTGCTTGCTTGCACTTTCTGCTTACTCAGGTAATATAACTTTTCTTCTCAGGTCTTTGAAGGGGTTGAAGACTAGATTGTTACAGTTGCACTCCTCCCATATCTCGGCTAAGGGCATATTAGATACAATACTTAGACTTTTCAGGATAGTACAACTACTGGAGTAATCTTGTAATTTTCCAAGATATTTAGAATATGTTTCTTTCTTGATGTTGTTATTGCTGATTTTAGTCCCATTTTTGTTTATGTTATTGCCTTTTATTTCTGTTGGATAATATTGATAATTGCTTTTATTATATATAGTTTTACATTAGGATTAGAACCCTCTTTATTAGACAAAAAGGAGAAGTGTTGTGAGAATTTGATCCATCCAGCCAATTGCACCAGGGTAACAAACTCTCTGAGCTTGATTTTATCTGTGTACACGACCACATAAGAACTGAGAAGAAGGTAGCTTGCTTGCTTGGATGTGGAGAGTTTCCTAATGCCACCGTTTGGTGACCTGGTACAAAGCTTTCTCCATCTTTCCCTGTCAGACAAGGAGGCAGTGCTACCACTTCATTTCTGTGTTTGTGAGTGTATTATCTTCATTTTATACCTTAATAAATTCTTGAACAGATTTTGTGGGTTCTTGCTTCAGGGAGGTGATATTCCTGGGAAGCTGGTTTTTGGTGGTATAAGAAAGTAAGCTTAGGAAGCCATGGGGAACAAGCCGGTAAATAACTTGGTTTGTTTCAGTTCCTGCCTTGAGGTTCTTGACTTGACTTTGTACATTGGCTTCTTTCTGTGGCCTGTGACCCTAGAGATATATCAGACAAAAAACATTTTCTATTCTCAAGTTGCTTTCGGTTACTGTATTTTGCCACAGAAATTGAAACCCTAACTAAAGTCATGCTTTACCTTAAAATATAGTACTTAAGAGTGCAGCTACAAAAGAATTTGTACAAGTAAGCTATCATCAGCTTGAAATGCTTTCTCACTTGTATTCATGCCAAAAATGTCCATTCCAAACAGAATAGATATCTTCATAATCATTTAAGAATATATAGAATCATCATGAAGATCAGGAAACTCTGTCCTTTTTCTCTCCATTCTTTTCCTTCTTTTCTCTGTAGAGTTTGAAAACTCGGGGATCTATTACTTAGAAGGCCTGCAATTAGGTTAGAAGTGAGCAGGGTCTAGTGGTATGGGCTTGTAGTTTTCCTTGGGAAGCTAAGTTGGACAGTTCACAAAGCTTGCCTGGCTTACACAGTGAGTTAGAGGCCAACCTGGACAACTGGTTTAATGAGATCCTGCTTTAAAACAAATTGAAATTGGGTTGGACATGTAGTTCAGCTGTCAAGCGGTTGCCTAACATGTATGAGTGTATAAATTCAAACCCATGCCTATGACTGAAAAAGAAAATAGCCAGCAATTAGAAACAAAACAACAAAACAAAACAACACCCTGATGTGGGAATGTCTTTCTATATGCTGTGAATATCAATCTTTAAATAAAGGAGCTGTTTTGGCCCATGACAGGCACCATAGAAAAAGTAGGAGGGGAAATCACAACATAGGTAACAGAAGCAGGGCGAAGTCAGACAAACCGAGCCAGCTGCCCAAGAAGAAACATGTAAGGAACACAGGTGAGCCATGGGCCATGTGGCAGACAGATTAATGAGAATGGGTTGAGTTAAAGGTGCAGGAGCTAGCTAGCAATGTGCATGAGCCATAGGCCAAACAGCATAAAGTTAATATAAGTGCCTGAGTCATTTTTTGGCGGGGGGGGGGGGGGGGGGCGACTAATAAGCAGCAGGCAGTTAAGGGGTCTGGGACTGCAGGTCTGTGGGTCTGGGACCTCTGGCTGGCCAGGGTCAGGAAACCATATTGTAACAACACCCTGTAACTGGCTGGACAGAAGTGACTGTAGAAATACTTGTGTCTCTCAATCTATTAGACAACTGAAGTAATGGAGCCCAAAGAAATGGGGATTTATAGTTAATAATAATAACTAGCAACTGATTAAAAGGTTAATATTTATTAAGGGGCTTATAGGAAAACATTCACTGATGCAAAAGATTGAACAGTTGTGTGATCCTGGAAAGCTGGACTAGTCCACACAGCAGAATTAGTCGGTCCTTCCTCCAAGAGCATGAGAGAGCAAACAGGAAGAGAACCTGTGTGCACCTAGTCTTAAACTGGCTTGGCCAATCATGCACCACCACACACTGGGGCCTCAAGGCCCAAAGGCCGTGTCTACAGATCAAGGTGATATTGGCTGCTTTTCAGTACAGGGATTTCCCCAGGAATCTCATATTAGGAGAAGACTTAAGCCAGAGGGGAAACTTGTTTCCTTTAAAGAGATTTCACACAGTTCTAACAGCTTTTCAGATCACCTAGTAGGCTGAAAATGAAGTCCAGGGAGTGGCTGGTCCATGGTGGGCAGGACTACACCTTAATGAGACTTCCATAGTTGTGTATGTCCTTGGCCCTCTAGACTTTAATCTCAGTTAAGGACTCCAAAGGCAGGACTGGGAATTACTAGATCTTTTTGTCCCTCTTATTAATATGACCGTATCGAACAAATCTGTTTTTCTGCTCTCTACATTTAATTTGGCTTTTTAAATTGCTTTATTGAAGATGGTAGTTGGACCTGGTTTGAGACTCAGGTTATGAGCGTTTAGGTTTTATAATGCATTAGCAAAAAACCAAACCAAAACAAAACAAAAAGCCAACCGTTGGATTTAGATTTCAGCTCAAATGTTTTCTATTCTGGTTATACTGGCTATCATAAAATTTACCTTAAATATTATGTTTTGGCATAAGGATAATTACCTATAATCAATACCTTGGCAGTTGTATGTATATAGAAAGTGATTCTATGAATTCTTTCTTTAAAATGGGATGTCTTGTAAAGCATGAATTTTAGTTGGTATTTAAGAAAAACTCAGAGGAAAAGCCTGAATATCAG
Organism: Phyllotis vaccarum; assembly: GCA_033318265.1. NCBI lineage: Eukaryota > Metazoa > Chordata > Mammalia > Rodentia > Cricetidae > Phyllotis > Phyllotis vaccarum. Next base: position 78,339,354 of record JARWLC010000016.1, on the reverse strand, counting down.
AGACGGGAAACAGACCACAGCCAATTCTCACTCAGCCAACTTCCTAGGGTGAAAACTATCTTCAAGAGTCTCAGCCTGGTTGGTTGTGCCTACTGAATATCTGAGTGTCTACCTATGCCTGTCTTAAATATCTTCTCCATCCAGCTGTTTCACTTCCAGGTTCAACTCTTCACCATAACCGTAGAGTTCAGGATTAAAGGTGTGAGCTCCTACTGTTTTTTTCTTTAGGCTTTGAACTCACAGAAATACAGAAATATCTCTCTTTTCTGAGTAAAGGGAGTAAAGGCATAGGTCACCACTTGGTCATTTCATCCTGGGATTAAAGATGTGAGTTACTACTCTCTCAACTTTATGGCTTGTCTGTGAGTGATTCTGTTCTCTGACATTCTAGGATGATTTTATTAAATATAAAATATATCACCACAACCTTGAGATTCAGTAATATAGTTATAACAAAGTAATGGATTGTGAAATTGAAGTGATGGCATTTGAATTATAAGACTGGTTAAGATGGTGTATGGCCTAGATATGTGTAGAGGAATACAGAGAATAAGGTCTAGAGTTTATTATGGTTGATCTAAGGTTTTTGACATTGCCACAGGCTCCTTTGAAAGAAGACGTAAGAATGAGTACTATAGTCTGCCTTCTACCTCTCAGTACTAGAAGTTTCCAGTACCTACTACAAAGAACTTTACATTTGTTAAACAGCCAGCCTGAATACCTCAGAGCCTTGGTTTTATATTTGTGTGCATTCTTTTTTCCTTCCCTGTGTGTAGCAGTTTCCTTTGAGATTGAAATATTCCATACTGCAGGGAAACTCTTAAGCAGGAAGATAAACAACTTAAATAGCTTCAGGAAGTTCCTGAAACTGATCAGTTTCATTAGGCCCCTCCCTGCCAGAGTAAACAATAAAAGCTGTATGTATCTCTCCCAATGAAGAGATGCTGAGCTACAAAGAAGGCACAGACAAGATAAGCTTCAAAGATAACTTTGAGATAAGACCAATTGCCTAGAAGAAGCAAAAACCAGTGGAGCATCCTGGAAGAGGTTTAGATCAGAGTTACTTGGAATGGACTCTCTACAACCTGTTCATCAGCCTTTAGGCTATGCATCATGTTCTAGGTTTCATAGTTTTTGTGAGCTGTTACCCAAGCTGAGAAAGGCTTTGATGATGGAGATTTCTCTGAGTCATTTTAGATCCTGATTGTTACAATGTGGTTTCTTGGTCCCTGGCAGCCAGAGGCCCAGACCCCTTAGCTACCCGCTGCTGCTCAGACCCCAAAAATGACTTAGACACTTATATTAACTTCATGCTGTTTGGCCTATGGCTCAGGCACATTGCTAGCTATCTCTTACATCTTAACTTAACCCATTTCTATTAATCTGTCTGCCATGTGGCCCATGGCTCACCTGTGTTCCTTACATTACTCCTTTGGGCTTCTGGCTCAGTCTGTCTCTCCTTACATGTTGTTCCTTTGGGCTGGTATTCCCACATCACCCGATAGTAAACCCTTACCCATAATCCTCTGAAGTAACCCCAATAAAACTCATTGGTTCACTAATGTATACTTGGGTGGTATTTGTACTTTGGTCTATTGTGGGTTCCCTATCTGAAGTAAGATATATTTGTTATATCTTTCCAGGAAGTTTTATCACACAACATTCCCTACCTATCATGAACTGTTGAGGGCTGGACACTGGCAGATGGTTTTGCAGCTGGGATTTGAAAGTCCACAGCATGTCATGTGCCTGAAAGACAACTTGTAGATGACCTGACTTCTTTCTTAGTCAGAAAGAAATTGAACAAAATGAATAGAAAAAAACAGAACAAAACAAAAAAACAATGAATGAAACCCAGAAATGGTACACTAGCCTTCCTCCTGTCTTCAGCTACAGTTCTTTAACCATACCTTTCTTAGTGTTTATTCTTTCCTTTGATCTCTATGCATTAATTTCAGATAAGTCTATGATAGTATTGTCACACTTTAGGTCTGTATTTGGTGAAACAAAAAGCCTGTAAGTAGCTAGCCGTTATTTGGGGATTAAATATAGTTTATATTATAACCAGCATACCCACTGTGTGCATTTTCCTAAATCACCATGTTATTACATTTTGTGCGTAGGCACTCTCTTCAACTGTCACATATTCTTTCTCTCAAATCTCACTGTTCTTTGTACCAACTATGTAAAGTAAACCTTTGTTCTGAAAAAAGCCACCCATTGAGTAGGAGTGTGAATTCAAATGTTAAGGGCACTGTGGCATCCTACAATTATTCAGCTCAGTAAGGTCTGTGTGACATCACACTTCTGTTAAGTATATTAGGGAAGGGGGGGGGGTGTGCAACACTTGCCTCTAAGTACTGAATGAACTTTTGTTTCCTTCTGTCTAAATTGCTGCTCTCTCCCAACCAAGGCACAAGAGCATTTCCCAGCATGTTGAACTTATGTTAAATAAAAGTGTGTCTGTTTAGCTCATCTTTGGCTTTTTCAACAAGCTTCTTTCTTGGAGATTTTCCTCTGCTTCATTTGCTTTTTCTATAATGTACCCCTGTCCATAACATTGTGGCTGTCTTCTCAAAATTTATAGCCTTCTCTCTTGAAAAATGCATCATTCTGTCTCAGTCCCCAGTTTCACCTTTCAATATAAGTACCAGAGTAAGAAGTTCATCCAAACAGACAGTGGTGAGATTTGGGGTATATTTTATCTTGACACAAAAGTGATCCTGTGGTTCTGAGTGTGTAAAACAGAGAAGTTATATGCTTCCAGAATATAGCAGAAGGACAAGCATAAGATAGATAAAAACATGAAGAGGTCACAAGCAAATATAAAATGTTACACGAAATCATGTGATCAAAGAATAATTCTCTTTGGTTAGATTCTTGCTTTATGGGCTGACAGAAGCAGCATCCACTGGATAAGACAGGACTTCCTTCCCACTTGATAGGACAAGGTCTACGGTAGATCAGTAGCTAGTCATATGTGATCATTTCCTGACTGGATCATCTGCCTGGCTGAGCAGAACAACAACAAACAAATCATGTGGCCTTGGCAGCTTGGCCTGCTATGTTATTTAAAAAAAACATGACTGTCTTAATAAAGACATCTCTGGTCTCTATCCAGTTCCTTTCATAAACAGGTGGACAGGGTAGGGTGGCAGTATTCCTCCCAGAAGCTCCTCCACTCTCTGGAAGTGAATTCTTTCTCACGCCCCTTAATTGATCTGTTACCCTGCCTTCCTCTGTGTTTGTTTTCATTTTCTTCTTGAATATGAGGCACTGAGTTCCAAAGCCATTGGCTTAAAGTAACACCCTAACTCTCAGAATTAAACTCACTATGAGGCAAGGAAGGCTTTTCTCAAAGATCCCTCATCACAGGGAAAGAACTGTACCTTGTACCTCTCCTGAGGATGGAAGTTAGTTCTTGGTAGCTCCAACCCTGTGAATCTGTAGAGTATATCTGTCTAGAGACTGCTTATTCTGTTGAAGCCAATCTGGTGGCCCCAGATGATCACCAAATCAGTTGAGGTTGACTTCCCCCTGCCTTTTTTATTTTTTCTAAGTAGTTGTACTTTCAGCCAAAAGGTTCTGTTTTTACCAGACCATTAATCAAAGTCATTGCACAGTTTTTCTTCATTTAAGGCTTTCTGCCCTCTTAGGTAGGTAATGTAACCTCAACCATTCCTTACCTCCGTGGCTGTTAAAATCCATTGGTCTTGTTTTTGATGCTTTTGTGAAATGATTAGCAACATTCTAAATGTCCTCTTCTGAATAAACTTTCTCACTGTTTTCAATGTTAGATGAGCTGAGAAGTCATTGGGAATTTAATGTCAAGAATTTCTTTAACCTATTTTTTTTTATTGGTCACATTTTATTAGAAGTAGTCATAAGGAGTTATCCATCTCAACTAAATATCCTATTTCATTGTGAAAACCTGGTGAGTTTTTTTGCCATTTGTGATAGAATGTCCTTTCTTCCCATTTTGAAGAATGGGTTTGCCACTTTGTCCTGTGATTTAACCAGAAGCAGCCTTAATATCTATGTCTAGCATGTGCCTTAGGCCTCTCCAACTTTCTATGATTACGTTCTAAAGCCTGTTCTCCATGTTGAAGGATTTATAAATGTAGCATTTAGTTCTTGGTACCAAAATCTACATCAATCAAGGCTCTTCTGAAAAACTAAGCAATGAGAATTTCTGTCTATTCACTCAACTTGTTTTAGATACAAAGAGATCTCTCATAAGGAAGTTGTGTATGTGATCTTGGAGGCTGAAAATTCCCAGGGCCTGCAGTATAAACCGAGGCATGCCGGTGTGTGTTAAAGTTTGAAGCAATGACCAAGAGAGCTGGTATAAATCCTGTTCCAAGATCCAATACCTTATGTTTCTCTTGAGTCCCAAGGTTGGAAAAGACTACCATCCCAACTCCAGCTGTCTGGAAAAATTTCCCTTGAACTCTGCCTTTTTCTGTTGATATCTTGAATTGTGAAGCACACCTATTTAAGCGGGACAGTCTACAGTACTTCACCTCAGCATCAAATGTTGATTCTACTGAGAAATGGTAACCACCACACCCAGAATACCTATGTACATGGTTTTATAACTGTGTCCATAATATCAGTCCTTACAGTATTCTTGTCAAAAGTACTTGAGGGTTGTCTCTGCATGAATCCTAACTGATCTTATAACAAAAACCTGGCCCAGATATTGGGGCAAATGCTAAAAGATCAGAGAGACAGAAGAACAAGCATAGCCACTTCTCCCCTTGCCAGCTCCTCAGCCTAAAGGGAAAGATTCCATCTCTATAAATCCTAGACTGAATAAGGGAAGTGAAGGAAAACACTGAACTCCTGTCTTGTTCTACCTTATTTTCCTTTCTCTGTCAGCCATATCACTTCTTATTTCAACCTTCCTAGTGCTGGGATTAAAGGTGTATGATCCTTAGTGTTAAAGGTGTGCGCCACTACTGCCTGGCTCTCTTTGGTCTTGAACTCACAGAGATCCAAACAGATCTCTGCCTTTGCCTCCTAAATGCTAAGATTGAGGCATATGCCCCTGCTGCCTGACCTCTGTGGCTAATCTGTGGCTGTCTCAGTCCTCTGGTCTTCAGGCAATCTTTACTTGATACACAATACATCACCACAGGACTCCATCCTAAGACACTGAGTTATATGTCTTTATCTTCCATTTTTTTCAGTCTAAATTTCGTTGACAACCTGTATATTATTTCTGTAAAAACAATAACAACAAAGATGATAAGAAAAAGATTTACTTGGGAACATAAAAAATACCAGCTAAATAAATATTCAGAAATGTTATGGCGTTTTGTTCAGCTTCAAAGTGAATTTCTTGCTAACAAGAAGGTACTGGATCTTGGAATGGGATTTATACCAGCTCTCTTAGTCATTGCTTCAAACTTTAACTGAAAACACACACTGACATGTAGGTTTTTTTTTTTTGTATACCAAATACTAGACTACTAGACAGTAAGTTTTGCTTTATTTTTATTAAATGCATTCTTGGATTTGATTTGTCAAACCTTTAGAACTACATAGTGATGCTATAGTGTAGTTCTCACCTTTATCTAGTGGTTCTTGTGCTGATCTTTCTGTGTATTACTGAGAACACATTAAAGCTTTAAAAATTAGATCTGTCTACATTTTAAGATTTTTATTTAGATATTATTTTCATAGTTTTCAAAGCTTGAATCCCAGTTTACAGATAGCTTATAAATAATATTGTTTTCTCTGGCTATCTAGAATAGAGCTGTGTATACTCAAAATAGACACAGTCCAAACAGTTGTATGAGATGGCAGTGAGTTCTTTGTCTTCTATCTTTGTGGCATCCATTGATATGTAATTAGAGAAATATACAAATAGAAAAAGTATAAAACATTTTTGGGAGTAAAGGAAGTGTTAAAGGGGCTTTTCAAAAAGAACTCTCGATTTTAAGAAATATAAATTCATGATGTGCAAGCTAGGTTTCCTTTGTAGTTGTTATAAAAAGAAAATCTCCAGGTGCCATAAGTTGATATTATCAAGGAGAACCACTACATTGCTTTTTAATTACAAAAGAACAATATTTTTAAAAAATATTTTTGTGCTTAAAGCTATACCTGAATTTTAATCAAGCCAATACATGATAAAGTAAGCCCACTTTAGCATAATTGATTGGTTTTTGTGTCTATCTTCATTCATGTTCACCCCATGGGTTGAATTCCTCTGGGTAGGCACAGCAGAAATACAGATTAGAATCCTTTCTTCTCACCCCGTTTAGTATGTGTGGCGCAAGACAAGTCATCTAGACTTTCTGAGCCACTTCTTTTTGCTTACTTTGCAACCTTGTAACAAATGGTTTTATAAACACATTTATCAAATAATGGAAAAGAAAAATGGGAAGTTCTCGTGTGATACAGTAGCTCATCTTATGCCCTAGTTTTACAGTAATTCTGTTCCTCCAGAAAGTTCATTTTTCTTCATATTTTTGCTTATAGTAAATTAGATTTTCTCAGAAGTGGCTTTAGTTATATTCAAGAAAATAAAATTTGCCTAAAATTCTGATGTATTTTTAAGCATCCCCACTTAATAGAAAGTGAAGTTCATTCTAATGGTTTCATGAACTTTAGAGTTGTGTCCAAGGAGGAAAATATGAGGGTCATTAGGGTCTGGTGCTGTTGCAGAACTGCAGAAATTTGCAGAAAACTCTGAGGATTGCTGTTGCACTGGTATTATGATGTGGTTGTTGGTGGCTCAGTCAGACTTTGAGCTCAAGAGAACTTTTGGGCATTTGTCTGATGACCTGAGTTTAATTTCCGAGACCCACATGTATAGGTGATGTTTTTTGATGGGACTACTGATCAGCTCTGTTCTACCAGCTGACTCCTAAATAGCCACTCAGAAAATTAATATCAATTATAAATGCTCTGCCAATAGCTTGAACTTATTACTAACTAGCTCTTACAACTTAATTAACCCATATTTCTATCTGTGCTTTACCATGTATCTTGGTACATTATCTCAGTATGGCATGTTTATCTCTTCCTTCCTTTGCATCATATACCCTACTCCCAAGACGTTGCCCTTCTTCCCAGTGTTCTCCTAGTCTCACTCTCCTGCCTTGCTGTGAGATAGTCCTGTGTGCTATGAATATGGGTTGCTACCATTGGTTAATAAAGATATTTGGCCTATTGCAAGACAGTATACAGCCAGGAGAGATCCAAGAGAGATACAGAGAGAAGGGTGGAGTCAGGGCAGATGCTGCAGGCTGTCAGAGGACCAAGATGGAATGAAACACAGGTAAAGCCACGAGACACATGATGCCACATAGTTTAATAGAAATGGGTTAATTTAAGTTATGAGAAATAGCCTCCATTAAGCCACAGGCCAAACAATTTGTAATTAATATTAAGCTTCTGAGTGATTATAGGTGGTTTCAGGACCACAGGAGCCAGGTGAGGCAGAGAAAAATTTCCACCTATTACTGCATAATTTTTTCTCTTCCTGCCCAGCTATAGGCCAGTTAGCTCTATATTAACAATTGGAACAACACATCTTCATAGTGAACAAAAAAATTATTCCTCAGCATGCACAGTGGCAGGTTGTTCCCTGATCTTTAGTTAAATTTGGAAGGTCAGGGTAGGGTGCTAGCCTTGGCTCTGTTCTCATCAGTATAACATCCTGGGGTTTAACTACCAAAGTATTCTATATTGAGCCAGACATAGAGAAGACAAGGAGTGGGGTTTTGAGGGCAGGCCTCTTAGTGACCTAGGGACTCCTACCAAGTATCACCACCCGGAGTTTCCATCCATCTCCTAGTTATGCTACATGAGGAGCTTAACATTGAACTTGGGGCACAATACCCCCAATGTTATATCAATGGCATTAGTAAGGAAGTCTAGAATGAAACAATAACATCTTAATTATACAGGAAATTATGTATAGTGATTTAAATCATGAGAATGCAGAAGTGCTGGATAATGGCCAGTGAGATGGCTCACATGTTAAAGCAAGTAAATGTACTTTCTCCTGGGACTGATGACCTGAATTCAATTTCTGGAATCTATATTGTAGTAGAAGAGAACTGGACGTTGTTCTCTGATGTCTACATATGTGCCGCTCTGGCATGGACACACACACACACACACACACACACACACACACACACACACACACACACACACACACATGTCACCATGTGTCTTATGGCTTTACCTGTGTTTTATTTTATCTTGTTCCCCTGGCAGGAGAGTAGGGAGAGAGTGAGAAGAGTAGGCAGAACCAAGGCAGGAGATTTCTAAGACATGACTCACAAGCAGCAATCTTGTTTTTACTTAATGTAGTTTCATGAATAAGGGGACAGAAGAGATGCGTTTGAATATGTAGCTGATTTTCAATGAGAAGTGTCATTATCATTCTTCTGTAATAGGTTCCTCATTAAGGAAGTGTTTGTGGTTCTTATTCATAGTAATTTAGGAATATTGGAAATGGGCTGCTTGAATGTATATAAGTCTTTCATTTGTGGCTATTTTGCAGCAATGATTTTCAGAAGTACAGAATGTGTAAATCATACTTAGAATAAAGCATTTTTACCTCATTGTACCATCAGACGACAGTGTTTCAGAATCTTCTAAGAAAGTTTCAAGACTGAAGAGTACCCATGAGTGGCTTTTCATACGTGGCGATAGGTTCATTTGATTCTAGTGAAGTGGTTGTCAGCATCCCGCATGCTTTGACCCTTTCCTACAGTTCCTCATGTAGTGGATCCTCAACCATAAAATTATTTTCATTTTTACTTCATAACTGTAATTTTGCTGCTGCTGCTATGGATCATAATGCACATATTGGTTATGCAGGATATCTGATATGTGGCCAGGGGTGTTTGACCCCCAAGGCTGTGACCCACAGGTTGAGAACCACTAAGTCTAGCATGAAGGACTTAAATGGGGAAAGTCAGTCAAGTCTCCTTTTTAAATCAACTGGAAAATCCCTTGCTTCTTACATTTTTTTTTTTTAAATCTTTGAAAAACAAAATAAAACAAAAATGAGAGAACAATAAATTAGCTCATTTTAGAGAAGGGCACATACTAGGGGTTGCTTCTCTGGTCATGCTCACAGATTCTTGCTGATCACGGTGCACCCTCTTGCCCTATTCCCATTAGGAAACAATGGCTTCCATTTGTGATGTGACCTGACTGAAAGGGGTAAACTCTGTAACTACAGAACAAAATGAAGCTGTTGGCCTAAACATGGACTGAACTCTGACCCTGACTTCATTAGTATTTTTACTAATGTGGGAAACAACCCGAAGCTTGCACTTAGGATTGTTCTGAATCACACCATGTGGCCAACACCACATGTCGTTTCCATTCTGGCCAAAAATGACGTTTGGGAGAGAAAATATATGAAAACAATGTACTTTTAATTCTGTACTGGTGTCTCAATACCGTTGAGAATTTGGAGATTATTCAACAACCTTTCTAATAATCATAATTAAATATTAGTAATATGTTGTGATAAGGTTTTTTGGTCTTGGGCAGTTAGAGGTTTAGACTTATAGATTTGTTATTTTAGTTTTTTTTAGCTGTTTGTAGTTGATTGGGCTTTTAGAAATGATTTAGATGTTTATATTAATTTTATGTTATTTGGTTTATGGCTTAGGTATATTGTTAGTTTGTTTTTATATTTTAATTTAATTTATTTTTATTCATTTGTTTGTTATGTGGTTTATTTGTGTTTTTTATATGTTTTTTTTAGGGGGGGCAGCTGGTTTAGTTGGTTTTGACTTTGCTTTTTTTTAATTTATGTTTTTTTTTAAACTTTTTTTATAGTGTTTGTCATGGACCAAAACAGCTCTTTTATTAAAGATTGATATTCACAGAACACAGAAAGATATTCCCACATCAGTAATATCACCAAACACTGACAGCTAACATTATTTTTGTAGATCAGCTTTATATCACAAATTGTGCCTTTTTCCCCAATTCATGCTACATGAAATATGGCTGTATTTGGAGTTATAGTCTTCAAAAAAGAAGAATTAAAGATGCTGTGAAGGTGAGTTCCAACTAAACATGGCTGTTATTCTGGGGAGAATAGATGGGGATATAGACATGTAGGTGCAGAGGGATGGCAGTGTGAAGACATGGGCAAGGTGACCACCTACTATTGAGGATCCAGAAAGAGCTAGCCATTCTGATCCTTTGATCATGGACTTTCAGATTCCAGAATTGTTTCTAAACTACCCAGTCTCCTTCATTACTTTTTGAACAAACCAAACCAAACCAAGCACTATGCTGAGTGCTTTTTATTCATCATTTCGTTTGCTTTCTAAAATAATGTACAGGACGCACACCTTTATTATTCCTTTGCCAGCCAGGGATAGATATTAGGTTTAGACTTGAGTTAAGAGCTAATAAGCGGGAACTGGCTATAGGCAGATACAGCATCCAAAGGCAACTATGTCAGTGCTGTGCCCCTCTCTCATGAGATACAGAGGTAGCCCTATTCTTGTGAGAAAATGGTGCTGTGCTAATTGTTTTATTCTCTTTGCACAGACACAAAATCTTGAAAGTCTGGAGTGTACTCCTCTGTGTCTGTATTGTTCTCTCCAATGGCAGAGCTAAACCCTAGCCAAGTGTGTGTGTGCTCCCTAGCCAGTAGTCAGGGTCTGTCTACATCTGTCCTTCCTTTATCTTTTGTCTGGAAGCAAAGAATAAATCTTGTTTATTTTGGTTATTTAGATCCTGGACTATTGCTTGAGTAAAATCAAAACTTTCTGTTTCCCATAATAAAGCATTTAAAAATTAAAAAATATTCATTATTGTTTAAAACTATGAGATAAAAATATAAAAAAAAAGAAATGACAGATTAGCCACATCATTCTGATCAAAGTAATAATTTGTAGCATTTACCAGTCATATTCTTATAATATAAAAGCATAAACTGCTATAAGATGCAACATGGATTTCCATGAGCTGTTTCATTAACTTATTTACTACCCGGTTAGGCTCTTTTTATTTTTGATTTTACCAAAAGACAATAACATTGTCTTTTAACTTATTTATTAGAAGTTTCATGAAAATTACTGAATAGGAATAGGAAAGCAATCATAAAGCAATTTTTAATTTAACCAATGTGGCATGAAATGAGAAAAAAATATTTAAATAACCTGAAAACAATTCTACTGGATTATTAGGTAGTTTATTTAAACACAGCACATTTATACAGCACATTTCTCAATGTATCATCTCTTAAACCATTAAATCACATTTAAGCCTATTTTAATAAACAGTAACACAGATTTATAAAATATCAAGAAGATGAAGAAACATTTAAATATGATAAAACTACTTTTGTAACACGAATTATAATTGTTATTAAATGAAAACCCAGAGTCAGATATTGGGGAAAAGCTGGAATATCAGAGAGAGGAAACAGACCACAGTCAAATCTCACCCAGCCAACTTCTCAGGGTAAAAGCTGTGATCCAGCTTCCTCAGCCCGGCTCCTCATTGCTTCTATAGAATAAACCTGTCTTTCTACATCTGCCTTAAATAGACTTCCAGGTTCAACTCTGCTTCATATTCTAGAGTTAAGATTAAAGATGTGAGCTACTACTATTTGGTTAGTTAGGCCTTGAACTCAAGGAAAACAGAAAGGTCTCTGTCTCTGGAGTTATGGGATTAAAGGCGTAGGTCACCAGTCCTGGTCTTTCCCGCACTGGCATTAAAGATGTGAGTTACCACTCTCCAACCCTTCTGGCTTGTCTGTGGGTGGATCTGTTTGTTCTCTGATATTCCAGATTTATTTTATTAATTATATAATATGCCACCACATACTATAACTATCAAATTTTACTTTTCTGGTAAAATCTGTTCTTTAGAACCTGCCCCAAACTACAAGGTTTGGAAATACAAGCCATGTGCTTCAAAAAGAGACTTAATAGATTCCACCTGCTTCCATTTCAGCAGTCATCACACAGGAACACTAGATCTGCACTAGTTACTTTTCTATTGCAGTGACAGAACACTATATAAAGAAAAACATTTAGCTGACTTATGTCAGGGGTTCTCAACCTGTGGGTCACGCCCATTTTGGGGAGGTTGAATGACCTTTTCACAGGAGTTGCCTAAGACAATCTATGTATCAAATATTTACACGATGACTTATAACAGTAGCAAAATTACAGCTATGCGGTAATGAAAATAATATATGGTTGGGTGTCACCACAACATGAGGAACAGTATTAAGGGATCACCTCATTAGGAAGGTCGGGAGCCACTGACTTATGGTTTCAGAGGGCTAGAGTCTATCATGGTGGAAGGAAAGAGTGGAGCTCACATCTTGACTGACGACCAAAAGGTAGGAAGAGAGAGAACCTGGAATCATAAGAGTCTGTAAAACACTTTTCCCACAAGGCCAAACTTCTAACCCTTCTCGAAAAGTTCCACCAACTGGACATTAAGTACTCAAGTGTATGACGAATGGGGGCCATTCTTGTTCAAACCACCATACAGTTCTTGGCTAGGGCATATTTCCTTTTAAGACAGAGAACACAATTGCATACTTGCTGTTCCTATCTTATTCCCTATTAAAAGTGGGTGTCTAAACAGGACTTCCTTATAATCCAATAACCACCCTAAGTGTCATCACAGAACCTACATCCAACAGTGAATACAGGCAGATGCAGAGATCCACAGCTGAGCGAGGGGATAGGGATTATGAGGAAAATTCCCACAGTGATGGCTGGCTGGAGCTCTGGGGAGCTCACTGAATCAAGAACAGCCACTGGGGAACCATCAGGAAAAGCAACTAGGTCCTCCAAGGGTAGGCGACTGTCGATTGGCATGGGCAGTGTGTGGACCCTCGAGGGGTGAGATTAGACTGTGTTCCTGTGCTGGCACCTTGGAGCACATTCCCTGCAGAAGAACACCTAACCCAGCCTTAGTACTGGGATGGGTAAATCAGACTTGCCTGGAGTGGATGAGGATGGAGAGGGGGAGGCTGAAAGTTGACTGGGAGAGATTGGGAAGAGAGAAGGGAGGGGGAGCAGAAGGATACATGGATAAAAAGGACATTTTTAAATAAAAATAAAAAATGCACTGGATTTCTAGGGAAGGCTTGGACTATATCTACAGTTAGCACCTTGTTAGCTATAAACAAGATCTCAATCTAGGAAGGGACAGAAAGAAGCAAATTAAATTAAAAACATTGTTTAATGTGAAACAGCAAGGAAGTGGAAATATGGAATGAGCATAGCTTTTGCAGACAAATCCTATGAAAAGTTTTATCACTCTCTGATAATGATGTCACTCAGGAAAAGCTGCCTGGCATCTCAGTTTCCATTTTATCTTTTAGAAGACAAAAAAAAAATAACGTAACCAGTCACTTTTTTTTTTTTTTTAGCAAATAAATGATAACTGTGTAAACATTGGACATTTCTCGTGTGTGTGTGTGTGTGTGTGTGTGTGTGTGTGTGTGTGTGTGTGTGTGTGTTTGTGTATAAGTGTTAGTGTGGTGTATAGAAATGTGAAGGTTAATATTCTCATGTGCCCATGGAGGCCAGAGGTTAATATTCATCTCTTTCCTTGATTGCTCCCTACTTTTATTTTTGAGATAAGGTCTCTCAGTGAACCTGCATTTAATACATTTAGCTAGATTGACTGACCAATTAACTTTGTAGGCTTACACCCCTACCCTTAGTTACAAGCACACCTCATTGTGCTTGACATTTTACATGGGTTTTGGTGACCCTACCACAGATCCTATGTTTGCTTAACAGGTACTTACCATTTCCCCAGTCACCTTAGACCATTTTTATATTATTCTCAGGTTCCCAATGTCTATAGGTCCAATAGCTTTCACAAATCATTTGGATTATAATATAGTTCATTTTTCCAATAGTGACATACTCTGGGTCCCTGCAAGGAGTTGAATTTGTATATCCAACACAATTAGTAAGGTAAGCTAAGCAATTCTTATTTTAATCTTCCGGAAATGAACTATACAGTCCTCTTATAACTTGTTGCAAGGCATTGTTCAGCCATAAATGTTTAGGATGTTCCTAAGGCAAGGATAAGTGGATGAATAAAAATATGTGAAAATAGCCCAGTTACTAAATTCAAAAGAAGAAGATGTAGATGTATAAACTTTGCTGACAAAATATTTATTTATAAAAGATAAATCAGGCTAGACTTAGACATCGCATAGTGTACTTTGTTACAAAAGGGTTCTTGGCTCTGGGCAGCCAGAGGTCCAGACCCACAGATCTGCCACCCCAGAGCACCTAGCTGCCTGCTGCTGATTAGGCCCCAGAAATGACTCAGACGCTTATATTAACTTCATGCTGTTTGGCCTATGGCTCAGGCACATTGCTAGCTAGCTCTCTATCTTAACTCAACCCATTTTCATTCATCTGTCTGCCACGTGGCCGTGGCCTGTGTTCCTTACATGTTTCTTCTTGGGCATCTGGCTCGATCTCTGTCTGACTCCACCCTTCTCCTACCTATGTTGTGATTTCCCCTCCTGCTTTTTCTATGGTGCCGGTCATGGGCCAAAACAAATTCTTTATTTAAAGATTGATATTCACAGCACACATCAGTACTTTGTATTTTCCATCTTTTTGCTTAAAGTGGTGAATACTTATTACTTGGGATTGCTTTCTGATGAGTACCAGAATTGAGAAGCTGATCAGAAAGTCAGTTCTTGGACACAGAATCAGCTAAGACAGGACTGGACAATTTAGGGGTGAGTTCATCTGTATTTTGATGAAGTCCAATGTACTAGTCTTATTCCACAGCATAAAATAGAGAGATTCTAGATTCTGTGGTTTTCCTTTGCCAGTCATGGTGACAGTGAGACTTTATATTATTTATTTCTCTCATTGCTTCTTTGTTTTATAAAAGTTTCTCTAAAGTCTATAAATATCTTTAGTGTCATTTCAATTCAGGTTCAAATGCGTTGCTTCTGTGATTTTGAATGTTGCTCTGTTTTAAGCAAGGTGTAATTTACACAAAAGGAGGCTCCTGCATGTGTTCAATGCTATGACCTGGCTACTTTGATTTCAGAGTTGGAAAATAACTTACAGTGTAGGAAACAGAAACAAACTTTATGTCATATGTTCAATCTGTTCATTAAATTATGGATGCCACAAGAATCCACTGTTTGGTTCTTGGTTCTGATTTAGGTTCTGATCAGTTCAGTGAGAAAGAAGACCAAGTATTAGTAATAAGGCCATGGTATTAGGTGGTGGTTGTAGAAGTTTTTGGCCCAGACTATTTGAGCTAGCTCCAAGGTTCGGACCCACTCACAGCCCCACTGTCAGTTAGCACGAAATAATCACACAAATACTTATATTAATTATATTTTGTTTGGTCTATGGCTCAGGCATATTGTTAGCTATCTCTTTTATTTCAATTTGACCCATTTTTATTAATCTGTCTTGTTACGTGCCCCATGAATTACCTGTGTTACTTTTATATGTTGATTCTTGGGCAGCTGGATGGGTCTCTTTTGACTCTGCCCTCCTTTTCCTATCTATACTCTGATTTCCCCACCTACTACTAAGATGCCTGCCATAGGCCAAGATAGTTTTTTTTATTAATAGCATATAAAAAGACATCCCACATGACAGGCATCTTAAAAATAGGCTGGCAATATGCCTAAGCCATAGGCCAAACAACATAAAATTAGTATAAGCCTTTATATAATTATTTAGAACTAAGAGAAAGTCCAAACCTCTAGACCTCTGGCCATATAGGTGGTAATGATATGATGATTATCTACATATTGCCATGTAATATGTAAAGCAATTATGGGACACATTAATGACATACACAGATCACATTTCCAGATAATGTTGGCATTCAGGTTATAATGTATCTGCTTTAATGAAATGATTAACACTATGCTCAAAACTGCCATTCTAAGAATAGTGAATGTCACAGAATTACAGTGCCCTAAGGGCCATATTATAAAACTTTAGTGTTGTTTTGAACATTTTTAAATTTGTGACTATGATTGATAGATACAAAATACACAAATTAAAGGAATTTTTTTTAGAAAAATAACATATTTAGCTCACCACAATTAGTCATATGCTTTTTGAGAAATATATAAAGGATGTTCTGTCTTTGATAATTACAGAGGTAGAATCAGAGCCAAAAAGGAACTCAGTACTTACAAGGTCAATACTAGTTGAAATGTTTCCAAAAACTGTATAAGGAAAGAAGTTTCAATATTTCATTGAGCAAAAATACACAAACTGCTCTCTTGGGTCTGAAAGTCCTTGACCAGAGAGAATGACTACATGGTGGAAGGATCTCCACTTAGCTTTCTTGCCAACATCACATCTTGAGATTCAGGATACCACTGAAGACGACTCGGAGGAACCGCTGTATTTGAGAACCAGCAGCTGCAGCAGATTATGAAAAGTGAGTCTTGGGGCTGGAAATGCCACAGAGTAGGTAGTCCAGTATTTGCCTCAAACTCTGCTAACTATATCATGATAGGGGAGTTGCAAGGAAAGTCACTATGTTGTGAGACCTAAAACTGCCAACATGAGCTTAAATGTTTCCAAAAACATCCACATTTGTCAGTGTACTTGAAAAAGCTTGAACAAAATTCTATTGAATAAAATAACACTTCTCTATTTAGTGATCCATCAAACTAGTGGGAAGAGAGAGTTGGGGAGAGGAATTGTTTATTTACTGTAAGAGTCTCTGGTTTTTCACTAAGAGCTGACTTAATTTGAGGTTGAGCAGTTACAGGGTCATAGTCATCATTGGCCAAATGCTCTACCTTCAGACATTTCAAGTCCATTGCCCTTTGTGCTCTATGAAACGATAAAACCAATGGTGGAAGTAACCCATAGGATTCTCTTACAATTGCTTATTTGCATGAATGTGCACCTAAAAATCTTATATTCAGTAGTTAGCTTTTGAGAATTGTCCTGCTTATTATTCTGATGAGACCGAGGAGAAGCAACCAAAAATTTTACTGTCTATGATAAAAATTTCCTGATTTGTTGTCTTTTTTCTTCACTTTGATCTATAACACTGGTGTCCACTGTGTCCTTTGGTTTGAAACTATCTTTGGTATATAAAACTCCATCGCCATCTTCTGTACTTTGACATTTAGATCTCTAAAATCTATTGTTGGGGATATTTTTTTAATTAAAATTTCTCCGGCACCTATTTCATGTTGAACCTTGACTGGAAGGTGTAATAATATGGAAATTAAAAGATAAAGAAAAATATGGGAGGATGACAGTTTGTGGGGCTGGGGAGAGGAAATCACAGCTACAAAAGAGAACAGCTATAATAAAAATTTTGCTAGCTAGGTGCTACAAATATTGGCCCTTAGAGATATTGGCAAGTTTGATAGACAGAAAAAGCTAAATCACTTGTTCTCAAGCTGTGGGTCATGACCTTTTGGGGGATGAGCAATTCTTTCACAGGGATCACCCTCAGACCATTGGAAAACAGATATTTACAAGATTCATAGTGGTAGGAAAATTACAGTTATGAAATGTCAACAAAAATAGTTTCATGATTGGGGGTCACTATAGCATTAAAGTGCTTCAACATTAGGAAGGTCAAGAACCATTGGGATAAAAAGAACAGTGAACACTCCAGCATTCACGTAGGTTCAAATTTCACCAAAGACCTAGAGCACTGTGTAAAGTGAGAGTGGGTGGGAAGCCACACCTGTACCCAAGTTTACACATTAGAAACAAGACCTATTGTTCCAGAGTAGTGGTGTAGAGTAAGAGCTGACCAAAGAGATTTGGGGTCTATCATGACAGCTGATTTCCATGGTTAAGATTTAAGATTTTATTCTCTTGGTGGCAAAAAGGTTATTGTAGTTATAAAGCTGAGATGTGCAATGATTATCTCTGTTCTTCTGACTTACGTGAGTATAGAATGGAGTTTAGAAGGAATCCTGGCAAGGAATAGGGGTCAGAGTCCATTACAAGATTTCTGTGCTTGTGTACTTCTGAGAAGTGACAGATAAGAATGTATAATTAGCAGGACGTGGTGACTAAGGAAGCAGAATATCCATTCTTTCATTGAGCAGGCTGTAGAGCTTCTGTACAGTTCCTGGAGGTGTTTTAGATGTTGAAGACATGGAAGTTAAAAGATGATGTTCTTGCTTCCATGAAGCTTGCATTCTAGTGAGGTAAATAAGAATAAAGTCCACCAATGTGCACGTTCATAACAAACTATGTGACAGTTAGTGCTCTGAAGAAAAATAAAGCATATGACTTGATACATTGAAGCTTTGGCTTTCAGCCCATGGAGCCCATAGCTCTTCTGTCCATGGAAGAAAGAAAGATGGAAGTATCAGAGGAATAGGAAATGTATCCCTAGCTAGTATCTAGTAAGGTCTGCTTGGATGAAATAGGGGGCAATTCTGAAACCAGTCATGTGAGTGATCCCAAAAGAGACCCACAGATAGGCTGCCTAATCAACTCAGTATCATGAGAAGTCACAGATATCCTGTGAGTGGCCACAGTGTTTGAGAAACTTTTCTTACAATAGAAAAAATGAATAGAACTATCATTCATAAATGGTCTTGGGGTCACTGGCACTATATTTAGGTTCAATTCAACTAAGAGAATTTGGGGTGGGGGGGGGAAACATCCAGAGTGACCCCATACGGGAAAGTCTTGGGTCATTGCAGACTGGAGCAAAATTTAATCTCTGTTTTTGGGTATTAGTCCTGAAGGGCAAAACTTAAGAGTTTATAAGTCTATTTTTGATACTTGAGGGCTTGTAAGAGAGCCCAGTAACTAAAGTACTTACTGTACAAATGTGAAGACCTAAGTTCATGTTACAGCAGTCAAACAAACCCAGGCTTGGAAGCACGTATTTATGATCTCAGCAGCAGAGAGATGGAGACAGGAAATTTCTGGGGTTTATTGGATAGCCAATCTAGTTGGAAATTTTCAGGTTCAGTAAGAGATCTTATCTCACAAACTAAGGTGGAGGGTTTGGAGAGATGACTCGGTGGTAAAGAGCAGCTTTTGTTACTCTTGCAGAGGACCCAGGATCTTTTCTTACTATCCACACAGCAGATTACAATTACCTGTAACTCCAATTGCAGGGCTTACACATATCGTCCATATACATACATGCAGGAAAGCACTTATAAGCATAAAATAAAGATAAATATATCTTCAAAACAAGGTGGAAAGTGACAGAGGATTAGAAGAAGACTTCTATCCTCCATATACAATCTCATACACGTACATACATGAAGAGGAGCATGAACACAAACATACAATATTTAAAAATAACTTGAACAGTGTATGCCTAAGTGAAATAATTCATTAATTTTAATTCATTTTCAGTCAAGAATAACCACTGATATTCCAGGCATGGCGGTCCATATCTGTTACTCCACTTCTTGGGGAGCAGAGGCAACAGGATCAGGAATTGAGGTCAGCCTGAGCTACATAGTAAGTTTTAGGGTAGCCTAGACTATCTGAGAGTTTGTTTCAAAGCAACAGCATGGAGCTATACTTATTAATATTTTTGATTAACATTTACATAAAGAGGGGCAAGAGAGATAACAAGACACCAGAAATGAATTGGGTAGGAAAACCGATGTCGCGGGAGAAGGAATGGAAACTATAGAAATGTCAGGAGAGAGGGTTCACTTTGTCTTTAGTATGTTTGTGTTTTTGTTTGAAATGTGACTTAACTGTGGAATAACAATCTGGATGATACTTTTTAAAGGGTGACTTATCAGAAGAATCCTTGTTTTTAGGAATTCTTTTAATCCTTCAGTTACTATCTTTTTTTGGTGAACATTTTTCTTTCTTTGAGTATCTGGGCCTCAGTAGATAACCTTGAGGTAAGTCATTTACAATAAAACTATATTCTCAGTCCTAATTTTTCTTTTTTTTTTGTGATAGTTACTTGATTTATTAATTAATCCAGTAGCTATAAAACTCAATGAGTTTTATAGCAATAGCATATTATCCTATTAAATTGCAAAGGAATTAGCCCTATGAATTGACAAATAGGATTACATGCTATTAAAAGCTTCTACACAGCAAAACAAAGTACCAACAGAGTAAGCATACAGCTTACGGGATGGGAGAAAAACCTTCATCTGTTATACTTGAGACTGTGAAGCCCCGGTTTTCTAGTGGCGGAATCTTATTATACAACTGAACTCATGATCCTCCTAATCTGCCATTTGAGGACCAAGATTACAGCTCTGAGCCATCATGTCTAACATTTTAAAAGAACTTCTTTTGCACTTTTTGTGTGTTCATTGTGTGCTCTCATACTCTGCCCCCTTGCTTTTTCTGGGATTTCTTTTTCTTCTATGTACTTTCCTCTTCTGATTTAGGTGGGAGTGGGCTATGAGCTGAACTCCAGGTGCACAGTGGTACATGTGGGTTGCACTGTTCGCCTAGATTCATTCAGTGACCAGAGTCTTTATTTTAAGCTGCAGGCTCTGTAGTGCTCTACCGTGTAAAGTATGATTAACAAGAAGTAAGCAATCACTTCCAGACACTGACCCTGTGTAATCCCCCCTCCCAACATGGCCCCACCAGTGTAGGCCTGGCTTTTCCTATAGATTCCAAAGTATAGGGGAAGTGGCAGGCATGTCATATTCTTCAAGATGATATCTATCAAGAAATCAATGTCTTGCCAGGTATGCATATACTACATGGTCTGGATAGTTTCATGAATGTGTCTAAAATGAATATGAAGATCAGAAATGCTTTTTCTAGAGCTTTCTGGATGAAAATATTAAGCAGTCAATTTTCAAAGAACACCTTAGGCTGTTAATAAGCTAAAAAGAAAAGCAAGAGACCTGTGTATTTAGCTCCATACTTACCAAGTATGTCTGAAGGTATAAGATTGCTTTTCCCTACCCCTAGAAAAGAAAAGCCTCTCATTCATTTTGAAAAGTCAAAAGAAACTCTTGTTTCAGCTACAATGTAAAGTAGTGATAAATGAATGAAAATAAAGTTTTGATTAAGGCCTTAAAGTCCCCCTCCGGATACTTTAATCCAGTACATCAATTATACTTATAACACAACTGTGGGTATTAGCTTTACATAAAAATCAAAATATATCATATTTTAGCAGCAGAAGTTCAAGAAATGAACTGGGAGCAATGAGTAGACCATTTGTATCAGCTCACATAGATTTAAATTTGGCTTCACAATGCTGTTGTTATTCACATCCTGCCAGTCTTCATGTGCTTCAGTGCAGGCAGAGAAGAAAAAATCGCTTGTGAGTGACTGACATACTATCATGAATAGAAAATTCTAGTTTTAAGTTGAAATTCTAGAGCTATTAATGTGGTAGAATATTTTCCTAGCATGCACAAGGCCCTGAGTTTGATCCCTAGCAATGCATAAAATTGGGAATGGTGGTTTAAGTATGTAATTCCAGTACCCTAGAGGTTCTGGAGTCATCCTCAGTTGCCTGTTGAGTTCAGCACTGGATCACAATCAGCCTTAGCTCATTTTTACTTATGGTCTGTGAATGTCCTTTAAGCCTTTGAAAAGCATGGGATACAATTTCCTCATCTGTCTGTGCTTGATAAGAACAAGTTCACGGTCATGTTACAAAGGAGAAGATGAGCACATATTTTGTCTCAGAGCACCTGTATAAATTGCATAAATGAGAAAGGCCTGCTCCTCCTTCAAAGGAGTAAGAACTTCCTCCCCCTTGGACTGTTTATTTGGGTCACTGCTGCATGCATGGATGGCAGGTGCCTAGTATTTCCAGCATGATTGAATGCAGGATTGGGCACTGACACAGCTGCAGGGTACAGACTCAGAGGATGTCGAAGGCAAGATATCTTTCTCTGTGGATGCCATCTGATCCTTCAGCCTTTCTTTCACAGTGACAGTGTCAGTGACCATGTTTTCCTGTTTGTGATTCAACACCAGAGTCCAGAGAAGATCCGAGGCTTCTACTGTCCATCGGCCTCTTGATTGTGCCAAGTGTCACCTAATTTAATATGTCACTCAGTTAAATTTGAATTTCAGGTAACAACAAACCTGTGTATGAGTAAGTAGAAGTAATGACTTATATTTATTGAGAATTAAGTTTTATTTCACTTCCTCAATCTACGTTTGCAGTTGAAATTAAAGTTATTTCCTGTACTTGACTGAGAACACTGCCTCTAGAAATCATCTTCGAGTCCATGGTTCTGCCAGTTAGAGGGCTGCTGTTCTGAATTCTGTTAGCTGTATGGGGTGATGTGAAATGTGAAATGTAGAGTAGGCGCTAACCCTCCCATTCCCCATCCCTTACTGTGGCTCCCATATATATATATTGTTCCTGGCTGAATTTGGTTTCATGAAGTCATTTTGAGGTACCCATGACTGATAAGCTTAAAGTGTTACCATTACTACAAGGGATACTTTTACTGTAGATAAAATAATAATAGTTTATTATTATTATTAATACCAGAGAAACAAATAGTTTATAATAGGAATTTGGATTTTTTTCTAAGTTGATATTAGAATTAGTTTTATTAATAAAATTACTCATTTTCTTTTTAAGTTAAGGATTTGTGTTTTGACTATTCTACCTATTCTCTCATTTGTATCGCTGTATACTTGTGCTCAGGACTCAGAATCCTGGGTGATGGTTAGGAGGAAAGTGGTGTTGTTAGGTTTTTCAAGACTTTTTACTGAGGGAGCTGAGAGGAAACAAGAACTTCATCCAATTTAGAGAACACACCCAGAGAGGACCTTCCTCTTATTAGTTTTTGTTGTCTAAAGCATTCTCAGATGCCATTCCTGGAAAAAAATCAAGTGAGTGGATCATATTAACCAAAATAAGTGAAGCTGAGAAATGTTAAGTGAGTTGTCTGGAAATGACAGACCTGTGATTACATAAATAGATTTTTTTGTAAGTTACTTTCTGTCACAGCATGCTGTCCAGGCACCCTACAATCCTCTTCATGGGAAACCCCAGGATCCCCTCTAAGCTGTTGGATGTGAGCTTTGGGTGTGGTTGCTGGGTAGTAAATCCTCTGTGGTAAAATGTCTTTTGATTGCAAAGTTTTGGAAAAAAGCAATAATGCCAGATAGCTTTCGTGACATAAATGGGAAATGATTCACAATCATACTCCATTGGGCAATCGAATTTGCTTACAGGGTTTTTCTTGTCAAGGAATGGGTTGTTCTACATTCATGATTATAGCCACATTAAATAAAAGATGTGACACCAGCACTGAGATCCATTTCTAAGGTTGCAGGGGGTGGCAGTGAAAAGGATTTGTGATCTAGGGGAACTTCTGCTCTTGTGTTCTTCATCATTTCATCACTGCCCACTTAAGGCAACATGTTCTTTCTTATCCACAAGAGGGTCTGGCTAGCTGGATATCAGGAAGTGGAAGAATTGCTTTATTATTGTGATAATTTATAAGTATTCAAAATGGAATCACTTCCTGCTATGTGGAATTTTAATATGGAGCAATGGAAAATTATTCAGTTAAATTCTAAATAGATACATCCTGAATACTGAAGTGTATCAGTGAACAGTATGTTTTGGGAAATCACATAATGAGAAAAAAACCCAACTATGTATAAAAATTCATTATTTTATATTAATAGCTGGTTATTATTATACAATTAATAATTTGAAGTCATGACTTAAAGGTTGTAGGGGCATGGCTAAAATCAACAAGCAATACTAAGAGTGCTGGCCTTACATCTAATCCCAGTACTTCAGAGGCTGAGTCAGGAGAATAGTAAGTTTAGGCTAGCCTGGGTAACATAGCAAGATCTTATCTCATAAACAAACATCCAAAGAGAATTTTAACATGTGATTTAAAATGTTAAAAATGTTTCATAAATATTTGATTAATTAGAAAGGAAAGCAACATATAATTATCCACATGTAAAATAGAAATTCAACATAAGGGCAGTCTTAGTCTTTATAAAATAACTTACTAAGAAAAATAGAACCATGTGGGATTTGGAGCGGAAAGAATTAATGTGGTATTTTACTGTTAGATTTTATGACATAAAATTGCCCAGAGATACTAGGATTTGCTACTATAGAATGTAATTGGAGCAGAATGAGCTAGGAGATAGCCTAATTGGCTCAGTCTCTTATTCTGACACCAGGTCAGTAATTTCATTTCTCCTTTGTGAAATGGGAAGATTAATAGTCAAATGAATTATTCTTCCAATATTCTAAATAGCTAAGTTAAGATGCTATTTAAAGATACCTAGAAAAACGATATCCAAGATTCAATAGATATCAGTTTTGGATGGATATAATTTATTGCTCACAATACTTTCCTTTTTCTTTTAAAAGACAATTTCTAAATAATTCTGACAAACTATAATGGAGATCAAAGCCCTGACTTCTATCAGTGAAATAAGACTAAAAATGATAGTGATCTCAGACCAGTATAGTTTGAAAATCTGGTTTTGCCATGCTGCATGTGTACAGTGAGTGGGAAACAAGCATTTCTATATGGTTTCCTTTGAAGAAAAGCTATCCTTTGCATTTGGACTCAAACTATACATTTGAATTCCCCAACATTTCTCTCTCTCTCTCTCTCTCTCTCTCTCTCTCTCTCTCTCTCTCTCTCTCTCTCTCTCTCACACACACACACACACACACACACACATATCATTATTTATGATATAATATATATTTGTGAATATAGACTAATATTTGATGTATTAATATGTCAAATGCTAATACATAACTGTTGCATATAGAAAGTATAAAGTAAATTTCACTGAACAAGCTGATTGGCAACATAAATTTATCTAATATCAGTGTCAATAATAATAATCTATTTTCATAATGGGAGAAACTTTCTGGAATTTTGCAAAGTCTTGTATCTTAAAATTCTAGAATGACCAATGCAAAGGTCAAGGCCTGGAAAAGAGGCTGCATTTAACACACTAAATTAGTTTCATGTAGCAAAATATTACACCATGATATGCCAGGACAAGAGAAACTACTAAATATTATCTTTGATTAGTTTTTATTCCTTAAATGTCCTGATTCAGAAGGATCAGTAAGAGATTGGAAGGAAGGATTGTAGGAATGGAATGAGTAGACATCTGGCTTCTTTGAGCTATTTTGAAGATTTGCCTTTCTGTGAGATGGAGAATCACAGACTGGTTTGAACAGAGGAGTGGCTTGATCTGCCATGTGTTAGGAAGCAGTGAACAAAAGGTGCCATAGTCAGTATAGTTAGGACACTCATAATAACCAGATATGACTGATAAATCTTTGGATCAGGGTAGTGGCATATGAGATAGTAACAGAGTCTATATTTACTTTGAAGACAAGGTAATAGGATTTCCCATTAGATTATTTCTGAATATAAAAGGGAAATGGAAGCCAAGCACAAGAGGCCCTTCTATATACAAACAATAAACTGGCTTAAAAAGAAATTAGAGAAACATCACCACTTGCAATAGCCACAAATATAAAATACCTTGAGGTAACTCTAACCAAGTAAGTAAAAGATCTGTATTACAAGAATCTTAAGTTTTTGAAGAAAGAAGTTAAAAATATCAGAAAACTGATCTCCAAGCTCATGGATAGGTAAAATTAACATAATAAAAATGGCAATCCTACAAAAGTAATCTACAGATCCAGTGTGATCTTCATCAAAATCCCAACATAATTAGTTCTTCACAGACCTCAAAAGAACAATATTTAACTTCACATGAAAAAACAAAACAAAACAAAACAAATCCAGGATAGCTGAAACAATTCCATACAATAAAGCAACTTTGGGAAGCATCACTGTCCATGACTTTTCTGTAGAGCTACAGTAATAAAAGCAGCTTGGTATTGGCACAAGAACTGACAGGTAGACTGATGGAATCAAATAAAAGACCCTGACATTAATCCACATACCTATGAACACCTGATTTTTGATAAAGAAACCAAAACTGTAGTATCGAAAAAAGAAAATTGATTTGAGAATGTCTTTCTGCATGCTGTGAATATCAATCTTTAAATAAAGGAGATGTTTTGGCCCATGACAGGTACCATGGAAAAAGTAGGAGGGGAAATCACAACATAGGTAGGAGAAGCATGCGGAGTCAGACAGACGGAGCCAGCTGCCCAAGAAGAAATATGTAAGGAACACAGGTGAGCCACGGGCCACATAGCAGACAGATTAATGAGAATGGGTTGAGTTGTAAGAGCTAGCTAGCAATGTGCCTGAGCCATATACCAAACAGCATGAACTTAATAATATAAGTGTTTGAGTCATTTCTGGGGGCCTGAGCAGTGGTGGGCGACTAAGGGGTCTGGGGCTGCAGGTCTGTGGGTCTGGACCTCAGGCAACCCAGGGCCAGGAAATCTCATTGCATCAGAAAAATATCTTCAACAAGTGGTGCTGGCATAACTGGATGCAACATGTAGAAGACTGCAAATAGATTCATATCTATCACCATGTACAAAACTCAAGTTCAAATGGATAAACCCCAACATAAATCTAGTTACACTGAACTTGATAGAAAAGAAAATAGGAAGTAGCCTTGAACACATTGACACATAGACCAGTTCCTAAATATGACACCAGTAGCACAGACACTAAGAGCAACAGTTAATCTATAGGATCTCCTAAAACTGAGAAGCTTCTGTAAGGCAAAGGACAT
This sequence comes from Phyllotis vaccarum, assembly GCA_033318265.1. Classification (NCBI taxonomy): domain Eukaryota; kingdom Metazoa; phylum Chordata; class Mammalia; order Rodentia; family Cricetidae; genus Phyllotis; species Phyllotis vaccarum. Next base: position 78,312,730 of record JARWLC010000016.1, on the reverse strand, counting down.
AGTCAATAAGACAAAATGGCAGCCTACAGAATGGGAAAAGATTTTAACCAATCCCACATCTGACAGAAGGCTGATCTCCAAATTATATAAAGAACTTAAGAAACTAGACATCAAACAACCAAATAATTCAATTTAAAATGGGGGTACAGATCTAAACAGAGATTTCTCAATGGAAGAATCTCAAATGGAAAGACACTTAAGGAAGTGCTCCGCATCCTTAGCCATTAGGAAAATGAAAATCAAAAATGACTCTGAGATACTATCTTACACCTGTCAGGATGACTAAGATCACAAACACTGATCTTAGGCTATGGAGAAAGAGGAAGTCTCCTCCACTGCTGGTGGTTGTGCGGTCTGGTACGGCCACTCTGGAAATCAATATGAAAGTTTCTTAGAAAATTGAGAACTGATCTACTTCAGGACCCAAGGATACCACTGTTGGGCACATATCCCAAATATTCTCAGTTATACCACAAGGACTTGCTTAAATATGTTCATAGCAGCATTATTTGTAATAAATAGCCAGACTCCAGAAACAACCTACATCCTCCCAAATAAAGAATGGATAAGGAAAATGTGGGACATTTATATAATGAAGTATTACTCAGCTGGAAAAAAAACAATAGCATCATGAAATTTGCAGGCAAATGGGACTGAAATAGAAAATATCATGCTTAGTGAGGTAACCGAGACCCAGAAAGACAAACATGATCTGTACTCATCATAAGTGGATTCTAGATGTAAAAGACAATGACCAGACTACAGCCCACAGCTTCAGAGAAGCTAGCTGACAAAGAGGACCCTCAGAGGGACATACGGATTGCCCTGTAAAGGGAAAATAGATGAGATCTCCCAAGTAAAGTGGGATGAATGGATAGTAAAAGGGAAGGTATAGGAGATGAGAACATGAGGGGATAGGATGGTTGAGCTGAGGGTGAGATGGAGAGGAAGAGAAATGATAAAGATATCTTGATAGAGGGAGGCATTATGGGGTTAGAAACTTGCAAGGAACTCACAAGGAAAGCCCCCCTAGTTTAGACTATTAGCATTAGTAGAGAGGGTGCCTGAAGTGGCCTACCCTGGTAACTAGGCTGGTGAATACCCTAACTGTCATCAAAGAGCCTTCATCTAATGGCTGATAGAGGCAGATGCAGAGATCCATGTCCAGGTACTAAGCCAGGCTTCAGGAGTCCAGTCAAAGAGAGAGAAGAGGGTTTTATGAGTGGGGGGTAGTGGTGTCAAGATCAAGATGGGGAAATTTACAGAGACAACTGAACCAACCTAGTGGGAACTCAAGAACTTTAGACTGATAGCAGTGGAGGTTGCATTGGACTAGACAAGGTCCTCTGCATAAGAGAGACAGTTGTGTAGACTGGATTGTTTGAAGGGTCCCTGACAGTGGAATCAGGATCTATCCCTGGTGCATGAGCTCAGTTTATAGGGCCTACTACCAATGGTGGGATGCCTTGCTGAAACTTGATACAGGGGAGAGGGGCTTTGTCCTACCTCACCTGAAGGTATCAGGCTTTGATGACTCCCCATGGGAGACTTTGCCCTTTTGGAGGAGGGAATGAGTGGGGAGGTGAGGTCAGGTAGGGAAAGGCTGGGGAGGGCACAGAGAATATATTTATTGCTACCCTGTGGGATTCAGAAAAAGAGACTGATACTAATTGGGAAGAAGAAATCATGGATAGTGGTCTGGGTGATAACATATTCAGCATAAAATGCTTATTCGGTGCTTCAAGTGGAAGCCAAAAGACAGGTGGATGAACTAAATGTGGGTCTCAGGACTAAGGTTGTATAGATTTGTTTGCCAAGGAAATAAGCTGTGAAACTTGATTGGATCTCTTAATGGAGAAAAAGATGGTCTTGAGACATGCGACATGTATGCCCTTATATATAGAAGCTGGGAAGACTAGAAAGAGCCTCTAAAGAAGGTGGAGAAGTGGCCATTTGGGAAGAAGCACCATCGAATGTCAGTTTCATCCTAGATACCAACTGGAAAAAAGTGGTTCAGAAAGTGAGGCAAGATTTCTTCTCTCCCTCCAAGGTTGCTTGTTGGGGAAATGACTACTCAATCTGGCTGTGTCTAAACAACAGGTGGTCTGACAAGTTGTTTTAGTGGGAGGTAGAGCCAAGCAGGCTTTTCTTTTACCTTTCCTAGGACCTGTATAAGAATATAATGTAAGGTTCACAATGGTCTATTTAACCCTAGAAAATGATAAATCAAGATAGCAAATATCAGACATCTTGATACTAAGTGTAATGATAATGGGAGAAAGGCCAAGAAAATAGAAACGTCTGTCATGAAGTAGTCTAGCTATTGGACCAGTGCCAACAGCTCTATTATTTCCACCAAACTTGGCAAGAGGAAGGAAAAACTGTAGGTGAAGTTCTTCTGTCCCAGCCACCTGCTCCTAAATAATCAGTAGCTGCTTCCCAAATAACTAGCTCAGAGACCTAATATAAATTATAAATGCTCAGTCAATAGCTTGCTACCAGCTAACTCTTACATTTAAATTGACCCATATTTCTTATGTATTTTGCCACATTGCTTATGGCTTGTTACCTTATTTTCTACACATCCTGCTTCCTCAGGCTTTCATGGCCAGCGTCTCTCTGACTGCCCCCTTCTCATTATTCTCTTACTTTGGTTGTGCCTATAATTTTTGCCTGGCTATTGACTGATCATCGTTTATTAAACCAATCTGAGTGGCAAATCTTTACAGTAAATAAAAGGATTATTCCAAAACAAAGGACTAGTTTCCAGATTCTATCACAGAACTGGGAAATATGCCTCAGTCTGGCAATTTACTGTATATGTAATACTGTCTATACTGCTCCTGTCCTTCACAGATACACATCTAGAGCACACATCCCAACTATATAACAAAAACACGCAGAACTATGAGGTCAAATGGGCCATGTCTTGCATGTCTATAGCAAGACAGTGATATGGAAGAATATAAAATTATATACAGCCATTGCTAATGGTGTATTTAAGCTATGTGTGTTTAGCATGATCTAATGGGTGCATTTATATGTTTTAATGAGTTTATGTATATGTTCATACATTCAACATCTCTAAAATATTGCACACATACTTAAAATGCCAAAGGGTGGTTTACAAAACGAAACTTGTGACAATACATGAATTATATGAATTTTTATATTATCTTATTTATGTTTTGCTTTGAGTTTTAAAAATGAACATGCATTATTTTTAAAACTCCAAAAATCTATAGGGAAGGAAATGGCATATAATGTTGTTCGTTTGCATGTAAGGTCATACATAATATATGACCTTGCTACATATTTAAATCAGATTAGTGGACTTGGAAAGCACTTTTTTTTATAATTTTATTCCTCTCAATGAATCTTGACTAGTTGATTTTAATATAAGGACAAAAGATACCCATCTCTTTAACATCCCAATCTATGACAAGACCCATTTCCAAGCTTCTCAAATCCCTTTTGTTAGCATTTTCCCCATCAGTATTTGCTGAACGATGCAGGAAATTGTTCCATAAATCCATGAAGTCTTGTGCTTGACAGGCAGGACAATTTCCAAATGACACCTCTTGTCCCTTTGGCTCTCTGCATCCTTCTGCCTCTTCCTGTGTCCAGATCTTAATTTCAACATTACACAGACACTGGTCATGGCTTTATTATAACTTCTTGAGCACAGAATATTCAGGAATTCCACTGCAGACTCGAATTTACAAGTTTACCCCCTAGTATGCCATTGCTCTGAGCTAGGCTTATACAAAGGATGTTCTCTACTGGCCATGACTTTTGCCCCTACAAATTCCCAGAGGGCCAAACTAGAGGGATGCCTCACATCGCCTCTTTTTCCCTTCTTACTTGCTTTGCAGGAGGACTTCAAACTTCTCTTTTATTTCTGCCTAATCAAAAGAAGGAAAAAAACACAGGTAACCAAACCAACCAACCAACCAGCCAGCCAGCCAGCCAGCCAATCAACCAACCAACCAACCAAATTCGTTTAGGCCTCAAGTGAAGACATTAAACAATAAATATTAAATTTATTTATTGATAATTTTTTTCATGCATGTAATGCATTCTGATTACTCTCATGAGTTGACTTTTTTTTTTATTACCCTTATCAATCCTTCACCTTCCATAAAGGTTGATTTCCCACATTCATTGCTTTTTGTTTTATTTTGTGACCCACTGAGTTTAACTAGGGCTGTCTGGATGATCCCAGATTTGGAACAATCCATTGGCATGTTTATTAATGAGTATGAAACTGGAGACGATGACTGCTTTTCCCCTAGATATAACTAGTTATATCAGTAACTAATAGTTCAACAGGAAGAGGTAGGGCATTGTGCTTCCCTGTTATATAATCAGTTCTTGACAGAGCTGATTTTGTGGTATAGAACCAGTGCAGGCAGCTACAGTTGCTGTTTGATCATGGTCGTAATGGCTGTGCCATTCCTAAAAGGTTACATTTGACATCTCTTTCCCCCATCTTTTACTTACATTCTCTCTCTTCCTGTGTTCTCTGAGCCATTAAGGGAGGGGTGACATTAATGTTCTGCTTAGAGCTGAGCACTCAACAAACAGTCTCTTATTCTTAGCACTTTAACCAGCCATGATTCTCTTCATTAACCACTATTAATTGCAAAGTGAAACTTCTGTGATAAAGATTGAGGGTAGCATTTGTTTATATAAATATTTATAATGTTGGTTGGCACTATGCTGCTTTAGATATACAGTAGTATTAAGTTATCCTTTACAGTCTAAGACCTTGTGTTTTAGACTCTAAGCCATGGGTTTTTTACTAGATTAACAGTACCAGGTATAAATTTCCTCTTGCAGAGTGGGTCTCAAACATAATCATAGAATACTTGGTTACTTCCTCTACTGCAGCAGTGAACACATCTTATCTTCCAAGTTAATATTGTAGTTTATAGGGTTCTCAGCTGGGTAAGGCACTGATGCTGTCTCCCTTCAGTAGCTTGTGTAACATATTCTAGCATTATAAAAGTCAGAAAATAGGAAGTTTCAAATTTAGTTACAGTTTGATTTTTCATATCTTGTAAGGAAGGTGCTCCCTCAATTACAATATCTCAGCGCTGCTATTTGGATCAAGATATTAATCTCTGATGACAGAAAGTATGTTAGTGAAGACTGCCTTTGGTATTAATTTCTGTGTGATAAAAAATAATTATGTCTGATTGAATGAATTTTCCAATATAAGAGCATAGAACAGAACATATAGGAAATGCTTAGATTCTTAAATGCACACAATATCATGCACAATAGAAACACACTCAACATCATAATACAAAATATTGTGCAACCACTGTTTGTTTTTTCAAGACAGAGTTTTCTGTGTAATAGTCCTGGTCTCTTGGAACTTGCTTTGAAGACCAGGCTGGCCTTGAACTCTCAGAGATCCCCCTGCCTCTGTCTTTTAAGTGCTGAGACTAACAGCGTTCCCCAGCACTGCCTACCTGGGAGCCTGCAACTCCCTCTGTAAACTAAGATGACCTCAAACTCAGATTTGCTGGGATTAAGGGCGTAGGTCACCCTTAATCACCCTGTGTTGTGATTAAAGGTGTGAGTTACCAGTCTCTGATCCTCCTAGACTGACTGTGGGTAGATCCCTCTGATATCTCAGACTGTTTTTTACTAAATTTGAAACATATCACCACAAACCACAATGCACATAGAATAACCAGAGAGAGAGAGGAGAGAGAGAGAGAATGTTAGATGTAGGATAAATGGAGCAAAGAGTTTGACATTTGCAAAATGTGATAAGAAATTGTGGTTATTTGTCTGAGTTGGATTCATTCAGTGGAAAGAGATCAGGTAATTGAGAATCTGGAAACACTACATAGAAAACTAACTGGTGACCATTTTCTTCAGGAGAGCCTACAGTACTGAGAAACCAGGGTCTCATCTTGACATAGTTGCACTGTGTCCCACCCCGACCCTTGATCAGATCTAATTATTATGCTTTCTTACCTTCCCCAGATTTTACAGCAAAGACCATGATAGAGTTAGGGTTTTTGGACAGAGCTCTAGGAGTACTTTGTAAAAGGTACACCATCATAATTCCAGAAGCCCATTTCCACCTGAACTGCTTTGCCTATAGATACTGAATGATAGGATTGAGTGGAGGCCTTCTTCTGGTCCTCAGCTGATATTTTTATACCGTCTTTGGAAAAGGTCAACTCTGGCCATTCAAAGAAAAATTTCTGTCCCTGGATATTGTCTCCTTGTCAAGAAATTTCCTGGGGTTTATGATTTGTCTGGATTCTAATTAAACTTGTGTTTGCCATGCCTCCAGTCTCCAAGCTAGGAATAGTTAAATTCAGCCTTCTGTTGAATTCCCAACAAGAACTTTGAAAACAAATGCTCATTGCCAAAACTGGGGCTGTTCCCTGCCCCCCAAGACAACATATTAAGAAGTGCAGTCCTCTGGAATACACGTCTTGGATAGAGTTGCTGGCCTAAAAATAACTGGCAGGATTTGGCAGTGGAACATCTGATTCCTTTCTAGGCCTGTCTTATTTCAGAAGTCACCTCAGTAGCCTTACTCAGCTATATCTCAACCATCCCAGTGATGGTACCAGCTGCACTTGAGTTACTTTTATACTTTTCTAATTAAAATGCTTTAATTATAAATATTACAGCCCAGAAGACACACTATAACAGATGGTTGTTCCTCCACCACCCGATCTAGCAGTTCTTCCAATCTGCACTTTTCAACTGAAAATTAGAGACAGGGCTAAAGAAACCTCCATCCTTAATCTTTGGTCTTCCTCAGGGCAAGCAATGGGCACTTTCCCAAATACGTTGGGTGTATCGAATTTATTACTGTTATCACATATACTTTGTGTCCATAAGCACTTGGAATCTTCTTTTAATGTTTATAAAGCATGAACTATGGTGGGTATGTATAACTGTAATATTCAATTAAAAATAAAAACCTTTCTTAATTTAAAGTAGGGAAATCAACCTTGTTTTTACCATTACCTAGCAAACAGTACATGCAGTTAAGTGAGACCAGACCATGTTGATACTGTCTGCTCTTGAAAATAAATGAAAAAAGACGTGAGATTACATTTGTGAATTTTAAAAACTTGAATATTAAGGGAAAGTAAATGTATCTTCAAGAAATATCAATCAAGGTGGATGTAGAGATGGCTCAGTGTTCAAGTGTGAAGATTGCTCTTCAGAAGATTCCAGTTTGGCTCATACCACTCTCCTCTGCCCGATCACAACTGCCTGAACCACAGCTCTCAGAGTATCTGGTGCTTCTGGCCTCTGCGGGCACCAGCAATCACATGCATATACGCCTGTCCCACATTCACATAATTAAAAATAATACAAATAAATAAACACCAAGAAATAGTATAAAAACCAAATGCAGTTTTTCCTTGCTATGAAGCCTGTGGTTTAAACATGATGACAGCTGTGCTATGGAAGTGGCTTTCTAAATTAGCAAACCTGGATTTGGGTTTGGAAAGACCGAGGGCCACATTTAGAATGCCCATGAGTACGAAGCAGATTTGCGTTGTTTCCTGGTTTTGATAGGTTGTTAGAACAAAAGAACCTGCTTTGCTACTGGGGACATTTCATTACCTCAAAGATATGAGAATTTTGATAGTGTAAATTGCAGATGAAATGATGCTGAACTGGAAGTATCTGTGTGAGGAAGAAGGAAGACATAACCATTGGTTTGAGTTGATTCTTCTCTTATTGATTTTTTTTTATTTCAAAGTTTATATGCATTTCTTAAAAATAAGGAAATCAGAGAAAACCACAAAGAGAAAAGCTGTTCATTACAGCTATTAATACTTTCTTAGTTCATAAATTGAGGACATTCGCTTGCAGAGTTCATCTACAACCTCATTTTATTTCATAATTTTGAGTTATAAAATATATTACTATACAAAATTTAGGCAGCAGACATATTTACACATAAAAATTCTCCTTTTGGGGGTACCTTGGTGATGGAGAAATTACCTAGGATTTGTGAGGGTTCACACTCCAGCATCACCATCTCAAATTGTCTTCTATTTTGATACTACTTGCCACGCTTACTTCTTTTCATTGTTTCAACAATGCATGTAATCTGTTCTTCAGATACTTTCTTCGTGAACCTTTACAAGCAAAGGCTATCCTGCTACGTTTCTTAACTTCTTCAGTAGTTTACTTATAGTTATGGCAGATAGTTTCATTAATGTCCTTCAATGAATTGTGTCTATCAGCACTGAATTTGAAGCCCTCTTTCATGTTGTCTGGCCATGACTAAGCCTCGTATGTTGGCCAATGGGCACTAGCTGGTTTGATACGAGCATAGGTTTGATAGGAATGTACAACGTGATATAAGTTAGCTTGGTCTAGACTTTTAGGTGAGGAGGAGAGAATTCCATCTGCATGGAGGAAAATTGAAATTGCTCTACATCACAGTCACCTGATAAATTGAGTCAAATCTTGAGTGTTCCTGTTCCAGGCCAGCTGCCAGTTGAGTTAACCACTCAACCAACACCCCACAGAGTGTCAGTCCAGAGTCTGGAGACATGATAAAGAATGCCCTTAAACTGAAGTGCCTTGTTATTTACGTGGCAATCAATATCTAAAGCAATAATCTCAGCTTGTGTTTATCTTTCTTGTTCTTTTTACTTTCTACTTAGTGTTCAATTTTGTGAAATGAAACCACTTATTGAATTATTTCTTCTTCATGGATATTTTTGCCTCTTCATACCAATGACATTGAAATGGACAGTATATTTAGCACCAACACTATCAGCTATCTATATTCATAAATATTTTGCATATCTGAATATTTCTTTTTCTTAAAAATATCTTTAAGTTTATGCGTATGGGTATTTCTCCTTCATGTAAATCTGTGCACCACTCATGTGGCATGAGGATACTGGGAATTTAACCAAGGTCCTCTGGAAGGACAGCTGGTACTCATAACAACTGAGCTGTGCTCCAATTCCCTCTGACTGTTTCTTAAAGTAAGTTTTTAAAAATATATTTGAGTCAAAGCTAGGCGATTTGGGGGTGACTGATAAATACTGATAAATTTACCCCAAGACTAGGTAAAATATCTTAATTCTTCATAGTGATTTCGCTTATTTACATCTCTGTTGCTTTGATAACACCATGACATAGGGCAGTTTAGAGAAGGAAAGGGTTTATTTGTCTTATACCTTATTGAGGACATATAGTTTCCTAGTGCTGAGCTGGGGAGATAAAGGTAGGGGCTGGGGATACTCTGTTATATATACAATAAATTCTTTACTATCTGGGCCCTGATGACTGGGTGTGGAATTCCCAGTATTCTTGAAATATATAGAAAGTCAAGAAAGTTTTGTAAGGGATTGGGCCCTTTCTGATATCATTTCAAGTACTTCCTAATATTATTAAATATCTTGGATATTTCCAGAATGGCGTAATAGTCAAAAAATGAGTTATGAACCCAAATAACCTTAGGATAAGTTTTACCATCTTAGGCAACGGGTCTGTTACTCATATTTTCTCACTTGTTGTGAAAATCAAGTTAGATGCCTTTTACATAGTGTCTGGCACATAGAGATTCAGCTGTATCCTGTTTTGTTTCCTTTGGTAATTTCTATATTACCCTAATGAAATATACAGTCATAGAATTGAATGAATGTTCAAATAGATTGAAAGTCAGATATAAAAGCAACAACATGTATTGACAAAATTCTGGGTTTTTCCCCTTGGGTAATTATGAAAATACTATTTGGGAAAAGCTAGTTAGCACCTTCACAGGACCCTAATCCTACCCCTAACTCTGAGCTGTTACTTAGCAAAGCTAGAGATCTTTCTGAAACTGTACAGTTAGTGGTTCATTTCTATTACAAGAGAAGCCAGTGCATGTCTTGGAATCTGTCTCTTCTATTTGCAAATTACTGTTTATGATGACTTCCACTTACTATAAAACAAGAAACATTTAAATTTGTTGGAAGTTGAGAATGCATGGGTTTAAAGAGACGATTTCTAAACCCACCATGATACTGGATTTGGAGAACTAGTCCCTGGGGCTTACTTCATAAAGAGACTGTATCAATTATTTGTGAATCACCTCCTTCCCTGTCATCTTTTGTTCATAGAGAGAGACCTTGTTCTCTAACCATCTCATTTTTCTTAGCTCTCCTCATTTATAGTGGTCTTAAAATTGGGAACCACTAGGGAAATACTTAAGACGCTCAGGCTTGTCAATACAGAAGCCCCAGTGCTGGAGTCACGGTGCAGCCCTTGGTCCCCTGCCACACTGCCACTGTGCTTTCATTTTCATCATAAATACTTAACCTTTGTTAGTTGCCTTATGATGTAAATCATGGCTAAATAGAAATTTGAGAACTTTCAACTTTGGCCAGTGAAGCAGGTAGGCTAACTGTAGACCTTCACATCTTCCTCCATTCTTTAAAGTCCAATCTCCCAGTCTCATCGCCATCTCCGTATCAGACTACTTGCTGCCCCTTCTCCCCATTCTCTGATCACATTCTCAGGGGACTAAACCGTTTCTGGTAGGACATCCTACTGTCTTTTCTCCTCTGGACCCCCTGAGACCTCACTCTTAGCCTATCCACATTCTAAAACGCCAGCTCAGATCTCTATACCTAAGAACACATTTTACCTGGAATCTCTCCTGGACATACCTAAGAGGATCCCAGAAGAATTTCCTACCTGGCAACACACTGTCAGAGATGGCATCAGAAACTGAGGAACAAAATATCCACCCAAAAAAGGTAAGACTAGATATCAGCACTTAAAATTACAATCATTCCAAACCAGATGCCTATATAAAATCATGAATAACAAGGACAATAAATATGTTTCCATTAAAGCCCAGCAAGTGCACCACATCGGGCCCTGAGTATTCCAACATAGTTGAAGCACAAGTTGGAAAAACCCAGCTGTTATGAATGTGATGGAGATTATTATGAGAGGAACTAAATAAATCTCTAAAGGCATCAGCGAAAGCACAAGCGGTGGAAGAAAATGAACGAGACAGTGTAGTAGCGTGGTTCCTCGGGTCGCGAGCGCCAGAGGTCCCGGACCCATAGACCTGCCGCCCGGCGCCGCTTATCCGCCCATCCGCCCGGGGCCCCAGAAACGACTCTGACGCTTCTATTTACTTTATGCTGTTTGGCCTATGGCTCAGGCACATTGCTAGCTAGCTCTTACATCTTAAATCAACCCATCTCTATTAATCCGTGGCCCACGTGGGCCCGGCCCGTAGCTCACCCGTGTTCTTTACATGTTACTCTTTCGGCGGCTTCAGCTCGGTCTGCCTGACTCTACCCTGCTTCTTCACCTAAGCTTTGATTCTCCTCCCACTTCCTCTATGGTGCCCGCCATGACCCATAACAGCTACTTTATTTAAAGATACAGCACACACAAATGCATTCCCACAAGACAGTTCAAGACATGAGAGTGGAAACAGAGTATTAGAAAGTGGAAATCAATCATCAAAAGAGAAAATTCAATCCTAGAGAAATCTGGAAATGAAACATTTGAGCCCTTGAACAAGAGCCCCAGAAGCAAGCCTCATAAACAGAATACAAGAGATGGATTGCAAATCTCAGGTGTTGAAGACACAATAGAGGAAATGTATACTTCAGTCAAAGAAAATATTAATTCTAAAAATAAAATGCTTTGGCATAAAACAACTAGAAATCTGTTACATTATGAAAAGACCAAATCTAAGAATAAGAAGAGGAAACCCATGTCAAAGGCACAGAAAAAATTTTCAACAAATCATTGAAGAAAATTCCCCTAGCCTAAAGAAGGAGATGCCTACTGAGGAGTAAGAAACATACAGAACACCAAATATATAAACCAGAAAAGGTAATCAAAATACTAAATAAACAGAATAAAGAAAGAATATTAAAATCTGCAAGAGAAAATGAGCAAGTAATATATAAAGGGAGACCTATTAGATTTACACCTCTCAGTGGATAGTCTAAAAGCCAGAAGGGCCTGGACAGATAGGTGTTCTACAGACTTTTAGAGACCACCTATACCAGCCCAACTTAATATATCCAGCAAAACTTTTAATCACAACAGACGGAGAAATTAAGACATTCTATGATAAAACCAAATTTAGGCAAAATCTGTCTACACATCCAATACTATAGGAAAGCACAAGAAACTCCAGCGCAAAGAGTTTAATTACATTTAAGAAGGCACAAGAAATAAGTAAACCCAGACAAGCAAATCAAGAGGAGATCCCCCCCCATATACACATCCTCATTACCACCACAACAAAATAACAGGAATCAACAAACACCGCTCTTTGATACCTCTTAATATCAATGGTCTCAATTCACCAATAAAAAGACACAAATAGAGAAAAATTGGATCCACCCTTCTGCTGAATTCAAGAAATAGACCTTGACATCAAGGATAGACAATGCCTCAGGGTAGAAGGATAGAAAAAGATATTCCAAGCAAAAAGCCTATGAATCAAGCTGATATAGCAACTTTATTATCTGACAAAATAGAATTCCAACAAAACTAGTCAGAAGCTACATACCTACATACTCATCAAAGCAAAAATCCACTAAGAGGACACTGGAATTTTTAACATCTATGCCCTAAACACAGGGGCAACCAAACTTGTAAAAGAAACACTATTATAGCTTAAATCACATATTGACCCCCACACATTGAGATTGAGAGACTTCAGTACCCTGCTCTCACCAATAGACAGCTAGTCCAGATGAAAATGCTGGGGCTAATGGACATTATAAACCGAATTGATCTAATAGATTTTTACAGAACATTTCACCAAAACACAAAAGAAAATTACCTTCTTCTAGCAACCTCATGGAGCTTCCTAAAAAAATGATCACATTCTCAGACACAAATCAGGTCTTAATAGGTACAAGAAATCTGAAACGATAGCTTCCACCCTATCTGACCACCATGGATTAGAGTTGTATATCAACCACAACAGGAAGCTTACAATGTCATGGCAACGGAACAACTCACCGTTGAATGAAATATGGAGCAAGACAAAAATAAGAAAGGAAATTAAAGACTTTCTAGAATCCAATGAAAATGAGTCAACATACCCAAACTTCTGAGCCACAGTGAAGGTGGTTCTAAAGCATAGCACCAAGTGCCTACATAAAAACAAAACCAAATGAAAAGCTAAGACAAAGCAAAACAGGAATCGGAAAGATCTCATACTAGTAACTACACACCTAGAAGGCCTAGAGAAAAAGGAAGAAATCACACTCAAGTAGATAGTGAGAAACTGAGGATTGAAATAAATAAAATAGAAACAAGGAGAGTGATACGAAGAGTCAATAAAACAAAGAGTTGGTGTTATTGAGATCAACAAGATAGACAAACCCTTATCAAAACTAACTGAAAGATGGAGAAAGAATACCCAAATTAACAAAATTAGGAATGAAAAAGAGAGACATAACAACAGGCGATGAAGAAATCCATAGAATCACAAGAACATACTTTAGAAACATGTACTTCACCAAATTGGAAAATATATATATAAAAAAAAAACCGAAAAATTCTCTCCATGCATACAACTTAACAAGGTTAATCAGATCATATAAGTAATTTAAATAAAGCTAAAACTCTTAATGAAATAAAAGCAGTCATTAAAAGTCTTCAAACAAACAAAAAGCCTAGGGTTTTAGTAAGGAATTCTGCCAGACTTTCAGAAAAGAGTTAATGCCAACACTACTCAAATTATTCCACAAAATAGAAACAGAAGGAACATTGCCCAGTTCATTCTATGAGGCTACGGTTATTATTCAATTCCCTGATATTCAAAGTTCATAAAGACCCAGCAGTGAAAGGGAATTATAGACCAATTTCCCTATGAACACAGATAAAATACTAACATCCACCATGATCAAGTAGACTTCATCCCAGAGATGCAGAAAGTGGTCAGTATACAAAAGTCAATAAATGTAATTACATAAACAAATGGAAAGGAAAAAAAATGGTTATTTTTTAAGTGTATATTTTCTTTTTCCTATTTTTTCATTTAAAATAGATTCTTCTCTTGTGCAATGTAACTGAAACATAATTTCATTTCCCTTCACTCCTCCAACCCCCCCATTAATTTCCCTTCCTTCTCCCTTGTGTAAAGAGCAATGACAACACCCAAACAGGACAAACAGACTTCAGTCAGACAAGGCAAAAGCCCTCATTCCAAAGTTGGACAAGGCAAACCATCTGAAGGAAAAGAGCTACACAGTCAGGAGTCCCACAAAAATCCCAAGGGAATAGCCACAACGTGTTTGCAGAGGATGTGGTGGAGGCTCCTGCAGGCCCCCTGCTTGCTATTTCAGTCTCTGTGAGCTCCTCTGTACCCAGCTTAGTTGAATAGTGGGCTGTGTTCTCCTTATGTCCTTCATCCGTCATACAGTCTTCCTACCCTTCCTCTGCAGGATTCCCCCAAGTCTGAGGGAAGAGACCTTATGGAGACCTCCGTTTTAGATTTTCTCTATAACATCTGGCTGTGGGTCCCTGCATCCATGCCCATCCACTGCCGGAGGAAGCCTCTCTGATGATGGAAGAGGCACCAATCTGTGAGTATAGGAGAACCTCATCAGGAATCATCTCATAGATTCTTTTTTGACCAGTCATGTTGACCCTATCCTAGGTTTCTGAGCTCTCTTATCTTTGACTTCTGGCTATCCAAACAGTGTTGAACATGAGCTCCCTCTCATGGAGTAAGACCATGTGGAGTTAAACCACATATGATTGGTTGGTCACTCTCACAAGTTCTGTGGCACCATTGCCCCAGCACATCTTACAGGCAGGACAGATTGTAGGTCAATGGCTTATCGATTGGCTTGGCATCTAGGTTTCTCTTTCTGTAGCTGAGAGTACCTACCCATGCCAAAAAGTCTAGAATGTATGTGTGACGACTCCAGGCATGTACCAGCTCTACCATTCTACATTCAACGAACTGTGTGGAAATGGTCCTAGGCAATGGGGTTTCCACTGGGGTTAGTTTGTGGAGAGCAAACCTTTATTGGGTCATCAGCCTGAGTAGTTTGGGGATGTCCATGGGTCGTTGTCAACAAAAATTTCAAGCAAATACCACCCAGTCGCATCACTGAAAGTCTTGCATGGCTACAGAAGATGGCCAGTTTAGATTCCATATCCTCCATTCCTGGGAATTTTCACCAGGGTCACCCTCATAGATTTCAGGAAGTTTCTACTGTACTAGATTTCCCCACCACAACCCCAGTTCCAGCAATTTCCTCATATTATCTCCTGTTACAATGAGGTTTCTTGGTCCTGGGCAGCCAGAGGCCCAGACCCACAGACCTGCAGTCCCAGACCACTTAGCCGCCTGCCACTGCTCAGGCCCCTAAAATGACTCAGATGTTTATATTAACTTCATGCTGTTTGGCCTATGGCTTAGGGACATTGCTAGCTTGCTCTTACATCTTAATTCAACCCATTCTCATTAATCTGTCTGCCACGTGGCCCATGGCTCACCTGTGTTCCTTACATGTTGCTCCTTGGGTGGCTTACTCAATCTGCCTCTGACTCCACCTTTCCTTTCCTACCTATTCTGATTCTTCTGCATACCTTTTCTACGGTGCCTGTCAAGGGGCAAAACAGCTCCTTTATTTAAAGATTGCTATTCACAGCATACAGAAAGACATTCCCACATCACTCCCCCCTTTATGTCTAATCAAAAGGGAAGGTTTCAATTTTAACATATTAAATTTACTTGTAACAAAATAGCCATCAAGAATTACAGTTATAATATCTAGTCTGTTTTTATTTAGCAAAATTAAAGAAAATACTCTATCTCTACCTTATTCTTATGATTCTAAATTTTTATATCCAATATACCTTTCAAATGACTAAGAAAAACTATATCAATAACTATCTAATCTTCAACTACATCAAAGACCACAGAAGGATATATTTACCCAAGTAAACCAGAAGTGCAAGTAACTTCCAAAATCTAGAAATGACAGAGATGGCACCTATCTGCCTGGACATTCACCCAAAGTTCCTTTATAAAGTTGGGGCATCCATCTTCAGCCTACAGACCCAGAGTCTCTTTTCATTTCAGTGAAGCAGGAAATTTTCTCTGCCCATTCTGATATAGTTCATCAGTTGCTTCTCCTCGAATCCTGAAGAATGTCTGACAGTTTCTCTGTATGTAAAGCAGGAAACTGAATGACCATCTCAGTTTGTTCTGCCAAAGTTCAGAGGTCATCTTCCTATGGAACCTACATGTCCAGTTTAAACAGCATACTGTCAAAGCAGTCAATATAAGAACAGGTTCTTGTCCAGTGGATAACCATTGCCACAAAGACAGTAGACTCCATATGGAGTTTCTTCAATGTCCATTTTTCTCTTGAAGAAGATTGGTGCTGCCAGGAGCAAATCTGTCTCACTGTCCAGAAAAGTCTAAGTTCTTAAAGTATTTTAAATGCCATATTCTGTAGGTCTTAGAAGTGTTTGAAGATTACCTATCTAATTGAAATATATCTTTGTATACCTAAAAATCCTAACTAACCTAACTATAAGTTTGATTATCAAAGGTGACTATTAACCTGCATTTCTTAATTATACATTACAATTTTAAATCAGTTACATGAACATCATACCATAAACAAGAGTAGAAAAATACATTCAGCATAACAAAATTGTCCTTAAATTTGTGTCAGTAAACCAAAGTCCATACCAATGCAAAATATTTTGGGATTAACAGCTGATTTTTGGATTAAAATAAATTCAATAATCTAAGTTTTTAAAAATCATTCATATACCATATCCCTTTTTTCTTCTTATAAAGAGATTAATTATGACCATTAACCATTTATAATGAAAACAAACATTTATAAACAATATTTTGGGAATTTGGGCGTAGTTTTCCATTACTGCTTCTTGCTTGTTGAAAATCTTACAGGTTCTTGAGACTGGATCATAGTCTGTAGCCTGAAACTGATATGGCCATATCTTTCCATCAGAGATTTTATTCAGGGGGTCTTGGTTGATAAAACCATATTTGCCTGAAAGCAATCTACAGGTTCTCATCTTCTGTGGAAACAAAAGCAGAACTATTTCAAAGCAATAAATCCTTAAACACACATTTCAAAATCAAAATACCTTTAAAATATATATTCTTGTTTAACTTAGTAGCCTTTGCATTTGTAATCCATTGTCTTTCTACAGTTAGCTCATTAATAGTTAAACATAAACATAAACAATTAAATTAAAAGAAAACATAATAACTAAAATCTAGATTGTGTGTCTATTTTCCATCTTTACATGGCTTATTATATTTTTATTACTCTATTTCTCTTTTTAAAGACTTTCTCTATCCTCTTTCTTTTCTCTCTGAAGCCTATGTACCTTTTACACACATTGTAACCCGTTTACAGGTTTTTCTTTTCATCTGAATCTGTTTTATTGTGAATCCTTAATCATCTTACAACCAGAAGAGCTTTTACAATACTCACACTCTCTTAAAGAGCTGCATAGTTTTTGCAGATAAAGCTGTATCAGTAAGTTCTCTTAAAGGGATCTCGTCTGTTTGTGGCCAGCAAACAGAGCAGACCCAAGAAAATGCTGCTACTAAGTATCCATCTTTGTTTCCTTTTTGTTCAAAATAAACAGAAACCTTAAATCAATCCCATGCTACCGAGTCTTCTGTGAGACTTCAGGAACTGGCCTGATTTCATATGTCGGCACCATTTTGAATGTGGCCAGATGCCGAGCTTTCTCTGTACAATGACCCGCATCAGATACACAATTTGGAAGCTACTTTGGCTCAGTTTCTGTGAACTAGAACCCTTTTTAAACTTTCTCAAGCCTTAAGTGGATATTTGACACACTGAGGGATGCCATCTGTTACAATGAGGTTTCTTGGTCCCGGGTGGCCAGAGGCCCAGATCCACAGACCTGCAGCCCCAGACCCCTTAGCCGCCTGCTGATGCTCAGGCCCCAAAAATGACTCAGACGCTTATATTATCTTCATGCTGTTTGGCCTATGGCTCAGGCGCATTGCTAGCTTGCTCTTACATTTTAACTCAACCCATTCTCATTAATCTGTCTGCCACATGGCCCGTGGCTCATCTGTGTTCCTTACATGTTGCTCTTTGGGCTTCTGGCTCTGTCTGTCTGACTCCGCCCTGCTCCTCCTACCTACTCTGATGCCTCCTGCTACTTTTTTCTATGGTGCCTGTCATGGGCCAAAACAGCTCCTTTATTTAAAGATTGCTATTCACAGCATACAGAAAGGCATTCCATCTTCACCCTTCTCATCTCACGTGGTCATTCTCAATCCACTTCTATTTTCCTTTTTTAGGGAGATCTCCGTGTCTCCTCTAGAACTCTCTTTGTCTAACCTCTCAGGGTCTGCAGATTATAGCTTGGTTATCATTTACTTAATGGGCAATATTCACTTGTAAGTGGATACATACCATATTTGTGTTTCTGGGTCTGGCTTACCTCACTCAGGATGATTTTTTTTCTAGCTCCATTCATTTGCCTGTAAATTTCATAATGCCATCTTTTTTAACAGCTGAGTAATATTCCATTCTGTAAATAACACCACATTTTCTTTATCCATTCTTTGGCTAGGGGCATCAAACCTGTTTCCAATTTGTGGCTATTATGAATAAAGCCACTGTGAACATAGTTGAGCAAGTTTTCTTGTGGTAGGGTGGAAGTAACCTTTGGATATATTCCCCAAAGTGGTATAGCTGGGTCTTAAGTTTTATAGTTTTTGAGAATTTCATATATATGAGTTGTATTTATATCATTTCTATTTCCTTTCTCCCTTGAATTTCACTTGTGTAGTCTAAATGTCATATTTTAATTCAATTTAGTTTGCTATACCTTGTATTTTGAAGAAAATTCAGAGTTAACCTATATAATTTTCCATAAATAACTTGAATTCCTCAAGAAAATCTTGCCAAAGTAATAAGAAGCCTATAGAAGGTAACCAACTGCATGGGCATGAAGGCTTTCTGTGCTTTTATCCTGAGTCTATCTCTAGGTTTGGCAACTTAAGCCCTCAGGACTTAAAGAGTTGCCTTTCAAATGTTTATTGCTTTAATTTAAACTCATTAATTAAGATATAGGGATTGAATCCAACATGCTGAGCAAGCACTCCGATATGAATCTACATCCTCAGCTCATTAATTGCCTTTCCAGAGTGGATATTTTTCCTAAGTGTAGACTTTAAAAATAGGAAAGCAATTAAAATAATACTAGTTGAAATAGAAGTAATTATAATTTGTAAACCTCAAATAAATTCAGGTTCATAACCTTTTGTTCTCAGCATGCTTGATGTACTTTAAAATTTGTAACTAAATGATTTATTTAAACCAGAAACAGTGACATATTGGAAACTAATCCAATACCTATTTTGATGGCTAGGGAATAAGTCAGGCAGCTTTTAACCCAAGCATTCCATAACTGAGAAGATGCTCCTTCTGGCTGTCAGCCTCCTTATCAGGGAACTGTTTTATAGTTATGGGGAATTTCACCTGATCTTATGCTGAAAGGGTATTTGAAAATTTCTAATCAAACAGACTCCACATGAAAGCAGATTGATCCTATAAGGTACAAAACATTCTTCTAAGATGAAAATTCTGTCAATCTAACATAGAGCTCCTTAATTACCCCTCCCAAGACATCTCTTTTCTACAACCTTTCTATTATTTCTATGTGATACTCAGAATGACAAGGATGTGGAAAAAGTGAAGAACTTCTGCTTTGATTTTCTGTCTCATTATGGCCTAGAAACAATGGAGCCATTTGGTCATGAACTAAAACCTCTGAAGTTGAGTTAAAATAAATCCTTTCTATCTTGTTTGCTTATATTGTCACAGAACTAGAAGTCTAACACATATGGCACAGATGACTTAAAGTTGTTTATTAGCTGGTCTCTATGAGGGTGTCCTGTATTAAATTAACAGGTGGGGCTATGTGGGTGAAGCATGCTGAAGGGTTGGTATGACACAACCTGAGTAAGACTTGGCCATCAATCAATGGCTTTGAAGATTGTTCGAGACCACAAGCTAAAAATGTGAGTAGCTTCTTGAAACAAGAAAACACAAGAGAATAGAGTCCATGCTTGAGCTTCCAGAGAAAAATGTTCCAGCTAGCAACTGGGATTCAGACCATTAGGGACTTTTAAACCACCATGTAATATATGATCTTCTTTTTGCTGCTGGGATGTTGGATGGGTACCAGCACACCCTGAAAAGGAAAATGATAAAATAATGTAAATGCTTTAAGTCAATTCATGTGTAATATTTTTTCACAGTAGCCATAGAACACTAATATAGCTTCTAAATGGATCAATAGTTCCCTATCAACATCCTCTTTATAAAATATTTGAAAGATTTTATTACTACTTTTAGGACAAAGACCAA
Source organism: Phyllotis vaccarum (assembly GCA_033318265.1). Lineage (NCBI taxonomy): Eukaryota > Metazoa > Chordata > Mammalia > Rodentia > Cricetidae > Phyllotis > Phyllotis vaccarum. Next base: position 78,292,316 of record JARWLC010000016.1, on the reverse strand, counting down.
ATCTTTGTATTTTGACCTGTTGTGGATCTCCGTAGTAGCCTCAATTCCTGCAAAAAAGGAACTCCTTTAGTTAGTTATGAAAGCTGTATTTATCTGTGAGTATAATGACGAGTACTTAAAATACAATTAGAAGTGATGTTTAGGAAAACGACAGTAATAGCAGCAATAGGCTCCTTTCTAAGGCTTCCTCTTTAGCTGTGAGTAGTCGAGTTGGTTTACAATATCTTTTATGGATTCCCACCTATCTCATTAGGGGCCCTGTGTCCATTCTTCTTACACCTCTTAGTTACTCCCAAAATATATGTGCCAGTATCTCACCATTGGGGATATTGTGCAGGCTGGTCATTATATAGAACTAGTCCTTACAGAGGAGGCTTTCTAGTTTATTTTGGTAAGTTCCTCCAAGTTCTAGGTTAAAAGTGTGTGGTGTCTTGCATTCATGGAAATGTTGGTGGTATAGTGGTGAGCATAAGTGCCTTCCACAGTAGCCTTCTTGATTTCTGTTTTTCTTTAAGTGTAGGATCTGCTGTTTCATTTTTTTCTTCCTTGGGACATCCAGACATCAAGAAGGACTTGTATTCTCTTTCAAACTTTCTCAAGCAGTTGCCTCTCACCTCCATAACCGCCTGTTAGCTCCCAGTTAGAAGCTGTGATGACATTTGATAGGTGAATCTCTGGTACTTACTATCAAAGTTGTGATGTCATCAGTGCTTATGTAATTTTGAGAAACCACATGATCTCTGTGGCATCTTTTCACATTAATGTCCTAGTTTCCACACAAAGCGTGATGCTTTGCACAAAGACAACACACATTTTTAAAAATTAAGGGATGAGTAGTTGAGTGATTGTACTTGGATGTCCAGTAGCCTGGATCTCAGGTACCTTCTTATTTGACTGCCTTCTTACAGATGCTGTAATGTTGTGCCCTTATCAAAGTTACTGTAGAAAAGTAGATCTATAAAATATGTGTGTCTCCTGAAGGATTTAGTGAGAATTAGTTTTCATTCAATTATTCAGTTTTTTAATACTAAGTAATGAGAATTAATTGATTTTCATTCTGTTTTGGAATAACTTTGTTTTCATAAAGTATTGTAGTTTCTGATTTGTAGTGGACACAGGAGGATCTGTCTGAATCTATCACAGCCATCAGGACAGATTCACACATACTACCTTCTTTTACTACTTGCAACTAAGGCAGCCCTTCACCCACTCCTCCTCATCTTCTGCCAAACCCAATGTGACCCAACACCATTCCACTTCCAGGATCAGCCTCCATCCCATCCCATGATGATCAAGCCGGGCCTGGGGTGATAGAATAAAGGTTGTGTTATCCACATAAAAAAAAAAAATAATAAAAAAAAAAAAAAAATAAAAAAAAAAAAACTTGGCAGAGCCCCTTTCAACTTCAGTTCTAAGCATAGAGAAGCCTTTGTTTCCGCTCTCATTACCTCTCTCCCCTCTTTGCCCGTCTGGTTGTCCGTGCCACCATGGGTGCTAAACTGAAGAAAACTTGGCAGAAACACTCTAACATGAACTCTGTCTATATACTTATTTCCTAGAGCATATTATTTATGACATACTTCTAGAAAAACAAAAAATGAGTGATCACATCCCCCTTAATTTTACATGAATCTAAGAAGCCTATGTAATGGATTCCATGATTTACTTATTCATAAATTTGGTATGCATTTTTTTTGATTGTGTGTTTATCTATCTGGATATTCTCCCCCCCCCACACACATTGTGATATTATCATATTGACATATTCTTACTTTAATGTGCCTCAGCCTCTTTGCAGAAGAAGGCAGGATTTCAATGAACACACAGAATAAATACATAGGAATATAAAACACACTATTAAACACAGAGACTTTGGTTTACTTAGGGCATGCCGAAATTCCTTGTACTAGCAGGAGAGAGATAAATGTGCCCCAGTACCGAGTATTTCAATCATCCCTCTCCAGTGTTCTGCTGTGTGTGCGTGTGTGTGAATTTGAGTATGTGTGTGTGTGTGTGTGTGTGTGTGTGTGTGTGTGTGTGTGTGTGTGTGTTTCTGGCAGTTCCTGTGGCTTAAACAGAAATCCAGACATGTAAAAACTTACAAGAGCACTTGTCTTTTTCCTTGAACTCACTCCCTGACTAAGAAAAAGCAGGGAGAAATAGCAAGATGACTGGGTAACGGGAAATTCACGAGACAGATGGCTCACACATTAGTCAGTCTTGCCCATCATCCCCCTCGGAGACAGTGGTCTGTAAATCACCTTCACGATGGCATTGGTCTCCTAAGAAGCGAAGCATGCAGTGGTAAATTGCTCCTGTGAAGTGGCCATGGCTCTTCTTTTCAGTTCCTTATTTTTTAAACTCTTGTAACCAAAGTTACCAGGCACAAAAGTAGCATGGAAATCGGATAAGGGAACATTTCAGTAGTTGTTCAGTTCACTTACGTGAATCTGATAGGTTATCACTTTTGGCAAGGAGTAAGCAAGGCTTTTGACATAAGTTTTGGTTTATCTGAGGGAATTACATGTTGCGTTAACATTTCTGATGAATGGTTCCTTGATCCCATATCAAAGGCATTTGCAATTTCTGAACTTATCTCCTCAAAAAAAATAAAATAAAATAAGAAGAGTAAGCTTCCTTGATAATGTTGGGGCAGATGCCAGGTTATCTTCCTACAGCATTTAAAGTATTCTTTAGAAAACACTAAATCTCTTGATTTAAAAAAAAAAAAAAAAAAAAAAAAAAAAAAAAAAAAAAAAAAAAAAAAACCTCTTACATAGCTGCAGGCATATTTGACCTGGTACCTTTTCAATCAATAAAAAAACAACTTCTCACACTGAAGATCCATATATGATATAATGTGGGTTTCAGAGACCATAACAAGCACATTTACCTGGGTAGTATCTGAGCATTCTAGCAGGGAAGAAAGAGATGGAGTTGATTCTAGAGGTTCAGAAGACTGCTTGCAAACTTGTTACCTGCATTATGAACAGAAAGACAACCTCTTAAAAATAGTTACTTTTTCTGTTGTGATAAAACACAGTGACTTATAAAAGGAAGAGTTTATTTGGGCTTATGGTGTCTGGATAAAAGTCCATCATGGGAAGAAAGTCATTTGCGGGTATGACAGCAGGAGCAGGAAGCTGAGAGCTCACATCGTCAACTATAAGCACGAAGAAAAGAGAGAAAATTGAAGTTGGATGAGGTGATAAACACTCAAGTCTCATAAACTACCTACTGGAGAACAGTGGTTCAAATATCAGCCTATGGGGGCATTCTCATTTAATCTATTACAAGTAGGAACTATAAGAAGAAACTGCTTTTATCAGTCAGCAACTACAAACACCCTCAAAAGGATATAATACAGTGAAAGAGAGCTAAGATACGCTAATAATTATTTTAAATCAGTTTATTCCAATAGTCACTTTGAGGAAGGTAACTTCCTCTAGAAGTCTAGGAGATTAAGATAGATGCTTAGTGGATTGAGGGTGGTACTCAGAACATGGAGAGTAGATATAAACTCTCTTTCGCAGCACCACACAGCTTCTAGGGAAGATGGCAGGAAAAAAAACTCGTAGAAAAGTACTGTCCTTTATTCATTTTCTAAGTACGACTTTGTCTTCTTAACATGATAGCTAAATCACTAATAGTCTCAGTAGCAGAGGATAGAGAGGAAAAAAATGCTTAGAAAAAGTTAGAAGAATGTCATTGACAGATAGGTAAAAATTTTTGTGAATGAAACTTTCTGGAAGAGGCCGTGTCCACAAAGGCTGATTGAGTGACTAGAAGATCTTCAGTGATGAAGAGAAGTTTGAATGTTGTAAGTTCACAGCCAATTATCTTGGGTCATCTTTTACCTCAATTCAAAGCATTTTACTACCCTCCTCTGTACATGACCTAGCATCTTATGTGATTTTTAGGTAAATTCTTTGCAATGTATGAACAGACCCCTAGTTTCTACCAACCAAAGGCCTAGGGATGCTGTCAGATGCTTGTAAGACCTATAACCATTTTTTTGTTTTTTGTTTTTTTTTTTCCTTGATATAACTTGTTTGACTGATATAGCCACTCATGTGTTGGAAGTGTGTGATTTTATAGCTGTTTCTGTTTAGTTACTATAAAATGTTCATGAAATTACTACATCACCAGAACACGATATTTGGGGGAAACCTGAGTCTGTATTCCCAAGCCATGGGGATTGGTTCCAGAATAAACCTTCTCTTTTATGCTCTTGAGGTGAAAGCATTTTTTTTTTCTCAACATTTCCATGGGTAAGGATAGGGTGAAAGGAATATGATATATCCTGATCTAATTAGGTTGAACTTTACTGATTAGTGACACAGACCTCTAGATGTACTCTTCTCATTTCAGACATGAGCTACAAGTTCATGAGGCCCCAGGAACCCAACTTCTGACCAACTGGCTATAAACTCAGGTGTTAGACTAACTCAGGAGAGCACTATATTTATGATTGTGGTTTTATTATAGTAGCAGGACATATATTAATGTCAGCCAAAGGGAAAGGTTCACAGGGCAGGCTCTGGGTGGAGTATTGTTAGAGTTCACATGGCAGAGTAGGAAGTTCTCTTACAACACAGCAGTGTGTGGCAGTGGTTATTGCTAAACAGAGGAGTAACTTAAAACTCTGCTGTGCAGACTTGTAGTGTGGCCCTCCCGTCACACAGGCTTGATTGGTTGAATCATTTTGTTGAGTTGAGCTCAAAGTTTAGTCTCTTTTCCCTAGAAATTATGCTCTCTCTGAGCTCAAAGTTACGGCTCTCTAATCCCATAGCTGTTTTTTTCTGTCTCAGTAACAAGATTCCCCACTGCCACCCCAAAGCACCAAACTTAATTATTCAATCGTTTTTAGTATAAGTTATCAAAGAATTTCCACTGAGCCACCTCATAGGCATAAACTCAAGGCTAAGCCCAGGATTCACCATCAATAAAACAGACATCTGATTATTCTAGAAATTTCAAGAAGACGCTCCAGTAATGTGAGATTAAGGCCAGTCGAATTCTTTTGTACATGAAAGGAAGTCAAAATAGTCTCTGTTACATAAAACGGCATCATAATATACAGGTAAAGAAAAGAATGTAGAGATCTGATACATTTTAAATTTAGGTTATTTTACTAATTATATAAATAACATAAAAATTATCTAACTTATAATTACATAAATTGTTCTGGAACACAATTATCTTTGTACATTATGAAACTTTGAGGCAAAGAATTGTTAAGTTTTTATTTCACTTGTAACAAAAGTACATTTCAAAGAACTTTGTGTTTTTGAGAGTTTTAAGCATCTAATATCAACCTTCATTACAAAGCATTGCTTGAATTAACAGGTTAGTATAAGATATGGGAACTACTGAATGACTTTATGTGATAGAGGGGGCTCTTTTTAAAAAAAAGAAAATACAGAAAGCTGTCGTTTAAATTCAGAATTTGAATCATTATATAAATTCATCCAAATTGCGATAGTTTACTAAGCTTTAAGTTCTGATTTATTTTGCATTAATATCTTTCCCAGGATCTATGTTTCATTGAAAGTTATTCAAAAATTAGTATTTTAAAGATATTATTAAGACCGTGAAATTTATTCATGGAGTTTGTATTTTAGTTTTAATTTTGAAAAAAAAAAAAAACAAAGACAAAAGAAAAAGGAATCCCAGACAGAGCCTTGAATTAAAAGCCATACGAGACTTTCCCGCTTCCTGTTTCTCTTCCCTGTCCTACTTTATTTTATATTATTTCAACTCCATGCTTGGGAAGAGATAAAATTTTGTATCTGCAGACAGATATTTTCTTCCTGGCTGACATTTACACTTACTTGAAAAGCTATTGGTCTTTTTACCCAGAGTTATCTTGTCCTGTAGAGTTCTAGCATGTTTTGAAAAACAATTGATAAATGATTCTAATAGGACAGGGACTACAGAAGATATTTGTACAAGTATAAGTGTGAATGTTAAGCTTCAGAAACTTGAAAGTGCTTCATAAGCCATTGGTGCAATTATGAGGTTTAGAATCTTCTACTATTCACATCCCATGTGTGAAGCGCAGGAAAAGTGACTATTAAGCCAAACTCCTGATCCGAGAATGTCTTACTCCATTCTGTCTTGTCCTTAAGTGCAGTATGAGCAGTAGCCAGACACTAAGACCGGGACAGCTAGACAAATCACTTGAGATCAGGGCCTTGCCTCATCTCCGCTACCCACAGAGGACACTACATTTTGACAGTTCCCAGTAAGCTTAGCAGTTTTGTTTCTGTGTTACCTTCAGAGCCCAAGGAGAAGCCTGACCTTTTTCTTTCTTAGCGTCTTGTTTTTCCTTTCTCGCTGTATGTTTTCTTAACTGAATGATGAGGTCTTGTAAAAAGATCTGATGAGTGGCTTTGCATTGATAAGCTAAGAATGACTAATAGAACCAAATATTCACTCATTTGCCACCCCCCCATTTCCCCAAAGGATATTGAGGTGATAATTTGGTTCTAAGATATAAATGCTTAATGGTAGGATTTTATGAAAGCTGTAGGGAGACGCATTATTTCTGAAGATTATTCAATTATAACACAGTCAGAACAACAAAAGAGGAACATAGACTTCTAAAAATATAAATTGTCATATGATAGCTATATAGAAGATAGGGTTAGAAAAATATTAGGTCAAGCTCCTGGCCAAAGAATGTCTTGTTCAATTCTGTCTTGCCATTGAGTACACATAGTTTTGTTCAAAAGCTAAGAGGAAAGCTAGCTAGCAGTATATCCTGAACTACGCAGTAGACTTCTTTTAGAGTGAGTGGGAGGAGTCGGGGAAGAGAAGAAGAAGGAAGGCACCTGGTTTCAGTTAATATGTACTTCAGCTTTATAGCTTCGTAGTTTGTGGATTTTCGTTTTCTGCTTAAAGAATAAAGAATAAGCCTTAGCAAACCCTATGAATTAGGTTTCAGCACAGTGCTGCAAAGTACAAAGGAAGCATTGACTAGGCGAAGAACATTAACTCATGCAGGAAACACTTTCATTTTTCATAAATCAATTGTTGCTAAATGATTTTTTTAATCCTGATATATTACCAATTGGACTCTCTCTCTCTCTTTCTCTCTCTCTCTCTCTCTCTCTCTCTCTCTCTCTCTCTCTCTCTCTCTCTCTCTCTCTCTCTCTCTCTCTCTCTCTCTCTCTGCACATGAATGCCTGTCTGTTACATAATGAGTATCATCTCTAATCCCAGATGAGCTCATCTGTTCATGCACATGTGGAGGGCAGACATCTTCCTTTATTATTCCATTCATTTTTATTTTGAGCCAGGTCTCTCACTGACCCTGGAGCTCACCAGTGAGCCTGCAGGATCCGCCTGTAATACTTCCTCAGCCCTGGGATTACAGACATTCACTGTATAACAAGATTTGATCTGGATCTTAGGGATCCGAACTCAGGATCCTATACTTGCTCAGCAAACACTTTTGTGCATTGAACTACACCTTCCCAGCCTTACAATATGACGTTAGACCTCTTTCACAACTCTAAGTATCACCTTGAAGATAAGAATAATTGAACACATTTTGAGGAAAAATAAAAAGAGAATTGTCTTCAAATGCTTATCCACCATGATTGAAATGTTGCGGTTGTGTGAGAGTAGACTGACAAAGGGTCATGTCGGAGAGGCCACCCTGGAAGGAACAACAGAGAAATCACTCCAGCAAGTGTTGACATTTCACACACAGCCATTTGCCTCATTCCACAGACTTCTCATAACCCAGAGATTCATTCATGATTATTCTCCAGGGCATTTACTTTGACAAACTGGAGTAGAAACTGCCAATTACCAAACAAATATGAGGCCTCACTGTTAGAGCAGGTACCTACTGTTTTGGTTCTTTCTGATGGGGGTTGCTTCCTGAAGTCTCCACCTCTCTCCCCTTTTTGGTGAAAAGCTGTGGAAAGTCAGGTCCACACTGTTGCTTGAGTTCCCAGCATCCCTCTTTACTATAAAAGTGTAATGTTGTTCTTAATATAAGAAAATCAAAAGTTAATTATAGGGAGGAGAAACGTTTTCAGAAGTTTTGACAAAAGGGCACAAAACTTAATATTAACTTTCGAATTCAGACAAATTTAATGAGCTCATTGAATTATCTGACTTCCTTATTTAGATTTTTTAAGTGAAAATCAATTATTCACGATAAGCATCTATTCTTTGTTATATGATATATATTTGTGATGTTAATTAAAGTATTAAATGGTATTGTATAGATAAAGTACATTGCAGAATACCTGAATTACAAAAAGATATTTATAAAATCTAACTTAAGGTGTTATTACTTCAAATACTTAGTTTAGAGTTTTTACAAGTGGTATTTTTAACATAATTATTTTGTTTTAGATTAATTTATTTTATGTGTATGAGTGTTTTGTTTGAGGTATGTATATGTACCATGTGCATGCCAGGTACCCAGAAAGGTTAGAGGTAGATGCAGGATTCCTTGGAACTGGAGTTACAGATGGTTGAGAACCACCACATGGCTGCTGGGAACCAATTTTGGTTTCTCTATAAGAACAACAAGTGATCTGAATTACGGAACCATCTTTTTCTTCCCAATATCATTACTTTCTAAAGGTTAAACATGTCATCGAAAAATATTAAAGAAATTTTGAATAAGGTCCAAATAAAGAGAGACCAATAGTTAAGTTCTAGGCATTTAGTCTAGATACCTCATATACAACTATAATGTCAAATATTTTAATCACTATATAAATATATATCTTATTTTAATTTTTATATGGTAAGGAAGCAAATGCACATAATAACTAAGGGATTTTGTAGTCACACAACTAGTACTATAATATTATTTTCCAGAAATTTCACTGAGCATGAAAAGTATATTTTGAAAATTATTTTGTATATGACTAAGTACCAAAATCACTTTGTGTTAATAATAAAATATTAAAATGATTTTGGTATAAAGCGATAACTTCATTTTTATGCTTACTAGACTTAATAATGGTATACAAATTAACCTTGGCACTGAATTGAGTCATTCTGTTTTATCTAATTTTTGTGTTATCAAGAAAACTATGAATAAATGATGTTTATGGTGAAGCCATCTGAGTGACAAGTGCATGGACTAACAGATCAGAATTGTTCATGATAAAAATAGTAAAATGACAGTAATGAGGAAAGCTTTAAGAATCCACTACGAGTTTATTTCATGTTATTATCAACTTTTTAATTTTTGTACAAAGAAGGACTCTGTGAAGTTACATTTGTTGTTGAGATCAGGAGAATATTTATTTCTCTAAGCCAGTGGTCTTCAACCTTCCCAATTCTGTGCCATTTTATTAAATTTCCTCATGTTGTGATGATTCCAGCCATAAGTTTTTTTCATTGCTACATCATAGTTGTAATTTTGCTGTGGTTATGATTAATAATGTAAATAACTGATATACAGTATATCTGATATATGATTCCTGTGAAAGGGTCATTTGACCTGTACCCACAAAGAACTGCAACCCACAAGTTGTTCTACGCTTAGTAGTTCTCATGTCTTATATATCCATAACACTAAAAAACTATAAAACAAGCCTGTGTATGATTGTAATTCTCTCTCTTTTTCTAACAGAGGGAAGTACTTTCTCAGCTGAGGTTTGTTTAGCAATTAAGTATCACAGAGTCACTTGCTGTCTGTGGCTTCCCTTTGTTGGGTTCATGCATTTCCTCCTGATAAACTCCTGTATTCAACAAGTGACATCGATTAAAATATAGAACACAGATAATTATGCATTTTTAGTTGTATTTATCGCAGAGCTAACAATACGATTCCATTAATAGTTTCATAACCACAAAACAAGCCAATAAAAGAGAGACCAAATAATCATGCATAAACAAGATAGTTAGAAAGTTCACAACTAAAGGGCATCAAAAGATAAGAGGTTGTGTAAGAAAATTAACCTCCGTATTTAAAAAAAAAAAAAAAGCCTCAGGTCTAGGGAGGTGTTTTGTGGCTTAGGTTTTGAGTGAGTGAAAGGTTCAAAGTGTTTGTGGTGGTTTGAAAGAAAACATCCTGCAAAGGAAGTGGTACTATTAGGAGGTGTGGCTTTGTTGAAGTAGGTGTGACCTTGTTGGAGGAAGTGTGACAATTGGGGGTGGGCTTTGAGGTCTCTTCTGCTCAAGCTTTGCCCAGTGAGACACTCAGACCACTTCCTGTTGCCTGTGAATCAAGATATAAGAGTTCTCAGTTCCTTCTTTATCATATGTCCGCCTGCATGCTGTCTCGCTTCCTGTCACGGCAATAATGGACGAAACCTCTGTACTGTGAGAGAGCCTTCACAACTAAATATTTTCTTTTATAAGAGTTTCTGTGGTCATGGTGTCTCTTCATAGTAATAGAAACCATAACGAAGACAGTGTGACATTCAGGGGTAGCATCTGGGGCTTGGAGGAATCCCTGGACACCGGTCATTTTTCTGCCTCTCCAAGGGCAGCAAGGCTGAGTTGACCCTTGGGAAGCGTAAGGGCAACCCAGGGAAATGACCTTGATGTAAAAGTAGCCTCCAACTACACAACCAGGTTAGCTATTTCTGAATCCATAGAGCACAACAATTCAGAGAGTAAGCTAAAAGTTTTCAAGTGCATCGAGGCAGTGTAAAACAGTGAGGTGGTGGATTACGACAGAATGTAGGGTTAGAAGGACCATACTGTGAGAATCCTCTCACATATTGTTTCTATGTCTTCCTTTTTTCCCTCTATATTTTACTTGTTCCCATTTTTCATATGATGTGGTGACTCAGGGACTCAAAAGCATAGACAGGATCAGGACTAATAGATTCGGGAATTTTGAAAGAAACACAGAATCAGGCTGCAATCTCCCAGTTAGCTTACTGAGAAGCTGTAGATTGTGTCTATGGATTTAACATATAGGTGGGAGCAATCTAACATCTCACAAATACAGTTTCTCAGAAACATTTTCTTGGGTATCTCATTTCTCCTTAACATTTAGTAGGTTGTTTATGTCTTTTGCACTGCCCATTCCCATCTTTGTTTAAAGCTTATGTTTGATATCTCTCACAGGCCACTAACTTACATCTGTGTTTAACACTGGTTTCTTCTGTGTCTCACAAGACACTATCATACTTAATATTTATACGATGCTTCTCGTGAGTATTTTATAGTCTGTTTGACTTTCCTGTTTTTATAACGAAAGCTGAATCCCCTCATATAATATAGCAAACACACCTCAGAAAGACAAGGATATAAACAGAGACTAGGCAGAGACTAGCCTTGTGTATGGCAGAGATTGTGCTAAATTAAAGGGCCTGACAAAAGATGACAAGGAAATCCTCTTCTCCAGGGTTTTTCTACATTTACTATTGGCTCCAATGCTGTGGATTGTCCTTACTGATTTTTAGGGATGGTTTATAAGTGGTCACTGAAGGAAAGCATACATACAGCTGGATGCTTTAAAAGCATCCCTATTGTAAACTGTACTGTGGTGTTTATTCTTCTACCACCATATCTTCCCAGGATCGATAAATTATTTACTTAATGTTGACAAAGCTAAGCTAGGAAAACATGCCAAAATTCAGATACTCAGAGGACTGAGGAAAAGGGAATGGAATACACAGTTTTTTTTTTTTCCCCCTTCAGACAGATGGCTCCAGAATCTCTCAAGGTAGAGAGTTAAGACTCACAGAAATTTTGATTCCAAGTAATATAAAATTGGTATTCATAATGTATCTTATCTTATAATCTCTATTGCAATTAACTGACTCTTTCTGTTCAAGATATACACTTGATCCCAGGTGTTCAGTGTTGATGAATTTCAGCTGAACTTGAATTTGCTGAGTTCTCTAACAACGGAGAAAAATCCCCACTCTTACTTAGAGTATACAATTTTATTCTTTGTTTTTCATTTTGCATAATGGAAATCACCAAAGTTTTACCGCTATGACTTAAGATGCTGATTGGAGGGTTGAAGTAGTTTTGATCTAACATTGGGCAAGTTCTGCTTTCCCAGGTGGCCACACAACAAACATGTTTTGAAGGGAGCTACTTAGAAATTTGAAGTTCTATGTCCAGGTAATTTAGTAACCATCCGGAGGCTGTTATTAAGGCAAATACCCCAAAGTACAGGTGAAACGATACTTCCTGGGCACTGCCAGCTTCACCACAGGAAACCCCGCAGAGCCAAAACTGTCCTGTTCAGGCTTGGCATATTGTTTTAATTCTCAGAGCTTGCTTGACCAATGTGCTTTTAATTTTTAAATTTTAATGAAAATCAGTTTGCTGTATTTTAAGGGGATCTTTCCAATAAGCTTGAGAAGAGTATGTGAAAAATTATTTTTAACAAATTTTGGGTTATATTTCATGATTAAAAAATAAATTGGTTGTGTAAAACAATATTAAATTAATATTTATGTAGTTATGAGTCCAACATTTTAGTATCTAATCAAATGGCACATTTTTATGGATAGACAGAGCAAGTGTGATTTTGGAGCAGATGCTGCAAAGGAGTAAATTCAACACAAATAAAGTATTTGGAACATTGTTAATAACTGAAATTCTGAAATAACCAATAGATTTTATTTTACATCTTGTTTATGCTTAGCGAAGAGTCCCATGCAAGACGCTGCAGAGGCTTTTTAATAAATAAATAAATGTGATGTTTTGACTTATCAAATACATATTTTTATAAAGAAGTTTGAAAGGAACAGGAGATTCTTCTGATCTTTTCATTTAACAGAAAGGAAAAAAAAAAGTGTTCCAGAATTGTCCCTTAGATAGGAAGGATGGGAGGAGACTTGTCTGTGATTATAAATAATGTGACTGGACGCTCCTTACAAGTACAGAGCTGACCCCAGTATTGTGCTGGGACGCAATGTTCACTGTGGCACAAAATATTCTACCTTGCCTCCCAAGTCCTCTTCTCTTGGGCCCCTGTTGCTTTTTAATCAACCTTCTGGTATTTTCTCCATTCATGATATGACTTCTTACAATTAAAAAGTGGATTAGAAGATTATTTATGCCCAAAATATTGGCCTATGGAAATAAGAAGTAAAACTGGACCTCAAAAGGAGAGAGGGTCCCCCTGGAAGCGAGTGGAGAAGAGCCTTGCATGTCAGAGGGAATGTGTCAGCCAGGGGAGGAGTGCAGAACCCGGTTTCTGTTTACCTCTTCCCAAATACAGCTGTAAATGGAAAGTGAGATTCTGCTGTGGAAGAGTTTCAAAGCTGGTGGGTGGGTATAGAGTTGAAAAAAACACAAACAGCAAAATCAATGAGTTCCTGCATCAAAGCGCCAAGTGCAATCAGAATACTATCCAATGACAAAATTCAGTCACAGAGTTTAGCAAAATTGACTATTTGTCCTGAAAGAGTTCTCAGTAAATTAGGAACAGAAGGGAATTTCCTCAACTCACCATAGTAAATTTGTGGAGAGCCTACAGCTAACAACTTAATGGTCCAAGTCTGATACCTTCATCTGACGATAAAGATGATGCACAGATGTTGGCTTGTAGTGCCAGTGCCAAACATGATCCTTCTTTCACATGCTAATACCAAAACAACAACAAAAAAATGGGAGCAAGAAATCAAGAGTGCAGAAAGAAAAGGAAAATTACACTTTTGAGTTGAAATTCAGAAAACAATCATGCTTAGCAGTGAAGATTCATGCTCAGGGAGGGACTCGTTGGAGGTGTAAGAACACTTTAAGGAGATGATTATTCTTCCTGTCTTCTTAGCCTGTTTTCAGGTGAATCATGGTTCCTGTGGGATGGTCTCCTTGACAGGCCTAGATGCCTTAACTCTTAAGGGAGGAGACAATAGTATGTAACATTCTAATTTTTGGTTTGAGTAAAAATGGTCCCCATAGGGTCATAGGGAGTGGCACCATTGGGAAGTGTGGCCTTGTAGATGAGGCCTTGTTGACTGAAGTTTGTCACCTGGGGGTAGACTTTAGGGTTTCACCCCAAACCAGGTCCAGTTCCCTCTCATTTTCTGTTTCCTGCTGATCAAGATGTAGAACTTTCTCAGCTACCTCTACAGTAGCATGTCTGCCTATGTGCCGCCATGCTTCCTGCCATGATGAGAATGAACCAAACCTCTGAATAGGAAGCCTGGCCTAGTTAATGTTTTCCCTTCTAAGAGTTTTTGTAGTCATGGTGTCTCTTCACAGCAAGAGAAATTCTAAGACAGAGCAGATCAGAATGCTCTGTCTTCTTCTAGAGCCAAAAGCTCAGATTCCAGAAGGAAGCACATTTCCCTTAGTAGGCCTCCACAGAGTTCCCGTACCGTCACTTTTCCATATTGTCTCACAGGTATGTGATGGTGTGGAGCTTGCCCTCTCTTCAGTTATCTTAGGGCCTAGCCTACCCCATGGTATGGTGCTATGAAGACTTAAAATGGGTCTTTCCTCCTCATTTAAATCTTTCTAGAAACACCTTCATAGACATATCCAGAAGTTTATTTCCATGGTGATTTTAAATCAAGTCTCACTGACAAGATTTATTTGAACAGTTTGCAGGAGAGAATTATGAATTTGTGTTGTCTATTATCACATAAAAATCTAGCCGTAAAACTTACACAGAATAACTGTACCTATAACACTTGTTATCTTATAGTATTAATAGCTCAAGACTCAAGAGCAGCTTAGTTGAGTAGTCCTGGCTTCTATTAAAGATGTAGTCAAAATGTTGGCCAAGGCTGAAGGATCTGAACTGTTAGTTGGCACTTGAGAATTTGACTTCCAAACTCTTTATTCACATGCCTGCATAAGCCAGTATTGGCTAATGTCAGGGAGCCAGCATTCTTCATTGTATGGCTCTCCAAAGGGGTGTGGGAATGTCTTCACACCATGGTAGCTGGTTCCCACCAAAATGAGCAAGCCAAGAGAGATCGAGAAGACAACAGTAATAGTTTTCTTATTTAATCACAGAAAATTTCCCTGGTGTCCTAATAGTTACAAATTAGGAGGGAACCACATAAGGGTGCAAATATCAGTATCTTGAGATCACTTCAGGTTTCTCTTGAAGGCTAACCACAGAGTTAAAGAGCTCACTGTCTTAGATGAATGTGCCCTTTAGTGTGTGTGTGTGTGTGTGTGTGTGTGTGTGTGTGTGTGTGTGTGTGTTTGTGTGTGTGCTATGCGTGCACACGTACAACTGTATGTGCACACAGAAGTCAGTCGTTTATGTTCATGCTATTTACCTTTTTGTTTATGCAGGGTCTCTCACTGACCCTGGAGTACTGACTGATCTGGCTAGATTTGCTGGCTAGAAAGCCCCAGGGATCCTCCTGTTTCTGCCTTCATACAAGTGGCATCCCAGATGCACTGTGGCATGCCTGGCTTTTTACAGGGTTGCTGATGACCAAAAAACTCAATTAAGTAGTCATTTTTATATGACAGAGGCTTTATTGAGTGAGCTACCTCCAAAGCTGTCAGATAGCTTTTAAAACTGTGACAAATACTTAGTCCTACTATGGATGCCAAGCACCTGGAACACTCATACTTTGCTGCTAAAAAATGGAAAATTGCACAGACATTTGCAGTGTAATTTGATCATGTACTTACATAGTGATGTTTATGCTCATCAATTGTCCCATCACCCTACTCCTAGGCATTTAAACAAACCAGAAACACAGATCTGTAGAAAGAGCTGTATATGAGTGAGAATGTCACTTTCACTCATCATTAATTACCTAAACAGAAATACTTCAGACTTCTTAGGCAGGGTCAGTGTAATATCTTGGCCCCAGTGATCCTGAAGATCTGAGTTTAATCACCAGTATTTACAAGCAGGAAGGTGAGAACCAGCATTTCTCTCTCCTCCATGCATACAATCTGGCAAACACCCTCTGCACTAAATAAAAGATAAAAAAAAATTAAACAAGATATTAGCAACAAGTGAAAAAAAAATCAACTCATGTATCCATAAGGTGGGATTTGGGAAACTAATAATTAAAAAGGAACTGTGTATAAATGTGATCACAGTTACATTTCAACTTCTTATGCTAAGTGAAAAAAATGGAAAGGGCACAGTTTCATACTTACTACATTCTGGAGCAGAGGCTGTAGGATAATTGGTGGTTGTCAGGCACTGAGAACAAATAGAAAGGGGGGAAACACCTTTCATATTGTTCACAGTAAGGAGCTTACTATATCATATCCATGGTTTACCCAAGATCTATTTAGCCATACCCCGCCCTTGAAGCTAGTGGTTTTTCCTGTAGAGTACTCTCAAACCTGTGTTTAAAGAAAGCAAATGTAATTTAAATATGACAACAGATTCCAGTGTTTCGGGTTTTTTGAGACACTTACATTTTAATATTAGGTGAGATGATATTGTTTTGATACAATTTAAATTATTATAAGAAAGCTATTTGGCAGTGGTGGGTTAGATGAACCTGAACTTATAGAATGGGAGAGATAACAGGTTCTTCAGAGAAACAAAACCCATGGTATGTGGGTTTCTTAAGCCAGTTTCTTAAAATACAGCTAATATGGCCGTCTGGTGAGTTAAAAATCTTATGGGAAGAAAGATGTAGCCAAAGTCCAATGCAAATTGTTGGCAGAAATAGGACGAGTCTTGCAGTAGATAATAGAATAGTTTGTGACTACAAAGCCACACTTTTGATATGGTTGGAACTTCAGTTCACCCAAGTTCACAGGGCCAATCACAATAAGAAAAACAATCTGCTTCACTGAAAGTCCTCAGATTCAAATGAAATTTTCACTTTAAAGAACCCTTACAGATGTATCCAGAATAATCTTTGGCCAGAGATATGGATACTGTGGCTCTGGAATGTTTTCGTATGATTAATCATTATAGGAGGGTACTGATTGACTGGTGAATAGGTTAAAAATCTTCTAAAGTAATAGAAATGCTTTGAATGTGGGATGTGCTGACCTGGGTGTAAACATTTCTCAAATCCCATTCAGTGGTAAACTTCACTTTTGCATACTGTGATAAGCTAATGATAAATACCTTTTTAAAAATACAGATGATTTTCTGGGAAGCACCATGAAATGGATGTGACAGCCCGCCTCTCAAATAGAGTGTGTATGTGTGCATTTGCCTGTGTGCGCATGTATGTGTGCATGTGTGCATACATTTATGTGCAAATGTGTTGGTATGTGTACTATACATGTTCATGTGCAGTGGTAGAATTGGTAATAAGTGATGATGACTTCACTTGAATCGGTTTTCTTCACCTGTCTCTTCCCTGTTTTTGAGCCACCCCCACCAATATTAAACACTTGAAGTCGCCTTTAGTCACTGCCACTTTCGAGAACCCACTTTATTTCCTACAGTTCTTTGGAAGTACGTGGGTTTCTTCTATTCTGTTCCCCTTTTCAAGTCACTAATTAGGCCATCGTTGCTCCCTTTGCCAAAATAGAGAGATATAAATGTATGATCTGTCTTACTAAATGACTAAGGAGGTAGGAAGGAATTTAAATGACATCTTTTATCTTTTGTTAATGGAGGACATAGCAAGGCACATGCAGGTATCATTCTAGTCATCCAATTCCACTCAGACTTCTACATAACTTTCCCAGATGAAACTCCTGTCCTCAGAGGACAAAGTAATAGAATCTTTAAGCTTGACAACTGGCCTTTTCACAGTTTACCCCCCAAACAAATACATAGCCTGGTGCCTATTTTAAATATTGAAAGCATTGAATTTGTCTTAAGATGTTAAAATGCTTAGTCTAATAAATAGAATCTAGGAAATATCAAGTGAGAAACAACTGGTATTTGTAAATCAAGGCAAATATTTTTGTATGCAAAGTAATATAAATTAAAATGCACAAAACATAACTTATGATGAAGTAGAAAGATAATTTTATTAAATTTTTTCTTTTTTCTTTTTTCTTTTTCTTTCTTTCTTTCTTTTTTTTTTTTTTTTTTTTTTTTAGATATTTTTGTTCAGATAGTAGAGGGCTGTGAGCCATGTCCAAATCATTCCTGAGAAGATTCTGATTACTATTTCAGTTTATACAGCAAGCTGTACAGTGAGCATAGATATCTATTCAGATTTAGGAAAAATATGCCCATTTTGTTTTCATGGGAAGAGACAGGATTTATGCTATAATAGCTTTGTGAATTATTAGAACTAATCTAAGGCCAAAACTTCTGGTATAAATGAGGCGTAGGCTGTCTCCACATCCCGAATGCCAGGGATCTATTGCTGATCCATGTGGCGCTTGGTATTGGTAGTGATATCTCCTATTTTGTCTACTGCTGTACAAGTGAATTTCTAAAATCAATAAATAAATGGCGACTCATTTGTCTTTCTTTTCTTTTTTTCTCTCTTCACTCTGCTTCTGTTCTTCCCCTTCCCCATCCCCTCCCCCTCCCCTCCCCTCCCCTCCCCCTCCCCTCCCCTCCCCTCCCCTCCCCCTCTCCCCTCCCCTCCTCTCCCTTTCTAAGTCCAAAGGGAGCTAGGTTTCAATACGTTTTATTATGAAAATGTGCATATGACAGGTGGAGATCTTCTCAGCCTGGCACCCTTATGATTATGAATGATGTCCCAGACTGACATCAGACTGACATGTGGATGCCAATGCCTTGTGTTCTCATTTATATGCCTGACTCCTGATTTATTTAAAGATGCAGAGTGAATTTTTATGACAACTTTATACTCTCCTAAACTTTTCTTGAGGCATAAATACTAATATGTACCAAGAAAAATTAAGGTATATTTTCTCAAAAAAAAAGCTTTGTCAGAAACTTAGATAATGTTCTTTGGAAATTCATACTTTAAACAACGCAAATAAATAAATAAATAATGTATTGACAGTAAAGGAGGAACCACTGGTGTTAATTCATTATACTTGGTTGAACTCGATCATTAAAAAGGGTAGAGTATGTGTGGTATTTTGAATAAAAATAGTGCCTATGTTCTCATTATTTGAAAGGAGTAGGTTCTGTAGCCTTGTTGGAAGTAGTTGTGGCCTATTGAAGTCACTGGATGTGGGCTTTGAGGTTTCAGAAGCTAAAGCCAGGTCCAGTGACTCTGTCTCTCCCCACCCCATCATCCTGCTGCCTGAACTTTTCCTCTTCTTTCCTAGCACTTTATCTGCCCGTGTGCCGCCGTGCTTCCTTCTGTGGCGCTGTGGGCTAAGCCTCTGAGCTTGTGACACAGCCTCAGTTAAATGTTCTCCTATATAAGAATTGCCCTGTTTATGGTGTCTCTCCACAGCAGCAGAGACCCTACCAGGGACCGGCCCTTGCCTTTTCTTCTTGTTTGGAAGAATGTAGACTCCGGGATGTTTTTAGATTTATAATGAAAAGGAGCAAGCTGATAAAGGAAAGATACAAAATATACATTTTGAGAAGAAAAGGAACACCGGGAAGTGTAATAATGGAGCTAAGTCCGATGCTCAAGGAGCCAAAAAATTTACAGAAAGGCTGAGTATAAATGGAGTAAAGGGAGTGGTGATCTCGGAGCAAGACACCATCCAGCCAAGCTTTCCATTTGTGAAAAGGAATTAAAGCAAAATTGAGGCCTGGGTTTGGTGATATATACCTTTAATCCCAGCACTCAGGAGGCAGAGGGAAGCCGGTCAGCCTGGTTTACAAAACAAGTTTCTGGACAGCTAAGCTCGGGCAGTGAAGGAAACCATAGAAAACAGAAAGCTAGGGAGGATGTAATTGAAAGAATGGGCTGAGTTATAGCCTCTCCCAAGTAGGAGCACTGGGCAGCTCTGGCCATGTGGTTCTGATTTTAGAATCAAAGACAGAAAAAAAGGGTCACGGAATCTCCCTCTGTCACTAAGGAAAGCCCCTGGGGCCGGGAGTATGTCAGCAGTGTCCCTGAATGGAGGCCTAGAGAGGCCATTGCCTGAAGCTGGGAAGTTGACGCCTGAATTACCTTAAAAATCCCAAAATGTTGGAGATGCCAGAGTTGTGAGATACACGCCAAGGAAAGTTGCTAACAGTGAGTAGAACTGGCCCATTAGAAAGAAATGTGTTGCAATCAACAAAGCTGAAAGAAGTTGGAGATCAGAAGAGCACCTTGACCTCAGACATGGAGGTGCAGAATTTAGAGATTGCCCAGCTGGTTTGGGGTTTTACTTTGGTCCAGTATTTTTTCATTGTGACTCTTCTTTGGAATGATAATATATCTTAGAAATATGTGATCTGCTTTTCAGTTTTGATTTTATAGGGGATTACAGTTAAGAGATTATATGAATCTCAGAAGAGACTTTAGATTTTGGACTTTTAAATAGTGCTGAGAATGTTATAGACTACTTTTGAGGTTGTACTGAATGCATTTTTGCATTATGATATGGCTACAAGCCTATGGGGGCCAAGGAGTGGAATGTGGTGGTTTATGTAGGAAATGACCCTCATAAACTCACAGGAAATGGCATTATTTGAAAGGATTGGGCCTTGTTGGAGTAGGTGTGATCTTATTGGAGGAAATGTGTCACTGAGGGTGATCCTCAAGATTTCAAGGTTCCAACCCAGACCCATTGTCTCACTTCCTACTGCCTGCTGATCCAGATATAATTACACCTCCAGCACCACATCTGCCAGTGTGCCACCATGCTTCCTGCCATGACAATAAACCTCTGAACCTGTAAACCAGCCCCAAGTAAATGTTTTTCTTTATAAGAGTTGTGGTAGTCATGGTGTTTCTATACAGCAATAGAACATTGTCTAAGATAGTATCTAATATGTAACAATCTATGACTTTTTATTTATAGTATATAGAATGACACGTCCATGCTTCTGTTCCTTCCCAATAATACTCTCTGTTCATCTTTTAGTAGGTTCTCTCACCTAGGTTCCTGACTAACATGAGGGTGCGTCCCACTCTAGATAATTGGTAAACACTTGTAAGAGAAGATAATGTTTTTCTTCAAAACAATGCATATCCTCAAATGTGCTGGAACCCATATCCATTTAATGATGTAAGAGAAATGGATACACAAAAAACCAACAAAAGCCCATCAGAGTACTACCTAGATTTTTATCTTGGAGCTAGAATATCACTGAAAATTAACTTGGGTACATTTATGCTTTTTACACTTATACTTCCAATCAATTCAACCTTTTTTATTTTTCCCCTAGTACACATTTACCCTGAAAACTTTTTATCTACCAAGCCTAGGATAAAGTAGAAATGCTACCAAAATAAGAGAAAATTTTAGACTAGAAACAAATTTGAGCAGATGCTTGTGGCACAACTCTGCTCTCTCTAAAATCAGGTAAAACTGCCCTATCTCATGGTCTCCTGCTGCCCATTCCCAGGCTTTATGGAGTGATTCTTAAATGTTGACAATCCAGAGCTCCATCTGCAGACAAGCAAGCAGGATTCCTACCTGAAACTCTGAATATCTATAGCCCTCCTCAGACCCGCTAGCCCATAAGCCTCAATACATTCCTCAAAACCACCCATTCACCAAAACCTCAGCTGCTTCCTGAGATACAGCCTCTGGAGAGCCCCAGGAGAAGAGGTGAGTTATCCTCCTCACAGCTGGCCAGCTATACTAGCTAGGACAGCCCTTTAGGTCAGGGCAAGAGGGCACAAAACATGCCCCCCCTAACTATCTCAGCTCTGAAGATACAAGAATTTTACAGAACACCAAATAGACTAACCTCCCCACCCTCTATTTACCACATAATAATCAAAATCCTAAACATACAGAATAAAGGAAGAATTTTAAGAGCTGCAAAGGAAAAAGGTCAGGTAACTTATAAAGGCAGACTCGTCAGAATAGCACATGACTTCCCAATGGAGACTACGAAAGCCAGAAGGTCCAAGGCAGACTTTAGAAGAACACTGTAGTAGGATTATGTTGTTACATTGTAAATAATTGTCCCACCTACTGGGTTAATAAAAATGCTGATTGGCTAAAGGCAGACATGAAATGTGGGTGGGGCTACCAGACTAAGGAAACTCTAGGAACAGGAAGAACAAGGCAGAGATACCACAGAGATGCCAAAGAAGCCAGCAGATGCAGAGGATAACTATGCTGCTCTGAGAAAAGGTACTGAGCCACATGGCTGAACAGGATAAGAATCATTGGTTGGTTTAAGAGCAAACGCTAGCTAGCAATGTGCCAGAGCCTAGGCTGATCAGCATAAAATTAATACAAAAGTCTGTGTGTTTCTGTGGAACAGTGGGTCATCCGGAACATAGAGTCAGGTGGGAAAGTCCAGACCAGAAACATAATATAACAGAACAGCAAGAGGTCACAGATGCCAACTCAGATTACTATACCCAGCAAAACTCTCAGTTACCAAAGGCAGAGTAAACAAGATATTCCATGACAAAACCAGATTTAAACAAAACCTACCACAAATCCAGCCCTACAGAAAGCACTAAAAGGAAACGTCAACCTAATGAAGCTAGAACCACCCACAAAGCCACAGGCAATAGATAATTCCACAGACGCAAACCCTGAAGAAAGGAAACACACACAAAATTAACAGGAATTAACAATCACTTGTCATTAATATTCCTTAATATCAATGGGCTCAATTCACCTATAAAAATACACAGGATAACACAAAAGATATGAAAGCAGGATCCATCCTTCTGCTGCATGCAAGAAACACACTTCAAAGACAGACACTGGTTCAGAGTAAAGGGTTGGGGAAAGATTTTCCAGTCAAATGGATTTAAGAAACAGTCTGGTGCAGCTATCCTAATATCTAACAAAATAGACTTTAAGCTAAATTTAATGAAAAGAGACCAGGAAGGAGATTACATATTCATCTCAGAAAAACACCACCAAGATGAAGTCTCAATCCTGAACATCTATGTCCCCAATACAAGGGCACTCACATATGCAAAAGAAACATTACTAAAGCTTAAACCTTACATCAAACCCCACGCACTAATACTGCACATTTCAATAGCACACTCTCACCAATGGATAGGACTTCTAGACAGAAACTGAACAGAGAAATCAGGGAGCTAACATTATGACTCAAATGGATTTAACAGATATATACAGAACAGTCCACCTAAATACTCAAACATATACCTTCTTCTTAGTATCCCGTGGAACTCTCTCTAAAATTGACCACATTCCTGGTCATAAAACAAATATGAATAGATACAAAAAAATAGGAATAACCCCTTGAATCCTATCATATCACCATAGATTAAAGTTAGAGTTCAACAGCAACACAAAACACAGAAAGCCTGCAAACTCATGGAAACTGAACATCTCTCGGTAGAACTTCCAGGTCAAGGAAACAAAATAAGAAAGAAATTAAAGACTTCCTAGAATTTAATGAAAATAAACCCATAGCATCCCTGAACTTATGGGACACAATGAAAGCAGTGCTAAGAGGAAAGTTATAGCACTATATTATGTTCATAGTACCTACATTAAAAAAAGGAGAAATCTCACACAAGAGACCTAACATCACAGCTGAAAGCTCTCGAACAATTGGAAGCAAACTCACCCAGAAGAAGACGGCAGGAAATAACCAAACTCAGGGCTGAAATCAATAAAATTAAAACAAAGAGAATGATATAAAGAATCAATGAAACAAAAGAGTTGGTCCTTTGAGAAAGTCAACAGGATAGACAAACCCTTATCCAAAATAACTAAAAGGCAGAGAGAGAATATTTAGATTAACAAAATCAGAAGTGAAAAGGGGACATAACAACAGACACCAAAGAAACCCAGAGAATCATTAGGTCATACTCCAAAAATCTACTTCACAAAATAGGAAAACCTAAAAGAAATGGAAAGCTTTATTTACAGATACCACTTACCAAAATTAAATCAAGATCAGATAAATGACCTAAATAGACCTATGATCCCTAAGGAAATAGAAGCAGTTATTAAAAATCTCTCAAACAAACAAGCAAACAAACAAAAGCCCAGGGCCAGTTTCTAACTCAGAAAATTTGGGCCACTGGGGTGGTTTGAGTACAAAGGGCACTCTATGTATGCCAGATACTTGAATGCTTGGTCATCAGGGAGCCACTTTACTTGATAGGGATTAGGAGGTGTGGCCTTGTTGGAGTAGGTGTGGCTTTGTTAATGTGGAAGTGTGTCACTGGGGTGGACTTTGGCTCAGTGGTTCTTTCATTCTCTCTGTGTCTCTCTCTTCCTGTTAGCTGCTGATCCAGATGTAAACCTCTCAGCTACCTCTCCAGTGCTGTGCCTGCCTGAGTACGGTTACACTTCCTACTGAGGCTATAATGGACTAAACCTCTAGAACTGTAAGCCAGCTGCAATTAAATAGTTTTTTTTTTTATAAGGGTAGTCATGGTCACGGCGTCTCTTCACAAGAATAGACCACTGACTGAGACAGACAGGTATCAAACTTTATCATGTCACAGAATTTCCTGGCCCAAGAGCTCGTAGATTACAATGCACTTAATATTGATAAAATATTGGCAAGTTAAAGTTTTTCCTAAGTGGATTATTTTCATTATTTTAGTGGTGGTTTCAGTAAATTTTGTAATCACAACAACAATGTAGCACATAATATGACAAATCGAATAAAGAAAGAATTTCCCTCTTCCTACTCTGGTCTGAGAGCTTGTCTGATTAAGGCCAAAGTCAGAATAGCATTCTCCCACAGTGCTGGAACTTCAGTATGCTGCAGGGGATTCAGATCAGGACACAGGTGCCACCTGATTTTCTCATGCAGTTCACAATAGCCTGTAAATATGACCACAATATCCACACTAGAACACATATTGTTGCTCTTTCAATTAGATTTATTTTGTGAATCATTGAAAGTATGATCATTGACATGGTTTAAAAATTCCCTGCTTTAGTTTGGTCTGGCCAAATATTTTGATAATGTGAGAATTTAGTCTACAAGTCAAGGATTGGCGAAAATAACGTGGTTTGTGAGACCATTATGGGAGTTTGATCCAGTTTGAACGGATTCCAGGAGTAGCTATTGGAGCTGGCTTTAGAATCTCTTGGAGTAACTTCTCAATTGCCTAAATCAATTCAGTTCCCAACCTCCCTTATTTACCATAGCCAGTAGTGCCTCTTTTTGTACTTATATTTGGATCTTTACTTTCTCATGGAAAAACTGTGCTCCTCTTTATGGTGTCTACTTTGTCACAGTTTGAAATGGCCACCCTTGTTATATCTTCAATTCATCCAAATCTTCTCAATATGAATATTTCTCTGTACTCTGACTTCTTTGCATATTTTTTAAAAAAAATGGTCAGGACTTTCTTATTTAAAAAAACATTAAAACATTTTTTCTTCTTCTGAATACTGAGGTTAACAATGCTTGACATTTGATATCCTGTTTATTCTTTCCTCAATGAACATAATTATGGTAAACTTATAGGTATAATACTGTTTATCCCTTAAACAGAGTTATATATAGGGTGGGTGCAATACAGCTCAGTCAGTAAAGTGCTTGTCCTGCGAACATGCAGATCTGAGTTCAAATCTCAGAATGCAACTTAAGAAAGAGCTAGTGTGGCCTCATGCACTGTCAGCCCAGGGCGAGGGAGGTGGAGACAAATAGCTTCTGGAGACTTGCTTGTCTAGCTTATTTGGTGAGTTCCAAGATAGTTGAAGACCCTGTCTCAAAAGTAAGATAAATGGCACCAGAGGACACCTGAGATACACACATGAACAGATACCAACAAAAACTACCTAAAATTTAGTTTAAATATTTATAGGTAAAATATTTGATATATTTTTTAAATAAAAAGGTGTTTATTAATACATACACCCTCCAGGAAAAAAACCAACTACCTAGTATTTATAATTGTCTTTCCTAGTTACAGACGTGTATTTTTCTGAAATAAAAAAAGGCAATAATCAACTGGGTTGTTGTTCTGTAGAATTTATTTCTGTGTCTAGGGAGTTTTCAGCTTCTGTAATATAAACGTGCTGCTTGTATAGTAATAGTTATAAATCACATAGAAAACAAAGTTAAAATATAAATATACTTACATATGAAAGCAATTGCCACTAAGAGATTAGAATCTGAATTTTTACATTTTGTATGTCTTTTAAAACATTAGTATTAAATAATAATTGACTTTAATAGCAAAGTGAATTTACTAGAATTAAATACTTAGTATTACTAAATAAGTATTTACATTTAGTATTTCAGAGTATAAAGTTAATGTGGAGAATTATAGTTTATGCAATTATATTCCAACCATGATTCTCTCAATAATACCACTTTCAAAATGTAGCATGCTTGTCCTTGACTCCAAGTTCTTCATAGCCTGGAACTGGTAGGTCAATGACTTTCATTATCATGCTCTGCCATTTCTTAGGTCTCCCTTAATGCTCCCTTTCTCGAATTCCATGCACACATTTCCTGTGAAGCCAATATCACTTTCTGTGGATCTTTTGCCTTCTTTCCCTCGCCATCTTAGTGTACACAACATTTCAAATTGCCATTTACTTCCATGTAGCATTTGAGCACACTTACCAGCTTCTCTCCTTTATTAATTTCTCCTATTTCCTGGGGTACAGGTTCAAAGTAGCCTCTGATATCCAAACTAATTTAATCATCCTCAAAATATATGTGGCTGGTCACTTGTGAAAATATAGACCTGAGCACTGTGGACACTGCCCTGACCACTCATTGGCTTGATGCATTTTAAGTTCCTGACACTCTTTGTAACTCATTTTTTTTTGTTGTTGAACAATTAGGGGGAAGGGTATATGTGTTGGTGAAGATTCTTTGAGGCAATTATATAAGGAGTTATTTAGTAGAAGACAGATTATCTGCTGTCATGTCAAATGGTATAACTGTACTGTTTACCTGCCAGGGATCAATTCTGAGGTGAGCACCTTTAGACAAAGCTATCTATCAATCTCTGTCAGGACAGAGTTTCCTCTGCCAATGTGGTTCCTCTAGTCGTCCTAGACAATGAAAAGGGTAAAAGAGGAAGTTAAACCAGATCTGAACACATCACTTCCTCTCTCCTTTCGCTCTGTCTACTTGTGGCTGTGATGGAGTCTGGAAACTGCAGTGTACTCTATCGAAACTCTGGAGGAAGAGTTTGTGACTACAGAAGAACTCTGACCTCAAAGCCTGGGTGTAGGCCAAACACAACTGTGGGGATATAATAAAACAGTCGGAGGAGATATCAGAGGACAGATCCTTATCATATACCCCACACAACTGGAATGGATTCTCCAAATGAAGATCTAATTTCTAGTAGCTTCTCTTTTAATTTTCCAATGCGCCTTCTATCTAATGGTGCGTTGCACAACCTCTTCAAATTGTTAAGAGTGACTTAAAGCCTGTTTTATTTAGTGTTTAATTTGTCTGCCACCTTTCTGTTTTATGTTTTTTCCC
This sequence comes from Phyllotis vaccarum, assembly GCA_033318265.1. Classification (NCBI taxonomy): domain Eukaryota; kingdom Metazoa; phylum Chordata; class Mammalia; order Rodentia; family Cricetidae; genus Phyllotis; species Phyllotis vaccarum. The sequence continues at coordinate 78,265,051 of JARWLC010000016.1, read as the reverse complement.
CCTTACGTTAAATGAAAAAAAAAAAAAAAAAGCTACAACACCTTTTCAATTGCTTAGTGGTGACATTCTAGAACGAACAGTCAGATATCTGATGGTTGAAATTTCTTAAAGGTAGAGGTTGCCAATTTTAAAAAGGAGTAATTTTTAAAATACTCTGTTGTTAGGGTATTCTTTCTCTTTTTTACCACTAGACACTACCTAAAGAGGCAAGGGCAGTTTGGGATGCCACAGTCCTTCCTCTGTGGTCCTCATAGCTTAAAAACAGTAGTTTAAAAAAATTATTCAGTGTCCTCTCTTACTGACAGCATGTCATTATTACTACATTTTGTCCTGTGTTAGTGTTTTTTTCTCGAGGCTTAGAGGGTTGCAAAGCACAAAGAAAATGAAGCACAATTGAATATATTTTTTAATGTTTTTATTAGAGTTTTAAAGTTTTATTTGAAAACATAAAATTTTATATTGATTAACACCTACATTTAAACAGACTGGTTTATTAATTAAATGCCTTGTCACAACTGTTATAAGCTCTGTTAGAAAAATAAACATATCATAACAATCTACAGTGTCAGCTTTTAATAAATATATGAAAGAGACATTAGTAGTCAACCAGTTATGTGAAGAGATTCATAGTATAGTACGTGAAATTGTCATATTTATTGATCCTTTTTTATCATTTTAAGGCAATTTCACCTCTTATATAATTCAAAGCCAGAAACAACACAAAACGTGTTCAAGAATTTGTTTTTCTTTGAGCTGTTTTATATTCAAATATTTTGATTTAAAAATACATTCTATATTAAATTTATTTTTACAAAGGCAGTATTTGTTAAGTGAAACAAACTAAGATTGTGTTATTGATAATTTAAAACGTCTAATAATTTTTGTAAAGATTTACAAACCTTAATAAAGTAGCTAGTACAGGTAAAAAGGTATGTTAAATATACACAAAATGAATTTCTATACTAATATGTGCAAATTTATCCTTTCTTATAATTTAGGATGAAAATAATTTTACTCAATATTTCAACAAAAATCTACGTACCATAGTTGTCATTGTGCAGACTTGCTATCAAAATCACATTTGTCTACATAAAGTCAGTAGAAGCTCTTTACACAAATCACATCATTTCCATTCTTGAGGATTTCGGTGTTTTTTCTTTCATGCTGTTGTGGTAGACAATCGTATTGTAATTGGTTGTGAAGAATAGGCACAAAGTTGAAAAAGTTAGCTTACAAGGATACATTTTACGCTGGAAGGTACTTCAGGTAGACACAGAGTAGTGTTATTACTCTCACATATTTGATCAAAAGCTGCCTAGAAAGTTAACAATTGTTTCACCTAAGTACTATATTTTAAGTATGAACTATTTTGTAACGGTCAGCCCATGGGCTGGAGGGGAAAGTTTCTAGAGCCAAAGAAAACATCAAAAGAGCAGAAAGGATAAGGAAAACTAAGGAAGTTCGAGGGACCTGAGAGGAAATCTTTTCCACAAGAACAATTGGTTGCATCATTTCATCTCTTCCAGCTGACATCAAGCATACAAACTGCTGTGAAATCTGACTATGACATTTCCATGTAAGCCTTTTTCCAGTTAACTTATTTCAAAGTGAGATGATCATTTCAAACAACCCTTCAAAAGGAATGGAGAGACCAAGCATCCTTAAATGAAAGCCTGAGAAGCCTCAGTATTTCTTCAGTTTACTTAGGTTTGTCTGAATCATTGCTGTTATGATACGTAAATGGGAGCCTGGAAGAGCTTTGTAACTTGGAGGTACAAGAATCTGAGCTGATAGCTAGTTAAGTCTGTGTAGAGTGGTGTGTGGTTCAGCTGTACTGAAAACTGCCTTTACATGTTATTACAAACAAATTTATAAACATGTATAAGGAAAATAATATCTTTGGACCCATAAATATTTAATTAAGTTGGAGTAGTGTAATGTTTATTGAACTCAACTTTAAACACTGTATTGCAGATGGCAATTTCAAGAGACAGCACAATTTTGGAGATGATAAATTGGAAACATGTCCTAGAATCAACAAGACACATAGTAGGTATCTTTATCATACCTAATTTTCCATGAAGAAATTATGGAATATGAAAATAGAAGAGTTTGAAAGAATTTTAGTTTTATATTCCTTTGAAAATGCTTGCATCACATGAAATGAAATGATGTTTTTAAGGTCATAAAGATATAAGGCTAGCTGGAAACTAAGTATTAAGATTATAAAAGGAGAATATAATATTCATATAGTTGAAATTTCTTGTGAGCTGCTATTTTTATGAAAAAATAAATCACTTCTTGTTGAAATTTTAAATTACTTATTTTTAATGAGGCCATCTTTGTTCAAATAAGTGTTTAAATTAATAGGTCTTTGGAAATGAAGAACTTAATTATATTATTAAGCAGTTATTTTTTGCAAGCTGATTGCCTTGGAGCTTATAGCCAATTTCCAGAGAAGTGTGAATGGGACAAACAGGAACCAGGAAAGAAAGGAAAAGCCATTAAGTTTAATCTATTCTACCAAGTGCCAGAAGAAATCTTATTCTATGGAGAAAAATGTTTCTAATCTATAATCTGTGATTTTAGTGTCTCATGAATGTCTGTTGATATATACAAAAATATATTTAATGGAGATTAAGTAAGTATTAAAATACTTGAAATTTATTCTTTGGTGAAGTTTTGCATCTGATGTATACATCGTTTAATTTTTTTGAGTTTTGAAAAATTTGCCTCTAGAGATATCTATTTTTTGTTACTTTTATGAACTAAGTTAAATTGAACATTTAGGGCATAATTGGATTTCTAATGAATTTCTTAAGTCTTTTAGAGAATGTCTATGACTTAATAAATAATAGAAAATATCTAAAAAAATTGTATCAAATGTCTATAAATACATGTATATTTCAGTGTAAAAATGTCTCAGAAGAAAGAGCTTGATATGTAGTAGATGTATGGACCATTTCTAAATAATTACACACCAGGGCACAAAATGCTGCCAAGCCAAAAATATCATTCAAGTTATTAATTTTACTAACGATTTAAAATCCAACTAATTGCATTTAATATCAACAACTCTCCAAAGACTCTTGTGGTCAGAGCATTTGAAAATAGTCTCTAAGTGCATAAATTATTTAATGTAAGAATACCCTGTTTCCTCTTATCGGTTAATTACTTCTATCTAGTCAAATATTAATTCTTATCTCACAAACTATTAAACAGAAGAACATCAATTATTCAAGTAAAATATGAGCCCTACAATCTTTAAGAATTAGCTCTTTAAGTTAATAAAGAAGAAGAGAAAAGCAAACCACAAGACATTCCATGTGTTAAATACATACTATCACCTGGCACTGAATTCCTGGCAAGGAAGCGTGTCTTTCCTGTGGCATCAACTTTGTTCCATTTTAAAATTAGTGCAAACTAGTGAGGACCTAAAAAGCAAAAACCCTTGCTTTTCAAAGGTTTTGTTTAAGCATGCCTTCGTGCTCATTCCTCCTGGAAATAATCTATTGTTCATAAATACTGCTTACTTTTAAGCTGTCAGCATTTAATTAGTGGATGGATATCTTCCTTCTTTTTTTTCTTTCTTCCTTTTTTTTTTTTTTTTTGGTGGCAGGGGACGTGCCAAGCATCCATTAATTTATATATTTGTCTTTATAAGATGTATATATTTGCATGTGTACTCTGCTATGAGCAGCAAAATATGATTTTCGCATCAGCCTTAGTGACTAGTTTCCTGACACACAGTCACGGTATGCAGTATTTTGAAGATGGAGGAAACAGTTCAAGTCATAGCATCACCGCTGCTCTTCCAAGGGACTTGTCGTGTTTGCTGGCTAGAGAGTGACTTGTAGGCTTTCTAGGCCCCCAGGGTGCAATATCTAATGGAAGTTAGTCTTCATCAAAATGCACATATTTAGAACTTTCAAGTGCTGGGTAGCAGCGAACCTGGGAGAGACGATTCTTTAGATTCCTCTGTTGTCACAGGTAAAACAATTGCTATGCACAGGACAGTTCAGAGTTAGAATTCAAGTACCAAGCCTCTGCCTCAAGGCTTTAAGCTGAGCCATGTATAACTCCAGGAGGCTTGCTTTTGTAGTCACTGTGTGGAGGTAAGTCCTACATCAAAGCCTAAGAAGGTGGCTAATGAGAAAAATAAGAAGCTGCTTATACACACATTAAAGTACCCTTTCCTACTTTGCTTTGAAATATTCTCATGAAAATATACTCAGGACTTCAATAAATCATATTTTAAGTTTTGCTATGGATACTTTGCAGATTCGAGAGGTAGTGTGCAATTGTGCAATGCCGGCCTGTAATTACAAGGCAGATCGTCTCTAATTCTAAAAGTCTAAAAACACTTCATTTTTTGTGTGTGTTTTTGTGAACTCATTTATATTTTCCAAGCCTTAGTTCTCTGGCTAACGAAAGGGGATATTAGCTTATTTCAAAGTTATTTACGCCTTTGTGAATTCTCATGAGTGGGGTTGGGGTGATTCAAAGAATGCCCTTAGACTGCACAATAGGACAGAGTACAGCTTTCCTTTGAAGAACGTCGATGTCAACTTGCTGTACAATCAAGAGAGTAAACTCAGGAAAGAGGGCATTCCACTTGAAGCCGTTCTGCAGACACCTATGGATTTCAGGCTACAGGTCAGATCAGTGAGAGCGAACCAAAACATCCAGTTTGACAGGTAGGAAAATAAAAAAAAATCTATACCTTTTGACAAAAAAGCTGCGGACTTAGATGACACTTTACAGTGACCCTTATTAACAAACAGTATTCTAATAAAGTGACATTGTCATATAGATTTCTATGGCAGTAGTAACTTAGCACTTATTTAATCCAGTCATCTATGACATTATAAACTTATTCCAGAGGGAAGAAAAGCAGAATATAAATGCGAAAACAGAAGATGTCGGAGTCAATATTCACTTGGCAAAAGAGAGGAAAACAGAAATGCACATGCGCCGAACCCCTCAGTTTCAAAAGCAACACCCCTTAGGGCTAAGGGTTTATCAATTCACCTCCAACTGAAGTAAAATACTAACCATTGTTCAGCTGGTTGTGCCAATTGGTGTGGGTGACTGCTTTCAGTGACTCCTGGATGTTTTCCATCAGCAGGCTGTGTGTAAGAATCACTGCATTGTGGTAGCAACACCATGCCAACCTGTTTCACAGCACTGTGTGTGGGAAGCACAGGGGTGACAGGTACCTGTAAAGTGTAATCAGTGCTTTCCAGATGATCTACATTCTACGCTGCTCTAAATAAGTTATATATTACAGTAAAGTGCTACAACACTAGTATCCAACAGTAGTAAGACACAGTTCTCTGAAAAGTTCAGCAGCTAGGTGAGTCACATGGTTGGGAAGACACTTGCCATTCTCATGGCACGTTCTTCAATAACATTATACTTTTTCGGAGCAATTGTGTAAAAATATTTCAGTTTCCAACAGTGTTGTTTCATTACTGTTAATGTTTTTTCTTTCTTTCTTTAGAAGTTGCACCTGAAAGCCTCATGAGCATTTAGCTTGCTGATATCCATTTTTATTTCCTCGGGTTTTTCTCGTCGGTAGGTCACAGCTCTTGTGCAAACACTTTGCAGAATCAGTTTATCCTTTTGGAGAAGAAATATTAGCATTAGTGAAGAAGCTGAGTATTAGAGCAGTTAACACACTGACAGCTATCCTCTGAATTCACCAACCTTTTTGGAAGCAGAAATTCTGTAATCTGACGAAGACTTTATCTTATTACTATTCCACTGTAGTATTACCTGTCTAATGATAAGGACTTTAAGCAACCCAATCAAGAATGTGACTATGAATATGATGAAAAATATTCGCAGATAGCTTGGCCCAGATAAACATTCTGGAAGAGAGAACAAGTTGATGGGTTAAAAAAAAAGTTTAGAAAAATAAATCAAAGTTTTCTGTCAAATAAATGATGTTTACATTCCTATAAGAGAAATAAAGTTATTTTTTTAATCTATATTTTCTAAACAGGAGGCTTACATTGCTGCTTATTCAAAACAGTAAACTCATCTTTGGAGAATATTCACAATTAAATTACATCTATATGTAGATACAGATATATAGTATTTTAGCTTGCTACGTCCAAATCTCTTACCTGCTTATAAACTTGTTTACACCACAATTATAGTGGTGTGGATTTCTCAGCACTATGTGGAAAATATGATTAAAAAATATTAAGCAGCCCCAAGGGTTTAGCATGTGTTTCTCTTTTTATGCTTTTTCCTGTTATGTTGTTCAGCAGTAATGGGAAATAAGGTAAACATCTGCAGAAGCTAAACTCAGTGCCACTCTAGTAAGCAAATAAATATTTCCTCTAAACCCTGGTGTAAGATTTCATGATGACTACATGTCATGACTCTGAAAAGTAGGAGTGTTGGATCTTAGACAACACTCAAATATCTTCTTGTCCCACCTTTTACTAACTAATTTTACTAATCTAGTCTGTTGGCCTGCACACATTCATTACGCGTTCCTCCGAGAACAAATAATCACTAGCTGAAGAAAAAGCTGTGTTAGGAAAAGGAGCATGCTAGACCTTCGTTTTAGCACCAGATCTCTGGCAAACTTTCACTGGAAAATTTGCAGGCTCTATGCTTGTCTGAAGTTGACTCTAATCTCTGAGGAACATGGTTGCACAATAGTGGGTATTCCACAGAGCTCTCAAGCTGCTCCAGATTCATAAAGTCACTTCTTGGACTGAAGCATGTCTTTCTCCACCCATTTGGCAGGCTTCAGGGACCTGGTCTGAATGTAGCAGTTGCCTCTGAAAAAGCCTCAAGGGAGGCTTGAGCAGAGAAGCATCCAGATACAGCTGATTCTGGCCTGAATGTCCAATGATAACCCAACATGCCCTCTGAAGAAGGTAAAGTTTCAGTAATGGGGACAAGAGATCTTTTCCAACTAAGTGGGCTTAATAGAGACCATTTCTTGTGATTAGTAATGAAAGATCTTAAGGTCAAAGACACTCACATTCCTACTTATTGGAATGGAAATAACAGATGCCAGTACAGTATAATACTTCCTTGTTAAAGATGTCATAAAAATAGAACACAAAATGTATGTCCAAAGGTGGCTCCCTTCAGATTAATGACCCTCATGGTTTATATCCTGACAGACTGATGTCCCTTGGCTGACTTAGTCTACTCCATCAGCTAAGCCAATCCTCAGAAGGGCACGTGGCTTGATCCCACTCCTGGTTTCTTGCCTGATGGGAGCTTAGCCAGAGAGACTGAAAGAAGACCCTGTAAGTGATTGAGTGGACAGATAATTGAGGTGCCTAACAGATGCCTTTTTTCCTCTCTTTGCACAGTACATGTCAAGGGGAGGGAAGCCCTGTAAGCTACTAATACATTTCATAAATATTAATAATGTGTTAGCCAGATGATTCTTTGAGGATTCAAATCTGTATGCATTTTCCCACATTGTTATGGATCTACCCCTAGTAATGTTTTTTGTAGCTGAGGTCAGGCTGGGCCTTTTTCTAAGGAGCTTTAAGGGAATACTGTTTGTAACAACACTTAAGTCAGAGTGGTATTTACTTAACATAATTAATGACATGTAGGGTCCTTCTTTATTAGAGGGCACTTGGCTTTCTGGAGAGATTACTGCAGTCTCACTTGGCAGCCATGGACTCTTTTCTCACTGAAGGCTAAGATCAGCATGGATGGGAAATACGGGAAACTAAGATGTGCAGGACATTTCTACTCTGCAGTTCCTCTGAAGGCTGACTTTTCTATTTCTTTGAATAGTAGACTCAACAGGTATGTTTCTACTGATCTGGCTGAAGTATAGCTTCTGGTATTATAGGTGACTCTTCACTTTATACCTGTGGCAAAGTGGTCTTTGGGGTTTGGAGGAGGGGTAGAGCCCTAATAAACTTTTTTAAAAGTAGTTTTTGAACATAGTTCTCACATTTTCCTATTTACACATCACCTTTGACTTTAGGAACTTCTTTTATGCTCATTGGCTCATTTAGTGTCATCTAACTTTTCAGTGTAGTTCTATTTTATAAATGAAGTATTACCTTAGGGAAGCTTCACAGATGGGCTTATGTTTTAACTTATTATGCATTAGGCTGTGGTTTTGAGCCTAAAGCTAACACATTTTTTTTTCATTTTGTTAAATTTAGAATCATTCACCTTGAAGTTATACCTTTTTCTGTATGATTTTTAAAAAAATTCAATAGGCAGAGTCTTATATGGCCTAAGCTGGCCTTGAATTCCCTATGTATCTGAGGCTGAACTTATGATCTTCTGGGCACTACCATCCAGGTTCTGTTTTTGTGGTGCCAGATATTGAACACAGGGCTTTATACATACCAGGCAAGTGCTCTACCAACAGAGCTATAAACCCAGCCTCATAACCTTTGGAAGATAGGTATACAGCAATAGGAGATAATCACTTAAAATCTTGGGATTTAATAGAAACAGAATAAAGTTTTGATAGATAAGGAGGGTCATCAGTGTCAGTAATAAGTTTAGGTTATAAAGAAAAACCATGGTTTTTGACCTTCTAAGATATAAGTTCCTCCTTATTATACACAGGAACCTATATCATGACTCATGAAAGTCTAGATAATTAATTTGAATGTTCTTTGGTATTGGTAGGCAGCACAGAAATAGAACTGTAAGGATGAGATGGGAATTCTGACCACTCAGGTATTCCAACTTTGGGAGATTAAAAAATGGATCACTAATTCTTTTGTGTATACAAATAAGTACAGGGTTTTATCTGTGGCATAATGATAAAAGCTGTTTAAAAACGTTTATAATGAAATCAATGTGAAGCCGCTGTTCCTTCCTTCTGGAGTAAGTGGTACTTGGCAGACCCTTCAGCCCCAGAATACTCTCCACACTTACCTGATGCTTGGTCCAAATGATAGTGTTCCATGACAGCACAGGAGCTTCTGCACTGATCACGTATAGCCTGAGACAGATTGTGAGCGTGAAGGCACTGCATACAGTTCCTGCGCAGGGAATGTGAAAGGATTACTGATTTAAAAAGGCAACAGACTGGCATTTCCTGTGAAAAATAAAATAACAGAACAGCAGCAAATGAAGAAATTTTGATTTGGTCCATTAGGAACTAATCCCATCAGCAAGGCCTGGTGGTATAAAACCGTAATCTAGTTGAGGCTGAGACGGGAGGATTATATGTTCTAGGGCTGCCTGGACTATAGAGTAAAATAAAGGCCAGCCAGGGTGAAAAACTGTCTCAAAAGTGTGTGTGTGTATCTATAAAGGCAGGACATGTTGCTTGGTAGAGTACTTGCTCAACATTGTGAAATCTGGATTCAATCCCCAGTAGCAAATAAATAAACACCATTATATTAACACATTGCATTTCTAAATGATTTAAATAAATTGCTGTGCATATTTGCATTTCCGATTCTAGAAAGTACATATTTTAAAAATTTGAACAAGAAGATTGGAGGTACAGTGACATTTACACAGATGCTCTTAGAGCAGGTCTCTCATTGCTATTGGAAAATATTTTTAGCACAAAATAATAATGTCACTGTCATGTAACATAGGAATTTCCATTTATTCATCCCCTGAGTGCTTCATAGCAACTTTAATTCTTTTATAAAGGTATTGTTATTAGTCTTTATTTTTAACCAGAGGCACAGAGAGTTTTAACAAGTTATTGTACTGCACATAGCTAAATAGCAATCAGTAGGTTAGCTGAGAGCCTCTAATTTCAGAAAATTGGTTTTAAAATCTAAATTAGCGACTTTATGTAGATTTATTCTAATTTTTCCAAAGCAAATTATTTGCCAAAGATGGGAAATTCAGTATTCCAGTTCTTAAAATTTCCCACTCAGTTTTTCTAAAAGTACATCATCATCATCATCATTTTTGTATGAAAGTGAGTAGGGATCCAGTAAATAAGATTTAAAAGGGCAGAATAAAGAATAAAACCGGCTTTCAGCAAGGATTGTTTTGTTCATGTTAGAGACAAAATCATACCAGTTTTCATTGCAGGATAGATGGCAGGTTGGGCAGTGCTCACAGAGGCGGCCAAAGCTTCTGGGGTCCGTGCATTCACACCTGCCACACACACAGGTACCTCTTCCACTGCAAAGTTGGCCCTTGGAATTGATACAGTGCTGTGCCAAGGCTGATGGGCACTGGCACCGATCTCCTTCCCAGCCACTGAAGCACTGGCATTTGCCACCTTCACACTCCCCATGCCCTGCAAGAAAGACACACCAGAATCAGGGTCAACATACTCACTAACTTTGTAAAGTCTTTTCTATTTTAATAGAAACATGTAACAGTCCGATGAATAGAAACAGCATCAGTTTTTACTTGTTTTGACAAAGCAGTGTCAAGATTTAGGAGTGTCTGTTTTAAAAGCTTTTCTATTGTAGATAATTTCCCCTACCAATATATTATGCTAACATGTATGAAAAAAAGCCCCTAATTTGTGGCTGCCAACTTAAATGACATTATGCTTTCAAGTTTTAAATTAAAAGCATATTAATCTAATGAAGCCATAAAGGCTGTTTTGAAATCTGCAAGTATTTGGTCAATGGATTCCACAGTCTACCCTCATCACTAGATGCCCACTTTGCAGGATGACACAGGGCAGTCATAATAGTGCTTCTATGTATCCAAGCAGACAGGTCTCCTGAGAAACCGAAATAGTCACCTTTATCCCTAGAGCACCATGCAGGAGGATGGCAGAGCAGGCTTCATCTGTTCTATGAGTTGTTACTAGGTGATACAATGCGAAAGAGAAAGGCATGTATGTGGGAATGAGTGGGTGGAGAGCATTTATGCAGACAATTAACTTCGGAAAATCTTGGCCACACATTATTAGATGGATTTTTAAACTATAGAAAGTGCCCGCAATTTAATATGCCAATGTGAAATAGAAGGAGGTACATTTGGTGCTTTGTATATTATTTCTCAAGCTTACTTGACTATAAATCACCCAACCTTTCTTTTCCTCTCCTCCTTGTCACCCTCTTCTCCTTGTACTTTGTCTCTCTTTCCTTCTTCCCTCCATTTCCTGCCTTCTCTCCTGTCTTTCCCGTCTCTTACCGCTGCATTCCCTCACAGGTTGATTATTCCATCGAGCCTACTGCCGGATCATTTCAGTTGCTAGGTGGAAAACAAATGCGGCCCAGGAGAACAAATGTCCACCACATCCCGTTTCGGGATGTAGCTAACAGAGTCCTGGCCAGTTGACCTGTAAACACGAGCTTTCATTCTCAAGGGGGTGTAGTATGGAAAATGCACGTCCAACTTGCAGCATGTACCCACATAAGCAGTTAAAAGCGTGTTTTTAGTGGCCTCTATGCGTGTGAAGTGTGTGGTCACAATCATATAGACAGGGTCAATAGATTGATTTTTGAGATTATACAGCAGAACCGTAGACCCTCTTTGTACACAGAACTGCTTTGAGAGATGGTTCTTATTGACTGATGCCAGAAACCTCCTTGTATTCTTCCCTGTAAAATATTTCTTTTCCTTTAAACTATCATAGACAACTGCTGGATTATTCTAAAGCTATCTTCCTTTCTACCCACAATTCCGGTTACAGCTGAATAAATTAGAGCACAGCGAATTTTGTACATATTATAAAATAAAATGGAATAATGGGTTTTTTTTGTAATTTACAATAAGATTTCTGCCTATATAAGAAGAGAGTTGAATTTTATAGCTTTTGATTTTTCCAATAATTTAACACATATTTCCTTACTAACATGCATATAAAAATGGATCTCTATGATAAGCAAACTTACCTTTTCATGAAGCAACAATCAAGGAATTGAAATGACAAATAGTTTCATTAAAAATATAAGATTTTGTTTTAAATTTTCAAATGGTGCATAGATTTTTCTGGACTTTAACCAGTAGGTGGCAGTGAACTGAGTTAGCCAAAAAGTTATCTTGATATTTTTATCTTATCCTATTTCATTGCAAAATCTGGTCTGTGTGTGGCCAGAGGGAACCTTCTCGATTACTTAGCAATCCAGCACTTTCTGAAGAATGCTGTCTTTTGTCCATTCTGTTGCTGATGGTTTTCCAAAATTAAACTGGTGGGGTTTGAATGACTGCAAACGTACAATACCATATACAATGATGCTTTAATAATTTTCCAGTGAGTGGAATTATATTTTTATAGCTCACTTCCCCTCATCCTGACAGAAATAAGATCCCCTGAGCAAGCAGGAGGGGGACCACTTGGTATGAGTCAGAGCTTTATAGAAGAATAACCCCCATTCTTCAAGGAAACGTGTCAGCCATCACCAGTAACTTCCTGGTGTAAATCTTTCCAAGATCAAGGGATACATGAGATTCATATTTAATTTTAGGTTTTGACTTTGAAATATAGTTGTTGTATTCAAGCTAAAAATATAAACATGATCTTGACATGACCCAATTTTATAGGTTTTGAACTTTGATTTGGGTTGAGTGACAGCATTTCGTCACATCAGATTTAAAGATACTCACATGTATATACCAATGTAGTTGTGAATAATTCAAACTGCCTGTGTGTATCAACTCACCAGCACACAGATTTCCATGGTGATACGGACAAGAGAAGTCATCCTTCTCACAGTATCTGCCATATACTCTTCCCAGCTTGGTTTTGTGACATAAACATTCCCCACAGATACAGACTCCTCGGCCGCTACAGACAGGTTGATCCTTCTGCAACCTGCAAGTTTCAGAAGGAAACTGGTCTTCATCAAAATGACATTTGCTGTCATCACACTGTGGACACTTGGGATCCAGGGCTGCTTCGGCACACTGTCCCTTACACCCTCTGCAATCCTCACACTGGCAGCTGCAACTTCTGTGTATGTGGACTTTAGTGGTTTCATTGAAACCAATAGCTTTGATTATTGCGTAGTTTTTTCCTCTTGTGACATCACATGCTTTCATCACAACTGTTACATTGAAAAGAACCTAATTTCAAAGAAAAAAAGAAATATATTTACATCCTTTGATACTGATAATATTGTATTTACTAATAATATTTGAATCAACAATGAACATCTTAGAGACACAATATTTATAAATCACACGTGCAGTCAGAACACCCTTTTAATTTTATTTTTTACCCAACTAATTATAATTAAAGTAAGTAAGAATTGCTAGTGGCCTGTAAATCACCATGTGTCCATTTTCCTCAAGAGGCTAGCTCCCCCCCCCACCCAGATAACTGATTTCATAAAAAACTACTGAAACAATGGTTACTTTTTTTTTAATTGGAAATATGGAGTTAGTGAACTTTTGGCATTAGGAACTAATGAACCAAAGTACTAGGCTTTTGCTCTTCTGGTTCAGAACCCTGAGGTATTCATATGGACAATATTATTTATTTATATTCTATTTTGTAGAGGGCAAAGTAAAGGTCCAGAGTTGATCTTTAGCATATACAGGTTGTCTATGGAGGAGAATACAATATTGTCTCTGGTATTACTCGGGAGAAAGAGGCTTTGCTTTTCAGTTCATTACCTCAATACAGACTTACTTTGTTGTACATTGGAGACCTCATTCCAGAACTAAATACTGTACTGGCAAGAGTTAAGAATTCGGTTTTCTTTTCCTCCTAGAACTGCAATTTATTTTACTGACAATTTTTCCCTTATTTTCTAATTCCTTGTTTATTCCTAACATGATTAATTTAACGTCTAGATTTTCCGACTCTCCATCTTTAGGTGCTTTGGCAAATCAGAAGGTTTATACACACAAACAGATGTATGCATATACATATATAACTGACACATTACAGTAATCAAATTCCAATATTAAAATCATGTATTTTCAATTAGAAATTATGTTGCATGAAATAAATGACTTATGCCTCGGCTTTCATGTGCAAGGCATGTGAGTTAGATTTATCACATCAAAATCAGTGTTGGCTTAGACTCAAATTCTTTCTACCTCTAAGGATTTTAAGGATTCGCAGCTATGCAGAATGATATGGTCGCTGCTATTATGACCAGTAGAATAAAACTGCTCCTGGGAGTCAAACTGTTTATACAACTTAGTTGAAGGGCTACAGTGAAAGAAAAACATGTAAGAAGGAAGGCAAATTATTGCTATAAATGTGAGAGTCTTGAAAGACTTTGTTTTTCGGCAGTTAGCTTAGTGTGTTGCATTGCTACAAAATCTCTTCTCTAGCAGAAATAAAAATTTACATCATATAAACTAGTATAATATGTCTTCTGAACAATATCCAAAGAATAATTATAGAGGAAACTACCGAATTAGATGCTTGCAATAATTAATTAAAGATACATGGCTTGTGGGCACAATCACACTACCCACAGCTTATAATGTTCCCACGAGGAAAAATCTATTCTGACTAAAGAGGAGAAAGTGTTCCCTTTGACTTAATCTTAGAACTTTGGGACTTTGAAAACTCCTTTCCAACACAATATGGAATTAAATTAATAAAAGTACAGAACTGTAGAATGAGAAAGAAGAAGGATTGGAAATTTTCTCACGCGGGTCATCTAGGTACAACTGAAATGAGTGATGTTGGGGTAGTAACACCCTCTTTGGTCCCAGGCTTCTCCAAGGATCCCACAATGCATGCTGTGCTCTGCTGGGGCAGTTTTTGGAGAATCATGTTATCACCTGGTCCTGTCTCCTGATAATACTGACACCTGGAGTTCTCCTATTGGAATCCAAACCTTTCTGGTTATTATATAGATAATGTCATCCCCTGTTTGACTGCCTTTAACAAATTTCTTTATCTCATTCTTGAGGCCATCACAAAGTGAAATACTTTAGGATTTCTTAGCCTTTGTCAACTGCCCCATTCTTTCCTCTGGCTACTTACAGTTTTATACTCTGAGAATGAGCAGATTTGAAAATAAAAAACACTTTGTCATTAGTCCAAATACAGATATTGCTTGCTTGAAGGGATGTGTTTTCCTCATTAGACCAATTGTGCCATAAAATATTCTACTACTAATATTTAATAAGCACTTGACACAGTACATATTTATGTTAACTGAAAATTTCAGAGAATACTCTATTTAGTTAAGAAAAAAACTTTGAGAAGCAATAAGGCTACTTTAAAGTTGAAACAAGACTCTTGTACTTAGAGTAAATTTTTTATAGTGGTTTGATTTTTTTTTTTTTTTACAAGAAAGCACACTGAACAGTTTATCTTAAACAAGAAAAACACACCACCACATACTTCGTCATTACTTGTCACGTTTCCACATCCAATTGCGCCTGGCTTTCTGGCCCCATCCGGACAGATGGCAGTGATGTTAAAATAGACACCATGTACTTTGTTTTCCATGTGCACTTTTACTTCTGAAATGAGTTTCTGCAGAAACATTTATTTTTTAAATTACATATTGCAGTGACTTCTAGTATAAACAACAAAGCAGACTTGTGTGCATTATGCCAGTTTAGATTTAATATTTAACTTAATCAAATGTATCTCTGTAAATAAATGAATAAAATGGTGCTTCCTTGTAACAATCCAATTCTATCTAAACTATGTAAGATATACTGAAAGACCATCTGTGTTTAAATGGCTTGTTTTTATTACACATCTATGATTACATATTTTAATCACTATAGAAATATCTCTCTTATCCTAGTGTTGAAATATCTTTCAAAATCATACTATGGATATTTAATGATGAGATTTAAAGATCTATCTTCATAACAAGTGAATTTTGACATTTTACAGCAGAGCACATGGTTTGACAAAAAAATGAAATTTGAATTGAAATGCTTTTGACTACCATGAAAAGCTAGTGGTTTATAAATAAAAAGTTGAGGCATGGTTTTGTGGGGGGAGGCATTTCTAAACTGTGTCTATGCACAGGGATCCCTGGGCAAGCACTGTTGCACAAGGTTCTCTAGGAAGGGCTTAGGATTTTATCAAGTCTCCATGTTTGCCTGCATCTGTAATGTATTTTTTTCAAGCCTTAATTCTAAAGTAGGACTTCTTAGGGGGTATGAAACCATGCTTGTATTTACACCATAATTCACAGGCTCACTCAGCAAACATCTACTACATGGTGCCGTGTACTGGGCACACACTAACTTCTTCCACTACAAACTTCAGTTACAAAGAATACAGCTACTTCGAATATATCCTTTAGGTATGCGTGCATTCAGTCACATAAATCTGAGCCTGGCACATGAAAAAATCCTGAACATAACTAACAGAAATGTGAAATATGCAGCTATTCAAGGAGGATGGGTTGTAGCACGTGGAGGAAAAACTTACAGTGGCTTCTGATTCTTTAGTTAAATATCTGATTTTTTAGTTAAATATTTTTTAGTTAAATCTTTGATAAGGAAATAGGTACTCATTGTTGAATAATTGATCATGAAATTCTGAAAATATATCCTCTAAAGAAGACGATTTCCTCAAGTTCATGAATATTATTTGTGTAGACAAGACTACTTCAGAAACATACACACACACACACACACACACACACACACACTTTTCTCTTGCAATGAGTTTATATACTGCAATCTCAAATAATTCTGGCAAAATAGGGGAAGCTTTCAATGGTGTAAAATGATGTGTATAAGTGTTGATCACCAAGTCAGGACATGCCTCCCATAGTAGCACACTCAACATGCCAGGCTTGCTATTTCTCTAAGATCTCAAACAATTTGGGCCAATGTCTTTGAAGTATCATATGAAGACAAATTTCTACAATATTTTCCATCCTTGGGCTTTCGAATGTAATCATGGTTCTGGTGACATGTTAAGCTTCATCATTTCTGTCTAAAAGGCATTAGGACAGATGCTATTTCATATCCAAGAGGTGTTGGGAGAGACATGATTTGTTTTTGTTGTATATTGCTTCAATGAATTGTGAATTGTTCCTGTTAAAATTCTAAAAGGATTTTGAAGATAATACATGCATGTGAAAAATAACAGAATCTTAAGGAGATTAGCTTAGCCAATGTCAGTTTTGTTGAGTTCACTGATATTGTTCCACTGCAAGCTTATATAGAACATACAGTATGCTAAGTTAGTCACCTATCTGCACAAGGTAAAGAATGTAAGGCCAAACAGTGCTGTCCGCTTTTACTGTTTGAGCCAATGTCTCCTAGCTTCACATCTCATTTTTTATTAAGCGTGCTACAAAGAGTTTAAAAAGCTGGAAGCGATAGTATGTGTTTATAATCTTGGGATTTAGGAGGAGGCTGGGGCGGCAAGCTGAGGAAGGCTACCCTGGGCTTACCAAACAAAGAACAGAACAGAAAAGAAACCAATTTACATATTTTGAAATAATATAATGGAGGTACACTGTAATAATTGAAAAGGATATTCGCATAAACTCTTCAGAACAAACCACTGACGGGGATGATGGGTTTTGATTTTCTTCAATGCAAAATTTCATGGATCTAACCTTTTAAAAAATGTATATGAATGTTTTCTCTGAATATATATAAGTGTGTGTGCAGTGCTGATGGAGGCCAGAAAGCAGAGGTGGAGGCATGATGGATCTCCTGGAACTATAGTTAGTAACTGTTGTGAGCCACCATGTGGGTGCTGGGGACTGTACTTCCATCCTCTGGAAGAACAAGTGTTCTTATCCACTAAGCCATCTCTTCAGCCGTAGGATCTAATTTTTTAGTGAAAGTGAGAGATGTAATTCAACATATCCACGTTCATTTCATTCTATGTAGTTTTCAAACAGGGGGAAAATATCCTCTGCAAAAATCAAACCTAGTAAGACTTATTTGCTTTAAATAATAATATGCTTAAATAATCCCTTCATGTTCTGCCCTGTGTCTGCTTCCAGCCTCCCTGCTTTGAGCCCACATTTGCAAGCAGGTGCTGCCCAAAGACATTAACAAAGCTGCCTAAGGTTTTTCACAGCTCTGTGGCTCTCTCAACACTTTAATTCTACATGTCAGGCAAGCAGGCAGGCAGAAAGTCTGGAGAAGCAAGACTTTATAATGGCCCATAAATCCATGGAAGGATAAAGCGTAATTTTTGATACCCTGTTTAAAAAAAAATCAAAGAAAGAAAGATAAACAAACCATAATACACAGCTGGAAGCAGCTGAGGCATGGAATAACACCTGGCATTTCATCCTGATACCTCTGTCTATTGGCTGTGTGAACTATGGTTAATTAATTTGGTTCTTTGTTCCTACAAATATACAATGGGACTACTAATTGCTGCTTGATTGGTCAGGTGTGTGAATTAAGTGAAGTCATGTATAGAAAGTGATAAACATAAAAATCAGTATTAGCACATTTTAATAGAACTTTTTAATGCAAGAATAATGTTTAAGACCAGATGTTCCCTTAAAACTTTATGCTTCTATTCTTTATAGGACTGATGACAGCATGCAACCAATGACCCAAGAGGACAACATGGAACAGAACTTTGCCTAACTGTTTTTGCTATAAATGATAATTGACTGAACATTACAATGACTGATTATGGAGACCCTTACAAAACCTCCTTAGTAATCTTTATATCCTACAGCGTCCCCTGCAGATTGTTCTTTAAATAACAGCATGGTGGTTTTGTTTTGTTGCTAACTTCATAATGTAGGAAACTCTTTAAATTTTTGCAACAAGCTGGTGACTCACTAAAATTTCAATTTGGAAGGCCACTTAGATGGCTGAGCCAATCTTGGTCACCTGTCCATGGGACAAGTGAGGCACAGAGAACAGAATTGACTCTTTCATGCATCAAACATCATTGCTGGGCTTCCAGGGCTAACCTTAACTCTAAATCCCCAGTCTTAACATTATTTCTGTCATTCCTTGCAAGATTCAGCAATATTGCTTTGTACCTTGACACAAACATCATAGTAAAAGTTGACTTGACAAAAATTGTATAGGCTGTACAAACATACCTTGTAGGCTTCTACTACTAAATTGTTGAGATTTGCAGCTTTGGATTCTATCTCACCAGCAATGGCACCAGGCAAAAGGGGCAGAAGGTCCTGTAAAACACGTGAGTCACAAGTACAAACTATGAAAGTCGTATGGAAGAGTGAATAATCAAGACATTGAACATGTGCAGCTATCTGGAAAGCGAGCCATTCTATGCATGAAAAAAAAAAAAAAAAAAAAAAAGACAAAAACCACAAGCAAGCCAAGAGGGTTGCCAATCCAGAGAACCTAGAAGCATCAGCGTGTGTGGTCTTGTGTTCAAATGAGTATGTGCGTATATCTGAATTACATGACCTCAAATCCAATTAAAGTTAGTTCAGCATTTCCCAAACTTTTTTTTTTTTTTTTTTTTACATGAAAAGAGTTCTGAGGGCAAGTAAGTTAACAAAGTTATATAGTTTGTTTCTCCAACTTAGAGATTCAAAATTCACACTGCCGTATTATTCAGAATAGGCCTACAATTTGCAAAATCTTTAATATTTATATTGGTATTCCTTTTTTTTTTTTTAAGTATCTAAACTCTGTTCCCATGTGACACAGATAAATTTTTAATATAAACACCATTCTGTGGAATGACACCTTGGGACTTGTTGGGTCGATAGAAGGTCTTAGATAAGGTGTGAGCTCCGTGGAGCTGATGGGTTAAGACTCTGGATATCTTTTGAGAGGATGTGATAATGAGCAATGAGTTCAAGACCTACCTGAGAGGAAGCCCTTCTAACCATTGTGAGGAGTGATGGGCTAGGAGTTATAACAAGGAAAGCAGATAGTGAAAACATCCAGAGCTTGTTTTCCTTATTCACTTTTTCTACTTATAAGCACCACCAAGTTCTTCTGTGTGCCTGCCAGATTTAGGCAGGATGGATTTGTCATCTCAAGTCAGAGAGCAATGTAAAATTCGTGATCTTTAAAGTCCTGTATAAAAACTCTCACTGAACACTATCATAACTGTTTTTGAGACAGTTTCAATTCTTAAGGAGTAATTTCACGAAGCGTCATACACACGACACAAAGGAGGTATGGCAAGGTACTGAGAGGTGGGACACCAGCAAACATTTCAGTCGAAGGAACGTTGTTATGGACTATTTCCTCGAGAGAGTGACTTAAAAGTTTTGTACAAAGGATAAGTGAGAACTAAGTGAATAATGAGAGAGAGAGAGTGGCTTCTATGAGGTGGGAGCAGAGCAAGAACCAGGGCACCTAGGAAAGGCACAGCCTGATGAATGTATGCGCACACACAATTAGAAGGGTAGCCAAAAGGATCCTGCAAAGCAGAAAACAGTCTAGGAAATAAGGCCAGAGAGATGGACAGAGGCCATGTGGTTTCCTGTGTCCCATAAGAGACTTCTCTGTTGAAAACAAAGGATGATTTCAATAGAATAGAGAGCATTGTGGATATCCCTGTGATTTCATTGTATTGTCTAGGTATCCAGGTAGAGAATGGGCCTGGGTGGTAGTTCCCAGTGGTATTTTAACCCAGATAAACATAGTTTATATATATATATATATAATGAACCAACAGTAGTGATACTTGCAACTCCGAGGAGAATTTGCCAGGCTTGGAGAGCCCAGTGATTCTTCCTTTGCAGACAATTTAGTTAATAATAAACCTGATTTTGTGTTTTTTCAGTCAGTGGCAGAATGACAAAGGGCGGGCAAACCCTGGTGTCAATAACACAGGCAGAAACAATGAGCACTAGAGAAGCAGGAGGCACAAAAACACAAAAAGCTGCATAGAAATTAAAGGTCAGTTGTTAACCTTAAAGGTTAAGATCCCAGGATTTTGAATCGTTAGAAAACCAGGCAAGCTTTTAAACTCTCTAAATGTTTGTTCAACTTAAAATGAGCATGTTCACAATCCTGCCCTTGTTGAATGAAGCTAAGAGGACTGGGAAAATGTCTGTTTCTAAGCCCAGGGTCTGGAAGATGGTAGTTACTCAGCAAACAGAAGTCGTTTGTGTCGTTATTCTAGTGGTTTGCACCATTCAGGTTGGGTCAGAACTAACTCATTGTGAATGTCGATTTGCTATTATTTAAAAAAATAATCCAGTGATGTATATACACATTTAGGGAAGGGAGGGATTAAAGTTTCATCATAAATTTCAAGCAAAACCAGTGATACACTTAAGGTTGCATTTTCAGATGATAGCATTGCCATTAGGTATGAGTCCAAGTGGTGAAGGAAACCCTAGTTTTGTGGAAGATGAAAATGAGTTTCAGCTTTTTTTTTTTGAGTTGCTCAAAAAGTTGAAGTGGGAGAGAGGGAGGCCAGCAGGCAAAGCAGATGGGCCATTGCAAGAAGTTTAGAATAGAGAGAAGAAGGAAGAAGCAAACATTGTAAAGGAGATGAAGGCTGAGTTAAGAGAGGACAACTGAGGTATCATAGACTCATGGAAACAAGTAATGGAGTATCTTTGAAGAGACACTCTAAGAAGACCGTGAAAGAAAGTAGCGCTACAGGCACAGCACATTCTCTGTTGGGAGTTACATGGCACCTCCAGTTGAACATTGATGCACAACGTTTGCTTTGCTTGTGAGTCTCACATATATCAGAAGAGAACCCCAGAAATGATTTTTATGTACAAGGTATTGGTTGGCTCAGCCACTTCCATGGCTTCTGTTGGTTCTTAGCTTCATGATCTAGACCAAAGCTAGGTGTGTTGGTGCTGTTGAAAAATCAGTGCATCTATAATACAATTCCTACACTCAAGACTCCTAGAAAATCATGGAAGAAGGGGCAGAAGAATGTAAAAAAGAAAGACAAGGATGCCTGCTTCAGATTACTTCTAGATGTGACTGTGAAGCCTTACCCATTAAATCACAGTAATGTGGCTGTCTCAATAAGACCTGAATAATGATATAATGATGATACCATCCAACATACCAACATGGATGGGAGCATTTCCACAAGGCCTCACCCTTAGGTCAAAAGCTATCGGCAATCAAAGCCTACAGGAAGAGGGAAAAAATCTCTTTTCTCTAGGGATTAGTTCTTGACAAGTTTTAGTAAATTATCTAATCCCAAGTCATATATACATGCTTATGTTCTGTCTATATGCAATACATTATGTATATATATATACATATATGGGTATGTATTTAGCAATTATAAGATGTTATTAATATGAGGAGGAGTTGGGAGGCATTTGAGGAATTAAGGAGGAAAAGGGAGGGGGTAGAAATTATTTAAATACAATGATATTGTGAAGTTCTCAAAAAATTAATAAAAAGAAAACAGTTGGTTTTTTCCAGTCTTAGCCCATTTTAAGGACATGGCCATGGTACAAGCAAAACTCTACATATGAAAGGGACAGAGCTGGAGTATGAAATATTTCTTATTTGATGGAAGTTTTCCATTTTTGTTACATTCAGTACTAGCTTAATTGTCAGGCTGTGCCTTTGTGTGTTTAGTACAGTTTTCATACAGTTTTTAATGCCCACATGTCATGGTCCTAGAGTGACACAGACTTAGAATTTTGTGCTTAAATATTAACATAGGATACTATAAAGTTCGCCTTGAGACATTAATAAATTTACATAGCATATTAGAATTCCAGATTCCCCCTCTGAAAACTGCTTTACTTCAACTATCAAAGAGTTTTAACTTTGATGCTGCAGACATGAACATACCTTGTACCAATGAAATTGTTTTCCTTGAACTGCAAAAATGACATTTATGTTGTTGTCTATTAACTTTTCCGAAAGTTGGCCTAGTGATGGATGTTCCTGTAATGAAGAACAGAGCAGGGAGTGAAGCTCAGCAGCTCAGCCTCACACATCTCCAAACTTTTAGTTCGGAGAAACCAAATGACTTAGAATCACAGTGCATTTACTTGCTCAGGACAGTCAAGGAACATTTAAACTCTTTGAAAATACGACACCAATCTCAGTGAAGTTAGGATATCTTACAAGAAGAGCTCCATCAAAATCTACAACTTAGAGAAGAGAGTCAAATCCACACAATGAAGTTAGGATCAGAATCTTGTTAGGTTAATGATCGACTGAAAATGATGTAACTGAAAACGTAATACTCAAAAGTAGAGACCTGCCCCTGACAGTGCATTCGGAAGTGAAACTCAGAAAGCTTTGAATATAAAAATATTTGTTTATTCATATCTATGGTGAATGCGCATATAAATCGATGCACACATTTGTGTATGTATATGTGTGTGCATTCAAACATTTGATTTGACTTGTGACGTAGCATATGTAAATTGTTTAGATATTGAAAACCTTACGACTTTCATTCAGATAACCCAAGCTCTCAGCTCTATCCTCTAACATGTGCATAAGATCCACTTTCTAAAGTTGCCGGTTAAATAGAAAGATGAAAATAGTACATTAAATTAGAAAGATGTATTCAGTAGGTTTTCAAAACTAGAAAGATGTATTCTGGAGGTATTCAAAACTAATAGCACTTAAAGATTTCTACCTTAACTTCTTACGTAGAGTGAACAGTAATGACTCTTAATTTCTTACTATACTTATTTTTGGTTGTATGATACACCGTGAGCCATTTTACCTTGGCAAATAAAATGTGAAAAGCTAAATGTAGCATTTTTGTACGTGATGACTGTTAGAAAGCTAGGGATGAGTTAGAAAAGGAAATAAAGTTTAGTTCAAGGATGAGAACGCAGCTTAGTGGTATGGTTCTTGCCTAGAGCATAAAAGATCCTGGCTTCAATTCTCAGCAATGCCCTCCCACCTTATCATTCCTCCTGGTTGACAACTGCTACTTACTGTTATATAGTAAGGTACAGCCCTGGGATTGATTCTTTCCATAAACATTCATCTAAAACAGTAAGTTCATAATTGGACATCACTTGTTGTGGCCTCTGACTATTCATTGGTGCTAAGTGTGGGAGCAAAAACATTATGTGACTGAGTCTACCTAGCTCCATGGATTTCAAGGTCAAGTTGTTCTGTAGTTTACCAGGTGTCTTCATTAGGGCTTCTGTTGCTGTGAAGATACACCATGACCACAACAACTCTTCTAAAGGAAATTATTCATTGGGTTGGCTTACATTTTCAGAGGGTTAGTTCATTATTATGGTGTGACATGATAGTATGTAGGCAGACATGGTATTGGAGAAGTAGCAGAGTGTCCTCCTTCTTGACTTGCTGTCAACAGGAAATGGACTATTGCACGGGACATCGCTTGAGCATATATGAGACCTCAAAGCTCGCTTTCACAGTGACAGACTTCTCCCAACAAGACCACACCTCCAACATGGCTAAAACTTGTAATAGTACCACTCCTTTTATGGGTCATTTTCTTTGAAACCACCATACCAGGTTGTACTCACCAATGCTAAGTTAACTTAGTTAATATTTCTGTAATATGAAAACTATGTGAATTTAGTAATAAACCTAAATTAACTAGTCTTACTTATAGCCAGTGTTACTGTGGCCTACATTTTAAATATATGCATATGGACATATACAGCCTTGCTTTTAAAAATTCTACTAGGGTAGTAGGTGTGGTCAGTGTTAGAGCATATGCTTAGCACACATGAGGCCCTGGGCTCAACCTGCAGGGGACATCAAAGTAAAACTCTGTCTGTATTTGTTTTTACTAGCTGTATTTAGATGTGATATGAAACCAATTAATTAAAAGGCCCCAAAAGTGTTAACACATGGGTTTGTATAAGAAAAATTCTGCCCAGAGCAATTCTTAGGAATGTAATTTTAAAGTAATAGGAAAAAAAAATATTCCCTAAGTATAAATTCCTTCAGCCAAATTCCTATTCCTGTTTCTAATCAAATACACGACCTTAAAATAGATTTGTGATAGTTTGCGTAACACCAGTTAAGCTACAAGGATTAAGTAAAGAGTTAAGGCAAATCTAGAAACATTGGGAATATTGTTTTAATAGCAACAGTTACTTTAAAAGTATTCTTTTTTTGACAAAAACTCGTAACAGCTTGCCAAGCACTCTTCTTACTTTTTAAAAACATTTCCTCTAGAATAAGAAAAAAAATATCCCATATGTTTTTAAATAGCTTATACTTAATCCACACAGTCAGTCCTTGAAGAACAGTTGAAAATGTGAGCATCTTTAGGAGACTTTTAAATTTCTCTTCTTGTCTACAAACAGGAAGTCACAAATTACATACAATTCAAGTCTAGAACATTTATTCTAGCTGGTCAGAAGCTCATTGAAAAGTTTCATCAGACTACTAAGTTTAAAAGAACATATTTTATTTTACCCCTAGAGAGAAATCTGTTTTAAAAAGAGAAATCTCAAGTACCTTGAGGCAGATTTTTTTTTTAAGGTTATAAATGTCTAACACATGTTTAAATAAACTACTGTTGACAAGTGGCTATTGATTAATGGAATTTCTGAAGCCTCCTCACCTCTCCGCCACGAAGCACATTATCTTTTAAGTATTTTATCTTATATGTCTTTTTTTTTTTTTTTTTTTTTTTCTGCTAGCAGGAGAATGTACTCCCTCTCAGTCAGCTGCCCTGTCCTGGTGATATCATGACTCCTCAAGTCTAGCCCATCCTCCCTCTACCTAACCCAGCATATTGTTTCTCTGAACTCTGAAAATAATTAATGGA
This sequence comes from Phyllotis vaccarum, assembly GCA_033318265.1. NCBI lineage: Eukaryota > Metazoa > Chordata > Mammalia > Rodentia > Cricetidae > Phyllotis > Phyllotis vaccarum. Next base: position 78,239,574 of record JARWLC010000016.1, on the reverse strand, counting down.
GAGAAGGTGCATTTCAAAGGCAAAAGGGGAGAAAGGAAGGAACATGCTGGGTTCACTGCTAAGTAATTAAGCTTGTGGGAAGTGGATTATAAATGTCAGGAGGGAAGAAAGGTTGATGGGAACACTTTCAGTCAGATATCACTGTTTGGGAAGTAAAGTTAAACTATAATAATATGCATAGCCAGGGGGGGACAAAGAAAGTGCTAAAGTATCTTCTTTCTAAGTAAAATTAATTAAGGGATTAAGGTAAGTTAGAGTTTGTAGTACTGAGAACCATAAAAAGATATTGAAAACTTCACTTTTTAGTGAGTTTATGTCTTAAAGGAATGAAACAAAGGAGAAACGGTGTGATAGCAAAAATGTATTTAGAGATGAAAACTTGAAAAATATGCTTGTCTATTCTGCCTCAACAGCCTAGTTTTTAAGTACATGGTAGACAGGGCAAGTTAGGCAGCAGTGGGACTGCCAGCATTTGGGGCTGGATATCAGACTGTTTTGAGAGTATGTCTGTACAGGGTGTCCTCTGCAATACAGTCTGTACAGAGTGTCCTATGCAATAGAGAATGTGAAACATATGTGTCTGACCACCCACTAAAGGATAACACCCCTCCCCCTATCATGATAGCTAAAATGTCTTTGGCATGGAAATATCATTTTAAAATTAAAATATCCTAAAGAGAATCAAGAACCAGTGCTCTGGACAGAGCGATGGATGTTGGCTCTACATCTCCAGCTGTGTGTGCAATTATCAACCCTTAGTTTGGACCTTAAATGTCTCTCAACAGCACATATGGGAGAAGCCCGATCCACACACTGTTAATCTAGGTGGTGAAAGCGGATGCTTTGGCAGGGTTTATTAGAAGCATTCAGGCCACTGGGGCATACCCTGGGAGGAGAATCTGGGCCCCTGGCCTCTTTCCCTCTTTTGCTCCCTGCCACAAAGTAAGTAGTTTTGCCACCACAGTCCTCCAATGCAATGGGGACAAACATTGATGAACCACAAGCTCCCAAACTGTGATTCAAAATAAACCCTCCTTCTTTACAAGCTGATCAAGTAGGTGTCATGGAGAGGGGATGGTGATTATTGTACTACGTGACCACTACACAGTTTTCAGATATCTGAGGTCCTGTTTCCATATGATTAAGGCATATAGAAATACTAGTTTATATTTCTAAGAATTATGGTGATACTGTCTCACATAAATGGACTATTGAATAATAAAAAGGCTTTGCTCTAAGATTCCGTAACTACTAAACCCATTCCAACAGTGAAAAGTGGCCCAGACCTTGATGCCCCACTGAGTGTCATCTACTGCAGGCTCTGCCATGGAACTGAGTGGCATTATGTTAAGTTTCTGTTACCTTATTTACCCAAGAGAATAAAAGTGTCATCCCTACTTCTGGGTTGTGAGGTTGTGCTTCCAAAAGTATAAAGGACAGGCCTCAAAAGGCTACTTAGTGAAAGATCATTTATAATAAGACTGTTGCCAGTAAACACTGTAAGCTCTTACCTGTGCTTTAGTGGATCTGCCTCACTCTTAACTATGTTCCCCTGGCTCCTGAGGTAATTGAATTTGTCTCCTCTGCCTCAGATTGTGACAACTGTATTTATGAAACTCTACTTGGTAAAGAAGGACAAGGACTAACAATCTTTATAAGCTTTAAAAAAAAAAATAGGAATGGATGTTTTCTGCTTAACCGTTTTAACCTAAACATTTAATTTAAGCACAATAGCTTGTCCCATAAACTTGTTAATAAAATTTAGATGTTCTTAAGCTTAGTTTTTAGATATTAGGTTCTACAGAATCAGAACCAGGCTCCTGTGATTCTGGGGTAGGTGATTTCCACATGTACCATTTGCATTCAACTAAGTAGGTATTGTTTGTAGAGATCATTTCCTGGCTACTTTTCTGAGACATGTAGAACATTCAAATTGAGTTTCATAACTTTCATAACTTCAGAAATATTCTCAGCATGTTTGAAGTTTAAAGAAACTAGTACAGTAAACTCCTATCAAGTGTTTTATTAGTTAAAAAAAAATTCCACAAGATGCAACAAAGTTTGTTAAAACTGCATATAGGCTTCCAGCTTTCTCGAAATATTTAAGAGTGCTAAAGAATATGTACTTTTATTAATGTGTCCAGGAAACCTAATGAAAAATGAAAGGATGATTAACACTTTCTGACACAGAAGAGCCAATTTTTAACCAAGAGCAACAAAAATAATTTAAAAAATATCTTTACTAAAAAATTACAAATCATTGCTGAAATGGAATTGTCCGATGTCGATATTAGTTATAACAGCCTTTGTGCTTTGAAATTGTTATAGAAAATCTATTTTAGTAAAAAAGAGCATGGGGATATATGTAATACTTCATAAAATCTTGTTAATTCGTGTAGCTAAGCTATGAATTAAAATAATCAAGTATGTTCTCAAGCTTGCTTTCTTCATTGACAGTCATAATATATATCCCTAAATGTACTTCATGGCCAGTAGAAGTCTTCATAGATTGCATACTAAAAGTGAAGTGTGTGTTAAGCAAAATTGTGTGAGAGGAAGAACTGGAGTGTTGACTATCTTCTATGAAAGAAAGCGTAAGTGTGCCGTAATAGTGAGCCAGCTTCAGCAGTTCTACATTAGTAATCTAAGATGCTGACCCTGTCAGCAGCTACTCTCTTCCACTAGGGGTTCAAGGAGAGGAATGGCAGATGGAACCAGTGGTAGGAAGTTCTGAGGAGGCATGTCAAAGAAGAGTGAAGAATCACTGACTAATGATGGGGCACATAAAAGCTGTGAGGGCCACAGAACACCAAGCACACTAGGGAGCCTATTTGTATTTGTGTGTTCGGGACTGAGAGTTTTATCAGCATCTCAACTTTCCATTGGCCAGGTTCACTCAATGCCTCAACACGTGCTCCTTAGTCTCCTTACAATCTTTTCAAAATTCTTGGCCTTTCCCAGGGTGGGATGAATGGGAAGGCTCTAAATGAGGTTGAGTAATTTGGGAAAGCTGGATGGAGAAACAGAATGAATGTCTAGGCCTTAAGTATTAATCTATCTTTTCCATCATCAATATTTTGTATGACCCTCTCTCCTTTTGGAGAGAATGCAATTCTTTACATTGAGATTATTCCTGTGAGGACTGAAACACTAGGCTACTACTCAAGTTTTATTATGGAATTTTGTTTAATTGGGAAAAAAACACCAGAAAATAGGTTTATTTAATAGTGTGTCATCAATGCCAACAACCTACAAAGAAATTATCTTAAATCTTCTTTTACAATTCAGATAATACCAAGGTATCTAAGTCTATTCTTTTGTAGGTAAGGGCTACAATGTAAGAGTTAGAACTGAATACGCACCAGAAAAACCATTTTCCTATTTGTTTACTTTTTGGTTGAGACACGTTGACAAGGTGGTTAGGAAAACAGATTGAAATGCGGTGAGTCCCAGATCTATGGTTCATTACTTTAGACACTTCCAGTCGTGAAGACTTAATATCTCATACAGATTTGATTTCATTTTTCTAGCCTTTGGTATTTTTTCTAGTAAAAAAGATGATAATGATAACTACTGTATACAGTTGTTGTAACGACACAGTCCACGCTGTATGCAAAGTGTTTGCAAAGGTGTTTTCAGCCAATGGATTCTCATTGTGATTAATGTGGGCTTACACTAGCTTTCCTGAAATTGTTATAACTCAAAAGTATAACTCTGGTCCCCATGATTTAGAAATTGTTATAACTCAAAAGTATAACTCTGGTCCCCATGATTTAGACATACAGCAGACATTTAATCAACCATCTCCCTGTATAAATACAAAAACCAAAGTCTTGGGCCAAGAATTCTAGTATCATTATTGGCATTGTGTGGCAGTGAATCTCACTTAAAATATACCAATATGAGATAAATATTTATTGGTAAACAAATTAACACTCAGTCACGATAACAGGCTACAGCTTAGGAATACACTTGAATAATTGGATGGACGAGCAATGGATGTTGATCCAGTCTCTCAAGAAGGCAGGAACCAATGGGGCACCCCCAAGACCCCAGCAGCCCCTCTTGAAACGGGTTGGCCACTCCCCCTTCAGGAGCCCGGGACCCTAGATAACTGTCTTTTGACCTTATCAGCTGACACCTGAATCCCACCACATCTCCCCCTTTTGTCTTGATTTATTTTTATTTTATGTTCATTGTTGTTTATGTATGTGTCTGTATGAAGGTATCAGATCCCCTGCAACTGGGATTACAGTTGTGAGCTGCCATGTGGGAGCCAGGAATTGAACCCAGGTCCCCCAGAAGAAGAGCCAGTGCTTTTAACCATTGAGCCACCACTCTAGTCCTCCCTGCCCAGACCTTGAGTCAAATTTTCAGTCCATGCCCCTTCCCGCGGTCTACCTCCCAAAGCTGAACACTCTGCCTGTCCTCTGCTTTCTGACAGTGTTTAAAACACAAATGGGACCCCATCCCCCTACGCAGGCAGGCATAGCCTGGCCCCACATTGGGCGCCAGATATGGTGACAAATCTCACTTAAAATATACCGATATAAGAATACAAGATAAATATTTATTGGTAAACAAATTAACACTCACAATAATAGGCTACAGCTTAGGAATATACTTGAATAAATGGATGGATGACCAATGAACATTGATCCAGTCTCTCAAGAAGGTAGGAACCAATGGGCCCCCCAAGATCCAGCAGCCCCTCTTGAAAGGGGTTGGCCATGCCCCCTTCAGGAGCCCAGAAACCTGGATAAGTGTCTTCCGACCTTATCAGCTGATACCTGAATCCCACCACAGCATTGATTTCTGTAGATGAGGCTAGGAAGCAGAGTGGTTTTTTGCTTAACTGATACAAAATTTAGAATTCTACCATAGTAGACGACATGGAAAGAAAAGAGGGTGTTTAAAGAGCAGTTAGCTAGATATATGCCTAGAGATGTGGTCAGGGTAGCCTGAGACACTAAGGACTTCAGAGTAATTCATTGCACGTTTTACATATGGCCATGCAACCAAGAAGTCACCCCAACACACTAGCTCCTTTTGGCTTTGGCCATTGCTGCTAGCAAGGAGAATTTTCAGCAAGAGGATCCTTTAAAATATAGATCTGGCATAAATAAAAGTATTCTTTAAGTTATTATCAAGTACACTTCTGTTTGATTTACCCAATATATCACAGGAATGACATGTGTAAAAAATCATTCCTCTAAATAGATGGAATACTTGCCAGAAATACATTAAAAGGACATGATGCACTGCTTTTTCCTCTGTATCACAAGAACTCAAGTGGTGTTTAAAATCCTACAGAAATTATATCCAAGACTATGAGTTATCCCCACAAGGTTTTAAAATATAACCTAGGTCTAATATCCTGACATTTTATTTTCGCCTAAAGATTCATCCCTGGATGAGCCACAATATCCTTTCAAATATACTGATGAAGAGATGATGTCAGTAACTTGGCAAGACTTCAAAGGAATAACAGGACTTGGGAATTATACCATTGTCATTTCTCCTTTAAAAAGCTTCCCTCTGTCTCAGAATAGAACTGTTCCTCCTGTCTCCTCTTCCATTGCCAAGGAACACATTGGACCTCTACCCTAGATTAAATGAGGCCAAGAAGAAAAAAGCTAGATAAAAAGTGAGCAACTAGAAGTGAAATGTAGTTGCATGGGAGAGAATTAGCAAAGAGAAAGATGCCCCTGGAGTTATTCCAAATCCTGAATTTTAAATATTCTAAGCATTGAATTTATTTATTATAGTTTATTATATTATTTTATTATCTTATTTGAAACAGAATCTGATATACTCAGGTTAGTCTTGCATTTGCTATATAGCTGAAGATGATACTGAATTTTGGATCCCCTTGTTTCTGCCTCTTGGATGCTGGAATTTCAAGCAGGTACCTCCATGCTTTGTTTATGTGGTACTAAGTCAATGGGGCTTGTAAACTGAGAAAACTGTCACCTTTGTTCAAAACATTTGCAAGTAAATAGCTGCCAACATCAGACACATACGATCCTTTGCTTGTCATTAAAAAAAAAAAAAAATCTGCAGTTAGCTAATTCTGGGGAATATATGATGACAAAAGTTGTGTTTAAATACATGATTCAAATTTTATGCTATCCTCCATGAAACAATTCAGACAGGCTTCTTCTAATAAGTAGTCCTACACAAAGGTGTGCAGAGGGAAGATGAGTGGTATAGATACACAGAGCCTGGCTTGTTTTATGCTTTCCCCCCTTGATCTTTATTTGGCTGTATTCTGAAGATTCCTTAAACCGATTCCATTTTTCTTATCACTTCTTATCCTATTTATAGATATCAGCCTCATAGAACTTCACTTATTTCTATAAAACAAAGCAATGTTTTCCCTTCTTTCAAGGTCTTTGAATCACAGGAAAATAATCTCTTGTATTGCTTTATATAAAAATTCTACCTTTTGTACTAGCTTGTCAGCTACCAGACAATGTCAATGTCTTTAGCCATCAACTTCCTTAAGCAGTAATTGCACTGTATTGCACCAAAAGTGTTGATTCCTGGCCCATCTTGGTTCTACATCTTTTTGGGAAATATCCTGGGACAAGAATGGCTGAGTTCACAATGTAAAGTTTCATTTTAGCCCAAAGAGTCAACATAGCTAGGAAGGAACTGTTGCTACATTACCATGGTTGTTGATTTGACGTAGACGTTGTTTTTCAGATGGCAGTTTCCGTCATTCGGTACCACTATGCCTGCCAATTTGCTATCAAGAGCAAGATGTGATGTTTGGTCTGTCATCACCAGCAGCAATCTCTTAGCTTCTTTTCGCCATCCAATATGACTCTTGAAATAAACATGTAATTAGATCTTGTACAATGACATGGCTCTTACTGTGGTCTTTGCCTCAAGTAAACAATATATTCCAGTTGACAAACATTAAGTCAGGCTTGAATAATAGACTGTCTCTAAAATAGCATACCCATGTGTTTGTTTACCCTTTACGCCCTCACTGGTGGAGAAATAAGCTGGATGACATGATGGGAATGGAAGAACAAATTCTTTTTGTTTTTGCTTTTCTCTTGGGGTGTATACAAGCAAAGAGCATCCTCTGTGCTAAATCTTGTCTTTTTTCTATAGGCCTTTGCCAACTTGGCCTGTCTAGTCCAGGATATACCAAAATGAATCTTAATAGCGATAAGAAATAAGATATATATATATATATTAATTTTCCATGCTATTTCTGCTCCATGAACCATAAAACTCTTACACCCTCTGATACATCTGAAAACTTAAACACCCAGCATACAGAACTTCTTACCTCACAGACAGCAGCCTGAAGCATAGCATCAAAACCTCCTTCAGGGGTGTCTATGTTTCCGGAGATCTTTTGTCTGTGGACTGCTTTTTCAAACTCAGTAATATTTTCAGTCAGAGATAGCACATGGATGTATCCATGGGGAGGCATACAGTCTAAATTGTAGTCACTGTGTGGAATAAGAAGTGCAAAGTTTAGTTTTCTATGCTGCCTTAAAATTTTCCAAGTGCTCCTAACAACGAAATTATGTAGTTGCTTTAAGAGAAAAGGAAATTTTTGAAGGGGTAGGGAAATTTTTACAACATAAAAATTTACAAGATTAGAGAATTCAGTGTTGGTGAAACTTGTTTGTGAGCAGAAAATAGAACTGTAAGGTTGGTGTTCAAAATGAAGAAGATTCCATGTGTTTCATGAATACATGATAATGAAGCACTTCAGTTTGCTAATGAACACTGAATTTTTAAGAGGAACATACGAATTTGCAGTGACTTTCTATCACAGATGGCTCTGGAGCTGTTGAGAAACATTTCCAGGGAGGTAGTTTTTGAATTCAGCTCAAATAGCATATTATTTTTTTATTTCTAAAAAGATATCACACTAATTTTGAAAATGATGCTTGTATGGAATTATTAGCAAACACTAAAATGTGTGGGGATGACTTCAATAAACACTCTTGTATTTCAGAAAGAGACTCACTCCTCAGGTGGACTTCTCCTTCTAAGGAGATTGTTCAAATTGGACGTCATGTAGCCCAGGCACTCAGGTTGCAAAGTGAGGAGGCTTCATGAGTTCAGGGTCAGTCTGAACAACAAAGTAACACCTGACCTCAAAATAGCGCAGTGATTGATAAACAAATAACAGCCAGGAGAAGGTAATCTTGTAAAAGATATCCCACCCCCCCCCACACACACACTGTGTATGAATAGTAGTAACTATTTCTGCAAGTTGGAATGTGTAGAGTAAAATTATTTCAACAGTTTATAGAAGTATAAAATATCTTTTAAATCATTTATGCAACAAGAGGTTTACAAAGTCATTTCAACAGGTGACATAAAATGTGCATGCTAGAAATTAGTTTTCTTTACTTAGGGGGCAAGTGCTGATCCCTGGTCTTTGACAAAGCATTACATCACTAACAACATAAATACACAGCATCAGAATACAGTAAGGTGTCCGTGTAGCATTGAGGTGATAAACGCTTTATAATGTGTCAAACCTAAATTCACCAAATTTGGAGCAACCACATAGGAGGCATAAAGAATTTCCAGAGGTATTTATATGCATGCCAACCTCACTGCTGGAAATGCATACAGGGTTGCTAATGATAGGTAAAATATTTTTGTATGACAAGAAGTGAATAAATAATATTTGAAGTAATACATCTTAAAAACCAAGCTCCAGGCAAATACTTCCATAGAGGAACAATGATCCTCCTCACATATATTTTAACTTAATATTTTATTTTAATTTTATCTAATCAGTCTATAAGAACAAACATCATGAGAGCTTTATGAGAAAGATTCTTTTAGTATTCTCCATGTAAAACACTAGATACCTGCACTGATTGTGAATCCTCTCCGGGTGGATGCTAATGTAAGGTGAGACAGTCTTATCCACATAGGAGCCGAAACCAAGACGGAAGTCACGGGAGAAAAATGCCATTTTTCTAGACAAATCATTTCCAACAGAATTCAGTTTTTCTATATTATTGTGCATTGATGCGGACACATCAACCAGATAATAAAGATCCACAGGATATTTCTTCAGAGGACGTATTTTTAACATAAAATTAGCTTCAGCTCCTAATTCAAAGAAAGAAAAACATCACATAGTCTTCATTTACACGTCTTAGATGTCAATAAGTGGCATTTTTAATTGCATCTGGCATGTGCATGTATGTGTGTATATATGTAAGCACACTTGTAACAACCTATGTGTTGAGGTCAGATGACAACTTGCAGAAATCAGAATCAGTTCTGTGCTTGTCTCCTGTGGATCCAAGAAATTGAATTTGGAATGGTCTTGGTGGCTTGCAGAGATACTTTAGTATGCAGCACAGTTATCCTAAGTTTACATATTATCAAGTTACTTTTTTTTTTTTATCACTATGATCCAGTACTGGAGAGAGGTAACTTAAGCAAAGAAAGATTGTTTGGGCTCACAGATCAGATGATACAGCCAATTATCTTGGTGGGAATGGCATGGTAGTTGGTGCAATGGCTTGATGACTCACTTTTTTGCCTCTTTGTAGATCAGGAAGCAGAGTGCTACAGAAGGAAACAGGGTCACTGTGACCCACTCCCCAAGCCATATCCTTCCAAAACAGTGCCAGAAGCTGAGGACCAAGTGTTCAAACACAGGAGCCATGAGGGACATTTCGGATCTAAGCTATAACAATACATTTCCAGACCATTCTAGAGACAATACATCCCCTTCCCCAAACAAAACAAAAAACCAGACCAGCTCAAAATAAATGTAAAAGGAATCATTTACATAACATGCATTGCCCATCATGCTCCAAGAAAAGCACAACTCAAAACAATCAGCAGCATTCTGTCTGAAAAAGGTTCAGGTTGCTGTGCATAGGAAATGGTCTCAGGCAAATCAGAAAGGTGTCTTTTGGTGTTAATTCATTCTTTTGAGGTAAAGTGACTTTAGCAATGGGATGTGAACCCTTTAGTACTTGACAGTGCATGAAGCTCTTTGAGATAATGACTGAACTTTATAAATCAGCTAATGAACTTCCTTTTGGTTAGTGAGTGAGACGGTGAGTTAGAGCAGAAAACCAGGCATGCCATGTTGAAGGTGTGCAGATTATTAATTCAACACATTATTAGTTTAATACATTAGATCAGTAAATGTATGAAGATCACAGAGGCCAGGTATTTTCCTTTTAAAATAATAAATCAAACGCTTTGAAATCATTAAAGAGTCATCCGTGGTGAAGATTTCAATTGGAAAATATTTTCTAGAAATAAATTACAATTTGAATACTTACATAGTCAGTAGTATGATATATTTATGAAAAGATTTGTCTAATCAATGAATTATACCTGTATTTCTTTTAAATTCTTTTACAATTCCAGTGTTATTCAATCTAAACTATCTAACCTATTAAAATAGCGATGCTTACTGGTAGATAAAAGCAAAGATGGGAAAGGAAGGATGTTTGTTTCCAGTTTCCTGCCTGAGTAGGAAGCCCTGTGGATGTAATGCTCCGAGTGTTGCATCTCAGACATTTGAAAGGAAAACTGGGGCAAGCATAACCCAGCCTTATCCACTCTCTGCTCCTCAGGAGCTGGGCTGCCTCCAGAGAGCATTTACTCTGTTTACCTTTTGACTCTGTACTGAAAAGTACCAGTAGAAATGTTCTGTAATTAAACTATAGAATTAAATATAAGATAATATCAGAAAATAGAAACATGGGTTAGCATTTAAAAAATACACAAATTGTGGAGTTTGACTGTAGACTTGGGCATATTGCAAAGGCCTTAGGCATTAGCCATATGGAATTTTTTTATCTTGGTGAATCCTTACAATTTGTAATTTATGGTGACTCTATGTGACATTAAATGAGTCTCTGTGTTTTTACAGATGATGCTACATGTAGCAGATATTCAGCAGATTGTGCATGGAACCCAGAAAAAGTGTAGGTTGCTGACCTCAGTGAAAGGCACAATTTGTAACATCTGCAAACATGTCTTTGGGGGCCTAAGCTACTGAAAGCACTCCAGACAAATGTCAGCCACAAAGGGGACCTGTGCTGACAACACTTATTCACAGCCTAGCCAGCAATATCTCCTTTCACTGGCTCAGTGGAGAAGAAATGGTGCAAAAACCCTGGAGGCTACTGTGACAGGATCCTTGGTTACCTAGATACTCCCCTTCCATACCTGGTCAATTCTCAGCAGGGACTAAGACCTCAATAGGACAAGCTGTCATTTAAAAATAAATCTTTCCATACGTGGGCCTTTTAGTCACTGCACAAGAGAACAGTAATCACTGCTTATGCATTTGAAGACTCCTGAACTACCAGTGAGGTTTTGCAGATTCAGGGTAGATAGTCCTAGACAGGCTGACCCCCAAATCCAAATTTGCTTATTAAGACTGGATCAAGTTTTATGATCTTGAGACATTATCTATAATGTGTCCTCATTTATTAGGCAACTATATGTGTGGGAGAAAAGAGTCAGATATGAGTTTGTAATACTCTAGAGGTAAAGGCAGTAGAGACACTGTCTCGTGACTATATAAATACTGAGTCCCTCTGTAACCTTCACTTGGTTTATATTAGAGTACAGTCAACACAGACCAATAACCAGATGACACCAAAAAGGGTTTGGTTAAGCTGGCTCAGAGAAACGTATGCAAATACACGACGTAAGACCTGGTGGTTAACACAATAGCTTGATGTTAGAGGAACAATGTGAGCTAAGCTATGCTGAGATAGAAGCACTACATTCATATGCTCTAAACAACTGGTATACATTAGCTGATCGAACCATTCTTTGATTAAATGTTGCTAAAGTCTCTTAAGTCCATTATTTATACTCAGCCCAGACAATGTTCTTTGTGCAGTCATAAGTAATTCTACGATGAGATATGTGGAAATTTTATAATATCCAATTCAAAATGACCTATTTGATTAGAGTTGGCACAGCCTAGCCTGGTGTACTCAGATTTGTCTTGCTTCCCAGGACTGCTACCCAAGGAACTATGAGAGTCACAGCAGAACTCTGCCACTGGACCATGGAGCTCCCATATGAAGTGGCAACACCAGGCTCATAGAGCGTTTGTTGATTCTATCTAGTAGTTTAGAACTCGGGGACTAACAGTAGCAGGTAAGGAAGGAAATGATAATTCATCACTCTTGGCCTTTCGTCCAACAAGAATGGCCTCCTGGATGGGCCAAAGACATGGCTCAGTGGGTAAGAGTATTAGCTGCTTTTCCAGGGGACTCATAACTATCTGTAGGTAACTCCAGTCCCAGGGTATCCAACGCCCTCTTCTGGTTTCTGAGGGGACTGTACAAATGGTGCACAAACATATATGCAGGCAAAATATCCCTAAATATAAAAATAATTAAATTAAAAAGAATAGCCTTCTGTGTTTCTAATTGGTGGTAAAATATGATTTGCAATTTTTTTCTAAATAATATTACTTTTTCAGGGTTACAGTGGTTTGAATGAGAATGACCCCCATAGGCTCACATGTTTGAGTACTTGATGCTTAGTCAGTGGAACTGTTTGGGAAAGATTAAAAGGTACGTCATTGTTGGAGAAGATATGTATGTCACTGGGAGCGGGCTTAATGGTCATAGTCACTCAAGTCACGTTGCTGTGGGTGTTAGGATAAAGGGCAATGACTTATTACGATGCTGGCATCTTGCATTACCAATCTCCCAGAGAGGACATCAGAAAATGAGGAGTGAGTTTCTGACTATGCCTCAGTTTTGTTCAGGCCCTTGCTGCTGTGGCACATCCTCTTCCTTGTCTTTACCAGCTTCTGTTTGTAGAGCGCAGGTGAGCATGAAGAATATACTGAGGTGTGTGTTCCCGTGAGTATCCTAATATTGTCAGATTCTCCTGGATGGAGGCCCCCTCATGTGTATGTGTGTGTGTGTGTGTGTGTGTGTGTGTGTGTGTGTGTGTGTGTGTGTGTGTGTGTGTGTGTGTGTGATTTAAATCACATTTTCTAACTAATTTTAGACCCCACCCCCCCACATTAAACAGTCAGACCACTAAACATAGTTGATAGTTAAGGGCAACGATGTTATTTTAGGCAGGACCTTACAGTGTAGCTCAGGTTTGCCTCAAATTCAACTCTTTCTGACTCTCCCCTCCCAGTCTCTCCTGGCTTTTTCTTCATTTTTGCCTTCTCACCTCACTGTCCTTTGGACTCTGGTTTTCTTTTGTTTATTTTTAACTCCGAGTTGTGTGTATCTCTGCCTGCTTAAGGTGCTCACGTAGCCAGTCCTGGCAAATTGAAGCACCTCGCCATCTTGATTCCATCTTAATATTTAAGATGCTTGTAATTCCCCAGAAGTCCTCTGCAAACACACATTTTCATGTCCCACTTATGTTCCCTTTGCCTGCGGTAAGTTAGCCTCCTGTTATTCATGTAATTACTGCTTTAAGACACTCTTCAGAAGCTGCTCCTCCTTGGACCAGGCTGAGCTTCCCTGCCTTGTTTCCCTAGCAACTGGGTCATACCATCATTTTAGTGTTTACCATATAATCATGAGGTCCCATACATGATATCTTTATCTTCTTTCAATTTCTTAAAGTTACTATGAGATAGCTTTACACAGAATACTTAGTTCCATATTTGGCGCACAGTAAATAGCTATGTTAGTAATTATTGCCATTATTTCTACTAGATTCTAAATAACCTCAGGATAATGGCACCTATTTTTTCTTTCTATGAAGTCTCTGGTATCTCTTTATAATTGCAGAAGATCCAAACGATTAATATAACTACAAAATGGGAAAACTATAATTACTGACACATATGAATTTCATGAACACATAAGCAGAAAGGCGGAATTTGTCGGTCCTTGCACTGCAAATATTTTTCTAAAGAGCAGAGCACTTGAAGGATATAGTAACATTTATCAGCAATAAATAATATATAAAATAGAATAACCTGCTGGAAATTAGCATTTAATTGTAAAAATAGGGTCATTGGCTTAGTAGTATGGGAAAGCCAATTACACTCAAAACATAAAGATAAAGATGGTTAGCAATAGCAAGCTTATGAAAGATGTTCAAGAATCCTAGTAATGGTTATGGGAAGGGCAAGAGCAGTAGATAAACCTCAATTCTTCTTATAAACTATATGGAAATTAATACACGTTAAAAATCTAAGCACAATTTTTTACCTTAACACAATGTTACAATTTGAAAATTAAATGTTTGCAAGGGCCCCACATGTTAAATGTCTGATTCAGCCTCCAGTGTGCTGAGTGCCTGAGAAACAATAAACATTTGAGATAGAAGTGGAGCCTAGCTGGATGAACTGAGTTATTGGAGGCATGCCTTTGGGAGGATATTGGGACCCCTGTGTCTTTCTCTTTGCCCCTGACCACTATGCGATGAACAGGACTCATCTTTCTGCCACGATGAACTGTCTCACAGGCCCCAAAACCATGGATGGAAACTGTTATCAGAAACCAAAACAAAGATTTAATTTTCTGAGGTATTTTGTCATAATAACAGAAAACTAATTCACCTAGCAAAAGAAGTATGCTGATTCGTTTGGAGAATCCATGTTTGAACTTAACTGAAATTCGTTCACCTTTGCCGAATATCTTTAACAGTGTTTATGAAGACCTGGAATTGTCACAATAACATCTTGTTTGGGAACATCATATTCTTTTATTTGATTGGACACAGTTGTTCTTAGCAAATGTAGTCTGGTTTGATTTGCTACAGTATTTATTAAGGCTCTGACAGTGAGGTGACGCTGACTCAGTAACTAAGGAGCTGGTAGGCCTGCTGTAAATCTTTCTAAGTCTTTATGTGACACAGGTATAATGTGTTCCTTGAAAGGCTGAATGAGCACAAAGCACTTATAACCATGTGTTTATAGCTAAATATTTAGTATTTCTTATTATTATTATTTATTCCTTTTACTTCTACAGCATTTTTCATTTTTTTAAAGGAAACTGGGAAAATATATGACAAAATTTGTTATATATGGTCCATAATAGTGTAAAATATCATTCCTCATGTATGGATGGGGATACATATTGAGAAATACGTTCTTATGTAAACGGAGTATTTATGTGCATCTATCACACATCTAGAATATACGTTATATATATATATGTATTATGTATATATATATATATTTTCCAACGGAGTATTATTCAATCCTTTATACCCCACAGTTATGGCAAGTCGTGTTTTCACTTTTAATTAGATTCTAGAAACTTTTAAATTTTTCCTTGATTTTGTCCATTACTTGATCATTTAAAGTTATATTTTCATTTTTAATATATATTTTTTTGTTCAAAAGGTTGTTGTTAAATATAACCAACGTTATTCCCCCTCCCTCCCGTCTTCCCAGTCATCCCCCAGTCATCCCCCAGTCATCCCCCAGTCCATTCCTCAGAGAGGGTAAGTACTTGCAGGGTGAGTTGATTTGGTCTGGTATATCCAGTTAAGGTAGAACCAAGTCTCCCCCACCCCCCCACACACATAGTATCAAGGCTAAGCAAGGTGTCCCTCTGTAGGTAATGGATTCTAATAAGGAACACAGGTGAGCCACGGGCCACGTGGCAGACAGATTAATGGAAATGGGTTGAGTTAAGATAAAGGAGCTAGCTAGCAATGTGCCTGAGCTGTAGGCCAAACAGCATAAAGTTAATATAAGCGTCTGAATCATTATGGGGGAACTAAGCAGAAGGGGGCGGCTAAGTAGTCTGGCACTGCAAGTCTGTGGGTCTGGACCTCTGCCCTCCCAGGACCAAGAAAACTATATTGTAACACTCTAAAAAATTCAGTTCATGCACCAGGAACAAGTTCTGGTCCCAATACCAGAGGTTCCATAAACTGCTTATACCATTCAGCTGTCATTGACTTTCAGAGGGACCTAGTTCAGCCCCATACAGGTTCCCCAGCTCTCATTCCAGAGTCAGTGAACTCCCAATAGCTCGGATCAGCTGTCTCTGTGGGTCTCCTCATCATGATCTTGCCCCTTTGCTCATATAATCTCTTCTCCCTCTCTTCGACTCGACTGGGAGCTCGACCCAGTGCTTAGTGTAGATCTCTACGTCTGCTTCCATCTGTTGCTGGATGAAGGTTTTGTAGCTGGAGCTGTGATAGGTTTGGGGAAGGGGGGCATTATTTGTGCCCTGAAACCTAGACCTGGGGGCTGTCCTAGCTGGCCTGGCTGGCTGGTTGGGAGAAGGGTAACTCACCTCTTGTTGCAGTATTTCTTAGCTTATTTTATTTTATCTTCATTTCTTAGTTAGATTTACTAACAATTGATTATTCTTATTGGGCTTTACAGAGAACCAGCTATACTTATATGTCTATTTACATTTTTTACTTTAATGGTGTGTTTCATTATTATTATTTTAAATTTATTAATTTATTCCTTTTTAATTTTATGATTATTTTGCTATTCTCTTGTTTGGATGCTCAGTCCAATTTTTATACATTCTTTTTCAAAGTAAAAGCAAACTTTGCAGATTTTTTAGAACAATTCCAATTACAATCTATACATTTGAATGTATTTTGTTACTTTTACTGTTAGTTTATGACTAGAATTTTGATTGAGTCTTTTGGTGTCATTTCAAAGTTTATAGCACTGGGTCATGAAATAATTTTTACATCCTGTAACTGTTCTCCATGGTTGATTTAATATATTTTATGGACTGTAAAAAATAGCATTTCACTTATGAAATGTTATAAGCTGGATAGTATTTGTAGAGGGGCCTTGGGATGAAATTAGGTTTAGATGAGATCGCTTGAGGGGTGGTACTTTATTAAGGGTTTAATGATCCTCTGAGAAATCAGAGAGTTGCAATCCCCCTCATCCCCATTTCTACGACTTTCCCGCTCAGCTCTGCCACCTGAGGACTCATCAGAAAGTAAACACCTGCAGGCTTCAAGAACCCTCACTAGAAACCAAATCTGTCCACACTTTGTTCTTAGACTTCTGTGACCTTTGAAACGTTAGCCTTTTTGGAACTGTGAGGAAAGACAATTCTATCATTTGTGTCACCGAATGAAAGGCATTGTGTGGTGCAGATAAAAGGATTAAAGCCGTTTACTGGTTAAGCTCAGCTATTTGGCTTTAAGTGATCACACCCACTACTTTCTTTCTTTGCAGATATTGAAGGAGATATTTTTAAGCTCTCCTCTACTGGAGAACTTGTTGAGGTTAAGTGCAGAGTGGCGATGCAGGAATCTGTCGAATTGAAGAGAAGCTTAGGGAATGTACCGTGGTAACCGAGTACCTTCAAATTCAGGTGTGCTCTCGAGTAACCCATGCACACAAGTCAGAAAGCCAAGATATAATGGAGTGTCATGTGTGTTACTGTTAAATGTTAACACAGGAAACAAACAAACACACCCCATAAAGACTCTAGAGGCAAAGGCAGAAAAAATGATGGATGAGAATGCTGTCAAGATATGGAGACTGGGCCTTTTAGAAGTAGTTTAGGAGAGATTAGAAAACCTGAGTTCATGAACCTGTTGTAAAACTAGGTAGAGGAAAAAGCCATTAGAGATAGTTGGACAATTATACCTTTAGAAGGCTGTGGGTGGAGGTGAGAAGTGTAATTATTGGAATGGTAAGGGCAGATTTTAGTGAATACACTGGATTGGGTAAACATTGTCTTTTTTTTCCCAATAGTAGAAGCAAGAACCATATATTCACTAAATGAATAGAACTTCTGTGCTGGCTATGCATCTCTTTACTACTGGTGTTCATATGCTTCCATATTGAGCTGTATTATTATTATATACGGTAAAGACTTATATGGCAAGTTCCAGTTTTAACTGGAAGCTAGGTACATGTGTAGTGAAAGAAGGTAGACTTTGTTTTGCTGGTTAACTAATTAGTCTGAAAAAAATAGTTTTGCATTTAGAGTGGGATGAGAAGCATAGCAAGAATTTTATTATTATTACAAACAAAAACTGACGAAAGAAGACATGGCCACCCAAAGTGAACAAAGAGCTATTTTAAACCAGCCTTCTAGCTCAGTGGTCCATGTCTGTGTGCTTTGACCTCTTGTATTTAGTTCATATAGTGGAATTCTATGTAGCTCGGGGAATGGATGTTTTCCAGAGCTACAACGTGTGTCAGACTATGGGGCACACTGCTATATAAGGGGAGATATCAAAGACATGCACGAGGAAAATACACCTGAATCTCAAAAACCATCTAAAAGCTGTTTATGTAATTATGGTAAGAATGAATGATAATTTTATGTTTTAAAGGTCATAGAAAAGGCTCCAATCACTTAACTAATTAGTATCTCTCACTAACTAGTGAATCATTGCATCATAGAAGTACTTATTGAGAATTTACTCTATTCCAGCACTTTGAGGAATATGGAGAAAGAGGACTAAAATATAAGTTTCCTTTCTGAACTTAGCAGGTATGAACACTTGCTATCGGCTTGACAATGGTCATGCCATCACGGGAACACACCTGCTTGAAGGAGAGAATCAATTCCTGCAAGCTATTCTCTGGTCTGTAGGTACACTGGCATGTGTGTGCCTCTTCATCATCTACCAACTAAATAAACCTAACAAAATGTTCTCTTCTTTTGGAGCTTCATTGGAACCAGAGCACAATTACACCACGGTGTGACTAGACAGTATAATCAGAACAGAGTCATAATAGGTTTATAGTGTGGCCCAGGCCACCAAGTTGAGCTACAAACATGTCAGGAACTGGATCCGTAGTTCCTCGGTCTGAGCTCACTAAGATTTTAACTACAATGCTGTCTGCTGTCATTGCAAACTAACGTCCATCATAGAGTTCTCTGAAAATCACCAAACCTGGATGCAGTTGGATTGAGACTTCTCCTGGTGTCACCTGGGTATTGATCTCATTCTCTCTTGGGATTACTACACGAACAGGCAGGTATTGTACTGAATCAACTGGACAGCCTTTGCTTATCAGATTGGAAACAGTGTCACAACGGTCACTTCTTGATCCACTTGAAACAAAATCCTGTTAAAAAAAAAAAAAAAAAAAAGGAAAATCACTGATGTTTTTAGCAAATCATCTCAGTGAGAACTTAAGAAACCCATACAATGCAAATATTATGAAGGAGACATTTCTCATGAAGAGCAAATTAGGTCATCGCATAAATTAGCTGCATGGTTCTAATAAAAGTATTGGCACACTTGTTAGGAATAAAAGTTTTATTTCTATACTTCATTTAAAAATAAGGGAACAAGTTAGTAAAGAGGAGAAGATTAATCAAGTACTTTAATTGTTGTTGACTGAGTAATTGTAGAATTACATCAGCTTCTTTCTTTCTAAACATCTGACTTTGGAAAAGGCAGATATAAAAAAGAATTAATCAAAGTAGACAATTTATTGTTTCCACATGTATGCCTCATGTTTCCAGGAACACAGCCCGCATGTCTACTGTGTGTTGCTTTATTCAGGAGATGAGAGCCACTCCTTCCAAATCACAAGCCTAATGTGCTGACAGCTTCTCATATAAGGGAATTGGAATTCGAGCTTCTCAGACCAGACCATCAATCTCTGCAGCTTCTTATACACAAATCAGCCTGTGAATAATTGGATAAGACAAAAAAGATGTTTGTGCTGACACGGTGGTAGAAGACTTCAGTTCAGATTCTCCTGATTTTTCATCTAACGCTAAACCTTTCATGATTGTGCAGCATAAGACAGTAGCTACTTGTTTAAGAGCCATCCCAATCCCATACCCTTGGGATTAATGGAATAAGATTAAAAGTTAACTTTTTCTGGCTGAGATAAGAAATGATATATTTTTCACATGATCATACAGGTATTGTAGTGAAAAGTATGGAAATATTTTACTACGGATAGTGTTGGTATAAATTATTTGAGGTAGTTACACGTGAGCTGAATATTTGTTGAGCACTCTTCCCGGTGGTGCTTTTTTTAGTTCAGCATTCTGTCATTTTACCTTTAATTCATATAACTCAGGGAATCTGATCTCAACTTAATTGATCATTCAGTAAAGGACTGCTGAGCAGAGGCTGCAGGACAATAGTTTTCAAAGTGTTCAGGATACAGATCAAGGCAGATAGAGTCTTCTCTATTGAGTTCAGTCACTGAATAGGGAAATATAATTATTATGGAAGTAAAACTTATGGGCCAGAGAATGTCATGTGTTGTGAAGGAAGAGAATTATAAATTTTAAATGGCATGCTGAAAGTGAATTCATTAATTATGAAGAATGCTATCCCCAACATCAGGAATGAGTAGGTAGAACCACAGTGGGTAATATAAGACATTCAATTTTTTTCTACTTTAATTTAGAGCATGACTTGGAAAATTAAAGTCAGTAGGACAAATGTGACCTTTTTCTGTTTTTTACATGGTTTTTATGTGAAAATGCCCCATTTTTAGAAGATGGTAATAGAACAAGGTGAGAAGAATGCTCTGCAGAGGCTGGCAGAAGGTCTTTAAATGCCGATGGTTTACTGTCTGATCTTCACAATATTCCTAATTTATTCCTAATTAGTGTATGTCTCTTGCTGGTGATCCTAACACAATAGAAAGGGGAAAGTCAATGTGCCTTTCTTTCTAATTGAACTTTCCAGGTGTTTGTTACTTGGCATCATGGAAACAAACATTTAAATTTGCCTTGTATTTAATCTTCACCCGGATTTTAACCAGAAGTTTAAAGATCAGAGCCTTTACTTGTATCTAAATTTATACACCTACAACTGCCAGCCAGATGTAGTTTATACACTGCTTGGAGTTCCTCAGAGAAAGGCAGCCAATAACTGCATGTATCACTGTTCCTAGAATGCTTCAGGACAGGAGAACTCTGTGTCTCCCGTTGTGGAGACACAGAGTACACAGGCTTGGTACTTGTTGCATCCCAGCTCATGTGCCATGTGAAGGGCCACGTGCCTTTTCCAGACATGAAGTCTCCAAGATTTCAGATCATGCAATGGAATTAAAATAGAAACAGCTCTAATCTTCCTTTCAGCTGACTAGAGTTTCTGAACTCTGGTGTCAAGAGTGGAAAAAGAAAGGGCGGCCACTTTCCTGTAGCCATACATCAAGCCATATGCTGCTGCGTGACCTTTAAATGTTAAATAGTTTTGCTAACATAGCAAAAAAATCTCGATTATTTTGCAATGTCTGAATCAGAATGGCTGTTTTAGCCCACTGTAAGCACTAAGTCAGAGGAGCATGGCCAACTGGCCAATTAGGTTTGAAAAGGGAAAGAGAAAGAAAATGCTCTTACCCATAGCGCCTTATTTTCCACTTGCAAGAAAAGCAATTTGAGACCACACCCTTTTAATTTCTTGGCAGATTATGTCATTTTAATCTCTTCTTCCCTCATGTTTTACTTTTTCTTCAAGAAAAGTACTGGGGAAATCAGACTCCACATTCACATTTCTGCAGCTAAAATCTGCTGAGAATGAGAGTCCTAGGCTGAAGTCACTGGCTTTTCACCTGTTGCCTCTTCTGGGCATTAGCATAATACTCTGGTTATATAAACAAAATGCATTTCCCCTCTTCTAATGTCTGAATATTTTGGGCTTCCAAAGCCATAAATCTGCTTGGAAACGGAAGGGTCTTGTCTTCTGTCTTTGAACAGTGAGTGCCCTTCACATCCTATATTATGATAACTGAGGTTTCAAGTCGGGCCCACACTGTGACACTGCGATGGCTGTGTTAGCCAAGACAGAAGAAAATTGCTCAAAACAATGTGGTTCTTAACAGTGTTAGCTAGAAACAGGAGTGTTAGCAGGTGATAACAATTAAGTTCTTTCTGTCTCAATTGTTCTTCTAATAGTTTTACTGAGCATGGAAGGAAGGGAAAATAGATTACGGAATGAGAGAATGAAGTGCCATTTAAGAATGCAAGCGGATTGAGTACATGCTGTCTATAATGATTTTTGATAGAGTATTTTTATTGCTTTTTTGAAAATGTGATTCATGCATATAACGCTTTCTGATTGCTATTTCCCCCCTTATTTCCCTCTACCAGTAAAAGCCTTTTCTCAATTCCAATCTATTTGTTTTGTTTTGTGACCTACTGTTTACCCGGTTATTTTTGCTTTATTATCATTTGTGTGTGTGTGTGTGTGTGTGTGTGCTGTGTGTGTATGTGTGTGGTATAAGTGGTGTGTGTGTGTGTGTTGTGTGTGTGTATAAGTGTGTGGTGTGTGTGTGTGTGTAGTATTGTGCTGTGTGTGTATGTGTGTGGTGTGAGTGTGCTGTGTGTGTGTGGTGTGAGTGTGCTGTGTGTGTGTTGTGTGTGTGTGTATAAGTGTGTGGTGTGTGTGTCTGTGTGTGTGTGTCTGTGTGTGTGTATGTGTGTGTGGTGTGTGTGTGTGTGTGGTGTATGCACGTCTATGCGGCTAAGCTTGTCCACACAAGTACATGTGGAGACTAGAAGCTGATGCTTAAATGTCTTTTACCTTTACTTCTCCACCTTACTTTTTGAGATATGGTCTTTTACTGAAGCTTGTGTTTGCAGTTTGAACTAGACTATTTTGCCAGCAAGACCTAGGAATAGGTCTATCTTCACCTCCCAGTATTTGGGTTACATATGTGTGTCTGTCTTCACTTCCCAGTATTTGGGTTACATATGTGTTCCACTACACCTGGCTTTGATATGGGCAATGGGGTCCTTATTGAGTTCTGTGTGCTTGTACAGCTAACACTTCCCCATTGAGTCATCTCCGCAGCTACTGAATCTTTGACTCAGGCAATCTCAGCCCCCTAAATATAAGAATCTATAGTCACAACTCCTATATCTCAAGCAATGTCCTATGCTATATGTTCCTTCATTGTATATTGGTTGAAGTGTGTGGTGAATACAATCAGCATTTCCATTTTAGAGTTAGGAAAAATGATTTAAAAGGATGAAGCAACTTAGTTCACATAGTTGTTTACATAGGATATATAGTTTATAGTTAGAAACTGTTAGAACTAGGGTTTAAATTTAACTCGGCGTCTCCTCAGAGCCTGATCTTTCTAAACTATATGTACTACATTAAACTGTGGTATGTAGACAAAAATAACCTTGCAAATTTTCAGTGCTTTCTCCAAGATCCCTGTCTACAAGTGCAACAGTTGACACAGGTTCCTCTGTCCCTTCAGCACCTCCCCTTTCTTCTGAATTCCTATCCCTTGGCACACCCTCACGTCCCTGCTTCTGTGACCAAACAGATGAGTATTTTCAGAGCTGCCATTTTTTCTTCCCTTTTGTGTCAATCACAGCTGTGAGGAGGAGTGGTCTCTGGGACCCAATGTCACTCTTGGCTGGCTGACAACTAGGCTTTGAAGCATATTTCGGAAAGCTCCCACTGAAGCACTCAGCAGCTAAAGTTGGTTTGACGCAAACAGCGGGACTCTAAGGATCTTCTTAGTGGTGAGTGGATTATTGGCTTAGGGTCAGGAAAACCAGACCACAAAACATTCCTGACAGAGAACCCTACAAGTCAACTCCACATTCAGATGAGTGAAGAAAAGGCATTTCAGAGAATGGCAAGAATCCTGTCTTGTCTTTGGATAACAGAACTTGACCTAAGAAACTCTGGAGTCTTCCTTTTTGTGGCATTGTCTGACAGTATGGGTTGTGGCAAAGCACTTCCTTGTTAATTAATGACATCTGATTTTTCCCTCATGTCAGCCCAGAGCACACAGGAGAACATGAAACTGTCAGCAGAAAAGGTAACTTTCAGATATGGCTACCGTATGTGAATCCCTTGTGTGTTTGCGACCTTATTTATGCACAGAAGAGAGTGATAGCCATCCTCTCTGCTACTTTTCAACTGTCTTTGTCTTCCTGCTTCATGTGTGAAGAGGGGATGAAGAGAGGGTGACAGTGTGATTTGAGTTTAGTTGTTGAGCTAAGTTGGAGAAAGTAAAACTAGAGATTTATGTCCATGTCAGTCAGAAGTCCCAGAAAGTCTGTTGGTTACAATTCCCAGGAGTTGCATAAGTAAGTACAAAACTACCCAGGAAATCTCACAAAGAGATTCAAATTTCGAAGATGGCACCTTGGGAAAGCATTATATGTAAGTATCCCTGATTTAAAATTATTGATTTTCGAAACCTCATAAAACAACTTTTGGGCAAGATAAAAAGAAGTCATTATTTTTTTACTGAGAATTTTGTTGGGATTTGTTTCTCTGCACAGAATGAAAAACATAAACTTTTACCAATAATACTGAATTATTTTCCACCCAACAGGATTTGAATATACACAATGGTTCAGGAATAGGTTCAAGTGTAAAAATAAAGGCATCACAGTTTCCTTAAGAACCCCAAAATTGCTTTACAATGTTAGGAAATCACTTAACTCATGGTATTTCATATAAAAAAGACAAGTAAAATGGACCAAGGAATCATCCTGATTTTCTTTTATAAGCAAGTATTAAGAAAGAAGTCACACTTGGATATAAAATTCTGTGCAAGAATATTATATCAAAGTCTACTGGACTATCAAAAATTATTATATGTACGTCCTAACTTTTTCTGTAGAACAGATGGAAAACATAAAGCGGTTAGCACTTCATGTCAAAATTACCACACTTTTCCTAATAAAAATGTTACACTTGACTTTATATTCAGCCAGATAAGCCACTTTTCCACAGAAAACCGAATAAAATTTTCCTGGTGCTCAGGGTTCTCTTGTTGTTTTCTGATGCATTTTTAACGTATAGAATATTGGAGGAATGAAGGCAAGCTAGAGAGAAAGTTAAAGATAAGAAAAATTCAAAAGTAGTAGCAGAAACACCAAACAAAACAGCACCTCTTGAGCACACCATCCGCATTCTGGACCCAGCTGGAGGCACCTGGCACAGGAGACCACATTTGAAGAGCCACATCTATTGTGTTCTGAAATTCAAGTTAAGAGGAACCATTAGGCTTTTCTTTCAAGGTAGAACGTGTACACAATTTGAAATGCAGTTGTAAAGTGAAATAAGGTCATCTTTTGTTAAAAACAGATGGCATCAGGAATGTATAGTTTCTTGAGGAAGCTTTAACTTGCCCATTGCCATTAACAGACATCTGGATATTTAGCATTTAATTTTCTAAGATCAGGAGAAAGGGGGAGGGTAGAAATGTGACCTTGGTCATATCTGGGGCTTTTATTGTAGATTGTGCTATGTTGCAAGAAGATTCTTTAAAGTTTTGGTTTATTGAAGTAGTACTTTATAATCTCTGAACCAAGCAGGTGATTTTTCTTCTGCTGTTCTTCCTGTAAAAATTATCATATCAACATGTGAAGCTATGCTGAGACATGGTGAGGGGAATTTCTGAGAATTAATCTTGATGGGCATTTAAATCAGTTCTAGTCAAAGGTCTAGTTGCGTTAACATTGATTACTTTGTGTAATACAGAGCTAGACACTGTGGCATGATTCGGTGTTTTAGACAGAATGGCTAAAGTGAGTGAGCCCTTTTAACTAATTCAATGAGGTTTTTAAGACTGGATCACGTTAAGATCATTGATTCCCGTACTGATCTGTATCTGAATAGATAGTTACACCTGAAAGTTGCCTTTACTGAGTTCTTAAGAATAACAATGTTCATTGCTGTAAACATAGACAAATAGATGCTAGTACAGGATGAGAAGGCATCATCTTTTTTTTTTTTGTATTTAGTGGGTCACTTTTTCTATATTTTATGCTTTAACTTGATTTGGACTATAGGCGCTAGAAATTGTGTGGCTCATCCCTTACTCATAAGCACACAGTGAATGGGGTGGACATCAAGACGACAAATCACTTACATTCCAGGTGGAAGAGAATATGCAGATTATGTAGCGAACCGATTTCACCAAATTGCTATGGCATGGTGAGATTCTCTCTACTTTAGAGCAATGGAAAAGAACAAGGGTGGGGATTTTTAATCATTGTTCCTTAGAGATTGTGTCTCTTTACCACCTTAGTTCACATGTATTAATCTGTTTCTCTCCTTAAAAGTGCATTCAGTAGTAAAATGTGTGTACCAATGGACATAATCACACATGACCAAAAGAGTTTACAGGGTATGACCCATCAAATTCCTATTGCAACTTTTCTTCTCTCTTTCAACTTTCCTAACTATTCTCGAATTTAGGGTGAATCAGTTCTGACTTGGATGTGTCACAGCACAGGTGCTGGAGTGGGCAGAGCGAGGGTGGTAACTACAGTAGAGAGGCACTAACTATAGCAAAGTCAGGTTAGTGTGCACCCTCCTCTGACTTCCCGAGGCGGGCTTTGCATTAAGCCTCATACCTCATACACTCTTCCCTAGCACCCTCTCTCACGGTCTATTATTTACTTCCTGTGGATCTTCCTATTCATCTTTGGCTTTAGAGCAGCAACGTGTGTGTGTGTGTGTGTGTGTGTGTGTGTGTGTGTGTGTGTGTGTGTGTGTGTGTGTGTGTGTGTGTGTGTGAGAGAGAGAGAGAGAGAGAGAGAGAGAGAGAGAGAGAGAGAGAGAGAGAGTATTCCAAGAATTCTTCACTGATCTTTCCAGTTCCAGTCTAGATTTCCAAGAACTAAAAATAACTTATGTTTGGGCTCCCTTCACTACCAGCTTGGCAATCTAAATATGGAGACTCCCTATTCCAAATAATCCATCTGGCTTAGTCTGCAAAATATTTAAAAAAAAAAAAAAAAAGAAACCTTATTCTTAAAATATTCAGAAGACAGAGTGACCTTTTCAGTTTTATTTCCAGAAAGAAAACCAAATGGGTCTAGAATTCAGGCACACTGGGGAACTCCTGTCGAATGAGAGTATTCATCTCCAATGCAATGCTTGAGGTGGGGCCTTCAGGGTGTGAATGTGTCTGAGGTTCCTCCCTTGTGAGTGAGACAATAGCCCTTATAGAAGAGGCTTCCCTGCGGTTGCCCCTTTTGCTTCTTTGGTCTCTGTCATGTGAAGATAGAGGACCCCTTACTAGGCATGGAATACCTGCTCCGTTATGATGGATTTCCCAGCCTCCAGAGCTATGACAAAGAAACCTCTTATAAATCACTTAACATCAGATATACTGTTATATCAGCAAGACCTGACTTGACCTTTACGAGTGCTGGCTTTGACCGAACTGGAACATGGGATGACAACTATTTCAGTTTATATTTAAATGGACCTCTGATTCACAGGTAGATCTTTGCATTGCCAGGCAGGATTGCAGAATCCTAGAAGGAAGTATGTACATCCTAGGGCTATGGTCCTTATTACTAATGTTTGTCCAGTTCTGACGTAAGTTTCCATGGGATAAAGATTAAATTAGGCTCCTGCTTCTACAGAATATACGAGACACAACAAATTTACAAGCAAAAATCTTTTTCTTTTCTTTTTATCCTGCCTGGAACTTTGTAGGAGAAGTCATTTTCCTGCCTATGTATTAGACTTATCTAAATGATAGACAGTGAAGAGCTGCAAAAGTCTTCCTAGTGTTCTTATTTTCAAAAAATTCCACAGCCAACCTCTACTCTCCAACTTCAGATACTTAAAGATGATAGTCAAGATGGAACTTGGAACTTGGTCTTGTCAACGCATCAGAGATCCCAGAGCTGACATTGCTCAGGGTCTGCATAACTAGAGAAATGGATTTGGAAGAGACAGACCTGAGGGTTCTGGGGATCTGGGAGAAGGCAGGGAACTGAACCCCATGGGAACAGTGTCAAACATTATTTCTGGACAGTGTTATGGTTACACTTCACAGATATGCTTTGACAGAATTTTAAAAAGTTGATCTTTAGTATAAAAATATCCAAGTTAGAAAAATGCCTAACGTTTAAAAAACATGTTAATTATGGCAATTCTTGTCACCTAGTGGGCAAATTATTGTAATAATTGTTGATCAGCATGTAATATAAATTTTTTCTCTCTCTCACACACACAGTCATACATACATATTTCTTTGAGAAGAGAAATCCTTACAAAGCACACATATCAATGCACAGTGCTGTCTGTATACTCTGACATTTGTCATCAGTCTGAGTCTCTGCTTGGTTCACTGGCTTTCTCATTCCTAATGTAAGAAAGAGGTGGTTTCCTAGCAGCCCAGGGCCCTGCCCTGCCACCTCATTAGAGTGTGGGCTTGAGTTGTTCCTCCTTATCTGTGATTGCAGTATCTGCTTGCTCAACCTTTTGTCCAGAGATGTTGCCTTACACACCCATATTCTTTATATTCTAGGCTTACTTTCTTAGGAAAGACAGTTTTTGTATGGTTTGTAATGAGTACTCTTATGCCACAGGAAGCATTGTGATAATGTTTTATATGATACATTTCCAATTTCACCTTGTGTACCTCTTAGTCACCCTGAACACACAGTCAGTTTTCTATGACAGAAATCAGTAAAAGATTTAATGGCTTATTGCGTTTCTAAATAATTTAATTTCTTGATCAATGAGCAAGTTTTCACCTTATGTTATGAGACAGGAAAGGGCAGATGTGTTGGGGCCACATTGTTAAATGATTACTGAAAACGAAAACAAAAGGAAAAAATAACACCAGGCTTTCATGCAGCTTCCACTTCTCAACATGTGCCTAAAACCTCTATTTCCTCCCTTTAACGAGTAGCCCATGGCCACCTGTTTCTGCAACAGTGCTTTATGGCAAAGCATGCAAACATAGCACACAGTAGGGGACCTGTGATAATGTTATAATAATTGACATTACTAATTATGTGGTGGTCTTTTTATTGACATGTGTACACATACACCTTTATATGTAGGTGTTCAAAGTTCTCAAGAAGGATGATGAGCTATGTTTCAATCTGTAGTAAATGTACCTTGCTGTCTATTCTTAGCATGAAAGTCTCTTAAATTATAAGACGAAAATTTAAACATCAGATAATATAAAATACAAGTAAGTAAAAAAGTTAATGTACTCAGATTAGCTGTTTGAAATGATTATTAAGAGCAAAGGAGGTAAAGAAACATGTACTAATCCAGTCCTGTGAGCAAAAGTCAGGCCCAAGTAGAGGCCAAATTACAGAAGCTCTCTGAGAACACAATCATTTTATTCATGCTTTACTGTGATACATGTAACATGATGACAGAGACTCTCTCTCTATAGAATGATAAGGAACCATTACCCACAGAGGATAGACCAGGAAATTGCTCAGTCCTTTTTGTTTAGATGGTATCACTTACCAATTATTTTGAGACTATTTAATCAGAAGAAGTTAGGTAACTCAAACAAGAACTCTAAGCAAAATATAGCAAACACACCACAACACCCCTCCAAACCAAAAAAGAGAGTGGATGTTTTGGTGTTTAAACCTAGAGCTTTCCCAGATCAAAATCAAATGATCTGACTAAGCGAAGGCTAGAAACAAGAATTCCAGTATTCTTTTCTTTCTGCAAGGATTGTACAATAATTTTTGATGTTATTTACATGATATCTATTGTTACTAGCTGGATTATAAAACAAATAGGATTGTCAGGCATATAGGCTCTGATAATTCCAAACACTTTGTAGTATTGTTTCTGGCCTGTCTGGCCTGTGGTTCCGAACCACAGACCTGCAGTCCCACAGACACAAACAGACACTTTAATTAATTTTATGCTGATTGACCTGGGGCTCAGACATGTAACTTGCTAACACTTTCTTCTTAAACTAACCCGTGACTCTTATCTTGTTCAGCCATGCGGCTCGGTACCTTTTCTCAGAGCAGCATTTCAATTTCTTTCCTCTGCATCTGCTGGCTTCTCATCATGGTGTCTCTGGCTTCTCTGCTTTGCTCTTCTTGTTCCCAGAGTTTTCTTAGTTTTGTAGTCTTGCCCACACTTCCTGTCTGCCTTTGGCCAATTTTCATTTTTATTAAATGAGTAGGCGGGACAATCATTTACAATATAACAACATAATCCCACTACAACGTTTATTCCAGATTCTTCTATCACTCCTAGATAGAATGTTTTGTAAGAAATTGCATTTTTCTGGGCAGTATCTCTCTTCTTTTTCTATTTATTATACAAGCCAGATTATGCTTGGACAATTGCGTAAAGCCTCTTCCTTAAATAAAAGTAAAATCAGCACTCTATTTTGATAACAGTCAAACTAGACACACAGAGTCTGTGTAATCAAGAGCCTTCCCGATACTCCTCATCATATGTCTTGTTACAGTTACCCTCAAGCTACTGACCCCGATTACTGGGGCCTTTTAGCACAGAGATTCAATATACGATGCTGTTTGTTGTACAAACAGAAACAAAGAACAACACCGATGCTTCAGTTATTAGAATCAAGTCACTCCAAGACTTGGGCTGAAGTTTCCTAAAGGTCCCTATAAAACAGGAGGATAGAACTACTTCTCAGGAAAACTGGGTGTGAGCAATAAAAGTCCGTGAGTAGTGTGGATCAAGGGGAGGCAGGAGCACCTCTAAGAAGCAAATTCCTGAAGGAAGATGAGACCAAACAAGTTAGTTTCTGAAACTGAGACTCAGAAAGGGGGCAATGAGAAAATGGCCTGGGTCTTCCCTTGGACTTTAGTATGGACGGCATTTAAACAGTGTAGGCTGGCATTTTTCATTTGCTGATTTATTCATTGGTTAGACTCTAGGCAATAATTTTGCTCTTGGAACTGGAAAGGAAGCAGATAAATTAACTACAATACATGTGTCAGGACTTTAGCTATTAAAATATCTTATGGAACAAACAAATATCTCAGTGATGTTCATTTATAAATAATTAAAAATTTAGTCTTATATGTGTAGTTTGCTCATAAGTTATGGGTTCAGAAGATGCTAGTTTCTAACATCTACAGTGATAGCATCAGCTAGCAGGCTCCTTATCCTCTATTATATCGTTTAACTTGTTTCAAACTTGTAGTAAATAAGCAATCAACTCAAAGCAATGAAGGTGAGTGTCTTTGGAGAAAGCAGCCTTGTTTAAAAGGTCCATCTGCTTCTTTTACTGGTGTGTACATGTGTGAATGTCTGTGCGCAGAAAATCACACACCATCATGTATCTAGAGGGAGTAGAAAGTGCATTCACATTGGCCTTCTTGGTTTGTTTTTGAGGTTGGCAGCTCTGAAGCGATTTTAGAAAGAGAGAAGGTGGTATGATAATTTAATTCTTAGGAGTAGTTGAGGAGAATCTGAAAGAATGAGGTCATTTTAAGAAGAAATGTAGAAATTTCTAGAAAATGGTTTATTGGGAAAGATGGTCAGGGAAGGGCACAGTAGCAGACCCAAAAGCACAAGTGGCATCATAATTCATCCCACCTCGAGGCAAGACCTGACTCTGACTTTAAACCCAGATTAGGGAGGCAGAGGTGAGAGGCCGGCCAGTGAAGGGTGAAGCTGGATTGCAATGGCTTGACCTTGACCTTGAAACTTAGCTCTTTGGAAGGAGAGTAATTATTCTGAGAAGCAGTTATTGGCCCTAAAAACAACAGATCTTAAGGCAGAATGGCAAGAGACCTGAAAGCCTGATGAAAGAAGAACAGATGGAATGTCACCGACATCTGCAATGGTTTGCCCTAGTTACTGATAAACTTAGCTAGTGACCTGCCTTTCCCTTTTAATTACTATCCCCAGGATTTTTAAAGCAACTGGAATGCCACACTTCCCAGCTTCTCTTGCAATGATGATGATTTAATGGATCCAGATTTCAAAGAGTCATCCCAAAGTTGCTTAATCAGTCTTCTGTGAAAGATTCCCCAAAAGGAGCGTTCTGTCTTTCGCCTGTCCTCCTTCTTCGAGCTCGCCACGTCGACATGATGACTGTAGTGGCCATATTCAGTCCAGAGGGAACTTGCCTCAGAAAAGTCAATGCTAAAGATTCAGAGCGAAAAGTCTCACGCCTTTCTATCTGAGTTTGTCTGTATTTGACACCCAGAGCTACACAAGAAGATGAGAATAGACATAGTGTGGTCTTAACCCATCACTTTTAGGAAACCTCTCACTAGTGTATTATTAACACAGCTATTAACGAACAAATTTTCATCTGAGAGTTTAAAAAATTAGAATGGGAGAGAGACAGTGTGTGTGTGTGTGTGTGTGTGAGAGAGAGAGAGAGAGAGAGAGAGAGAGAGAGAGAGAGAGAGAGAGAGAGAGATGTATGATATTATGGTGAACACGGAGGAGAGAGTTTCTCTGCTGCCTTTACATGAGCTTCAGTGACCCAGCTCGGGCTGTGGCAAGTTCTCTTACCCTCTGAGCTCTCTTGCATGCCTACAATATATTTCATTATATCTCTAGTATAGGAGTCTAGTGCCCGGATCCCACTTGGTAAATATACTGTAACGAATAAACAGAATTCAAGGCTAATTTTGAAATTTAATTCCTAGAATTTATAATAGTTTGTGGATGTTTACATTTTAAAATACTGTCTGATATGGGATGTCTTTCTGCATGCTGTGAATAAAGGAACTATCTTGGCCTATGGCAGGTATCTTAGAAGTAGGCAGGGAAATCAGAGCATAGATGGGGAAGGAGGGCAGAGTCAAAAGAGATGTCATTCAGCCACTCAAGAATCCACATGTAAAAGTAACACAAGTAAGCCATGGGTCATGTGGCAAGACAGATTAATGGAGACAGGTTGAATTAAGATGCAGGAGCTAGGTAGCTAGCAATATGCCTGAGTCATAGGCCAAACAGAATGAAATTAATATAAGTGTCTGAGTCATTGTTGGGGGGCTAACCATCAGGTCTGGACCATGGGGCTAGTCGGTCTGGGACTGCAGGTCTTTGGGTCTGGACCACCATCAAAATGGGCCAGAAACCTGTTACTAAGCTGTCTTTTCCCAGATGTATTTTGAATATTTGCTTCTAAAGCACATGATTCTCCAAATTTGTGAAAACAACATATCCTAGTCATTATTTATTTTGAAAATACTTTTATTTTGAAAGTCGTCTGAAAATATAATTTATCTTGAAAATCAAATATGTTTCAAAAGAACTCTATGATGAGATGATACAACTACACTGTCATTTTTAAAATCTCACTCTCATCAGATGCAGAATCACTAAATCTATTCACATTCTTTGATTGCTCAGACCAAAGGCAAACTTCCTTTGGGAAAGGGTTCCTTTCCTACATTTCAAGGGTAAGACTCAACCTTCCCATTATTCAGAAAGTATTTCATGCAATTGTATTAGAAACACAAAGTGGTAAAATGTAATTTTAACTTTGGGCAGGTCATGAATGTAAGAGTGACACTGCATATTCTAGCCATTGGTTCTGCCCTTTTTGGGACAGTCCAAAGTGAGTCAGTTACACTGGGCTTGGATGGCCTAAGTTGCAATGCCAGTTTACAAGAAGAGCCAGTATATCACTATAAGTAACTTTCATTTGTGTTGAAACTGATGGTCACAAGAGGCCTGGTCAGAGGGGATCATAGCAAAAGTTTTCATTATAATTTATTTTTATACATAACAATCAGTTTGAAAGGCTCTGACTGGCGCACCATTAGGTTACTATAATTTACACTTTATCTTTAATCACTTTTTATACTGAACAAGGCACTGGTTAATTAATTACAATTATGGTTATGTCATTGGGATAAACTGGAACTCTCCTGGGAGACTGAGTTAAGAGCAACCTTAATCAGTGATTCTTAACCTGTGGGTCAAGACCATTAGAAAACACATGGTCTTAGTGACTGAGATGCCACTCGGTAGCAAAATTATAGTATGAAGTATCAATGAAAATAATTTCATGGATGAGAGTCATCCCAACATGAGGAACATATTAAATAAAGATTGTAGCATTAGGAAGATTGAGAAGCACTCATCCTAAATTCTGTTTCAGTGGTGAGCAACCAGAAGTGACATCAAACAGTAGTTGGAAGATATGTGAGCCTCTGCTCCCCTAGCTGTCAATGCCTCCGTGCAGGCTGGCCTGGAATGGTAATTTAAGGCCTGGTAAATGCAGAAATCAGATTAAAATTAGATTTATGTTTAAAATTAGATTCTATCAGGATCACACTTCATGTACATCTTGATATATAGTGTTTGATGTGTAAAGCAGATGAGCACACAAAATGAATATTTGTTTTCGTGATGATTACTGTTCCTGTTCATCCCTAAAAGGCCATGAAATTTCTTGAGTGGGCTAAGTTGCCGTTCCACAGACAACAAGGGTAGCTTCGAACAGAATTCAATTTGGTTGTTCACCTGACAAGTGAGTTTGTTTTCTGACACTCACACTCACCTGGTTAAAAAAAAAAAAAAAAAAAAAAAAAAGTGAGACAAACTCAGGAGAAGGGGGTTAGGTCAAGACCATTCATCTCCCAGTACAGCCTTTCACCTGAAGGCTCAGAACTTCAAAAACCATCACCAGCTCAGGACTCAAGGAAGGTTCCAGAGGCCCTCTGAGGTAAATCCTAGTTAAGGCTGCATTTGTCTAACTTGGAAAGTCAATACTAGTCATGTGCTTTGTGTCTTGTTTTAACTGGAACTTTTCCATACATTCCAACTATCCTGTTTATGAGGTACACTCCCTTTCTATAAAGCCAAATATCCACTAGCTTTCCACCCTACAAGTTTTGAAGTTAATATACTGTATCGAATGAGTTCCAGGGGCTTTTCCTATTTTTCTTTCCAATTCTTGGCTTAAAAATAAAACAAAACAAGCAACAACCCAAAACACAAACACAATATTTTTCATGCCAGAAAAATGACTTGGTTAGAGAGGCAAAAGAAAAATGCCCTCTGGCAAGAGGGATGCCTTGTCTGCATTGAATCTTCCAAACCTGGAGTCATACTGCAGGTGTGTACATGACTAAAACCCACAAGCCAAACACCTAAATTGTAAGGAATTCAGTTTGATTGTCTATAAACCTGGTGTGTTTGTCTGTGCGTATGACGACTCCTACCTACATGTTGTTTTAAAGGTGTCTTATTCACCACAGCAAATACCTCACTCAAGTCAAATGTCTGTGAACTTCTGGGCATTCTCCTGTCTCTACATCCCATCTCATCACCACCACAGTAAGATCAGAGACACATATTACCACACATGGATTTTTGTGAATTCTGAGAATCTGAACTCAGGTCCTTATGCTTACGTAGCCATGCTTCTTCTTGGTCTAGGCATTTAGTTTTAAGTAAAATAAACAAGCAAATGATTAAAAGCCTATGTGGATGAAGCCTGGTTAGAAATTGGTTTTCTTCACAGTAAATTTTTCAAATTTCTGGCACTTAAAAATACTGCCACTTAAAAAGTCAAATCTATATTCACCATTGGACACAATTATGGGAAATTAAAACAGTAGTGATTCACCTTCTAATTACCCCATGTCGGGCTCTATACCAAGTTACTGATAATATAAAAATATTTTGAGTGTGACACTACTGTTCTCTGTGTTCTGGATGGTAAGCTAAAATCTAGAGAAGCTAAGTTTCAACCCAAATTCATCCAGCCTAAAGATAGGCGTTGTGGGCAGCTGTGACTACAGAGCACTTCCTGGTGAAGACTGACCCACAAGTAGTTAAGAACACCAGAAAGACAATTTACCCAAAGTAGCACTGCAAGCTCCTGGGTATTAAAGTTATTAATGTTAGTCCTTAACTGATGACTCAGTGACCCCGTGTACCAGAACACATGGCTTAAGGTCGAGCACTCTGTCATTTTTCCTATCATCCACCCTAACCTCATTATCCCACTCTAAAATGAGGATGTTACATTCCACATCAGGTGTTTAGTATTCTCAGTGCCAAAGAACCCCTTAAATGCTTCAGCCCTTTGCAAGATTCATGTTCTTTCTATGCCAGGGTAACTATGAGTTTTAGCTTGAAAGTCCTGGACTGAGCCTCTTGCTGTGGCATGAATCAGGTCTGCTGGCCAATGCTCGGTGTGGGGGAGGGCAGGATCCTTTTTTCAGCTATTTTCCAAACCCCTTGCTAGGAGATGCTCTGAGCAGCTTACTAATTAGGCAGAAACATAAAGTGCTGTTCACAGCGATCTTTCCGGCCTTTCACTTGCTAGCTTCCAGCTCTCCCTGGCAGTCAAATCTGGACCAGGATAGGGACTGGGCTGCTCTTCTGTTACCACTGCTCCTCTGCTCTAGTACTGAACTCTGCTGCCATTCTGCTTGTTGGCTACTCATACATCACAAGCTTTGCTTATCCTCTGAGTTGTAAAAACCCTTTAAAAAGCAGAGTGTGAGCTAATAGGACATGAGTGGTGGTGATCGTGCATCTAGCCTATACTGCTTATGGAACTGTTTTAAGACACAGTTTATAACAGGCAAGATTTATTTTAAAGGGCAGCAAACTCCTGATGCTTTAGCTGCAACACCTGCCCATGATGTTGAGTGAGCATTCACTGTTACCTGTCTGTCTTTAACATTGTAAATTAGAATATTTGTGAAGAATAAAACACATATTTTTTCTCCTGACAGTATACAGAAAAACATGACATTACATGATAATAGCTTTTAAAAAGTAAAATAATGATAGAGACACGAGATCGGTAGTGAAAGCTGAAGGACTGGCTAGATTGTGTAGATGGAAGGGCACAGGCTGGCGCTATATCGGTGGAAGAAATATTGACCTGACCTAGGAGAGAAGTGAGAGAAGAACTATCGTTGGGCCCTGTTAGTACTTTCAAGATGGAAATTTCCAACTGCTTCCTCTCTACTTTCTCACAATTGCACATGCCATCGTTTATGCTATATAATTACTTAAAATTATATACATGTTTATTACAGAGACCGAGTGAAGTTCTGAGGAATGCCTGCCATTGCTATGGGCACAGCCATGTCAAGAACCAATGCCTCAGCCCCACGGTGCTGGCAAAGAGTCCCTGGGTGATGTTCAGAGGGATGGCAAAGCCTTCCTTTGGTCTGAGTGTGAATGTTGACAGGATGTGCAGAAAATCAACACAGCCTTTTCTACTTGAATGTTTATGGCCTTAAGTCAATTCCTCGACAGAGACCTCACCTACAATGATTAACCAAATCTGCCTCCTTGCTCAGCTGTATATAATAACCTGGTCTCCTTTGTTTTTTAACTGAATAACATTGCCTCTTGTTAAGCTAAGTCCAATAACCCTGCTTCTCCTTCAACTGTATATAATAAATAGCATGTGGAGCTTCTTCTGTGATGACTTTCGCACTAGATAGACCAGCTCACGGATCCCAGCTTTTCTCGGTCTGTGTGCCTGCCCTTTTTTCCTTCACTTACTAACCACCCAAATTAGATGAATCATTGGACCCTTGTAGAACACGGCTGTTTATTGTTTATTCTGTTTTCTGCTATCAAAATTATAAACCCAAGAGGAAAAGGCCATGTATGTGTGTGGGGGGGTTGTATACGTGTTTTTCTGTACATGTGTCCTGTGTGTGCAGGCAAGAGATTGGCACTCAGTGTGTTCCTCTGTCACTCTTCACCTTAGTTTTGATATAGACTTTACCATTTCACAGAACTGACTGACAAGGTTTTACTTAGGATCTGCCCATCTTCATAATTCTACCACTGAGACTACATGTGCCACTGTGCTTGGCTTTTATACTGATGCTGGGGAATGAAACTCAGGTCCTGATGCTTGAGCAAGACCATTTTACCCACCGAGCCCTCGCTCCAACCATTCCTTTCGTTTGTCTATTATTGTTCTCTTGCCCTAAGAGTGTCATCTCCTATGGGACAGATATTTTTGTCCATTCTGTTTTCTGCTATCTCCTTGGAGTTTAGAGAAAGAACAGGCACTTTCTAAACAGTACATATTTGTGGAGTGAGTGGATGAATGGGCATCTTCTCTTCATTGATCAAATGCCCTGTGTGTATTCTCTTTCACCATCCCCCACTTCTCTGATTTGTGTTTATTTCTGTGTCATTCATGTAGCTTTTCCCCATCTGTGTCCCCTTTTGTCAATCCATTCAGGAACTCAGTATATTCATCTTGGAGGAGCTTAGCCTGGACACTGTGTTTATTTGTTATGCTCTGCACTACTTCACAGAACACAGATACTGATATTTTCCTTCAGGAGCCATCCCTGAATATGGACTTTTTGATATCCTAAGTCTACTCATTTGCTTAGTTAATACGCATGCTTCCTATTTTACACGCACATCTCACAGTGTAAATGCAGTGCAAGCAAACTGTGCTCTTGGGGTACAGCCTGCACACTCTGAATGGATGGCACTTTTTGATGACTCACTTCATGTTAGTCCTGGACAAACTGTGTCCATATGTACTGAGAAATGAACATCTTTGATGTCTTTCATTAACCCGGGCTGCACACTCTAACACTCAGTAAAAGGGAGGAAAAACTGAAGCCAAGATACAATATTTATGAAGACACCGAGCCTGTCTTCCATCAGAACATAATGCCCTGTATTCTCCCTACAGCTGCCAGGCACCGAGAGTGAAAAGACTCTTCCTCAGGACCAGTGCCTTACCTGTTCACTCAGATCCTCAGGAGCAGTTACCCTGTCTGCAGGCAATGTCTGTAGCAGCCAGACCAAGGTCCCATATACCTCCTGAGTAAGTAAGGTTTTATGACTCAGCTCTAACTGTGAGTTTTGTGACCCTGATAAGATGATAACTGTGAGGCCTTCTTTTCTTAACAACGAACATTTAAATGAGTCCATTGTCAACAGGGGAAAGCATACACATACATTTTAAATAGTTTAAAAGGGAGTCAGGATATGAACAATCAGAATTTGTTAAAATACATTTTCCACGTACCACATGGAATCAGTTTAACTATTTTTCACCTCGTGAGAACTCTGCTAGAATTAGTAAAGGCTGATTGCTTAAAATGCAGAAGTGGTTGAGGATTTAGTTCAAAGAAGAACATCATATCACTGGGAGAAGAGGGGAATGAGCGTATTTCAGGATTTTGGAGTAGTAATGATTTTGATGGCATTTGTCTATGAATTTTCTAGTAATACCCAGTACTATGGAGGGTTTTTTAAAACTGCAGTACTTTCTATGTGAACTTTATGGCATCACAGACAAAGCTGACACAAAACAGAACCTTTATAAGCATGCCACATAAAGGACCAGGCAGGGTGCAGTAGCATCAGATAACAGGAACCTGTCACCTCAGATGGAGACAAAGAGGGGCAAAGCACACTTCCTTGAGAAAGTTCCTGGGCTCTTTATTTTACTGCATGATTGCATCCTCTGGGTCCCAACTACAAGCTGCCTGTGAAAAATCACACCCTATTGCTAGGGCTGGGTCAGGATTGATAACAACCCCATAACAGCATCAGCCTGTTCAGAGACCTGAACTGGTTCCCCCATATTCAAAACCTCACATTCATCTCCGATTGCCTGCCGAGTCCCCTAGGTTCCTATCCAGCTTCCTCTCCAACCTGAGGTCTTTTCTGATTTTGAACCCTGGCCTTTTCCAGGGTTCAAACCTTAGGCTTCTGCTAATGGCTCCAAACTTCCTGTAACGCCACAACCAAATTATATTTGAGTGAGCAATATAGCAACTACTTGATCAATATGACAAGTCTATAGATTTCCTCCCCACCTACTCAGACTCATAGGTCTGTGCAGATATGACTGTTTTTATTACTCCTTTGATCCGGAACACTCTCCTATATTACCAAATAAATGGCACAGTTTACAGGATTCTGTATTTCCACACAGACTTAGAATGTCTACAGCAAATAATCCTAGTCTCATGGATAATCAGAGGCATCCTGAACTTTATGGCATTTTACTTTGGCATGAAAACAATTGAGAGAGAAGATGGGCAAAGGCCTCTTATGACATGAGTTTGCGTGTGATTGGTAAACTCCCCTATATTCTAAGATGCTATGCCAGTCTCCTAGTGCTGATGCTCCATCACCTGTGAAGATCACTAGTTCATGAGGCAGTATCCAGGAACCTAGATTTCTATGACCAGTTCATTTGCACCATTCTGGATGACTTACTAGCACTCTCAAAGCAAGCAAAAGTTAGTATGCACTAGTGAAGGTGAGATCACTGTGACCCAGACTCTTTCTAGGATAGCCATTTACAAGAGTGATATTTGGCTAGAGGAAGGCCTCTAAAAATTAAAATACTTCTGAATTTCTTATGAGTTTTCAAGACATTTAATTCCCTGCTTGCTAATAAATATCTTCAATAAAGATTCTCACACAGAGTGGTGGTTTACAGGCTCTCTGAGATTATAGCAGCTTTACACAATTTGTTGCAATTTGTTGCTAGATGTTCCTTAACATAACACAGAAATACTAGTAACCCACACAGGATCAAGGGTGCCTGTGTTCTGCACATGGGAACTGTGCTGAAGAAAAAGTTAAGCCTAAAGAATTATAATTGTGTAGTGCGTAAGGAAAACAGTTTGCAGACTCTAGACAATAGTTAAGAGGTCTATCTGTGAGGAAGAATGTAAAGTGCAGTAGTTCTGACCAGACATATACAGCCTCTTCAGGAGTTCAGTGAGTAGCAGCACTTGCCTATTTATTCTTCAAAGCCAAACTCATCAATGGGAGGCAGAATGTCTCTCCAAAACCCTCATGTTTGCCTTTTCCATAATGTGCATACACCAGCCTCTGTCTCACCAGATCTGTCACAGATAGTTCAGTCACAAAGAGCAGCAGACTCTGGTATTTGTATTTTGCTGATCTCAAAGAGGACCAGATCAGTCTCGGACTTGTATATGGCCATGTTGCGGACTTAGCCAGGAAATACTAGAACTCCTGCTCCAGATGCCCTGCTCAGCCTTCAGCAAAGCCTGTCCAACCCCCACGAGCCGCTTCCTTTTCTCCCACACTTTCCCAGTCCCATCAGATGGCACTAAGCCCTCTGTGGTCTTAATTCTTCACAAAGCTTCATATGTAGAGCATCCTGCTAACTAATAATGATACTAATATTTAATCCTTATGTTTCTGTCCCAAAGGCCTAGTATTTTGACCATATATGTTAGACATGACCTCTGGATTCTCACTAGAGCTGGCTGGGATTGAAATGCACATTGAAAGGAATATTTTTGTTGTCTGTTTAGTTTGGAAGTTTGGTTTGGTTTGGCTTGGCTTTTCTAGTAGCCTTCCATGAGACAAGGTCTTACTGTGTAGCTTTGGCCGACCTGGAGTGCTCTGTAGACCTAACTGGCTTTGAATTCATAGAGATACTCCTACCTCTGCCTCCAGAGTGCTGGGACTAAAGGTCAACACTAACACACCTGCAGAGTGACTTTTCAAACCCAAACTCAGGATTCTTGGAGCTGATTTCTATCTTGAATGTCCGTTGGGCTTCTTTGCTGTTTTCAGCGTTAACCTTCCAGATAAGCTGTCTTTAGTGTTCATCATTTCTTCAAGGTTGTCTCTTGCAAACAATAACCTTCTTGTTTTAAATTCATTACCAAACTTCAAACCAAACGTACAAAATCCAGCAGAGAAATACCTTGGGAGATATGCCTTGTGCTAAGAGAGACGGGCTCCATCTTTTCTCTGCCAACAATGAAGTTTGCTACAATGACTTCTTTGTTTCTAACTAGAACAGCCAGTTCTACTGCAATCCCAGCCTACCCTACTACTTTCTTGTATTCTTTGTTCTCCAGCAGTCAATGAATACCTTAGATGACTAGGCAAAGCCAGTCTGGCTTCTTAGCTTCTCTCTAACAGGCACTTAGGGAAGACACCCCCAGTTTGGCACTCTGCAAGGTACATTCTGTCAACCTCCTTTTAAATAAAGAAACTAGACTAGATTTAAAAATTAAATCTCTAAATATTCCAAAGCCCCCTTGTAGGATGGAGGTAAACACTCATTCCACAAGGAGTTCCTCTTCTTTCTCTCTCAGTAACTGCCAGAGTGACTGAAGAGTGACATTGAATATACAATCCTCTATGAGATCTGGAAAGATACTTGTTATTCGATTCCAAGGCAAGGTCCTTGGAACTATGCATATAAACAAAGATCAGGTGGCTTAATTTTGCAATAGCATATCTTGAAATAACAGTATAAATCCAAAGTGTCCAAAGCTATTCAAAACATGAAAATATTCCAGTGTACATCTTCTATACCTAGCAAGACATGTTCGGCACAATTCAACATGTTGAACTTTGTCTAATGTTCATCCTTCTGTCTTTATTGTTATTCTTTCTTCCCATGCTTCCAGGCTTACACCCTTACAAGGCCTTTGACTTAACCCAGCCCCCGCCAACTACTTCTACTTCATACTTCACTATTGGACATGAAATATGTTTGGCAACAGTCTAGATCAATCACATTGCACCAATACTTACTTAGAATAACAATGGACTCTTTGAAAAATTAAGTAATATTTTCCAGGCAAAACAAAACAATAATGAAATACTTTGTAAAAAGAGGTAACATTTTTAAACTACTTATATTAATGATAAATGGCTCATCGATAAGATCAGAATAAAAGGCTACTTCTTAAAAGCTTATGTTTTGTTTTAAAGTTGTTAACTTTAAATACTTCAAAATTACCATTCAAAATAAAACATCTTTTAAAGTTATCTTAAGAATATATACATGGGGCAGGAAAGTTTCACAACCTGAGTTCAATACTTGGGACCCACAGGGTAGAAGGGGAGAATGGACTTTCTCAAGTGGTCCTCTGACCTCCATACTCACACCATGGCATAGGTCACTACACACATACACATGTACATATAGATACCCACAATAAAAATGCAGAGCTTCTTTAAATTTAATAAACATTGAAGAATACACATGGTAAGACCCTTATAATTTATTTTGTAATTTTCTGTCAATGATTTTCATTTTAATTCCTACATCAATTTGGGCTTTTAAAATGAACTCAGTGAGATAATTTGAATATGTCTGTTTAGTGTCATAGAACTGACTCTTGCTCTTACTGAAAGGAGGGCTCACTTTAACTCGTGTATTAAACCACACTGGATTCCAGTTTTACTTTGACTACGGTTTCGTTTGGCTGCAAATTCTGCTGATTTACTGACTGCAAATGTCAAAATAAGGTGACATCAACAGTGAGTTTTGAAGTGGAAAATAGTTCCTTTGCTTCACAAAAGTAGTATGACAATTACTATATTTTCATTCTCTTATGGATATTAACTGTATGCCAGCTGGATAATTTAGCTTATTCACGTGAATAAAAAGGTCTTTCTTGTGATGTTTTAAATTAATAACAGGAAATAAAAGGGAAAGCTAATTGAAAAATATACATTGCACAAGCTCTCACAGGTACACTATTTGCAAGAGGGTAGAACTTAGTTCACATCTTGAAGTTCACTGAAAGTAGGGAAATATAAAAGCCTTTTGATGTGAAAGAGTCCTTTTGCACTTTACTGTTCTTGTCGGTTCCCCTCTCCAGTAATATTTAAACTATTAGCCAAGTCTGTTCTAACTATTCAAGGCCAAGGCCAGAGTACAAACAGCAATGGGCATAATAAGCCAAGTATTTAACGCTTGCAAACTAGAATAAGATATAATTAAATCAAAGAAGTTCATTGTGGTTTGGATATGAAATGTTTCTTTAAGGCTCACATGCTAAAGGCTTGGTCCTTAACGCAACAGTTCAGAGGTGAGAATCTGAGTAATGATTGGATCACGAGGGTTCTAATATCAATGGGCTAATCCACGGAAGTATTCGTATCTGAATGAACCATTGAGAGGCAGAGCCTATTTGGAGGAAGTAGGTCACTTGTTCTTGAAAAAAAGGCAGATCTTGTTCCTATCCATTTTCCAAGAGCATTCTCCCCTCCTTCTCTTTCCACCTCTCACCCTGAATCATGGCTACCGGGAGGTGAGCACTTTCCTCTGCTGCAGACTTCCACTACTGTGGTAGGCAGCCTCAGGGTGTCTGAATAGATGAAGACAGCCAACTACCAACTGAAACCGCTGGAGCCTTAAGGCAGATTCAATCTTTCCACCCTGCAGTTTATTTCACCAAAGGTATTTTATCAAAGTGGTGCAAAGTTAACGGAATTTTATCTTCTTGTTGGGAACTTGGCAGTGTATGAAGTTCTCAAATCTCCAGTCCAGGATTCATCTTTTTCCCCCCCTCCCAGGCCTAGAATCAATCTTCAATGCCAAGAGGCGGCCATTTACCTGCATGGAGACTTCAGCCTCTGAGTCTCTCTGTATTACTCCTCTGGCATCAGCCACATTTGACTATGTTTGTCTTGAGATTGGCACAGAAGCAGATATCCATGGAAAGAAGGTCTGAAAAGCGGGTTATGGCTATTAGGTCAAGAATTTTAGGAATAATCTAGAAGTGACTGACAGACAGAAGGACACCTTCCACAGACTATTTATGCCTGCTTGAGGAATAACCAGAAGAGACTAGAACTAGGTCTCATTGGGTCAGGGAGGAGCTCCACTCCCCTCTAGGTGGCAGTCTACGATGGTATTTCGCAGTACTGAGTCAAAACTACCTCTAAATTCTTTTTCCATTACTTATTAGCTAAGAGGACTTTCAAAAGTTATCATGTAACTTCTCCCAGCTCAGAGAATTATAACAATAAGGAGATAGTAAAATTTCACATCACACGCACAGGCCTCCTGCCCCGTAGAAAGCCTTCAAAAATCTTCACTATTCTTACTCTTAGCTTGAAAGCTCAGTGTA
The DNA here is from genome assembly GCA_033318265.1 of Phyllotis vaccarum. NCBI lineage: Eukaryota > Metazoa > Chordata > Mammalia > Rodentia > Cricetidae > Phyllotis > Phyllotis vaccarum. The sequence continues at coordinate 78,195,127 of JARWLC010000016.1, read as the reverse complement.
GTGCTTGCTTTGACCTCAGAGGTTTAATAAAAGCCTGGATAGTGAGAATCATTGGTGTATTTATTATTTTTTGTACTCTTCTTTTTTATACTCATCGTATCAATCATTGAGGTGTGACAGAAATTATTAAGGAAGAGCAAGCATAACTAAAATCATTAGAATATAGAGTCTTAGCTTTTGATGGAGGTAAAGATTTGCCCCCAAAGCCTAAGAGACTGCTTTCTGGGGTGGACTCGGAATGGAAAATGAACAACCCCACTTTCAGAAGAAACTTTCATTCTGTAGGTTCATGTAAGGCTAGAAAGTGAGTGGGAATTAGTTGTTTGGCTGCCTCATTTGAAAACTGCTAAACATTCTTGCATTCTTCAATGTGATTTATTTCAAATGATTTATTAGACCTACTGTGTGCCAGGCTCTGGTTACAGAATCATCAGGTACAGTGTATCCTGTCAAGAAGATCATGGATGGTAGCGGAGATGGGACATAAACAAGGCAGAGAACATTGGACTTTTGGTTTTCTGGAGGGGATTTGTATGTCACCCAACTGAGGAGCCTGAAAGCAATGGAAAGCCAATGTAGATTCTAAGTAGAAAATGTATACAAAAGCCATAAAAATGTGATTGCTTCAGGAACCCTTGTAGTGAAGGCCCACTCAGGCTTTCTCTACCTACTGAGAAAGGTGGGGCCACTTTTGAGAAGTCATTATGAACAAAAATCTCCATGTTGAGAAACAGGTGAAGAATCCCCATTGCCATTTAATCTTTTATTCAGTATCAACCTTCATTTTATTTTTATCTTATCTGGTATTGAATACTGCATGAATTCTAGTTGGTTTTAATGCAAACTCAGAGTCAGATATTGGGGAAAAACTGGAATATCAGAGAGCGGAAACAGACCACAGTCAATTCTCACCCAGCCAACTTCTCAGGCCAAACACCATAAAAGCTATCTTCATGATTCATCTTCAAGATTCCTCCACTTGGCTGTTTCTTCTGCAGAAAGCCTGAATGTCTGTCTATGCCTGCCTTAAATATCTTCTCCACCCAGTTGTTTCACTTCGGGTTCAACTCTGCATCATAATCCTAGAGTTAGGATTAAAGATGTGAGATACTACTGTTTTGTTTTTAGGCTTTGAACTCACAGAAATACAGAAAGATCTCTGTCTCCTGAGTGATGGGATTAAAAGATAAATCACCACTCCATCATTCCCATGCTGGGATTAAAGGCTCGAGTTACCACTTTGTCATCCCTGTGTTGGGATTAAAGGCATGAGTTACCACCCTCTGACCCTCATGGCTTGACTGTGGGCGATTCTGTTCTCTGATATTTCAGGCTGATTTTATTAAATATAAAATATAACACCACAATCAGCCTCTTATCTGTTGCCTTGTTGCCCTCTCATTCATTAAAAATGTTCTTTTCAAAAAAGAAAATGTACTAAGTGAATCTTTAAAAAAACCAAAGCAGTGTGTTCTTCAATACTCCCCCCCCACAACACACCCCTTAGATACACATGCATACTTAGGCTTTTCTTCCTTAACTGTAAGGCAAATCTCTTGAAGCAGGCCTTTGTTCTGCTATGTGTTCCCAATGCTTAAAACAGAGCTGTGGTTCTCTCAGTATTCAACCTGTCTGAAGAGAGCAGAGCAGCATGTGCCTTGAGCCTAGCATGTACTGAAATGCCAGGCTCTGAGTGACCCATCTTGCCAGACGTGAAGAATTGCTGAAAAAATCATTAACAGTCAATGGAATGTCCAAGTTAGTGAGTGTGAATGTGCATGGGGTGGGAGAGATATGATTATACAAAATAATGGGATTCAGCACTTCCCTAATCTAAAGGCATGGCCTCTGGGCCAGTGCAGTTTTGGGTTCACTATGAGCTTCAAAACTATAGCCTTAAGGCAAGGCCAGGGACAGTTTAAAGTCCTGGTCTCTGGAAACAACCCTCTTTCTGCTTCTCCACTGCCTAGAAGAAAGATTCTTTCTCCATTGTCTGCATTTATATTGTAAGTTGTTTGAATAAATATTGACTCTCATCATAAATCTCCTTGTGATAATTAATTGGGCTTATTAATTAGGTCACGTTTGGTGCCACACTGTACCCCACTGGCTGTAAGCAGTTAGATGCATGATCAGGTCTGAGTTGGTCAATAGTCTGACCACATCCACATCATAGATTTGTCCCTGTAAGTACTTTTGATTATCTGAGGCACTCATTCTTTTCCTTCTTATCATTTTCCCCCTGATTGCAACTTTTACACATTAGTGACTGGAAAGCCAAGTGACAACAAGGAAGCTGACTTTACCACAGGGTGTTCCCCAGTAACCACCTGGTTTTTCTTCCTTTGTCACTCATACACGAGAAACCTTTCCACAGTGATGTGTCCATGAGATGACCTGGGGATAACTGGGAGCTTCCCCAGGATGCATGTTTTGAAAGATACCATGATTCTAAAATCAAAATCTTTTCACAATGATTACCCCTTACAGGCAGCATAGTCTTGCAATATGGAGATGGCCAAGGACTCACCAAGTGGGGCATTGTGACAGACATGAGTGCATAATACCCAGAAATTTCCTTAAAAAATTGTGAAACCATATAAAGTAATTCAAATCCTGGCTCTCCTCATACTGGCTATGTATATACACATTGTTCATCTCCCCCTGTGTCAATGCTCCTTTCAAAAGTAGGGATTTTGAATCCACTTTTCTCACAATGTGTTACAAAGATTAAGTGAATGCACTAAATCATTTAGAGGAAGGTATAGGAGAGATTGACAGCTCAAATGACAAACATATCTTTACTTTTCTTGAGAAAAGATTTCTCTGTGTAGCCCTGGCTGTCCTGGAACTCTCTCTGTAGACCTAGCTGGCTTCAAACTCAGGGACACTCGCCTGTCCACTTCCAAGTGTTGGGATTAAAGGTGTGCACCACCACTACCTTGCAACAAACATATCTTTAAGATACCATTTTTAAATATTTTGATTGGGTAGCCTTCATACTTAGTATTTAGCTGCATAAGTCAAATAAATTATTATAAAGTGTTTTTTATTTATTTTGTGATAAGCTAGTATATAATTCAGAGAATGTATTATAAAATTGGGGAAACTTCACGGGACTTCATAGTTGTTGACAACACTTGACAGGCATCACATTGCACAGAAACAGAAGCTAGAGTTTTGAGAGCAAGAATGACTGAGCGAATTTAGGAACATTGGGGAAAAGTTGTTTGGTTATTTGGTGGAGTCTCAAAAGTATGATATCTTTATATCCAGTTTGGCAAGGTAAGATTTTAGTATATCATAATAATTTTTATATCAGTTTTTATATTATAGAGTTATCACAACAGGAACAAGATGGGCTCTGCAGTGACAGCAGAGACATAGAATAGGCATCATTATGGAAGATGGTGTGGCCATTTCTTCTTGGAAAGCCCAGATAAAGATTCACCAAAGGCAATTGATTAAGTTTCAAGGAAACTGGTTAATGTCTATAGAGGGTTAGAACTATCTGTTAAAGTTTAAAAGCTTAAATCAAAACAGGGCCTTCCACTCCAGTAGTCCATAAAAGGGCTCAAGGGAGGCTGTCTGTGAGCAAAGTGAGGAATTTTACACCACACTATTTATACCTATCTTTACCAGATTCAACTGGTGGAAGTCCGAAAGTCTGTAAATGTAAAGAACAAAGACAAGATTACTTCACACACTATGTTTTCTGCAAGACAGTTTTATTTAAAATAGCAGAATGCAAAAATTGAGAAATATAATGTTTTACATCGTGATACTCCTTAACTCTCAAAAGATACTCAGTAGAGTGAAACCTACACTTATCTTGATTGCTTATTCTAATATTAGTTGAAAGTTTCCCTTTCTTCTATAAACCCTATTTGTTGATTGTTCTTGACTTATTTCGATGCCACCTGATTTTTAAGTTTACAATGAAGACAAAATTATCTTGACAGACATATATTCACAAGTAAATAATATTATATATTTTAAATTTAAAAAATGATCATCTACAATGATTATCTGTCAAATAGAAATTCTCCTCCCTAGTCGGTTTTCCTTACTTTTAAGATTCTCGACATTGGCTCTATTACCTGAACATAGTTCTTCAAAATAAAAAGTTAGGATATGGGATTATTTCAGGTTTTTGTTTGATTTTTATTTTTGAAATCGGAGTTCCCTTCCCCCAGTCAGAAAACTGTATTACCTCCACAACTTTTCCTCTTATTTTTACAAATGTTGAAAGACCTTTTTCTCTGGAAGAACACTGTTTTCTATTAAAAACATCAGTACTCGACTTTGAAGTACACCTATTTGTTACATAAAGAGAAACTGAGTCACTTCTGCCTTGAAATGAACAAGGACTCATTGGAGACTTAATCTAGAAAAAAAACATATTTTTACTTTACTACTTTGACTCTCCTGCAAGTGTGTGTAGGAATGTACGTATAAATGCATATATATGGTGTTTTTCAGAAAAAGAGAAAATGCTTCCTACCATGAGCAGTATTCTAGTTGTGGAATTGGAAAGAGAGGATAACAAACTAGCTGATGTGTACTATAACACAGGGTGCTAGGGTAACATAAAAGATGCAGAAAGCACGTACAGTTAGACCCATAGGAAACACAGAGATACCCTCTCTGATAGGGTCTTCTAGACACTGAGAAGGGGGTGAGAAAGCAGTAATACAGCTCAGGCAGGAGCATTCCTGGGGCAAGGCATAGAGCAATGCCTTGTGCCTCCACAGACAGCAGGGATCAGTGTTTCTAGAACCAAATAAGAGAGGAACAGATAAGTGATCCATTTTTTAGCTCTTGTAGAGTCTAAAACTAAAACTCGGGCTTTAACTCAAGATGGATAAAAACTATGGAGAGTTCCAAGTGGAGGAGTGACAAGAGACGATGTGTATTTTACAGCAGAGGTGGGATGCCGTGAAGATGGGAAGATGATGTGTGAGGCAGTAGAGTTTGTGATGGACTGTGAAATATGACAGAAACAGACAATCAAGGATGCAACTAAGGGTCAGTCTGAACCTCCCAAGAGTCTGGCTCATCAGTAAATGAATTGTCAGAAGCTGAAAGGGCAAGTTTGGGGGAGAAAATTAGGCATTTGATTTTGAATATATTGGGATCAATTTTGTCTTTAGATACACACAGTATAAAACCCCAAAGCTGGATCAATTCACTTGTGATCTCTGTATTGATAAGAGAAATGAGGACAGAATTCTGGAGCCACTGTTGCTGTTGATGTTTGTAGGGTGAACAAGAATAAAATTCAGAGATGTAGAAAGAGGCCTAAGAAGCTGACTTGTGAGTGAACAGTATCAACTTCTTAATAGTTGGATTAGATGTCAGATTTGACAACTGGGCCGCTACCAGATCTTAGCTGAACCGAACCATAACACGATAAATAAATTCTTCCCCACAAGGCTTCAATATGGTGAGATGAAGCACTGGAGAAAACAAGCATGGTGACTCTTTCAACAGAAGGTAAATTTTAAAAATCATATCAGCTACTCATTTTGCATATAAGGCAATCATCATAGATGACTTCTAAGTAGACTCCAAAGTGTCCCTGTTGTCTAAAGATAGAATTAATATGGACATGTTTTATGAAAGTAACATAGAAGACTGAACTTTTCCCAAATGAAGCCTTGATTCTCTTAAGTAGCCTTTTGTTCTAAATTAGCTAAAAAATTTTAGCGGTTTAGTGAGATGATCCAGTGGTTAACACACTTGCATGTCAGGTATTTAGGTCCCAGAAGTCCACATACATGCTGACCTGTTTGTAATTCAAGTCTCAGAAGATGAAGACAGAATCCCTAGAAACAAGCTAGCTAGCAAGATTAGCCATATCACTGAATTCTTGGTTTGACTTGGTTTGATTGACTCTGCTTCAATCAATAACGTGAAAGAACTACTTAGGATGTTTCTGACATCGATATCTAGCTTCTGCGTGCATATGCACCCAGATGCATTCATTCATACCTATACACATATGCACTCCCACACATGCAAAAACAAGGCTGTGAATCTGTGCATGAGTATATGCATTCACACACAGGCACACACACTAAAAAAATCTGAGGGAGAGAGTATTCAAAGAATACTTGATATGATTAAATCTCTTTGAGGAAATATCATGCTGCTGTCACAAGCAATGCTCATTTTGCTGGTTGATTTTAATGGAAAAGAATAAGCAGCTGATAGAACAATAAACAGAAGAGTAAATCTCATTGCAATTATAGTTACCACTTGTTAAAGAAATTGTGAGTTTTGAAATGTGTCATTTTTCTATTCTGTGTGTTTAGGTAACAGATTATTTTAAGCTTTTAAAATTAGCAAATGTAGAAATAAAGTATCTCTATGATGACTATTCAAATACTAATTTTTTTATTTAATGGCAAACTATTAGTAACCACTTTTTTAGTGTTGGTGCTGATAACTTTAATTGTCTCTGATCCTTACTAGTTTCTGTGAGGAAAAGCTAAAAAGAAATGGGAGTAACGTTTCCTACATAAGAAATCTTTGCATCTCATTCATATCATGTTCCACCTACTGTATTCAGCCACCCTCAGATCCCTCTGCTCACATTACTAAAAGTCTAAAGAATTTGTATAAATTGTACTTTAAAAACTAGAGCCAACATGATGTGCTTCTTGTATAGCTTAAAGTCTTTTTTGTATAGCTTTGATGCCCTCAACATTTTCTTGGTGTAAACTACTGGGCACTGGGGAAAAGATTTCTTTTGTAACTGATACCTAAATTTCTATTCTGCTGTAAGCATTCAATTTGCACAGTAGAGACCTGTAATTTAAGACTTGTAGCTGTATCACAAAGTACAGCTGTTTATACTGATCTCTAATTTGCTGAGTGGTACTGGCTGTAATTTAATTTTTTTTTTTCATGTTTGTAACTACCATGCAAGTCAGTATCAGAAGCCTTTATATATTGACAGAGACTGGGAAAAAGATGCCTTGTTTTGCTTTCAGATAAGCATTCACTTTTCAGGTCAGCAGGTGCAGGGCAGCCCATTCATAATGCTTGCTTCCGATCAATAATAGTCACTGGATGGAAATATCTTACTATTATAAAGTAATCCAACTTTGCAAGCACAATACACTTTTAAAACTTCTATTATTAGCTAATGTTAAAGGTGAGACTTTCTTTGGAACAAAATATATTCTGTTGACATAGATTTTGGTCATTTTACTAATGTGAAGGTTTACTTACTGACACAGGATGGAATTATGCTCAGTGGAAAATGTGCTGTGGCAAACACATGTTCTATTCAAAAAACATTGATAATGAGTGTGATTCTTTCCTTTGCATTAAGTTTCACTTATTTTTGAAATCAATAATTCTCAAAATAACCACAAGACATAAAAAAATGACTCTAACCTGTCCCGTTTCAGATAACTATGCACATCCTAGCCAACTAGATATGAAGCAATTAAAATAAGTTATCTGTATTTTTTCAATTATAAACATTTACATATAAGCTTTAGTTTTTATTAACTTCAGGCAGAAAGCCAGCACATGAACTCAAAGTGCAGAGTAAAATTTAGTTTTAGAACATAAATGTGTCTATTAATTAAAACTCTTTTCAAGTTCAGAGGCCATAGTAGTCTCTGAAAAAATTTAAAGGATTAGTGGCCAGAGAGAAAAGTGAAAGAAAATTTAAGGTATGGCAACAGTGATTCCATTTGCAAAAATAAATATTTGACCTCAGTGGTAAATTTGATCTTTTGACTGGTAATTACTATTACTGTTTATTTTGTTTTATAGGTCACTAAAAATACAATGCTACCATGCTGGAGTCCTAACCTCCTTCTTATACACCATTTGACTAGAGCTGTCCTTTGTGACTTAGAAAAGGCAGTTGTCTTTATCTGTTTTACAGACGAGGACAGTAAAGTTTATAGAGAGGTGACCTCTCAGTATCAGAGACTGAACTTAGGGAGGGATCAATTAGCCACAAAAGTTTATCAACAACAGTGTGCCCCCCCACTCCACCCCCTCCAGTGGCTTAAAGAGTGAATGGATACTTCTCAAGGGTATTTAATTCATTCGGGCTGAATGTTATGGTAGAAGAACATAGTATGTTGTTCTTTCATAGACCAATAAATGGAAGATTCTGTCCCATTATTAACCAGCTTAGCTACAGCCTTGATCCAAATGCCCTCAGTGAATGGTGCCCCTTGCCCCTGATGAAAAGATGGGGGAACACAGTCCACACAGTGATATCCTCAGAAAATACCGGAACCCCCAAATTGGCTTCTGTAAGTACAACAGTCTCTTTTCCAAACTTCAGCTTAAGAACTACTTTCCCAGTACCGGTGGACTATTGCTGTCACTTCAGTACGGAAACGCTTGACACCTGGCTTCTCTATGGAAGACTTTGCCACTCACCCGCCCTCTTTAAATCTCCAGACTGACCAGAACTGACATCACCCACTTACCTGTCAGGGATGCCCAGGCCAGAAGCTCTCAATGACAGTCCAAGACTTTGGGAGAAGGGAAGAAAACAAAGCAAAATAACTTACCACTTTGGCCCAGTCCGAGAACAAGTGAAAACAGCCAGGCCGCCCGGAGAACCAAGGCAGGACCTCGCTGGCAGTTGTGCAGGCAGAGTAGTGCAGCAGTCAGAAAAGCCAGGGCCGAGCCGCACATAATGCAAAGCAGCCCACCCCGTGCCCGCTGTCTGGCCGCTTTCCTGATGCACGCTCGCGGCTTGGAGGCGCACCTTGGGGCCCACGGACCGTGAATTCCTAGGACCTTTTCCGCAGGCCGGTCTGACCCACCCAGGGGCTCCGAGTAGGCGATACAGGTACGCGGGCCTGAGCAGCTCTCTGCATCTCAGGGCCCCTGAGGCCCTCGCAGCTCCGCACAGCCGGCCAGCGGTCTCAGCCAAAATCACCTCCTCGGACAGCCGATGGCTCGTGGCGGCGAAACGAGTAAGGGCTCCACAGTCCAGTCCGCTCCGGACAAAGAAAGGAGCTTTTGTTTCTCTCCAGCGGATGGGGCTCTGCTGCATAAATCAGCTTAGCGAAGAGCCAAACACAATCAAACCCAAACAAAGCCCGAGGCTGGGGGGAAAACCACCCTAATGTAATTCACAGGGTGATGCTGCATTAGTGGGAGGGGATGGCTAGAAGGCCAAGGGGGTGGGGGGAAGTCGCTGGCGCATCTCTCCGTGCGAGCTTCTTCCACAGGTGGGCAGGGAGGCCAACTGCACTCAGCGAGCCAAGGGCGTTAGCGTCCCGATTGGCGGGAGAGGAGGCTCGTCTCGGGTGCCAGCAGCTGGGGGAACGGCTCTGCGAGCACCCTAGAAGCCCGGATCTGCGCCCGAAGGCACAAAGCAAGGCATCTCCTCTGCCTAGCGCACTGGGAGGGTAGGTTCCTCCCGCCTTGCGTGGAGGGAGTTGGTACCCTTGTCCTTTCGGACTCTGCCGGCTCAGGCGTCTGGCCACTCAGAACCCTGGCAGCTGATGCTCACTGGGCTGTACCCGGAGAGAATGAGAGGGAGTCGAGGCTGAAGATAGGCAGGGATGGGGTGCTCTAGTTATTTGGGTCCCCCCCCCCAAAGGGGGGCTCCCAACCTTCGGGTGACTAGATGTGCTCTGAGCTGAGTTGCTAGGAAACCGCCCCACGCTACAGTGCTCCTTGCTGTGGTAGCCAGCTAGCACCGCAGCGGCCCAGGGCAGCAGCAGCCCGCTGCAGCAGAAGCAGCAACAGAAACAGCTCCGAGTAGCGTGGGCGGGACATTTGTGAGGCATGAAGTCACTGCGGCCCACACTCGCGCTTTGTTTTGCTCACTCCAGCTCTTTCTCTCCCCCTCGAATCTGATAACTGCTATTCCCATCGTTCTCAAGAATTCCTGGTGTGGCATAGCAGCACAACAGGAATCCCATGCGGGAGTTCTCTTTTCCCTTCTTCCCCCAATCCTGAACCCCAACGGTGAAATGGGAGACGTTGCTCAGCCCTAGTGGCAGTTGTGAACCCTAACATTTCATCTTCGAACTGCATGATTTTTTTTTTTTTGTTCAGGAGTACTGACTGGCCTACAGCTGCTTCTTCGTATAAAGTGGAGTTCAGGGGCCTCTCGCCATACCTTATACTCTGGTCTTGGAGCCTGCACTGCTCACTTTCCCTGTAGCCTTAAGAGCTCACCCCGTGTCTGATTCAAAATCTCTCAGGGGTCTCCCCAGTCCTTCGAGAGTTAGACAAGATCTACTCTACTGGCAGAGCGGTTTCACTTTTCCATTTTTGAGGACCCTCAGCCAGCCCTGAAAGGGACAGCTTAGCTTTTTCCCAGGGTTTGCTGACTCTTTGGCCTTTGGTTATGGTGGATATTTTGACCTTAAACATCGCCTTCTTGGTAAAGGGAACCAAGAAGTTACAGATGGGAACAAAGGGGTGAGTGAGAAGCCAAGAGAGGTGATGGATGGATGGCCCTTTGTGCAAGCTTGTAATTCAGACCTCTGTGTGAGGCTAAATAGAGCATTGCTAAGCTTGACAGCCAAGGAAGACGTGGAGCTGTCAGTGACAATGCCACCTTCACCAAACGGAAGGAATCCAGATCTCTGGGTTGGGGGAAGTGCCCCCTTTTCCAGTTGATACTGGACGATGGTGGCTCTCCATTTCTTCTGGGGCAGCACTAGTTTCAACGTCTTGAAGTTTGACTTATTTTTAGTGGCTTACAGAGTGCTGCTGCCTCTTACAGAGATCAGACCAGTCCAGCCAGGTCAAGGTCAACTATAGGGGAGTTCCCCTTCTTATTTAATTGTTTCCGTCTTCCTATTTGGAGTAATGAAAAGAAGTAGGAGTCTTTCCCCCTTCTTAAAAATTTCTTTCTGTTTTCTAATTGTTAACAGAGACTGGAAAGTACCTGGTTAATAAACCACAGCATCGAAAACTCCCCTTTCTCCAGGTGTGGACTGCATGTTGGGCTGGTAATAGAGACAGGAACCTAGTTAGAAAAGTGCCCTAGTTCTATTAAGGACATCCATTTGAGACACTAAAGTGGCAATCCAGACCTTAAAGACTGATGTCAGTCAACACAACTCCAAGCCACTGTTCTCTTAGCAAATAAAACGCACTGCAGCCTCATTTTATTTTCAAACTCATACTTTGATTTTTTTTCAAATTTCTTCATAGATGAGTTGAAAGATCTATGAAGGGCCTGCAAACTGGCTGAGATATGGCAGAACACAAGCCTAGCATAGTCAAGGTATGGTTAGAGACTATTCGGCTGGGAAGTATGTTTATTTTCCTGAGATTATGTGACAAATCTAGGCAATGCAGCAACCCATGAGATAGTGCAATACTCCAACAAAGAAAATGAATTAGTCTCAATTGTGTGTGTCCAGTCTGAATTGTAATGTCACAAATGGAATAAAGTTTCAGTGATATGTTTTTACATCTAACTGGTGATATGATCAGAAATGGAAGTTACAATATTAAATAAATCAGAAGCTCATACAATAAGAATGGATATAACACCGTGAAAGTGCCGAGGTCTATAACTTTATATTGTTGGTATACTTCACATAAAACTTAAGCCAAGCATGTGGAAAATGAAAACAATGAATGTTTGGGGAAAGTTTGAAAATCACTCCAAAGAAAGCCATTTTTGGCCATGAAGTCCATGCAAATAAATGCCAGGGTTTGGGATAGAATGTACAGTTGTTAAAGTCCATGTCACACAATATGAGGTCCCAAATTTTGATCCCCAGAACTCACACAAAAAGCCTGGCATGGAGCCCTTCCCCCATCCTCAGAAGGAGGAAGCCAGATACATCCCTGAAGCTCATTGGCTAACCATTCTAGCTGAATGGATGAGTTCCAGGTTCAATGAGAGACTTTGTTTTTAAATACAAAAGATGGTGAGAAATTGAGAAAAGCACCCAATGTCAACCTCTACTCACTGCCCATAGGCATACACACATATGTGGACATATATGCTAAGTACATGTACATGATTTCACATGAACAAGTTATCTTAGTAGTTTTCTGTTTTGATATAAATACCCTCACAAATCAACTTAAGAAAGGATTTGTTAAGCTCTCAATTTCAGATATGAATACATCTCAATTTCAGTACATACATCACATAGGCACCACCTAAACATACACCCAAAACTCCACAATGCCAATTTTTGTAGAGGTATTGAATAAACACAACATTGATTGCCACCGTGTTCCAATGGGAAGAGGCTGTTACTCTGGTTACCAAAATAAAATAATGTGCTAGACATTAGACTGTGAGCTTACAGATTATTTACAAGGATGTTATCTGAACATTTTTGGCTATGAAGATATAATTAACTACTCCTGAAATTCTGCATCTTATCCTTGGGTTTTCTTTTAATAAATTTAAAGTGACCTAGGGACAAAGTTTACTTATATTCAATAAATGTCACTGGCCACACAACTTATAATTTCTACTTGTAAAAAAAAAATGGACATGATACTATAAATAAACACAGTATTATCTCCATCACATTACCTGAAGAATTTTAAAAGAGAAAAATTTCAAAACGATGACTTAATTCCTGCTTTCAATCATGTCCCTCAGTCTTGCTTTGAAATTTCTGACAGCTAGTTTTTCATCATTTGTGGTAATGAAAGCAACTGAATTTCACAGATAGTCTAAAATAACATTCTAACTATTCATTCCAGCCTTTGAGTCATTAGTTAATAAGTCATAAAATTAAATGACTTAAGTTTCTATTCTACTCCTTTTAACCTTAGTTTCTTGGCAATGCAGCTTATGCTGAGAATGAATAATCTATGTGGGCAGTAAGAGTGACAGACACATTTGAGAGAATTGTACTGAGTATGTAAACTTGAAACTGATTTTGTGCAAGTGATTGACTTCACACTTGTATATACAGCCATATTAATTCTTCAATACTGTGCCTTTTGAAGTTGAGAATAGAGTTACTTGATAGCTTTTCAGTGTGTGGTCACAAGTTGTCTCTAAGTTTCCCTCATCTACAGCTCATGGAGATGAAAAGTGATCCGAAAATTGAACTATGTTCTGATCATAATATTTAGCTTCTTCTTCTGATGGAGCACATGAACACTGAAACATGCTTCTTTCTAAACTATTTCATGGACTGAATACTATCTATCATATAATCATCACAGAGTATTCACAAACTCTGATTTTTTTTCTCTGTTCCAGGAGACTTTGAACTAGTAGATTGTTAATACAACCCAGCAACTGTCCAAGTAAGCTCTTAGAATATTTTTTAAAACATGTTCATGACTACTAAAACCCCTTGATAATGGCTAAATAGGAAGTTCTCAAAGTCTTTTCATCAATACTTAGAAACAAATTGCTTTGTAAGGTGCAATTTAAAAAATGAATGCATAGAGTAGAATGAGGTATACAATGGCTGACTAAGACTATGATCTGCTAATATTGTCTGAAACAAAATTTTATGATCAAACTTGGAAAACTTTGAGTTCAAAGTTAAACCCTAGAGAAATTTCCAAAAACTTGAGTAGGCCAAAATGCTTTCTATTTTGAAAAACTACTCAGGGATGATCATATAGTACATAGTGCTCAGCTCCAAACAGGCAAAGAGAACAGCTTCATTTCTTTAAAAGAATTCTGGAGCATGCATGAATCAGAGCTCTAATTTTATTGGACCACCATGTATCAGTGATGACTTTTGGTTTCAAGCAATAGGATCATATTGCAAATGTTATGAGTTATTATTTTTTAATGAGAGGAAGTTGGTGGATCACAGAATTAGCATCAGGCTGGGAGACTAGGGTTGAAAAAGACAAAAGAACAAAGGAGACATTGACCTAGTGTCTTAGGTTTCTACTACTGTGAAGAGTCACCTTGCTCGTGGAAACTCTTACAAAGGCGAGCATTTAATTGGGGCTGGCTGGCATCAGAAGTTTAGTCCATTGTTATCATGGTGGGGTGGCATGCAGGTGTACATGGTACTAGAGAGCTAGCTGAGAGTTCTACTGGATCTCAAGGCAGCAGGAAAAGAAGGTGAGCCACTTAGCTTGGCTTGAACATCTGCAACCTCAAAGCCCACCCCCAGTGACACACTTCCCTCAACAAGGTCACACTTCCTAATAATGCCACTCCCTGTGAGCGTATGGGGGTATTATCATTCAAACTACTACACCAAACAGTATGGACTCACAAGTAACAACTATCACTTGTTAACCACTTGCTAAAGATTCAGAATCAAATATCTAACACTCAGAACTTCCATCATATGTCTTTGCACTGGAACACTGGGAGTAAAAAAGAAGGAGTTCTTATCTTTGGCTTCTTCTGTTAAGTTGAAATATTTTATCTATGTACAGTCTAATTCCAGCTTTCTCTTATCTATTTTTAGCATACGGCAAACTGATGTGTACTTAGCCTCCAATTCATCTTTATGGGAATTCTAGAAATATGAAATGTTTGAATTCATCTCAAATTTTTGGGAAATTATGTATCGGCTCAAGCCTATAGCAGATGCTATCAGATTGCTTCTTGTCTAGTGTGGGTAACTGTATAGCTTGAATTGCAGTGAATGGATACTCTCTTCACTGCAACTGGGCAGATAGGGAGTGAGGTATAAATAAATACTCCAGTTCCCCATTTCTTGAATAGAATCATTTGAGACCTTGTGTTATGTAATAGTTTTGGAAGAGTTTTCAAGAATAGTTTTCTACCTAGCATACATTAATATTAATAAAATAAGGCAAGTTAATAAAATAATGGAGTCACTAAAATGTCACTTTGTTTACATACATTTCTGAAAACTTTTGGTCTTTATATGTTCTTCCTAAACTAGGAAGAATGGTCTCTCAGGCAATTCTGAAACAGTAAAAGGAACACACATCACATCACAGTTTGAACAACTCTGTACATTTCCTCTAAACTTCCCCTGGAAAACAAGCTGTAGTAGATCCATGCCGGTCAGTACTTGTCTCCCTCATTTCCCCACTGTTCTCTGGTATTTTCTTGTCCCAAGAGGGAACTAAAATAACATGAGTGATGAATCTAATTGAGACTAACCTTTGGTGTCCCAAATATGAAAATTTGAATTTTATTCTTGCCTATCTATAAAACAACCACAGGAAGAAAAACATCACAAGAACTTTGGACCATAAAAATTCTAATTTGAACCCATTACTTAATAGCTGTTGAGTCATGGGCAAGTTATTTATTTCCCCTATGCCCCAGTTTATGTATTTTTTTTTCAATGATGGTATTAAAATAACTACCAGAAATTCAAATGAAAATGATACATCATGACATTTCTACTCTGATGGCTAAAATCCCTAACACTTAGAGTACCAATTTCCAGTGAGTATGTAAAGCAACAGGACCTACTGCCATTCATTGGTGCTGAGAATCCAAAGTTCCATGACTACTTTCTAAAAGACAGTCGGGCATTTCTTATAAACCAAATAAACTAGTAATTATATCCATTGCTATTTATCCAAATAAGTTGGAAACTTTGTCTACACACAACCAGCCTGTGAGTGTTTACATCTCCTTTAATCATAATTTCCAAAACTTGGAAGCATTGAGGATGTCCTTCAAAGGCTGTGAAATGCTGTCTTCCAGATATAAAACAACCAATGTAGTACTGAAATCAAAGCATACACATCTGCTTGCAGCGAGTCTGAGCTATTAACAGTCAGTCATATATTGGGGAGAAACTCATGGGAACTACCGCTCCTTTCTGGATGATTGGCTACTGCTGGATGCTTGGTGGATAGTCATTGTCTTTATGTGTGAAACTGTTGAAGAACCCACAAGACTGGCGCATAATTCAAAACCGATGGCCGCACAGATGATCCTGGTTAAATTCAGGAGGTCTCAAATGAAAGAAAAGAAGGGGAAATAGATGGACAAGCAAAACACTACTTGTAGGGAAGAAGGCAGTGGGAAAATGCAAGATCAGTGGGTTATGGCACTCAGTTCCCTATAAATGTATGGGATTGTCAAACAATAAATTCTTAAAAAGTTGTCTAGTAATTAATTAAATAGATAAGTATAATATATCCTGACAACGGAATACTTATCAGCACTAAAACAAACTACATTGTTAAACCCCCGAAGACATGAAGAAACTTAAGTGCGTCTTGCTACATGAAAGAAGCCAATCTGCAAAAGCTCTGTACTATAGGATTCCAGCTATGCGACATTTGGAAAACAAAAATCGATGGAGACGGTTTGAAAATCAGTGGTTGGCAGAGGCCGTTTTGGATAGAATGATGAACGGCAAGAGCAGACAGTTTTATTGCGGCAAAGTGTCCTGTACATCACCTGTACAATGGTGGACAAATGCCATGCTCCATTTTTAGTCACATGCCACAGAATGTGGAACAACAAGAGTAAATCCCAATATAAACTATGAAGTATAGGTGACATATGGTATCACTTTGTCAAAAACATCACTGTGCTGTGAGGTTGGTAGTAAGGGAAGCTGTATACTTGTTGGAGCAGTAGTATATAGAAGGTCTTTGTATGTGCTCCTTAATTGTGGTGTGAACCTAAAGCTGTTGTAAACAATAGTTCACAAACACATATTCACGTGCAAATGTATTCACACACATACCACAAACAAAGCTACCCAGTCAGCTAATTGTTAAAATCAGAAACTGTATCATGAACGAAATATACTTCAATTCATCGTGTATTAATTTCAGTGTTTTTAAAAATAGGTGATTAGAATGATTTTAATTTCGTGACATGTAAATATACAAAAATTATCACTAGGATTGTATTTTGTGAAAAATAAAAGCAACATCAAATTCCATTGGTTTCTGGATGATTAATTTTTCTCTTCTGCTATCCATTTGCTTCTTTACTCACAGTAACAGATGCAGAAAGCTTTTCTTTATAGAGAAACCTGTAACCAAAGCATCTTTAATGGCAATCTAGTTTTATACATCTTTTATTGGTCTGGAAAAGTTGTTCCAAAATCTTTATTCGATCCCTGTCCAGTATGATATACAACTACAGCTTGTCTCATATGTTCATGAAGGAGCATGTGTTCATAACATTACTTTTTAATCCAAATTTAGGATATTTAAACTTTTATGCACTTAGAAAACTAAATGAATATTTAATAACTATTATAATTTATTGTTTCAAAAGTGTAGTAATTTTAAAGGCCCATGGCTTGTCTCCCCATCAGAAGTATCTGAAAATATTATAAAGATAACATTTCACATTGACATAGTTCATTTGTTGAGCCACTGTGGTATTTGGATGGAATCACACATTATCTCACAGCTACAGGCCCTTCTGAGCTTCAGTAAGTCAATGAGCTCAGGACCAAAGGTTTCTCGTTCAGCATTTTCTCATGATCACATGGCCTCTAGAGAGAGAAGTCCTCACAAAATTTAAATTATTCTAATTGAATTCACATGGAATGTTTAGACTCGGCTGTCGGCCAACATCACCCCCCTTCTCTAATTTCAATATTACTTCATGTTTCACCTTGAAGAATGTGACCTTTGAACATGCCGAGGAAATTCTTTGTGGATTAGGCACAGGATATTCAATTTAAGCATTCATTTAGTAAACATATAATTATTTATTGAACATTTACTATGTGTAAAGTGATAGGCCCTATGGAAAATACAAACATTAGTGAAAATGAATCTTCTCAGATATATTTAATTCAGATTTGGGAAAAAGATGATTCAGCTGCTAAATTGGCAAATAGGATGGATGAGAAAGCAATGCTAATATCCGTAATCAGTTCAATATAAAATAGAACATTATTTACAAACTACTTTGGAAGATAAATTAATTAATGTGAGCTATTTGGAAAAGATAGTTAATCTAGATGCTTTTTACCACATTGTGTGTGGTAAATTACATGCTGTAGTGTAAAACCTTACGACAATATATGTTATTTCTTTCTGACATAGGTGATAGTTTAACACTACTAATAGATAATAATAACAAATGTACAAAAATTTAGCCAATATTATATTAAAAAGTAACAGATTTAATGAGATTTAGATTTTTATGTGTTTACAAATACTGCAGGAAAAGGTACAATCACAAACCATAGAGCTTATAAATGGATCATAAAACACTGTCTAGAGTAGATAAAATTGCAAAGATGAGAAAATACAAATGCTTCAAGACACATAGGACAAGTTCAGCATCACTGGTTATAAAAATGACAATGGTGGTGGCAACTGCCTTTCTTTAGTTCCAGTACTCCAGAGGCAGAGACAAGGGATCTCTGTGAGTTCGAGACCAGCCTCATCTACAGATCAAATTCCAGAAGAGCTAGAGTTACACAGAGAAACCCTATGTCTAAAAATACCAAAAATGATGCGAGATGACATTTTATGCAACAAATATCCAATGACTTCAATATTTAGAGGATTGGAAAAAAAAAAAAAAACCAACCCTCGCTTATGGTAGTCAGTGACATCTAATAAAATCTTTAAAATACTTGACCCACTATGGAGTGGAACTTCAAAAGATTCAGAAATTTATAAATGCATTAATTTATAAATGTATGTGTCTCAGCATAGCATTCAACTATATAAAAGGATGAAAACAATATTCTGGGTTACTAGAACCCTGTGTAAGCTAAAGCAGAAGATGAGATGAACAGGTTATCAGGTACATGTGTATTGTTTTTCCTCCATATAAGTGGTTCTGGATAGCTCCATCCCTTAGTCTTTTGTCAGCTGTAGTCCTATAGGGAAGATCTTCCTGTTGCCAACAACTTGTTTATTAAGAAATGACCTTTTTGAAAAATGTAATCACAGTCACGTTTTCCCTTTACTTAAAATAGTCAAGTTGCAATCCAGTAGCTGCAGTAAAAATTGTATAAGAATTTTGCGGTCACATCCATCTACCTGTGTCTTGGGATGTGGGTGATAAGCCCTTCCAAAGACCATTACTCTTTTGCTTCTTGCTTCAGGTTGTCTGCTTCTCCCTGCATAACTATGAGCTTCCTGTTTCTCTGCTTTCTCTCAAGGGCTTCTGGAAAATGGTCTTTTCTACAGCCTTATTAATTATTGCTTCCAATGTCAGTACTCAAGTACCATGGCTAAGTCTGTGCATTTTTGGTTTTCCAAATGTCTGAGTTTCTAGCAAAGTGGACGCTTGTTTAACCTAATATTGAGCCTTATTGACCCAGCCCAGCCACAGCGTCACATACAGTGCTTCATAAATGGTGTACAATTTATTTGTGAGCATTAGAGAAAAAATATTAAGTTTGGTCTCCTTTTGGGGAAAAAATCTTATGAATGCAGCATTGTAAGATGTTTGCTTTTTAAAAAAATTTTAAAATATAATATGATGTAGGTATTTGATGGAAAACCTAGGAATGTTCCATGGGGACAGGAATCGTTAAAAATACATAAACTTTTCCTGTTCCCATTTGCAGTGGCAGATAATTCATAGTAAATGAGGATGTATTGTTTCAGAGCTTGATGCCAGTTGAAACCATAACCATGGACTTCAGTAGAGAGAGTATCTAGAGTCTGTCAAGCCTCCTGTGACTCTCAGGACCCATACTTGTACTTTGCTCTTCCTAGAGGGTGATCACAGTTGGATCATATACAATATCTTGCTTGGATTTTCATTCTCCTCCATAAAGAAGATAATGGGCCATCAAAAGAGCGCCTTATTTTCGTCATTGATTTCTCTTGACTGAGCATTCCTTTCGATGCTTCTAAGTACTAACTCATCCTTAATGTGACTCATAGAGAAGATACCTGATTGCACTGTTTTCCAATGTAGCCTATGTCCTTAGGAAGTCTCCTTATGCAAAGCTTTGTTAGTCTTTCCTGGAATCTTCAGCCTTCTCTTCACAGTGCTTTATTCTTTCTTCTGAAACACGAATCTTAACACTTATCCTCTTCTACGATTCATTTCATATCAGATTCCTGCTTCTCTTCTAGGCCATGAAAGGGACATTTAGCATCAGCTTTGAAACTTTGGACATTCTGGCCCCAAATTCTATCGCCAGTGCCCTTTTCTAGAAATTCCCCTACTCTTTTCCAAATTCATCTGCCCAGCATTATACAGACTAGGATCCTGGGTTTCTGTGTCTACTTTCACTTGCCTTTTTGTAAGCTTCATGCTCGGCCAGACGTGTTTTTCCCCTTTCTCTTTTTTGTTTCACTTACTAGTCAAAAATTGTGTGTGTGTGTGTGTGTGTGTGTGTGTGTGTGTGTGTGTGTGTGTGTGTGTGTGTGTGTGTGTAGAGATATGCTTTACCACTGTGCTAAATCCCCATCCATGGCTACTTTTATTTGTGATGTGATCTCTATGAAAGCTGAAATTCTAGGTGTGTCTTTCACTTTTAACTCATTAAGTTGTGATTTAAAATAATATGTGTTGATATAGAAAGCTTAGGAGAATTACTGTATATCCATAGCATTTACTTGATTTATAGTACTGGCTAATTTTATGGGAAGCAAGCCTGTAAACAGCACCCCTACATGACCTCATCAGCTCCTGTCTCCGGGTTCTTGCTCTTTTGGTGTTCCTGTCTTGACTTTCTTCAGTGATGGACTATGGATGTGGAAGTGTTAAACCAAATTAATTCTTTCCTTCCCTACTTGCTGTTGATTATGGTGATGTATTTTACATTTAATAAAATCAGCTTAGAACAGAATCATCCACAGTCAAGCCATGAAAGTCAGAGAGTAGTGACCTATACCTTTAATTCCATCACCAAGGAGACAGATTTTTCTGAATTTGTGTGAGTTCAAGGCCTAACAGCCAAGCAGTAGTAGCTCACACCTTCAATCTTACTTCTAGGATTATGATAAAGAGTTGAACCAGAAAGTGAAACAGCTTGGCGGGGAAGACATTTAAAGCAGGATAATAGAGGTTCATTCATTCCGTAGAAGCAACCACTCAGGCTGAAGACCCTTGAAGACAGCATTTTTCCTCTTCAGCCTGAGAAGTTGGTTGGGTGAGAATTGACTATGCTCTGTTTCCTCTTTCTGGTATTCCATCTTTCCCCCTAATATCTGGCTCCAGGTTTTCATTACATACTAACTAGAGTTTGATCGTGGTGTGTAATCATAGCAATTGTACCACAAACCACGACATGTATGAAGTGGCTTCTAGACTACACTCATCATTTCTTAATTATGAATATCTTCCTATGCTGCAAGAAAGTCTATAGTAAATAATATAGTATTGCTCTGTATATTTAAATATGTTCTTTGATTGCACTAGATTCATTAACAAAATGTCTATTAACTGGGAAATTTGGAAATTTGCTAATAAAATGACAATTTACTTTCATGAGATATGGTGTCCATGAGCACACATATGCCATGGAACAGGAAGCAGTGTAGAGAGGATAGGCATCATCCTTAGGCTGCAAAAGACAAACGAAAGATACTTTACTAGACCCCAGGAGGACCGAGTATAGAGAGGGTCAGGACACTCTCTCTCACATTTGTTCAAGGGTTATAGCTTGAGGTAACCTGCATAGAAGAGACATGGTAATAACAATTTGTATTGTATTCCTTTCCACCTCTCCAATCTCCTATTAAGATAGATCACTGTAAAGCTCATCCAAAGGCTACCAGTGGTAGAGCTACAGACAGAGTCTGAAGAGGGCTGCTCTCTTGGCTGAGAGAAGTTGGGGTCAGGGACTTCCAAGCATACACAAGGCATCTGACAGGTCATTTAATAAATTCTGGTTCTTTAGAGGTTTTGACTATGGATAACATACATCCATGCATCTTTATCCAAACTCTTAAACATTTATTATTAATTAGGAGAATCTGCGAAGCTGAAGTCACTAGATCAAAAGTAAAATACTTTTTTTTTTTCAAGACTCCTAACAATTGCTGGCAAATATCTCTACTTTTCCAGAAGTATGTAGAAACTTATCCTCTAATTAAAAAGGCATGAGGACACTTCTGTCATTAAATCCTAAACCCAGAGGTCTAGGGAAAACTTTCTGACAACCAGAAATAAGAGTAGTATGCTTGTGAGTGCTGAGGGAAGATTTAATACTGTAAAGATAAAGAAGACAAGACAGACCGGACACTCCAGAGATGATGGAATTAAAAGAATTATGGTATACTTTGTTGAGTAAGGATATCATCCTTGAACAAGCAGTTGAGTTGTTTTTTCTTTTAATGGCCTTTAAAGTCAAGTCTCAAGCAGAAAAGAGAAAGTAGATTCCAATTGGTATTTGTGGACTCTAGGGCAGTATGATGATATGGTGTATATTTAATAAAAATAGCCTGAAATATCAAAGGACAGAGTCACCCACTAAGCCAAGCTGTGAAGGTCAGGGAGTGGTGACCCACGCCTTTAATCCCATTACGTGGGGAGGCAGAGATCCTCTGAATCTCAGTGAGTTCAAGGGCTAACAGAGCCAGGCAGTGGTGGCCCACCTTTAATCTTAGCTCTAGGAAAGTTGAACCAGGAAGTGAGACAGCTGGGCAGAGATGGAGGAGGAAGGAGTTCAGCTTCCCCTGCCGCTTCCCTGGTTGGCTGAGGACGGAGAAATGTGGAGTCAGAGCATTTGTGCAGACAGGCCTGAAGAGTTGGCTGGGTAAGAATTAACTGTAGACTGGTCCCTGTCTCTCTGATATTTCAGCTTGAATCCAATATCTGGCCCAAGATTTTTATTATAATACCAAACAGACTTCATGCAATAGGGCAGTTTATAAGGAAAAGGATAAGTGATGTGGTCCATGGAGGCTGGAAATAGTGGGGAGCCTTTACTACACATATCCTAGAGAAACAGAAAAAGTGTAAAAGCCATATCTACACATATGTGTGTGGGTGGGGGGTGGGAAGAGGCTTTCACACGGAATAAGAAGCCCATGTTGACCAGCACTGGAAAGCAAGATGACAAGTGCCCTGACCCTAAATTCTTCCCACCCTTTAAGTGTCTGCCAATACCCTCATCTGGGTCACATGCAATTAAGCGAGAAATAAGCAAGCATCTTTACTGTCATCTACACTGGCCACCCTTCTTGGAAAAATAAAATACAGACTGGCTCTACAAAGTAAAAATATTCTTCACTTTTACTTTATAAGAGACCAAACAACCAGGTGACTGGCTTTATTATAGATCACTGTTTCCTGAGTTTTAAACAATTTTATTTATTCAATTATCAATCATTCTGAAAGAAAACTGCCATTTATCATCTGAATAAATGTCACTCAATAATGTATTGACTGAGGCCTTTCCTAGGAAATATCCCTTATATATGTATTGACCATCAGAGTGTCTATAAAACTAGGCCTGTATTCCCATCCTTTGTCCCGCTGACTTTATGTCCTGCAAGTAAATACTACTATCGTTTTCAATGATGGATACATGGAGAGAGCTCAAGAGATGATGAATACACAGCTAAACAGGTTCGGATTTTAATATTTATGCAGTGTACAATAACACATCATATCAAGTCCCTTCAGGAAATCATTGAAAATATTCTTTAGAACATTAAAAATGCTAAACTTATAAGGGTTTGAAGTTAACTACTATAGACACTTTTGCTTTCAATAGTAATAGAGGCCAATAGTAATAAAAAGTATAATTGATATGTGGTCCATATTTAGAAGGATGAAAGATCAACTTTCTCAGTGTCAGTAAAGTAATATTGATGATTAGTTGTGGAGTATTCAGGATATTGGAAGATCATTTAGAATGGAAAATTTCTTTGTTGCACGAATTAATGAAATTCAGCAGTCAGATCTACCCAGCTGTCTTCCAGCTTCCTCAGCCTGGCTTCTCTTGGCTTCCTCTAACTTCTGTCTTTCTATTCCCGCCTTAAATACTCTCTTGGTAAGTTAAGGCATGGCCCCACCACTGCCTGCCTGGGAGCCTGGAACTCCTTCTGTAAACTAAAATTATCTCGAACTCAGTTTGGATTAAGGGCATAGATCACCACTCCCGGGATACTCCCTGTGCTGGGATTAAAGGTGTGAGTTACCACTGTCTGATCTTCCTAGACAGACAGTGGTTAGATCCCTCTTATACCTCCGAAACTTTTGTAGCTTTTATTATTAAATCCCCACATTTCTTGTGGCAATCTCCAGAGAGCGGCTTCAAATTTGGATCTGAAGCTTAAAAAGAGAAATGTAAAGTTTCACTGTAGACTTTGGAGTGAAAATATACCTACTTATCAAGTATATCTCCTGTGCGAGGGCTACTCAAACAGTGTCTGCTCACTCATAGAGCAATTGTGCTCCCATGACTTTTAATGTCATCATTTCTGAAGAAGAAAATGAATCACAAAAGATAAATGCCCAAAACCACTATTGCGGATGGTAGAGTTAAGTTCAATTTAATTGATTAAACTAAATACCCCATGACCTTAATCATAACTGACTGTTGGCAATTAGTACGAATAGCTACTATATGCATGCAGTGAGCGTAATTGTCATGTGGGAGACTTTCTGGGTTTTGGCTTCTACGGGAGAGAAAATAACAGAAAAGGTACAGCTTGATAATTACTGAGTAATTGATTAAATTGATGTTTTCCTTTGATGAATAAAATTTGAAAAGCATAATATAATAACATGCTCAGAAAAGCTCATTGTCATGACACAATCACATATTTTACCGAGGTAATTGTCCGTAATCATAGGCTATTTCACATTTTCTCATTCTTTCATCCATTAACGTTTAGAGTTTCATCTGCTTAGCATCTAAGGCAAGTGATGACATATATGCAGTGGAAGGGTGGCGAGGGATGCTCTGTTCACAAAAGGATTGAGTATACTTTAGAGTAACATTCTGTCAGATAGCTTTGTCATCCTTTTAGCTCTGTAAATCATTATTTTATTTGGCTTGGCACTCTGGATGTAAGACTCTTAGATGGTGGTTGATAATTCTATATACTTTTTAGGTAATTAATTTAGGCAGTGCATTAAGAAAAAGCTGGCTCTTTTTACTGATGAGAGGTAGACAGCGCACTGAACATATGCTGGAATCAGTTGTTTAGCAACTGCTGAATGGTGCTGCCTTATAGGGGGATTGTGTTGTTCCATTGTAAATAATTGTCCCACCCACTGGTTCAATAAAAAGCACTGATTGGCCAAAGGCAGGCAGGAAGTGTGGGCAGGGCTACCAGACTAAAAACTCTGAGAACAGGAAGCACAGAGCAGAGCGCCAGAGAGAAGCTGGAAGAAGCAGAGGACAACTATGCTGCTCTAAAGAAAGGTACCGAGCTGCATGGCTGAACAGGAAGAATCATGGGTTAGATGAAGGGTACAGAGTTAGGAGGTTTTATGCCTGGGCCTGACGCTGATCAGCCAAAAACTATTGAAAGCATCTGTGTGTCTCTGTGGGACTGTGAGACTGCGGGTCTGAAGGTCTGTGGGTCTGCGGATTCTAAACCTTGAGGTTAGGCCCAAAAGTCCGGGCCAGAAACCGCCTACTACACTGCCTCCTGGTTTAACAAGAATCAATTAAATTGTTTACTTTCCTGACACATATATGAAGAGGAATAAAGGGTGAGCTTTGCCTCTGTCTTATCCTTGCCAGTGTACAGCAGGATTAGTACAGACCATGGAAGCCAAGGGCTCTCAATGGGAGAACAGAAAAGATGGCAGTATCACCCTTCGGGATTCTGCAGCTTAAGCTTATAGGCTTCTCTGTGGTGATATATTTTATATTTAATAAAATTAGCCTAGATTATCAGAGGACAGAATCACCCATAGTCAAGCACTGAGGGTCAGAGAGTAACTCACACCTTTAATCCCATCACTCAGGAGACAGAGACCTTTCTGTGTTTCTGTGAGTTCAAGGCCTAACAACCAAACAGTAGTATATCACACCTCTAGTCCTAACTCTAGGATTCTGATGCAGAGTTGAACCTGGAAGTGAAACAACTAGAGGAAGAAGATATTTAAGGCATATGTAGGAAGACATACATGGAGGTATTCTGTAGAAGTGACGAGCCAGACTGAAGATTCATAAAGATAAGTTTCACTCCGAGAAATTGGCTGGCTGTGTAAGAATTGACTGGGGCCTGTTTCCTATCACTGATATTCCAACTGTCCGCGGATATCTGGCTCTGAGTTTTTGCTAAATACTGACTACAATTTGTTTTTCACCTTTCTGATGCTCTTCTTTAGTTTAGGAGTCATTTTCCAGCAGAAAGGTCGGTCCTTTCAGTAATGCTTGGCTACCACTAGATCTGAATAAGTGGTGTTAATCACCAGAACTTTAAAACGTCAATCTCTACAATTATGGATCAGTGGCTCAGATTTGGGGGAAAAAAGTTTTTCTAATCTGTAGTCACAGTTGAGTACCATATGTTTGCATGTGGTCTCCATCTCTTCCTCTTCTATAACAAGATGACAGACTGAGTACTTTAGAAAACCAGAAATGTACTCTTCACAGTCCTGAAACCTGAGATGTGTTAGATTAGTGTGCTAGTGGATTCTATGTCTGGTGAGGAACACTTTCTCAAAGATACCACCTTCTTGCTGGAAGAACACAATCAGTGTGGAGACTCTTTTAATGGCTCCTCTTTTAAAATAGCTCAACCTCATTTATAAGAGTCATGGGGACTTATCACCTACCAAATGCCCTACCCCTTAATAGCATCATATTGGAATTAAATGTCAACATATGCATTTTAGAGGACATAAATATTCATACTACAGTGTTGGCTGAGTAGATTAAAAATGGCTAATTCTAAACCTTTCTTTCATACCCAGTAGAAATAATTTCTTTATGTCTAAGATGGAGAGCCTAGATGATTGTGAGGAGAGTCTTGGGTAAGAAGTCAATAGCTTAGAGCCAGGGGCCAGATCCAGGTCTGAGTTTCTCAATTTTGGTACTTCTTCTATTTCCCAAGTTGTTGGGCAGAGGCTGTGGATTATAGACGGTTTAGCAGCATTCCCAGTTCCACCTCCTCAGTGCCAGGGATGCCCATCTCAAATGTTCCTAGACACTGGAAATGCCTGAGGGTGTGGGCAAAACTCACTACTAGTTAAGAATCGTAAACACAGATAATTGCCTAGATAAGGAATTGTCAAGTTGATATGGACTGGATATAGTTGGTCTGTGATGGAATAGATGGAATGAAAAAATCCTTAATTCATGCTGGAGCACATGAAAATTCACCTGGGTCAATCATGTTTACACGTTCTCTGAAGAAGTTAAAGAAGTACTTGGAGCTTTTTTTGTTGTTGTTAGTTTGTTTAATTAATATGATTTGCAAACCCTAAAATTTGGCCCACTGTAGGTGAGATAATTCATCACCATTCTACTGGGGTAAGCTATAGCTGTACTCTTAGGTCATTCAAAATCACTCACACTCACACACCTGGTGGTTGAAGAGCTGCCTATTGGGGATTAAGACAGAATTTTAAAAGAAAGGCCCACACATGGCTTTTGGGGGGCGCTGCTTAGCTTTCTCACAATATGGTAACTGCATTCCCAAGGCGAGGGGTCATGAGAAAAGCAAGTGGAAACAAAATTAAATGATTGTTCTTAGGAATCACTTAAGATTCTCTCGTACTATAGTCTGAAGTCTGCTCATATCCAGATAGAAGTATCATAAAGTCCACCATTTAATGATGTGATGGCAATGCCACTTTTGAGTACACATAGGGGTTGCATATTGGTGCAAACAACTTTAGAAGATAAAAACTACCACACATTAAGAAACAAAACCAGAGGATTTCTTAGCTGTGTCTATCACAGTACAGCTGAGGGTCATCTTAGAGACATATGTCAATCATCATGGGAATATGAACACTGAATATTAATTTCTAGACTTTTCCCTAAAAAATTTCCAGTTGGCAGGTCAGCCGTGGCATCTGGAATCTGATGTTTCAATAGAATCCCAAGAAGACGCTTATGCTGTCAAGAATGTTCTCTGTTTATACTGATGCTTTCATCAGTTATGCATTTATATTACACATTTGCTCATTTTCTGTCATGAAACAAGGCTCTGACATAGAGATAGCTCTGAGGAATGCAGCTGTTTTGAAGAGCCACTTTAAAAATATGTCTTTGGGTTTGAAATCAGCACATGTTACTTGTCAAAAGACACTTTGAAGGTCGTGTTGCCGATTGGGATTTTGTGGACATTTGATTTATTTGAGTTTCCAGGCACTGTCAGAATGCAAAAAGAAAAAAGAAAGGTAAGATTATAGGACCAGCCAAGCAAGACATTTGTAATTATTTTTATAGTCTAGTTTTTATGATAAAATTTTGCATTCTTTTATGTTACATTTGAAAAGTATACTTTAGGCATTTGTTGAAAAACTAACACATATGATGAAGTATTTCAAGTTGTCTCAGAGGGAAGGAGCCTTTGCAGAAACTTAAAACGATAATGTACATTCTAATGTGAATTCAATTTTTGGGAACATTATGAGTATGGTAAATGGAAATACAGGAACATTTTTTTTTCTAAGATTAATATTGCTGGTCACAGAACTTTATAGACTTAAAATATATTTAAGAAAACAACATTTAAAAAGCATCAGAACAATCAAACTAGAAAACAGGCTCATAGCCTTTACTCAGAGCATGTTACTATTTATTTGCACAAAGAAATGGAGGTATTAGGGTCCCATACTACAGGCAGGGAACACAGGGTATTCAGGCAGATGCTAATGGCTGCTACCAAACTTAGAGTGATAAGGAAAAAAAATGAGAATTTAATTACGTCAAAACATATTTTGTTTTCACTTTTTCACAAGTCACAGAAAGAACACTGTTTTATGTGTCACCATTTTGATATCTTACCAGGTTTATAGAGATAAATCCGAGCTCAAAAAACATTTAACTTATTTTTAGATATATTATATTTGTGATAAGGGACTTGTTGAATGTTTTAGAAAATGCGTATCATGGTAAATTAATTTTTGATCCTTTTAATAAGCTTCTACTGTTTATAAAATTGTCTTTATAGACTCATTTACAGTAGATATTAGATAAATGTTTTTCACTGTGTAAACTGAACATTTAATTAAGATACTGTCTCTGAAAAATTTAAATTAAAACTTGGGTGTAATGTAAATGTAATATAAAAATAGGAATCTGATGCGGAGATTGAGAACAGACTTTTAAGGTTACATCAGCAGAGTTAACAAACTGGGAATGAACAAAAGGATGGCACGATCTGCTACAAAGTTCTACTGAGCCTAGTACCCTATTCCATTTCAAATGTGTCTACTTTTCATGGCCAGAACTACCTTGACCACAGTCACTACCATAATCATCATGATCTCCCACCCGTTTTTCACATTGTATTTATGATGTTTCGAATAAGAATGGACCCATAGACTCACATATTTGATTGCTTAGTCATCAGGGTGCAGAACTATTTGAAACGATTACAAGGCTTATAAGGTGTGCCCTTGTTGGAGTGGGTGTGACCTTCTTGGAGGAAGTGTGTCATTAAGGGTGGGCTTTGAGGTTACAAAGCCCATGCTAGGTTCTATCTCTCTCCACCCCATCTCTCTTCTTTCTTCTCCCTCTCCCTGCTGCCTGTTGGTTAGTATGTAGAGCCCTTAGCTACTTCTCTAGCACCGTGTCTGCCTGTATGTCCACCATGCTCTCCATCCCGATGATAATGGACTAAACTCCTGAAACTGTAAGCAAGCCTCCAATTAAATGGTTTCCTTTATGAATTGCCATGGTATCTCTTTACAACAGTAGAGCAGTGACTAAGATCTTATTCTGTCTTCCTATTCTCTTGTTGCAAAGTCATATGTTCAAGTTACTTCTTCTTTAACTGGCCACTGTGGCTTTCCATTATCTTTCAGATAAAACCCCAAGTCCTTACTGTGGCTTTCAGGGCCCTGCCTGATTCAGTTCTTCATACTTCCCCAAATTCATCTCTTGTACTTCTTATTTGCTCACTCTGCCTTCTTCCCGCTGCCCTCTCTTAGCACTTTGGAGGCTGCACGATGATTCCCTCTGCTTCTTTCTATTTTGGCAGACCTTGTGCTTGAGTCTTCATGTCCTCGGTCAAATATCGTCTTCTTAGGTCTTTCCCCAACATAATTTTGTAGCACATGGTATGTTCGCTCTTTAGAGTCACATAATTATGTGTTTTGCTTATTTATTTACTTTCTATTTTCTTCACAAGCTCTCTCTGAACACAAAGACCAATTTTCTTTTTTAAGTTATAACAGTGGTAGATGGTAGGTATCATTCACGGACCTCTACAAATAAAATGAGGTAAATGAGTGGGATGTAAGTTTACTCACCAATAGAATGTAGCAGCTGGGTTTTTTGGTCCCAGGCGGCCAGAGGTCCAGACACACAGACCTGCTGCACCAGACCCATAGCCGCCCACCTCTGCTGCTCCGGCCCCAGATATAACTCAGACACTTATATTAAGTTCATGCTGTTTGGCCTATGGCTCAGGCACATTTCTAGCTAGCTCTTACATCTTAAATCAACCCATTTCTATTACTCTGTCTGCCATGTGGCCGGTGGCTCACCTGTGTTCCTTACATGTTGCTCCTTGGGTGGCTTGCTCGATCTGCCCCTGATTCCGCCCTGTTTCTCCTACCTATGCTCTGATTTCTCCTCCTACTTCTTCTATGGTGCCTGTCATGGCCCAAAACAGCTCCTTTATTTAAAGATTGATATTCACAGCATACAGAAAGATATTCCCACATCACTTCCCCCTTTCTGTCTAATCAAAAAGGAAGGTTTCAATTTTAACATAGCAAAATTACATATAACAAAATAGCCATCAAGCAAGAATTAGTTATAATATCTAGTCTATTTGTATTTAGCAAAATTAAAGAAAATACTCTTATCTACCTTATCTTTATGAATCTAAAGTTTCATATCCAATATATCTTTCAAATGACTAAGAAAAACTGTACCTATAACTATCTAATCTTCAACTACAATCAAAGACCACAGAAGGATATATTTACCCAAGTAAACCAGATGTGCAAGCGACTTCTAAAATCTAGAAAGGACAGAGATGACACCTATCTGCCTGGACAGTCACCCAAAGTTCCTTTATAAAGTTGGGGCATCCATCTTCAGCCTACAGGCCCAGAGTCTCTTTTCATTTCAGTGAAGCAGGAAATCTGCTCTTCCCATTCTGGCACAGTTCATCAGTTGCTTCTCCTCGAGTCCTGAAGAATGTCAGACAATTTTCTCTGTAAAGCAGAAACCTGAATGATCATCTTGGCTTGTTCTGCCAAAGTTCAGAGGTCATCTTCCTATGGAACTTGCATGTCCAGTTTAAACAGCATACTGTCAAGCAGTCAATATAAGAACAGGTTCTTGTCCAGTGGCTAACCATTGCCACAAAGAGACTCCATATGTAGTTTCTTTGATGCCCATTTTTCTCTTGAAGTAAATTAGTGCTGCCAGGAGTAAACCTGTCTCACTGTCCAGAAAAGTCTAAGCTCTTAAAACATTTTAAATGCCATATTCTGTAGGTCTTAGAAGTGTTTGAAGATTACCTATCTAATTTAATTTTATCTTTGTATACCTAAAAATCTAACTAACATGCATTTCTTAATTTTACATTACAATTACAATTTTAAATCAGTTACATAAACATCATATCTTAAACAAGAGTAGAAAAATACATGTAGCATAAGAGAATTGACCTTAAATTTGTATCAATAAACAAAAATCCATACCAATGTAAAACATTTTGAGATTAACAGCTGATTTCCTGATCTAAGTAAATTCAATAATCTAACTTTTTAAAAAAAATCATTCATATACCATATTCCCTTTTTCTTCTTAGAAAGAAATTAACTATGACCAATAACTGGTTGTAATGAAAAACATTTATAAACAATATTTTGGGAATTGGGGCGTAGTTTTCCATTACTACTTCCTGCTGAGTATGGGGCGTTGAAAATCTCACGGGTTCTTGAGACTGGATCATCTTAGTCTGAAGCCCTGAAGCTGATATGGCCATCTCTTCCCATCAGAGATTGTTTTCAGGGGGTCTTGGTTGATGAAACCATATTTGCCTGGAAGCAATCCATAGGTTCTCATCTTCTGTGGAAACAAAAGCAGAACTCTTCCAAAGCAATAAATCCTTAGATATAAATTTCAAAATCAAGATACCTTTAAAATATATATTCTTGTTTAACTTAGTAGCCTTTGCATTTGCAATCCATTGTCTTTCTGCAGTTAGCTCATTAACAGTAAAAAAAATTAAAAGAAAACACAATAACAACCAGATTTTGTGTCTATTTTCCATCTTTACGTGGCTTATTATATTTTTATTACTCTATTTCTCTTTTTAAAGACTTTATCTTTTCTCTTTTCTCTCTGAAGCCTATGTACCTTTTACACACATTGTAACCTATTTACAGGTTTTTAAAAATATGAATCTGTTTTATTGTGAATTCTTAATCATTTTCTAACTAGAAGAGCTTTTTAAAATACTCTCACTCTCTTGCCATATAGTTTTTGTAGATATAGCTGTTTCAGTAAGTTCTCTTAAAGGGACCGCGTCTCTGTTTGTGGCCAGCAAACAGAGCACAACCAAGAAAATGCTGCTACTAAGAAACCATCTTTGTTTCCTTTTTGTTCAAAATAAACAGAAATCTAAAATCAATCACATGCTACTGAGTCTTCTGTGAGATTTCAGGAACCTGCCTCATTGCAGCTTACACTACCTACTGCCAGT
The DNA here is from genome assembly GCA_033318265.1 of Phyllotis vaccarum. Classification (NCBI taxonomy): domain Eukaryota; kingdom Metazoa; phylum Chordata; class Mammalia; order Rodentia; family Cricetidae; genus Phyllotis; species Phyllotis vaccarum. Next base: position 78,162,517 of record JARWLC010000016.1, on the reverse strand, counting down.
CCACCAGCACCATTTTCAATGTGACTCAGATGCCACACTTTCTTTGTATGATGACCTGCTTCGTATACACAATTTGGAAGCTGTCTTGGCTCAGTTTCTGTGATCTAGAACCCTTTCTAATCTTTCTCAGGCTTTAAGTGGATAATCGATCCACATTGAACACCATCTGTAGCAGTGGGGTTTCTTGGTCCCAGGTGGCCAGAGGCCAGGCCCCCAGACCTGCTGTGCCAGACCCATAGCCACCTACCCCTGCTGCTCAGGCCCCTAGAAATGACTCAGATGCTTATATTAACTTTATGCTGTTTGGCCTATGGCTCAGGCACATTGCTAGCTTGCTCTTACATCTTAAATCAACCTATTTCTATTAATCTGTCTGCCACCTGGCCCGTGGCTCACCTGTGTTCCTTACATGTTGGTCCTTTGGGCTTCAGCTCAGTCTGTCTCCGACTCTGCCCTTCTCCTACCTATGCACTGATTTCTCCTCCTACTTCTTCTATGGTGCTTGTCATGGCCCAAAACAACTCCTTTATTTAAAGATAGATATTCACAGCATACAGAAAGGCATTCCTACATTAATAGAAGATGTCTATATGTATACTAAGTGATTTATAAATGTTATAGCCATGTAGATTGTTGAAATTAAAAATTTAATGTTTTTAATGTTAATTTCATTATAGTACCCCAGCTGCCTCTAACTCGTCTCTAAATATTTTTGACCTTTTTCAGAATGTTAGTAGTAGGGTGTAAATACTAAATTTGACAAACCAATTATTTTTTGAATAAAGGGTATATGTAGCAAGATGTTTTCTGACCTTTTCAGCCTGGCCTAACCCCAAGGTCCTGACCTGTCTGCAGACACTTAGTCCCAAATAATCATACAAAGGCTTATATTAGTTGCAAACTGTTTTGTCTATGGCTCAGGCTCAGTACCAACTAACTCTTCTAACTCAACTCATTTCTATTGATCTATTCTATTGCCATGTGGCTTTACCTGTGTTCCATTATATCTTGCTCTGTGGGATGCCACCTGTAGTATCTCCTTTGACTCTGCCTCTCTTATCCTTTATCACTGCTTGAATTTTCCATTTGCCTACAAGCTGTCTTGCCATAGACCTAAACAGGCACATTATTAACAAATGGCAATAAAGCATATTTATAGCATACAGAAAGGCATCCCACATGGAGCAAGCAATAATATTTTGATGTTTCATTTGCTCTCAAGCATAATTAAGATATTGCATGTATTACTAACACTGATGAATATGATAAGAGAGTTTAAGTTATTTTGCCTTAGAAAATTGGAAATGAAAAAGATTTCTTTTTGTTCAGTCTTTTTCTGTATTTATTCAGTGGTATCCAATTTATGGTGATTTTAATGTAGTGTATAAAAGACCAAGAGCTTACTTCTATATAGATGACTCATGCATCTTATTGTGTCTAGAGACCATTACTCAAATGGCTTTCTCTTTCCAAGGAAGGTTTATGAGAGGGGATGATACATGATGTAATTGTATAACTCTCAAACCACACCAAAGGATAGTTTCAATGGATTTTCAATAATGAATAAATTGAATAATATTTTGCTCATTTGATAATGAATAAAATAACTTCAGTTACCTATCTTCAATACAAAAAAACAAGTAGTACACTATAATACAACCCATTAACCTATACTTGTGTGGAAACCTGTGATGACATCCTGAACAATTTTATTTTAAAAGAAATGCACAGTAGGTCTCATATGAAATAAAACAAAAAGGAAGAAACCTTTAGGTGGCGACCAAGAGCTATGATTATGAGTTCTCTAGTTTGCTTTTATGGGAATTTGTGGAATATTTGAAAGTAGCCATATTAAAAGGACCCATTTAAGCCTAATTCATTTAAGTACAAAGAAAATATACAATTAGACAGCAGAAATAAGTTTTGGGGGAAGGAAAAACTAGCAGGAATGGTGACATGGGAGTAGGAGAGGAAGAATGGTGTAAATACGGTCAAATTAGAGGATATATGTGCATAAGCTGTCTTTATGTATACAATGGCTTTATTATGCATTACTATGAATATATACTGATAATTTTGAAAATATAAATAAATAAAATTCTTACATACCTATATAAAAGAAAAAATATTTAAAAATAGTCATCCTGAGCTGGCTGTGTTCCTCACCTGAGGACACCCAGTGCCCGAGAACAGCTAACTCAGCTAACTACACAGACACACATCCTGGGCCTTGGATTGGCCCACCCGAACATATACCCCATCTGCTGTAATGGTCCAGGAGAGCAATAATTGCAGAATCTCCATGACTCTGAGTAACAGTAGGATATCCAAGAAGAGTTTTGGTGAGGGTCCAGTTATGATGGTGTGCCAGAGGCCTTGAACCAGACCAATGACTCATTGCAATGAACATTTTGTGGGTGGGGCCAATCAGACAAAAAAGGGTATGCTGCATAAGACTACACAGTTACTGATGCCACTAGAGTGAATACAGGGGCGCTGGGAAGACAGAGGAGTGACATTCTTTTAAATTAATTTATAGGGGCTTAGGGGACATGCTGCAGGGGTAAAGAGTGAATATGATGGATTGGGAGGTGAGTGGGATTGAGATGCATGCTGTGAAATTTTCAAAATCAATAAAGAATTATGTTAAAAAGAATAAGTATCCCCAATTTTTGGAAACCAACACCAATATTTACCTCCTTGTTTATTCACATATATAAGCATATACTTCATCATTAGCCTGCTGAGTATAATTGTTTGAAGCATCACCATTAAGCTCTGTAGTAATTTTCCATTTAAGTTTTCTAAGTTGTAATCAGCTCTGCCAGCATTTAGACTGAGTCTCCATCTTCCCTTCCTTAACCATCATCTCCATGTAAAATGCCAAGACAATTTAATGTGAACCAAGTTCGGGGCAGTTAACAATGAACATTTTCCTTTGTATGACAACTTCTGCTGTTGTACCAGTATGTGTCTACTAGGTATAGTGTTCCATGCCTGTAGACCCAGCTTATAGGCAACTGAGGCAGGATAGTGTATCTGAGCTCTGCTACAGAGAAGACATTGTCTGGAAAAATTTTACACATTAAAATCTCTCTTTTCCACATTGGTGTCCAACTTCATCTCTGACAGTGGTGCGTTCCCGCTTCTAAGTCTCTGTATTCAAGGTGCTCAATCAACCGTCTTTCTCACTTGCAGCATTGTACTCAATTTCATGCTGTAAGAGTCTGTTTTATCAGCTGTGTATATTAGAGGTGACTAACATTCTTTCTACTTACAGGTTAATGAAGGAAATAAAATAATCTAATGTTTTCCAACAAATATCCATTCACCACTAACTTCAGTCCCGAGATCAGCAGGAACCCACATACGACTAGAAACAATCTTGTTCTAACAACAGTTGGATCCCCATCCTTCCTCCATTTCTTAAGAATGGTGCTGTTTCTGTCTTCAATGTAATGCCCATGTGCTATAGTGTAGTATTCTTAATAGGTAGTTCCAAATTCACTCTGTTAGGCCATGTTTGGCTCCTGAGGTAGCAGCCAGTGTGGCAGAGTTTGTTGGGTACGTGAGATGGAAATGTGCATGCGTTTTTTTTTTTTAAATTATTATTCTACCAGTCTAAATTTATACAAATCAGTACCCTTTCCAAGATGGCCCCTGGTTTCCTGAAAACATCATAAGTTGTAATAAATTCCTTTCTCAAAGCCAGAATTTTGTGTAGATATCAGGCCTCTTATATATTTAGGATATGGGTCTGTGAAAGTGACAAAACTTACGATGCAGTATTTCCAACATCCGGACTAAGCTTACTGATGTTCTCTCTTTCACACTTACCCTTTGGATGGGTGAGTCCTCTTTCTTGGCTGTGCAGTGGGGGTAGTACATGGTTAGATGTTTTGTCTAGACTACTATACAGCTGTCTCAGGTCTCCCGATTGTACTAGGGTTTTATTTCTGTAGTCTTGATGTCTGTGTTATACTGTGATCACTCACCTCAATAGGAAGCTTTCTTATTGTGGCCCTGTGATGAGGGACAGGTGAATCCTTAGAGCTTCTAGTAGCCATCTTTCTCATCTATATTTTTCTTCTTAGCTTTGAAATAATTATAACCAATTTCAGGATTTTTGTAAGTCATATGCCTTTTACTTTCATGTCTCTATTTACTACTAAAGAACTAATTCCCAGTTAAAATTTTGTCTGAGAATTTCATTAACACATTGGATGATCATGTCTATCTCCAGTCTATCTGCCCTCACCCCAATTTCTTTCCAACTCTTAACTGTCATTCTTTCCCAATTTTATGTTTTGCTTTTATACTCACTGAGTTCATTAAGTACTGGTAGTGTGTCTATGTATCTAGAACCATCTGCTGGAGCATGATTAGCCTCCAAGAGGCTGCATTTCTGAAGAAAACTGACTCTTTGACTCCTAAAAGTCATCAATAGTGTAGCTCTCCAGTTAGTAATGGGACTTCCTGACTATCTTAGCCCTTTATGCTGGGATTTTATCTAACTTTACTTTATACAGTCCTGTGCTTACAGTCACAACTGCTGTGAGTTTACATGTGCAACCTCTTTGCTATATTAAAAAAAAAAAGTTTCCATCTACTTATTCACAATCTTTCTGCCTCCACCCCCTTCTTGGATGATCCCTGAGCTTTGGAAGAAAAGGATGTAATAGAAGTTTCATTTAGAGCTAGCTGAAAACTCTATAATCTCTTATTTTTTGTATACTAAGCAGTTAGGGTCTCCTTCCTTTTTAATCATATTGCTTGAAAAAAGAAACTGCTGATGAGGTTCAAGAGAGGCACTAATTGTTGGGTATAATGATAAGTCCTTTGGAACTGGTTTAATATTATCTCCATTAGCAGGGTAATAGTAGCAGTTTCTCCCATGGTTCTCTCAACAAACCTGACTGTCAGCTCTTGACTCCATTAATAATATCAAACAGGCATGAGTTTGATTTTTTTTTTTGAGCAGTGTCTTAAATCTAATCATGAAGTGAGTGGCTACTCCCATAACATTAATGTTACTTCTTTACCACTTGGTACATCTTGTCAGGCTGAACATTACTATACCTTCCAGGATTCATGGCTATATAAGACTGACGATTGCTTTCTCGTGGTGACATGGATAGCACCATCCAGCACTGTGACAGCTGGCCAGTAGGGATAAAACTTCCATATGGATACCAGCTTGATTTTTCCATGCTCTGTGAATTAACTATTTGCTGTCTTCAACAATAGGGTCTCACCATCAAACTCTAGAGGATAATCAAGAGCAATGTTATAAGCTGGTAGTGTTTGGGGGGAGTCTATGGGGCACAATTAACAAATCCTGATGAGGTCTCCTATTCCTGCAACTGGCCTTTTATTGATAGCCTATATTATTTTGGAGAGGCAGCATCTGCCATTACATGGTAGCTCCATTCAAGAGTGTGTGTGCATGTGCATGTGCGTGTGTGTGTTTATGTGTTAGGAAGCCCCTACAGTAGCAGATTTCAATATGGCATTTTAAAATATCTGTCTGGTTGGTTATTGCTCTCCATATTTTCCTCCCTATCCTGTACTCTCATCTTCCACCCCGATTAACTCTCTTGTTCCACTATTAAATTAATTTTTATATATTGTATTTTAAATTAGTAAAAGCATGTCTACAATTATAGCACATGAATTTACATGAAAATTTGCATGGGAAGACTGCACGTTAACTCCCAAACAAATTGGTTTTTATTTACCTCTATCAACTCTCACCCAAAAGACACCCATTCTGAAACCATATCATTTCTGAAAGCTGAAAGCTGAGGCAGCTCTGGTCATGTTATTTCCCAGCTTTAAGAGTCTGATAAACAACTGCTTCTAGGCTGTGAGAAACACAGGGTAAGGGTGCAGTATGCAGTCACATATTTAATATTGTTATCTTTGCGTGTGTTGTGTGTGTGTGTGAAAAGGAGAGAAAGAAAGGCTACAGAGGAAGAGAGAGAGACAGTGACAGAGAAGGAGGGAGAGAGAGAGAGGAAAAAAGAGAGAGAGAGACAGTGACAGAGAAGGAGGGAGAGAGAGAGGAAAAAAGAGAGAGAGAGACAGTGACAGAGAGAGAGAGAGAGAGAGAGAGAGAGAGAGAGAGAGAGAGAGAGAGAGAGAGAGAGAGAGAGAGAGAGATGCTGTAAGGAGGCAAGAAAGGGTGTCAGTTTCCATGGAGTTGAAGACAGTTGTGTACTGCCTGACATAGATACAAGAAATTGAGCTCTAGTCCTCTGGAAGAGCAGCAAATGTTCTTAACTACTTAGACATCTCTTCAGTCTTACCATTAGCTCTTTTACTGAAGTGTATGCCATCCACTGATTTTATTAAAGAACTGGGCATCAGTGATTTCTAGCTATTGCATGCTATTGCTATTGAAAACACAAAAACTATTCTTGGAACTTATGTGGCAATCTTTCTTTTGCTAGTGATTTGCAAATGTTTCTTCCTATGTATAAACATTTGAAAATTAAATGGTGACTTTGGAATTCTTGTTGTAGGGTCATGTTGGGTAAATCAGATTTGCTTGTACTCTGCACCATATAAATACATAAAACTTTGTACCAGTCTGCTTTCATATAGCTTCTGAACAAGGCCTAAGTGCATCTAGAAAAATACTGAGAGATGCACCAAGTTACTAAATAGAACTTGGAACTCACTGTGTATTCCTGTGAGTTTCTGTGGAGTGTCTGGCAAGCTGTAGACTCCATTGCACCCAAAGATGTTGTGGCTTAAAATTCACTATTGAGTGCCCATTTTTTCAGACATCCTCTATTTTTGGTGTTACAATGAGTGTCCTAGACTAAATATTCACTCCTTTAATAGAGGGCTTGAATTTTGACTAGTACTTGGATTTAAACTTGACATTTTTGTTTCTAAGACATAGTTGGAGTTGTGCTTCTAATCTAATAGGTCCATTCTTTATTTTTTCTGGATGCCGAATACTTCCTGGAATTTATAGTGATTTATCTTTCTCACTAGATTATAACCCCATAGAATTATTCCTGGCTTGTAAACACAGCTCTAATACTCTCTCATACTGTAATTCACAGTGCTGGTCAATTACCTCATTTCAGACTCTTGGTTCTCACCCATCATTAAGGAGACCACATGTAGTGGGAGGTTTCTGGCCCGGACTTTTGGGCCTAACTTCAAGGTCTAGGCACACAGACCCACAGACCCACAGACTTGCAGAGACACACAGATGCTTTCAATAGTTTTTGGCTAATTGGCCTAAGGACCAGGCATATCACTTGCTAACTCTGTACCCTTCATCTAACCCATGATTCTTCTTGTTCAGCCATGCGGCTGAGTACCTTTCTTTAGAGCAGCATAGTTGTCCTCTGCTTCTTCCGGCTTCTCTCTGGTAGCCCCACCCACACTTCCTGCCTGCCTTTGGCCAATCAGCTCTTTTTACTAAACCAGTGGGTGGGACAATTATTTACCATGAAACAACACAATCCCCTACAACCACATATAGAACAAAGACAACCCCAACATGGCAAGAACACCCATAATGTAAAGGAAATCTTGAATATATCTCTTTATTCAATGAAAATGTTCATGACCATTAATTTTGTGATTAGTCATTTTGTTTTTAATAGAAGACAAACTCTTATGTTTTCTCTGATGAGGACGCAATATATCTTGCTGTATATCAACTTTTATGATAGATTTTTAGGAAGTTGCTTTCAACTTCTGTATTTGCTTTCAGCAAATGATATACAGGTATTATTGGGTCTGGGACACAGAAGAGTATATAATGTAAGATTGGAGCTATGCATTAGCTTAAATTGTAAAAGTTGATTACAGGGAAATCTAAGGCAACTAATACTGATTATCATTGTTTTCCTATATTTTTGGTTGTGAGCCTACCTTTTAATGGCTGAGCCATCTCTCCAGCCCTTCATTGTTTTCTTAAAGGCAGATTAAACCAACAGTTTGAGTAAATAGTTGACTAGCAGTCTTACATCTTAAGCAGTTTCAAGGTGTATTATTCACTCTTGCTGTGAGGTTCAACAGAAGTTTGTCTCTTAGACTATTAGAGATATTTTTAGAATATTGCATTGTCACTCGATTCTATCAGGAAACTGATAAAATGCAGAGTAAAGTTTTGTGCTGATCAGTTTCCCATCGCCATGATAAAATATCTGAAGCAATTAATTGGTAAAAATAAAATGTGTATTTGGGTTCAGAGTGACGTGGGTTTTATCTTAGCATGTCACGTCGGAGCGGGGACGGAGGAGCAGCATCAGCACAGCACTGGCCAGGGACCAAAGAAGAAAAGAAGAGGATTGGGGGCTCGTTTGTACAGACATGCTCTCCGTGACCCACAGACCTCCTCTAAGACCTCCCTTCTCCAACGGACTTATCAGTCGAACTTGAGGACTAATAAGCCTTTTAATCCGTGGTCCACTGAGGGAACATTCAAAATCCAGACGATGGTAAGTATACTTTTTTACTCTAAGGAGAACAGATTAGAAGATGAGTTTGAGGGACCTGAGGAAAAAGCAAGCCTATGCTACGCGATGTCGGTCACATCTTACAAACAGTACCTCATTTTGTTTATTAAAATTTAGTCTTCATAGACAATAGAAGTTCTTTCTTGATTTTTCTTTTGCAGATAATAGTCCGTATGGCTGGAAGGAAGAGTAGCTATCAGATTTGTGTAAAGCCCACTTTTTTTTAAAAAACTGAAGTGCAAAATATATGTCTTAAATGTTATTGCAAAACTACCTTTTCATGGAGAATATAGGAAGTATGAAACTGCATTTTAAAAATTATTTTTCTTATGTTTTGTTTAAGTTTTAGTTTCTTGAGACAAGGTCCCATGTACTCCAGTCTGGCTTGCTGAACTTGCTATGTGGCTGAGGCTGATACTGAATTCCTGATCCTTTCAAATTCACTCTTTTAAAAGAGCTGGGATTACAGGTGTGAAGCATGAAACCAGAGAAGACATTTAATTCTCAAGTACCACTGTCAAAATTTCAGCAAATGTTAACCATTAGTTGCAAAAGCTACCAAAAGAGACACCTATTCTACATTAAACTCCGAATTTTGTATAAAGTGTTAAAATGTCAGATCTAAAAGTATGCACCAATTCTAACATCATTTTTCCAAATGTAACATTTCCAAACTGAATGAAAATGAAAATCATAAAATATCCATACTTTGAAATAGTAGTACTTAAAACTTGGACACTCAGAAGGAAAAAGTCATGCTCATTAGCTACATGCAGTACTCTAGAAGTGCATGACAGTGAAAGAAATACAGAGTAAAATCCTGAAGTTTAAGGATAAGAACAACCTAGAACCAGCTAAAACTAGGATCCAAGGGAGAAACCTAGGATTAAGGCCTGACAGAACGTAACTATGTTTGTGGTGAAGTAATTTAATGAGGGTGTAGGGATTCCCAGGACATAGCAGCCACGAGGTAAACTGGACATGGCACCTGCAGAACTTGCTGCTTATGTAGGACACGCCCCTAGGCGTGGCTATGTAAATTTGTGCTCACCTGCTCTCTCTCTCTCTCTCTCTCCCTCTCTCTCTCTCTCTCTCTCTCTCTCTCTCTCTCTCTCTCTCTCTCTCTTTCTCTTCTGCTTCTCTCCCTCCTACCCACTCGAGACTCCCCTGAATAAACTCTAGTGTGGCATCTGGTCGTGTGTGTCTGATCTCATTCGCGAAACCAACACATGGAATGGGATTTAGCAATGCAAAGGCTGCTTTTATAGCATGCTGTCATTGGCTACCTAGGAGAATATATGTAGCGTGAGATTCTGATTTAAATAAACATTGTTGGCTATCCAGTAATAATAAGCAAGGTGTTTCTTATTCTTTGGTTTTATTTACCTTTCCTTTGTCCTGATCGTTTGGTAATTCCTGTCCGAGGTAGTGACACCACCGCTCCCTTTTGAGGAACTGAGAAACAAGACAGTCTTCCTAGCCCTTCTCTCTGGCCGCTGTGCCTCAGATTTTAAATGACTCCACAAGTCTGACTCACATAAGTATGTTGTGAATGAAGACTTTTTTTATTTATTGAATTCGAAAATTACTGATATTATAATACAGACTGAGTGTGAAAATAAAGCAAAATTATTAAATATTTTGCATAAATCCACTTTATTTAAATAAAGTCCAGTTAGCAAATATTACTTATGGCATGGGCTAATATCAACCTAAAACTTTCTTTTTAAATAAATTAACAGATAGTTAAATTATTAACTTTGGTATAATATGATCTAATGGCCTATTTTCATAACATCAAAATGTTATTTATAGATAAGCCCCATACTTCGAGAACACTGTAATAAAATCCAAACTTGATAGTCCCATATAATAACCTTCTTCTAATTACTCTTTTTAATCATTTCCTGCTTTTCCACACCCACACCAGTTAAATTCCAAGCTAAGGACTTTAAAACCGACCATGTTTCTCAGTGATGTCTGCTGAGAAAGCTTCTGTATCCTCACCAGGTTTTGGATATGAAGCCATCAGAGATACCAGGCAAGAACTTCGTGTTTTACATGACCATGTTTATTTCTTTCTTTGGTGCCACTGTAGCTGGGCTTCTCTGAGCTCTTTTCTCGAGGAGGCCACTGTCTTAGACTTGTTAGTCCAACAAATGAGCCCTAACGCAGTCTCTAAGATGATGTAAATAACTCCCTCCTTGCAAGGTCTGCTCCCCAAATTCTAGCCCATCAAAGGAAATTCCTTTTTGCTCTGACCTATGAAAAATAAGAACCCTGCATGGAAGGGTGGGGGGACCAGATTTCAGTAAGAGCCAGGTGATTTTATAGAGCCCACTCCTTACATCTACTTTCTGTAATTTCTCACTTTTTTTAGATTCATAACACAACATTTCTTTATATTCAGGTTTTTTTATTTTGTTTTTAAAGAAACATTAACTCAATTGGATATTTTCTCATAGTGAATTTGTGGTTTCGGCTATAGTTTCTATACCTTGATTCCTGATCACTCAAGTAGCACCTCAGCATCAGCACACGGAGACCAACCGTGGGATAGAGGAAGCAGGTGAAAGACAAAACTTAAACTTGGTACATAGCTGAGGAGCTTTCCAGATATATTAAGGAAATAAAAACTGATTAAAATACAATAATGAAAGCTACATAGTGATAGTGAGCAATGAAAAAGTGGAAAAGAAAAATTAGGGGTAGGTGTTAATAAACGCAGGCTCTATAGAGAAGATTAAATTATTTCCTAGTAAATTCACAAAAGGAAAGTGAACATTTTAACTTCTAAGAAACTATGCCATTTCACAATATCTTGCAAAATTATACAGTGGTAATTAAACCGCAAACCAGCACGACGCCATTCATTTTCCAAATGTTTCACACTGCTTTTGTCAATGGAGGTGATAACATCCGCTACTCAAACAACATTCAGTAACTACGGGATGATACAGAAAGCTGAGCATAGAGAAGTATCCAGAACTCATTCTAGTCCTTCCACCATTTGCTATTCAGACTCATCTTAGATAAAATTTAGCTAAAACCCTAGAAACTTATATGGGATTTGATTATATGATTAAATAACTGAAATATTTTTGATTGCCATGAACCCACACAAAACTCCCAGGAGAAACCAAGAAGGCTACTGATAATAATAATTCTCATAGTATATGTGTTGATAAAGTGTGATAGGATTACGCCATTTCTTTGTCAGCTTCCTTCTCTGAAGCATGAAAGAAAAGAGTCAGATGATCTGTAAGTCTGAGAGTAAAACAGACTTGTCAGAGTAGAATTTCTTTTCTTTCAGAAGAAAATCTATGGCAGATTCTTGGCGACTATTACAAAGTGAATCTCAGTGTATCCTAGTTTCCACAAGAAGGTGAACTCCTAACGCTGCAGTCGGCTCAAGGAACATATGTGTTGCATGATTTCTATTTGACATACAATGAAAACCTAGAGACAGATATTGGGGGAAAGTTGAAGTATCAGAGAGATAGAAGAAAAAAAAACACAGCAACTTCTCATCCAGCTAACTCCTCAGGCCTGTTTCCAGGATTTCTCCAATTGCAAGTCTCGCCATTCTCAGCCTAAAAGGAAGGTAAATCTCTGGGAAAGCTGAAAAACCCTTTTTTCTTCTTTTGCCCAGCTCTCTTAACTTCCTTTTTCACATTTCTAGTGCTAGGATTAGAGGTGTAGTATGCCACTTCCTAATCTTCATGGCTTGGCTCTGTGGTTGATTCTCTGATATTCCAGACTAATTTAATTAAATATATCCCATTTTGTACCAAGATAAAAAAGTTATAACTAATACAAAAAGTACAGAATACATACAATAACTATATATAATATATACAAACAAGAATTAGTCCAGGAACAATTGGCCAATTCGTAGAAAATATTCCATTATTTATTTTATTATGATGACTCCAAAGCATTGTACATGATTTACTTTTTATCTAATTTGTATTGATAACTGAAAACTATCTTTTGATGTCTCTCTAACTTCTTAGTGAGTTTCTATAACTATCTCATCTTCAACTCCCTCAGAGACCCAAGTAGGAAGTAATATTAACTAAGTAAACAGGAAGTACAAGCAAGAAACTTCCAAAAAATGTGAAAAATGAAACAACTGGCTGCCTGGATGGTCACCCAAGATTTCATTGCAGCGTTGGAGCATCTATCTTCAGCCTACAGGTCTAGCATATCTGACAGAATTCTCTGTGAAGCAAGGTATTCTTAAAAACTTCCCTACCTTGTCCTGACAAGGTTCAATAGTTCTTTTGTGTATCCCACTTATTCATTTTGGACATTATACTGTCAGCAGTCAAGGCAAGGATACTTTCTTGCCAGTGGCTAATTTTGTCACAAAGAAGGTCAACTCTATAAGGAGTTTCCTCAGGGCCCATCATCTTCTCTGAAGTAGATTGATGCTTCCAAGAGCAGATGTGTCTCATTGTCATAAAAATAAAAAGAACCTATGTTATTTATGCCCTAATTAGATTTAAAAACATATGTAATCTTAAAATTTTTTATTTAAAAATTTATACCACATAAGATTAGTAACAGTAGAACAGTCCCTTATTTTTAGCTATTTTTCTGTTCCATATCAGGTGGCACTTCAGATATGATACAGAGATTTTTCATTAGGCATCTCATTTGTAGTAATGAAGTTTCTTACCCAGCGAGCCCTGAGGTCTGGATCTGAAATCCCTTAGTCCCAAAGAATCACACAAAGGCTTGTATTAATTACAAGATTTATAGCCTATGGCTCAGGCATATTACTATCTAACTATTATACTTTATGTTAACCCATATTTCTGTCTATGCTTAGCCATGTGGTGAGATAACTTTTTGCTCGGTGCAACACTCTCATCCTGCTTCCTCTCTATCTAGCTGTCTTCTCTGCTCTTCTGCTTCCCAGAATTCTCCTAGTCTGTTTGCCCTACCTCTACTTCCCATCTAGCTACTTGACCAATCTGTGTTTTATGAAAACAATATTTACAATGACAAATATTTACAGTGTACAAAATCATAATCCCGTTGTGTGTGTGTGTGCGTGCGCGCATGTGCACACAAAAATTACTATGGACTCTTCTTAGTCCTTTTCATTCATGATTGAGCGACTCAAAGCTTACTATTCAGAAATTCTAAATCAATGGACTAATGTGATTTTTAGATGCATTTTACACATAAAATAAAAAAGATATTCAATGTTAAGTGCAGCAAAAGCATAATGACTTTACCACTGTGCTAAAGGAAGTTAAATGTGTAATCATAAAGAAAACAATTAATACATTTTAAATCGTTTTAGTTAAAGCAATGCATCTAAGCTTGAATGGATTACTATGTTTTCATCTAATCCATTATTGTATATTTACAAAAGTTAGGTAAAGTTCTATGAAAGAAAACACTCAACCCCCATAAAACTCAAGAGAAACAAAACAAGACAATAAGACCCAGAGCATGTGCCCATTTGCTGAAGAACAATGGAGAAAGGCTTCGCTGTTCTTCCTGCCCTCACAACATATAAGTGTAGGTAGGAGAGGAGGAAAAAAAAATCAGACCTGTCTCTATGTAAGTTTGAATTTAAAAAACGGCAATTAATTCTCCTGATTCCTCGTCAGCCACATAATATTACAAAAGTTACTTTATCTAGAGTGGCAGCAACTAGCAGGATGACAGCACAGATTTTTTACAGCTTAGTTGGTGTATAAAATGATTGACTTAGACAAAAAGTGGAGAAGCAAGGTCTCGTTGATTTTACTCCCCATGAAACAGTGGAGGACCTGGAAATTCTGGCTCAAAGTGTGTGTGTGTGGGGTGGGGGGGTAGGGCAACATGTTTCTCATTAAGATTCTTTTTGATTCCTTTTTCAGATTTTTTTTTAACATTTTTGTATGTGTGTTTTTGTGTGGTTGCACACTTGTGGGTGTGTACATACTTTTCCACAGCGTATATGTATGTGGAAGTCAGAGAAGAGCCTGTTTGTGGGAGTCAGTTTTTTCCTACCATCATGTGGGTTCTAGAGATTGAACTTAGGTCATTAGGTTTAGTGGCAAGCATGTCACCTGCTGGGTCATCTCATCAACCTGATCCTGTTTTTCCAAAGCAAATTTTTCTCATACTTAAACACTTAAGAAATTCTTAAAATTGTTCCCATTATAATCTTTTCCACAAGATCAGTGGGACTAGAGTCAAGGAATAAAGATAAAATAGCACTGAACATGAGTGAAGGAAGCCATTTAAGGACACAGCAGAGGAGAAAGAGAGAGAGAGAGAGAGAGAGAGAGAGAGAGAGAGAGAGAGAGAGAGAGAGAGAGAGAGAGAGAGAGAGAGCGCACAAAAGGCACAAAGGCTAAAAGGAAGACAAAGCAAGAAAAAACCAGAATGACATAATCAGGAAAATAACTGAAGGCAAGGATAATAGTCTAAGATGAATATTGAAAAGGAAGACATTAAGACGCAGGAATAAATCATGGGGAGGGTGGAAAAATGTAAAGCAAAAACAGCAGAGGATAACGGGAGAAAAGATGCTTGGGTTTAAGGAAAAGAAAACACAGAAAGGCTGGGGATCAGCAAAGACTTCTTACACAGAAAGAATAAGTGTCTAAATTGTAAAGGGGTGAGGGGAGGGGAGTGTAAGCAAACAGAGGGTGGGGAGGGCAGAGCCACAGAAGCTCAGGACTGCTTGCTTTCTTTTGTGAGTGAAGCTTAGCACAAATGAATGGAGCTAGCAGATGCGTGGGAAATGATTTGTTGGCATCCAGAATCCTGCTGTGGTGTTGTTAAGGGTCTGGCATAATGGCCTCAACCTTGAAGGCTCCCAATTGCCTATCCATTAAACTAGCCAGCTGTATTTACATTCATCTGCAGTTTGCAAGCTGTTGTAATTCCCATAAGCTGGCCATATAGGTAGACTAGGAAAGTTCTGGACATGAAAAAAAAAAAAAAAAAAAAAAAAAGGAATCTGTTTGTATTGTTAAAAAAAAAAAAAAATAAATCAACAAATCAAGTCTTATATTTATTTTCTGATAGTCTTCTGCTTTAGTTTGTAAAGTTTGGTATTACACAAATTATATTCAGTATTATAATAAAACTCAGAGCTAGATACTGAAAAAAAGCTAAAACATCAGAGAGACAGGGAACAAACCACAGCCAATTCTCACCCATTCTACTGCTCAGAGTGCAAAGGGTGGGTCCTGTCTCCATAAATCCTCAGACTGACTGGGCATGCAAGCAATAGGGAAGAACTTCTGTCTTCTCCTGCCTTATATTTCTTTCCCCATCCATCTATTTCACTTCCTAGTTAAACATTTCTAGAGCTAGGATTGAAGGTGGCTGCAGTCAGTGCCTGGCTCTTTCTGGACCTGAACTGCCTCCCAAAGGCTAGGATTAAAGGCATGAATCACCACTCCTTGACCTTCATGGCTTGTCTCCGTCCACTGATATTTCAGGCTTTCTTTAATGAATACACCATCACATATTTCCTTTGGTGTCAAAAATAGAAAAGGTTATAACTAATAAAGAAAAACTATCTACAATAGGTGCAATAACTATATACAATATATACAAGCAATAATTACATTGATAATGCCCAATCCATTAACAATTGACAAATTCAAAGAAAATATCCCATTATTTATCCTATTTTGGTGACCCAAAGGATTGTACCTAATTCACTTTCTAACTTTCATTACCAACTCAAAGCTGTTTTTTGATGTCTCTCAAACTTACAGACTTTAACCTCCTACTGAATTTCTTTTCTGAATCTGTAACTAGAAAAACTGTAAATATAACTAACTACTCATCTTCAACTCCCTCAGAGACCGAAGAAAAAAATAATATTAACTAAATAATCAGGAAATGCAGGCAGTTAAATTCCAAAAACTGTGAAAAATGACAGAATCTGCTGGCTGCCTGGACAGTCACCCAGGGTTCCTCTTCAGCATTGAGGCAGCCATCTTTGGCCTCGAGGGTTAGCATATCAGAAAGACTTCTCTGTGGAGCAGGATATTCTAAAAGACCTTCTTACCTTGTCCTGGCAAGGTTTGGCAGTTCTTTTTTTATGTATCCTGTTTGTCCATTTTGGACATCACACTGCCAGCAGTTGAGGCAAGAACACTTTCTTGCCTAGTGGAGAACTTGTATCACAAAAGTAGTAAACTCCATGTGGAGTTTCTTTGATGCCCATCATCTTCTTTAAAATCCTGGTGCAGCTAGGATCAGATATGTTTGTCATAAAAATGAAAAGAATCTCTGTTATTAAAATATCTTAAATGCCGTACTCTATAGATGTCTGAAGTGTTTGAAGATGACCCATCTATCTAAAATATCTCTGACCTTGAAAACATATCTAATATGACTAAAAGTTTGATTGCAATTACTACTAACTTGCATTTCTTTAATTAGTTAATAATTAATTTTTGCATTTCCCTATAGTTGGTAGTAATAATTTTTAAGAAAGCAATTTGCATTACATTGTTAGATAAGTTGTATAGGTATAATACTTTGAACAAGAGTGGGAATATCTATATAGTAATAAAATTAATCTCAACTTTGTATCAATATAAACAATTTGTATACAATATATGAAATCCAATCCAATGAAAAGTATTTAAAACTAGCAGTTGCCTTTAAAAATAGATTCAATAATCTAATCTTATATTCTATCATATCCATGTCCCCTTCTCTCAGAGTAGATTTAATAATCTACGCTTTTATGCTATTAAAGCTGTATCCTCTTTTTTCTTTTTTCAAACAAAACCTCCAAATTTATTCTTCTTTATTCAGCTTGTTTCTTTACCATTACCAATAACAATTTGTAGCCAACCATTCTAAATAATGACAATTATCCATAACCATTGAAAGATCAAAAACACCCATCTTACCTCCTGAGATCTTGGGCACTATAATTCTTAAATGTACTTCCTACTGTCTGATGATAATGGTATTTTTAGAGGATCCCAAAAAGAAAATTTTGGGGTTAACTGTCAAGTCCTAGGATAGGTTAGCTGTATCATTTGCTGTTCAGTCTCTCCATAATGGGAAAATGTAGGGCTTGTCTTAAGTCCTGGCTAAAGTAGTCTGTGAGGCTGGTTCATCTCAGTTAGTCACCTTGAAATTGTCTTGAGCAGTTTGTAGTCCAAAGGCAATCTCTGATTGGTGTTTGTTAGTCTAGTAGTTTTGTCATAGTCCATGTGAAATCATCATTGTGGGGCCCAATCTTCCTTTTGGAGACTTCAAAGGTAGCAGTTAGGCATTATCAAGGTTCACTTCAGAAAACTTACAAGAGAATCACCCTCCCCCCCAAAAAAAATGTACAGGAAGCCTTTTTCTATCATTTATTAATACTCTATATGAACATTAATATCATGGCAAAATGTTTAAACATATATATATTATTCCTATAAATTTTGATGTAAAATTTATATATTATAAGATTAGTAGCAGCAAAGTAATTCCTTAATTTTATTTTTTTTTCTGTCCCATATCAGATGGTCCTTCTGACATGATACAGAGATTTTGCATTTTTCTTTAACAAGCATGGTTAGGTTTAGAGAAGAGAGCCACACTCCAACTCCAAAGCCAGCTTTAATTTTCAATTAAACTGGGACTTCAACTTTTCTTAGAAGTAAAAATATATAGATCTTAGGCAGTGAGATTTTACATTGTAGAGTGTGTTGGTACCAATAAATCCTATTTTTCCTTGTTTGTAAAATTTTTTTTTTTAATGGATAGTCTTCCCTTCTGCTTTAGATGTCTAGATGTCCAAGGTCTTTTGACTTCTTGAAGATGGGTGATTCTATTTTTTTATTCTTGTCATGACAAAAGCAGAACCCTACAAAGGAAAGAAGGTATAGCTTCATAGTTTGCAGCTAGAACTTGAAACCTAGATATATTTTCTGGTTTTGGAGGGTGACCATGGAAACAAAGCAGAACCACTAAAGGTTAGAAGGAAGCTGCCCTGTGAATTATGTCAATGTCCTTTGATGTGATTAAGCTTCATTTTTCGCTTATTACCAGTGAGTCATGGTTTGACTTTTTTGATACCAGAAAAATTAAATTTTCATGACCATATGTGTGCTCAGGTATCAGAAAGAAGCTTAACAAAATAAACCTTAGAGCCTTTATAGCTGCAGGAACATTTGGAGCGTCAGACTTCGCTGACCCTTTAAAAAGGGCTCATGCAGCTCTCTGAGGTGATGCTCAAGGTGAGATGACATTTTAATACTTATGACTACATGGCATTTCAGCCATCATCACACAAAGTGCTATGACCTGGTTAGTTTATACATTTTTACATAATAAATATTGTCCTAAACATTAAATAAAGCAAAATTCCTTAATCAGGCTCTGGCCCTGGGTTATGCTCTAGATAAGTTTGTACTCTTGCATGGAAAGAAGCAGAACAGTAATGAAGAGCCTGCATTCATTCTTGGCTAGTGATGTTTTAACAGTTTTGTTTTTTTATGCAGAAATGAAAAATAACTTTTATGTAGTGATATCATTGGACTTACAAAATTGTTCTCTCTCTCCACAGACAGACAGATACACATACACACAAACACACACACATACACACATACACACACACATACACACACACATACACACATACACACACACACATACACAAAGACTTGGATGAAAGTAAGGATATGATCAATTTTAATGCTTGTTATTTGGCTTGTTTACATGAATTATTAATGTTTTTTACATTAGAACAGTCAATTGACTGATTTGAAAGAAATATGCTTCTTCATATATAATATTTCAACACTCAGAGAACCCTAGTGTTGAACACTTGGTCAGTTTAATGTGACAAAGTGATAATCTTTAATCTTAAGGATATTTAATCTTTTACAAGGCTGCTGCCCTAGCTTAGACTGAGATTTTAGGATTTGAAGTCATTGTTTCCTTGTGGTTTCTGCCTATGCTTTCTTTACTCCAATGTATTCTCTGCAAGTCTGTGAGTGATACTTGTGAAGCTGTGCACTTCATGGCTCTTGGGATTAAACAACTTTCCATTTCACAGGCTTCTTGTGCATGAATTTCCTTGGTGAATCATCCATAAACATTGCAATTTGTCACATCTGTGTCATGGACAACACTTTACTTTGTTAGGTTGACAGACTACCATAGATTAGATCATTTCTCTTTAAATTGACTATTAAAAAAAAGTTTGTGTTACAACCAAAACTTTGTTTTTTTACTAACCAATTAGAGCAATCATATTAAATTTTACCTTTAGTTTAAAAGGAGATTATTGTATTTAATTTTATATTGTGTAGTGTTAGCATCTCTCACATTTTAAAGGTGTTTTTACTATGATGAGGAAAGGGTGATAGGAAAAAAAAGATAATTCTGTAAACATGAAGGATTTATTGTATAATCTGGAGAGTGGTATAACAATCCAAGTCAGAAATAATGTTTGCATGTGCAGGTATAAAACTAAAACAGAAAACTTTGACTAACCCCAATCCTAACCCTAGCCCTGAGTCTAGGACATGTCACTTCTTTTCTTGATTATATGGTTTAATATACTAAATTACACAAAAGAGCATCTGCATATTGATAAATTATTGGAACACTGAAGTGGAGATATTTGAGAGGCAAAAGAAAATCCTACTTGGACCATAGGAAAGCATTATGGTATGAAGGGTATTGTATTTCTGGTTTGAAGATTGGGCTCAGATAATAATATTGTCCTTAAATATTGAGAATTGTCTGAAAGTCAGAAGATGAGGGCCATAGATTCTGATAAAGGGACAAAGTGAGATAGCATAATCTTAAGGATAAAAGGAAAATGAAACAAAACATGTGTAGTGAGCAGGAAACGGCAGGGGGAGCCTTAAAGACAGCAGTCATGCCTCAGGGGATATAAAGATGCAAGTAGGAGAAGATATGATCTCTACTTGATAAATTAATGTGAGCCCAATTGACCTCTCTGCCTTTAAAAGACATGCAGAATGTGTCCTCTGAGAGTTAGAGAGCCTAAAGGACACAGGGGAATTTGAGTTTGCTTGTTTTTCAGAACAAGTGATTTCAGTGAGCCATGGAAGATTCTAGAGTATAAACAGTACTTCAAAAGAAAGAGATAGAGGGAATATGAGAAGCTAAGTAAAGAGAGCTCACCATGGTGACTAAACAGAGTAGCTAGTGGTTAGAAGGACGTGACACTGATGCTGTTCCACAGAACACGGACATTTTATTTCAAATAATTTTGGCAGGGGAATGATTCTAAATTCCCGGGTGTCCAGCTCTTTATTTGTACAGATGAAACTAGCTGTCAATGAGCCTTGATGTTCATTACAGTTCAGGTTGCTCATTGCCTTCTAACATATGACAGCAAGTCCAGGTTTTTGTGGGGATGAGAGTTGTCAGTATGTCAATCATGACTAAATGTGGTGATTCTACTTTGATCACTTATCCCTCAGTGAGGCTTTTGAGATTCCTAAAGATGCTCACAAGAAGCCTGTGGTTGATCGGTGGATTGTTGAACAATGATTGTCTCAATCTCTTTCCCCATAGGTGTTGGCTGAAATTCCCCAGGAAGCTCCAGACACAGACTAAGCTTTTTTCAGTTCTAGAGAGAATAAATGGGGCTTTTCTAGGGGAAAAGAGAATCCCCAATCTCTGCCTTAAAGAAAAATATAAAACCCCTCAAGATTAGACATGCATTTTACAACTCACTCCAGAGTGTATATCTTGTTACCACAGAAACTACATCCTGGTGTTGATTTCTTATTAAAGAAATTATGTATTATTATCTTTCCTACATAAGTTATTACAATTCCTCTAAGAAATTATAAGAACATATGATTTCTTTTTCCGAAGTGACACAAAGTATTTTTTCTTATTTTTAATTTTTCTTATCTACAAAAATCTAAGCTGGGACTCTAAGATTTTGGCTAGTAGAAGATATATTGCCAGCAAAAGAAAATCATTCCTGATAGTAGTATTGTATGAAATTCATAAAAGAAGCAGCTAACCAATGTGTTTGAGATAGTCATCTAGTAAAAGAATCTGGTAAGGTGGTTCTTCAGGTGGGGGCCTTGGTAACAACTCTCACTGCTGGAGTTCAATTCCCATGACACTGGGTAAATAAGAGAATTGACTTCCTGTTGGAGAATATTGTTTTAAGGTGTGTTACTTTTGTTTATATTTCATTTGCTTAACTCTGTGAAGCTGTGTTTCTGTGCCTGTCCAAAATATCTAAAGGCCTACTAAAGAACTGAACATCCAATGGTGAGGCAGGAGAAAGGGTAAGCGGGACTGGCAGGCAAAGACGGAGAAATCTGGGAGAAAGAAGAGCAAGAGAAGGAGGATACAAAGGGCCAGCCACACAGCTACACAACCAGCAACAGAGTAAGAAAGAAATATGTACAGAAATGGAATAAGGTAAAAGCACAGGCAAAAGATAGACAAGATAATTTGAATTAAGGAAAGCTTGCAAGAAGCAAGTCAAGCTAAGGCCAGGCATTTATAATTAAGAATAAGCCTCCCTGAATGATTTATTTGAGAGCTCAGTAGTGGGCCACCCGAAAGACAAAAGAGTAACAAACACCAAACAACAACTCTCACAGACCATTCTCTAACCTTTATGTGTGCAGAATGGCGTGTACATGCATGGCTGTATGTGTACACAGGTACATGCATGCAGGCATACTCACATACATGCACACTAAGTAAAACATGATACAAACTAAAAGAGTTTATATGAAGAATTGCAGAAAACAATTTTGGTTGAATTTTCTATAAGTACTCAACAGCTGTTTGAGAATATATTAAGAATAATTGAAAAGCACTCTGAACTTTACAAACACACCGAACAAACAGTATGAGAGTGGTTCTGAATATTTTTATGTTCAATTTAGAGAATATTCTCTGAAAATTATGTCTTTGCATTGAGTCTTCACATTCATTGCAGCAAATAAAGTTTTTAACGGCTTGTAAGCTGGTTGCCTTTAGTAATGAGAAGATCATGCAATTATCAGAGGAAAAAAAAACCACTCAAATGGTTGTCACACTGGCAGGATCTGACTATGCTAATTGGTTTAGAAATCTAGAATTGACAGATGACATCAACTTCCATAGAAAGCTTTAGATGGTTGACGGGATAATTCCAATTAACATCAGCTCTTTATCAGCTCTCTATTGAGTAAGTTAATATGAGAATTGACCTTTCATGAAAGGTTTCTGCTTTTAATTAGAATATTATATTTTAATTAAATAAAATATAAAAATATATTTACATATATTTATATAATATATATTTTTAAATATTTATATTTAATATATAAAATGTTTATAATATGTTAATGCATATTATATGTTTAATAAAATTATGTTTTATAAATATATGGCATATGTTTATATTATACGTTAATATATGTTAAATATAAGTACATTTTCTAATTATATACATACACACACACACACATATATATGTATTTATCTCTCTCTCTACGCATATGTATATGTGGATAGAAGTGGTCATGCTTGGAAGAAACCCAGAAGAGATGAGATATTAAGAAGAAATTGCTCAGAATGATGGCTAAGTAAACAGAGCAATGGGCAGTTGGGTATGTATTAGTGAAGCAGCTTATAAATTTCTTGGGCCATTATAAATCTGTCTTCCGAATATTGGAATCTATATCCTCATTGCTAAGTGCTGGTTTTTATTTGAGTAATCACAAGAAATAATTTTAAAAAACAAAACTTGAAAATAGGAAACTCAAACACACTAAGTCAGAGGAATACAGATTAAAAAGAGTTAATGAAGATAAAAATTCTTAAACAACATGTCAAGTAGCACCAATTACTGGCATGTCATTTGGAATTCCAAGTGATGAAGAGGATGATTAAGGCTCAGGGGACAATATCTAAGCAAACAGGTTGATAATGTCCTGAATTTGGTGGAAGACATCCATAGACACATCTAAGAAAGTCAGTGAATTCCCCTGAGATGAACTTAGAGACCTACATCAAGACTGTGATGAAATTATCAAAAGCCAAAACTCTACAAAGAATCTTGAAAAATGGCAGCAAAGAAGTAAATTTTGAAGACAGGGGAGCCTCCCTTATGCCAGCAGATTTCGCAGGAGAAACATTAGTGCTCAGGTAGCTGTGAGCTGGTACATTTAGAGTGATTAAAAACATCAATGACAAATAAATGATAATCCTGTATTTGGTAAAACTGCCCTTCAAAAGAATGAGAAATTCTTACATTCAAATAGACAAAAACTGAGAGGATTTATTATTATGTTGGTTGTGTTTTTTAAAAAATAATCTCTATTTAAGAGCTATTTATTTATTTTTCATTAAAAATGTCATCTCCATCAATGTATCCCTCTGCTCCCTCTCTCCTCCCAACCCTCCCCCCCCCAGGCAGACCTCAGTCTCACCCCTCTCCATCCACCCATCCCTTCCCCCAAAAGGGAGAGAAGTCCCAAGGTGGGCCAGCCCAACACTGTAGATTCACTCCAGAAAAGTCCAATTCACTCATCCCAAAGTCAATGCTGAGCTGGATATTCCTCTATAAGGAATGAGTTCATTCCTCTATAAGGAATGAGTTCCAAGGTGCCAGCCCATGAACAGGAACATGGTCTGATCCCACCCCTCGTGGTTCCACATACTCATGGCAGTTGAAAGCCGCCCACCACGGAGGGAGGGTCCAGCTCCCCTCCCACAATGGTTCTCCAGTGATAATTCTTGATTCAGTGAGTTCCCTAGAGTTCCTGCCAGCCATCACCATGGGAACCTTCCTCATAATCCCTATCCCCTGCTTATACAGACTCTCCTCCCCTGCTCTCAGCTGGACCAGGAGCTCTGCTCAGTGTTCAGCCATGGATCTTGGCCCCCAGCTCCATTCCCTGTTGAATGTAGGTTCTGTGGTGACACTTGGGGTGTTTATTCATTTGATTATAGGGGAAGTCCCATTTAGGCACCCCCTCAACCATTATTTGGAGACTTGGCCAGGGACATCCTGAGAGTTCCTGAACATTTCCCAAGCACTCAGTCTCTTTCCAACCCCACACTGGCTTCCTCTATGGAAATATCCATCTTTCTATCTCCTTGGAAATATCCATCTTTCCATCTCCTTCTTTGTTCCTCTCACTCAACCATCTCCGGCTTTCAATATTTGTTCCCAACTCTCCTTGGATGCAACCCATTGTGACCCCAGTTTGCTAAGGAGATCTTCTCTATTTTCTTTTCTTACGGGAATCTCTGGATGCCTCTCTTAAATTCCTTCTAATCCCAAACTGTTCAGGGGTTGTGATTTGCAGCTTGGGCATTCTTTGCTTTTTGCCTAAAATCCACTTATGAGTGAGTACATCCCATGTCTATCTTTCTGGGCTTCTGATACCTCACTCGGGAGGATATTCTCCAAGTCCATCCATTTGCCTGCAAATGAGAACCTGGAAACAACCTAGATGCCCCTCAACTGAAGAATGGATTAACAAACTGTTGTACATCTACACAATGGAGTACTACTCAGCAGTAAAAAGAAATGACATCCTAAAATTTTCAGATAAATGTTATTTTTTTTAACATAGGAACTACTTTTCTCTTTCTTTCCCATCTTCCAACTCACTCTCCACCTTCACCCCAGCCCACTTTTCACTTCTCAAAGAGTATAAGGGCCTCCCATGGGGAGACAACAAAGTCTAGGCTCATTATCATGGATTCCTGAAAATTTCCATAGCACCAGGCTTTTCCCTAACCCCCAAATGGCTCCCTTTAATCAAGATATCTTTCTTTTCTCTCCCTCTCTGCCACCCCTCAACCCAACCATACTCTCATTTCCTCCTTCTCCTCCCACCTCCTCTTCCCCCTTCCCCACATGCTTCTGATTTACTCAGGAGATCTTATTTATTTTCCTTTCCCAGGGGAATCTATAATTATCTCTTTTAGGATACTCCTTACTACCTAGGATTTCTGGGGTTGTGTATTATTACCTGGTTATCCTTTGCTTTATCTCTGACATCCACTTATGAATGAGTACCATGTTTGCCTTTCTGGGTCAGGGTTACCTCACTCAGGATGTTTTTTATCCTAGTTCCATTTGCTTGCAAATTTCAAGCTGTCATTTTCTTTTTACTGTTGCATAATACTCCATTCTGTAAATGCACCATATTTTTTTTCTATTTTATCTATTCTTTGATTTAAGGGCATCTAGTTTGTTTCCAGGTTCTGTCTATTACAAATAATAATGCTATGAACATAGTTGAGCAAATGTCCTTGTGGTATGGATGTGTGTCCTTTGGGTATATGCCCAAGAGTGGTATTGCTGGATCATGAGGTAGATTGATTCCCAGTTTTCTAAGAAACTGCCATACTGATCTCTAAAGTGACTGTACAAGTTTATACTCCCACCAGTAATGATGTGGGAATGTCTTTCTGTGTGCTGTGAAATAAAGGAACTCTTTTGGCCTGTGGCAAACATCTTAGAAGTAGGTGGAGAAATCAGAGCATGATTAGGGAAGGAGGGCAGAGTCAGAGAGAGATGTGATCCAACCACCCAAGAATCAACATGGAAGGTAACACAAGTGAGCCATGGGCCACATGGAAGGACGGATTAATGGAAATGGGTTAGATTAAGACAAAAGAGCTAGCTAGAAATATGCCTAAGCCATAGGCCAAACAGCATAAAATTAATATAAGCGTCTGTATGTTTCATTAGGACTTCGGGATGTCTGGTCCAGATAAGCAGCGGTGGGCAGGTCCAAACTGTGGGCCTAGTTCGTACCAGAAAGCTCTACAAAGAAGTGTTCCCATTGCTCCACAGCATAGCATAGGCTGTCATCAGTGTTTTTATCTTAGCCATTCTGAGTGGTATAAGATGGTATCTTAGAGTTGTTTTTATTTGTATTTTTCTGATGGTTAAGGATGTTGAGCAATTTTTTTAAATGTCTTTCAACCATTTGAGTTTCTTCTCTTGAGAATTCTCTGCTTAAACCTGTACACCATTTTTAAATTGGATTATTTGGTATCTTTATGTCTGGTTTCTTGAGTTCTTTGTATATTTTAGAGCTCAGCCCTCTGACAGATGTTGGGTTGGTGAGGATCTTTTCCCTTTCAAGAGGCTGCTGATTTGTCTTACTGACAGTGTCGTTTGCCTTACAGAAGCTTCTCAGTTACAGAAGGTCCCACTTATTAATTGTTACTCTCAGTGTCTCTGCTACTGGTGTTATATTTAGGAAGGAGTCTCCTGTACCAATGAGTTCAAGGCTATCTCTCACATTCTCTTCTACCAGGTTTAGCGTAACTAGATTTATGATGAGATCCTCAATCCACTTGTACTTGAGGTTTGTGCAGAGTGGATAGATATGGATCTATTTGCATTCTTCTACATGCCACCATCCATTTATGCTAGCACCATTTTTTGAAGATGCTTAGTTTTTTTTGTTTTTTATTTTTGGCTTATTTTTCAAAAAAAATCAGGTGTTCATAGTTGTATGGATTAATGTTAGTGTCTTCAATTCAATTCTATTGATCTACATGTCTGTTCTTATGCCAATATCAAGCTGGTTTTATTACTGTAGCTCTATAGTAGAACTTGAAGTCAGGGGATGGTGATGTTTCCAGAAGTTCTGGATTTTTTTTGTTTTTCTGTATGAAGTTGAATATTCTTTCGAGGTCTGCAAAGAATTGTGTTGGGATTTTGATGGGATTGCATTGATTCTGTTGATTGCTTTCTTAAGACTTACCATTTTTTGGTATGTTGATTCTACCTATCTAAGAGCATGGGAGATTTTTATTTTTTAATATCTTTTTCAATTTCTTAAAGTTCTTGTCATCCAGATTTTTCACTTCTTTGGTTAGAGTTACCCTAAGATATTTGATGTTATTTGCAGCTATTGTAAAGGGTGATCTTTCCCTGGTTTCTTTTTCAGCCCTTTTATCATGACCTCCTTTTGTTATCTTATTGCCCTAGCTAGACTTTGAGTACTGTATTGAATGGATATCGAGAGAGTGGGCAGCCTTGCCTTGTTCCTGCTTTTAGATATTCATATGTTGAACCATCCCTGAATATCTGGAGTGAAACCTATTTGATTATTGTGGATGATTTTTTTTTTTATGTGTTCTTGGATTTGGTTTGCCAGTATTTTATTGGGTATCTTTGCATCAATATTCATGAGGGAGATCGATCTGTAATTCTCTTTCTATTTCACATCTTTGTCTACCTTGGGGATCAGGATGACTGCATTGCGGTCTCATAAAAAGAGTTTGGCAACTTTTTTCTTCTGTTTGTATTGGCTGAAACCATTTGGCCCTGGGCTTTTTTTTTTTTTTTTTTTTTTTTTTATGCCTGCTTTAATTTCCGTAAGGGTTAAAGGTCTATTTAAGTGGTTTATATGGTCTTGATTAATTTTGCTAAGGGGTACTTATCCAGAAAATTATTTGTTTCTTTTAGGTTTTACAATTGTGAGGAGTACAAGCTTTTGAAGTATGACCAAATAATTCTCTGGATTTCCACAGTGTCTGTTGTTATGTCCCCCTTTTCATTTTATGAATTTGGATTTTTTTTCTCTGTATTTTAGTCAGTTTGGTAAGGGTTTGTCTATCTTGTTGATTTTCCAGAAGAATCAACCATTTGTTTCATTAACTGTATTGTTCTCTTTGTTTTAATTTTATTAATTTTGGCTCTGGGGTTGATTATTTCCTGTCATGAGTTTCCTTCTCTCTCTTTTAGAGTTTCCATGTGTACTGTTAAGTCACTTATGTGAATTT
The DNA here is from genome assembly GCA_033318265.1 of Phyllotis vaccarum. NCBI lineage: Eukaryota > Metazoa > Chordata > Mammalia > Rodentia > Cricetidae > Phyllotis > Phyllotis vaccarum. Next base: position 78,134,288 of record JARWLC010000016.1, on the reverse strand, counting down.
TTTTTCAAAGTCTTTATTTAGACACTTAGTGCTATGATTTTTTCCTCTTAGCACTGCTCTTATTATGTCCCATAAATTTTAGTATGTTGTAGATTCATTTTCACTGAATTGTACAGAGTCTTTAATTTTTCCCTTATTTCTTCCTGGACCCGAAGAAGGTTCAGCTGAGAGTTATTCTGTTTCCAAAAGTTTGTAGGCTTTCTGTAGTTTGTGTTTTTTCTGAACTATAACTTTAGGTCATGGTGGTTCAATAGAATACAAGGGTTCGTTTTTATATTTACTATTATTTGCTTTATGAATGAGTATGTGGTCAATTTTACAGAAGGTTTCATGAGGTGCTGAGAAGAATGTTTATTCTCTTGTGTATGAGCGGAATGTTCTATATGTATATATGTAGATAAAGTCCATTTGAGTCATAACATCTGTTAGATCTCTTATTTCTCTATTAAGTTCCTTTCTGGAAGGCATGACCATCGGTTAGAGTGGGGTTTTGAAGTCTCCCACTATGAGAGTATGGGATTTGGTGTACAACTTAAGCTTTCATAATGTTTCTTTACATATATGGGTACCCTTAAATTTGGGGCAAAAATATTGAGCATAGAGTTTCATCTTGATGGATTTTCCTGAAATAATATGTAATGTCCTTCTTGATCTTACTTTGAAGTTTATTTTGTTAGATATAAGGATAGCTACACCAGCTTGGCTTTTAAGTCCATTTGACTGGAAAGTCTTTGTCTAACCCTTTACTCTGAAGTAGCATCTGTCTTTGAAGTTGAAGTTTGTTTCTTGTATGCAGCAGAAGCATGTATCTTGTTTTCATATTCCCTCTGTTAGCCCACATCTTTTTATAGGGAATTGAATCCATTGATATTAAGGGTTATTAATGACCTGTGATTGTTACTTCATGATATTTTTTGGTGTGTGTGTGTGTGTGTGTTTGTGTGTGTATGTGTGTGTCTTTTTCTTCTTTGGGATTTGCTACTATGAGATTATCTATTGCTTGTGTTTTTGTGAGGGATCTAACTCCCTTAGTTTAGAGTTTTCCTTCTAGTACTCTATGTAGGGCTGAATTCGTAGGTAGGTATTATTTAAATTTGGCTTTGTTGTGAAATATCTTATTTACTCTGTCTACAGTGATTGAGAGTTTTGCTGGGTATAATAGTCTGGGCTGGCATCATGGTCTCTTTACATCTGCATAATATCTGTCCAGGACCTTCTGGCTTTCATAGTCTCCATTGGGAAGTCATGTGTTATTCTGATGGGTCTGCCTTTATAAGTTACCTGACCTTTTTCCTTTGCAGCTCTTAGTATTCTTTCTTTACTTCTGTACATTTAGTATTTTGATTATTATGCGGCAAGTACATTTTGGGGGGGTCTATTCAATTTGTTGTTCTGTGAGCTTTCTATGTCTTCATAGGCATTTTCTTCTTTAGATTTGAAAACTTTTTTTTTCCCCTATAATTTTGTTGATACGGTATCTGTACTTTAGAGTTGGTCTTTTCCTTCCTCTATTTTTTTGGATGTTTTGTGTTATGACTTTTTTGGCCTTTGGTGTTTTTTGTTTGTGTGTTTTTGTTATTTTTTTTTTTTTTTTGACTGACAAGTCTATTTTCCCTATTGTATCTTTTGTATTTGTAGTTCCTGTTCATTTACTCAATATTTCCATTTCCAGTATTCTCTCGGTTTGTGTCTTTTTCATTACCTCCGCTTCAGTTTTCATATCTTAAACTGTTTCCTTCACCTGTTTGATTGTTATTTTTTTTGGCTTTCTTTAAAGGTTTTATTGATTTCTTCCCATTTTCGTTTGTCTTTTCTTCAATTTCTTTAAGGGAATTTTTTATTTCCTCTTCAAAAGCGTCTGTCATGTTCATAGTGTTACTTCTAATGTTGTTTTCTGCTGCTTCTTCCATATTGTGATGTTCAGGTCTTGCTGTTGTAGAACCCCTAGCTTCTGGTGGTGCCATATTGCTCTTCATGTTGTTTAATGTATTCTTTACTGCCATTTACCCATCTTTTCCTCCAATAGGTGTAAGGGTTAGGATTAGGTCATCTCAGGGAGCTGTCTTTGATCCATCCAGTCTCCTCTGGCTGTGTCTGTGTTTCAGGCTCCACAGTGAAAAGTGAGAGTCAGTTCTAAACTAAGTGGGCTTTTTTTTTTCTTTTCTTTTTTTTAACAAAGAAAAAATACGTGTATAGTATACAACTTGACACTTTGATAAGTATGTATTCTGTGTTATAGCAAAATCAATCTTACACTTGTAACTCCATGTATCTATCGATTTTTGTTTGAGAACACTTATGGTATATTCCCTTTGCAATTTTCAATTTTAAATGTTTCTACTAAAGATAGTAGAGCAGATCTCTTGAACCTATTCCTCTTATATAACTATAACTTTATATTTAATCATTACATTCCTATCTCCAGCACGCCACATGCTATCTGCCTCTAATAATGAATATTCTACTCTCTTTGGGTCTGAATTGCTCTAGGAGTTCCAAACTATTCAGGGGGTAAAAGAGTTTCTATAACAAATGTTTCTTGGAAAACTTGATATCTGTATGTAAATGAACAAAGCTAGACTGTTACCTCATGCCACATACAAAAAATTAACTCAGATGCAAGACCTTCATACAAGACGTAAAACTAGGAGCTTGAGAGATGACTTAGTGGTTAAGAGACTTACTGCTCTTGTAGAAAACCCAACTTCAGATTCTAGCATCCATGTTAAGTGACTCACAACCACCTGTAACTCTAGCTTCTGGGGATTTCAAGACTGTTTTGTAGTACGAGGTTTCTTGCCCGGACTTTCGGGCCTAACCTCAAGGTTTAGGTCCACAGACCCACAGACCCACAGAGACACACAGATGCATATGATAGTTTTCAGCTGATCAGCCTAAGGCTCAGGCATATAGCTTGCTAGCTTTCTACCCTTCATCTAACCCATGACTCTTAACTTGTTCAGCCATGGGGCTCGGTACCTTTTCTCACAGCAGCATGGTTGTCCTCTGCTTCTTCCAGCTTCTCTCTGGCATTCTGCTCTGTGCTTCCTGTTCTCAGAGTTTTTTAGTCTGGTAGCCCCGCCCACACTTCCTGCCTGCCTTTGGCCAATCAGTGCTTTTTATTAAATCAGTGGGTGGGATAATTACTTACAATGAAACAAGATAATCTCCCACACTGCTTCTTGTCTCTGTCAGCTCCTATGTATACATGTGCACATCACACACACACACACACACACACACACACACACACACACACACACGTACACCATATATACAATTAAAATGAAATGCTTTAAAAGACAAAATTATGAAAACTGAAGACATCATAGAATAAAACTTTGTGATGTTTGGTTTAGAAGGAATTGTTGGATAAGACATAAAGGTAAGTATTCTACTAAAAGAAAAAACCAAACAAATAGAAATTTAAAATAATTTTGTGTAGTATAAGATATTATCCCAAGAGTAGCAAACGAAGCCATGGAATGAGAGAAGCATTCACAAATCAGCTATCTGATAGAGGCTTAAGACGACTATATGGAGAACTCTTTAAACAAGAACACTTGGTACATAATGCTCAAGGAATTAGAACAGAATGTTTTCCTAAATATAAACTGCCAGCAAGCATGTACACGCCTAATTATTAGGGCAATAAAATATTATAATAGGATGGTGTAAAATCTATTCCAGATTACAATAACTGCTCCCAAAATATAGAAAATAATAAACAGTGGGAGGATGTAAAGAAACTGGAATACTTGTGCACTGTTAATAGAAAGGTAAAGTGATGTGGCTGCTGTGAGAAACAGTGTATAGTTTCTCAGAAAATAGAAAATAGACACGTGATTCAGCAATTCAATTTTGGGGTATATTGAAAAAGATGTCTAATTAGTGCCCTAATTGTTCATAGCAGCATTATTCACAGTAGTTAACATACAGGTCAGATTCAGGAACAGATGGATAGATGGTGATCTAAACCCCTGGCAAGAAACGCAGGAAGAATAGCAGGCTGCATGTCAAAAGAGATTTTGTTCAACTGTGTGCATGGGAAATGCTTGTAAGACCAACCACTGGGTGAATGGTCCATACCTACTTCTGGGTTATCGTAAATTGATAAATTAAGATGAATTAGGACCAGTAAACTCATTGGTTCCCTAGAGTGAACTTGGCAAAGTCATACCTCATTACCCTTAGGATAATGGGTAGATGTTGTTTACCTAGGAAGGAATTTTAGCAACACTTATCTATATTGCTTATCTTTGTTTCCCATGTCATTTATTCTCTTTTTGTTTTGCCCTTTGGAAAGTTTATTTCACTCTCTAGATTATCGATGTTATCTTTATTTGGGTCCATTTTCTTACTGTGTCTGGGACAATCTTTCCAGCAAAACCTCTATTTGGGTAACTGTATTTTTACATACAGGTGTTCTCATTTTATTCTTCTCTGGAAAGGCTGGTTTTTGTTTTCTGGATACGCTGTCTCTGAAGATTTGTGTGGATCCTGACTTTTAAACATTGGAAGTTTTCTTCTGCTTCTTAAATTACTCATTGTTTAAATGCTTGGTTTATTCCTTTGTCACATGTCCTTAGTGTTTATTGAGCAAGTAGAGTGTCTGTCTGGTAATAAGACAGAATGGGTTTCCAATATAGATACGTGAATATATTTCCTTTAAAATGCCATTTACCTGGCATAAAAGCCATTTTCATGTTGTCTTTATGAGACAAGGGCAGACTTAGTTCTTGTAGACTTTCTTTCTACAGTGATAGATCAAGCTGATGGGGAACTGCTTTCTGTCTGAGCTGGTGATAGTTTATATGGTGGTTTGAATAGGTATGGTTCCCATAGACTCGTGCGTTTGAATGCTTGGTGTGTAGGGAGTACCACTGCCTTATCGAAGTAGGTATGGCTTGTTGGAAGAAGTCTGTCGCTGTGGATGCCGGCTTTGAGGTCCTAAGTGCTCAAGCTATGCCCAGTGTGCCGTAGTCTCCTTCTACTCCCTATGGATCTTGTGGTAGGACTCTCAACTCCTTCTCCAGAACCATGTCTGCCTGTGTGCTTCCAAGCTCTCACCATGATGATAATGGACTACACCTCTGAATTTGTAAGCCAAAGCTTCCCTTTATAAGAGCTGTTGTGGTCACAGTGTCTCCTCACCTCAACAGAAACCCCAGCGAAGACAATTGGGGACCAGATGTAGAATGTCCATTTTCTGACACCTGCAGGACAATCCTAGCTGTTAGAAAAGTTGGTAGACTTATACAAACTCAAGTACACCCTTTTTCTTCCCCACTCAACTACTTTTGCCACATGGAAATTAGGGCCAGGGAATAAATGGAAAAACTGTGGTGTTTCCCAGCCTTTCTCCTTCCATTTTCCTGACTTCAGATACAACATCAAAGGAGGCGATGGGGGATGGGGTGGGAGGGGCGGTGGTGAATAGAGCAGTATTCCTTACTGAGGTGTCACTCAAGATTTGGAGGACTTTCTCCTTCCTCACGAATGCTTGACAGCTCTCTTAGATTGGTCCTAGTTTACACATTATTTACCTGCATATATACCTAGTCTTTCACAGCCCATCTGACTTTATATAACAGGGGTGCAGGCTCTGGACAGTCTCATGGGATCACTCCTGGCTTTTAGGGAGAAAACAATGAAGGCATTAGGGTGGAGTTTGTGCTGGGAGTTAGGCTCTCAGATCTGGCAGCAGCCTGGCTCCTAGATCCTTGTTGAAGATGGGAGCTGTATTCACCAGAGACAGTCTCCTGCTCCAGAGCTGTCTCTTGCTGAGGAATTCCCATTACCCCTGTTGTGAGACACTGTTCCTGCCTTGAGATCTACTCTTCTAGCTGCAAGCAAAGAACTCTTCCAGCTTTGAGAATTTCTAGAGATTTCTACTCTCTTGATACATTGAATAATGGCCTCTGTGGATATCCTGCAAGGGATATCTCTGGGTGGGAATTAGTTGACTCTGAGTGCTTGGAGGTGAAATACTTCCTGTGAGCTGTCAGTCTCTTGGTTGTCACTCTGCAGTTAGTTGGAAGCAGAGAGTCAGAATCCTGGCAGCACTGTTGCCACTGAGGATCTCAGGCTTTTTACTTCCCTTGCTTCTACTTTCTCGTTTGAGTGATTACTATTATGTGAAAAATATGAAAGTTCACTCTTACTTTCTGACCACTCTACTCTTGGAAGTAGGGTAAGACTTGAACTAAACTGAAGAGTCTTCCTGTCTCTGAAGTGATAGGCATGCATGAGGTCATTGTTTCCTTTAAGTGTTCTTAGAGTTGATGACTTTGCTCTGTAGCCAAAGAGCTTTGCTGTGTGACTTTTAGGGAGGGTTGTTTTTCTTCATTAAATAACTGACTCTTTATCCCCTGAATGGTCTCAGCTTTGTTTAGGGATCGCCTCTCTTGCTTTGGTGTTCAAACTGAGTCTACTCAAAGGGAAATTTGTGTTTTGCCTTTATATGGAATCACAGGTATCCCAAAGGTAAACCATTGCAGCTGATCAATAGAAGGTCAGGGAGGTGTTTCTTGTAGTGGATTTATGATGTTACATTGTAAATAATTGTCCCGCCTATGAGTTTAGTAAATAGCGCTGGTTGGCCAAAGGCAGACAGGAAGTGTGGGCGGGGCTACCAGACTAATAAAACTCGGGGAATAGGAAGAACAGAACAGAAGTGCCACAGAGACTCCAGAGTTGCCAGACAAGCCGGAAGAAGCAGAGGACAACTATGCTGCTCTGAGAAAAGGTACCGAGCCCCATGGCTGAACAGGATAAGAGTCATGGGTTAGATTAAGGGTAAAGAGTTAGCAAGTGATATGCCTGGGCCTTAGGCCGATCAGCCTAAAATTATTGTAAGTATCTGTGTGGCTCTGAGGGTCTGTGGGACTGTGGGTCTAAACCTTGAGGCTAGGCCTGAAAAGTCCCAGCCAGAAACCTCTTACTACAGTTTCTGTTGCCCTTCTAAAGATATAAAATAACTAATTTATCTGTAGTTAACTGCTTTGGTTAATTAACTAAAATTAAATGTATCATAGAATTAGTTACAAATGATGATTAGCTGACAAAATGTCATTGATTTATTCTCAGCTCAGATCACTCGATGTGAATTTGGAAGTTTTGGGGACTCTTCTCTTCCCTCAATAGGATTTTTTTCTCCCTCTTGTGGACTGTGGGTTTCTCTCTTTCTGCCTCCTTACTTTCCTGCCTACTTTCTTTTCTACAGAAAACCCTAGAGTTTTAGTCTCTTGCTCACAGGTTGTTACAGATTTAGTATGTGACCTGTATCCCTCATTTCCACAGGACTTTCAGAGAATGAGCTCAGAAGTTTGCACCTTGTCTCCCATAGGTCAGCCACAGCAGCTTGCTGAGGGCTCTTGATCTGCCCCAATCCAGTTTTCAGACCTTCCCTGAGCCATTACCACTATATTGTTCTTTATGTAATCATCGTGACCTAGAACATACTGCCTCTTAAATTGAATTGCTTGTTTTTTTTTCAGAGTTATATAGATATCTCTCAATTTCTGGGTTTTGGGGGCAAATAGTCCTTTAGAAAATTCTAATCTTTTATTTTGTTACAAAACCAAAGCCTTATTTAAAGCTTTGTTTAAAGTAAGTTCTCATAAATAATCTAGAAAGCAATATTCCTTTTAATATCATTTAACTATTGTATCATTTCGCCTAAATAATACAATAATTATTATTAAAGTAAGAATTTTGCTTGACTGTTTTCTAACATTTTCCCAGGAAAAAGGAGGGCTAGATACAAAATTTGGCTAATATACCTTTTTTAGGAAGCTTTTATTGCTCTTAAATCCCAGTAGTGCTAAACTAATTTCTAATTGACTGGAAGCAGTATCTCTTGTTGGTCCCTATAGTTGTTAGGAATAATAGAATTATGTAAGTAGAACACATTACAATGATAAGCAAACTGTTGTAATGAAGAAATAAATGATCAGAATGACAAAAGTGTAACTATTACTATTATTATACCATTCTCGTGATTTGGGAAACATTTTAAATAGACAATAAACACAACATTCCTCTCCCTGTGAAAAACAATAAGAAATAAATGTCCATTTTGTGTGTTGGCCTCTGGAACGTGTGAAAAGAATTCCTTTCATTGCTGCACAGTATTGGATGAACATTGTTGTCCCAAGACTACAAATCTTCAGTTCATTCCTCTTCTTTAGCTTGTGGTATCTTAAAGGCATCAGAACCATTGGACTTCCTTTCTGTAGAAAGTGCAAAATAAATAAGCCACTTAGACCAGAGGCAACTAAGGGAAAATCAGATACACATAAAGAAGTGAAATCAAAGGAAAGATCCAATTCCAAGTCAAATAAATACATTTATAATAGCAACATATTTAAATATGATTTAAAATTCAATGTACCTCTAAAATTTATAAATCAAAAAGGAAAGTTTAAATTATTGCTTTTTCTACAAGTATGGGTATTAGAGCTTCAGTAACTAGAAATGAAAGACAAATACTTAAATGATGTGTGGGATTTTTAATTTCATCTAAGTTAAAGTTGAAAATGAACCATTTAAAGTTCTGCAACATCTTTTAGGTTTTGATTCTTTTCTGAAGCCTGTCTTCTCATCAACAGTTTTATTGATTGTATAGAAAGGTTATTGCTATTGATTATATTTCAATGCTCCATGTTTAACCTAAATGCCATCTTTTTATTGAAATTATTTGCTGCTAAAAGCAAAGCCTCAGTGTAGTAAAATATTATGTTGACATGCAAGGAATAAGATTCTAACACATTAGCAGTCCAAGGTGCACAAGTAGTAAATTTCCTCATACATGCCAAAGGATATTAGCCCACTCACGGGTATAGTTGATGGCATGGCCCCATCTTCTTGTGGTCACAGCCGCATGACTGTAGGTTGGTGAGCTGCTCTTGACAGTCCGTGGAGTGCACAATCACGTTTCTTCCCTGAAGTTTAAAATCAATGTATGAGAAAGCTTGATTGGCTATAGTTTAGACTTCGAGGAAATTAATAAGAATACAGACTGATCTTGGCAGTAATGAGTGTGCATAAAAGATACAGACTGAACATATGGCTGAAGACAGGACAGAGTAGGAAAGGCAGCTTTGAAACATAGCGATCTTTTCTTCTGGCTTAGTAGTGTCAAAATCACAAAGAGTCCAGCTATATATTATTTTGTGTGGTGAATCTTGAGATGCTTTAGTATTCTTTAATATTTAATTAAATTAATATTTAACTATTATTTAATTAATTAATATTTAAAGAAGAAAAAGATTTTTCTCTTCTTTAGTTGGTTTGGTGAGGAGAAGTACTAAGATTATCCTCTTCTAGTTACTCCATCATCTACAAAAGGCTCTTTACTTGATCATGTGACAAAATCAACTAGCATTTCATAGTTAAGTAAAGCCAAACACTTCAAAAACATTGATGTCAAATGAATTTTGTAAGATTGATGTTGGAGAAGCAGTCTTATTTAAAAGGGAAGTTCTATTTAATCTGCACTACTAGCAAGATTGATCCAGCAATTAAACACTTTATAACTCATAGCCTTCCTTCCTTCCTTCTGCTCCTCCAGTTTTACTCACATCAAATAACTGATTCAATTGTGAAGATGTGAGAATTATATTTCAATTATATATACTGTTAAAAATCAATTAAAAATTAAATATTCCGAGACACGCAATATATGGGGATTTTCTAGACTCTGTGAAAAGTAGAATTTTCCCTTCTCAAAATAAATACAGTGATACCTGGAGAAAGTTCCACATTAATATTCAGGGAGCATGCCTGTATTACTCACAAGCGAAGTGTGTGTAAAACCAACAGCACAAGTTCACCATTGATGAGTTTGTTTAGGGATTTGATTTGTTTCTTTCCTGGAACAAATTAGCTTCATTCTTTGGGTTTTCCCTAAGATTCCACCACCATGTGTTTAAACATCTTTTGGTAAAAGATTAAAAAAAAAAAAAGTTCTCGTCTATTTTAAAACAAAGATGTTTATTTACAGGAATGAGACTTAGTGCATTGTATATTAATGAGTACAGGGTAAAAGCTTTGTTCCTGTGCCAAGGTTATATAAAGAAGATCATGTCTGTTTTTTAGTTCTCAATTCACCTCGGTCCTCTTGAGGAGTTTAACTGTATAGGGAAAATGAATAAAATTTGGTTTTGAAAAATGTAGGTGAGCGCATCCATCTGCTCCCTGATATTTATGTTGTATTTGATGAAATGTCTTTTATGATCTACGCTGGGATATGCTTCTTCCTGTAGCTCTCTTTCCTGACAGTTGAGATTGTCTCATCTACTTATCTTGTATTCTCTTTTTAGGTAAATAATGTAAGTTGATTAAAGTCTATATTTCTTACATTCTGAAAATAAATTGACTTATAAGTCAAAGCAAAGAAGTGTGGAGGAAAATTCTCCAAATAATTTTGTCAAGAATAGATGAATGAATCAAGTAATAATTATATTTTTAAATGTCTCTATTGGTGACATTCCAAAATGTTCCCTTATAGACAAGGTAAAATCTGGATCATAATAGGTCATATGTAATTCTCATCAGTGTCACCATTTCAATAACCCAATCTAAATAATCAACCTATATAATCCATACCCAGCCTCTGTCCAAGGCTCTCAAAAATTGTCAGAGCAAACTTCATTGGATGCCATTTTATCAATTTAATAATTTGGCCTTGGGTATGTATTAAGAACTTAAAAACGTGTAAAGAAAATTTCATATACTTATTAATTGTCATCTAAAAATCTTAGAAGGAATATGACTATGAAATAAACTCTGTAGAAAATCGCATATTTGTGGACATGGCCAATGAGCTTTTGCTTCATCCATCATGTTGTGGAAACTACTTCCCATTATTTTAAATTTCTAACTTCCTTTGAACTTTGCATGGTGATTTGGTTTTAACTAATAGATTGTAATTTCCTAGCCTTAGTACTGAAGAAGCCTATCAATTTTTAATTTTAGTCTTTTGAAACAAGCAAACAACATGACCAAAGAAACAATCAAGACATATTCTTTGAATGAAAACTGTTTCAATGCAATTCCTTATTATTATTAGTGTTCAGTATCAAGTATAGTTATTTGTGAAGACAACTCTAAAGCATACTCAACAGGAAGGGGTATCCCTTCTTTATGAAATGTTGAATAAGAATCTTATAATAGTATTTCCTGGGTCTTCTTGATCCAGAAGAGTTAAGTGTTAAGTATCTGTGTTTATATGAATTAAGGGATAGAAGCCACAAAAGGAAGATCTTATGATTTTTTCTGTGCTTGGTTCTCTTATGAGGCATTTTCTAGATTTTCCCCTATAGCAGTGTTCTCAATTCTGTTTCCATCTCTTAAGGAAGCAATGAAGAAACTCATGGGGCTCCCCAAGCAGGGAATGTGACCTGAGATCCCCAGCAGAATGGGGACATCCAGTAGGAATTCACCTTCTTCCAAGGGCCTGTCCCTTTCAACCTGGGGAATACCTCCAGTGATACTTTCCTGCTTCTAATTCAGTAGAGTGTTTGTGGATATACATGGAACTTTCTGGAATTTGTGCTGTTGACTAATTGCTCAGGATTATCTAGGTCTGCTTTATGATTTCAGATGACAATATAGACTGTTATTTTCGGTTTCCACCATATAGTTCTCAAAAATAGAGTGTCTAGCTCTGGTTTACATTCTAGTTTCCACTTCTCCAAAAAGCAAAGACTCAAAAAAAGAAAAGAAAAAAAAAAAACAAAAAACTGTGTCTAGGGTGGGGGTGGGGCAGGAAGAGATCAGGGGGCAAATGAATGAGCAAATTGACTTTGGAAACACTTTAGATTTTTGTCTGCTAGAACTCCTCAGACTTGTCAGATTATGACGAGCCTTTTTGCCAAATTCTCTAGATATGAGTTCAAAATATCACATTTTTTTAAATGTCTATTAATACTGAATTGTTTGTGGCTTAATTCTGAAAGTCTGGTTTCAGAAACAGTGTGAAAGCAAAGGTTCTTGGATAATTGTGAGGTTTCACCTAAAACCAGAAGTGGAAACAAAATGAATAAACCACCACAGAAAAACTGAAACTACTACATGCTATTTGAAAAAAAAAAAAGACAGTGGATATATTTCAGATTTCATCAGACAGTGTACAGGCAGCCAGTGTATTTCTGACCCAAGGTTACTTGGATTTCTTCTTGTTTCAGGTTTCAGAATGAAATGCTTTCTCACAGTCCTGATGTGGAGTCCTTGAAACTGATAAGTATTCTTTTACATTTTTTTGGCAGATCATCTGACTCATTCCTAAGTATTTATATAAACATAGTTATTCTAAACCTAAAAATTCCCAATGTTTAATTATTGTATCATTTTAAAACTTTTTAAATTTGAACTCCACCGTTGCAAAGAAAAATGGCATTGGTAAAAACAACAATCTAAATAGTTCATTGCTATATATTTATACAGTTAAACTCCTGGCACTGTAACTTTCAGCTTTATACACACTGATTTATAGTCTAAATAATGAATCTAGCATAGTAAGCCTTTAGTATAGCAGAGTTTAATGCTTCACTTTGTTTATATTTTATAGCAAATAACATGAACTGATACTATTGTAAGATGTTTTAATTTAGTTATAATTTCAAGCTTAGAAAATCTTATAATAATAGGGTAGTTATTTCTTTACATTTTGCTAAATATTTTTTTTTCTGCTCTATACGTGTGCTTTCGGCATGCACATGTTCATCTTTCTGTCTGTACATATGTACTGATCTACATTTATGCATGAATACATATGTACAGGGAGACAAAACACACAGACATATATGTTTGTGTGTATTAATTTTTGAGACAATTGATTAATTTCCTCTAAATATCCACTATGTTTCCTATGAGCATAGATATTCTCTAATACAATTATAATACAGCAATCAACATTAGCAAATTGGAGCTGGAGAAATGTTTTAGTGGATAAGAATTCTAGCCACTTAGCCTGATGACAGAGGTTTGGCTCCTGGCTCCCACCTGGTAGAGAAAATATTATTTCAAGTTGTGGTTCTCTGATCTCAATATGTGTGCCATGGCAAGCACACGCATGCATGTTCACACAAAATGTAAAAAGTTGAAATTGGAAAATTTAAGATTAAATTGATATTCTTATGTAATTCAGATTCCAAAGTGAAATGTTATGATTGGTCTCAGTAAGCCACTTTACAGTACAGTCCAGTATCATGTTTCATTTAGTTCTTAAAACTTCTTAGAATTTTTTTCTTTTCTTTTCTTTTCTTTTCTTTTTTTTTTTTTTTTTTTTTTTTTTTTTTTTTTTTTTTTTGCTTTAACATGTAGAAGCTTTCTGCCACTATTTTCCTTGATTTTGATATTTCTGAAGAGGGCATGCTAGTTATTTCATAGAATGTCCCATGTCCTTCCTGATTAGGTCCTGGGTTTGGAGTTTGGGTTGCAGAACCATATAGGAATGGTCTATCCTTCTAAGAGGAGGAAGAAAGCTCTTGGCATCAATCTGTCTGGTGAGTCTCTTAAACCACATTTTATCAATCTGTATATTATGAGCCCCCCCTTCAATATGATGAGTTTGAACTCACAGATTCTTATTTTATTCAGCAACTGTACTCACTGGAATATTTATTCCATTCTTACCATATCACATATTTGGCCAGGAGAAACTGGCTCCATTATTTCATTATTATATGAAATCAGTGTTTAAGAATTTCTCACTGTCAGCCACAATATACAGAGCTCATATTTGTTTTGCCTTGGCCCCCAAGTCATCCATTTTTTACAGTCATGACTTGAGGGGGGAGAGTTATTTATAAATCAAGATCTGGAAATTTGGTAGGCCCCTTACCATGAGAGCTTTCTCAATAAATGAGTCTTGGAAATGAAATGTCTTTGTTAGTAAGTTACCTTTAGCTAAAGTTTAATATTCCTACATAACTTCAAGCATAAAATTGATGTACTGTGAGGTTAAACAGTAGTGCACATGTAAATGAAACAGATTTCTGACAAATGCCTGGTCAGCCCAACCCTTGCTGAAGGATAGAGTTTAATTTATAGTATTATTTATTTCTGTCATTGTGATACAGTGCCCAGAGGGAAACATAAAGGAGTAAAAGTTCCCTTAGTCTCTCAGCTTTAAAAATGTCTAAGATCAGCTGAATCCATTCCTTTAGGCCTGAAGTGAGGCTGGATATAAAAGCTGTCAGGGTAGTTTGAATATAACTGGCCACCATAAACTCATAGGAAGTGGCGTTATTGGGAGATGTGGCCTCATTGGCAGAAGTTCATCACCGTGAGGGTGGGCTTTGAGGTCTGCTAGGCTCAAGCTATGCCCAACGGCACGGTTCAGTTCCTGATCAAGATGTAGAACTCTTGGTTCCCCCCCCCCCCCCCCCCGCACCATGTCTGCCTATTTGCTGCCATGTCCCACCATGATGACAATAGGCTAAACCTTTGTGTGTATGTGTTGGGGGGGGGGGGGGCGATGAGAGGAAGAAGAAGGAGAAGGAAGACAAAAGAGAAGGGTGCGGAGGAAGAGGATCCAAGGTCAAGATAGACCTCCAAGGATGCAAGATACTCCAGTGACCTACTTCCTCCAACTTTGCTCCACCTATAACAGTTTCTACCATTTGCCAATATTATTAACAGACTATGGACCCACATTAGATGTACTGATTATACCAGCGCCTCCATAATCAAATAATTTTCCAAAAGTTCCTCTCTGAATGTGCTATATTAGGGACCAAGTCTTCAACCTAGGAAACTTTGGTGGGATATTTTGTAGTCAAAACAAAAACCACTTATCTAAATTTTCAAAATAATCCTTATGTCTGATTAGTATATAAAATATTTGTTAGAAAAGATATTTATTTCACATTTCTATTAAAATGTTTAGTAGATCCCTCAGGCCACTTTAATATTTATACTTGTTTTACACAAATTAAATTCAGGACAATATTTAATTCAGGGGGAACCCATTAATTGGAGCTCCCTTTTAATTCTTTTAAATTCTTAAGTTATAAATGATTATATTTCAGCCGGGCAGTGGTGGCACACACCTTTAATGTTTGAGCTTTAATCCCAGGAGGCAGAGGCCAGATTCCTGAATATGAGGACTTATTGGTTTACAGAGTGAATTCCAGGACAGCCAGGGATACACAGAGAAACCCTGTGTCTGTCTGGGAAGAAATTTAAAAAAAAAAAAAAACAGAGGGAGAGAGAAAAGAAAGAAAGAAAGAAAGAAAGGAAGGAAGGAAGGAAGGAAGGAAGGAAGGAAGAAGGAGGGAAGGAAGGAAGGAAGGAAGGAGGGAAGGAAGGAGGGAGGGAAGGAAGGAGGGAGGGAAGGAAGGAAGGAGGGCAGGAAGGAAGGAAGGGAAGGAGGAGGGAAGAAATAAGGTGAGCAAAAGAAAAATGCAAAAAACTGATTAAATAGCGAAAAGAATTTGTTGGACTTGGGAAGCACATTATCTCTTTATTTTCTTAGAAGCATTGTGGTGTAAATGTGGAAATAGAAATATTCAAGTGTCAGCTTTCACATGTTGTAATTTGCTTGCTTACCGTGAAGGAATTGTGATAGCCAAAGGTGGCCTTGACATTGTGGAATCAAACAAAGGAGTCCTTGGTGATAAAAACAAAAACAAAACAAAAAAAAACACACACATTAAACGAAGGGCGCACTGATGAGAGGAAAGACTATCAGGTGGGAGTTAATAGCCCAAGAGAGGACATATTTTTGAGATAGTGGATGGAGGGTGCATGTTCAGTCATTGTATCCACCTCACTGAAATGAAATGGAAGTACATTAAAAACAAAATTATACAGCTTGTTACAGAAGCGGTATGTTTATTGGCCAGGATAAAGAAAAATTTAAAAGTACTTCAGCTACATCTGAATCCCCCCCCCCCCCCAGAAATTACATCTGATGAGAAGGAGTGAAAAATGAGAACTGAATGAAGTGAAACATCCAGGGTACTTCAGGTGGATGAGATGGAAGGGCTAGGACTGTTTTCCTGAGAGAAGGGCACGCTGGGGGAAGAGAGTAAAAACACTGACTTCTAGTGTGTTTAGGACTATGATATATAAGGATTTGCCTTATTCTGTTTGCAGTCATAAACTAACAATACATTGTGTGTGTATTTGAAGCAGGCTTCAGTGCAATGTAACAGGCTTCTCATGCAGCTCAATTGCCCTTGAGCTTGACAGGTCACCTCTTTGGCCAATGCTCTTTTAATTTGTTTTCATGTAAAGTGCCCTCATCACCAAAGGCTTATATGATCTCAATGTCCTGTTGAGAGGTAGAACTTTTAGTAAGTGATTGGACCATGGGGTTTGGGCTTACCCAGGCAGTGCTTATTCCATTGGTAGATTTGAGATTGATAGCTTTATTCCACATATGTGGAAAGTGAGAATTGGGTTCAGTTAGAAATGCTGGGTCACTGAATGCAACCACTTTGGGATGTATCTTCTGCTCAAACCTGTCTCTCTACACTGCCTGTTTTCAGCCACTGTAAATGAATTTGTTCCATTCAATGCCTCCTGCCTTTATTTTCTGGTTTATCACAGTACAGAAGCAACTGAGCCAAGTGACAATGTCAGGACTTCACAAAAATATCTTTGGATCATAATGTGTGGAGTATGTACTCAGTATAAACTTTAATTTCGAAAATCTCCAAAAAGATATTTAAAATAATTTTCTTTAAGAAGGTTTCTGAATGTTCAACAAAAATTAAAATCTGTGCTTGGCAGAGTTAAGAAAATAGTAAGTGATTTCTAAATAGTTGTTGAAATAAAATGAGTTAATCATCTGAGCAAGCTTTAGTGTAAAATATATTTTATGACATTCTAAATGTTTCAAAATTGATAATCCATGTTTGCTTCTATGTGCTAACACTCCATTAATTATAGCATCTGATTACCTTATTCTTCAAACACGCCAGTTAAAGTTTACTTAACCCTTTTTTCCAATCTGCTAAGAGACATTATCAAACAGACGAACATCTGCTTTGCGTTATGGTATGAGTCAGTGTTTCGGCTGTTCCTTCACCAGTGTATACAATCTCACACATTCAGACTCATACATACCATTGCTATGCTTTATTGCCGTGCATTTTCACATACTTCTACACACATGTTTTTCCATATGTGCAACTCTTAGCTTTTAGCTTTGTGCGTGTATGTGTGTGTGTGTGTGTGTGTGTGTGTGTGTGTGTGTGTGTGTGTGTGTGTGTGTGTATGTGTGTGTGTGTGTGTAGACCTAAATATGAGAGGGGTCAGGCACAGGCACTAGGTAAAGAAAAATCTCATCATGATCTCCTAACATAATAAGTCCTGACAGTTGCTGACTGTTTTATGTTAAGTGACATACCAAGTATTGTGCATAATTTGTCTTACTAAATTGTGAGAAAAACTCTTTTGAAAGTCTATTGCTATTTTAAAAATGTTAACTGTTAATATTGTGGTGAATTAAATCTCACAATTGTCCATGGAAGTTTTCTTAGCTTTTCTACTGCCTGGTCAGTAATGCTACATACACAGCATTTTCTATCCTTTTCCTTTGTTAATCCATGCTTATGCGTTCAAATCACACTACTTTAGTTCATTCCTCTGTGTATTCAGAAGAGTAGTCCTCAGGTGGCAGTTCAAATCCCACACTACCTTGACATTACTGCAAATGCATGGAAATATCTGAAATTGATAAACTGAGAAAGTATTACCTGCAGAGGTCAAGATGCTTTGTACATCCCACAGTACAATGAGTTATATGGTCCAGTATGTTCATACTAATAGCATTAAGAAATTCTGGCCTACAAAGAGAGAGGTTCTTGAAGAAAAATGTAATGTCAATGTTTATAAGTATTATAAAAGAGGACTCCTTTTAGGCCGTTAGAAATAATGACTATCAGAACATTTCAGAACTTCTTAAGAGATTATTCTGATTCACAGAGCACATAGCTTTATTTGTAGTTCAGATAATAGAATTTCCACATTAACCTTGTTTCCAAACTGTGTATATTCAAGGTGTCATGTCATCATCTGGTGTTCGGCATTTTATATCAAGGTTGGACAAGTAAACTTTTATGAGATCATCACTGTCTAATGGCTATGATCTTTTTTATATTACTCTAGGGATGAGGCAAAATACCCGGCAAAAAATTACCACACCATCTCTGTATGTCACTTATTGCTTTGAAACTACATGGGGCCCTTCGCTTCTTCCTAAACATTGGTAGTCTACACTTTATCAATTTGTAATGCCTACTGGCTTACTAACTCTTCTAATAGTAGGAACTTTCTGATGTGATGTTTAGAGCTCAGCTATGCAGCTTGAATAGTCAGTGTCTACCACAAAAGCAGAGTTTCCAGGGATGGAATACATAGGGCATAAAGATGTAGTGGGAAGTTTGAGTTTATTTTCAAATATAAAGTGGCATTTTATGTGGTTCATCTCACATTTGATTTGATTTTTCGAGAACATAACACAGTGATAAAAAGCAGTAGTCCCAAAATTAGCCTGTCAATTGCTCATATATAGGTGCCACACCTTATAGGTTATGAATTTGAGATAGTTGATAAATCTGAATCAGTAACCTTGAGTTGCATGTTTACTGAAAATGTGAATTTGTCTATCATTAGAATAATAAGAAATTTACCTCTTAATACTTCTATTAAAATATATTACATTGTGTGTGTGTGTGTGTGTGTGTGTGTGTGTGTGTGTGCGCGCATGCACAAATGTGATATGCTGCACTTGTGCAAGTCACAGAACAAATTAAATCATTGGAGTTGGTTTTTGACTTGTACATGAGAGTCTTGGGGATTGAACTTGGGTTATCAGACTTGGAAGCAAACATGTCACCCCTGAAGCCACCTGTTCCTTTTCAAACTTCATTTACTATATTTTAGACAGTACTGAAATGAGCATCAGTGTGTGATGTGTCATGAATATTTGTTGAATTAGCAAATGCATTTTACTTTATCTTTCGAGTCTGTGTCTCACTGTGTAGCCTGGCTGGACTTGAAAATTTGTTCTGTTATTTTGTTATACTGAATGAAATATGGTAAACGTGATATGTATGACTGCACTCTGCAATTTGGATGTATTGTCTTGGTTCAGAATTATGGTCTTGAATAGAGACTTGATTTTAGGATGGTGTTTAAGCTCTGTTTTAAAAAAGGGGGCATCTTAACTATATTAAAAAAAAAACCCCACAGGTTCTTGTTCCATTGTGAGTAATGTAGATGTATCACCATCCTACAGACTCAATCAATTCATCTCTGGTGGTTCCTAGGGATGACACATGCAAATTCACCTGGTAATGTCACAGTTTTTTTTTTGCTAGGCTGTTGAACTGAATCTCCTCTAGATACCTGAGGATGGTTATTCACTGGCATCACAGGTGAAGCTCTGTGTTTCAAAAAGGTTGGTGTGCCGATGTTTTCAGGTGTAGTTATCAGTTATTTCTAGCTCTTACCATACCAGGCAAGATGGAGGTCCATAAGCCTTCTACTCTATGCCCTCACTTGAAACTCTTGGTATGTCAACAGGTCTCATATTGCCACCTTTAGCCTTTGTCTTCTCTCCTCTCCATGAAAATGTACCTAAAATGCTAAATTTTGGAAAGAAGGTGTATAAATGAATGAAATATTTTGCTTTTATCTTTATGCTTAACATCTGATCCTCCAAGAAGGGAATTCAAATATTGTTAGCCTTTCTCTGAGCCAAATCCATCTGGAAGAGTCCTATCCTCAACATGCTTGTCTTAGTTAGGGTTTCTATTGCTGGGAAGAGACACCATGACCACAGCAACTCTTTTAAGGAAAATATTTAATTGGATTGACTTATATTTCAGAGATTTAGTCTATTATCATCATGGTGAGACAAAGTAGTGTGAAAGCAATCATGGTGCTAGAGAGGTAGCTGAGACTACATCTTGGACAGGTGAAGTGGCTGTGGTTTGAGCATATATGAGACCTCAAAGTCTACCTCCACAGTGACACACTTCCTCTACCAAGGCCACACACACTCTAACAAAGCCATGCTTTCTAATCATGCCACTTCCTTTGGTGGCCATTTTCTTTCAAGCTACCACGGTGCTCAAGATCTGAATGATACTCAGAATCTTGTGTTATAGAGAGTGCTAGACCTACAGTGCACTATACGTGGTACTGTAGTCCACATTTTGACTTGAAAAGGTTGAAAAGGAAGAGGGGGGGTCACCCAAGATTTGACTACATAAACTTAGCAGTGACTTGGCTCTAGATCCAAATATACAGTTTTCTAGATGTTTACACCAATATGCTCAGCAAACATTCTGATCGTGACAATGATAGAAATTGCATATTAGTAAAGATGTAAATGCTCTTGGTCAAACGTTTTCTGTAGCTGAGGTGGGTCAGAGTTGGGATTACTATGGTGTATTCAGCATTCTCTTATGTTAATTACATAAAAATCTTTGCCACAGATTGTGTTTGGGAACAAGTACAGAGCTGTGGAATTATCACTATCATTAGGGCTGTAAACACAGTTATCACGTCCCAATGTTTTCTCCTACCTTCTTTATTATTATGTGACTACCATACCTAAAGGAATACTGTCTTTCAGTATTCAGTATACAGTGTAACTTAGCTATAGACACTATTTGACATAGTTGGGATCCAGAATATCTAGGGGCTTCGTTTTAGTTTTTATTGAAGTTTGGTGTTTGTTTACTCTTCCCCTCAGCCCTGACAACACTCTTTGTAAGTTTCTTATTCTAGGAATTTTGACTGTTTGATTCCATATGTAAGTAGAGTCATGCAGTGTGTTTGTGTTTCTGTGTCTGGATTATTTCACATAGAGAATGAAATTTTGGATCTAACTCTTTGGCAGATTGAAGAGCTTCCTTTCTGTTTCAAATAAAAATACAAAAGGATCACTGAGGATTTTTCAGATTTTTCTGTGGAAAAAGGCAAGGCACTGCTGGGGCTCTTTCCAAATAATCAAACAGAACAGAACAAAACAAAACCCCCCAAAGCTATAATGTTTCAACCTGAAAAGCTGTAGTTACACAACTCAGCACTAAAGTATATATCATTAATAACTCCAGTAAAATCACTGCATTCAGTCAAGTATTGGGCTTTCTCCAGCAAGGCTCAATAAGATGATCCAGCTGTTTCTGGCTGTTCTTCAGTTTTTCCTCATACCAAGAGAATGGTAGATCTGGGGACACAGAGAAAAACTCATGTTTTTCATGGCCATAAATGCACTGATAATCTTTTTAAAAAAGAAGGGGACTTCCTTTTTCAACAATATCAAAAGCCAAATAACTTTCAAGTATGAATTAGAAAGTGGCCCCTTTGAAGGTCCATCTTTTTAATAATGCAGTGGTATCGGCAGGTATAAGATATTCAGTGAGAATCTATAATGTCTGCTCTATGAGACTTGTGAAGAGTTGCATTGTCTACTTTATTCAGTGAAATCTAGGACTTAGAGCTATTTGGACCTAGAGCTAGACAGCCGTTCATTAGCAACCTACAAATGAAATCAACTTGCACACAAAGTCCAAAACATTAATATCTTGCTAGAAAGGCTAAAAAGAATAAATTTCAAAGCTTTAATTTCTGTATATTTTGAAGCAATCAACAAGAGAAAGCTACATTGAAAATACCAGATATGAATGAAATTAATTCAATTGTATTAGAACTGAACCATCAAAGAAGACATTGACATCCACAATACACTTTTCCTTAGAAAGAATTCCACTTGTTAATGATAAAACAGAGTATAATACTTCATTAACTTAGAGTAGAAAGCACAGTGTATATTATATGTTAAGATGGCATATAATATTGCAAAGGATATTAATGCTGAAGATTACAGTATATTATTTTTAAATATGAATTTTTGTACTAAGAAACTTTATTTTTGATGAGCTATTATCATAGCCAAAAAGGCCATTATTGTCACACACAGGCTCTGATGTTTAATTAAGACATGAAAATTGGGACCATTTTAGTCCTTGACCAAAGAACACAGTAAAATATGAGACAGGACATATTAGCACTAAGGTTTAGTCTTCATGGCAGAGATACCAAGGGCAACCGGGATTCATATTTCTCATAGAACAGGAGGAAATTTCCCCATCTTTACCCATCTCTCTTACTGTTTTTCTGTTTAAAAAAATTGTCAAACTGGCCACGTAAGTCAGGCAATCCTGATTTATACCTGTTTGGCAGAAAGAAAATTTTATTTTGAAGGGTCTCATTTTGGTGGCCTGGCTGGCCTGGAACTTGCTACTGCAAACCAGTCTGGTCTCAAGCTTATAGAGATCCTTCTTCTTCTGCCTCTAGAGTTCTAAGAGTAATGATACAGACCGCTATGCCTGACCCAGGATGACATCACATATGTATCAACTAGCTACAGCCATGCTAACAGGCATAACTGAGCAGTTCCATATAATGCCTATGGCTTTCCAGTGTAATTACTATTTGGATCTTTGCTGAAAACATTTGCTCTGCACTAGAGAAGATAGACCTCTGCTGTACATTAAAAGGCAGTTCTTTGTTGGGCGGTGGGCGCTATGCCTTTAATCCCAGCACTTGAGAGGCAGAGGCAGGTGGATCTCTGAATCTGAGGCCAGCTTGATCTACAGAATGAGTTCCTGGACAGCAGGGCTATACAGAGAAACCCTGACTTGTAAAAGGTAAACAAACAAGCAAATAAAACAACCAGCCCCCCCAAAAACAAACAAACAAACAAAAAACCCGAATCCAAAACTAAACAAAACAAAAACCAAGCAATCAAAAAGCAGTTCTTCACTTCTGTGACCAATATCTGCATTCTTGTTCCTTGTTCCCACTCACGGTCAAATATAGTCCTTTAAAAATTGTTTCCCTGGAATAGCTAGTCAATCATAGAAATGACAAGAAGACAAAATACTACTAGGGAAGGAGTGAGAATAATGAATGCACCAGAAAGAGGGGCCTTAGAACATGACTCTGTGCATTGCTGCCATCTATGGGTACCAAGAGCCATGTTAGTCCCCAATTCTCAACGTATAAAGAGAATTGAAAGATTTTTGAGGCTCACTATCATCCATTTTAAGTAAATAGACTTGTGATGCACTTTCTGAAGAGCACTACATGGATTTTTTTTTTGATAGTATGTGCACATGTCTGTCCACATTGAAATCAGAGACACTGACAAATATAAAGACGAGAGAAAGCTTTCAATTAAATGCTGACTCATTTATCAGGAAAATAGTATATTTCAGGTGTGTGTGTGTGTGTGTGTGTGTGTGTGTGTGTGTGTGTGTGTGTGTGTGTGTGTGTGTGTGTGTGTGTGTAGCAGTACAATATATACCTAACAAATGTATTTTATGGAATAAAAACTTAACTAGTAGAGAGATGTGCCAGCTATTAATTTACTGGCTTTGCCTCTCCACCACCCTTTTCTCTTGCTCTGTAATAACAAAGGTGAGCTTTGTTAAGCAGGGTCAATGGAGGGTACAGTGCTTATTTACCCCAGCAAATGAACCATAATCCCCTCCACCACCACACTTTCTGGGTGGCTTCCCTTGAGATCAGCTGCTGACCAGATGGTTTTCAGGGTAGTTACCAGCAAACTGACTAGGCTTCCAGTGAATTCAGCAATATCCCAGAAAGGATTTTTCTTTTGGCCACAAGTCAGGATCCTCTTTGGGCCAAAACAACCCAGTGAAGTCATATGCCATTCCATGAGCATCAACTCAGCCATTTTAGTGAAGTGTATTGAATATTCTCTTAGGTACTTCCTGTTTTGAGAAGTCTGTACCAGCAGCCCTGTGTGATTTTATTTCTCTTTCCACCATTTTTACTCCATTTAGTGTGATTTCACTTCCTGCTGCTACTTCATCAATTTTTTTTTCTTGTTTAGATTATTGTGTGGCTTCTCTGTTCTGATTACAACAGAACTGAAGTGGCAGAGAAGTAAGAACAGATTGTGTTCCTAAGACATTTTTATCTAGTAAGTAAATTAAATTTTGCAAGTATAACTAGCCCAAGAAATGAATAGATTTTTGTATAAGCTTTAAAATGAAATTACTGAATCATTTTCTACGTCTCAGTAAGTTCTCTTTGGTGAATGAGACAACCTTTGGAGAATTAGTGAGCATAATGGAGCAGAGAAAACATTCAGTTCACAGTTCTCTCCATCTAGAGAAAATGAACATGGAAAGAAGATTTTCCAGTTTTAGGGTCCATGGTGAATATCCCACTTGAATTCTGTCTATTATCACCCCCCCCTGATTAGCTGCATTTATCCACACCCCTCCAGAAGAGTATTATGACTTCCTAGCTCATCCCCCACTCCATCCCTCCTCTGTAGAAAGGTAGAGGTATCTCATACAGGGTGAGAAGACTTTTCCACAGCTTCTCTAGGCCAAATCCAGCCAGAGGCAAAGTCAGTCCTGGGAAGTTTTATATAGACTAATGTTTTCTTAATTCACCTTTTCCTCCTTATATTGAAAATTTCCTTTTTTTTCCCTCTCTCTTAACTTCAGCCCTAATGACCCACTGGGAACCTTAGACACCTGCTTCTATAGCACACCTTCTAAAACAGCAGTTAGTTGATGCACACTAAAACCCGAGTTAAGATTTTTTTTTCAGCTAGTATATTTTATAGTTCATCAAATATAGACCACTAGATCCCATTGTAGACTTACTGAGTTGGAATTTTCTGCAGAAAAGCAGAAATCTACTACAGCTCTGTCTTTTCCATGTAAGTCTACTGAACTAGTTCATAATAGTTTATAGTTGTATTACTCAATATTCATTTCATGTTAGTATGAAAAGTTACAGTTTTTATAGATAAGATCAGCATAAAATCTTGGATTTACTTTTATCTGGAACATTTTAAAATTTGTTGCATAAGATTCTTTATTCCTATGACTGAATGGTCAACCTTAGCTTTGGAGTCTAAACTTCTTAGGTTCGAAGTGCTGTGTAGCTGAGCTTCATGGCGAGCTGCTCAAAACAAGGTATGGTCTGCTTCTTTTCATCTCAGACAATGACTGATTCTCTGTATGGATGGGTTAAGCAGTAATGGAAGTGGTGTAAAAAAGTCCAGTGCCTGTGTAGTAAGTGTGGAGGAGCCGACTACAGAAACTGAAGACATCCAAGATGGAGATAAGAGAGTTAGTAAGAGAGTGGGAAGCAGAGCTGAAAGTAATTATTCCTGAGCAGAGGAACGGGAATATGGCAAGGAATGAAAATGTACTTAGTGAACCTGTAGCTCCCACCTTTTGCAGATATTTCTCAGTGATGAGTAATTATTTTTTGTATAAAAGAAAATAGTTTGACTTGTTTTGACTTCAGTATCATATTGTGTAATCCAAGGTTGATAGCTATTGACTATTTTGTTACTTTTTTGTGCCCCTTCCCCCCCACCATCTCTCTCCTCTCCTTCTCTTGAAAGATTAAATTCAAGGTAAGAAGTAGTTAAGCTTCTTTCGTGTTTTGCAACTGCCCTACTGCTGAGCTACATCTCTCATCCTACCTCTACAATCAAATTCTCCAGAGTTCCTTGAGGAACAGTCTTCAGATAAAGTGAAGTCCGGTAATAGTTGGCATCCGTCTATTTGCCCTTCTGTCTGTCTCCTTATTTTGAAATATTTATAGGTTCACATGAGTTTATCCAGTTTCCACAATGGGAACATATCACGTGGGTAGAGTACAACATCTAAATAATTTATTTTTTTTAAAAAAAACACTCATATGATAATTGTTTACTTAGCTAGAAATTCAGTAAGTGAGTAATTATTCAAGGATTTGTGTTAGCTGGCCTACTTGTAGTACTAGAGTACTTAGCCATCTGAGGTCAATCTCAATAGACCATGCAGCTCATGCATTGCTACAGTCATGGGAATTATTTGTTAAGGTTCACTGAAATATTTTAGTTACTCACCTCTTTCTTCTATTTTTGTGATGTGGTAACTCTGGAATCAAAAAACTAGCTCATACTGAAAAGTGTTTCAGATTCCACTGTCCCTTCTTATTAACATTCTGTAGACAAACAGAAACAGGAGATAAACAATAGACCTGTTTTGGCCAGCTCTACACAGATAGCTGCTGAAACATGACTTGCTCTTGAAATTTTCTTTTCACGAAACATCACACCCCATCTTCATTTGAATTTCCTCTATGTTATAACACGACTCAATATTTCCGCTAAATTTGAAATGCTTTGGCCCTTTAGCAAGTCATTCAACTATTGACTCACTTCTTTTCAATTTGCTGTTGTTTTAACCTACAGAAGATGTGGATTTACGGATTTTCTGACCGTGACCAATAAACTTACAAATTCTGTGTCTTTCAATTTTAAGTATATTACTTTGGGTTACTTAGAAAGACAACCCAATAAAAACTGTAAACAAGTGTGTAGGAGGAAATTTACTGGGAAACTTGGCCACTGAGAAGTCCCATGATGGGTCATCTGCAGGCTAAAGACCTTCACATGGTAAAACCCAACTCAGAAGGCCTCACTATCAGGGAAGCTAATGGTGTAACTTTTATTTCAAGTCTGAGAGCCTGAGTATTCTGTCCTGGAGCAGGGCACTGCAATTTTAACATTAGAAAGCCTGGAGTTCTGATATGTAGGGCAGAAGACAAGTATGCATTAGCTCTCAAATGAGATACCAGTTCGCCTTTTGCATTTATTCCCTCTAGACATCTGATAGATAAAATTGATATGCACTCAAATATTAACCTCCTTTGGAAACACCTCCGCAAATAAGCCCCAAATAAATCGGTTTTTCCAAGTCTCTGTGGATGTCTCAGTTCAATTAAATCTACATGCAATATTAATCGTTACAGTGTTGATTTTCCCACAAACTCAGAAAATGTGTAAACAGAAGTTTACATTGATAATTCCTTTGTAATTGAAATAACCAGGAGAAGAAAAACAAAGGGATTTTTAATATATAAAACCTAGATGGCAAATTTTATTTTAATAAAGATAAACTTAAAGAAACTTTTCATAATTGCCTTAAATTATATTCTGATTTATTTTGTAGTTGATTTAATTACTTTTATTGATTACCCAGTACTATGTAATGAATAATCTTCCCTCACTTATTTTCATTTATGAAAATCTGGAATTAAGGTATCAATTTTCTGAGTGTCTCCCACTCAGGTCACTCACAAAGATGTCCTTAGCTATGGGGATTTCAAGCCTCTCCTGAGGTAGGTGTATTCACAAACCCCATTAGAAGTGGCTATTAATAGAACTAAAGCATATTTCTTGCTATATAGTGTCCTGTTTTAGCTCTAATTGTCAACCTGACACAGTCTAGAGGTATCTGAAAGTCTCAACTAAAAACTGTCTAGATAAGTAAGATGGTTCTGAGAATGTCTGAAGGATTTTTTTTTAATTGTTAATTGATGTGAAAGGACCCAGCCCACTGTGGGCTGTACCAATGCTAGGCAGGTGGTCCTAAGCCACATCAGAAAGATAGCTTATCATGAGCCAGAAAGCAAATATTATTGCTTCAATATCTTGCCAAGTTTCTGTGCAGAATTCTGTCCATAATGGGCAGTGACATGTAATTGTAAACAAATAAACTCTTTGATACACTAAGTTGCTTTCAGATTGAGTGTTTTATCACAGCAACCAAAAGAAAGCTAGAATATACATATATTTTTATAAGGCAAATCACAACAGAGCATGTGACTTTTCTTAAAATGAGGGAGAAGGAGGAAAGAAAGCAGAGAAGGAAAACTACAGAGTCCTTTTCTAAAAGCATCACATGTTACTATGTTGTATTCTATTTATTAGAAATACATCACTTGGTTCAGAACATACTGAAGGGAAGTAGTTACACAGTGGAACGTACACCAGTACTTCTGGGTCTCTAGGAGCCAGTTAGAGTTACTCCCTCTACAATTTTAACAGTCCAGTATAGATCTTTGCATTCCATAGGAAGCACATGTAGTTAGTAGAGATAAATTTATTTTAAAAAAAAGAATATGAACATACAGTGACTAGAAGAGTTCATAAGAAAAATTCTACGTTGAGATAGAGAAATGGTATAAAGGATTTGAATAATTACTTGATATATATGCAGTTATAAATGTGTCCTTGTCAAAAGAGAAGGTATCTCAAGGTTTGAGAATAAACCGTAGCAAAAGGAAGAACTTTAGAGATTTAACAACATTAAAGTTTTATATAAGTATATTAAGTTATATATATATAAACATATGTATTCAATAATAGTATTTTCTTAAGATAAAGTCCACACATTTACCACATTACATCACCATGAAACTCTGAGTAGTTCCCTTATGAGGAAACTTTGTATGTAGTGAGATCTGACTGTGGTGTTTCCTCTTTTTGATATTTCAGCCTTTCCCTGATTGTCTGGCTCTGAGTTTCGTTTATTTGTGTAGCAGATATTTTTATTAGTGTTATTTATTTATGTATTTATTTATTATTTTCTTTTATAGAAAATAGAGTTTTCCTCACATAATATATCCTGATATTGTTTCTCTCTATACTTCCAAGTTCCTTGCTACCTCTCCTTTACCTCTGGATGTCTCAGGAACTTCCAGAGAAAATTTAGGAAAATTCAGGATTATGGTCAAGTCCTGACTGGAATATTCTGTGAATCTAAGTCATTTCAGCCAGTCTTCCTGAAGCTGTTATGGATGTAGAACTCTGTAGTATGAAGTTTCTGGCCTGTATTAGCGCCAAGATCTGGACCTGTCCACAGCTTCTTAGCTCTGTATAGCCCTAAGGTCCAAATCAGCAGTCCCAAAGTCCCAAAGAAACACACAGAAGCTTACATTAATTTCCTGCTGATCAGCCTATGGCCCAGGCATATACCTTGCTAACTCTTAAATCGTAACCCAACCCATGATTAGCTAAATGGCTTAATATCTTCTCTCAGAGCAGCATCCTGTTCTCCTTTCCTCTATGTTTGCTGGTGTCTCTGTCCTGCTCTTCCTTTTCCTGGAGTTTTCTTCTTCTAGTGCCCCCCCCCCACTTCCTGTCTGCCTCTGGCCAATCACTGTTATATTAAGGCAAGTAGGAGGGACAAATGTTTACAATGTAGAACTCAGAGGAAACTGCAACAGAGGTGCTCTGAGTTATTGCATCATCTGGGCCATTAGTTTCCCTCTGAAGTTTTTCATGGTGTCTTCCTCAATTGAGCATTGTCTTTCTTAGCCATAATGAATCCACCTTTATTTTCTGTAGAAATAAAAAGAAAACCTCTTCTCCAAAGTAAAATATGTTTTGACTTCAATTTTAAAGTCAAGGCATTTGCAAAATAATAGGTTAGATTAATCCAGCCAATTTGTAACCAAATGTCTTTTAGCAACTCTTACTATTTTTTTTGCAGTCAAAAAAACTTAAAGACAAGACAATAACATACACTATCCAGACTCTCTGTGTATTTTGTGTGTTTTCTATTGTGTTGTATTGTGTGTGTGTGTGTGTGTGTGTGTGTGTGTGTGTGTGTGCAAAATAATAGGTTAGATTAATCCAGCCAATTTGTAACCAAATGTCTTTTAGCAACTCTTACTATTTTTTTTGCAGTCAAAAAAACTTAAAGACAAGACAATAACATACACTATCCAGACTCTCTGTGTATTTTGTGTGTTTTCTATTGTGTTGTATTGTGTGTGTGTGTTTGTGTGTGTGTGTATTTCTTTAAGTACTTCATCATTTTTCTTTGCTTTTCTCTCCCAAGCCTATGTGTATTTTTAAACACACTAAAAACCACCTAGTGTTTTTTTTTCTTTTGTGTGAATCTGTCTTTACTGTATTTCTCTTATCTTTTTTATCTTTCTGACCACACCTTTAATCTGCTAAGAAGTGGCTAGGATTAAAGGCTCAGCTATGGAGGTTAGGCAGAGGTACTAGATAGAACCATGTTTACCTTCCCAACTCTGGGAAATGTTTTAGGGTTCACACCTGCTGCTCATAAACCCCATTTAAATGTTTGACAACAGAGACTCTTAAAAGAGCCTTGTGTGGGTTTTTGCTGGTAAGACCAAGTCAGGAAACCTCTGTTAAAAGTGCTGCCCTCTGTTCACTGCCAGCAAACAGCTGATCCAAGAAATCACTGCTACTAAGAAGCCTTACTTAACTCTGTTCCCTTTTTGTCTGTAAGAACATTCATCATATTCAGCTTGTGCTTATACTGAGGCTCTTATGAGGCTTCAGGAACCAGCCTTATTGCAGCTTAACCTTCATACTGCAAGCTCAATATTTTGTAGCTCAAGTTCTAACACCATGGTGTCTCTATACCACATCCCAGCTGAGAGGCACAACTAAAAAGCTGTTTTTGCTCCCTTTTAGATTCTTTTTTAAAAGCTTTCTCAGGTCTATGTAGATTGTGCCCCACACTGGAATGCCATTTGTAGCCAGAAGTTTCTGGCTTGTATGGTTGAGGTGCAGAGCTGCCTAAATACAAGGACATTCACATATGTAAAGGAAACATTGCTAAAACTTAAATCACACTCCAAAACCCACACACTAGTAGTGAGAGACTTCATCAAACTGCTCAGGATAATTTTGAGGTAGTTAGCTGAGATGAACCAACTTAACAGAATAATCAGGACCTGAGTAAAGTCCTGCACTTTCCTATTGTTCAGAGACTGGACAACAAATGATACAGCAACTTATTTCAGGATGTGACAATTAACAACACTTTTCTTTTCGAGATCACCTAGAGATGTCCTCATCCAAAGACAGCAGAAAGTAAGTTTCCCAAGAGGTAAGGGGGTGGTTTGGGTCTTTCAATGAGTTGTGAATGATTATCATTGTTTAGGGTGATTAGTTACAAATTATTAATGGTTATGGTTAAGAAAAAAGCTGAACAAGGGAGATTGAACTCAGGATTCTTGATTGAAGAAACAAAAGAAAAAAAGGGGGATAAAAATATGACAGGATAAAAGGGTAGGTTATTGGAATTTACTCTGAAAAAAATGATATATATAGGATATGAGGGTAAATTATTGAATCTACCTTTAAAAAGCAATTACTAGTTTTAAATATTCTACATTGGATTGGAGTTTTGTATGTTGTAAACAAATTGTGTATATTGATACAAAGTTGAGATTAATTTTGTTACTGTACATATATTTCTATGCTTGTTCAAGGTATTGTACCTATACAGTTCATCTAACAATATAATACAAGTTGATAGTCCTTGAATGTTATTATTACCACCCAATTAGGATATAAAGAAATTCAAGTTAGTAGATAGACATTACAATCAAACTTAGACTTACGTTAGATATACTTTCAAGCTTAAAAAGAGATATGTTTTAGATAGACAAGTCTTTTTCAAACACCAGAGATCTATAGAATATGGCATTTAAGATATCTTAATAATATAGGTTCTTTTTATTTTCATTACAATGATGCATGCCTGCTCTTAGCAGCACCAATCTATTTCAGAGAAAATGATAGGCATCAAAAAACTCCATATGAAGCTGACATTTTTTTTTGTGGAAAAGTTAGCCACAGGGCAAGAAACTGCCTTTGCCTTGATTGATGACAGTATAATTTCCAAAATGAACAAGCAGGATACACAAAAACACACCGCTGAACCTTGCCATGACAAATCAGGAAGGTCTTTAAGAATATCCTGCTTCAAAGAGAAGACTGTCGTGTATGGTAGGTATGTAGACTGAGGATTGATTCTCCAACACTGCAGAGGAACCCTGGGTATCTGTCCAGGCAGCCAGATATTTCACTTTTCACATTTTTTTTTTGGAAGTCACTTGGTTGCACTTTCTGTTTACTTAGTTAATATTATTTCCTTTTTGGATCTCTGAGGGAGTTGAAGATGAGTTAATTATAGTTTTCTAGTGACAGTTTTAGAAAAGAGACTCACTAAGATATATAAAGTATTTAAGTTTGAGAGACACTGAAAGATAGTTTTCAGTTAGTAATACAAGTTAGATAGAAAGCGAATTAGATAAAATCCTTTGGACTCAACAAAGTAGGGTAAATATTGGAATATTTTCTTTGAATTTGCCAATTGTTCCTGAACTAGACATTACTGGTGTAATAATTGTTAATATATAATGTATATAGTTTTGTACCTATTATATGTAGTTTTTCTTATGTTATAATCTTCTTTCTAATTTTTGACACAAATGGAATATATGATAAAAATATTTAATGAATATCAGAGAGTCAACCACAGAGTCAAGTCAGGCAGGTCAGGGAGTGATGACTCACATCTTTAATTCTAGTTTTAGGAATGTGAAAGTAGAAAGTTAAGATATCTGGGCAGAAAAGAGTTTTTCAACTTTCTGACACACTTCCTTGGTAGGCAAAAGAGAGAGACGTTGGAATTGGAGGATTTCATGGAGGTAGGCCTGAGGAGTTTGTGGGTGAAGATTGGCTGTGTTTTGTCTGTCTGTCTCTCTGATATTACAGCTTTTCTCCAATATCTGGCTCCAGGTTTTTGTTATAATACTAAATAGAATTTATGCAATATTCCGCACTCACTCCCCAGTTACATTGAATCTGTTAGAAGAGAAAGAGAGAAGTAGCCTTGAATGCATTGTCACAGCTGACCACTTCCTAAATACAAGGCTAGTAGCACAGACACTGAAATCAAAAGTTAATAAATGCAATCTTCTGAAACTGAGGAGCTTCTGTAATGCAAAGGACATGGTCAATAAGATCAAAAGGCAGCCTACAGAATGGAAAAAAAAAAATCTTTACCAAGCCTTCATCTGACAGAGGACTGTTCTCTTAAGTATATAAAGAACTTGAGAAACTAGTCATCAAAATGCCAAGGAATCCAATTAAAAATGGGGTACAAATACAAACAAAGAATTCTAAAAAGAAGAATCTCAAATGGCCAAAAGACACTTAAGGAGTTTTTCAACATCCTTAGCCTTCAGGAAAATGCAAATCAAAACAACTCTGAGAGACCATATTAAGCCTGTAAGAATGGCTAATACCAAGAAACACTGTTGACAGCCTATGCTGGAGAGGTTGTGAATAAAGGGATCACTCCTCCATTGCTGGTGGGAGTGTAAACTTGTACAATGACTTTGAAGATCAGTATGGCAGTTTCTCAGAAAACTAGAAATCAGTCTACCTCATAATCGAGAAATACTAGTCTTTGGTATATACCAAATCATACACACAAGGACATTTGTTCAACCATGTTCATAGTAGCATTATTTGTAATAGGTAAAACCTGGAAACAACCCTTTTTTCCCCTCAACCAAAAAATAAATATTAAAAAAGTGATATATTGTTATAATGGAGTACTGCTCAGCACACACACACAAAATGACATCCTGAAATTTGCAGGCAAATGGATGGAACTATAAAAAAAATAAACAAAACAAAAAAAAGCAACCCCAAATTATAAGTGATACTAGACATACAGCAAAAGATAATTATGCTACAACCTACAATTCCTGAGGAGCTAGGTAGGAAGGAGAAATCTAAGAGACATCCATGGATCACTCTGGGAAGGGGAAATAGACATGATCTCCTGAGTAAATTGGGATCATAGGGGGAGGAGGTAAGAAGAAGTGGGCAGAGAACATGAGGAAACAGGATGGTTGAGTTGGGGGAGGGACAGAGAGGGAGAGAACAATGAAATAAATAGTGATCTGAAATAATTGTTTATTAAGATAAATAAACAGATAACAAAATGAAGTCAATGTGTCTAGCCTCAACTTTTCTTTTAAATTTTGGGATGGAATGAATATTGAGGTTCCCGCAGCAAACAGTTCACAGCAAGCACTAATGCAGCTTTATAAACTGTTCCTCAGAAGACCCAGGAGCTTTCTCAGTTTTTGGCGCTTGCATATATTAATTTCTGCTTCCCACTTATTCTTGATCATCTTATTTTCCTTTTATCTAACTTCCATTTACCTCTCTATATATGAGCTTAGCCATCTTCCCTGTAGCAATCCCCTCCTGACACTTAAAGGTGCATGCACAGTCGTCTTTCACATTCTATGCTGAAGATGACTTAAACCCATCGGAACAATGGAATTAGTTTTCTGCCCTCTGTATAGTACTTTCCACAGTGGCTAACACAGACAGTAAATGTTTTAGTAATTTTCCACTTCCAGAATTATAGTTACTGAGTGGCAGATCTACCTTCAAGTACTCTGCTGAAGATTTGATTCTACTGTGTTGAGGAACAACTCATACACAAATATAAACATGTTTATTAAAATATTGTCTTGAGTGTATTTCGTGGTACATTTCTGTTGGAAAAAAAAAAAAAAAACCAAAACCCAAAGAAAATAAGAAGTACTTCATCAACGGGTGACAAAATAGCACCACATTTGGTATTTTTACTTTGTGGTTTAATCCAGAAAGGGCTTCCTGCATTTCTCACTTAATGGAAATTTAGTAATGCCACTGATCCAGCCATGTGGAATGATCAGTTCATAAGTGAGCTGTAAATCCGTCTCCTCCCCTAATATAACTATGTGTTCCCCAATAAACTGCATAAACTTAGCAGCCTGTGTAACTGCGTTAGCAAAACTGAACTGCCATGTGCTGTTTCTGATATTGAAAAGAGTAGCACCTTAAATCGGTATATTTTAATGGAATCTTCATTCTGGGCTGTAGTCGGTAATGTATTTATGTTACAGGACAAGGGGCCTTTCAGGCTCAGCTGCATTGATGAATTATTCAAGAGTGTCTACAGATTTTTTTTTTTTTTTTTTTACTTCTTAATCATTTTGATGTTCAATCACAGTCCTGGTAGAAAGATGCAGCTGAGGGAGAAACAAAGGATGCGACAATAGCTCTCACAGCTGTGAAGAAGGTTTGATTCCCTTGTAGATGATCCTCACAGCTGCACAGAATTTATTTTCTAAGAATTACAGTGTGTTTGGAATTCTGATGGATTGGACTGCACACATAATCCATTCATTGTAATTGCTCATTCCATGTAATATATTTCCTGTCTAAAAACCTTGCTGAGGTTTTAGGCTGTCAGTCAAATTAAAGTATTTACAAAGTAATTGAGGTAACATTTTTAAGTAAAAGTTTTACACTAAAAATCCATATATTTTATTTAAAAAAAAAACAAAACAAAAAAAACAAAACCTTAGGTACTCTTGATGAATTGCCAAGAGGGTATCTGAGAGTGATGTTGCTGCTGGTGCCCCATTACTCACAAGGATTGTTGAGTACCACACTACAGATTTTTTCTAATACGTTTTCTTTATGGCTCCTTTGCTGCTGAGATTTTGACATCTGGACTAAAGTATTCCACTTTGTATGCACAATGGTGAATTTGTCTACAAATTAGAAACATTCAAAGAAAGTCTTTTTGACTTCTGTTGAAAACAGGATTTTATGTATCTCAGTCTGGCCATGAGCAGGTGCCATCACACCCAGAAGAGTCAGTTTTCACAATCAGTTAGCTAATGAGGATTTTAGTACAACATTTTGAGAGTGTGTTAGGGAGTGTTATGTTTGGTTTCAAAGTAGGGTAGTATCAAGATTGAAGTAAGTGAACCTCTGACCAATTCTATTTGTATGGTGCTTGACTCAAAGCAGCAAGAATTTGTGGGCACATAGGAAGCCCTGTGACATAACATTTGCTTCTAAAGAATTAACAACTTTCTTTTGCTAACCAACTCTGACAATACAGTGATAGGACTATGGTCTGGGAGAGAGGAGGATGCTTCCTTTATACAAAACATTTGAGAAAAAAGAAAATTACAAGCTTGTGGTTGGAGAGATGGCCCAACAGTTAATGTATACATTCCTCTTTGAGGGCCCTGGGATTCAATTCCCAGAACCTATGTGTAATAACTCAAATTTGTTTATAATAATAATTCCAAGGGACCCAATGCCCTTCTTCTTGTGATCATGGGGATCAGGTTTGCATCTGAAGCCCATATGCAAATGTAGACATTCACACATACACATAAAAAATAAAATACACCTTAAGAAAAGATTAGAATGGTGTTAGTCTGTGTTTCAGACTTTTTACCAAGATTAAAAGATGCTTAGAGTTTTAGTTATGTTCTTTAGCTTTGAGAAATTCATTCTTTGAGTAAACATTTTCTTTCTAGAATAAAAATTCTATGAAACCTCTGACTTATTTGGGTGCCACGCATGAAAGAGGCATACATGCATGCATGCCTACAGAACACTTATATACATAAAATAAATAAATCTAAAATAAAAAAGAACAGTTCACTTGTTCTCTCTCTCTAAGTATAACAACAGAATGTAGGTCATTTTTTCTTCAGTAAATTAACTAATTGTGTTGTCCTTTGAACATAATTCACGTTTGAATGCTGGAGTGGCCTTACTATTCTATTTTTATTGGAAAATAGCAGTTTTTGTATGTTTTTTTCTTTGCCCATTTTGTTGCTTTAAAATGATACAGGGCTTCTGCTTCCAAGATAGGAGATTGACCAATCCTATCTAAGATATGCACCTGGAATTGGATCTTTAGAATTTCTCGTTTGCCGGCTCTCAGTTGCTATGGTCCTGGCAACACAGGAGATAAAGCCAGACAAGCGAATAGACAAAGTTATAAATCAGTTATATCTGACTTAAAATCTTTTGGGGGAGTTTTCATTTCAAAAACTGTTTCTCATCCTTTAAGAACTATCCCTTTATAACTAACTGTTGCCAGTTTCTGCTTCTACCAATCCACTAATGTGTCTTCTTTAGAATTAAGTAAGCAAGAGGAGGAAAGTCTTATTTTAGTTCACAACCCAAGGTAAAGCCCATCATGGAGGATTGTAGCATGATCAAATCTCTCCTACCTGTGTTCTTGCAACCACTTATTTAATAATTATTCAGAGGCTTATATTAATTACAAACTGTTTGGCCTATGTCTCAGACTTAATACCACCTAGCTCTTATAACAACTCAACCCATTTCTACTAATCAATAACATACAAAATCCAGCCTGTGTATTTTCCATATTTATGTGGCTATTTTTAATATTATTTTACTGTCTCTTTAAGGACTTTATTTTTTAACTATATTTCTTTATATAGGTGCCTATACTTTTCCTCTTTTTTTCCAAGCCTACATACATTTTAACTTATTTAGAGGTTTCCTCCATTGGAATCTGTTTTATTGTCTATCTTTAATCATTTTTTTTTTTTTTTGGCCAGGAGAGTTTTTAAACTGCTAAACTGTGTGACTAGGACCCTTGGCTGCTGGCTCTGTCCCACTCCACATTTCAATGTGTCGGAGGAGGTACCAATGAATCATACCTTCCCAAGTCTGGAAAGCAGTATTAAGTAGCCTGGAGCTATGTTTTTAAGCTCATAGTTGTGCTCCCAGACATGGAAGCAGTGTCTGGGAGAAGCCTCTTTGTACTGCAGCCTATGAGAGAGACTGTGAAAATGGCCATGCAACTTAGCTCATGGCAGCTGGCGGCTAGATACATTCTCCAGGCAGCTGCTAGGAGATGTGTCTCTGTGCTGCTGCTGGCATGAGACTGTGAGACTGGGAAGCCTAGTGTGGCTCTATTTTTGTGCATTCAAAATCTTTTTAAAGCTTTTCACTGCCTGATGATGGGTGCCATGTGTAGCCAGAAGTTTTCTGACATGTCTGAGCCCCACAGTCAAGACAAATCTCTTCCACCTGAGGTCCTGCAGCTGCTTATATAGCAATTACTGAGATTTATATTAATTATAAACTGTTTTGCCTCTGGCTCAGGCTCATTACCAACTAATTCTTAAAACTTAATTCGTTTCATTTCTACTTCTATTAATCTATGTATTAATAGGATAATAGATAATAATTGCTATGTATTCTGTGGCTTTACCTGTGTTCCATTGCATCTTGCATTCTGGGGGGCAGATTGCAGCATCTTCTCGACACTGACCTCCTTATTTCTTCTTGGGTTTTCTGCCTGTTTCTAAGCGACCTTGCCATAAGCCAAAATAGCTTCTTCACTAACAAATGGTAATAAAGCATATTCACAGCATACAGAATAACACCACACATCAGAGGACAAATCCAGGTGGCAGGAACTTAAAGCAGTTGGTTACGTAAGTCTATAGTTGGGAGTGAACAACAGAAAAATAGTTAAAGCACACTACTGCTCATCTGCTTTCTCCATGTCATACTGCCAAGGATCACTTATGCAGGGAATGATCCTGCCCACATTTATTGTGCTTATTTCCACATCTGCTAATGTCATCATGACAGTCCCTCATAGCCATGTTCAGAGATCCATCAGGCAGGTAATTCTAGAGTTTGTCAGGTCAACAGCACTGAACACGTTGCATAAGAGAAGGTATTCAGACCGAAGCCTGTGACTAATTCTGACTTTCTTAATCCTGAGTCTAATGATTTATTCCAGAAACGTGAGGACAAGTTTTAAAGACACCCACTTTTTGTTTAAGTAGCATCATGGATGGTATAACCCCAAGGATCTTTTACTTAGGTAAGATAATACTAGTATATGATCATTGGTTTCTCCATTCTGGAAGACCTAGGCCTTAACTTCCTTAAATGTCACTCTGTTCTTGATAGTTCTAATTAAGGTATCGTATCTGTATTATTAGAGGTTAGAAAAAATATTCATATGAAAATAGATGTTCTATAGGCTTGAGGCCTCACAGCTTTCACCAACTACTTCAGCAGGTTCTTATTCTGTTATCTGACTCCTGACTTTTTATTGATAAAGGTAATTAGATTAACACACCACCTACCCTCCAATTCCAGGCACAATTTCACAAGATAGCCACCATAAGTTGCTGGACCTGCACCTGCTGGAGCCATTGCCCTGCTGTCTGGCTTTTCCTTTCTTTTCCCAAGTCCTCTGAATAATTCTGGATTTTTTCTGTTGCAGCCTCTTCACAACAGTTCCAACTGCCACCTAAACACCATAGGCCCCCAAACTACACAGGTGCTTGGACTCCAAATACTGTCAGAGTTAGTCATCCATCACTGGTCTGCTCTGCCTTCAGAAAACTCTGTGCTCTCATCACACCTGCTTCTTTTGAATATTTCTGTATCTGTTTTTCATGTGGTTGGTTGCTTCATGCTGTGGTTTGTGGGCTTCCCTGGACCATCTCCTCAGACTGCTGCCACACTAGGTAGCCACCTTGACATTGGCTCAGACTCCTATTGTTGCTGTAACTGCTATATACTCTCAACTAACAGCTACAAGTGAGCAGTTGCAGCTGTCCTTAGCCAGGCTGTGTATCATCTGTGTTCTCTGACCAACGGTGCTATTCAGGGTCTGCCAGCCACACACATCACTGTCATCACCAGCAGATTTGGTGAGATACTGGGAATTCTTAAAGGGGGGCACTAATTTTATAAAATCTTTTTGCTTATAAAAATATTATAATGCATGGATTTAGGTCTCTCTATAATTCCACAATGGGTGGCTTGAAACTGAAACAATTAAATCAAGTTAAGATTTACATAATGTCAATTATCATTTTGGTAATTCATGTATTATCCCTTATAAAGAAAGTTATTTGATATCAGTGCCAAATGCAAAAAAGGCTAATGATTTTTTTTTTTTGTAAAATATTCACACAAAGACAGGAGTCTAGAGCAGAAACTACCACACTATTGCATTATAAAACTGAACAGTGGCTCAAATTTGAAGAGATTTAAAGAAGCAATAGTTTTATACAGTATGCACTTACCTTCTGTGAGGCAGATGTTAAATTCACAGACCACTCAGAACATAACTATTCCACAAGACCAAAGTTTTATTTATAGCAGTATTGGAAGCTAGTCCTTAGTTACAGTGGAGAACTTGGTAGAGAAACAAATCTAAACCCATTGAACAGTGAGGTAGCATGAGAGTTTAAGAGATTTCTTGTGATTAAGTTCTTGGTAAATGCTGATGTGGAAAGACAAGTAACATTTGATGGCCATGCCTTTGCCCTATGCCTTATAGCAACTTTAAATGCTTGGGACAAGATTGACAATTTGAGAAAGAAGAACTGAGCCTTTTACTAAAATTATATCAGGCCCAAAAGAAGCCTTCATTGATATTTTTCTTTTTTTGGCAAAGATTACTTCTTCTGTAAATAGAACTACATCAGATCTAGAAGTTAGCTTTTGAAAATGCTAATTCAGAATATAAAAGGGTTATTGTGCCTTTAAAGTCAAGATCAGGACCCATAGTTGAATAGATTAGAAATACAGCTGCTATTGGACCTCACATTATGATGATACTTGGATAGGAGATGCAACTAAGAAAACTTTAAGAAAAATCAAAAGATTAGATGTTTTAATTGTGGTAAACCAGGTCACCTGAAAAGTAACTGTAGGCAAGACATTTCTGTAAACAATTTTTTTCCTAGAAAGAATTTAAACAGAAGGCCTCAGCCATCTACAATATATAGAAGATGTGGCAAGGCAGACATGGGACTAATAAACGCAGATCAACACTAGAGAGGCAAGGTAACCCTTTACCATCAAGAAATACCATAAGGTCTTCTCACAGGCCCTCGTGTCAAATTTGGTTCATTCATCTCCTGTCAGCATTGGGAAAACTCCTCCAGAGGGTGATTAAAACATTTTCTACCTGCTATAGAAAACCATACAGCTCTAGATGATAGAACAGGTTTAGATGATAAAATTTCAGCAGAAACCATAAAGAAAATAATCTGGCAAACTTTTATAAATTATCAAAGACCAAAGTTTAAAAACATGAATAAATGACACTGTAAAAAAGAGAGTTTGGTAGACACAGGGTCAGATGTAACAACAATTACACCAAAATATTGATATCCAAATTGGTCTCAAAATATTGATATCCAAATTGGTCTCAAAGTATTGATATCCAAATTGGTCTCTTCAGGGTATACATGTTCAACTTTTATGAATTGGAACTTTATCTCATGTAAAACAAAGCACAAACTAGGTCAATAAGGACTGAGAGAAAAATTAAAGTCACATGTGACTAAACATAGCAATGAATTTATAAGGATGTGATTGGTTATAGCAATGGAATACTCATCATTTCTCCAACCTCAGGGAAAAAACTATAAATTAACATGTTTCTTGGAACATATTTGAAAGTATTATAAAGAACAGTCACTGACTATTGAAGTTGTACAAAAACAGGGCATAACATATGCTGATCTTTCAAAGGTACAAACAGCCCTACCTTTAAAATGCTTAACTGACAAACCTGTCTGTGTGGAATAATGGACATTGCTGTCAGAAAAATTACAGGATTTAGAACAGTTGGTACAAGTTCAACTATCTGTTCAACATATTAAAGAATTGACTAGTCCTTGGAATTCTCCTTATTTGTCATTAAAAAGAAATCTGAAAAATGGAGAATAGTAACAGGTATAAGAGCTATTAATAAGATTATTCAGCCTATTGACTCTTTACAGCCTGGAACTCCCTTGCCTTCTCTCTTACCCAAAGATGGTCTATTATAGTAATTCATTTAAAAGACTATTATTTTACTATACTGCTGTGGGACTATGCTCTTGTACACTGTAAATATTTGTCACTCTAAACATTGGTTTGATAAAATTCTGATTGGCCAGAAACCAGACAGGAAGTAGAGGTGGGACAACTAGACTATGAGGATTCTGTGAAGCAGAAGAGCAAATGGCAGATGCCAGCCTGACATGGGAAGCAAGATGAGAATGCTGCAGTGAGGAAAAGCACCAACCCACATGGCTGAGCATTTGATAGGAATAAGGGACTAACTTAAAGTGTAAGAGTTAGCAAGTAATAGACCAAACATTTTTCAATTAATATGAGCCTGGCTTGTCCTAGCCATAAAGTTTTGACTCACAGTCCTTTAGTACCAAAGAATCACACAAAGGTTTATATTAACTACAAGCTATTTGGTCTGTTGCTCAGTCTTATTACTTGCTAACTCTTATATTTTAAGTTAACCTAGATTTCTTATTTATGTTTAGCCACATGGCTTGGAAATCTTTTTGCTCAGAGCCACTTTCTCAATATGTTTTCTTGCTGTCATTTATCACTCTGCTCTTTGACTTCCCAGAATTCTCCTGGTCTGATTGCCCTGCCTCTACTTCCTATCTACCTACTTGACTAATCAGCATTTTATTAAACCAATATTTACAATGACAAATATCTACAGT
The DNA here is from genome assembly GCA_033318265.1 of Phyllotis vaccarum. Taxonomy (NCBI): domain Eukaryota; kingdom Metazoa; phylum Chordata; class Mammalia; order Rodentia; family Cricetidae; genus Phyllotis; species Phyllotis vaccarum. Next base: position 78,092,240 of record JARWLC010000016.1, on the reverse strand, counting down.
GTATAAAAGCATAATTCCATGGTAGATAGGTTTAAAAAAATTTATTCATAGAAAGTGCACATGAGAAGAAATAAATTACAAACTCTTACTGATTATTAAAAATTGCTGGTGGGTATTAACTGGCTATGGCCCACAATTGGATTGACAATTCAAGAACTAAATAATTTATTTCAAACCTTTCAAGGTTATAAGGGATTAGATAATCCAAGAAAATTATTATCTGAGGCCAAGAGAAAACTAACTTTGGAAGAAAAAAAACCAGAATGTACATATGGGTCATTTGAATCCATAGCTTAATTATATTCTAGTTATTTTTACCTTTTCCAAATTCTTCTACTGGAATTCTAATGCAGAGAGAAGATGATGCCTGAAAATGGATTCTTTTTTTAACCACAGAAATAGAGTAAAAAAAAAATATAGAAGAGGTTTTTAAATGAAAATTAAAACTTCATCAACTAGCAGGAATAGGCCCATTAGAAATACTGACATTTTATTATTATAGACAGAAAAATGAACATTGACAAAAAACTTGCACTAAAATTATGGAAGAAATTAGCAACAAAGTTTTCTAAAGCAAGGAACTTCAGTTTATAAAAAGAACTAATTAGATAATTCCTCACATTGTATGAAGAACACCAATTTCTGGAACACCTTCATTTTATACTAATGGAAACTAATGAAGAAAGGCAGGTTATAAGTAAGGAGATTCAAGTAAAGTGGTTTAAAACCCTTATGACTCTGTTCAAAAGTCAGAATTCTATGCTATTCTCATGCTATTATTAGATTTTTCTGAACCACTTAATACAGTTACTGATTCTCAATAAGCAGAAAAATTTGTTCTGCATATTAAAACTGCAGAACTAATTATAAATGATTAGAATTAACCTTGTTATTAAATTTCAAGAAATAACTCACCCCTTGTATATAATATATATCAGATCCCACATGGGTCTATCAGGCCCTTTAGCACAAAGAAATAATGAAATTTATCTAATAAATTAACTATCAGTAGGAATTTAAAAAGAAACACAATATTAAACAAAGGTATGAAAAAAATTTTTCTATCACTTGGCAACAAGCCAAGAAAATATTCTATTTGTGTGTGTGTGTGTGTGTGTGTGTGTGTGTGTGTGTGTGTGTGTGTGTAACTAAATACTACTACATGAAGGAAGTAACATAAAGAGTATTTAAATAAATAAAATTTTAAAAAATTGATGTGTTTTATTTTTCAGATTTTGGCAAAAGAAAATAAGTGTATCATACCAGAGATACATATTCAGGATTTCAATGGACAGCTGCTTTAAGTTCTGAAGAGGCTAATTCTGTAATTATACATTTATTAAAAGTTATGGCCATTATGGGAATATTTGTACAAATTAAGACTTTAAATGCTTCAGAATATGTCTCTAGTAAAAAGAAACATTTATTTGCATATTACAATGTAAAGCATTTTACAAGTATACCACATAATCCTATAGAGCAAGCAGTTATAGAAGATCTAGTCCTACCCTAAATGATATGCTCGATAAACAGAAAAGGATAATAAAAAACCCAAAAGATAAATTGCACAATGCTTTAATAACTATAAAAATTTTAAATTCTAATGAGAAAAAATTGACAGCTTATAGACTGACATTGGATAATAAAGAATACTGCTGAATTAAATCAGCCTATATACTTTAAAGATGTGTTCATCTCAGAATGGAAACCAGGATACGTGTTAGGTTTAGGAAGAGGTTTTACTTTTGTTTCTACAGAAGAAAAAACTATGGATATCATCAAAATTGATAAAGATTAGATTCAAACAGGAGAGATCTCTTGAGGAGAAGTATGAGCATTATTGAGTAGAAGTATGAGAAGTATCATCAAACAGTATGAGCATTTCATCTAAGTTAACCTGTAGCAAATGCCTTAATTTGATGAAATATAACTGCCAAAAGGAAATCCCCCAAATTTAGAGTTAGTTCAGGGTTTTATTTTTGTCTTTTCAGGATAATAAAGGCATCAAACTAAGAAATCTGAAGATCATTTGTCAAAGGAGACATCTGAAAAAAAGGGATGAATCATCCAGAGAAAATGTCCTAAGAAAAAGAGTAACTGACATAATGGTATGTCACATTTTTATAAACTTTAGTATTTTATAAACTTTCCCAATGTGTGTTTCTGCTGTTCTCTACAGACATATAAGGCAAGTGGTCTTTTTGTAGATATAGTTTAGCAAAAATTAAGGAGCATGGCTCCCTCCTTCTCTATAAACCAAACATGCTTATTAAAGGGAAGTTCAAAGCCTCTGTCTCATGGGAATATTTTATGTCTGCTCAAACAAATAAAGCTTGCCTAAAGAAGAGAGAGCAAAGCCAGCCACTAGTTATCCATAGAATCCAGCTGTTGGTGGTATATGTCTTTAATCCCAGCACTAGGGAGGTTGACATGGCTGGGTAGAGAGTGGGATAGAAGGTGGGAGAAGATAAGAGTTTAGTCTTTTCAGCCTAAGGAGTAGGTAGAGGTAAGAAATTCTTAGAGTCTGCTTCCATGCTTCCGGATCTTTTAGCATTTAATCTGATATCTGGCTCTGCGTTTTTATTAAGACCAATTATAATTCCTGTTATATCTGGTATCCAATTTGTAGGATATAAATTTATGAAAAAGCTGCTTGCCTGTGGTTTTGAAGCCACCAGCATAAGCCAGAGTCACTACCCCACTAGCTATATTTTCTTTTTGGAATTAGCCTCTTATCACCAGCCAGCTTTGTCTTTTAGGCAGTTCCTGCCACACATTTTTTAAAAATACAATCTTCAGTTTTTTGGTTTTTTTTTTTTTAGACAATGGGTTCTTTGTCCTGGTGGGTTGCAGGCTTTGACTGTACCCCTTCCTCAGGCTGCTGCCATACTATGTACCTGTTTGAAAACCACCTGGTCTTCTACTGTTCTATGCAGAAGAGTCAACTCCACACTTCACCATTATTTGAACTGTTATTGCCAGCAAATTTGGTGAGTCACTGGGATTTCTTCAAAGAGAAATCAGTTTTTAAAAGGAGAGAGAAAGTGTTTTTTTCTCATTAAAAATGAAAAACATTATTACAATGAAGGTAGTTAGGTCTCTGTTTGATTATACAATATATGGTTTGAAAATGGAACATAAAATGAGAGAATAATTAACTTAGATGGGATTTATATAATAGTTACAAGAATCTTTTTTTATCATTAAAAATGTTGGTTAATGTGAGTGCTAAGATAAAAGTGTTTTTTAAAAAATTTGTCAAGATAGATTATATAGATATTCAGACCCAGAAAGAGGAATTTAAAAGAATAATAATCTCAGCATTGCATTATAAAGTTACAGGAAAAAAAAGCCTAAATTTTTCAAACAACCTACCTTAACTTATCTAATAACCTTATGAAAACTGTCAAATAATAAATATCCACCAGACTGTATAAGAGCTGAATGGACATCTGTGAAAATGTTAGATTTGAGGAGATATGAAGAAGCAATAGTTTCATATTTGAAGCATATGTTAAACTCGTATTCAACTTATAATAGGATCATCCCACAAGATTGGAGAGATTTGGTTATAAAAGTCTTGGAGGCTGGTTCTCAATTATAATGGAGGACATGATAAAAAATTTGAGGCTAATACCATTGACCAATACAATAGGACTAGAGGTATAGAAATCTTTTAAGACCAACTATCAACTTCTTGAAGAGGGAGATTATGCTAATGTAGAAAGGCAATTTTTGTATGACTACTACACCGTGACTTTATTATGCCTAGCAGCCTTTAATGCTTGGGACAGAATTGAAGAATTAGGAAGGAAAATTGAGTCATTTACTATATTTATACCACACCAAAAAGAAACCATTATTTTTGTTTGTTTATTTATTTATTTATTTATTTATTTATTACAAAATTTGACCTTAGCAGTTAATAGAATGATACCAAATTCGGAAATCAGGCAATCAATAATCGAATCTTTGACTTTTGAAAATGCTAATAAACAATTCAAAGGGATAATTAGGCTGTGAAAGGCAAGACCAGGACCCTTGGAGGAATGGATCTGAGATCCAATTAATATTGAATTTCATTAACCATTATGATGGTTAGGTAGAAAAGGTGATTTCCAGAAGTTTGAAGAAAATCACAATGTCAAATATTTTAATTTCAGTAACATGGTCACCTAAACAGGAATTATAAGGAGGATGTTCCTGGAAAAATATATTTGCTAAAAATAATCTCAACAGATTGCCCCTCCCTTCCAGATTCTTCAGAAGGCATAGCAAAGGCAGGCATTGGATTAACAAATGGTAACTCTTTGCCATCAGGAAACACCTTGAGGGGCCTCTTTTAGATTCTTATGCTCAGTCATTTCTTGTCATCATGGAGGAAACTTTTCCCCAGAACAACTAAAATATTAAATCTGAACAAGAGATTCCTGATTAGAAGGTATGATAAGACTAACAAATATTTTTATTTGATCGGATGTAACTTACCAAAAAAGAACCTCCCTAAAGTTAGAGTGATATCAAGGTTTTGTTGTTGTCTTTTCAGGAAAAAAATAAAAACAAAATACCTTGAGGAATCTAAAGACCTTTGAACAAATAACCATCCAAAGAAGAAGTTAGAACTACCTGGAAAAATTACCAAAATAAGGAATAATCTTACCTGAAGTCTCTAAAAGTACTATGAGACTCCACAATTATTTCACAGGGAATCTGATACCATGAAGCTGACAAATACCACCTAAAGATTGGCTTTGGAATACAAACTGCTCAGGATAATTTTAAAGTGGCTAGCTGAGATGATCCAGCCTCACAGGTTACTCTATCCAGGACTTGAAATAAGCCATGTATTTTTCCATTATGCAGAGACTAGACAACAAATGATACAGCTACCACTCCCAGGAATTGACAATTAATCTCATTATTTTAAAGAATCTCCTAGAGATGTCTTCTGCCCCAGACATCAGGAAGTAAATTTAAGAACATGATGCCCATATTCCCAAAAAGTAGGGTGGATGATTTTGTTTTTTCAATGGGTCACAGATGTTTGTCATTGTTGGGTGATTGGATATAATTTGTATTGGAAATAGTCAGGGAAAAAGCTGAACGAAGGAAACTAGATTCAAAATTCTTTTTAAAAAATATAGGGATACAGATTGATAAGAAAAGGGGTAAATTAATGAGCCTACTCTGAAAAATAGATATAAAAATGATAAGATAAAACAGTAGATTACAGAATCTACTATAAAAGAGAATACAAGTATGATAAGATTAAAAAGGTAGATTATTGAATCTACTTTTTAAAAGCAACTACTAGTTTTAAATATGGATTGGATTTTTTGTATATTGAATATACTGATACAAATTTAAGATTCTTTTCTTAGAATATACTGTACATATCTTCCTACTCTTGTTTATGATATTGTACCTATACAATTCATTTACATATGTAATGTAAGGTTCTAGTCCTTGAAAGTTATTTTTACAAACTATTTAGGATAATAAGGAAATGCAGGTTAGCAGTTAGTTACCTATTACAAACAAACTTGTCATGTTAGATATGTTTTCAGGGCCAAACAGAGATATATTTTAGATAGACAGGTTTCCTTCAAACATTTCAGAAATCTATAGAATATGATGACATTTAAGATGTTTCAATAAAATGGGGTTTGTTTGTTTGTTTTATAACAATAGACACATATGCTCCTTGTAGCACCAATCTACTTCAGAAAACATGATGGGCGCTGAAGAAACTTCACATGGAGTTGACTTTATTTATGGCAAATTTAGTCACTGAGAACAAAAACACTCTTGCCTCAACTGCTGACAGTATGTTGTCCTAATGGACAAGTAGGACACAAAAGAATGTCAAGAGAAGGTATGACAACCCTTTAAAAAACCTTGCTTCATGGATAAGTCTGTCAGATATGCTAGGCCTGTGGGTCAAAGATGGATGCTACAACTTTGTAGAGGAAACCTGGGTGACAATTCAGATAGCCAACTCTTCTGTCATTTCTCGTAGTTTTTGGAAGTTGCTTGCTTTCACTTCCTGCTTAGTCAGTTAATATTATTTTCTCCTTGAGTCTCTAATAGAGTTGAAGACTAGATAGTTATAGTTACAGTTTTACTTGTTAACAAATTGAGAAAAGAACTCACTAAAGAGGTATAAAGTGTATAAGGTTGAGAGGCATCTAAAGATAGTTTTCCATTGGTAATACAAGGTAAGTGTATTAGGTTACAGAAAGTGATTAATTACAACACTTTGAACTCACTAAAATAGGATAAGTAATGGAGTTTTTTTTCTGGATTTGTCAAATATTAATGGACTAGCCATTATTGATGGGATGTTTGCTGGTATATATTGGATATAGTTATTGTGCTTATGTTTATAGTTTCTTAAGCTAGTTATAACTTTCTTTAAAAAAAAAAAAGAAAGTTAGACAAAAAGCAAAAGTCTGGTCATATTTTGTGTATGCTGTAGCAAATAAATCTTGCCTGAATATCAGAGGGCAAAGCTAGAAACTAGTTGATCATAGAATCCAGACGTTGGTGATGCACACCTTTGATCCCAGCACTAGGAAGGTTGAGACAGGAAGTGATATTGTGAACAGGAGAGAGGGATATAAAGCAGGATAAGACAAAAGTCCAGTCTTTCATTCTGAGGATTCCATTGAGGTGAAAAGTCTCTCTAGTGGCTGGTTTGGATGGTTCATTTCTCAATATCTCTCTCTCTCTCTCTCTCTCTCTCTCTCTCTCTCTCTCTCTCTCTCTCTCTCTCTCTCATTTTAGCATTTACCCCAATATCTGGCTCTGAATTTTTATTAAGACCTGTTAGAATTGATACTACACTATCTCATGTGAGAAGAGTCACCTGTTATGGAACAGAAGGGAAGCCAATATTGAGGGACTGGTCTATTGCCACCAAGTTCATAATCTTTTGGTTTTATTTTGACTCTTTAAGTTTATCATAAACTACAAATATTATCACAAAATGTGTAAGAGTAATATGTATTTAAACTTTCTGTTGTGATATTAATGTTTTTATTAAGTACTAATACTAGAAAAAGACTTAATCTAGCTTCTTATACATGTTTTTGGGTTTGAGTCTATATCAGGAAACTAGAGATTAAATTTTTATACTTTTTATTTACATAGTTCCCTATGCTACTTCCTGCTGATTGGGGGAGAATGTAATCTTATGGAGACCCAAAGAAAAATTTAGGATTATAGACAAGTTCTTAGTGGAGTAGTCTGTATGACTAAGTCATCTCAGCCATCTTTTTGAAGTTGTTTTGGATTCAGTGCTCAGAGGAAACTGCAACAAATGTGCACTGAAATACTAGATCATCTGGGCCATGCATTTCCATCTAAGACCTTCCAGGGGGTCTTCCTTGATCAAACCTTATTTTCTTTAACCAGGAATAAATGCACAGCCTCTCATTTTCTGTGGAAATAAAAAGAAAACTTTTTCTCCAAATAAGCATATCTTTTGATTTTAATTTTGAAGTCAACTCATTTACCAAATATATAGGTTGGATAAATCCAGCAGTATTCATAATCAAAGTCTTTTAGCAGCTTTTATTACTTCATTTGTAGTCAAATAACTTAAATAGAAGACGATAACATACAGTATCCAGATACTCTTTGGAATGTCTATCTTAACACGGCTTTTTTTTTTCCTATTTCTTTTTTAAGGACTTTTTGCTGTCTTGTAGCAGTTTTGATGTTACTATGTTCCAATTAACTTTTTCAATAATTTTATTGTAAATATTATGTTTCTTTATGCTAATCTATTTATTAATATATCAAACATTTGTTGAGAGCCTTTGTTATTAATAGGTACAGAGAAGTAATATGAAATTGAAATCTTTATGTCCCTGAGTTAGGTTTGCTGTAATAGACTTTAATGTTAATACAATATGGGCCCTTCAAGAAAAACAAAATTTTTCTTATAAAGCACTAGTCCTTAGGATCTTGGCAAAATTCAAGAAAGAAAGACGACTTCACTGTTCTAGTCTTACTCTTGAATGTCTATCATGTTTAAGTCAATGACATCTCAGATAAGGCACATACAAGATGCAAAACTAGAGCTATAACACATTTATTATCCAAAGGTTTCTATCTTTCATTACAGTGACTTTAAGGAGACTATGTGCTTTTGTTTAGACCATAGAGGTACCTGAGTAAATATATTTATTTTCCATCTTAACAGGATCCTGATGTGGGAATGTCTTTCTATATGCTGTGAGTAAAGGACTGTTTTGGCCATGGTAGGCACTGTGGAAGTAGGCGAGGAAATTCAAGCATAGGTAGTAGGAGGGTGGAGTCAGACAAAGAGATCGACCCAGCTGCCCAAGGAAGCAACATGTAAGGAACACAGTGAGCCACGGGCCATCTGGCAGGAAAGATTAATGGATATAGGTTGAGTTAATATGAAATAGCTAGCTAGCAATATGCCTAAGCCATAGACCAAACCTGATGTAATTAATATGAGCCTCTGAGACATTTTGGAGGGAAAGCAACTGTAGCAGGTCTGAGTCATGGAGCTAGTCATGGCCAGAAACCTCTTGTTACAGGATCTTTTATGCAACTGCAAGTCATTAAGCTGGAAATGTGACTGCCACCTTCATTTCCATAAAAGTATTCAAGTGATAAAAAAAAAAAAATGAACATCTCTTGCTAAAGACTCTTTGTACTGCCAAACAAAAGCTATTTACTTTTTCAGCTGTTTAACATTTTATGCAATAAACATGGGAAAGAAACCCTCATCTTTCTTGTACTGTTTTATAATTTTAGTTAAGGAAAAGGAAATCCAGTACTTATTGAATGCCAGCTGAGTACCAGGATTATTCCAGGTGTGTTTTCTTACTCTCCATGATGAACCACCGGGAGTGGAACAGGTGTTCTAGTTTCCCAACAAGAAATTGGCAGTCTGACTTAGAATTCCAGGGCTATCTCATTTGTCTAGAATCTTTCTAAGATGTGACAGGGTCTTTCATACAAGGGATCAAGGCCAGAAAGAAACAATGACACCCAAGGAAAGAATCTAAAATTCTCATCTTTTGATGACAGTAACTTAGATTGGAAGCCCCTGTTGTAATTTTCCCCAGGGACATTAATATCATTAATATCTACTAATAACAATAATCCTCTCTGGAAAGGCCATTTCTAGTTCTTTCCTAATGTTGGAACCTTGTCACACATGAATTTTTGTGATGTGATTTGTTACACAGATAGAGCTCGTGTGATAAAGTCAGATCTAAAGTTATTTTGAGCAATGATATAGCAAACAAATGGATGAAGCAAAAAGTGTTTGGTAAACAATCCTTGTTTTTAGATTGTTTTGCCAAATTCGAAATTAATTTTTAGTTTTCTTCTTAATTATTGTATGTTTTGGGTTTCTAGGCCTTTCAGAAATTTCATTTTCCGTTCAGCTGGTCAAGTATACTGTGGTCCAGTTTTGGGTCCACCATAGGAAGATATCTATGGCTAATTATGAGAAGTTAGGATTCTAGCAAGGAACCAAGACAAAGTTAGGTCTTATTGAGAATGGAATATGATATTATAACTTTATTTCAAAGTAGTAAAATATATTACAGCTGATATTTCAGCATCAAGATTCTGTGTAAAAAGGTCTAAAAGATTCAACAGACATTTGATTTCCACTATTACTTTCTGAATCATTTTAATTAATATTTGATTTCAAAATACTTAAGCAAAAGCTAAGTATACTTCATTAACATTTAATCACAAAATGACATTAATGGCACCTCTATTGTGGGAAACAAATATTATCAGTACTTAGGCAAGCTGATATATATATATTTCTTTTCATTGATCCTTTGAGTGAAGAAAACCCATTACAATCCAACTTAATAAAGAATGGCAGGCAGGAATTGACATTAACATATGGTTAATTTTGTTTTAGTAAGATTTAATAAGATGCTTAAACTTACAACAGTTCAAATTGGAAACTGACAATCAAGTTTTGAAAGACATGTTGTAAACAATTTTATTATATACTACAATTTCATTTACACTATGCCCTGAGCTATTACCAGTTTTGTTTTGCAGGATGGAGAATTAAAAGAGAAAAATCCTTTCATTTATTGTTCTTTATAACTAGTAGAATTGAGCACAGTGCCATGTATACAAGATGTGGTTCTAGCTAAAAGGCTTTTGAGAAGGGACTGGATTTGGAGGCCTCTGATTTTATCAATGGATTGATCTCCTGATGGGCTCATTGACATTTTGTGAAATGTAGGAGGAGTGGACTAAAAGGAGAAGAAAAATCACTAGAGACAAGCCCTGGAAAGATATATTCAGTACTCTGCCTCTTCTGATCTCCTTAATTCCTGACCACCATGAGTCAAACTGCCTCTTCCACCATGTCACTTCTACTCCATGATATTTTGATTCACAAGTCCTTAGCAACAAAGCAAAGGACTGAGACTTTAGAAACCATGAGCCAAAAGAAACCTTACCACTCTGTAAAATAATTTATTTAGATATTGTGTCACCATAGTGGAAAGTCCCATTACCTATCTCATGTCCACTCCCCCAGAGTCCAGCCTACAAAACAATCCAAGTCTAGCAAGTGTTGATTATGGTAAAGTCATGCTACTTCTTCCTAAATTTTCACAGTTCAATGGTTTTACATAGATCTCCAGGCTAAGTTTGTGCCATGTGACTTTGGATTACACCAGTGATTTCACTAGAGTCTGTACTGTGCATATATAAGTATGCTACTTAAGTATTTCTACACATGTCAAATATTGTTTAATCCCATAAATATTTATTAAAAAGCTAGTATGTCCTGAAGATATAGCTGTAAATGAGATGGTCAATTTCTTTGCTTTCACAGGACTTAAATTCTAGTATGGGAGCCAAGCAAGAGTTAAGCTGACAGATCTATAATATGTTTGTGGATATTCAAAGCAGTGTAAGGAGATAAAATATTTTGGATTATAACTAGATGGATTATCTATATTACTCTTTCACATAAAAATTAGATTGAAATATTGGGAAAAATATTGATAGTTCTATCTTTGGTTGTCTTTGGAAGAGAATAATGATGTTTGCATCTGGCTCATTTCCCTCATTATAATGACTTCCAGGCACATACATGTTTTGGAAAATGGCAAGATTTTGTGAGTTTTTATTTTAAAGAATAAATAACATTCTATTGTAACAGTGTGTGTGTGCATTTATACACTATGCACATAACATTTTCCTTATGATGTAATTTAAAAACAGCAAAACTCAGAAACAGAGAATGGCACAATGCTTGCCTTGAGTTTGTGAGTTAGGCAGAGAAGAGATGAGAGTTGCTGTTCAGAGGAATGTATTACAGTGTGTCTGTAAGATGAACAGCTCCAGAGCTGTAATTACACATGCAAACTTAATGAAACTGTGATGTCTCTGGGGTTTTGTTTCGTGGGTAGATTTTATTGTTTCTTGTGGTAAAATGATAAATATATTAATTTGCCTCACTATAGAATTGTTTCTATATATCCCACAGTGTTACATTGCAAACATGAATTGTGTACTGTAAAATTTGTATTTTCACCTAAATAGTAATTATGCTGATTCGAGCTCCTGAATGGCTTCAAGTCACAATGTCATCATCTATCTACCTCCATTACATACTTGTTTCAAATAATTCTGGATTTTTCATATAGTTGAAAAAAATGAAGTTGTTAATAATAGATAAAAAGCCAGTGGATATCAAGAGTTTATTATAATATAGGCACCTGGCTAAGTGCTTTGCATAAAATAATTAAATTTTATTTTATCTAATTTTGTTTAATAACAATACAAATGCCATGAACCAGACATTATAATGTTTATATTAAGGACAGAAGCCCCAACATTGTTTAATGTGTTACTCGTGTTTCTAAATGTATTAAGAAATCAGGAATAGGCTCAGGTCTCATCTCTTGAACACATGTGAAGTGAATAGAGTTTACAAATGACTTTAAGTGGAAAGTAGTGAATTTTAGGGTACAGGTCTGGTCTTAATTAGTTAGATAGAAGTCCAGTGGCTGAAAACTACAGTTCTTATATCTTTCTGATTTTCTGGGGCTGTTTCCAAAGATGAGAACAGGGAAGCTACAACAGTGTAGGTTGATACAAACAGAGACTATGAGAAAAACTGAGATAACTTTCCTCTGACAGAGTATTTTGACAGGACTCTCAATGAAGTATTTGTAAAGAGTTCCTAGAAAAACCAGGGAAAATCCTTTCAAATATCATGGACTCACAAAGGCATTTGTGGCTGATAGATACTTGGGTTTTAGTACTTAAGACTTTTTAGTCTTTGATATTTATGTGTCTTATGACTTTCTGTCTTCTGTGTATGTTACAAATAGAATCATTGTTTAGTTGTGAAGTGGATTAAGTCAGTTTATCTATCTATAGCTGTGACTTACAACAAATAATATCTATATTAAAGATAGATGCCTGGCACATAGGTGCTAATGTTAATATGTTATTGTATTGTGCCAGTCTGTGTCTTAGGAAGGTGAGTAGAGAAATACACAAAACAGAAAAAAGATTATGAACTCATTGTATCTGCAATCAATCATTCTAGTCTGGAAGATAAATAGCAAACCATCATGACAGTTTACAAATACTATTGTTTGGGGCTGTGATATAAGTTGTGTGGTGGCTGTACGTATTTATGTATTCAATATTCATGTATTTATGATACATGATTTTAAATTACTCTCAGCATTTTTCAGTTTCTTTCCTCTTGTAGACAGGGTTTTACTATATACTCCAGGCTGGCCTCAGCATCTCTTGCCTCAGCGTCCTGAGTGCTGATATTACAGATATGTATGAGTATGCCCATCTACCTTCCATATTTTGTTCTTTCTTATTTTAGTTTTTACATTTGCGCATATGTGCATCCACTTGAGGAAGTCAGAAGACAACTTGTGGGAGTCGGCCTTTTTTTTTTTTTTATCCATCCTGAGGTTCAGAATGATCTAATTTATGTCACTAAGCTCGGTAGCAGAAGCCATTACCTGTTAAGCCATTTTACTGGCCATACCATTCTTTTTTTACTGAAAATAAAATATTTTCTCACATAATATATCCTGATTATGGTTTTCCCTCACTCTATTCCTCCATATTCCTCTGCACACCCTTCCCATCAGGATCCAATCCCTCTGTCTCTCATTAGAAAAGAATCTACATCCAACAATGAATAGAGGTAGAGGCAGAGATCCATGGCTCAGCACTGGGCTGAGCCCCTGGTCTAGCTGAGAGCAGGGGAGGAAAGTCTGTATGTGGAGGGGGTGGGATATAGATTATGAGGAAAACTCTCACAGTGATGGCTAGCTGGGGCTCCCGAGAGCTGATTGAGTCAAGAACAGCCACTGGGGAACCATCGGGAAAAGGAGCTAGGCCCTCCAAGGGTAGGCAACTGTCGATTGGCATGGGCAGTATGGGGAACCTGAAGGTGTGGGATCAGACACTGTTCCTGTGTGTGGACTGACACCTTGGAGCCCAGTCCCTGCAGAAGAACACCTAACCCAGTCTTGATATTCGGATGAGTAAATTGGACTTGCCTGGAGTGGATGTGCTACGCTGAGCTGACCTACCTTGGGACTTCTTGCCCTTTGCGGTGAGGGGATGAGGGGATGGGAAGGGGAGAGGCTCAAGGCTGACTGGGAGGGATTGGGAAGAGGGAAGGAAGGGAGAGCAGGGGGATACATGGATAAAAAAAAAAAATAAAAATAAAATGAGCAAAGTGGAAAAAAAAGTGAGAATTGCCCACCCCTTCCTCCTAATTTTTTTTTTTTTTTGGTTTTTTGAGACATAGTGTCCCTGAGACTCACTCAATGGATCAGGCTTGTCTTGAACTCACAGAGACCCACTTGCCACTTCCCTTTGAGTTCTGGGATTAAAGGCATACACCATCACCTCCTGGTACCCTCCCAGGAATCTTACATTGGGAGAAGGAAAGTTCACCAGCCAAAGGTGAAACTATCTCTTAGAAAAGGTTTTCACATAATTCTAACTTATCAGAGCGCTGTCCAGGTTGAGCCTGAAGCATAGGCAAGGACAGGTCAGCGGTGGGCAGGGCCACTTCTTGACCTGCACTGCTTAGATGTGGGAATCTTCATCCTTCTGTTTACACGTTAATCTTACTTCAGTGTACCGAAGGTGGACTTAGGAGTTCACTGGATCTCTTTGTCCCTTTTCCCAATGTGGCCACATTGATTAAATATCCTTTTTTACTTTCAAAAAAGAGAAAGGAACAGGCTTCTAAGAGATAATAATGAAATATAACCAACTAAAACATAAGATAAAACAAAACCTATCAAAGTTAGAGAAGGCAAGCAAACCAAACAAGAAGAACTCAAGGGGTGGCATAAGGGAGTGACTCCCACACTCAGGAATTCTATAAAAAAACTAGACTGGAAGCCATATTATATACAATTGACCTGGAGCAGATTCATTCAGGCTTTGTTCTTGCTGCTTCAGTCTCTATGAAATTATATTAGCCTTGATCATGTTTACTTAGAGGGCCTTGCTTTCTTAGCATCATTAATCACCCCTGACATCCTAATTTAGGGCTGAATTTTTCGTAATCTCTCATTTGTGTGTGTGTAAAGTGTGGCTGTGAATCTTTGTATGTGTTCCCATCTGCTGCAGGGAACAGCTCTGGCTGAAGAAAGCACTGATCCATGAGTATAGCAGAGTATCATCAGGAATCATTTTATTATCATTATTGTTTATAATTACTGAAGCTTTTTGTTATACGCCAAGTATTTATTAAGTAATTATTGCTTAAAGTCTTCCTTCAAATTACGATAGGTTAGAAACTGAGACACAGAGAATTAATACTATGCTGAACACAGGATGCAAAATTCAAAGATACTTGTTTCACTTTAAAGTTCAAGTCCTTCAATTTTTCTTTAAGCCTCACAACAGTTAGGTGTGACAAATCAGAGATTATACTCAATGCCAGCCAGGGAATGCTTGGCTCAGATTAATTGCCCTACATTGAGGATGTGTAGCTTAATATCTGGTAAAACTAGAGTAGGAATTTGTTTAGATTCTTGCTTCACTTGCTTTTTGACTAAGCAGTATTAAAAACATTCACAAGATTGAAAAATGGTTGTAAATATTGACTAAACCCTTAAACTACTTAAACTTTACCCTATTATTCATATTATTCTATGACTCGTTATATAGGCATTTAATATTCTGTGTCACCTCTGTGTATTGGTCATTTCTTTTGGAAGCTAAATGTTGCTTCCCAAAGAAACAGTAGCTGAAGTAGATATTGAATTTATGGACTTGCCAACAAAATTTTCTTAAGTATCAGGGCAAGGGAATACTATGCTCAAACAAATCACTAGATTCTAATGACCACTTGATTTTGTGGACTTTTGTAAGGAGATTTTCTTTCTTGGACAATCTCAGTCAGAGTAGTAGAAGTCATGTTAAGTTGGAAGAAGGAGGTAAACACAGAGAGGTAAACACTCCATTACTAAGTAGGCCATACATGAGGATCTGATTTTTTTTCTCCTATTATAATCATTCCACAGCAATATAAGCACACAAATTGCTGACATTTGTGTGAGACAATAGCATATACTCTACTATATATTTCTCAGGTACCTGCTTTTGTAAGAATCTTAAATTTGTGGAGAAATCTTTTATATCATGTGGCTTTTCCTTTGGCAAAACAAACATATCCAAAGTCCCACAGCCCTTTCATATTTCAAAATTCTCACTTTTATCAACTCATTAGTAAAAGTGAAAATAACTTTTCTATGTTGAATTTCTTCTTTGGAATCCTAAAGCATTTTCTTAAAACATTTTAATCACTTTTTATAATTATCCCCCCTCACTAAGTGATACCTTAGGCCATTTTTACAAACTATTTGTTTTAAAATACACAGAATAACTTCTGGAGTTCTGGAACATTGGGGATTCCAGAAAGAAGTTGGTATCAAATATTACTATGGTAACACTGACAAAATTAGGAACATAGTAATCACATGTCTAGCTCATTGCATCTACTGAAAAGATATTTTGGGTGCTTTGAGTCGTATCAGGACAATGTTGCACATTGTCTGTTTCAGTTCTCAAAACACCTCAGAGCATGGGCCCTTCTGCTACTGACAATGCTGATTTGCAGAAAGCAGGAGAGTCTCAGAGGCATCTCTCTCTGGCCTTTTCTCACCCCCATATTCTCTCTTTCAGTTCCCTCTCAAACAGATCATAGCACTAGATGTTCACAAAAACTGAAATACTTTTGCAAAGTACTATCTATAAAAGTCAGAAAGTTCAGGTTCCAACTTTCTCTGTCATAAGAAGATTCACTCACTTATGCAGCCTGAAAGTATAGCCTCATTCCCAAAGATTCCTATACTAAAATTAGCTAAGAAGAAAATGCTACACAGAATGGCCACAAAGAATCTGAGCATCAGACACTACAGAGTTCCCCTGGGTCATTACCATGAGGTCATACCTCATTTGTGTCTGCTCCCACTTCTGCATGACTGGATATTCTTCATGGAATCCAAGCGATGTTTGTAAGCTTTGGGTATAGAGTTTGGAAGGACTCTGTAGCAGATATGAGCTTTGTTGTTTTTCTCAATGACCCATGCCAGTCATGACTCTTGTGGTGCATGAAGGGATGTTACTTTACACTCCTAAACATCAACAGATGTATAATGTTCATATTCTAAAGGTAGCCTTCTAGATAACCATTAAATAATAAGAATCTTCCCTTTAAAAAGGAGAAAGGAGAAGTGTTATAATTAAATTATAATCTCAAGAAAAAAATGAATTAAACATTTTATAAAGTTGATGTGAGCGCTAAATTATTATATAAAAATTAGTAAAAGAAATAAATTAAGAAGTATTCCCTTAAAGTCTCCATGTCAGTGTTTCTCATTATCGTCGGGCTCTTCATCGGTATCTAAGAATTTAACCTGGACCCATTAAAAATTAGTGACCAGAACAGTTACCAAGAAATTAGTATAGTCTTAGTATAGTTTTGTAAGAATGGATATGATAACGGCAAGTCTGTTTTCTAGATTCAAATGGTGTCTATTTTATAGATACAGATAAGACATGACTTCCATGTAGTAACAATAAAATTCACCCATTAGGTGACTTTAAAAAGTTAATACCTTAAAAAGCAATGTAGTTCACTCATTGGGTGTCTTTAAAAATTTAATGCCTTAAGAAGCTATTGAGACTAATTTGATTACTCAGAGAAATTAATATGAATAGTACTCTTTTTCAGGTTTAGAAATCAGATCTTTAATATAATTAAACTTTTGGTCACATTCATTATAAAAGTCTCAACTAAGCACATATGTTCTTCAAACATTGATTCTTATCTTTAAATTTTTGAATTGGATCTGATGAGATCACTTAGTGAGCAAGAGTACATGCTACTCTTCCACAGCATTCATTTCCAGTAGCTTACAACCATATATAAGTCTAGGACTTAGGAACTGATGCCTTCTTATGGTCTCTGCATGTACTCTTGTACAAGTGGCATTCACTCACACATACACAGACACAGGCACAGACAGATGCCATTTAAAAGAGAAAATTTGTGATAATTTTCTTTCTAAGACAACATAGTTGATTAATATTATAAAAGAATATTTATATTCATGGATAAAAAGTCGTAATAAAACTAATTTTTTAATAATACCACTCTATGGAAATTGTGATGGCTAGTATGATTGTCAACTTGATTACATCTGGAATAACAAAAACTCAGGAAACTGGGCATACCTGTGAAGTATATTTCTTGATCAATTTTTGAGGTGGGAAGACCCATCCTAAATCTGGGCCACATTTTCTAGCATCAACCCACATAAAAGAATACAGAAGAGGGACACGTTTGCTTTTGCCTTCTTGCCCCCACTCTTGCTGGCAATTTTATCTATGCTTCTGCTGAGGCATTCCTTCACTGATACTAGAACTGACTTCTTTAGGATGCCAACATAGACTGAAGGCCAGCCGTGACATGTGCGCTAAACAACTCTCAGATTCTTGGTCTTTCTGTTAGGAGACAGCCCTTGTTGGAATTAGACAGATCATAACTTGTAAGCTGTAAGTCACTCCAATAAATCCCTTCTTACTATGCATATATTAGGCCTTCAGTTCTGTTCCTTTAGAGTACCCTGATAGATAAAAAGAAGATATTCAGTTTTTTGAAAAGATGGCAAGAATGAGGCACATAGATAATAAAAATGACTTGAGAGGAATGTAAAAATTGGCTTCTGTGTAATGGAAAAGACAAGATATGTGACTGGGAAGGATGCAGGTGAACGGAAGATGTACAATGAATATTGAGCATTTTAACAAGTTGAGAAGGAAATGCCTGAGAACCGCTAACAAATTTGCCCAACAATTTTGACTTACGTGTTATCCTTGGTTCTTCCTAAAGATAATTTATTTGGACAATAAATATATAAATAAACCTTAAACAATGAAGAAATAGTGACAAAGCTTTTATTATGTTTAATTACAAGATAGCCTTACTTTACTGTTTGCAACAGTACCTGAAAGCAGTGGCAAGCTCTCACTTCCTCCCCATCAGAATGAGAACTAGCACTGAAAACCAGTTCTAGTCAACTCCATGTGACCAACTCCTCGCTTTGACATCATCAGTTGATTTTATCTTGGATGTTGATGATGTATGGAGAAGACAGAAGACGAAGTGTAGAAGCAGAAGATATTACCACCGTGTTTGTAATCGTCACTCTGGAAGAACTTCCACATGGTTAAGGAAATAGCATTTCCTGTAGAAAGAAAGACCCATAAGGCCATCTGTTTGGATCTGCTTTCTCTACTTCAGGATGCTCTGGTCTTAGAACAGTCTCTTGTGCACTGTCAACAGCCAAGGAATTTATGTTGAGCATAAAAGCGACAGCTTACATTCAGTAAATACTCACCCTTGTAAATGCATGTGCAACGTTCCTGTGATTGGCCAGTCACTCATTCTGTTTCATTGCTGTTTTGTGCTGCTGCCCATCACTTATTCTATTGCTTTTTCTCCAACAATTTCTAAATATTACTGAAACCTTTGATGAGTTTGTGGCTTCTTTATGCTGTTCAAGATGTTAATCAGGGTCTTTCTGTTCCCTTGCCTATATCTCTATTTGTAAAATATATATGTGTGCGTGTGCGTGTGTGTTTGTGTGTGTGTGTGTGTGTGTGTGTGCCAAGGAGGAAAAAAAACTGATTGTTTTTGATTAGTAAGTTGTCACTTAATATAAAACATCGTAACAGGGTAAAGCTCACATATTAGATTACTTCTTGATTCTAATATCTGTGTAGTTTTCCAGTTTGGGACAGATAGGCCACAATTATATAACTGATCTAAGATTAATTTACAAACACAGCATACTCAGAGGCTAACAAACACATGCCAACAATTCTGCATGTATTCTGAAATAAAGTCCATGGATAAAGACTGATCTTTATTGTATCAATCAATGCTGATGCTATTATTCTTTTCATTGTGTTCCCTCAATTGCTTTTTATTTATTTTATTCATTTAAAAAGTTTACAAGTTGATTTAAATGCCATGCATGTTTTTTTTTTTTCTTTTAAGAAAAAGGAATTTCAGTTCAGACACTTGTGGCCAGTCATGTGAGGAGTCTGGGAAGTAATGTCATATGCTACATGGCCTGAAAACATTTGTCTGTGGCTAGGTATTTTTAAATAAGGAAATTGTGGTGTGATAGGCAATCTTTATAGAATCTCAAGTACAGGCAACCTTCTCTTCCTCCAGTTAGCTCTACCCACCACCATCTATAGCTTTGTGCTTTTCAAGCCCCCTCTGAGTCATATCTCTATTTTAGCAGAATCTATTTTTGAAAACTACTTTGACTATTCTTGATAGGAAATAAATTGGGGTCTGAATCACAAGTCTGTCATACTAAAATAATGAGTGACTGTTCAGAGGCAGGTAATATTTTAGATGCCCTGAGTCTCTTCTCCTAACATTGTTCCTGTGTAAAAATCAAATTATTTTCTATCAGCTCAAGTGGGAAGCCTGTACAAGACCCATACCCAACCCAATAATACTATATTTGGAGAATTTCCAAATTCTAATATAGGTAATCCAGTATGGTAGCTGGAATAATGCTTCCCCCCCACACACATACCAGGAAGTGTTGGTCCTAATCCCTGGAAAGTACAAATATGTTCCTGACATTCAAAAAGGGAACATAGTAGGTGTGGCTAAGAGTCTGCACTTTGAAATGTGACTAATAGGATTAGTCAGATTATTTGAATGTAATCATAGATCATTGGAAGACAGGCATCTTTCCCTCTGTAATCACAGCGACTTCATGACAGAAAGCAGAGAGATTTCCTAAAAGGCTTCCATATGCTTTTTCTTGCTTTGAAGACAACATACGGTATTTGAGTTAAGGGGTTTGAATATATGTGTGGGAGGCCCCCTGCCCCCTTGCAATATCCATATGAATGTGATTCTGAAGATACCTTGGCTTTGACTCAATGAGAATTGTCATTTTCTTGAATTCCTGAAAGATTTTTAAAAACAGTACATTTAGTGTATTGGGAGGCACATGCGTGTGGAAGTCAGAGGACAACTTATACGGTGTGTTTCTTATCATGTAGGCCTGTTGATTGAACTCATATCTTTTGACTTGGTGACAGTTGACTTCACCTGTTGAGCCATCTCACTACCTCAGAAGTTAAAATATTCAGTTTAAACTTTTGATTCTTGTTGTAATTTTATATTGTAATGATTGAAAAGGGATATTCTATGGATGAGTATGTTATCAGTAGGAGAAGGTATTCTCGTGGGGAATTCTCTTTATACAGTATTGGATGGGTGATTTATAGTACTCATTATGTTCTCCTTCACTCAGTTCTTAGATTTTAATTAATACAGATATACTTAGATATGTATCTATAGAGTTCTACTTTATGCCCTCAAATGGTGCTGTAGAGTTTATTGTGGTGTAATACTAATTAAGAACATACAACATAAAAGATAACATTCTCAGGGCATGCTAACTTCCTTCATTTCTCAAAAAAAATGTTTTGTGGCTTCTTGTGAAAGATTTAAATATCTGTAAGAAATTAAGAAATAGATGTATTGCTGTCCATTACTCTGACAAACGTTTGAGGTGGTCATCTTATAAAGACCAAAGGCTTGTGGTTATTCATAGCTTTGTAGATTTTAGTACATGATTGGTTGTCCCTGTTATGTTTGTACCTACAGAAAGGCAGAATATTATGGCAGGATACTCTGTAACATAATGCTCATCTTGTGAGCAAGAAATGAAAAGGAAAAAGTGTTCCCTTTACAGGAATATATCAGTGAGCTTAGAACCTCCCACTAGACTCGACCTCTTAAAGACTCTACCTTGTTCCAATGTCACCGTGTTAGAAAATTAGCCATTGAGAAACAACACACCCCGAACAATTGCATATGGTACCTAAACTACTTAGAGATATTAATTAGAGATGTCTGAACCCCTCACCCCACCTTTCAGATTGTGATTCTTATAGAATATAATTCTAAGGTGACATTCTTTATTCAAGAAACCTACTATTGATATGCCAGAGATTAAAAATCTCTCCACACGCTTTGAAAGTCCTATGAAAATCACAAACTCAAGTCGCTGTGAAAACACATGAAGCACTTTTTCCAAATGGTGATGTTTGTCTAAGAGTGACAATTATATTAATAAGATAGAGAACAATTAACACATTTTTTTTATATCTCATATATGAGACAAGCAATATATAAGCCTTCTAGTGAAAACTTTACAGAGCACCTTTTGATGGAGATTAGCAGCCAAAGGGTAGCCTAGAAATATCCTGTGGTGCTGTCAAGCACTGATCCCCTTTCCTTGAGGATAATCCTGGAAGCAAATAAAAGACAACAGCAATGATTTCTAATCTGCTACTTTCTGAGGGTCAATTTATGGATGTTTTATCTCATGATTGAGCCCAGGCACAAAAAGTAATGAATAAAAATATGAAATTATGAGAACTTGGCTCACTTTCTTTTTCTAGGAAAGTAAGACTATTTAGACCCAAATTAACTCTAGTTCTAACGTTTTACAATCATTGAGTTATTCTTTACAATTAACTAGTAGTTAGCCCTTTTAGAAAGTGATTTTGAAATTTTGTAGTATGATCATGACTCAAAGTCAAAGTGACCTATAAATAGAATTTATGGCAAACCAGAGTCTGCATCTATACATATTGAAACAGGACAAAGAAAAATTCCAAGAGGAACTTTCTTCTAAGCTCCCAAATTTGTTTTTCTCTTTCTAAATATAACCTATTAGGAAAAATGAACATATGGGGAATATACTGTTTCCTCCCACTCTGGTACTGTTGGCAAATATAAGTGATATTTAACATGTCATTAAGGGATATTTTATTAGAAAAGGCTTAATCATTAAGTAACAGTAAGCAATAACACGGACATATGAAAACTTCTTTTTGTGACTGATTTTCCTCAGGTGTGTAGGAAAGGACTAGCCTCGCTCTACTACTTTCTAGACACACAAAGAGAAGAAAAATCCAAATGTAAGTAATTTTCGTTATTAGCTATGAAAAACATTATCTCTGTATTCGTATGAAATTTGACAAAGTCTAAGTGTTTCAAGAATTTTTAGGTTAGAAGGATCTTCAAGTAAGACTTCTTCATTTACTGTTCAATTTAGATAAACCAATGTGGACTATAACTAAGAATTTTGGAGCTTGTGGAGTTTTCACTAATGATAAAAGTATTACCTAGTCTTTGATCTAGAAGCATCTAAATATGGTGGGACACGCAAAGCAGAGGTGAACCTGTGACAATATGATACAAGACGTGATGGAAGTTTATATCAAAATCTCTAGTTTCAACCAAGTGAGAGTAAATAATTGAAGCTTATCTAAACTAAAAACAACAGTACAAAATTCCAGTCCCAGATTAGTGAAGTGGCAGGGCGTTCGTACACATGGTTTAAGAAGCTACAGAAGCAGCACAAACAATGAGCCTTGATAGGTTTATTATTTTTGCTAAGCCCTAAAAACTACAGCTTTCATGACTCACCAACATGACGAATCCCAGCTTTGCTCTCCATTGTGTGGCCACAATCACATCCAGAGCAGGGTGCTGTTTGCACAGCTGCCCTTGTTTACTGAGAGAGGATTGTCTTCTGTGCCTCCTTCATTGCATTGCCAGTCGCCAATTTTACCCCAGATAGCTGTAAATGATTCACTATATTAAGAGCTTTGTCTCTCTTATCTACAATGCTGGACAAGATACAAAGTCACCAGAAAGTCACCGGCAGTACTGACGTATGTAAATGAAGGGAAAGAGTAGAATTTTAACTTTAATGGAGTGTGCCGGTGTCTTTGGCTTAAATGTTCTTTTGAACGACTTTTGTTTTATTCTTATTCTTTGAGTAGTTTGTTCAATGAATATGTTTGTGCAGGTGTGTGTGTGTGTGTGTGTGTGTGTGTGTGTGTGTGTGTGTGTGTATGTGTGTGTGTCGGGGGAGGGAATCAACACTATGTAAAGAAAAAGAGACATAAAGTCCCTGTAGTGGGTATACATTGTGTCTGGCTCATTTCTATGAGGAAATAACCTTCAGTGTTCGCTAAGAGGCCTTTTTGAGAGCTCTAAACAGAATGATGCTCTTTGGTGAATGATTTTTAGCATTTATTTTGGGTGGTGAAAGAACAGCATAGTCTGCTTGTCTTCCCCATTGCCCCTGAAGGTTCATTGGCCTTATTGGCACCTCATAACTGACCCTGAAGAATATGGGTATAGTTAGCCTTCCTAATTGGTCCTCCCAAGTGGCCATGCTCAGGATGGGTACACACTGTTCAGCTAACCACAGAAGCCCTGCACCAAACACACTTTACTCTCCTGTGCATCCTGGTATGTTTCCAAGAAAGCCCCTTAAAGTTCTTCTAACCACGGTTTCCTCCTCCCATTCACAGGGATGAAAAGGTGTTAGCTTCCCCTATTTATTTGCTCAGGAACAAACCTGATTCTACATCAGGAAGTAACATTTGTCCATATTCTAAACTTCTTTTTAAGGACAATAAAGTCCATGGTTGAACACAGTCACGATTTCAGTAGAAAAATAAAAGCAGCCTGGCGAAGAATGCACAAAGTACCAACTCACTCACTAATTCATGTCGGTACAAGGAGTTAGGAAGAGAGCATGGAGGGATTGAAAGGTCAAAAGAGATTTCCTTAATCCCTGTGTGTAGGATGGATAGTGGGCCTAATTTAGGTAGCTTTAATTATTGCTTCACAAGCAGACTATGGGGTCAACAATGGTACAATGCTATTAGAAACAGGGCAGTGAATACTGTCATTAGAGCATTGCCGACAACGCTCACCTTTATCAGATGGCCTTTGTGTCTGATTGCCCACAGAAATGTCACTAAGTGAGTCAGCAGCAGGATCTGACTCACTTCCTCCACCTTGCTGACAGCTAGAAGATGACTGAGCACGTGAAGACTCAGAAAATACATCAGAGGCTGATGTGCACAAGTAGCAAGTGCTGAGAATTCTTTTTCCTGGCTGGGGGAGATCGGTGATTAAGGATCGTTGTAAAGAAACTATAGTGATTTCTGTTCAGACCCAGGAGACTAGGTTGTAGGAGGGGAGAGCCAGAAATGCTAGAGCAAGGATGAGAGATCTCATAGATGGAGGCAGGAGCCAAGCTCAGAGAAGCAGCTGTAGGGTAGAAGACTAGTCTCTATGACTTAGAGAGTCAGGTCAGTGCACTGCAGGACCTAGAACAGGAGAAATGGTGGTGACGTACAAGATTCTTCCATTCTAGTGCTGTCAGGGACAGTGTTTACTTAATACAGTGACTTTCTGCAAATAAGTGTTGTGGAGGCTGGAATTATTGTGCATTCCCATTATCCCCAAACCCAAGAGACTAAGGTAGAATTATGTTCCTAAGCCAACTTGGATGACATAGTGAGACTCTTAACCTTGAAAGTCAAAGGCTAGAGTTTGGGGAGATGATCTTGTTGGAGAAAGTGCTTGCTAAGCAGGCTCGAGAATCTGAATTCAATCTCAAGCACCCAGTTGCAATGGTGTGCATCTATAATTCTACACTGGAGGACAAGACAAAAGGATTCTTGCAACTGCTGGCCAGCTTCAAGTTTTGTGTCAGGTCCTCTCTTAAAAAAATAAGGTGGAGAGTTAAGACAAGAGCATACTGACATTGACTTCTGGTCTCTGTATTTGTTCCAGTGTGTTTGGGGGCGGAAGGGCAATGTCAGAGAACAGACACACTGTTACAATGAGGTTTCCGGGTCCTGGGCGTCCAAAGGTCCAGACCCACAGACCTGCAGCCCCAAATTCCTTAGCCACCCACTGCTGCTCAGGCTCCCAAAATGATTCAGACACTTTATATTAACTTCAAGCTGTTTGGCCTATGACGCAGGCACATAGCTAGCTCTTGCATCTTAGCTCAACCCATTCTCATTAATCTGTCTGCCACATGGCCCGTGGCTCACCTGTGCTCCTTACATGTTTCTTCTTGGGCGGCTGGCTCAATCTGTGTCTGACTCCGCCCTTCTTCTCCTACCTATGCTGTGATTTCCCCTCCTACCTTTTCTATGGTGCCTGTCATGGGCCAAAACAGCTCCTTTATTTAAAGATTGATATTCACAGCATACAGAAAGACATTCCCACATCAACACACACTCATGGGTGGGGCTTTGTGGTAGAGTATTTTGCCTCCTGTGTGAAAGACTTTGGATTTGAGCTCAAACATCATGAGAAATAAAAAGAAACAGAAAATAAATAAGGTTGCAGAAGACAAAGTACATGCTGGTCAGCAGAGGATTCTGATAGCAGTATCCTTGTAGAATCCCGCTGGGTGAGATAGAGGTGGCAGTACATTAAAGACCAACAGGTTAATATTGCTATTTAATGCAATGAGTGCTTGCATAACAAAAATATTTCTCTTGTAAGGCCCCCTCCCCAAGAAGTAGAGTTAACAGCAGCGCGTTGCAAGTAAACCTCCCTAAGACATATTAACAAGACAGTAAAGATTAACTCCGTAAGATGCTTGAGATAAAGACAAGGGAATGTAGTCAGGTAACTTTCACAATATATGTCAGCTGGGCAGAGGGGGAAGGGAGGGGAAGCAGTTACTTAGCTATGTGATCAGGATTCAGCTGGGCAGAGGGGGAAGGGAGGGGAAGCAGTTACTTAGCTATGGGATCAGGCCCAGCCTGATCAGGGAAAGAATTCCAAAAAGAAGATAAAGAACAAAAGAAACAGCAGGCCTGGGGGCGGGTGATAACCAGGTTGCTTGGTCAGGCCGGATGGCAACCTGGGGGCCCTCACCCCTCACCCCTCAACGGGCGATTTCATTCAAACCAGCCAATGGAAACTTTGTAACTTCGCCTTTGCCTCTGTACGCATGATTTTGCTTCCCTAACCCTATAAAAAGGCCCTAAACAGAGGGCTGGGCGCGCCAGCCATCCCAAGTGGCTTGGTAGCCCGCAGGTCCTGCGTTATTCAATAAAACCTCGTGCTGTTTGCAGCTGATCTGTGGCTCGGTCCTCCTTGGGTCATGGGGTCTCCTTCCGAAGAAAGGTCCATTTCGGGGGTCCCTTACCCCCGGGGGTCTTTCATTTGGGGGCTCTTCCGGGATTTGAGACCCCCACTCAGGGACCACCGACTCACTGTCAGGAGGTAAGCTGGCCAGCGTTTTGTTCATTGTCTGTGGCTGTGTCTGAACTTGTTTTCTGTGAATCTGCGTTGTTTGTAGCCGTGTTTGAACTTGTGTCCTGTGTATTTGCGCACGCGTTTGGTTTGGGGTTCGGTCGGATCCATTTGTACTTGGCGGGGGCCAGAAGGGGCTGACGAGCTCAGAACTTCTCCCTCGCAGCCCTAGAAGACGTTCTAGAGGCATTTGTAGTCCCGCCGGGCGGGACATTTGGGTCCTTCGGGACATAGAGCTCGCTTTGGAGTGGCAGTCCTTTGGAGCTCAGCCCGTATCAGAAGGATACGTGGTTTTGGTAGGAGAGGGGGGAAATCCGGACCCCCCCCAAGTCTCCGTTTGAGGTTTTGCTTTCGGTTTTAGGCCGAAGCCGCGCAGCGCCTTTGTTCTGTGTTTGAGTGTTCTGTGTTTGAGTGTATCTTTGTCTGTTCTACTAACCTTACTCAGTCTTAAAATCATAGGACAGATGATAACCACCCCGCCCCCGAATGTTACAGCTCCCCCCTTGGCAGCAGCGTTCGCCGAATCCCGGGGCCGAAGAAGCAGGAGGCCGGTAGTTCGCCGCGCTCTCCTCACCACCCCCTCCCTCCTCCCGCCTCTCCTCCGCTGCCCCATGGAGCTCGCGCGGCCCGGGCGGGAGGAGATTGGGCCGGGCCGCCCCGCCCCTCCTGCGGCGTGACCACGCTCGCAGGTGCCGGGCACACGGGTCAGCCTAGCCGGCGCAGACCCGTCCACCTGCGCGCGTCTCCGGCCGCAGAGGTTGCGCGCTTTCGGGCGCGCGCAGGCGGAGCCGGAGATGGGGGTCTGGCCTGCGACGGGCTGCCGCACGCGCACTTCTGCCATGGCGGCGCCGCAACCGGCTCCAGAACGGCTGGGAAGGCCGGGTTAGAGAGGATGGCGCGGGCGGGGGCGGGGCGGTGTGCCGCGGTTACGCTGCTCCTCCGAGGGCAGAGCCGAGAGCGCGGAGTCGGGCGGTAGTGTCAGCTGCAGAAGATTCAGCCCCCTCCACCAGACCGGCGCATCTCCGGGAATGGGGCCGATGGGCACTTCCGCCGTGACCAGCTCCCTCCCCCTGGGCCCCTATCGGAGGTCGCTGAGACTAGCCTGGGTCGGAGCAGCTTAGACTCGGTAGATGCTTCCAAGGCTCCTGGGGTACCTGGTAGAGCAGCTTGACTTTCCCTTGAAGTCCTCTGCCTACCGGGAGTCTCAGATCCGACAGGACCCACAGAGGCTCCTCCTCCACCCGTTATAGGCATCCCCCTGGGGCCACTGAGAGTGAGGCCCGGAGCCGGAGAGAGCCGGGCCACCTAAGGGCGTTGCCGGCACTCCTGTTAAACTATGTTCTCTTATCAGCCTACTTGGGAGAATCTCTTTACCCCTGAGGAAAAAGATCGGATCTTATTAGCAGCTTGGAAACTGGCCCTCAGCTCGGACGCCACCCCGACGCAGTCCCATTGGGAAGGTAGGAGACACCTGTTAACTCTGTCGCCAGGCTCTGATGCACCAATTAATCTGGCCAAGGTAAGAAAAAGAGATGTAAAAGTCTGATAAATTCCCCCTCTGAGTTTTTAGTAAAGCTAGTAAAGGTCTATCAGAGAGGTACACTGTTTGCTCTAGAATCGGAAGAATAGGGGGCGTTAAGAAAGGCCTTTATAGAACAGTCAGCAATAAGTATTCAAAGAAAGTTACAGAAAATGGGTGGCTTACAAGATATGGCCTTGAGACTTAGTTAGAGAGGCTGGAAAGTGTAGAGAGAGCAGGGAGAGCGAGAAAAGTGTAGAGAGAACAGCGGAAGCAAAAATATATAGAGAGAAAAAGAGAGCAGAGATTAAAAAAAAAAATAGAAAAAGAAAAAAAAAAACCGATAGATAAACGAAAGAATAGAAAAAAATCTTGGCTACCTTAGTTGACAGGCAAGGGAGACAGTAGAGCTTGGGCCCGCACCAGAAGCTCAGAAGAATACCAAGCTAGTGGGGACTGCCCCAAGAAAAAGAAGCCTGCGGCTAATACAGCCAGCCTTCTGAATCCCCTCCTGAACCTTTAATGTGGAGGGGACCCCAAGTGACTTTGAAACGGACACGGGAATGGTTAGGTTCCCTCTCCAACAAGAAACCATTAGTCCAGGATGTCAGCAGTGCAGACATAGGGCGTGGACGACTAAAAGAACAATGGACTTTAGAGAAAAAAATGCAGCACTCTTTCCTAAGTGACTCCAGAGAGCCCGAGAGAGACTTGCTTACCAAACTGGGGGCAAAGATCACCTTTAACCCCCAGGGGCCCAAGGTAGAATTCACTAACCCTCTAGTCAGCAAGCCTGCTATAACCAATTCAGGCCTTCCCGGAGGGGAGGCATGAGTAGAAACGGCTAGACCAAGGCTGGCGATCCAGTGGTCCCCTGTGGTGAAACCTTCAGCCACACCCCTGCGAGTCAGATTTGAGCAAAGATGCCAAGAAAGGGATCAAATCCCACACTCAGAGGCTGCTGGAGCAGGGAATCCTGAAACCATGTCAGTCAGAATAGAACATTCCATTGCTGCCCATTAAGAAGCCTGAGACCTGAGAGAAGTCAACAGCCGGGTGGTATAGACATTTACACTGTCTTAGATTAAAAAGATGCCTTCTTCTGTCTGCGTCTCCATGAGTCCAGCCAGCCCCTGTTTGCCTTTGAGTAGACAGACCCAAAGAACGGATTCTCAGGACAGCGTACCTGGACTAGACTGCCTCAGGGCTTCAAGAACTCTCCTACCATCTTCGATGAGGCCCTGCATCAAGGTAACTAACTCCGTTGCAGTACTCATTGCTTGCAGCCTCCACCGTGGAACAGTGCCGAGAAGGGACTGAGAAACTGCTTGTTGAACTGGCCAAACTGAGACATCAGGCCTCTGCTAAGAAGGCCCAGATATGCCGACCTGAGGTGACATTCCTGACCCTTCAAGACGGTAAGAGATGGCTAACAGAGTCCAAAAAGAGAACTGTCACTCGGATGCCTCCCCCTGAGAGCCAAAAGAGCCGGAGAGAGTTCCTGAGAACTGCTAGATTCTGTAGGCTCTGGATTCCGGGTTTCGCAGCCTTGGCGGCCCCTCTATGCCCCGCCTATAGATGGGAAAAAGAACAGCAAGAGACTTTTGACCAGATCAAGAGGACCTTGCTCTCGGCCTCAGCTCCAGTCCTTCCTGATGGTATTTCACTCCTGGTAAAAGACGCTTGGTAAACCTTGCAAATTTTTCCTTGGTTTGGACTTTTTGGTGAAAGATAGGGTCCGCGGCCCAGGTAAGTTAGGTGAGTAGCCAAGAAGTTAGGGGACTAGCCAAGATGTTAGAGATTGATTAAAAACTTTATTATACCCCAAAGTTCAGGACAGGTAGAAACCTTAAGCAAATTAACCCTGGAGACTGGCCACAGAGTTTGGGTGATGCTCCTGCCCTATACCCTTTTCTGAGCTTTTTCTGAGCTCAATACTCCTTCTGCTAATACTTTTTAGATCTGGAAACCATCTCTGGTGTAACCCCCTTGTCTGCTAGGTTACAGGCCCTGGCTAATATATAACATTCTTTATAAAAGCAGCTCTCAGACCTTTACCAGCCCGAGAGAGACGAGACCCCACATCGCTACCAGGTGGGAGACCTCGTCTACGTCCAGTGACACCAGCATCGGACTTTTGAACCTCGCTAGAAGGGACCCTACCAAGTCCTTCTGACCTCATGGCATTGCTGCTTAGATCCTGATGACTGATGGACTGTACAAAGAACTGATAATCCCCTCAAGCTCCGTGTGCAGCGACAGTCCCCTAGAGAAGAGCCTTCACCAATCGATTGAGCAGACGTGGCAGGTGATATCTGGGACTGAGGACACTTTTCCCACCATCTCCAGTGGACCTGGTGGCCTAGCCTGTACCCGGACCTGTGCCTGCTGGGGGCAAGATTAGAACCTTGGGACATACCCACCATTGACCCTGCCCATCTGCCCCCGTGTGCCCACCAGGGGATCCGAGAGCAGAAGCCCTCACAAGCGTAATAAGGGCTTCCCATAGAGTTAATTTGCTGTCAAAAAAAGTAGACACTAGATAAAGAGTCATCTCTAAGATTAGAGATATTCAGAAAAGAAAATGGGGGAATGTAAGGCCCCCTCCCCAAGAAGTAGAGTTAACAGCAGCGCGTTGCAAGTAAACCTCCCTAAGACATATTAACAAGACAGTAAAGATTAACTCCGTAAGATGCTTGAGATAAAGACAAGGGAATGTAGTCAGGTAACTTTCACAATATATGTCAGCTGGGCAGAGGGGGAAGGGAGGGGAAGCAGTTACTTAGCTATGTGATCAGGATTCAGCTGGGCAGAGGGGGAAGGGAGGGGAAGCAGTTACTTAGCTATGGGATCAGGCCCAGCCTGATCAGGGAAAGAATTCCAAAAAGAAGATAAAGAACAAAAGAAACAGCAGGCCTGGGGGCGGGTGATAACCAGGTTGCTTGGTCAGGCCGGATGGCAACCTGGGGGCCCTCACCCCTCACCCCTCAACGGGCGATTTCATTCAAACCAGCCAATGGAAACTTTGTAACTTCGCCTTTGCCTCTGTACGCATGATTTTGCTTCCCTAACCCTATAAAAAGGCCCTAAACAGAGGGCTGGGCGCGCCAGCCATCCCAAGTGGCTTGGTAGCCCGCAGGTCCTGCGTTATTCAATAAAACCTCGTGCTGTTTGCAGCTGATCTGTGGCTCGGTCCTCCTTGGGTCATGGGGTCTCCTTCCGAAGAAAGGTCCATTTCGGGGGTCCCTTACCCCCGGGGGTCTTTCACTCTTGTGTATTACTGAATCAGTGAAGTGAGAATGGAATAAAGTCCTGCCTTCAAATAAAGGTAAGGGTGCTTTGTATAAACACACCTACATAAAATAAGGAAAATAGTATAAAAGTATATTAAGGGATTTACTAAGAGGGGATGACTAGATCAGGTGAAGCCAGAAGAGAGGTGGAAGAGTGTTTCTCATCATTCAGTGAAAGGAAGACTCTTACCTACTTGAGGCAAAGGAACATTTTGTAGGACAAAATGGACAGAGTTGGGGAAATGGAGAGCCATTCAGTATTGGTGAAATGTAAAAAGTTAGGTTCTGGTCAGGAGCCAGGATTAACAGATGACTCAAGGAGAAAATTCACCTGGACTCTGGCTAGACTAGCTGGCTTCAGCAGCACAGTCACACAGAGGAGTGAAGGATGGAGGGTTCTCTTCTTGGCTGTCCCTTTGCTGTCTTCTTGGTTTGATGAGTTCTCATGTTTTTAAAACCCAGATCAAGCCAAGGTTCATCCCTTTCTCATTTTGTGGCTTTTTGTCACAGGGAATAAAAGACTTAGATAGGATGTATTTTAAAAAAATGAGAAAGACACATTTATAGTTATAGCTTCTTAAAAACACTTTCCTGTTACTAATAACTGCAGAGTAAAACAGTTAATATATTGTTCTACTAACCTGCACTTTTCCCTGTTCATTTTGTTTTTCCTGAATTCTCAACAACAGAGAATAATGCTGGAATTTGCAGAAGGAAAAATGGACTCCATAACAAAAAGTGAGTTTCATTTTACTCATATTTTAAAAGCACTTTATAAGCATAAAGCTTATTTTTAAAAAGTAAGAAAGTTTTGGAAAACAAAGGATCAAAACATCTCCACACATCTGCATCATCTCTGAGTGATAAGGAAAGTGATGATGTGTGAGAACCCAGGTTGTCTGGCTTCACCTCTGCCTTCCTATTCACCTGCTTCCCCAGGCGTGCCCACACCTATGAATCACCGAAAGGGAATCCGGCCAGGCAGGTTCCACAGCTGCAAGAACATTTGTTTGCACAAAGAATTTTCATTTCCTGCCAATACTGAGAGAGTCTTTGAGCTTCTTGGCAGACAGCAAACCACTTTAATTTCCTCTTATGGAAAGAGGGCCATAGGTCCGGTTTGTTCTTAGATGCACCCTCTCTTCTCCTTCCCAACCACTCCAACCTCACTCAATCCCTCATTGCTTTTCCAACATCTTCCATTTTCTTAGAGTGAAACTCTAGCCATCTTCCCGAGTAGATAGTTTTGGATGTGGAGCCTGAATTGTGGGTATTGTAGTTCTTTTGCCTTGCAGGGTTTCTGGTTGGGCAGCCTCAGTGTCACATAGGCAGGGATCTGAGTCCCAGGTACCTCTGTCAGGAACAGTGCAGATGCTCCCTGATCCTTGAGACAGGCATGTGCTTGAGCTGAAGAGATTAAGACTCAGGTTCTGCAGATGTAAGTATAACTTTTGAAACATATTTTTCCTTTTACTGGTGATATGTGCTACACACTGGGAAGTTACATGATTTCTAGAAACATTAGCTAATAAACTAATTCTTCTCTAAGCATGCTTAAAAAAAAATAGGGAGGTAACTCGTTCAACAAACGCGTGGGACACAACGAGGACGACACTTTGAGATACAGTTTTAAGTAGTTTGTTTTAAAGGGGATGAACATATACAGTATGAAAAGCAAACATTAAAATAAAGGAAGAACTCTAACTTGGCTCAGGGTGTATCTGGTAAAAGCCTTTGAAATACGATTTCATAAGGCATCTGGATGTGTTGAAAAAAATGAGCTTTGGAAACTGGTGAGGTTGTATTGATCCTATGTGGCAGGGTATTTCAACGTGCAAAGTCTCGGTTTCCTCATCTGTAAATTACTCTTAGTCTACCACACAGAATCATGCTGTATTAACATGTTAGGCAGTACTTGACAGAGGTGACTTAACCTCATCTAAATTGTCAATTAAACTGAAGAGACTCATCAAAGAGACAAATATATATGTATGTGTATATATATATATATATATATATATATATAATTTTACTTACATGAAGTATATATTTCGGTTTTCACAGAACAGAAAGTAGAATGGTGGTTGTCAAGGTCTGGGAGAAAGAGGAAGTAGGAGGTGTTTTATGGGTGTAGAGTTTTAATTTTGCACAATGGAACCATTCTGAAGATGGTTTCAACAACTGGGTAAATGTACTCAGTATTACTGATCTTTATAGTTAGGATGGTATTCTTATGTTATGATTGTCCATAATAAAATGACCAAGAAGAATGTAATAAAAATCATGACACCTCCCATCTATTAAGGGATCTTTGAATCCTTAAAGCACATTCCTAATGTTCATCCTGCCCAGTTTCAGGTTAACACTGAGTTGCTCATGCCAGGGTACTGTGCCTACATCACAATAGAAGCAGATGGTGATGTCCTTTAACTGCGTTTTTAAAGTTGTCTGTATCTTTTTTCTGCCCTCCTTTATATACTACATGATTTTCTCTAACTCCTAATGATAAATTTTTCAGAATTTCTTAGGTACGGAGACTAGAAATTGTGAAGCTGTATTAATTACTACAATGCACATGGTAGCTTTATTTATAAATCATTTATAACACTTAAATGCATTATTTATTCCAGTTTCTCACTTTCCCTGTAGTTAATTTGAAGTAGAATATTTTACCTATGTATGCCTTAGAAATAGTAAGGCTTTACCAGAGTTTGCTAAAAGTTATCTTATGCTTACATGTGCTAACTAGCTTGAAAAATAAAATGTAATTAAAAATTACATTGAACTTGAACATGTGATTTTTACGTTTTTAGTTAGTCCTTTTTCAAAAGACCCATCTATGCCATCCATGCTATATGTGAACAGCATTCCTTATGGTATTTGGTGACACCGAAGGTAATAAACATTAGTTTGTACAAGATATGCCATGCAAATATGAACTCTGTAGGAGAACGAAAATATAGCTAGTGTGATGCTCCAGAAAAACTGGATATATGGTGCACAGTCACTAAAAGAATTACTATTTTGAGTTGAAAGTGACCTATGCTCAAAAGGCATCACTTATTTGTTTAGTAAAGGCTTCAGGCATTGTTTCAGTGCTCTCTAGCAGGGCTAGGCCTGGAGGATATAAGAATGCCTCAGGCAGGCTTTATCTGCCCCAGGAGATGCATATTTAAAGATTTAACAGGAGGAAGGGTTCACCTATTGGTTACCCGGGGCTGTTCAAGGAGTCACTACTGCTAATCCCAATGCATAGGAAGTGTGATGGTCAGAATGACAGTGAGGGAATTAAGAAGCAGCTTCTCTGAAATTTTATTTTAATTTGAAGGCCCTGGAAATTATGAAAGTGAGTGTGTGTAGGAGTCATTCGAAAACAAAACAGAAAGATGCTTACTGATGTGTAAGAAGAAGGGACAGTAACAGTGTAATAACTTCCAGAGGGTACTGAAGGAAGTAATGGCCCTTTAGCTGGGTCTAAAAGGATGGGCTAAGATGGACTCTCCATAGAAAGATGGGGGAGTATAAATCAGGCATACTGAAGTTTTTTGAATTCTAAAGTAGGAAAAATGCCAAACATAAAAACCTGGCTGGCAGTTTCCAAGTATATTTGGAAGGTACGGATGTTAGGTATTCTATAAGAGCTGGTAGGATATCTGGGTTAATAGCACTGAAATTGGATTGGCTGTGGAAACTTCAAAATGATTTGGACTTCTAGATAACAGAGTATTCAAAAGCATCTTGACTCAGAGGCTCAAGTCTTAGGAATCTTGCATGCCTTCGCAGATGCATTCAGGAGCTAGCATCCAGCTGAGCTAGGGCCTAGAAAATGGGAATGTCAGTGAACTCATGAGAACAAATTGATAATTTAAGAATGGATAGTGAGGACTGGTGCAGGTATATTCATATACATGTTAAGGTGGACACACTTGTGAAGGCCCGGTGTTGGTTGTCTGCCTTTATCATTTTATGCCTTATATTTTGAGACAAATTTTGAAATTTTGAAAAAAAATTTCTCCCTGAACCTGGTGGTCATTGATTTGAGCCTTATAGGTAAAGTATTTTATGTAAAAGCACAGAAACCTGTTTCAAAATAAAGATCTATTTGGGGAAGCAGAGACAGGCAGATCCCCAGACCTCACTGTCCAAATCATCTAGCCAAATAATTGCACAGATGCATGCCCCACCCCTCATAAAAGAATTAGAATATAATCATTTCATAAAAACATTGAGCTATAATGACAATCAAAATGTTCAAACTTGGTAGCCTAAGAGAGTGACAGTAATACCTTGAGCCACTGGAAATAGAATTGGTGCAAGCAGAAAGGGAAATTACGTTGTTCATCAGAAGAAAAGGTAGCTACAGGACAGCCAGAAGCATAGCAAGAAGAGCAAGTGCTGTCCAGAAGAATAAGACTTAGCTCCAACCTTCATCCTGTCCCACTCAAGATCTTGAGGGAAACTAAGAGTCTCACAGTTTATAGGGATCTAAGAAGACAGTGGGAAGACATGCCAACTTCATCTAGTAAGTAACTTTCTCTTGAAATTCTCTCTTGGTTACCACGACCACCTTGCTCAGAGGAATGCAGTGCTTCAATATTAGGGATAAACTAAAGACTGATCTCAGAGCAAACTGAGATGGTTTCATCTCTAACCAAGAGATGGGAATGTTTTTGTTGTTTCGTTTCAGGAACAATACAGGGATTTTGTACTCTTTCTCAAATATAGAAATAAATTCAAATGTTTCTCTAAAAATGGGATAGTTGAGGATAGGTATCACACAAATTTATGTATTTAAGTCTCAAATTTAGAAAAGAACATTAAAGATAAAAGAAAAAAAGGAAGTATTCCTTAAGCCTAGACTTCTCCAAGCTCAAGGATCACACTATCCTTCGTGTAGATTTTGGCAGAATATATTTTTGTCTTAAGAGTTTTAAAAATTTTTCCCCCACTGCCATGTGAGTATATCTGTATCTATCTACCTACCTACCTACCTACCTACCTACCTACCTACCTACCTATCTATCTATCTATCTATCTATCTATCTATCTATCTATCTATCTATCTATCTATCTCTATATATACATATAACATTGCCTTGGATGTTTAGGCATTTAACGTAGACATTAAAGTGTACATTATTCATTTGTAACTCTTTTTCCTCTCTCAACGTACTTTTAACGTTAATCTGGGTTGTTTCTACAGAATGACATATTAATTCTCACAGCTTCATCTTGTTACAATCAATAAAACTGTAAAATACTCTGTTACATTCTCTTACAAACTTCAGAATTATCCCAGAGAAATTTCCTAAAAAAATAGATTTGCTGAGCCAAAGATATATTTGTCATGTTTTATGAAATACTGAAAATCTGTGTTCCAACATGTTTATATTATAGTATTTCTCCAGCCAAAATCAGGCCTCCTGATTATTCCTGTTATGGGAAAGTTTGTTCGTAAAATTGGAATCAAATAATCTTCCTGGATATAAAGGAAAGTGAGGCACCCTTTTTATTTTAGAGATTCTGATATTTTGGGGACATTGCAATCTCTAAAATATGATGAACAATTTTATCTTAAATTAGCTCATTTCTTTCTTAGTTGACAGTGCAGGATAATAAGTGACTTTTCCTTTAAATGACATTTAGTTTTGTTATAGTTAATAGTAATAATGATATTAATAGTAATGCCTAACATTACTAGAATACTTACACATGTTAAACACTGTATTAAATACTTTACCTCATTTTACTAGTTTTGAGAGGCAGATGATAGTTTTTATTTAGATAACATCAAAAAGGCATTCTTGAAGGATTCAAATAAGTGCTAATTTTTTTAATTAAAGAGAGTTTAAATTTTCCTAGGAAGTACCAAATCTCACGCTTACAGTTTGACCAAACTTTATAAGACTTTGCATAT
The DNA here is from genome assembly GCA_033318265.1 of Phyllotis vaccarum. Classification (NCBI taxonomy): domain Eukaryota; kingdom Metazoa; phylum Chordata; class Mammalia; order Rodentia; family Cricetidae; genus Phyllotis; species Phyllotis vaccarum. The sequence continues at coordinate 78,054,774 of JARWLC010000016.1, read as the reverse complement.
TTGAGATATGAAATGAAAGAGGTGAAAGTTGGAAGGAATACGTTTTAGGCGATATGGGTAGTGGAGACTCTATCTGCAAAAATTAAGCAGTTTTTTAACATTAATCCAACAAATCATTTCTGAGCCTATACTGTATGAGAGCTGAGCTCTTTTGAAGTACAGCAGTGATTAAGGAAGGCAGGAACACGCTTCACTGCTGACTGAGCTCGGGATGGGGTATGTGGGGAGGGAAAGGCAAAAACACACACACACAAAAAAATAATGGAAAAAGTGGGCGCCTGTACATGTGAAGGTTTTACAAGGACCAGCCTAAGGAGTGTGCGCCTTTCCTGGGAGGCAGGGAGGATCCCCTATAATCACTGTGAGCCGAATAATAGCAACCATTATTTAGCTATTAAATATTTGCTCTACTTGCAGTTTGCTTAGCACTGGGGACAGAGGAAGTAAAGCAGTTATTATGAAGTAGAAGTGATAGATAAATATATATATTAATATATAAATGCACCAGGCTTGGTCCATTTAATGTTACTTGCACGTATGTGTATGATTTCAGACCGACAATTTAGTATTGGATAACCAATTACAGTGCTCATCCCTGAGAAAAACTTTCTTCAGCCCTCAGAATTCCTTGGTTGTCTGTAGTTCGTTGTATATGTGAGATTTTTTATGCTTCTACATTAACCTGTCTATTTGGTGTTTTACATGTTTAAGCAGTCATATTGTTGAGTAATATGGATGAGGTCTCCTTGTCATTTTTAGGAGACACAATTTTACAGCAGATTTTATGCCCCCTGGCTCTTATAGTCTTTATACCCCCTCTTCTGAGATGTTCCCTGAACCTTAAGTATAGGAGTTTTGTTGTAAATGTGCCAGTTGGGGTAGGGCACCCATGATCATTTGTGCTCTGCATTTTGGACAGCTGTGTGGTTTTCTGTAATGGTCTCCATCTGTAGCAAAGAGGAAATGAAATTTTTTGATGTGGATAGATGGAAGAGAATTCAGAATTCAGCTAGGAAGTATACTGGTGTTGTAAAGTGGTGCTAATAGGTTCTCCTGTATGATCAATGACCTCAGTAGCCCCTGATAGTTGGTTAGATTTACAATACCAGCCATGGTTTCCCTCCAGTTGAGAGACCTTTAAATTCATTTAGAGCTGTTGGTTACTGTCAAGATATGAGTACCACTAGAGTACCCTTAGAAATATCTTGCAATGCTGGTCTTTGTTTTGGTTCACAGACATTACACCTGTGTAAGGCTGTTGCTTGTTTGCGTCCCTTGGATGCTTGCATGGAAACTTCATATACTATGAAAGCTAATCCCAAGAGATGACGTTTTCAGATCAGATCCATCTCAGATTCTCCAAGTCCTGTGTCTAAAGTACGTAGTATTTCAGGAATAGGGACTTATCCTCAGCATCTAGAGGGCAACCAAAGGCAATATCAATACCTTATATTGTTTTAGAAGTTTCACAGACTTCCATGACTAGGATACTGATATTCTTAAAGAAGATTGATTTAGAATTTTATAAAAGTAATACATTTTTAATTTTAAAAAGAAATAAGTTTAACAATCACAATTATTTTTACTAGGAATCAACTCCTTTGAGTTTGTATGTGTGTATCTTAGAGGGGTTCTTTTTTTTTTTTTTAATACCTAAAATAGATATTCAGAATGCTAAGAGACAAAAATGTGTGTGGCCTTTTCATCTTGCTTTACCACACATTACTAATTGTTATATCACCGTTACATATTATTATATAACAAAAGTTCAGATTAAGGGCAGTGGGGAATTTATTGCAACAGTTTCTTGAGAACAATGTAAAACCTTCACGAAAGAATTGAAACTAATGATGAAGTGTGGTGAGAGTGAAGCCAAGTTTGTAGAAATTAGTGAAAGAAGGAGAATGTTTGAAGGGCAGGGAGGGGCCAGATTGATTCTGGATGACCTCACGCTTTCTCAAATTGCTATCTTATTGGGTGTAATAGTGTATTTGTTCCTTTAGATAGGAAGACAGGAGCAACAGGTCTGGGGGGAAGGACTGCAGGTGCTTTGAGTTTAGTCTGGTGGACTTTGACATGTCTCCCACACAAGGAAGTAACTGGGCAAGTTTTGAGTCACGGTGGAGAATGGTTAGAGATAGATACGGAAGGTTTGGCTCCCTTCTTTGGTGTGATTGCCTTTTCCAGTTGGCGCCTCTGACAGAGCAACTGCCAAAGTCAAGAATGAATAGGAAAGACCTAATAAATGGGGGAAATCCCACTTAGAGCAGAGTTAGTGAAGAAAAAAAAAAAAAAAACCCAAACAAACAAAAAAGAAGAAAAGAAAGAAAACTTTTATTTTATTTATTTGTTTATTTTTAAGAATGGAGAGGTTGAGAGTGTGTGTTACAGAGGTCACTGAAAACTGACTGGTGTCCTCCTGTAAGTTGTAAGTTTCATTGCCAATATTGTCCAGAGCAGTTTCTCCAGTGTTTCAGGGACAAATCTCAGGTGACACAGGACTTGTGTTTGAGGAAAACTACATTTGGGGCAGTGGGTAGAATGTCTTGCAGAAGAGAAAATGAGGAAATAATGTAATTGGAAGAGGATTCTAGAAGGGAACAATAAAGACTAAACCAGAGTGGAGGTCATGGCATCAATAGAAAGGAACCGGGGCAGTTGAATTTGTCTTGATGGTTTGTATGTGAGAAAAAAAGGCGGAGGTTAAGAGAACTCTAAGGTTATAGTTGGAAATAAATGTGAAATGGTAAAACAGCAAAGGCAGAGTAATGGCGGAGATGTGGTGGGGAGAGCTGTGGTTTGAAATTTACTTGGAGGAGCACACAAGTGTGAACAGCATTCTCAGAAAGCGTCTTGCATGTGAATGCCAAGGTTCTGCAGCTCAGGGAAAGGATTTAGGTGAGAATCAAATATGGATAAACTTTTCTTATAAAAGCCGAGATTTGGAATGAGAAAGAAAGCTGGAACACCTCAAGGAAATTAATGGACACGAGAAGAAGTGAAATAAGGCAAACTTTAGAAATAGTTAAATAAATATGCAATAGAGAAGAAACCACTGGAAACAGGAAAGGAAATAATCATGTAACAGCAGGAAAATCACTGGAGCATTAGTTCAAGAATGCAAATGAGAAAGCATTAGACTGCCAAGGTCAAGGTCAAATCAGAAAATAATCCCAGAAGTAGGAAGAGAACCAAGCTGATAATCTGGACTTCTTCCAATTCTTCTCTTCTCTTGGGAAAGCTCTGTGATATATATTGTGATTTACATTTTCTTCAAGTAAATTTTCAATTTCTCTCTTTTTGGTGCATGCTATTAAGTATTTAGGGGGATACTGTAAAATGGATTTTAACTTCTTTTTGTATTAAGTTAATTCATAGGGACTATTTTATAATTTGGCTACATTCCTCAAAAATGATGTGCTTTGACATCATGAAAATTTGTGACAGATTAAGCTTATATCCTCCCATTCATAATTTTTCCTTTTTCAATTTTTAAGAAAATAAACTATTTTAATATCAGAAGTGGCATATATTAAAATGTAATTAAGGAAATTTTTCTTTTGATAAACATAGCCTAGAGTTAATTCTAGATCTACATATTGGGGCCAAGGGGACAACCTCTTAACACTTCTATAATTAGAACTAGGGAGTTTTCTTCAGTGTTTGCAGCTTTACTAAGTTGGCTGAATAGTTTTAATAAGCAGGGGAAAGTACCAACTATCATTGGCTACTATTTGTTCATTCATGTTTTTAGAGGTTGGTGTTATTAAATGATTGATTGCTCATGTGTTTTCTACTTAGACTTGGGTTGAAGTTACAATGTCTTAGATTGTCAAATTTGAAAAACAGAAGCTGGGGACATTGTCCAAAGAGGACTTAAAAAAAAACCACACAGCAAGCAAATGTAAGCTTCAGTATATTTTCTAATATCCATATACAGAAGGTTTTTTTTTTTAAGTATGTTATTGGGGTATATTGGTGTCTGAGAAGGTATTGCTTGTTGTTGGCAAGCCTCACAACTTGAGATCAATCCTCAGAATCCTTATGGTAGAATGAGAACCAACTTCAGTAAGTTGTCTTCTGAACATGGGCACCGGCATGCATGAATTTCTATCTGGCTTCTTTGTCTTCAAAATTTTTTTAAAGACAGTTTTTAAACTTTATAAGACAAATATAACCCAAACTAAATGCTCTAGAAGAGGAATCCGGAAGAAAGTAATGAATTGTACACTTTTTCATAAAAGAAAGAGACACATACCAACTTAGAAGTCCCAATGAATTTGCCTATGCAGTCATGAGCAGCAAAAAAAGAACGCCATTGTCCATATCCTACACACATAAACATACATGCAGCCACACACAGTATATGTTCATCTAAAAACCTATAAAAAATTTTCTACAGAAGAAAACACCTTTCTTATTAGCAAACAGTATGAAGCTACAGTTTAAAAATAATAAACATTGAGGAAAACACCCCATGACACCAAAGAAATGAGAGGTTACTGAAAGACCTTTTGTATTAGTCATCTCGACCAATGTACAGCCCCAGCAACAAATCCTGGAAGAGAGAGGAAATTGTTGTCAAATTGCAACAGGCGAGAGTGCAGAGGTTAATCACAGGGAATTTTGAGTTTAACAAACAGCCAGAATTAGCCCAAGATGTAAGAAATCAAGCAGTACTGATTGCATAAGAGGCAGCCGAAGCAATGCATCAACACTGTACTGAATTTTCTTTTTGCTCAATCCAGAGAAAATATTTCCATGAGCATTAGATTCCAAGGCCATCTCTAGCCACCCAAGCCTAGAAACAAGGTGTAGTTCACTAATGAAATTTCACAAGGACCAAGAAATACCTTCCTATCTTTCTTCTGTTTCCAGGGAAAAATGGACATCCAGTGGGAGTAGAATGTGGTGCTATATTCTAGCCAGCATCCATTATCATGGGTCCAGTGGTCATTCCACATCGTTGCTAAATATTTTCACTAACATTCTGCATCCACAAAAAGCTACCCCATGACAATCTTCCTAACTAAGGGCCAAAGGCTACTTCAAATCATTCAATTAGAATATAAATATTCTGATCTCTTCTCACCTTTCTTATCCTCAGACCGTGGAGCCATCAATACTCCGTTAGCTAGAGGCTGGATAATAAATAGCAGAGGTGTCATAGGCAAAAATGAAGCAGGCCACACCCTCTTCTCACCTCCAGAAAGGCTGTAAGACCCACATGGTGGGGAGATTGATTAGGTAGACTCAACATGTTCTCTTAGAAAAACAGCAGGTTTTACATCTCACAATAAATTAACCACATATTCTTAAGACAGAATCTCACCAAATAGAGCCTTGAATTCATTGTGTATTCAGGACTGGCATGCATTTTCTCCTTCCTCAGCTTCCCTAGTGATGAGATTCTGGTACTATGCCGGCCTTTAATTTCTTTCTATTAACTCCTGTACGACTTTCTCTTTCACTTAAAAAGGAAAGAGTTTGCTTCATAGTGTGAGATATTTAATACGAAGCAGTATTTGTCATGATGACTTTCATTTACTTTTTTTTTTTTTTTTTTTTGCTGTGATAAAGTACTCTGACAAAAACAACTTGAGGGGCAATATTGCACAAATTCTATTGGGTCTTATTAAGAAAAACCTGGAGCCAGTTATTGAGAAAAACCTGAAATATCAGAGAGACAGAGAAACAAGCCATAGCTACTTCTCACCCAGCTGCTCCTCAAGCCAAAAAAGATCCTTAGACTCCATGCCTCTGAGTCTTCAGCTGAAAGGGAACACAAGAGAAACTGCGCTCCTCCCTCTTCTGTCTCCACTCAGCTAACTCATTTCCTGGTTCAACTGTCTTAAAGCTACAATTAGAAGTGTATGCCACCACCAAGTGGCTCTCTATTTAACCTTGAACTCACAGGGGATCTCTGTCTCCCAAGTGAGTGCTGGAATTAAAGGCATGGGTCACCACTCCCTGACCTTCATGGCTTGGCTCCATGGGTGGCTTGTCCTCTGATATTTCAGGCTAATTTTATTTAATATACAATACATCTGCAGTGGATTTATGGTGTAAATAATTGTTCCCGCCTATGAGTTTAATAAAAAGCGCTGATTGGCCAAAGGCAAACAGGAAGTGTGGGCGGGGCTACCAGACTAAGAAAACTCTGGGAACTGGAAGCACAGAGCAGAAGGCCAGAGAGAAGCCAGAAGAAACAGAGGACAACCATGCTGCTCTAAGAAAAGGTACCAAGCCCCATGGCTGAACAGGATAAGAGTCATGAGTTAGATTAAGGGTAAAGAGTTAGCAAATTATATGCCTGGGCCTTAGGCTGATCAGCCTAAAATTACTGCAAGTTTCTGTGAGTCTCTGCAGGTCTGCGGGTCTAAATCTTGAGGCTAGGCCTGAAAGTCCAGGCCAGAAACCTCTTACTACAAATATCACCCCAGGGGAAAGGGTTCTTAATTACCATTCTCAGAAACAAAAAAAAAAAAAAAAAACCTTTACAGAAAACAGCAGCCTCTACAGAATTTCAAAGCTAATCACGCTGACAGTGAAGATGGATATGACTACCTGCCTAGACATTGAGTCTATATCTTGTTTTTGAAACCAGAGTTATTGGATAGTGGACAGGATGAAGTTCTCATTACTACCTGATAAATGTAAACAAGTTAAAAACTTACAGATCAAAAAGTACTTTCTCTTGCAATTTGTATGTTTGCTAAGGTGAATTCTCTACCTTTCTGTGTCTCTCATTCAAGGAACTTTCCACCAGCATACCAAACTTCTGATAGAGATCAATCTCCCTCCTATTAAGGTCTATAGCTCTTCAGGAGTTGGAAAGAGAATTCAGCCGGTTCCTATTATTTCCTACAGTTTCTCTCCTACCACCCAGCCTCAAGTTTTGAGAGTATTAGGACTCCTCAGCCAGAGGATAAGAAAGGTATAAAAGAAGGAGAACAGAACATTTAAACTCTACTTGGATGACTTCAAGTTGTCTTTAAGACCAGGCATGATAGCACAGCCCTTTCATCTACGCACAAGGCAGAGACAGATCTCTAACAGAGGCCAGCCTGGTCTCCATAGAGAGTTCCAGAACAACCAGGGCTACACAAAAAGACTTTCTTTTAAACAAACAAAAATCAAAGTTGCGTTTGGACTCCTATTATGGACCTGGATGATGTTTATCAGTACTGATGCTGCTGTTAATATAATATGTGGGTTGTATATGTATGTCCTATATGTCACCTTACCCACATTTTGGGAGATCCACATAAGTTTTTCAGCAATGTTTATGAAGTAGTTGAGGCATCCAATTCTTAAGTCAGTCATGCCTCTTGAAGCTCTGATCACTGGAAGAAAAACACATTGGCCTTTCAGGAAGCCACATCCTTTAGGTTAGCATGAAAGAACAGCAGTTTTCATCTCTACCTCTCAGGACTGGGATAGACTTCTGAAGTTAAACCTTGAATCAAAAGGCAGAGTCAGTGATTGGCTGACAAGAATTTGCCTCAGATCGGTTGTAGGATTGAGGAAGTTAGATAGGGTGGGACAAGAAGAGGTTAAAGAGGAGCCTGGGAATATTTTGCTTGGTTTTCCATCTGGGAAATATAGAGAGCTGACTCGGTGGATCATTCTTGCACTGTTCTTTGGATTTATCAGGACTTTATCTCAATTTCTGACTCCTAAGTTTTTATTAATATTAGAACAATTGTGTTATTGCATTAGTGTACGTCATAAGCAATAGGATTCCATCAGTAAATATAAGTAGTAAAGTAGTATATCTAAAGGAAGCTAGATATGTTACTTTCATAGTGAGGCATGGAATATATACATGCATGTGCTTTTACACTCTATGGAATTGCTTTGTATGTAAGAATTACTTTGGGTGCAGAGATGAGTGGCAGAGTAACTTCCTGGGATGGTTAGACACCCAAGAGTACAAAAGAACACTGAAATTTTCTTTCATATTTTACTTGTTTATACTTGGTAATCAAGGGATCCAGTTTTGGAGGAAACCTGGATTTTGGACAGGCAAGTACGTAGCGGTAAGTCACAGCTGTGCTGTGCTTCATTTTACAGCCTTCAAGAGACTGAAGTCAGGGTAGTATTCAAATACATGCTTTGGGGAAACTTGAGTCCTTCAGGTGACCCCAGAGCTCCCACTGCAGTAAAATAGGGGAGGGCTCAGGTGACAAAGATGTTTTTCTTGCCCACTTTGTTTATTCTACTTCTTATTTATCTTTCCGAAGTATTCTTTAATTTTGGCAAAATGTTAAATTTGAAGAAACAGATTCTCTACACATGATGGAAGTATGTTTAAATCATTCAATTAAATTATTAAGCTCTTTTAAGTCTTGAAGATAGGCATTTCTGTGTCAATTAACAATAATATATATATTGTATAATACAAATACATGTCTACATATACTTAAGTTCATACACTGGTTTACATGTATGTACTATTCTCCCCAGCATGGTTTCAGGTATATGTTCACAAAAATATATAATCAATAGAACTGGGTCTCATTATAAACAAAAAATAATCGTTACACAATAATAACAAAAGATAATAGGTTGAAGAATACAATTACATATACTTAAAAATAAGGGAAGTAGAAAGTTACTTACATGAACAGAAACCTAGGCTGAGTTGCCTTTTTAGCCAGGATAAATTCTCAACTTGAGGGCATACTAGGTTTTTATTAAGATGAGGAGGAAGAATTTTTTTCCTGGCAAATTCTGAAAGTAATTGGCTATACATAGCTCTATGGAAGGAAAACTATATAACATAGGGGGGAAATTCCTTGATAAGAGTTTTGTAAGAGTAGAACAAAATCCATATATGGTCAGCTCATCTTTAAGATAAGTACAAAGCCAAGGAAGCAGCTTTAAGCCTTCATGCTGTAAAGTCAATTTTGATATTAAGCTGAAGCAATATACTCGACTTTTATAATGAATATTTTATTGAAATTGACTTAGATAAGACTAGGCATGTGCCATGTCATGAATGGTGAATAAGCCTTTTAGAAAATGCATGTGAGCAGTCTTGAATTCACACTGTGGTCATGTATGAGAAGCGCAGACTCTACTCTTGCTGCCTGAAGATGGCAACATGGGTGTTTTGTGTAAAAAATAAAATTTCTGACATGTTTTTCCCCATGTGACTGCTGCAAGATAGGACCTGAGATCAAGCTGGATTTTGTTTTAGAATGAGTGAGGTGAGGTTTTAAGGGCACAATGAAAGGATTGAGATTAACTTAAGTAAGACCCTTCATACTCCTGCCACGCAAGCAGAAATGAATGCTTTCTCCTTAATTTTGAAGATTTAAAAGCTTCTGTGTTTGATTTTTAAAAACAATTTTATTGATTACTTTAGAATTTTTTAAAATGTATTTTGATAATATTTACCTTCCACTTTCCCCCATAACTCCTCCCAGAAAAAAACCCTAATTCTCCACCTCTCTCAACTTTGTGTCTTTTTAAAAAATAATCCACCAAGTCTAATTTATACTTCCACATATATTCATGGATGTAGAGCCTTCCCCTGGAACATGATTGCCCTACCAGAAGCCATACATTTAAAGAAAATTGACCTGTCTCCCTCAAGAGTCATCAACTGTCAACAGCTCCTCATTTAGGGATAAAGTCTTGTGAATTCTTCCTGTCTCCATGTTAAAATGTTGACTGGCCTTATCTTGCTCAGCTCTTATACAGCCAGTGACAACTGTTGAAAGTTCTTGAAGCAGATGACACTGTTTCTTTCTTGTCCTCTCTGACCTCTGACTCTTACAATCTTTCCATTCCTTCTTATAAGATGGTCTCTGAGCCTTGGAAGATGATGACACAGATGCTCCATTTGTAGCTGAGAATTCCATCGATGCTCATTTTCTATACTTCTCTCAGTTGTGAGTGCCTGCGTTCATGCACACAAACTTATCTGATGAGGACTACCTGCTATACTAATCAATAGTTAGAGAGATATTCAGTATAGTGGGAAGTTTGATGTTATACCCACGTAGCCAAATAATAGCAACAGGTTCACTTCCAGAGCTCATGAGCTCCCTAAGCCTTACTTCTTGGCCCAACTTATGGTACTAGGTATGTTTCCTTCTAGTAAGCAGATTTGTAAATACATTCAGAAAACGATTGTTTCCCACATAACTTTTGTGCCACAATTGTACCCATGGCAAAACTTGCTGCTCATTACTATACTTCACAGGTTTCCTAGCTGCTGATCTACCACCACTACCACCCCAGTAACCTACAAAGCACCTTCCAGTACTGTGAAAGCTAGTCATCAGGGAGGAACTTCCTGTTTAGCATCAGTTTGACTTTTTTTATGTCCTGTGGCCAAAGTGTGTAGTGTCTTCAGCAACTTGTCCTACCATTGAGTTCTGGTGGGTGACATAGAGCACAGATATAGCCTGTATTATGCTGTAGGTGTCTAGAGCACCCCTGACCAACAAGTAGCTTATGTCTGGCACTGGGTTTCTCATTTGGCAACCTGTGGCTTCAGGGTGGAGCAGAATCTCTTCTTGGGGGGAATTCTAATTAAACTCCTTCATATGAACATATTTGTATATATGTCTGTATATAATATGTGTATTTATATTATATGACACATAAAATAGTAGGTTTCATATAGCATTTTCAAACATCTTTAATGTTAGCCATCCCTCTTGTAATATAATCAATAATTGCCACTTTGCTGTGCTGTGCTCTACATTTGAAAAAAAGAATAAAAACTCAGTTCCCTCCTTCTGACACTGCACTGAGCTATACATCAGAATCTGGCCTACCCCAAAACTGTTTTCTCTTAGCTACATTTATTTCTGTGATTTAAAATGTTATCTTCTAAGCCTGAGTGATTTAAAACTGGAATATAATCAAAATTAAGAATACTCAAAAAGCTGTTACTTCACATTTACATTTTTTATTTTGATAAGGTCTTAATCACTATGTAGCCCAAACTGGCCTGGAATTCTCAACTGTCTCAGCCTCCCAAATACTGAGATTGCAAGTTGATGCTACCATGCCTGGCAACTGTATTCTCTTGTTTTGGAAGTATAATTTATGAACAGAGAGTGACTTGAGAAATCCTTATTTCACATCTGGAAACATGGCTCTCAACAGTCAAAAATAGGCTATAGGTACTGGGAACCACTTTTTATAAATCTAGATAGACTCTGATCCTGCTGTCTTACTATTTCATAAATATTCAACATTTTGTCTTAAATGGTGCATTTTTTCTTTAGAAATTTCTATTTGAGTTTTGTGTGTGTGTGTGTGTGTGTGTGTGAGAGAGAGAGAGAGAGAGAGAGAGAGAGAGAGAGAGAGAGAGAGAGAGAGAGAGAGAGAGAGAGAGAGAGAGAGAATTAGTATAATGTGTGCCTCTTTTGTGAAAATGGTAGGTAAGAGGATAGAGATACTGTCTTTTATTTTCTGGCTCCTACTGCTCTTCCTTTGCCCCTGGATACAACAGGAAAGTGGGAAGGTGCCAGACTTCCTCCAGATCCCAGGTTTACTTTACTAATGACAATTTGGTTTTTCTACACTATATACAACAAAGCAAGACGTAGTACTGTACAGCCAGACATGCCTTGATAGATCGGGTATTATGCGGATCCCTTGTTCTAGCTGTGTCTTTTGCAGGATGAATCTTATAAATATCAGAAACTGGCTTTTGAGAGTGTTTGCATCACTTACTATTGGCTTTAACAGGATGTAACTAGATGAGACATTAAGAACTAGGAAGAAAGTCTTCTGACCATTGTCTCAGCCTCACACTTTCAGTTCTCTAAGCTGCCTCTCAGTTCTTCTCTTTAATATACGCATTGCATTCTTGCAACCGTGCATCATACAGACTTTCAGCGCCGATCTCTTCTTATTAGAAACTATACAGTTTCTCATAGAAAGTCTTTGTGAATTTTTTAAAGATGACGTCATATACTAAATTGATAATTTACAATTGATTTAATTAATCCTCTGTTGTATAACAGTTGGGTTATTTTCAGTTTAATTTTTAATCATATATCAAATGTTATGAAGGAGGTTTTTGAAAGTACAGCTGTTCCTCTTGTGAATTATGTTTTTGAAGCAGACTCATATATTTTATGAATATTGATGTGTATCCTTCAGCAATAGATTTTATATGAAGTCAAATTTATACAGTTTTTTGAGTGTGTCTCCTTGGAAGAAGAACATAAAACTACAAATGTAGACTTCTAGGTAATCTCTTACCTCGAGGGGACTCCACAGTGAAAAGCCATAAGCTCATCTTGTATCCGGTTTGTATTGTGAGACAAATTTCTGGACACTGTATAACAGTTGACCTTTATTAATAGGAAGTGAGAATTTCTTTTTTTTTTTTAAATCATTGAAGGTTCATGAGCACTCTGTGTTGTAATAGTAATATGCTAGCCAATTCATCCATATTTAGAGATTCTGTTTTTGTGTACATTTTTATGGCAGTACATTTTCTTATCTGTTGTTACTCTAAAGCTCACAGTTCAAAAAAAAAAAAAAAAAAAAACCTTATTGTATTTTTCAATTTGGTAGCCAAGATTAGATGGGGATTGTCTGTCCTGATCTTCTGCTTGGCTTTCTAATTAAAGCTATCATTTCCATCTTATGCAGGATACAAGTTGGCTTCACAGTTATGTCTGATATTTGGAAGGGAAATGAATAGAAGCCAGTATTCAGTTAAAACTGCTCATCAGATCATTTTTATGAGAGCTCTCCTACATGGTGGTCTTGGGACAATTCAACTTATCACTTGGCAGCTACTTGACAGCTTTTTCTGAGTAGGCCAAAGTTTTAAGAATCTTAAAGTAGAAGATGCCAGGTTTTTAATGCTGATTTTTGAAACTCCTGAATCCTCTCCCTGTAATAATATACTTTTATTAGTCTCTAAGGATAACCACATACAAAGCAAATCTCAATGAGAAAAGCTAAGAATCAAAGTCCATCTGTAACCTACCACAGGCTGATAATGTTTCCCTGATTGTTTGCAGTTTGTATAAATTACCCATTTCATAAAATCATGTACTAGACTGGAAGAGAATAATATGCAAGCGGAATACTGATGTGTTTTTGTGAAAACAAGAAAAATAAATATAGTATCAATCAGTAACTTGAATAAAATTATTACATACACTTTTAAGAAAGTTTAAATTTTTTAATAGTAGGCTTAAGTAATATCACTAGTTTATTGTTACATATTACATTGTTCTATCTTTATTGTATATGTATTAGCTTATTTGTCCTTTCTGTTAAATTTTTTATTAAATTTATGTTGTGCGTATTAGGGGTAATACACTTGCCACACTGCACACATGAAAGTCAAAGGACAACTTTTGGGAATTTGTTGGCTCATTTCATCATCTGGGTTTCCTTAATAGAGTTCTGGTTGCCAGTCTTGGGAGCAAACATTTTTTCTGCTAAGCCATCTTGTCAGCTGAGAGTAAATAAAAAGAGTATATAAAAATTTAATTTTGCTTAGCAGAGGTCTTGAAACTGAGAAATGAAGAAAGGAGAAATTGAGTCATTTGTTTTCCTGGCTTCTGGGCTTCCTTGGGTGGCAGCAGGTAGCTGTGGACCATAGTTCAGATGTCTTCCTTGGTTCTAGAACTGGTGTATAGTCATTAAGGCTTCTGTCCAATGGTGCTCTCCTGGTCTAATCCGTGTGTCAGCTGCCTTGAAATGGAATGCCTGTTCTAGAGGCAGATAGCTCAGCCTCACTGTGTTTCTAGACTGGCATGAAACACACATCACTCTTCACTGTTACAGTACCTCATTCATCCACGCTTCCAGTGCTTGTTGGGGGCCAGCTTTCTTTTAGTTTCCAAGAGCTCTTGAGTCATCTTTGAATTACATAAATAAGTAGGCCAACCTTCTCCCACTTCTGCTCTTTTGTTTCTCAGGTCATGGGTAGTAAATACTTTCTGTAGTTATTAATATAGCTTGATTAGATCACATGCTGGTTTTTTTTTCTCTTTCCAACTTCTAAACACTTTTTAAAACTAACTCTCTCTGCTTGAAATATCTCACATGATTTTTGTTTTTCCTTAACGATCTCTGACAATATGGTAGGTGTTGTGTTACAGCCAGTCATTTGTAGATAGGAGTGGGGTGTCATTGAAAAAAGAAGAATAAACAGATTAGTGTAGTTGGTGTGGCAAAGACGACTGTGCGAGCAAGTCATTTCTCAAGTACGGTTGCATTATTTTTTATGTCTTTTACATAATTCCTTGTTTATGAACTCTGTGTACAAGAGTAATAATTGTTTTTCTCTAGGAATGACTGTATTATCACAAAATGAAAAGCATTCTTAGGAGCACTACATATGTCAATGCCACATTCAATTTTTTGAAAGCTGAAGTCACAGGATTATGGCCACTGGTTTTTTTTTTTTTTTTTTTTTCTGTCATTAACAGTTCATGCACAACAGACTCTCACAACAAATATAGGTTATGATGAGGGAAAGGCATTGCAGTGGAAACACTTTCATTTACCTTGATCTGAAAAACAGAAGTAGAATTCTATGAGTTGCTCTTTTGAAGCACGAACTGCTCCAGAATTTTCATTCTTTAAAATTAGCTGTGCAAGTGTTAAGAATAAAAACCGGCACTGGCTGATTCTTTTGGACAGAAGAATTAGCAAAGAAGAATCCTTCTTACTATGCCTTGGCACTTACATTAATTTCCCAAATCTCCAAAATTTATATTGAGAAAAACTGTTTAATGGAATCAGATGATAATTTAAGTAATATCTGCCTATCAAATATTATGAATATACTAAATAATTAAAATAATAAAATATACAAACTAAAGAAGAAACTTTAAAATTAAATATTAATGAAAGATAACTATGTTTTATACTAAGCAAATAAAAATTGCATAATGTATTTGAATAAACATATAAAATCAGGTTTTTCTTTTTATGCCTGATCCTGTGGTTCCAACAGACACATTCTCATGTTAGATTTGGTCGTCTTCCTTTATCTTTGTAGGACCAATTATTAATGATCATTCCGTCTTCAGTACCCTCCTTTATTGTTAAGTAGATTTGTATTTGAAAGACTGGCCTTAGTGAAGAAGAAGTTTGTTCATTTGAAAACAGTTATGCTCATTTAAAATGCTATTTCATGTGATTGCCTTTGTAAGCTGAGGTCAAGTGCTGGGACTTGATTTACAAGCGAGGTCAAGAGTAGGCTATTGCATTCATTAGAGTAAGCCTTATGAAAACAGAAAGGGCTAGAAATCTACCAAGCACTGAGTCCTAGACAAGAAAGTGTCTGTGGTTTTTTTCTCTTGACACTTTTAACACAAATACCATAGACAACCCAGAGTTATGTAGCACAAGTTTTAGACCCTATATACTGTTGTATAAAATTTCGGACCTGTCCAGCCCAAGGTCAGGACCTGCAAACCAGCAAGCCCCACAGAAACACACAGAAGCTTATACTAATTACAAAACTATTTGGCCTATGGCCCAGGCTTATTTCTAACTAGTTTTCACATCTTAACCTATTTCTATTAATCTATGTCTTGCCACGTAGCTCATGGTTTACCTGAGTTCTTTTTCATATTGCTCCTTGAGCAGCTGGATTGAGTCTCCCTGACTGTGCCCTTCTTCCATGCCTGGACTTCCTGCCTGCTTCTAAGCTGCTCTGCCATCGACCAAGACAATTCCTTTATTGTCCAGTGGTATTCACAGCATACACAAAGACATCCCACATCAATATACATTTTAAGCAGACTTACCATGTTTTTATTTTATTTATTTATTTTTACTTTATATTTATTTTTATTTTGACGTAATGTTACCCATCTCTGGTGATTGTTTTTTTAAGGATGTGCATATAAATACAGCTTAGCATAACTATATAAACATATAAACATATACCATTCTGTCTCAAAGCAAAATAGTAAGATGGGGTTTCACAGTCATGAAATGATATATTTGAGTCATTTGAAGGCTAAGTAATGTCACAATGTATTTAAAAAGGAACTTATTTGTAGGGGATTTATTGTAGGATTGTGTGGGGAAATGACTCATATGACATTTGCTAGCTATTCATATTTTTGGGTCAAAAAACACTAAGTTATGCTAATACTCCATTTATCATCTAGGGATAGTTTATTTAGGTCCAGTAATCAATATTCTCCATTACATTGAATTAATATGCTAATTTTGAAAATTATTTTGTAGCTGGCAAATTTGCCTTTTTGTTTGTTTAAACCTGCCATAAGCGTATGGCATTTTTAAAAAATTGCAAGGCAAATATATGAAATTAAATACATTTAGTCTCCTTATTTTATACTTTTAAAATTTATATATTATTTAAAATTCAGAAATCTCAAGAACAAAGGCAGGCAATGAAATAAATGTTATGTCACTAAGGTTTTTATACTATAATAAAAATCAATTCCCTGTAAATCTGTGACTTAGTTTATTGCTTAACTTCGCTTTTTGTTGTGGTTAGTTCTATTGGGAGGTGTGGTGGCAGAACTTGTCTGAGCCAAGAATGACTGAATTTCATGAATTTTAAATGTTATCCATTCCATGACAAAAACGTTAGCCTGCACGCCTGCCTCAATGCCAGTTATGTGCTCCTTTAGTATAACATACATTTACTCACGTGTCCTTGGCTAGAGAAAATGACAGGGTCTTACCTGGCTGCTAGAGGGGGCAGAAAGTTTGCCTGTGTCTCAAAAGGATAAGAGGTAGAAACATTCGCTCGAAGGCACAGATGGTGTTAGACACACAAATTATGTGGAGAGGCACATCTTTATGTAATTAAAAAATTCTTTAAAAAAAAAATCTTCCCTAAGGAATCCTCACTGAATTCATTCTTCCTTTTTTTCTTCAAACATAACAACTTAAGTTCCTCAAACCAATTATTTGACATTTTTATTTTGTCATATGAATTCTCCCAAAGTTTCCCCATAATACTTAAATAAGACTCCAAGTGGAATTAAGTATATAACAGACTCTTCCATTTTCACTATGTTTGACTCTTATTATTTTGTCTTTTTTTCAATATGATGCTACAGTTATTTTTATGTGTGTTCCTTCCTGACCACAGCCAGGACTTCATTCAGCCTGACTATTGTCGGGCTGATTAAAATAATACTTTATTTTAAATTTTGAATTACTTGGCATAATTTAGGAAATGTCTTATTTTTGGACCAATTTTTCTATTGAACTTTCCCTGGACTCTTTATGATATTGCTGATGAAAAATTCATCATCCTTTATGGAAAATCTCACAGAATGTCTAAACCATGCTTTTCAACCTCAGACCTATCAAAAACGTTCTCAGCTTATGAGTGTTTATGAAAAGGCCATATAAGGAAGTAAGTGAGAAGTTAAAAAATTAAGTTTTACTGACCTGGAACAATTGCACCCTGGGTTCTATAGAAGGTAAGGTGACTTGAAGGTAACTCATGTGTCATTCCCTCAGAAGACTCGGGCCTCTGATCATGAGGGGTCACAGGACTCACTGCACGTGTGATTCTGTATGTGTCCTTGAAAATGTGAACTGGTGGTAGGACTGTTAGGATTTGGCTCCATCAACTTCCGTTCTTTCTCAGAAGTATGATGTGTAAGTAGCTGGTCCTTGTGTACTGTAGTTCCCCAACTAGGAAATATTCACAGCAATGTTTCTGGTCAGTCCCACAGTATTGCTGTGAGGGTAAGTGTAATAAGTTTTTTGCTTGCTTGGCTGGTGGTTTAGATTTATAGATTTGTAGTTTTAGATTGATTAGTTGTAAATAATTACATGAAGGTTTATATTAAGTTTATGTTGTTTGGCTTATGGTTTAGGCATATTGTAGTTAGTTTTATTTTAATTTAGCTTATTTTTATTAATCTGTTTTTTTTTATGTAGCCCATGGATTATTTGTGTTATTTTTATATGTTGATTTTGGGGTGCTTTGATTGCTTTTTAAAAATTATTGTAAATTTATGTTTTGATTTTTTTGTCTATTTTTAAGGTGTCTGTCATAGGCCAAAACAGTTATTTTATTAATAATATTTATGGTATATCGAAAGACATCACACATCAGATAAGGTAATACAAATGTCAACTACACCCAGTGTTTTCTGGAAGAGCTATTACGAGATATTGCCCACAGGAAATAACAAGCCTAAGACAGCTTCTTCCTTACTTTTGCTGGGTTTTCTTATTTACAGCCCAGTCTCTACTGTCTTATTTTACTTATGATGCTTTAAAATGCTAAAGGTTTTACTTTCTACTTTATTCTCTACTTTCATCTTACACCCTTTACATGAAAACAGACCCCTTTTCATTTTTCTTCAAGGTTAAAGTTGGTCTGGAAGAACACGTCTGTTTATTCCTGAGAATTTTGTAGGCACCATTTGTTCTTAGCTAGGATAATCCAACCCAGTTGAAGGGTCTTTTTTAGTTCTTGTCTTCCTTCCTTCCTTTCTTTCTTTCGTTTTTTAATTCATGGTTATGTAACATTTTCACTTCGTTTGCTTCCTTCATTGAGTTTAATTTGAGGTATTTCATCTCCTATGTTACAAATGCCAGAATCTGTATATTTGAAAATAACAATTATAATATGGTTCCTTAAATCTTATAGTGGGTAGTTCCTTTGGATAGTGATAGAATTGTAGTGAGTGACTTACTTCTGTTCTTACAGTAACATGTGGTAAGTCTTTACTCAAAGAATCACTTCTTGGTGATACAGATTTAGTTTTTACTGCTTCTTAGTACCAATACTAATTAATGATCATTCATAATCTTGACAGAAGATTGAAGAATAATGTATGTTGTAGGGAAGACAATGTTTGCTGATCATATTTGAGAGTCCTTCTTATGCTGAGCTTCTAAATTCAGATAATGGCATTTTGGTCTCAAGGCTAGCGTTTAAATGTCCAACAAAATATTGGACATCATTAATATAATGCTTATATTAATAGAGTTTTGAAGAGGATAAGAAAGAAGGTGAAGTATTAGTTAAGATACTTAATAATTTTTTGACCAATTTTCTTTGAATAACCTTGGTGCTCATTCACAAAGTAATTTTTTGCTGTAGGAGCAAAAACAATGTGATTTTCTCAAAATTTAACCAGTATTTCTAGAAAGTACATTTCCTATGAAAAGAAAAGTCCTCTTGTTAGGAGAAAGCATGTTAGAGAACCTATAAATATATCATGTTATAAGCCACTGAAGTCTTGTATGCCTTGAACATTTCTAATGTGTGAGGAGCAGATCTAATTTTCCCTTCTGCTCATTATTCTTGTGAACAGTTATTTAAGAAATGGCTTGGGCATAATTGTGAAGACAGAATGCTATAAGCTAGGCAGATTGAGTTAGCTTATAAGCTCTCTTTGCTAGCTTCTGTCCTATCTTTTTAAGCAAAGCAAGTGTCAAGGGCTTTATCCAAGATTAGAAAAGAAAAAAATGTGTGGTAAGTGTAATGAGAAGTGGGAGGGAAAAATTGCTTCAGAGAATGATGACATAGTTATGTTGAAAGATATAAATTTGGTTTATTCTTCCTAGGGCATGATGAAAGGTTATGGCCACATAAAGATGTAGACAATTTTAGCATTAAATAGAGGGCATTATCAAATTTAGATTTTTTTTTTCATTAGATCAGTTTGCTAGGGAAAAAGTGAGCTTGAGATTTTAGAGCAAATACATACAATGCTGAATAATAAAATCAAAGCTGGGAAGGGGACAAGTGAGGACATTTGGGAATAAAAAGAAGCATTGAAAGTTAGAACCTTCTCTCATGATTTGTTCCCACCTATCCCTGGTTGCTACCCATTATGATCACAATTTGTTAAGGAGATCTTCTCTATTTTCTCTTCCTAGGGGGATCCCTGGTTGTCTTTCTTAACTTCCTTCTAATCCCAAGCTATTCAGGGGTTGTGGTTTGCAGCTTTAGTATTCTTTGCTTTTTGTCTAAAATCCACGTATGAGTGAGTATATCCCATGGCTATCTTGTTGAACTCGTGATACCTCACTCAGGGGGGATATTCTCCAAATCCACCCATTTGCATGCAGATTTTAAGATGTCTTTTTTTTCCCCTGCAGAATAGTACTCCATTGTGTAAATGTACCACAGTTTGTTAATCCATTCTTCAGTTGAGGAACATCTAGGTTGTTCCCATGTTCTTGCTATTATGAATAATGCTGCTATGAACATAGTTGAGCTTATACCTTTGGGGTAAAAATGTGCATCCTTTGGGTATATGCTGAGTATTGATATTGCTGGATCACTGGGTAGATTGATTCCCAGTTTTCTGATGAATTGATGTACTGCTTTCCAAAGTGACTGTACAAGTTTACATTCCAAACAGCAATGGAGGAGTGTCCCCCTTGCCCCACATCCTCTCCAGCATAGGCTGTCATCTGTGTTTTTGATCTTAGCCATTCTGAGAGGTGTAAGGTTGTTTTGATTTGCATTTCTTTGATGACTAAAGATGTTGAGATTTAAGTGCCTTTCTATCATTTGTAATTCTGTTGAGAATTTCATTTTTGGATCGGAACCCCATTTTTAATTGGGTTATTTGGGTTTCAGGGCTCTAGGTTCGTGAGTTCTCTATATATTTTAGAAATCAGTCCTCTGTCAGATGTAGGGTTGGTGAAGATCTTTTCCCATTCTGCAGGTTGTCATTTTGTGTTATTGACTGTGTCCTTTGCCTTACAAAAGCTTCTCAGTTTCAAAAGGTCCATTTATTAATTGTTGCTCTCCAGGTCTGTGATGCTGGGCGTCATATTTACAAAAATGGTCTCCTGTGCCAACGTTTTCAAGGACATTTTCACTTCCTTTTCTATCAAGTTCAGTGTAGCTAGATGTTGAGGTTTTTGATCTACTTGGATTTGAGCTTTGTGCAGGGTGATAGATATGGATCTGTTTGCATTCTTCTACATACTACCATCCAATTATGCCAACGCTATTTGTGGAAAATACTATCTTTTTTCCATTGAGTATTTTTGGCCTCTTTGTCAAAAATCAGGTGTGGGGATATGTTTCAAATTTAATAAAAACCAATCTGAGATATCAGAGGACAGAGTCTTCTAGTCTTTGTTTGTTTTGTTGGTTTTTTGAGACAGAGTTTTTTTTTGTGTGTGTAACAGACCTGGCTGTCCTTGAACTTGTTTTGAAGACCAGGCTGGCTTTGAACTCACAGAGATTCTCTTGTCTCTGCTTCCCAAGTTGTGGGATTAACAGTGTGAGCACAGCTTCTACTGCCTGCTCTAGGTATTCATAAGTGTGTGGGTTAAGGTTGGGGTCTTTGATTCGATTACACTGATTCACAAGTCTGTTTTTTATGCCAGTACCAGGCTGTTTTTAATACTGTAGCTCTATAATATAGCTTGAAGTCAGGGATGATGACGATGCCTCCCAAAGTTCTTTTATTGAGCAGGATTGTTTTGGCAATCCTGGATTTCTGATTATCCCATATGAAGTTGAGTATTGTTCTTTTAAAGTCTGTTAAAAAATATGTTGGGATTTTGATGGAGATTGCATCTGTAGATTGCTTGTGGTAAGATTGCCATTTTTTATTATGTTGATCCTACCTATCCAAGAGCATGGGAAATCCTTGCATTTTCTGATATCCTCTTTAATTTCTTTCTTCAGTGACTTAAGGTTTTTTTAAACAGGTCTACTACTTCTTTGGTTAGAGTTACACCAAGATATTTAATGCTATTTGCAGCTACTATAGAAGGTGATGTTTCCCTTATTTCTTTTTCAGCTCTTTTATCTTTAGTGTATAGAGAGGCTACTGATTTTTTGAGTTAATCTTATACCCTGCTATATTGCTGAAGGTTTTTTTTTTTTTATCAACTCTAGGTGCTCCCAGGTAGAATTTTGGGGGTCAGTTATGTATACGATCATATCATCTACAAATAGAAGTAGTTTGACTTCTTCCTTTCCAATTTGTATCCCCTTAATCTTTTGTGAGAGGATCAACAAAGAATCAGAAAAAAAGAGATGGATATCTTGATAGAGAAAGCCAATGCTGAGTTGGAAAGAGACCAGGTATTAGGGAAACCCCTCAGAGCTCACAGGACATCCCTGGCTAGGACTCCAACCAATAGGGGAGGGGGTGCCTAAACAGGACTTCCCCTATAATCAAATGAATAACCACCCTAAGTGTCATTATAGAACCTTCATCCAGCAATGAATAGAGGTGGAAGCAGAGATCCATAGCTAAGCACCAGGTTGAGTTCCAGGTCCAGCTAAAGAGAAAGACAGTAGAGTTTATATAAACAAAGACATAGGGATTATGGAGGAGCCCCACATAAATAGCTGACTAGAGCTCTGGGGAGCCCACTGAATCGAAAACAGCCACCGGGGAACCATCAGGCAAAGGGACTAAACCCTTCAGAGGTAGATGACTGTTGGATGGCATGGGAAACATGTGGAACCTCATGGAATAGTATCAGACTATGTTCTTGAGCATGATTGGTCTTGGAGTCCATTCCCTAGAGAGGAACACCTACCCAGCCTTTATACTGGGAATAGGGACTTGTACCTTCCTCAAATGGATGTTCCAGACCGACATGACACACTTTGGGACTCCTTGCCCTCATTAAGGAATAGAGGGGGATGGGAGTGGGGGAGGCTGAGGGAGGACTGGGAGGGACTAGGGGGGACTGGGAGGGACTGGGAGGGACTGGGAGGAAGGAAAGGAAGGCAATCGGTGGTATACATGGGGGAAAAAACCCTTTATAAATAAATAAAAATGGAAAAGAAAATAAAGTTATATTGTTGTTCAAAAAAATCTGAGCTAGAAAATATTCAGCATGGCAAAAAAAAAAAAAAAAAAAAAAAAAAAAGATAGTTAGAACCAAGTATTTAAAGACGCTCACTTAAGCAATTGTTGACGCTGGGATATTACAAGGAGACAGGGTTAGGGTGAAGTTGAATGGAGCCTAAAAAGAAGCTGTAGAGAATTTGTCTTCTGCATGAATTTTACAGTCGTTTATTACTCCAAGACAAATTGCCATCAACTTAGATGCTTAAAATAAACAACCACCTATCAGGTCACTGTCCTGTATAGCAAGTCTAGTGCAATTTGGTGGGTCCTCTCTCTCAAAGGTATCTTAAAACTTACATAAAAGTTTCATCTGGACTAAGTTCTTCTGCAAGTTTTGGTAAAACAAAACAAAGCAAAACAAAATTAAAAAATTCTCCATTTCATAGACTGCCTCTTCATTTGATTGGTTGGGGTGTGGCCTGGTGGTTGTAATCATAAACACAGAGTGGCTGTGACTGCCTTGGGAATAAAAGGAAAACAGGAGCATAAGGGTGAAAAGGGACTAGTTAGGAGGAAGAATGGGGTCAACAGAGGTTTGGAGGCTTTTCAGCATGGTGCTGTGTATACAAGAGAAACACTCAGAAATAAAATAATTTAAAACAGTTATAGATAGGGGCCATGTGCCTACAAAGGGCTGCCAGGTAGGCAACATTCTGCTTTGTAAGGGCTGCCTTGAGTCACATATGCCTATGAGGATTTGCTTTTGCCACATAATGTAACATAGTCGTGCATATGCATCTTATCGGATCAGAAGAAAAATTCTCAACCAAGGGAAGACATCAGATTGGTGAAAGTCATTGGGATGAGACCATCTTGGAACTCAACCTCCCATACTAGTCACACTTAGTTAAATATGTTTTCTCTAGTATAAATGGGCTAGCAGCTTTACCAAGTTTAAGCTTTGTAATGGCTCCGTGCAATTTGTTTCCTAGATTTGTAGGATTTGCTTTCATAGTCACTCCATTTTTTTTTTTTAGCTTGTTAATAAAATTTCCCCTGTGAGTTTGTTGAGTTATTTGATTCATGGATATATATCTCATATTTGGCCACCAAGACTTCCCATTAACTCTAATAATATCAGCGATTCTCTTGGCTTTGTTGGGAGCACCATCACAGTTTTATAGATAATTTTTCTCTTTTCAAATGCTTATATTTTAATTTATTTTTCTGATTCGTTGCCTTAGTTATAACATATAGAGAGTTGTAGAGGAGCAATAGCATAACTTCCTGCCTCATATGACGATCTGTCTAGACTCAGGGCTTTCTAACATTTTCATCAACTGTGAGGGCAGATGCTGCATTTTTTCACCTGTTAAATTAATTCTATCACTATTAATACGTTAGCAAAATGGGAGCTGGCTGGATAAGTAAGTATTACTCACTTTTGTGGATCTCATTTGTATATACTTTATGGGTAATGTTTAACCTTATGTTCACTTGAATTTTGCTGTAACAATTTATTTAACAATGTACTGCTTATTAAGAAGAACCATAGTTCTTTATGATCTGGGGTATTTGTATGAGGTTTTGTAACAAAAACTTGTTAAAAGCATAGTTGATTCAAATATAAATAGCCAACCGCTGTAACTTTTTAGGGTGCTTTTAATAACAGCCAGTAATATGGTTAAAATAAAGACACAGAACAAGATAATGCTCAATAAATATCTTACTTATTTCAAGATATAATCCTCTTTAAGATACCATTGTTTCGTGTAACTCCAAGGAAACAAGGAAACAGACACTGGTGAACATTAAACCCTGACACCAACTGCCTGGGTTTCTTTTTCTTTTCTATTTTTTCAGGGCAGCTGAACCATGAAAAGGAAAGTGTCATAAAATTATGAGATGTAACAACCCAAAAGAAGCTGGCATGTTGGTGTTACTGTCACATGAAATATAAATTACTTCAGATTTGTGCCAGAGAAAAAGAGTAATAAAGAGAAATAAAAAACATTCACATCACTGTTATACAAAAGGCACATGTAGCTAAGCAGTTTGGTATTGCAATATGCAGTGTTTACAGCTGAATGTGATCGTTGGTGATGATTCTTCTCCTGCAATGTGTTGAAGATGTGATCACGCAGCTTGTCTGTGTGGTGATATTTTGTTTGTGCTCTAACAAATAAAGCTTGCCTGAAGATCAGAGGACAGGGCAGTTAACCATAGAGGCCAGGCAGTGGTGTCACACACCTTTAATCCCAGCACCTTGGAGAAGGAAGCAGGAAGATCAGGAGTTCAAGGCTACCTGGGTTACATGAGATTGATTCAGTCTAAAAGAGAAACAGAGTCAAATGGTAGTGGTGATGATGGCGCTTGTCTTTGATCTCAGTATTTGAGAGGCATAAGTTTTTAATCCTAGCTGGGAAAAGATATGGCTGGGTGGAGAGAAGAATATGTGGTGGGCAGAGACAAGAGCTTCCCTAATTTAGGCTAAGGAGTCCTAGAGGTAAAAGCTAGCTGTGGCTTGCTCCTTTATCTCTCTGATCTTTCAGCATTTGCCCTGATATCTGGCTTCTGGTTTTTATTATTAAGATCAACTAGAATTCTTACTACATGTCTGACTGCCTGATTAGAGCTTGGAAAAAAACGTGAGAACATGAAAGTGGGAGGGAGGAAATGGAAGTCGTGGAGGTGGGATGTACGACAGATGACAGGCTGTCAATATGATATAATTGCACTGCATTTTATATGATACAGTCAAAAATAAAACAACTTCACAATTTCAAAATCATGATAAGAATCTATTCCACTTCTAACAAACAGAAATTAAAGATGCATAAAATAACTGGCTAGTTCTTATGAATAGCATAGTTTATAAATCTAACCTGATATTGGAGCTACAAATGGACAGAAATGTCCCACTGTAAGCTAATAATTTGTTATTTAGTTTTAGATATTCTGTATTTGTAATTTTATATTAAAATAATGAGGTACTCACAGAAAGTTGCAAGATAGTAGAGGTCTTGTCCAGCCTTTATGGCACAGTTCTAGAATGACTACACAATTTCTGATCCAGGAAGCTGACATTTGTATAATGCTAATATGTGGCCTCTGTGACTGTAATTTATGCACAGATTTGTTTAACTACCAAGACCCAAAGCTTTTCCATCGTCACAGAACTCTTCCTGATGCTACCCTGTTATAGCTCCAGCTGCTCCTCTTCCCTCTGCCTTCTTAGTCCCTGACAATCACTAATTTGTCTTTTAGAATATGCCCTGTGGAATTAAATCATACAGTGTGAGGCCTTGAGTGACTATCTTGCTTTATATTAAATTCTTGAGATATATACAATTTGTTGCATGTAGTCAGAAGCTTCTGGCCCATCCTAGGCCCATGGTCTGAACCTGCCTGCAGCTGCTTAGCCCCAAATAATCAAACAAATTCTTATGTTAATGATAAACTGGTTGGCCTACAGCTCAGGCATATTACTTGCTGACTCTTACCCTTAAACTAACCCGTGTTTCTTATCTTCTTTAGCCATATGTCTTGGTAACTTTTCTCAGAGCAGCGTTCTTGTCTTTTTCTCTGTGTGTGCTGACATCTCTGCTCGGCTCTTCTTCTTTCCAGAGTTTTCTTAGTCTGGTAGCCCTACCCCATTTCCTATCTGTCTTCTGACCAATCAGTGTTTTATTAAACCAATAAATATTTACAACGTACAAGAGGATAATCCCACAGCAGTGTACCAATAGTGTTACTTTATCACTGAGTAATATTCTCTCATGGTAAAATTATTTACTCATCAGAGGATTTTTTGGGTTGTTTCTAGATTTGAGGTAGTTGTTAAAAACAAACCTGCCATAACAATTCTGTCAAAGTTTTGCATAAAGATTAGTTTTTACTCCTGTGGCATAAATGTCTAGGAATGTCATTGTTGGGCTATAGAGTAGATATATGTTTGGCTTTATAAATAAAATTTTATATATAATATATATGTATAATCATACATATATATATTATATATATATAATTAGTTTGTCCTCATTTGGAGAGCAATAATTAAAAATCACAGTTGCCCCATCCTGGGATTTGAAAACAAATGGGCATTGTGTTAAATCTGGCACTATCATTCACTACCAATTTTAGTTGTGTGATTTGGAAGATTAGTTAATCTCAGTTTCATGCTGTTTTATTTTATATGGATTTTTCTAGCTCTTCTATTTTAAATTTAACTTTCACTTTCCCAGCTATATTAAGGTATAGCCTGCAAATATTCTTTACATTTAATATGAACAATCTATTTTCATATATAAATGCATGATAAAAAAAAGTCATGATCTTTTACTCAATAGAGCAATACTACCCATATAATTAGAAATGAAAAACAGGGCTTGATATTTAAAGGGAAAACACCTGACATTTACAATTTTCTTTATAGTTTATGATCATTATCATATTTGACATCTGATTTTATTTCTAAACTTTCTTTGGGCGATGTGTGCCATGGTATGTATGACCCTCAACCCTAAATGAATAAATGAAAAATTATTCAAATTAATGGGGTAACAAGTTGTTCTTGATACACAAAGTGAAAAGTTTGGATGGATTCATACCAATGCTGTGATGATTTGAATGAAATATTCACCATATCCTGGGACATTTGAACACTTGGTCCCAGTTGGTGATGCTATTTGGGAGGGAGTGGTTAGGAGGTGTAGCCTTGTAGAGGAAGTGTGTCACTTGGAGTGGGCTCTTAGATGAAAAGACCTTTTATCAGGCCAATGCTCTGTGCTTGTGGCTCAGAATGTGAGCTCTCAGCATTGTTATAGATGCCATGCCTTTTGCTTGTTCGACATGCCTCCCTGCCATAACAGAGCCTTATTGCTCTGGAGCTATAAACCCAAATAAACTCTTCAGTAACCTTGGTCAAAGCATTTTATTACAGCAACAGAAAAGTAACTAATACAAAAATTATGGTTGACTATTTATTTGAGTAATGTGCATCTTAAGTCACATTTGGAGATAACACATAGTATGTACTTGATTTTAGCTTTTTTTTGAGCTCCAAATCTTCCATTTTAGCTTTCTCAGTACTGAGATCACAAATATCCTGGCTATATACATTCTTTGAATAAATACATGATTTACATCTTCTTTTACAAAAATATTTCATCTAATAAATGAAGAAGCATCATCTGTAAAGATATAAATTAAATGTCAAAAGTATATTTTAGGGGGTGAGAATTATATTTATATATTATAAAATAGAATATCATTTTGTACTTTGGTATTAATTTTATTTTACACCTTTGTATTTAAACTTTAGTTTGTATACACACAAGATATCAATTATAACATATATCTTGCTTCTATTTTATTTCATTTTTAATTTATATGTGTTTCTGTGCACCTATATGCACAAGAGTGTTGGTGCCAGCAGAAGCCAGGGGTGTTGGACTCTCTGCAGCTGGTTACAAGTAATTGTGAGTTTCCTCATATTCATACAAATAATTGAACTCAGGTCCTCTGGAAAGCTGTACATTTTTCCAAACCATAAATCTTGCTCCCATGTGAGTTCTAGTAGGTAGTTTCACTTTTTTAACCTTAAAGTTTTAGAATGATTTTCTTATATTTCTTCCTTATGATACACTGACCTTTGTGCATTTGAGATAAACGAAGTCTCAGCATGATAATTACAGGTGAATATCTAGCACTCTGGAAAGTTCTGTCTAATTTTCATATATCTTTCAACAAATATTGCATGTGTGCAATATTTAATTTGAACTATACCATCAATATTAAGGGCTTACTATCGTGAGTCTTGACAAGAGCTGGAATACAAAGCTGACTCTGGCAGTCCCTGTTCTTCAGGCAGCCACACTATAATGCTCAGTTTGTGATGCTCTTTTATTCATTCACCTGACCGTCTGCCTACTTACCCACTTCCTTGAGTCTATCAGTTCCTAAAAATCACATTAGTACTTATGGATTCAAAGGGAAGTCATTATCCATTTTACACATGCTCATTACAATTGCTCTTTAAAATATAACGAGTTCCTTCAGACCACATTCAGACTTAATTCAACAAAACCAAAAGTTCTAATCTCAACCTTCCTTGTCAGCCTTAGAGCAGTGTTTCTGGTATGACCTGGAATGACAACATGGGTTAAAATGACATGTAGCCAGGATGACTCAGATTGCCTGCTTTTGAAATAAATAATGGTGGGCAAACACACTTTTATAGGTGGCTGATCTAGGTCTCTATCCTTGATTTACTTTGGTGCTGGGATAGAAAATTCCACCTGAATCACAAGAAATAATTTTGCCTGAATTACAGGCAGAACAAATTTTTGTGAAAAGATTTGTTTAATATCAAGATACTTGTTTTTATATCAAGAGCATTTCTGTCTATATTTTACAGTTCTAAGCTTGAGAAAATACAAGAAGACACTGGATCCCACAATACCCAATAGCACTCTTAAGGACAAAATAATTGTCCCTAAAGCTTAGTGTAGAAATCATCTTACAAAATGCTCATGCTATTCAGAAGTCAAGATTTTCCTTTACACCATTTAAATACTATTATCTATAACACTGTCTCCATAAGCATCTTGGCGAGTGGACTACTTTTTTTTTTTTTGAAAGAATGTCCATTTTGAACTGTCATTTATTTTATATACTCATCAATGTCCTTGTATAAAACAAAATGAAATGAAGTATTCACCTTCTTACCATCTCATACTACTGTTTAATGCCCCTCAGTATTGTTTGCGTATCAGAACTTCCTGGGATATCATTTATATATGTGTGGATAATAAATATAAATACAATACACAAACATAAATAAAACTATATATCATGTAATTTTTTAAGCTCAAAATTTGATTTTCATGTAGAGGAACGTTTGAGAGCCACTGTTTTGTACAAGTCTGTTTGAAGAGGCGAGGCAGCAAGCAAGAAACAGTACAAAGCCTCAGTCCTGTGCTATAGAAAGACCCTGAGCTGGCACCAGATGGTGCTGTATGCAAAACTCTGGGCATTCTTTCAGTATCCCCAGCTGATCACAAGATGCCTGCCTACCTGCTCCACAGAGAGGCAGAGAGTCTCAGCAGAGAGAAAATTTTATTTTCTTGGAGTGAAATAACTATAGAGAGATGGGAGCACCCTCTTACAAAGGCTCATAGGTGCTTTGCGCCACTTAGTAACTTAAGTTTTAAATTAGTTTTATAGAAAAAAATGATTGAAGGGTCATTATGTTGCTTGAGTTCTGATGATTTCCTTTGAATTTAAATTTAATTTAGTTCTAATTCATATATTTGTATATTCATGCATAGATTATGCTTATCAGAGAGTATATACAAAGCATTGATCTGAGAGTTATATAAACAATAAAACTGATTGAACAATAAATTTAACTAAAGAGACAAATCTACATAATCTTTATTCCTTTTCTGCTCTCTAATACTTTTTTAATGGCACTAGGGATTGAACTCAGTGCCTTGAAAATTCTAGCAAGCACTCTAGCCCTGACCTACATGTCCAGGTCTCTCTCTTTTTTTTTTTTTCCAATGTTCTTTAAGATTTTTAAAGTACATTGTTTGGAACTGCTCATCATTTTTGTTTAAAACCATTAGAATTAAGGCCAGGGATGGTATTACACATCCAAGAACCCAAGACATGGGAAACAGAGACAAGAGAATCAGAAGTTGAAGGTCATTTATTTTTACATGGCAAATTAAAGGCCAGAATGGACTCTAAGAGTTCAAACACACACACACACACACACACACACACACACACACACACACACACACACACACACATCAGAAATGGCAGTGATGTGCTAAAAAATCATTTTAAGCAGTGCCCAACTTTTATGGTAAGTTCATAATATTTAATTGTTATTCTAAAATTTTAAGATGTAATCTGAAGTATTTTTATCTTTCCTTTAAGGATGAAAAAATGGTGCTCAGACTAGTATTTATCTCTAGGGTTTTGATTCAAAATTATACCTTTAATTTCAATGGCAACATTTCTTTTTACTGCAGCTCACCACACACACACACACACACACACACACACACACACACACACACACACACACACACACAAACCCCTCTGTTGTCATGCATCCAGGCTTTTTGGTGCAGAAACAGTGGCAATAGGTGTAAACACTGTATGCGAGTATCTAAAAGAGAATATAATATAGGGTCCCAAAGTACAACTAATTAGGAGGTATTTCTATTTCTTAGGGATGGAGAAAAAGATGGGGAGGAAACCTAGATTCTCAAGATATCTGCGTCAGAAGCCACAGCTGGAGTCAACTACTTGGCCAAGCTATTCCTAACTTTTCCCTCCTAATAATCCAGAAAAGCAGAGGAAGAGAAAAAAAATCTCTTTTCTTGGTCATTTCTATATAACATTTTTTAAAATCTTTGATATAGTATGAAAAGACTATGAAATTATTAAAAAATAGTAAAATTAACATTTTATTTTTGTAGACAATACACAGCCTTTGTGCTTTTGCAAAATGGATTTCTGTGTAAGGAAAGAACACCAAAAACATGGGTCATAGAAAACCAGGAAGTGTTTGTGATTTACTGCCAAACATGCTTTGGAAAGAGTAAGGGAAAAAAAACCAACTCTGACGAAGGATCAGTTCTCTGGAATTTCAGGGCAAGAAGCTTGAGCTTCATTATTTACACTATAAATGTCACTTTGGGTTCAGCCTTTTTTAGGAAGGAGTTGATCTGTATACCTTTAGAAAAGCACAACTCAGAATCTTTCTCATGCGTACTAAGGTGTGAGGGTGGGGTGGGATGAGGTGGTGGATGCGTAAAAATCAACAATTATGTCCCAGAAGTCACAGTTGCTAACTCAAACAGCAACTCACCTAGTTCTGGGCTAATTTATTCCCAAGAGTTTGTTAGGAACATCTACTGCTTAAAGTTAGTGATGGACAGTAGAGTGCTGCAAATGACCTATCTTGACAATGATAACAAATTTATTAATAATTTCCATAAAGTACTAATGCTCACTCTGTAGCCTAGAAATACTACAGCCAATATCCCACTACAGTGTACAGATACAGAGTCATCTCCTACTTAAACCTGTGTTTTAGATCCTTGAGCGATGAGTGTTTAACTTTTACATAGCCAACTGTTAAGGTCTCGGGAGAAAATTGCTCATTCAGAATTTGTCTGTTTGACTTGAAACCTGTCAACAGAAATTCAGATGAGAAATGCTATGTCCACTAGGTCTCATTAGGCAGGTGCATTGTGGAGTCCCCCACCCCCATTTTGTAACTAGCCTAATACATATGTTAGAATCTGAGGCAGAGAGATGATTAGCCAGCTGGATCCAGTTTCCATCTGATCTCACAGAATTGTCTATGGGTAAGAGGATACTGAATGTATAAGGGAAAGGGCCTTGGTGCTGACACGACTGTGAAAAAGCTATTCTCCGCGGATTAACATCATGCTCCTCACACTCCTTTCTTCCCAAACAATGCTGTGTCTCTGTTAAGTGTTTGATTTGTGAAATGTGCTGCTCCCTGGAACGCTTGGACGTAATAGCATTTCCCTATTGCAGTTCACTTTTACACAGAACAAATTTGGACATAGTAGTGTTTTCCTAATACAGTCACTTTTACAAAGAGCATGTCCCATTTTTGGATCATGGATAGTCAGTAAACTGGAACCTCTAAGCACAGTGTTTGAAAATATTTTTATTTTTATCTTCTTGCAAAAACCACCCCTGATTTCTTCTTGTTTTTATTTTAACATTTTCACACAAGAATAATATACACTTCTATATTTAAATTTGTGTTACTTGACTATAAGTATTCTTAAATTCTTTTTGAACTAAAAAATGGTGTTTGGGC
The DNA here is from genome assembly GCA_033318265.1 of Phyllotis vaccarum. NCBI lineage: Eukaryota > Metazoa > Chordata > Mammalia > Rodentia > Cricetidae > Phyllotis > Phyllotis vaccarum. The sequence continues at coordinate 78,022,152 of JARWLC010000016.1, read as the reverse complement.
ATGCAATAATGTTCATCTGCATAGTCATGTAAAATGAAGCTACTTAAAAACAGATAAATTTAAAATAGCAAATATCCATTGACAATTAGATTCTTAGTTTAACATTTATAGATTGCTATTTTATATTGCAATAATATTTATTTGTAAAATATTGTATAAAGGTTAATATTTGGTGAGGGGTATATAAACACTTGTGATATAAATCTAATCTTTAGACAATTTTTGGAGATAGGAATTGTCTCATGTTGGGCTGCTGGTCCACTTTCCAAGAACACAAAAACAAAACAGGAAAAAACTTAAGTGTTTTTTAAGTTTTAATAGATTTTCACCACACCCCATAAGAGTCCTAAACTTAAGAGTTACACATCTAGGCTTCCCTAAGTAACGCTTAAATCCCACTACATCTTTACAATCTGCAGGGAAGTAGAGTCTGTATGAGCAAGGGAATAGGGATAATGAGGAAATTTCCCACAGAGATGGCTGGCTGGAGCTCTAGGGAGCTCACTGAATCAAAAACAGCCACTGGAGAACCATTGGGAAAAGGAGCTAGGCCCTCCAAGGATAGGCAACTGTCCATTGGCATGGGCCATATGTGGAGCCTCAAGGGCTGGGTTCAGACTGTGTTCCTGTGCTTGGCCTGGCACCTTGAAGCCCATTCCCTGCAGAGGAACACCTAACCCAGTCTTGACTTTGGGATGTGGAAATCGGACTTGCCTGGAGTGGATGTGCCAGACTGAGCTGACCCACCACCTACAGGGCTTCTTGTCCTTTTGGGGGAGGGGATGGATGAGAGTGGGGAGGGGAAGGCTGAAGGCTGACTGGGAGGGATTGGGAAGAGGGAAGGGGGGGTAGAGGGATACATGGTTAAAAAGATATTTTCTATATAAAAAATAATAAAATGAAAAAAAAAGACCCTAACTTCTCAGTAGGGAGCAGTATATGACTTTCTTTGGATCTGTTCTTTTGTGTGTGTCTCCAATCCCACCTTCTGTCTTTCATTTTGAGATAGGGTCTTACTAAGTAGTCCTGGCTGGCCTGACAATTGCTGGAATTAAAGGGGAGCATTACCACAGTGGGGGGAAAGGGCTACAACCCTACACTTAATATTCCCTTGTTCATGAACCATGTTCTGAACTTTCAAAAATAAACTATATTTCACTAAATTGCTTGCTTTTATATATTTATTAATTTATTGATTTATTTGCCTCAACAAACACCTGATACTTCCACCCTGGTAGTTTAGATTTTAAGTGTGGTAAATATATATGAGAGAGGAGTCAGTCCTTAATGGCTTCTATATTTGTTTAGCTCCCTAACAAATCTTTTTCGTTCTTTTTGTCTCTGCTGTATTTGGTACTTAAACTCTAAGTCATATTGACTTTTGATAATATTACGATTATTTTCTACACTAGTGGAGCTAAAGGAAATGAGTAGTACTGTTCCTGTGATCCTACAAATCTTCCCTGTGTATTTCACAGCCGGTCATCAAACCTACCTGATGATGAATTTGAACCTTAGCTCATACTTGACTTCCCTTCAGCTTGATTTCATTGATAGTAATTTTTTTTCCATTCAAACCAATGCTTCCTCCCACTCCATCCCCCCCTTCATGACCACTTATAATTTCAGCTGTATGTCTGGTTCTGAAGGATAGACACTGCCTGCTGTGTGAACCAGGATCATTACATAATTGACAGTGTTCAATGAAAATATAGATCCTTATTATAATCTTGTTATATCAAATACCTCTCAAAAGGCTTATGTATTAAAGATGGGTGGGGAGTCAGGTTTAGAGTTGAGAATAAGTAAAAGAAACACCAGAAAGTCTGTGTTCCACATTAAATGGATAGTAGATAGATTTTCGGATGACTCTTTCCAGAAAACGCTGGTTCATGCTTCTCCAGACAATGTATGAAAACACATACTGCTTTAGGTAATGGCTGCCCTTGAGTAAAACTGCAAGAAAACACAGGGCAGTGAGCAAGTGTCACTGTGGCTTTCATTACCCTGGGTAAACAAGCCTTGTTCTGTGTAGTGGACACACCTTTCCCTCTGCTACTCTAGTCCTGATGGTTTCCAAGTTCTACCTTTCCCTTTGTCCACATGCTAATCCAGATTTAGGACCTAGTACTGTGGTGAATTGTATGTACTGAAAGATAGGGACAGAATTGCTGGGCTTGTTGTAGGCAGCCTGGGGCCAGCTGGATAAACACAGGGGTTTTTTTAAACGTGGCTCTCAGCATGAACCTCACACAAAGACATCATTGGTAAACTTTGGTTCTTGGCCATAACCCCAGACTCTCTATAGCAGTAACACTTAGGTGAGAAGGCTGTTTTTTATTAGACCTACAGGTGAATCTGGTACACAGGTTTAAAACAACCAGACTGAGGAACAATGGATGACAGAGATGACTGGGCTGAAGAATGAGTCTATAAACAATAACTTTGTGCCTATGTTCCTAAGATGTTACGATCTTTCAGCAAAAAGCTTGTGTTGGCCTTTCGTTAGTGTTTATGGGCCTTCAATATTAGTCTATCTAGCCAAGATCCTGGGGGTGCTTTCCCTATGAGTAAATCTTCTTGTTTTATTTCAATGGATTAGATTTTTTTTTTTTTAACTTGGAAGGTTACTCATTTCAAAGGAATTTTGGAATGTAAATTGTTATTTATTGTTCTTTTTCCCCTCATAAGAAATGAAAGAGCACAGACAGTTATGATGGTTTCCATTTAAAATGTACTTATCTTTCTGAAAAAAAAAATGCTTTTCAACGGAGCGATCTGGGATTTTTGTTTGTTTGTTTGTTTATTAGAATGTACTAAATTGTGTTGAGGGATTGAACTCTGTCAGCGTATGGTGTGCTAAGGACTTTTAACTTTGGATACCATACTTGGTAAAAATCCAACCACGGAATTTTTGAAGGGATGCCAGAAAACTTGAGAATTGAAGAAGTTTGCATATTGCATCATCTAATACTTTTATTCAACTGTCAATGTAATTTACCCTAAAAGAGGAGAGTTTGTTATTGGACCATTTAGGTTGTGAAGTATGCTACCTTTTAAGATATTTTTGCCCGTGTCTTGGAAAATGCCACACCTTTCTTCCTTCTTTTGCTTGGTTTCATTTTTCCTCCTTTTTTCTCTCTTGTTTATTATAAAGACAGAAGATACTTTTCATTTTTTAAATGTATTTTTTTATTGGTACCTTGATACCTCACTCTGGCTTAGAACATACTGTGTAGTCCAGTCTGGCCTTGACCTCACAGAAATCCCGCTACCTCAACATCTCAGTACCTCGTATTAAAGGCATGAAATACCACTCCTGGGAAAAATAACAAAATCCAAAAACCTTCCTTTGAAAAAGAGTCAATAACTTAAAAGGATTATGACAAGTAGGAAGGTCAACTTGAAGGATTTATACCCAACACATTATTAAGACTACTGCTGGAATGTGGACTGGAAGATTGGCCAGTCTTAGAATGCAACATTGGGGACTTAAAAGAGGGAAAATGGAATCTTGTGTGACCAAATGTGTGGTGATATATTGTATATCTAATAAATGGTCTGGAATATCAGAGGACAGAGTCACACACAGACAAGCCATGAAGGTCAGGGAGTTGTGACCCACACCTTTAATTCCATCCAGAGGATCTCTGTGAGTTCAAGACCAGAATGAGATAGTGCTGGTACTCACCTTTAATCCTAGCACTAGGAGAGTTGATCCAGGAATTGAAATTGCTGAGCACAGAAAGAAAGATTAGGAGGAGAAGGCAGAAGTTCAGCCCTTTGCCTGCTTTCCTGATTAGGTCAAGGACTCTTGAAGATAGGTCCTACCCTATTAGGCTTGAGTAGCTGGCTGAGTGAGAATTGGCTGTGGTTTGTTCCCTATCCTCTTGCATTCCAGGCTATTTTTATTATATATATACTATATTACCACACAGATGTGATGTGGAATGTCCTTTTGTGCACTGTTGAATATGTCTCAGTCTCATTGGTTCATAATCAAACAGAAAAGATGAGTTCTGAGATGAAGAAGATCAGAGTCAGGGCAGATACCAGCCAGCTGCCAAGCAAGCAGGATGTGTAAAAATAGAGTAATAAGCCACGAGCCATGTGACAAAGTATAAATAGACGTATGGGTTGATTTAAACATAAGAGTTACCTAGTAACAAGCCAGAGCTAATGGCCGAACATTTATAATTTATATTAATCTTCTGAGTGATTATTTGGAAGCAACTGTGGAATGGACCAGGACTGAGAAAAGCCTCTGCTTATCCAGATTGTGTGCTAGCTCTAACATTATGAAGAAAGTTTTTCTATGCCAGTCATTTGCATTTCAAGTTGGTCATGTCCTGTTAATTGGGTTTGAATTTTTTTTCCCTTTACATGTGTTAGTGTCTTGCCTGCATGTGTCTTTGCATCACGTGTATGTATGCCTTCAGATGCCAGAAGATGGTGTTGGATGCCCTGATATTAAAATTACATATGGCACAGAATCGCTATAAGAATGCTGGGAATCCAACCCCTGTCTTCTGGAAGAGCAACAAGTGCTACAAACAGCCATCTATCCAGCCCCTCGAGGCTTATGTTCTTTCCACTGAAAACAGGATTTTTAAACATCTGTTTTTAGTGTCAAGGACTGAAGAGAATTGACTCTCACTCAGGAAATGAGAAGCCTAAACATAATCTTTACACTTTTAACTGTAATCCATCTGTCTTCACTGTTGAATAGCATTATGTTTCATTAATTCATTTATCTGTTTATGTGATAAAAGATATATATTTAAATTTAGTTTGTATTTGCATTATTAATAAGTAGTCATGTATAATCTCCTTTTGAAATTATTTCTTTTACTTTTGAAATTATAATTACATTTCTCCACTCCCTTTCCTTCCTTCAACTACTCACCTATATACCTACTTTCTCTCCTTTAAATTCAAAATTTTTACATTATTAATTACATTCATAACAATGTATTTGTTCATTTTCTCATTAACTGTTGTTACAAATATAGGCTTATACATACATATTCCTAAATTGCCCAGGCTGTATAATGTTACTTGTTTGTATGTTTTCAGGGCTGACAGTTTGATATCTGATAACCAGTTGGTGTGCTATGGGAAAGACTATATTGTCCGACTTCATCATTCTTTAGTTGCCAGTAGAATTTTAGAAAAGCAACAGAATGGAATTGGAATCCCTGGGTACCAGGCTATGAGCGTCCTCTTGTCACGTGAACGTCCAAGTAGTTGTATCTACTAATACTTCCACTGGCATATATACAGTTTTCCTTTTTGCTAGGTTTTCTGTTTAGGCAAATGATTGGTGATGTTTCACAGGTAAAGCTTTGCTATCATATACAAAAGACATTATATTGAGTGTATTTTCTGGTCCTCTGGCTCCCACAATCTTCCTACCCATTCTTCTGAAATGTTTTCTGAGCCTTGGGTGTAGAGGTTGTATTTTAGATATATCTATTAGGAGTGGGTATCCCAAGTCAGGTGTGTTCTGAATTTTGACCAGTTATGGATTTCGAGAATTGTCCATCTGATGCATGAAGAAATATCTTTGATGAAGGGTGACAGCTACACCTATCTGTAGATATAAGGATGAGTATTTAGAATACAGTTAGAAATTATACAAGTTTAGGAAAGTGGCAGTAGTAGATTCTTTTCTGGGATCCTAGGCCTCAGTAAGCTAGGTTTGCAGTGTCTGGCATGAATTCCTTTGTATTAAGCAGAGCTTAAAGTGCAGTTAGATGACTGTTGGTTACCCTCAGTGCCATTGTTATACCGTGATTGCTCCCCCTCCCCCCACACCTCGGCAGCTTGCACGGGTCCTTGTAGTACTGTGAGAATCAATACTCAGGAGGGAAGCTTTCAGGTCAGACCCAGCTCAATTTCTCCTCTATCGAAATGTCTGGTGACTTCAGAAATAGAATCTCACTTTCAATTTTTAAGAGGCAACCAATGGCAATGGCGTACTATATGGTTAGGGTACTTTTTGGCCTCCTGTAATCAACAACTCAAAAAGAGACATCTCATTTTTGGCACTGGGTTTTTGCTAGTTGTTTATGGCTTTGAAGGGGGAGCATTGTTCTCCTAAGTGACGTAACTTTAAACTACTATAATTTTTAGTAAACATGAAATACTACGATTCCCTTTGGCCTTTTCAAACGGTTTTAGTATTATTGATTCCTTCTCTCCTTCTTAATGGCCTTCCTCCCTTCCCCTGGCCAGTCCTCTCCATCATATTTTTATTCCCCCCTTTACAGCATCTGTGGTGCGTGCCTTTAACTCCATCTTGAAAAGGGAAAGCAGGTGGATCTCTTTGAGTTAAAGTTCAATCTGATTTACACAGTGAGTTACAGGAAAGCCAGACTACATTGAAAGATATTAGAGAGGGGGAATATTAATTTTTCTTGACATAGACAACCAATAATTCATGATTTCTACATTACTCTTCATGGCTGCCTTAGGCAGGCAGATATCAAGATTTCACATAAGTGTGAGTTTCCTTCTGGGGTGTCAATTCAATATCCTTGGTATATTTCTGTTCTGATTTCACATTGTATTACTTAGTGCACATTTATAATAAATACTGATAGGCAGTGAGCATTATCTGAATTATCTTTCATATGTCTGGATTACCTTTAACATTTGTCTTAAGTATTTTCAATGACAAAAGATGTGTTTTAAACAACAGACTTTAAAACCAGACTTTGTATGATAAATATAGCAATTTTGATTTTTCAATTAAAAATAAAAGGGAAAAGTTACAAACATACATATAAATAAAATAGTAGTATCTATCTAATGTAAATTTGGGGGGGAATTGCATTGGAAGAATTTGGAAATTATTTTAATTTAATATTCTAGTCACCATTTATATTCACTCACAAATGAAGGCATTTCCAGCATAAATTCTTTGTTTGGGATTAGTCTAAAGTTGGCCTTTTTCAAAAGAGTGATAATGCTCATTTCAGGATATTTACAAGAAGCAGAGACCTGTGTCTGTGTAACAACGCTGGCTGTTCTGGAACTTTCTTTGTAGACCAGGCTGCCCTTGAACTTGCCTCTTGCCATTGCCTTCCAAGTGTTGGGATTAAAGACACTGGTGACCACCACCCAGCTCTGTGTAGATATCTTTACATGAAATTTTCTGTTTAAACATGAATGAGCATTTTTAAGATTGTTTTCTCTGTCAGCTTATATGTGCTTACAATAAATGTGCCTATAATTGCTTTGTAGGTGGCAAAATGCTAATCAGTGAAAGAGCTTATTGCTGGCCAAGAGGAATTGCTCGAAGTAGATCTGAAGGATATTTGGTTGACATGAAAGCCTCAAAGCTCTCAAAAAATTATAATATTACAGGTACAAGAATTTATAATATGGTAATGTTTCTTTGTAAATAAGTCAAATCATTTCCTGTACATACGTTTAGAGGAATGTTTGGCTCTAAAAAGTGATATAGGAGATTTATGAAATTATCACAAATAGAATATTATTAAAGAAAAGGGCCTTGAGAGATGCCTTGATGGGTAAAATGCTTGCCACTTAAGTGGGAGGAGAATGATTTATTTTGCCTATAAACCATTAAAAGCCAGGCATAAAGTGTGCATCTACAGTCCAAGTATTAGGGGATCAGAGACAGGCAGATACCTAGAGTCTCAAAAAAAATAAGGTGAACTGTAATAGAGAGAGATGCCTGAAGTCAACTTCCGGTCTTCATATAGATGTAATGGTATGCACACTCCCCCAACACACATGCACCACACACGCACACACACACACACACACACACACACACACAGACCACATACACATGTACTACACATACACATGTACCACACATATACACACATGCACCACACATGCACACAAATAAATAAAACATAATCACAGATTATAATAAATATCATAAAGGGACACAAATTCATTAATAAAGGAATAGTGTGTCCTGCAAATATTGTAAACTTGATGGAAATAGAGACAAGCAAGGACTGAAAGAGCCTAATATTCTTCATGAAGCAGAATCAAAATAACCTAATAATACTCAGAAGGAAAAAAAAAAGAGTTTTGAGATAGTTGGGGTAGATGAATTGAGCATGTGTGGTAATAAAAGAAATGCTATTTCTGTTTTTCAAAATCCACCTTATAGATTTTAATAAGTAGCATAATTCACTTAAAGCCAAGTAAAAGTTCTATAAATATTAGAAAAAGAAACAATTTTCTGAAATCCTTGTTTCTAGAGAACTTCAGACAACTCGATTGTCCATGATGGCTAATTGTCCCGAAAGCAGTATCAAATACACAAAGTTCTCATGCTTATGACTGTTAATTTCTATGAAAGAGCCAAGCAAAAGCCACTCCAAACATGAAATGACCTTTATGCTATGGGATATATTGAGAATGTTTATATATGCTCTTCAAGTTCTTTCTAGAGATATAATTAAGTGTTCCTAGTGGCATCCCATATTTTACCATTACAATTTCTCAAAAATCCAGTGAATTACTGGAGGCAGTAATTTCACTGTCAATTTGTTTTTTCAATGTGTCTTTCAGACATTTACAAAACGTAATGTTAAATTTACTAATACAGTGTTGCCAGAAAATAAATAATTAATGATAACTTTAACTTAGAAGATTTTTTTTTGAAAACTATTTCAAGTAGATATGTTTGATGTTCCTGAGGTAGTATTTGAAAAGAAAGACATCAAAATAATTTTATGGATATAATGAGGCCGATAGCTCAACGTTTAGAAAAATCTGGATGCTGGCTATTTTTTAAAGAATTTACTTTAGTTACATAAAATAATAAGGCATAACTTTATGTAAGTATAAGTTAACATGTTAAATACATTATTAGTGTGTTGTTATATATGATTATCTACTGTACTCAACATGATTTACTTTATATTTCATGATACCTTAAGATAAGATTAATTTACCTGTGCTCAAAAAAACTTGGTATAAAATACCCCTTTTCTCAATATAAATAAATTGATATGACTTACTACTAAGTTTGTAGTGAACAGCAGAATCAAAAATCAAAACCTAAAATAAGTTCTAAATTTCTGAAGTATCAATAATGATTACATATTAGAATCCCACTTCATTTTTTCCCTTTGTTTTTGTTTATATAACAAGCATGCCAGGGGCTAAGATTGCCTCACAACTGGCCAGCTGTCAGTGATAGTGAACCCAAAGATACAAATCCATTTTGGAATGAGCTGTCTGCCTCAAACCCATTTCTGGATGACATCACTCAACTAAGAAATAACCAAAAGAAAGATAATGTGTCCATTCTGAAGGAAGATCCTTTTCTTTTATTAAGACAAATACAAACAGAGAATTCTTTTGATTCTTCTGGTGATGAACTTGACATGGATCAGGTGCTTAGGCCACCTTCCTCAAGGAAGTCAAGAAGATCTAAGAGTGTTTCAGAACTTCTGGACATCTTAGATGATACAGAACACACTCATCAAAGTACACATATGTCTGACCAGATCCTAAAACATGACATAGAATGGCTTCAAAATGACCGAGAAGCATATAAAATGGCTTGGTTAAGTCAACGTCAGCTGGTCCGCTCTTGCCTGGATCTGAATATGATTAATCAGAGTCCTGGGTGGGCTCAAACACAAATTGCAGAGACCGTCACAGTTTGTAAATTAAACCACCAAGGAGGGTCAGTACAGTTACCTGGCTCAGACATCACCGTTCATGTACCTCAAGGACACATAGCTGTAGGAGAATTCCAGGAGGTATCTCTGAGAGCATTTCTGGATCCTCCACCAGAGCTGAACCATGATCTCTCCTGTACTGTGAGCCCTCTGTTGGAAATCAGGTTAAGCAACTTGAAGACCATGGAAGCTATTTTGCTGGAGATTAAAACTGGAACAGAAGTGAAAATAGATCCTCTGAGCCAAGTCATGACACAAATGGTGTGTTTATACAGCCTGGACAAAGAAGGCCCTTTCCAAGCACTGAACAACTGTTATTTCTATAAAGACACAATCCAAGCAAAGCTTCTTGATCTGAGTCACGTAATTTATATAGTCATAGCTGTCCAAGCTAAGGCCATTCAGCCACCAGCTGCTACTGTTTGGGATTATATTCACAAAACCACCTCCATTGGAATTTATGGACCCAAATATATCCATCCAAGCTTTACTGCTGTTTTCACAGTTTGTGGGCACAGCTATATGCCAGAGAAGTTTACAGTCTCTACCATTAGGAAGGGTGGAAAAAACATACCTCCAGTAGTATTTTATCTCTGGGGGAAGCATTCATTTTTACTTGACAAGCCACAAGATTTAATTATTTCAGCTTTTTCTTGTGATCCTGATTTTGAAGTACAGGAAGAAAGAGAGGGCAAAATAATTGCACAAAGGCAACTGGAATCAGGTGCGGTAGTTCACCAACAAGTTATTTTTTCTTCAGTTGACCACAGAGAGCTGCACTTGTTCGTTTTTAGGCTTCATGTGGGACCTCCCAATGGAAAACTAATCACAAAGTTCTTTGTCACTTCACCCGATCCAGCCCCAAACTTAAAACGGCTCTCACATCTGCAGGGCTATTTCCAGAAGGAAAGAGAAAGCGAGAGAGTCCCTTTGCTATCGACAGGGCTTGTTAAGTACCCCACTTTTCAAGATAAAAGAATTAACTTTACCAATTATGGAGTCACGCTGAAGACAGTGGTGAGGCAAAGTAAGATTGACTACTTACTTGAGTATTTAAAGGGGGATACAATCGCCCTTCTTGGAGAAGACACTGTAAGAGCCATCGGACAGTCCAAAGTGAAAGAATGGTACGTGGGAGTCCTCCGAGGTAAGATTGGACTTGTGCATTGCAAAAATGTCAAAGTGATTTCCAAAGAACAAGTGATGACTATGTCTGATAGCATTTTGACAACTAATAGTCTTTTGGAGCAAATTGTCTTGCCATTTAGAAAACTGACTTATATATACTCTGTTGTATTGACCTTGGTGTCAGAAAACGTTCATGACTGGAAAGTTTTAGCTAGTGTTCTGGGCTACTCGCATCTGGCGCAGGAAGATTTCGATCAAATTCAAGCAGACAAGGAACAAGAAAGGGTTTCTTACGTTGTCAAAAAGTTAAAGGAAGACTGCCATGAAGACATGAGTACCAGGAAGTTTCTTTACGAACTGATTGTGGTGAGTATTGGTTGATCATAACTCATTTTAGAGAACTTCATTAACTTGATGATATTTATAATAAATATGAGAGATAAAATGAAAAACTAGTAGTCTTAAGTATACTGAAGTCCCTGAACAGCAAATAGAAAACTTTTCCTACAAGGTCATAGTGTTGGATTTATGATCTGAGAGTCACTTGTGATTTTCTCAGAAAACAGGTCTTTTAAAGGGGTTTCAAGGTTGTGTCTTTGCTGGGCTTTTTCTTTTAAATTTAAGAGATTAATTCTTTTCTCAAATATTTAGACAGCTCTTCAAATATCACAGGAGCTCCATAACATGAATATAAAGAACAAACAAAATTACCTGGCCTTAGTAGAGACTTATTTTTCAATATTTGTTTCTTTAAAACACTTAAGTATTTTTAATTACTTCATCAGTTTACTGTTCTTCTGTATGTAATACTTTATGACCCCAACAATGATTTTGCTAACACTGTATTTAATAATCTAATAGGATTCTCAAGGGTAAACTCTTTTTTAGCATGTATTTGCCCCAGTTAAAAGCCCTGTGGAGAATTATAAATAGCTGGATTTAAAACAGAAATTCATTGTTATAGTAAGAAAATATCAAGATTACATTTCCAAAGAATATTAAAATATGAATGCATGAATGTAGCTAATTCTTCCTAGTTGTAAATGCTAATACTGTCTTCAAGTAATGTGTGTGTGAGCATAAAATTTTTGCAATTACATGTTAATAAATGCACTGAATATCATAAATATGAAAGCAGTGCTCATAAGTATAAAAATGCTGAGTGAGGCAATGGCAGAGACATGTTAAGAAGTAAGTTTAAGTAAACCTAGAAACAGAAAAGATAAAAGTGGTGAATAAATTCAATATGTGACATTAATAATAATTTTCATGTTAAAAAATATGATTCTACAATGACACCAAGAACAGTAAAACTTGAGAGTTATAGTGCCTAGTTGGCAAGCAGACAATTTTATTGTGAGATGCTGTGTTCTCAGTGATTACGAGCCCTGGTGACTGAGTACTAGAAGCTGTCCTGCTCAATATAAATTACACTTTCATTTTGTGATAGCATTTTTCACAACTCAGATGTCCAGCATAGACTCAAAAAAACTTCAAACCAGAAGATAATTTCTTAGTAGCTGAAAATAAGTTATCTTAGCCTCGTGATCTGAAAGTTCAGGTCTGATTATATCTATAGTTTATATATATATATATATATATATATATATACATACATATATATGTGTGTGTGTGTATATATATATATATATATATATATATATATATATATACATACCTACAGTGAATCATAGAATGCCTTGCTTAGACAATGTTGCTAGAGACCCATTTAAGAGAATGGTCTTAATGGACCACAAAACTAATACTAAGCCTTAGTGTTGCCATCAAGACATCCTTCTAAAGGAGATTCAGGTTTGGATATCTGTTAGTTATATTCATTCTTCTGTGGTATTGAGCTGTGTCTTCAATATCCTTTGTGTTAAGTGTTAACTTTTCTTACTCTCTGTCTTGATGGGCCAGGTTGAGAAGTAAAGAGTGACTGCTTTTGTATACTTAATGTGTCTCATTTCTAAAAGCCCCTCAGCATGTGATTTTATTTTAGTTATAGAAGACTAGACAGAATGGTATCGTCTCCATATCCACTATACAAAGCATTAAAAGAGTATTGCAAATACTTCCTATGAAAGTATGAAATTGTACTTTGCCTGAGTCAAGCCATGCCACAAAACCTCAAGTGTACTTTGCAGGCTTGATGACCTGGTAATACTTCTTACTGGGGCCACCACTGATTAAAAATAAGGGTCGGTAGCACTTGTGTCTCAAGTTCATGAACTATCATTTTAACTGTAGTTCTCATGAAGATAAACATGGTGAATTTTACTTGGTGCCTTTCTAGAATTAATGTAACTTTATTTACTCTTTCACATGGGTAGAAAAAAACTCCTAGGTACCCATCCTTACATGATAAAAAAAAAAAAAACTGTCAAGCATGTTTACTGATTTATTTGCATAGATGTATATATTCGTATATTTAAAAAAATACTCAAAGCATAAGAGAAACTTTTAGACTTTCCTGAAACAAATAGAGAGAAAGTTCAAGTGTATAAGAAGTGAAGAAAGGGAGTCTGGTAGCCACTTTCACATTGTAGGAGAGTGTTTGCCTTTATTATTGTGTGGTTTATGTTAACAGAATCACTTTAGTAGTGAGGAAAATGGATAACTTAAATCCATAAACATCTGTAGCTTTGTTCAAAATTAAAGCAGCATCATGTGTTTATTCAATAAATACAATTCTACAAAAATTTTAAATTACATTTTTTTTTCTGAAATAAATCTATGTCAATCCTCTGGTAAGTCAAGGAATAAGTTTTTAGGGGAATGAGTAATTACCTCTAGATTCAGAGATTGCCCATTGCTGGAGCCTTAGATACTGATAAAAGGGTTGATACTGTTTAATTAGCAGCTAAATATGTTAAGACATATATTAGTAAAGTGGTTTACCTATGACCCCATAGTTAGTTATCGAGGTGATACTAGAATTCTGCTAATTCTAGTATATATGATCACTGTGGTCGCTTGTTGAGTTTTCTTAAATATAAATCGCTGTTCTGAGTTTAAAAGCCTCAGCCATATGTGTGGTAGGAAAAGGGATTTCAATTTGTGGAGTAAATAATGCAAATTATAGTTTAAAGGAAGAGGTCAATGAGTTGTTTTTAAGTATGATGTATACTTTGTCGCAGGCTCTGCTAAAGATGGATTGCCAAGCGTTAGTGGCACGCCTTATCCAAGAGGCTGTTATACTGACCTCAGCTGTTAAGCTTGGAAGAAGCTGGAGGGAACTTGCTGAGAAGTCTGTAGGACTCACTAAGCATCAGATACAGATGTATGAAACTACTTACCGAGGAAAATCTAGAGATGTTTCAGTGGAGGTGAGATCTTTCATATGTTCCATGCAATGGTGACAAACTGTAGCCAAATAGATAAAATGTAATTTAACCTTCTTCGTACCCCTGGATTAATTAAAAGAACACTCAGAGAGACCTATGAAGTGAAGCTATCTGGGTAATCCTGTTGGAAATGTCTGAAATATATGTACCATACTTTTAAAAACTGCATTTATATTCCTCTTGTTAGATTTTGTATTAACATGGCTTTTGATAAAATTAATCGATTAAATTGGGACAGTGATGATACAAGGCTACAAGACTTTAAGGCACAGAGCAGATGTCTTGGAGTCTAGTAATAGTACCAAACAAGTCAACTCACAGAAGATATAATTAATCATATGTGACAACTAATGAATGCTTGATGATGAAAAATAAGAGGGTGAATGATGTAGGGCCGCTGGAAATGACTGACAGAGATGTCAAAAAGCCATTTCATCTCTTTTACAGTTCTATGTATAGTAAGAATTATAATATCATAGCCACAATGAAAGCATTAAATACAAAGACATTCAACACAGCATTATTACATGGATTCTGTTATTCACATAGCATATACATATTTCTTTAGAATGCATAAAAGCAATGTGATCTGATTTTTATCAAATTAAATAAAAATATTTCCTAGTGATGAGTATATGTTAGGTGCCCTGCATCTTTAAGCAAGTTAAAACTTTTTCAAGGTATTTAAGACCAATGTTCTTTGTTTTGAGATGGTGACATTATAAGCACAATCTACATGTTTTGTGTCATTTTGTCATTGAAATTTTTGTAAATCCCTAGGTGTCCTGGAACTCAAAGAGATCCAACTGCCTCTGCCTCTCAAGTGCTGGAATTAAAGACTATTGCCACAATGCCTGGCCATAGAGATGGGTCTTTGCTTTTGAGATTCCTCCTATTATGGAGCAACAGTTCTGCTGGGTGACCAGGTTGGAGCCTTTCCATGTTCAGTCAGTCAAGTCAGTGGACTTCTTCCAAACACAGCAGGTGTCAGCTGAACAGCTGCTGAATCCCTGAGACCCAGCTCACAAGTGAAGAAGTCTAAACCAAATCTCTCCAGGAACAGCTAGGGAGTGGACAAATATGTCTCCGTTATCAGCTACACTTCTTTCCATAAACCTAGAAGGGAATTGAAGTCTATCAATGAACAGACTCTAGAGTGTGAGCATAGTACACGAGACAGACACACATGTTCTCCAAGTCAGTTGAAAGTCAGAAACCTTGAGGGAGAAAAGAGGATTGTGGGAATTGTGCTGTTGTGGTCCGGATAGTTCAGCTGACCAATTAAAAACTGTCTGATTGAAAGCATCTCCCCTTTTGTCTATGATAGGGCCTTGCTTTTAAGAGTTATGTTTAGATTTACTGGAGAGCTGTTTGTGCTGCCAGCTTTCCTAACCATCTAGACTCTCTAATTGTGTTTATTGCTCGTCTTCCCTTATTTCTTGAGGAAGGCTAACACACAGCCTATTTTTCCATTATTTACCTTTACACAGCTCAAATCATGAGTGACTAAGTCTATGTCTGAGGCTGATAAAATCTCAGAAGCATATAGGAAAGCCCCTAGATGTTTTTTAGAGGCAACAGTTCAATTCATTTCCACTATACTGACAGCCAGTATCTGACCCTTGTTACCACTTAGAAAAAACTCAAAGGCATTTTGGTCTGAAGCCATTTCAAATGTCCTATAACAAATTCTACCAATTTGGCCACTTAAAGGGACAATGTATGCTAATTTCCACATCCATTAAAAAAAAAAAAGGGTTTTTTTTGTTGTTTTTTTTGTTTTTTTTTTCTCACTGGAAAAGGAATGATCTTAAACAGGATAGATTTGCAAGTCTGGTAGTTGATTTATAAATCGTTCTAAGTGATGTGCAGTGATAAGGAAAAGGCTTTGGGGTAAAGAAACACCAATTTAGTGTTCCTTTGGTGTGCTGTCTTTGTCTCCTTCAAGTCATTGCTCTGACATATGATCTATGGGGCCTGTGTCCCTGGTACAATTTTTTCTTTTCTTCTGGGACCCAAAAACCTTGGAATCTCTGTAGGTTCCCTCAGGACTCAGCTTGACAACTGTGTCATTATGTTGGTCCCAAATATGCCTTATCATCTTCATCAAACCTCAGGTGATGAAGATAGGTGATACTTAATGTACCTACCCTCTGTATTTTAGTACTTTTGACCATTTAGTATTCTTTTTAAGTCTTTAGAGAATTCTAAGAATGTCACTTTTTGAAAATAAGTGCCTTCTCAATTTATACTTTAAGTTACTGTAACTACTACATTAAGGCAAAACTATGTTTAGAACTAATCATATGCATATAAACAAAATAAACTTTAGAATTTATTTTTTAAGTTTTTAAAAGACTTGTTTATTTTTATTTTATATATATATGATGTTTTGTTTGTATATGTGTCTATGCACCACATGCGTGCAAAACACATCTTAAGGAAAATGTTTCTTTTAGAAAATATGTTTATAGTCTACAACAATATAAGAAATTCCATTTTCCTGTGAAAGTTAATATTAAATTCCTTTTAGTTTTTCTAAATTATCTTTGTAAAAAATACAAGAATAAATGAAATGCTAGAAAATATGGCACAATTTTTAAAGTCTTATTTTGCAGGAAGAGGAGCTGGAGATTTCAAATCTAACATATTCACAGGCCTGGGGCAGATGCTCTGCCAGCTTTATAGAGATCATTGGAAAATGTGGCAATAAATTCTCTTTTGTGGATTCTTCCTCTAACAATAAAGATTAGGCTCCTCCTTTGCTATTTGCTAAAAACCTTTCATATTTGCTAAAAAATGCTAAGGTTCATTTTCCACTTTAAATTACCTCTGCCACATACCTCCCCTCTAGCATAGGCAGGCACCAGCAGGGCTCGTTCCTCTGGCATGGCACAGTGGGCCACTCTGTCTCTCTGGAGACGCAAGGAAACTAAGTTTTTTAATGTCCATGTGTTTTTCATCTCTGAAAATGTAGAAGAGCACAGTCAGCCAGGCATATTGTAATTAATTTTTTGCAGTCCTCTCTTAGTGCATGTTTGTTTCTCTTTTGTATCCTCTAGAAGCAGTCTTTGTTTTCATCTGGAATGCTCAAAGAATTTTATCCTATATGTAGACTGAAAATGAGAATGCAGAATTGTTGTGATTTCTTGCTAGATGAAGTACTTATTATGGTTAGGTTTCCAGAGCCTGTTTTCAAAAGTTAAGCATGGAGGTGGAGACAGAGAGACCTAGTTGGTATGTTCAGCCAATGAGACACTTTCTCAAAAACCAGATGGGATTGGAGAGATGGCTCAAGGTGTTAAGAGTGCTTGCTGTACAAGTGTAAGCTCAGATCTCAGCACTCAAACAAAAGCTGGATATGGCCAGGAAGTTTGTCTGCCCATAATCTCAGAACTGTGAGGTGCAAAGAAAGAAGTATCACTGGGGATTCCTGAGTGGCAATCAAGCTCCAAGTTGAGTGAGAGACTTGTTTTAAGGGAATAAGTTAAAGAGTGTGCATGATATACCCTTTCCCTCCACATCACTATAGACCACACACAAACACACATACACCATACACACATATGCACCCCACACACATACACACACATATACACATACACATACATGCATGCACACCACACCACATACACACACACATACGGACATGTACAAGTACATACACACACATACACTCATATACACACATGCAAACACACATATATACCACACACACACATACCACACAAATGCACCCCCCACACATACACATACACACACATACACTCATATACAACGTATATACACATACAAACACTCATATATATATATATATATATATATATATATATATATATATATATATATATATATATACCACACACAGCACACACACGTATATGCACACACACATATGCACATATGTGCACACACATACACACACACCACAACACACACACACACACAAGTTGATAACCAAGTTTGTTCTCTGACCTTAAGGTATACATTTTCTGTGTACACACACAAACATATTTGGTCAATGAGTTGGTGATTTTCAAATAGCCAATTCCATCAATTTTTTTGTAAGTGAATGAAAGGTTTTATATACAATCCACTCCTCTTTGGTATCTTTCCCAATTGTCTTTTCCTTCAGTGTTTCATTCATATACACAGTTAATAGCCTTTCTGAGTCAATCAGTTCTTACTTAGCCTTGGCTTAGAAACTTCAAAACACAGAGAAGTAAAATAAGACTATATATTTTAAAATATATTGTTCACATTAGTCTGAAATTAATATGAAATGCTAATGTTTAAATAAAACACGTTTTGAAGAAGTTCCACTACTGAGCTACATCTCCATCCAGAAGCACATGATGACATAAGAATAATAGCTATATGTCAGTCATTATGAGAATTTTCTTCACACATCTCATTAATTTTAACAAACAAAAAAACAAGGCATTGGTATTAATCCCTTTCTTATGTGTTCCGAGTATTAATGCATTTATGTAACATCCAGAGTAACATGGTGAGTGACAGAACTAGTTTGGAATGCTTTTTGCTTTACTCATATTCCTAACCACTAATCTAGACAGAAGATAAACCTTTACAGATTTGACTGATTAAGCAAATATCAAAATGACAGGGGAGCCCAGGAGATGTCTCCTAAAACCAAAGTACCTGTAGTATTTCAGTTACTGAGAAGCCCTGAAGTGGATTCTTCAGCAGTAAGGTCTAGAGAGCACGGACAAGAAGTCATGCGGAGGAGAGACATGTGGTATTTCCCTTGCTCGAGTGCAGAGACAAGGCTCTTCAGGTAGAGCTCCTTTGCTTAGCTAGATTCCTGTTCCATTAGTCCCTTCACTACCCCCACAACTTTGGACGAGTTACTTGACTTCTCTGAGATGTTTTTGTTCACTGAGTCATATAGCACTATCTTTTCAGATGTTTAGATGGTCAGATGCAACAGCACATATAAGATATTTGTTGTCATCATGAAACACATAGTATCTATTATTTTGTTGAAGAGGAAGAGTTGGATTTGACAAATCTTTGACCTTGAGTAATTTTCTGAAAAAAATCAGTGATATGACTAAGAAAGAATGTAGGTAAGGAAAAATGTCAGCGGTGATTTCAAGTTCTCTGTGCTGAGAAACTAGCAAGGTGTTAACACATAAGAATAAAAGTGAGAAAAGGTTTTGGCTGATAAGTTTTTTTGTGGGATTAACATTTAATTTTTCTTGGAAAATATCTCTGACCAAAAGTATAAAGTAGGGCCTAGGACTATTAGAATGATCCTGTACACACATACACACACACACACACACACACACACACACACACACACACACACACACACACACAAAATAGAAAAGAAGAAAAGAAAACAAACAAACAACAAAAAAAACCCCACAAACCTCCTATCTTTGTTTATACGGATTCTCTGTTGTCTCCTTACTTATCTGAGCCTCGGTCTGTTGCAGCCTTGCAATTTAAATCTTTATAGTTTTACAGTGAGATATACATTTATTCTTTCTTAAAGGAAAAGTATTCTGGAGAAAGTCACCTACCACTGGAAGAATGTGTAGAATATACTCTCAAACCTTTAGTGTTAGAACTAGAAATGCATATATTTTTTGAGACAGGATCACATAGAGATTGGTCATGAACTCACGATGTGGCTCAAAAGGATCTTGAACTTATGCTGCCCTAGCTTCCTCCTGCAGTAATGGATCCCCATACGTGTTTATGAGATAGTAGAGACTCAGCTTCATGTTTCATAGCCATGCATTCTATCAATTAAACTGAACTCCCTAGGACTGGTTTTAAGTTTTCTTTATCAAGTTTGTTATTAGAGGGAAAGAACTCTGTGATTTTAGAAAAACAGCTAAGCAGTGCTTGTAGAAAACACTTGGTAATAAATTTGTGGTGATCTTTTAGTGAAATGATGCTGGATTTATAAGTTGAGGACCTGAATTCTTGACTGCATATGTGACTGTGACTTTGTTATTAAGCTTCAAACTCAACAGAAATAACCTGTGACCAAGCATCTAATCTGTGAGAGAAAATTTTTACATCTGTTGCTTCATGTGTTTGGTGGTGCTTTTATGACTTCAGTTTATTTGACAGCAGGAAAAGACAAACTCTCAGAGAAAAAACTCTAGCTTATCATTCTGGACTACTCAGTGAAGAGGCTGGAGAGACTGACGTCTACCCTAGCATGTGCGCTGTTAAGTCTTTGCCATCATAGCACCTACAATTTGTTTTAATATCCACGGTATGGAATGTGTTAGAGAAGCTTAGTTTTTTGAAATTTTGATATTTAGATGTTTCTTATTTGTGTGAGAGGCAAGAGTAGCTATTAGGGAGAAGAAGGAAGGGATTACCCTAAATAGGAATTGGGGAGTGTGGCTTGCCCAGCACATCCCTTGCTGGACTAATTTGAGCAGATGACTTGTAAGAAATGGGTTCACAATAATTGTCTGGTTCATGATTAATTCAGAATTCCTAAGTGTTTATTCTTACTGCAAACGAACATAGCTGGATATCTTAAAACCAAGAATTCTCTATTTTAAGAGAATATTATGTCAGATTTTTAACCAAACACTGTATCTCTGTTGAGAAAGTAGGATGCCCAAAAGGAGTTAGACTTTTTTCTCTTCTGAATACAATAGCCACCTGCTTTAAACTTTTATAGCATATTTACTAATCAGAGAAGTATAAGACCTAGCTGGATATTATAAATGATGTGCAGGACATAGAACCCATATAGTTACCATTAGGAAGGCGAATGTGCAACAGTACCTCTGTAGCTAATGGTACTTAAAATAAAAAGCTATTCCTATAATTGTATGAGATGTAAGTAGGTGGATTATTAATCCTCTAATATGGCAAAATGTAATTATCCAAAGGTAATTAAAATCAATTACATTCTTTATGTTATTCCTATATTACAAGTTTAAAAAGATTGACTGGCATGCTCAGTTCTGAATTGGTCCTGATGTTACTGCATTTTGGCATCTAGTGCACTATCTATTGAGTTGTATTGGCTTCTAGGAATAGGCATGCTAAAATTGTAAGCCTTATTGTTCTTGTCTCTATGTCTGTTTCATTTAATGTGGCATCCCATATTTCATCATAATCGCTCTGTTACTTTCACTGTGTTTGCCAATACTGTGAGGGTAAACCAAGAGAAAGACATATTTCTCCTGTACATGTACTGGGACTTTGGAAAATCACTTAACTTAATAGACTACATGCTTTGCTACCTCTCTGTGTATTAAGAGAAGGGAACACATGGATGAAAAAATTAGGAGTACTATGCCTCCACTAGCCTCCTGTTTCCTAATCCAGGATTGGCCCATACTGCCAGGAAGTTAACATTAAAACGTCTAAAGGGCTGGCTCAGTGGGCAAAGACTTTTGACTATAAGCCTGAAAACCAGAATTCTTAACTGAACCTCAGTTTCCATGTAAATGCCAGACGAGCATGGCAGCTGACTGCAACCTTAGCAGTTACAAAGTAGCAAAGGGGAATCTCTGGAGCAAGCTGATTAGCTAGACTAGGTGAATGGGTGAGAAAACTCTTGATATACAGAGTTGGAGCCATTGGTCTCATCCTTTGGCTTCCATACACAATGCATACATACATGCAAATCCCACACATGAACACATATACACAAATGAACACCACATATACATATATACATAAAATAAATAAATCAGAGATCAATAGAGTATGGATGGAGCTGTGCATCAAATATTTGTCTCAGAGATGGAAAGGCTAAGGGAATCTGCTTTATGGTTAAGATTAACTTACAAACCCAAAGTCTCATCAGCACACATCCTTTTGATATTCATATCAGAATAACAGAGTGTCTGCATGTCTTACCTTAGTCATAACATTGAACAGAACTTGGAAAAACATTTTTTAAAATTCGGATTCAATATATGGTAAGAGAATTATGGAGGAGGTCTACGGTAGTAAATTTTATTTAAAATATATTAATATAAGATTAATATTTATTGGAAAACAAATTAACATTTATGATAATAGGCTATAGCTTAGAAGGCAGGAACAAACAAAGCGCTCAAGATCTCAACAGCCCCTCTTAAACAGGGCTGGCCACACCCCCTTCAAAAGCCCGAGACCCTAGATAAGTGTCTTCCGACCTTATCATCTGACACCTAAATCCCACCACAGAGGTCTGGTTAACCTACAACTCATCTTTAGTGTTTAACTTGCTTTGATATGAAAAGAAAATTATTAATTCAGCATGCTATTCCTCCCATCATTTTCAGGGATAAAGACATTATTTTCTTCATAATTTCTTATAAAATGTGAAAATCTTTAGTGAACTTCTTGGGTCTGTATTGCATTTTAATGCAGAATTTCACCCAATTAATACACACAAATTATCTTCTGTATTTTTGTCTTTTATGTATCTTTATCTGGGGAGGCAAGTATAAATAAAATATAAATTCTGAAAATTAAATGTGCACCTATTGAAGAATTTGAATTCAAATATCATACATCTTCTCCATAAAGTACAAAAATGATTGGGCCATTTACTGCACTGAAGAAATCTGACTTTATGGGGAAAAAAAAGCTTAAAATAGAAAAGTTATTTTTAGCACGCCTGGCATTTGTTTACGGAGGAATAACATATTTCTTAAATTTAAGCGTTTATTTCACTGTATGCAGTTTGTAGATGTTGACAAAACTCTGTGCGTCCTCAACTTCATTATTATTTCTTGTAAGTGGGAAGATTCTCAGATAGGCTCGTGCATTAGTTAACTATAGTCCTCAGTTTGTTGGTTCTGGTCAGGAGAAGTTAAAGATTTTTTAAGACAGAGAGCCTTGCTGGATAAAGTTTGTCTTTGGGGGCATATGTCTTGTCTCACAGCTTGTTTCCTCTGCATCCTATGTGAGGTTGACTTATAATCTCTCAGCTTCTCGTTCCAGATGCTGTTGTCATACCTCCTCAACTATTATAATTATCTAGCCCTTTGGGTCCTTAGCTAAAATAAACTCCGTTATCTAGGTTGGTTTGGGCCGCAATTTTTATCACATCCACAGAAAAGCAACTAATACAATGACTGATCTACTTTTCAAAAATGATTTAAGCATCCTTTTGTTTTTATGTTTCTGCCTAAGGAAATTTAGCCTTTCTTTCTGGATGTTTTAGACAGGATCTCTCCCCAGTCCTCGATAATCTTAAATTATCTATCTGGAAGAGTAAGAATGTAAACCACAAATTGTTTTCCTTTATAGAATGTTCACTTTCGTATTTTTCCTTCTTTTAAAAATTCATGCATTTTCTGATGATTATTCCTCTGGTCATATTTCTTTTCTTCCAACACTGAAATTCTGTATGCAATCCATTTTGGGGGTGGCTTTTGTTTCTCTTGTTCACAGTTTGTCCGTCTTTACGCACTTCACACTGACATCTTCAAGGTTATTGGGTGGCAGAATGTCCATATCTTTGCTTGCCCATGTTACACATCTCATTGCACTTAGTGGTTTAGGATGTGAGGGAGGTAACAGAAAATGATTCCCTCTGTAGCATGGTGGTGAAAACTTAATATCTGGCTTTATAAGAGAGAAAACTCCTCAATTATTGATTTTTGCTAATTTCCATGATATAAATACCTCTAACCTGGGTGATTTTAATCTTTTAATTTAATACTAAACACACACACACACACACACCCCACAGCTATGTAGAACTGTGGAACTGACTCCAGACAAGCCACTAGATAGCCTTTGGAGTCAGCTGTGTACCAGATTTTGTTGTTGTTAACATGAATATTATTCTTTACTCTGACTTCACTCTCTCTCTATCCAGTGCTTCTGTATCTTGCTTGTACCTACTATAGTACACTTAATGGAAGTTAAAATTTCCATCCTTCTTGTCTCTTTTTTGACATTTTCCTCCTCACCGTGACATGAATGATGTTCAATCTTTGACTACTTTCAGGTCCATTTGTCCATTATAAGTTCTTATCAGATAGGTCCTATCCATTATCCCACATTCCATAGGACCAAAAAAAAAAAAAAACCCTTCTTTATATTACCCCCATTAAAAGTTTGCATATTTTCTATTGTATACTACTAAAATATATTATGTGCAAACTATAATATGGGTACCTTGGGGTGCTTGTTGAAGAAACGAGATTTGGGAATTAATATACATACTTTATACCTAAAAATTCAAAGCTCAAACTGAACTATCAGATAAGCAATGGAACCAGCATAGGACTCTGGCAGTAAAACCCATGGTTTTTCTTGACAGTACAACACTTCCCATTCAACGTCATGATCACATCTTACCGCAGAAGTGATTCATCAGTTAAAAGTTTTGGCTGTTATTGAAGAATAAAGAATGCTGGGTTTGGCGCCCAGCACGTAACCACTTGTAACTACAGTTTGAGGGAATACAAACCTCTCCCCTGTCCTCTATGGGTGCCAATCACACAGGTGGCCCACATGCATATGTACACATAAAACAATATAAAACCTTTAAATAAGGCCTATGTTTTTCACATTGATTGATTCCAGTAACTTGAGAGGTACTTTTTGTAATTGTTATTAGTTACCAGATCTTGTCTGTTTACCCAGTGTACTAATGCTTGTCCAATTGTCTGCCTGCTCCTAGATCTAACTAAGCACCCTGCTTATCCCTCATTTTATGTCTTACTGAAACAAAAGTTCTTGTAAGAATATGTATTCAGTGAATCTTGACTTAGCAAGCAAAATAATTAGTGTGCAAACATGTATTTATCATATTTATACTGTATATAATAGTATTTTTTTTACTGTCTTGGTTGAAAGCCACCAGTGATTTTGTATATAGCAAATCAGATTTTATACTAAAGAAATATGCAGGCTTCATTTTCCATATTGAAAAAAAAAAGCCTGATGGAAAATACCGTTCATATTTTAGTTTGAATTAGGAAGGTGATCTATGCTCATGTGTTTCCATCCTAACACTCTAATATCATTTCTATTTGTATATGATTTAGACTTCAGGGGCCATCATCTGAATTTTAGAAAATATTCTCCCTTGCATTTCTGATTAATTTAGGTACTCCTAGGAGATTTTTTTGTGCTTTCAGAAGACTCATAGAGATCATACCTCAACAGTCAATCCATGTTTCTCTGAATTGCCAGTACTGGCTGGACTATTCTGTGCTCTCTATAAACTGTCTAATGTGAGGGGGTGATATAGTACTCTGTACAAGTGCAAGGAGGGATGTCGGTTCTAATTTGTGTACTGCCCGAGTACATTTGCTGTCTCCTAAACAGCACAGAGAAGATGATTCGTGTATGAATACATCTCTGGGCTTTTCTGTATTCACTAATTTACCATGCTGCAGCAAGACATGCATGCCATGCAGAGCTTGTCTTCCTGGGAAAGTCAGTGAGAATGGTTTAATTGCCCATGAGTATAAAAGCACTTGTATATGCAGCATCGTAAAGAACTCTGTAATCAACCATTTGAGATCCCCAACAAATACTTACATTCTGTGGTATTTTATGTTAATCTTTTGTGCTATCACATTTTAGTTACTGCTATTAGTTACTGCCCATTGTAAATGTTTCCAAATACATTTCTTTTTCCAGCTCACTCACAGGTGACTTAGATTTGTTTGAAGGGCTGTCAAATATACATAACATTATATTAAACAATGAATGACAAATTGAAAAGTATGTTTGCAACTAGTCTAATATTAGTAACTAGGTAGATTCAATCGATTAAGCTCAGGGCGCGTAAAAATTCACAGATATTAATCTACTTTTATAGTGCGCTTTTGCACCTAAGGACTGGCAGTTGAGATAGGGTCTGTTAGCTATTAGGGTCTATTAAATGTGGTTCAATCTATCTTTCTTGCTGAACTGCTACTAGTAACACTGGTAGTGTGGGTAGTCTTGTTCAACAGAAATCTTCAGAAAAGAGGACATCCCATGGGCCTTATTGCAGTAGCAGAAGATATAATTTCCATATACAGGATTAGTGATAGTAAGGCTAATAGAAAAAACTCTAGGGCAGTGATTCTTACCTTTCCTAATGCTGTGACCCTTTAACACAGTTCCTTGTGCTGTGGTGACCCCCAGCCATAAAATTATTTTTGTTGTTGCTTTATAACTTAATTTTCCTCATTTTTATGAATTTTAATGTAAATATCTGCATTTGTCCAGTGGTCTTTGAGGGGTTGTCATCCACAGGTTGGGGACTGCTGCTCTGAGGTGATATTTGCTTCTGTGTTATATAATTTTGATCATTCCACTTCACTCTCTGTTTTGAAGAGTTAACCTCTGCAATAGAGGTGAGGAATAGATGTTCAGGTCTCCTCAGAAATGCCAACTTGAGCAAATAACATTATATTTCTCTTTGAGCCTTTTATATATAGACTGAAGAAAAGCATCATGATATCACTTAGAGATTCAATTTTCCCCACTTCAATTATAGACATGTGGGCTATAGTGGAAGCAAGTAGAAAAATTAGATTCAATTACATGGAATGTTGATGTTAATAGAGACATCATTTTAAGAAAGCAATTCTGTGCAATATTAAGCTCAAAGTCTGTGCTTTTAATATTTGATAAGTATTAGAATTGCAAATAAATGAATTTGGTGAGCCCAAATAACAAGTGAATACTAAAATTTACATTTCAAATATTCAATTACATTCATGCGTATATGTCGCGTTATTTTCTTAGAATGAATTTATGTTAACCTATGTATATGTCTGTATTCTTCCATTTGTTGTAATTGGTTTGCCTTTGTCTTCATTCCCTCTGAGCTTGTTGCCTTGGTAACCATCACATACTTGCTTGTATGTGAATCTTTCCTTTGACGTACGTTTATCTCTATGGAAACGGTGATGTCATTGGTGTGGGCAGGTGCTCAGGAGAAGCAAAGAAATAGAATGTTGATCTTTCTTTGGGTCATGAAATGTACCATGAATTTAAGTTTTCAAGTTAAAGAATTATGGCTGGTATATTTAATAAAAATAGCCTGAAATGACAGAACCAAGCCATGAAGGTCTGTCTCAGTCAATAGAGCATGGGACTCTTGGGTTCATGCCTCATATTAGGCACCAGATTTTACACAATTTCTATTTAGTATCATAATAAAATCCAGAGCCAGATATTGGGGAAAAGCTGAAATAACAAAGAGACAGAGAACAAACCACAGCCACTTCTAATCCAAAGAACTCAAGACAAACATAGTAGGTCTGTTTTCACAAGTCAGACTGACTACGCATGCAGGCAAAAGGGAAGAATTGCCTTCTCCTGCCTTATATTATTTCCCTGCATAGCTATTTTTCTTCCTTACTCAACATCTCTAGATCTAGGATTAAAGGTGGGTTTCATCACCGTTTGGTTCTGTTCGACCTTTAACTCACAGAGATCCAGAGGATCTCTACCTCCCAAGTGCTGGGGTTAAAGGGTGGGTCACCACTCTCTGACCTTCATAGCTTGGCTCTGTCCTCTGATATTTAGAACTATTTTTACTGAATATACCAGCACATAATTATGCTTTTATTTTGATTTGGTTACCAAGTTACAATTTTCTTTATGTCTAGATTTGCTGTAATAGAAAGAATTAAAAGTGGGAAACCTTTGATATTACATTGTTATAATATGTTGTATCAAAACGCAACACAAATACATATATGTAACAAGCTTTAATCTTAAAATTCAAAGAATTACATATTTATACAAATAGTATTTATTATTGTAAAAAAATATGGTGCTGACAAGATGGCTCAGTAGATAAAGGGGCTTGCCATAGAGCTTGACAGCTGACTTTCATCCCTGGAACTCTCATGGTAGTAGAGAACTTACTCCATCAAGTTATCTTGTAACTTCTACATACATTTATGGCATACACTCCCCCTCTCCCCACACAATGTATATAAATACATAAATAGTAAAATGTAAAATTTAAATTATGCAAGGAGTTTTATATTAACATCAAGGCAATGTACACTAAACAGGGGATGAAGAAAAAAGTGTTCATATTATAACCATTATATTTTGTAAGAAACACTCTAGTTTCAGAAGCACAGGAATATAAGGAATGAGAGTGATCATTTTTCTACTTCAAAAAGTTCACATAATAGGTATTCCATTTTATTTTAAGTCTCTAACATCTAAAGTATCTCTCTGTTTCATCCCTCTCTGTTACTTGTCTGTTATTCACTTCAGTATATTTTCTTTACTTTATAGATGATGTGGAAACCCGCCTATGATTTTCTCTGTGAATGGAGCGCCCAGTATGGAAATAGCTATAGAGATGTGTTACAAGACCTTCAATCAGCTTTGGACAGATTGAAAAACCCTGTCACCAAACGGTGGAGAGACTTAACGGGAACTTTAATACTAGTGAATTCTTTAGAGGTTTTGAGAGCAACTGCGTTCACTGCTTCTCAGGAAATATAGAATGAAGCAAGTTTGTGGAGCCAAGAAAATGGTAAGGGAGAAAGTGGGGGGGGGCAGAGACAGAGAGACAGAGATAGAAACAGAGAGATACAGAGAGTGGGGGGATGAACACATAAAGATGTCTTGCTTTCTTTGTGTTTGGAAAACCATGTTTGACCTTGAGGAAAAAAAGTTTGGAACTCTTACCAAGACTGGATTTTGTAATCAACTTCTTCTTTTTTTAAAATGTTGATCAAAGGCAAATACTAAAATTTTCTGTTGTTGAGAAGGGGAAAAAAAAGCCCTTATCGTTTCAACATTCACTCAACATTCTAAAGTTAAAACAGGTGAGTGTTCAAATAATAACATCAAGCAGATACCTCCATAAACTGGAGGCTTTAATATGGGCGATTATCTCAAGGCAGGGAAATAGAAAGAAAGGCGCTTTGACCATCCAAAGGTCTGGTGTTCTTCAGTAAAGGAGATCCGCATTGCTCCCAACATTCTATGTGCATAAATCAAGGGCAGGAGCAAATCCACAAGGCCAGTATAAAGTATGTTTTCTGCTTTTAAAGAATGATTCAAATTTTTGAAAAATCACACCATATAGCAGAATAGGAAAAAGAATAGGAAATAAAAATGCATACTGAGCAATGGCTTTTCAAATTCTCTTGAATAATTGCTAGAAAATATGACACCAGCAGAAAAACTGTCTTCCAACATAGACGAGGAATTTTCAATAGCTTCCTTCATCATCTTGGAACTATATGTTATCCTATCTAATTTGAAGTTTTCTCCAATGATCAGAATAAAAAATAATTCTTTATCCATCAGGGTATTTAATGCTGAATTATTACAATTACTATCACCAAAACACTTTCAGTCCTAAAATACTAACATCTTGCATGTGTGCTCACATGAAAGCATGTTGTGAGTGTGTGTGTGAGTGTGTGTGAGTGAGTGTGTGTGAGTGTGCATGTGTGAGTGTGCGTGAGTGTGCGTGTGTGTGAGTGGTGTGTGTGTATGAGTGTGTGTGTGAGTGAGTATGAGTGTGCGTGTGTGAGTGTGTGTGAGTGTGTGAGTATGAGTGTGTGTGTGAGTGGTGAGTGTGTGTGAGTGTGAGTGTGTGAGTGTGTGTGTGTGTGTGTGTGTGTGTGAGTGTGTGTGTGTATGAACATATCCCAAAGTGCATTACAAAGCTTGTGGAAGACAAGGTTAATGTGAGACCTTGAGTCAGTATAGATTTTATTGATTGGGAGAGTTGACCAAAGTAGTTTCTGTCTAGTAATCACATGGCTGCTGATGCTCATGTGCTTGGACCTCCTTTATTTACTGCATTTCTCTTAAGGGAGAGTCAATCTAATTATAGGCACACAGATTCTTGAAATGTAAGACAATAATGAGAAAGAATGCATGATTCTTGTCTTCAGTGCCATCGATGACAGGGATGACACCATTAAATGTAAAATGGCATCTACAATGACAGCAGCAGTGGAGAGACTGTGGCGCTGAAATTCGGGCTAGCATGTGAATGGAGAAGAGAGCAGATTCAGCAAGACTGAAGAATGAATGGCCAAGCATGGCACCTGATGTTGGCAGGGTGGAGGGATAGGAACTAGAAATCACTGGATCCTTCTCACGTAGCCAGCTCAGGGTTCAAGGGGACAGAGGGACAGGGTTTTCACTGAAAGGACAAGAGTGAGGGTACAGGGGGAAAAGGCTACATTCAGGACACTAAAATCTTTAGGACTTAGGAAGAAATGAAACACATCAAAGGTAATTTGGATAAACTGAAAAAAAAAAGTTTTGTTTGTGGGTTTCTGAATAAAACATGTCCATTTGCCTAAAAACTAAAAGCACAATCATTTTAGAGCTTTAAATACTCTCACCCTAAGGTATTTAATATTCTAGCAAAGGTAATTTGAATTAATATTTAGAACAATCTTAAAGGCTTTCCCTGCTTATTTGATCATAACAGTCTGTCCAAGGGCATGTTCAAGGTCAGAGTTTATTTTTGTTGAAAATAAACTTAAAGGGACAAAAGAAAGAGAAAATCAGCCAATTTGTTAGCACGGGGCACAAGGACTTGAAGTGGTGACTTTACTTCCTTTAGAACATCGTTGTCTTCTCTTTACTGGGTCAGCAAACTTGAGAATTTGGGGTCTGATGCAAGGATCTGATTACTGGGTTTTTACAGGCAGCAAGTTCCACGAAGACAGACAGCTTGTTAGCTGATCAGTGTAGCAAGGTTAAAGATGATGTGAGCTTCTTGTAGGACTTAGGACACTGGGAGCAGGGGCTGTCTCTGACTCTTTTGCTGGCTTTTGAGAACTTACTCCTCAAACTGGGTTGCCTTCCATCTTCAACACAAAGGGAGGTGCTTAGTCTTAAGGCAACTTGATATGCCACATTTTGTTTCTATCCCTGGGAGGCCTGCTGGTTTCTAAATAGAAACAGAGGAGGAGTGGATGGATTGGGAGCAGAGGGGTTGTGTGCTGGGAGGTGACTGGGAGGGGAGGAGAGTAGGGAAATCTCAGTTCAGCTGTAAAATAAATAAATATTAAAAAACAAAGCAAAACACTTTAGGTTTGTACCTTGCTATGCTTTGAGACTGTAGTTGGGAATATTAAGCAGAGTCTTAAAAAATGAAAACCATCTTGGTAATTTAAGGATGGAACAGTGGTTTAAATATTAACATGCACAGAAAACCAATGATCACTTACATTCTTCCAGGGGAATTTTAAATTCATGTCCAATCTGTCCTTTTAAATTTGTTTTTATATATTTTTATAACCTGTTCCTACTTTTCTGTATTTTATAATTTCCTTGCTGTGATGAATTTTCCTAATCAGAATAGATTAATTTGGTCATCACAAATTGCCTTTCCTACTTGGCAGGAAGTCAGGAGAATTAATAAGACTCTAACAGCCTCTCTTTGACATCACTAAAGTATCAAAAGCAATTAATCTAAAACTTCTCTAAGCACTGAATAAATGGAAAGAGATTAGCTAGTCCTTTCCATTCCTTGGGCTTTTGATTTAATAGCACACAAATTAGCATGGGGGTCTAGATCAGTACATAGCTCAGAATGTAACAATTGTCCTTTGTAATTTCCAGATTCTTGACTTTATACTTCAGAGGGCTTCACATGAGTCCACTAGGGTATTCTTTCAACAATGTGTCACTAACTATATCAATCACAGAACTATCACACTTTTATGTTATGTAGCTGTAAGTGTGTACTTGTAAATGGCTAAGAATGTAGAATAATAAATCTATGGATGACACTGAACTGGGGAAGTAGTAGAAAGGTTTGAATATGTGACATGAGTTTCTGTGGTGCTTTGAATAAGGATGGCTCCCATAGACTCCTGTGGTTGAATGCTTGGCCCATAGGGAGTGATACTATTAGGAGGTGTGGCCTTGTTGGAGTAGGTGTGACCTTGTTGGAGTAGGCGTGGCCTTGTTGTAGGAAGTGTATTACCATGGGGGCAGACTTTGAGATTTTTTTTTCTTCATTAATTTTTTTCCAGACTCACCACTGCTCCTCCTCCAGCCCCTCTCCCAATCCTCTCCCAGCCTCTTCCCACCCCACTCCCCTATCCACTCCCAGAGAGGGGAAGAAATCACAAGGTAGGTCAATCCAATCAAGCGTATCCAACTGAGGTAGGACCAAATCCCTCTGCCAAGTATCAAGGCTGAGAAAGGTGTTCCCTCGCAGGGTACAGGCTCCAATAAGCCAGTTCATTCACCAGGCATGAACTCTGGTCCAAGTGCAAGAGGCTTCACACACTGCCCGTACCTTTTGACTGTCGTCCACATTCGGAGGGTCCAGATCTATTCCATGAAGGTTTGCCAGCTATCGTTTCAAAGTCTGTGAGCTCCCAACAGCACAGGACAGCCTACTCCTTGGGTCTCCCCATCATGATCCAGATACTTACCTCTGCTCATATAATCTCTCCTTCCTCTCTTCTGCTGGACCAGTGGCTTGACCTGGTGTATGGCTCTGGATTTCTGCATCTGCCTCCATCAGCTGCTAGATGAAGGTTCTATAATGGCAAGTAGGGTGGCCATTTATATGATAATAGAGAAAGGCTGATTTAGGCACCCTCTCCACTATTGTTTACAGTCTTAACTGGGATGATCTTGTGGGTTCTTGGGTGTTTCCTAGCACCAAGTTTCTCTCTAATCCCAAAATGGGCTCCCTCTATCAAGACATCCACTTCTTTGCGATCTCTCTCTGTTGCTCCCCCAGCTCAAACATCCCATTCTCTCATGTTCTCTTGTTACCTCCTCTTGCTCTCTGCCCCATATTATCCCAATTTATTCAGAAGACCTTCTCTAGTTCCCCTTCCCAGGTAAATCTATGGATATCTCTCTTAATTTCCTCCTGTTACTTGGCTTCTGGGAGGGGGTGTGGATTGTAGCCTGGTCATCCTTTGCTTTATGTCCAAAATCCACTTCTGAGTGAGCACATACCATGTCTATCTTTCTGGGTCTGTGTTACCTCACTCAGGATGATACTCTCCAGATTCATCCATTTGCCTGCAAATTTCAGGATGTCATTTTTTTTTATTTTTTTTTTACTGCTGCATAGTACGCCATCATGTAAATGTATCACAATTTTTAAAACTATTCTTCAGTAGAGGGGCATCTAGGTAGCATAGCAGAGTTGTCTAAGGCTTTTGGCTTTGAGGTCTTATATGTTCAAGCTAAGCCCAGTGTGGCACACATTCTCTTGCTGCCTGCAGATCACATGTAGAAATCTCAGTTCCTTCTCTACCACCATGTCTGCCTGCACACTGCCATATTTCTACCACAATGACAATGGATTAAAACTCTGAAACTCTAAGCCAGTCCCAATTAATTTTTTTTTTAATGGGAATTGCCATGGTAAACAGCAATAAAAACCTAACTAAGCTTCCAAACTTGAACTTTTAGGCCATACTGCTGTACATAAAATATTTGGTCACATCTTATACCTAAAGAATATTTGGGTCAGTACAAGTTTTTTTAAATTAAAATGGATTTTCTACTGTTTATACAAACCCAATTAGGTTCTCTTCTTGTCTAAATGTTGCCACTGTATGAGATATTGGGAAATGACAAATAAATATATAACACAAAGACAACACATTATTATTGTGTGGGAGAATACAAAGATAGTTTTTGGAATAGAATAACATCTCAAAGTCTGTTTTCTTCATATACATCGTGGCTAAGGCAGCTTATAAAAGAAAACATTTAATTGGAGGCTTCTTACAGTTTCAAGTGGTTAGTTCATGACCCTCGTGGTAGGGAGCATGGTGGCAGGCAGGCAGGCATAATACCAAAGAAAAGGTAGCTAAGAACTCACATTCTGATCAACAGAAAAGAGACATCTAGAAAATGAGAGTGAGCCCAATGTGTGGGCTTTTGAAACCCCAAAACTCAACTCCCAGTGATACACTTCTTCCAATAAGCCACACCTCCTAATACTTCCTAAGTAGCTCATCAGCTAAAACCAAACATTTAAATGTATGAGACAAATCTTATTGGAATTATTACGCTCTACACCCAGGCCCCCATAGACCTGAAGCTACATCATCATGAAAACTGCATTCAATATAACTTCAAACATTTCTATTCTTCCCAGTCTCAACACTACTTAAAAGTCCACAGTCTTCTCTGATATTCAAGACCATCTTATTTGTAATCACCTATAAGGTCAAAATTAAATTATATATTCCCAGCATACAATAATACAGAATATGCATTATCATTCCAAAGGGAAGGAAAGATGGCGTAGTGAGGAAGTATTAAGCTAAAACTAGGCTGAAAACCAGTAGGGCCAACTCTAAATCCTACAATTTCATGACTAATGATAATAATCAGTTTATTAGATGTTTCTTTTCTTTCAGCTTTACCAACCACAGCACACTTCTCTCTCTTGGGTTGATTCAACTTCTTGCATGCAACTTTTCTTGGCAGATGTCCCACAGCTCTAGCATCTGCAACCTCTTATGGTCTCCAACTTAATCCAGGCTTCACTTTCACAGCTTCACTCAGTGGCCTTTCAGGGCCCCCATGAAGCGACTCCTCTGTCTCACTTCTGGTCTCAGCAGTTTTTCTTAGTCTTGGAGAAAGATTCCACAACACTTTTAAACCTATATCTATCTTGACAAAGCCAGAGACACTGGCTCCTGCTGCCTAATTATGCTGCCCGCTGGGTTTGGAACCTGGCCCCTTGATGACTTACATTTACATGAACTTTGACTTATTAATAGTTTTCTTTGTTGAATAAGTTTTTCTTGCCACAACTTAGAAATTTAGCTGGATGCTGTCTAGCCCTGAGGGTACCACTCCTTTTATTCTATTTAGTATCAGGCTTTTCTTAAAACATCTTCTCTCTTTGAACATAGGACACAGCTCCAACATTGCATTTACTGATACCCTTTGTATCCTCAACCTGTACATTTTGCATTTCTTTTAGCCCTACTTGTTATTTTTCATTGTGGATCTTATGAATGTATTCTGCATAAAAATGATTACATAAAAGTAATCACTAATAACTGTATAACAAAGTCAATACAAAGTTATCTTGAAATTTTCTCTGCCAGTCCAAAAGTCTGCAGTTTAGCATCTGACAGATTTTTTTTTTTTTTTTTTTTTTGGACAAGGACGTTGGTCAGACACATTCTCTGCCAAAATATTACAAAACTGGCCTCTAATAATTTTCCCCTTGAAAACTACATAATTGGTATAAAGAGATTACTTCAAAGCTATCTATCTTGAATAATATGAATCTAGTGCCTAAATATTCTTAGCTAAGATATTAGATGATCATAACTTTAACTATCTAGTCTTCAATCCCATCAAAGACCTGAGAAGGAAAATACATTACCTGGGTAAGCTGGAAGTACAAGCAAGCAACTTCTGAAATGTAGTAAGAGGAGACAGCAACAGCAAGCTATCTGGACAATCACCACAGCTTATCTACAATGTTGGAGCATCCAATTCTTTGGCTACAGGCCTAGGATATCTAACAGATCTTTTTAGAAGCAGGGTATTTTGAGAAACCATCTTATCCTGTTTTGGCAGGTTTCAGCAGTCTTTTTCATTCTGCTCATCCAGATTGAACATTGTGCTTACTGTTAGCAGCTGAGGCAAGGCCAGTTCTTTGCCCAGTAGGCTATTATCCACCAAGGAAGACAAACTCCATGTGGAGTGTCTTAGATGCCCAACATTTTTTTTTTTTTCGGTAAAGAAAGGGTACTGCTAGGAGCAATCACGTCTCTCACAGCAGAATTCTGAATAACAAACATTCATATATCTTATTTTCTAGGTTTATAAAGTGTTTGAAGACTAACTATCCACCTGACTTATTCTACTATATATCTAGAAGACTTAATTAGCACTACTATTATATGACAAATATAGATGATTATGACTTGTAATTCTTATACATAATTTAAAGCCTAAGGTTTATATTATAAAGGTAGACTTCTATAAACAGACATATAGTTTTGGGACAGTGACTTCAAGCATGAATCATACAAAACATTTCAAGCAGAGATAGAAATGTATAGTTCAAAATGACAACAGAATCCTTAATGTGTATCAATATACAAAATATCTTAAACAGAGGTAGAAGCATGTGCACAATCTGATAGATACAGAATTAAATTTGTATCAATATACAAATTATTTAAAACAAACACATAAAATAATTTAAGATTTGTATCAATATACAAGAATCCATACCAGTGCAAATCGTCTATGGCTAATAGTTAGCTAAATTTGTTTACAGGTGGAAATAATAATCTACCTATATCTGTCCTATCTACTCCCTCTTTTTTCTTCTTCAAAGAGCATTCCTGAGCCTAATTTTATTGTTCCACCCTAAACAAAAATATAACTTATAACCACCATAACAGAATGATAATTATTCATAACCCCTTAGGAGAAGGAGCATCATTTTTCTTAGAATTGCTTCTTGCTGTCAGAGGGTGACGGCATCTCTGTGGGGTCCTGAGAAAAATAAATCTGGTTAAATCTCAAAGGACTGACTGTAACATCTGTACATAGCCAGCCAGGCTCGGACTACTGGGTAGGGCTATCTGAAGTTCTGACTACAGGTTTAATATAATGGATAATTATATTATCCATCCAAGCCATCTTGCAACTGTCCTGAGCAGCAGAACCAATCATTGAGTAAGATACACCAACTTATAAGAAATAGCATCATGAACCAAATGGAATTGTGGTGTGGTCTCATCTTATTTCTGGATGCTTTAAAGATTGCTGTTAGGATAATTTGTTGTTTGCTGTGAAAACTTAGATATTATTTATTTCAACATGGAAAATTTAAATTTTTAGAGAAAATTTTATAGAAAGAAAAGTTTCAAAGGTCAAGGATAAGTACAGAGAGAAAAGAATTAGAAATAAAATTATAACAGTGGTTCCTATATATTGGCTGTCTTCTGTCCCACACTAGGTGACTTTTCTGATATGAAACAGAATCTTTAAATTTTTTATTTTATTAACATGCTTAGATTTAGAGAAGGAGAAAGGGAAAAGCCAGTTTCTCCAACTGCAAATCCAGCCTGAATTGTAATTGAATTGGGAACACAATTTTTTAAAAGGTAAAGAGATGTAGATACTACACAGTGTGATTTTACACTGTGTAGTATATATTGTTACTAGTCGGCCTGATATTTCCTTGCTTGTGAACTTTTCAGGACTGATTTCCTTTCACCTTTAGATATCTATCTGTTCAATGTCTTTTTAACTTCTTGAAGATGGTTATTTCTATCATTCTGTAAAGACAAAAACAAAACCTTGCCCTAATCTTTGTTGAGTGAGTTTTCCTTACCATTTATAAAATTGTCAAATCTGTGGATGAGCCATTATTTCCCCTTTTCAAGAGATATCTCCTTTTTAAACTAAATTTTTATTAATTTTGTTGGTACCCATAGTTTTTTTTTTTTTTTCATCTTCTGTGGGAACAAAAGAAAAACTCTTTTCCCAGCGAAGCGCATATCACGGCTGCCATTCTGAGGTCAGTATATCCTTGAAGTAAACAGATTGGTTTAGCTCAGACGTTTTTTCTGTTAGCCAATGTCTCTTCACATCTGTTGTTCCTTTCTCATCAGCATTAAGAAAACTCAAGATTATCAAGATATTAAGCAATTTATCTCTGGGTGGTTTTGTTCCTTCTTTCTGTTTATAAAGCATCTTTTTCAAGGTGTGGTTAGATCTTTCAACAACTGCATGTCTTATAGGATTGTGTGGCATACCTTTAATATGCTTCATATTATATTCAAAAAAGCTTTCTTTTTTAGAAAACATGTACTAGAGCATTGTCAGTCTTAATTTGTCCAGGTATGCACATAGTGGCCAGGAATTCCAAAAGGTATATAATTACAGAAAAAGCCCTTTCACAGCTTAGAGCAGGTTGCACACTGACATTCTGAATAAATATCAATGGTGTGGTGTACTTACTTTAATTTTCCAAATTCTGTAAATTGAAACACATCCATCTGCCAAATTTCATTTCTTTGCATACTTTTAGGATTGCTTCCTGCAAGTAGTGGTATTTGGTTATAAAAGGATCAAAAAGGGTATTTCCTTGCAATTTCCATGGCTTGGTGCCAAGTAGATTAAAAAGTCCCCTTTTAATCCTTTGCTAATAACATGGTGTTTATTGTGAAATTCTGAGGCATCTAACATATTTTCTATTAGTAGCCAATCAATCTCATCATTACCTTATGCTAGATCTGATAGACCTGTGTGAGATCTGATGTGTGTTATATATCTGGAGTGATTTCTATTTCTGACAATTTCATGTATAAATAATTAACATAAGAAATATAAATAGTTAATTCTATTTTGTCAGGAATAAAGATAGAAATTTCAATATGTAAAACAACTCTTTCTGCATACTGAGAGTCAGTTACTATGTTAAGAGTTTCTGTAAAGTCCATTAATATCATAACAATGTATAATTCTGACTTCTGGGCATAATTATAAGGCCATTAAGCCACCTTGCTTAAAAATTCTGATGTGTAACCTGCTTTTCCTGATTTTTTTGCATCAGTATAAAAGTGGGGGCTCCAGAAATTGGGACCCCATACATCATGAGGAAGAATCCAGTTTCCTTTATAAATTAAATTCTCTAGCTTTTGGGATACCTTTATTAATCTCTCAAAAAAAAATTACTGTAAGCTCTTTGTCAGGTTTCATTGTCTGCCCATAACTGATCAATTTCTTTATTAGTTAAAGTTAAAGGTAAAACAATTTCTGCAGAGTTTTTCCTGTCAACTGACAAAGTCTTAATTTTTCTATAAAAATCAAAATCTTTTCTAAATGTTTTTAATTCTTTACTCAGCCTATGTGTCAGAAATATCCATTCTAATATAATACTTTCCTTTTGCATTATAACTTTTGTAGGAGAATGTTTAGAAAATGTTTAGTTAAAATAACTAGAATGCAATCAAGGTCTGGATCACATGATCCACATGTACATCTTGTAATTTCTTTTCCACCAAAGCCAATTTTCTCTCAGCTTCATCAGAAATTTCTCTTGGACTATTTAAATTCTTGTACCATCTAAAGTTTTGAATAAATTAACTAGTTTATGATATTTTTATTGCAATAATGAACATATATGAGAAATTTTCCTAGTAGCTTTGGAAATAACGGTTAAGAGTTTACAATCTATTTATCCCAAGTTTTGCAGTTCTATTTTATATCCTAAATGATTAATAGAATCTCTTCTTTGTATTTTTTTCAGGAGGAATTTGTAATCTCCAAGCAGGCAAAATTTTCTTCACTTCTTCAAACATTCTTTCTAATGTATCTATGTAGTGGGATTTGTCCCTCCTGCTGGTTTAATAAAAAAGCTGATTGACCAAAAGGCAGACAAGAAGTTTGGGCAAGGTTCCAAGACTTAAAAAAAAAAAAAGCAAAAAAACAAAACAAAACAAAAAAACCTCTAAAAACAAAATTGACCCCCCCCAAAAAACACCAAGAAAGATGCCAGCAGACACACACACACACACACACACACACACATGAACAACGATACTACTCTAAAAAAAAAATTCCAAGCAACATATGTGGTAGGAGGTTTCTGGCTTGGATTTTCGGGCCTAGCCTCAAGGTTTAGGCCTGCCAACCCACTGACCCGCAGAGACACACAGATGCTTGCAATAGTTTTAGGCTGATCAGCCTAAGGCCCAGGCATATAACTTCCTAATTCTTTACCCTTAATCTATCCCATGACTCTTATCCTATTCAGCCATGCAACTCAGTACCTTTTCTCAGAACAGCATAGTTGTCCTCTGCTTCTTCTGGCTTCTCTATGGCATTCTGCTTTGTTCTTCCTGTTCTCAGAGTTTTCTTAGTCTGGTAGCCCCGCCCACACTTCCTGTCTGTGTTTGACCAATCAGCTCTTTTTATTAAACTCATAGGTGGGGACAATTATTTACAATGGAACAACATAATCTCCCTACAAACATAAACAAATTAATAAAAATAAGTTAAAATTCAAAAGCTAAGAATAAGCCTGAGCCATAGGTCAAACAATTTATAATTAATATAAGTAATATAAGTGTTTCCGTGGGAATGATGGTCTACAAGTTTAAACCACAGGCCAAACAAACCAAAACTATTATTACAAATGATGCCCAACATAAAATACATACATTGACATAAAGCCTAAAAACCTTTAAAAAATTCTAAAACACAAAAAAAACCAAATAAAAGTTTCAAATTATATCTATAATATGTCATAATATCAAAATAACATAACATACAAACTTAAATTACAAAGAAACAAACTTACAACACCCTAAACTACAACATAAATTCACACAATCTCATTGAAAACTCAGTACAAACATAAACTATTTATAACAAATTTAAAATTTCTATTAATACAAACAAAAAACAAAATCAAAAACAACTTTTAATAACATTTTATAAAAACACCAATGTTTAATAACAATAAAAAACACAACTCTTTTTTAAAAAAAACTTTCTAACTCATCTTTATCAACAAAAAACTATGTAATTCTTTATAAAGCCCTACTATCAAATACTTAAGTCAAATTCATAAGCAACAATACTCTACTTAATAACAATACAGACCCTAAATTCTCCAAAGTTATAGCTCCATAATATTTAATACTACCTCTAAAAATTAAAAAATAATTGTAACTCCATACATCCACAATATTAAAAAACAACTAAAACATAATCTCTAATCAAAACAATACAGTCTAACATTTTAAAAACTCCTCTAATTAAAAAAATAACTAAAATGCACTCTAAAGCAAATTCAAATTTAAATCCCTCTAAATAAATTATATAAAAATACATAAACTAAAAAATAAATCCTTAAAAAATAAAATAATAAAAATATAAACCATATGAAAATAAAAAATACACAAGAAATCGAAACTATATTTATTATTATATTTTCTTTTAATTTTGAACTATTAATAAACTAACTATAAAACATTTAATCATAAAAACTACTAGGTTAAACAAACATATATATTTTTTAAAAGTATCTTACCTTAAAATTTAAGTCTAAAAATACTTTACTTTAAAATTTCTACTTTTCTTTTCACAAAAAATTAAAACCTATTACACAAAAGGGGGAGATGTAGTGAGATTCAGGCATTATTGAGGAAGACCTAAAGACATAACTTTAAAGTCTCAAGATCCTAAATAAAACATAACAAGACCTATTTAAAACCCCACAACATATTACCCTCCCTTCTTATTTTTCCTGTGTTCTCAAAAGAAAACAAAAGTCTGACTCTGTTGCATGGTATAAGATAATTCCACTCTCCAAAAATTATCTAAACATTCAATTTATATAAATAAATATTTATATAATGCTTTAATAAATATTAAACTTTATATAATCAATTTCAATTAAGTAATTCTACAATATACCTATATTTGAGTCTGCCATGATGGTATCGTCCATGTAATGGTAAATTATAGATTGTTGGAATTGCATGCATCTAATGGCCCTTGTACAAAATATTTGCACAAGTTGGGGCTGTTTAACATTCCTTGTGGGAGACCTCTCCATTGATATCTCTTTACAGGCTGAAATCATAGGTAGGCACTGTAAAGGCAAACTTTTCCTTGTCCCGTCCTTATAGAGGTATGGTAAAAACAAACAAACAAAATATAGTCTTTTAAGTAAATAGCTATAGTAGACCATCCTTTAAGTAACAGGGAAGACAAAAAAATTCCAGATAGGAAAGAGCCCATTGGCCGAATCACCTTATTTACTGCTTTTATATCTATCACCATTCTCTACTTTTCAGATTTCTTTTTGACAGCAAGTACTGAAGAGTTCCAAGGACTGGATGATTCTTCAGTATGCAGAGTATTTAACTGCTCCTGTACCAGCTGTTCTAAGGTCTACAATTTCTCTTTTGTTAGAAGTAATTGCTGAACCCACATAGGCTTATCAGTCAACCATTTAAAAGGTAGCACTGTGTGTGTCTTTCCAGAGTTAGCAGCTATTATGCTTTGTTTTTTGTACAACCTAAATGGCTGGTGACTGTTTTTTATAATACCTTAAAATATTTTTCTCAGAAACATAATTGTGTTATGGTTTATATCTGAGCCTAGAGAAATGTAATCTGGGTTTTCCATTGTGCTAGAAGATCACGACCCCATAGATTCACTGCTATGTTAGCCACATATGGTTTGAGCCTTCCTCTCTGTCCTTCTGGTCCTATGCATTCAATCCATTTTACACTTTGTTTATCTGACATGTGGTTTCAATCTCTAGAAATTTAACAAATACCGTTTAGAGACCATTTCAGATGACATGAATGTGGGGTTATGATCAAAACATCTGCCCCTGTGTCGACTAAGCCTTGGATCAAACTATTTTCTATT
Organism: Phyllotis vaccarum; assembly: GCA_033318265.1. Lineage (NCBI taxonomy): Eukaryota > Metazoa > Chordata > Mammalia > Rodentia > Cricetidae > Phyllotis > Phyllotis vaccarum. Next base: position 77,979,668 of record JARWLC010000016.1, on the reverse strand, counting down.
CATGTTCTTATTTTGGCCTTTGTTTATTTATGGAATTCTGCCAGAATATTTGTTTTGTGGATTTTCTTGATTATTTTGATTCCTCTTTTAAAGATGTTCTGTTTTCAATGCCGTATTTTTTTACATTAGGCACTGGATTGTCTAGTTATCCTGAGGAAGTTGTTTCCCCATTGTGACTGGATATGATTAAACCATCTTTGATTTTGAGACCTGTGTTTGGTGGCCTCCTTTGAGAGGCTCCAAGAGGCATTTTTTTGATGGTAAAGTGCTTCAGGGACCTTCTGTTTGGTCATTCCTAGGAAAGACATTAGTTTTAGGAGTGCTCTGTGTACAATTCCTTTTTATATGGCCTGGCTTATCACAGTTAAGGTATTTGATACCTTAATTTCTTATCCTAACATTAGAAATGGTTTGACCTGCCCAAGTATCTTCATCATAGTTGAGAGACTCAGCATAAATTGCATATTGAATCCATTTCTCTGGGGACATGGATCTAATATTTAGCATATAAGCATCCTTTTTACATTTCAAATTAGCATGGTCAAAAGCCAAAGAGAAAATTAGTTGCTTTCAAACGTATGGATCTGATACTGCTATATATATTGCCTTGGTTAATCTCTGCAGAAAGTCAGGATAAGGTTCTCTTAAACCTTTCCTGACTTTAGTATACTATTCAATTTCTTTTCCTGGATCTAGAATCTTCTCCCAAGCATTCAAAGCAACAGTATGACATAGAACTAATGAATGTTCATCAAAAGTAGTCTGAACATTTATATCAGAAAATTGGCCTTCACCAAGAATTTGATCTTGGGAAACATTAAAGCCTCTAATATTTCTTTGTACAATGGCTTTAGCCTCTTTTCTCCATTATAAATGTTGTCTATAGTCTAATACAGCTGCTGTTAGCTGCATTTAATCATTAGGTGTAAATCTACATTTTGAGACCATAAATTTAATATTTGCTTCTCATGTGTATAACAAATTTCATGAAGCAAAATAGCTTTCTTGATGTCCTTTGCATCTCTCATGTGTATAGGTTCCCAATTATATTCTACTAATCCTGGAGATTCATATGCATTCTTTTTCTGAATGGTAACTGGATCAACCATAAGAGGGGAGAAAGAAATACCATTATGTTCAGGCTTTAGATAAAGCATCCCAGTCTCCATAGGATATCAGTGATGGTTGTCTTCAACTGTTCTGAGTTGATAATACCTTTACTTCCTTTTCAGTTACAGCAAAATGATCCTCCCATTGTTAAAATTTAGAAACCACAGATTTCCCTAGGGTCTGATTCTCTTGAACAGCCAATCTTGCTAATAATTCCATGGAACTAATATGTTTCCTATTCTCATTTGTGCAGAAATACACTTCTCCTGTCCAGACCTAATATTGTGTCCAAGGAGGAAGAGCCATCCGAAAGTTTATTGTAACCGATTTTCACAAAATTAACTTTGCATGCCAATTTGTCATTGGCAAATTGCATATTACACATTTTGAAAAAGCAATTTATCATTCTCAGACTTTAAGTCTTCCATCAGTCTAATTAATGTTTTATATTTAATATAGGAATTGGAACATTTTTTGAGATATAAAATGTAGAATCAAACCAAGAAGTGACATGACTATGAACATGAAATTCTCAAAAATATAATTATGCAAGATGTCCTTGACTATAGCAGTAAAAAATATTCTAAAATCTTGGGTAGTTGTATTGTCTACAATTTTTAAAGAAATTATTATTATTAAGATTACATATTATATATTAAGAATTATTATTACCTCAGACTGGATGTAATAGCAATGTGAGGCCAGCAGATGTCACAGGCATTGCTCCAATTAGTCAGGGTGCATTGACTCAGACTTTCAGGTTGGCTTGCCATGAATACAGTCTAACAAAAGGCAAACTCTCACCAAATCAGAACAGATTACTATAAGCACAGACAAGCACAGTGAACAATACACTAGCAGGCTTTGTGGCTTGAGTTAGTCATGGGAAGGGCTGCTGAGTTTGGTGAGAGTTCAAAGAGACAAACTGTGAAATTCGTAGCCTGCTCCATTGGACAGAAAATACCCCCCTTTAAAAAGAAGCTGTGGATTTTAATCTGCTGTGGAACCTATAGGCTCTTAGACCAAAGCTGCTCAGGACTATGAGAGCAGCCCATGGCCTCTGCCAACAGCCATCGAGCAGTTGAAAAGGCAGCTTACTAGCAAACCACGGTGGCTGTCCTTGGCCGATCTGCAAAGGGTACTGGCAAAGCTTCCTTGCTAACTGCCTTTTGCCAGGTAAGGCTTGAAGCCATGTTGAGCACCAGGTAAAGTAGGAATTAATTACTAGAAACTGATTATATAAAAAGATTAATATTTATTGGGGGGGGTTATATGAAACACTCACTGATATAAAGATTGAATCATAGGGCAATTCCTGAAAAGCTGAACTGGTCCATAAGGCACTGGTAGTGATGGTTCAGATCCTCTCTCCAAGAGCATGAGGGAACAAGAAAAAAAGAAAGCATGTACTAGGTCTTAGTCTGGCCTGGCCACCCCCCATACATGGGTCTTCAAGACCTAAAAGCCACACCTCAAGGTCAAGGTAAATAGTGCCTGATTCCCTCTACAAAATTTATAGGAAAACACTCATTAATACAAGGAATTGAACAGTTGGGTGATTCTTAGAAAACTGGACTGGTCCATGCAGCAGAAGCAGGTCTGATCCTTCCTCCAAGAGCACAAGAGAGCAAACAGGAAGAGAGCCAGCATGCACCCAGCATTAAACTGGCCATGCCCAGTGCACAGAGGGGGTGGGACCTCAAGGTCCAAATGCCATACCTCTAGGTCAAGGTGATATTGTCTGCTTTCTACTACAGTCCATTCAGGTAGTCATGGAACTGAAGCAGTAGTAAATTAATATCTCACATCCTAAACCACAGGGAACAGGTAAAGAGAAAGAGCAAGAATGGGCATATCTTAGGCTTTTGAAGCCTCAAAGCTTACATCCCCAAATGACACAACTCCTCCAACAAGACCACACCTCTTAATGCTTCCAAGTAGGAACCAAGGACTCAAATATATGAACTCATGAGAGTCATTCCCACCCAAATCATGACAACTACACACTAGTTTCTGGACCCTGATTGATATTCCACATGAAGTAGAAAATCTGAAGATTTAAAGCTAACATCCTTAAATGAGAGTGTGACATTTGTGCTTCTAGATTTGTGCCATCTCACTCAGAATGATTGTCTTCAGATCCATCTGTAGGGGTATTGTGTTGTTTCATGGTAAATAATTGTCCCACCCACTGGTTTAATAAAAAGAGCTGATTGGCCAAAGGCAGACAGGAAGTGTGGGCGGGGCTACCAGACTAAAAACTCTGAGAACAGAATGCCAGAAGAGCACCAGAGAGAAGCCAGAGGAAGCAGAGGAAGCAGAGGACAACTATGCTGCTCTAAAGAAAGGTATCGAGCCGCATGGCTGAACAAGAGACATAGGTTAGATGAAGGGTAGAGAGCTAGCAAGTGATATGCCTGGGCCTGAGGCTGATCAGCCAAAAACTAATGAAAGCGTCTGTGTGTCTCTGTAGGACTGTGGGACTGCGGGACTGCAGGTCTGCGGACCTAAACTTTGAGGTTAGGCCTGAAAGTCTGGGCCAGAAACCTCCTACTACATCCATCCACTTATCTATACTTTTTAACAGCTGAACAATATTCCATTGTGTAAATTTATCACATTTTCATTACCAATTCATTAGTTGATGGACATCTATATTGTCTTAATTTCTTGACTATTGTGAATAGAGCCACAATAAATATGAATGAGTAGGTATCTCTGTAGTAGGAAACAGAGAGTCCTTAGTGTAAACGTCCAACAGTGTTATAGCTGTACCATCTGGTAGATATATTTATAGCTTTATGAGGTGCATCTACACCCATTTCTATAGTGGTCTGTACCAGTTTGCACTCCCTCAGATAAATAAATAAATAAGTGCTACCCTTTCTTCTACATAGATGCCAATGTATATATAGTCTTTGCTAATATAGCTGGGGTAAGATGAACTCTCAAACTAATTTTATTTGAACTTCCTGGAAAGGGAAGGGACTTTCTGAATAGCACAATAGTGCAGGCATTATGGATTTACATTTCCATGATGGCGAAGGTTGTTCAATGTTTTTGAAAATTATTTCAGCCTTTTTTATATTTTATCTTTTGAGAATTCTGTTTAGTTCTACAACCCCATATTTTATAATTATTTTTAAAGTTAGTTTTCATATGTTCTTTGTATATTCTAGATACTAATTCTCTTTGTCAGGTGTATAGCAACTGAAGATTACTCTCTCCCATTCTTTAGGCTGGCTCTTTATGCAAATGAAGGTGTCTTTTGCTATACAGAAGATTTTTAGTTTTATAAAGTTTCATTTACTAATTGTAGGTTTCAATGCATACACTATTGGGGTCCTGTTTAGAATGTTCTTTACTATGTCAGTGAATTTAAGAATGTTGCCTAACTTCTCCTCTATCAGAATAAGGGTGTGTTGGTTTGAATGATAATGGCCTCCATGGGTTCATACAATTGAATGCCTTGTCTCTACCTGTTGTGGTTGTTCGGCAAGGAATAAAAGTGTGGTGATGTTGGAGAAAATGTATCACTTCAAGTGGGCTTTGAGACTTCAAAATCCCTTGCCAGTCTGTCTTTCTTCCTCTCTCTGCCACAAACAGATGTAAGCTTTCAACTACTGTTCTAGCACCAGGCTAGAGCACATCTTCCTGTATTCTCCTGACCACAATAGTCACATACTTACCCTCTTAAACTGTACTCAAGATCCCAATCAAATGCTTTCTTTTATAAGCTGCTTTGGTCATGGTATTTTTTATAGCAATAGAAAAGTACCTAAGATACAGGGTATCAAGTCTTATGTTCAGGTAATTGATCAGTTTGGAGTTGAGTCTTTGCAGGGTAAGAGAAAGATCTATCCAATTCATTCTTCTACAAGTATCATCCAGTTTAATAAGCACAATTTGCTGGATATGCTGCCTTTTCTATAATATGCATTGTTGGCCTCTTTAACAAAAATCAAGTGTGTGTAGGAGCCTGGGCTCATATGTGGGGTCTTATTTTTTTTTCAAAATTTAAAAAAAAAACCCTAAAAATCGTAATATAGAGAAGCTTTAGTTATTTATAGTAAATTAATTATAATTTGAATTAGTAAAACACTGAAAACCAATTTTAATTATTGAACTAATCAAAATAATTAAAAATTGAGTGTAATCTAAAGTACATTAGGTAAATTTGCCCTCTCGTCTTTGTGCTCGTGTGTACCAGGTTTCTCTTTTAGGCCAACAACCAGCTCCCAAACCATGACCCAAAGACTTATTAAAATGTTTTGAATGTTCAGCCTAGCTTAGGCACATTTCTGGCTAACTCTTTTAACTTCATTTAACCAGCTTCTCTTTATCTACCTTTGCCTTGGGGCTTTTAACATTTCTACTTTCTTGTCTCTATGTCTGGCTGCTTGATGGCTGCATGGTTCCTGGCTCTGAGAATACTCTCTCCTCTTTCTCTTCTTCTCATTCATTCTTTTCTCTTGAGCCTATGTAGATGGAGTTTTACTTTCAAAATTAATATTTATTAGAATATAAATTAACACTCAGGTGCTTATAGGGGCACCTGAACAAGGACTGGCGTATCCAAGCGATGGACGCGCGATGGAAGGACGATGGATTCCGATTCTGTCTGGCCAGCAGCCAGCAGCCAGGAACCAGGAAGAGAGTGTCCTCGTGTCCCAGCAGCCACTTATCAATGGGCTTGGCCACACCCCCTCCAGGTTGGCCACACCCCCTCCAGGGTTCGGGAAGCATCTTCTGACCTTATCGGCTGACACCTTAATCCCACCACAAGCCTATATTTCCATTTATTCTTTCTGCCCCAACCATCCTTTCTCTTACCTAGCTATTGGCCGTTCAGCTTTTTATTAGGCAGGCAAGGTGAAACAGATACAGTATATCTTTACACAATTAAACACACACCCTCACATTCTTAAACAAATGCAGCATAAACAAGAGGAACACATTTACACAGTTAAAATTATAACATTTTACAGCACTTGTATGACAATGAACTTCATTACATCTGAAATGAACACCTTCAGAAATGGCACACCCTTGGGAGATTTTTTTTTTCTTGATTTGAAGTGGATGGAATTAGTCTAGTACAGACCTTTGAGGCAGAAAGGCACACACCTTTAGTTAGGGTATTGATGTGGAAAGACAGATCTTTAATCTGGGTCATACCTTCTGCTAGAAGCTTTATAAGGACATGGAGGAAGGAAGCTTTTGTTCTTTCTCTGCTTGCCCTTGCATAGCATATCCATTCCTTCACTGGCTTTGGAGCCTTATTTCTTTGTGATTCCAGCATAGACTGAAGATCAGATGACATCACAACTTTTGGATTCTTGAACTTTCCTTTCACAGTGAGCCATTTTGGACTAGCTAGACTGCAGCCTAGAAGTCATTCTAGTAAATATCTTTTTATATATGTATAAATATTCACACACATATATATATGTTCATATATATGTTCATTCTATACATTCTGTTACTCTGGGAAACCCTTACTAATACAACTTACTTGCTGCTGAAGTATGGAAGATATCTTACTTTTTCTCTTTATCTTTTCAGAAAGGAAGAAATTTAGTGTTGTTTTCTCAAGAATGAATTTGATACCACCTGAGACTACTTTCTGAACTGTGAAGAATGGTTTGAGCATAAATGTACCCCAAAGGCTCATATATTATAATGCTTAGTCACAAGGAAGTGGCACTATTTGAAAGGATTAGAAGAATTAGGTGGTGTGGCCTCGTTGGAAGAGGAATGTAACTGGAGGTGAGCTTTGAGGTTTTAAAAGCCCACAGCAAGTCCATAGTCTCTCCGTCTGTCTGCTGATATAGATGTAGTTTTCAGCTATTGCTCAAACATCTGCCTGCAGGCCTCTACATTCTCCACCATGATGATAAATTGACTAAACCTCAAAACCTGTAATCCAGCCTCCAAATATTTTTTCTTTTAATAATTGCTTTGATCATGGTATCTCTTCACAGCATTAACCTGACTGTTACTGTACCCACACTGAGTAGCAGACTCAAGTTAAAGTTGACATTTAGCACTCTTTGAAAAGCTAGTCTTAGAATGCCTATTTAAATTGCTGTAAGAAAAAACAATGTGTATTTTATCAACTGAAATCCCTGGGGAACTTTCAGTTATTCAGTGACTCTGGTCTTAAAATGTGTACCGAAGCTACTATGTCTGGTTGATGTTGAATGCCATTTTTTTCTATGCTGTGAATATGCTTTATTATCATTGGTTAATAAAGAATCTGTTTTGGCCTATGGCAAGGCAGCTTAGAGGCAGGCAAGAAATCTAAGCAGAGATTAAAAAAAAAAAGGGTAGAGTCTGAGAGACAAGATCTAGTTACTCGAGAAGCAAGATGTGAAAGTACTGGTAAGCCACGAGCCGCGTGGGAAAACATAGATTAATAGAAATGAATTGAATTAAGTTATAAGAGCTAGTTGATGATGATCCTGAACCATAGGCCAAACGTTTATGATTAATATAAGCCTCTGTGTGTTTATTTGTGACCAAGTTGTCAAGAAACACAGGACAACTTTTGGCTATATCTGTCTTACTAATTATTTTTTCTCTTTTGTTTTTATTTGTAGGGTGCCAACTTGGCTACACTAAGCAATGTTTCCTAGAATCCCTTGCTCTGATTGGTCAGGCAACAAGACAAATCTGGGTTAGATTTAAAAGGTAACAGTAGTGCCCCAGATATTGATACCTTAGGAAGTGAATACAGGTCGGGCTGCATTGAAATCTCTACCTCAGCTTGTTCACTGAGGACAGTTGAATAACCTGCAGAAACATTTTTCAGGACCCCCTGCTTCTCATTTTTCAAACCCCAGTCAGTAATGAAGATTGCAATTATTTTCCTGCAAATTTTTCAGAGAAGCAAGGCTCAAAGCGAGACTGACCTAGGAGCTGGTGCTTAGCAACACTCAGAAAATTCTTAAGCATTTTGTTTCTTTATTCTGACCTATAGCTGGAGTTGGAAGGGGCAGAGGAGATTCTGACTAGTATTTACAAGCGTGTCAGTGGATGGACCTTTTAGGCTTAGCACCCATGCCTCAGCCAGTCTCTGGGGGCTGGAATTAGTAGCTTTCATGTATAGGTCTGACCTCAATCACCTACTAATTCATTGATACTCCATCTACACCTCCAGGTCAGAGAGTGAAAATTATTGGTCACCAGGTAGAAATGAGTTTTTTTTGTTGTTGTTGTTGTTTTTTTGTTTTGTTTTGTTTTTTTTTTTTTTTAGAAACTCAAAAAAGTAGATGGTAGGGTCAGTTTTTCTACTAAAAATGTGATTATTTTTACCTTGGCAACTTTTCTCCTTCAAGTCTAATTTTTCAAAGCTCATGTTCTGAGTTCTATACTCAAGACTGGACAATGGGCCTGCTTCTGTCAACTTCAGTACTAAATTAGTGCTAACTAAACAGAATTACACAGACCATTTCTGCCCTCTGTACGCCAATGTTTAAAATGTCCATTATAGGGCAGTCACCTGAAACCTCTTGAATGCTACAGGTATCATTGGGTCAGGAGATCAGGAGTAAATCTTCTAATACTTTTCAGGCCCTATCACCATAAAGACACACTTCACCCATCGTTAAAGAGAAATGTTAATCACAGAAGGAGATGATGAAGCTCCCAGAACACCAGCTTAGAAAAGAGCTAAGTTAGAATCAAATGTCTTGACAGCAATTAGAACATCTCACAGAGTCCAAGAAACATTTCCCCAAGAAAATTAGGAAGCAGGTCGAAGGCCAGTTGTTTTTTTCAACTGTGTTCATTCATCTGAGATCACCTCTTAATAATTTGTAATAACCACAAATGTCACCCAACTAGTAAGTACAATGACTGAAATAAACTCAATGACTTTAAGACATCTTTGGAAAATAGAGCAAATGAGAGGAATATCCCAGGCAAAGATGTTGTCATTTTTAAATGTATGTTGGATTTATTAAAATGTAATCCACATATTATTTAATCCACCCATCTGTTCATTTCTTAAAGCCCACTGTCACTTTCCTTCTTTTTAGTGGCCATCAAATGTTTGCTTAATTTACTCTGCACAGATCAGGAAGGAGACACGTCATGCTTTTCAGGGCTGTATTGAATGCTGTGAAATAATAGAAGTTGAACAACGTCATTCGTGAGAGTAAGAGGGATAGATACTCTTGTCTTTTGAAAGATATTGTCAGGTAATCTCAGCTTCACTTTTCACACGGTTAGACAACCTTAGTATTTCTTTTCATTTGGATTTCAGAGAACTTACTATGTGATATAATAAAGAGCCCAGTGCTATAATCCCACCGAAAGTAGCAAATCAAATCTGTTCACCCTTGCTTTCTGCCTCTAAACAGATTTTAAATGCATCGTTTAGACTAATTAGTACATTCTATGTTTATTTATAAAATATTGTGTTAGTCTGGTGAGAGTACCATACAAAAGTACCATAGACTTGGTCAATCAAACAACAGAATTTCATGTCATCCATGTTACAGGAATGAAAAAATAAGATTAAGGGTGTGTCAAGGCTTGTTCTGGTTAAGAGTATGAGAGAATTTGCTCTGGGTCTTTCTCTTCAAATGCAACCTTCTCCCTTTGTTTTCCCAAAATCATTGTTCCATGCATGTGCCATAACCCAGACTTCTTTTTTAAAAGGATTCCACTGTGCTGGATTAGCAATGGCAAATTCTGATCTACGTATCTAATCAAAGTCTACTCCCTTTCACATCCTTAGGATCAAAACAAATGCACCACATGAATAATTCAGAGCACAATTCAGGCCCAACAAAAATAAATTGGAAGAATTTTTATTCATTTGTTTTCTTTAGTTATTGTAATTAACTATTTTGGTCAAATGAATTTTACTGCAAGTGAGTATTGTGCTGCTGCTGCTGCTTTTGTCACCAAAAAGTCAACAATGGGTACAGAATTGTAGGTTACTAAGAACCCCAAGATGACAGAGATGGTTGATCCCAATAGCTGCAACTATTTCTGTATCAGTTTTTAACCTCCAGCATACTGTCTAGCCAGATTCTGCTTGTTAGAACTAACAGCAAACTGCAGATGTTGCATATTTGTAGGCGATGACTAATAGCTCTTATGTTTGTTCTGTTAGAATCTGAGTGCTACAGAAAAGCAGTGTTGCTATGCTGCCCAGGCTGTACTCAGACCCCAGCCTTCAGCGTGGAGTATTGTTTTGTCAAAGAGGAAGAAGAAGACAGTTTGAAAAGACACTAGGTGCAATGGGTAGGGACTGAGACTTGAATATGGACCCCTTTATTATATATATAATAATTTCTTTATAATAATTTATTAATTATAATAATTAATAAATTATTATATATATTTAGTTAGTTAGTAGATTCTGTGATACCTGGGGGAAAAATCTCTATTTAGAAAACTGAACCCATGGGTGGCTTAACTGTCTTAAAAATAACAATGAACAATGAAAGGACATTCTGGTCTTAGATGTTAGTAGATCAAGCCATACTGAGATCTTTGATTTGAAAGACAGAGTGCCTCCTGTCACTAAAAACTCCTTATAATAGAACTGGGGTAAAAAACCGAAGGATGAGGGGGTGCTTTGTTTTTCTCAACTTGACTCAATTGTAACAGAGAAAATGCCCCTTTAAGGTTAACCTGTAGGCCCACCTGTTGGGCATTATCTCGATTAATGATTGATATAGGAGGGCCGAATTCACTGGGGGTAGTTCCATTCCTGGGCAGGTGACTATGAGTTGTATAAAAAAAAAAATGAAAGTTGAGCAAACTTGTGGGAGCAAACTAGCAAAGAGTGTTCTTCCTTGGCCTCTGCTTCAGTTCTCATTTAAATTTCTTCAAGTTCCTACCTTGACTTCTCTCAATAGACTGTGGCCCAAGGTGTGTAAACCAAATAAACCCCTTTCTTCCCAAGCTTCTTTCAGTCCTGAGACTTTATGATAGCAAGAGAAACTGTAATTAAGACAGAAGGTTTTTTATTTGCTTGGTTGTTACAAACAAAACAAAACAGCAACAAAAATACCATGGGATTTTCAGTGGGAAAACCATTGAAGCCCCAAACAAACCCCAAAATCTGGTCGCTTAGAAAAGGTGTTACTTTAAAAAGCCTAGTGGAAGCTTTCTAATAATAACAATAGTAACCCTGGTAGAATACAGTGCATTAGTTATCTTAGTAGGGTAAAAGAATCAATAAAACCCTTGATAAAAACCAAAGCAAACACAATGCACAGTCATCGCTAGGGAAGCCACTAAAATACTGAAATTCTGACTGATGCCATGACCTTGGAGAGCTTCTGTCCTTTCCTGGGGGACAGTTCTCAGATGGAGAACATGAATTTGTTACTCAATCACTCATTTGTCTGACTGCACAGTACAGAATCACTAAGTAAAATAGCATACAACAGCAGTGAAGACATTCCTAATTTCCTATAAGCCTAACAGTAAGTTTATGGAAGGGCATTGTTAACTAGTTATTTTGATTGGTAAAAACAGTATTAAACAAACTTTTAAGCATATGAAAAGTTTAAAGTGAAGACATCACGTGTACTAGTTATTTTTCTCACTGGAATGGATACAGCTCATGGTAGGGAAAGAATGTTGGTGTTTAGTTGGCTCTATGGTGATGAAGGAGTTTTAAGAGAGGGATAAGGGAGAGAGAGAGAAAAAAAGAGAGAGCGAGAGAAAGAGAGAGAGAGTTTTATAAAAGGCTTTAAAGAATTCTTTTCAGGATTATTTAGGACTTGACAGTGACTTGATATGCAGTTTACATTTACTAACTGTGATGGTTAGTGTTGTCAATTTGACAAAATCTAGAATAACCTGAGAAATGGGCCTCTGTACATGACTGTAAGTTATTATCTTGATTCTGAGGTGAGAAGACCCACCAAATATAAGCAGTGTTATTCCTTGGCAAGAATCTTGAAATACATAAAAGGAAGAAAGAGTTGTGTGGTAATATATCATATCTCTAGTAAGGACGGCCTGGATATCAGAGGACAGAGCCACCCACAGAGTTAGCCATAGAGGTCAAGGAGTGGTGACACACACCTTTAATCCTAGCACTTGGGAAAGCAGAGGCAGAGGGGAATCTGGATCTTGTCAGTTCAAGGCCAAATAGAATCAGACAGTGGTGGCACACACCTTTAATTCTACCACTAGGAAAGTTGAAACACGCAGCGGTAAGGAAGGAGGAGACAGGGTTCCGCCCTTCCCTCTTGGCTAGGGACTGAGAGGAGAGGCATTGAAACAGAAGATTCATGGAGACGGGCCTGAGGAGTTGGCTGGGTGACAAGTGGCTGTGGCTTGTTCCTCTGTCTCTGATCTTTCAGCTTTTCCCCCATATTGGGCTCAGGTTTTTATTATAAAACCAAGTAGAATTTGTGTAACAGAATTGAGCTTGGATTCATTTCTCCTCGGTCCCTGCTTGTGGATATGATGTGATCGGATGTTTCAGCTTTCTGATGTCTTAATTTCTTAGCCATGATGGTCTGTACTGGGAGCTGGGAGCTAAAATATTCTTTCTCCTTAAGTTGCTTTTGTCAGAGTATTTTATCAGAGGCAGGAAAAGAATCTAAGATAACAAATGCTTTAGTTACTATGGACAGAACATAATCTGTGCCAAGTTAGACACCATATGTAAGACTAGGGATGCAAATAAACTGAAATCAAGTATAGTCAGATATTACATGTATGTTTGCATGTGCATTTGAGAATTTTATGTAGCACAGGGTAGACTTGTGAGGTAGCTCATAACTCCTGACCCTCTCCACTAAATCTGTCTCAAGAGTGCTGTGCTACTCGGTGTTTTACTTCCTCTCCCATTTCTCCCATTTCTCTGCTTTTTCCTTTACTTCTTTCCTGGTCTGTGAAAACCTGAGGGTAGACATATTATCGTTAGAACAACTTTTGAGGCTATTTTTCATGAGCAAATATTTTCTTAGACCTATCTTGTTTGAAGTACAATGTGTGGTTTGAGACGTAACAAAAAATCCATTTTTAAGATATTTTCAATTTGGTAAAGATGCTAAGATTGAATGAATAATTACAGAGATGACAGAAAGTGGAGTTGCACAGCGGTGGTATAAATTACATGCAGAGAGGCCCTGAGTCAATGTCCTATTTCCAAGGCTTTATGAAACACACTAACTATGGAATGTGTTGAGATCTGCTATCATTATTTTGGCTCAATTCTGTTTCTCCCCTGTGGTTTTGTGGCCTAACAGTAGATATACTTAGGTTACAGATAAGTTGTTCTTTTAAATTTGCATTTAGGAAGATTAAAAGCTCATTTGGCAATTAGTTTAAACTATTTCAGTGAGTACCAAAAGCAAACTTGACACTTTTTCCTTCCCTCTGTACTTCTCAAGTTCCACTTTTCTATGTTCTGGGAATGCAGCATAAGCACAATTTAAAAGCCTTACTCTATTCTCCCCCCTCTTTGTTTATTAATATCTTCTATATTATTTAGGAGCAGGACATACCTTCAAATGGAAAGTTTCTAAAATCTTATGCAAGGTACTTTATTAAATATTACAAGAGCTGCATTAGCTCACTCCTCGATTTCCCTGAGATCAAAGTGTACTTTATCACAACATTTAAGTTCTGAATAAATATAGTAATCTCTCAGTAAATTCTGAATCAATGGAGCTAGCAAAATTTTATGGGCAGGGCTTCTACATTAATAAAGGGGATTGTATTTCCACAGTATCCCAATGTGCGGAGGCTGTTAGAATGGCTCCAGTCTTGTGTCAACAGTAATCAAGAAGTACCAGTTTTATCACTGAGTACTTCAAGCTAGAAAAGGCCTGGAAAGAAACCCAATTAAGACTAGGAGTGAGGCTGTGACTTTGCTAAGGCTGTGTCCGTGTTATTAACATAATAAATGTTTTAATGGCTGGAGATAGAAAAATCTAGGTTTTCCATAAGATGATGGAGAAAAAAAATCTTGGAGGACCAAAGATTTTAGCAGAGTTCTATCTTCTGAAAACACATCAACATATAAATTTGAACACATCAACATATAAATTTGTAGAGGATGAAAGCATATCTGTGAAAATTTATCTAAATTAGATTATTGTGGGATTCTTTCCAATCCCTCAACTTCAAATTTTTTTTGAAAAATCTAAAATACAAGAGGATTTTTTTTAAAAAAAGGTTTTTGTTTATTTTTGTAAAATTTTAAACAACGAAAACACTATTATAGGTATTTTATTTAGCATTTAATAGAATGCCTAATGTGAGTCCTCTGATCATCATGACTTTGTTTCAACAGTAATGACATAGCTAACTTATGTTTCCTTTCTGGTGGCCCCATATCATTATTACCATTACCAAGACTGTTAGATTATTTCCCTGGTGAAGCAATTTGTAGCATTCATGTTGGACATATAATTTTTTAGAACTACAAGCCCATAAAATAAATTCCATTTTATAATCAGAATATTTTGAGATATACATCTGATAGTTCCAGAATTTATTTCAATAACTTACATATTACAAACCAGGCATCAGTGACACATGCCATTAACCCCAGCACTTGGGAGGCAGATGCAAGTGGATCTCTAAGTTTGAGGCCAGCCTGGTCTACAGAGTGAGTTCCAGGACAGCCAGGACTACATAGAAAACCCCTGTCTCACAAAACCAAACCAAACCAACCAAACAAATGATCAAAACACAATAAAAAAACGTATATATTACAGAACCCACTGTCTAAAAACAAAGGTAACTCCAATTTTGTACATATCTCCTTTGATACAAGTCTACTTTACCCATACTTCCAGGAATTCATAATTTAATATATATCAACAAAGGTATAATCTGTACCATACAGAAGTAATAAAAAGAAGACAACTTCCCTATTTTTGTGGGTTTTGATGTTGAGTGTGCTCCATTCAGACATTTGGAGATAATTATTCTCTCAAACGTTTAAACATTTCCTCATTAAACTGCCCATCCAAAAAGTCTTTATTTCAAAAAGAACTTTCTGATGCTCCACTGCCTACATAACTTTTTTCCTGTGGCTTGTTTATGCTCCTCTTGGATATATGTCCAAAACCAGACCCACCTCATCCAGAAGAGCATACTCATCTGTTCGATCATTTGCTTAGAAAACTTACTTAGCCTTTATTACACGCTACTCAAGAGTGAATCTAGCCACGTGTTATAGGAGTTTACTCAAGAGTGAATCTAGCCACGTGTTATAGGAGTTTACTCAAGAGTGAATCTAGCCACGTGTTATAGGAGTTTACTCAAGAGTGAATCTAGCCACGTGTTATAGGAGTTTGGTTTTTTGTCGTGACAAATACTTAAGAAAAATAGTTTAGAGAGAAGGAAGAATTGTCTCATAATGGCAGAGGTTACTGAGAATTGTCAGCAGATTCTCTGCCAATGATAAAGCAAAACATCACAGAGCTTCACCATTATCTCCCAAAGAGCACATCAAATTATAACTCCATCAGTGGATGAAGTCATACTCACAAACTCACATAACACTGTTAACTTCCAAAAGCCTACCACCTGGCAAATACAATTCTAATACACAAGTCTTTGGGGGTATTTTTTTTTTTAATTCAGACATAAACACTGTAATTTTTGAACTGAGAGGCTCTTGTTCCAAGGGAAGTTTCAGAATGTCTGAGCAAGACCATTGCTTCCCTAAATGTGGTAAAAATACTTCCACTTTTAACCTGTTTTTTGCAAATAAGGAAATGGATTACCGTTGGTTTGTGACTTAACATTATATTTTAAGTTAACAGACACATTAAGTTCATTGGCTAAGCAAGCAGTCTGTAATAGAAGACCTTGAAATGCAGCACAAAAAATAACCAAATCATGTTTTTCTCCAAAACTATATTTTTTATTTAAAAATGTTTAACATACCCACTCCTGCTCCCCTCCCTCCCCTATTCCCACCTCCTCTTCTTGCTCCCCCTGTATGATCCCAATTTATTCAAGAGATCTTCTCTATTTCTCTTTCTATCTATGGGGATCCATAGATGTCTCTCTTAAGTTCCTTTTTACCTAGGGGTTGTAGATTGTAGCCTGATTATCTTTTGCTTTACATTTAAAGTCTACTTGTGAGTTTGTCTTTCTGGATCTGTGTTACCTCACTCAGGATGGTATTTTCTAGATCCATCTATTTGTTTGCAAATTTCAGAATGTCATTTTTTACTGCTGAATAGTACTCCATTATGTACATGTACAGCATTTTTTTAATCTATTCTTCAGTTGAGGGACATCTAGGTTGTTTTCATGTTCTGGCTATTATGAATAACACTGCTATGAACATAGTTGAGTTAATGTCCTCGAGGTAAGAATGTATATCCTTTGGGTATATGCCCAATAGTGGTATTATTATACCATTGTGTAGATTGATTTCCAGTTTTCTAAGAAACCACAATACTGATTTCCAAAGTGATGGTATAAGTTTACATTCCCACCAGCAATAGATGAGTGTTTCCCTTAGTCCACATCCCCTTCAACATAGGCTGTCATAGGTTTATGATCCTGGACAATCTGACAGGTGTAAAATGGTATCTCAGAGTTGTTTTGATTTGCATTTCTCCTATGGCTAAGGATACAGAGCAATTCTTTAAGTGTTTTCACTGACCTTGAAAGAACAATACTCAACTTCATATGGAAAAACAAAAACCTCAGGTGTTACAATAAAGTTTTCTGGTGCAAGTGGCCAGAGGTCTAGACCCACAGACTTGCTGCACCAGACCCCTTAGCCCCACAGATGATCAGGTCCCCAGAAATGACTCAAACACTTATATTAATTTCATGCTGTTTGGCCTATGACTCAGGTACATAGCTAGCTCTTACATCTTAAATCAACCCATTTCCATTAATCTGTCTGCCACATGGCCCGTGGCTCACCTGTGTTCCTCACATGTTTCTTCTTTGGCATCTGGCTCCGTCTGTCTGACTCCGCCCTTCTCCTACCTATGCTCTGATTTCCCCTCCTACTTTTTCTATGGTGCCTGTCATGGCCCAAAACAGCTCTTTTATTTAAAGATTGATATTCACAGCATACAGAAAGACATTCCCACATCACTCAGGATCTCTAAAACAATACAAAAACTTGCCAATGTCATCAACCATGTACACAACCAGAAAGGAAAAGAACAACATGATCGTCTTACTGATTGCTAAAAAAAAAAAAAAAAAAAAAAAAAGCCTTCGAGAAAATCCAGCACTCTTTCACGATAAAGGTCTTGGAGAGATCAGGGAATCAGAAATTATACCTAAACATAATAAAGCCTGATGTGGGAATGCCTTTCTGTATGCTGTGAATATCAGTCTTTAAATAAAGGAGTTGTTTTGGGCCATGACAGGCACCATAGAAGAAGTAAGAGGAGGAATCAGAATAGGTAGGAAAGGAAGGGCGGAGTTAGAAGGAGATCGAGCAAGCCACCCAAGAAGAAACATGTAGGAACACAGGTGAGCCACGGGCCACATGGCAGACAGATTAATAGAAATGGATTGATTAAGGTGTAAGAGCTAGCTAGCAATGTGCCTGAGCCATAGGCCAAACAGCACAAAGTTAATATAAGCGTCTGAGTCATTTCTGGGGGCCTGAGCGGCGGTGGGTTCCTAAGGGGTCTGGGGCGGCAGGTCTGTGGGTCTGGATCTCTGGCTACCTGGGACCTAGAAACACCCACTACTACAAAAGCCAGTCTACAGCAAGTAGACAGCCAATCTCAAACTAAATGGAGAGCAATTCAAAGCAATCCCACCAAAATCAAGAATAAGACAAGGTTGTCTGCTCTCCCCATATCTATTCAATATAGTTCTTGACATTCTAGCTATAACAATATATCAATCAAAGGAGATTAAGGGAATACAAATTGAAAAGAAAAAAGTCAAACTATATTAATTGCAGATATGATGGTATACATAGGTGATCCCAAAAATTCCACTAGGGGACTCCAACAGCTGATAAACACTTTCAACCGTGTGGCAGGATACACGATTAACTACAAAGAAAAAGAGAAAAAAACAAAATACCAAAAAAAAGCAGTAGGCCTTCTATACATAAATGGTAAAAGAGTTGACAAATAAATCAGGGAACATTACCATTTATACTAGCTGCAAATAACATCAAATATCTTGGGATAACTAACAAAAAGTGAAAGACATGTATGACAAGAACGTTAAGTTGTCACCAAAGAAAGAAACTGAAGAAGATATCAGAAAATGGAAAGATCTCCCTTCCTCTTGGATAGAGCAACATATAAAAATGGCAATTTTACTATAAGCAATCTATAGATTCAATGCAATCCCCATCAAAATCCCAACACAATTCTTCACAGACCTTGAAATAAAAACAATTTTTAAAACAGGAGAAAAGGAGCTAGTGTTGGTGCCACACACATTTAAGCCAAGCACATAGGAGGCAGAGGCAGGTAGATCTCTGTGACTGTGAGGCCGACCCAATCTACATCACAGTATCAGGACAGACTGAGCTATATAGTGTGACTTAGTCTCAAAACCCCAAACGAACGAATAACATTCCAGGAGTTATAGATTGATTGAAACACAAACTTCCCAGGACAGAGATAAGCTAGAACCTTCTGACATGTTTCTAATCACTACCGGTGTGAAAAATGCAAATATTTGTGGCCTACACAAGTTCAAGTAGATTTACATGTTATAAACATTGTAAAAGAGAAGCCCATGGTCTTTGTATTAGCTTCTGAGCCTGTGACCTGTGACCTCATCTTCTCAGCAATGTCTTAGATACAAACATCACTTCTTTGTCATTTTAAACTCCTCAAACTGGGAAAGTCTCCTTCCTCTCTGCACTCTGTGCTAGAGCACTTTTATTTTTTGGAGAATAACTCATATTTGTGTGCAAAGGTGCTGTAATTCACTTGGGAAACGTTCCCCCATATGCGTATGTATTTGAACACTTGGTTCCTGTTGATGACACTGCTTGAGGATGGTGACTTCACTTTAATAAGGTAGAGCTTTGCTGGTGAAAGTGCATTACTGAAGGAGAGTTATCAGGATTTATAGGCTTGCCTCTTTTGCTTTATTCTCTCCCTCTGTGCTGGAATGAAAATGTGATTAGCCAGCTTCTTGTTTCTGCCGCCATGCTGTGTTTCCATGAACTTGATCCCTGTAGAATCTTAAACAAAATTAACCCTTCCTTTTTGAAGCTGCTTTGCTTTTGATCAAGGTTATTATAACAATAAAAAGTGACTAATACAAAAAGGAACTAATGAATGAAATAGTTTTAGTCATTTGCTTATTCAAATATTAATTAATTTCATTTATTCATTAAACTTTTAAAATAAATTTAGTGCTTAGCTCACCCTTGGAGTTAACATTTGGAGACTGAATAAATAAATAAGGACTGATAAGCCAGTCTCACCTCTCCATAGATTAGATTATTCTTTGCTTTATCAGCAGAAAGATGACTGGGGTAACTAGCTGAATGAGCCTGTAATATGTGATAGGGATAATTCCAACAGTGTAGGAGGACTGATCACCAATACTCTATCTGTCTAGCTTCTTTGTTGTGATTCTGGCCTCTCAAGTGGTTATCAAGTGATGTTATATTAAGAAAGCTGGAGCCTCTGAAGGATATTTGATAAATTTCAGTATTCTTGTGTCACATGAATGAATGAGACTCAGGGATAGATCTCTGAAGAAGCTGGAGATACTAGAGGGAATAAACACCACAGTCAGATCTTACCCAGCTGTCTTCCAGCTTCCTCAGCCTTGGAATGGCCCCTCTGTGTTTCTATCCTGTCTTAAGTACTCTTTCAATAATTAAGGTGTGGCCCCACCACACCTGCTTGGGAGCCTGGAATTCCTTCTATAATCTGAAGTGACCTTGACTCAGTTGGGATTAAGGGTGTAGGTCACCACTCCCAGAATACTCCCTGTGGTGGGATTAAAGGTTTGAATCACCACTCTGATTTTTCTAGACTGACTGTGGTTAGAGCTCTGGGACTTCTGGAGCTTTTACTAACCCCCCACATAGACTGTGGGTAGATTCCCTCTGATATCTGCTAAATTTCTGAAACTTTTATTGAATCCCCACATTCTTGGAGTCTATTCTTGTGATCATTTTGAAAAACATGTTTCACTACTAATCTTCAATTTTGGTTATCAAATATTTTAAACATAAACCCTACTTCCTTGAGATCTTTCTTCGGCTCACATATCATTTCAGAGTGTCTCTTCATGCTGGACATTTATCCCGATCCTCCAGTCTTCCCACATGATAGGAGGAAAGGTCACAGGTGTGCGGGTTGGTTATTAGTACAGTCAGACTGACAAAAGAGACAGGTGTCATTTCCAGGGTGACAGTAAGCAGATTGCCTGCTTTATAAGTTCTCATAGAGATTCATTGCTAAATATTCTTGAATATATTCTGTGGAACTTCATAGGTAGAGGTTGAGAAGGTGCAAACAGGGAAGGGATCAATTCCCAAAGGAAATACAATGTGGAAAACAGAAACCAAAGGAGAAAGAAGACAGAGAGGGTAGGGATTTAATAAAGTTTCAGAAGTTTACCCAGGAGATCTTAACCATTTCCCTTTCCTACAATCCATGCACATCCCTCTTAGGGTCCTCCTTTTTACCTAGCTTCTCTGGGGTTGAGGATTGTAGCCTATTTATCCTTTGTTTTATATATGATACCCACTTATGGATGGGTATATATTGTATTTGTCCTTCTGGGTCTAGGTTACCTCACTTAGGATGATTTTTTTTCTAGTACCATCAATTTGCCTACAAATTCCATGATGTCAAGAACAAGGGAAATGCCTTTATTTTGAGCAAGTTCCTAACCCAGCTTGAAACAGGCCTGAGTTTCACTGACATAGGTTCCTGTAACAATAAGGCTTTTGGTTTGGACTAGTTTTATAGTTTGAACTTATTTGTTGTTGCTTATTTGGACTATTAATTTTAAAGATTTAAAGAAACATATAGACGTTTATGTTAATTTTATATTGTATGGTTTATGGCTTAGGCATATTGTTAGTTTTGTTGTCTTAACTTAACTAATTGATGTGTAACTTTGTGGGTTTTGCCTTTAAAAACTCAGCTTGAAGAAGGGCCGGTACCTCCTCAGGCCTCTGCTATGATGGTATGCTTGTGACAAGGTCCGTGCCACAGCTTGTATTTTTAAATAAACCTTGCTTTTGCATTTTGGAGAGTTTCTTTGGGGTTCTTGAGATCAGGGCACAACATTTGGGGGCTTGTCTGGGATCCCCAGAGATTCCCCCTCCCACCCCTCAAGATCCCAAACCCAGTGAAGGTTTACACTGGCCAATCATGTGAATCTGTACTGACTGTTCATTGTCTCATCTCTGTTCGTTTACTCTCTCGGTTACCAGCAACATCTGTATCTGAAAGGTTCTCATTTTGGCAGACACACCTGTAAAGCAAACCTGGAGGGAGTGAGAGTTGTCCTTACTCCTCATCTGGGCTGAGATTTTGAGTTTGAGATCCTGTTCTCTCCGGAAGGGACCCTAGAGAGCCTCCCTCTGAACTCTGGGGACAAGGAGATCCTACTGGACCAACCTTGACCCATCTGTATGGTTTTTGGCAGTATCGAGGCTCTTCCAGAGACCTCTGATCACCAAGGCCTCTGAACATGGTATTCTGTTATGGGCCCTTGTTTTTCTGTTTTGTCTAACTGTCTTGTTAGTATTTATTACATTTCTGTTCGTCTCTCATTTATCCACATACAATATTAGACCATGGGGAATACTCTCCTCCCCTCTAGACCTGACCTTAGCTCATTGGAAGGATGCAAAGGAGTTTGTTTACAACAACAGTGTAAATGTTAAGAAAAATAAATGCATAACTTTTTATTCCTCATAATGGCCCACTTTGGGCATTTGCTGGCCACAGGAAGGGACCTACGACTTCAGAATCATCCACAGAGTCAATGAAATCATGTTTAGACCACTAACAGGCCATCCAGATCAAATCCCCTACACAGTTACTTGGAGGGGGCTCATTGACAGGATAGAGAGACCCCATTTCTGCCTCAGCTTTGCATAGGTCCTGATCCAAGGTTTATGATGTCCGGCAGGAGATTAATGAGAATCTGGCTGCCTATTTGGAACACCCGCTAGAGGCCTTCCAGCAGTAGGTGCCACATGATACTAAACGCCTTAGGGAACTAGTGGCAGTGATGGAAGAGGTTTGTCATAAGAGAGAGACAGATAAACAGAAAAAAAGAGAGGTAAGTGAAAGAGAGGATTCAGCAAGAAGGAAAAATGAGGAAAAAGACCAAGAAAAGTTTAGCTATGATACTAGAGCCACAGCAGGTTCAACACAGAGGAGAATTAAAAGAAATCCTCACGGCAGCAGGAGTCAGACCGATCGGACCACAGCAACATGGTAACCAGCAGCCTTGGCCCAAGCCTAAGGTAAGGAAGAACCAATATGCATACTGCAAGAAAGAAGCTCATTGGGCAAGACACTGTCCCAAGAAAAGGGGAGGGCACCCCTGACTGCACATGTACTCTCTGCATCCCTGGAAGAAGGTAGTGACTAGGGAAGATGGGGCTCAGACACCCTCCCTGAGCCTAGGGTAACAGTAAGGGAAACCAGTAAGATTCATGGTGGACACAGAGGCAGAGAATTCCATCCAGCTGACACAAGATATACCTATGTCCACCAGGAAGACCCTGGTACAAGGGGACTTAGGCACCAAATCTTATTCATGGACTTCTTGAAGAACAGTGGACTTGGGAATTGGATCTGTAAATCACTAATTCCTAGTTATTCCAGAGTACCCCCACCTACTATTAAGCTGGGACCTTTTGTCAAATATTAAAGCCCAGATCTATTTCTTGGGCAAAGGGGCACAGTTGTTACATCAAAATGGGGAACCAGTGCAGGTGTTGAACACTGCTAGCCTGACTGAGGAATGTAGACCCTATCACAAGCCAGTGGTCCCTGAGCCAGAAATTGAGAAATGGTTGCAGAGAGTTCCCCTAGCATGGGCTGAAACAGGGTGCACATTGGACTTACAAAGCACAGACCTCTGATATCTGTGGAAGTCCAGGCAGATGCAGAGCCAGTAAAAGTCTGACAGTATCCCATGCCTCAAGAAGTGAAGAAGGAAATAATCCCTCACACGTAGAGGTTATTAACCCTTGGGGTATTGAAGCCAGTTCAGTCTGGCTGGAACACCCCACTGTTACTGGTCAAAAGGCCCCAAGCTAATGACTACCAACCAGTGTAAGACCTGAGAAAGGTAAATAAAAGGGTGGTAGACATACACCCTACCATGCCAAACCCTTATACCTTTCTGAGTATACTGCCTCCAGACTGGCAATAGTATTCAGTCCTGGACCTAAAAGATGCCTTCTTCAGCCT
Organism: Phyllotis vaccarum; assembly: GCA_033318265.1. NCBI lineage: Eukaryota > Metazoa > Chordata > Mammalia > Rodentia > Cricetidae > Phyllotis > Phyllotis vaccarum. Next base: position 77,956,197 of record JARWLC010000016.1, on the reverse strand, counting down.
GCTCCTGCCCCCAAGAGGCAGCAATATTTTGCTTTTGAGTATCATGATCCAGAAATTGAAATCAGTGTACAATTGACTTGGACAAGACTGCCTCAAGAGTTCAAGAACTCCCCCACTATCTTTGATGAGGCCCTCCACAAGGATCTGAGCGAGTATAGAATCCAAAACCCTCAGATAAGCTTGTCGCAATGTATGGATGACTTGTTGGTTGCAGCTGTTGGTAGAGAAACCTGAAGGAAAGGAACTAAGAACTTGAGGAGTCTTAGGTAATCAAGCCTCTGCCAAGAAAGCCCAGATCTGCAGATCATGAGTAATGTACCTGGAGTATGTTCTTGAAGAGGGTCAGAGATGGCTCTCACAAGGAGACAGTGTTAAAAATACCCACTTCTAGGACTGTCAAGCAGGTGAGGGAATTCCATGGGCACAGCAGGGTTCTGCTGCCCATGGATCCCGGGGTTTACGGGTTTACAGAGCTGGCTAAGCTTTTATATGAGGCCACCAAAACCACATCTGGCTTCACATGGACAGAGGACAGAGGACGTTTGACTCCCTGAAGGAGAAACTCTCAGAGGCCCTGGCTCTTGGACTGCCTGATATTAACAAACCCTTTTACCTGTTTATAGATGGGAATTAAGGGACAGCAAAAGGAGTGCTCACCTAGACCTTAGGGTCCTGGAAGAGACTTGTGTCATACCTATCCAGGAAATTGGATCCCATGGCCAAAGGATGACTGCCCTCCCCACCCCTCCAAACCTACCCCTACCCCACCTCCACCCCCCCCCCAGCCCCACCTGCATATCATAGCTGTAGTGGCAATGCTGGTCAAGGATGCTGATAAACTAACTTTGGGGCAAAACTTAACCATCTGGAGGCAGTCCTTAAACAGCCACCTAACTGCTGGCTAAGCATGACTCATCATCAAGTCCTACTTCTCAACCCCTCCAGAATGACATTCCAGGTGCCCACCGCCCTTAATACAGCCATCCTGCTGCCAGACTATGACCTCGAGGCATCATTTCATGACTGCACAGAGATACTGGCTCAAACCCACTGTATTCACCCAGACCTGCTAGACTCACCATTGCCACATGTGGAGGAAACCTGGTTTATGGATGGCAGCAGTTTACACATCTGGGTTGACTGACCCTAAATTCAATACTTTATAAAAATATGAGTAGCCAGTTACATCACATTAAATGGAAAACATTTCCCTCGAGAGAAGCCTATTTCTAGAGGGCCTAATGTCTCTCATACTGTTGGGATGTGTTACTCTTTTACTTTGTACTCTGAAAGGCTAGCTTCTGTTTAGGGTTTTATGTGTTCTAATGTGGATGCTGCTAGTAACAAGGGAACCACATTAGGAGCAGTTGTCTGTGGCTTTAAATATGGGGATACTTTTAACTTTTATTACTCATGACTGCTTATATTCTAGTCATACAAAATAGATACAGAAAATAAGAAATTTGTGTCAAAAGGAGTAACATTGCTTTAGGAGTTAGTTTCTCAGACTGAAGGCATGAATAATTCATCAAATCACAAATATAGATTCATTTGTCTTTAAAAGTGGGGTGCTTAGCAAGAGAGCTTCTGATGCAGGTGGGGGGCTTGTGAGGAAAATCTGTGGGCTACAATATTTCAAGGGAAAGTACGGTATTCCTTTATGCCAGAATTCCAGCAGGACTGAATGAGGAACCTTAGAAGAATGTTTGGTAAACATGAACATGAATCAGGGACTGGACAGTGACACCGGCTGAGCAGGACCAGGGGCTGAGGATATTTGGAGTTCTCCGGTAAGGAAGTGAGCCAAAAGCTTTGCCCTGTTTCCTTGTCCCAGGTTCTCAGAATATCTTACTACCTGAAACTCAGTTTCTAAAACACAACATTTCTTGTAGCTCCACTTATTTAATTTTGTCAGTTTTTCATAATTACTTGAGAAACATGTCACCTGCATTACAGATGATAATCCTGAGATACTCAAAAGACTATCTTAATTAGATCTTTTACTTATGTATTTTTTCCTTTGTTGTTATATCATGTGTTTCTATTTGTCACGGGCCATAACGACCTAAGGAAGTAAGTGAAAATGTACTAAAACACAGCAATTCATAACTAAAAATGACAACATGTTGAGTAAGAATGTCGGGTGAACATGGGCTCATGTGATAGGTAGCCCTTCATGAATCTTTCTAAGCATTCAAAATTATTATATAATAACAATGATCACAGAATACATAGGTAGTACGGGTATGAAAGACATATGCTCAGGAAATACACTGCAAATTTATATTCACATCTACCTCAACCCTTGTGTGGAAAAAAGAAGTTAAATCAGTCACTAATCTCTAACTAATCTCAGGACTAAGTAGCTGAAAATACTTTTTTACCTAACATTAAGATACAAGGATACAGCAATTACAACATTGTTATACGTAAAATATTTTAAAAGGGATAACTTCTATCCCAAAAATATAGTATGCAATAAAAATTGAAATGACTTTGTTTTCCTGTGAAATATTAAAATTGCACAAAAGTTATAAGGGAAATTATATGTCATACAAAGAAGGTACATTTGATCAAACTATTCTGGAGTAAAGATCTCGAAACTGGCTTCTAACTCCGTTCAGTTTAATTATGGATTTTATAAATGATTTCTCTGGGTTTTTAACTCTTTGATATGAAAGGAATACCTCCTTTGTGGGTCTACTCAGTCAATGGAAAAATAAAGAAAGTATTAAGAAATTTGATTATAAAGTCGGGATAAGGTATGAGAGAAGTAATAGTTATGATCTTGATATGATGTTTGTATGGTTAGACAATATGAGTGCTCAACTGTTTATCCAAAGATGAGGTATGGCAGTGCCGGAGCTGTAGCTGCTTCAAAATAATTCAGTGAACTACATGGGAGATGGACCATGGTTGGTCCCTGAGCTCTGACATACATATAACTCTTCTGGAACCATTTTCTTAATAGTGAGATTAAGTAATAGTTAGATACAAATAATAAGATACAGACATACCTTACTAAGTTATTGTGAAGATTAATAAGATAGTTCACATAAAGTATTCTGCAAACTAACCAATCAAATATGGAGATAGCTGTGTGGCACACAAAAGTGAATATATCTGAGTTGGTTCCTATCTCTGTGCCCTCTTTTTTATTTTTATAAAAGCCACAACATTTTTAAATAATGATATTAATGCTTTAATTTTGCTGCCGTCAAAATATTGAGAGGATACTTGAATCTCAAAAACTGGAGTGAAACTGAAGACTTAAGTTAATAAAGGAAGAATTAAGGGCTTTCATAGACATTGCATAGATAACACAGCTGTGGTTCTGGACAGCCACACCCAACACAGGCTCCATCACTTCATGTGTCAACATCCCATCTCTTAGTGGATCATGCTTCCCTAACACATGTTCTTTTATGCTGGCTGATTTAATGTCAGCTTGACATAAACTAGAGTCATCTGAGCAGAGGGAGCCTCAATTGAGAAAATGCCTCCATAAAATGAGATGGGAGGCAGGCCTGTATGCATTTTCTTAGTTAGTGATTGTTGTAGGAAAGCTTGGGCCATTGTGTGTAGAGCCTTCCCTGGGCAGCTGATCCTGAGTTCTACAAGAAAATAGGCTGACAAGGTATGTGGAGCAAGCCCATGTGCAGGATGGCTCTGAATTTCTGACCTCCAGGTTTGTATTCTGCTTTAGCTTCCCTCAATGAACAGTAATTCATGATACATAAGCCAAATAAATCCTTTTCTCCCCAAACTGCATTTGGTCATGGTGTTTCATGACAGCAATAGCAACCCTTTCAACTATTTTTATTCAAATTTCTTGTGCTATTTGTTGTAAAAAAAAAAAAATTAAGATTCTGAGTGAAATTGTTTCTGTGCTGTGTTGGGTAATCTTAGAAATTAGATTCAGAATCCCAACTGAGCTACCGTGTTCCTTTTTGGTTTCTGACAGTCATGCTTTACCTCACCTCAGCTGTCTCTCTAGTCACAATACCAATCAGATAATTGAAACTCTTTTGTGCTATGTTTTATAAGGAAGCAGAAATAAAGAGTGCTAGTTTTGACGGAAAAGAAGCCACAGTGTGAAATTAACAATGACTTCTGCTTTTATATTGTGGACATGCCTGTATCATCAATGAGTCCGAGAGGGCTGCAAACAGTCTTCCAAGACAGCTCTGAACCCCAATGGCTTTCCCATCAGGGATGGCATTTTTGGAGGTCCATTTACTTTGTTTTTCTTACTTTGCTTAAGAAAACACCAAATTTCTGGACAGTTTTCTAAAATGACCCACATGAAAGCCTACATAGCCAAGGGAAGGGGGGATTTAAGTATGCAATCTCTCATTTGTTATTAGCTAAGTGAATTGAGAACAGATTCCATGGGGACTTTCTATTTTCCTTCAGGCCTTGTCTTCTGCATACACAATTATCTTAATAATAGAAATATCTTGTTTGTTAAAATTAAATGTGGTCTGTGTTATTTATATCAAGAACCTTAACATAAGCAGACAGCATGGTGACATAGCTTGTGCTGTGAAATAATCTTTCTGTTCACTGTGAATATGTATTACTCTCAATGGTTTATAAAAAGCTGGCAGGCCAGTAGCCAGGTAGGAAGTTAGGCAAAAATGCCAAAGTGAGAATGATGATAAGGATGGCAGAGACAGAGGATGATGCCAGCCAGCAAGCAAACAGGTTATATAGAAAAGGAGGTAACAAGCCGTGATCCGCATGATAAAGCATAAGCAGAAATATGAATTATGTATGAGTTAGATAGTAACAAGACTGAGCTATTGGCTAAGAACATTTATAAGTAATATTAAGTCTATGTATGATAATTTGGAAGCAGCTGTTGGGATGAAGAATAGGTGGTCAGCACCAGAAAACGTCCGACTACAAGCTTACAAAGTGAAATGGTTGGTCAGCTCTGAGTACTTGGGTGAAACACCGTCAGAACCACATTTAGAAGGTGTGCTGCCACTGCTGAGTTGTTTTTTAAAGGTTCTAATTTCACATACTATTCTCTGGGAGTATGGACAAGATAGTTTGTAAAGAGTCCATGCACCAAGGTACAGACTCGATTCTTGAACATTTTTGTCTCATCTCTGAGCACTTCACTTGTTTTAACATATAACTGACCCCTGAGCTCTTTCCAAACACTGCATAGCTGGAGTGAATTTTAGAAACAAAACAAAACCCCAAACAAACAAAAGAACCAACATTGGACCTATGGGGACCATTTTATCCAAACCACCATGGCTAAGGACCATGATAAGATTATTCTCTTAATGTACTATAAATTTTGAAATCCTGTTCTAGATATTTGTGCTATTTCAATGATTCATTAATTTTTTAATCTTTTATCTTTTAGGAAAAGATAAAGCAACTGTCTTTATAAAATACATAAAGAAAATATGTATTCTATACTCCTTTTCAATGTATCAATTTATATATGTATATATGGACATATATAAAAATTTATATTTATATATGGGCAAATGTAGACAAATGCTTTACCTTTTGCTGGTAGAAGTTTCTGCCCCAAATAACCAGTCAGAAGCTTAATATTAGCTATAAATGCTCAGCCAACAGCTCAGGCTTGTTATTAGCTAACTCTTATATTTTAAATTAACTTGTATTTCTTATCTATGCTTTGCCACGTGGCTTAACACCTTTTCTCAGTATGGCATTTTGCTTCATTCTGAGTCTGCTCAAGGCTCCTCAGACTCCACCCTTCTCCTTATTAGCATTCTGCTCTGCTTTCTCCCCCAACCTTACTCTGTTCAGCTATTAGTCAGTCATCTTCTTTATTAAACCAATCTCAGTCACATATATTCACACACTGTAAATAACTATTCCACAGAACTGTTGAGGTGTTAAAAATGGACAAATAAAGTCTTAATTCATAGAAATATGTGGGGATTAAATAAAAGTTTCAGAGTTTTGGAGATATCAGAGGGAATCTACCCACAGTCTATGTGGGGAGTTAGTAAAAGCTCCAGAAGTCCCAGAGCTCTAACCACAGTAAGTCTAGGAGAATCAAAGTGTTGACTCAAACCTTTAATCCCAGCACAGGGAGTATCCTGGGAGTGGTGACCTACACCCTTAATCCCAACTGAGTCAAGGTCACTTCAGATTATAGAAGGAATTCCAGGCTGCCAAGCAGGTGTGGTGGGGCCACGCCTTAATTACCGAAAGAGTACTTAAGACAGGATAGAAACACAGAGAGAAGCCATTCCAAGTGAAGCGAGGCTGAGGAAGCTGGAAGACAGCTGGGTAAAATTTGATTGTGGTGTTTATTCCCTCTAGTATCTCCAACTTCTTCAGAGATCTATCCCCGAGTCTCATTCATTCATGCGACAGAAATACGTTATAGGAAAGTAGATCACAATGGATAAATAAAAAAGGAGAGTGTGAATCAGAAGTGCTTCTAAAAAACACTAATTTTCACAACTATTTAAGTGAAACAAAAGCATTTTCCAGATAAAACTCTAAGAAGGTGAACAATGATGTCAATTCATAACAAGGGAGTATCTGTTTAATCGAAACAGAATATGACTTCACTATTAGACATAGTTTTTGGTTTTCTTTACAATACAGGACAATATGTGTGTGTGTGTGTGTGTGTGTGTGTGTGTGTGTGTGTGTGTGTGTGTGTTTAGCTGAAATATATTTATAATGAGAACAAGTGTTCTTTCCTGTAAATTGTCAAGGAACCTTGCCAGGACATAAAATGTTCTAACTATTATTTCTTTCAATCAAACCAGTAATTATTTTTTTTTCATTTAATGGAGTGGACTGTCAGGTACTAGGAAATTCTTATATCCGATGCTCTTACTTAGTAGGATTACAAATATTCTTACCACATTATACATTTACCCTAAGATTTTAGAACATACATCATACAAACTGCTAGTATGTATGGAGAATTGCTCTCTTTCGACATAAATATGGTAAGTGGGTTCAGATGCAGTAGAAAAATCATAAATGACCTAAGTACTTTCTTTGGGAAAATGTCAAAATGGATTATAATGAATAATTATATTGAAATGTATTAACTAAAGATTTTATGATGACAGAAAGCCTGTTCATGTATATTACATATATAATATATCATATAATATAAATAGTACATTTTGTTTTCTAAAAAATAGTACTATTTTATCTAGAATTATATGTTTGTTCCACATATGCTTAATTTGTTTAAATAAAAAACTTTCTATTTTTCATATATCATCCCCTTCATGGCTTTAAACATCTTATCCTAACCTCTACAAAAATATAATAATATTACTTTTCTATTCATAGTGTTTACACATATTAAAACCAATTCTGAAATTTTAGATTGTTTTTCATTGCACCCTCCTATAAAAGTTTAAATTGTTCTTACTCTTCTATATTATGTTGTGTCCCAACACTCACTGATAACCAGCATTTCTCTAGCAAGCTCCCCTTTTCCTAAATCATTCTTTCTCATCTATGATAATCAGAAATCAAATAATAGTTCTCAAATTAAGGCCAATGAAGTATAAATTAAGTCTTTCTTAGTAACATTGATTTTTAGTTTATTTTTGGATGCATTTTGTGCCATTCTCTAGTCAGTATTCTGCATAGTTTGTATTTGCAGACATAATTCTTATTATTTTTAAAGAAAAAAAGGTAGAAAAGAATCATAGGTAGAGAATAGAGTTCCTGATGACCAAAGCAATATGTGTCAGGCTTAGAGTGGGTTTTAAGGAAGTATATAATAAAAACTACAAATCAGTTGGCAAATGTGACTTCAACTATGAGACAGGGAAGACTGTGAGTTATAACCACAATAGCCAAGAAGTGTAATAATAATTAGCATGTGAAAACAGCAAAAGCTCTTATATTTCATTCCAAGGTGTTTTTGAGCCATAGGTTACTGTTGTCATTTACAGTTCAAAGCATCATGTTCAGACTTGCTCTGTTACTGTTACAGCTACTTCAAGACATCCCTTATACAATACTTTCACATGCTCTAGAAATGAAAGGAACCCATTTTTATGTACCATCTTAACGGCCACATTAGTTTCAAAGCTGAAACAGTGGAAATGGGGCCTATTTAGGTTTTTTAAAAAGTATTATTTCTTCATCTTCATGATAACAATAAGCTAAAAACCAAATATATCAATAATAGATCATCTTTTACAAGGGAAACAGAGAAAAGAATTACTCGTGTTCTGGAGGCCTCTTCAGAGAGTTCTAGAGCCCTCTGTGTGCATAGCAAGAAAGCCAAGAGACAGGTCACAGTACTTTACAACACAACATTATGTTGACTGAGACTGAAAACAAAAAAAATGATATATGTTGAAAATTGAGTAAAATATGTCAAAATGCCAAGTATTTGCAAAAATTCAAATCATTGTCATTAATAAATACTTAGGAAATAACCGTAACCTTAACCTTTTGGTGATAAAAAAGATGTCAAAAAGGAAGGGGGCTTGCTTAAGAAACAAAGATAAATAAATAGATAATTCTTTCTATATTCACTTTGCTCATTGCTATGACCAAATGTCTGGCAAAAGCTACATAAGTGAAGAAAGTCACTTTGTGATGGAACATTCTGCTGGTACTTTTCACATTTGGGTTCAGACAGGAAGCAGAAAATTTAGGTAGGGTGTGAGGTCAAGTTAAGAACCTTCAAAGACATACCCCTGGAAATCCACCTCTGCCACCATGTTTTTCACCTCAGAAGTTCCACAGTTTTCCTAAACACTGAACCAATTGGAGAGCAAACGCTCAAACACACACCAGTGTGAGGTGGGAGTGCATGACTCATTTCTGACTCAAACTAAAACATTGTTCATATGAAGCTATGTGAGAAATTATCCATTATAGGTGATTTGTCCTATTAGGACTGTTACAGTCTATCGATCTACAAGTATGGCAAATCACCTGCTCCAAGATGGATTCTTCTACATTGCCTAATCCCAGCAATGATGGTGATGTTATGATTCTGACGCCCTCAATGGCAGCTCTGAATCTGTTTTCTAACATTAATAAATCTTGGTAAATAAAGTGTAGGAAAAACAAAGCATGTGATATTTATTTCAGTCTGTTAACTATGTATTAAACTTGAGGAAAACACCTAAAATCCTGCACTTTTACCTTTACTGATAGGAAAGTAGAGCTCTGAAGAAGTTAAAGGCCACTTGTGTAAACAGTTACCAAGCTATACTATACATGGAGTCCATGCAAACACCTTAAAATTCGGCACATGTTTGGATTCTCCTAAAATAACTGGGCCTTTGGAGCTCAGTTCCTAAATCAAGAGGGACCATGAGAAGGAGTAGAAAGCAGGACTTAGGTGGTCAGATACGATGGACATTTACTCCTACGATGATTGCTTCTTTAATAGTTGTCCAAACAGAGTAAGGTGAGGGGGTATCAGTTATCTTTAGAAGAGCAAAAATGTCTGATTTCAGTTAAATAACTGCTCTAACGCCAGGATATCATGACACAGTTCAAACACCCAGGACTAGCCAGTGCTACCTAATGCTCTCACTTAATCGTATATTTCCTCAGATGACTTCAGAGTTCGCGGAGGCATCATTGAATCTCATATGTTAGTTTGATTATTCCATAGTAACGGTGGCCTGTGTCAGTGTTCTACACTTAGGATTTTTGGTGTTGGTGTCAGTAATCTGATACCAAAAAATATTTTTGCCTTTTGTCTGTATTATTCTTTCATTAGTCCTATTTTCAGCAAAGAATGGAACTTTCTTCCAGATTTATTATTGAACTTTTCTTTCTCAATAGAATTAGCTTGTTTCATTTGAATAAACTTAAAAAATAAATAAAATAAATATAATGTATATATAATTTATATATAATATAAAAATAAATAAAAAATAATCCCTGAAAATTTACAGATAAATAATGCAATGTTTGTAAAAAACAATGTATGAATATTTGAGCTATGTCTCATCTGAGAGCAACTGTGATAGACAACATCCTCTTACCTCAGAGAGCAGTAGGCTCAATATTACGAACTGTAACAGGAAAGATTTGTGAATGTTCTTCATTCTAAGATGTATGAGATTCTCTTAGGACCATGTCTACTTTTTAAGGAGATGCCCAAATGCTGTTAAGCAACCTGCCAAGAGGAAACCAGAAAAGCTGAGTCAGCTTCATTCCCAATCATGATGGTCTGTGTCTTGGAGCATATCAAATGAAGTTATTCACTCTCTCTTTGGAAATGTTTCCAGGTCAAGTTGATTGTATATATTGACCCTTTACCATATGTTTAGGATAGACATGGTTAATCTCTTAACCTCTGATAACCCACTATTCAGATAGGAAGCCAAATGGTACACATTAAATCCTAATATAAAATTCAGCTCTGAACTTAGATAAACAAAGGGCCATGCGTGATTGGTGCTGGAGGTTGGTCAAGGCTGGAGATAATGGAGGCTGGCACCACAGAGGAGCTATCATTTAAGCCAGATAAAGGACAGTTTCCTTTCCTGCATTCTGAGAAAATGCTTGTTAACTTTTTGAATAATATGCCTTTCCTTTCTCACTGATCAAGATTTCTTGACCTATAAATTATTTAATTAATAAATAATTAACAAAATTGCTTTTTAAAAATATAAGCGCCTGTTTTGCATATATCTTTGAAGCCCAGAGTTGGAAGTAGACATTTTTACATTTTTAAATGGAGAATTTGAGTCAAAGAGATAATTCAGTGGTAAACCAGAAGTCAATTGGCTTTTATGTCTGTACCAAGTAACATTATTTTATTTGGACATTTTAATTAAGAAGTCAAATCAAACTGTCAAACTAATAAACTAAAATGCTAATATTTGGCAGAATTATGTTTACAAAACCATGTACTTAATGACAGGAAGATTGTGAGAAGTGTGTAATAGGTGATTTCCTCATGCAGTACTTGTACACAAACTAAGATGGTTAATCACTATGATCTTGGGATCTAGCTTTATGTGTGTGACCTATCATTGATAAAAATGTTATGCAAGATGCTGGAGAAACGATTCATCGATTAGGAACACTTATAGAAGAACTGGGTTCAGTACTTAGAATCCATCTAGTAGATCATAACCACCTATAGCCCTATCTCAAGGAGATCCAATGACCTCTTCTGAATTCTTTGGGCACCTGTGTGTATATGATACATATACAGTAAAGCAGAGGCACACGTGCACATAAAAATAAAGATTTCTTAGCAACATTAGTTAAAGCAACTGTTTCCTGGTCTAGCTGGTGCTTTTTAGGATAGGGCTCTTTCAGTTCCAATACAGGTTTGACCCTAGTTACTTGGCTATTCACCCTTCCTTCCTGAATTTAGCTATAATAGAGTGGCAGTTCAAGGATAAGGAGTTTTATCAAATCAATTTCAATGTTTGTTTCAGGAGGATGCATGAAGATCCCCGATTCCTTTGCCCAAGTAACAGCCTTCTACCTCTCACATTCCCAACTTACAAGCTTGGGTCATTCTGACAAGGTAAGGACTGCACCACAATTGGCTAAAAATTCTGCTTTTCCTCTTTCCCACTTATGGCTATTTTTTAATAGCACATAAAGGCACACACACACACACACACACACACTCACACACACACACTCACACACACACACTCACACACACTCACACACACACTCACACACACTCACACACACACTCACACACACACACACACACACACACACCTTCACATTGACATGACTCTAGGTGGCAAACATTTTCTAATTGACTTTAAAATACGGCTGATTCATGCTTCTTGTCTAGTGTGGTACCTTCCACATACCTACATAGTACAATGGATGTACTAATTATCAAGGGATATGAGGTCTGGTAAAAACACAGTTTTGTAAAACTTCTTTTTCTTATTCTTTCTTCATGAATTACCACTCAGGTGAGTTGCCAACCATAGACACAATACATATGGTTTTAATATATCTCATATGATAATCCTTCCAGAAAACATTGACTTTGTTGATGTTGGGATTAAGTATACTAACATCAGTCCAACAATTAGAAACTGTGTTTATAAATTATTGACTCAAAGAAATGCCATTCTGAAACTCTTTTACTTCAGAATTACACAAGCCAGAATAACGTTCTGCTCACTTATTTATATCTACATTTAAAAGCACACAGTAACCTACTACTAAAATAATATTCAAATCCTTATCTCTCCTCCATCACTCTCTCTCCTCTTTTTCTTCCTCTCTTCCCCCTCTCCCTCTCTCTTGTGTGTGTGTGTGTGTGTGTGTGTGTGTGTGTGTGTGTGTTGTATCCATAAGTTCATAGATAAGTGCCAGGATGTGAATGCCAAGCAAGCTATATTTTATTCCTTATTATTGTCTTTTACTTATGCATATGCGTGCTCACCTGAGTTTATTTGCATTGTGTGTGTATGCAGGAATCTAGAAGCCAGAAGAAGGGAACAGATCCCCTAGAACCAGGTGGGTGCTGAAACCAGAACTCAAGTCCTCTGCAAGAGAGGTAAGCGCCATTAACCAGTGAGCCATCTTTCCAACTTTTTGAAACAATTTCTTAATAAAATGCAAGGTAGAGGTTTGGGATAGGCTGGACACCTATCTCACCTGCTTCTATTTTCCGGTGCTTGGATTACAGGAATTTGAAGACATTACTTGGGTACCAGGGATTCAAATTCAAGTACTTATGCTTGAAGAACAATCCCTATTACCCACTGAGCTATCTTCTTAGATCCATAAATGTTACAATGTGGTTTCCTGGGCCTGGGCAGCCAGAGATCCAGACCCACAGACCTGAAGCCCCAGACCCCTTAGCTGTCTGCTGCTGCTTAGTCCCCCAAAATGGCTCAAACACTTATATAAGTTCATGCTGTTTGGCCTATGGCTCAGGCACATTGCTAGCTAGCTCTTTCATCTTAACTCAACCCATTTCCATTAATCTGTCCTGCCACGTGTCCCGTGGCTCACCTGTGTTCCTTACATGCTTCTTCTTGGACAGCTGGGTCGATCTGATCTGACTCCACTCTTCTCATACCTATGCTCTGATTTCCCACTCCTGCTTTTTCTATGGTGCCTGTCATGGGCCAAAACAGCTCCTTTATTTAAAGATTGATATTCACAGCATGCAGAAAGACATTTCCCACATCATATGAAGTAATGCTTATTATTGTTATTAATTTTAAATTATGTGCATGTGTTTGTCTGAATGTAGGTTATACAGGTAAGTGCAGTATTTGTAGAAGCCAGAAGAAGATGTTGGGTCTGTTGCAGCTGGAGTTACAGGCAGTTGTGGGCTAAAAGACAGAGTGCTAGGATCTAAACTTGGGTCCTTTGTAAAAGTAGTTCATGCTCTTAACTGCTGAGCCACCAGAGAACCTCTTATTATAAATTACATGCATGTGTATGTGCACAAGAACACTATAGTGCTTGCATGGAGGTCAGAGAACACTTGTAGGAGTTAGATCTTTTCACATGGTCCCTGGTAACAAACTCACTTACTTGCACATAGCAGCAAAAGTTGTCTTGCTCATCCAAGTAATTTTTTAAAACATACTTTTATGTGTCCATTTCTTCATATGTAATAAAAGAAATTATTTTATAAGAAACTTTTTATTTAAGTCAGTGTACAATTTTGCTCTTTTGGGTCACATATTGGGCTAGTTTATTTTATGAATTTTACAAAAAAAAACTAACTGGAGACAGAACCACAGTGAAACTCTGGATTTGCTATGAATTAATTTGGGATATTGCAATACCTAAATGACGGTTGAACCTCATCCCATGGATTTTAGTATGTAGTGGTCTGGTTAAAAAAAGGTAAATATAAAATTGTGGTTACATATTATATATTTAATAAAACCAGCCTGAAGTATCAGAGAACAGATCCACCCACAGTCAAGCCAGGAGAGTCAGAGAGTGGTAACTCACGACTTTAATCCTAGCATGGGGAAAGACCAGGAGTGGTGATCCCATAACTCCAGAGACAGATCTTTCTGGTTTCTGAGAGTTCAAAGCCTAACCACCAAATAGTAGTAGCTCACACCTTTAATCTTTACTCTAGAATGATGCAGAGTTGAACCCGGAAGTGAAACAACTGGGCAAAGAAGGTATTTAAGGCAGGCGTAGGAAGACAGGTTTATTCTGTAGAAGCGATGAGGAGCCAGGCTGAGGAAGCTGGAAGGCAGCTTGGCTGGGTGAGATTTGACTGTGGTCTCTTTCCTCTCTCTGATATTCCAGCTTTTCCCTGGTATCCGGCTCTAAATGTTCATTTAATAACAACTAGGATCCATGTTACACTGGGTGTCCAACTTTGCATTAATTTGGGATATTGCAATAGTTAAATGATAGCTGAACCCCATCCCGGGGATCTTAGTATGTAGTCATTTGATGAAAAAAGTGCAGAATAATTAACGTCTGGTTTCTTTATGAGTTTTGTTTCTCATTCTTCCGTCTTTCCTGTACAATGAAACCAATTCCCACTATGAAAACAGATTAATCTGTCTTAGTACTCACTAAAATACCAGTCACCTTCCCCACAATGAGATGTTGTTTACACTGGACACTGCTCTACTGTCCATCCTTCTAGTTCCTTTGGGATTGGTTGTTTATTGATAATTATATTTACTTGTAACAACACAATATGAACAGACACACATTGATTAAACACCTGCCCATGGTCACATAACGATTAAATCCTAGCTGAAGAGTCAGAACTGAGGTACAGTGCTTTGAGTGATCAGGCAAATTGTTTGGTGCTTCTTACACTGTTAGGCTAGTTTTTACTCTTTGTCATTGGTTGCCAGTGGAACCATCTGGCTAAATAGAACACATGTATCTGATTGCTCCTTTCCAGTCCAATGTCGTCTCATAACCTACATAAGGTACATTCTGGTAAATGTTTCTGAAAACGCCAACAGTAATTCTTCCTTTACACATTTGGTCTCATACTTATGGATGAGCAGTTGGATTTTTTTTCCTCAAAATTGTTCTTTAATTTTTTCTCACATATTCTCTATTTAGAATGTTTATAATCTGTCACTTGACCAGGTTTTCTAGCCAACAGGACCATTCATAAAGCGACTCAAGGAAGGGTTTATTTTATGTCAAAGTACAAGGATACAGTCAGTCATCCAGAGAAGTCATGGCGACAGGAGCATGAGGCAGCTTGTCACATTGCATCTGTGGTCTGGAAGCAGACAGCAAAGAACACTGCTGCTAGGCTCACTTTCTCATCTTTATTCAGTCCAGGACTCTAGCTCAGGAAATGGTACTGCCCGTAGATAAGACGTGTCTTCCCACTTTAGTTAGCTTAATTTAGACACTTCTGCAGGTGAACCTGGAGTCCTTCTTGTCCTCTCAGTGATTCCAGAACTGTTGGGTTGGAAACCAATACCCGTTTAGATTCTGTTCTTCTGTGTGGTGGAGACTGCTATCATCCCACAAGGCAAGGCACAGTATCAGCCGTAGCTGTAGGCAGTTGCTGCTCACAATAAATTCATTTTTAAGTCTGGTAACTTAATCATCTGTCATGACTACTTTCTTTTGAAACCTTCCTGTTTTGAGTAATCATCATATGTCTTCTAAGATGTCTATAGTAGTTTTCTTGCTTTTTATTTCTACTGTCTGCTTCCGTGATAGGTCATTCTCTGCACATGACTTTAGTCTATCCATTTGCCCTGACAATAAGATCCCTAATCTTTCTCTCCCTGGCCAAGATTTAGTCCCTTCCTCTGGAAATCACCCACTCCCACCTACCTTGCTCTTCATAGTTCCCTTGAACTTATTTCTTTCGCTTACTTTAGTAGGCTTACTTTTACAAACCGGACCACATGCTACTTTATTTTCTTTCCTGGAAAAACTCCTCTTCACCAAGTTAACCTCTGGTGTTCCTTCCTATAAAGCTTAATTCATACAGCATTATGACTTCTCTGAAATGTCAGTTTTGCAACTTCCAGCAGAATCTTTTTTTTTCCTGGATTCTATTTTCACTGATTTATGATTGCCTCTGCTTGACTAATTATTGGAAAATGAATTGTGAATTAGGAGAAGTTTAACAATGGATTAAACGTATTCCCTATTCCCTTAGGTACAACTGGCAGCTATTCTTTGAATCCAAACATAACCTTGCACCAAGCATCCACTATTGAAATCTACTAGATCTAGAAATGTTTTTAGCAGAATGTACATTATCTGCATAGCCTGCTTGTGTCTATAATGTGTAGATTTATGGAGTGTCCCTGTGGTGGTAAAGATAAGTTAATCACACAGCTAGAACGAAACTATGAAGATGATGATCATGGGCAAGCCAAGAGACATAGCAGCTAGAGGATTCCCTGTGATAACTTGTCATAAGGTCTGAGCATCATTCACAACTAAAATACTTTAAAATGTCAAAGCAAGAGGTGTGTTTGCTAGGTTCTGGCTTGTCCGACAGTGCTATGGCAGATCTTGTTAATTTCCAACAATCTTTGCTAATGATCTGTGAAAGCTTAATGCTGATGACTCAGGCTTTTATTATATAATCTTTGTTCCCTTTACATTGTCTCACAAACTCCTTAGAAATAGGAAGGTGACTGGTCTTAGCTGTTGTTATTTGGGAAAATATTTCCTAAGCTAATTTTTAATCATATAGAAGATAGTCAACAAATATATGTGTAGCAGATGCTACCTTCATCCCAGTTAGTCTTTCTTATCTTTTACACACTAGCTCACGTGGGGAAATGTTGCTCATGCAAGTAGATTGGATGCCAGTGATAAATCTTGACTTAGTCTAGTCTGAATTTTGGAGACATTAACTGTCTTAGCTTCAGAATAGAAACAACTGAGACCACAAGGAAATTGTCTATATTATTTTCCATGTTCTGGATGATACTAAATCTTGAGTTGAGGTTATTTTATGGAAAGGCGGCAGCATTTCTTGGCTCCTAGGTAGTAAGTACAAAATAACCTTTCTTATATCCATGTAAAAAAGTTTACATCAGAAATCTTAAGGGATTTTATGAAGTGTTTTCTGTATGAGACAGAACTGTGAACAAGAGAACATTTCTTATGCTATCTAAAACACAGGTGGAGACTTGTATAATTCTAGGGATCATTCAGTTTATTTTCTTCCCTTGGTTATTTCGTTCTTCCCATTTTTTTTTTCTCTAAGTGTATATCAGTGGATGATAGAAGGGGGCATGGTGTTTACTGAACCTGGAGAAAGAGCTGACTGAACACCTACTGAACTGACTCAATGAATGGAAATGATGTCACAATTTCCCGAGCATTGTATGACATCAGTCCTGAGAAGATGGGAACAAACTTCTGTTGTTCCCAAATAGTGAACCAACAAACCACAGGAAGGATGCTACCAAAGTTCAACCTGGTGAGCCAATTAGTTCTATCAAGATTACTTTGAGGAATATGGGCGAGCCGTTCCTGAAAGAACAGCAAAAGCTCAAAATAGCCTAGTCACCAAAAGTCTAACACAGCATGGATGACATACAGCTCACTGTGCAACCTGTAGGCTCTCAACAATATGGGGGGCGGGGGATTGTCCTTGCTAGGTCACTCAGTTTGAACTCCTGCTAGGAAGCTTGACTGGTTTCTGCCTCTCACAGATAATTCATCTGGTCTAAAAGTATCCTTCAGTCCTTACTGCGTGTATACACATGGGACCAAAGAGTGGACTGAACATTGTCAGTTTCAGGGATATCCTGAACTTGAAGCTTTTGGATTATTTACTTCTTGAGCTTAATGATCCTCACCTCCCTTTAGAACATTCAGTCTTAATGAGCTTCCCTCTAACAAAAAAATTTTTTTGCAGGGTGGGAGGCGCTGAGGAAGCTACTTTACAACACTGAGAAAGTGCATACTATGTGCCAGGTTCCCTTACAGGTATTTGAGTCAATTGTAAAAAATCTCTGATTCTTGCTTACATATGTAATGAAAATTAGGGAAAATAATACTTAAGGCAAGAGTTGGCAAAAAGGAGAATCAATTCTGATTTACAAAAGGTTGGAGGAAGACTTTATAGATAGTGATACTGAAACTAGATATTCCAGAGGATAAAGAATTTAATCAAAGGCATAGAAGATCATGGACCACTAAGATAAATTCCCGTGGTAGAACATTTTACAATGTTTTTGGATGGCTCAGTAGATTGGTGACTGGGGTGAGGATTGGGAGCGGAATACAGGAAGTATGTCTGTCTCTGTCTCTCTCTCTCTCTCTGTGTGTGTGTGTGTGTGTGTGTGTGTGTGTGTGTGTGTGTGTGTGTATGTGTATGTGTGTACATGTATATATGTGTATGTATGTGTGTATACATGTGTATGTCTGTGTGTGAGTGTATGTGTATGTGTGTGTGAGTGTTTGTATGTGTGTGTATGTCTGTGTGTGTATGTGTGTGTCTGTGTGTGTATGTGTGTGTATATGTGTGTGTTTGTATGTGTGTGTGTGTGTGTGTGTGTGTGTCTACAGCTATGAATTCAGGGAAGTCAAAGGGAGAACGCAAGGGGTCGTACTCTACCATAGTTGGTCTTACTCCCTTGAGTCTGGCTTTCTCACTGAAATTTGAACTGGGCTAACATTCAGAATGGGCCCAGGATGTGATTTTACCTCCAATACTCCCCCATCTCCACCCAAGAATAAGGATTACCTGCATATACTAGTTCGCATGACCATGCCTGATCTGGATTTTTAGGTGGGTTATAAGAATACTCTTTAAATATTTAAATTTATTATTATTATTGTGCATATGATGTGTGTGTGTATGATGTGTGTGTGAACAAGTGGCGGCACACATGTAGAGATCATAGGACAACCTTGGATGTCCAGTTATCTCTTATAGTTATGTAGGTTCCAGGGTTTGTACCACAAATGCTTTATTAGCTGTGCTATCGCTGGCCTCATATTTGCCTGGCAAATGTTTTTTACTTTATTCACAGTTACGTTCTTTGTCACTGATGTTTGTCGTCTTATAATTCTTCACCATAAAGGTCATACCTTCCAGGTTCGCACTTTGTAGATTGTTTCCTTTATGTTGTGTAAGTGAGCAGTCCAAATCATGTGGCTTCTGTGAGTAGTTAAAATTGAGCAGAAGCTTTTCACTTGGAACTAGCAAATGTATCCTGTGTTCCTAGTCTGTGTTTTCATAATGTCAACCACACCCTCTCTTTGTATTTCTCAAAAATTGGCATGCATAATAATCACCTCCAGATGCAGGTTTTAAGTTTTAGGTCTTTCCCTAAGAACCTAATTTAAAGAAGTATGTGAGAACAAGGGCTTTACATTTCAAGCAGTATTGTATGTAATCTTGTTTGCAATGTTTTAAAACTGTACCAGATAAAGCACTCTTTTATAAAGTCTTTTTACTGAAAAGGTTTCTTTAACATACCAACCACCATTTCCCTTCCCTCCGCTCCTCCCGCTTACCCCCCAGCTTCCCCTCACCCCACCCTGCCATCCACTCCTCAAGTTAAATAAAGCCTTCCATGGAGAGTTAACAAAGTCTGGAATATCAGGTTGAAGCAGGACTAAGCCCCCTCCCCATCAAGGATGAGCAAGGTGTCCTTCATAGGGAATGGGTTCCAAAGAGCCAGTTCATGCACTAGGGATAAATCCTAATCCTGCTTCCAGAGGCCCCACCTACTGCTCAAACTAGAAAACTTTAACCCACATTAAGAGGGCAGAGTTCAGTCCCATACAGGTTCCTCAGCTGTCAATCTGTGGTTGGTGAGTTCCCAGTAACTCCAGTCAGCTGTCTTTGTGGGTTTCCCCATCCTGATCTTTACACCTTGGGTCGTATAATCCCCCCTCCATCAATTGCCGGATGAAGGTTCTAGATAACAATTAGGGTGGTCATCAGTTTGATTATAGCAGGTACCCTCTCCGCCATTGCTTAAAGTCTTAGCTGGGGTCATCCTTCTAACTCCCTGGGATGCTTCCTAGCACCAGGTTTTTCCCTAACTCCCAAATGGCTCCCTTTATCAAGATATTTATTTTGTTGCTCTCCTTCTCTGTTCTTCCCAACTCAACCATCTCATTTCTTCATGTTCTCTTCCCACCTCCCCTAGCCCACCCCCCATATTCACAATTTACTTAGGAGATTTTATCTATTTCCTCTTTCCCACGCAGATCCATGAATATGTCTCTTAGGGTCCTACTTGGTACCTGGCTTCTCTGGTGTTGTGGGCAGTAGCCTGATTATCCTTTTCTTTATATATAATATCCACTAATAAGTGAGTACGGACCGTGTTTGTCTTTCTGAATTTTGGTTACCTCACTCAGGATGAATTTTTTTTTTCTAGTCCCATCCACTTGCCCACAAATTTCAAGATGTTAATCCATTCTTCAGTTGGAAAGCATCTAGGTTGTTTCCAAGTTCTGGCTATTACAAATAATGCTTCTATTAACATGTCCTTGTGTATGGATGTGCATCATTTGGGTATAGGTCCAAGAGTGGTATTGCTGGATCATGAGGTAGATTTATTCCCACTTTACTAAGAAACTGCCATACTGATTTCCAAAGTGTCAGTACAAGTTTATACTCCCATGGGCAGTGTAGGAGTGTTCCCCTTGCTTCACATCCCTTTCAGCGTAGGCCGTCATCGGTGTTTTTGATCTTAGTTATTCTGACAGGTGTAGAGGTATCTCAGAGTTCTTTTGATTTGCATTTCCCTGATGGCTAAGAATGTTGAACACTTATTTAAGTGTCTTTCGGTCAAATGAGATTCTTCTGTTGGAAATTCTCTACTTAAATCTGTACACCATTTTAAAATTTGATTATTTGATATTTTGTGTTTAGTTTCTTGAGTTCTTTATATGTTTGAGAGATCATTCCTCTTCAGATGTAGGGTTGGTGAAGATCTTTTGCCATTCTGTAGGCTTTTGATTTGTCTTATTCACCGTGATCTTTGCCTTATCAAAGCTTCACAATTATAGGAGGTCCCATTTATTAATTGTTTCTCTCAGTGTCTATGATACTAGTGTTACATTTAGAAAGTGGTCTCCTGTGCCAATGCACTCAAGGCCTCTTCCAACTCTCTCTTCCATCAAGTTCATTGTAACTAGATTTATGTTGAGATCATTTATCCTCTTGGACTTGAGTTCATTGCAGAATGATAGATATGGATCGATTTGCATTGCTTGAAAACCACCATCCAGTTATACCAGCATTAAACTAGGGAAGTGATGATTATTTACTTAACGACAGCTGCTGATGTTGAGTTACTATTCTCTCTCCGTGTAAATTCATATGCATGTGCAAACATGCATGCATAGGAAGTGATTTTTACTAGAGAAGTACATGTCTAATTTTCTCAACAAAAGTCAATAAAATTCCAACAACTGTTTGCTATACAATAGCAAATGCTGTCCCCTATAAGGCGAAATGGCAGTGAGTCAGCAGGATGGGATCTGTTACTGGGAAGAGATAATAGTCTCGGCCCTAATGACAGCTTTAATATTGGTTGTCAATATCCAAAAGTTAAGATGTTTTTCAAAAGAAGAAAGTGTTGGGAACAAAAGAGACACAAAAATTAAAAGGCGCTGTGAAAAAGTTGTCGATTATTGGATCACGGCCTGCACTTCTAATTTACTGATGTTTGGGGGATCTGCTTGCCTCTTTGCTATATTCTCCATGATTTATTCAGTATTGACTTCCCATAGCTCTGCATATGTCTATTGCTCTGCAGTTTGTTTGTTTGTTTTCTAGCTTTTTCTCCTTGTGAACACATTTTCACCACATTCTATGTTGAAGCTATTATAGACAGGGAAAATCTCACATTTTGCTCATTGGTCCCAATGGGAGGCAGCGAAATGATTTCAATCTCAAGATTATTCAAATTCCTTCTGAGTTTTATCTGAATGAGATGTTTTTGAGGAACCCCCGAGGTCCGTATTCTGAGATGAAAATGTTGCCAGAGCTGTGAGTTCTAGAACAAGACTGGTTGATTGTGGTTCCACAGTGCACTGACTGACATGTCAATGGCCACTCTCTTGATTTTAATCAGTTGTTCTTCAAGATAAGCTCAGTGCCCCCAAACACAGGTATTTTTCATGTATGCCACATTTCAAAGACCAAATTTTAAGGCTTCTGCAAGGGATGGGAATACAATCCCTCTGGAGCCAGGGCTCAGGAGAGAGGATCAGATCCCCAGTGTTTACGATTATTGAACCTTTACCATCTCTCCTTTGCTGATGCTGCCCCACACTTTGTAAAATATTAATATTATTAATTCTTTGTTTTTCCTCTTGATAGATTTAAATTTGGCCTGCTTAGATTTTCTGTGTGAACTAAGAAGTTACTAGTACATGGTGAGCCCAGATTGGAAAGCTGAACTCCAATTGCCCTCAGATCTCTGTCATATACAGCAGTCATAGGCATCATAACCCCCTCTATTCTTTGTCTCATAAGGTTATTATTGATACAATTTCTTTGCAATAACTTACTATTTTTTTTCCAAGAAAAGGCTAAAATCCACATGTTTACCTAATATGCCATCAGGACCCAGAAGCAATATTTAGAAAAAAAATTGAAAGTCAGATAAATACATTCTGGAAGATTTTCTTTAGAGATTTTTATTCTCCTTTCGTGGTTAAGAATTATCTGGTCAGGATCCTTAAGACAGATCACATAACAGCTGAAATCAAAATATTGCTGCACAAGCAACCTTGGAGCATGCTGTTTGCAAAGCAGATTTTAAAACCACATACTTGACTTAAATCATATAATACTAAGGCTCAGATATCAAATGTCAGCAAGGATAGATTTGTTACTTAAAATTAATTAAGAAGTCGTGCAAATTGCGCATAAATGTATTAGTCAGCATATCTTGCATTGTTCAGTAACTGCAGAACATTGCTCATCTCAATTAATGACTTCCGATTTAGGAGTGAAAACAAGAGATTTCTTTGTTCTTATAGATGAAAGCCAGGAGCTATTTGTTCTTAAGCTAAGACTTCCTATACTCTAGCTTTTCTAATGGGTTAAGAATTAGCGAAATCATGTTGGACTCTGCACAGGTGTATAGGCAGGGATTCAGAGCATGGATTATTTATCAGAAGGTAGAAACATTTCAGATAAAAATTTGCAAGATGTTTTTCTTCCTTTTGATTCAAAGACTACTTTTGTGACCAATCTCTCTGTGTGACATTACGCCTTCTCATCTTCACAACGGTCACTTCCCATGAAGCTGACTTCCTGCTACTGAAGCCATCCACGTAGCATAGGACTTGTTAGGATCAGTTTGCTTATATGTGTTCCACAAACCACATGAGTCCTGCTCTGATTGCCAAGATGTTCTCAGACTACTAAAATAAAGTTTATATTTCTATCATTTTATGATTAAAGCTACCTGTAGTTATTTATCATCTGCCCACCAAAATCTGTGTTTATTAGTTTGGCTTCTAAAACTTGCACAATTTGCTTTCAGTATACCTTGCAATTTATTGTCACTATTTCCATACATACATGCTTATATTAAATTTTACAATATATGGATGCTTATATTAAAATTTAAAATTATATGATATTAAATTTTTCTTACTCAATTTCAGCCAAGTATATATTTTAGACAAATGTTTTTCTCTTTTTGAAATTATCTTTAGTTTTGACTAAAGAGTTTGGTAACAAGTTATGGGAGTTATAGAATTTGCAATAGATTTTGACACACGCAGAGAAGATATTTGTTATATGAAACTTTTATTACCTCTATAATTTGAAAGTTCAGACAAGATTCTTCTTTTTTAATGAAGAGTATTGTATCTGTGTGAATCTCTTGGACTTCTCTGTCCCAGTGTTTGTTGTTTGCTTTGTTTTGTTTTTGATGCTTCTAGAAACAAAAATTTACTCCACAAGTGGTTGATTGAAAAAAAAATATTACAGGCTAAACACTATCAGTAAGTGTAGCATCATGCAGTCTTCATTCAATAAAACATATACACAAATAACCAAGTGAACATATACTATATTATACCACATGTTAAAGTGAGTTGTAGAAGTCAAGACAAGTATTTTATTAATGTTCTTATGAAAAGATCTTTGAAGCTAAACCTGAATTCAGTAAGTGAACAAGTTGTGTGTGATAACATGAAAAAGTCTTCCAGGCAGTTGGAATAACCAGGCAGTAAGCTGAGAATCTACGTCTGGAAAGAAAGTGTTAGGGAAGATCAGATAAAGCACTTGCTGTGTGTTCTGGTTTGTTTTCTGTTACTGTGATAAACACCATAACCACAGAAGCTTGGCGAGGGGAAGGATTTATTTCCTTAAGAAGTGTAAGCATTTTCAGGAAACAATTCATCACTCAAGGAAGTTAAGGCTCAAGGAAGGAACTAAAGCAAACACTACAGAGAAATGTTAATCTTGTGCTTATATAACCCAAACCACCTGTCCCAACCGCCCATGGTCACAGGTGGTCCTAGTTTGTGACAAATTAATAAAATCTAACAGGTAGATATGACAAATGTGGGTTTTATTCCAAGTACCTACATAAAAGCTCAGATATGTTGACGTGAGTCTTTCATCCTAGAGCTCCTGTGATGTGATGGGAGAATGACCAGGAAATCTGTGGGCAAGCTAGACTAGACTGAAGGAATAGAAGTAAGAGAGATCCTGCCTCAAAAAAAAAAAATTACGAGAGGTCAGATTTAACTCCCAAAAGTGCATTTTTTTTTTTACCTTCACATGCGTATTGTGATAAATATATATTCAAATAAAGTGAAAATTAAATACAATGGAAACAAGATAGAGTGTGTGCTGTGTGGGTGAGATTATAGATAATCTTAAAGGCTGTGGAAAAAAAATCTGTGTTTTTCTCTAGATATCCTAATGCTTGGAATCTAAATCATATAAATAAACTTAGAGATAAACTTTAAACTTTTCAGCTTCAACATGCTTTGTTTCCTGTAAGTTTTAATTTCTGTAAACACTCTCAGATGAGTAAAAGTCATAAAACATTGACTTTAGGTATCCTAATCCTGATATCCAAGTAGAAATACATGAGGTAGGCTTTGGACCTATTTCTTCTTTTGTCCCTGTTTCAAAGCAAGAGTTTTATGATCAAACACAAGTGACTATTAAAACAAAGGTTTGAATTGTTTTAACATTCACCTCAGTATCTTGAGAGGCAGCACAACCACAGTGCTCCGTATTCTAATAGCTACCACTCCCTCACCATGTTCCATACCAGGCATCTTTCATTGTTTTATACATAGATTTTTCTCAGAATTTCAGTGTTGCATTTCACAATATTCATTCTTTATATAAGTATCTGAAACTCGAAAGTTTCCAAACTTAGTTGGCCAGCAGATATTACTATAACCTGATATGGCTGGTTACAAAGCCTAGGCTATGAGCTCACATCAATTCTTTAGAAGATCTTCCGTAAGAACACTCCTACTTTAATATGAGTCAGTCTTTGAATTCAAGTAGTTAATGCTGCTCCTGTGTGTTTTTGTGAACTCGAATAAAATATAGATGAACTCTTAATTAATATTTAATTGAAATGCTCAGGGCAGAATAGGCGGGTACTGCCTGTACCTGTGTGTTGCCAGGGTAATTTAATTCTACTTGGCCCTAAGTGCTGTATTGCTTTGTATTCTGCTGTTACTGGAATCCATGATGGAAGATAAAGTGAGGTGCTGCGTAAATAATAGTAAAACTCTCTCTTTAAGGCTACATTTGGCAGTACTTATTCAACATTATTTACTTTGCCCAATGCCTTTATTTCATTCATGTAATGTCTGTCGTCTGCCAGCTCACAGCTATTCTCTTTGGCACTTTGGAAATTGACATATATATATTTAGTGAAATAGAGAGCCTTCTCTTTTTTCAAATTGTTCTGACTTACCCAGCACAGCCTAATTTCTTCTTCCTTTTACCATTGTAAAGACAGTAGATTAAATGGCACAAATGTAGTGCGTGATTTCTCTTTGCTTTTGGTGTCCTGTGACAGTCAAGGATACAATATTTATTACAGATTTTTACTTCAAGACATTTCTACCATTGTAGTTTATTTTTCTTAGTCATCACTACGACTTTTATTTAAGAACATAATCTAGACAAAGCCTGACTTCTGAAATTGAAGAACTGTTACACAGTTGAATGCTTAATGAAAATAATTCCACTTTGTTTAAAGGAGCAGAGACAACTGTTTTCCTGAAGTTAGAAATAACATAACTTGAATAAATTGAATAAATCAATTAATATAAATGAGAAAAATTCTTTTAGTTTCTATATGATTTTAAAATGATAAAATTTAATAATTGAGGGGATTTCTTCTTTCTAGCACTACCAGGATTCCTTCTCCAAATATAATATTATCTTTTTTCCTTTTTATGGGATACTTTTAATCTTCTGTATATCCTGAACTCTATTTTTCTTCTTTACTTTTCTTACTTTTTTCTTCTTTCCTTTCTTTCTTTCTTTATTTTAGGGTTTTGTGGAATTTTGGGGGAATTCTAAGAGAATAAGTATATGCAAATTCTAGAATACCCACAGAAATGGCCCATACACATTAAGTATTCAAATACCACTGGTCTCTGAAAAAAAATCCAAGATGCCCAAGATCCTTTGATGCTCTTGTTGGGTCCTTGTGACAAAGACAGTATCTTTATGCTTATCAGTAGCATTTGCCTAAGATTCATTATTGAAAATTATTTTATTATACTATAACCTGTAGATACTCAGTAAATATTAACTAAAGACACTAGGAATTTGTCCCTTGCTTTTTAAGGAAGGTTTATGACATTCTTTGATTTAAATTTCTATGTGAAATTATTAGTAGAATCTACTCTCCCAAGTAGGAAATTAGATGTGTTGAAATCCAGGCAGTTACATAGTGGACTTAGGTGTCCAGGGATACATTTCTTTTTAACAAAAATGCTGATTACTTTTTAAAATTATTTTTGCATATCGCATAATTTAAATAAGCCAATATCTCATAGTCTCATAATCTATATTCATCATACTCTGCTTCTTAATTTTACCCATTGTGAATTCCTAACCAAATTTATTGAAAAGAAGCAACAAAATTCATTTGATTAATAGCCCTGATTTTAAAATTTATAATATTGAGGTCTTTCCCAGCTTATGATTATTTTATCTCTAGGGCTGGAAGTAGTGATTTATGCCTTGAATCCTAGCACTTAGAAGGCAGATGCAGGCAGATCTCTGTGGATTTATGCCAGCTTGCTCTATAGGGAGAGTTTGAGACCAGTCAAAGCTGTACAGTAATACTTTATCTCAATAAATAAATAAATGAATAAATTGTAACTCTTTTCTCTTTTTGTTTTGTTTGGTTTTGGTTTTGAGACAGGATCTTACTATGTAGTTTGCTGTTCTGGAACTAAGTAGCGTAAACCAGCCTTGAACTTACAGAGATCTGTCTATTTTTGCCTCCCAAGTACTGGAATTAAAGGCATGTAGCCACTACTCCTAGCAAAGTTATATTTCTAACAAGATCCTTGAGTGACACTTTGGGAATCTCTATAACATATAACAAAACTCAATGATCTCAGGAATCCTACTCCTAAAGGCATATAAAGTGTTGTTGAAAGAAGGGCTTCTGTTCACATTTCATTAATTAGTACTTATGAATGAAATCTAAAAGAGCAATTATTTGAATTATTTTTTCTTTATAATTTACAGTATTAAATTTCTTCAATCTTTACCTTTTCCAGTCTTTAGACACAACATGAATTTCAGATTATAAACCATGTGACTAGTATGATGTAAGGTTAAAAATTGGGCCAAAAATAAATGTTTAAATGAGTCATGATATTAAAAACAAGTTCCAATATACAAAAAAAAAAATGAAAAACAGACAAACTTCTGTAATTCCACGTGTCTGATTTGCCTAACCTAAAAGAGAAGCAATGAGCTCCATCCTAGTGATGGCCACGTTGTGGTTTGGGTGCAAAATGTCCCATACTAATTCACGTGTTTGAACTACCACTCTTTTCTGAGATTGTAGACCATTGGGGAAAGCCATAGAGGTTTGCAATTTGATCTACTTTCTGTCTCATTTTGTCATGGTTTGCCTCATGAGCAAACAGCTTCATGTTCTTGTTTCCACAGCTGAGACCCATTCTGAACAATATGCCTTCTCTACGGTGCTGGGCTGTACCCTCAGACCAGGCTCATAAGATCTCGGACGACACATTGGAGTAGAAGCCATTAATTCTAGCAAAGATTTTGACTGTGAGAAGCTCATGCTGAAAATGTGAGTGAGGTTGAATTCAAAAGTAATGGACTAAGTTGTTAGCAGAAGATATTTCAATACAGTAAAATATCCGGGCTATAAGGCATTATTCCTGACTAGAGTTCTTGTTCAGATCAATAATTAGGGTGATCAGAAAGACATGAAAAATATACAGTTTAAGAAGGTTAAAGTATGCATGTGTTTTAAACTGTGGACAAGGCAGAGATTATAAAGGGGCCACATTGTTAAAGAGATTATTACCATTAATGAAATATCTCAAACTTTACAGTAGTCAGAAGGATAGGAGCCTTGTCCTCAAAATCCTGTATACCTAAAATCCTAGTGTGCAACAGTACAAAATATAGATGGTAAAAGATTTGTTGGAATAAATCATGATAAAACTATGTTAAAAATAGCTGAGTCACTAGTATCACGTGCTCTCATATGCTTGGGTACACGGAAGGAAATCTCACAAAATATCAAAATAAAAATCACGTTCAAGAATGATAAGGAGCTGAACATGTTGGACATACTTTAATCTCAGCCTTCAGGAGACAAAGGTAGGTCCAGCCTTGTCCACAAAGTTAAAAACTTCTAGGATAGCTGAGTCTATATAATGTACACAATGAGACCCAAAAAGTTGCAACAAATATATTGTTCCTAGTCCTTGTTGGATGTGTAAGTGTGTTCAATTCACACAGTAACTCTTAACTGTACAAACTGAATTCAGATTTCGTGGTGAGGTATTTGTGACCCTGTTAACACTCCCTGAAAAAGGAAACTAAGTGTGGTCAGCTGCTGGTGTTAGTTTCTGCCTCTGCCGCCGAAGCAGTTACATCATCACCTCTTGCAGGTGCCTTTCCGCCATCAGCTATGCCACATGCACACCCCTTAAGAGTGCTTGCTGCCTTGCCTCTTCATACCTCTCTTGTCTGTCTCTCTTACCTTTCCGTTCCTCTCTGGCATCTTGGCTCCTCTTTTTGCCCTCCTGCTCTGCCTTTGACTTTACTCTCTCTCCTGTTTCTTCCATATCTCTCTGTGTGCCCGCCTTTCTCACGTCCCCATCTGACGTGGCCTCCCCCCCCCCCAATAAACCTCTTGCACTGACTCTGTTGCAGATGGCTTGATTGCTTAGTGGCATACCCTGGCAGGACCTGCCAAAAGGCACCGGTATACTTGCCTTTTTGTTTTTATTCTTAAAAGCTGGTGTCATCGGACTATAGGAAAGTTGGGGGCCAGACAAGCTTGATATATTCTACAGTTACGTTATAAGTAAAGAAATATTCAAAAAAAAAGAAAAAACCAGTCTTTCTAATTTTTGAACATATAATTTCTGATTAAGAATCTTGGTGCTTAGTATAAAGTCTAGGGTTTGATTTAAAAAAAAAAAAAAAAAAAAAAAGTAACGATAAATCTTTACACCGTGGTATTAAGCTTTTCTGCTGACGCAGCAGTCCAAATCAGACTGAATTAAGAAAAAGCCCACGCTCAATAGGTAAAGAGCTTCTAGAGGATTTTCCAGTCCCCCAGAGAGGAGACAGGGAAGAGAGACCAAAAAATCCGCATGTCTGCTTTCTGGGGTGCAGTATAAATACCCTGTGGGAGTGATCTTGAGCATCTCTAGGGCTTTCTGAGAAGATGCAGGATTTGAGAAGAGAGTGATGAGGGAGGGGCTGAGGTAGAGCTTCCCCCAGAAACATTCTAGACTCTTTAGGTATATGGATGCCAGGGCTGTGTTGTAGCTTTCACCAGAACAAGTAAAAATACAAGGAAAAGTAATTTTTATTTCTTGGAATGCTGGGACAGAAAACAATGATCAAAAAGTAGCTTTAAAAATGTAGCTGCACTATAGAACATAAGCCTGGGTGGTATGCTTTAGTACAGTTTGCAAGAAATCAATTAATTCATGATCATCCCGGCAGCCCTGCCAAGTGTCATTAGTGCTGCCAGCTATAAGCTGCCACTGAGGACCTGCCTGTGTTTTCTTTTTGGGAGGCTTAGCTTGAGTGTGTGGAATGGAGCTGGCCCCAACTGCACATTACAGCACAAGTAATTATTCATCAAAACTTGCTTCACTGCAAGCAATTCGTTCTTCTCTCTACAGATGTCTAGGACTCTGACCCAAAGCAGCATGAATGTGGACTAAAAATAGTTCTCACTGCAGCAGGAAGCCCTGGAGAACTTTGCATTTAAGTGGTTTTTAGCTCCATGGTAGCTGGATGTTTTGCTCACCAGATTGACAATGGGAGATGTTGGGTGGTTTGTTTTTTGTTTATTTATTTGCATGTGTGTGTGTGTTTGTGTGTGTGTGTGTTTGTGTGTGTGTGTGTATGTGTGTGTTTGTGTGTGTATGTGTTTGTGTGTGTGTGTTTGTGTGTGCATATGTTTGTGTGTGTGTTTGTGTGGGTGTGTGTTTGTGTGTGTGTTTGTGTGTGTATGTGTTTGTGTGGGTGTGTGTTTGTGTGTGTGTTTGTGTGTGTATGTGTTTGTATGTGTATGTGTTTGTGTGTGTGTTTGTGTGTGTATGTGTTTGTGTGTGTGTATGTGTGTATGTGTTTGTGTGTATGTGTGTGTATGTGTTTGTGTGTATGTGTGTGTATGTTTGTGTGTGTTTGTGTGTGTGTTTGTGTGTGTGTGTTTTACCTTCTATTGTGTCTCCATTCTTTGAGATATAAAACACACTTCTTCATGGAGATAAATTTGGTTCTACCTAGTAGAAAGGGGGAGAAAAAAACTAAAACAAGGCAAAACCCCATCCTTCCTTCTTTTTGTTTTGTTCATTTGATGCTGTTTCTTCCATGTTTTCCCTCTGAAGCTGCAGAAGACCGTGTGTTAGGACCAATTATACTTTTCAATCACACATTCTCGTGGGAATATAATCACTAATATCTTTTATGTGCATATATATGCTAGGCACTGTGAAGTGAAATAGGCATAACCCTAGTGTTCTTGAAACAGGAACAGAACAGTAAGTGATTCCAGTCCCGTGCTGCTGGCATTTGAACACATCTGGAGCAAAGATCTAATATACAGCTTCAGTGAGT
This sequence comes from Phyllotis vaccarum, assembly GCA_033318265.1. Taxonomy (NCBI): domain Eukaryota; kingdom Metazoa; phylum Chordata; class Mammalia; order Rodentia; family Cricetidae; genus Phyllotis; species Phyllotis vaccarum. The sequence continues at coordinate 77,924,972 of JARWLC010000016.1, read as the reverse complement.
CAACTCCTGAAGTGAGAGCATCATCCCAGGGAATCAGTTTAAAAACAGCTGAGCTAGTCTTATTAACCCAGTGCACGGATCAGACTGTCTTGGCTGGAGAGTCACTTTGTAATTATTCCAATGGCCCTGGGTTCCCTTATGCTAATAGGATTGCTAAATAGCCCCAAATTCCTAAGATGCCTATTTGATAAAGTTTACTGTGGTCTACAAAACAGAGGATGATGGACAAATTTGGTCTTTGCATTCAAGAAATCATGAGTTAACTAAAGCACCAATGGCAGTGGTTATAAATATGGATATATCTAATATAATTTTATTGCCAAAATCTTGCTGGGCTTGTAAGCAGGACACAAACTACATTCCTGTTGAGGCCAGAAATGAAACATGATCTCATCCAAGGTTCTTGCTTAAACAGATTTTCTAAATAAAACTGAATTAATTCTTTTAACTTTCACTATGTAGCAGAGATTTCTCTAAATACTTTACACTTGTTTGACCTTTTATCATCATAACTGCCAATTTTATTACCTTATTTTAAAAGATACACTCAAAAAAGAGAAGCAGGATAAGGCTACAGAATCCAATTCAAAAGCACATATTTTAACATATAGTAGATAACCACAGTTGGTATTGAATTTCTACAAGTGTAATGTAGATTATTAGTCTGGTAACTTTAACTTAAGGGAGAGACTTCTGTGAATATATAACTTTAGAAAGCATTACATGCCTTACACGAGATTTGTAGCACATTTTAACACATTGAAATTTCATATATAAATAGCATTGTGAGAAAAAACCATTTTAACTTTAAGAAACATTTTCTAAAACACTCTTATTGACAGAGTGCGTTTTACCATGTAACTTTTTGACATGCTGCCTAAGAGAAAATCTATTTTTAGAAATATCTTTGTGGAAAAGAGATATAAGGAAAAACGGATATTTCTGACAAGAACTCTTAGTGATTAAATAATAGTTGTCCTACTGGTTGAGAATTTAGGAGTTTCTTGTGTTGTCTCAGTGAAGCTGGGTTGAAATGTTAGCAGATCATGATTTCCCACCCCCATCTCTGTTGCCTTCTATTATTCATATAGAAAAATACTTGATTATGTAATGGGTGGGCGTCCCTAACTTTAGCACCCCTAGACACCCCAAGACCACAGCTAATGACCACTGTTAACTTTAAAGAAAAAAGAGAGTTTAATGAATGATATACCGGTACACATATGTGTGGGCTCAAGGCACTGTGGAAGCCAAGAGCCCCAAATGCTTTCAGAGTACAATTCTTATACCACACTCTGGGTAAGGGAGAGGGTACGTCAGGGCTCACTCTGAGTAGGGGAGGGGATACATCCGGTCTGGGCTCAGAAGGTTACAATAGGGCAGGGCCAAAGTTCAGTTTAGGATGGAGTTTAGGAATGCTGACAGGCAGGCAGGCGTATTTCCTGTGAAACAATAGAGTCTTGGGCAAGCAGGAGACCAGCAAGCAGGGACTGGCAAGCAGGAGACCACCTGGGGATATTCATTTCCTGGAGCAATGGTCACAATGGGCACATTGTGCAAGCTTCAGAAAGTTCCTGCCTCGGCAAAACGGCATGGTTAACAGTTCTCATGGTAGGGCTTTCCTGGGTGGCCCCACCCAGGTTGCTATATCAGGAATGTGGTCCCAGGGCCTTATCTTGGGTGGTCCTGCTTGAGTGAAGTCCAGAAGGTCAAGCTGTTGACCAGGTGGGTCTCAGGAATTCAGGAAGTATCTTGGGTGGTCCTGCTCAGGCTGACCGGGTGTGTCCCAGGCAGCCATAAATCCTGTGAACAAAGCTCTTCCGAGAAACTGCCATCTAATTTAGTGATACAGTGGAGCCGAAACTCTGTCAACCTTGGCTAGTTTCAGGGAACTCAGGAAGGGATCAAGGGGAAGAATCAAACAGGATTTTTCTATCTTCACAATATGTTTCACATTGATTGTGTTCACACTGAAAAGGCCATGTTTTACTTATATTTATTTTTGTGCAAGTGTTTAAAATAGAAATGCTCATGTAGAAAAAGCCTGTGTAGCCTATGTGGGAGCTATATAGATATCACACATAATCGTGGCAATAAACATATCCACCATTCTTCAAATTTTCTGTCTTACCTCCTACTCCCATTCCCATGCAACAATTGACTCCTTTCTGCCATTATAGGTTAGTTTGTATTTTGTAGCATTTCATATAGATGGATACATATATAGCCTACATTTTTAATGGTACCCTGGATTATTTTACTCATAATAATTATTTTAAGATAAAATGTTTTCCTCTTAATTGTCGAATAGTATTCCATTGTCTAGATGTACCATAGCTTATTTTCTTACTAATGAGCTTTTACTTCGTTTACACCATTTGGCAATGCAAATATAACTTTTAGGAATTCTTGTGCAGACATCAGCTTTCATTTGCCTTTTGTAAATGCCTGGCGGTGGTTTGCCTGTGTCATATACTTAGATACGCTTAACATTTTGTGGAATTGCTTACATTTTCTAAGGCTACCAATTTCGTCCTCCATAACATCTTATCTATCTATAATCTATCTGTCTGTCTATCTATCATCTATCATCATCTTTCTAATAACCATGCCTATTGTTTGTTTTTGCTCTTTGGGGGGGGGACCTACCACCCAGCTCTCAAAGAAATTATACACTCTTATTCTTAATTATAAATATCTGGCCTTGCTTCTACAAATGCTTGGCTTGTTTCTTGCCAGATTTTCTTAATATTAATTAGCCTGTGTACCATTGCCTGCGGGCTTTTATCTTTTTCTCTTCCTGAATACCTCTCTTTCTTACTCAGTTGCTGGTTGTCTAGCTGGGTGGCTGATCTCTTTTTATCTTCCTCCTTCTCTTGCTCTTTCCTTTTTTTTTTTCCCTTCCGAGATTTCTTCTATTTACTCTCCTGCCTGCCAGCACCCCATCCTTTCTCTTGCCCTGCTACTGGTGATTCAGCTCTTTATTAAAACATCAGGTGATTTAGACCAATAACAGAGCTTCACAGAGTTAAACAAACGCAACATAAACAAAAGTAACACACCTTAAAAATTATTCTGCAATACATATCCTTTGTGTTGTGTTTAAAGGATGCCAAACTAAAAGGTACTGAGACTTTCCACTTATTCTTTCTTCTACAAGTTTCATTGTTCTAGGTTTTAGATTTAGGACCACAGTAAACTCTCTTACTAACTTTAGCACAGGATGCAGTCTGGCCATGGTTTTCTTATTTTGCTGTTCTGTATATGGCTATCCAAGGACACTAACACCACTTGTGTTTAAAAAAAAAAAAAAAGTTTACACAGTTGCAATTCACTATTTTCTCCATGCAATATTGCTAAATTACTGTGATTTGCCAGGAGCCAGAAAAGCCTTAGCAGTGGTGATACCATTTTGGGGCCATAATCTTAAGCTTCCTTTTCCCTAGATAAGACCCTTCCCAGAAGGCAGGTGGCCTCCTCTGCTGTTAGCCTATAACTAGGTGAGTACCCTCCCAGGAATTAGGTAACCTTCCTGCAGTTAAAATATAGCTAAGATTAGATAGGTCTCCATGACAACATATCCTGTTGGCAGAATAGCCTGTAGCTGTGTGAATTCCTCGCCTGCTTACCCTTGCCCCTAAAGGACTCTATGTACTGCTGAGAAGAATAAAGTTTCAGAGCTTGATCAGAATACTGTCTTGATCCCATTATTCATGTTTCTTGTCCCTTCATTTGTCTGCCCCCTCTTTAGGTCCATGTTGTTAGATCCTGCTGGCCGGGGCAACTGGCACCACAACATGGAACCCAAAGGCCACAGAGGTCATGACAAATGTCTCATTCCAGATAGCCATTTACCCTTGGATTGAAGATCCTATAAGTGATTGCCTGGGACTGCCTGACCGTGAGATCAATCCAGAAAAGAGTGGCAGTGAAGCAAGTTAAGCTAATTACCATGGGACAAGCAGTCAGTAAACAAGATTTGCTTTTGACTGGACTCAAGGAGTTCCTCAAAACACAAAGGACTGGGGTTAAGAAGAAGGATCTTAAGAAAGTTTTGTATTTCATTGGGGACATTTGCCCCTGGTTTCCACAGGAAGGCAGTATTAATGAGAAAAGATGGAGGAGAGTGGGTGATTGCCTCCAAGACCAGAAAAAGTCCCTGACCAAGCCTTTTCCAGTTGGAATTTGATCAATGATATTCTAAAAATTTATAACTCCCCAGATATTCAAAAGGTGGTTGCAGAGGGAGAGAATTCTCTCCAGTAGGCTTCCTGTTCTCCATCTGCATGCAACTCCATTTTTATTGAAATCCGTGAGCCATAGGGCCCAAATAACCCTCCCAGAGAGGATGCAGTACCACTTGGTCATGATAAATCTAATTTGCATAAGCATAGGGATATTTATCCTTCCCTAAAATATCTTGAGGAAGGGTCTTCCCTTGATGATCTTTCCCCACAAGTACAAGCAACCCTGGAGGATGAGGCTGCCAGATATCATAATCCTGACTGGCCACCAGTACTTTCTTCCTTCCCCAGTAAGCCTCCCCGTTATGTGCACCCGTCAGCCCCTCAGACATCTGTGCCTACCGCCCCACCCCTTTGTGCCCCAGTTCTTGATTTTGATAATGTTTCTGATATCGTATAAAAGGCCAAGACCCAACTCTTCAGAGAGATAGCTGTTCTAAGAAACATCCTCCAAAAAAAAAAAAAAAAAAGGAACATTTACAGCTAATTAAAGAGCTGTGTGCCCTTGATCAAGAGTTGACTACTATCTCTCTTGAAGGCTCCCCCACCTTATTAAAGACTGGGTCCAGAGTGGCCTGTGAAGGTCACAAGACTCTTCATGCTTTCCCTGTTACTCACACTAAGGGACCCTTATGCCCAGAAGCAGCAGATTCTGAGGCCACCCCAACACATGGGATGGAGGACTCCACTTCACAACAGGAGGATTCTGAAAGGGAAGACGGGCATTTTTTGATAGAGTCTGCCTCAGACTCAGAAGAGGTGGCAGACCAAAAATATCACCACCTAAGTCTAAAACATCTGAAGAACCTCAAAGCTACCCTAAATAACTACGGACCCATGGCTCCATTCACCTTGGCTCTTATTGAAAATTAAGTGAGCGATGGCTTATTCCCAATGATTGGTACTTTCTGGCCCGTGCCACACTGTCAGAAGGTATTATGTTCCCTGGAAAATGGGGATTACTGAAAATTGTAGGGAGACAGCACAATCCTGTGCCTTTCAAGGACATTAAGCAACTTAAAGAAGCAGTAATGTCCTATAGAATCAATGCCCCTCTTACCATGGCTCTGGTGGAATCCTACTTGGATTCTAATCTTACACCTAGTGATTGGATGCAGTTATGCAGGGCTTGCCTCTCAGGGGGAGACTATCTGTTATGGAGAGGAGAATTTCAAGAGAATTGTGCTGAGACTGCTCGGCACAATGCCACAGTAAACCGCCCTGTGTGGAGATTAGGCAGAGAATAGTTGGGGAAAGCAGAGCATTTGGGATGAAAAGACAGGCACTCTCCTCCTCGGACAGCTGCGATTGTTCTGATTGGTCTTTGGAAGGGATTGAGCCTCAGCTCCAAACATCTTTCTTTCTCCTCTACCTTCTTTCAGCCCTAGTCATAAAGACGCAGTAAAGCACGTTTCCCTTCTTGCAAACACTTTCTCTCTTCTCTGCCTTGACAACTCCTGATGGTTTTTTGAACACGTTAATAGACGACCATTATCCCAATTATAAGTTGTTACAATTATTTTTTAACCACTCTGTGTATTTTCAAAGATTAACACTCAGTCTGTACAAGTTCCTGAACTGGCTGCAGTATTTATGGCTTTACAGTATTTTTTAGCTGTTCCTGTTAAATCAAAAAAAAATTCATCTAGTGCTGGAACTTAAAAATTTAGATACAATTTTCTAAAGATCAAACTTTTGCCATTGTTAGGAGTTGCCCATCTTGTGTGGAATTTCTTCCTGTATCTCATATGGAGTTAATCCCAAGAGTTTAACACCCAATCGTATTTGGCAAATGGATGTTACTCATTATTCTGGATTTGGGAAATTAAAATATATTCATGTTACCATTGATACCTTTAGCGGGTTTGTCTTGGCCTCCCTTCAAGCAGGAGAGGCTTCTAAGAATGTCACTGTGCATGTTCCAAATTGCCTTACAGTTATGGGCTGCCCCAAATTAATTAAGACTGATAATGACCCAGGATACACTGGAAAGAATTTTCAACAATTTTGCAGCCAACTCTAAATTAAGCATGTTACTGGAATTCCTTATAACCCACACGATCAAGATATAGTCCAGCCGGCCCATCAGACACTTAAACCCACCATTCAAAGACTTAAAAGGGGGGATCTTTATCCCATTAAGGGATCTCTGTGCAATGTTCTTAAACATGCCTTGTTTGTGCTTAATTTTCTCATGCTGGATAAAGAGGGAAAATTAGTGGCTGACTGTCTCTGGCATCCTGATACTCAAAAGGGGGATGCCATGGTCATGCGGAGGAACCCTTGACACTTCAGTGGAAAGGCCCCGACCCAGTGCTTGTTTGGGGTCACAGGTCTGCCTGTGTCTATGATACAAATGATCACCTCGATGGCTTCCAGAACACCTGATAAAACAAATAAATGCTAAGCACAATAATCTTGAGGCCAGGGAGCATGCCCATCCCTTAGGAAAAATTTCTCCCTTTTTCTTTTACAGAGGAATGCAGGAAAGGCCAAGGAAAACCTGCTGTGAATGCTCTGGATATTGTGGCTGCTTCCTTTAGCTTGTCGAGGAATAAAAACATCTGCTAGCTCTCCCTTTACATGGAGATTTTTTTAATGACTGAAAATTGGACTAATTATGACAGGACCCAACACTCTGGGCATCTCTGGGCAGCCCCGCAGGCTGCCAGAAACCCATTTTGCTGAATTATACTGATTTCAAACACCGATCAGGGAAGGTGGCCATTGCACTGTTTTTGTTTGATCAAACCAGATTCTGCAACAAGTATAGGTGGATACAAGAGAGCGTAGGGTGCCCATACTCCTCCTGCAATCAATATTCATGTGGTCTCCTCCCCTGCGCAGGACCAGGTGGTAATCTGCAAGGGAACCTGAAGCAAACATAAATTCTATAGCGCACTTCCACAGGTTTCTCGCTGATGATTTGGGACCCCTGGGACTCACGCTGGAATAGTCCGGTCATGGGGGCTGTGTACGCGCACTGCTGGGACAAATGGCCTGTTAGTAAGCTCTATATTTGGTGCTCGTTGGTCCAGATTCAGTCTTTGGTCTATATTAACATCTCACATAAAGAGGAGGAATTGACTTCCCAGTTATCATCCCAGCCCACCCTTTTTCTTGGCTACCCTTGCCTTGGTAAGGCCTTATGCTCGCCAGTGCTGCTGGTATTGGAAATGTTTCTGCCTGTCTCCTTCGTGCCGCACTGAGACATCTGCCCCAGACTGCAGTCCCCATGGCGGTGCCTTTTAATACATCCGCTTCATTTAGCCCACAGAAGTTTACTCCCATACCTGATGTTCCCTTTGTTTTTGACTCCAGGCCAGGCTAAGTTGGAGTCATGCTATTCCACCACTCCGAATTCCTTCTGCAATAGGGCTCACTTGTTTCCTGGTTCCTCTGCCCCCTGGATTTTTCTTTCTGCTTCCACCTCTCAACTCGAGCTTTGCCTTCTGTGACCTTAGTGCCACAGCTGATGCTTTGCAGCACCTCTGGATTTTGGGGATGGAGAACCCCCTGGTTTTATTTTGCCTCTTGTAGCTGCCATTTCCCTAGCCACCTCAGTGGTGGCTGCTGGCCTACCTGGAGGTGCATTGGACCATTCCCTTGTAACTACTGCCCACTTGGCTCAGCAACTTCAACCTGCTGTGGAGGGCTCAGCAGAGTCTCTGTCTTCCCTGAAGAGACAGATAACCTCCCTTGAGCAGGTTACGATACAGAACCGCCCAGCCCTTGATTTGCTAAGTGCAGAAAAGGGCGGAACATGTTTATTCTTGGGAGAGGAATGCTGTTATTATATTAATCAATCTGGGGTAGCTGAAACCCAAGTGAGCCAACTCCACAAACTTAGCCTTGACCGGCAAAAGTTTTCTGTATCTGCAGATGATTGGTGGAGATCCTCGGTGTTTTCTCTTTTGGCGCCCTTGGTAGGGCCCCTTGTGAGCATTTTACTTTTTATAATGCTGGAACCCTTTATTTGTTGGAAAGCTCACTCGCTTCATAAGGCAACAAGTGGACTCCCTGGCCGGCAAGCCTATACAGGTTCATTACCACTGGCTTGACCTTGCTGACCAAGGTCTTGTAGAGCTTTAAAGTGACGAGTCTCCTATGAGGGGTGCACAGTACTCAGATCTATGCGAGCTTGCTTGTAAGCAGCTTGGGCACCAATGTGAGGTGCACTGCAATAGCACTGCAAGAAAGGACTATGTCTTCTTCCTCTGAGTCTCCTGTGAGGCATAGATTGCATAGAGGTTAGTGTCGATGGGTGCTTTTCAACAAAGAGGAGTGCCTAAGACCTTCTCCTCCCACAAAAGACATCGTGAGTGTTCCTTTCTGGGAAGATCAGGGCAATGCCTCCCCTCCCTGGTTAAGTAAGGCCTGCTGTCGAATAACAAAAGTACCTCTTCATGCTGGACCTAAAAACTAATAAAAAAGGAAGGAAATTCCAGGAGCCAGAAAAGCCTTAGCCGTGGCAATGCCGTTTTGGGGGCCAGCGTCTTAAGCTTCCTTTCCCTAGATGAGTCCCTTCCCAGAAGCCAGGTGGCCTCTCTGCTGTTAACCTGTAGCTAGGTGAGCCCCCTCCCAGGATTTGGTAACCTTCCTACAGTTAGATAGCTAAGATTAGATAGGTCTCCATGACACCACATCCTGTTGGCAGAATAGCCTGCAGCTGTGTGGATTCCTCATTTGCTTAATCATTGACTTACCCTTCCCCCTAAAGGACTCTATGTACTGCTGAGAGGAATAAAGTTTCAGAGCTTGATCAGAATACCGGCTTCTCTCCTTCTTCATGTTTCTTGTCCCTTCATTTGTCCGTCCCCTTCCTTAGGTCCACGTTAGACCCAACGGGCCAGGGCAGTAATTTACAAAGAATTATTTTTTCTTATCTTTATAAGATTATGATGTAATTGTATAATTTATTCATTCTTCGTCCTCCCTCCAATTTTTGCAATGTACCCACCTTGATCTTTTTCAAGTTCATAGCCTCTTTTCCAATAGTTGCTATATGCATATATGTAATTGTATATACATATATATTCCTAAATCTAGCCTGCTTAGTCTTTGTTATTTCTACATGTTTTCAGAGATGACCATTTAGTATTGGCCATTGGTGTCATCCTTGTTCAACTCATATTTTGGTGGCCATATTGGTCAGACTTTATGGCTGTAGCTTTTGACATTACTAAGAGACTCCATCTCATGGTGAACTCCCAGATAGATATATATATATATCTATCTATCTATCTATCTATCTATCTATCTATACACATATAGATAGATAGATAGATAGATAGATAGATAGATAGATAGATAGATAGATAGATAGATAGATAGATAGATAGATATATCTGCCGTTTATAATCTTTCCACTCCCCTTTCTGCAATGTTCTCTAAGCCTTAGATGCAGGAATGTTTTGTACATGAATCTATTGAAACTGGGCTCTACAACTGAACATGATTAGTGGTGTTCATTACCATGAGGATAATGGACTAAACCTCTAAAACTACAAGTAAGCCACAATTAAATAGGGTTTGTAAGGGTTGCCGTAATGGTATCTCTTCACAGAAATGGAACACTAAGACAGAAGTTTGTACTGGAGACATCATATACAGAGATACAGAGTTTAGAGTTTGCCTAACTGGTTTTCGATCCTGTGTTGGTCACTGTTTCCTTACAATTCTCTTTTTCCTCCCCTTTGGAATGATGATACGTATTGTGTACCATTGTAAAAGTATGTGATCTGCCTTTTGATTTAGGTTTCACAGGGGTTACAGTCAAAAGATTGCTTTGAGTCTCAAAAGAGACCTTGAATTTTCAAATAATATTAAGACTGTGATAAACTATAGGAACCTTTGAAGTGTGACTAAATGCATTTACCATTATAATATAACTACAAGTCCATGGGAGCCATGGAGCAGAATATATTTATTTAAATGAGAATGGTCCCCATAGGTTCATAGATTTGAGTACTAGGTCACCAGAAAGTGGTAGCAGGTATGACTTTTTGGAGAAAGTGTGTCACTGGAGGGTGGGTTTTGAGGTTTCAGAATGCCTTTTCCAAGCCCAACATCTCTCTTGTGCTTCTGCCTTCAGATCCAAATGTAGAACTCAGCTATCGTATCTGCCTGTGTGTGTCAATGTCCCCTGCTATGAGTTTAATGGATTGACCATACAAAGGCTTACATTAGTTATAGACTGTTTGGCTTATGGCTCAGGCTTATTACTTGCTAACACTTACTCTTTAATTCATGATGATTCTTATCCATGTTTAGCCAAGTGACTTGGCACCCTTTTTCCCAGTCCAACATTCTCATCTTTCTCTGCATCTTGCTGGCATCTGTTGCTTTGCTCTTCTGATTCCCAGAATTCTCCTAGTCTGGTTGCCCTGCCCCTGCTTCCTGTCTAGCTATTCAACCAATCAATGTTTTGCTAAACCAATAGGATTGACAAATATTTACAGTGTACAAGAGCATAGCCCCACAGCAACACACACTGAGTACACAGTGAGAAACAGCAGTGTTCAGGCCAGAAAGTCCTCTCTGTAAGCACCCTGCTCCCAAGCTCTGAAGCTTCCAGAACAATGAGAACATACATTTCTTTTATTGACATTACTTACAAGCATGTGGTATTTTGCTATTGCAGTGTTGCCAAGCAATAAGTAAACAAATCTAATCACATTTTATATTACCTCCCTTGTTAGATAGCACCTTAATTTGATGTACACTGTGAACTTAATTTATTAATGCAGAAGATTTAGGAGTGACTTACAGGTAGTTCATTCTGATTATTCTTGCATTTTCTCACCAATTTCTGATAGGTGTATTATGACTAATACAGGGCCCTCAAATGTAACTCATTAAGCAGCTTACTAAATAGAATTTATCTGCAAAATATAAAAATGTGCAAGTTCTTTTAGATAAGAGATTCTTTTATGAGGAAATGATTTAACATAGTAGATGGCTTCTAGGTTTTGCATGGCTTGAATATATCTGAATCAAAGAAGAAAACAATTTTTTAATAAATGATGGATACTCTATTTTTGACTACTTAAGATCCGAGCTAAAAGAAGGCCTTTTAAGGTAACTGTAATATTTCAGTTTGTTTCCTTAGTACCTAATATATCAGATGTATAGTTACTTTTTATGAGCATCTTAATAATGAAAATTTCTTAATTTCCCCCAAACTACATTACAAAATCACTGGGTAAATTTTCTGTGCATTATCTTTAGTGTCATTCTCCTAAAGAGATTTGCCTCTTTTTTCTAAATCAGGAAAACGTCTTACATGGTTCACCTAGTACTGACTATCAAGAAACGTGTTCTAAGTGTGGGCAAGCCTTGCTGGCTCAGGTTCCCAGGAATGGGAAGCAGTATCTTGCTCTTCTTTGCCGATCCTTCTTGTTGAAGGTCTTTTTCACTGAGTTCTGCTTGACCAACTATAGAATATCAAAGTACATTCCGTCGTTTTGGCCAGAGAAGAAAAGAATGGGTTTGGATGGTAAAGATACCGTTTTGCCCGTGTTTCATTTTCAATCCCACATCTCACTAGAGGCCTTCACAGACTCCCGAAAAATGGAGATTTGAGACAGAGTTTCCCCGTTTCCTCTGGAATTACATCAAACAAATCTATTTCTCTCTACTAACTGAGTTTGATAGTTTCCTGCTACATTAGCAATCATTATGTGCTTTAGACCCTTGACACCACAGTCACCGTGATAATCAGGAATCTAAGCTGGAATGCAATTTTGGCTGAACAAAATGCAAGATTAAAAAAAAATACACCTACAGATGTTTGCAGTTAGCTGAAAGAGTAGATTGTTTCTGGTTTTCTAAATACTTGCCACTCTAAAAAAAAAAAACTGACAAGAAACTTTAGCAATTTTTGAAGATTGCGCAGAATTCTACCAGAGATTCAGAGAAGAACTAATACCAATACTCGTAAAACTGTTCCATAAAGTAGAAACTGAAGGAACATTGTCAAACTCTTTTTCTGGGGCCACAAACACCTACAAAGAAAGGGAATTACAGACCAATTTCCCTCATGAACATTGGTGTAAAAATACACAATAAAATTCTGGCAAACCGAATCCAACAACATATAAAAAATATCATCCACCACAATCAATTATCCTTAATCCCAGAGATTCAGGAATGGTTCAACATATGAAAAACTGTGAATGTCATCCATCATATAAACAAACTGAAGGAAAAAAAAAAACCACATGATCAACTCATTAAATGCTGAATAAGCCTTTAACAAAATCCAATACTCCTTCATGATAAAAGTCCTGGAGAGATCAGGAATATAGGGAAAAATGCCTAAATATAATAAAGGAGATATACAGCAAGCCAACATCCAACATCAAACTAAATGGAGAAATACTCAAAGCAATTTCACTAAAATCAGGAACAAGACAAGGCTGTCCTCTCTCCCCTTATCTATTCAATATAGTTCTCAAAGTTTTAGCTAAAACAATAAGAGAACAAAAGGATATTAAGGAGATACAAGATGGAAAGGAAGAAGTCAAACTATCTCTATTTGCAGATGATATGATCATATATATATATATAAAACTGACCCCAAAAATTCTACCAAGGAACAGCTGATAAACACCTTCAACAAGATATCAGGTGATGTGGGAATGTCTTTCTGTATGCTGTGAATATCAATCTTTAAATAAAGGAGATGTTTTGGCCCATGACAGGCACCATAGAAGAGGTAAGTGGAGAATCAGAATAGTTAGGAGAAGGAGGGTGGAGTCAGAGCAGATTGAGCCAGGCAACCAAAGAAGAAACATGTAAGGAGCACAGGTGAGCCATGGGCCACATGGTAGGACAGATTAATGGAAATGGGTTGAGTTAAGATAAAAGAGCTAACTAGCAATGTGCCTGAGCCATATGCCAAACAGCATAAAGTTAATATAAGCATCTGAGTCATTTTGGGGGAGCCTAAGCAGCAGGCAGCTAAGGGGTCTGGGATGGCAGGTCTGTGGGTCTGAACTTCTGGCCACCCGGGACAAGAAACTTTATTATAACAGATGGCATCCCAAGGTGGGCTGAGCACCCACATAAAGCCTGAGAAACACTAGAAATGGCTCTATAGCACAAGAATTGAGCCAAAGCAGCTTCCAAATTGTGTGTCTGAAGTAGGTCATTGTACAGAGAGAGTGTGCATTAGAGCCACAGATAAAATGGCGGCTGATTTGAGGCAGGAGTGTAAGCTGCAACCAGGCCCCCTTCCTGAAGTACCACATAAGACTCAGTAGCATGTGATTGGTTTAAGGTTTACGGTTATATTTAACAAAAAGGAAACAGAATCAAAGATGATTTCTTAGTAGCATCATTTCTTGGGTCTGCTCTGTTTGCTAGCGGTGAACAGAGAACTTTAAGAGAACTTCCTGACTCAGCTTAACCAGCTAAAAACTGTGTGGCTCTTTAAGAGAGTGCCAGTATTTTAAAAGCTCTTCTGATTGGGAAATGATTAAGGATTCACAATAAAAACAGATCCAGATGAAAAGCCCTGTAAATGGGTTACAATGTGTGTGAAATGTACATAGGCTTCAGAGAGAAATGAAAGAAGGTAGAGAAAGTCCGTAAAAAAGGAGAAATAGAGTAATAAAAAATGTAATAAGCCACATAAAGATGGAAAATAGACACAGAATCTGGATTATGGTTATTATTGTGTTTTCTTTTATTTTTTTTTTAACTGTTAATGAGCTAACTGCAGAAAGACAATGGATTGAAAAGGCTGCTAAGTTAAACAAGAATACGTATTTTAAAGGCATCTTGGCTTTTAAATTTGTGTCTAAGGATATATTTTTTTGGAAGAGTTCTGATTTTGTTTCCACAGAAGGTGAGAGCCTGTGGATTGCTTTCAGGCAAATATGGTTTCATCAACCAAGACCACCTGAAAATTCTCTGATATGAAGAGATGATCACATCAGTTTCAGGACTGCAGACTAAGATGATCCAGTCTCAAGAACCATGATATTGCCAATGCTCTCTAATTAGCAGGAAGTAGTATTGGAAAACTATGCTCAAATTTCCAAAACATTGTTTATAAATGTTTCTTTTCATTATAAATGGTTAATGGCCTTAGTTAATCTCTTTCTAAGAAAAAAGGGGGATATGGTATATGAGTGATTTAAAAAATTAATTATTGAATTTACTTTAATCCAAAAATCAGCTGTTAGTCTCAAAATATTTTATGTTGGTATGGATTTTGGTTTATTGATACAAATTTAAGTTCAATTCTCTTATGCTGTATGTATTTTTCTACTCTTGTTTAAGTAACAATGATGTTTATGTAACATTTAAAATTGTAATGTATAATTAAAAATGTATGTTAGGATTTTTTTAGGTATACAAAGATATATTTCAATTAGATAGGTTAATCTTAAAACAATTCTAAGACCAATAGAATATGGCATTTAAAATATTTTAATAACTTAAACTTTTCTAGACAGTGAGACAGATCTGCGAATGGCAGCACCAATCTACTTCAAGAGAAAAATGGGCATCGAAGAAACTCCATATGGAGTCTACTCTCTTTGTGGCAATGGTTAGCCATTGGGCAAGAAACTGTTCTTGTATCGACTGTTTGACAGTATGCTGTTTAAACTGAACACGCAGGTTCCATAGGAAGGTGACCTCTGAACTTTGGCAGAACAAGCTGAGATGATCCTTTATGTTTCTGCTTTGCAGAGAAAACTGCCAGACATTCTTCAGGACACAGGATAAGCAATTGATGAATTATACCAGAATGGACAGAACAGATTTCCTGCTTCACTGAAATGAAAAGAGACTCTGAGCCTGTAGGCTGAAGATGGATGCCCCAACTTTATAAAGAAACTTTGGGTGACTGTCCAGGCAGATAGGTGCCATCTCTGTCATTTCTAGATTTTGGAAGTTGCTTGCACTTCCAGTTTATTTGGGTAAATATTATATCCTTCTGTGGTCTTTGATGTAGTTGAAGATTAGATAGTTACAGGTATAGTTTTTCTTAGCTATTTTAAAAGGTTTATTGGATATAAAACCAGATTCACAAAGATAAGGTAGATGGCAGAGTATTTTCTTTAATTTTGTTAAATACAAATAGACTAGATATTGTAACTGTAATTCTTGCTTAATAGCTATGTTGTTATATGTAATTTTGCTATGTTAAAATTGAAACCTTCCTTTTTGACTAGACAGAAAGGGGGAAGTGATGTGGGAATGCCTTCCTGTATGTTGTGAATATCAATCTTTAAATAATGGAGCTTTTTTGGCCCATGACAGGCACAGTAGAAAAAGCAGGTGTGGAATCAGAATAGGTAGTAAAGGAAGGGCAGAGTCAGGGACAGATTGAGCCAGCCACCCAAGAAGAAACAGGTAAGGATCACAGGTGAGAATGGGCTGAATTAAGATGAAAGAGCAAGCTAGCAATGTGCCTGAGCAGCCAGAGGTCAAACAGCATGAACTTGATTAAGTGTCAGAGTTATTTGGGGAGTGCTTAAGCAGCAGCAGGTGGCTAAGGGGTTTGGGGCACAGTTAATAAGAGAAATCAACAGCCAACAGAATAGAAGTGATCATCACCAACCCTACATCAGACAGAGGACTGATCTAAAAAATATATAGAGAACGCAAGAAACTAGAGCCTCAAACCTAATAACCTAATTTTTAAAAATGGCATTCAGAGCTCAAAAAGGGAATTCTCAAGAGAAGAATTACAAATGGCTCAAAGACACTTTAAAAATAGCTCAACATCTTTAGCCATCAGAGAAATGCAAATCAAAAGAACTTTGAGCTTACACCTGTCAGAATGGCTAAGTTCAAAACCATAGATGACAGCTTATACTGGAGAGGATGCTGAATAAGGGGAACACTCCTCCATGGTTAGTGGGAGTGTAAACTTGTATAGCCACTCTGGAATACAGTATGGCTATGCCTCAGAAAACTGGGAATCAATCTCCCTAAGGATCCAGCAATACCACTATTTGGCATATACCCAAAGGATAAACATTTGTACCCCAAAGGCATTATGTCAACTGTGTTCATAGCAGCATTATTCATAATAGCAAGAACCTGGAAACAACCTAGATGCCCCTCAACTGAAGAATGGATTAACAAACTGTGTTACATCTACACAATGGAATAATACTCAGCAGGAAAAAAAAATGACATTCTAAAATTTGCAGGCAAATGGATGGACTTGGAGAATATCCTCCTGAGTGAGGTATCACAAGCACAGAAATATAGGCATGGAATGTACTCACTCATAAGTGGATTTTAAACAATAAAACAAAGAATACCCAAGTTGCAAACCACAACCCCTGAAAAGTTTGGGATCAGAAGGAACTTAAGAGAGACATCCAGAGATTCCCCTAAGAAGAGAAAATAGAGAAGATATCCTTAGCAAATTGGGGTCTTAATGGGTTGCAACCAAGAAGAGTTGGGAACAAATCTTGAAAGATGGTTGAGTGAGAGGAGCAAAGAGGGAGATAGAAAGAGATAGATATCTCGATAGAGGAAGCCAATGTGAGGTTGGAAAGAGACTGGGTGCTAGGGAAACATCCAAGAACTCACAGGATGTCCCTGGCCAAGTCTCCAAACAATGGCGGAGGGGGTGCCTAGATGGGACTTCCCCTATAATCAAATGAGTAAACATTCTAGGTATCATCACAGAAACTACATCTAACAGGTAATGGAGGTGAGAATGGCTGAGCATTGGGCAGAGGTCCTGGTCCAGTTTAGAGAAGGGGAGGAGAGTCTGTATGAGCAGGGGATAGGGATAATGATGAAAGTTCCCATGGTGATGGCTGGCTGGAGCTCTAGGGAGCTCACCGAATTGGGAATGGCCTCTGGAGATCCAGCTGCAGGGAGAGCTGTGCCCTCCAGGGGTGGGCAGCTTTCAACTGGCATGAGCCCTGTGTGGAGCCACATGGGGTGGGATCAGACTGTGTACCTGTTCATGGGCTGGCACCTTGGAGCCCATTTCCTGTAGAGGAACAACCAGCCCAGCATTGACTTGGGAATGAGTGAATCAGACTTGCCTGGAATGGATGTTCAGTGCTGGGCTGGCCCACTTTGGGACTTCTTGCCCTTTTGGAGGAGGTGTTCGGTGGATGGGGAGGGGCGAGGCTGAGGGATGGCTGGGAGGGATTGGAAGTGGGGAGGAGTGGAGGAGCAAGGAGATACATTGATGGAGATGACATTTTCATGATGAAAAAAAAAAAAAACTACAAAAAGAAAGTCAGATCAAGCTCTGCACACATCAGACTAAGAGAACCTTCATGCAGCAATGGATAGAGGCAGAAGCAGAGATCCATAGCTAAGCACCCTGTCAAGTTCCCATCCCACCTGAAGAGAGAGAGGAGAGAGTATGTGAGCACAAGGATCAGGATCGTGAGAAGGAGATCCACAGAAACGACTGGCTGGAACTGTTGGGAGCTCGCTGACTCAGAAACAATAGCTGAGGGACGAACCTTCATGGAAAGGAACTAAACCCTCCAAAGGTAGATGACTGTCAAATGGCATGGGCAGTTTGTGGAGCATCTTGCAGTAGGACCAGACTGTGTTCCTGGTGCATGAACAGACATCTCGGAGCTCATTCCCTACAGAGGAACACCTAACCCACTCCAATACTGGGATGAGGGACTCGGACCTATCTCTACTGGATATGCCTGACTGAACTGACCCACCTTAGGACTCCTTACCCTCCTTGGGGAGTGGATGGGGATGGGGTGACTGGAGGCTGAGGGAGGATTGGGAAGGACTGAGCTGGAACGGAGGGGAACAGTGGTAGATATGGAAAAAAACCAGACTTTTTAAATAAAAAAAAATATATTAAAGAACAGAAAAAATAACCTGGCATTTATTTTTCCCCCATATTTTAATGTTTGCAGTCTGCATCCTTTACTGTAACTAGATTAATGACAAAGTGTTACAAGTTCAAGAACGTAAATCCCATGATGCAACTGTTACTCCTCTGATTTTTGCAGTGTTTATCACAATAAAAACACACAAGACAAAACGGAAAGTTTCATTACTCAAGAATATGAGTTTGAATTATATATTATAGAAATATTCTTGATAAAACCAAAGCTTCTTTAAAAAAATTCAAATAATAATATCTATGTAGTGGTGAGTGGGTTGGAAACCTTTTCCTATAAGAATCCTCATTCTCCAGCCCCCACAACTCTTTCTTACTGACTTTTTGCCAAATTGTAAAATGACTGCAGGAAAGCAACCATGCAGATAAAAAATAAACTATTTAGGTAATTGCCAAGTTTTCTCCAAATCTCCAGATGTTTGGCATTCTGCAAGGAAGTTATCAAGTGACTGGATTTTCAACTTTATATTTGGATATGGTACTACTAAATACATTATCTTATTTGTTTTCATGAAACATTGATTTCTTTGCATGATTCTTTGATGTGAATTTAAAACATCAATGAAACTAACTTGTTATCATTTATGTATTAGTCATGTTAGTTTGGGAGCTATTTAGAATTTTTTGTTGCTTTTGCTTTTTTGAGGCAGGGTTTCTTCTGTACACACAGCCCTGGCTGTCTTAACACTCATGCTGTAGACCAGGCTAGCCTCAAACTTAGAGCTCCATCTGCTTCTGCCTCCTAAGATCTGGGACTAAAGGCATAAGCCACCATCACGTGGCTCTATTTAGATTTTTTATGACTATACTTTTCATATTCTTTTGTCTTTTTACAGTTATGTCAAATATAAAAAAGTATTAGTTTTGTTTATTGGGCAATTTAAAATTGAGCAATGCTTTTATTTCACTGATTTTTCCTTAGAAAGTGTTTGACATCGGGATGCTCACAGCAGTCAAGTGTGCAGGATTAGTAGACGGGTATATTAGCCTAGAGTCTAGTCTAGAGTGAACAAAGTCTAACACCCTGAGGATTGGGCAGGAAATAATAAAGAGTTAAATAGATGGCGCTGGGAATTTGTTGGGAAAGTTTGCAAGTGGATGAAAAACTTTAGAAAAGGTTGTGACCTGTACAAATATAAGCCTGATTACTTGTCACAGGAGATATATTATTAGGGTCAATATTTATTTAAGCAGTTCACAGTATAAATGCAGGAAATGGAGGAAATGGAGAAAGGATCCACTTAGCCAGATCACGTCTTCATTCCAGGCAGAGGAGAAGCAGAGAGAGCTGTCTTCATGGTGCAGAACTTTAGGCTGTTTTTTGGCTATGCTTTAAGGCTGCAGCTTTGAAATTCATAGGTAAATGCCAATTCTGAGCTGGCCCAGAGGCTACACCCTCAGGGAGGTGCTGAATCCCACTGCAACTCCTCGTTTTGTCTTAATAAAAAAGTTTTAAACTTATGTATAAAACCATATATATAAAAAATTATCAAAATATAAAATTATCAAACAATGTCTATTAGAGGGAAAGTAGAGGCAATGACATAAATAAAACTACAAGAACAACAAATACACAACACACATTAAATATCTAGAATATTGATATGTGGTACAATATAGAGATTACTCTAAAGCTGTTTATCTTGACTAATAAGAATTTAGCACTTAAATGCTCTTAAGCTACATAGGACATAACTGAAGCTACGTAATCTTTAAAGGCCTGCGAGGAAAACATATAAACATATTACCTGAGAAAGCTGGAAGTACGGGTGAGTAACTTTTGAAATTTGGTAAGAGAAGACAGTGACAGCTATCGGGACAGTCACAGCTTTTTTTGTAAAGTTGGAGCATCTAATATTTTAGATATAGGCCTATGATCTCTGACAGAGTTTCTGAAAAGCAGTGTACTTTGAGAAACCATCTTATCATGTCTTGGCAGATTTTGGAAATCTTTTGTCTTTTATCTTGTTGATCTAGATTGGATGGGAAGCTTGTTGTCAGCAGTTGAGGCAAAGGCAGTTTTTTGTTTAACAGGCAATTATCTGCCAATAAAGACAAACTCTCTGTGGAGTATCTTGGATGCCTAATACTATCTCAGGATAGGAATGGTGCTGTGAAGAGTATGCATGTCTCTCATAGTGAAATTTTGAGTAACAGAACATTTAAACGTTATATTTTTTAGGACTATGAAGTGTTTTAAGACTCTTGTCTATCTGACATAATTTATTATATATTTGAAAGATTTAAACAAAATGACTAGTAAATGGTTGACATGGGTAACTGTGATTTGTAATTTTTATCATTCTAAAGACTGAAACTTACATTGTGAAGTAGACAATTTATAAATTGGTGTACAGTTTTTAGATAATGGCTTTAAGTATGACAATCATATAAACATTAAACAAAGGTGAACGTATAGTGCAAAATGACAACAGCATTTTAAATATATATCATTATATAAAATATCTTAAACAGGAGTAGAATATGTATAAAATATATTAAATAGATGTAGAATATATATATTATGACTAGTATAATTAAACAGGTAAAAATTATATAGTAAAAATGACAATATGTTTAATATGAACCAATATACAAAATATTTTAAACAAAAAACTATAGATTTAATTTTGTATTAATATACAAATTACCCTAAACAGATACATAAAATAATTTTAGAATTGAATTTGTATCAATATACAAATTATTTTAAATAGACATAAAATAATATTACATTTTTATTAATATATAAGAACCTATATTACTACAAATTGTCTATGGCTTATAAGTGACTAATATTGTTTACAGGTAGATCTAATAATCAATATTTGTCTTACCTATTTTTAAAAATGATTTTTGAGTCTATTTTTTGTTTTATCTTCAGCTCAAATGTAACTTATAACCATCTTAGTAGAATGATAATTATTTATAACTCTTAGAAGAAAAACCTTGTTGGGAAAGGAGCATAGTTTTTTATAGAATTGCTTTTTGCTGACTTGTGGGTGATGGTATCTGTTTTATCCTTTAAAAACTAAGACATGTTATGTCTCAAAGGACTGACTATAAACATTTATAACCAGTCTCGGATTACTAGGTAAGGCCATTGATATCAAATGCAGAATTTATGTTTTAAAAGAGAATTGTATGTAAAGAAGGTTTTTAAAGGTCAAGAGAGAATAAGTACAGAGAGAAATAGGATTAGAAATAAAATTATAATAACAATAGTCTCTATCTGAGCTGTCCTTTGCCTCACACCAAGTGGGTTTTTTGATATGAGACAGAATTTCTTTTTTAAAAAAATTTACAAATGTTCTTGAGTTTCAAGAAGGAGAAAATTACTCTAACTTGAATTGGAACTATATTTCTATAGTTCTAATTGAATTGGAACTATAATTTTGGGGGGATGGCAAAGAGATATAGATGTTAAGCAGTAAGAATTTATCTTGTATTGCATATTGGTACTAAATGGCCTTATATTTCTTGATTTTTATAATTGATCTTTTGTAGCCTTTAGACATCTAAGTGTCTAGCATCCTTTTTAACTTTTTGAAGATGGTTACATTTACCTTTTTGCAAAGACAAAAATGAAGCCTGCCCCAACCTTTATTAAGAGGTTTTATTTTATTTTATTTTTTTATTTCATTTTATTTTATTTTTTTTTTACTATTTATCCAATTGTCTTATTGATGGATGAGCCCTTAATTCCTTTCTTCAAGAGGTGTCTCTCTTTTGAATCATATCTTTATTAATTTTGTGGGTACTCATTGTTTTTCCTTCTCCTGCAGAAACAAAAGCAAAACCCCTTCTCTAACAAAGCACTTATCCTGGCTTAAGCCTGATTACTTATCACAGGAAATATATTATTAGGGCCAATATTTATTTAAGCAGCTCACAGTATAAATGCAGGAAATGGAGGAATTGGAGTAAGGATCCACTTGGCTGGAACAAATCTTCGTTCTAGGTGGGAGAGAAGCAGAGAGCTGCCCTCATAGTACGGAACTTTAAGCTGTTTTTGGCCATGACTTAAGGCTACAGCTTCATAGGTGAACCTCAAACCTGCTCTGGCCCAGAGGCCACGCCCTCAGGTCAGGGAAGTATTGAATCCTACTACATGAGATAAAAGGTGGGAGGTTCTCACTTAGACAGGAGAAATGCATTAAAATATGTCTTTCCACGTGGTGACTATACCTATTGCCATACGCTACGCTATTCTTCCGAGAGGATGAAAGTAGTTATTATAAACCAATATGACCTGGTAAAAGTAATATGTAAGCTAGTTAGGTAGATTTAGTCACTTCGTAGTATTATGGTGCATTTAGTCAACACAGTTTCATCTGTCAGTCTTAAAAAACTAACTTAAAACTTACAAAAGAATAGGAAGAACTTAAGAAGACATGCTTATAATGTGATTCAAGAACTATCCAGTTTCAAAGCTCCGGTTTTACTTCTTGTCATTTTTTTTAAGACTGAATTTTAGTTTAAAAAACTAGAGTGCAACCTACATAAAAACAGAATCTACTTATTTTTATCCTGATATATTGTTTATGCATTTCCATTTTTTTCATGCTATTTATAGTAGGTGTCTAAAGTCCCCCGATTCTTTAATAGGATGATGGAGATATCAGGATCTTGAACACAGGCATTCATTCCAATAGTCCAGGTTTTTCAAAGAAAAAGAAAAGAAAGTATTAAAACTATTACACTATTTTGGGTAATAGGGTATTATAGTGATGGGCTTTGGAGTTAGGATTCATTTAAATGTTATTTCCAGTGGCAATAGAACACTAAGTCCTTTAGCCTTCTCCAACTCTCTTTAGAAGCTAAGAACACATTCAGAAGACGATTGTGAGAAATGGGTGACATGACTGTAAAACACTTAGCTCAACGTAGACATAAATACCAGACAAGCATCGGATGTTGTTTATTATAGTCATATATAGACTATTGGAGAAGAACTGTTGTTTTAGGAACTGGTTACCTGTACATTTATCAGCCTCTACTTTTCAGATAGAAATAAACTAATTTACCCATGTATTCATATCACAAATGTTTATACAAGATTTGGTATGCAACAGTCATTGAAAGTTTGTGATGTAAGGAAAAACACAAGGTCCATGTCATCAGGAAACACGCAGCTTAAGGAAATAAATAAAATTAATTTATGAAGAGAGGAGAAAAGAAAGAAGGGGAAATGGGCAAAGGAAGAAAAATGAAAAAGAAACACAAGAGAATAAAAACAAAGACTCATGGCGATTATGATTAGGAAAAGAATCAAGAATCGCATAGTGTCATGGATGGGGCATCTTAGAAGAGTCACGGATTTCAAAAACTCTTAGAAATGTTTTTTTTTTTTTGTTTGTTTTGTTTTGCTTTGCTGGTTTGTTTGTTTTTTGGCTTTTAGATAAGGTCAATTATAAAGGAACCCTAGAGATTCTGCAGCCAAGAAGGAGAGGAAAAGAGCTAAGATGTGGTAAGAGAGGGACCCATGGTCCAGATTTCCTATGCAACAGGAAAAGGAAACATTTTTATCCTCGGAAAAAAAAAATGACAAGAATTTGTTAGGGGATTCTGACTGGGAAAATGTCTTGAGATAACTTATATTGTAAATAAAACATTTCTCTCACATCTAGAAGCATCTCATAGACAGCAAACTGCAAAGCAAAGATCAGTCTATCAGAAGCCCTGTTGTGGAGACCAGAGCGGGAGAGATATCATCATCGTATGTAGGTACAGAGATGATAAAATGGGCGGGAATTCAGGATTCACTTGTTGAAAGCAGAGCTAGTGGGTTTTTGTGATGGACTGGAAATTGGCAAGTGAAGCAAGGATTCAGAGCAGAGAGCAAAAAGGAAGGACAAAGACCTCCATGTTGACCACATCTGCTTGGAACTGGTCTTAGTATGAGCTCAGAGAAATAAGGCTGGAGTTGTTTAGAGGCCTCGGTGTATAGGACCGAATCACGTAGCTCAGGGGTAAGAGGGAAGGAAGAAGGGCAAACTGGAAATGAAGCACTCACACGTTCCCAAACCAGAAAGACACTTCAGTGAGAATCTTATTTATTTCCCTCAAGCACATGCAGCGCTGTGTCCCCCTCTTTAACAGCTATGTTCTCATCAACTAGAACTTTAAATGTCATTTAATTAATTTATGTACTTATTGCCACTAGTTCTTCCAGCACCATAAATTGTAAAATAGAAATTCAGTAAAATTTATTTTAATTCCCATTTTCTCTGGTACATCTGGAATTTGGTGGACAGAACAATAGTCTTTTGCTCACTCTGTTTTATTCATAGAGGCTACAGCATGGAAAACTATATAAAATGAGACCTGCATGGGAAGATACCTTTAATCGTGGACATCAGGTGACATCTTTCTTTGGAATAGAGACTTCCTATAAGATGACTTCAATGAGGAGAGTAAAAATAAATATTAATACTTGTAGTTGACACAAGCGACAATATTCTTTGTTTAGGATTATACCCAAGTACATTACATGGTATGAAACAGGAAACCATGAGAAGAGGAGCTCTTCAAATAAATAAATAAACAAGCACCAATCTGAGAACAGGAAAGAAAAAGAATAGGTTGGCCATGTCAAGAAACTAAATACAATGATTGTTGTCAACTTGATATTGCTGGGTCAATTTAAACTGGAATTGGAAATTTCAAACTTCATCAAAGTGAACGATTCACACAGTATTTTCTGCAAATATCAGTGTCTGTTTTCATTTCTATTTTTCTTTTTAATTTTCCAACACAAAGTCAAGTGCTGAGGATTACTCCAGGACTCACAGTAACAAATCCAAAACATGTCAGGCAGGACAAAAACTGTGAGTTGGAAGTTGACTTCAAAGGGTGCAGAAGTCATAACCTTAGTTCCTCTGCCTCTTGTCATTGGTGATGGCAGTGTGTTTATTAGGGAAGGTTAAAATAAAAATAGTAAATTGGAAGTTTGAGACGATCTTGATTTAGATCTGAGAAACAGAATCCTGTCTGCATGTGATGACCTTGGCTAGAGGCCAGAAAGTCCTCATTTTGAACAGCTGAGCAGGTCCACACTTGTGAGTTCTTCCTCAGTGAGTTTCTCCAGTGTAGTCTCACAGACAGCATCTCAGGGCAAGCTTCTACATCTCAGAGCAAGATAAATTACTCAAGTTAACCTACTGACAGACTATCTGGAGATTCTAGCATTTCTCTACCTTATTTGTCACATCTATATTGAGCTGACTAGTTCTTATTTTTAGATACTTTAGGTAGCCCCAATTTGCTGTCATCTTTGTCATCTGTCTTGCGAGGCAACTCAATATCTATAATTTACTTCAACAGTTCAGTGGAAGACATTGGTATGGAAGTCACAAGAAGCACATCCTTAATCTAGTTACTGAGCAATATTCCCAGGGTACTTTGGAGATATAGACTCTGCCATTCCATCCTAGATTAACTGAATTAGAAGCTGTAGTGTGAGATGGGGTGGTATGTTAAGCGATTCCAAGTTCAAATCAAAGGAGAAGCTATACAAACTACTGATACAGAAAATATATAAAAATGTTGCCTGTAGGATAATGTTCTTATACACTGTAAAGATTTGTTCTTCATATTGGTTTAATAATAAATCCTGGATTGGCGAGTAGCTAAATAGGAAGTAGAGGTGGGGTAACTCGATTAGGAGAATTCTGGGAAAAGGAAAGTCAGAGAGTCATTGCCAGCCAGATGCAGAGGAAGCAAGATGAGAATGCGGGACTGTGTAAAGATACCAAAGCATGTGGGTAAGCCTAAATAGCAATTAAGGGTTAATTTAAGTGTAAGAGCTAGTCAATAATAAGCCTGAATTACTGGCTTGGGAGTTGCTATAATATGAAGCCTCTGAGCCAGTTATCTGGAAAGAAGCAGCTGAGTGTCTGAGAGTTTCTGGTGGGACAGAAACTCCCAGCTCCAGTTGTCTTTATCTTCACATTCTTTTATTCCAGAAGGAAATGGGAGGTCTGGTTACAACATGTTACACTGGACTACTTTATTTGACTGAGCCCCATTATATATATATTGAACCCACATTATATATATATATATTATATATAATATATATTATATATATAATGGGGATACATATACATATATATATGGATACACACACATAATGGTTGTGATAACTAAATTTGAAATTGACTAAGGATGTCCATAAAAATACTCCTTTAAAATAGAGTAACAATTAATTATACACTATACTCTGGAAAACTTGTATCCTAAGCATCAGAAGAGGGAGACACAGATTTTAAAAATGAAAGAAAGAGTAAAATCCTTCATTGTCTAAAGGTGTGAGATCAAGAAATATCCAGGCAGTGTGTCCTATAAAAGTTATAGCTATTATAACATTTAATCTAAATGTTTATTTACAAACCAGATGTCTCTGTGATATAAGCATTCATTCAGTCTCTAAGTGTCCACTAAAAATCTACTTTGATGCATTTCATATCTTACCGTGCAGACTGATGGCGTCCTGCCTGCTTGCTTCTCAGTGACAACATAGGAGTTGGCATTCACTTGATACCTTCACAACCAATCTTTTCTCTTCCAGACTCTCATAATTTTTCTTTTTCAAAGTGTTTCTGGTTCTGTAATATAATATAGATAGTAGTTCTACTGACAAAGTTTTTGACAACTAAGCATAAAGACATGAATTCCATCCCTGCAACCCATATCAAAAGTTTCTAGACATACATAGCATGCAATGCTTTTAATTCCAATTCTGTGGAAGTAAAGAGTGGCACATTGTTGGGGCCCTGACAGCTAAGTCTAGCCTAGTTAGTAAGTGCCTAGCCAGTAAGAGATGCTTTCTTCATAAATACAAAGGAGGACAATGCCTGAGGAACAGCATCTAGGATTGTCCTCTGGAGTTCACATATATTCTTCTGTACAAGCAAGCATATCAGCACACAGGTAAGCATGCACACACAAGAACACATATGCATGTGTAAACACATAAAATACATCACATAATTAAAGGATGTCACTGATCAGTAGATAAATACAATGGAAACTTTTGATAAAATCATTCTCATTATTACAGAAACTGATAATGGAAATGTTTCTCAATGCATACATACCATGATGAGCTAATGTGTGGCATGGTATGTGTAGCTCTTAACTTTTCTAAATTATTTCACTTAATTGTCAGCTGCCAAAGGAAAGAATTACATTTTCTATAAGTTTATTTTGTGGTAATATTCAGTGTGTCCTAATTCTAAGCACAACTTTGTTTTAATATTAACAACATACTACCATTTTCTGCTCTAAGTTACCTATATTGATTAAAAGTCATAATCAACCATAGAATTTCATAATTTATCTTTTGTTACTGAAAAAGATGGGCTAAAGGTTGAATGCCACTACAATTCTCATCTCCTTTATCTTTGTGTTGGCTACATTATTAATATTATTATAATAATAATTTTTATCATTGTCAACTAGAGTCATATTGTATATGACATAAGCTAGAGTCATATTGTAAGTGGGAACCTCAGTTTCAAACGCCTCTATCAGATTTGTCTGCAGGCAAATCTGTGGGGAGTTTTCTTTATTAGTGATTGATGTAGGAGAACTCAAGCCAGTCCTAGGCAGGTGATCCTGGGCTATATGTGGTAGCAATCTGAGCAACCTGTGAGCAGCAAGCCAATAATAATATTTCTCCATGGCTTTGGCTTCCTTCCTGTATTCAAGTTCCTGCTCTATCTTAGGTCCTGTCTTAGCTGCCCTGAGTGATTTTCTATGATCAGGACGTTTAAGTCAAATAAATCTTTGCCTCACAAAGTTTCTTTTGGTTTTAGTGTTTATTACAGAGTTAGAAGAAAACTAAAATAATGTTCACTGATTGTATATATTTAGCACATCATTAGTATCTTTGTGTACATATTTTTATTTGTATAATGCCACATAGATGTTTTACATATTATATCAAATGAAATAACACATATAAAACTAATTTGCAAACTTGCATGTGTGTGTATGTGTGTGTGTGTGTGTGTGTGTGTGAGTGAGAGAGAGAGAGAGAAAGGAAGAGAGAGGGAGAGAGAGAGAGAGAGAGAGAGAGAGAGAGAGAGAGAGAGAGAGAGAGAGAGAGAGAGAGTGCATGTGCACATGTGTGCATGTCAGAAATATATGGGTGCCCACAGAGGTCAATAGAGTGTGTTGAGTTCCCTGAAAATGGAGTTTCAGGTGGTTGTTAGTTACTTAACATGGGTGCTAGGACCCAAACTTGGGTCCTTCAGAAGACAGCAAATACTATTAATCACTGAACCATGTCCCCATCCCCTTAATTTATAAACGTTTAAGCACAGCACAATCATAACCATCTCACCTAAGATAATTGCTGTCAGTATAAAAATCTTTCTAGTTAACTTTTTGTGACAAGCCTCATAACACAGAGAGCTTGCAGGTTGCCATTACACCTTCCCTCCACTGGAATAAAGATGATCAGGGTGAGCTTAGCAGAGGTACTTTCTGAGACCTGCTCTCTGTGGAAAACACATGGAAGAGCTGGACTCTGTGTGTGCAGCAGTCAGCAGTACTGTGACACTGGCAAGAGCTGCTTATGATGGCTGCAGTTCTCCCAGGCTTATTGAGGGTAGCCCTACCTTGAGTTACATCTCCATTCTAATTGTAGTCCATTAGGAATAAAGCAATTGGATTCTTCTAAGATTCTTCTCTGAGATCCAGCAAATTTCAAGCAAAGATCCTCTGCCTTCTTCTGGCCCACTGCACAAGGATGTGTGAGAAATTTTTCTCAAGAATCCATACTACTATAAAATTCCTGGATACATATTTTTTGTTCCTTTAACACAAACGCTAAAGTTTAAAGCTCACAACTGAATCTGTACCTAATTATACAATGTATGTATAGAAAAAGTAAGGATTTATTTCCCTAACAAAGACACTTGCCCAAGATCCATTTCATCGTGCTCATAAAAATAGAATTGGACTGTATGGCAATTGTGAATCTTTTGCTTTTCTGCCTCCTCAAAAAGACAGAGATTTCAGTTTCAAAATCTCATCTTCTATGACAGCAATATAGGACTCCTTGAGGACAGCATTTCCACTCACATTTAAGTGAACGTTGCTGCACAGCACATCAGCACATCTTTTTCAATAAGTCATCTCATACACTCCCTTTTATTGTCAAGGATGTGAAACATGAAAGGAAGAAGTTGATCAGCATGTGCATATCCACTCCGAGCAGTCTACCATGAGGTACTCTCAACACACATTTAAACCCAAGCATTCACACAGCCCTTCAATCATGACAGTCCTGTCAGATAACAAACAAACAACCCTAACCAATTATTCTCTGTCCCTTGAATCTGGGCTGATGTCCTTGACAGTGAAATAGCCTTTTAATACAATTATTGGATCTCAATCTTCAGTGTTGTTGTAGATAAAAACCAGAATGGGAAGAGGAATGAAAGAGAAATACATTCTTGGGAATCCAAGCACGTTTCTGATTGTGACAAAGAGAACCTCTTAGTTTACCCAGCAAGTCCACGTAGCAACGATGTAAGAGCAGTACGGGCTCCTGACTTACAGACATTAATTACTAATTCCTACTCACAGTGTAAATCGAACAAATAGACACAGCGAATGTGTACGATTCTGAAAATAATTACTTTAAGACAATAAGTCAGGAATGACAATAGATACACAAGACAAAATATGCAAAAAGAAAGGTATGTTTCAGAGGAGGATGAAAATGGTCTTGTTTCTGAGGGAAAAAATTATCATCTACTGCTTTTGTTGCGAAGGATACTATCAGTGTATGTCATTTCAAGATGGCAGTTAAGTGGATGGAAGAACAGGAAGGAGGGCTCTGGGCAGAATCCTGGACCAAGCATTGCTTATTTTGAATTAATTCCATTTCTAAAGTATAGCTAAGAAATTTATGTTATAAAGTCAGAAAAAGAAACATGAAAATGTGATAGATAATAATTTATGTGTGTATGAATGTCAGCTGGAGGGACAGAAAGCTGAAACCTAGAGAGGGAGACGAACAGCAGACTCAAGAATCTTCATACCATGTCACTGGGTAGAGTCTCAAATCAGAGGCTGCAGCTGCTTCAGAATTTAGGGTAAAGGATGGATTTCAAAAATAAAAACATCAGCTGGAAAAAAAAACATGTTATTTATGAGGCACATTGGGATGTTTTTGAGAGTAGGTGTATCATTAGCTAGTAAAGTCTCACATGGCATCAGACTGTCCTGGGTATTCTGCCTTACTTCTGTCTTGAAGTACTTCCTCAGTTCTACCTTTTGTTATCTGTGAGAGTATGTGACTTTTCCCGATTTATTTGTTGGCAATTTTTAAAAATATCAACCTACACTATACTTTGGAACATCTTATGTGTTGCATATCTTCTACTTTATGACTTTTTTTCAATCTCAGAATTTTTTAAAGAATAGAAATCTTTTCTAAATTATTAAGTATATTAATTTTCACCTTTGCATTGGCATATTTCTGCTATGTAGGAAAAGTGGTCCATGAGCTGGGGAGTGGCTCGGGCAGTAATGTTTGCTGAACCCCAACCACCCTTGGAAGAAGGGGAATATGGTAGTGCATATCTAAGCCCAGCCTTAGAACAGCGAGATCCTTGGAGCTTGGAGGCCAGTCAGTAAAGTTGAGTCATCAAGTTGCAGATTCAATGAGAGACTTAGTTTAAAAAGTAAGTTGGATAGCTATAAAGTCACTTGAAGTCAACTTTTGGCCTCTGTGGGTGCACACACAGGAACAGAAAAACATCATGAAAAAAATTCTAATTTAGCTTTCACATGTACATCTTTAAATTACCTGGAATTTAGTTTTTAGCTGTATAAAATAAGTGCATATATGTAATTAGTATAGATAGATGCCAATTCATAAATAAATAACCAAAGTAATATTTAAATATTAATATCACAACAAATTTTTCCATTAGTCAATTGGTAATATTAAGACATAACTGTGTTTTTAGCATTTATTAATTAAAAATTTTAAGTTAAATATCTCTTTTTTAAAAAAAATTTAATAAAAATACTGTTACATTATTTTTCTTCTTCCTTTTCCTTTCTCCAACTGTTCTCATGATCCCCCCACTCCTCAAACTGATAGCTTTTGTCTTTATGTTTTACACACATACACAAATATGTAAATACAACCTGATGATTTGATTTTTATTTATTTGTTTACGAATATTGTTGAGGTATAATGTGTTTAGCTTCCCTGTCATTTCTAGGAGACACAATCTCAAGAGAACTTCTTGTTCTTGCTCCTCTGGTTCTTCCTGTCTTTCTGTTTCTCTCCTCCACTATGACTACTGAACCTCAAATGCTGTACTAGGCACACACATCACTTGTTCTCTGAATTTTGATCAGTTGTAATTTTCTGTAGTGGTTTCTGTCTGTTGCAAGAAAACTTTTTTGAATGAGGGGCCAGTACTTATAAGGATAAATATTTAGAAAGTGGTTAGAAATTGTTATAGTTTAGTAAAGTGATGGCTAAAAGTTCTTCTCCAAGACACATGACTTCACTATCCCCAGATAGTTGGCTAAGTTTCAAGAACAAAGCATAGTTTTCCTATTATTAAGTAGTCGTTAAGACCACTTAGAAAGCTGTTGGTTACCACCTACATGCGTGTACCGCTATTGCATCCTTTTGGTTATTATGACATGCTTGCTATTGTTGTGGTTCGGTGACATCATGTCTGGGTTGGATTTGTTGCTTCTATTCTTTGCAATTTTCTTGGAGCTTTCTAGTACTATGAGAGCTAGTTGTCAGAGAGGAGACATTTAAGTCAGTTCCAGCTCAGGGGACTCTTGGCCCTGTTTCTTAAGTTCATGGTGTAGCAATAGGGACCTGCCTTATACCTCCAAGAGACAAGCAAGAGTAACAGTAAAAGACTTTTGAGAGTCTGTTGAACAATTCTGACCAATAACTCAAAAGAGCACTTATCATTGCAGATATTGGGGTTTTATTAAATAGTCTATGGCTCTTGAAGAGAGCATGTCATCTGAAATGAAAAAAGTTTTAGTAGGCTATATATGTATGTTTATACAGAGACTTTTATGGGTTATATATAATTTTAGGTAGACAGATTATAAGATGATTCTTTATGACCTTTTCAGGCATCCTTACTGTTATTTTATCCCCTCCCCCTTTATCTGTATTAATCTTTCTTCTCCTATTTCCCCCATCAAATCACTTGTACCCTGCTACGCCCCTTTCTGTCTCTTCATCCTCCAACCCATGGTTCCTTTTCTGGTGTCTGTGGTTCTTACAGGTTCTATATTAGCATCTGAAGATTTGGAGCTAGAAATGACAATTTACAGGAAACATGAAGCATGTCTTTTTGAATCTGGGTACCTTACTCACTATGATCTTTTCTAGTTCCATCCACTTTTCATCATATTTTGTGACTTTATTTTTCTTTCTACTGTGTATATGTACTACACTCTCACTATCCATTCATGAGCTGAAAGACACTTGGGTTTCGTTCCCATTTACTAGAGATCATGAGTAGAGCATGTATGAGCAAATATCAGTAAAATATGATGTCAAGTTCTTTAGGCATATGGTCAGATATTATACCTCTGAATCTTCATATTAAATTTAATTTTAGTTGAAATCCCACTAACTGTGATGAAATTTCCCTTTTCAACATATCCTTTCCAGCCTTTAAGTTAAATTTTATACTCATTTAAATTTCTTTTAGTTTTTTTCTATATACAACAGTAACATTCTAAATTTATTTTTATAGCTTTAAACAATTATTTAACTAAATATTTTCCTACTCTGTGTCTGTCTCCATCTCTGCCCACTTTCATATCTCTGTCTCTGTCTCTCTCTCTGTGTGTGTGTGTGTGTGTGTGTGTGTGTGTGAGAGAGAGAGAGAGAGAGAGAGAGAGAGAGAGAGAGAGAGAGAGAGAGAGAGAGAGCTTGGAGATCAGAGGACAGTACTGTATGAATGTTCTCTCTTTCTACCTTGTTTGAGACAGGTTCTCTTTTTTGTTAGTTTGTTTTTTAATACTGTGTATGCCAGACTAGTTGGACTGTGAGCTTCTTGGAATTCTCCTGCATTCACTTCCTATCACTGTGACTATAGATGCCCATTATCACCAAACTTTACTTGAGTTCTGCAGTTTTGAACTCAGGTCCTAACCCTTTCACAGCTAGAGCTTTATCTACAGAGCCATCTTCCCAGAACCACTGTCTTCTTAATTTTCTTCAGCATAATATTTTATTTATTATTTGGATATTTCACATATCACACTCACTTCCCAATCCTTCCACATCCACTCCCACTCTTATGATCCCCTCCCCACAAACAAACATGTCTATTATACTCATTGGAATATGGTCATACTCCCAGTGACCAGCCATTTAAAGAACACTTAGTCCTTCCCCTCATTCTCCACATAAGTCATCAATTTTGGACAGCTATACTTCAGCATCTTTATCAGAATTTTTAGGAGTTCAATGATTTTCTGTTGATGCTGCTTCCTTTCCTTTTTTTTTTTTTTTTGAGTGAGGTCAAGTGTGGGTAGAAAAGAGGGGTTCTCTAGTGTTAACATGGGCCACAGACTTCAGCATGGTCTGCAGTGGCAGAACAGGCCATGGGCATCAACAGTCTCTGGTGGAATCACAGGCCGGGAACATCAATACGTCCCTTGGCAGAAGCATAGTCTGAAGACATCAACATGACTCTAGTGGAAACAGACAATGGATATCTATGGGTAGACCAAGGACCTCAACATGGCCATCTAAAGAGGGACAGACCATGGATGGCAACACAACCCTTGGATGCAACACAAATGATAAACACTACCATGGTCCTTGACATGATACAGGCCATGTCCATCAACATAGCCTCCAGTGGCAACATGACCCACAGACACCAACATAGCTTCAGGCTTCAACACACACCTCAGGAAACCACTTGGCTTTGGTGGTAACAGGGCATTGGACAACAATACATGTTCCCTGGCAATAGGAACTACAGACTCCAATATGGTCCCCAGTGGTAGCGTACACCACTGACATTAATATGGCTTCAGGTGGCATCACAGGCCACTCAAATCAACATAGTCCTTGCTAGCAGAATGGCCCATAGGTATCAGAATAACCTGTTTGACTTTAAGTAGTAATGCGGGCCATAGACATTCACACGGGCCTTCTGCAACAGGATCATAAATTCCAACACAGCTTTCAGTGGCAGATCAAACCATATACTGACTTTTAAAGACAGAATTATGTATACAATTGACCTTTTGCATTTTGAAATGCTTTCATAATTAGTTTATGAACTTCCATAAAAATCCACTATAACATTTTGAAATGTCAGGAATATGGGCCAGACCTAAGAACACTACTGCTTTACAATAATGAATTTTCCAGTTCATAAACTTACTCATTATTCATTTATTTGGAGTTTAAATTTTTCTGAAAGTTTTACAATTTTGCTATTGAGATCTTTTTAATTTCTTAAGACTTGGTTCTGACTGTTGTAAATGCTGTCTTTTTAAAACATAACTTTGCATGTGCTCATTAATGTCAGATGTGGTTAACTAATTTAAAAATTATATCAAGCATCTTAGTTACTTGTTCATTAAGGTACTATATACCTACTCATTTTTCTATATTTTCTTTATTCACAATCAAGGATGACTCAAATAATGAATTCTGTGCCCTGATTTTCAGTGCTTACATTGGCCATAGCTTTGTATTTTATTTGGTTACCTAGCCCAACACATAGCAAGGGATAAGACACACTTCACAGATGCTTCAACAAGCATGAGGCTTGCTTTAAATTACATTGCAAATACGCCTTATCAGATAAAAGTAATTTCCCATTCCCTACTAATTTCCTAAGATTGTTACCATGAACGATAGTGAATGTTACTGAATTTTCTTTACCTGATCTGAACCAGACTCCTGAATTTGATTCTTCTTTTAATTTGTTACTGTAGAAAATGCATGGCCTTATATGTATTTCTTTCTATCCATATTATCTGAGTTTTGCAATTATATTCAAAATAAAGATACTTTCCCTTAACTATCCTTTCTAAATATCAAAGTTATGCTCAGCATAAAATGAAACAAAAATGTATTGTTGTTGTAGTTTTTGGAAGAGTTTGCATAGAATGGATATGTTTTTCTGTTAGTGCTTGTCAGAGCTTGTCAAGGAAACCAGGTATTCTTGGAGTTTTCAGTGTGAGAGGTTCAACAACCATTCCTCTCCTCTAATGGTTCTAAGGCTGTCTGGATTGACTGTTCCTTCATATTTTTGAGGGGATATTTTAAAAAACGCAATTAAAACATTTTTACTAAAAACATTTTTCTTTTTAATTTTTTTTTTTTCATTTTACGTACAAGCCACAGTTTTTCCTTTCTCTTCTCCTCCACCTCCCCCTCAACCGCCAGCCTACTCCTCGGACTGTACGGACTCCCATGGGAAGTTGCCAAAGTCTGGCCTATCCAGTTGAGGCAAGACAAAGCCCCTCCCCCTTTTATTATGGCTGATCAAGGTATCCCACCATAGAGAATGGCTCCAAAAAGCCAGTTTGTGAACCAGAGATAAATCCTAGTCTCACTTCCAGAGAACCCACAAACAGAAGCCACACAACTGTCACCCACATTCAGAGGCCCTAGTTTGGTCCCATGCAGGTTCCCCAGCTGTCAGTCCAGAGTCCATACTTTGCCACTAGCTTGGGTCAGCTTTCTCTGCGGGTCTCCCCATCTTGATCTCGACCCCTCCTTGTTCATATAATCCATCCTCTCTCCCTTCAACTAGACTCCAGGAGCTCAGCCCAGTGCTTAGCTGTGGATCTCTGTTTCTGTTTCCATTAATTGTAGAATGAAGGTTCTATGATGACAGTCACCAATCTTATTTCAGGGCCAGCTCAGGTACCCTCTCTGCTATTGCTAGGAGTCTTAACTGCAGATATTCTTGTGGATTCCTGGGAATTTCCATAGCATCAAGTTTCTCCCTAAGTCTACAATAGCTCCCTCTATAATCTCCGTCATAATTCTCCCTCTTTGTCCTTTCCCAACAGGACCACCCCGTTCTCTCATGTTCTCATCCTAGATCCCACCCTACTCCCAGTTTACCTAGGAGATCTTATCAATTTCCCCTTCCTATGGTGATCCATGTATGTTCTTCTTAGGGTCATCCTTGTTACCTAGCTCCTCTGGGACTGGGGATTATAGCCTGAGGTGTTTAAGAGCACTGACTGCTCTTCCAGAGGATCTGTGTTCAATTTCCAGCACCCAAATGGCATATCACAACTGTTTGTAATTCCAGTTTCTGGGGACCTAACACCAATGCACATAAAATAAAATTAATTGATTAATTTTTTCAATGTAGTTAATAGTCACCTCGTCCTATGGCTTACTTGTGGTGTACTCTTTTTATTCTTTATATTTCATATCCTGTAGCTTTTCAGACTTTACCAGTCATTGTCCGACCAATATTTGGCTTTGTTATTCACTCATATCCTGTAAAGTTTTTTTGTTTTAATAAATTCTTCAGGATGATAATTCATAGTTCTTGGGATAATTTCCATGTTCTAAGTGATACTGAATTATGCAACAGCAATTGTGTCCAGAAATTAACAAGAAGGCCCCCATTATTTCTACAGCAGGGCTTCCTTCAGTTTGGGACTCTCCATCAATCTTGCTGTTTGCTGTACAATGCCCCAGAGAAGCTCAGCATCTTCCAGTTGCAGTAACTGTTCTTGAGATCTTAGCCTTCCATGACCATCCTGCTACTTTTTTCCCCAGCCACCTCTCTGCCACCTTTTGAGCCATTGTATTTCAATTCTTCACATGGAAGGATTGTCTGTCTGATGCTTGAAGAACCCTCTCTAAGGTAATGTGGTTTACTGTAAAAATTTGAGATTCTTATTACAGGCTCATTCGACTTTGTGTCTTGAACTTCTCGCCAACCTCTTCTTCCAGTTTCCATGGAAACAAAAGTACTCCAGAAATTCTCTTTGTTGCAAGAGTTATCCCCTTTCTTGATCTTTCCTCTCCCATAAGAAATTCAACAGAGGAGAGCAGCCGTAATCATTCAGCCATTTAAGATCCTACAAGGAAACAGATGGAACAAATTCTCATTTTCTATCAAACCACCACTTTCTGCCATGATTAAGTTCTTTTTCTTAAGATTTATTAAAGAATCCAACCATCTAATCTTAAAGTGAAATGGTATCTTGATTCTCAGACAAATGCATGTGTATATTTTTGAGCTACGAAGAACAAGATAAATCATACTTCACATTTTCCCATTTTAGAGACAAGGAGAAAGTGCTTAAAATGAAGTCGAAGTCTAAAGTAGAATTACTGCCTGGAGCAAACAAACCAATGAAAATCTGGAGTGATAATTGAAAAAAGAAAAGGAGAAATCTGTGAGAGTGGGATCAAGAGAGGGCAATAATTATTAAAAATGATTAAAATGTATTATATACATGTATGAAAATTTCACAGTAAAACCTAGTGTGTATAAATTTAATCAATCGTCAAATCGCATACTTGATCAAAAACTCTTAGCTTGCTTTCAGTAAAAAAGAAGGCTCTGAGGATACTTAGGAGACAGAGATATCATTATTCTCGCTGTCTGTGTTCAAGAGGACTGTATAGTACTCAGGGTAAATGATTAGAATTGTGAATTTGTATGTAATGTAGTCCAGTGAATTCTCCAAAATATTTTCATGGCTCTTATATTTGTGAAAATATATAATAAGACATATAGTATCCCAAATATTCTGCTCTTTAGATGACATGACATGCACACATATTCATATTTATGCATATATTATGTATATAGTATTATATGAAAAAATATCTAGTCTTGATGATGCAGATCTGTACTTCTAACTATACAGGAAGTTGTGTCCAAGAAGTATCACAACTTCACCTTCTACCTGGCATGTACAGTGAGTTTAAGTGGTGATTGAGATCTTGTTTCACACAAAAAAGTAAAAGGACAACTGGAAATAGATTTCAGTGGTTAAAAACAAGACAAAACCAAAACCAAAACCTACCTAGCTGAAATCGGGCCCCATGCTCAATTCTCAATACCACAAAACAAAATAATACATAAGTTAATATGTAAATTAATAGTACAGGAATTCTGCAAATGTTTGTGTATCCGTTCAGCTTCATTAGTAACATTAATAGGGTCTGGATAAGAAAACTGCAAGTAAGGCATTATATGACATTTCTTTCATAGGTTCATGAGGAAAAAAAGAGTGGAGAGTCAGTTTGATAAAATTGGGGCTGTGGCTGCGGTAGACCTCAGTTCTACAGTTTATCAACATCCCCTCAACTTCAAAACTCAGAGGGAAATGCATCTAAATTTTAAGTGCCTTTAAACACATATACGTCTCAACCTTTTACTCTGATGGCAGAGAAAATGGGTGAGGAGGCCTGTCTTAGGAAGTTGTTTTGGCACTGTGAACTAATTGGAAGTAAAATGCAATAGTGAAATGAAAAATGTGGTGGGTGCACTTCACAGAATGAGACGAAGAGAACAAGGGCAGAACATGAGGTTGGAAGATTTGGGGTGAATCTTTGGCCACTGTTTTTCTATTATTTTGCTTCAGAATAGGAGTTCATGCCCAGCCACGCCCTGGTATTCTATGCCTATCTATTTTTAGTATAAGTTATTTATGACTTTTAATTGCTTTTCTAGAGTAAGCCATATTCCCATCACTCTTCTAGGGTTGAAAACATGTTTCTCTATTTCAGATACTGAGAATTGCAAGTATATATAGAACATTCTAGATGCAGAAAGCTCTTATTTGGAATCCTTGGTCTTATTCATCCTGAGTTATTCTTTCAAGTTTTCATTTCAGATTATGAGAAAGGGGTCTTATTAAATTTATCCATCTACCAACATACCTTACTATTCGCTGTTCAAATTCCAGAATATTAGAAGCATAAATAATTAGACTACTTAGGATGTTTTATCATCACATTTTTAAAGCATATATGTGTGCGTGTGTGTGTGTGCGCGCGCATATACACACACATACATCTGTATCAGTGTACGCTATGGAGAAACACAGTGACGGAGAAATGGAGAGCGTGCCACTCATCACACATCAGTGTGCTCATCGTTGCTCAGCACTAGCACTGCATGGCCTCTACCTACATTTTCTTTCTCTCTGATTCTCTCTCTTCACATTTTAAATTTTGATATCCTCATGCAGGACAATCAGATTGGGTTAGCTAGGCATCTTGTTAGGAGAGTGTTCAATATTATAAAAACAGCAAGGAGTGTTAGCAAATAGTTTCTTTCTGAAACAGGACACATTGACACGCATATGTATATAATCATATGGTATCTTCAGGATGGTCTCCTTTAATACCTTCTCTCCCAGCCATTCAGAGACAAACTTGACTTCCCTATCTGCCCAATGGTATAACGTTTTGTTAAAGGTATTGTCTGATATTGCTATCTGAGAGAACTTAAATGTGGAGAATTCTAAAAAAAAAAAAAAAAAAAAAAAAATTAAATCAATTTCCCTTCACTAATACAAAAGTAAAACAACTAATTTTATAGCTTGGAAAAACACAAAGTAATTATTTCTTCCTTTTTTCCAAGAAACAAATCTCACACAGATCTCACTACGCTGAGTTCAAGGTTTTATAGGGCTGTGTTCCTTCTGGAGGCTTTAGAGGGAAGTTTCTCTCTTCTTTTGAAGCTGATAGTGAGTAGCTGTGTCCTTAGCTTTTCATATTATCAAAGCACAGCACCTACCCTCTATTTCTGTGCATGTTTCTTCTCTGACTCGGGCCTTCCTTCGTTATTCTTTTAATAACTCATAATTACCTTGACCAACCTAAAATATCATATAATTTTTTCATCTCAAAGTCTCTAATCCTACAAGATGCCTCTTGTCCTGTAAGTTAAGATATTTATAGATTGTGAGGATTTGAATTTCTTGAAGTAGTTTTTTTTTTACCTTATAAAAACTGTCTCATGCATATTAAGACACTGTTACTTATTGAAAATCAATGAACTATAAAACCTGTGAATGGTAAATTATGAGACATTCACGTAAGATGCAGAAGTAGATCTGGACTAACGGGAAATGCCACTCTATTTATTATCATAAAAATTTCCATCAAATTACCAACTACTTTTCTCAAGCTTGGTGTGTTGATTTTAAGGTACATATGGAAAAAGTAAGCATGGAGAAATAATAAGGAAAATCATAAAAACATGATCTCGTGGAAAAGTAGCAAAGAAGAGCCAAATTTTATCGTACGGTGTTTATTACTAACACATTAGTAGTTCATGTGCTGGTTTGGGTAAGAAATTTCCCCGACAACTGAATGTATTTACATACTGATTCTCCAACTGTTGGTGCTGTTTGGGGAAGTTATGGAAACGTTAAGAGGTGCAGCTTTGCTGGAGGAAATATGTCACTGAAGCTTTGAGGTTTAAAGCCTTTTCCCATCTCGTATTCTCTCCGCTTCCTGTGCATAGATGAAAACAAAAGCAGCCAAGTTTCGGCTTCTGCCACCATGCTTTACCCGACTATCTCCATACTTTCTCATTCATGATCTGTCCTTCTGGAACCATGAGCAAAAATAAACACTCAAGTTGTTTTTGTCAGGATATCTCATCACAGCCACACGAAAGGAGCAAATACAGTTGAGTAGCAAAGTTTCTGCCAATGGGCTAGAAGGGATCTTTTTATTTACAAATTCTGTGTAGAATATGTGAAGATACAAAGAGTCGTCTAGGATTGATAGTCCTTGTCCTCCATGTACTGAAGGCTTAAGGCCTAGGCTGACTCAGAGGCTCTTAACCCTGAAAACTGAAAGATTACGTATAGATCCAGGTCTTAGAAATTAGGGACTTACAATTCTGGATGCTTGATTTAGAGCTTTGCTTCTCAGTGTCCTGGTCCCTGTGGAGTTGTGAGGGCCTTCCACCTAATGATGATACTATTTTAAGTTTTCAGAATCTTTCCTGTGTATTATCTTCATTTGTCCTTGTAATTGACCACTGTGATAGCCAGCTATTATCCAGGTTCGTAGGAAGACAACTTTTATAAAGATTTATTGTATTTTTTAAAGTATAAATTACTCAGGTTTCTATTTCTCAGCCCTTGCTCCTAAACTTGTGCCTTCGTCACTTTGAGCTCTTTTGTTGACTTGTTTTAGAGAGAAATAATCCCCGAGTAACCTCCTAAATTACAAAACAACTGAAGAAATTAATTAATTTAAAAACACTACACCAGATTCCCAAGTTTTAGCCTGGTGTCTTATAACAGATTATTAAGAAGTGAATGTTTGGGGGCTAGAGATATGGTTCAGTGAGTAAAATGTTTGATAAACAATTTCGAAAGCCTAACTTTGTATGCTTAGCACTCACGTAAAAAAATAACATGTACTTGGTATAATCTCAGCCTTTGGGAAGTGGAGACAAGAGGGATGCCAAGGGATAATGGGCCGATTTATTTGGACAATCAGTAAGCTTCAGATTCCGTATGAGATTCTATCTCAAAAATGTAGAGAGTGATAGAGGAAGACATCCAACATTGACATCTGACCTCTACTAACAGCACAAAACCTTTCTTCGAAGGAAAAGGAGAGAGGGGTGGGATGGGGAGGGAGGGAGGAAGAAGGGAGGGAGGGAGATTGCAATAAGATACACATCTTGCACATTTCTGAAAACCACTATCATGTTATTTCTCAGGATCGGCTCAGGTATTTGGTCAGAAACTGTATAAAAACGTTACCATAAAGTCACAGCTCAAGTGCCGTGTTATTTCTGCCCACTGGAGCAGCACAATAGGAAAACCCAGAAGAGAACATTAGAGAACACTAAATGGCACTATTATGAAAGGCCAATAACTCCAGTCATCTGTCTCCTGAGAGGTTCTCTTCCCACAGAGGAGAAACAGAGAAGCCAGTGCTTCTGAATTATGTATACATCATATTTCTTCTAAAAAACATTGCAAGTCTTGCCTAGTGGCATGCTTTGAAATGAGAAGTCATTTTCATTTTTTAACAAGAACATGTTAGAGACCAATGCTGTCAAATGGAGGACTCAGGCACTATGTACAAAGTCAAGGAGCCAGGAACTTGACTCTGGCAAGTGTCCTAATTGCCCTAACTACAATTCCAAAAACAAACAAACAAAGAAAAATTCACTAGGTTCTTGGATACTGTTCAGTGCAGAGTGATTAGGTTACAAAACAGTTTTATTATTAATAGCCCTAGCTACATCCCTTTTTTTTTAAACCTCATTTTAAGCTCCAGTGTAGCTGAATAGGTGGAAATTTTCATACATTTGAGAAGACAGCCTTATGTAGCATCAGCTGAGTGACTGGAAACGCAGGGTTGGCTGAAGCACCCAAACTTTGGCTGCCTCAGCAGACAAGAGGGCCCCGGCTCAACTCCTAGTAGTCTTGCATTTGTTAAAATGTCAGTGTGTCTTCCTATTCCTGTAACAGGAGGAAGTGGTCATTGTCCCTCAGCATAGGTGCTGCCTTTTATTTAAAACATTTATAGGTTGTTATAGACTGAAGATAGCTTCCGAGAAAGCATTTTTTTTTCTCTTCATAAGTAAAATCTCTGCTCAAAAGAAATATCCATGGAGCCCTTTCACTAACCCAACGTTGACTTTGGGATGAAGAAATCACACTTGCCTGGAGTCGATGTGTCACACTGAGCTGACCCACTTTGGGACTTTTCGCCCTTTTCGGGAAAGGAATGGGTGGATGGGAGGGGGAGAGGCTGAGGGCTGGCTGGGAGGGACTGGGAGGAGGGTGGGAGGGGGAGCAGGGGGATGCATTGATAAAAATGACATTTTTTTAATAATAAAAAAGGAAGAAATATCCACCCCGAGTGACATCTGGGACATTCATGACTGTGGTGGTTGATCTGAGTCAATTGCACATTTTGTATGAAACAGTTTCATACGATGCAGTTGGTATGTTTAACTGATTTCTCTAGAAGTACTTACCTTTCCGCTTAGTAAATGTTCCAGACTCTCAGAGGTGTCATGGGTGATTTGCACAGGAATGGAAGAAAAGTTTCTTCGAGACTTTGGAGACTATAAAGGAGTATTTCCTTCTCCTTCCCTCCCTCCTCCCTCCTTCCTTCCCTCCTTCCCTCCCTCCCTCTCTCATTCCCTTCCTCCCTCCTTCCTTCCCTCCCTCTCTCCTTCCCTTCCTCCCTCCCTCCTTCTTTCCCTCCCTCCCTCCTTCCCTCCCTCCCTCTCTCCTTCCCTTCCTCCCTCCCTCCTTCCCTCCCTCCCTCTCTCCTTCCCTCCCTCCTTCCCTCCCTCCCTCTCTCCTTCCCTCCCTCCCTCTTTCTTTCCTTCCTCCTTCTTTCCTTCCCTCCACTTTTGTCTCTCTTCCTAGCCTTTATTTCCTTGGTAGAAACAGAGAAAGAAAAGACGCAGAGTTTCACAGCCAGTTACCGCAATGGTGACTCTTCACTGCTTGGCAGGATATCACAGCAGCTTCAGAACGGTAAGCACATATCCCCTGGCAGGGAGGTCTGGGTCCTCTGCCCATCGACTGGGCCCTGTTCTCTCTCATATCTGTAGAAACTTAGACTTTCGACTTAGTACACACATAGGAATCAACAACCTCCAAGCTAGGCTCTCACAGTTTCCAATCTTTGGTAAAGGCTATGAGATGGGATAACGGGACTTCTTTTCAAGAATCTATTTTTAAATTTTCGAATGCTTCAAAAGAACAGCCATCTCTGGGGAGTGAGGATGTAGCACAGACCACACAACTCCTGGTGCCACTCTTATTACATAGTTGAGCCAAATGGGAATTCAAAGCAACTTTCCAAAGTATTATAAGGACATTTATGTATGAACAGATGAATCAAAATGTCAGATTCTCATGGCCTTTGCATTAATTGAAATAAAGGGAGAACTTTTTTGAAGAAGTTTAAAGTTTCAACTTATTTTTTAGTAAAATATTAACTGGATTGGAGTGGGATTTGAGTATATTTATGCTTTGTTTGTATTGCCTAGTAATGAATA
Source organism: Phyllotis vaccarum (assembly GCA_033318265.1). NCBI lineage: Eukaryota > Metazoa > Chordata > Mammalia > Rodentia > Cricetidae > Phyllotis > Phyllotis vaccarum. Next base: position 77,880,819 of record JARWLC010000016.1, on the reverse strand, counting down.
AGCAAAACAGAAATACTGATTTATATATATTCTGTGGTTTGTTAAATAAATGAAGTGTATTGCAAAAAAAGTAAAGGGAAGAAATCGTTCCAGTACAAATAAAGTAATTACCCACCTATGCATGCAACAGATACGCCTTTTCCATCTGTGCCAGGCTCTGGAAAACTCTGGGCCACATAACAAAAGATAAACAACCTTGTGCCAATCAATCACATTTGGCCTAGTGAACGTGATAATTAAGTAAAGCAATCACAGGAGTAAAAGTGGAGAAGAGTCCTCTGGGCTTTCAGTCATGCATGTGCCAGGACGGAACAAACGAGTTCTAATTTCAACTGGAGAGGAAGGAAGGGGAAGAACCCAGCCAGCGTGGGTAGGAGACCACGCTAGACAACGTAGACTTCCACTCATCTGAACAAAACCAGACGTTATTCTGATCTCAGACAGTTGCAGATTGTTTTAATTTTCTAAGCAGGTTTGATGACTCTAAAATAAAGGAGTATTTATTAAAGCACTATATATGTGAAAATCATAAAAATCCTAATGTGGAAGGAGGAATATTATACTAGTATCCATGTTCTCCTTCGATAGTCTCAAATACAGCATCTTACAGCTGGTTTCCTGAATGATACTGACAGTCAGTTATGATAATTCTTCAGGTTACTGACATTGTAAGGTAGCAACCAATAGCTGTCTGCCAGAATAGGGATAAGTATAAATGCTTTGATATTTCTTTTCTTTATGCTTACAATAAGAAATTACACCATGAACTGTTTCTCAAGCTAGAAAAAGATGTGATGATCTCTAGCAATTATCAGACATTAGGAGCCAGACTATATAATTTAAGTTAATGCCATTGTGCCATTTAGCTTCCAATTCTGCCTGATGAAAGAGATATTGTTACTATCCCCTTGTAGATTAAACCTTGGGCCTAAGAACAAGAAAGTAGAGCTGAAGCTGAGACTCAGACCCTCTCCATTTAAGAACTCATTTCTCACCACAGTAACAAATGGTTTCCTTCTCCTCTGAGTCAGGTTAACATTCCTTTTATGTGTCTGAATTAAGCTCTGAGATAACTTTCTTGCCTAAAATCTCTATTCCAGGGAAAATGAGCCAGAATCTAATGTTAAACTCTTTATGTAGATGTAAGTATAAGAGATATTTTCTGTTTCCATCAACATTCCTAGAGATAAAGGTATTCACATCACTCTGGGAAATCTCTGTATTTGCTCTAGAGTAAATATGAGCTCCTACTGTTGGGGAGATTTGATAGGCTTTGTTAAAGAGAAAATTTGCATGTGAAATTCATCTCTTCCCGGCACTCTGCAAATCCTAGTTGTTCATACCTTTTGCTACCAGAAGGAACTACTTTTTCTAGCTGTGAGTCCTCAGAGCGAGCTTTCAAAAGAGAATTTTGTTTTCAGTAAAGATAAGCTAAGCTACACCCACCATCTGCTAAAAAATAACCAAATGTTTTAGGTGGATGTTTTTAAATTATGCCTTGAAATCAAGCCTGGAGGTACAGGCTTGTTATCTCAGCTCCTGGGGAGGATAAGAGAAGAACCTTGGCTGCTCATAGTGCAAGTTCACAGAGTGATCTTACCCAAAAATAAACAACAACAAACCCTTTAGCAGAGCAGAGGATGCATACCTTTAAACCCCTAGGAATCAGAGGCAAGCTGACCACTGTAAGTTTGAGATTAGCCTGGTCTATATGTTGAGTTGCAGGCTAGCTAGAACTATTTAATGAGACTTCGTTCCAAAAGTAAAATGAATATTTTATTTTCAATGTTTATATTCATTTGCCTTTCCTTTATTTTTGTGAAAGTTTTGTCTGCATGCATGTATATGCACCATGTACATGCCTGTTGGATTCCCTGGACCTGAGGTTACAGATGGCTGTGAACTCTCATATAGGCACTGGGAATTGAGCACAGATGTGCTGATATATTTTATTTCTAATAAAGTTTACCTGAAGATCAGAGGAAAGATTCAGCCACAGATTTAACCATAAAGGTCAGGGAGTGGTGGCACACAGACCTGTAATCCCAGTAGTAGGAAGTTTGAACCATGAAGTGATATTGCTGGGCAGAGAAAAGTTTATAAAAAGAGAATTCAGTTTTGCCCTTCCTTTTTGGCAGGCCTGAGGAGTTGCTGGATAAGAACTGGCTATGTCTTGTTCTTCTGTCTTTCTGATCTTTTAGCTTTTCCCCGATATCTAGCTCTGGGTTTTTTTTTTTATTATAGAATCAATTAGAATTTGTGCAAGACAGAGGTCCTCTGCAAAAGCAACACATACTCTTAAATGATAATACATCTCTCCGGCTCCCAAATGAAAAACACTTTTAAAAAGTCTTGCATTGCTAATAAAATAGTAAATGCAGAGGCAACTAGAAATCAGAAAAAATAAGCAGAGCATGAATCGGAGTTTGTATCATATATCCTTGCCTATCCCAGACATTCGAACTTGAATTGTCTATGAGGGAAAAAAAATCAATCAATACAATCTAGTGAATATGTGAGTAAGGAAGCGAGGGTGTTTGGAAGAAAGTAGCCCCCATAGACCTGTAGGGAGCGGCACTATTAGGTGTTACCGTCTTGCTGGAGGAGGTGTGGCTTTGTTTGAGGATGTGTGTCAATAAGCAGCATTTTTGATCTATCTATAAAATGTTCACAACCTGTGAGTGTAAAGAAGCCATGCATGGCTTTTAGCTAATAAATGAGCAAATGCCTGGCCAAAAAAAAAAAAAAAAAAAAAAAGTATGTCTTGACTCTTCAAGCAAAGATCCTGAGTGGTTGAATGAATACAAAAAATCTACTCCTGGGTCTGGGTGTGGTGATGCATGCCTTTAATCTCAGGACCCGGGAGGCAGAGGCAGACTTACTTCTGAGTTTGAGGCCAGCCTGGTCTACAAAGTGAGTTCTAGCATTGCTGGAGCTGTTACATAGAGAAGTCCTGCCTCAAAAACAATAACAAACAAGGAAAAAGCCTGGGGAAATCCCAGAAGTGAATGGCTTCCCTGAGATTCACTTCCAAATATTTATGAAAATGCTGTAGTGAGAGCATAACCCCTGCTGAGCATGTGACAAAGTTTCTTACACTGTGGCTGTCTGCTTATCATTCTGTACGATAGGGTCTGAAGTTAATTCATATTGGGTCATGGCATGTCTGCATCCTTTGAACAGCATCTCATTTCTCTGAGGCCCTGCTTCTGCCAGCCACAATTCTAGTTTCTACTTTTGTGAGTGGCAGGATATCCTCATAGGAGAGGCATGGAAAATAATTTTAGTTAAATCCAAATTTCTTCTAAGTAGAGTGTAGTACTTAGTATATACTTCTCTAGTGACACTGTGCTGGCATGGTTTGTTAGAAACGAGAGAAGAAAGAGATGAATTTCTGAATGTGTAGTAAAACTCAACTTCGTGTTACTTTCCCAAAGTAATTGCTTCATAAAAAAGAATTTGAAGACATATTTTTCAAATGACAATTAGCAGGACTCTACACAGCAAAGGTTGGTAGTGTATCCTTCCAATGAGTCTTTAAAGGCTTATAATTTTTATGATGTGCAGTCATTACTATATTCTAAGGTAAACTTTAACATGTTTGCACATTAAAGATATATGTTTACTTGAAAAGATCAAGTTTAAAAATATTTGAGGTCTGAAAGGTGGTTTAGTAAATAAAGTATTTGCTGATCAAGCATGAGGACCTGAATTTAGATGCCAGAACCCACTTAAAAAGCCAGGCATGGCAGCAGGAACTTGTAATCCAGTGCTGGAGAAATTAATACAGGTAAAGCCCTAAGGCTAGATAGCCAATTGGCGAGCACTGGGTTTAGTGAGAGACACTGCCTCATAAAATAAGATTCATAATGATAAAATAAGACACCTGACATTCACCTCCAACCTCCATATACACATGAAAGGGTGCGTGCATACCTCCACATATACGAGTAAACAACCATACCAATAAAATTAAAAACATTTGAGTCAAGAATACTAATGAGCTACATATTTATTTTCTATTTAACTGTATCTGGTTTTTGTTTGAGAATTACCACTAAAGTTTGCAAGGGATGGGAAATGAAATTGATGTGAGTAAAATTCAATCTGTAGAGACAATTGACAGGGTATAGGGTAATGTGTAGCCACCAAGAGTTTTCCATTATGCATAGCATTAGCAACGCAGCAATCATATCCGAAGATAAGACTCAAAAACTGTGTCCAAATGTGCCTTCTGTATGTCTCTCTAACCATGTTGCTCACATGCTGGGGAACGATAACGTCCTAAAGCTTGGCTTTAATAAGTCAGAAGTTCTAAGTCGGCTGCCGGGCGAGTTCCAAATCCTTGTCCTTTTCCTGCACTGGCTCCACACTGGATTTGTTTGGGATTCTTGGCCCTTGGGGCTACACATTCATTCATCTGAGGGATTTTTCTGTAAGTTACAGGCCGTTTATCAGTGTCCCTGGCCTGTGGCAGTAGTACTCAAGACTCCGTTTATGGTAACAAATTGTTAATAGTTATTGTCATAGACACTGGAAGATGACGCCACTCTCCGTTGACATAGAGCTGCTCATTGCTTCTTTTATGTGTTGTTTTGCTTTCTTTTTTAAATACCCTTTTTTTCTCTATTGCTTGCTCCCTATTTTTATTTTGCTGGCTAAAAAATCTTTATTTCTGTTAATTACATTTTTCTGCTAACATCCTGACATAGAATGCATCAATGACAAAATTATTGAAATGTGTGGGTCTTGATTTAAATTATTATACTTGGCTTAATAGTTTTATTGAGACTCCAATTTTCCACAAATGATCTTGACTGTCCGCTGAATCAGATCTTGAGGTCTTAGGAAGACAGTAAACCTAGCTAAGACATGGCTCTACTGATGATTTAGAAACTACTTTCCCTTAGATCTCTAAAGGAATTGTTCTGCCGTATTTAGCTTCCATTATCCCTATTGCTAAGGCTGGTGCAATTCTAAATGAGAAATTACTGCTTTTATTTTCCAGAGAAGCTTCTGCATCTTCTCTCTGTGACTAGTGCTAAGAAATTCACCACAACACACTTCAGTGGAGGTCCCCTGCACTGATCATTTGGAAACCCCTCTCTGTAAAAATGTTCATGTCCTTTAAATTGGAGTTCCTTTTCGGTATTTAATTTTTTCTTCTCATTCACCTTCACTAAACCTCTCCTCTTCAGTTCTAATTTTCATTGTTACAGTTCCCAGAATAACTGATTCTTCTTCAGAGATTCCTTTAACTTTACCAATAACCTTTTTCTGCCTCACTTTTTATTACCATAATTTTATTTCAAAATCTTTTTGTTCTTTTCTGTTATTAAAAATACATTACATCACTGTTTCAGTTTTATGAGTACAGTTAGTCTCATATCTCCAAAGATCTAAAAATATCTTTTAAAAATGTAAGAAGTTATTGGCTTCCTTGGATACATTTTCTCTGTATTGTTTACTATTGAATTTTTTTCTTAATGCTAGAAGCTTCCCTATAAGCCTGCCTGTGGAAGACTTTCCATGTAGACTTATGAGAAAGTAAATAAAAAAATGGTATTTCCAGATATACAAGACTATGTGAGTGTTGTTCGCTGGATGGATTTATTGCACAGTGCTTAACTGGGTTTTGTGGGAATTAGTCAAAGCCTGCTATTTTCTAGTTACTTCTATACAGTCTTTTGAATGTACTCACCATTTGTCCTAGCTCAGGTATATACATCTATTTATAACATTTTAAAAGCCTAGCCTCAAGGTTTAGGCCCGCAGACCCACAGACCCACAGAGACACACAGATGCTTGCAATAGTTTTATGCTGATTGGCCAAAGGCCCAGGCATATAACTCACTAACTCTTTCCCCTTAATCTAACCCATGACTCTTATGCTGTTCAGCCATGTTTCAGTACCCTCTCTCAGAGCAGCATGGTTATCCTCTGTTTCTTATGGCTTCTCTCTGGCATTCTGCTTTGTTCTGCCTGTTCCTAGAGTCTTCTTAGTCTGGTGGCCCTGCCCACACTTCCTGTCTGCCTTTGGCCAATAAGCTCTTTTTATTAAACTCATAGGTGGGGACAATTATTTACAATGGAACAACATAATCCCCCTACAGAGAGATGACTCAGAAATTCATATCATTTGCCACTCTTCCAGAGAGCACTGATTCAGTTCCTAACACCCCTGTGTCAGGACACAACAGTCTGCATCTCAAGTTCTAGGATTTCCAGTTCCCTCTTCCGGCCTCAATTGTCACCAAGCACACATTTTGGTACACTCACATAGATGCAGTCAAATATTCATAGATACAAATAAAAACACAATTATGAAAAAAGAATAAAACAAAATTATAAACAAAAAGATATTTACTCATTAGATCTACACAAAAATAAAATAGATGTACATGATATGAAATATATAAGCAAATTTGTTTACTAAAATAACAAATGGGACAGTAAAGGTAGTATGAAATATTTCCAATGAGATAGCCAATCTAAAAAGCATCAAGTAAATCTACTAAAGAGTCTTAAGGATACTGAATAGAAATTTAATAGGCAGAGTATTGTCGTTTAGCTACAGCTTGAGAAACTACTGTGAACTAAAATAGGAAAAGGCAAAAAAATATGAAAGAGAGGTTGGAGAAGTGACGTAGAAGAGTGACTGAAAAATTCCATATCATCTAACACTCCAGACATAGGAATCAGGAAGCAAAAAGAAGCAACATTTAGAGAGAGAATTATTGAAATATCTAAGATTTTTCACAAACAACAGCTGTTCTATTTAGAAGGTTACTATCCTAAACTACAAAGAACTTAAAATTAATTAAGTTAGGTAAATGTAAATATAAATTAAAATTAAATCATGTGATACCAATAAACTGTTTCAAGAAGTTAAAGCCTGAACATGCCAATAGTGGCTAATGCCTGAGAGGCATGAGCTGTAGTGAGCTTTCAACTATGAATACTGTGAGAAGCAGAGGGGAAGTGTCAATAAATGTTAATGCTATGTGTTTTGTGTGTGTGTTGACCTAGAGATCTTATTTTAAAAGTATAACTTATAGAAGTAAAGGCAATTGTATTCAAATGTTTATATAAAATTGTTTATTGAAGCAAAATTTAAAAAAAAACAGAAGAAAAGCAATCTAAGTATGAAGTATTACATGTATATATCTAGTATTCCTTTTATGCATATGAGTATGTTTGGAGAGTTTTGAAAAGTATCACAAAACACTGACAATGTTTATCTCAGAGGATTAGATCTTATATTGACATTATGTTTTATTTTTTAAAAAATATACTACAAGTTTGTCAATAAACATGTATTATAAATGTATGTAACATAAATAAGAAAGCTAACTTTTTTCTTGTAGAAAATAGGAAAGACCCTCCGTGAATATTTTGTTCATGTTAATAGTTATGCTTTGTTCATGTGAGACATCCCACATAGCTTTATTAACACCTCTTTATGTCACTAAAATTATATCTAATTTTATAAAAATAAGTGTCCAATCTTTAACATTATTAATGAGTATATAACTGTCAGTCATCTTTTAAGAACATTGAAAATAAAAGAAGGATTTCTAAAACACTTGAATGTGCCCTGAGGCAGCTTTCCTTACTGATTTGGCAAAGAAAAAGCCATTTCTGAATAAAGAGTAGATTCACATTCCTTGGCACAGGGAGCCTTTGATGAAATCATTCATCAATTTAAATGTAGAGTCCATTACAATATAAGTGCTGTAAGAGGAAAGGCTTCATTTATCTTGGTCTCCATCTCATGCCCAGTGTTAGTCTAGTGGCTGTTAGATAATGAACCTCAATATTCATTAAAGAAGTAAAAATATCCATAATTCATTCAAGACATAATTTTCTTGCTTTTGTTACTTTGCTAGTGTTAACCATAAAGTTTCCCCACAAACATTTTTAGTAATGGCTGTGTTCTAAGGAATGACAAATAGATATTACAGTTAATTTTAAGAACAAGTAATAATGTCAACTATTGTTTCAACTGGCTTTGAGTAGGTAAACTAAGCTATTTCTCAGCTACCTATGGTCAGAAGTTTTTGTCTGGCCCAGCTTAGCCCCAAGGTCTAGACCAACTGTCCTACAGCTGCTTAGTTCCAAATAATCAAAGGCTTCTATTATTTGCAAACTGTTTGGCCTAAGGCTCAGGCTTATTACCAATCAGCTCTTACAATTTAACCCATTTCTATTAATTTATGTATTGCCACGTGGTTAGTGGCTTACCAGTACTTTCATATCTTTTTTATTTTTTGGTGGCAGCATCTTTATGATTCCACCCTGCTTCATCTTTTATCTCTGCCTGGATTTCCTCCTTGCCTCCAAGCTGCCTTGCCATGGGCCAAAACGGTCTCTTTATTAACCAATGGCAATGAGTATATTCACAGTATACAGAAAGATATCCCATATCAACTAACATTATGTCAATGTTTCCAGAGCTACTGAGTTGTAGATGCAGATGAGTTCAGGTAGTGAATCCAGGTAATTCAGGGGGAAAGTCAAGCTTTTCTTACTCAAGTACTACTTCACTAAGAATATGGGTAGTCAAAAAAAATCCATCTTCTGACACAACTTGATACATACATACATACATGAACACATGCACACATACACACATGCATGCATACATACACACATGCACAATTAAGAAAACAGACTTCTCAATAATGTTTCAGGTGCCCGTTCTTACTACAATAATCACCAAAAGTAGTCACCTTGATATAAATTATTTTAAATAATTACTTTTTCCTGGATTTCTACTACTATTTTATTTTTTTGAGTATATCAGGTAGTGCTTACCATATTTTATTTATATTTCGCTAGTTTTACTGGAAACATATAATGCTATCATAATGTGTATATACCCATATGTATTTAAAATATTTATCTTCCTACTATTATCTCTTTATCTATCTATATAATATATATCTATCTACCTTCTATATATTTTCTACCCATATACATATTCTCCTTCTTATCTCTATCCACCATATATCTTTTAATTATTCTAGACATATCATTTGAATACGCTGTTAGATACATAAATTCTGGGTTAGCCAGTATGATTCAAAATACTTTTCTTTTTATTATTAAATTATTCCAAAAAATATTCTCTTCACAGCCTAACCAAAATGCACTGGTATATATATTTCTTCATGGCTTTATTTCTAAGTAGCTGACATATTTTTACTCCTTAAAAAGATGATCATTTTCAGTTGTCTTTGTTACTTAAATGTACAATTATTAAACTATTACTAATTTTAGTTTTTTGTATATTTATGATCTAAGAGACTTCCTAGGTTAAGAAAGAAATATAATTAAAATTAAAGATGAACACCTTAAACATAATATATGATATTTCTTTTATTCTCTACTTGCTACTCCTTACAATTAACAAAGAAAAACTGAAAACTACATTCCAGAGACATGCAATTTATTTAAATTTCTGTTAAGGATAAATTGGCTTAAAGAAGATTGACCAGTCAATTAGACTAGCTATATTTAGCATTCAATGCCATGGATTTTAAGGTTCAAGACCATTAAACATAAATGTAACCTGAATTCAATTTTTTACCTTTGCTTAGTTTTCGCATTATGATGGGCAATTTTTCATTTTAAAAGATTTATTATTTGAACAGATTCCAAAATGTTTTTATACTTCATAAAACCTTAAAATCCAGCCACGGGGCACTAGGTAAGTCTCATCTGTATATAACTCTGCCTTTAAAGAGATAACTTTGTTAAAGTCAGAGGAAGTATAAAAATAACTTATCTAGTGTATGGATGGGATGTGTATGTGCATGAGCGTGTGTATGCATGAGTTCATTTCTTCAAAAATATTTTACCAATGACTTTCAATATATTATGTCTTTGCTCTCTATGTCTGTTGATAGAGAAGAATCAAGAAATACAAACTGTTCTCCCCTTTACCTTTGATAAAATACTCAAAATAGAATCTAGCAATGAAAATGATCAGTGAAAGAATAATGGGAAGAGCAAACAGCGAATTGTTTTACAGTTTGAATAGCTTAAAGGCCAAAAGAACTTAAAGCTTTTATTTTAGAATTTCTCAGTGTAGTATTTTTAAAGTTCGAAGTCATACAATCCTGTCAAACTGAGTTTAACAACATCTAGGTATGTCTTAGTTAAGGTCTCTATTTCTGTAAAAAAAGATACCTTTATGGTGGCAATTCTTACAAAGAAAGGGAAAAAATGGGGGTAGCTAATAATTCAGAAGTCTAGTCCATTATCATCATTGGCAGAAAGCATAGTGGCATGCAGGCATACATGGTGCTTGAGAGGTAGCTGAGAATTATACACCTAGATCAGCAGGCAGAAAGAAGATATCTTTACATTGGGCGTAGATTGGGCTTCTGAGACCTTAAAGCCCATCCCTTAGTGATACATTTTCTCTAACAAAGCCACACCTACTCCAGCAAGACCACACCTCCTAAAAGTGTCACTCCCTATGGCCAAGCATCAAACAAGTGAGTCTATAGATGACCATTCCTACTCAAATCACAAGGTGAAAACCTATTGATTGCTTTGTCTAGGCATTTCTAATCCTTATCCTCGAGGTCCAGACAGGCTTACCTACTTTCTAAATATTGATGGGAAATACCAAACCTATCTTCATGTATGGATAATTTTCTTTACGGTGTTCTCCCTCCCTCAAATAGAGGATAAATAAATAGACTAGATAGAGTGAATGCTTGTAAAATGTTCAAAATTCAATTTATTTTTCGTTTTCTTTATCAAGCAGGTCAATATCCAAGTTTGGCCGTACTAATTGATTGTTATTTAATTTTGAGATATTCTATAATGACCATCTTGCTCATCAAATCAGCACTATTGGGTAGGGGGGTGGGAAGACCTGGCCCACTATATCAACCATGGTCTAGTGATACCTTTTAAAAAAAAACTTTTAAGTAATATTTGTTCAACACCATTATTAGCCATTAGTGTCATAAAAAAATAAACAGGCATTGGTTAAAAAAAAAAAATTATTCTGGCAAAGAATAGCGAGCTAGGTGACACATGCTTCCAAAGACAATACACTTAAATAATGTTAATCCAGTGACCAGAGTACTCAAAGATCAATTCTGACCCTCTCCAACCTCATCCCCTGTCCATAAAGGCAGCAGTGGTGGTGTCTGGAAGATAATGGCAGCAAGAGAGCAAAAACATTCAATCACTTCCATCTCAGCTCCATGTTTTCAAGAAAGTTTAAGGGCACACCAGAAAACACAGACAGAAGAAACTTTATGACAAGAAAGGCAGACACGACTTTAAACAGATTAAACTTTCAAACCAACCAAACTAGGTGCAAGGGACTTCATGCTATTTCCCTTAAATGGGATCTCCTGTTAAACCCTCCCATGTCCCAGATAGGGATCCCACAAAACAAAACCAGACCATGACTCTCCAGGAAGCTTCTGTAGATGCTTGTTTTTCTCAGCGTAGAAGTTTACCCCAATAGTCTGCAAATTGAAGGCGGCTTCAGAGCCTTGGAAGTCTCAAAGTACATGCCTCCTAAGGAAGACCTTCAGCCCTGCATGAAAGGCCTGCTTAAAAATTGGGAGTCATTCAGAGCCACCTGACAGCAAGGCACTCGTGACAATTTCTGTTATGTTCCTATGGAAACACTGCTTACTTTTATGCTATGCTTAAAATATTTAAAAATGATGTTTTTAAATGTGGATAGAACTATGTAAAGCACATAATTTTCGTACATCCCAAAGAATGAGAAGTGTGACCTTCAAGAAAGTGGAAACTTTTGTAAATTCTTAGTGATGCTATGTTTGTAATTAATGTGACTATTTTCTTTAAAGTATTTTCATGTTAAAATAGCACATTGTGTATGTTTTATTCCAAATTCCTTTATGAATATTTCATATATATGTATATATTTTAACATTATAAAGTGTGAATATTCTTATTTAAAGTTCATTTTTACATTATGCAAATGAACCCCAACATTTTAATTCAATGTGACTGGTCAGATAAATTGGATAAACTGGATAAATAAATTGGAAAAAAATTGGGTGGTTGATCAGAATCTTGTTGGGGCCTCCAGAAAGTGTTAATCCCATCAGCTGAGAATAAGACCACTAAAGTTAAAGTTAAGTTTAAAGTTAAGTTTAAACAAGCTTTAATTAAATACTGGACAGGTTGATGGATTCTCTGGTAAGGTCCATCTCTAGGTTTTCAGAAAATGGCCACGAGTTGTAGTTTGCAGGGGCTTAAAAGAAGGTAAAACCAATAATTCACTGTATTGCCCATGAGGTCCAATCAGGGGCAAGCATACATCCTGACATATTTCCTGCCTACATACCACGTGCTTACATCCAATCAGGGGCAAGAATACATCATGATGCATTTCTTGCTTATGTACTTCCCTCCCACATGTGACCAAGCACATCCAGTGTAGTTGGGTCAAGGAAATTTGTTTGGAAAAGTAATAACTTGTGACTTTTCATCCCCCATAAAGAAGAGCCTCCAGAATCTCAGGAAGTATCTCTCCTTAGGCAGAGGCATTTTTATCTCGTGGATTTATTAGGCAGAGTAATTAAAGCTTAAAACACAACTTTTACTTTCTCAGTAGCTTCTTTCTGTTTCACTGAATTAGTGATAGTACTTTTACATTTCTTCGAAGGGAAGTAAATAAGACATAGTCCCTTCCAGAAAATTGTCACCACATTTTTTTTCAATTAATATTAATGTGCTTAGTAAGTAAAGGTAAAGTATCCCAAGATCGGCTTTAGCTGTTAAGATAAGCAATAATAAAATGTAAAGTGAGCTCACCCGGGAATTAAAACTTTACCGTAGAGAGAGCAACATAGCTGGATAGATTCCCAATATGTGTTTCAGTATCTTCAGAAAAAGAAGAATAAAAGCAACATATGAGACCCCAAGTTACTGTGACTTGGAGAGACAGTCTATCCGTGCTGCCAACCAGTCATCTAGTCAGCTGACGCCGCACCGTTAGTCTAATCCTTAGCCACGGCTGCATACAGAGGTGGTTCCACATTTCAAGCCTCCTGTAATATAGGATGGTTCCCAATAGCCTGAGCCATTTTGAAGCCTGAAATATCTACCCTAGCCTGCATTTCAAGTGTCACCATTTCTGTTGCTAGAGTAGCCCCATAATGGGCATTTCAGTTCTGATCTTGTATACAGCACAACCCTTTAGGCCACAAGAAACGCACACTCCACAGAGCCCTTTGAAACTTAAGTCCCTTGAAACCCATTACACACACCAGAACATATTGAAATCTCTCCTCACAGTTCTCTAGTTAAAAGAAAGACTAAAAAGAAAAAAAAAAAAGCAGATTAATTTAAAAGGCTCAGTACGTAATTGCTTATAAGAACTAACTTCACCAGTAAGGACGCACAGAGAAACTTAAAAAGAAAGTCTTATTAATAAGTCTTCCTTCTTTTTTAAACCACTGATATTAGAGGGGAGAATATCATATTTTGTTACTGTTAGTATAATTTAATGATAAAATAATGGCTTTCATTGTAAAATATTAATACATAGGAATAGCTACAATTATTTCTAAACAGTGTCAGAAAAGATGAATATGCTCATCAAATAACAATTAAGCAATAATACAACAAACATATTAAAATTGTAAATATATATATTTCATGTACAAGTATTTAGTTTTATAGCATAAATACTATGTCAGTACTAAAAGAGGCAACAGTTTCCAGTAAAAGGAAAATGCTCAATTGTGATTTCAATGTTACTTTTATTTTTAAGAGCAGAATTAAGGTAGGGGATGGAAAATAAAATATGCTTTGCTTCTATTGTTTGGTGATACTCACATTGCCCATAATTCAAATGTAGGTTTATCAGTTTAATGAGTAGTTGGAATCTCTTGCCTTGTTTTTAATACAAAGTCTTCTGAAGTTCAGACTACTTATAATATATCTGAGAATGACCTTTAATTTCTGATTCTACTGTCTCCACCTTCCAGATTCCTGATTTAGAAATGAGTACACCTGTTTACGGAGTGCTGGCAATCAAACCCAGGACTTTGTGCATATGGGCAAGCACTCTTCCAATTAAATGACTTCCCTAGCCTGACTAAGGAAAAGTTTAATGCTTACCTTTAACAATGGACAGGTGGAGGAGCATGACAAAGACCTGGCAAAGACAGGTAATACCAGGGAGATTAGCTTTAATATTTCCAGAACATTTCAAGTTATGAAACTTTCTCTATAATATACCTTACATTGTGTAACTTAAAACTCAAAGAAAATGTTTAAAAAATTGAATCCTTACTTTGTGTATTTTGTGACTATAATGAAATAATGTTATAAATTACATATAAAATAATATTTCAAGTCACAGATATTGTGACCACACAACAAAAATACTGAGAATCATTTACAATATCTAGAGAAATGGACTGACTCTGGGGCACATCTGAACATATGCGGCCTATCAAAATCAAAACATGACCGTATAATAAGCCTGAATAAGTTGGTAGCAAGAATGAGCCTGGCTTAGTTAGTGGTTTAAAAAAAAATAAGAAAAGAAAGAAAATCTCCATATGAAAAAAAGCCAAGAACCAGATGGTTTCAGATAACTCTTATTAAACCTTTCCAAAACCATGCAAATTCTCAAAGCTAATAACTTGAAAAGAAGAGTTCCTTCTAACTTAATTCTTGAGGTAAACATTACTTTAATTTAAAAGAAGGCAATGACACTCCTCCCCGAAGAAAGAAAAGAAGCCATGGAAGAAGGAAGACAAAAATGGATTAGAATACTTCATGAACATAAATATAAAATTTTCAACAAGAACATTAACAATCCAACAGTACTTTAAAAAAATCAGTTATTGATGTGGGAATGTCTTTCTGTATGCTGTGCATATCAATCTTTAAATAAAGGACTGTTTTGGCCCATGACAGGCACCATAGAAGAAGTAGGTGGGGAATCAGAATACGTAGGAGAAGCAGGGTGGAGTCAGAACAGATCGAGCCAGCCGCCCAAGAAGAAACACGTAAGGAACACAGGTGAGCCACAGGCCACGTGGCAGACAGATTAATGTAAATGGGTTGAGTTAAGATGAAAGAGCTAGCTAGCAATGTGCCTAAGCCGTGGTCAAACAATATGAAGTTAATATAAGCGTCTGAATCATTTTGGGGGGAACCTAAGCAGCTGTGAGTGGCTAAGGGGTCTGTGGTGGCAGGTCTGTGGGTCTGGACCTCTCGTTGTCCAGGAGAAAGAAACATATTGTAACAAGTTATCATTATGAAGCTGGAGTTAACCAAGAGCACAAGGGGGGTCCTTTACAAATAAATAATACATATTATTATATATCACGTTAACAGAACAAATGATAAAAATTATATGATTAGCTCACTTAATATAGGATGTCTTTTATATGTTATTATTATTTTATTACCACATGTTACTAAAAAAGCTGTTTTGAAATGCTGGCTACATTCATTAGGTGTAAAAAAGTTTAAATTCATATTATTTCACAGTACCATCCATGAATAAATTAAGAATAGAGAAATCATGTCTCAACATTATAAAGGTTATATTTTACAAACCTGCAGCCAGGGTGGTACAGAGTGTGGAAAAGCTGAAATTTGTAACACACAAGAATATTTATTTTGCCAACCTTATTTGGTATACTGAAAGTTTTGCCACAGTAATTAGTAAAGGAAGAAAATAAAGGTTATACAAATAATAAAGTAGGAAGTCAAATTATCCTATTTTCATGACTCTAAACATAGAAAATATTAAATACATAAAACTACTAGAAATAATAAGCAGATTTGGTAAAGTAGCATCATACAGAACTAATATAAACAACCAAGAGTGCTTTTGTATTTCAGTAACAAACTTGGTGGAAATAAATTATAAAAGCAATTCCATTGTTGCTAACTTCCAAATGGAATCCTGTCACTCACAGGTAAATGGATTTAAGTGTAATATATAATATTAGGTATAATAGTCCTCAAAATGTCTGAATGTTTTCTCTCAGGTAAAAGCCAAAGCATATTTGCATGAATGTAGAATAGTAATTACAGGAGGTTGGGAAGATTGTGGTAGATTGGCAGAGGTGGGGTTAATCAGTGCATATCACATGGTTTGCACGCATCGAACTTCCACAATGAATTCCACCAATTTATAAATAGTACATGGTTTTCGAGAATAAATGTTTAAAAGTACTTTCAGAACTGGACATGGTAGAGTATGCCTTCTGCCAAACATTTGATAGGCTGGAGTAGAATGATTATAGATTAAAGACCAGTCTCTATAGGACAGGCCAAAACTCCATTCATAACAACTAAATCCAAAATAAATGTCATGGTAATAATATAGAACTTAGCTTTGAATTAATAGTATCTACTTATATGTCATTTTCATCACTATTAAACGTATGACCTTGAAAATTTAAAAATCTGTATTAACTTGCATTTAGTCACATGATAACCGCAATAAACATTTCATTTTATTATTTATTTTAAATATGTTTATTCATGTATCTATCCCCTCTCTGTTCCCACCCCATAATCCAGTCCTCCTTCATTTCTGTTTAGGAAAAAGTAGGGCTCATATGAATGAAACACGGCATACTGTGTTGCAGTAAGACTAAGTACCTCCCACATAGTAAGGCTGAGCAAGGTGACCAGTATGAAGAGGAGGGTCCCAAAAGCCAGTAAAAAGAGCTACTGTTCCCACTGTTAGGAGTCCCACAAAAGGACCAAACTACATAACTGTAACATCTATGCAAAATGCCTAGGAATGCTCCTTGGTTGTGGGTTCAGTCTCTGTGAGCCGGAGGAGTCAACGCAAGAAAAATCACACCATCAACTAACATAAGCTCTTGTGTTGACTCCTCTGTCTCCTAAAATCATTTTCCCCTCTTCTGCAGGATTGCCTAAACTCCACCTAATGTTTGACTGTGGGTTGGCATCTGTTTCCATCTATTGTCGGAAGAAGCCTCTCTGATGAAAATTGAGCGTGACACCAGTCTGGTCAAAGGAAAAGACCAGTTCAGGCTGTGTGTCCGCTATCCCTAGGAGTCTTAGATGGGGTTGTCCTTGTAAATTCTTGAGAGATTCCCTTTTACCAGGTGTTTAATTGGCTCCGACATGCGCCCTTTCCAGTTTCCAGTAGACTTTCCCCTCCCCCTACAGCAATAAACATTTTAAATAAAATATTTGGTAACAGGCTTTAAAAGCACAACAATCTGAATAGTATATATGTGCTCAGAGCAGGTAGAGTTGGCTTCAGTAGACCTAGATGATTAATTGCATAAATCACAGTGTCCATTGCCTATTCTCTGGCTCATACATCCATTTCCAGTGTCACAAATATACAAGAATTGTGAGGCATGGATTGTGAAGTGTAGATTATATGGCTATTTTGTCAGAAGTACAGTGTTTTATTAAGGCTGTGTAGTGGTGAATATACCTAACTTCCCATATAGAACATGCCCTGGTCATAAACATGATCATAACCTGGTTCTCCCTTGCTTTTACACTTGTGTTATTTTTGTTTCATATAGAAATATTGAACTTATTATTTTTCTCACCTTTTCTCATAACTATTCTTCATTCTTTTTTAGGTTGAAAATGTAAGTTCACATCTTTCAGAAACGTGTATCCTTTGCTTTAGTTTTAGCATAATTATAAGTGTTGTATCTTAAGACTATTCATGTTCTCCAAGATTTCAAATTAATCATTCTTTAAATCTCCTAGACTGTGGTTTTTAGCTAGCAAATGAACTTCTCCGAAGAAGAAACAGAATAAACTGGGCAAAAGAGAAATCAATGGAATAGAATTATTTCAGCATGATTCTAGGAAATATCACATAAACACAGATTCTGAGCTCTTATATAAAGTGATCAAGAGGAATCAGCATCTATGCTTTTACAGCAAGTCATGGCAGAAATACCTCTTTCTCTTCTTTATAGATTACCACATAGATGGTCAGATAAATGTATTGTACATGATGTATCTAGATTCTATCAAAAAAATTAACAAGATTTCCCATGATGTCCTTAGGTCAAGATGGAGGGAACATAGCCAAGAACAAAGAACAAAAGTGATGTGGTTGAAAGGTAACTCCTCAGGTCATCTTCCCCCAAACGGTGCTAATATCAGCTCACCTAGTGGACCCTAGCCATGCAACCAGCCCTCTTCATCCAGGGCCTCCCGATGAATATTCTAGACAATTATTTGGACAAAAATAATTAAGCCATATCTACCCCATTCAAACATAACAATAAATTGACGTTTGACAACTGTGTTAAAGAACACAATCACAGTTTTTAAAAAAAGGCATTCACAAGTTATGATACCTCACCAAATTTAACTAGGTAGAAAGTCAATAGAAATATTAGTCTGTATGTATGAGTTCAGAAAATATACAGATATATAATGCAGAAAAGGGGCATATGTATATCTTGACTGTATAACAAATAAAAACTACTGCATGTTATTTAACAAAGAGTTAATTGGCTGCAGTATAGGGCAATTACTAAATTTTAAAAATGCTCATCTAGATGTATTCATGGGTATAGGGTATTGACATTAAAAATATGTTGGTCATAGGGATACTGTTGTTTTCACACCCACTAGACTTTGTAATCTTAATTTTATCATTATTTTAGGCAGAAGAATAGCAATGCATTTTTATTATTTCACAGATTACATGAAGAGACATTTTGGCTTTTTTAGAAGCATCTTGTTCTATCTGTACTTGTTTAGTGTCTTTCAGAAGTATCTATTTTTCAGAACTAGGATTCAATTAAGGTTATGGCTAAATTTATATCATTCTCCTTGAGTGATATAAACAATCATAATGAATAGATATTTCATTAGCACTTTATAAAATATTGTATTGAATTACATATTTTAGATGCAATACGTAATAGAAACAAAGTAACAAGCAAAGTTTAAAAAAATGGAATGCTCAGAGTTCTGAATTTTATTTCAGTTATTCTTTTTAAAAAAAGATCTACTTCATTTTTAAATTACTTGTATGTGTGTGTGTGTGTGTGTGTGTGTGTGTGTGTGTGTGTGTGTGTGTTACCATATATGTGCACATGAGAACAGTACCTATAGCGGTCAGTGGCATTGGGGTTGTAAATATCGTGAGACACCTGGCATGGATATTAGAAACTAAATGCAAGTCCTCTAGAAGCACAGTATTCACTCTTAAACACGGAGGCATCTCCCTACCAACAGTTATTCTTTTTTATATAGTCCATTAATATTAATCTTTTTATTAATGTAGTTCAAAGTATTACATTCAACACAATTATGTTAGAGTAGATATATTAATTACATTGGAATATATGCTTTGCCATTGACTTCAAAGATATAATGGTTTGTTTCTTGTCTTCAAAGACTCCAAAAGAAGTCCTCAGATTCATGAATGACTTTCTTCTACTCAGGAAATTTTCTCCCCTTACATTTTATAACCTGTCATCTTCAAACTAGTTAGGAAGGGAAAATAAAATGAAAGGTTAGGAACTGTACGAACAGGTTCTATAAGTGGAGACCTTCAGACCTATCACATCCCATCAGTTAGAGCTCACTCATGTGAGCACACCTAGCTTCAAAGTGGTCAGGTGAACATAATATTATTACAGAGTAATAAGAAGAAAAATGGATTTTGAGTGCAGCTTGTGTTAAATCTGTCTTTCTGTAGTTTAGAAACTTCTCTGAGAATCAGAAAAAAAACTAGGATATATTTTTACTAATAATTTCCAACTTATTAGGCAGAAATATAAAAAATGGCCACTGAAGTCACATGGAAAGATAGCATATGTATAAAACTTATGGGGTAGATTTGACAGGAAGAGGAAAAGTTCCTTTAAAATAGTAAACTTTAAAAGTGGTACATATTCAGAACTTATAAAGAGCTCTTAGAATTCATCAATTTATAAAATATGGGTTAAAAACAATCATAATTGTAGTAGGCATTTTCCAAAGCAGGTGGACAGATGGGCACCATAGATAAACAGATATTATCAAAATCACTGATGAGAGAAACGCAAGCCAAAACCATAATGAGATTCCATCTCAAATCTATTTGGGTGACTGCCATAAAGAAGACTCAATTGGAAAATTACAACTACAGACCAGGATTTGAATATGTTGAGATTCTTGTACAGTGTTGATGAGTAGTTAAGAAGGTTCAATCTCCATTGAAAACAGCATGGTGTTAAAAAAAAAAAAGATTAAATGAAATTAAAACATATCCCAGAAATTCTACTTTCTAAAGATGTATCCAGGTAATTGAGATCAGAATTTTAAAGAAGTTTTTGTACATAGGTGTTTATATTATTAATATTATTCTCAATAATCAATTTAGGATCCAATGACTCACCTGTTTATTTATAAATATATGGTTAAGCAAAGTGTGGAAAATACAACTAATAAAATATTACTCAGCCTCAAGTAAGAAGGAAATTGTAAAAATATTGGGGACATCATATTAACTGAAATGCGACAATTACAAACTTTAAAATGCTACATAATTTAATTTAGATGAGATACCCACTAGCTAAGTTCACATAGCCAGTATAAGGGTGCTATCCAGTGGGAGGGCTTATGAATGCAAATTTGTATTTTTTTTCACTTCAGAAGACTGAGGGCTTCATAAAAATGAATATTATAGAAAATAAGAAGCAAGCAGGACAAGCAATAAAGCCCTGCTTAAGAGCAGGATAGTGGGGGGAAATGATATCTTGTACTATTCAGAAAATGATCTATCTATGATGACCACACAAGTGGTTTTGAATGAGTAACTACATTGACTACATAGTAAACCAAAGTAAAAGATGAAATAGCAACTAACAAGTGGATAGATGATAGATAGCAGAATACCCAACAGAAACTGAGTGGGGAAACCCTATTGAGATAATTGGCTGGAATTTCCTATAGGGAGGGTCCTGGAAAGAGCAGAGTAATCCCTTGCTAAGACTTCGAGAAAAATTAAAAATAACAACAAAGATGATAATACCATCAGATTGGGTATTCAGAACACTCAGCACATTCTGACAGAGAATGATGCTGAGGCAACTAGCTAGAGTTCCTGATTTAGTCTTCTCTCTATGGAGAAGTGCCCAATGGCTGATCATCTAACCCATTTTCCACTGCAGGCATTTTTCTATTAAAGGATATCTTGGGGTGTTTTCTACTCTTTTCTCTCTGTCACAGAGTTAGGGGACATCCCATCAGGCAAGGGACCTTGGAGGACACTTTGAGAAAAATATGTTGAGGTTTGAAATGGGATATGGGACTAATTCCAGAGCAAGCATCAGCTTCTCAGTGAACTCAAGCAACAAATGGCAATTTACAAATACAATGCATATTGCAGATCCTCTTTTATCCAGAAGAAAAATAAAGGCTTAGGAAATACCAGTTGAAGCTGAAGTGAAGCAAGGTAGACATCTCTTAGGATGACAATTATCTTAAATGTAGGTGGAATTTTTTTTCGCTGAGACTTCCAGTCAATTCAGTCCCACTGGTTGTCTCCCAAATAATCACACAGAAGCTCATTATTAATTATAAATGACTGGACAAAAGCTTAGGCTTTTTATTAACTAACTCTTAAATCTTTAACCCATATTTGTATCTATGCTTTATCACATGATCAGTACCTTATCTCAGTACAGCATGTTTATCTCCTCCTCTCTCTGTTTCTTGTTCATGACTCCTGAGACTCTGACCTTTGTCCCAGTGTTCTCCTAGTCTGGCTCTCCCATAAAATGTCTTCCTGCCCAACTACATGACAGCCAGCTTTTTATTAACCAATGATAATAATACATATGTGCACTATCCAAAGATTGTTCCACAACACTTAAATTCTTTTGAGGTTGATGATATTTTACTTTTGACTTTGCTTTGTTTATCACTTGATACAGCTACAATTGTATGGAGGCTTATTTGATGCTTTTATCCAAATCATTTGACACCTATTGTTTAAGGGTATTTTTTGGTATATATGCTGATAAAACAGGGGAATCTATTTCTGAGTCTCTCATTTACTTTGTTAATACACAAAGTTCTTTCCTGATCCCAGAAGAAAATCCCTCTCAAAACATACAAGAGAAATATTGAGGTAATAAACAGTACTTTCATATGTTCTTATCTTAGACATCTCCAACTTTATGATGAGGTAAAAGTAGTACTCAGTGTTATATTTTTCCAGTGTGATGCTTAGACTAAACGGAAGTGATTGGCTTTCTCTTGCTCTGATTTAAGAAATTTGACCTGTCATTCAAATCCTTGTATTGGGGAGAAGAATTTACCCTTGTAGAAAGGCTTTGAAAAACTCTAGGATTACAATACTCCTTCATGATAAAGATCTTAGAGAGATCAAGAATACAACAAATAAACTTAAATATAATAAAGACAATATACAACAAGCAAGCAGCTAACACCAAGCAAAATGAAGGGAAACTCAAAGCAATCTCACTAAAATCAGGAACAAAACAAAGCTATCCACTTTCCCTATATCTATTTAATATAGTTCTTGAAGTTCTGGCTAGAGAAGTAAGATGACCAAAGGAGATCAAAGAAATACAATTTGGAAAGTAAAAATCCAGATGATAAAATAATATTTATGTAACCCCCAAAATTCTACTAGGGAACTCTATGGCTGATAAATATCATCAGCAATGTGGTCGGATGCAAGATTAACTAAGAAAAAAATCAATAGCCTTCCTATACACAAAAATAAAAGAGCTTTAAAAAAATAAACCAGGGAAACATCACCCTTTACAGTAGCTTCAAATAAACACCAGATATCTGAGGTAACTCTATTCAAAGAATCAAAACATCAATATGACAAGAACTTTAAGTCACTGGAGAAAGAAATTGAAGAAGATATCAGAAAAAGGAAAGATCTCCCTTGCCCTTGGATAGGTAGGATCAGTATAGTAAAAATGGCAATCTTATCAAAAGCAATCTACGTGAATGTAATCTCCACCAAAATTCCAACAGAATTCTTCACTGATCTTGAAAAATAACACTTCACGTCACATAAAAATAAAACCCAGGATCACAAAAAGAATTCTGTTCAATAAAAGAATCTTGAGGGGCATCACCACTCCTGACTTCAAGCTCCACTCTAGAGCCAAGGTAATGAAAACAGTATGGTATTGTCATAAAACAGACATGTGGATCGATGGAATCTAATGGAAGACACTGACATTAATCCACACATCTATGAACACACAATTTTTGACAAAGAAGCCATAAACATAACAGAATAAAGAAAGCATCTTGAACAAGTAATGCTGTAATAACTGGATGTGGCATGTAGATGTATGAAAAAAAAATCAACATCTACCACCCTGCACAAAACTCAAATCTAAGTGGATCAAAGACCTCAACATAAATCCAGCTACACTGAACTTGACAGAAAAGAAAGTGGGAAATAACCTTCAACTCATTGGCACAAGGGTCCACTTCCTAAATATAACACCAGTAGCACAGACACTAAGAACAAGAATTAATAAGTTGCACCTCCTTAAACTGAGAGGCTTCTTAAAGTAAGGCAAAGCATATGGTCAATAACAAAATGGCAGCCTATAGAATGGGAAAAGATCGACAACCCTACAACTGACAAAGGACTGATCTCTAAAATATATATAGAACTCAAGAAATTAGAGCTCCAAGCCCCAAATAATCCAATTAAAAATGGGGTTCAAAGCTAAAAAGGGAATTCTCAACAGAATTACAAATGGCTGAAATACACTTAAAGAATTACTCAACATCTTTAGTCATCAGAAAAATGAAAATCTATACAACTTTGAAATACCATCTTATATCTGTCAGAATGGCTAAAATCAAAAACACAGACAAGAGCCTATGCTGGAGGGGAGGTAGAGTAAGGAGAACACTCCTCCACTGCTGGTAGGAATGTAAACTTGTACAGCTACTTTGGAGACCAGTATGGCAGTTTCTTAGAAAAGTTGGAATCAAGTTACACAATGATGCAGCAATACCACTCTTTGGCATATACCCAAAGGATGCATATTCTTACCAAAAGGATATTTGCTCATCTATGTCCATAACATTATTTATAATAGCCAGAACCTGAAAACAATCAAGATGCCCCTCAACTGAAGAACGGACTTAAAAAATAATGTGTTACACAACAAAGTACTATTCAACAGAAAGAAAAAAAATGACATCTTGACATTTGTAGGCAGATGGATGGAACTAGAAAATATCACCCTGAGTGAGTTAACACAAACCCAGAAAAATAAACATGGTATGTACTCACTCATAAGTGAATTTTAGACACAAAGCAGAGGATAACCAGGCTATAATCCACAACTACTGAGCAGCTAGGTAGCAAGGAGAAACCTAAGAGTGATTTCCATGAAACCCCCTGGGAAGGGCAAATAGATAAGATCTGAGTAGATTAGAACCATATAGGAGAGAAGCCAAAGGGAGATGGGAAGAGAACATGAGAGATGTGACGGGTGAGTTGGGAGGGGAATATAAAGGAAAAACAACAATCTTGATAGAGGGGGCAGTTGTGGGGTTACGGAGAAATTTGGTGCTAGGAAAATACCCAAGAATTTACAAAGATGACCCCAGCTAAGACTTCAGGCAGTAGTAGAGAGGGTGCCCCTGTAATGAAATTGGTAACCACTCTAATTGTCATTATAGAACCTTCATCTAGCGATTGTTGGAAGCAAATCCAGAGATCCACAGCTAAGCATTGGGGCAAGCTCCTATTCCAGTGGAAGAGAGGAAGGAGAGATTACATGAGCAAAGGGATAAAGATAAGGATGAGGAGACCCACAGAGACAGCTGACCCAAGCTGTTGAAAGCTCACTGAATCTGAACTGACAGCTAGGGAGCCTGCATGGGACTGAAGTAAACCCTCTGAATATGAATAACATTTTAATGGCATGAGTCGTTTGCTGGGCCTCTGGCAATTGAACCAGAATTTATTTTTTAGTGCATGAACTGTCTCCTCAGAGTCCATTCCCTTCAGAGGAACACCTTGCTCAGCCTAGAATCTGGGGAGAGGGTCTTGATTCTACTTTAACTGGATATGCCAGACTGCATTGATTCACCCTGGGAGTTCTTATACTCTGAGGAATGGATGGGTGATAAGATGGGTAGTACCTGGGGAATGACTGGGAAGAGGGGAGGGAGTAGATATATTTAAAACATTTTAAATAAAAAGAAGAAAGAGTGCTGGCAATAAAAGTCTCTTAATATACTAATGTGAGAATGATAATTATACTGTGTTATATTTGTTTCTGGCCTGGCCTAGCCCCACAGTCCGAACCTGCCCACTGCTGCTTAGCCCCTAAAAAATGACTCAGAGGCTTATATCAATTACATGCTGCTTGACCTATGGTGCAGGCGTATTGCTAGCTCTTGCATCTTAATTCAATCCATTTCCATTAATCTGTCTTGCTATGTGGCTTGTGGCTCACCTATTTTACATCTTGCTTCTTGGGCAACTGGATGGCATCTTTCCTGACTCCACTCTCCTTTCTCCTTATCTATGCTCAGATTTCCAGCCTGCTTCTAAGATGTTCTGCAGTAGGACAAAACAGTCTTTTTATTGAACAATGATATCCACAGCATAGAGAAAGACAATCCCATATCACTTTCTCCTTTCTGTCTAACCAAAAATAAAGCTTTCAATTTTAACATAGCAAAATTGCAAATAACAAAACAATAGTCAATCAAGAAACAGTTATAATATCTAGTTTATTTGTATTTCGCAAAATTAAAGAAAATATTCTACCATCCACCTTATCTTTGTGATTCTAAAGTTTCATATCTAATATATCTTTTATAATAACTAAGGAAAATTATAATTAACTATCTAATCTTCATCTCCATCGAAGAGCACAGAAGAATATATTGTTACCCAAGTAAACAGGAAATGTAAGCAATTTCCAAAATCTTAAAATGGCAGAGATGACATCTGGCTGCCTGTGTAGTCACCACAAGTTCCTTTGTAACATTGGAGCATCCATCTTCAGCCTAGAGTCTCTGGAAACTTTTCAGTGAAGCAGAAAATCTGAAGGACTGCTCTGCTCATTCTGGCATAGTTTGTTAGTTGCTTTTCCTCGTGTCCTGAAGGATGTCAGTTTTATGCAAATCAAGAAACAGAAGGACCATCTCAGCTTGTTCTGCCAAAGTTCATAGGTCACTTTCCTATGGATCCTTCATGTCCAGTTTATATTATATACTGTCAGACAGCCAACGCAAGAACAGTTTCTTATCCAGTGGCTAACTTTTGTCACAAAGAAAGTAAATTCCATATGGAGTTTCTTCAGGGCTCATCATTCTCTTGAAGTAGATTGGTGCTTCCAGGAACAGACCTGTCTCACTGTCCTGAAAAGTCTAAGTTCTTAAAATATTTTAAATGCCATATTCTTTACATCTTTGAAGTGTTTGGAGATTACCTACCTAATTGAAATATATCTTTTGTATACCTACAAAAACATAGCTTACATGACTATAGGTTTGGTTATTATGGATGATTACTAATCTGCATTTCTTAATTATACATTAAATTATACATTTATATGAGTTACATAAACTTTGTACCTTAAACAAGAGTAGAAATATACATACACTGTAAAAAATTGACCTTAGATTTGTATCAATAAACCAAAATCCACACCAATGTAAATTATTTTGAGATTAACAGCTGATTTTTAGATTAAAGTAGATTCAATAATCTTTTATCATTTCCATATAATATCCCTCTATTTTCCTTAAAAAGAGATTATGACCATCAGCCATTTAAAATGAAAACAAACATTTACAAATAATATTTTAGGTATTTGGGCATAGCTTTCCATTACTACTTCCTGCTGACTGTGGGGTGTTGGCAATTTTATGGGGGTCCTGAGAATGGATCGATTATCCTAGTAGGCAGCCTTGAAACTGATGAGGCTATCTCTTCCCATCAGAGATATTTTAGGGGGTCTTCCTTGATCAAGTTATATTGGTATGAAAGCAATCCACAGGTTTTCATCTCTTGTGGAAACAGAAGCAGAACCTCTTTTCCAAAGCAACACATCCTTAGACCCAAATTTCAAAGTCATGATACCTTTAAAATATATATGTTCGTTTAATCTAGTAACCTTTACAATCAAATTTCTTTCTGAGTTAGTTCATTAACAATTTAAAAATTAAAAGAACATACAATAATAAACATAATCCAGATTGTGTATATTTTTTTAATCTTTATATGGCTCATTATACTTTTATTACTTTCTCATTTTTAAGGAATTTCTATACCCTTTTTCTTTTCTCTCCCAGCAGCCTATGTATTCATTTTTACATATGTTGTAGCCCATTTAGAAGTTTTTCTCCATCTGAATCTAATTTTTGTGTATCCTTGATCATTTTCCAGCCAGGACTGTTTTTTAAAATACCAGATGGTGAAGCACTGTTTTGGCTGCTGATTTGCACTCAGCTTGGCTTTTCAACGTGGCAGAAGTACCAGAGCCATACTTCTCTTCCCAATTCTTAGAAGGAGTATTAAATACTGTGGAGCTATTTACCATCCCAGCTATGGGGAATTTTAGGGTCCACACTGCCACCAACCAAGTAGAGCACTGCTATCTGTTGCTCATGAACTCCATTTAAATGTTTGGGAGCAGGGTCTTTTAAAGCCACAGTTTTGCCACTAAAGCTGAGTCAGAAAGCCTCTCTCAAAGGAGCCATTCCTCTGCTTGCCACCAGCAAACAGAGCTGACCCAAGAAAACACTGCTACAAAGAAGGTGCCTTTGACTTTGTTCCCTTTCTGCCTGTATAAACGGAAACCTTAAAACCATCATGTGCAGCTTGTCGCTTACATTAAGTGTCCTGTGAGACTTCAGGAACTGGACTAGTTGCAGCATAAGCTGCCAACTGCAAACCCACCAATTTATAATTCAAGCTCACACGCCACTTCAGAGACACAATGCAGAAGCTGCTTTTGGCTCTATTTCTGTGATCTAGAACTCCTTTTAAGCTTGCTCAGGCTTTATGTGGATGTAAATGCCCAATATTGGACACCATTTATAATATGAGTTTCTGGCCTGTCCAGCCTGTGGTCCAGACCTAAAGTCCTGCAGTCCCACAGAAACACACAGAGACTTATATTAATTATATGCTGTTTGGCCTATAGCTCAGGCATATTTCTAGCTAGCTCCACCAACTTAATTCATTTTTATTAATCTGTCTTGCCATGTAGCCCATGGCTTACCTGTTTCTTTACATCTTGCTTGTTGAGAAACTGGATTTCTCTCTCTCCTTCTCCCTCTCCCTCTCCCTCTCCCTCTCCCTCTCCCTCTCCCTCCCTCCCTCCTTCTCTCTCTCTCTCTCTCTCTCTCTCTCTCTCTCTCTCTCTCTCTCTCTCTCTCTCCCTCTCTCTCTCTCTCTGCTCCACCATCCTTCCCCTTTATCTATGCTCAGATTTTCTGTATACTTCTTAAGATGTCTTGCCATAGGTCAAAACAGTTACTTTATTTACCAGTGATATTCACAGAGTGCAGAAAGATATCACACATCATCCCACACCTGGACAGGCCAGAAACTCATATTACAATTGGAAATAAAAGATCCTGGTGTATTACTAGTCAAAAAATAAAAGAAAAACTCTAGGATTAATGAGTTGAAAGGCTGTCCCTATTTATTTGATCAATGTCTCTGGAAAGGTATGCCTTTTCAAAACTCTTTTCCACAAGCTAGATTCTCTTCAGAAGACATTTTGGCTTTTCTTAAGGCATACTTCAAAATATAAGAAAACAGAATATTTGTTGAATATGAGAAATGTATTTGATCTATTTAGAAATTAATATAGTCAGGTGGAGAATATATTAATTTCCATTTTAAATAACAATAACTATTAGGAACACTAATATTTATAATCATACAATTATTAGCTTCATGGCAGACACTGAGCTAAGAACTTTATAGGCATTTACTTCACTTAACTTATTTAGCCTTCCACTGTGCGGGCTATTATACTGTTTTATAGGAAAAAAAAATAGAAGCTTAGAGAATATAAGTATCTTATCCAAGGTCACAAACCTTAAGTAGCAGTGCCAATTTTTTTCAAAGTAGAAAATTTGTGTATTTGCTTCATTGCTAAGGGAGATAGAGATATGACTCAGCAATTAAAAGTACTTTCTTTTCTTTCAAAAAAACCCAAGATCAATTTCTAGCATCTGCATTAGGTGGTTCACAACTGTTTATAACTATAATGGGTGCTAAAGAATCCTGAACAAATATTGTGGAATATACTCCCATAGACACACACACACACATGCACTCACACACACACAAATTTGTGTAAATAATTCTTCTAGATAGATAGCTTTCATACAATTAGAGTATGATATCCACACTGCTAGGTGTGAGAGGAAGAAATTGCTATCAACAGTCATATTCAGGTATGAACACTATGAACTGTAATAATAATCAAAATGGTCAGATATAACTATTGGCACAATAAGGGCATGAATGTCATGACTTGTTGTTCTGAGGTCTGATTTAAGGTCTGCTCTACATGAGGAAATATATATCTAGCACTGTAAACTTTGCTGAGATTCCATGGTGGGGGAAGGCACAGGCTCCGAGAGCAAATCTACTGCTATTATTTTGCTAAATAGACATGATATCAGACAAGTCTGCTGTATGGTGGACAGCAGTTCACAGAGAAGCTTATGACTGGTCAAAGTACAGAGAATGAGTGTCTGTGTAGTATTCAACAACAATAGGACATCCGGATCACATTTTCTGCATTCAGGGCTCAGTAACCATTGAGGAAGAGGAAAAAGGATTTTAAAAGTCAGCGGTAGACTGAAGCAAAACATTGTCTTCTGAAGATAACTCGACCGCTGCTCTCATGAATTCACAGCAGCTGTGGCTTTCTGTATGGGACTTGCACATAACTGATCCAATAAGCATTCCAGCAGGGATAGGAGGACAACTTTCTAGAGTTCACTTCCTGCTCAGGAATTTATTGACCTTTTATGGCTTCATGAAGAGATGGAGTCAATTTCTTTATATGTGTAGCCCTTAGTAGGTTACCATGTTCCTGTGAGTAACTGCACATACATATATGGGTAGCACAAATTGGCTTAGAAGGTTACATGCAAATAAAAATCTACCTTTCATTATTGGGTAACTTTTTATAAAGTTGTTGGCTAAGGCCACATATAACTTCCAAATGTTATAGGTTATTGTTGTGGTTTTTGTTATTAGACTCCAGAACTTAATGGGAAAAACCTATTGCTGAAGACACCATGTACTTGAGTCATAGAAATGGAGAATCAAGCTGGTACTGATAAGTAAGTTCTATCTCTACTGACCAGCTTTCAAAACGCTAGAAGACCATAAAGGAGAACCCATTAATTTATTCTGACAAATGGACATAGTATTAAACTGACTCCTAATGACTTAAGAGTATATCCATAGATTAGCACATCTCTCAAATCTCATCAGAAAATCTTTTTCTTGAAGTAGATAGATGGTGATTAACACAAAACTTATAACTGGTCAACACACAAACAATAGGAGATTATGGAGTACACAGACACATCAGGGCCATCTATATTTTACTCCTCCTGCAAGCTCAGAGATTTTCATTAAAAGAGGACAGAAAGATTCTAAGAACCAGAATAGATAAATAACTGCAATAAAACTGTTTTGGGCATTCAAATTACATATATGAATTCATTGTAGCTGTGTGAGCACGTATAATATCTATGCAAGCTCAAAACCTGACAAAACCTCATCAATATCTGGGAATCTATTAGTAATTAGTAGCTGCTAAAAAAAGAAAAGTAATTTGTTTCTTTAAGGGTCTGACTCCTGGTAGCTTGACTAGGCTACAAGAGGTATTCTTATCTCCAAGATTATTTGCTCAGCAAAAATTAGACATGATGAATGAATGAAAAAGAATCCAAAAAATTGAGTGGGTAGAAAGTAGGGATGAATCTGAAAAGGGAAACAGGTGAGTATAATTAAAATGCATTGCATGCATGTATGAAATGCTAAGCAAATAATAATATGTATTTTATTTATAAAAATAAAATAAGTATTTTTTTAAAATATTTGTAATGTATCTGAAAAAGAAGTAAGCAAAATAGGCAATGAAATTCAAACTTTTTGTTCAGGCCCTAATCATTGCTGCTGGCTTTGGAAAAAAATAGGTGTTCTGTTGTGAGGGGTTATAGCTGATCAAATTATTCTGACATAAAATATAAAGTGTCCAATACAAAACAATTATCATACAGCCTGTGTCAGCCAACTTTGCATTAATGTATCAAGTACCAGTGATTAAAGAACTTGTGAAGAAAAAGTTATTTTGACTCGTGGTTTTAGAGCTCTCAATTAATGATTAGTTGAATTCATCATATTTAAAGTGGTGAGGCAGCACCACACACTGGAACAGAGAAAACCCACTCACCTCACAGTGGAAAATCAGAAGAGACAAGAACCCTTGGGATATGCACTCAACATCCAGATGCCTCCAAGTCACCATCATTTCTACACATACCAATCATTGGAATAAGGTTCTGGAGTACACTGAAAATACAAACCATGGCAACTTTAGTCTATCATTTTCACAGCTTGTATATCGTGTTTCTGTTTATGAAGTAGATCTTTATTTCAGACAGAATTCATATTTGTCCTTTCATCATTATAATTCCACTTTTCTTCATTATTATTGACCTCAAGACATTCTGATAGCTCCCCCCCTTTTTTTAAGAAAAGGAGATTCAAGGGCAAATAGAAGACGATCTTTGGGTTTTCCTTCCTTCACAAATTATTTGCCTTATCTAACTTTTATAAGATTCTATTACCAATGACTGGGGTTTTTTTTTTATCTTTTTAGTTTAAGGGTGTTGTTTATTGAGCACTGAAATATAAACAGTCAAACAGTATCAAGAAATAGTGCTTCTTACATTTTCAAGTGGCTAAGAATCACCTGCAGATAAAGTTGAAATGCACATTTTAATTAAGTGGGTCAAAGGAGGCATTATGTTTGCCAGGGCCATTCTAATTTCTACAGAACTTCCATTTGCAGCTAAAGTGAAAGTCTCTATAATTTACATAAGTAAATTAACTTGTGTGTCTATATTCTTGCCGCCTTGATTCTGTGGATCCCAAGTAATGGCTACCCATGAAATATGGTTATGGGTTACCTCTCTTTAGTTACCTCTATAAGTGCCCATTGGAAGCCAAAAGTGTAAATCTTTCTAACCCTTCCTGCCTTCCTCTTTCTGCCTCATAACTTCCCCAGATTGTAAGCTGACGGTGAGTGAGCTCTGATTCTTAATACAGAGACACCCTTTAAAGAATCTTTCCTTAAGAAAAAGATGATCCTGTTACCTGTTTCTTTTTTGCTCATTCTTCCTGGTTACGTTTCATGTGCTTTTTACATTTCAAACATTACCAGCTTATCCCATCATTGCTGGTGCACTTTTATACTTTCTGTAACAAGTGTCTAGAGGCTGCTTAAATGCTTCATATTTAAAATAGATTTTATTATCTCTCTTTAAATCAATTTCTTTTATTATTGTTTTTAATAATACAACTGTTATTTTCCTAAAATTTTCTTGGACTCACAGAAGTTCATATTCACCAGTATTGCAAAAAAAATTAAATATGGGATATAGATACTTTATAGAATGATTTATAGATAAATAATTTAATAAAAAATTGCAAAATATCTTCAAACGTCCAGTCATGGGAAATTAGAAGGAATCAAAGCCTCTCGTGTAGGTTTGTATAGAAGGAACCTATAGTGGTGATAGCTGAGAGAGAAAAGTCAACCAGCTATGAGTACTTCAGTTTATTCCGGGGTTGGATAACAGCTGTGTTTTTCTGACTGGAGGAGGAGAAACCTACTTTTCAGGAATTGGTTGGGCTGCCACAGTCATGGTTAAGATATAAATCATAAAGCAGACATCTAGTGATAAGCATGGAATAAAACATGAAGATTTAGCTGGGGCAAAGTCAGTACCAGGCATGCAGTAAAGCTGGCTCGATGCTAACCCTGTAGTGTAGACACTTGTCCTTTGTACCCTTTAGTATTGGAGGAAGATTATTTTGGGGAATCTAACTGTAGACTTATCACTCTGGGGAGAGGGATATTGTATGAGAAAGAGGTTAAAACCAAACTGTATCTCGTGTAGGACTGAGGAGTTTACTTCTTAGTGATGAATTTGAAAATTCATGTATGTATATAATGCATCCTGTTTATTTTCAACATCACCCTTTCACCTCCTACCCCTGTGACCCCTTTCTTATCACAGAAAACTCTGAAATAAGTCCATGTTGTCTCGGTCTGTGTTTTATGCACTGTGAGAATTTCCATACTCTAATTATAGATAACTGTGAATTAGGAGAATTACCCTGTGTGTGCTAGTAAGCCTACATCTCTGCCTTCTTTCTGCCTTTATGATTTTGTTTAATTTACAAGAGAAACCCATATTTAAGGGCCCATTTACATTCTGCGTGAATGCCAACTTGCTTGACTCACAAAACTGAAAAACTCTATAATAAAAGGCTTTAGTCATTTTAAACTTTGAATTAATTTTCCTTTGGCTATCAGTGCTGTAATCACCCAAATAGCATAATCTGTTTTCTATATTGGAAAAAATGAATTATGAAAATGAAGCAATTATGTTTTGAGTCTCAAATCCTAGGTAATACAAGACTAGAAAATATTTTTGTTATTCTTTACTCATTAAAAATATTTATGCTTCTTCCTGGGATGACCATTAACTTTTGTAGGATTAAAGCAACAACAACATATGCTTATAAAGATGGCCAAAGACAAATTTATATAAACACTGATTTCATAATGTGAATAAAGGAATGCCAGAACTTATTGAACCTTGCTGAGTTTCATCCAGCACAGAAAATGTTCTGATATAAAAGGTATGAGTCTTGACAAGCAAGCAGTACACATTCTCTTGTATTCATATACACACAAGATTTTTAAAAGAAATAATTTATTATTTATAATTCTCTTTACTACTTTCATATTGAGGTTTTGTCTTTTGTTTTGTTTCTTTGTCGGTTTTATTAACATAGTTGAGACATGAACTTGTTTTCATCAGAGAGGTTTCCTCCAACAGCTGATGGGAGCAGATAAAAAGGCCCCCACCATCAAACATTAAGTGGAGAGAGTGTCCAAATATGAGATCTTCTTTGGGTCCCTCCTCTTGTAGCTTTGAGAACAAAGCAGAAGAAGGAGAGAAAGAATTATTAGAACCAGAAGGGTCAAGGACACCAGAAGAACATAGCCCACAGAATCAAACAAGCATGGCTCGCTCATAAGGGCTCACAGAGACTGAAGCACAACCATGAAGCACACATGGGTGTGTACTAGATCCTTTACATACATGTTATGATTGTTAGCTTGGTGTTTATGTGAGAATCCTAACAGTTGAAATGCAGGGTATCTTTGACTCTTCTGCATGCTCTTGGGAACCTTTGCCTCCTACAGTGTTACCTCACATAGCCTTGATATGAGCATCTGTGCTTAGCCTTACTGTAACTTATGCCATTTGGTTGATATCCCTTGGAGGCCTGCTCTTTTCTGAAGGGAAATGGAGCAAGAGTGAATCTGGGGGAGAGAGTAAGTGGGAAAGACTGGGAGGGGTGGTGGGAGGGAACACTGTGGTAGGAATATTGTTTGAAAAAAAACAATCAGTCACTAATTGTTATGCTCACAACCAAAAAGAAGAGAGAAATAAAATTGTATATACTTAGTATTGCCTGCTATGCTTTGATGTCCATATGCAGTATAAACCGATTCACTCCGAAGCTCAGTGACATATTTATGATCTCAGAGTTGCTGCTTGTGAGGTAAAAAAAGCATGTGAGATCCAGTCTTTTAGGAAAATTCAAATTCACATTGCAGTGTTATCAACTGCAGCCCCTGTGTCCCACAGTCAGACTCCAGGAATAAGACTTTCTCAATAATGAAAAATCTGTACTTATCAACACAAATGCACAACTCTCATCTTAAAGGAGCAAGAGATGACTTCTTCTGGATTCAAATATAAGTGATTATGGCCCAGGAACACACCGTCAGGTTGTCCCAAATGCCATGTCCTAAAGAGCTAAAAATTTGGTCAAGTTTCTATAGTAAATT
Organism: Phyllotis vaccarum; assembly: GCA_033318265.1. Classification (NCBI taxonomy): domain Eukaryota; kingdom Metazoa; phylum Chordata; class Mammalia; order Rodentia; family Cricetidae; genus Phyllotis; species Phyllotis vaccarum. The sequence continues at coordinate 77,845,657 of JARWLC010000016.1, read as the reverse complement.
AACAAAGAAAGTCATAAATCATGACACTTTAAAATACATTGGTTAATACGTCAGATAGAAGGGTGCAGCAAGCAGGCAAAACTGCTCTAAGCCTCAGAAGGAGTCTGATGGCATTCTTAGATTTTGTGTTGGTTGAAAATTAGGAGTATATTCATACATTTAGAAGGTTTTACTACTGGTCACAAAAATATTAGGCCATGCACAGAAATAACCAGTAAATAGGTATTAAGAGGATTCAATATTTGCCAAGATAATTTACCTCTCAACTTGTCACATTTCAACCATTCTACATCAAGCTCACTGGAAGTGTGATTCTTTCCATGAACTTCTGCTTTTTATCAACAATGTTCTATTTTTCCCATTTCCCATCACTGCCAACCACTGTACTACTCTGCTTTTAAGAGTTCAGTTTTTAAACTTTCTATATGAGTGAGAACATACAATATTTATATTTCTATTTGTTCTTTATATTGCTTAGTAAATTGCTTTCTGAGTTCATTCATGCTTTTTGTTAAGGTTAAAGAACATTTAAATCCATATATAGTGTGGAGGTTGGCCTGCAGATCCCAGGGTTTAGCACTATTTAGTGGCCTGCAGTGTTTACCGGAACTAACTGATTTGCTTCCATTATTAGAATGTTGCCCAAGCAAGTGCTGTGATTAGGAAACCAGGAAGTTAGCAGAAAACGAAGGCGTTAACCCAGACCAGGTGTTGCTTATGAACTGCCAAGGTTACTCAAGGTGAATTAAGTATATAAAACTTCCCTTGAGCTCCAATAAATGATGTTCTTTGTTTAATAGTAACCCACATCTCTGTGTCTCTTAATCTCCAGGCCCTTGCTCCATCTGAGGCTCACTCTGGTGACTCTGGCATCACAGGTAGAGGCCCCCAATGAGATTGCATCACAGATGAAGGCACCCAGTGAGATTGACTCACAGGTGGAGGCACCCAGTGGCATCGGGAATTAGGGGTTACCTGAGAAATCTCCCTTGGAAGTCTAGCTAGTAGGTAAGATATTATTAACACAAGGAGGGTGAATTGAATTGGAAATCTCCAGATTCTTTCTTGACTTAGATCAGGAACTAGAGATTCTCTGAAAGGTTGCCCTCAGAAATGGGAGAGTAAATTGAACAATGGGAGCTTCAAGGTCTCAGCAGATTTTAACTGACCAATTGGCAGAACTATTAAAGAAACAGAATAAAACATAAAACCGCTCAGGAATTTGTTAAGACTATAGAGATTACTAGTCCTTGGTTCCTGAGAGCTGGCACACTTAGCATTCAATTATGAAGATGTTTCACCTCTGGGGACCAGAGGACTTCCCCTTTTCACTTTGGCAACTTATAAAAGATGCCTTGCTTAGTACTAGTGTAAAAGTGAAGGACCAATTGGCTGAGGCTAGGGGAGTTTTTGACAAGATTCAGAAACAGGAATCTTTTGGTAGGCCAGACCTATTCTTTGAGTTCATGATTATGCCTCTCTGGCTAAGGCAGTTCAATCATACCCTTCTGCAGTATTGGTAATTGTTCAAAAGACTTATCTTGAGGGGCTTCACATATCTGGAAAGATTCCTGACCAGGTCATTACTCCCTATACCCAAGAATAAGTTCCATGGTTACAGGCCTTTGATCTGGAATGGACAGACGCTGTTTCTATGCACTTCAGTGACTTTTGACAACCATTATCCCAGTTGTAAATTGTTACAATTATTTATTAATCACCCTGTGTGTTTTCTTAAAGTTGTTTCTCAGCACCCTATAGCTGGGGTGGTGATTGTGTTTACAGATGGGTCATCTAACAGAATGGCCGCAGTCTTTGCTAATGGTATTATTTTAAAGGAAAAGATTAACACAGTCTGCACAAGTTGCTGAATTGGCTGCAGTATTTATGGCTTTGCAGTATTTTTTTAGATGTTCCTGTTAATTTATATACAGATAGTGTTTATGTTAGTAAGGTTTGGGGACCCTTAGAAACAGCCAGAAACATTGCAACAGTACAGAGTTGCCTTTTATGAATCACAATTGGAAGCTGCACAACAGGCTCATCAAACATTTCATCTTAATGCTGGAACTTTAAAATTTAGATTCAAACTTTCTAAAGATCAAGCTGTTGTCGTTGTCAAGAGTTGCCCTTCTTGCATGGAGTACCCCACTATGGAGTTAATCCCAAGGATTTATCACCCAATCATATTTGGCAAATGGATGTTATTCATGTTACCTCTTTTGGGAAATTACAATTTGTTCATGCTACTGTTGATACCTTTTCTAGAATTCTTTTTGCCTCTACCCATACCAGGGAAAATGTTAAGGATGTAAAAAATAGCCTTTGTCTATTTGAGCATGCCAAAAATAGTTAAAACTGATAATGGACCTGTGAACACTAGCATCAGGTTCCAAAAATTTTGTGATGACTATTCTATTGTTCATAAGACAGATATACCCTATAATCCTCAAGATCAAGCTATTTTTGAAGGAACACATCATACCCTGAAGGCATATCTTCATAAAATAAAGAAGGGGGACTATAATACCCCCAAGAATCAGTTATCTCTTATTCTCCATATTTTACATTTTTTAACTGTGGATAATCAGGGTAGGTAGGCTGCTGAGCACCAATGGCAACCAAATTTGTCTTCATACCCTCAAGTAAAATAGAGGGATGTGATGTCCAGACAATGGTGTGGACCAGATACAGTGCTGGTGTGGAGACAAGGCAGTGTCTGTGTTTTTCCCCATAATGCTGAATCTTTAGTCTGGATTCTGGAATGGTTGGTTTGTGCTGTAGGTGACCTTGTTGGGAATGAGCCTGGCACAACAAGTCCATTGGACACTGGTAAGGAATCCCCCAATGTTGATGGCAGTGGATCTTGATTGTCCAGTATAGCCCTACTTTGTATTTACTGACTGGAAGACCGTCACCCCATCAGCACCCCTGAATTGGGAGAAATCTATATCACTGACACTTGGAATCTTACTGAGAGCCTCTGCTTTGAGAAGGTGCTAAATAAGAGCCAGTTCCCTAATAATTCCCTTGCCCATTGTGGGTGTATTGCAGTAAGCAATTCCTTAATTGCTGACTTTGGGTGGAACTCCTCCACTGCTTCTGTTGTAGCCTTAAAAATTGTACTTGGGCCAATAAATAAAAAATCTCAGAATCACACTGGCCACATCCCTCCAGCTAATTGTTGCTGGCCTGGGAACCCTGACTACCACCTGGTCAGTTCACCACTATGGGCTGAATGTATTACAAATTCCCCATATACACTAAACCCTCTATGGCAGTGGGGGCCACAGCCCCTACCAAGGATATTATGCAGGCAATGTCTTGGAATTCAAGTAGAGGGTTTGAAAACTCTCTGACTTTTCTCTTTTTTTCTTTGTGATGACAAATGCTACTAACGTGTCTAGCAGTTTGATTTGTTCTAGAGACTCTTCTTTCCTGACTGGCTGCTGGGAAAATGAGACACTCACATTGGTGGTTTGATCAGCGTCACCTCGGTTCATCTTAAGAGAGATTACTTCAGGTTTTGTTACTGCCAATTGTGGCTGCCTCTTTGGGGGGCAGAAGCAGCAGCAGCAGCGGGGATTGCCCTTAGTCATTCTGTAGACACTGCAGCCACATTAGATTTATTGTCAGGGATAATAGCCAATGCTTTAGAGACAGAGAAGAGTATGAATGAGCATATTAGACAAGGTATTTTACAGCTTAAGTTGCAGATTTCATTGTTGCAAGAGCAGGTAGATTCGTTTTGGGAATTATACACAATACCTGTTTAAAGAGATCATGCAGTGAATGAAACCAGAGTGCCAACCAGTTAGTTACAGGTATATATCAGGGCACAGAGATGATTAGGAAGTGAGTAGAATCGATGCTGGGAGGAGCACTGCTTCTCATTATGTTCCTAAGACAGAGCCAGCAACAAACCTAAGTCATTATTGGCCACGTATGTGCTATTGCCCATAATTCAGCACCTATTCAGGTGTAGGTTTACATGCAAAAAACAAGCTAGCGAGCCAATTATGGATAAAGTATGGGGGGGATTGTAAATAACCTAAGACAGGAGGTTCTGCCCTATGTTACAGAATTCTCTGATGGCAGATAAGACGCAATTTGACTTCCTTGTGCCACCTAAGACAGACCTAATCTGAATGTCCTCTTTTGTGTAAAGAGAAAGGGGATCTGTGGAGGTCGGTCTGCAGCTCCCAGGGTTTAGCACTATTTAGTGGCCTGTGGTGTTTACCTGAACCAATATCAGAACATTACCCAAGCAGGTGCTGTGATTAGGAAATCAGGAAATTAGCAGAGAACAAAGGAGTTGACCCTGACCAGGTATTGCTTGTGAGCTGCCCAGGTTACTCAAGGTAAATTAAGGCAACCCCAGTACATAAGGCTTCCCCTGAGCTCCAATAAATGGCATTCTTTGTTCAAGAGTGACTCACATCTCTGTGTCTCTTAATCTCCAGGCCCTTGCTCAATATGAGGCTCACTTGGGTGATGCAGGCATCATATATAGCAAGGGCATATTTTTTTTAAAATCCATTCCATCAGTGGAAACCTACTTTAATTCTCCATGTTGGTTATTGTAAGCAATGCTGTAAAGAATTATATGTTGTTCAATATACTTTTTATTCCTTTTGTTACCTGAAGTTCACAGAATAAAGCTGTTCTTACACTGAAGTTGCCGGAGAGCAAGCTTTTATTATCTTCTGTTCCCTAATTGTGGATATGATGTCACAAGCTGCCTCAATCTCCTGCTCTCGGGGGTTCCTTGACATGGGGGACTGTAACTTTGAACTTTGAGCCTAAGTAAATCCCTTTTTCCTTAAAGGTTGATATTGTCCATTTTTCAGAGTTTTAAAAAATAGAGGTATGAAACAATAAAGAAATAAATAACCTTCAGAAAATGAGCAAGGAAGTCAGGTAAAACCTCTCTTTCCTTATCTTATCGTTTTAGTTAGCTTCGTTTTTAATTTAATATATCCTGGAGTCATCTGAGGGAACCTAAGTTTTGGAACAGTTCAGATTAGATTGGCCTGTGGCATGTCTTTGAGAGTCTATCTTAAGATGATTGACATGGCAGAGCCTAATGCCTCCAACTTCCCGACTTTAGCTCCTGCCCTGATTTCCCTCAATTATAGACAGACTGTTGCCTGAAGTGTAAGCTAAATAAACTATTTCTTTCCACAAGTTGCTTTTGGTTAGAGTGTTTCATCCCAATAACAGCATTAAATTATATCACTAGCATATAACATATAAATCTTTATTCTAATAATAGCAATAATGTATTTTATCATGCATTTATACATACCTATCTTGTATACCTATCTACAAATGCACATATACACACAATTATGCATACTAGTATATCAATAAAATGGCATGGGTGATACAGGAGTGAAATTATTTTTGTCTTATTCTTATTATTTTTGCTATCCATAAAATAGCGTAGTGTTTGAAAAATGTTTACCTTAACTATAGCTGTAAATTATAAATTTCAGGAGAAATATTTTAAAAATAAACTATTATAACCTTAGAAAAGATATCAATAAAATATGTAAAATTATTAAATTCAAGAAAGTAAAATAATGTGTATTGATTATCATTAATAATCAAATATATTAAATATAGATTGGTGATGAGTTAAATATTTACTTATATGGTTAATAAACTATAAAAGGAAGAAATTTAATAGGAGACAAAATTTAAACAAAGTAAAAAGAGAAACAGTAACAAAACACTAGCTATTAATTGAACAATATGAACAACCTGATTGAATGTCAGTGCTGTAAATACATCAATTTCAAGCTATATAATGTCAGGGTAGCCAAAATCTAGACCAACCATATGTTATCTAATTTCAACTATTTTAAAGATAAAGAAACAAGTATTTCAAAAGTCAACACATTATAGGTGGTTGGCTACATTAACTATTTCAGACAGAGAGGACTTTAAAAAAGTTTTGGGGGATAGATAGAGTTGTATCAAATAATGTTAAAAATTCAATGTTAAAAGAAAATACAATATTTCGGTTTTTGTTTTATTTTAAATAGTTTTTCCTCCATACCCACCACAGCTCCCCCTTCTACCTCTCCTCCCAGCCCTCCTTCAACCTCCCTGCCACATTCCCCATTGCCAGGGAGGCCAAGGAATCCCAAGGTGAATCAGTTCCCTCTGGCATATTCAGTTGAGGTAGATCGGAGTCCCTCTTCCCAGTATCAAGGCTCAGTTAGGTGTTCCTCTGTAGGGCATGGGCTCCAAGATGTCAGTTCATGCACCAGGAATAAACTCTGGTTCTACTGCAAGAGGCTCCACAAACTTCCCTCACCCACAATGTTGAGTGTCATCTATGTTTGGAGGGTTTATTTCATTTGCATGAAGTATCCTTGGTTGTCACTTCAGAGTTAGTGAGCTCCCAATAGCTCAGGTCAGCCAAATCTGTGGATCTCCTCCTCATAATCCTGATCATATACTCACTCTCTCATCTCTCTATTTAGCACTAGAAGCTTGACCTGGCGGTTAGCTATCAATCTCAGCTTCTGCCTCCATCCCTTGTAGAATGAGAGTTCAACAAAGACAACTAGGGTGGTCATTTACTTGATTATAAGGGAAGTCCTGTGTAGGCACCCTCTCCACTATTGCTTGGAGTCCTAGCCAGGGACATCTTGTGGGTTCTTGGGTGCTTTTCTAGTACCAGATTTCTCTCTAACCCCATAACGACTCTCTCTATCAAGATATCCATTTCTTTGTTATCTGTCTGCATAGCTCTTCTCACTCAACCATCTCCTTCTCTCGTGATTTCTTCCCAGTTCCCCTTTCTCACTCCTTGTTACGATCCCAATTTATTCAGGAGACTGTCTCTATTTCCCCTTCCCAAGGGAGTCAATGGGTGTTTCTCTTAAGTTCCTCTTGTTACCTAGCTGCTCAGGGATTGTGGACTGTAGCCTGGTTATCCTTTGCTTTATGTCTAAAATCTACTTATGAGTGAGAACATACCATGTCTATCTTTTGGGGTCTGTGTTACCTAACTCAGGATGATACTCTCCAGATCCATCCATATACCTGAAAATTTAAGGATGTCATTTTTTTCTGCTGAGTAGTACTCCATCATGTAAATGTACCACAGTTTTTTACCTCATTCTTGAGGTAGAAGTATCTAGATTGTTTCCAGGTGCTGGCTATTATGAATAACGATGCTATGAACACAGTTAAGCTAATGCACTTGGGGTATAAATGTTTATCCTTGGGTATATGCCCAAGAGTGGTAATACTGGATCATTGGGTACATTAATTCCCAGTTTTTTGAGGAACTGCCATACTGATTTCCAAAGTGACTGTACACGTTTACATTCCTACCAACAATGGAGGAGTGTTCCCCTAAATACATATCCCCTCCAGCATAGGCTGTCATCTATGTTTTTGATCTAAGCCATTCTGACAGGTATAAGATGGTTTTTCAGAGTTGTATGGATTTTCATTTCTCTGATGGCTAAAGATGTTGAGCAGTTTTTTAAGTGTCTTTCAGGCATTTGAGATTCTTCTGTTGAGAATTCCCTATCCAGCTCTGTACCCCATCTTCCGATTGGGTTCTTTGGTTTTTTTATTTCTAGTTTCTTGAGTTCACAATATACCTGTCTTATGTAAGGTTGGTGAAGATATTTTCCAATTCTGTAGACTGTCTGTTGCAGGAATAAATGAAACTCGGGGACAGATCTCTGAGAAAGTCAGAGATATTAGAGAGAGTAAACACCACAGTCAGATCTTACCCAGCTGTCTTCCAGCTTCCTCAGCCTGGCTTCTCTTGGCTTTCTCTAACTTCTGTCTTTCTATTCCCGCCTTAAATACTCTCTTGGTAAATTAAGGCATGGCCCCACCACTGCCTGCCTGAGAGCCTGGAACTCCTTCTGTAAACCAAGATGACCTCAAACTCAGTTTGTATTAAGGACGTAGATCACCACTCCCAGAATACTCCCTGTGCTAGGATTAAAGGTGTGAATCACCACTCTCTGATCCTCCTAGACTGACTGTGGTTAGATCCATCTTATATCTCTGAAACTTCTGGAGCTTTTATTAAATTCCCACAGGCTGTCATTTTGTCTTATTGACCATGTCATTTGCCTTACAGAAGCTTTTTAGCTTCAGGAAGTACCAGTTACTAATTGTTCTTAGTGTCTGTGCTACTGGTGTTATATGTAGGAAGTGGTCACCTGTGCCAATGCATTCAAGAGTATTTCCCACTCTCTTTTCTACCAAGTTCAGTGTAACTAGGTTTATGTTGAGGTCTTTGATCCACTTGGACTTGAGTTTTGTGCAGGGTGATAGATATGAATCTACTTGAATTCTTCTACATGCCACCATCCAATTATGCCAGCACCATTTGTTAAAGATGCTTTTTTTTTCATTGTATTGTTTGGCCTCTTTTAAAAAAAAAAAATCAGGTATTTATAGGTGTGTGAATTAGTGTTGGGGGTCTTTGATTTCATTGATCCACATGTGTAACATGAGGTTTCTGGCCCCTTCCATCCTGATGTCCAGACCCACAGACCTGCAGTTCCAGACTGACTAGCCCCAAATAATCACACAAAGGCTTATATTAATTTCATGCTGTTTGGCCTATGGCTTAGGCACATTTCTAGCTAGCTCTTTCATCTTAGTTCAACCCATTTCCATTAGTCTGTCCTGCCATGTGGGCCATGGCTCACTTATTTCATTACATCTTGCTCCATGGATCTCAATGGTGTCTCTCCTGACTCTGCCTCCTTCTCCTACCCATGTTACAATTTCCCTGTCTACAATGCCTGATATAGACCAAAACAGTTTCTTTATTCACAGCGTACAGAAAGACATGCCCACATCACTTCCCCTTTTCTGTCCAATCGAAGAGGAAGGTTTAAATTTTAACATAGTAAAATGACATACAACAAAACAGCTGTCAAGTAGTAATTGTAGTTAAAATATATAGTTTATTTGTATTTAACAAAATTAAAGAAAAAATTCTGTCATCTACTTTATCTTTGTGAGTCTAATCTCTCTCTCTCTCTCTCTCTCTCTCTCTCTCTCTCTCTCTCTCTCTCTCTGTGTGTGTGTGTGTGTGTGTGTGTGTGTGTGTGTGTGTGTGTGTGTGTAAATATTTGTTTAGCTTATTCTATCTTAATGACTTTTTTCCTGTTTCTGACTACTGACTCCATTTCTACCCCCTTCCACTCCCTTCCTCTTGGGGCTTATGTGTGTAAAATGTACTCCTCTACTTTTCTCTGTGAGAATCCATATGAAACCATATTATCTATGTAGAAAATTCATTTTGGGTAACCTACCCATCTCAGTATCCTTAATTTAGTTTTATTTTAGATACTCACTTTTCATACAAAATAGCATCCAAACACTAGGAACAAGATATGTATTTTGCTATATGAGCAACAACATCCAAATTTATCACCTAAATGTTCTTTAAATAACAGTGTTTTGCATTTAAAAAATCTATAGTCTTAAGTGTATAGTGAGAAAGAAAACAGTGTATTCAAAGTCCCTTATATACTTCTCTTTAAACATGTACTTCACTCATTCTGACAAAAGATATAAATGTGGCTTTTTTGTTTAAAAGAAAATCAATTTTCTCCTTTATACAAAAAAAGTTTAAAAGCTCATTTTAACATCTCCATTTGCAAAGGCAACCTTGATATTCACCTGCCAAGTGTCTAAATTAAAAGCATCCAAAAGGTTTTAGGATACAAATACAGATATTTTGCTGTCTTTTATATAAATCATAAAGCTATCAAGATAAAAATTAAAAAGAAAAATGTTTTTAGCTAAGAGAACCACCTAATAGTTGCCAAAATGATGCGCTAGTATAAACTGTGAAATTCAGGCATTTGTTTCAATTTCAGAAGTACAACTCTGGAAGATCAATATGAATATTGTCTTTAGGCATGATATATTTATAGTTCGCTTTATTTTTGTGGTAACTGGGGAGGAATACTAAATGGAAAATTTGGTTTCATTGTACAGTCTCAAGATCAATCTTTTCCCAAGGTCAAATGAAAGAGTCTGTAACTCCTCAAAGAGATTTCTTTTTTTATTTCTTTTTTCATTTTATTATTTTTTTATTAAAATAATGTCTTTTTTATCCATGTATCCCCCTACACTCCCTCCCTTCCCTCCTCACAATCCCTCCCAGTCAACTTCCCTCCTCCCCATCCACCCATTCCCTCCCCCAAAAGGGCAAGAAGTCTCAAGGTGGCTTAGCTCAGCATGGCACATCTACTCTAGGCAAGTCCAATTTACTCATCCCAAAGTCAAGATTGGGTTAGGTGTTTCTCTACAGGGATTTCTTAAAGGTTTTATAAACAAGTGTGTTTAATAGGTAAATCATTTGATTAAAGAGAATATTTAAAACAGAAGTGCTTATTAAAATTTTATTATTTTTCCATGCAGTCTCCAAACCCAAGTGAACATAAGTCTAAGCTGACTTGTAAACTTCAGAAAATCCACTTATATAGGAGAAAACCCACTAATATGTTTTACATATATTTATTTTCTGGCAGAAATTTTGTTGTAAATAAAAACATTGCCTTCAAGGAGTAATTTTTGTCATTGGAAAGATTAAAAGTAAATTGACATGTCACGTGACCAGGAGGATTTATAAAAATCTAAAGTTTGTTATGCTGTGCTATTAAATAAGCTTAGAGAAAGCTTTAATCAGGAGATAAAATTTTGTATCAGAATAAAGTTCTAATATTGGTCCAGGTTATCTGTCACCAATCACTTTTCATCTTATATTTTGAGAAAGGATCTCTTCCTGAACCTGGTACTCACCCATTGTGAAGAGTGGCTGCCTAGCTGACCAGCTATGCTTGCTACGAAGCTTTGAGGCTGCACCTATTTTTGCATTTCTCCTTCAGCCCTCATTTCACACATATGTGATGATATATTGTATACTTAATTTAAAAAGCATCTGGAATATCAAGAGGACAGAGCCAACTACAGAGCCTAGTCATGAAGCTGAAGGAATATTGACCCATGACTTTAATTCTCAAGGAGATCTACGGATCTCCTTGAGTTCAAAGCTTAACAGAGCCATCAGTGGTGGCGCACACCTTTAATCCCGCCTCTAGGAAAGTTGAACCAGGAAGTGAGATAGTTGGGCAGAGATAGGAGGGAGGGGTTCAGCTTTGCCTGGCACTTCCTTTTTGGGGGTGAAGATGGAGAGATTTGTGGGCTGAGGACTTGTGGAGACAGGTCTGAGTAGCTCGTTGAGTGAGAAGTGGCTGTGATTTATTTTTCTATCTCTCTGATATTTAGCTTTCCCCCAATATCAGTCTCAGGGTTTTATTATAATACCAAATAGAATTGGAAATATTTGTACCTCACATTGGGCACAACCCTACAACCCTGAAATTAAGCATCTCATGCTAAACTAACTAAGATAGCAGAATTCAAACACAAAAAAGGACACCTGCCTGAGGCTTTGTAACCACTGGCCAGCCCAGAGATAAATGGCTGTAGTCACTACCCTCCTGTCTAGGTTTTCCATTTGTAGTTTTCTTCCAGCCAGCTCTACCTTTGAGGCAGACCCTTCTATACATGTTTCTTCTACATAATAACCCAGGTAAGTTTTTAAGACAGTGGCTTCACTCTCCTGGTAAATTATGGTGTTCTCTGGATCCCCCTTCCTGGAGCTGCTGCCACAGAAGGTCGCTATTTAACTTTACCCTCATCTCAATATCATTAACAGCAAATTTGATGAGTCAATTGGGATTTCTTAAAAGGAGGAATTAGTTTAAGACAGAAACAGAGAGAATCTTTTGTCCACATTAGAAACCAAAAAACACTGAAGTGGAAAAAATTTGGTCTTTGTTTTATAATACTCTAGAGGGTTTGAGAATGGAGCCAGTAAAGAAGAGGGTGAAAAAATGTAGATGGAATTGTTGGGTTTTTCTCATTTTTTTTTACTTATTTAAAAAGATTTGTTTTCATGTGCAGCACTGCTTACCCTCATTTCTCTCCTCCCAGTCCCTCCCAGTCTTCCCTCAGTGTCTCCCACCTCTTACTGGTAACCATTCCCCAATGAGGGCAAGGAGTCCCAAGGTGGGTCAGTTCAGTCTGGTGTATCCATTTGAGGTGGGTCCTATTTCCTCATTTCTTAACACTGGGTTTGATGTTTTTCTGTAGGGAATGGGTTCCAAAATGCCAGCTTCTGCACAGGAACATAGTCTGATGCTACTCCATGATGCTCCACAAACCGCCCACACCTTTGGAGGTTTAGTTGCTTTTCCTGAAGATTCATCGGTGGCTGTTTTGGACTCAGTGAGCTCCCAAAGGCTCCAGCCAGCCATCTCCATGGAACATTTCCTCATAATCCAGATCATTTTGCTCATATACACTCTCCTATATCTCTCTTACCTTGAGCAGGAGCTCAACCTGGTGCTTAGCTATGGGTCTCTGCTTCTGCCTCTATTTATTGCTCGATAAAGGTTCTATAATGACACTTAGGGTGGTCATTCATTTGATTATAGCTAAGGGGTCTAAGACTCCAGGTCTGTGGGTCTAGACCTCTGGCTAGCCAGGCCCAGAAGCCTTATTGTAACAACAACCCTTGGTTATATGCCCAATAGTGATATTGCTGAATCATAGGTAAGAGTAAGATATTAAAGTCTCCCACTATTAATGTGTGGGGTTTGATATGATATTTAGGCTTTAGTGATGTTTCTTTCATATATATAGGTGCCCTTGTATTGGGGGCATAAATGTTCAGGATTGAGAATTCTTCTGGTAAATATTTCCTGAAATCATTAAGTAATGTCTATCCTGCTCTCTTTGGATTGATTTTATCTAAGTCTACTTTGTTAGATATTAGAATGGCTTGTTTCTTAGCCCATTTGATTGGAAAGTCTTTTCCCAACCCTTTACTTTGAGCCAGTGTCTGTCTTTGAAGTTGAGGTGTGTTTCTTGAATGCAATAGAAGGATGGATTCTATTCTATCCACTGTGTTAAATTGTGTCTTTTTATAGGTGAATTGAGTCCATTGATGTTAAGCATTATTAATGACCAATGATTGTTATTACCTTTTATTTTTGATGGTTGTGTGTGTGTGTGTGTGTGTGTGTGTGTGTGTGTGTGTGTGTGTTTCCTTCTTGTGTTTCTTCTGTGGTATTATGTATTATTGTGGTTTTATGGATATATATAACTTCCTTAGGCTGGAATTTTTCCATCTATTGATTTTTGTAGGGCCATATTTGTGAATAGGTATTGTTTAAATCTGGGTTTGTCATCACATATCATGTTTACTTCATCTGTGATGACTGATAATTTTCTGGGTATAGTAGTCTGGGGTAACAACCATGGTCTTTTAGTGTCTGTATAATATCTGATCAGTTCTTTTATTCCATATGAAGTTGAGTATTGTTCTTTCAAGGTCAGTAAAAATTTTGTTGGGATTTTGATGAGGAATTCATGGAATTGGTAGATCTTTTTTGGGTTAAGATTGCCATTTTTACTATGTTGACGCTACCTATTCAGGAGCATAGGAGATCTTTCCATTTTCTGATAGCCTCTCCAATTTCTTTCTTCAATAACCTAAAGTTATTGTCAAACAGATTTGCTACTTCTTTGGTTAGATTTACCCAGAGATAATTAATGCTATTTGCAGCTATTGTAAAGGGTGATGTTTCCCTGGTTTCTTTTTATCCTTAGTGTATAGGGGAGCTATAGATTTTTCGAGTTAATCTTGCATCCTGCTACATTGCTGAAGGTGTTTATCAGCAGTAGGAGTTTCCTTGTAGAACTCTGGGGTCACTTATGTATACAATTATATCATCTGCAAATAGAAATAGTTCGATCTCTTCCTTTCCAGTTTGTATCCTTTTAATCTCCCTTGGTTCTCTTATTGCTTTAGATAAAACTTCAAGCGCTATATTGAATAAATAAGGGGAACAAAGACATCCTTGTTCCTGATTTTAGTGAATTTTTTTTTTTTAGTTTCTCTCCATTTAGTTTGATGTTGGCTGTTGGCTTGCTGTATTTTGCATTTATTATATTGAAGTGTTTCCCCTGTATTCCTGATCTCTCCAGGACTTTTATCATGAAGGAGTGACAACTCCTGAACAGTTTGGGACCAGAAGGAATTTAAAAGAGAAAATAGAAAAGATCTCCTGAGTCAATTGGAGTCATAATGGGTAGCAACCAAGGAGAGAAGGAGATGGTTGAGTGAGAGGAGCAACAAAGAGGGAGAAAAAAAGAAATGGATATCCTGATAGAGGTAACCACTGTGGGGTTGGAAAGAGGACAAATGCTAAGGAAACCTCCAAGAACTCACAGGATCTCCCTGGCTAGAACCCTAACCAATAGTGGAGGGGTGCCTAAACACAACTTCCCCTATAATCAAATGAATGACAACCCTAAATGTCATTATAGAACCTTTATCGAGCAATAAATAGAGGCAGAAGCAGAGACCCATAGCTAAGCACCAGGTTGAGCTCCTGCTCAAGGTAAGAGAGATATAGGAGAGTGTATATGAGCAAAATGGTCTGGATTATGAGGAATTGTTCCATGGAGATGGCTGGCTGGAGCCTTTGGGAGCTCACTGAGTCCAAAACAGCCACCGATGAATCTTCAGGAAAAGCAACTAAACCTCCAAAGGTAGATGACTGTTGAATGTTGTGGGTGGTTTGTGGAGCATAATGGAGTAGGATCAGACTATGTTCCTGTGCAGGAACTGGCATTTTGGAGCCCATTCCCTACAGAGAAACATCAAACCCAGTATTAAGAAATGAGGAAATAGGACCCACCTCAAATGGATGCACCAGACTGAACTGACCCACCTTGGGACTCCTTGCCCTCATTGGGGAATGGTTACCAGTAAGAGGTGGGAGACACTGAGGGAAGACTGGGAGGGACTGGGAAGAGGGAAGGGATGGAAAGCAGAGGTATACATGGGAAAAAAATCCTTTTTGAAAAAGTATATATATATATTTAAATAAAAAGTACAGGACCTTCTGGCTTTTATTGATTCCATTGAGTAGTTTGGTGTTAGTCTGATGGATTGCCTTTATAGATAACTTGGCCTATTTCTGTTGCAACTTTTTGTATTCTTTTTTTATTCTGTAGGTTTAATGGCTTGATTATTATGTGTCAGGCAGACTTTTGGGGGGTCTAGTCTATTTGGTGTTCTGTAAGCTTTTTGTATTTTTATAGGCTTTTCCTTCTTTAATTTGGGAAAGTTTTTTTTTTTTTTTTCTGTGATTTGTTGGATATACTTTCTGTCCTTTCGAACTGGTATTCATTTCCTTTTTTAATTCCAATTATTCCTAGGTTGTTTTTTGGGTTTTTTTTGTCTGTTTGTTTTTTCTCTTTATGATGTCCCATGTTTCTTGGGCATTTTGTGTTACGGCTTTTTGGTTGTAGTGTTTTCTTTGAGTGACTTAGCTATTTTCACTATGGAATCTCCCACTCCAGAGATTCTCTCTTTCATCTCTTACGTTCTATTGGTTATGCTGCATCTGTGGTTCTGGTTCCTTTCTTCAGATTTTCTACCGTCGGCGCTGCCTTGGTTTGTGTTTCTGTCCTCTTGATTACTTCTATTTCAATTCGTAAATCTTGAAATGTTTCCTTAACCTGTTTGATTTCTTCTTTTTTGAGTTTTTTTTTATTTTCTTTCAGGGATTTGTTGATCTTTTCCCATTCTCTTTGTCTTTTCGCCTACTTCTTTTGGGGAGCTTTTTTGTATCCTCTTTTAAGGCTTCCATTATCTCCATAAAGTTGTTTTTCAGGTCATTTCCTTCTGCCTTTTCTGCATCGTCACGATCAGAGCCTGTTGTTACAGAACTACCAGGTTCTGGTGCTGTCCTGTTGTTCTTTATGTTGTTTTATGTGTTTTTGCACTGATGTCTGCACATTGCTTCCTCACATCACTGCGGCATTTGCTTGTCTGTATCTTAGGAAGCTGATTTTGGTGCATTCTAGTCTGGCTGTGTCTGTGTCTCAGGAAGCCTCCTTTGGTCCAATCTGGGTTCTTGATCGACTTGGAGGTAGTGTATTGTGTGTCACAATGACCCCTCTTAATCAAGTAGGTGCTGACACATTGTGGGTCTCAGGTGGCTACTTTTGATCCAGTAGGTACTGAGGAACTCTTGGTCCAATGAATGCAGAGGTCTTGTCTCCGGTTGTTGTTTAAATCACTGGGTGATGGGGTGGGTTGGGCATGCTGCAGCTTTTTGTAGCTGGGGGTTTCCAGTGAACTGGATTTTACTGGGGCTTCTGGCCTTCAGGGGTTTTCCCTGATGGCCTGGATTTAGAGCAGAGATAAATAGAGGTGGGTTTTCAAGGGCTGTGTTCCAGAACAGGGTCCCAGAGACCTTAATCTCTGCCTGGGATAGGTGGAGTGTCACTTGCCTCTTAGATTAATGGGTGCAGAGTGGGAAAATTCTTGATAAAGAGAAATAATGGCTCGTTTACCAATGTGACAATTTTTAAGTTGCAAGAAAAACTCACCAAACAAGGGTTGTATCAGGATTCTGCTTTTGTCTTTACAGAAAACTATAAATGCCCATCTTTAAAAAGTCAAAAAACCTCAGACATCTAGACATCTAAAGCAGAAAGGAAAGCTATCCAGAAAAAAATTATAAGCAAAGAAATATATATATGATCTACTATTACCATATACTTTACAGGGTAAAACTTCATTGCCTAAATATATTTCTTCACTTCTAAGAAAGTTGAGGTTCAATTAAAAGTAAAGCTGGTTGGAGTATGGCTCTTTGCTTCACTAAACCTAAGCATTCTTGTTAAAGGAAAACGCAAAATCTCTATCATATGAAAAGAGCTACCTGATACAGGATAAAAGAAAAACCAAAATTAAGGGACTGTTCTGTTATTACTAGTCTCATGATCTTATGGTTTTATTTTGACTATTAAAGTTTTTCTTAATGTATAAATTTTATGTAAAATTTATAAGAATAATATATATATTAAACTTTTGGTCGTATTGATTACATAAAGTACTAATTGTATAAAAAAGGCTTATTTAGCTTCTTGTTTCTTGTTTTCTGTTTGAGTCTCGTCTGTTTTCTTCAGTGAACCATGATGACTCATAACTGGAACCTTTGAAGTCTAAAAAGGTTGATGGGACCCCTCAATGATAGCTTCTTATGTACTGTAATAATGACATTAAGCTGAAAAACACCATCTAGAGATCGGATTTGGATTACAAACTGCTCAGGAAAATTTCAGTGTGGCTAGCTGAGGTGATCCAGCCTCACAGACTACTCTAGCCAGGACTTGAGCTCTGCATGTTCCCATTATTCAGAGACTGGTCAACAAATGATACAGCTACCTATCCCGGGACTTGACAATCATCCAAAATTTTTCTTTTCAGAATCTCCTAAAGGCACTGTCACCCACCCCCAACAGCAGGAAGTAAAATTGAGAACACAATGCCCACATTCTCAAGATGTGGGGTGGATGTTTTTTGGTCTTTCAATGGGTTATGGATAATTGTCGTTATTTAGGATGATTGGTTACAAATTATTATTGGTAATGGTTCATGAACAAGGGAGATTAGATTCAGGGTTCTCGTTTGAAAAAAAAGGGGGGATACAACTATGATAATATAAAAGGATATATTATTGAATCTAATCTGAGGGGAAAAGAGAATATAATTATGATAGGATCAAATAGTACATTATCAAATCTATTTTTTAAAAGCAACTACTAGTTTTAAAGAATTTACATAGGATTTCATCTTTGTATATTGTATACAAATTGTGTATATCGATACAAAGTTGTAATTAATTTTGTTACTGTACATATATTCCTACTCTTTCTTAAGGTATTGTACCTATGAAGCTCATCTAACAGTGTAATGCAAACTGCTAGTCTTTGAAAGTTATTATTAACAACAAATTAGGATATAGAGAAATGCAAATGGGTAGTTAGTCATCACAGTCACATTTATAGTCATATTAGGTATGTTTTCAAGGTCAGAGATATATTTTAGATAGGTCATCTTTAAACCAGAATATTTCATTTAAGATATTTTAATAACATAGGTTCTTTTGATTTTTATGGCAATGAGACATGTCTGTTCCAGGAAGTACCAATCATCTTCAGAGAAGATGACAGGCATCAAAAAAAATCTTCATATGGTGTTGAATTTTTCTTGCAAAAAATGTTTTCGCAAGAAAATGTTTTTTCCTCAATTGCTAACAATATGGTGTTTAAAATGGGCAAGCAGGATACAAAAGAAAGATTTGCCGTAACTTACTAAGACAAAGTTGGAAAGTCTTTAAGAATACTCTGCTTCACAAATAAGTTTGTCAGATATGCTACATTTGTAGGCCAAAGATGGATGTTCCAACATTGTAGAGAAAATTTTTGTTACTGTCCAGGCAGCCAGCTGTTTTTGCTATTTCTTAAATTTTTTTGAAAGTTGCTTGCACTTCCTATTTAGTTAGTTCATATTATTTCCTTTTTGGGTCTCTGATGGAGTTGAGGATAAGGTAGTTATATTTATAGATCTCCTAGTTAAAGTTTCAGAAAATAAACTCAATATTGCAAAGTGTTTAAGTGTGAGAGACATCAAAAGATAATTTTTGTTTGCTAATACAAGTAAGATAGAAAGTGAATTAAGTGCAATCTTTTAGACTCACCAAAATAGGATAAATAATGGAATATTTTCTTAAGAATTTGTCAATTGTTAATGGAGTGAACATTGCTGATGAAATTATTGTTTGTGTATATTGAATATTGCATTTATTGTTTCTAGTTTTTCTTATATTAGTTATAACATTTTAATTTTTAATGCAAAGGGGTATATGTGATGACATATTGTATATTTAATAAAAAATAGTCTGAAATAGCAGAGGACAGAGCCACCTAAAAGCACCAATTCATGAAGGACAGGGATTGGAGATCCATGCCTTTAATCCCATCACTCAGAAGTTAGAGATCCCTCTGGATCTCTGTGAGTTTAAGGCTTACCAGAGCTAGGAGTTGGTGATACACAGGGTTAGTCCTAGCTCTAAGAATGTTGAAACAGGAAGTGAGATGGCTAGGCTGACACAGAGGAAGAGGGAGTTAAGTCTTGTCTGACATTTTCCCCTTTTGCCTGAAGACTAAGAGATGTGTGGTATGAAGATTCATTGAGACAGGCCTGAGGCGTTGGCTGAGAGAGAAGTGACTGTGATTTGTTTCTTTATATCTCTGATATTTCAGCTTTTCTCCAATATCTGGCTATTATAATAGCAAATGGAATTTATAAAATATACATGCTAGGGTTATGGATATTGAGGGGCCACACTGAGCTTTATTAAAATGATGGATGGTGTAGATGTAATTTGTATTCTAAATCACAGCAGGTGCTTTATCAACTGAACCATCTACCCACTCTGTGGGAAGTTTCGAGAGTAAAAAAAAATCAATAACCTTCTTCATGTCATATCAGTTGAGAAATGTGACCAAGATACTTATATTTTTCATCATTATTGAATTCAATAGAATTAAATATTCATTGTTATTAAATTTTAGAGAAATTTGTCCAGATATTAGGCCACTAAGACCTCATTTCAGAGAGTATTTGTAGAAAAAATACTTATACCTTTAAGGAATAAGTCTTCTACAATCCCAGAGTCTTCCTTAAACATATGTGAATAATTTCTTTAAAATG
The DNA here is from genome assembly GCA_033318265.1 of Phyllotis vaccarum. Lineage (NCBI taxonomy): Eukaryota > Metazoa > Chordata > Mammalia > Rodentia > Cricetidae > Phyllotis > Phyllotis vaccarum. The sequence goes on along the minus strand of JARWLC010000016.1, from coordinate 77,826,003 downwards.
TAATTATGAAGAATTTTTTTTTTGTCTTTAAGAAGAAAAAAGCTGGTTCAAAACTCAAGATGTAGTGGAGGAAATTTTTAAAATTTGGCTCTTTTTGCCTCTACTTCTAAGTGCTAAGATTACAGGAATGTACCACCATTTCTATTTACATAGTGTTGAGCATTGAGTAAGATTCCATGCATACTAGGCAAACATTCTACCAACTGAGATATTTATTCAGCCCTAAAGAAAGTGTTGTAAATGAACCACCTTAAAGAAATGACAAAAGTTTAAGAGTATCCCTTAAAAAGTTTAAACATCATATTCCAGTTACCTAGATTTCATCATTATACAATCTATACACAAATAAGGCATTATATACTATACATACACACACACACACACACACACACACACACACACACACACACACACTATTTCATGTCCACAGAATCCTTTAAAAATTATTACAATGTATAAAACATAAATCCAAACTAGTGTTAGTTCCCCAGTCTTTTAGTCTCTGTGAGAAGATAGAAGTGTAACTGAAAACATCAATTATCAAACCAATGTTCTAATCATACTAATTCTTCTTCCAGCATCAATCCTCATAAGCACCTCATTAACTCTTCATACATACTTGCCAATTCTCCTATCTCTTGTTTCAACAAAATTAAATATAGTCTTTTTCTGACAGTAATCTATCTCATGATTTGAGTTCTTTTGAACAAATTCTTCCTTACTTTTTAGATGTCCTAATGCAGATTTTCTTTTATAGATATCTATCAGACATTTAAATTTAGATATTAAGAAATGAAGACATATTTTTACTATTTATCAAACCAGAAATATATATTTTGGGGCGTATCAAGGCAGCAATTATACTCAACACTATAAGACAGGGGAGAGAACCTGAAAGGAATATATCTTGTGTACTGGCTGGTTTTGTATTTAACTTGACACAAAATGGAGTCATCAGTGGACGAATGTGTCCATGAGATCCAGCTGCAGGAATTTTCTCAATTAGTGATCAATAGGGTATGTCCCAGGCCATGGTGGATGCTGCCATCCCTGGGATGCTGGTCCTGGGTTCTATTGAAAAAAAAAAAAAAAGCAGGCTGAGCAAGGCAGGGGAAGCAAGCCAGTAAGCAGCACCCTCCATGGCCTCTGCATCAGCTCCTGCCTCCAGGTTCCTACCCTGCTTGAGTTCCTGTCCTGACTTCCTTCAGTGATGGACAGAAATGTGGAATTATAAGCCAAATAAACCCTTTTCTTCCAAACTTGCTTTCTGGTCATAGTGTTTCATTGTAGTTACAAACCCTAAGTCAAATTGACAGTCTTGACCATGTCTGGGGGAGGATTGTGAAAGGCTTTTGGAACTTTGGGCTAGAAAAGCCATTTAGTGTTGAGACATTAGAAAACTGTTCTTTAGAAGCCTAGAGGATAAAAATATAGAAAGAAGTGCCGAAGATGGAGGCCTGGTCTATAAAATTTCAGAGGGAAGTTTAAAAACTCTATCATGACTGTTTGCTGCTTTGATTCAAGATTCTGTAGTTCTGGTTAGACTAAAGAATCATCAGCTATTAACAAGATACAGGAAATAATAAAGTAAAACAACTGATGAAGGTTAGCTGGAACTAAGAAATTAGGAATGATTAAGAAGAGATTAACATTGTTGAGGTAAAATCTTCTGTTTTTTTTTTTTTTTTTGTTTGTTTGTTTTTTCTGGAAGCACAGATAAGCTGTGTTCTAGAGGCAGCTACGGTTGTACTTATGTTGGCAGCAGGACTTGGTAATGTGTAAGACTTACCCAGATGGTACTGGTTTTGAAGGCATGAGGGGATCGTGGAGAACAGCTGAGGACTGGCGTTTTGAGAGGCCAGGAGAGGCCATTGGTAAAGGTGCAGCCTCAGTAGCAACTTGAAGGCCTAGGACAGAAGGGGTCATCAAAAGAAGTTGAGGGTTGGCACTTTGGAGGAGTCTGTGATAATATATTGTATATTTAATAGAATCAGTCTGGACTATCAGAGAAGAGAAACATCTCTCCTCTCCAGTTTCTTTTGTTTGGTTAGTTTTGGGTTTATTTTTTGTATTTTGGGGGGGACTAGGCTGTGCCAGAAACTTTAGTACAAAAGTCCAGAACATCATGAGCGAATCTCAGATAATTGAACATTGAGTTATTTATACTGTTGGAGTTTGGTTTTGCTTAGTTTAGATGGTGAATCTACCCTCGTTTTTTTCTCTTGAAAAGGGTAATTAATTTAATTTTGATTTTTAAAGGAGCCCGCAGGTGAAAGACTTGAACTGTTAAAAGAGATGGATATTTTAAAAGAGACTAACATATGACATGTCTATATCTTGTTATTAAGAAAGATAAGGAGGAAGATGAAGGCTTGAAGGGCCCCTAAGGTTATAAAGCCCTGCCAAAGACTAGCATTACAAATAAGTTTTTGTTTATTTACATTTGATTGATTTTTTTAATATTTATTTTTATTGTTATGTATAAATATGTGAGTTTTGCCTTTCTGCGTGTGTGTGAACCACATGTGTGCCCAGTTGTACAGAAGCTAGTAGAGGGCACAAGATCCCCTGAAAACGCAGATTCAGACAGTTGAGTATGAGCCACGGTGAGGATGCTAAGAACTGAGCCTAAACATTCCTCTAAAATAAGTGCTCTCATTTATTGGGAGGGCACTATTTATTATACATTGAAGTCATTAAAAACATTAAAGAGTTTGCTATAAATAGCAGATAGCTAGAGAATAAAATCTCTACAAAATGCTGAGGAATAATCCATCCTTGGTGGTTCAGACAAGGAGAATAGTAGACGGTAAGTATATTGACAGGTCACATTTGAAAGAGCTTGAAGTCTTAGAACAGAGAGAGGAATTTTGCTACAAAAAAAAAAATGGTAAGAGGTAAAGGGAATGCCTATCCCTGTGAAGTTGCAGGACAAATAACACCTTGATGAGTAGTAATTGTGGGCCTCAATATGCTATGGATATCTATGGAATCTATTTAACATTATATAAAACATTACAATTTAAATATGGTCTTTTGAAAATTAATGGGTATAATAAACATGTAAAGATTTTGTTTTAAAATGCAAAAGGTCTTCAATCTGATGATTGGAATGACAACCATAAATAACAAGCTTTGTTGCCCATCACAGAATTCCTGCAGTGATAAAAATGATGGCCTATCTCAGTGACCTTACTCCCCAGATATATAAACTTCACTTAAATAATGAACAAAATATCAAACAAAATCCAAAGGAATGATATTTTACAAATATTTTCAAAAAATGTTAAAAGCAAAGAAATTCTGATAAATTATCAAAGCTTTGAAAGAAACAAATATCTAAAAGTAATAATAAAGTATCTGGGATATGATGCTGAATCGGTAAAATACATGAAGAAAGTACATAATTTCAAATCAAGTGTCAGATTTAACTAATCACAAAGTATTAGTAATGTTCATTTAGCTGTTACAAAATTACTATGAGAATGTAAGATTCTGATAAGAAGACTAGATACTCTATGTTATGCCTCTGGAACTTTTCTATATGTCTAAAATTACTCCATAATACACCATATCTTAATGAGCGATAACGCTTGGAGGCTATTGGAAAAGAATCATCTTTTTACAGAGTTGGGTACCACTATATGTATATTTAACATACAGTGAAATGTTAAGGTTTTGCATGTTTCCCTTAATATTTCCTGTTCTTATGTATGAAACATAGAGCATCCTCAACAAACTCCTGCATGCCCCTCTCCACAGCATCCAGCTCAATGAAACTCATCTGATGACTATCACAATGAATTATTTTTGCACACTAAAGTAATTTACATCAATGTATCACAGAATCTGGACATAGCTTTCCATCAAACCTCTTACTTAGCACAGTATTTGTGAATTAGTTTTATTACACATATCAGTTGCTTAGTTTTAATACTTAATAGGTCTCTTTTATGAATGTGCTGATGTTTATGTATTCTTTTGATGAATAATCATCACTTTTAATAACTATAGAAATTATTTTGATACAAGTCATATACAGATATCATCTTGAGAAACATTACCTCAGAAAATAGATACCTAAGACTTTTATCTCTTAGGTAATGAACCCTTCTAATTTCAAAGCAAAAGCTAAGTATTTAATAACTTTAAGCCTACAAAATAACACTTCAAGTGCATATCAATAACCAGATAAGGTAAAGAATTAATAATAGCTATATAATAGAAAGGCATAGTGTCTGAGAAAGCCTACAAAGACGACTGAAAGAATTTTTATTTTAGGATAGTTAATTCATCTTTAGTTACTGGATGGTGATGACTTGTTTATTATCCTTCAGGGACTAGAAACAAGGGTCAAACGCAGCAAAGACTTTATGATAAGGCAGTAAAACATCTTACTGACACCAGTGACAAAGTAATCCCTGGAATTTGTGCAGACTTTTGCATTAGACATATGTTCACAGCCCTGGGTGTCTGAAGGAATGTGGTGGGAAAGGAAGCAGTGTCATACACTGTAAGGAAACAAAAATAACTAAGAGTTGGAACATTTGAATTGATAAGACAGAAAGAAAGAGTAGCCATGAGTGCAGACTTGGTGTTCATAGCTCTCTGGGGCATAATAATTAAGACTAAGCACACAGTTAATATTCTGAATAGAAAAAAAAAAAGGGCTGATGGTGAAACTATGCCTACAACGTGTGCTTCCACGTAAGTGAGTTTCTGCTCCTATGGGAACTCAGAGCTTCCAACTCTGGCCTGACTAAGCATTCAGAACCCTTTTCCACAGCTTCATGAGAAATGCATGAGCGAGTTGCAATCTGTTCCTAGTTTTTCCCATTCAGTGGCTTGAATTCCTTCCTTGTATGTGTTTTCTCTTTTGCTCATCATCATTTCTCTGTCCTTTTGTTTGGATGGTGCATTTTGTATTCGTCCTTTTAATTTGGCATTTTGACTTTCTCAGCGATGTGTCTAAATCCTAGGATAATAATAAAATGACCATTACATATGGTATTTTGAAATAAATATAGCACATGTTTTAAAGACTACTCAGGAAGACCCAAACCTAACATATTAAAAAGAGATCTGAGTAACTTTAGAAGAACATCAGCCTTATCCTACAGAGGAGTCTAGTAAATCAAAATAGAAATAGCTGGAGACTGAGCCCAATCCCTGGGGGAAAATCAAAGTATTTTCCTCCAATTTTCACATGGAAAATTGTTGGGAATCATTCTGAAATGGCTAGTTTTTCTTTCTTGGGAATATATGATCTCATCTGATTAGCTGTTTAGATTGGCTACAAGTGTTTCCAACATCACTCCATGGTTTAATGGTTGGCGTTGTACCACAGTAATTGGTTGCCTAATTATTTATGCTTATTGCATATACAGCTTGACTTTGTCCTCCAAATATTATTTTTAAATGGCGAGAAACAAAATATCTCCAAAATATTGGGACTTATATAGACAACTGATGTGGTTTTAATTATTGGTGAATAAAGAATACTGTGTGACCAAATATCAACCAGCTGTCCAGTCACTTGCCTATTCAGCTAAACAAATTCCCAATTTGGGTGTAAAGATTCTCCTGCAGGTATACTGTTACTGCAACAATGGCTGCTGGAGGCTCAGGATTCATTCTATAATGGCTGGAAGGTAGGCAACAAGAGTTTGCCTTAGCCTGGGAACAGGTTCTCTTCGGTTTCGGTGCTCCAGTTAGGTCATAAAAATGGTATTATTTTGCTGCTCCTGAATTTAGTTGAGTGGCCACACTAGGCTTGGTTTGGATTGATAACATCTCAATCCATGAGTCTAGAGAAGTTTTTAAATCTCTAATCACCTTACCATCTTCATATTTAAGGTAGAGGCTTCAAAAATATATGCGAAGGTACTATGACATTTTTGTTGTGTTGTTATGTACCATTAATTTGGAACACTCACAAAGCAGCAAGCTCCTGAAATCAGCCATTGGTGCTTTAAGTTTTTAATTCTTTCTTTTCAACACTTGCTGGTACTTATCAGACATGATTTTCTCTTTTTTATTTTGTTCTTATAGTTATTTTGGAGACAGATGTGTACCTCCACACCTGTTTTTTTGTGTGGGTGGGGAAGCAAAACTAGGGCTTTGTGAATGTTTTGCAAGAACTCTTCCAACTGAGATATATCTCCAGATCTTTAGGCAAGACTCTTTTTTGGTGATTTTTTTTTTTTTTTGCCCTACTCAGAGTTTAGCCTATTAAAAAAAAAAAATAGACATTTTACATTAAACCAGTTTTCCCCACATGGACACCAAGATTATAGAAGTAGCTATTTATCATTTGTAGACAGGATGGTGCTAGCAAATTCCTTACTGCAGTTAGCTGAGATGTAGCTGGGGAAGTAATGTATAAGGATCACAACTGCCTATTGAGCCATCAAAGTACCTCTCAGAGTTAACATTTTCAGTATCTTGGGGGAAAAATTTAGAATAGTTTATCAAGAGCCTTTTTAAAGTAAAGGGTGATTCAACACTAAGAGTTCATTTCTTTTTTCCCTCATGGAAAAAAAGAAAAAAAGAACTTTATTGCTGACAGCTGAAACAAAAGCTTCACGTGTAATTGTACAGCTTTTCTATGTTCCTCAAAGTCTTGTGGAAGCAACAGAAGGCTCATAATGGATCAATAATTGACCACACAGTCAGCTAGTTTCGGGAACTGGACAAAATCTTACTGAATGGCCAGTTGATGGTGTAGTAAGGACTAACACCTGGCTTATGTCCAAGGAAGATATCTCATGCTTCAAGGTGACTCTAAGAAATGACCTGGATAAAAGGGGGAGTCAGAACTTTGCAATCTTATCAAACAAAGCAAGAACACACAAGGATGTTCAGAGGCCGTGACATGCCTCAGGCAATAAACATTTTCCACAAATGTTAGCCGTAGCCGATGATCTTGATAATACTCACAACTAAGTATCATCCTAGTTAGCATTCAAAGGAGAGAAATGGAAAATTCAAAGAACCAGAGTCAAAGGCACACATAGTCCTCTCATGATAAGAAATTTGCTATTTTCTAGCACAACTTTGGAGTAGTTGAATTATTAAAGATTAAATACAAAGAAAATAAGAGGTGATTGCATGAATACTTTTTAATAGAAGATTGCTGTAATACTTTATTTTGGGGGTGATGTTTGTATGGATATTTCCACATTATTTCTAATGCCATCATTAATGTGACATTTTTGCAGTAAAAACTTTTAAGAAAGAAACATACTGTTTCCTAACATCTATAATGTTAAAAACATTTCCTTCTCATTCATTTGTCTGTGTATATATTTGTTAAGTTGCATAAACTAGATGATTTATAAAATTAAGAATTTATTTTCCTTAGTTCTTGATGCTCAGAAGTTCTAGCTGACTCAGTTTCACATTAGAGAAGAGAAAGAGACAGCCAGGTCTCATGCATCTGTTCATGAATACCCCAAACCCCTGACTTACTCTAAACTACATACTTCCCATGGGCCATCATCTCCAAATAATATCTCACTGGGAATTAAGACTTTTGCAAATGGATTGAAAAGTCCCAACTCAACCAAAAGCGATTTGTTTGGGTTTTTTTTTTTTTGATGTTTTGTTTTTTGTTTTGGTAAGAAACATTTTTTTCTGAAGTTTAGGATTAAAGAGTGTCATGTTGTTAAACTTGAAAATGTAGGTTAAATTCTCTCTCTTATTGAGAGAAATTTAGGTTTTTTTTAAAAAAAAACAGCATGAATTACATATCATACATTCTTTATAAAGAGCATACTTTCTTAGAAACATTCAAAGCAAAAGTTTTTGGGGTATTTGTCTCGTGCTGTAAATGCTGAAGCTCATAAACTAGTTAAACACTGAAGTCTGAGACCCTAAGGTGGAGTCACTATTTCTTTCGAATTTATGAGTCCTTAGAAGTTCTATTCTGGAAGTTTATTCCAGGGGCATAGAAACTCCTGCATTTGGGAAATTTCTCCTTCTCAAGATAATTGAAGATAAGGGAATCTGGGATTATATAACTCCAATTAGGAGGGAGAGAAAGATATAGGAGAAGGGCCAGGGCACGCTCTTGGAGTCATCCCGAAGAATCTTGTGCAAGGCCAGAAACTGGATAGAGTGAAAGCAATTCCACAAGTTCAGAGCAAACCTGAGCGACAAGAAGCCCTTTCTGGCATGCGTATTGTATTAAAATTTCACAAATAAAATCAACACGGTAGGCACCGATTTTTCAAGTTTTGGGAGCCATCCCGACACAATGCCTCCATCACTATCACTGTTACTTACATTGTTGTTATTTGGCTATGATTGTGCTTTGTGCTTTGTTTGTTTGCTCTTTTTCTATAGAGAGGAGAAAAATATAGGAATGTGAAACTATATGGTCTATGAGTAGAAACTTAGGAAAGAGATAACTGTGTAAAGAGGGACCATAAATTACAACAGCATGCACTTTTCAGACTGGGAAAAAATTCTGGCCATATTACATAAAAAGCATCCCTAGAGATCTCTGCACATGACAGCAGCATTTGGTTTCTTTTCAAGAATAATATTTTGTCTGATTTTTTCTCCATTAAGACTCAAAGTAAATAGAATAGAATTTTTTCTTTGTTTTAGAATACCTTAAGATATCTGTAATCATTCTTAAATATATAAATATTTTTTCAAAGGCATTACTTTCTTGAAAATGTAACACTAAAAAATAAGTATGAATAGTTATGATTTGAATCCAACATTTCAGGATCCAATAGCCTGATCCTGAAAGCAACCATGTTCAAATGAGGGTCTTCGAACTGCTCTGATTTCAGAAGTAGATAAATAAGTGTTGAGCTCATGCATACTGTGTGTGGGGTGGAGTGGAGAAGGGATTTTGTTTAAACAGCCAGCTGGCTCTCTGCTTTCTGGTTGCCAGGAAATAAGGAGTTCTATCAAGACATTTAATGAAAAGAAGTAATTGGGTAATTTTTCCAATTAATCTGATAACAAAGTTACTGAATGGAAATATATGTTTAGTTATTCATTTTTCATTAACATAAATCTGATGGATGTTGCATTTTCAATATTTCTGAGAGGAGTCTGTGATCGAGAGTGAGATGACATATTTTAAATAAATTATTTATGGAGGCAAATGATGAGCATACTTCCAATCTGAATGATTTTGAGTGGGAATCATGAATACATTATATAATAACTGATTTTGTGTATTTTGTTATATTAATCTCATAATACCCAAACTACAATCAGTGAATTTATACTGAATTCTTTTTCAATAAATTATGAAACGCATGAACAAATGTTCTTCTATAGGACCCTGGATATACAGTTTATATTATATTTATAATTTGCTACCTACTCTTAGTACATTGTATTCAACATATCTAAGACTATAGCTGTAATAAAACTAGAATGCATTCAAATAATTCTAAGTAATTTTTAATGCATCAGGGAATACTTAAAGCTTAAAATACTTTAAAACATGGCCTTAAGGCTCGAAATTCTATACTTTTTTATTTTAATAATTTCTTGGAGAGGGTTTACCTCAGTTTTAAATTCATGGCAAACTAAACGCTATTTGACAATAACTATAATCACTTTATAAATCTTAAACAGCATCCATCAAATGAAAGAGTATAAATATTTGCAACTCAGTGTATTTGTTCTCAATATTTTACCTAAAATGAAAATAGAACATGAAAAATAACTGTGAAATGTTTAGTACCTAATTTCACTGTAAAATTGCTTCATAATGGGAGTTTTACAGAAATCTTATTGTAGAGTTAGTAAACTGGGACAGGAAACAGTAAATAGCAGCTGCAGGGCTATGGTCAGTTTCCAAACTCTTAGTAATTAATAGCTCCTAAAATTATTCATATTCTTATGTCACCACCAAATAGTATTTTAACATGATAATTTTAAAAATGTAATTTCTGCCGTTGAAAGGAAGGATCAACAATTCTTCTCAGAAGCAGAGGAGGAGTTAAGAGCACATATTGCTCTTTAGGAGAACCCCAGTTAAATTCCCAGAAGTCCATGTCCGGTAACTCAACAGCTGCCTGCACTCCAGCTGAAGACGATCTACTGCTTCTGACCTATGTGAGCATGTCACACTCTTGACAAGGTGAAGTAGTAAGATACTTGGTCATTATTTTTGTTTATTTAGTTGTGGCACCTAAATATGTCTTCATACCTTGTCTTGGTTACATATTAAATATCACCCCCAATTAAGAAACACCAACACCCAGCTCAGAGACTGCAAATAGCTGAGTTTTTGATGGTTGGGTTGGCCTAAGGACAAACTTGTTATATGACTTTGAATCATAATCCTTTTGAAATATTTTCTTATATGACTCATTCTAAATTTAGCCCAATATCAGTAACTTTGCATCGTTCCATTTACGTCTGTGAATTTGTTTTCAGTTTTTGATTATTTTGAGGCTTTACTCTTCACCGTGTAGGCTAGCCTCAACTTAACTATGTAGCTGGGCTAGCTTTGAGATCTTTCTGCTTTATCTCCCTGGTGTAAATTTTACAGGCAGACATAATATTACCATGTGTGGCTATAAGGTCGCATACTGTATTATCAAATTTTTATTTATTCATGCTGGTGCTGGAGTTTGAGCATAGAATTTTACACGTTAGGCAAGCGCTTCACCACAGATTTTACCACCATCCCTTATTCATTAATACTATAAACTTGGATGACACAGTGCTTTCGTGATCTTGCGCTACCTCTACGCTTCTAGAGATATACTTTTAAATCATTTAAGTGATTCTCTTTTAATTATTTTTTAAATTTTGCACATGAGCACTCCATCTGTATTTTTCCTTTCCTCCAACTTCTGCGTCTCTCCTCTTCCCATTGGCAAATTGTGTTAAAATACTTTGCGTCTCAATTTTATTTATATTACCCTATCAGAACTGAAACTGTAGTTTTGGCAGCATATCATTGTCTAAGTCGGAGTATGTTGAAAAACCAAAACAAATTATTTTGGACAATTACTTTTAAACTGCAGCATCTGTTAGTAATAAATAAGCGTGTGACCTTGACAATACTTAGTACTTTTCAAGAGCTAAAAAAAGGAAAAGTGGGGAAATAAGGGACTGTAGACCTTTCTCTTTCTAGACTACTTGAGAGCACATCTGCGTGTGTATTTGACGCATAGAAAATAATTTCATTTTCTCCGTTAACTGTAGCAATTAATCCGTCTTTTTATTGAACTTTTGGGCTGTATTTTAATAGACCTTAGATATAGTAAAAAAAAAAAAAAAAAAAATTAAAGGCTCTAATCTGAGAGTGTTTCCAGGACAGCAGAGGAAAACTGGCTTGCACACAAATGGCATCAATGAGTCTAACACGGAGCTTGTGTGAGAAGTGTCTTCCTAGATTCTCCATAAAGCACTGTGACCAGATACCTGACAAAAACATCCGACGGGAAGAAGAATTTATTCTGACTCATGATTTGAGGAAGTGTGTTCCACTGTGGCAGGGAAAGCATGGTGATAAGAATGCACTGGAGCAAAAAAAAAAAAAAAAAAAAAAAAAAAAAAAAAAAAAAAAAAAAAAAAAAAACGCCGGTCTGTCATCTCACGTCAGAAAGCAACGAGCCCCTGCTAGAACTGAGGCTGAGCACCAAATGGCATAATGTGCCCTGTCAGCGATCCACTTCTTCCACCTGGGCTCCTACTAATAAAGGGTCTGCAACTCACCAAAACAGCACCGACAGCTGGGGCCCCGATTTCCAAACGCATGAGTCCAAAAAGAACACTTGACATCCCATCATATCAGGCAGTCAGGGAGGAGTGAGGAATAGGAGACATTTGCAAATACATGAAAAGGAAAAGAGGGTGGACCCCAATCATTGGTTGCTTATCAGGGCTGTAGTTCAGATGGTGACGTTCTGTCCGAATAAACAAGTGTGAGGAGGTGTAAACCAAATAGATGCACTATGCAAGAAGGCTGGAAACCATCTGTCTCTGTCCCTGGCCTTTTTTTGGTTGGAAGACTTTTAATGATAGCTTCAATTTCCTTGGGTGTTATAGGTCTATTTAGGTTATTTACCTGCTCTTGATTTAACTTTGGTAAGGGGTACCTGTCTAGAAAGTTGTCTGTTTCTTTTAGGTTTCCCAACTTAGTGGAATATAGGTTTCCAAGTATGACTTAATGATGGTCTCGAATTCCTGTAGAATTGTCAGCCACTGCGGGAAAGAAAAAGAAGGAAAAAAAATATGTATGTATGCTAAGTAACCAATTACCTCAACCCAGATGTAATGGCGACACTTGGCCAGCAGGTGTCGTAGTCACATTCAATGTCTTGGTCTCAGGAGCACAGGCATCAGCAGGCAGCCAGGTTCCCTCAATATGGCCTCAATGTGGGGATAGGGAGCCCAGCGGGTGAATAGACCAAATAAGTTATACAAAAGGCAATTTCTCACAAAATCAGACTGGCATGATAGAATCAGCACTAAAAGGGCAGTTAAAATCTGCCAATTAACAATAGCCCCCTGTCCCAGGTGTGCATGGCTTCAGGCACACCTGGGTGATGAGGTGTGCAGCTGCAGCCCTGAGGTCCTGAATGGAAACTGCAAAACTGAAGATGGTGCTGGGGTGGCCTCGCTGCAGTCTGCCTAGCAATCCGCTTAAGGACTGAGAGCTGAGAGGGTGGAGAGATGCCTGGGGAAGCTGGAAAGACAGTGCCCTTTTAAATGGCCAGCTGCTTTTCAGCTGGAGCTGAAGGTACAGGCCTGCTGGCCCATGGCCTGTGGCCCAGCTTGCATGGACAATAAACCCACGTGGGTGCCTGCTATTGTAGAAATATTCACTTGCAATATGTCATATAAAGGATTAGTATTTATTGAGGGGTATATGAACACTCATGATACAAACTGATATTTAAGACAATTCTTGGAGATAGAACTGTCACACAGTAGGCCATCCACTCTCTGAGAACACAGGAACAAAACGGGGCTGAGTTCAGTGTCCTGGCAGCTTCTTAATGGGGTCAGGCCACGTCCTATTCAGGCTCCCGGAACTCCAGAGGCATGCCTCCAAGCCTTGTCAGCTAACACCTGAATCCCACTACACGTATATGATACCATGACTACATTGTGTATGTCATGACCAAAATGTAAGAGGGGGTAGTATACTGTAGCCTTTAAGGTTGAGCACTTAACTATCACTTTCTAATTTTCTCTTATTAATATCAGCTTTTAATATTTTTTCACAATTTTATGGGTGCGCGCGCGCACACACACACACACACACACACACACACACACACACACACACACACACACACACACTGGTCGTAGTTTCTCATATTATCTCCTGTTACTACCTTCTTCCACTCCCACTGAACTCAAAGCTCCCTTCCTATTGCCACATCTTATTTGTGTTCTACTATATGAGCGTGGTTGATAGGGCTATTCGTTTGATCAAGGGCAACATATCAGCGGCTACCACTGAGGAGTATGACTCCCCTCCCCCAGAAAACATTAACTATCTTTAGCTCTTCTGGGAGGGATGAGGTTTTATAAACTTCCCTCTATAATAGAATGTTAGTTTTCCAGTTGTATGCTGTCTTGTGTAGGTTAACACAGCTGCTTTGAGTTTCTGGATACAACCACCATACCATGTCCAGAATATAGCTTGTCATATCATTCCTTCCCATGCTTTAGTTCTTACTCTTTTCCGAGCACCTCTTCAGCGGCGTTTCCTAAGCCTTGAAGCGAGGATAATGTAAATATCTCATTTAGGATGAACACTCAACATGCACTTATTCTGAACTTTCACTAGTTAGCTTCTCTGCATTATCCACCACTCACTGCAAACAGAAGCTTCCCTGAGAACAGCGGTAGTCTGTGTTTATAACTATAAATACTTAGCAATTTGATATTCGCTGTTCCTAATTCAAATTATTGTTGCTACTTACTGTAATATGGGTTTCAGAGATTCCGAATATGTACCTGTTCTCAACTATTCATCTACCCTTTACTAAAAGGTACAAAAGGTCCCAAAACTGAGTCTCATTTAACTATAGTGAGTTAAACTAATTCCTTTCTTTAGAGGGTTGTCCCTTTGTCCAAGAGAGTCCACATGCCCATTTCTGGCCTTATGGGAGGAAGCATTTTCACTAACTGTATGAGAGTTAAGAAATTTTGAGAAATCAAAATTACAGGAGAGTCGGGGTACTGGCACCAGATAAAGTGAGAATGTTCTAACTACTAGTGACTATAGCTGTTTTCATCTACTTAGAAATTACTAAAGGATTTCTCTCTGAACTTTAAAATCATAATTTGCATCAGGTAAAAGGCTAAATTTTTTGTCAAGTAAAGAAACATTTGTTACTTTTATATATGATTTAATTTCAGGTTCATTTAAACAAATTGATAGTAAAATGTTTGTATCCTAGGTTATCACTGGTCAGTGAAGATACCAAAGCAATTTGTTGCCAAAAATATACCTAACTTGAGTGATCTTAATTTTAAAGAAAGTTATATTTATGTTTCTCTCATAAAACACTAACCTTTGAGATGAATAGGCAGAACTTTCAAGCAGCATAGATGGGAGTTGTTTTAGTAATTTCTCTTAAATAGTATGAGGTATATTAACTATAAATCTCAAGTCCATTTCATCCCAATAAACTGCTTCTATGTGTTTTTGGAACTGTAAAGATTTCAAAATTAAATCAAAGGTTGCTTGTTTTGGGCAAGATAAACTTCTAGGAGCTGTTTAGCATTTATTATCAACATCTCTAGGTTTTCATGCATAATTTTTGAAAATAAGCATAAATTTATGGATCTAAAGCCAAGCTGCCTGACTTAATAAAACCTGTCCATTTTCTTGGTTCACTTTGTTTTTGTCAGTGTGGAGAGATCTGTCTGGCAGAATCATCCACTTCTCCTACAGAGCTAGACAAAATACTCTTGGGTAAAGCTTTTGTTCAATTAAATTTTAAAAAAAGTCACTGATTAGCAAATGTACCAAAGACAATGGTACCACCACAACAGATGTGTGCTGGGTTTTTGGGGATGCAAGCATTCAGAATGTAATAGCTAGGTAAGCTAAAACACTACCGTGATCACAAAAAACACTGACTATTGTTAGAGCTACAAGGAAACTAAGTAGAGGGAATCTGTAGTCTTCCTTGCAAAATCTTAGGGCCCATTGTTAAATAAGATGGCTTTATTCTGCTCTGCCTTTTAAATCTCACCAAGTATTAAGATGATTTTATGTGAACAAAATTTTCAATGACTCCTTAGTGTAGTGGGATTCAGGCATTATTTAAGGAAACCTTAGTAGCTCCTGAGAATCAGGACCCCTATGAGGCATGGCCAGAATTGATTGCAACCCAGACACTGAGTTCCATCCCTGTTTTATTCCTGTGTTCTCAGAGAACAGGCCAACACCCCAGAGTGGGACAATTCCTCTCTCCAAGAATTGTCTTAAGGTTCAATTTGTATTGTGAGTGTTCATATACCCCTCAATAAATATTAATTCTTTATATGATATATTGCAGGTGAATATTTCTGTGATACCCTAAGCCAAATATGAATAAGTAAAACTTTCATGCTCTTTTTATAATGGCAGGTTAACAATGAAAGAGGATCTTTAGATAGTCCAAATCGACCATAGAATCATTGTACACACACACACACACACACACACACACACACACACACACACACACACACACGCACGCACGCACACTTTTAGATGATTCCTCATTATCTCAACCTAAATGGCTACAAAGCCTGGGAAATAGGAGAATATTTCCTCTTTGATGACAGAACCTATAGTTACATAATCTATATGCTTGACACACAGTCACACAAAGCCGACATGTTCTGTTCTGCAACTGGAAGCTGGGATATTAAAAATTTCTAAATACTGCTCTGTAGGTTATTATCAACTACTTATTCAAACAGAGGAAACCCAATATTATTATTGTTTTACATGAAGCCTCTTACTATTGAATTATTAAGACCAACAGTCTATTGGAACTTCAAAACAAAATGACTTTGTTCACAGGGAATTGAGTGATCCATTGTTTCTTGTAACTTCTCTAAGAACTCAGTCTTAGAAGCCCTGTTCTGGACTTACAACATTTCTCACTGTAAGTCAGTTTAATAAGGAGTGGCCAAACACACAGGAAAGAAAACATAGAAATGTGAAAACTCACCATTACAGTATTTATACATAATTTGGATTAATATTTTAAACAAGAACATTCTAAGAGTTTTATCAGATGGAATTTTTGCAGGGAAATTGGGTTGCTCTGTGTTTATCTTTCTAATAAACTTAACACAGAGGTGTGCTCTCTACTCCTCTGTCTTCCCTTCCTTCTCCTCCTCTTCCTTCATCTCCCTCTTCTTCTGTCATATATGTGTGAACACAAATTCACAGATGTAATTACATGTATAATTACATTATTTGTAACACATAATATACCTATGTATAGCTACAGATATATACAGTGTCTCTCTTAATTTATTCACGCACATTTATTATACCCACATAAACATAACCTCCAGAACTCTAGAGTAACCAGAGAATGCAATTTATAAAACACGTGCAGTGCAGAAATTTCTTTGTTTTACAGTTGCTGAGATTGGGAAGGGGAAAATAATTTTCCCAATTAGATATATGGGTACATCTTCCTTTCTTGGCTCTTCTACATCTCAGCCAAACTCCCTAGAGGCTCCAACTTGGCTGAGCCACTATAAAGTCAGCATTCCTAAACGTCTTTCTTCTAATGCATCTGAATGTTCCTATTCATCACCTACAGGCATTTTAAAGTCAGTTTCTCATCTATTTCCCGCATACATAGAAATCCAGGCTATTCGTATTTTGAATGATATTCACAACAAAGGTATTTTCTATAGTAAAATGGATGGCATTAATAAAGATAGCTAAGAAGCACCTGTACTCAGAAGACAAGTCTACTAAGTGGTATAAAACCAAAACCACAGTGTTGGGTTATACACTTATGTTAATGATACTTCTTCTACCGATCATGTCTCAGGCTGATGACCCTGGAGCTACAAGGGGTCTTGACAACTACTAATTAAAATATATTAAAATGGAGGAATTTTAAAGGAAATATGTAGAGCTGAGATGTGGGCAACACTATACGAAATGCAAGTAAAGTGTTTACCGAGCCTATTGTTTACATACACCCCTCCCACACACACACATATATTCTTAAGTAAGTTGTCAAAAACTTATAAATTAAATGCTTATATGGAATTCTGGAAGATGAAATGTTATTATTGGCTTAGTTTTAATTTAGTGTCATATCTCCATATTTATTCTATCAATTAAGACATATAAGAGAGAAAGTTTGTCCAGGGAACAGAAGGTAGGGAATATAGCCAAGAAGTATTAACCTACATCTTAAAAAATATATAAAACAGCAACTGGGAGTTTTTGTCTTTGTCAAATTTAACAACTAAATAAAAAAATGAATTGCAAGTCATAATATGAAAGTTTGAGGGCTCAGGCATCCCACAAGGTGTGATATTACCAGGGCCTCCTACAGGTGATGTCCTAGGAAATTCGCTGGTACCAAGCAAGTAAAAGAGCCTTAGATCTGCTTTTGCTTCTACATTTCTCTATGGATGTACCATTTTTAAAAGATTAAATTGAGTCTCTTCTATACATTTATAATATCTGTTCCACTGGAATTCTCTTTTACTCCGTTTTCCTGTGCCACACTGAATCTCATTTAATGCAATAATTTTGTTTTTTATTTTCTCTATGAATAAGTATTTATAGATGAATAAGACCATTAGAGTCACATTCTCCAGGTTTCCAGTTTTTTCCTTGCTAACTAAATTAGCCTGTACAGTGTTTTTACATTCAGATGGTTACTGTATGCAGGTACCATGATAAACACTAGGAGATGAAAAAAAAAGTTTGAAATAAGGGAACATGCAAATTTTCAAAAGTATCAAAGTATCATTCTAAGAGAAGTGATATTACAGATCAGATAATATACTGTCAAGACTGACAGTGGGCCACATGAGCACTCCTGGTCTAATTGTTTGGGACTTCCCCTTATGAATTCAAGAGAAGGAGAAATTTGGTTACCCCGAGGTATTCCATGGAAGTTTTTTATTTTTATTGATATTATATCATATGATCATTTTTTTCTTTTGCACATATACCTTCCCACAATGCATCTGATTATCACAGCGTGAATGCCCAATTGCCATTGGCATAAGATTGTAAATAAAGATTTTTTAAAAGTTCACTTTAAGACAAAATTGTATTATTGTATTTCTTTAGCAGAATAATAGAACTAGATTCTTTTCCCCTAAGGATATGGCTTAGCTAGTTTCAGATGCCTGGCCACATTAACAGTGCCCAGCAATGAATTCTATCTTATTACATCCCTCCCCTAAAGTGACAGGTAACTCTCATGGTATTTTTGCCACTATTCCATCAATAAATCTTGAGATAGGTCACTTTCGTAGGTTTTAGGGTTTATAGTCAGTTATATATATATTATTTGCCTCTGGTATCAAGCAAAGCACCTCCCAGCACCTTGTGTACTACTCAATAGAAATGAAGCTTCTATTTGGGCACCAGGTTGACTTCCCCATGTTTGATGATCTGTGTTGTCTTCAGCAATAGGGTCTTATCATCAGATTGTGGAGAATAACCAATACCATTGGCAAAAGTCTGTGGTGTGTTTGTTGTAGGGGTAGTCCCATAGGACACCTTTGGCCAACTACTCACCAAGATGTAACCAATTCTTGACACTAAAGGTTTTACTTGGTGGCATAAGATACGTAGCTGAGGAACTGTCTCCCCTTTTACTTGGTGACTCTTTCATATGTATGTGTGTCTTTTAGGAAGCTTCTACAGCCATACGTTTCTACATGATTTTTCAAATGGCCTTTAGTGTTTAACTGTTCCCCTACACATTCCCTCCCTTAACCTTCTCTCACACGGCCTTCCATATTTAATCTTCCTATTCAAACTTACCCTTTATCTCTCCATTAACCCAATGTTCTATTTCTCATACCCATAAAAAGTCATATAACACAAAAAATGTTTTACTTATATTTTATAAACTTTTGTTTTGTTTGGACATATTTATCATATTGGTCTTTTGCTTGTTTGTTTAGTTTTCATCTTTCTGTTTTTGTGGAGTTTTTTGTATGTTTGGTTGTTCTTGTTTTGAGTAAGAACATAAAGTTAGATGGTTAATGAGATGGAGGAGTATCATTGAAGACTTGGAGGAAAGGAAACATTATTAAAATATATTATGTGAAAAATTTAAAATGAAATAATAATAATACACAATTTTTCTTATTGCACATGCACCAAAGATCATCTTTTCCATTCTTTTTACCTTTATACAGTGAGAATATATTAGAATAGAAACTGTCAAAACTGATTATGATTAAGGGCAGAGAAACTTATACATTTCTCAGAAAAAGGTATATATGTAACCAGGTGTAGGTATGGATTTAAGATTATCATGTACATTGTTTGGTGAGGAATGTTAGTGGCAAGTTCAAGAAGGTAATGGAGTTAGACTGACAATTGCATTATTAGAATAATGGGCTATGAAAACCCCAAGCCAAATGCAGGTCTGATTGATGTGGGATGTCTTTCTGTATTCTGTGAATATCATTGGTTAATAAAGGGATTGTTTTGGTCTGTGGCAAGGCATCTTAGAAGCAGGTAGGAAATCTGAGCATAAATAAAGGGGAAAGAGGGCAGAGTCAAGTGAGACTTGATTGAGCTGCCAAAGGAGTAACATGTAAAGAAATTCAGGTAAGCAAGACAGATTAAGAAATAGGTTGAGTTAAAATGAGGGAGCTGGCTAGCAATATGCCTGAGCCATAGGTCTACAGCATGTAATTAATATAAGCCTCTGAGTGTTTCTCTGGGACTGCAGGCCTGAACCACAGGCTGAATAGGCCAGAAACCTCCTACTACACAGGTCACTCAACTCTTTCTTACATTTTGCTACCTCATAGTGGGTCATGTTATAAAAAATCTGCTGGTTTGGGAGAATGGGAAACAGATAGACTTTTGGGTAACTTTTCAAATTTAGGAAGGGATTATAAAGAAGCAAGGGCCTCATGTTTGACTCAGGGCCTGTAGGTCACACTATTGGAATACAGAAAAGGTAAGGTTCCATTAAAAAAAAAAAAAGAAAAAAAACCACTTCCTCTGATGAACCAACTACAATAGTGGTCTTTGACCTCTGATCCTGACAAGAAACAATCTGAACTGAGGATTATGTAGGAGCTTGTGGAGAGATGTCAACCGACAGAATACTAAGAATCCTAAGGGATTTTAAAAAGTCACAGATGCTGTACTGAAGAAAGCAAGGCTTATATGCTTATAGATCTAGTATTCTTTGGGTAATTAGTAGAAGACAGCCCTCCTTCCAACTCTATAATAAATGTTCTTATGTTGTGTGTCAAGTCACCTAGATACTCTCATCAACAGTTGGGGTTTCTGGTCAAGGCTACAGTAAAAACACATAATGAAAGTATAAAGGACAGGAGGAGGATATTTACAAATAATTTTTAATAATTTACCAATATTTACCAATAACCCACCTGGTTGGTGATGTTTTATCCATTAGACTCCATAGAAAACTGTCTCGGACTACCACTAAAAATTGTAATCTCATATTGTTCATACTGTAAGACTTAGAATGTCTTAAAATAAAGACTGTGAAATAAAAAGATTGAAAATCATCGTTGTATAATTTCAGAAGAGAGGGCATGTAGACAAACTTAGAGGGTTCCCCCCAAAACTCAAATACCTGATGCCAAGTCCACATTTTGTCTGTTCTCTAGTCAATGCTTGATACAGTACCAAAAGTCAAGAGCATATCATGGGCATTGGATGTTTTCTAGGTTTGTCTTTTGTCTTATCTTGCTCTTTTTATTCAAAGATTTACAGCAATGATGGGGACTAAATAGGAGAGATGAAATCTAATTTCAGTGGTACAATTCCAATAGTTGTTAATAAAAGTTTTTGCTTAAAATGATTTTGGATATATGAAATTATTTATAACTTGTTGGAAGAACTGATAGAGTAGTACAGGCTTCACATACACAATCAAAGTAGAAAGTAATTAATAAGGGGGAAAATGGGAGAAGCCATGGGTCTATAGTTCAACTCAGGTTTCTTTAGTGACACATTATAAAACATCTGAAATGTTTTTAGCTTCTTATAATGTGAAAATAAAATACGCACACCTATCACAATGCCTGTGTTCTGTACTAAAGTGTTTTCCACATTAGTGATGGAAACTCATTTTGAGAGGGACAATTAATACCTCTAAAGAGATACATGAGTTTTCCTTCTCCATGTGCATACACAATAGACATATGGAGCAACAGAAGTTTGAAAGTATATGATACTCCTCATCTTTAAAGGGCTTACTCAAATTAGAGCCAAGACAAAAAGAAGTTGTTGTAACTCCAGAAGAAGAGAATTAAAGAACACAGACCATTACTTGAATTCTGCTTTAGGTGCCAGGAATGTCTTATAACATACCTGTTTTAAAAAATGGTATTTATAAGCTCATTTTTCCATTATCCATTTTAAAGGATGATATGAGCAACGTTACTATGATCAAACTTGGAATATGTGGGTGAATTAGCATAATCAGAATCCTATCATGCATTTAAAATGAGTTTCATAGTCTATGAAGGGAAGTATTCAGCTGGGTATTTTATAGCATATTTGAATAGAGAATATATTCTCTGTTTTTCTTCATGTTCATCTCATATGATTTATCTTCTTTGGAAAGCACAATATCCTGTGTTTGCAGACAGAATGGAAATGTCTTTTGTTCATTTGGGAGTCAAGGACTTGGAGACATACCCAGGCAGATTCAGAGAATTTCTGAGCTTTAGGCGAACACTACAGTTGAAGTGCAAAACTCATGCTTAGCAGCTTTCATCCTGCAGAGTTATTAAATTTTGCAACACAAGTTTACCCAAGACACAGATTAATTCCCAGGCATCACATGTTGCTCTTGTTCATTCACATTGTGTCACCTCATCTATGAGAGTCACTCCACCACCTTTGAAATAGTAAAATCTGCCTTGAATAAGTGCTTAACAAAGAATTTCTGAGGAGCAGAAAAAATACTATATACAATTTGTAGTATCTCTATTATACATATCAGCTAAAAAATTACTATAAAACCAATAATATATTATTATGATAGCTTTATCATCTGCAATAATTATTTCCCTGGGTCAGTACAGTTTTCTCCAAGCTACATTCATTTTGCATTGCTTAGAAGTTATGAGATGAATAGTCCATTTCTATATGATAATGAGCCAAAAACTATGGTAATTTTACATAATTATTCTTAATTGTTTAAATGAACCAAAAACAAACCTACTTATATTTTGTACTGCTATGTAACCATGTGGTTGCTTTACTTGTGACCCATGACTGAGAATTAGTATATGAGATCAAATACTTGTAGCTTAAGCACTTACTTTTAGTCTTACAAATCAGGTCTGATAACAACAAATTGTCTCACTTATTTTTCTGATAATTTCTTTTTAATCTCAGCTTCAGTTTTAAAAAATGTAGCTTTTCTAAATGTACAGCTCTTGGTTGTCAGCTTGCTTTTATTTTAGTCCGTTGACTTATGATGCTTACCTCATTTATTTCCAATGAGAGGCCAGCATAGGATCCTGCTTGTGTTCTTTCCTAGAAGAAATGGGGTTATTTTGTTGTTGTTGGTGGTGGTGGTAATTTCAAATTTTTATCCTTATATTTGCTTTTAATATCTCCACTCTGATGTGTCTGTGGATTCCTTTGTGTATATTTTTCCTAGGGTTTGTTGAGCCTCCTTGATATATAGGTTATTATTTTTCAGAAGCCGGGAACTTTACACGACTCATTTTTTGACTAGGCTTTTTCTCTGTCTCTTTCCTCTTCTGGTACCATGTTTACACCTAAGCCCCAATCGTGAATCCTAATTGTTTAATTAAGTATTAAGCCTTGGGTGCTACTCCGTAAGGAGTAGATATGCTAAATTCAGTCTATGATAACAGTGCTTTTAATGGAGTTATGTTTTTCTCTTCCTCTGGTAGTTTCTTTGTTAAACTCCATTACTTTCCTGGTGATTGCAACATCCCACATAATGCTCTTGAATATAAATTGCCCTATAAAAATAATCTTGTCAAATTTTGTCTATGTTGCAGAGACTATTGGAAGTAAGACTTTGACTCATTATTATTTTGTTTGTTGTTATTTGACCCAAAATTACAGGTACCAATTATTTCATCCTGTGGTTCTTCCCTGCAAACTCACGGGCCTGCGGGGCCAATGTGTCTTCAGTGTCCTTTCAATTACTCTTTCTTCTCCATAGTCTCTATGGTTCTCAAGAGTACTCCTGAATTTGCCCTTCTCTACACTAGACTGAAAGTGAAATCGGGTCCTTCCTTATAAGATCAGGTTCTACTCTTAACTTATTTCTCCACTCACCCTACTTCTAGCAATACCTCAGGGTTAACAGGCTTATCAAAATGTCAGGGTTGTGGATCTGTGAACAGGAACAATAGCAAACATCTCAAGTGGCTGAGGTCTTGATAGAGAAAGGGTAAGGCTTCTTATCTGGTCTTTATGCACTGAACCACAAAGGTAAAGGTGATAGGCCTCCATTGTATGAACCTCCCTTACTCTAGGAAGGCTGTCTACTCCCTGACTGGGAACAGGGCAACTGAAAGCATCCACCACTTCTTGCATCCCTTCACCCAGGACATGATCCGAATAGAAAGCAGAGAGATCTCAGACTCAGATCAAGGAAACAATTGCCTTTTGCATAAATGGAAACTATACACTTTGCTGATCTCAGAGGTGAAAGCATAGTTGGTTCATTTGTATGTATTTTTTAATGCAATTCTCCATTTGCTGTTGTTCTTTAGAACAATTTACTGAGGTTTTAAATTGAGATTTTTGTTTTGTTTTACATCCCCACAAACTGTTATCCCATAAGTCAACTTCTGGTACCCTAAAGATGATGCCATTCGTTTATTAATTGTTGTTTCTAAACTATTTATAGGTCTGTATCTTAATCTACTTACATATTGCAAGCAACTTTTGTATATGTCAAATACAACAGTGAATATTGCACATATATATATATATAATAATTTATATATAGTAAGTTTCACCAAAGTGTTCAATGTACACTGTTGTTTTTGATAATTTCACACACCAATATAATTATTGACCTAATATAAATTAGGTTACATGCAAAAGGATACTTATGCCTTTGGCAAACACATACAACCCAACCTTCAAGCCTTTGGCAAACACATACAACCCAACCTTCAAGCCTTTCAGCCACTGATATGCTTTCTTACTCTATAGTTTGTGTGATATATATATATATATGTATATATATATATATATATATATATATATATATATATATATATATATATATGAGGATTTTATTTTGGCAATAGTGGTTAAGTTTTTGACCTTGCTCATGCTACAAAAATACTTTATACCTGGGCTACAGCCTCAGCTTTTTGTGTACACATACACATAGATGAAGACATATGTACCCATGGTGAGGAGGGGGCTTTCTATGTAGTCTTGACTCTGTTACCTTACTGCTTCTACTTTCAGAGCATGTAGGCTTCATGGTGGACACGGAGGTACGGTACCAGGAAAAGTTCATTAAGGTATGAAGTCTATAAGATAGACTCACAACAGAGAACAAATCTGAGAAGCTGCAGGATGATTCAGCCACTAATGTGCTACTGCTCTGCCCAAGAGTGATGGAACTGAAAGCCAAGCCTCTCAGTCACTTGCTACTACTCCAACCAACCCAAGAGAAAGACCTTGCAGCCCTGTTCCCCAGTGTTTTTAAGGAGTCACATGTGTTCGGGGAAGGCCATGCCCACACTGCAAAATAAATAAAAAATCACTCCAATGACTGGATGGTGGAATTCTCACAGCATAGGCTTTTAGCTTGCAGGAGTTTGTCACTACATCTGGCAACCTTGCTCTTTCATTTCATCTTTCAGAGTGGCACATAACCTGTTGACAGTTAATCAGACTTACTGCCTGCATATCGATCTTTTAGTGAACTGTTACTGGACTTTGACAAGGCTTTAGAGCTATTGAGGTGACCCAGGACTTTTTAGAGTTTTCTGTTTGTTTTCAATTTAATTATTTGGTCTCTCTTCTCTAGCAGGACCTCTTGTATCCTGGCATTTTTCTAATGTTATTTTAACATGAGATCGCTAGTGTAAATTGGTGTCTATTGATCTCAGTGAAAGAAACAAATCTCATAAACATTTAAAATGTTGTGTACAGAAAACTCTATTAACAAGTGGATTTTATAGTTATAATAAGTTATTAACTTTCCTGAGGTAAGTTGTCATAGAAACAAGATCTAGTTGACTTGAATAATAATTACATTACTGTCAGATAAAATGGAAAAAATAAGTTTATTAAGTTGATGTGCCTAGTGCTCAACTCATGTAACGTTATGAACAAGCAAAACTTTGCCTGCTACAGTAACTACCAAAGATCAAATAGCAAAAGGATGTTTAACACAGATGGATAACTTCTATGACTGTCTTTTAAGCAGATAATTATCCAACAACGTTAATCATTTGGACATCTTGTCTTTAGTTTGCTTTCCTACTTGTGGAACACGGTGGCAGCTGTCATTTAAAGCTTTTCATTAATCTAGTTTCTGCGCTGAATTGAAGAGGTAGTTCAGAATCATCAATCCATTGCTACTGTCTTTTGTAACTCATGGGTGCAAGCAAAGCTAATTTTAGAAGAAAATCGCCATTATCTGAGCGCTTGGTTTTAACATAAGTATGAACGCATCTCTTAATCACTGATCATCCAGGATTCAAGTCTGTGTATTCATTATCCTTCACTTCCCTTGTGGTATTCCTGAGTCTGTGTTAGTCTCTGCTGAGAAGTAAACAGATTTTAATTCAGTAACCAAGGCTTCTTTTCTTCTTGAAAGTTTAGGTGTCAGCTACTTGAGGTTTTGTCTACATATGTGGTTTTAAAACAGATGGTGAAAAGCACTCTGATGGTTTAAAAAAGCTCTCAAGTCATTTAGCGTCATTTGCCAGTGCATTTGTAAACACTCATGCTCTGGAGCCTTTGGGAAGGTGATTTATATCTACAGATGCGTAAATCTAAATAATAAGAGATATAAAATTCAAACGGAAGGCAAACCAAGAACTCATGATTTTATACCTTTCATAAATCAAAGTCAGGTCATCTGTCACAAATGACATAAGAGAAGCTTATTGAATTGATATTTTGAACAATAAGAAGAGCCCCCAGGAATCTCTTTCCCCACAAGTGGTTTACTTCTGGTAGGTTTGCAAGCAATAGTGTATTGTAGGAATTATTCACTGGCAATTAATCATATAAAAGGAAAAATATGTATTTAAAAGTCTGTATGAAATACTCACTGATACAAGATTGAACTTTAAGGCAATTACTAGAGTACTGAAATGTCCCACAGTGGTTATAGCAATCCTCTTTGAGAACTCGGAGAACAAACAGGAAGGGTAGGCAGCATGTAACCAGTCTTCAAAGGGGGCTGACCACACTCTACTCGGGTCTGCAAGACCTCAAAGCCATTCCTTTAGGTCTTGCTCAATAGTGCCTGAACCCACTACAATTGTGCTAAGACTTCACTCCAGTTGTGTTCTCAAAGCTTATCTGGCTTTTGGCTTTTTCAATGCCTGTATTCTATTAGAAATTAGAAATAGTTTAGTGAATCAGTGATAGATACTACAAATTTCAGTTACAACATCTATTTTTTTCATCCATGTCCTGGCTATGTGGCTTCATAATCCCAGGAGACAGAAGAAATATTCTCTCTCTCTCTCTCTCTCTCTCTCTCTCTCTCTCTCTCTCTCTCTCTCTCTCTCTCTCTCTCTCTCTCGTGCTTGTGTGTGCTGTAACGTAATTGAAGGGGTGTGACTCTTTCTGTAATAACTGGATACCTGACCACCATCAGTATTTTTTTAATTACCATGTAATGGAGTAAAATGAAAACCCATGTATCTCTCTTCCCTCAGTGCTAAGTAGATGAGGTTTCTAGTCAATCAAAAAGTCATTTGTGATAGTTCTACTGCTTGCTCAATAGAAAAAAAAAATTTTTTAAAAAACCCTCGATGTTCAAATGTGAGGAATGGAATTAATATCCTCAGCACTCAAGTTAATGCCTAGGAAGTGTTGTGGCTGCCTGTATTCACTGTCCCCAGGAGTCAGGGACACAGGGTCCCTGAAACAAGAAATTCATTTGGTATGTAAATGTGTTAGATACATCTTAAATTTAAAAATTGTGATCATAACTAATTCAGACAGGAATAGACTCTCAGTATTAAATTAAGTATTCATTATAAGAAAGACCAATCACAAACAAGACTTCAACAAATGTGGGCACCACATCCTCTTGGCTTGGCTCAGATACAGCGTTACTTCTAGGCAATTGGGGCATCCACTTGATTAGGTAATTGTCATGTTTGTTTCAGAATACACAGAAGCAGAAATTGGGCTGCTAGGATGACTCAGTATGAAAAAAAAAAAAACAATGAAAAGTTAATAACCAAGTGTGAGGAACTGAATTCATATCTTCAGCACCCAAGTAAATGTCTAAGAGGTATTGTTGCAGATACTTCAAGGCCTCCCCTAAGGAGGCTTGGAATGGAGATTTGTAGGGGGATTATGTTGTTCCATTGTAAATAATTGTCCCACCCACTGGTTTAATAAAAAGTGCTGATTGGCCAAAGGCAGACAGGAAATGTGGGCGGGGCTACCAAACTAAGAAGACTCTAGGAACAGGCAGAATGCAGCAAAATGCCAGAGAGAAGCCAGAAGAAGCAGAGGACAACTATGCTGCTCTGAGAAAAGGTACCAAGCTACATGGCTGAACAAGATAAGAGTCATGGGTTACTTTAAGGGTAAAGAGTTAGCAAGTTATATGCCTGGGCCTTAGGCTGATCAGCCTAAAACTATTGTAAGCATGTGTGTGTCTCTGCGGGTCTGTGGGTCTGCGGGCCTAAACCTTGAGGCTAGGCCCGAAAGTCCAGGCCAGAAACCTCTTACTACAGAGATTCCTGGAACAAGCTTGTGAATTAGAATAGCTGAAACAGTGAGCCCTGGATTTGAATGATAAATACTGGTTCAATATAAAATGAGATATAATAAAGTAAATGTAAGTGTTAGAGCAGCTCAGATGGAAAGAGAGTCTGGCAGTTGAGAGACCAGGAATACTGCACATTACAGCTCTGATGAAAAACTATTTAGGCAGTCGAGGGAGCCAATGAATACAATGGGTCGTAGTAAGCATATGTAGAAGTTTACAGTCCTGTTTCTGGGAAAGGCTTCCCCAATCTACCAACTCTTTGGCGGGGAGGGAGGGCTTCCCAGTGAAGTTACAGTCATGTTCGCCACTCCCTGACTAACAGCTCTACTCTCTAGAGGGAGGCTCCCCCATCAAGGAAAGTTGTTACAGCTTTGCTCCACTAGGCTCAGTTCTTTCCAGGCTTATTTATGGCTTTGGAGACAGAAGAAGGTCATCACTCAAACCTCATCCAAGAGACGTATTATAAAGGAAGAATTAAGAAGAGCGGTTGCCTCAGCTCAGGTAAGAGGGGGCAGCAGGGAAAAGTTCAGCAGCAAATGGAACAGGTTCAGGGCTTATATACGGCTTCTTAGGAGAAGAATTTTTCCAAGGAGATTTTCAGGGTAGGAATTGATCCGATTTCAGTCCTTGAGTTTGGATTAGCTCAATCTCATGCTCAGGAACTGGTTGGTTTTCTTCTCAGGGATTGGTTCTTCTTCCCTGCCCAGGATTTGACTCAGGTTTCAGGGCCAAAGTGTGTATCTTTCACTGGCTTGTTTTGGCTTTTAGGCTTTAATTTCAGGGTCAGAACATGTTTCTTTTGCTGAGTCTGACTATAGAGTCAAAGTATGTTTCTTTGGAATTGGTTTCAGAGTATATTTCTTTGGTTCTGGGTTCAGGAATAAAGTGTTTCTTTCACTGGCTCAGATCTCAGATCCAGGGTATGTTTCTTTCATGAGCTCTGCTTTCTGGGCTAGGGTGGGTTTCTTTCACTGGCTCTGGTTTCAGAGTCAGGGTGGGTTTCTTTAGCTAGCCCTTTTACCCTGAAGGAAAACTTCTGGTATCAACCTCTGGCCTCCATGCACACCACACACAAAAACACACATATACACGTGTATGCATATAATATGCACACACTCTGATGTGACACCTCACTACATACACATACATCTAAAAAATTGAAACTATCACAGATACTGCAAGCCACTTTAGCCATACAAGTGGTGAGGCCCCTCTCCCAAGAACTTCTAACTGCCAGGATCCACCCACAGAATGCTCTAACTCCCCTGACTGTTGGACCATGCCTCCACCCTGTAGAGCAAAAAGCCCAATCTCTGGACATAGAGTCGCACCAATCTCTACTGTGAAAAATTCTACCCCTTTCCCAAGAAGCTCTATATAAACCCTGTATCTTGTTCAAGTTACCTCAGCAGAGGCAGCCACCCTCCTGGTTTTTCCTTCCCAGTAGATCTTTTGTGTGAGGCTTGTTGAGTGTTGAGACTTTGGGATATTCCTTGGCTTCCAGCTGTCAAGATACCTTTCCATCCAAGCTGCAATCTCATACAGATTCTGCTAACATTCGTAGACTGAATCCAAGTTTTAATTCTTCTTGTAGGTGCAATTGTTGCTGTAAAATTATGCTGATGTTTTGTCCTTATTTAAAAGCAATACTTAACACAGGAACAAAGGTCTGAATCAGCAAACTAAAAGGAAGACTAAGAAGAGGGAAGGAATGGGAAAGGAGGGAATGGAAAATTAAAGAAGGAAGCAAAAACCACAGTGTATTTGTAAGATAACCCCTAAGAATGAGTACGTTTTCAAAGGTCCATGCTGAATAAAATGATCAAAGTCATCATAAGAAATCACAATAAAAAATATTTTTGAAAAACTAAAAATAGCCACAATGAAATTTTTAAAAATTTTCTGTAACATCAGAACGCCTCCCTGCTTAGTTATTGAATATTCAAAACCAAACTGAGCTAACCAGTAAAGCATCCCATTCTTATAGGAGATTTCTAGATTTAACCTCAACAACAGAAGCATTATTTAAAAAAAAAAACACTATGAATAACTTTCATATTTAAAGCTTAGATATGTTCAAATAAATTATATTGTTAACTCATTTCAATAAACCTAGCATGAATCAAATACTCTGCTGGTGCTATATTTAGAAAATTGCATATGTACATATATGTATATATACATTTACGTGTGTGTGTCTATTATAAATTATCTTTGTGGAGTTAACAGTCTTGTTTGTAACTTCTAAGTGACAATAGTACCTTTCTCAGCCTACATAGTCCTGCTCCCCAGAGACATAGAACACACTGTAAATATGAATAGAAAGTGTGCAATAGCCATGTATCTAGGGAATTAGAGAGGCATTCTAATTTGTAGACTTTTCTAATTTCTTAGTATAAATATTTGTCAAAAATATTTTACTTTATATAATATGTAGTATAAACACTCTATCATGACTTTCAAAACTAATGGTATTGTGTCATTAAATGTGATGATAACATAGAATACACACTAGACCAACAGCTGCATCAGTGGCAGGTAGCTCTAGCATTAAACAAATATTTGTTTTGTGAATGCAAATGCTATAACGTTTACTATAAGGGAGACTGGCTAAGTACAAAATAAGGCTCAGGTCTGTCAAGAAAGACTTTAAGTATAGCAGAAGTATTTTCTAAGGGTGTGGCCCTTCACATCTCTTCTGGAGCTTAGTTCAGTGATATTATTTGAAATAGAGGGATCATCAGGTATAGAGGCAATGTGATCTGAAGTGAAAAGTTTTCCAGGAGTGCAAGGAGTTTAAAAATCATAATAGTAGTGTACAGTGGATAAAGATAATGTGTTAAAATAAATAAGCTGGGTAAGACTAAAAAATTGTGGGCATTCTAAATTCTAATGTTTTGGAGGGTGTGAAGATAATTTGTAAAATTTTTGGTCTCCTATTCATCTCCTGGTCCAGAAATATGGTCGATGTTAAAAAGTGACGTCAGAGGAAAGACACACATTTGAAGGCAGTTTCAAGAATGTGGTCTAGAATTGCATTCACTGTGATGAAAAATGTATGATATACCTTAGGTCTTAGCAATCTCTGGGAATTGTATCTAAAGGACTGAGAGTATGAAATGAATGTTCTGATTATTTTGAAGGGAGTATTCAGCCTCCTGTTATCTGTAATATAAGAATAGGGACTCAACATGAGCACATTTGCTTTTTAAACTTATTACTTCAAGAATTATATCTTCTTTTTGATACTCCATGTTTACCAGCCATCATATTTTATCCATACTTTTCGTAAATATTGTATACTGCTTAGCATACTATTTCTTCACTATTTAAGTAGAACACGTTTTCAAGTTCTTAATTCCAATGAAAAACAACATAACAGGTAAAATATATGTTACAAAAGTGGGTTAGACTTATTTAACCACTTTTTCATCTGTAGAGTCATGGTAACACTCAGTTCAGATCAATGCAGAAGTAATGGACTCAACACTCTATTCAAGAGTCACAGAAATGTGGAATAGCTTATAGATGGAGGGGACTTGACTTTAATGTACAAATTAGCAGCTCTCCTTAGAAGCAAATAATAGTTTAAGTAATAACTCAAAAAACTAAGGTTAATAATGAACATATGTGATTCCAATATTTTAATACGTTGAAAGATACTCTGTGACAGTAATTTATTTAAAAAGTCTTTGATAAAGAAGCTATTTGTTAAGATATTTTCTTTAAAGGTTGAACTTAATAGGACAATAGTTTTAGTTTTACATGTGAGTCTATCTAAAAAAAACCTTCAAAGGCATAAAGTTGTACGCTAATCTCTTTTGAGAAGTTTTTCCCCTCTTTTGAAAGCCTGTTGGCTTCTGTCCAAGCAGCATAACTGTAGGGCTTTAAGGGTGATATTTGATTCAACATGTCCGACCTTAGCAGAAGCTGAACACCAAGACAAATACTGAATGTAGTAGTAATCAATATTTTTAGGTTTTTTAATTTCTGAAATGATCACATAACAAATTAGTATTTCTGAGTCTTTGGCCATTGTTGGACCACCAGTACTGCTATTTTATCACAGATTCTAAAGCATAAAAACTCAAGGTGTGAAGCTGCTGGATTCCCCAGGGCATTTATTCTGCCAGCTCTTTGAAATACCAGGAACTAGTTGAGTCTTGCTGAGTCCTGCCATGACAAAAAGCAAACGCACTGCCAGTCCAGTCAGTAGCTCACAAGCTCAGCCCACTGAGCTGGCAACCAAATTTTGCACATACCCATCTCCTTCTAGTAGTCTGCTGAGGTTAGCTATTTCTGTAAAAAAGACTTCCAAAGTAGGGATTGCAAGAAACTGCACACAGAAGAGACAGTATTATTTCCTCTCTTAGAGATGTCTGTCTCTAAGTTATAAGAACAGACCTGGTCATTCTCTTAAGATCCCTTAGTATGTTTTGAAATATGATTCTTCTTCTCATGTATTTTAAATGGTTTTCAGCCCAAGGCTTTCTGGTTGTTGGAAGCCTCTAAGAATTCTACTGGTCTTCCCCATATTTGCTGTTGACATAGTGTTGTATCTTTCCTGTATTACATTTTTCTCTTTCTTCTTTGTGGCCCACTCAGTATACAGACAGATATTAATTCTTTGTTTATAAAACAAAAACAGAAAATTCTCCTAACTTTTCAACTATTATTAAATTTTTCCTTTATATTGGAAATGGAAATAATGGGAAAGGTTGTTTAGCTAGGAAAAGAGATGGGAGAGTAGGAGAGAGAAGGTGGATTTGGATAATTCAAACTAAGGATATTAAAAAAAACACATAGAAACTCAATATTCCATGAGCTTCATATATTTATCTATTTACATAAAGAATATTAACTAGCATTATTCATAGGTTGCCTAATAAATAGTTCCATGCCAGATGTGTTACATCATGCTCTCAAGTTGTTGGCCAAAGGATTCCCAGAGACACCCAAAATAACACAAAAGCCCATTTTAATTGCTCTTAGTTGCCCACCAGAACTTGACAAGTACTGATTGCTGAAGGTACCACCTCCTTTGCCAACATGCAGAAATCAAGTTGACACTGAAATCAATTTGGTACTGACCAGAAAACTTTCTCCCTGATTCTCCCTGTTGTCTAACATTCGCAGTACGGGAAGGTGCCATGTAGAATGTTGTGGGAAGTATAGCTTCCTAAACGATTTTACCTAGCTGTTAGCACTGTGAACTACAAAAATGATCATATGGGAAGATAAAGGCAACTGTTTTCTGATTGGGTCTAAGGACCACTCCACAAGGAGAAACTGGTACTGTAAGTCTGGCTCAGAACCATGGTTGGGGGTATTACAGGCCTCAGAGTTGATTCTAGTGCTCTAGTTCTGCTAAGTGCATGTAGTATGAAACTACCTTATAAGCCTATTTTTAGATTAGTGCAGATTTTGAACTAATCAGGGAAGATTCTTTGAGTGGTGAACAGAACACAGAAACTTGCAACTGATGGAAGTGTAGAGAGCAGCTATCAGTGGAGTGGTCAGCCACAATTAGAATATCTACTCTCTCAAAGTAGAGAAATTTGGTCTTTTTTAACTTCTTTTGAATTTATTCTTTGTGTCTTTTACATCATGCATCTTGATCCCATTCTTTTCCTTGCACATTCACATCTGCCCTTTGCCCTTGCAACATCCTACCTAAAATACAATGAAGTTTAAAAGAAAGGAGGTGTCAATTGGGTGGGTTGGAACAGGGGTGGGGGAGAAGATGCTTGGAGGTTAAGAAGGAGGAAATCTATAGTGGAGAGCAGGTACCATCAACTTGATCTAGAAGTGTGGCCTCTTGACCAGCATAGATCTGGGATTTACCTGTGACCATTAAGGCTTTAGAATTGTGGGCATGGTTGAAGGGCAGTTTAAGATCAGGGTGCACATATGCAGGAGTCCCTTCTCCTTTCTGTTTACTCTGGAATGGAGGACTTGACCCACTGAGCTTCAGCCACAAGGACCAGTCCGGCTTCTCAGGAACTGCACAACTGTTTAATCTCTTGAATCAATGAGTTCTCCTCACCCCACCAGGTTTCTGAGCATGAGCTCTAACTCAGAAATGGAGAATCAAAGGTCTCTGTCCCTTGAATCTCAAGTTTTCTGCAAGGCTCCCGAGCATAGTAGCTCAGGTCAATATTTTAACAAATATTAATCTTTTGTCATCATCTTCTTCTGAATGGCAGGAACTAGTTTCACCTAAATTGTCAATTCATTTTAAGTGATTATTTATGTATTTATTTATTTATACATTGCTCCACCCGCTTGCATACTTGCACTCTAGAAGAGGCGGGAAAGATGACTCAGTGGTTAAGAGCACTGACTGTTCTTCCAGAGGATCCTAGGTTCACAGACGATGCCTCACAGCCATCTGTAATTAGATCTGACCCTCTCTTCTGCAACGCAGGCACTGCAGCATACCTGGATTTTATGTGGCTTCTGGGAGTCTGAGCACAGGTCTTTATCTAGCTCAGCACACATTGTATCATTTGTCTATCTCCCCAGCCCTGTTGCTTGCTTTGGAAAGCTCCTAAGAAGGCTTTCGTTTTCAGCGCTCCCCGAAGTTTGTTTCTGTTCTCATCTTTCTCGTCTTATTTAAAACGTCTGCCATAGCTGAATTTTTTTTTTTTTTTTTTTTAGTATAGTGTTTCACTTGGTCCTCGGATTAGCACACAAACTCTATTTCTTTCTATGCTAGCGGTTACTCTTTTTGGTTGGAATGAATACTCCAGGATTCAGTCCATGGTTACCTTCTGTCTTCTCTTCCTTTGTGTTCACTGCTAATTTCACAGCTTGAAACGAGGTATACTGTTCAGCATTTGAATTTCTTTTATTGATGCCAAACTATTATCTGGCCTCCATATTCCCATTTTTAATTACTTACTGGAAATCTTTCATGGATTTTTGATGAATGTTTCACATTAAGAATGGCTAAGATCAAAAATATAACTGACAGCTCACGTTGGAGAGGATATGAAGCAAGGGGAACACTCCTCCAGCCACTTTGGAAATCAGCGTGGCAATTTCTCAGAAAACTGGAATTGATCTACCTCAAAACCCAGCTATACCACTGTTGAGCATACACCCCAAAA
Organism: Phyllotis vaccarum; assembly: GCA_033318265.1. Classification (NCBI taxonomy): domain Eukaryota; kingdom Metazoa; phylum Chordata; class Mammalia; order Rodentia; family Cricetidae; genus Phyllotis; species Phyllotis vaccarum. The sequence goes on along the minus strand of JARWLC010000016.1, from coordinate 77,790,746 downwards.
AATGCTCCATCATACAACAAGGACACTAGCTCAACTATGTTCATAGCAGCTTGAGACAGAATCTTGGAACAATTTAAATTCATTCAACATAAGAAGGGAAAAAGAAAATGTGGTATATTTACATAGTGAAGTATTACTCAGCTGATAAAAAAATAACATTATGAAATTTGCAGGCAAATGGATGAAACTAAAAAAAAAAAAAAAAAAAAAAAAAAATCATGAGTGAGGAACCCATACCCAGGAAGAGAAACATGGTATGTACTCACTTGTAAGGGGAGATTAGCTGTAAAGTAATATATAATTAGGCTAAAATCTGAAGCTCCCAAAAGTTTAATAACGAGGGAAGATGCATAAATCTCCCTATGAAAGATAAATAGAACAGATATCACTGGAGGACTGGGGTAGGTTAGGACCAGGCGGTAGAAAATGGAGGGAGAGAGTACTGAGAAAAATGACTGCATTTTGGGGCACTGAGATGGAAATCTAGTACAATGGAAACTCCCAGGAACCTGTGAGAGTGACCCCAGCAAAGACTCCTGTAATGGGTCATATGGAGACTGAATTGGTCACCTTCTGGAACCAGGAGAAGTTTCCAGTGGAGGAATTGAGGAATAGGGAAACTAACCCAGCCATAAAACCGAGCTACAATTTGTCCAGCCTGTAAGATGTGTTGTGATAAAGATGGTGTAGAAATTGTGGGAGTGACAGACTAATGACTAATTCAGCTTGGGACAAATGCCATAGGAAAGTCCACTACTGACACCACCTGGAGATCAAGTCTTGATATCCCAGATACCTAGAATAGAACAAAACATGGCAGGCAAAAAAAGTCAATGAAACGATTTCTCATGATACCCTGCTATACTCATAGAATGGATCCTAGCATAATATGTCATCAGAGAGGCTTCATCTAACAACAGATGGGAGCAAATGCAGAGATCCACAGCCAAAGATTACTCAGAATTTAGAAAACCCTACAACAAGAGTGGTGGAGAGCTTGAGGGGATTCGGGTAGCCATATGGATCACGGACACCACAAGAAAGCCTACATAATCAACTAACCTGGGCTCACAGGGCCTCACAGAAAGTGAACCAACCATCAGGGAATCTGCGTGAGTCTGACCTAGGCTCTCTGTTATATTATGTTTGTGTAGCTTGGTCTTCTTGTGGGACTCAACAATGAGAGCTGGGGCTATTTCTGACTCTATTTCCTGATGTTAGGACCATATTCCTTATACTGGGCTGTCTCATCCAACCTTAATATGAAATAAGGTACCTAGTCTTATTGCAACCTGATATACTGTGTTTGGTTGATATGTTTGGGAGGCCTGCCATTTTCTGAAGGGAAAAATTGAATAGTGGATCTGGGGAAAAGGGAGGTATATGGATGGTCTTGGAGGAAGGATGAAGTGTAATTGAAGGATAATATATGATATAAGAATGAATTAAAACAAAACGAACAGAAAAACAAGTGGCTGAGAGTCTTACCTAGAAGACGTAAGTGAGGAAGAATTAGAAGAGGAGATTTCATTTATGCAGCCCATGGAAAATCCATCATCATTGCTGGGAGCAGACCTTCCACTGTTTTAAAGTCTCTGCCTTCTCATAACCCCTCACTGTTAGAAGCCTAATAAATTTAGTTGCCCATGTTGAATTTTATGGAACGTGTCTGACTTTGTTGTTAAGACTTCAGGAAGGCTAGACATGGTTCACAACCACCCCCTCCCCACAGAAAAGAAAAAGAATCTTTAACGTAGTCAGATTACAACTTTCCCCAAAAGTATGGCTTTTGATATACACATCACTTCAGCACTGCCTATGAGCAGCCTTCTGCTTTGCCTTCTCTGCTTTTACGTTAGGCTGCAACCCTGCCAGCCTCTTTGGATTTCCTTATGTGGTCAGGAAGGTCTCATCTCAGTCTCTCACCTTTTGTATTCTATATCTTGGGTCCCTCTACCCTGTAGATTTTATCAAGGATCACTCCTTCCTCACCCAACCTTCTCATAAGGGATTTCATGAGAATCCTGAAGCAGTACAAGCTCTACTGCCCACAATCTTATCTCTTCTCACTCCCTTCTATTTCTTCTTAAAGCAAACTCCAAGTTAGTCTTATTGAATAAACACCTAGAGTCAGGTAAAAGGGTAAAAGCTGAAAGATCAGAGAAGCAGAGCAGCAGCCACTACAAGCTTCTTACCTCTATAGATCGCTTTTGGTAAAAATTGCCATTCCTAATATGTTAATCCTATTTATTTACAAGCATGGGAAATCTTTCTAATCTACTGATATCTTCTTCACTTTTCTTCACAAACTTAAGTTCTTGTCATATGGGCTTTTCACTTGCTTGGTTAGAGCTATACCAAAATATTTTTTTCATTATTTGTGGCTATTACGAACAATGTTGTTTTCAGATTTATTTCTCAAACCACTTATCATTTATGCATAGGAGGGCTTCTAATTTTTTAGTTAATTCTATATCCATCCACTTCACTGAGGTGTTTATCAGATGTATGAGTTCCCTGGTGAAGACTTGAGATTATGAATAATATCATATCATCTGAGAATAGCATGAATTTTTACTTGCCAATTAGCATCCCTTGATCTCCAGTTTTCTTACTGCTCTAGCTAAAATTTTAAGCACTATATTTGCAGCCTTGATTTGCTGCTGATTTTAGTGGAATTGCCTTAAGTTTCTCAACATTTAATTTGATGTTGACTGATGGCTCACTGTATAGTGCCTTTATTATGTTTGGGTATGCCCGTTTTATCTCTTATTTCTCTAAGACTTGGACCATAAAGGGATGCTAGATCTTGTCAAAGGATTTTTCGGTAGCACATGAGGTGATCATGCTTTTTTTAAAAAAATGTTTATATGGTGAATTGCATTAAAAGATTTCCATATGTTGAACCATATCTGGGATAAAGGCTATTTGGCCATGGTGAGCAATCTTTTTGATGTAGTTTTAGATTCCATTTGAGTATTTTATTGAGTATTTTTGCATCTACATTCATGAGGGAAATAGTGTGTAGTTTTCTTTCTTTGTTGAGTCTTTGTGTGGTTTGGTATCAGACTTAATTTGGAAATTTTTCTTCTATTTCAATTTTGTGGAATAATTTGAGAAGTATTGGGATTAGTTCTTTAAAGGTCTGGTAGAATTTTGTGCTAAAACCATCTAGCCCTGGGATTTTTCTAGTTGGCAGACTTTTGATGACTTTATATTTCTTTGAGGTCTATTTAACTTGTTAATCTGATCTTAACTTTGGTAAGTCATATGTACCAGAAAAATTATCCATTTCTTTTATATTTTTCAATTTTGTGGAAACAGGCTTTTGAAGCATGCCTAGTGTTTTTTTGTACTTTCTCTGTGTCTGTCGTTATAGCCTCCTTTTTTCTGATTTTGTTAATTTGGATATTTCTCTCTGTCTTTTGTTAGTTTTGATAAAGTTTTATATGTCTTGTTGATTTTCTCAAAGAAGCAACTCTGTTTCATCGATTCTTTGTATTGTTCTCTTTGTTTCAATTTTATTGATTTTTAGCACTCAGTTTAGTTATCTCCTACCATCTACTTCTTTTGGGTACATCTGCTTATTTTTGTTCTAGAGACTTCAGGTATGCTGGTAAGTCACTGGTATGAGAATTCTCTAAGTTCTTCATGTAAGTACTTAGTACTATAAACTTTCCTCTTAGTACTACTTGCATTATGTCCCTCCCATAAGTTTGGTGTATAGTGTATTCATTTTCGTTGAATTCTAGAAAGTCTTTAATTTCTTTTATTTCACCCAATGGTTATTCAGTAGAGAGCTGTTCAGTTTCCAAGAGTTTGTAGGCTTTCTATCATTTGTGTTTTTAAAATCCAGCTTTAATCCAAGGGTTGTCTGATGGAATATAAGAGGTTATTTTAACTAAGATTGAGACTGACATTGAAATCACTATACAGCTGAGCATTGACCATGTATAATCCTAACTGTCCTGCCTCAGCCTCCAAAAGTTAAAGGGAAACATGCCTACTTCACCTGGTTATATTTTTTTTTCTTGAATTCTTAGATCCTTAACAAGGATTCTTGGATTTCTTAGCAAGAAAGCTTTATCAAATTAGTTGAAAAAAATCCATAAAAACAATTCCCATCAAGTACATGATTATGCTATGCTTATCTAAAAACTTCAGAAAATGGCTTTCTTCGTAATTCTTTAATCCTTTTGTATCTACTACTTTTACAGTCTAGTCATTTAATGGTCATAAAATTGAAACAGTCTCTCCTATTATACTTCACCTTTGAGAAAAGCTATTTTACCATTGTCGAGTCACATCTGTTCATTTGATGCTGTACACATCATCTCATCTAAACTATTAGATACGTGGAAAATGTCAGATATAACCAGGCTGAGGCTGGCTTGAAGACTGAATCACACAACAGAAATGAATGACAATGTTTATTTTCTCATAAATGTGGAGGCGTGCTTCGTTCAGTTTTTATCACGACTAATAGATTTCCTTTCCATCTTGGATTATGTTACTATGAAGATCAACAGGCACAGTTGGATAACATAAGCCCTTATTTCTCGCCAGCTGGCATCCTATTTGCCTCCTTAAAACAACAGTAGTCACGTTATACACTTGTGTGATCCTTCCTGGGCTTTGGGTATTCTTATTTATTTATTCAACTCATATTTATTGAGTTTCTTCTAAATTCAGTAGTTGTGATAATTAACCAAGCAGATAAACTTTCTGCACACAGGCGAGTAATTGCTGTAAAGTAGGGTACTAAAATAATGCAGAGTTTGCCACGTGGTTGATGAGATTTGAGATAGTGTCATAAGATGAAGAAAGACCGCTGTAAGCAGTGCAGGCTTAAGTTAGGATAAAAACAGAACAGCTCTGATAATAAGACAAGGTAAGAAGGAGAGGAAAGGGTGTATCCAAAGTAAAAAATGAAATTGTTGTACACCAGTATCCCAGAAGAGCTTTCATTAATATTTATTATTAATATTAATATTAATATTAATATTAATATTTTAAAAGAGAATTTTCTCTGTGTAATGACCCTGGCTGTCTTGGAGCTTACTCTGTAGACCAGGCTACCTTCAAACTCACAGAGATCTGCCTGTCTCTGTCTCTTAAGTTCTGGGATTAAAGGCATGCATCACCAATATCTGGTTGATATTTTTTAAAGGTATATATGTCTCTCTTTTTAAATATGTGTGTTTTCTGTAGGTCAGAATACAAGTTCTATTTTGTGTTTCTTGTTTCTCCCACACATGTCTTATTGCAACTCATACTTGGTGCCTAAGGGCTGATTACTAATTGATAAGGGGTGATTTCAAAAACATGAAAGCTATAGCACCTGTATTTATGGGGAACATAGAAAGAGGGTTATGAAAAGGAGAGATAGTGGTTATTGTGCCAGGTATGTGTACAATTATTTAGAGTGCTTAAGCTTTTAGCTCATCTGGATTCATATACTAGAATGGAAAAGTCAAAGAACATTTCAATGCGTATCAATAATAAAGAACAGCCAGTGATCATATGGCTGTGGGTTTAGTTCAGTGGATATTGAGCTTGTATAGCCTGGGTTCAATCTGTGGCACCATATAGACACAGTATAATGGTGCACACATTTAATCTCGGCACTAGAAAGTGAAAGCAGAAAATCAGAAGTTTAAAGTCATCATTATACACAGGGAGCTTGAGACCACCCTAGGCTATCAGAAGTACTGTCTTATTCTGAACTGTATAGGGAGTTTGGGGTCAGCCTGGGCTAGATATTCTGCCTTTTAGAAATTCACTAACAAGTTTAAGAAGATTGATTTTGTCTTGTTGAATGTTGAACAGGACAAAGAACATGGCAAACTGGATGGAGAAAAGCCTATGGGGCCTCAATTCTATACAAAGAAGTAAGCAACTGAGGAAGCCTGGGAGTAGGGGGGGTGTTCTTCCCAAGGGAAAAGAACACCAATGGATTGGCCAGTGCCAACAAAAACATACATACAAATAACATTATATAGACTTAACAGGTTAAATTTAGGATTATATATATATTAAAATAAATATTCATGTATATACAATAATAAAAAAGGGCTCTGAACTTGAAGCAAAGTAGAGAGAAGATTGGAAAGGATTGAAGAGAGAAAATAGAGATGAGAATGTAATTAAATTATAATCTCAAAAATCAGAAAGCTCAAAAACAATTCACTAGTAAAATTTCAGATTACTTATGTTGTTAACTGTTGAAAATAATATTTTAGCTATTGTCAATGAATCAGTATTTTGATTGCAATGTATAAAACTAATTTGCATAGGCACAAAAAATGACAAAATAATAGTTACATTTTGATTTGAGGTTGAAAACATATTTATGTTTTGCTTGAAAGTTCCAGAAATGCAGGAAAAATATCCCAGAGAAAATTATAAAATAAGTTGGCAGAGGAAAAAAATATTGAATAAAGATCATAGCATACATATGCTTAAAGATGAAGGTGGCCTGAGTCTCATATATGGGGGGATTTTAAAGCATAAAAATAGCTTCTACAGATTGTCCAGATCTCACCACAACACTATGTGACAGAAGCTTTTATGCATATAGTTATTCCCAAGGGACCAACTTGTTGTCAATGCCTGGCAACAAGTCTCCTCAAATGCTTTCTGCTGACAGTGCCATCTGGTCCAGAATGCATTGCCAGCATGAAGTGTTATTGGCATTCATTCTCCTCCTCAACCCCCCACCTTGTTCCTTTTATTCCTTTGACTCATGTTTTCGCAAAATTCAGAATTTAAATGCAAAGAAAATTAGTATACATCTATATATTGTATATCAGAAATAACTTATTTTAACCTTTTGATAGTAAATGAACCTTTTAGATATTCTGTAGATGACTGTATTTTCAATAGTGTGTATCTCATTAAAAAAAAGTGTAAGTCTGTAGACATAGTTCAATGCTAAACACTCACCAGAATACGCAAATTTCTGAGGTGAATCCTTATCACCACAAAAAACGTCAAAGGCAGATGTGTCAATGTGAAAACGCTATGCTTTAGGCTGTTAACTCATGAGAAAGAGAAATAAGCCACAATGTGTAATCAGTAAACTAAATTAGCATGCATATTTTTTTAAAAAATTAAGAGTATTCTTCATTTTCATTCACTGCCTGTATTAATAATGTCTTTTTTGGTGTAATGCTGAAAAAGTAGGAACTATGTCTAACTCAGATAAAACTATAAGTTCACTATTGGAAATGTTATGTACCTAAGAAAAACATCAGTTTAGGGTAGAATACATATTTCCAATTTCAATAGAATTTATTACGCCAAATCTTATCCAGTTCACTGTTATTTGTGTGTGAATATACAGGTCTTTTATGTAAATGGTTAATTGCTGTGGATTTTAAGGTAACTGCATAGATTTGATCACTAACTACTTATGACCAGCCCCCTCTTTGGCTGTACATACCAAAAGATTTCTAATCAAATGTTTATGTTTTCTGGCATTTTTTTAAAAGTCGCATACATGCAAGTAAAAATATATTAACATTTGGGTGCTTGCACATGCCATTTTTCTTGAAAGGAAGGAAAATATGATTTTTCTGGTGACTCGGATCTCATTTGTAATTATGTTTTCTTAGATACAGGAAATAGTTTACTTTATTCTGGTCTTCAGCACTTTAAATGAGAATACTAATGGGTTTCTTTTTGGTCTCTGCTTTACAAATTGTGTACTTTTACATGAAAGCATAGGAAGTGTTTTGTCAAATCTTTGAAAATCTCTTGCATGTTTATAATATATATGGATTATGTCCACCTTCCACACCTCCTCTATGCTTAAAGACCTTGGCAAAATGGGAGAATATTTAATGTTTCTTTTTTCACCAAATGTGCTGGAATATTGTGAAAACTTACACTGTTAGAGACAGGATGATTTTCTATCTGTTTGTGGTCATATTACTTCCTTGTGAAATTCCTGTTTGTTCTTTAGAACTCTTGTCTTCATTTACCAAGTCTTATTTTCTCCACAATATCTGTTTACTTGTATTCTTGGAGGACTGGAGATTATGTTTTTTCTAATTAAAAATGATGCCAAATTTAGGCATCACTTGCTTTTTTCTGAAGTTCTTATACTTAATATTCGGTGACCAGCTTGTCTTCTGTTAGGCTCACACTTCCATTGTTTCATTTTCTTAAATGACCGTCCTTCCTTCTTCAGCTGTTGTGCTTCCTTTGGGATAAAATGATTTGTTTCCTGTTCCTGAGTGTTGAGAGCCTTTGTGCTCGTCGATGAACAGATATTATTCACACACCAATCTCTGGTTGACCCACAGCCAAACTACTATATCATTAATAGAATTCAGGTATATAAAGTACAAAATTGACCCCAAACAAGTAAATGCCATTTCAATATATCTATATAGGAAATACTGAATGATAAATTCAACTCAAAAGGTATGCTTGTGTTTTCATTTAGGTAAGAAGAGTGAACTGTTGTAGAAATGTAATACTCTAGTACATTTTTCAAATGTAACATTGAAAATTTTAAAATTCTAAATTACATCTTCACTGCCTTATTACTTGCTAACTAAATTGTTTCCTGACTATTATGAATAATGCTGCCATGAACATTGTTGGACAAATTTTCTTGTGATAAGAATGTGAATTTTGTGATCTCACATCACATCTTGATTAGGGAATGTTCCATCTGCATTAGACACAAAGTATCCATAAAACTGTGTAGTGGAAAATTCTGTTTCTTTAAATGCATTAGCTTTACAGTTCAAACTAACTCTCTAATTTTTCAGATTTCTTTATGGTTTGTTTATCCACTGTTGAAAACTGGAGTACTTTTAGTGTACTATTATGTACCTCTCCCATCATGTTCATTAATGTTTGGCGTGTCTATATATTTATTTACATATACTGGCTTATGAATGTTGGCAACATATATATTCACAATTGATATTGCCTGGTTTTTCACCATGTTTTCTGTCTTTTGTTTTGAAGTGTGTTTCATCTGATATAAGCATATGCAGCTTTGCTGATAGATCTTTTATCCCTTGACTTTCACTTCACATGTCCTTGGAGAAAAAGGCAATGTCTAAAATTACAATATAGTTGGTCTTACTTGCTTTGTGTAACACATCTAAGATTGGAATGATTTTGTATTCATATAGCTAACATTTATTTTTGAAAGATAAATTCTTAACATTTTACTATTTTTTTCCTTAGTTGCTTTGTCGATTCTTTGTTTCTGTCTTCTTGTGTTTGTATTTGTGTATTTCTGTTTTTCTATAGTTAGTGCTAGGCTTTAATTACTTTGTCATGGTTATGCATCTGCTATAATATTGTGCTTTGTGCTGTCATTTAATTTATAAAATACATCTTAGAGTTACAATAGGATGTTTTAGGTCTATAACAATTGAAATTTTATAATCTCTAAACGTTCTATATTTTCAGCCTCCTAACTTCAATTAATATTTTGTTCTTTTGATATACATATTTTATATTATTTATTCATTTTTATTGCTTGAGAATTTCATATATGCCTATAGCTTGATTAGATCAACTCTAGCCTTCATTTTCTCTCCTCTAATTCCTTCCTAAACACACCACCATGTTTTTCCTCCAAAATCTTTATGCTATTTTTTTAAGTTTCTGAGTCCTATTAGTGCTAACTATATGTACATGGGTATAGGACTATGTCCTGTATGTGCACCAATGTAGGGCATCTATAGCCACCTCAACAGTCTGGGAAGACCCACATCCTTAGAGAAAACTGAATCTCTTTTCCCCTGAAGCCTTCAGTTACCAATAACTCCTTAGATGGATGTAGGACTTTATAAATCCTTTACCATCAATAAAATATTTGCCTTTGTTACATATTCTTTAACAATTAGTTGTGCTATATATATATATATATATAAATCTATATAAACTGTAAAGATTTATAACTCAAATAGGTTAAATAAAGTGCTTATTGGCCAGTAGTCAGGCAGAGCGTATAGGCAGTGTGATCAGACTAGAAGAATTCTGGGATGAAAAAAGGCAGAGAATATGTCACCAGCCAGACACAGAGAAATCAGGTTAAGAATGCTGAACTGAAAAAAGTACCAAGCTACCTGGCTAAACATAGATAAGAACTAAGGATTAAGTGTAAGAGCTAGTCAGTAATAAGCTTGAGCTACCAACTTAGTATTTATAAGTAATACTAAGCCTCTGAGTCAATTATTGGGAGAGTGTCTACCAAGTATTTGAGAGTTTCTGGTGGGACAGAAACTTTCAACTACAAATGGCACCCAGTGTGGGGCACGTATATCCACCTAAAACCTGAGAAAGCTTAAAAAGGGATATGAATTCTAGACACAAAAGAACAGAGTCAAGCACAGCTTCTTGATAGCAGCATTTTCTTGGGGTGAGTTCTGTTTGCTAACATTGAACACAGATGATGCTCCTTTAAGAGAGGTTTTCTGACTCAGCATTTGTAGCAAAGTCCATGCAGCTCTTATAAGAGGCCCTGCTACTAAACAGGTAAATGGTTTTATATAAACCTTTAATAAATCTCAATTTATGTAATCAGTTGCTAGCAAATAATTTTTACAATTCCTTATGCCCAACGTGTGTGCTGGCCCTGCAATGGAAAAAAAGCAAAGACATTATATGTTTAGAATTTCAATAAACACATTAAAAACATGTCACTTGAGCTACTTTCCAGTCCTAACTGTAACTTACTGATCATCCAATGTTCTTATACCCTTTTCTGTATACCTGATTTCTACAGAAGTTACAGTGGCCAGAAGAAATAATGAAATGAATTTCAGTTACTATAAAGAAAAAAATCCTTATAAAATTACAAAGCTATTAAATATAGACAACTGAATATAACCTTTGTACTTGATTTCCTTCTGGGAAATAGATCCTAAAGTACACATATTACCTGTCTAGAATCTTTTGTATAAAAGTATTTGTTAAGATTGCAATACGGGCTTTTGTGATCTGTGGTTTCTCTTAACATGTAAAGTGTGTTATATAGAAAAGCAGTAACATCTTAATTACATGAGCTTCTCATAGTCTTTTAGTATTCTTATATGATATATACAGATATTATTGCTATTGTTTAGTGGAAACTACTAGCTCTGACAGCTTATATTTGATTATATGTATGAGTGATCAGCAGTTGTTAGAAATGCACTCCTTTTTTTCAGGAACCTTCCTCCATATAATGTTACAATGGCAGGTTTTCTACTAATTATATGAGAGATTGTATGTAATATTTCTCAATAGTGTAAATGTTAATCACTTGACAACTTTACATAATACAAAAGTATTATGCATTGGTTTAACACATACTTGTCTAATACATCTTAATCACTTTCCCAACCTGACTCAAATTTTTTAACATTTTCAGAAAAAGGAAGTATTAAATAGAAAAAAAACAGAATATTAAGTTAAATTAATGAAGAAATATTTTAAACCAATCTAAAACATTTCCAAGACAATACCATTGTCTTAGTTATTGTTCTATTGCTGTGAAAAGATATCATGATCAAGATAATAAAAATATATCATTTATTTGACTTATAAAAATAAACCATTTATTTGACTATAGTTCCATAGAGTTGTAGATAGAAGATTGGTTCTCATGGGCATGGAAACATGGTAAAAGATACAGTGACAGTCAATCTTCCATCAATGTTCTATATGTTCAGTGATATAATTATGAATACAGTGTAGCTGTGCACTTCCTTTAAGCCATCAGAATAAATATATATTTGAGTCATCTAGAATTTAAGTTATTTTCTTCCTGATTTTATATGATAAAAACCTGGAGACAGATATTGGGGCAGGTGCTAAAAGATCAGAGAGTCAGAGGAACAAGCCATAGCCACTTCTTACCTAGCCTTACCTATCCAACTCAACTCTTTAGGCCTAAAGGGGATCATCCTGTCCTCACACCTCCTCAGGCTGAATGTCTCTGAGTCCTCAGGCAAAAGAGAAAGTACAAATTCTATCCCCTCTTGCCTACATACCTTTCTTTCTCCAGTCTTATCATTCCAGGTTCAACCTTCCAAGTGATGGAATTAAAGGTGTGTGTGCTTCTCGTGTACTGGGAACAAAGGCATGGGATCCAAAGTGCTTGGATTTAAAGTATGTGCCACCACTGCCTGGCTCTGTTTGTCCTTGGACCTACAGAGATCCAGATGGATCTCTGCCTCCCAAGTGCTAGGATTCAAGGTGTTTGTCACTGCTCTCTCTCCTCTATGGATAATTCTGTGTCTGGCTCTATCTTCTCGTTAGGCAAACTTTATATCTTTAGAGTCTACACAATAAAAAAGTCAGTAGCACAGACTTTTGTTCTTGTCATATCTTCCAAATCTTGTTCAAAATGTTCATAAAAAGAGACAAGCAAGTAGATTTTGCATATTTGGGGATTTTCTAATTATTTTTTTAACCAAAAGGTGCAGATTTTCAAAATCCAGACTTCACTTTTAGTTTCTTCAAGAATTAACTCATCTGTTTGGTACATATGTATTTACTTTTGAAAGAAAAAAAATGTTCATGCTCTTTAAATATATGATTTTTACTGGGCTAACAGAAAGAAAATTACTTTAAGAATTGGTCTGAAATATAACCCACCTAAAATAGCATACCCCCAAATCTATTTCCCAAGGAGCAGTTCAAAGAGCAAAAGGCTAAAGAGCCAATTATGATTGAAAGGGTTTCTGTGATCCCAGGTGTTTGGGAAGTGACACTTCACATTCTTGCTTTGCAGTAGAATCTGGGAGTGTAATAAAGGTTAAGTTATTTGATCCTTCAGAACACTGGCTCTCAAGTTTTATGGAACACCTTCTTTGTCTGCAGAGCTTGTTAAAGCAGATTACTCTGCACCAGAGATTTTTAGAGAAGTTTTCTCTGGAGTACAGGATAAGACACTGATCCTTTAATCGTTTCCCAAGTGATATCCACACAGCTAGTGGAAGGCAAAAGGACCATAACCTACCAACTGCCTTGTACATATTTTCTTAAATTTATGTCTAAATAATTTGTACTTTTGTGCCTTTTAAAGTAATATGTAAACATAATTTTCTAATTGTTGATAGTGAAATACAGAAATATAATTTTAATTTTGCACCTAAACCTTGTATCAGCTGCCCTTCCCAATTTTTTTATTTACAGAGTAATAATAGATTTTTTAAAATATCTTTACAAATAGGTAATCATGACATATATGAGTAGAGTTTTACTTTTCTATGTTTTTTAATAGATTTTTATGTTTTGATTTTGTTTTGATTTGTTTTTTATTTTTGTTTATGAGACAGTATCTCACTATGTAACCCCGGCTGTCCTGGAATGCAATTTGTAGATCAGGTTTCCCTGAAGTAACAGAATCCACCTACCTTTGCCTACCAAGTGCTGAGATTAGATTTATGCATTACTATGCCCAACTTAGGTTTTAGTTTTTATTTTTTTTTCAGGAACTATAACCATTGCAATAGTGCTAAAAAAGAGAAATCAAAGTGGGGAACTTACTTTTTCCCCCACATTCTCTGTGAAAGTATCCTATTTTCCCCCATAAAATAGGACGCTAACCATAGTTTATAATGACTTTTGGAGTAGCAAAATCTCCTTCCCACTGTTTTCTGAAAATTTTTATTATGAGTAAACATTGCAATGTGTCACATGCTTTTCTGTTGCATTGAAGGCACGATAGGGCTTTCTGTTTTAACATAGTAAAATATGGATTGGTTTTTAATATTCAGTAAAACTTCCACCACTGAAAAGAAACCTATTTATTTGTAGTATCTTAAATTTCTATGTTATTGAATTTTATTTTAATATTTTATTTTTAAACTGCTCTCATCATGCTGCTCTGATTTCTTAAATCTTTATTTTATAATTTCTTTCAATAAATTTAAATTTTACACAAACATCTTAGTAATACTACCTCATATTCCTAAGATTTCTCCAAGGATTATGCTTTCATCTTATCATAGGACAATTATATTTGTTTCTGTAAGGTATAAAGGGTAATTTTGGTATATAATTGAAATCTACATTTTTAATACTTTGCATTATACTTCTGTTCATTGGTCTTTTATTACTGTGGCAAATGCTTGCAGTAAATCGCTCACAAGGATAATTCTGTCGATTGTCATTTGGCACCCTTGTATGGTGATCCCTGGAAAAAGAAATCATGAGATCACATAGTAGATAGCAAGCTTCTGGCCTTATGACTGCTCGAAAAGAGGAAAGCAAAAATAGAGGTTGAAACAAAGTAATTCTGAAAGTCTTATTCAAAGATAACATTAATGGTCTGATTTTCTTTTCATTTGGTATCATTTCCTAAATCTCTGTGACACCCAGTAGCAATTTAAAAAAAAAAAAAAAAGTTAATAGGAGAAAGTGATATGGGAATGTCTTTCTGTATCCTGTGAATATCAGTCTTTAAATTAAGGAGCTGTTTTGGCTCATGACAGGCACTGTAGAAGAAATAGGTGGGGAATCAAAATAGGTAGGAAAGGAAGGGCGGAGTCAGAGACAGATCGAGCCAGCTGCCCAAGAAGAAACATGTAAGAAACACAGGGAGCCACGGGCCATGTGGCAGACAGATTAATGAGAATGGGCTGAAATAAGATGAAAGATAGCTAGCAATGTGCCTGAGTCATAGGCCAAACAGCATGAACTTAATATAAGCGTCTGACTCATATTTGGAGGCCTAAGCAGCAGAGGGCTGCAGTTCTGTGAGTCTGGACCTCTGGCCACCTGGGGCCAGAAACCTCATGGTAACAAGGAAGTAATTAGCCTGTATCTAGTAATACTTATTTCATTCCCTCTTCATTGTTGGTTGTGTATTTACTTATTTCCTTTGGGTTTATTTTAGTGCTCTGAGGTGTACTTATTTTTTATTTCTTGAGGAGCTGCTTTCCTTGTAATTTCTCTGAAAACATATTTACATGTGACTACAAGTTAAACATTATTTTTACATTTTTATATCTTATTGTTTTTATTGTTAAATATAATTACATTTATTTACTTATGTGTAACTGTGTACATGCATGTACTATGGCACGGTAGATGTCAGAGGTAACTTGGAGGAATTAGTTCTCTCCTTCTACCATGTAGGAGCCTGGGACTGAACTCAGGTCATCAGGCTTCTCATCAAGGGCTATAATCTGCCAAAAAGTTACAACACCAAGCTGTTGTGAAATATTATAAAATGTGTTATATTTGCTTATGCTGTGGAACATTTATTTAATGATGCAAAGATGTGTTGTGTTACGTTTGTTTAAGTTTGTGAACCTGTGTTACTGTGCCTGTCTAAAACACCTAGTTGGTCTAGCAAAGAGTTTAATGGTCAAAAGCAAGAAAGGAGAAAGGATAGGAAGGGCTGGCAGGTGGAGAGGATAGATAGAAGGAGAAAGGAGGGATTAGGAAGTAAGTGAAATCAAGGATTAAGAAAATAAGGAACCAGCCACACAGCCAGACACTGGGTAAGAAGGGGAAAATGGATAAATGGAAATAGAAAAAGGTGTGAGCCCAGAGGCCAAAGGTAGATGAGATAACTTAAGAAAAGCTACATAGAAATAAGCCATAGTAAGGCCAGGCATGTATAAGTAACAATAAGCCTCTATGACGTGAGATGTCTTTCTGTATGCCTTGACTATGCTTTATTATTGGTTAATAAAGAAACTGTTTTGGCCTCTGGCAAGGTAGCTTAGAGTCAGGTGGGACATACAAGCAGAGATAAAGCTGGAGAAGGACCGATTTTAAAAGATGCTGCAGGCTGCCACTCAAAGGAACAAGATGGAAAGGAACACAGATAAAGCCACAGGGCCATGTGGCAAGACAAAGATTAATAGAAATGGGTTGAGTTAAGTTATAAGAGCTAGTTGGTAATGATCTGAGCCATGGGACCAACAGCTTGTAATTAATATAAGATTTTGTATGATTATTTAAGATCAAGTAGCTGTCTGGATCTTGGGGCTAGGCCAGACCAAAAACTTCTGACTATACCTCTGTGTGAGTTTATTTAGGAGATAGGTAGTAATCCCCCCCCCAAAAAAAATAGAATAAATAGTAAAAACAACTAACAATACCAATCCCTAGTTTCTCTATTTCAAAAATATTGTCAGGCAGTGGCAGTTCACACCTTTAATTTCAACAGTTTGGAAGCAGAAGCAGATGGATCCCTTTAAGTTCAAAGCCAGTGTGATGTATATAGCAAGTTCTTGGACAGCCAAGGGTACATAGAGAAACACTGTCTTGAAAAACCAATAAAAAAAAGAATTTATAATACTAAAACAAAAAGTAAATTCCAAAATGCTATGTATAGTTACACTTCTTATGTGTCTATTTTACTTTGAATTTTTATGACTCTTAATTTTTTAGACTATAATTACAATATTTTCCCCTTCTTTTTGATGTCTACAAACCATCTTATATACTCCTCCTTGCTCCCTTTTAAATTTGTTTTTTATTAATTATTGTTACAAGCATATATATAGAGAGAGGGGGCACACCACCATCAAAAGTGGGATGCCCTCTTCTACAATAAAGGTGTACATACAAATAGAGCACTCATATACATAGAATAAATAAAGAAATCTTTTTTTAAAGAGAATAAATTTTAGGTTTTGAGTAAAGACCAAAAAGAACTCTCTTGGCAATCTAGGCCATTTATAAAAGTCTATATTATGAAATAAAAACAATTAAAGAAGTAAGTTTTATTAAACATAGTGTTAAAATGACAGTTTTTACTCAGAAAGAAAACAGTGGCACAGCTTTTAGCTTTTACTTTAATGGAAGATAAAGTAATACTAAATTCATCTGTATGATGAATAGCTCATAAATGAGGGAACTACACATTTTCAGAAAAGTTGAACCCTTCTTTATACAGCATATGATACCAAGTGATCTTCAAGCTGAAGGGGAATGGCACCAGATAATGCATGAATAAAAATCAAGAAATAAAGAACTCCAGGAAATGGAAATATTTAGGTAAATATAAAATATTATTACTAAGTATGTGCATAGTTTTACATTTCACTTAAAATAAAACTACACACTGCTAACAGCAAAACAAATATAGGAATTATGGCAGTTAGGAAGTAAACATTTGAAAACAAAGTATAGATAGTTTAAATCTACCATAAGAATTTATTATGTTTATAAGAAAACTTATTAGTTGAAGGTGTGTTTGACTGATAAATAAAATAGTTATTTCTTTAAAGAAACTACAAAAATCATCTAAAGGTTGTTAAATAAAATACAACAGAAGAAAACACAGTATATTAAAAATATGTGATTCGCTTTAAAAGGGGGGAGGGGTGAAGAGCTTGAACATGGCCAGGTGAGATAAAGGAAAAAATTAAAATTAAAAACTTATAACAGCAATAATATATTAAATCTGAATTAACTATATTCTAACTTCTATTTAAGGCAGAAATAGTGTAGCCATTAAAAAATGGGATACTTTAGATATGCACTGTAGGTAAAATTATTTTAATTTATATACAAGTTGAAAATAAGAAGACAGAACACGGTATTAATATAAGAAGTGGCCATGAGAATACTGTAATTATTTCTGACTATTTAAAATGCAAGGCAAATTATATATCTCCTAAGATGAGATATTTCATAATAAAATACCAATTCAGTACAACGATGCAGCAATAAGGCATCTCTCCCCTAAATTCAGGCCATCAGGGAAAATTCCTGCAGGTCAGAACTCCCCAGAAATCCAGTTTCTTGGACACCCTCATCTATAAATCCTGCCCCAACCTCCAATCCACCCCATCACCTGGTGACCTCAGTGGCTACCTGAGACACACAGATCCTCAGCACCTAATGAACAAAGTGACAAGTGACACTTCACCCAGTCCATCCAGAGAACCTGGTCTCCATGACCTAGTCCCTGGGACACAACCCTTAGAATCCCACCCTCTAGCATCTCTTCCCCAAATCCAGGCCAGCAGGGAAAACTCCTATAGGCCAGAACTCCCAGTAGAACCCAGTTTTCTGGACACCCCAATCTGCAAGTTCCACCCCAATCCCCAATCCATCCCGTGACCCTGAAACCTCAGTGACTACCTGAGACCCATAGTTCCTCAGCACCTATTGGATCAAGAGGGTTAACTGTGACTAACAATTTGTCAACACCTATTGGATCAAGAGGAGTACCTGAGACCCACAATTCACCAGCACCTATTGAATGAAGAGCTCCTATAGTATCAAGAGCTCCTTCTGGATCAAGAGCTCATATTGATCCCTGAGACAGAGAATCGGCCAGCTCTTATTGCACCAAAAATAGCTCACTGTGACACAAAATATGCTACCTGCAAGGGAACCAAGAGCCCACAATAGACCAAAAAAAGGCTTTCTGAGACACAGCCAAAACAGATTATACTAAAATCAGCTTCCTGGAATACAGACAGATGCTGCTTTGTTCTGAGGAAGCAATGGGCAGACACCAGTGCAAGAAAACATATAACAACATTTTTTTAAAAATGACACCACCAGAATCTGGTGGTTCTACAGCAACAAGACCTGATCATGGCAATGTAGAAGGAGCAGAAGGAAATAACCTGAAAAATAACTTTATGAAGATAATAGAAGCCTTAAAAGAGGAAATTGAAACTGCTTTAAAGAAATGGTGGAAAAGGCAAACAAAAAAAGGAAGAGAGCAACAAATCCCTTAAAGAAAATTAAGAAAACCAAGAAAAACCACTCAAACAAATGAAGGAAATATTTCAAGATTTAAAAATTAAAATAGAAGCAAAAAATATTTTTAAAAAAATTAAGGGAATGCTGGAAATAGAAATAACATGTAACTACAACCATAACTAACAGAATTCAAGAGATAAAAGAGAGAATCTCTGATGTGGAAGATTCAATAGTGGAAACGTGTCAGCCAAGGAAAAGTCTAAAACCAAAAAAGTCATAATACAAAACATCCAGGAAATGCGGGACACCATAAAAAGACCAGATCTAAGAATAATAAGAATAGGAGAAGAACGCTATTTTAAAGACACAGAAAAGATATTTTAAAAAAATAGAAGAAAACTGACCAATCTAAAGAAAGAAGATACAAGACACAAAATATCAAATAGACTAACCCCCCAAAAAGTCTGCTTACCCCAAAATAATCAAGCCGCTACAAAATAAAGAACATTAAGGACTGCAAAGGAAAAAGGCCAAGTAACTTAAAAAAGTCAGACCCATCAGAATAAAACCAGACTACTCAATGGAAACAATGTTCAGATGTTATACAGACACTAAGTGACCTCAGTTTCCAGCCCAGAATACTATACCCAGCAAAACTATCAATCACTATATATAGAATAAACAAGATATTTTATGACAAAACCACATTTAAACAATTATTATAGATATATCCAGCCCTACAAAAAGCACTAGAGAAAAAAATCCAACCTAAGGAAGATAGATACACTCATAAAGACACAAACAGCAGATAACCCCACAGAAGGAAAACCAAAAGTAGGAAAATACACACACTACCACCAAAAATAACATGAACTATCACTGGACATCAACATCTCTTAATATCAATAGGCTCAGTTCCCCTATAAAAAGACACAAGATAATGCAACTATACAAAAACAGAATCCATTCTTCTCCTATATAAAAGAGACACAGCACAACTTCAAAAAACAGACACTGGATCAGAGTAAAGGATTGGGAAAAGATGTTCCAATCAAAGGGACATAAGAAACGGTAACTATCGAAATATCCAGCTTAGATCATACTTCAAAAATCTCTACTCCACTAAATTGGAAAATATAAAAGAGATGGACAGTTTTTGGGACAGGTACCACTTACCAAAATTAAATCAAGACCAGATAAATCACTTAAATAGACCTATATCTCCCAAGAAAACAGAAGCTGTTATTTAAATTCTCTTAAGCAAAAAAAGTTCAGGGCCAGGTGGTTTCAGCATAGAATTCTATCAGACATTCAAAAAACTAATACCAATACTCCTCAAATTGTTCCATACAATATAAACAGAAGAAACATTGCCAAACTTTTTGTGAAGCTGCAGTCACACCGATATCCGAACCACACAAAGATGCAACAAAGAAAGTAAATTACAGACCAATTTCCCTAGTGAACATTGAAGCAAAAAAACTCAATAAAATACTGGCAAACTGAATTCAAGAACATATCAAAAAAAAAATCATTCACCATGATCAAGTAGGCATCACTCCAGAGATGCAGGGATGGTTCAACATGTGAAAAGCTGTGAACGTCATCCATCATATAAGCAACCTAAAAGGAAAAACTAAAACAAAAACACATGATCATCTCATTGGATGCTAAAGAAGCCTTTGACAAAATCTAACACTTCTTCATGATAAAATGTCCTGGAGAGATCAGGGATACAGGAAAAATACCTAAATATAATAAAGGTGATATACAGCCATCAGACAAGGTTTAAGAAAGTGGAAAAGAACTCAAAGCAATCCCACCAAAATCAGGAATAAGGCAAGGCTGTCCAATCTCCCCTTATATATTCAAAACAGTTCTGGAAGACATAGCTAAAGCAATAAAAAAACAAAAGGAGATCAAGGGGATACAAACTGGAAAGGAAGAAGTCAAACGTTCATTACTATTTGTAGACAATATGATAGTATACAAAAATGACCCGAAAAATTCTACCAGGGAACTTTTACAGCTGATAAATACCTTCAACAATATAGTAGGGTACAAGATTAACACACAAAAAATCAATAACCCTCTTATACACAAATCATATAAGACTGAAAGAAATAAGGGAAACATCACCCTTTATAATAGCTGTAAATCGCAATAAGTATCTTGGGATAACTCTAACCAAAAAAACTGACAGATCTGTACCAGAAGAACCTAAGTCATTGAAGAAGAAAATTGAAGAATATATAAGAAAATGGAAACATCTTCCACACTCCTAGATAGGTAGGATCAGCATAGTAAAAACGGTAATCTTACCAAAAGCAATCTACAGATTCAATGCAATCCCCATCAAAATCCCAACATGATTTTTACAAAACTTGAAAGAACAATATTCAACTTTATATGGAATAACAAGAAATTTGGGGTTACCAAAACAATCCTGTTAAATAATAGAACTTCAGGAGGCATCACCATCCCCAACTTCAAACTATACTATAGAGCTACAGTAATATAAACTGCCTGGTACTGGCATAAAAATAGACTTGTGGATCAATGGAATTGAAGACTCTGACCTTAATTCCCACACTTATGCACATCTTATTTTTCATAAAGAGGCCAAAAAATATAAAATGAAATAAAGATAGTATCTTCAACAAATGGTGTGGCATAACTAGATGGTAGTATGTAGAAGAATACAAATAAATCTATCACCCCGCACAGAGTTCAAATACAAGTGGGCCAAAGACCTCAATATAAACCTACCTACACTGAACTTGATAAAAAAAGAAAATGGGAAATAACCTTCAACTCATTGACACAGGTGACCACTTCCTAAATATAACACCAGTAGCACAGATACTAAGAACAATAATTAATAAATGGGGCTGTGATGCTTCTATAAGGCAAAGGCCGCAGTCAATAAGACAAAATGACAGCCTACAGAATTAGAAAATATCTTCACCAACCCTACATCAGACAGAGGACTGATCTATAAAATATTTTGAGAACTCAAGAATTTAGCGATCAAAAAATGAAAGAACTCAATTGAAAAATGGAGTACAGAACTAAACAGGGGATTTTCAACAGAAGAATCTCACAGGGCTAAAAGACACTTAAAGAACTGTTCGACATCCTTAGCCAATGGAGGAACACAAATCAAAACAACTCTGAGATGCCATCTTACACCTCTCAGAATGGCTAAGATCAAAAACACAGATGGCAGCCTATGCTGGAAGGGATGTAGAGCAAGGGGAACACTCCTCAATTGCTGGTGGGGGTATGAACTTGTACAGTCACTTTGGAAATCAGTATGGTGGTTCCTCAAAAACCTTGGAATCAATCTACCCAATGATCCAGCAATACCACTGTTGGGCAAATACCCTAGGGATTCACATCCTCACCCCAAGGGTATTTAGCTCAGTTATGTTTATAGGAGCATTATATGTAATAGTTAGAACCTGGAAACAACCTAGATGTACCTCATCTGAAGAATAAATTAAAAAATTGTTGTACATTTACACAATGGAGTACTAATTAGTTGTTAAAAAATAAATGACATCCTTAGATTTTAAGGCAAATGGATGAATCTGGAGAGTATCATCCTGAGTGAGGTAACACAGACCCAGAAAGGCAGACATGATACGTACTCATCCATAAGTGGATTTTGGATGTAAAGCAAAGGATAAGCAGGCTACAATTCATAGCCCTCCTCAGCAGCTAGGTAACAGGAGAAAGTTAAGGGAGTCCATAGATTCCCCTGGGAAGGGGAAATAGAGAAGATCTCCTGAGAAAATTGTGAGAAGAAAACATGAAAGAATGAGATGGTAAAGTGAGGACAGAGCAACAGAGATGGAGAGCAAAGAAGTAGATATCCTGATAGAGGGAGCCATTGTGGGATTAGAGAGAAACCTGTCCTAGGGAACACACAGGAACCCACAAGAGGAACCCATCTAGGACTCCAAACAATAGTGGAGAGGATGCCAAAACTGACCTTTCCCTATTATCATATGAATAACCACTCTAATTGCCATTATAGAACCTCCATCCAGCAGCTGATGGAGGCAGATGGAGAGACCCATAGCTAGCCACTGAACAAAGCTACTGGTCCAGCTGAAGAGAAGGAGGAGGGATTACATGAGTGGAAGGATCATAATCATGATGAGGAGACCCATAGAGTAGGCAAGCCTGTGCTGCTGGGACTTTTGCAGACTCTGAAATCACAGCTGACAAACCTTCATGGAACAGATATGGACCCCTGAATGCTATGACACTTGAAAGCATGGGCAGTTTTTTTCTGGAGGAACTGCCTTCTCGAAGCCCATGCCTATTGGGAAAACACCTTTCTCGGCCTTAATATTTGTGGGGAGAGACTCAGTCGTACCTCAATTGGACATGTCAGACTGAAATGACTCAACTTGGGATTCCTTGTCTTCTCTGGGGAGTGAACAGAGGGAGGGTAGAGGCTGTAGGAAGACCGTAAGAAGGGCAGGAGAGGACGCAGTAGTGGTTATAGGGAAAAAATAAAATAAAATAAAATAAAATAAAATAATAAACCAAAAATGCAGCAATGCAAATTATATATATAATTATTACCACAATCTCAAAATAAAAGAAGCAAAGTTGGAAGCCAAAAAATTAACAATTATGGTTGATATTTGCTTTGTTTAATTGGGAAAATATAGAAATAAGTGTAATAAACATTGCTATGACCAAGGATGACTCAATCAATGCAGGGGAATATTTTTAATTGAAAAAATTTGTTTTACAATATATTCTGGTTATGGTTTCCATCACCCAGCTGCTCTAAGATTCCCCAATCTTCTTCCAACTAAATTGGCATCCATCCTTTCTTTTTGGATAACAAATAGGCATCTAAAAATATTAAAAATTAAACAAAATAAGATAAAAAACTAAAACAGGCAAACCATAGTGGGACAACACAAACACACACAAGCCAAAAAGCAAAATTATATAGAGAAACTCAGACATACACAGAGAAATCTTTAAAGCTAAAACAAAGCATTTGGGGATTAAGTAAAGTCCAAGAATAAGCCATTGAATTTGTTTTGTTTTGGTCCATTTATAGCTGAACATGGGACCTGACCTTAATTTTTTTTTATATAAATTCGTTTACATCAACAATGAGACTCCATTAGAGAAAACTAATTTTTCATTGTAAATAGTTATCAGTTGCTTTGGGGCTAGTGAAGAGGGCTTGTGTACATTTCTTTCCTCAGCCCTGGACCCCACCTGTCCTAGACCAGTGAAGGTCCTGTGCATACTGACACAGTCTCTGAGAGTTCGTATGTGTATCAGTCCTGCTATGTTTAGAAGACTTGTTTCTTTGGTGTCTTCCATACTCTCTGGTTCTTAGAATCTTTCTGGTTCCTCTTTGCAGAGTTCTATCCCCCTGACCCATGGCAAAAGAGAAGATTTAATAGAGACACACCACTTATGACTGCGTAGTCCATGGACTTTCACTTGCTGCACATTGTCCGGTGGGTCTTTGTGTTTGTTCCCTTTTACTGAAGTAAGAAGCCTCTCTGATGATGGCTGAGAAATCCACTAATCTATGATTATAGCAGAATGTTGTGAGAAGTCATTTTATTGCTATGTTCTTGAAGCAGAAGAGAATTATTTGGTTTTCTCCTAGTTCCCTGAGCAGTACTGAATATCAATTTTATCTCATAGAATGGGTTTTAAATTTAATCTGATATTGACTAGTTACAAGCTTGCATGTATCAGTGCTGGTGTATCTTGTAGGCAGGTCACCATTATAGATGGAAAAGTTTGTAGTTGAATTGGTGTTTACTTCTCTCTAGTGTGCAAAGTACATTTCTGTACCAAAGACCATAGCACATATGGGTAAAGACTTCGTGTAGGCACCATCTCAACCTCTCTATTCTCAGTGAATTCAGCAATAACATAAGACCTTATTCTGTAACAAGGTCTTACCATCAGTTAGTGAAAGTCAACAAACAGCCTTGGCAATAGTCTGAGTTGTTGAGAAGGTTCTAGAAGGAGATAATTTTCTCAAAGGAGAGAAAGATGAGAGAATTGCTGAATATTTTTTATGCCAGTGAAGAAAATGGATTAGTTAATAGAATAGATTACTTATTTGTAGGCTCTGGTCTATAATAACAGGAAGGATTGTTATTATAATTGACAGCAATGGTTGTCGTGTAGAATCTGTCAGTATCTCAGAAACAGTTCTTCATTATGATTTTTACTATATTATATGTGTACAATTCTGAGTATTATGTCCCTCATAATTACTGGAAAATAATATATCAGTGAAGAACATTTATGAAACATTTGGAGTCTGTAAGTTAAATTAAGTCAATAAAGTTAAACCAAGTATATAGGCATGTGGCTCTCTTGTATATTAGGGCACATAAACTTCCAATTCATCATGCAAATTACTGACTTGATTATTGATGGACACTGGGTTCATTTATAGTAATTTTCAGTAAATCCCCTATTTTCTCATTTTTAAATTATAACAGAAGTGTCCCTAACCTTTACCCAGTCAATCCTTTCACATTCATGCACTGAATTGTTCTTTTCTAGAAACATTTAAAGTAGGCTATGTGTTGTGATCAAGTACTTTATATAATACTGTGTAGCTGTTAGGTAGTTGAATTTGTTGGTATGAGTCTATAGACATTTGCTACAGATTGATTATATTTTCTCAACAGCTGTGCATACAGGTGAGAACATGGTGCTAACAATGGAATATAGCACCTTAAACAATGTTCTTAAGGATGATCATTTGCTATTGTAATTAGGGACTCTTCCAATTTATTAAAATTTATTTTAAATTTTTATGTCTTACAAAGAAGAAAAGAAAATATTTGGGTTCCTAAATACAAGCATGAATCACCACATTTCAAGTGGGAACTATTTCTTCCAGTCTCAGCATGGGGCAAGAATTTTCCATAAAACTTGAGAAGCTTTAAGAAAAAATTCTAAACACACACACACACACAAAACAAAAACCAGAGCCTAGCACTGCTTTTTTATAATCTTCTTTTAGGTAGACTGTTTGCTAGTGGCAAGCAGAGGCACAGCTCTTTTAGGAGACAGTTTACTAGCTCAATGCTAGCAGCAAAAATGGCATGGCTCTTTTGAGAGGCCCTACTACTAAACACTTGGATGGTGTTTGTAAACAGTAGCAGTAGGCAGTAGCCTGATGTTCAATGGCAGTGTGGACCCAGACATTCCTCAGAGTTGAGGCAGTGAATGTCACTCTTGCCAGTGCCTCTGCCATGAAGGTAAACTCTTAGGGAACCAGATGGAACAGAACCAGTTCAAAGGTGGAAATGGAGGTCCTAGCTGTGCCACTTAGCAGTTTAAAGACTTGTGATCGGAAAAAGGTAGAGAGATGTAGTAAGGAAAGATTAAGATGGGAAAAATCTCTAGATAATTTGTAGTGTATTTTAAAACATGCATAGCCTTGGGAGAAAAAAAATACAAAGAGTATATAGAGTCTTAGATTAGATGTAGAAAATAATAAAGTAAGGTATTTAAAAATTAGTAGAGTAATAAGAATTGTTTTTTAAAAAACCATGTAGAGAAGGAAAATACTCAGTCTGAATATTGTATATTACTGTATTGTCTCTGAATTGTTTGAATGCTAAGGGACATGGAACAGCTACTAAGAAACATTTTATTGTAAAGGTTTCTGGACTAATCTAACCTATATAGTTTTAAAATGCATTGACTTTAAAATTTAAGCCAAAAGATATGTTACTTTGAGGGAGAGGTTTTGCTTTTATTTCCACAGGATATGAGAAGCTATCGATTCATTCCAGGTTTAGAAAATTAGATTTGATCAAGGGAGACCCTCCTGAAATTATGACTATAGACACAAAAAAATAAATCTAAAAGAACCTCAAGACACACGATATGGATTTCACCTGCTCAAATACATAAGAAAAAAAAAACAGCTTTGTCTGGCATTTAATGCGTAACCAATACTTGAACTGATACAGATATATATGTTACCTGTAAACGTTTATATATATTTTCAGAGAAAAGGGAGCAAACACAATGAAAATGAATGGCCCAGGTGATGCAGCACTTCAAATTTCTTCTGTTACAGTCTCCTCAGAATTCTGTATTCAGAACAGTTTTGAAGCTTCTTGCTGAGAAGATACAGCCTTACAAAACATTCCAGTCAGGACTTGACCATAATCTTTAATTTTCCCAGGGTCTCCCAAAGATTACTAGTTCCCTCAATTAGCAGTAAGTAGTCTAAAGAGAAAACTATGACCACTTCCACAAAAAATGGGTTATGTGTATTCACTATCATCTAAGGAGTGTTGTTTCCAAGTTGTTATTAGTAATGGTCAGGAAAAAAAGCTGAATGAAGGAGATTAGATTCAGGAATATTGTTCTAAAAAGGAAATAAAAAATAGAAATAATAGGGATAAAAGAGCAAATTGTTCAATCTTTTTTAATATAAAAATAACCATTAATGTTAAATATTTTCCATTTATATGGATTTTGGTTTATTGATGCAAATGTAAAGTTATTTCTGTTATATCATATGTGTGTTTCTACTTTTGTTTAAGGTATTGTGTTTATGCATTTAAATTTTAATTACACATTTAAAAATGTAATGTGTAATTAAGAAATATAAATTCATAGCCATTTATAATAGTCAAACTTATAGTCATGTTAGATTTTTTTCAACATCATAAATAAATATATTTAGACAGATGATCTTCAAACACTTTAAAGGCCTACAGACTATGGCATGAGATATGTTTAATAATCTAAGGATTGTCATGACAGGGAGATACATCTGTTCCTGACAGCACCAATCTACTTCAAAAAAAAATAATAGGCAACAAAAAATCTCCATATGGAGTTTGTTTTCATTATGGCAAAAGGGGGCAAATAAACTGCCCTTGCCTTGGTTGCTAACAATATACTATTCAAACTGGACAAACAGGACACAGAATTTAAATCCGACCAAACACTGATTGGTTAGTCCCACAAGCTTTGTGCCACTATTCTGCCAGAATATGTTTCATACGGGTCACCATTGTAGATCCAAGGATTTGTATCTGGTTGCTGTTCACCTTTCTCCTCTGGTAACATAAGAAGATTGTTCTAGTATCATGAAAACGAGTTTATACAGTAAAGGCTCAAGGTAGGAATTACGTGGTTTCTTCATAATCAGTGAGTTGTGTAGATGTCACATTCAGCAATAAAGCTTTACTCTCAGTTTGTGGGGAACCAGAAATGCCCTTGGCAACAATCTGGGTTGTTTGAGGGTTCCCATGGGACCCCTATGAACAACAACTTCATTGTCTACACATATAAATTTAAATATAAATATGAAATTCAAACATCTGCTATATCTTTCATGTAGTTAAAAGAATAAAAACTACTATAGACAAGTTCTATTTAAGAATTATTTAAACAAAGACAGAAATAAAGCAGCACTAAAAGCAAATGAGGTGCAGGATCCACTACCTGAAAGGGGGCACAGAAATGAAGAAGTCTTTTTGCTGACTCCAGCCAGGCAGTTTACTTACTTGAGAAACAGTGTGATCTAGCATCTGTCTTAGTTGAGTATGATGAGATGTATTGGCTACCTATAATACACTGGCAGCTGGCTGTTTGTGATTGGCTGTTTGTTATTCTGCTGAACAAGTTAAGTTGGGTTGCTTATCTTTGTTTATCTACTACCCCATATCACTATATATGAAGTCAGTCCTGGGTTAACAGCGTTCTGCTTGATGAATTCAACACATATAGTTGTGTATGTATTGTGGATATTTGTATAGGTCTGCACGTCTTTCTGAGACAGTGCCTTACAATGTAACTCCAACAGCCTATAAACTTCTCTTCTGAAAACTTGGATTGTTGGCTGTCACCATGCCTAGTAATAGCTTTGCATCCAGGGTGAGGCAGCAGTTAAAACTTTTTCTTGCCTGTTGTTAATTTCTCCCACTCGAATTTTTCTGGATTTACACTCATACTCTGAATTCAGGAAAATCTGGTATGAATAACTGTGATAGTTTTATTGAGATGAATAAAATACATTTGGTACGCAATCAGCCAAACAACTATTATAATATTGCTTTTAGACTAATCAATGCATTTCAAAAATCATTTGTTGTGTCTTGAGTTACTAATTTTATCATCAGAAAAAATAAAATTTGAGCATAATTAATCCTGAAATAAGCTAGAAATTACAGTCCTCAATCTTAATACCATTGACAGTCTAGATTAAATAATTCTGTATTGGGAAAGGGAGATAGGCACTGCAGGACATTCAACAGTATCACTGGCCTCCAACCTCTGGATGTGAATGGCACCGTCAGTATTTGTAACAACCAAAAATGAATCCTCCTTTATTGGGAAATGCCTTTTGTGTGCTTCTGAGAAGTATCAATCATCCATGATGGAAACACTGACTCAAGAACACAATACCCAAGTATGATTGAACTTTCTTCATCCCCTCCCTCCTTTCTTATCTTCATGTTTACAGAATTGTGTGTATATAAAAATACTTGTATCCATAAGTACAAATCAAATATATGTTTGTATATAGTAAAACAAATATTTTATCTCAAAACAGAAACACTGAATGTAGACATCCAACAGAGTAACAGTGCCCATGAACAACTGTCGGATTCTCTGTGTACATGGACTATGAGTTAAATCATATTAACTGTTTCATTATTGTTAGCATTGGTAACAGACTGCCTTGGGTACTGAGCTTACTCTTAGTCACAACTTTTTGCTTACCCCATTCTGACAGCCATGTTTATGTTTTCTCCTTCCTCTAAATCTGTCTACAGTGAAGCCCACAACCAATGAAATCTTATGTTGATGGTTGATGAGCTGTAACCACAGACTCTGAACATCCAGGTATCACGTCATTATCACTCTAGTCTTATGGGCAGAATCTAGTTCTAAATCTCAATATTAAAATTACCAGCTCTGTGGGTAAATCTCAAAATTACCAGCTCTGTGGGTACAAAGTGATTATTCAAGTTCTCTAGCTGTTTTATCCTCATCTGTCAAACTGTGGTGCTATCTATTCCATAGAAGAGTTATATATCTTAAATAGCATTATGTTGAATATTGCATCTAGCATATACAAATACTGACTGGAGACCTTTGAGTTATTGTTTAAAGATATAATATTGCCTGAAGGTTATTGACCTAGAGAGACATATACACAGTGTTTCTTTAAAAACTCATTTCTGCACAGAAATATAACAAATACACTTACAGTCAGAGAATGTAATTGTTTTTTACAATTTTGAACAAAACTGTGTGGCAAGAAAGCCAAAAGATTTATTGCTTTATAAATAAATTTACCTGAGATTTTTCTCTAGACACCAAATGAGGCTGTTCTTAGATTCATTTCTTACTGAAATGTTTCTAGCTAAAATCATCAAAGAAATACATATAAATTGCAAGGTAATATGAGATATAGCCAATTATTAAAATATGAAGAACATTTTTGCTTTAATCAGAATAGTTGAAAACTGAAAGAAAATCAGAAATGTTTTAGTTTTTTGCTGAAATTTAAATAAGAAAATAAATATAGAGATCAATGTATTGTATGTTACCTTTACAAATGCATTTATTTCATTCACAAGGGAACCAGGGATGTATAAACAACAAAAGAAGAAGTATTAGAAAGGGCTGGGATTCCTTCGTGTGTCTTATGTTAAGGTCCATTCTTGGTGAACAGGAGTGCCATCAGGAGAGTGCAACACGGTTAAATAATTATTTAGGCTTTTCAGCAGATTCAAAAACTAATTTAAATCCGGTACCATTTGTGGTAATATAAAATTACTGGTAAATTCAGTAAGGTTGTGAAGGGGATTTTAATGTAGGTTAGTGCAAACTTCTCATTTTGTAGAAAAGAAAATTGAGGTCTGATGACATGTGCTCCGATCCATTCTGTAAGTCATCCAAAATTAGAAGACTCAACATTTAGCTGTCTAACCTTCCTTGACCTCTGGGGTGTTATCCAATTTTCTCATCACCTCACCCTGCATGCTCAGCTGAAAATGACTCTTGACTATTTTTAAGAATGCAGTCTACATTCAAAACAGTTTTCTCATCAAGTTTATCGAGAAATGTGCCCCAAGATTTACAGAGCAAATAATAGCAACCAATGTTTTCTAAGGCAAGTTAATATTTTTTTTGAACAACATCGCCTAATAAATATATTTTCTGATAGAAATGTCTGAAAGGTAAAAAGAAGCAGGTGAGAAAATTTGAATGATTTATTTAGGCCAGCACAACAAGCAATTTAATCAAATGAGCCTGTAATTCGGGATACAAGTTATTTGGCATTTTACATTCTGGTTTTGATAGTATTTTTACTACCTAGCATGAATTTTTACATTGTAATATATTTCAAATTGGGTTAAACATATTCCAAATGTTCATTAATCAGTTGTGGATTGTGTCTTCCATATTAGCCACTACAGATCTAAAGATAATTGTTATTCAAATTCTAAATAAAAATTAGATTTCTTGAGTTATACCATAAATAGGAATTATTGAGTAACTATTCAATAGGTAATTTTGGATTCCTGAAATATTAAAAAATACCATTAAACATGGTTGATCAAGTATCTTTGTGATAGGATTAAGCATCTTTTGGGTATATGCCCAAGTAGTATAGCTAGATTATGTGGTAGAATTATCCACATCTTCCTGAGGAACTTCCACAATGATTTCCACTGGGGCTATATGAGTTTGCATTCCTAATGGCAATAGATAAATGTCCTCCTTACAACAATATACTCACCTGCATATTGTTGTAAGGAGGCCATGT
Organism: Phyllotis vaccarum; assembly: GCA_033318265.1. Taxonomy (NCBI): domain Eukaryota; kingdom Metazoa; phylum Chordata; class Mammalia; order Rodentia; family Cricetidae; genus Phyllotis; species Phyllotis vaccarum. The sequence continues at coordinate 77,759,275 of JARWLC010000016.1, read as the reverse complement.
CATATTTCTTTTACTTATCTTGGGCAGACTGGCTGGTTTAACATGAAATTTCAAAGTAAATTTTATTGCCCCAAATAAACATTTATTTAGCTGCTTGCCATTTGCATTTCCTCTTTTGAAGTTTTGTGTTTAGATCTGTACCCCATTTTTATATAGGATCATTTGTTTTCTTGATTTCTACTTTTAAACGTCTTTATATATTTTTGAAGGCAGCTATGCTCACCACTATATCACTAATGCAGATTGTATATTTTGGATATTAGCCTTCTATCAGATGTATAGTTGGTTTAAAAAAAAAAAAAAACACCCCCTTTCCACATTGTGTAAGCTTCCACTTTGTTGAAATAGTGTTGTCCTTTGCATACAGAAGCTTTTCGGTTTCAAGAGATCTCATTTTTTAAAATTTGTATTACTTATTTATTTGTTTGGTTGGTTTTTGTTTTGAGATGATTTCTTTGTTTGACAGTCCTGACTGTCCTGGAACTTATTTTGTTGACCAGGCTATAGAACTCACACAGATCTACCTGCCTCCCAAGTGCTGAAATTAAAGGCATGCATTACTACCAGCCAGCTTAAGAGATCCCTTTTGTAGATTATTGATGTAAGTGCCTGTGAAATGGCATTCTATTCATAAAGTCTTCTCCTGTGTCAATGAGTTCAAGGCCGTTCTCCAGTTTTTCTATCAGAATCACTGTATCTGGTCTTATGTTTAGGTTTTTTTTAAACTTGGAGTTGAATTTTGTGCAAGGTAATACGTATGGATCTATTTGTACTCTTCAACATGCATTAGCCATCTAATTTGTCTAGCACAATTGTTGAAGAGGCTTTTTCCAGTGTGTATTTCTAGATTTTTTTTATTAAAAACTAGGTGTCTATAGGTATATGGTTTTATGTCTGGGTTTTCAGTTTTATGCCACTGATCAATGTGTCTTTTTTTGGCAATACCATCCTGGTTTTGTACTATAGCTTTGTAGTACAACTTGAAATGGTGTATAGTAATACATCCAGCAGTTGTTTTATTATTCAGAAGTGTTTTAACAATCCTTGGTTTTTTGTGTGTGTTACCAAATAAAGCTGAAATTTTTCTTTCAGGATCTGTGAAAAATCTTATCATTTTTTTATAGGAGTTGAATCTGTGAATTGATTTTTGGAAAAATGGTCATTTTATAATATTAATTCTACTAATCCACAAATATGAAAGATCTTTTAGTCTTCTGATAACTTCAATTTCTTTCTTCAGTGTCTTAAAGTTTTTATCATGAAAGTCTTTCACTTTCCTGATTAGAGTTACCCCAGTGATGTGGAAATGTCTTTCTGTATGCTGTAAATATCAATCTTTAAATAAAGGGGCTGTTTTGGCCCATCACAGGCACCATAGAAAAAGTAGGAGGGGAAATTACAACATAGTTAGGAGGAGGGCAGAGTCAGACAGACTGAGCCAGCCGCCAAAAAAGAAGCATGTAAGTAACACAGGTGAGCTATGGGCCACATGGCCGACAGATTAATGGAAATGTGTTGAGTTAAGATGTAAGAGCAAGCTAGCAATGTGCCTGAGCCATAGGCCAAACAGCATGAACTTAATGTAAGTATCTGAGTCATTTGGGGGCCTAATCAGTGGCGAGCAGTAAGGGGTCTGGGGCTGTAGGTCTATGGGTGCAGACCTCTGGCCACCTGGGGCCAAGAAACTTAATTTTAACACCCCAGGAAATTTTGTATTTTTGAGACTATTGTAGAGGGTGTTGCTTTTTATATCTTTCTCATTATATTTATATATAGGAAGTCACTTATATATACTATCATATTATCTGAAAATAAAGATACTTTGACTTCATTCTTTTCTATCTGTATCCTCTTGATCTTCAGTTGTCATATTGCTCTAGCTAAGATATCAGGTAGCATATCAAATAGGTATAGACAGAAGGAACAACACTATCTTATTCTTGATTTTAGTGAAATTGCTTTGTTTCTCTCCATTTAAGCTGATGTTGTCAATAACCTTGCTGTAATATACCTCTATTATTTTGAAGTATGTTCTGTGTATCTCTAATTTTTCCAGAACTTTATTATAAAGTGGTATTAGATTTTTCGAAGACCTTTCCTGCATCTCATGGGATGACGTTTGTCTTTCAATTTGTTTATATAGTAGATTACATTTATCAGTTTGTGTATGTTCAACTATCTCTCCATCTCTTGGATGAAGCCTACTTGATGATGATGGGTGATCTTGATGTGTTCTTGGATTTGTTTGCAAGTATTTTATTGGGAAGTTTTGCACATCTATATCCACAGGGTAATTGGTCTGTAATTCTCTTTCTTTGTTGGGCCTTTATATGGTTAGGTATTAGAGTATCTGTGGCCTCATAAAATGAATTTGTCAATATTTCTTCTGTTCCTTTTTGTGTAAAATACTTTTAGGAGTATTGACATATGACTCTTCTTTGAAAGTCTAGTAGAATTTTACACTAAAACTCTCTGGCTTTTTTAGTAAATGTTAAATCACTGTTTCAGTTTTTATTACAGGTTATAGGGCAGTTTAAATTGCTTATCTTATCTTGATTTAATTTTGGTGGGTGGTATGTATCAAGACAACTATTCATTTCTTTTAAATTTCTAATTTGGTGAAGTGCAAGTTTTTAAAGTATATTCTTATGTTTCTGGACTTCCTTGGTGTTTGTTGCTATGGGCACCCTTTCATTTTTAATTTTGTTAATTTGGTTCTTCTCTGACTTTTAGTTAATTTGGATAATGGTCTGTCAATTTTCTTGATTTTCTGAAAGAATCAACTCATTGTTTGATTGATTCTTTGTATAGTTTTAGAAATCTAAAACTATTTATTTCTGCATTGACTTGTATTATGTCTTACTGTTTGCTCTTTTTGGTTATGATAATAATGTGCCAAAGGGTCTTCCTTTTCTGTCTTGGTCATCTTGCTGTTCTTGTGACTTTATAGGCATCTCCTTTAGGTTAGGAACATTTTTTCTATGATTTTTGTTAAAAATATTTTCTGTACCTTTGACCTGAGAATTTTTTCTTCCTTGTTACTATTATTCATATATAACATTTTAGTGTCCTTTGCATACAGAAAAATGCCAGCCAGATGAGATAAATAATATTAGTGATTTAGTCTTTTCATATTTTCTTGAATTTCCTGAATGTTTTTTTTTTAACCTGGAATGTTTTTAAACAAGGTATTTATAATTTCTACTGGTCTCCAATGTTTGAGAATCCCTCTTGCATTTTTTTGTATTCTCTTGGTAGATTTGCCTCTGAGGTTCCTGTTGGAGTTCCTAAATGTTTTATTTCTAGAATTGCTCCTTGGTTTCCTATATTGATTCTCTTTCCACTTTCAGGTCCTGAACCGTTTTATTCATTTCATTACACTCTCTCTGTTTTTATATATTTCTTTAATGGATTAACAAGTTATCTCTCTAAGGATCTCTATCTTATTCATCCTGCCTCTTTAGAGTCCTTGCCTTGTGTTTCAGCTATGTTGCATTTCTTAGGGCCCACTGTGGTAGGCTTCTTGGACTATAATGAGGACAGATTGTTTTGACTGTTGCTGTGTGTTTACTCTAGCTTCTAAACACCAGGGTTCAAGAGACTGTAATTCTGGGTGCCGATTTTTGATCTGTTCTTTGAGTAGATATTTTGTTCCTTGGTTTCTGTTGCTCTTTCTGGTTCTTAGGAGAGTGTGTGTGTCGCACATGTGGGTTATATAAATTTAGTCTATAGACTAGACACAAGGAGTCATCATTTGATACACCTATACAGGTAGACGTATCTAGCCAAAGGGATTAAGCAGGTTTAACAGGGTCATTAAAAGACTTATAATTTAGGGAAGGATTACTATCACTTAATTTGTATTTTAGTAGCACTTAATGTATTATTTGCTAGAGTGTTTGTTTGAGCAACATAGGCTTGCAAGGAAAAATATGCCAATATCTGCTATGCAGTAGAGAGTATCCTTTGAGTAAAACATACTATCTTCAGATTTACAAGGCCTGGGGTTTGTGCTTAAAGGAAGACCAAAAAACAAAAAAAAAAAACAAAAACAAAAAAAAAACAAACAAACAAACAAACAAACAAAAAACAAAAAAAAAACCCAACATGACTACGTACAAAAAAATGTAGCTGTTTCTGCTGGTGACATGTATTTAAGTGTTGTGACAAGCACTTTTGTAAACATGGAAGTATATCCCTCCCTATAATGTACTGCTATCGATTTGTCTTTATGTCTAGAAATGAAATTGCAAAACCATACATTAGTTCTATTCTTAGTGCTCTAGAGAAAGATCATACTTTTTTCTTAACCAACCTGTATTTCAATGTCTTTAACAGATATCCCATACTTTTGCCAGCACATTTTATTTTTCGTGTTTTTAGAAATAGCCATTCTGTAGGTGTCAGATGATATTGCAGTGCGGTTTTAACTTGCAATTCTATAGTGATTCAAACGCTAAGCAGGTTTTTGTGTTTTCTCGTCTACTCATGTGTCTTCTTGTAAGAAATGTCCTATCTGAAGATTCAAACTTAAAAGCTAAGCTTCTTACTGCTTAGATGTTTCTTTGCACGTTTTGAGTATTAGCCCTTCCTATAATGCATACTGATGGAATGTTTTCTTCCAATCCACAGGTATCTGTTTATTATACTGATTGTTTCTTTGCCTAAATATTAACTTTCATTTTGACAGAGTCTGCTCATCTATTCTATCCTGTGTTGTTTTTGCTTTAGGGACTCTATTCAAGAACTGTTCTCGAAAAGACTAACGCGGTATAGTTTTTTCTCATTCTTTCTTCTAAGAGTTTTGTGGTTTCCGCCTTTCAGCATCCAACCCATTTTGAGTTTAAGTTATTACGATGTGTGACGTAAGGATCTACTTTCATTCACTGTGCTGTATGTGGACATACAGTTTTCACAACACCATTTAACCGGGAACCTAATGCTTCCATAGCTATGTGGGTTTCGGGTGTGCATTAGAATAATATAATAGCTGTTTGGTTCCGTGATTACTGAAAAATACAGCCCACAACGAAAACTCATTTTATCTCCTTGTGTCTGTAGTTATGTGCGCACCTTATACATAAAAATAACTAATATACAAGCTTTTACTTATGTATGGAAACATCTTCTTTGGAGTATATAAATTTTAATAATATTTATTCATTAGCTATTGTGATTAGCTTATAATGATAATAGATAATTGTTGGATACTTCTTTTAAAAGATCATCAGGTTTATGAAAACATATAAAAAGACCCTGAAGGAATAATTGCAAAAATGATGGTTTGTGTTTAACATTTTACAATCAAGACTTTTTTGTTCAAAACGCTTTAATACATTATATTTGAGCTTGAATACAAGAGAAAATGTTTGAAAGCAATTTGTTAACATTGTGGCATCTGAAACAAATCATGTAGTTCGGGTAGCATGGGCATGAATGGCAGACACTTGTCAGGAGAGAAACTGCAACCCAATCATTTTCACTTTCAGTTACAACAATTAATTCTGCATTTTAAAAAATGTTCTATCTAACTCAGACGCTATATTCTGCTGTTAGTTTTTCTTCTCTTGTTTTATTTTCTCAGATAATGAGTTTTTTCCACGATCTGTACATCATGTAAAAGTCTCTCGTTGATGGTATATGGATTACTCCTCACTCAGCAGAATGCATTGGTATTTGTGATTATACAAATTCTACTGGAGTCTCTCTTATATAACCATGCAGCACAGAAAGCATTAAAACCAAATGCACTGGGTGATCTATTCACAATAACAACTTCAGAACGAGATGGAAATATTCATTTACTAGAGAAATTAGATGCCTAGTCAACCTTTAATAGACATAAAGATAATGCAAAAGTAAGTCCTATATTCTCATTAATTCTATCGTCATTAACCAAAAGAACATTCTAGACAAAATTCTAAAGGAGATGAACATAAGCATTTTTAGAGCCAAGTGTAGGGGTTGCTCACTCTGGCTTTTCATAATTGCTTGTTATGTGGTTTTCAGACACATAAGCTAATGCATTCAGATAAAACAACCAAGAGATTTTACTAAAATGTTGTTTAGTTTTCAAATTAAGTAAGGCAGACAAATATGGACAAATCATTACATTGTACTCCATACACACACACACACACACACACACACACACACACACACACACACACACACACACACACAATTATTATCTATCAATTAAAAAAAGAAAAGGAATATAAACTTATGTGGACAGATTATAGCTTCCAAGCACCTGGCTTTCATCTATGCATAGTGTTGCACAATCTAAGTTACTACAAAACTAGAGTATAATAACACGACTATACCTTTACTTAGGAAAAATACGTAAAATATGTTTAGTGTTTATTTTTTGTAAAGACAATAGTATATTAAAATTAAAAAATATATCATTTTAATCTCATTATTTAAATTTAGATTGTTAGTATCATATTAATGGGTAAAATTAAACTGAGCATTCTACCCAGTTAAACATAAAATGATGCTGAACTTTTGATTTTCTTTGGTACCAATAATTATTTTTGTTAAATTACATAAAACCATGTATTTAAAAATGTCTGTAGACCTTCAGCCAAACATTTGAAAAGTATGTAATGATTGGTTCATAGCTGATGAGTAAAGTGAAACATATTTTGTTATCTTTTCTTATTTTATCTAGTCTGGTTATCTATTTGTGAAACGGCTCTTGAATTGCTATTTAATAAGGAAGAAAATGTATCCTTTCTTTAAAAAAAATCATTCTGAAGATTTAAAATACAGTCCTGAGGATTAGAGTGGATTTACTCGGGGAGAAATTATATAGTGATTAAATAAAGCATAGGACTGTTACAAATCATATCAAGGGTTTTACCAAGAATGCTATTTAATTCTTTTAATACTGCATTATTAAAGCTTAGAGTATGATGCTACCAAAGAGATTATACTATTTAAAAGATTGGTAAGACCCAGTTACCAGTACAGATTATATTGTTATTATAAAGGCTAGCTCAGCTACTCAATTTTATTAAAAACCAATGATAAATACAAGTAAAGCAGAATACATGTTTATTATTTATATGAAAAATATTGTCCTAATTCCAAATTTATATAGTTTAGACATATGTGCACACATGCGTACACCCACACAAATTCACTCAGACTTGTTAAATGCTGTCTATACACTAGCTCTTGTTCAATAGCTCAACACTTGAAAACATTTTATTTATTTGTTTATTTATTTATTTATTTATTCATTCATTCAATTTTAATTTTACTTTTAAAATGTCATCTCTATCAATGTTTCCCTCTGCTTCCCCTCCCTTCCCCCTCCCAACCCCTCCCAGACAGCCCTCAGCCTCTCCCCTCCCCATCCATCTATCCCCCCCCATCCACAAGAGGCCAAAAATCCCAAGGTGGACCAGCACAGCACAGCACATCCACTCCAGGCATATACGATTCACTCATCCCAAAGTCAATGCTGGGATGGGTGTTCCTCTATAGGGAATGGGCTCCAAGGTGTCAGCCCATGAACAGGAACACAGTCTGATCCCACCCCTCCTGGCTCCACACTGTGTATGCCTGTCAAAAGCCGCCTACCCCAGGAGGGCCCACCTCCAGCTCCTGATGGATCTCCAATGGCCATTCCCCAGTCAGTGAGCTCCCCAGAGCTTCAGCCAGCCATCACCATGGGAACCTTCCTCCTAATCTCTATCCCCTGCTTATACAGACTCTCCTCCCCTGTTCTCAGCCTGGACCAGGAGCTCTGCTCAGTGCTCAGCCATGGATCTCCTCCCGTACCTCCATTCCTGTCCTGTGATGACAACACCCAGGGTGTTTACTCATTTGACTATAGGTGAAGTCCCATTTAGGCACCCCCTCCACCATTGTTTGGAGACTTGGCCAGGGACACCCTGTGAGTTCCTGGACATTTCCCTAACACCCAGTCTCTTTCCCACCCCACACTGGCTTCCTCTATCTATCGAGATATCCATCTCCATCTTTGCTCCTCTCAGTCAACCATCTCCTGCTTTCAAGATTTGTTCCCAAGTCTTCTTGGTTGCAACCTGCTATGACCCCAATTTGCTAAGGTGATCTTCTCTATTTTCTCTTCTTAGGGGAATCTCTGGATGTCTCTCTTAAATTCCTTCTAATCCCAAGCTTTCCAGGGTTGTGGTTTGCAGCTTGGGTATTCTTTTCTTTTTTTTTCATCTAAAAATCCCATGCCTATCTTTCTGGGTTGGTGATACCTCACTCAGGAGGATATTCTCTAAGTCCAACCATTGGCCTGAAAATTTTAGGATGTCTTTTTTCTTTTTTTTGTTTTTTTTTGTTTGTTTGTTTGTTTGTTTTTTACTGTTGAGTAGTACTCCATTGTGTAGATGTACCAGTTTGTTAATCTGTTCTTCAGTTGAGGGGCATCTAGGTTGTTTCCAGATTCTTGCTGTTACGAATAATGCTGCTATGAACATAGTTGACATAATGCCTTTGGGGTACAAATGTGCATCCTTTGGGTATATGCCCAATAGTGGTATTGCTGGAAACTTAGGGAGATTGATTCCCAGTTTTCAGAGGAATGGCCATACTGTATTCCAGAGTAGATGTACAAGTTTACACTCCCAAGAGTGGAGGAGTGTTCCCCTTGTTCTGCATCCTCTCCAGCATAGACTGTAATCTATGGTTTTGAACTTAACCATTCTGACAGGTGTAAGGTGGTATCTCAGAGTTGTTTTGATTTGCATTTCTCTGATGGCTAAGGATGGTGGGCAACTTTTAAAGTCCCTTTCAACTATTTGTAATTCTTCTGTTGAGAATTTCCTTTTTTAGCTCTGAATGCCATTTTTAATTGGGTTATCTAGGTTTTTGGACTCTAGTTTCTTGAATTCTCTCTATATATATTAGAGATCAGTCCTCTGTCAGATGTAGGGTTGATGAAGATCTTTTCCCATTCTGTAGCCTGTCATTTGTCTTATTGACTGTGTCCTTTGCCTTACAGAAGCTTCTCGGTTTCAGGAGGTCCCACTTACTGATTGTTGTTCTTAGTGTCTGTGCTACTGCTGTTATATTTAGGAAGTGGTCACCTGTGCCAATGTGTTGACGGTTATTTTCCACTTTCTTTTCTATCAAGTTCAGTGTAGCTGGGTTTATGTTGAGGTCTTTGATCCACTTGGATTTGAGTTTTGTGCAGGGTGATAGGTTTGGATCTATTTGCATTCTTCTACATACCACCATCCAGTTATGCCAACACCATTTGTTTAAGATACTATCTTTTTTCCATTGAGTATTTTTGGCCTCTTTGTCAAAAAACAAGTGTTCATAGGTGTGTGGATTAATGTTGGGGTCTTTGATTCTATTTCATTGATCCACAAGTCTGTTCTTGTGCCAATACCAGGATGTTTTATTATTATGGTTCTATATATAGCTTGAAGTCAGGGATAGTGATTCATCCTGAAGTTCTTTTATTGAGCAGAACTGTTTTGGCAATTCTGGGTTTCATGTTATTCCATATGAAGTTGAGTATTGTTCTTTCAAGGACTGTAAAAAATTGTGTAGGAATTTTTAATGGGGATTGCATTGAATCTGTAGATTTCTTTTGTTAAAATTGCCATTTTTACTATGTTGATCCTAACTATCCAGGAGCATGGGAGATCTTTCCATTTTCTGATATCCTCTTCAATTTCTTTTTTTCAGTGACTTAAAGTTTTTGTCAAACAGTTCTGTTACTTCTCTGGTTAGAGTTATGCCATGATATTTAATGCTATTTGAAGTTATAATAAATAGTGTTATCTCCCTTATTTCTTTTTCAGCCCTTTTATCCTTAGCATATAGGAGGGCTATTGTTTTTTTTGTATTAATCTTGTACCCTGCTATATCGCTAAAGGTGATTATCAGCTATAGGAGTTCCCTGGTAGGGTTTTGGGGATCACTTATGTATACAATCAGATCATCTGCAAATAGAGATAATTTGACTTCTTCCTTTCCAATTGTATCCCCTTAATCTCCTTTTGTTCTCTTGTTGCTTTAGCTAAAACTTTGAGAATTATATTGAATAGATAAGGAGAGAGAGGACAGCCTTGTCTTGTTCCTGATTTTAGTGGAATTGCTTTGAGCGTTTCTCCATTTAGTTTGATGTTGGCTGTTGGCTTGCTGTGTATCACCTTTATTATATTTAGGTATTTTCCTTGTTTATCTGATCTCTCCAGGACTTTTATCATGAAGGAATGTTGGATTTTGTCAAAGGCTTTTTTAGCATCAAATGAGATGATCATGTGTTTTATCTTTTTTTTTTTCTTTCAGTTTGTTTATATGATGGATGACATTCACGTTTTTCATATATTAAACCATCCCTGCATCTCTGGGATGAAACCTACTTGATCTTAGTGGATGATTTTTTTTTGGTATGTTGTTGGATTCAGTTAACCAGAATTTTATTGTGTATTTTTGCATCAATGTTCATGGAGATGGATCTGTAATTCTCTTTCTTTGTTGCATCTTTGAGTGGCTTGGGAATCAAGGTGATTGTGGCCTCATAAAAAGAGTTTGGCAATGTTCCTTCAGTTTCTACTTTATGTAACAGTTTAAGGAATATTGGTATTAGTTCTTCTTTGAATGTCTGGTAGAATTCTGCACTGAATCCATTTGGTCCTTGGCTTTTTTTACTTGGAAGGAAGACTTTTAATTTCCTTTGGGCTTATAGGTCTGTTTAGTCCTTTATCTGATCTTGATTTAATTTTGGTATGTGGTACCTGTCCAGAAAGCCGTCCATTTCTTCTAGGTTTTCATTTTAATAGAGTGTAGATTTTCAAAGTATAACTTGATAATTCTCTAGACTTCCTGGGTGTCTGTTGTTATGTCCCCCTTTTCATTTCTGATACTGTTAATTGGATATTGTCTCTGTGCTTCTTGATTAGTTTGGATAAGGGCTTATCAATCTTGTTGACTTTCTCAAAGAACCAAGTCCTTGATTCATTGATTCTTTGTATTGTTCTCTTTGTTTCTATTGTATTGATCTCAGCTCTAAGTTTGATTATTTCCTGCTGTCCACTCCTTCAAGGTGAATTTTCTTCTAATTGTTCTAAAGCCTTCAGCTGTGCTGTTAGGGCTCTTGTGTGAGTTTTCTCTAGGTTTTTCATATTGGCACCTAGTGCTATGAGTTTTCCTCTTAATACTGCTTTCATTGTGTCCCATAAGTTTGAGTATGCTGTGGATTTATTTTCATTAAATTCTAGGAAGTCTTTGATTTCTTTCCTAATTTCTTCCTTGACCCAGAGGTGGCTCAATTGAGAGATGTTCAGTTTCCATGAGTTTGTAGGCTTTCTGTGGTTTGTGTTGTTGTTGAACTCTAACTTTAGACCATGGTGGTCTGATAGGATACAAGGAGTTATTCCCATTTTTTCTATCTATTGATATTTGCTCTATGACTGAGTATGTGGTCAATTTTAGAGAAAGTTTTATGGGATGCTGAAAAATATGTATATTTCTTTGTGTTTGGGTAGAAGGTTCTGTATTTATCTATTAAGTCCATTTGGGTCATAACATCTGTTAGATCCCTTATTTCTCTGTTGAGTTTCTGTCTGGTTGACCCATCCAAGGGTGAAAGTGTGAAAGTGTGGTATTGAAGTCTCCCAGTATTAGTGTGTGGGGTCTGATGTGAGGTTTAAACTTTAGTTGTGTTTCCTTTACATATGTAGGTGCCCTTGTGTTTGGAACATAAATATTCAGGATTGAGACTTCATCTTGGTGGATTTTTCCTGAGATGAATAAGTAATGTCCATCCTAGTCTCTTTTGATTGATTTTAGTTTGAAATCTATTTTGTTAGCTATTAGGATGGCTACACCAGCTTATTTCTTAGGACAATTGCATCGGAAAGTCTTCTCCCAATCCTTTACTCTGAGCCTGTATCGGTCTTTGAAGTTGAGGTGTGTTTCTTGTATGCAGCAGAAGGATGGCTTCTGGTTTTGTATCCATTGTGTTAGAGTGTGTATTTTTATAGGTGAATTGAGTCCATTGATATTAAGGAATATTAATGACCAATAATTATTATTTCCTGTTATTTTGGGTGGTGGCTCTATTTCCACTATTGAATCTTCCACTGCAGAGATTCTCTCTTCCATCTCTTGCATTCTGTTGGTTATGCTTGCTTCTGTAGTTCCAGTTTGTTTCTTTAGGTTTCTATTTCCAGCTTTGCCTCAATTTGTGCCTTCTTTATTTCTTCTATTTCAGTTTTTAACCCTGGAGTGTTTCTTTTACCTGTTTGTTTTCTTTTTCTTCATTTTCTTTATTTTCTTTCAGGGATTTTTTTAATCCCTTCCAATTTTTGTTTGTATTGTCTTCTATTTCTTTAAGGGAATTTTTTATATTTTTTTAAAGCTTCAATTATCTTCATAAAGTTGTTTTTAATGTTGTATCCTTCTGTTTCCTTTTCATTGTTCTGCTCAGATCTTGAAGTTGTAGAGCCATCACCTTCTTCCGGGAGTGTCACGTTGTTCTTTATATTCTCATATGTATTCTTCCACTGACATCTGCCCATTGCTTCCTCGGTTCATTCTTTGTTGGCTCATAGTCCATTGTGAGCCTGGGGGCTCTTAGTTAGCTCTTAGTTAGCTGTGGACCAGAAAGGGGCTTCTGGTTATCCTGTTGTCAGTGGGAGATGATGTAGCTGGCAGTTTCGTTGTGGTTTGGCCCATAGGATGGCCCTAGAGCTGTGCTTTCCTGAGGATTGGGCTGGGGGGGGGCATCTTTCCCAGGTTTCTTTGGCTTAGGGTGGGGTTGGGTGTGGATGGGGTGGCAGGGACAGTGTCCCCAGGCCAGGGTTTAGAGAGCACAGTCTCCAGTTAGCCTGAGGGTCTAGGTGCCACTCATCTCTTCGTTAGCTGTGGACCAGGAGGGGCTTGAGAATTTTCATCCTAGCATGAAGAAAAATAAGTTCCAGGAGGAAAAATTAATTAAAGTTTCTCCTGGTCCAAAGTCTGTTTGGCCAATAAGCAGGAATGTGAGTGTTCCAATAATTCAGCTTAAAGAAAAATATACTCTGAGTCAAGATCATGATGGGGAAATCCACAGAGACAGTTGACCCAAGCTACTGGGAGCTCAAGGACTCTGAACTGGCAGCTGGGGAACCTACACTGGACTAAACTAGGCCCTCTGAATATGGGTGACAGTTACATGGCTTCGTCAGTTTCTAGGGCTTCTGGCATTGGGACAAAGATTTATTCCCAGTGCATGAACTGGCTTTTTGGAACCCATTTCCTGTTGAGAGACCTTGCTCAGCCTCTGTACAGGAGGGAGGGGCTTGGTCCTGCCTCAACTTGATATGCCAGACTTTGTTGACTCCCCGTGGGACGCCTTACTCTCTCTGAGAAGTAGATAGGGGTGGGATGAAGGAACATGGGGGTGAGTGGGGGAGGAGGGGAGGGAAGAGAAACTATGGTTGGTATGTAAAATTTAAATAAAAATTCTAATTAAAATAAAAAATACATCTTTTAAAACAAATTTTAAGTTTAGTGTTCATCAAACGGGCGTTTATAGGAGATATTCAATGCACCTGTTTATAAAAAGTAAGAATGTATAACACCTTTTTTTAGATAATGTATTATAAAATAAATTAGCTTAAATAAATGAGTTATAAAAATTATTATGTAACACATGGAAGTTGTAAGACTTTCAAATAACACAGTTTAATATTCTATAAGCAATACAAGTTACTATTCTTGCTTGAATTCTCTTGTTTTCACTGAAAAATCATCTCTATAATCTTAGGTTTGTCGATTCATAAGATATTAATTTTAAACATATGATACAAATTCACCTATCACTGTAATATAATTTAGAAAAATAATATTGACTCTGAACAATATTCCAAGCAAGCCTGGACTCTCTGCTTGTCACAGGCCTACAACGAGAGTCTGGAACACAGGTACCAGAAAGCATGCTTGTAGAAAGAGGTTTCTGGTCTGGACTAGCCCCACAGTTTGGACTTGCCTGTTGCTGCTTATCTTGCACAGCAATCCCAAAGTCCCAAAGAAACACATAGACGCTTGTATTAATTTCATGTTGTTTGGCCTATGGCTTAGGCACATTACTAGCTAACTCTTAACTCTTACAACCCATTTCCATTTATCTGTCATGCCATGTGGCCCTGGCTCACCTGTGTTACCTTACATGTTGATTCTTGGGTGGCTGGATCACATCTCTCCTGACTCAGCCCTCCTTCCCCTATCTATGCTCCAATTTCCCCTTTCCAATGCATCTACTTCTAAGATGCCTGCCAAAAGCCAAAACAACCTCTTTATTAAATAATAATCCACATCACTTCCCCCTTTTGTGTCTAATCAAAAAGGAAGGTTTTAGTTTTAACATACCAAAATCACATATAACAAAACAGTTATAAAGCAAGAATTATACTTACAATATCTAATCTATTTGTATTTAGCAAAATTAAAGGAAATATTCTCTCTCATCTACCTTATCCTTGTGAGTCTAAAGTTTTATATCTAATATACTTTTTATAATAACTAAGAAAAACTATGCTTATAACACTTTTATCTTCAACTACATCAAAGACCACAGAAGGAAATAATATTACTCAAGTAAACAGGAAATACAAGCAACTTCCAAAATCTAGAAATGACAGAGATGGCATCTCTCAGCCTAGAGAGTCACCCAAAGGCCCTTTGTAATTGTGGGGCATCCATCTTTAGCCTACAGGCCTAGAGTCTCTAGTATACCTTTCAGTGAAGCAGGAAATTTGAAAGACTGCTCTGCCCATTCTGGCATAGTTCATCAGTTGCTTCTCCTTATGTCCTGAATGATGTCTGGCAGTTTTCTTGGTGAAGCACAAACCTGAAGGACCATCTCAGCTTATTTTACTAAAGTTCAGGGGTCACTTTCCTAAGGGTCCTACATGTTCAGTTTATACAGAATACTGTCAAGCAGTCAATACAAGAACAGTTTCTTGTCCAGTGGCTAACCATTGCCACAAAGTAAATTCCATATGGAGTTTCTTCAATGCCAATGCATTAACATAATATCTTAAACAAGAGTAGAAATATACATGCAGTATAACAAAATTGACCTTAAATTTGTATGAATAAGGCAAAATCCATACCAATTTAAAATATGATGAAATTAACAGTTGATTTTTGGATTAAAGTAAGTTCAATAATCTTTCTTTTTAAAAAATCATTCCTATACCACATCCCCCTTTTTTTCTAGGAAAGAGATTAACTATGACAATTAACCATCTATAATGAAAATGAACATTTATGAACATTATTTGGGGAATTTGGATATAGCTTTCCATTACTACTTCCTGCTGATTGAGGGACATTGGCAATCTCATGGGTCCTTGAGACTGGATCATCTTAACTGCAGCCTTGAAGCTGATGTGGCCATCTCTTCCCATCAATTTTTTAAGGCAGTCTTGGTTGACCAAACCATAATAACCTGGAATAATCCACAGGTTTTTATTTTCTGTGGAAACAAAAGCAGAACCTCTTTTCCAAAGCAACATATCCTTAGACACAAATTTCAAAGTCAAGATATCTTTAAAATATGTGGTTTTGTTTAACTTGGCAGCCTTTGCAATCAATTGTCTTTCTGAAGTTAGCTCATTAACAGCTGAAAATGAAAAGAAAATCCAATAATAACCATAATCCAGATTTTTTGTGTATTTTATATATTTATGTGGCTTATTATATTTTTATTACTCTATTTCTCTTTTTTTAAAGACTTTCTCTACCTTCTTTTCTATCTAAAGCATATGTACATTTTATACACATTGTAACACACTTAGAAGTTTTCTCCATATGAATCTGTTTTAATAGGACACACCAATCATGTAATGGCTCAATATTTCACTGAAAAAGAATCAGGGTCATTGAAATGAAGTAAATCTTGAGTAACTAACACTTTGGGTTATTTGAGAAAGAATAATCTCTCTAAATTTTGTTTGTTATTAATATTGACTTTTCTACTTTATGAAATATCTGATTTGTTCTTAACTATCATATGAGAATTAAAGTGACTGAGCACATGAATGGCTTTTGCAAATAACATAATATTGACTTTCTAAAAATATGACTTCCTAGGCAATAAAAAGACACTCTTGTCAATGCACATAACAGGACAGAGTAATGATGCACCAAAACAGAAGACTTGTAACACAATGGAAAAATACTTAATGGAATAAATGAATGATTTCTCCATTCTTTGACTTGACAAGATGTTATTATCCTTCTAAGTATTAAATATCAACATGCAATAAGAAATCTGAAACAATACCAAAAGAAAATAAAATGGGTGAACTACATTTTTATGTACTGATTTCTAAAGTGTACTATAATCTGGTGCTTTCTGGGTTGTTATAAAAATAGCATGATCAGTGTGTTCTTACTGCCAAGGATGTTGGAAGAGCTCAATGAGAGTGAAGGGAACACGGCGACTGATGAAATGTTTACTGTGCAAATCTCAGTTCAACAAATATTGCAATATTACTTCATTTCACTAATTCATATTTTATGAGAACTATTTTTAAATGTGGTCTTCCTTCTCTGTTGACTTTGATTATACTAAATAAAGTCTGCCATACTCAGAAAACATTTGTACTTATTTATCTCACTGAACTTACTAATTTATTTAGTAATGTCTTATTTATCTGTATCTATTTCCTGAATATGAAGTAATATTATCTTGTCTACCTCAGCTGCATTTATGATACTATTTGTAATTGGTAATGAAGGACAGGTTAATGCTCACCCAGTTTCTAAAATAAAGAATAGCTTAACTAAAAACTTATTGAAAAGAGTATGTACTCTTAAGTACTGTGCACTGAAATAAATTTCTATGTAGCCAGCATCATATTAACTCCTTTATTCAATTTATACTAAAAACAATTTGAAGTTCATTTATAAAACCAAACTTCTCCACTTTCATTTTGTGTGGTCTACATTGGACTGAAGTATTGCCTAGCTTCATGGACAAGGATGTCTGATTTTCTTTTGTTTTAAATGTGTGTCCACAGATGCAGACATGTTCATGTATTTCAGTGCAAGTGTATCTTCATATGAATGCATATAAGTGTGTATGAAGATGCCTCTGCTTCCTTGTAAATAGATGTAAGAGCAGTACTTAAAACAACTTTTCTTAAAACTGGTCTATTTTGACATAAATCAAATGATATGTGTCTTTTTATAATGCCTTTACCTCTTTTCTGTCACTAAACAAATAATTTCAATTCAGAAGAGACAAGGGACCCTAACTTATAGCTAGACATCCATTGTTTACTATCCTGCAAACCCTGTACTAGGAAGGCTTGGGTTGGAAAAGATTAGCATTTTGAAGTTTGGCCTAGAAAACTCTGGGCCAGCTTGAAATATTAAACTCTACCTCAAAAATAAAATGAAATAAGCCCCAGACAGTAATATATCATCGTTTTGCAATATCTACTTCAGTACAGAAGGTATTAATAAGAAAATGATACATTTCTTATGGGGCTAGAAAGATGGACCACTCTTTAGAGCATGGAGAGCTGCTCCAAATGAGCAGGTGACATTCCAGCATCTATATTATATGGTGACTGGGATTCATCTGTTGCTCCTGTTTTTAAAAGATCCTCTTCTTGCTTCCATGGTCACCACATGAATGTATTTCATGCATGTGTTCAGGTAAAACACGAATATGAAAAATGTCTTTAAACAAATAAACTGTGACATCCCAAGCAGAACACACCCAAAACTTCAGCTCACATTTCTAGCTATTTTTCAGTGAGGCTTCATAGCCACTTAACCTATAGAAATCAGTCAGTAGGTAGACGTACCAGAGGTAAGTTCATTTTGGAGATGAGAATGATTTCTCTGTGTCTGTCTTTGCTCAGAGACTTTGAAGTGTAAATCATTGCTGGTTTTGTCAACTTAAATTTCTGGTTAGGGCTTTTATCCTATAAGACTGTTCGAAATTGGTTTAGCTTTTCTGTATCACATTGGCTTCTTCCCCGTTTGCAGCTTTTCGACATCTTTTTATGTCATGAGTGAGGAATATAAGAAAAAAGCAACATTTTAAAGTAAATGCTATTAGAAAAATAGTGAAAATTTAAAAGAGTAAAAATATAAAGAATAGTGATAAAACTTTAAAAACTGTTTATTTGGAAAGATCAAAAAATGGTAACTCTGTAGACAAGTCAAGAAAAGAATAAAAACATGTTAAATATGGTGATAAAAAAAAAAAGCTCACAGAAATCAGTTCTGCAAACAACTCTGCTCCAGAATTGCCCATCTTAGGTGAAATTAAATAGTTCTTTGGAAGACACAAATTGATACAGACTCACAAAGGATACATTAAGACCCTGAGTAGATTTATATCTATTGAATAAATTTAATAATAATTGACAACTTTCCATATGTAAAAAAAAAGCCACCAGGCCCAGTTATACTCACTAAAATATATCAAAAACTTTAAAAAGATACTTAACCTTCACAATATTTCAGAAAGTAGAGTCAGAAGAATACTATATGAATCATGTAAATAAAACTAATATTAACATTGTACCCAAACAAAAAATACAATAAAAGAGAAACTAACAATCATATTCTTATAAACATAGATTAAAACATACAGTAAGACAATCAGGTACAAAATTATCACCAAAATGTGCATATTTTACTAGTATACATATTTTAAATTGATCATAATACTGTTTTAGCATTCCCAAAATATAAATGCTGAATGTCCATCAACAATTGAGTGGATAATTGCACTATAGAAACATTTTATAAGGTATTATACAATAAAGAGAATAGTTATCTTTACATACAACAATACGGATGAAAATTACAATGTCAAATTAAGAAAGACAAACAATATTCTGTTATTGTATTGATATAAAATACAACAGTTACTATGTATGTTATTGTAATTTAGAATTCTGGTAACTCTTTAAGGTTGATAGGACAGATAGTGATTAGAAACATATACTTAGGAACTTAAACTTTTAGTCTGGGTGGTAGTTATGTTAAGTATGATCACTTTGCAAAATGTCATAAATCTGTACGCTTTAGTGAACTATTCTGAATACATTTTATATATTTATACATATGAATGCATTTCTCCAAAACATAAAATACTGAGACACTGTTCTGCAAATATTGAAGATGCTAGCAAGTAGCTATAAGAGCTCACATTACCTAAATTTAAAATGAGCTTCCAAATTGATTAATAATGTACCAAGGGCTATTATGAGAATTAAAAATCAAAAGACATTTATCATAACTGGCTCATAAGTATTAATTTAATGACTATTTCATGAGCTTCAGATTTGTTTGTCAGAATCATCACTATAGAGAAATGAGTGATGTATTATTCTTTTCTAATTACTTTTTGTGTTCTTTATCCAGAGAATAATTATCTTAACTTTAATCTTTCAAGAGATCATGTATTTATGAACAACTGCCATATGTAATGACTACCAAGTGAAAGTAAAATAAAATAAAATTCCCCCCACATTGATGTG
Organism: Phyllotis vaccarum; assembly: GCA_033318265.1. Lineage (NCBI taxonomy): Eukaryota > Metazoa > Chordata > Mammalia > Rodentia > Cricetidae > Phyllotis > Phyllotis vaccarum. The sequence goes on along the minus strand of JARWLC010000016.1, from coordinate 77,739,776 downwards.
GAATGTCTATATGATGAGAATAAAGAAAATTTTTGGACATGGCAGGCCAAAGATGTAGGCAGAGGAATCAGAGCATAAGTAGAAGAAGGAGGGCAGAGTTGGGTAGAGACATGATCCAGCCACCTAGGAAGAAACATGTAATAAAATAGGTAAGCCACAAACCACTTGGCAGAAAAGATTAATGGAAATGGGTTAAATTAAGATGAAAAAGGTAGCTAGAAAAATGCCTGAGCCATAGACCAAACAGCATGAAATTAATCTAAGTGTCTGAGTCATTTGTAGGGGGAGCAGCTGCAGTCAGGTTCTAACTGTAGGGAAGTCTGGACCTGAAACCTTCTGTTACAGATAGCATTCCAACATGGGGGTGAACACCCACATAAAGCCTGGAAAAGCTTAGAAAGGGATTTAGAGCTCAGAAATGGCGCCAAAAGTAGCTTCCAAGTTGTATCTCTGAAGTGAGTTGTAGTAGAGTGGCTGGTGGGGTTGAACTACAAAATGGTGCCGGGCTTACAGTGGGCAGTTTAAACTTTCCCAAAGTCAGTCCCCAAAGTCTCACAGAAGACTTGCTATAAGCAACAAGTTACATATGATTGATTTAAGGTTTCTGTTTATATTGAAGAGAAAGGAAACAGAGTCAAAGATGGCTTCCTAGTAGCAGCATTTTCTTGGGTCTGTTCTATTAGCTAGTAGTAAGCAGACATGACTCCCTTCCTGACTCAGTGTTAGAGACAAAAACTGTGTGGCTCTTTAAGAAATCCTACTGCCAAATCCTTAAGTGGAGTGAGCAGTGGCAGCAGTGGTTATCTACTTGATAGTGTGGACCCTAAGATTCCCCAGAGTTGGAGTGGTAAAAAGTTTCATAATATTTAGTACTGCTTCCCAGAATTGGAAAGATAAGCATGGTGCCAGCACCTCTGCCATGTTGAAGAACCGCCAAGCAGGACAGAGTCAGCAGGCAAAACAACATTGCATAGTCTAGCATTTTAAAAGCTATTCTGGTTAAAAAATGATTAATGATATGCAATAAAACAGATTCAAATGGAGAAAACCTCTCAGAGGGTTAAAAATATGTGTGAAAAAAGAATACATAGACTGGGAGAGAAAAGAAAGAAGGTAAAGAAAGTCTTTTAAAAAGAGAAATAAAATAAAATTAGAATAAGCTACATAAAGATGGAAAATACACAAAGTCTGGATTATGGTTATTATTGTGCTTTATTTTAATTTTAGCTGTTAATGAGCTAACTGCAGAAAGACAATTGATTGTAAAGGTGCTAAGTTAAACAAACATACATATTTTTAAGATATCTTGACTTTGAAACTTGTGTCTAAGGATATGTTATTTTAGAAAAGAGGTTCTGCTTTTGTTTCCACAGAAGATGAGAACCTGTAGATTACTTCCAGGAAAATATAATTTCATCAACCAAGACCACCTGAAAATTTTCTGATATGAAGAGATGCTTACATCAGCTTCAAGGCTATAGACTAAGGGGATCCAGGCTTAGGACCCTAGTAAAATTGCCAGAGCCCCTTATTCAGCAGGAAGTGGTAGTAGAAAGCTATGCTTATAAATACACATATAATTTATGTGTATAAATGTTTGTTTTCATTATTAATGGTTAGGTCATAGACAATCTCTTTCTAAGAAGAAAAATGGATATCATATATGAATGATTTTAAAGATAAATTATTGAACTTATTTTAGTCCAAAATTCAGCTGTTATTCTCAAAATATTTTAAATTGGTATGGATTTTGGTTTATTGATACAATTTTAAGGTCAATTTTGCTATGCTGTATGTCTTTTTTCTATTCTTGTTTAAGGTATGTTTATGTAATTCATTTACATTGTAATATATAATTAAGAAATGCAAATTAATAGTTACCTGTGATAAACAAATTTATAGTCATGTTAGTTAGCTTTTTTAGGTAAACAAATATACATTTCAATTAGATAGGTAATCTTTAAACATTTTAAAGACCTACAGAATATGGCATTTAAAATATTTTAAGAACATAGACTTTTCTGGACAGTGAAATAGGTCTCCTCCTGGCAGCAGGAATCTACTTCAAGAGAATAATGGACATCAAAGAAACTTTTTGTAGAGTTTACTTTCATTGTGGCAATGGTTAGCCATTGGACAAGAAACTGTTCTTGAATTGACTGTTTGACAGTATGCTGTATAAACTGGACATACAGGACCCATAGGAAAGTGACCTCTGAACTTTGGCAGAACAAGCCAAGGTGATCCTTCAGGTTCCTGCTTTGCAGAGAAAGCTATCAGACATTTTTCAAGACACAATGAGAAGAGACTGATGAACTATGCCAGAATGGGCACAGCAGCCCTTAAAATTCCCTGCTTCACTGAAGGGTATACCAGAGACTCTGGGCCTGTAGGCTGAAGAAGGGATGCCCCAACGTTGCAAAAGAACTTTGGGTAAATGTTCAGGGAGACAGATGTCATCTTTTCCATTTCTAGATTTTGGAAGTTGCTTTCATTTCCTGTTTACTTGGGTAATTATATGTCCTTCTGTGGTCTTTGATGTAGGTGAAGATTAGATAGTTATAAGTAGTTTTCTTTAGTTATTATAAAAGGTATATTAGATATTAAACTTTAAACTCACAAGGATAAGGTAGATAATAGAATATTTTCTTTAATTTTGTTAAATACAAATAAACTAGATATTATAACTATAATTCTTGCTCATTAGCTGTTTTGTTATATGTAATTTTGCTTGTTGAAATTGAAAACTTTTTGATTAGACAGAAAAGGGGAAAGGATGTGGGATGTCTATATGCTGTAAATACAGGACTGTTTTGGCCCATGACAGGCACTGTAGCAGTAGGCAGAGATCAGAGCATAGGTAGGAGAAGGAGGACAGAGTCAGAGTCAACCCAACTGCCAAAAAAAAAAAAAAAAAAAAAAAAACCTCAACATATAAAAAACACAGGTGAGCTTGGGGCTATGTAACAAAACAAATTAATAAAAATAAATTAAAATTTAAAAATAACAATATGCCTAACATGTAAACCAAACAATATGAAATTAATTTAAATCTCAAAGTTGTGTTTTTGGTGGGAAAGCAGCTACAGGCAAGTCCAGACCATAAAACTGGTCAGACCCCAAACCCCACTGTTACAGTGGGGAATGAAGTCTCCCATTATTAGTGTGTGGAGTTTGATGTGAGGTTTAAGCTTTAGTAATGTTTCTTTTACATATGAAGGTGCCATTGTGTTGTGGGCACAAATATTCAGGACTGAGACTTCATCTTGCGAATTTTTCCTGAGGTGAATAAGTAATGTCCATCCTGGTCTCTTTGAGTTATTTTAGTTGGAAGTCTACTTTGTTAGATATTAGGATGGCTACACCAGCTTGTTTCCTAGGACCATTTGATTGGAAAGTCTTTCCCCAACCCTTTACTCTGAGCCTGTGTCTGTCCTTGAGGTGTGTTTCTTGTATGCAGTAGAAAGATGGCTTCTACCATATTAGGGTGTGTCCTTTTATAGGTGAATAGGGTTCATTGACATTAAGGGATACTAATGGCCAATGATTGTTATTTCTTGTTATTTTTGGTGGTAGCATGTGTGTATTTCCCTTCTTTGGGCTTTTCTTCTATGGGATTATCGATTGCTTGTGGTTTCATAGGTGTATCTGGTTTCCTTAGGTTGGGTTTTTCTTCTAGTGCTTTCTGTAGGATCAGATTTGTGGATAGGTATTGTTTAAATTTGATTTTGTCATCAAATGTCTTGTTTACTCCATCTATGATGTATGATAGTTTTTCTGGGTATAGTAGTCTGGATTGGCAGCCATGCCCTTTTAGTTTCTGTATAACATCTGACCAGGACCTTCTTGCTTTCATTGTTTTTCTTGAATAGCCAGATATGATTCTGATGGGTCTGCCTTTCTAGGTAACTTGGTCTTTTTCCTTTGCAGCTCTCAGTATTTTTTTATTTGTTCTCTAGCCTTAGTGGCTTGATTATTATGTGATGACCAGAGTTCTTTGGACTGTCTAGTCTATTTGGTGTTCTATAAGCTTCTTGTATCTTTATAGACATTTCCTTCTTTAGGTTGGGAAAGTTTTCTTCTATGATATTGTTTAATATATTTTCTATGCCTTTGAGCTGGTATTCTTCTTCTTTGATTCAAGTTATTCTCATGTTTTGTCTTTTCATGGTGTCCCAGATTTTTTGGACATTTTGTGTTATCACTTTTTTGGTTTTAGTTTTTTCTTTAACTATTGTATCTATTTCAACTATTGAATCTTCCACCCCAGAGATTCTCTCTTCCATGTCTTGCATTCTGTTGGTTATGCTGCATCTGTAGTTCTGGTTCATTTCTTTAGGTTTTCTATTTCCAGCTTTGCCTCAGTCTGTGCCTTCTTTATTGCTTCTATTTTAATTTTTAATTCCTGGAATGTTTCTTTCATCTGTTTGTTTTCTTTTTCTTGGTTTTCTTTATTTTCTTTCAGGGATTTGTTAATTTCTTCCAATTTTTTGTTTGTATTTTCTATTTCTTTAAGGGAGTTTCTTATATTCTATTTTGAGCTTCTATTATCTCCATAAAGTTGTTTTTAAGGCCATTTTGTTCTGTTTCCTCTTCACTGTTATGCTCAGGTCTTGATATTGTAGAACCACCAGCTTCTTCTGGTGCTGTCTTGTTGTTCTGTATATTGTTATATATATTCTTGCACTGGTGTCTGCCCATTGCTCCCTTGGTTCACTCTTAGTCAGCTCTTGATTGGTTCTTAGTCAGTTGTAGGCCCAGGGGCTATGTCCAGTAATTTCAGGCACTGCTCTTAGCTCTCAGTTGGCTGTAGGCCAAGACGGTATGTGTCTCCAGTTGTCGTAGGGATCGGGTTAGTCAGCTCTTAGTTTGCTTTTAGTCAGCTCTTAGTCAGCTGTGGACTAGGAGGCTTCGGGGTCTTCAGTTGTCAATGAAATTAACTTATACTCTTTGTTGAAGATCCTAAAAAGAAAAACAAGGTAGAATAGCTTCTTCGTCTGTTTAGATATGAATGTCAGAACTGATTTTTTTCTTTCAACTGTTATTTCCTATAGATTGATGTTTCATCACATTCCACACATTTTTAAAATATGGTAGGTATAGAATGACAACAGATATAGTTTATTGGAAGAAGAGAGAGGGAGACTGGTGAACACAGGCACTTGACTTTTCCTTGATATGATTATACTTGAGACAGATAAGGGCTCTTTACAAATTTCCAGCATACCAGGTAGGTGTCAAACACTGTAGGGAGCCTTACATATCTCTAGGGTACCAGATAGGTGCCAAACATGACTAAAACACTGGTAAAAATAAATTAAAGCCAATCAATGTTGGAAATAAATTATTTATACTGTAAGCATTTCTTCTAATGTTTATTTTCCTGTAAATAAGTAAGGTATACAGTGTATTAATTTAATAAATATTTACATTGTAGTTTTACTCTCACAATTAAGGTAATTATATCAATAACAGTTTTGTGTATACTAAGAACACTTAAGGTGAACATTCAAGAAACTTTAAATAAATGATACAGTATTAATAACAGCAGTCATTATCCTATACATAAACATTAAAACTATAGAATTTGTTCAGTATTCTTAATCAACATTTTTTCATTTCACAGATTTGCTAGTCCCTCACAGCTACCATTCTCTTTATGGTTCAATCATGCTAGTTTTCACATACTAGTAACACCAAGGGTATTTAAATTTTTGTTATCTGGCTTATTTTACTTAACATCATGACTTGTAAGATCATCCTTAGTGTCCCAAATGAAAGAATTTCCTTCTTTTTGTGGTTGAACACATTTATTTTCCACTAAGTGAATACTGCAGAAGACATTCTTTTAACTCTACACCCAGTTGCATCACCTGAATTTTTATTTGGAAAATCACTTGTTTTCCCTTGCCCATTTATGGATTATGGAGGAAGTAACACTTCTGCACTGCAGAGGTGCAGACCAGTGTGTCCACATCCTGAGCCAAGAAACACACACATAAGCACACACACACACACTATCATCCTCCTCATCATCATAATCATAATCCACTAACAAATATTTTATATTTTCCTCTCTGGGTGTACTTCTTTTCTTTAATTACTTTGAATAAGAATTTTGAAAATACAACATTGAAGAGAAGTAATGGAAGTGAGCATTTTGAAATACTGAGTTTAAAATGGAAGGCTCGTGTTTTAAAGGCTGGTGAATCCAAAATTCATGTTGACTTTAAATTCCAAGTGCAGTGAGATGTTTCACCTTTTAGAAATAACTGTTATAAGGGATCTTATAAGTTGGATTATAGTAATTTATTGTTTAAACAGGGTGTCTGTCCTCTTGTTTTCCTGTCCCTCCCACCATGTAAGAACACAATGTACAATGAGAAACCTTAACAGAAATGCAATATTTGTCTTTCTGAGTCTGGCATATTTGGCTTAACATGATAATCTTCAGATATATTTTAATTTAAATGAAATAAATTTCTCCTTCTTTATGACTGAATAAAACTTATTATGTATCATCAAGCAAATTGAGTACCTATTTGTAGGGTAAAATTTGAGACATCTTCTTGCTATACTGCACAGGTTGACCTGGAATTCACTATTTAAGGCAGATAATCACAAATATGTGGATACCCTCATATTTCTGCCCCTAAGTGCTGAGATTACAGATTTGTGTTATGTCTCTGCCTCATTAACATTTTCAAAATTCTATTTTGACTTCCCGTGTAGTTTAATGATTGCTCTTAGGTGTGTTCTGAAGCTATGCATTTATTTTCTCTATTTTCTTACTGTTGATTTATTGTTGTCATTGATTTTATTCCACTGTGGTAAATTAAATAAATGGAATAATTTTGATCTTACAGAAGATTTTTTTAAACCTGAAATGTAATCTATCTTAGAGAATGTTCTCTGAGCTCTCATTTGTTGATGAGTGGAACGTTCTGTACCTGTCTTTTGGTCTATTTGTTTCCATATTGATTTTCAGTCTGCTATTTGCTTTCTAATTTTACATATGGATTATCTATCTATTATTAAATATGTATTATTGAAATACTCTAATATTATTTTATTGTTGTATATTTGTCTACTCAGGTCTAGAAATGTTTGCTTTGTGTACTTTGATGTTTTAGTGCTGACTACATATATTTTTTGTCAAATTGATTATCATTATGCCATTATACAAAGGCATTTTTGTCTCCTCTTACAATTTGACCTTGACTATTTAATTTGATATGATCATACTGTTCTGTTTATTTACTATATGCATGGAGTGTTAATATGAGATGTCTTTCTGTATAATATGAATATGTTCTATTACCACTGGTTAAAAACAAAGCTTATTTGGGCCCATTACAAGGCAGCTGAGGGACAGTTGGGAAATTAAAGCAGAGATTCAGGTGAAGAAGGGCCTTGTTATCAAATTCCAAATTGAGGATAGCTAGCCAGATAGGTTTTAAAATAACTTTTTGCTACTCTTTGTTTAAAGGAACTCACGCTGTAATGACTACTTCAATAATCAACCACCTATGTCTCACAATTAAAAAATTAAAATTAAGATGTATAAAAGTAAGCTTAAACTATAAAAATAAAAAATACTTTAAAAATGTTTTTTAAGATATGATATATAAAAGCATATGTCTTTCTGTATGCTGTGAATATCATTGGTTAACAAAGGGACTGTTTCGGCCTATGGTAAGAAATCTTAGAAGCAGGTAAGAAATCTGAGCATAGATAAAGGGGGAAAGGATGGAGTCAAGGAGAAGCATAATACAGCTGCCCAAGAATCAACATGTAAAACTACAGGTAAGCCATGGGCCACATGGCAGGATAGATTAAAAGAAATGGGTTAAGATGTAGAAGCTAGCTAGCAATAAGCCTGAGCCATAGACTGAACAGCATGTAATTAGTATAAGCCTCTGAGTCATTTTTTGGGAGGGGGGCTACACAGCTGTGAATGGGTCCGAATACTGAGACTAGGCTGGACAAGAAACTCTTACTACAGGTGTTGATGTGAGATGTCTTTCTGTATGATATAAATATGTTTTATTACATTGGTTAATAAAGAAGATGTTTTGGCCTATGATTACTTCAATAAGCAACCACCTATGTATTGTAATAAAAATTAAAAAGGTATAAAATTAAGCTTAAACTATAAAAATTTTAAAAATACTTTAAGGTATTAAAAGGTGTTTTAAGATATATAGGCACAAGTTGATGAAAATCTGAGATGTAAATATTAAGTTATGATATGTAGGTAAGGAAAATGAATGATACATGGTAAATAGGTCTACGATAGGTCTTAAGTTTAAGTAAGTCATAAAGGTGTAAATATGGGTACATTTTTGTGAAGTTTGATAAATGTAGGTTTAAGGTATGGGGATATATAAAGGTTTAAACAATGGCAAAAGAAAATGAGTTGAGATGTATAAAAATGTAAGTTATGAAGGTCTGAGGATGAAAAGGCTTAAATAATGATAAAGAAAGGAGTCAACAATATTTGGTGGAATAGAAGAATTAGTCATAGTTTAAATTACAAGTTTCTTCTCAGTCTACACTCAGGTGTTTACATGACATATGCTCCAACAAATCTACATTAGCTGAAATTACCATAATTTGAATAGTAACTACAACAGTTTTGGCCTGAGAATTTTTCCTGGGGATTCTGACTTTTAAGAGTTAATAATACACCACCTGGGATGTTACATTGCCACAATTGTCTTCATGGCTTCGTTTTTGTTAAATGCCCTTGTAACCTCAGTAGCTGCCAGCCTGAGAAAAGGCTATTAAATGCTTTGAAATTCTTAACAATTTGGTTATAGTTTTGTGTAAAAATGATAGAAGCCCAGATTCTTATTGATGAACAGTTGAATCAATGATGTCAAAACTTAAGGAATTGATAATGATAACTCTGTTCTAGTATAATTTATTAATAGACTAAATTAATGAACAAGATTTATAGAATATAAAATAATAGAGCATGCTTCTGGTTTCTTTCTCTTGTAATTCTGCTGTTATTTTGGGACTCCAGAAGTTCATAATTTTGCTCTGAAAAAATGTTACCAATATTAATATAATGCTAATATTTCTGAAATTTTGTCTCTTTAATAAGGCTTTTATATGTTTTAGGAGATCTGGATTCACCAACAACCACAGGTTGAGATAAACTTGAGAAAAGTATTATCAATCTATGGTTTGTTTCCCTATTAGCCTATTTCCTTAAAGGGGCAACTCTTTTTTTTTTTTTCACTAAATTTGTGAAATTCTGGATGTACACCTATGAAAAAAGTTTCCTCTTTAATACTCCTTAACTTCATGTTCTGACATTAATGTGTATTTGTTCCAGCAGATTTTTAATTAATTAAAGATTACAGACTGTTCCAAAAGCTGCCTAACATCGTATCCCCAGATTCTTTCACAGAACCTGAACAGCAAATGAAATAACCTGCTCTTTCCGGGTTTTCACTCCATTCCTGCCTTCAGAATCCCCAGATTTACCCCCACATTAGCAGAAAGTAACCATGAGCAAAATCTACATCCCTTTGTTGCCCACCCCTTTTTCTATACTGAACTCTCCAGCCCAGGAGTTGGACTACCATAAAAAAAAAAGTTAGATTATTGATTATATAAATTCTGTCCATGATCCTGTTATGTATATTTTATCACACAATCTCTATATGTACTTCAGACAATTGTTCTGCTATGAAGATCTTGGTATATATGTATTGAGACAGAGTGCTACTGCCCTCTCATAGCAAAATGGTTTATTAATTTCTCTGATTACAAGTTTAAAGATACTTGTTATCTTTAGCCACAGCCTTGGTTTAGCAACTATACACCAATGCACACCACTATTCAAGTAAATTCTTTATCTAGATGTATTTTAGTACAATTTGCTACTCTAACAGAAATTGATCCAAGATTGATAAATAAAATTAATGTTCTAGAAAAAAGCACTTTTTATGATAAGTGAGATTCAAAGTGTTTAGACACACTCAACAACAACATGTCATATTAACTATTATAGATCATTATGATACTCCTCTGTCCTTTTATGGATCAGAGATGTCTGGGACCTTATCCATCTTCATCTACAAGGTATTTAAATTAGTTTTCTACTTACCATCAATATAAGTTATTAATTATCATTAATAATATATTATTTATTATCCATTATAAATATAGATTGTTATAAACACTGATTATTAATATTAATATTGATTGAATATCAAAATATAAATTATTGATTATTATTTGTCAATCATCTTAGGGCTGTTATTTAACCACATGCTATACTACCCTAGGAGAGATTTATACACTTTTTAAAATTAAAATAAAAAGAGTACCCTGGACCCTCAGACTTTTCATGGTCACCAGAATAATGTAGACCCTGAGAGGCCAGTCCCGACAATCAACTTCATGCTGATAAAGGAACGCCTCAGAGTAGCAAAGGGAAGGGATAAGAAACATTTTATCTGAGGTAATTATGAATAAATCTCTGACTGGTAAAATAAGGAAACATACACGCCTTCTGATAACTTTCTCTTTTACTTTGTTAAAAATGATCTCTGACTGTCTCCACTTAGCTACTTATCTCTACATTGCTGCATGCTATACATACAACTACATACTTTTTCTTTACATACGTGTGGTCATACATCTCTATACAGAGTTACATCTATTTTCACGTGCCTTCACATCTTTCTTTTATATACATTATCTTCCACATCTTTTTATACAGTTTCATCTTCCTTTCCCCTACATTTACAAATGTCCATGCAGCCATAACTACTCAACTCATTTACATCCTCTCACTATATAACATTTTACACTGTTCTTACAAATTCTCATACAACTCTTCACATAGTTTCTATACATAGCAACAATTCTTTCACATAGCTTTATCTCTTTCACAAATATACTCATGCTTCTTCTACATCATTCACTCACCTGTTACATTAGGTCTCTGGCCCAACTAGCTCCAAGGTTTGGGACCTGCCTGCCGCCACTTATCTGGCCCATCAATTCCAAAGTCCCAATAAAACTTATATTAACTTCAAGCTGTTTGGCCTGTGTCTTAGGCACATTGCTAGCTAGTTTCTTCACCTTAATTCAACCCATTTCCATTAATCTGTCTGCCACAAGGCCCATGGCTCATCTGTGTTCCTTACATGTTTCTTCTTTGGGCATCTGGCATAGCAATGGCACCTGAGAAATTTACAGACAAAAAACGACTGGTATCAACCACAGTCACCAGTCATCCCACAGGTGTTTGCCTAGTGGGACCACTACATGGGTTTTGTTTAGTGGGACTCTATACACTTTGTCTTGAGAGGTTCCCCAGCTCAGAGTTATTCATCTGGTCAAGTATGGGTTCTATCTCATTCAGTGGGCTTTAAAAATTAATCAATATTGTTGTTTGCTGCTATAACATTTGTGCTGTGGGATGACTCTCTATATGCTGTGAATATGTTTTATTACCATTGTTTATTAAAGAAGACACTTTGGCCTATGGCTAGGCAGGACAGAGCCAGGTGAGAAGTCCAAGCAGAGTAAAAGGAGAAGACGGAGTCAAGTAGATGTCAACCAGCAACTTGAGGAGCAAGGTGTATTAAAACACAAGGAAAGCCATAAAACACATGGCAAAAGATAGATTAATAGAAATTGGTTAATTTAAGTTATAAGAGCTAGTTAGAAATAAGCCTGAGGAATAGGCAGTTGGCTAATGACTCAAGATATATACCACTGGAGGTTTTACTTTGTGGAATAAGATGTCTAGTTGGAGCATTCTCTCCTTTATTAAGTGGAGACTCTATTTAGTGTTTCTTTATATTTAGCTTCCTCTCATATACGTAGATATTTTATAAGTTTAAAAAACAGATTTTTATTTGACTTCCCAAAGGGGATTTAGTATTGTACCTCTCCATATTTCCTTCGTGCTCTGCCATTCCACCCCCTTTATCTGTGTCTAATGAAAGGATCAAGATTGTTACTCTGTGTCTGTTTTTTCTTTTCATCTTTTTATATGCTGGACTTGTGTGTTTTCATGTGCATCTCTGGGTTGATTTTTTTCATTCTGTGAACTATCTCTCCAATCTTTGGACTATTTCTTTTGCTTGACCAAAATTTTTCATTTTATAAAAACCAAATATATGGATAATTGAATTTATTTTCTGAGTCCTACTCAGAGGTTCTTACCTAAAATACTTTAAGTTTGATAATATACCTACCTTTATTTTGCAATAGGATAATTTCATTTTTTAATATTAATTAGTACCCTTGTATTTCAACTGGATAGTTTTTTCTTGCAATTTCTTAAAAGTAATGTAGTATTTACACATTCCCCAAATCGTTTTTCTTTAAGGTCTGTATTTTAGAACTTTAGAATTGATTGGATTGGAGTTTTTTTAAAAAAAACTTTTGATACATATAAGTGTGCATGTTCATATTATGTAGCCAGCACTATCACTGAATTTTTTAAAAAATTCTTATCTGACATCCTATTTAATCTAGGGGTTGTTTAAAATCTATATTTGGTGGCCATGTATTTTTTCTTATTTTTCCCATTTTTTAATGTTGTGATTTCAAGTTATGCCTTATTCTTGTAGATATAGTAGTCTTAGTTGGCATCTGTGTCTCTTAGAGTCTGTACCACATCTGTCTAGGCCTTTATAACTTTTAAACTCTCCATTGAAAAATAAGTTGTAATTCTAATAGGTCTGCTTTTATATGTTATTTGTTTTTTTCTCTTGTACCATTTAACATCCTTTTTGCTCTGTAAATTTAATATTTTGACTATTATGTGCCAAGAAGACTTTGTTTTCTGGTCCAGTCTATTTTGTGTTCTATGTAATATCTTGATAGGTAGTATGTAGTCAAAAGTTCCTCATTCAGCCTCGTCCCAAGATCTGGACCTGAAACCCTATGACAGCTTAGTCCCAAACAAATATATAGAGACTCCTATTCATTAATTATTTTGGCCTATGGTTCAGGCATATTACTGACTAGCTCTTATGCTTAAAATAACCCATAATTCTATTAATGTTTAACCATATGACTTGGTACTTTTTTTCTCAGTGCAGAATTCTTGTCTTGCTTCCTCTGCATCTGGCTGGCATCTCCTCTTTTGTCTTCTGCTTCCCAGAGTGGTCTGTGGGTTCCCAGGGGTGCCTACTGGAGTTGGGGCTGGGATAAAGAAATGAATTGAGATTCGGGGTAGAGATTAGCATGATCCCTGATTGTGGGGGCACAGAAGAAAGGCAGGCCTCAGCCAGTGGTCTTTTTCAGACCTGAAGAAAGACTGGGGTAATTGGATTTTGAGGAGCACCAGGAGAGCACATCTGGTTCCTACTTGCCTGGCTTGAGTCATGTATCAGGTTTTTACTCCAATCTTCCTTAGAACATGTTTTTAGGGTCTGATCTCACGTGTAACTTCTCACTAAGATGTGATGTTATATGGGTGGGAACGTTTATTAGAACAGTTCAGAAGAGATTTGTTTTAATCAGACTTTGTTTTATGTTATTGAAAATATAGGAAGTAGGAAAAAACTACTAATTTGTATTTATATATCAATGAAATGAAAAATAAACATGATGTCTGCTGTTTCTTTTTACACCCAACAACTGCTGTTTTTATGTTGACATATAAAATTTGTAAAACTTTGTAAATTTATCCCATGCATATGAGCTGATACAGTTAAAGTCTTTTAATGGAAAAATAGACACTACATATTACTGCATTTTTCTTATCACTCTTAAAGGAAAAAGCAATTTATATTGTTTAAATCCTTTAAAAATCTCTCATTAAAAGTCATTTTTTAACTTATGATTGATTTTCCTACTTTCTGAGATAGGAAAATTTTATGTAAAATGATTTTAATTCCCAAGCATCATTAATATATTTTGAAGGAAATTTTAATAGCTCTCTGGAGCTATTGAGATTTATAAGATTTTTCCCCACCAGCATCAAATTATTCCAGTCTACTGTGCTTTATGAGTTACTGTTTCTATGATGCAATTTTTTTTCATTAGAGATTCAAAGTATTGTTACTTACAAATTGAAAGACACACAAAGTATAAAGAAAATCTCAACGTCATTACCTAAATCATTGGGAATACTAATGTATAGTTCATTACAGAGTTTAATATATGTATTTTACAAAAAAAGTATGATACTTTGGTTTATTTATTTGATTTTGAAGTATCTCGTGGCTGTCAATGGTGTATCTGATAGCTTCGTTGCCTTTTATTTAATCATTATCACATTTTAATTTTTTCCTAAGAAAACAATGTTAAAAAAAAACATTGTTGTATGGGAACGTTTTGTATCATCAAATAGAGAAAAACAATAAAAGTTGGATTATTGACTCAAAAAGATGACAGTTTAGGTAATGTCATTGCTAAGTATATTTTTAAATATGCCCATTAATCTTCATAATATTTGTAAGAATTGTTATTTCATTTCTTCCTAATGATGCTAATAGCTATCTTAGAATAAATGTCTGGTGCGCTGGGAGCACTAATTAATTGTAGTGTTTACTTACTATCTAATCTTGAATTTTCAAACTTTTAAACTTCATTTGTTTTTATTTTAAGGTATAAAAATTACCTTTGTTACATTGTGAAATTTTCTGAAAAATTGTTTTCCTTTCTATTTAATAGCTATTAATATTTGAAAGAGAAAACTTTCATAAATACTTCATTTTAAGCTATAACCCTCCTTTTCATTTATGTCTTTAAATGATTTCGTAAAATAAACAAGGAGAATAATCACATTGATTTATTGCAATTAGATTCAATGAATAAAGTCCAAATGAGCAATATTGAGGGAAAAAAAATGTTATTGTAATTGCTGTAACATGGATTCCAAAAGAACTGCGCCCCAATCGATCCTAGCTTGTAATACTTAAAAAGTGAGAATTTTTACAGATGGTGCTCAGTGGAAGGTTTTGTGGGACGGTCCCTCCCAGGGGCTTAGAAGACTTGCATCTCTTTGTTTTCTGGTCAAGGGCTGAATGGTTTTTCTCTTCCACATCCTCCCATTCCTTTTCTGCTGCCTCATTATTAGCCTCAAAGTATCAAGGCCCAGTGATCAGGACTTCAAAGTTCTAAAACTGAGCCAAGCATGCTTGCTTCATTTTAAGTTGATTATCTCAGCTCTTGGCTATAGTGGCCAAGCATTGACACTCTCTGTTTTCCGATCTGCTTTTTCATGTCTGTGCACCAGGTATTTACAAGCATTTGCTCAGCAAGTTTGCAAGTTCGTGCCATCTTAAAATTAAACAATAAGTGTAGGCGAAGTTTTACTTACAACGCACCAGCATACGATTAATATTTATTAAAATATAAGTCAACACTCACGATACAGGTAACAGCTTATAATGGAGCCTGAACAGGGACTAGAGTATCCCAGCGATGGACCAGCAATGGACGATGGATTCCAAACCGGTCTCTCCAACAGCCAGGAATCAGGCAAAGGGGCTCCCAGGGTCCCAGCAGCTCCTTATCAATGGGGTTGGCTACGCCCCCTTCAGGGGCCCTCAACCCTGGGTAAGCATCCTTGAATCTTATCAGCTGACACCTGAATCTCACCACATGTGAGTAAAAGAAGCATTGACAGAGTGAGCTATGCGTGTCAGTCTCTGGACACGTGGGGGACCCTTGGCCAGATACTTTGCTGGAAATATAACTAAATGGACAGCTGTCTCTTGAAACCAAAATTCTGATTATAACTATAAATTATATGTTGAATAGTAAGTAAATAATAGAAACTATTAAACACCTTCTTGTGAACTACTGAGCATGAATTTCGAGGGAAGGAAGAGAAAATGAAATGTGGGGGATATGATATGCTCCAAACCCTGGAGTGGCAAAAATCTAGAATGACAGAGACAGAAATGAAACACGTACAAATAAGCAAAGGTTGTCAAAAGTTCCCACGATTACAAAAACGAAGCTTTCAGAACTTTTCAGAACAAGAATGGTGAGACTCACACAGGCACACTGTTTAGGGGCATGTGACATAAATCAGGAACAGACCCATGAATGATAGGACAAAGAGGTAACTAGATGAGATTAGATAATAATAAGTGAATGAAGCTGACCTTAGGTTATAAGAAAACCAACTCTACAAATACAAGATTGAGGAAGTGGCACAGCCAATGGGCGTGAGGGAGTGATATGGGAGTTAAGTGGGGAGAGCTAATTGGTAATGCGCCTGAGCCATAGGTAAAACAGTTTGTAATTAAAATAAGTCTCTGATAACAACAGGTGGGAGAGAAAAGATGGTTACAAATGGCACCCACCGTCAGACATTGATCCAGACAGACCTGTGCAAGATTTTGACAGATTCTAAATGCACAGAAACTGGGCTTTCCGGTCTCAGTCTCAGAGACCAATCTCCCAGCAGCTGCCTGCAGATGTTGCTGGCCAACAGCCGTCATGTTGAAAAGCCACATGGGGTAACTCAGTGGTGATTTAGTCCTAGACACACAGTTTAGCAACTTAAAAACTCTCCTGGTTAGAAAATAATTAAAGATATGCAATAAAACAGATTCAGATGGAGAAAACCTTTAAATGGGTTATAATGTATGTAAAGGGAAATATGCAGGATTGGGAAAGAAAAAAAGGATAGAGAAAGCTCCTAAAAGAGAGAAATAAAGTAATAAAAATATAATAAGCCACATGAAGATGGAAAATACAGAGTCTGGATTATGAATGTTATTGTGGTTTTTTATTTTTTAACTGTTAATGAGCTAACTGCAGATTTTTAGATATACTAAGTTATATTTAAATTAGATAGGTAATCTTCAAACACGTCAAAGACTTACAGAATATGGCATTTAAAATGTTTTAAGAAGTTAAACTTTTCTGGACAGTGAGACATGTCTGCTCCTGGCAGCACCAATCTACTTTAAGAGGATGATGTTCATCAATGAAATTCCATGAGAGTTTACTTTCTCTGTGGCAAAGTTTGGCCACTGGGCAAGAGATTGTTCTTACCATGACTGCTTGACATTATGCTGTATGAACTGGACATGCAAGTAGGAAATTGACCTCCAAAACTTTGCAAGAACAAGTGAAGAGGGTTTTTCAGGTTCCTGATTTACAGAGAAAACTGCCAGACATTCTAAGAATGACAAGAAGTGACTGACAAACCTTGCCAAAATGGATGGAATGGTCCAAATTTCCTGCTTCACTAAAAAGTCTGCCAGAGATTCTAGGCCTGTTGGCTGAAGATGGATGCACCAATATTGTAGAAGAACTTTGAATGACTGTCCAGGCAGCCAGATGTCTCTGTAATTTGTAGAATTTGGAGGTTGCTTACAATGCTATTGCACAAATTCTGGTTAGTATATAATGAAAACCCAGAGCCAGATAGTAGGGAAAAGCTGGAATATTAGAGAGAGGAAACAGACTATAGTCAGTTCCCACCCAGTCAGATTCTCAGGCCAAACAGGATAAATGATACTTTTGAGAGTCCTCACCCTGGCTGATCACTTCTACAGAATGCTTCAATCTCTGCCTCCGTCTGCCTTAAATATTTTCCCATCCAGTTGTTTCATTTCTAGGTTCAACTCTGCATAATAATCCTAGAGTTAGGATTAAATGTGTGAGCTACTATTTGATCTTAGACCTTAAACTCACAGAAATTCAGAAAGATCTCTGTCTTCTGAGAAATGGGATTAAAGGTGCGAGCTACCACTCTCTGAACGTTATAACTTGACTTGGGTGATTCTGTTCTCTGATATTCCACGCTGATTTTATTAAATATAAAATATATCACCATACAATGCACTTCCTGTCTACTCAGGTAATATAACCTTCTGTGGTCTTTGATCGTTGAAGACAAATAGTTATAATTATAGTTTTCCTTAGTTATAATAAAAGATGAATTAGATATAGAACTTCACCCTCACAAAGATAAAGTTGATGATATGATTTTTTAAAAGTTTTTCTAAGTACAAATAGACTAAATATTGCAACTGTAATTCTTGCTTGATAGCTATTTTGTTATATGTAATTTTGTTATGTAGAACTTGAAACTTTCCTGTTTGAAAAGGGGAAATCTAGGTAATGGTAATCTAGGGTTTATAAAACTTTTAGAAAAAATTTAAAGTAAAATAATAAATTATTTTTTATTAATCTGAATTTACGTTTCTATTTATAATCTTTATAATTCTTTAGTTGGCATCCAGGTAGTAGTTTTCTCATTTTGCATAGTTAATGATCTCTTGTAACTCAGATATTATTGACAGATCAATTCTTTTTCATTTTTTTACCTGAAAATGTCTTTGCCTAGGTTTTCTTCTTAAATGGTATTTTAGCTCTACATAGAAATATGTGTTAATGTTTTTAACTTTAAAAACACTTAAAAAATCTTATTCTACTCTTTTGGCTTCCTTAGTTTTGAAGGAATTAATTTCCATTAGTAAATTTTTTTCTTGATTTAAAAAACATGCATCATCTTTAGATTTCAGTAACTGATCTGCCTTGCTATGCCTTTTGGTTCTGTAGGTTTAAGCATATACAACTAATGATCATTTATCTCAAATTTTTGAACTTTTTTTTTCCTTTAAATCAAATTGACAAAAATATTCGGACTTCTATATTCAATTTCAATTATTTTTTTTTAATTTTTCTCCGACTTCCTTGTTCATTTCAATTATACTCTTTGTCTATCTGGTATCATTTGAAAGGTTCCTGAGGTCTCATTCAAGATGGGAAGGACATAATAAAAAACAGGGGAGAGAGTAGTCAGAACATGTGATATATGTTTATAAAATTGACAAACAGTAAAATTAGTAAGTCTATCTTGTTTATGACCCTATAAAATTAATTTCTGTTGTATCCTCAAGTTAACTTCTTTTGTGAACTGGCCTCTCGAGTCCTTATTTACGGTGTATTCTCTTTACTTAACATTGGTTTTGAATTTTCCCATTTCTGTTTTGTTTTCTCTTTCAGTGTGTCCATATTTTACGGTTTCTTCCTTTTCCTTTCTTTTGTCCTGAAGTATGTCCAACTAAAAGAACATTAACCTCACATCTCCTGAGGATGAATTTACATTCTTTTATCTGACTTTAAATATAAACATGTTTTCCTGCCAGCGGCACTTAACCTGTCATTTCATTACTATTCCGCTTTTGTATCGGTGACTTCTAGTTAGAACAATCAGAACACACGAGTAAGTATGATGATAGATACGGTGGGGTTGGTTCTTCCGTCTTGTTATTGTTCTAATTGTCCTACTTCTTCGTTCCTCCTGTTTAACTTTCTTTCCTTTTGTAGGTCAATATAATAAGGCTTAATATATACTTTATTTTAATATTAAACTTTCCTTGGCTTATTTTATCTGTTGCTATCTTATCATTATTTCTTAGTCATTGCTCTAGGCTAAAGTTTATCACCACACCTCTAAATTATTGAAGACGACTTTCACCAGGATTAGACTGCTTCGTGTATGATGTCAGGACTTACTGCAGCCTAGCCTCAATAACTATGCTATACTTTTACTTTCACATGTTTTAGTCACACACATACCATAAACTGCAAAATATATTGTTTTCTTCTTTTTAAAGCACCATAGCTGAGAAAATATATTGTTTCCACATTTATATAACTACTTTTATAATGTTCAATAATTCCTTTAGAAACTCTATCTCCCTTTTATTTTTTTATTATATGTTTCTGAATAAAGAATTCTACACTATTTTTGGCTTAATTTTAAGTTTAATCAATTTTCCTGTTCCTATAATAGTTTTAGTATTAGATAAAAAATCTGAAATTCCTGCCTTTATTCCCATGTCACCTGCCCCCCCTCTTATTTGTTTTATTTTTTAAGTGTTATACTTATCACTGGATTATAGGAATTTGGTTATACAGTCCAGGGACACCTACCTGTCCTAGAATGGCACTGTCCCAGGATTCTATGCTCTTTCACATAAATAATAATAACTAATCAAGAACAGAGAGAGAGAGACTATACCTACAGGTCATCCTGATGACAGGAAAGGAATTCCTCTTTTGAGGAATTTTCTAGTAACTCTAGCTTGCGTTAAGTTGACAAAAACTAATCACCACAGGGACCTTTTAATTATTCACCCTGCATTATTCATTTTGCCAACATGTACCATTACATAAAGTGGGAGTGTATATTGACCAGCTTTTCTGTTATAATAGCAAATTATCTGAGTGAATCAACTCAAAAAGGAAGTGGTCTATTTCATCTGATGGTTTAAAAGGATGCAGTCCATGGCTGTTCAGCCATACAGCTTTATAGCTTATGGGTGAGGCGGGTCATCATGGCAGCAAGCATGTGGCAGGATGACCTTTTCACCATGTGACGCTCAGTACAGGGATAGGAAAGAACTGGATGTCACAACATCCTAGTCAATGATATGCTCCTGATGATCTAATTCTCTCCACTTCTTGTCATGGGCTGAGGAGCAAATGTTTACTGCATGAGGCTTTAGAAGTCATCATTTATACCATAGCAGAAGGGATTTGTTTGCCAATTCTTGGATATCTCTTTAGCAAAATATATTAAAAATTTATAAATATAATTTGGGAAAAATGAGTGTATAAAAATCTCACATCTTTTAAATACATATTTTTAATTTTAAGATCCTTTAAGGGAAAAAACATTAAAAATTGTATTTCTTAGTTAAGGAGCTTGGAATTATTTTGAGATTACCCATATATTCATTTATGTCATACACAAGTCGGCAGGTAGCAAGCACAGGTGTTGTTCTTATTAAGTATGGAGAAATGTTGAACCGTCTCAATGGATCTCATGAATAACACTTTTGATATACTGTGATATTAGAAAAATTAAACCTTGGACTGTGAATGTCCTAGAGTTTGGATAGAATGGATTTTATAAACGTTCTCTTGGTTTATAGCTTACATTATAATTGTTATGGTATATAATTTATACTGTAATTTTTCTGGATTAAATATTAGAGATTATAATAGCAATAATATTTTTTCAACTTAAACTCATTTTGTGTTCTTAATTTCTGTATGAAAAAAAATTAAGAAGTATTTGGGATCACATTATGAAACTCTTCACATCAACTGAAAAGGTGTGTATAATATACTTTGTGCCAAAGAAAGGGTGGTTTAGAAGTCATTCCCTTGTGATGCTGGTAGTCATGTTTTAAAACAAGAGAGTTAATTTCTTACATGAATAGTGATTGTAATATGTTACTTCTAAAATATTTGTTTTATTTTGACTCATCTGTATTTAATTAGACGTGAAGCTAGATTTAGTCTGTTCTGTGTAATTAAGTTTTCAAAAGCTTTGTGTTTTATTCCAATGACCCAGAAACAACCAAAGTTGGTTGTATTTGAGCATATGCTAGCCTTTTCAGATACTGGTTTTAACTGGTTTCAAATAATCACCTTTGTCAGAAATTAACAACCAAATTTAATATATGACGTGGTTGTTCCTTTGTACCTTTGAAACTCCTCTATGGTTAACATCTTGTGAGTGTTCACTACAGTTCTCCCCAATGTTATCTTTTCTCACAAAACTTCACTAATGTATTTTGAGAGTCACAATTTTGTTTCCTCTTCCAAATCAAGGAAAAAATGGAAAGACAAAAAGCCGAGGCTAATTTCAAAACAGAGGTGAGACATCGTAAATGTCTCATTATTTCTGCATATGTTTGACTTATCCAATATTTAAATAACATGAGTATTGTGATATTAAATTTATAAACTGCTTGGTAAATTATGGAAACTGGCCATCTTGAAGGAAATGTTTTGAGAAATAGAAAGAAACATAACTTCAATAATTATCAGTCATCATAAATATATGTTATGCTCTAAATATTACAATACCTAATGATTTCTTAGTGTTCAATAACTGGTAATCCTTCTTTTGATTTTTCTTTTAATTTTAAGGGATGTGACTAAAGATTTAAAACTTGTAGAATAAAAACATCATAGAGAAATAAATGAGAGTGTAGAAGCTCGAGCCCTAAAGCAAGTGTTTTCAGGTGAAACTGACACTTCTGCTGTACAATTGGGGCTTCTGTTTCTTCAACGTTGGAGCTTGGAAAACAAAGACTATGAATGAGGTATGTTTGGGTAGAGGCCAAGATGTCTTCAAATTGTGGATTTTAAATGAACCCCCTTTTGTCTACATTTTCCTTCAACTCATCTCTAACTGAAGAACCAGTTCTTGAGAAAGATGATTAATGGATCCATACCTCAGAACTCAATTCCTTCTGAATATCTTTGATGCAACTGAGATGTTTTCTGGGGGCAAAATCAGGGGATACAAAATTGTTCCTTGCATGGCAGTTTTGCTACATCTAGACTCCCAAAATGCATCAGTGAAAGCAACAAAATTACACAAGATATGCTTGAGCCCCTGCCAAAATGATTCAGAGAAATCAAAGATAGCCAAACCCAGTTGTGTACTAGATCGAACATTTCCTCAGTTTGTAAGTAATGTTTATTTGGTGTAGCATGCGTGCCTGGGCTTTTCAGTCTTACCTTTTCGGTTCTTACCTTCTTCTATCTTAGTTTTTATCATTTAGAGATAAGAATACTGGGGCTCTGTCTTACTGAGTCTCACTATGCATCTCAGAATTTGTGAGTTTGTGGCTAGCAAGGGAAGTGTGGCTCCAGCTGACAGCTCTCCTCCCCATAAAAAGGTGGCAGGAAGTGATGGCAGAGAGTGGACCTTCTCTCTTAATGAGCAGGCTCCAGCCTGGGCTCACTGGAACAGAGGAGTTTTTCATTCAATAAACGTTCCCTGGAATTTTTGTGTAATCAAGGATCTAGTTTCTCTCCAATCTGGTGTAAATGGCCTTCCTTTGCTCTCTGTCCCCCAAACAAAGGAAAATACGTGTGGAGGAAAGTTTTCTATAGAATGAGCCCAGTTGGCATAGGCATCAGGCACAGTCCACCCCTTCTGGCTGGGTAGATGTGATGCAGAGGTAGAGGGTTTAGGATCCTGGGTTTGGGTTCAGGGGCGGGGCGAGTAAGGGGTCAGACAAGAATAGTGGCCCACGACCCACAAATCCATCAGGATTTTCCCTCCTCTGTCAGCCTCCTAAACCCCAGTGAGGTCATAGCGATAAGAGAGAATCAGATCGAGAGAGAGGAGGGGGAAGAGGACAACGGGGGGGGGGGGGGGAATAAACCAGATGGAGAGAGGCCATCAGACAAGGTCGCGTTTTCTGGCGATACAGCAAGTGCGAGAAATGTGGTGCTGAGTATCCTCCACCTGCTCTGCCTGGAGACCTGGAGATTCACAGAAGCACTTTGCGCTGCCAGGAAAAACAAAGGAAGGGAGACAAGAGGACTTGCGGAGAGGGGTTGTGAGAGTCCACCTTTATCTGTAGGAAGCCAAGCTCGGTGTCTCCGCTAGGGAAGAGGAGGGAGCCTGAGAGGTGCAGGAGCGCAGAACCCAGACGCGACAGAGCTCTGGACAGCGCCTTGCAAGCTTGCTGGGCTCCCAACCAGAGTCTGCTCTCCAGCGCCCGGCTCACCGCGCTGGCTTCTGGACTCCCACCCATCGCCCGCGGTTCCTGTGTGAACGTGTCGGGGGCTGAAACAGCTCTTTCTCCTCTGGTCTGGCCACGGAAATGGTTCTCTGGTTCTGGAGATCTAGATCTGGTGGATAATGTTTTGCTGGTGAAAAAAAGAGAAAAGTTTGCGGATCTGGACTGCGGTAGGGGGGTGGAAGGGGCTGAGGAAGACTCTGGAAGAAAGAAGGTGGATGATTGGCTTCCTTCTGTGAGCTGGAAGGAATGATGACCCAAGGAGGATGTGCACCAGCAGCCAGATCATTGGGAGCCTCTTGGTGCTCTCTGTGCTGGAGATAGGGCTGGGGGTGTCCAGCGTGGCCGTGGGGGCAGTCAGCTTCAGCCTGGCCCTCCGTGAGCACACACCGCAGCTCGGAGATTCGTCCCCGGTATGGAGCGGGGTGTGTGTACGTTGAGCCATTTCACTCTCTTTACCTCTTTTTGGGATGGTCAGTGTGTGTGCCTTAGTCACTGTCTCCTGGGGAAACAAAATTGTAATTCTCCTCTGCCTGTAGGACAAGCTCGGCTGATTTATATTGTCCTTTTATGTATTGGGGACGCTTTTTTTTTTTTTCCTCCCTTATCTGGGCTTAAGACCCAATTGAAAATCTGACTTTAAAGTTGAGGGGAGGGTCAGTCTCCGTTGGCTGATTCTGCAAAAGATTGACCCGTGTTAATCATTACAGGGTCATGCCTGCCAAGGGCAAACTCACTTGTTTTTGTTTTTTACGGAAAATGTTACATCATTTTCTTGTACCAAGAGCAAGCAGTGGTGGTTATCTGTTCTTATCTCTGGGCAGTATGATAAAAGTGTACGGATGCAACAGTGATATATGACCGAAAGGGGAGAGTGAGCTGAGACTTTGAAAGGTCTAAGGGGTGAGCATCATTCCAGAAAGCACTATTTTGAATTTCCCTTGCTACATTTCTAATACTCACCTGTGAATGTTCTGTTGTTCTAGGCCCTCAGTTAAACAAACAAAGGTAAGGAATGTGATGCCATTCTAACTGTGGAGTAACTCACTTTAAAGAGCATCTACCTGTTCAGAAAAGAATGTTGTTTCCTTCAGTTCAGGGGCAGACCTAAAAGCATCTTGTTTGGTGATATAGGATGAATTGCAAGGACGCAGACCCTTTGCTGCCGCCAAAAATCAATAAAGTAGCTACCTGATCATGAAAAAGCCCCCCCCCCCCGGTGTGTGTGTGGGTGTGTGTGTGTGCGTGTGTGTGTGTGTGTGCGTGTGCGCGCGCGCGTGTACTTGCCCGTCATACCTCTCTTCTCTTTCCTTTCTCCCCCTCTCTCATCCACTCCCCCAGTGTCCCACCCCCATTCCTTTCCACCCGCTCTCCTATCTTCTCAGAACTGCCATCCAGGTCTAGCTTGATTGTATTTTCTGCATAATTCATTAGGAGGTTATTCTGTTGTTAAAAATCCATACTGTATTTAACAATCATAATTTCACCACTAAAGTACGTTAAAAAAAAAAAAAAAAAAAGAGACCATTTAGGAAGTTTTTTTAAAATCCATCACAAAGTCACTCATCAAAGGTGTTCTGGCCCTCTGAGTACTGTGAAATTGTAC
Source organism: Phyllotis vaccarum (assembly GCA_033318265.1). NCBI lineage: Eukaryota > Metazoa > Chordata > Mammalia > Rodentia > Cricetidae > Phyllotis > Phyllotis vaccarum. The sequence continues at coordinate 77,714,654 of JARWLC010000016.1, read as the reverse complement.
CTTGGATAATTACCTTTTAAACTTCCCCTCCCTCGTGTGAGATACATGTTGATAAATTGCAGAACTTAAAAGATTTTTTTTAAATGAAGAAATGTAGAGTTGAATTCTAAAAAAAAAAATCATTTTTCTTAGTTCCATAAATGTGTATTAGCCCCCATTAACTACTTTGTTCTTCGTTATGGGAATGTTGCTGATATAGGCAAAAAGTGTGGGTTTGAAATAGGAAGCACATCTTAAATTCCACATCTGATGTGTTGCTACAAATACTTGAGAGTTGTGTTAGTTGTAATTACTAAGAATTTCTACTGGACGACTGTCAAAATAAAATACAATGTTAACATGTAAAGAAAGAGGAAAGAATGTGATCTCTCAATAGCTGAAGAGATAGCCTTTTATACACAAGTGTCTTCCCATTCCTTAAACACAAGAAACTCATCAAATTAAAGTAAACTGTCTTTAAGTGATATCTTAAAATCATTTTATCTTTAATATTTTAAGTAACTGTTAGCTTTTTAGTTTTAGACTTAATTAACCTTTTCTCCTCCCAAACAGAGTATTGTATAAATGAGCTAATATATGCACACATGCAAAAAAACTCTTTTGAATCAGATCAAGAAAACAAGCCATTTATATTATATAGTCATTATTATAAACAATTTATACTCTAATTATTTTTTACTGTAAATGCAATTCATCAAAATTCCTGGAAGAATAGTTTTGAACACTATAATATGATTTGGTAAGAAATCAAAGGATTCAGTCAACTGAACAGATTATTTTGAAACTGAAATGCTCAAGTAATTACTGCTTTTCAAAACAGACAAAAATTAAAATTTGTAAAAAAATAAATTCCCAGTTGGGATAATTATGGCTTTCAAGTTATAGGTTTGCTAAGCATATTATTGAAATTGTTTCAAATTCTTTTGTGATATATTTTTAACCATCTTTTTATTGCTTCTCTGGTAGATCCATATAACCAATATTTATAGGGAGCTCAACATGTAAATGACATTTTATTACTCACTACAAAAGCTATAAAAGATGAGTCAGAATACAGTCTTCAAAGAGGTATTTCTTGGCAGAGGAAGGAAAATGAGAATATCACTTAGCAATGGCGGAGGTAAGAAGTTAAAGTATGACCTCAGAGAGATGGGAATAAAGAGGTAAGAAACAGTTGGCAAGAACAGTAAAATACTCATGGAAGGTGCTAGTGACCTTTAAGGTTTTCTGGAGTTGAACTCAGTGTGTCAAAGTGTTAATATCTCAAAGGTCTTAGGGCAAGCTATCTGGATTAAATCCTACAACTATCATTATGTAGTTGGGTGACTAACAAGTTTTCTCATACAAAAAAAAAAAGATGGTTGGTTTAATTAATGAATAATGAACAATCTTTTTTGAAAAGTACATGTAGCATAAGCATGAAATAAATGTGGGCAACTAGTCCTGGATACCCAAGACAGAATAAGTGATGGTGGCAAGACAATGGCATGCTGTGTGCCAGGCTGAAGCAATAGATTTTCTCATGTTTCTAATAATCATCATCATAGTAGTAGTTCTTACATCCCAAAAAGACTCCAGGAAGACAAAACCACCAATTTCTCTGGGAATTTATTAATTAAAAGTCTGTATTTTATGAATACAAATGAGACGCACAATAATTACAATAATTACTCTGGAATATAGAGTCTAAATAAGACTGTGTTTTGATTGGTGCATGAATATCACTATTACACATTTCTGAATTAAATTTATAGTCAGTGGAGATAAAGGTTGCAGTTTGGAGGATTATTATTATAGGCAGAAACTGAAATAATGTCTATTACATGGAAGTTTTAGGAAGCAATATGATTATTTGGCCTCAAATGTGCTAGTTTCTTAATGGCTTAAATTGAAGTGATACAAAAGTAGAGGGCTTTGAATATGTAAAATAAATGCTTACAAAGATGATTTTCAGACACCATTTTACATCAGAAAAAAAAGTACTCTACTATCAGTCCTGAAAATGACTAGAGTTAAAAGGGAAAAGATCCTTTAATTTTATTTCATAGGGAAATAAGAATATAGATTTCCATATAATTTTTTCCTTCATTGATACTTCATTATAGCTAAGAAATTCATAATTAAACCACAAGACAAGAAAACATAGTGTGAGGTGACAGTGAATGAACCATTGAGTAAGCTGCTTTGGAACAGACATGTAAAGCAGAATCAATTTAAAAGATTTATTGAATGGAATTAGTTGACATGGTTGTGTTTCTAAGTTGCTGGGTGTATCACTAATCTTAGCCTACAGAGCATCCTTGACAATATGAATGGATAGAGTAGCATGCAGGCCACTGAACCACTTACTCTATGTTGTTGTTCTAGCTTGGTGTTTAGAAGTCAAAATTCAAATGGTAGCATTCAGAATAGTCTAATCTGAATTGTATTTGATTGATCTGCAGCTCCAGCCATCTTTATCTGATACTCATTTTGTGATGTTGAATTTCTTAAATTTTTATTCTTGGTTCAACCACATGCAAATTATATGGCAATTTCTTCTGAAATTTCTAGTACTTCCCTTATATAAATCATTAAGTTTGAGTAAGTTTATCTTTTATTTTTCTGAAGAATACTTGCTGCCATATTTTAACTTTATCTACTTAATAACTTTAATATTTTTCCAGGATGAGATATGTAGCCTAATAAACACAGATATGTGTTCTGTAGTCTCTTAGTTCACCATAGCAACAACTCAGGCAACTATAAGATGTTTTTTACTTTACTTCAGCTAACTATAAAATGTTTTACACTTCATTTCAGCCAACTATAAGACTTTTTTACACTTTATTTCAAAGATGAGATGCAGTATTAAGTGATAATTACATCAAGGTATTAATTTTAATACTCAAATATGTCAGGATTATTTAATGAAAAACAAAAAAATTTTAAACTCCTTAGTGACTTTAAATCTATACAATTTTGAAGCTGAGTCTATCTCTGTCCAGGTCAATTCTTTTTCTGTAGTAACAAAATTTCTTATTGTGTGATGCAAACCCCTTCCACATCCTCAGATAAAATTATAAATGTATATCTATGTTCTGCTTTTAAATTAATTTTAATTACATAGCTTTCATGAAAAGTTCCTTTAAGATGTTTATTTTAAAAAATACCAAAGTTCTTTTTCATATTCTTCATCAATAATAGTAACCACTATCTTATTAAAAACTCAGGGACATTTCCCCTTAAATAAATAGCCATTCTTTTGGTAATAGAACCCAAATGTGACAGAATTCCTAGGTATAATGAAGAATATTCCTGAATTCTGTTAAAGCCTGACTCTTAATGTGACTCACATTTTCAAATGTGAGGAGTATTTACTGGTATTTGAAAATCTGCAAAGGTAAGTGTGTTGAGATTTTAGGGAACGTGATTATTATTCAAGGAATCACATAATGAATCAAAAGACATACATATATGTCGTTTCTAATGCTGAGTGATAAAGGAACGTTGGAATAAAATGGCATTCTAGTCATTATCATATGAGATGTTCCTACATCTAAATAGTGCTTGTGGGTAAGTGACATTTGTTAGAGTTTCCATCTAGTCTGTGATTGATTCAAAGACATAACTTGTCTTGAAGTCTTTGTTTAGAAACAAAAGAAAAATATTTATTAGTAATTCACTTTATATAAAGATAATCTGAACAAAATCAAATCTATTAATTTGGAGGTTTTTGACTAAAATAGTTGAATTGATTTTTTATAGAAATTATAAGCAAATCCATCCAATATGTACTGTAACTATTATCAAGAGATAAAATTTTTGTATAATTACTTATTCTTTGTGAGACAATTCATTCATAAATAGAAGGCATATCCCAACCATCCAATCATAAATGTCTGTCTTTCTCCTCAATATTTTGGTATGTACATATACATTTTTACAAGTGCACATATAGCATACGTGCACACAACCAGAGGAGACACTTTGACAGTTTAATTACCAATTAGTTTTATGTCAGAAATGTCCTCTGAGTCATGAAGTCTTCAAGTTATTGATTTATTTTATTCAGAAACCAAACATCTTGTGATATAGTTTAGTGGTAAAGTAACTTCCTAGCATGTTTAAGACCATGAGTTTCATCCCCATGTCACACTTATGCATAAAAAGTATCAAGCATGCATGCATACATGCACTCACATATGTATGCACACACAAACACACACAGCAGACTATAAATGTTTCAGATTTTGTATTGTGTTAGATTTTGTAATAGTTCTGTCTATGAAGTGGGTCATTTGGAGCATGGGACTCCAATTTAAAATTAAAGTTACTTATGCTTTATATATGCCTTACATAAATAGGTTGCAGGCAATTTTACACAATATTTTGCTGAACCTATCTTTTGGCCCTGGGGCATTATCTTAGTTCAGCTCTGTAATTTTTTATGTATAGTGTTATATCATCATTTAAAAAAAATTATATTTAGAGAAGTTCAAATTTCAGAATTTTATTACTGAATATTAAAGACAGGGGTCTTGTGATATAGCTTGGTGTCAGAGTACACATCCTGTGTGTGTGTACCACACACACATACACACAATTTACAGGTAGTGTATTTATACTAAGATATCTAAGCCTAAAGCTAATCAAAATATCTGACTTTATTGCTTGAGTAGCAATGAAATCATCAGATGGCCAGTGTACAGTTAGATGTTTGAGCATGCAAAGATGATAATGCCCAGATAACTACATGGCTGTAAGTAGAGCACCCCAATGAGCATCTTTTTACAAAGGATGATACAAAATTAGCTGCATGATTATTTGCCTCTGTAAGGATCAAAACTACAAATTCTTTCTTATAATTAAAGTACAGATCTAATCTGTGTATACTTCATTCAAACTGAGTGACAGCCAGACTAGATTCCGACATCTCAATAACACTAGATAAGCTCTGTTTCTTCACTAAGTCAGATCTTATTTATAAAGGGAAGGAAATCTTAGTCTCTATCTATTTTGGAGATGTAATGCTCAAAAAGCTAATGTTTTCAAATGTTCTTCTAGAACCTTGCACAGAGCAGGTGCCCCATGCATGTCAATTGCTTCTGTCCCTCCGTTGCCCTTCTGCAGTTGGAGCTCTCAGTTCAAAAGTGGTGCCTAGGCTCATAACATGTTCTCAACCTTCTTAGTCAACCATAATTTGACTATTCTTTGTGTTCCTTGTATGAAATATGTATAGTCAGGTTTTGATTTAATTAAGATATATACATTAGCAACTACAAAAATATGCCAACATATCTATAAGAAAACAGATATGTAAGTATTCATCCAAGAGGAAATTAAAAAGTAGCTGGTGGTATAATATACCTCTCTCTTTGTTTTTCTCTTTAAATAGGCTAAAGTAATCAAAACTACAATAGAAATATTCAATAACTTTGCCAGGATGGAGTACAATGGCTATTCACAGGCATGATCCCACACCCCTAATCCTAGAGCCTCGAGATCATAGGTAATTCCCAGATCTATGCTGGCCAAGAGGCCATGCCTCTATGTCATGGTAATGGTACCTCCTCTCCACTACAAGTAACCAAATATATTAGACAATTAGGTAAAATTAATCAAGGGATATGATTAAATATAATAGAAGGGATACAGTAACTGCTATTTGTATTACAAAACAAAGTCTTTATGAAACATTTAAAAATACTTCAACACTTCTCAGAAGACCAAAACAAAAGTCTATACTGTCTTGTCAAAGATCCTTCATTTTTTGGTAATTTGTATGGTTTTACTTAAGTTTCAAGCATCTCTCAAAGCAATTAACAAGCTTGTGTTATTTATAAGTGTGTTGTTCATCTGTCTATATTTCTACAGGGACCACTGTAAACTTCCTTAGTGTTAGGACTTTTAATCAATATTGGGACAATTGGGAGGCAACCATGTTCCATCAATTTATTATCTATTGTTAAACACTGAAGAAAATTATGTGACCAATGTCTAAGGAAGTCTTAAGAGTCAAATACATTACATTGAAAAGCAGATTACTGTGTTTTATTTGGTTGGTAGAAATAGCAGTAGTTTGGCCCATTAAGAATTACTAATGTCCAGATATGACCATAGACACTGGCATTTATAATAATAACAACTATTATTTTTATAAATTTTAGATAGGAAAAGAGTCCACCTAGAATATATGTCTCTTATTAATAAGTTGGGTAAGTACTAAAGCCCACCAGTTTTATTTCAAAGTCTATACTTTTTCTATGCATGTGTAAAATTTGAAAATTTCCATTAGAGTTGAAAAATTATTTATTGAGGCTTTACCTCATTATTTGTTCCTTATAACTGTATATATGAATCATGTAGGATGGCATAAGGCCAGGCCGCAATCATATATTCGTTTTTTCTCAAAGGTACTGATATAGCCAGACAACCAACAAACATAGCCTACATGTTAACAGAATATAGAGTCTTAAGATCTTCTACATAAATTTTCACTATACTTAAATTTTAAGCCTTAGTTTTAAAAGTAAACTATGCATGCAGCATGATACTCTAATATTACAATAAGTCATAAAGATAAAAATAGAAAATCTAAATAGTTCTCAAAATAAGAAGAGTGAGTGATGGGTCTAAGATAGTTTCTTTATAAAATTTTAGCTGGCCCAGAGATCAGGAAAAGCTTCCAGAAGACAAGGAAAGAAGATTGGGCAACAAAGCAAAGGTATTTGTCAAGTCATGCAGGGTGGAAATAATAACATAAAAGAGTGTTTGGCGACTGACCTTACTAAGGAAAACATAGGTACATTTAGAAATTTGTAAGTACAAAACCTACCTAGGTGTCTCAGTTACTGGTCTGTTGCTGTGAAGACACACTATGACCAAGGAACTTTATAAAAGGTATCATTCAATCAGGGACTTCATTACAGTTTCAGAGGGTGATTCCATGATCATCATGGTGGGGAGCATGGGAGAATGCAGTTAGAAATGACACTGGAACAATTGCTGAGGGCTCATATTCAATTTACCAACAAGAGACAGTGAACAAGAGTCTTAAACTATTGTGGACTTTTAACACTCCAAAGCTCACCCCCTCACCCTCCGCCCGGTGACATACCTCACCCAATAAGACAGCACTTCCTAATTTCTCCACAAACAGTTCCATCATTCAAATATATATATGTCTATGGAGGTCATTCATTCTCATTCAAACCATCATACTAGATAAAATGGAACAGCTTTCAAAGTGTCCTATAAAATGGCAAGACTTGTCTGCACTCCAATTCTGAGGTAGGCTTGGGAAATTAGCCTAAGATAAAATGGGATGAAGGTGAGTCTGTGACAGTAAGACACATGCATTACTATTCAAGTTCAAGACAATCCCCAGCCATTAGCCCCCGATATACATCTTGAATCAGAAGAAAGCCTTGAAAATCATAGAGTTTACAGAAACTATAAATGTGTGCCAGAAATCAAATCATATCAATGACTGCCCTTCTTCCCATTAATGGAATATTTATAAGCTTATAATTTCCTGTATTCATTACTCTCACAGATTTCTGCTATGTGAAAAAATAAGAACTCGTATATTTTATTGGAGTTATCAGCATACAACAAAGAAAGAATTACAGGCTGGGCATCTTGAGGAGCTATTAAATTCTGGTCTCAAACTCTGATATTAGCAAATTACATTATCTCATTGAAAAAAAAAAAAACTTAACTCCTCTACAAAATAGCAAGCCTATTTACCTTAATCTCTTAAAATTAAATTGATATTTATATAAAACTATTAAATATGTTTTCTTGGTATTCAATAATCATGTCTGACCCAAACAATAGCTGTGTGTGTTTTCCTGTTGTCCACAGAATCCATATTCTGCATTAAATATTTATGTTGTAAATATTTCTAGAGATGGTTTTGTTATAATCCCATTGGTAGCACTGAGCGTGGACTCTAGATTTTCTGACATTTGGGTTGTATTTCCTATTTTAGAAATTGTGTTATCTTGATGGCCAGCTTTGAACCAGCAGTAATGGTTGTGCATGTGCAGCAGTAATATGCATGTTCCAGGATATCAGAACAATAATTTCTGGTAAATATTGAAATAAAGAGGTACACTTCATGTTTGATCTACCAAGTAGATATATCTTTGATTTTTTTGCCCCCCATTTTACTTTGGCAGTTGGAAATATTAGATCTTTTTTCTATTTGCCTCTTGATAATCATTTTTCTACATGGCTTTTTCTGGTGAAATAAAAATGATAACATTAATATTAAGATTATTGGAAATTCCTGTATATAATATTCTACATTGACTTAAGAATAGGTATTTTTATTCTACTATTTATCTCACCAAATGAGACCCTTCATGTTGGCAATGACAATGAGATCATCTGAGATCTTTAGAATTCAGTGATTTCCTTGGGAGGCCGAGGCAGACAGATCTCTGTGAGTTTGAGGCTTGGTCCACAGAGCAAGTTTCGGGGCAAGTAAACAACTAGAACTGTTACACAGAGAAACCCTGTCTCAAAAAATAAAAAAAAAGAAAAAACACTTAACGACATAACTGAGAGAAGATAAAAGTCTAAGCCACATAAAAGAAGAAGTCTATGTGGGTGTGGCATGCGCACACTGGCATGGGAAAAGTGATATATAAGAAATTCTTTGAAGAAAATGATACTTGTGGCTTATATGGATTATATGCTCCACGTGGGTTTCTCGTGCCCTGGTAGGGGACAATGCACAACGTGGCTCTCTGTCGCAACTGTACTCTGCTTTCAAAACTGGCCAGCTTTCAGGAAATTCTCGATGGTCATTCATCTGTTGTGTTGGCTATCCACGGAAAGAGCCTAATTTCCACCCTTTTCTTCCACTGGGTCACTGGCTTTTTTCAGCTCTAACAGAAATCAGACTCCAAACTGGCATGTATCCAAGGGAACAATTATTTACTTTCTCTACTAATAAGTCTATCCTATAAAATTTAAAATATTTTATAGTTCCTTCAGTTATCAAATTGTGGATCTTGTGTCTGACTGTCTTTCTAAAATATTCTAGTGTCTAACTTAATATTACTTATGTCTGGCAAATGACTCTTAAACATTAAATATAAAGAGACATCAAAGAAATCAGGGTTGTCTACATTAATACTTAAGTTAGTTATAAATATGCTTTTTAATTACTGATTTAGATAATATGGAAGTTCTATATAATAATTGACTTTAATCTACATTAGTAAATTGAATGGTACAGAAAACAATATCTATATCTGATAGCCAGTATTGACTATATGCCCTCTCATTTCCTCCCAGAAGTCACCATTATCTTAAATGTTTATAGTATTTAATTTTTTAAATCTTTTGTATTTGACTAAAGTGATAAAAATTTAAAATCAGAACATTACATGTTTTGTATCTGCTATCTATGAGACAGGTTTTGTTCCTGTGAACACTTATGTGAAAGTCACTGTACGATTTATTTGTATACTTGACATGTAAATATATCACAAATGCAAAGTTCTTCTCATGAAAAATTTATGTGTAGTTATAATTTCCCGTACCACTTTTGGAACAGCAGAAGCCCCCAAACCAAAAATGCCTTATTTACTTAGCATGCTCAAAATATTAACTAGATTATTTTTTTAGAGAAAACTTAACACAAAACAAAATTGAAACAGAAGGGGCTGCAGAAGACCTTAAAAATAAGAAACATTACATTATATAAATACAAAGATGTGGCATTATATGGAAACTGAGGTAGGAGAAGTGAATAAATGTCATTCTGAGAATCAAGAATCACTTAGCTCTGAAACAAAAGATCTAGGACCTGGTACAGTGGGAAATTTCAGCAATGGTTTTAGATACGGTTTGTACTCAGAAGGATTTGGCTGGATGCTGTCCGATGATTTTTCAGTTTGTATGTGTACATGCTCATCTTTCATTTCATTGCCACACCATCTCAAAAAAACAGTTTTTAATATCTACTGTTCGTCCTTATTTAAAGCCTATCTGTGTGTGTGTGTGTGTGTGTGTGTGTGTGTGTGTGTGTGTGTGTGTGTGTATGTATGTTTGTTTCTGTTGTGTTTTATGTTGTTCAGTTTCCATATTTGCTTGGATAGCCATTATCTCACCCAATCAGCTAAACCAAAACACGGACCATTGTTAATGGTGGATGGCTTGTATCTACTAAACATTTTATCTTCTTCGAATTATGTTTTTCAGTACAATTAGCTATATTTGCAAGAAATCTTGGTTCTATTGATAATTACATATATTGACCTTTTCCCAGTTCTACCAATTGTGAATTTCTTTGGACCGAAAGAAGCATGCTATATTCAGCTGTCAGTGCATCATTCTGTGGTGGAAAATAAGAAATTAGTTTAAGCTTTAGGGTAAAAAGGAACACTGCATAATTAGCAAGGTTTTTCCATGGACTAAGAAAAGTAGGGAATATAAATAGGATAGGAGAAAGTGGCTCTTTTTAAAGATGAGCACTGATGTGGTGTATGCATCAGTGTATGCAAAGTTGGGAATGGGTAAAATAAAGGACATCCTGAAGACCAGTGAACCCAATAATGACAGAGATAGCCCAGATCAGTAGATGGTAAGCACAGGGCTGGGTCTTCCAATATAGGCTTACAGGGATGGAACAAGCTATGGTTGCAGCAAATAGAGATGATATATAACAGGCCTGAGATCTGTAACTTAGGCTGCTCTAAAGTGAGAGAAAAATAAATAATAGCAAGAACAGAAGTATGAAGGAATTGAGTGGGAGGCCAGAAGGGGTGATTCCTGTTTCCATTCCCATCACCCGCTCTATCCAGTTTTCTTTCTTATCCAGTTTGGTCAGTGAGTATTCAATACAGAGTATTTTAAGTTATATAAAAAGTGAACATGAGAAGTGCAGTAGTGCCTGATCTTCTAAGACTTAATTTAAAATAATGTAAATAATAAATTAATAATGCATATATTCAAGTGACCAGTTGTGCTTTATAGAACAGCAAAAAATATAGATCAGTGAATAATATCAAGGAATCATATTAACAGCAAGGAAATGAGGAAATGCATCTGTAAAGAAATAGCATTGTCTCAAAGATAATGTGAAAATGTTTCTATAGCAAAAGGGGTGATACTGCTTCAAGCTGGAATCAATATGGGTGAATGTCTTGAGGTGAACTATGTTTTCTATATTTCAGAAACAATATATTGGTTAGGGCTACTGAAGTATGGTTAGCAATGAGGAAGAAGTGACAGAGCAAAAGGTAAAACATGGAGGCAAAAAGGACCAAAACTCACTTAAAGCTCTATATGCATATCATGCTGATTTGACCTCGCTGTAATTTTTATTGTTTGCTGTTGTCCTTTTGTTTTGAAATAGGGTGTTAATATATAACCCTCATTATGTATGTATATGTATGTAATCTTCCTGCCTCAGCTTTCCTAGTTCAGGGATTATGGGGAATTGTCTGAGTTAAGATTACTACTGCTGTGAACAAAAAATACCATGATAAAAAGCATCTTGGGGAGGAAAAGTGTATTTGGCTTCCATATCTCAAGTCACAGTCTACTAAGGGAAACTGGAGCAGGAACCCAAACTGGACAAAAACCTGGGAGTGAAACTGATGCGGAGGCCATGGAAAGTTGCTGCTTAATGGCTTGCCCCTCTCCATTGTAGATCTGCATAAGACAGATCACTAAAAATCGCTGGACAAAGTCAATACTAGGCTATCTTGAAAATCTTCTCCACCAGTGATATTAGTTCACAATTCTTCAATTTTACCTTCAGCATATTTTTTGTGCAGGACCGAAAGTCATCCAATTCTCTGCCAAAATATCACAGGAATGTTTTCTAGCCCAGATAATATTTTTCCTTTCTGAAATCTCTTGAGGTGAGCCTCACATTGTCCTCAGCACTACTATCTTCCATGATCATACTCACATGGCCCTTTAAGCCCCACTTTAAAGAGTTCAATCACTTTTCTAGTCCAAAGTTCCAAAGTGTTCCAGACAGCATGAACAGGCCATTACAGTAATAACCCAATTCATACTGACATTTTTCTTAGTTACTATTCTATTGCTATAAAGAGACACCATGATCAAGACACGTCTTCTTAAGAGAAAGCATTTAACTTGTGACTTTCTTTCAGTTTTAGAGGTTTACTATGATTATCATGGCAGGAAACTAGTAGTGATCGTCCTGGTATCGCAGCAGAAAGCTTTTACATCCTGATTAATAGGTAACAGGCAAAGAGAAACAGAGAACAGAGAGAGACTAGGCATGGTGTGGATTTTTAAAACCTCAAAGCACAATGTAAATGTCACGCCTCCTTCAACAGAGCCACATCTACCCCAACAAGGTCACACCTCATATTCCTAAAGCATTCAAACATGTGAGCCTATGGTTGCCATGTCACTCAAACTACCCTAAACATGCATCACCACACCTAATCTAATTTTGGTCCAATTTTTATAGAAGCCAACAGAAGTTTAAAAGAGGAAATTGAACAAAATTCTATTTGTGCTACAGTTAAGGAAACACTGGAGTCCAAGTTAAGCCCCAACTCTACAGAAGGCTCCCAGTACAGATCCTGCAATGGATATTAGGATTCATTGTGGGAATAAAAATAGAAGAATCACAAGTATCTAAGATATAAACTGGCAATACTTTGTGCATTGTCATAAGCATTCATAAATGCAGTTATAAAGCATAAACGCTAGGCTGTAAGATCAATATTTAATGTATAGATTTCCCATGTTGTCTTCGAAATGAAGACTGTAAGAATAATTCTTTGTGTGTCTGTCCTTCTCTTTCTCTTTGTCTCTGTTCTCTCTCTCTCTCTCTCTCTCTCTCTCTCTCTCTCTCTCTCTCTCTCTCTCTGTGTGTGTGTGTGTGTGTGTGTGTGTGTGTGTGTGTGTGTGTGTGTGTGTGTGTGTGTGTTAAGAAAGGTGAAGAATCTACATGTAAGGTCAGGTGCCTGTGAAATTTTAATATGGGGACATCAGGAAGACTGTTAATTGGTTGTAAAGCTCAGAAGAGATCACTGTGCTATTATAGAAATAATCTATAAATGTAAGTTATCAACACTACTAGATTAGTTGAGCCCACCAAAGGCCTTTCATTATTAGAATAATCACAAGCTTGATAATTATAAGGGGTAGGATTAGAAAGCCTGAGAAGTTGTGGTCAAGCAAACAAAATAAGAACATCAAAAATACAGTGTGAGAGAAGGTCAGAGAGGAGGGGACTGAGATGAAGTTCTCAGTGTTGACTTATTAAAAGTACAGGATGAAAAAAAACAGCAGGAATATAGGCAATCTAACGTTAACTGGGGGAGGAAGGAAGTAGCTGTGGGAAAATAATAAGTATCCACTCCTATGGCTGTATTGCTCAAATTCTATTTGATATAATAGTAAAAACCTGGTACCAGATATTGGGGAAAAGCTGAAATGTCAAGGAGATAGAGAAACAAGCCACTTATCACCCAGCCAACTTTTCAGGACTGTCTCTCCAAATCCTCCAAATCCAAACCTCTCCTTCTTCAGCCCAAAAGAGAAATAGCAGGGGAAACTGGAGTTCTTCCTTCCCTGACTCCAGCCAACTATGTCACTTCCTGGTTCAACTTTCATAAAACTGAAATTAAAGGCATGGGTCACCACTGCCTGACTCTGTTATGTCTTGAACTCATAGAGATCCAGACAGATCTCTGCCTTCTGAGTGTTGGGATTAAAAATGTGGGTCACAACTCCCTGATCTTAATGGATTGGCTTTGTAGGTGGCTCTGTCTTCTGATATTCCAGACTACTTTTATTAAATATGTGATGAATCAAATATCCTCTTTTATGTGAAAAACAAAAAAGGTTAAAAAGTATAATAAAAACTATGTACAATAAATACAATAACTATATGCAATATATACAATAATTAAATCAATTATTGATTTAATTAACCTTTGACAAATTCAAAAAATCCATTATTTATCCTATTTTTGCAAGTCCAAATGATTGTACCTATTCACTTTCTATCTAACTTGTATTACCAACCACAAATTATCATCTGATGTCTTTCAAACTTATATATTTTATACCTCTTAGTGAGTTTTATTGGAAACTGTAACTAGGAAAACTACAAATAAAACTATTTATTCTTCAACTCCTTCAGAGACCTGAAATAATATTAACTAAGTAAACAGGAATTGTTTAGAAGCACTTCCAAAACAATGTGAGTAATAACAGAAACAGTTGGCTGCCTGGATATTCACCAAAGATTCCTCTTCAGCGTTGAGGCATCCATCTTCAGCCTAGTGCATACTGCAAAGCAGTCAAGACAAGAACAATTTTTTTCCCTAACTTTTGCCACAAAAACGTAAAAGTAAATTCCATATAGAAATTTCTTAAATGCCAATCATTCTCTTGAATTATATTGGTGTTGCCAGGAGCCAACATGTCTTACTGTCCAGAAAAATTTAAGAAGTTCTTAAAGTATTTTATATGCGATATTCTGTAGACCTTTGAAGCGTTTGAAGATTACCTATCTATATATCTTTTTATGTATAAAAAAACCTAAGTAGTGTAACTGTAAGTTTCATTATCATAGATGGCTATAAATCTGTATTTCTTAATTATGTATTATACTTCTAAAGGAATTGTATAAATATATCTTAAACAAAAGTAGAAATATACATAAAGTATAACAAAATTGACCTTACATTTGTATCAATAAACCAAAATCCATACCAATGTAATGTATTTTAGATTAACAGTTGTTTTTGGTTCAAAGTAGATTCAATAATTTTTTTATCATTTCTATACCATATCCCTCTTTTCCCTAGAAAGAGATTAACTGTGACTATTAACCATTTATAATGAAAAAAATTTATAAACAATATTTTGGCAATTTGGGTATAGCTTTACATTACTACTTCCTTGTTTGGGGGCACTGACAATCTTATGAGGGGTCCTAAGTCTAGGTCATCTTAGTTGGCAGCCTTTAAGCTGATGTGGCCATCTCTTTCCATCAGAGACTTTTTTAGGGGATCTTCCTTGATCAAACCTGGTTTTTCTTAGCCCAGAATAAATCTACAACCTCTCCTTTTCTGTGAAAATAGTAGAAAATCTCTTCTCCAAAATAACATATCTTTTGACTTCCATTTTGAAGTCAAGGCATTTACAAAATATATAAATTAGATTAATCTAGCAACATTTATAATCACATGTCTCTGGCTCTGGCTCCTTCCTCAGCAGTCAAACAATTTAAAGACAACATAACATACAGTATCCAGACTCTGTGTATTTTCTATCTTTATGTGGCATATATATTAAACAATATGTGTTACTTTAATATATATTACTTTATTTCTTTTTTAAATGACTTTACCCTTCTTCATTTTTTTCTCTCCCAAGCCTATGTAAAATTTTAAAACACTGTAAATTTTTTAGAGGTTTTTTTTTTTTCCTTTACTGTATATCTCTTATCTTTTTCTAATTCTGACCACGCCTTTAAGCTGCTGAGATGTGCCTAGGATTAAAGGCTTGGATATGGTGATTTGGCAGAGGTGCTGGTAGGAACTACACTTACCACCCCAACTCTGGGGAATGTCACGGCCCACATTGCTACCAAATAGAGCACTACCACCAGCTGCTCATGAATTCCATTTAAGTATGTGGCAGCAGGGGCCTCTTTAAAAACCACACAATTTTTGCTGATAAGGCTGAGTCAGGATACCTCACTTAAAGGAGTGGCACCTCTGCTCACTGCTAGTAAACAAAGTTGACCTAAGAAAATGCAGCTACTACGAAGCCTTTTTGGACTCTGTTCCCTATTTGTCTGTATGTACAGAAACCTTAAATTCATTAAACTCAACATGTGCTTGTACAAAGGCTTCTGTGAGAATGTGGAAACATGCCATTTTGTAGCTCAAGCTGATACAACAAACCTACTATTTTGCAATTCAAGCCTGAATGCCACTCTGTACCATGGCACCATTGAGAGACACAGCAATAAATCTGGATTTGGCTCCCTTCTAGAATCTTCCTTAAGCTTTATCAGGTCTATGTAGTCATGCTCCACATTTGGAACATTTGTATCCAGACGTCTCTGGCCTGGCCTAGGCCCAAGGTTCCAGACCCACAGACTTTTGGTCCTAGAGAATCACATAGAAGCTTAGATTCATTACAAGCTTTTTATTGTTCCATCCCTACATAATGGTGAAGTGCAGAACTTATCTTGTCCAGGCTAGAGTAGTTTGTGAGGCTTGTTCATCTCAGCTGGTCACCTTAAAATTGTCCTGAGCAGTTTGTAGTCCAAATACGATCTCTGGTTTGTATTTGTCAGCCTAGTGGCATTGTCAAAGTCCATGAGAAATCTTTTTTGTGGGGCCCCATCTTCCTTCTGGAGACTTCAAATGTCGTAGTTAAGCATTCTCATGGTTCACTGCAGAAAACCTGTCGAGTATATTGGTACCAATAGGACCAACTTTTCTTTGCTTGTAAACTTTTTCTGAAGAGCCTTTCATTCTACGTTAGATGTCTAGATGTCCAAGGTCTTTAGGCTTTTTGAAAATGAGTAATTATACTTTTCTGTAAAGACAGAAACGAAACCATGTCCAGACTCTTGTTTGATGAGTTTTTCTTATAACTTAAAGAATTGTCACATCAGTGGATAAACCATCGATTCTTCTTATCAAGAAGATTCTCCTGTTTGAATCAAGTGTTTATTAACTTTGATGGTATCCATAGCATTTCTTCACCTGTAAAAAACAAGACAACCTCTTCCCCAACATAGCACATATTCTGGTTTTCATTCTGAGGTCGACAAATCTATGAAGTAGATATGCTTATTTAGCTGAGTATTTTTTCTATAGTTCAATGCTATATTATTCCTTTCTCATTTAGCACTGAGAAAATTCAAAGTTCATAAAGCATTATATAGTCTATTTAGCGGGTCTTTATTATTCCGTATTGTTTATTTAGCATATGTTTTAGAGTTAAATTTTATTTTTCTTTGACTGCTTGCCCTGTGGGATTATGCAGTTTACTTGTAATATGCTATGTATTATAATAAGCAAAAAACTGTTTCACTTTACCAAAGACATATGTAGGAGCATTGTCAGTCTTAATTTGTACAGGTAGTTCCATGATGGCCATAACTTCTAGAAAATTTCTGATTATAGCTTCAGCCTTTTCTGAACTCAAAGGAGTTGCCCATTGAAATCCTGAAAACATATCTATCATATGATTACATATTTTAATTTTCCAAATTCCATAAATGAATCAGATCTATCTGCCAAACTTTATTTTTCTGTATACCTTTAGGATTACTTCCTGATGCTAATTGAGTTTGGCTATAGAAGGAACAGTTAGGACATTTTTTGACAGTTCCTCTAGCATGTTGTCAAGTAATGAAAAAATTATTTAACATTTGCTATTGACATGATTTTTAATGAAATGGAAGCCGGCCTCTAGTACATATTTATTAATAATTTATTAATTTGATCATTACCTTGTGTTAGAGGACCTGGCAGACCTATATGAGATTACACCTGTTTTATATATATTACACATATTATATATATATATATATATATATTATATATATATATGGGATGAATTCTATTTCTGATTATTGCTTATAACAGAATAAGATATAGTTCTGACTCATCAGAAATCACATTCTTGTCAGTTGATGCAGTCTTAATTATTCTTTAAAAATAAAATTAGAAATCTTTTTCACGTATGTCTTTAATATCTTACTTGGTTTGTGTGGTAGAAATATCCATCCCAATATAATATTTTCCCTTTGCATAAAATTCCTTTAGGGGAATGCTTAGAGGGTTAAATAACCAGCATGCAGTTAAGTTCTGAATACACATGATCCACATGTGCATCCTTTAATTTCTTTTCCACCAAAGACAATTCTCTCTAAGCCTCATCTGATAATTATATTGAACTATTTAAGCCCTTGTCACTACCTAAAGTTTTGAACAAATTATTGAGCTTATAATTTTTATCCCAGTGATAGGCCATAAATTGTAAATGCCTCCTACTAATCTTTGGAAATTATAAGTTCCTGGTCCAGACATTCCAGACTAGCCCAGAGGTTTAGACCCACTCACAGCCCTGATGCTTCTTTGTCCCAAATTATTACACAAAGGCTTATATTAATTTCATGCTAATTGACCTATGGCTCAGACATATTGCTAGCTAACTCTTTCATCTTAACTCAGTCTATTCCCATTAATCTATTTAACCATGTAGCTTGGTACCTTTTCTCAGAGCAGTGTGGTTGTCTTTTTCCTCTGCATCTGATGATTTCTCTCCTGGCATCTCTCTTGGAATCTCCAGTGGTGTCTCTGCTCTGTTTTTTCTGTTCCCAGTTTTCTTAATCTGATAACCCTGCCCACACTTCCTGTCTGCTTTCTGGCCAATCAACTCTGTATCAGACCAGTAAAAGGGACAGCTATTTACAATTTGCCAAGGCATAGTTCCACTATAGGAAATCATTAATAGTTTGCAATCTTTGTCTCCAAATTTGCACCTTCTGGGATATGATTTTTTGTAGAACAATTTTATATCCTAAGTAATTAATAGAATCTCCTGTTTGTAATTTTTCAGGAGCAATTTGTAATTCCCAAGCAAGGTTTTTGTTTGTTTGTTTGTTTGCTTGCTTTTACTTCTTCAAACATTCTTTCTAAAGTATCAATATTTGGGTCAGCCAATAAGATATTGTCCATATAGATGTAAATGATATAGTTATAGAAATTTATTCCATATCACTTCTAATGGCTGTTGTAGAAAATATTGGCACACAGTAGGCCTATTTAATATTCCTGTAGGAGAACCCTTCATTGATATCTCTTTCCAGGCTGATAATTATTATAAGTGGGCACTATAAAGACTTATTTTTCTTTGTCCTGTTCTTGTAGAAGTATAAAGAAATTACCTTTTAAATCAATACTACAATAGGCTGTTCTTCAGGTAACAGAGAAGGCAAAAGAGATACAGATCTCAAAGAACCCCTTGGTTGAATCTCCTTAACCACTTTTAGATCTGTTACAGTTCTCCGGTTTTTTAGATTTCTTTTTTATAACAAATATAGGAGATTAACAAGGGTTAGTTAATTCTTCAAAGTGCTGAGGATTTAATTGTTATTCTACCAGCTATTCTAAGGCCTGCAATTTCCCTTGTTACTGCTAAAGCCATATTGCTTTATCTGTTGACCACTTAAAGGTAGGGCTATTAGTAGCTTTGAAAGATTAGCAGCTGTTGTGCCTTGTTTTTGTACAACCAGGACAGTCAGTGACTGTTTTTCCATAATACCTTCTAATGTCATCTTTTAAAATATATGTTAGCTTATGGTTCCTTTCTGAGATTGAAGAAATATTAATCTGAGTGTTCCATTTTTGTAATAAATCTCATTCTCATAAGTTTATGGCAATGTTAGCCATATATGGCTTCAATTTTCCTCTGTGTCCTTCTAGCCCATTTGAGCCATCTCGTGCTCTGTTTTACCTGGAGTAAGTTCTAGCTCCAAAAAACTGAACATTTGCCTCCTGAGGGGGCCAATTTGGATGCCAAGATTCTTGTGAAATTATTGTTACATCAGCACCTGTGTCTGACAGAATTTCAATGACAACATCATTTATTTGTATTTTTAGTTTGAGTCTTTGTTCCTTTACAGAAGTTTGTCGAAATATTCACTTAATAGTTTTTCCTGAACTTTTTGTACACTTTTACCTATTTGTTCTATAATCCAGAGAAGTGGGGGGATTGGATTTTTGTTATTGTTTTGGGGGGGTTGGTTGTTTGCTTGTGGTTTTTGTTTGTTTGTTTTTAGAATAGGCTTTGGGTTCTTTAATTGCTCTGGGAAGGTGTTTTCACCATAATGGTAAGACTAAATTGGATTTGACTTGAGGGCCTATGAGAGGCCATTCTGAACACTTTCTACAGACAAAAAGTTACTTTGTCTGTTCCTTGTTGACCTACATTTATTGGTCCAATACCTGCCTTTGCCACACCTTTTGCATACTTCAGAAGGGAGAGGTGTTCTGTTTGGGTTATTCTTAATAAAACTGTCATTTCTAGGAACACAGTGTTTACAGTTCCTTCTTAAATAATCTTGTTTTCCAGAGCTGTAATATCTGATATTTTTATTTTCTTTAAGCCTCTAGAAATAACCTCTCCTACCCAGTAATCATCATAGTTTTGAGATCCATATTAATTGTATCCTGGATTGAATCCTCCAAGGGTGCTGATCTTGCCTTTAATGGCCTAATTACCTATTTGCATTATGAGTTAGCATTTTTGAAAGCCAGAGATTCAATTATTATTTGCCTACTTCTGAATTTTGTATCATTGTATTTACTCCTAATATCATTTTTTTTATTTTGTATTGTTTTATTTTATTTTTTATTTTCATTAAAAAAGTCATCTCCATCAATGTATCCTCCTGCTCTTCCTCCCCTCCCCCTCCCAACCCCTCCCAGCCAGCCCTCAGCCTCGCCCCTCCCCATCCACTTATCCCCTCCCCAAAAAAGGTGAGAAGTCCAAATGTGGGATAGCTCAACACAGCACATCCACTCCAGGCGTGTCTGATTCATTTGGTTTCTTTTGGCCCTTGGATCATTTTTATAAGACTCAATTTTCTTTCCTACTTCTTCAATTCTATACCAAGTATTTAAGGTTGCCATCAAACATAAAGTCAGGGTGTGGTTATTATATAAAGGTTGCCTTTCCACATTAGTATAAGCTCCCTCCCTAAGAAGTTGATCTTAGAAGATTTTAATTCCTCTAGTTCTATGCATAGTTCAATGGTTTTAGCTTCATTCTTCTAACAGGTCCTCCACTGTAATTGAGGTTCAGCCTCTAAGACTGCTGTAACTGTATCTGTCCAGTCTTTAGGGGTAATTCTATTACAAGTTAACCATGAGTTTAACATTTGCTTTACAAATTATGAGTGTGTGCAAATGTGACTATTGCTTCCTTGAATCTCCTTAAATCTGACATTTGCACAAGAGTCCATTCAACTATTGCAGTTTCTATCATTTGGCAATTACTGTAAGGTTACTGGATATAATAAGGTTGGTTGTTTGAAAGTCTTAGGTTGTTTCTCAGTAACCTCATAAAGCAATGTTGAGATTGCTTCTTATTTATATTCTTCTTTCTGAGTCTGAATATCTCTATGATCTGTTTCTAAATGGTTTTCTAATACTTATATCTTGGTACTCAAATTAACCAACTTGGCATTCATTTAAACAAACTATTTTGGGGCTAAAACAAGAATGATCAAACAAGTAATATTTATAATAAACATTATGATAATTGCATCTACATCAATTATCCTGTCTTTTAATGATTCCATTTTTAAACTGTTTAAAGTATTATCAAGCAAAGCTCAAATTCCTTCCATGTTAATCTTTCCTGTTTATTAATGTGGGGGGGGAAACTTCTCTGTGTGTCTTAAACTAATTTCTTCTTTTAAGAAAAGGGGGTCATCTCAATTGAATAACCAAATTTTCTGTCAATGACTACTCAGATGAAGGTCAACTTAAACAGGTACCTGCTGTAGTATCAGCTTAAGGAGGGAGTCTAGGGAAAGCTACAACCTACCAGGAGAAGGAAGCTACTGTCTGATTGTGGAAAAGAAACATTTGTTTTGGGAACTGATTAAAAGGCAGATCCATCTGGAGGCTAACTCAAAAATAAAATCTGGCCAGGTGTAGCTCTGGTCTGTTCTGGTGGCTATAAAGCCACAGACATGCAGATTTTTCATGAAGAATTCATGCCCCAAAAGTTGTATACCAGATATTACACAAATTCTTTTCTACATTACAAATAAAAACTCAGATCCAGATACTGGGGAAGAGCTTAAAATCAGAGAGATACAAAACCAAACCACAGTCACTTCTCACCCATCCAACTCCTCTGACCTATCTCTCCAAATCCTCCTACTCCAAACCTCTCCTTCCTCAGCCCAGAAGCGAAGTGGCAGAGAAAGATGAACTCCTTCTTTTTCTGTCTTCACTCAGCTGTCTCACTTCCTGGTTAACTTTCCGAGAGCTAGGATTAAAACTGTGTGCCAGCACCACCTGGCTCTGTTATGTCTTGAATTCACAGAAATCCAGATAGATCTCTGCCTTCTGAGTGATGGGATTCAAGATGTGGATCACCACTCCCTGACCTTCCTGGCTTGACTCTGTGGCTGGGTCTATCCTCTAATATTCCAGAATATTTTTTATTAAGTGTAAAATATATCACCACAAGATTGATCAGAGTAGAAAGAACAATTGACCAAAAGAAAAATGGATTTTGTTTACTCTGAAGAGAAATTTGGAAGTACTTCCAAATACCATATGAAAACTGTTGCTTCAAATCCCATCAGAGATAGCAGCTACCATCAGGAGCCAAAAGATAGGATTCTAGTATGAGCTACACAAAATATATTGTTTTATTTTCCCAATAGATAATAACTATGTCACACGTTATAACTTAGATGGAGACTTACTAATAATTTATCCTAAATCAATCATAAAATTCTTTTAAAATTTATTTTATAGAGAAATAACCTGAAGCTCAGAAAATTAGCAGAATTTACTAATTATTGACCTAGAAAAGTCCAAATAATGTAACTCTGTCTAACACTATTTCCACAGTTGTCTCAATATAGAGGGCATCCTCAAAGTCTCTTAATCACAAGAGAGATGCTGGCTCCTACCCAAAACCAAATAGAAATGATTCCAAATTGCTGGCACAGCTAAACTATGATGTAATATAATACATATTTCAACAGATTTCAGGGGTTTCCAGCTATCTGGAAGTTCCACAGAAACGACATTCTACAAAAAGTTTGGCCTCAAGGGCATCATTCTAAACCAAATATAGAACAGAAACTGATCTTTAGTGGTTGGTTATTATTGTGAAATTTACTAGAATTATTGATCATTTAAGCTAGTAAATGAATGGCTTTTTTAAAGGCTGTAAAAATTGATTCCAAAGATCATTTGTCAAGCTGAGAACATCCAAAGACATTGGAAATGCAAAAGTTCTACTGAGATTAATATCTGCTGCATACTCTTTTAATCAAATATGAAGCAATGAAAATTAATAATTTTACATTATTTGCCCTAGATGCTTAGAAAAATGCTGTTTTAACTTATATGTTCTTAAAAATTGAAAATTACTTTAGAAGGTAAATGCTTTTTAGTAGTGCCACATTAAGACATGGGTAGAGTTGATTTTTTTTTTCATCATGGTGATAGCTGTGTACTTTTAAATGATGGGATGGGCTTTATTTTTTACTGTGGAGGTGAAATGTTAAAATATCATTATGAGAGAAAAGAATTATTAATCACCTTTTTGTGCCAATCACAATTGAAATATTTTCCTAAAGAAATAGTTATTTTGGAGAAAGGAATATAACTCTATTGATTTTGCTACTGTCTTTCATCAAATATCTTTGATAGATTTCTAGAACAGCCTTTGGCACCAAGAAAGATATATAAGGTTGAATAAAACTTTCAAAAGAAATTGGAGCTAGAGAGAAATGGCTCAGTGAGTAAAATACTTGCTGCGTAAACATGAGGATTTTATTTCAGGTGCCTCAACACCCATGAGAAGAGGAGCATGACCATGTGTGTTTGTAACTCTTTCTACAGAGGCAGAGACAGGCAGATCCTTGGACCTAGAAAATGTTACTTTAGCATGGCTGACAAACTCACGTTTAGTGAGAGATTCTGTCTCAAAATAAGAAGGTGTGCAGTAAGAAATAAAGACAATCAACATTAACTTCTAACTTCCACTGCACAGATATTCATACACAAACACATACATTCACACATAGAAAAACAGAGGAGGGAGAGAGAGAGGGAGAGAGGGAGAGAGGAAGAGAGAGAGAGAAAAGTTGCAACAAGAGAATATTTCCTATTTAAAGGCAAGAAATTGGAAGATGTTATACAGTTGTTTGTCAGAAAATTTGGCAGACATACAGCAAACTGAATCTGCAGATTTCTCTCAAACACGTAAAATTAGTTAATTTAGGAATATACTACTGGGATGATAAGGCATTTAGAAATAAGTTTGCTCATTTTATCTTGAATTTTGGCCATAATTCAAATGGATGGCATACAGATGTGTATAGTGAATATAGTAGCCACTTGTCCCATGTAGGTTAAGCTCTTTAAATGTGAATAACCTGAATTGAGATGTATTGAAAGTTTATCATGGCCACTAAGTTTCAAAGAGCATTGAAAGGAATGCAATATATCCCTTTGTAATTTATTATATAAAAATATTTTTACATACTAGGTCAGTGAAACTCTACTATTAAAACTAATTTCATCTTTCTCTTAAACTGGATGCCAGAAGATCTAGTTATATAGAGGGTTTCTGTTAGGGCTTACATTAAATTTCTATTATACATAGTTTTTAATTATTGTTTTTACTGAGTATGTAGCTTGTCAACAAACTCTTCCCATTTTGTTTTGCTAATATGTGTACAATAGGTGATAAAAGACAATTTTATTTAAAAATGACTTTAAAACAGTTTGAGTTCTAACAAAGGAGATGGCAAGCTTAGTGGAAGAAACCAGGAACTGCTGAGTGTCCCGTGTACTCCTCCACGTGGACACCTAAGAGTCCTGCTCTCCTGACATAGTCTTCTCTTCACTTAGCAGAGTGGGGGTTGATTGTGGTAAAATCAAAATCTCTATGTTCCATCTTCGTGTGAGTGATTTTAAGTGGCATCTGGGAAGTGCCAAGCTTCTGCCCACTTCCACTACCCAGAAATGCTTTCACGTCCTAATCTTTCAACAAATAGTCACTGAAATTTTTTTGTGTACTACATATCACTTTAGTATTTAAAATGATATCTGGTTAAAGTGAGTTCAAACACCAATGGTGTATTTAAGGAATTTTTGAAAAATAGAAAGCAAATACAATATTTATTTATTACGTCTATAGTTTAATGTAGAATTTACAGGCTCCTCACATGAGCTCATCCTTTAGCTCATAACTATGTGATATTAACACTAGTCTTCTTATTTTCTATAAAGATAATGGAGATTGTAATTTATGTAGAAATTGCATATTTAGTGTCAGAATGCTATGGCTCATATCATGGTATATGGAGGAGAAACATCTG
Source organism: Phyllotis vaccarum (assembly GCA_033318265.1). Taxonomy (NCBI): domain Eukaryota; kingdom Metazoa; phylum Chordata; class Mammalia; order Rodentia; family Cricetidae; genus Phyllotis; species Phyllotis vaccarum. The sequence goes on along the minus strand of JARWLC010000016.1, from coordinate 77,689,543 downwards.
CTGAGATAAATGATAAGAAATAAAACTATGTAAATTAATGATAAGAGATTGTCGAGACTGGAAGGACTTCACATTTCTGTTTAATTCACATTCTTTTTTCCAAAGAATACAGAAAATTCCATTGACTTGCATAATATAAATATATATATATAATGCAAACTAAGTAAGCTCAGGAGCGCTTGTCTCCATGGTAGAGTTGTTTGTCTGTACTACATAACCACAGCAGCTTGAACAGTTCCATCAGAAGCTATGTTTTGGTAACAAAGCCATTCAATATCTAGCCGTACTTTATGGTAAAATTTCACCTTGCTTATACAAAATTCCTATGTTATGCTAGAGTTGGAAAGTATAATTATCATTTTTATCACACAATTTCTCCCATTTTGAAATTTAGGTCATTTATCACCACTTTCTTTTTCTGTTTGTTTTTAAAACAAAAATAGGACTGATATTACTAAAGTAGCTGTTCATAAAAGTTAGCTTTAAAAGCCATGTGGTGGTGCATGGCTTTAATTTCAGCACTCAGGAGATAGGGGCAGGTGGGTCTCTGTGAGTATGAGGTCAGCCTGTCTACAGATCTAGTTCTAGGACAGCCAAGGGTACGCTGAGAAACTCTATCTAAAAAAAAACCCAACCCAAACAAACAACAACAAAACAACAAACATAAACAAAGCTTTCACACACACAGGAGACTGTAGATTTTCAAAAAATCAATTTGACAACTACAAGAGTACTTTGTTAAGCACCTGAAGATAGATAGCAAACTAGATTCTGCATCTAGAATGGTGGTACAAAAATGCATACAAGAAATTATAAGTATTCAGCACTGGGGCTCATCTGAGTGGTTGATGCCTACTATTTTATTTAATAGTCTAAGTAATTGTACAAGTTACACACTCATGCATCTAGCTAAGGAGGAAACTAAAGAAACAATTTAAGTAACCTTTCAAAGCTACATGGCCATGATTCAAACCTAATCCACCCCCAGAAAAGTCACTTTTAGCCACTAAATAAGACTACCTCCTACTAAACGCGAATAGTAAAGCTTAGTGCTGAATGAGAGGCATGCAAATCTGATACATGGATAACAAAAAGGAAAGAATGTGCTTCTGCCAGAAAGCATGGGAAATTGCAAGAAAGAGGAGGAAAGCATGTCGTGTCAGGCTGATGGAGCCCGTGAAAATTTGAGAATAGCAGAGAGAACATTGGTAGAACACACAGAAAATTAAGAGTACTCTTGTTCTGACAATGGTAGCTGTAGCCATATGATATTTGAATTATAAATGTTTTAGTAAGGAATGGGTATTAAAATGGTTTGAAGATTCTGAGTAACTACCCAAGTAAAAATGTGAAGAATTAGAACCAAAGACGTTATTCATCTAAATACTAAAATTAATGATCAGGATGGAGGAAAGACCAGTGAGAATGGCAACGAAAATAACTCCTTTAAGAAACGCTGTGGAGGCAGAGTCTTCAAAAGTGTAATGGGCCTTAGGCTGTGGAAGATGTTGATGAAGGAATATGGATATTAAGACTCACATTTGCCTAGGTTATAAAAATAGATGATCTGTGAGCTGAGTCAAGAAAACAAAACTGAAGACCTCTTTGAGAGGGGCAGGATAATAAATCAATTCTCTTGGTACATGTTTTTATGAAGTATCCACACTTTAATTATGTACCAAATATTACTCTATACTTTATTGTACTAGAGAATCAGCCAGCACACAAGAATCCAACACCTCTACTTTTTGCAGATGCTTATTATTTAAAGGTAGATTCGTATTATTTTTAAATACAACATGATAAGAAAAAAGTGAGGATAGCATGAGTCACTCAGGGAAGTTGCTGAAGACTTCCATGGAGCAACAGCCAGTATTCAAGCAGAAATCTGATTCATGAATGGGAATCATCCAAGTAGAGAGGAATAAAGAGATTTCAAGAGAATGAAGCATTACATGCCAGGTCCTTGTTTGAGGAAAAACTACAGGAGAAATCAGTAAAGAATAAGTCCAGAGAAAAGGAACTCATAATGTACATGGTAGACCATAGACAGGTTTGAGATATCTTTGAAATGCTTTTTAAAAGGAAATAAAAATTTCATCGGAAAATTGATTTAATGAAAGACTAACTTGAAACCTACACTATAGCACTGATGAGAAATGCTGGTACATAGGACTCACACTAAAAAAAAATAATAATAATAATGTAGTAGAGACGTACATTTTGGAAAAATTCCTGGAGATCATAAGAAATATGAGTTTTACGAAGATCATAGGAAATATGCCATGGGTGTCACTGACTGTAGTCCATGGTGTCACTGACTGTAGTCCATGGTGTCACTGACTGTAGTCCGTGGTGTCACTGACTGTAGTCCGTGGTGTCACTGACTGTAGTCTGTGGTGTCACTGACTGTAGTCCATGGTGTCACTGACTGTAGTCCATGGTGTCACTGACTGTAGTCCATGGTGTCATTGACTGTAGTCCATGGTGTCACTGACTGTAGTCCATGGGTGTCACTGACTGTAGTCCATGGGTGTCACTGACTGTAGTCCATGGGTGTCACTGACTGTAGTCCGTGGTGTCACTGACTGTAGTCCGTGGTGTCACTGACTGTAGTCCGTGGTGTCACTGACTGTAGTCCATGGTGTCACTGACTGTAGTCCATGGTGTCATTGACTGTAGTCCATGGTGTCACTGACTGTAGTCCATGGTGTCACTGACTGTAGTCCATGGTGTCATTGACTGTAGTCCATGGGTGTCACTGACTGTAGTCCATGGTGTCATTGACTGTAGTCCATGGTGTCACTGGCTGTAGTCCATGGGTGTCACTGGCTGTAGTCCATGGGTGTCACTGGCTGTAGTCCGTGGTGTCATTGACTGTAGTCCATGGTGTCACTGACTGTAGTCCATGGTGTCACTGACTGTAGTCCATGGGTGTCATTGGCTGTAGTCCATGGGTGTCACTGGCTGTAGTCCGTGGTGTCATTGACTGTAGTCCATGGTGTCACTGACTGTAGTCCATGGGAGTCACTGACTGTAGTCCGTGGTGTCACTGACTGTAGTCCATGGTGTCACTGACTGTAGTCCATGGTGTCACTGACTGTAGTCCATGGGTGTCATTGGCTGTAGTCCATGGGTGTCACTGGCTGTAGTCCATGGGTGTCATTGACTGTAGTCCATGGTGTCACTGACTGTAGTCCATGGTGTCACTGACTGTAGTCCATGGTGTCACTGACTGTAGTCCATGGGTGTCACTGACTGTAGTCCGTGGTGTCATTGACTGTAGTCCATGGTGTCACTGACTGTAGTCCGTGGTGTCACTGACTGTAGTCCATGGGTGTCACTGACTGTAGTCCGTGGTGTCACTGACTGTAGTCCATGGTGTCACTGACTGTAGTCCATGGTGTCACTGACTGTAGTCCATGGTGTCACTGACTGTAGTCCATGGTGTCACTGACTGTAGTCCATGGTGTCACTGACTGTAGTCCATGGTGTCACTGACTGTAGTCCATGGTGTCACTGACTGTAGTCCATGGTGTCATTGACTGTAGTTCCATGGGTGTCATTGATTATGAGGGAGACATTAGTCAGAACTTCCAGGCATTGGGATGATTGCAGAACAGATCACTATGCTATTCTCAGAAGTGAGAGACACTAGAGGGGAATATGTTTCCATTGGGAAGGTGATAGCAGGTAGGACATCCGAGAATAAAAGAGATGTGTGAGGAAGCTCAGTGCCTTGGTCTTTATTTTTACTTTCTTTACCATGTCCACTAATAAGTCTAATGTCACTGTCATACCTAGGACCAGTAGGAACCGACTAAAGAAACAAAATTTCTAATATTCATTCTCTTTTCCTCTTACCTTACTGTTGTGTGATTCTATTTGAAGAAATTACTGAGATCAAAGATAAAATATCATAATTTAGTTATCATAAATAATTGAGTTTAGCCAGTTCACAGAGCTATGGGGAATAAGAAGTATGCAATCAAAGGTAAGGGCTACATGGCATCTTCAACACAAAAATAAAAAATAATTACAAATAGACTGATAAGTCAATGGTGAACAAACCAAAATAGTAGCTTTCTTTGGAGGAGCTGATATCGTTAAAGTATATATCAAATATTTTTAATTGTATAATTAAAACATAAGCTTTGCACTGTAAGACACAATTGGAATTCTGCGACTGAGTTTAAAGAATAGTGATTAATACAAAGAGTTGGAAGGTTGTTGGGAGAGAAGTAATAGCTGAAGCCGCAGCTACTTGTAGGAAGAAGAAAAGAAAACTTTCAGACCACAAAACTAAAAGTATGAGCAGAGGAAAGATTTCAGTAATAAATACCAAGGAAAGTGGGGAAGGAAAAAAAAAAAAGGTCATTAATCACCTTTAAAAGTGTAACTTTAGTGAGATACAGTGATTAAAACCATCACTTATCAAACAAGCATTGAAGAGCTAAAAATAAGTTAGAAATATAGCTAAAGACTTATCTTTCCGTGTCCCCATTTCAGCAAGTGCCTGCTCTAAACTAGTGAATACATAATGGGATACTAGGATGATGGCAATTGTGGAGATGAATAAGCTCCGGCTCTATTGCCATGGATACTGAACTCATGATTCAAACGTAATAGGACCCTCCCTGAAGAGTAGGTGTGCCTTAGGATTTATATTGCTGTGATAAAAGCTCTTAACCTAAAGCAACTTGGGGAGGAAAAGCTTTCATCTTAAAACCCGCAGATTACGCTCCATCACTCAGAGAAATGTGGGCAGGAACTTGATGTAAGAACCTGGATGCAGAGACCATTGAGGAATACTGACCATGGGCTGGTTCCTTAGTCTTTCTTAGCCTGCTTTCTTTTACAATCCAGAACCACCTGTTCAGGGGTAGCATTGGGCTCTCACCTCCCACGTCAATCATTAGTCGAGAAAAATATTCCAAAGACTTATAGAGAGAGAAATTTCCTCAATTAAGATTCCCTTTCCCCGGATGTGTCTAGGCTTATGTAAAATTGACAAAAACTAATCAGAACAAAGTAAGAATATTAATAAAATTTTTGCAAGTACAGAAGAAAAATGAGCAAAGATGATATATCCAGTGTGCATGGGATTGTTTAAATTCAATCTGACAATAGAAGGTAAACTTCAGGGGACTCTTTCACAAACTAAAAGGGAATACAGTTGAGTTCTGCTGGCAGGCCGGGATGTCAAGAAAATCCTTGCCAAAAAATAAAGGCAGAGTGAACGGTGCAGATGCTGAAATTTATACTTAAAATAGAATTAGAGTGGTATTTGAGAAACACAAGAAATTAAACCTTTTTGTGGGTTCCTAGATAATCCAGGTAAGGGCCACTGTGCACTAAATAAGATGAAGATGGTTGTATGTGTGTAATGAATGACACACAGTATCTAATTCCATAGAAATTATGTGAGAAAAAGAGGTAAAGTCAATAATGTCTCCAAATTTTGAGAAAGGACATTAGAGAGATAAACGTAGGAAAGGAGTAAGTAGTAATAGAATTGAGACTCATTTTGAGAGATTTTAAAGCTGAAAATATCTCTGCTGGATCTCTTCCTTTGATTGCATTACATCTGGCTGAGCACACAATGAACTGCAAAATGATTGTAGGCCTGAAGTAAAAATAGATGAAGCTGTCCCAGTGACCAGCATAACCTGTTATTCCCCCATCTCTTGAAGCATAGACATATTTTAGATGTGATCTTTGATTTGAAAACGTATAGAGGTGAGAATTATTGACAACATTTAGACAATTTGATGCTTCAAAGATGAATTTGTAAAGTTAATTATTTTCTTAAAGGTAGTCCACTCCGTCTTGACGTCTTGCTCACCGAAGCTCAGAATAGGTTGGAGAGCATAATGGTGTTCAAATGCCAGAGACTTGCTGATTCAGCTTGGAAAAAATAACTCCGTGGAGAATGAAAGAGAATAGAGAAACAGGTTTGGCATAGACTAGATTCTGTAAATGAAAATAAAGAAGCCAAGAATAGATAAAATATTACTTATAATTTCATCAGAAATTCAGATACTGTTCTATAGTCATGTTAAAAATGTCACATAATTTTAGTAACTATTTGTGGATTATTTGATATTAGAAATTTAACTAAAACACATTTTATTTCATTTTTAACAGAACTGTGAAATAAGTATTAGCATGCCTTAGAAATATATGCATTTTAAAGATGTGATTCAGAGCACTGAAGTAGTAGTTATTAGCCCTACTCATCTGTGGAACAGTCAAATTAATGTCCATGCCTGCATGAATAGAAGAATGTATTCACTATGCTGCACTCTGTCCATTTCTTCTAACTCGTGGTTCTAAAGATCACTATTGGTTCTATCCTAGACCTTGGCATAAGGTACCCATCAACTCATACTTTCTCAGAGTACAAAGAGTTGTTGTGTATCTATTTGGCTCCTCTGGTGCTTAAAAATATTATCTCAACAGGAAAATACATCATAAATACCTGTAGGCTGCTAGCCCACAACAATACCTTCTAGTATGCCAGAGGAAATAGGTTATTTTTCCATTCTAATCATTGAGTTTCCACCTCATACTTCATATTGCTGGCACAGAAACTGCCAATCTACTTTTTTTTTGTAGTTTGGTACTACCACCTTGGGAAAAATAAACAATAATAATCATAATATAGTTTCATGAGATAACATGTTCTGCCTTCTAGTCCTCCAAAAAATTGGGAGCTGAATTATATTCCATTTTTAATCATTCCTCTTAACTTAATTATTTTTTATTTAAAAAGGTTCTTTTCCTATATATCCCCCTGCTCACCCTCCCTTACCAATCCTTCCCAGTCCTCCCTCAGCATCCTCCACCCCATCCCCCCGATTCTTTCCCCAAAGAGGGAGTCCCAAGGTGGGTTAGTTCAGGCTGGTATATCCATTTGAGGTGTGTCCAATTCCATAATCCAAATATTAGGACTGGGTTAGGTGTTCCTCTGTAGAGAATGGTCTCCAAGGTACCAGTTCATACATAGGAACGTAGTCTGATCCTACTACATGAGGTTCTACTGCCCATGCCAATCAACAGTCATCTACCTTTGGAAAATTTAGCTCCTTTTCCTGATGGTTTCCCAGTGGTTGTTTTGATGCAGTGAGCTCCAGCCAGCCATCTCTGTGGGATTCTTTAAAATCCTTATCCCTTTGCTCATATAGACTCCTCTGTCTCTCTTTAGCTTGACTGAGACTTTGACCTGGTACTTAATTATGGATTTCTGCTTCAACCCCTTTCATTGCTGGCTGTAGGTTCAGTGATGACATTTCTGTGATGGTTATTTATTTGATTATAGGGGAACTCCTATTTAGGCACCCCCTCCACTATTGGTTGGAGACCTAGCCAAGGACATCTTGTAAGTTCTTGGGTGTTTCCCTAGCCATTTCCCGGCCATTGTCCAACTCCACATTGGCTTCCTCTATGAAGATAGCATCTCTTTTTTTCTCCCTCTTTGTTGCTCCTCTTACTAAACCATCTCCTTCTCTCATGATTTCTTCACAACTCTCCTTGGTTAGTACCTGTTTTGATCCCAATTTGCTAAGGAGATCTTCCCTATTTTCTCTTCCTAGGGGGTTCACTGAATGTCTCTCTTAAGTTTTTTCTGATCCCAAGCTGTTCAGGGGTTGTGGTTTATAGCTTGGGTATTTTTTGATTTTTGTCTAAAATTCACTTATGAGTGTCTATGCTACTGGTGTTATACTTAGGAAGTGCTCACCTGTGCCAATGCATTCGAGGATATTTCCTACTTTCTTTTCTATCAAGTTCAGTGTAGCTGGGTTTATATTGAGGTCTTTGATCCACTTGGATTTGAGTTTTGTGCAGGGTGATAGGTTTGGATCTATTTGCATTCTTCTACATACTACCAACCAGTTAAGCCAACACCATTTGTTGAAGATACTATTTTTTTCCATTGAATATTTTTGGCTTCTTTTGTCAAAAATCAAGTGTTCATAGGTGTGGGGTTAATGTTGGAGTTTTTGATTCAATTCCATTGATTGACAAGTTTGTTTTTATGTTAGTACCAGGCTGTTTTTATTACTGTAGCTCTGTAATAAAGCTTGATGCCTCCTAAAGTTTTGGTTTTTTTGTTTTTTTGTTTTTTTTTTTTTTTGAGCAGGATTGTTGTGGCAATCCTGGGTTTCTTGTTATTCCATATGAAGTTGAGTATTGTTCTTTCAAGGTCTTTAAATAAAAATGTGTTGGGAATTTGATGGGGATTGCATTGAATCTGTAGATTGATTTTGGTAAAAATTGCCATTTTTATTATTTTTATCCTACCTATCAAGGAGCATGGGAGATCTTTCCATTTTCTGATATCGTCTTCAATTTCTTTCTTCAGTGACTTAAAGTTTTTGTCAAACAGGTCTGCTACTTCTTTGGTTAGAGTTATGCCAATATATTTAATGCTATTTTCAGCTATCATAAAGAGTGATGTTTCCCTTATTTCTTTTGCAGCCCTTTTATCCTTAGTGTAGAGGAGGGATATTGATTTTTTTAGTTAATCATGTACCCTTCTATATTTCGGAAGGCGGTTTTCAGCTGTAGGAGTTCCCTGGTAGAATTGTGGGGGTCAGATCACCTGTAAATACAAATAGCTTGATTCTTCTTTTCCAGTTTATATCCCCTTAATCTCATTTGGTTCTCTTACGGCTTTAGCTAAAACTTCAAGAAATATAATGAATAGAAACGGGGAGAGAGAACAGCTTTGTCTTGTTCCTGATTTTAATGGGATTGCTTTGAGTTTTTCTCCATTTAGTTAAATGTTGGCTGTCAGTTTGCTGTATATCAACTTTATTATATTTAGGTATTTTCCCTGTATTCCTGATCTATCCAGGACTTTTATCATGAGGATGAAAGGCTTTTTCAGCATCTAAGGAGATGATCATGTGGTTTGGTCTTTTTTTTTTTATCTTTCAGTTTGTTTATATGATAGATGACATTCAGTTTTTAATATGTTGAACCATCCCTGCATCTCTGGAATGAAGCTTACTTTGTCATGGTAGATGATTTTTTTTGATATGTTGTTGGATTCAGTTTGCCAAAATTTTATTGAGTATTTTTGCATAGATGTTCATAAGGGAGATTGGTCTGTAATTCTCTTTCTTTGTTACATCTTTGAGTGGCTTGGATATCAGGGTGATTGTGGCCTCATAAGAAGAGTTCAGCTATGTTCCTTCAGCTTCTACTGTATGTAACAGTTGGAGGAGTATTGACATTAGTTCTTTGAATGTCCGATAGAATTCTGAAAACATCTGATTCTGGGCTCTTTTTACTTGTAAGACTTTTAATAACAACTTTAAGTTCCTTTGTGGTTATAGGTCTGTTTAGAACATTTACCTGATCTTGATTCAATTTTGGCAAGTGGTATCTGTCCAGAAAACTGTTCATTTCTTTTAGGTTTTCCATTTTAATGGAGTATAGATTTTCAAAGTATGACTTGAAAATTCTCTGGATTTCCTGGGTATCTGTTGTTATGTCCCCCTTTTCATTTCTGATTCTATTAACTTGGATACTCTCTCTGCTTCTTGATTAGTTTGGATGAGGGTTTATCAATCTTGTTGACTTTCTCAAAGAACCAACTCTTTGACTCACTGATTCTTTGTATTGTTCTCTTTGTTTCTATTGTATTGACTTCAGCCATAAGTTTGATTATTCCCTGCCTTCTACTCCTTCTGGGTGAGTTTCCTTCTAATTGTTCTAAATTAGAAGTTGTGCAGTTAGGGCTCTTGTGTGAGATTTCTCCAGATTTTTCATATAGGCCTCTAGTGCTATGAGTTTTCCTCTTAACACTGGTTTCATCATGTTCCATAAGTTTGGGTATATTGTGAATTCATTTTCATTGAATTCTAAGAAGTCTTTGATTTCTTTTTAACTTCTTCCTTGACCCAGAGGTGCTTCAGTTGAGAGATGTTCAGTTTCCAAGAATTTGTAGGCTTTCTGTGATTTTTGTTGTAGGTGAATTTTAACTTTAGATGAGAGTAGTCTGATATTCTATAAGGAGTTATTCCCAATTTTTGTACCTATTGATGTTTGCTTTGTAACCAAGTATGTGGTCAATTTTTTTTTAAGTTCCATGGGGTGCTGAGAAATATGTATAATCCTTTGTGTTTGGGTGTAAGGTTCTGTATATATCTATTATATATATGCAGGCTTTGGGGTCTCTAGTTGTTGGCGTGTGATGATGCAGTTTCTGGTTTGGGTCCACAGAGTTTGGTCCGTGGGATGCCCCTCTAGCTGTGTTTTGTTGTGATTACAGTTGGGGGCCTCACCCAGCTTCTTTGGTTTAGAGTAGAGCTAGGTGTGGTTGAGGTTCTGGGGGCTGTGTCCCCAGGTTGGGCTTCAGTGACCATGATCTCCTCTTGGCCTTGGGATTGGGGTGGCACTCACCTATTAGTTAGCTGTGAACCAGGCGACTTTGGGATCCCCAGTTGTCAGTCTACAGTACCATTTTTAAGGATTTAATTTCTCCAGGACTTTAGGTTTTTTTTTTCTTAACACAGATATTTGAGTCATTTGACTAAACAACCAAATAAAAAATCTGAATAAAAATAAGAATGGAATACAGTACAAATCTTAACTAGTTTTAATAATAAAAACCTAGGGCCAAATATCAGGGTAAAGGCTGAAAGATCAGAGAACTAAGGTAGTCAGCCACTAGATAGACTTCAAATCCTCAAGTCAAAAGGGGCTGAGATTCTGTGTCCACCCACTTTATATTTCTGTCTCCACCTCCCTAATGTTAGGATTAAAGATAGGAGCCACCAACACAGTTTTAATAGATTCAATCTCATGAAAGCTGGGGTGGCCTTGAACTCCTGATCTTCCTGCTTCCTCCTCCCAAGTGCTGGTATTAAATGTATATGCTAGCACTGCCTGGCCTCTATGGTTACCTAGTGGCTGGTTCTGCCTTCTGATCTTCAAGCAAGATTTATTGTAAGAGCACAAAGAAAACATCACCACAAAGGAGTGGAAAGACAGAAAAATATAGCATATCAGCGACCTCTGGCCCTTTGTTTCCTAAGATTTGATAACCCCTTGGGATCCTCCACACTGAGTTCCTCTGACAGGATCTGGGGTGAGAACAGGACTTGGATATTGACTTAATGTGTGTCAGGAAGGACATAGATCTTTTAATATCTTAACTTTTTGTATTCTCTCTTTTTTTCCTAATAATTTTCCTTTTAAAGTAATTTATTAAGGGATCAATGGAAAGGTATTTACTTAAGATTGAATTAATACATAATTAGTAAAGAGATACAGTTAGAAGCTAAATATGATATTGAATGTAAGGGGAGAGGAGAAACATTTTCCAGAAAACAATTAACACCAAGGTGATAGGCATACTTATATGGCAGATCTTGCCACAAGAGAAATGCCCTTCCAAACTTTCAACTTTATGTATTTTATTAAGGGAAATCATTTAACAAGTTCACTGTCATGTTACCTCTAGATTGTTCAGAGGTGACATGAAACGGAGCTAGTGAACAGTGGGTGATATTGTGAGATTCCCAAACTATCGCCCACTGAATGTTTGACACTGGGTTGCTATGTGATTTTTAGCATCTTCATTTTCCTACCCACAACATAAAAATAGTAAAATGTGCTTTTGTAGTTTTTCTATAATTGTTGAGAGGAGAACTCAGATAGTCAGTGTTGCAGACTTTGAAAACTCAAAATATGCAAACTGGAGAATTCATTTAAATAGAGAATCAGAACTATTGCCTCTTGGGAAGTTTCAACAGAAATTATTAATTAAAGAACTGGATGCTAAGGGAAGGTGCATCTTCTGAGACATCTTGTAAGTTTTCTTTCCATAAAGCTAATAATAGCAAGAAGATAGTGATGAAGAAGGCAGTGTTTAGTTTTCTTTCCAAAGCCATAAGCTACATTCTTTATTACAATCTCATTTAAATAGATTACTGCATTATTATTTCTCCCTGTAAACTTTATGGGATTTTTAGTAAAGGCATAACTCAACTCCAGGAAATAGAAAACCTGTCAGGCTACATCCCTTAGGATTTTGTGAGCCAGCACCTATTATCTGGCTTTTTTCAGCTGTGAGCTATTTTTGACTGACTGTAGTATCCTCTCATAATACTTCAGAGTGACAAATGTATAGTCGTCTATAACTTCACTGGAATGACAAAATTGCTGAGTGATGAGGAAAGGCCCTAGAAAAAGGCTAGAAGAAAGATTCAGATTTTGCAATGTTCTTTATCGAGAGGAAGTTAAAAGCAACCATGTTATGACACAAATCAATGAGGCTCAGAAACCACCATTCAGAGCTATTCTGAAACAGTTTGGAAATTCAGCATCCTTGCTGCATCCTTAATTTCATAAATCATCTGCTTTTACTGTCCTTTAGCTAAACCATTTCCTTCCAGAAGCCCATTTGTAAACCCTCATTCTCCAGATTCATTTCCCAAAATCTTGAACTTGAACAGCTTGAATCATGCTTTTGTAAGATCTTATTTTAGAATTTTTGTAGCAATGAAAAATTTGTAATTTCTTAAGGAAAATTTTAATCTCTTTTTAATTTTGTAGTTTCCTATTGTACTCTTTGAAATGCCCCTTTCCATCTTTGAGGTACTTACCTTCACCCCACTTTGCTGTCTTTAAAATAAATTTGATATAAACAGTATAGATATATAGAATGAAGAGATACTTTCCCTTTAGGAAACTCCAAGCAAGTTTTATTAGCAGTGCTCTGCAACTTCCCATTCTTGGAAATATCTCTTTCCAAAAATATTTATTTTTCAGTTCCTTAGTTTATTTAGTCTATTTTTCTATGATGACAAATTTTGTATAAATATATACAGGAAAAATACAATCTTATGCCCCATGCAAAATATATATTAAAAAAAAAAACAAAACAACCTTAAGGATCAGACCTTTAAACTTCCATGTAATTTTTTACATACCTCTTATCGTCTGTTTCAGTGAGGAGAAGGAGGTAGAGAATGATAGAGACAGAAAAATTTGGGTAAGAAGAATTTCTCCTCTGTTGATGCTCTTCCGAAAGCAATCCTCTCTGTGCTTGGAAGCTCTGAGTGAAATATGGGGGCCCATTTTTCTTTCAGTTTTGTGGCCTGCACCTCAAAAATGATTCAACTTTATGGGAAGCTGAGTAGCAAATGAAGCATAAAAGAACTTAAGAAGCCAACAATGCCATCAGTTCTTTGAGGGAGAAAATCAGCCTGTAAAAGACAAACCACATAGAAAAAAAAAAGAGCCATGGAGAAACAATCATCCTGCCACACGCTGGTTTATCTTTGAGGTTTCATTACTAGTAATACTGCCAGCTCTCTGGGCCCCAATCTGTCTGACAGGATAAAGCACTCAGGCTACAGGCCAAGATGAAACAAAGTGTGTCCTAATGGCCACTATCTTCCAGTTCCAAAGGTACAACTGATGGCAAGCCTGTCTTCAATATTGTCAGCAAGCTAAAGATTGTTGCCAACCGGCTAACTCAAAGCCTTTAGTCTCTTGCAGAGGAGAGAATTGGATGCCACTGTGAGGTTTTATGGTTGTGGGCTATTACTGGGTTAGTGAAGACTCTAAATATAAATTTTTGAGGTTATCCTCACTGTTCCATAAAGTAAAGCTGTAGGAAGAAATCATTAGCCACTGAAGATCACCAAGTCAGTCCACACCGTGAGAGATGCACTGGCTGGCATCATCTCTACAAGCCCCAAGAGTTGTGGCCATCATTTCCACCACACTATTGATGGTTCTCCCTGTTTTTCTGGAGAGAAGATCAGTTCTCTCCAGCTCTACAATTACTGCTAACATAAGAAATGTTTGTTAAATTCATACCCAATAATGGACAATAAAAAGATAAAACACATCTAATTTGCAAAACAAAGGAATAAAATTCCTAAAATAGCATCTGGCGATAGAAGCTTTAACTCGTCCCCAGTGTGGCTGATTGAAGTAAAAATGAGAGAATATAACTCTTGCTAGAGTTGTTTTAAAAATGGTTTAACAACTGGGAATAAAGGGATTAATGTTCTCTATGAATAATGAGACCTTTCAGAAGACAGGAAATTGATTCATTAGGTTGTCGCCATGGTCCTGATGTTAGATTCCCTAGTTATCCTAGAGAATGACTCAGTTTCCAAACCTGCATAGTTCATAGTAGGATGGGCCCATCTAAACCAAAACAGAGAAATAAATCAGTGCCTTAATGCACAACCAATGCTCTTTACCTACAGGGAGGGAGCGTACAAATCACCTTGATGTTCATCTAAGGTGCAAATTTTTAGATTTTGGCCCTAAAATTAAAATTACAAGGGGCCCACAGAGTATATTTCTGATGAACATCTCCATTTTATTTTGATAAATATTGAAATAACCTACAGAAGACATTCTTGAAAAAATTCTCACAGTGCTTTGAAATTCAGGCCATTTGGGCAAAAGAAGGTCTATTTGTCAAGATAGTCAGGTCTTCAAACACTGCCTTTGGTAAGCAGGCATGGAGTGTGTACAACCACCTAAATCTCTGGAGTGCCATTGCATACTGTAGTGGATTGATATATTTATATATATTCGCATAGAATTATTATATAAAAACATGTTCTTAAATTGAGAGATTTCATCAGATTGAGTGAGATTTCAAATTAAGATCATTAAGTCAAGAATTTCATTAGTGTGATAGAACCCTAAGGCTTTGTTGACTTATCCTTAGGAGACCTTTATTCTCTGTAATGAGTAATCTTTTCCCTAGAATAAAAACCCAACAAAGAAAGCAATAGCGCAGTTTTTTCATAGCCGGTCTAAGAAAGATTAAGATCTAAAAGATCTTAATCAGAAAATGCGCTTAATGCCCCAGATTTTACTCTTACCTTTTGGTGTTTTCAAAATTATTTCATCCAAATTGAATAAAAAGTATCTATATTTTCTCCAGAAGTAAATATTGTGATGTGACTTAAGACAGTGTGTGTTTTAGTTCGCTTTCCATTGCTGTGGTAAATACTATGATCACAAGTAATTTTGGAATAAAGGGGTTTATTTCTGCTTACAGATGACAGTCCGTAACCCAGGAAAGCTAGGACCAAAGCTCAAAGCAGGAATCTGGATGCAGGAACTAAAGGAGAAGCCATGAGGGGGAAAAAAATCTATTATTAGGTCACTTCCAGGCTTATGCTTATCTTCGTTGCATATACAGTTCAGGCATGCCTGCCTGGGGGTGGTATTCCCAGAAGAGTTGAACCCCCCTATTTCAATTAGCAATCAAGAAAACGCCTCTGTAGACATACCCACTGCTAAATTGGATAGAGGAAATTCTCCATCTGAGCTACTCTCTTCTCAGGTGTGTCAGGTTTACAGAAGATCAGCCACCACAGTGTAGGCTTTGCTTTCAGGTGAGATAAAAATGATGTTGACCTACAACTGTTTCTAGCAATGTGGAAGCTAGAAGCAAGCATTAGCATTCACCCGCCTCTTCACTTTCACCAAGGCAAGGAGCTGTTCTGTATATTCTCAAGGCAGCATTCACTTTCTAAGATAAATTTAATCAATAACAATCTAGAATATATACTCATGGGTAAGTTTCCTGACTCATTTTCTGTCTCATGTAAGAATAAAACCTTGTCTGAGAAAGAAACCAATTTTACCTCCAAAAGAAGGAGTTTGTTCCAGTCATAACTCAGCTAAAGTAAAATCCTTCCCACTAACTATGATATAGCCTACCCTATATGTTACCACATTAGAAGCATCTGAAGATTGAAAAAGACCTGACTAAAAGCCAACAAGGGTATGACTATGACACACTGGAAACACCATCCAAATTGTTTCACAGAATTAATCATCTGACCAATTATAAATTTTTTAACAAAAGGGTAATTAGTTAAATTTGATTCTATAAGAGATGAATGCACTCTAGCTATGTGTTTTAGTGCTTATTGAAATGGATTCACTTTGGCCTATTCTCATTAATTTACATTGAAGTTATTATATATCATGTAGAAGTTTTATTCCAAAATCAAGGACTATTAGGTATTCCATAGGAGAGTGAAATGTAGCAAACAACTGATCTGTCATTTGAACAATGGCAGCATTCGAATATAAAATAGCACTTCAATTCCATTTATAGATGGAGTTCATATCAGGTTCAATACACATTCTGTAGTTGTTCTATTAACTTGCCTATCTTGAAGCAAAGTCTCTTTTCCAACACATTTTTCTAGAGTGTTAAAAAGCTGTCAAAATACTTTGAAAAAAAATTATTTTGACTATTTTTATGAATTTCGAGGCTACACAATCCTTTTATCTAGAGACTAATTATGACAGTCCCTGAAGATGTAATTGTTTCTACTTTAAGCTCTAGTCATTTGTTTCTGTATATTTGACTGAGAAGAGAGCAAACTTCACCTCATGGTGAGCTTCATGTAGCTTCATGATATGATTCATTTTCTTCAAGGAAGACTAATCTCTGTGATGGTATATTGTAGTATGAGGTTTCTGGCCCGGACTTTCAGGCCTAACCTCAAAGTTTAGGCCCAGGCATATAATCTGCTAGCTCTCTACCCTTCATCTAACCCATGTCTCTTATCCTTTTCAGCCATGGGGCTCAGTACCTTTTCTTAGAGCAGCATAGTTGTCCTCTGCTTCTTCTGGCTTCTCTCTGGCATTCTGCTCTGTGCTTCCTGTTCTCAGAGTTTTCTTAGTCTGGTAGCCCCGCCCACACTTCCTGCCTGCCTTTGGCCAATCAGCACTTTTTATTAAACCAGTGGGTGGGACAATTATTTACAATGTAACAACACAATCTCCCACAGTATATTAAATAAAAATAGCCTGAGATATCAGAGGACAGGGCCAAGCCAAGCCATTGTCAGTGAGTAGTGACTCGCACTTTTAATCTCAGCACTTGGAAGGCAGAGTTCAAGACCAAACAAAACCAGGCAGTTACTGCATCCACCTTTAATCCAAGCTCTAGGAATATTAGAAGAGGTAGTAAAATAGCTAAGCAGGGAAGGAAACATGAGGCAGGAGAAGGCAGAAGTTCTTCCCTTTTGCCTGCGTGCCCAGTCTGAGGACTTGTGGAGACAGGACCTAACCTCTTCAGCCTAAGGAGTTTGCTAGGTGAGAATTGGCTGTGGTTTGTTACATCTCTGATGTTACAGCTTTCCCCCAATATCTGGCTCCAGGTTGTATTATTAATACTAAATAAAATTTATGCAATAGATCTTAATTCTTAAAAGCTTCTTTTTGGTACTTCTGATTTGTGTCTGGAAAGTCCAATCCTAGTATGATCTGAATTCAACTCATTTCATCATGAAAAAAGTCTTTCATATGAGTAAGCAACTTTGGGGGTGTGGTTAAAGACACTCTAGCAGAGTTCTTAAGTACCAAAATACAGGTTGACTTCTCTAAGAATTTTCCCAGTTAGCTTTAATTGTCAAACAGCTTTAAGAGTCATCTGAAGAGGGCATCTAAATTAAAGGTAGCCTAGATTAGATGGAGCATGTCTGTGTGAGGTTGTATTGATAAACTTATGTAGAAGGGCATAACCCACTGTGGGCAGTACCATGTTTTAACCATATGGTCCTGGGCTATACAAGAAAGCTAGCTATGCATGAGCCTGGGAGTAAATGAACCCACAAACAGTTTTTTCTTGGTTTCTGCTTCAAGTACCTGCTCTGACTTCCCATAATGATGGATTGTGACCTAGAAATTTAAGGGTAATAAACCCTTTTCTCTCTGTCTTAGTTAGGGTTTCTATTGCTATGGGAAAAAAAAGCCTTGCTATGGTCATGGTGTCTTTTTACTCCGTGTAACTGGCTCACTCACAGTTTAGAGGTTCAGTCCCTTATCAGCATAGAGGGTCAGGGCAGCATGTAGGCAGATACGGTGCTGGAGCTGAGAGTCCTAAATCTTGTAGGCAATAATAAGTGAACTGAGACATTGGTCATGGCTTGGCATATATGAGATCTCAATGCCCACCTCACAGTGACACACTTCCTCCAACAAGGCTTATACCTACTCAAACAAAGCTACACCTTCTTATAATGTCACTCCCTATGAGCTTATGAGGATAAATTACATTCAAACTACCACATTCCCCTATGTTTTATTCAACATGTTTTATCATAGCAACAGAATGGAAACCAGAGCACACTTGCTTATAGACCTTTTAAAATACAAGGAGCAAGAAACTGAGTGACCTATTAACACAGATGAATCTCTATGGGCTACCTCCATAATATTTGTACTTTGTGGAAATAAGAGGAGGCACTTTTAAATCTTTCTGAATTATTGACACCTGTATATGATGCAAAAAATATAGCAGCTCAAAAGAAAAAAAGTTTTTCCTTCATCATTTTGCAATCAGACTTCTAACTCAGGTAATAACAGCTATTTGTTTTGTGGATTTCTAGAATTAGTCTACATATATGTGTTTGTGTGTGTGTGTGTGTACAAAATTATAAGTTGTATTATACAGTTCTTTTCTTCTTGTATAAAAAGTACTTTAAAATATGTTTCTATACTTGAACTTACTGAATCATGATATAGTGATGTTTCTAACATTCTATAATAGGTTCAGAGACTTTAACTGAATTAACCAGTTCTCTGCTAAATGACACTTAGGATTATTACTCTTATGGTGTCGATACTAATTCTTTAAAAAAAAAAAAAAGTAGCATACACATATCTTGCTTACTTGTAGCTTTGAATTAATTTTCAAATATAGGACTCTTATGGTAAAGGAAATGTACAAATATGTATGGTGTGAATACATGTGCTTTATGTATGAGGTATTGATTATTCCTCCCAAATGCCTCTTAAGCTATTATCTATAAATCATATGTTACTGATTATCTAGACGCTGTGCAAGAATAAAAACCTTATTCAACATTAAAATCTGCCAATAAAAGAGGTAGAGACACTTGTCTGAATAAGTTTAAGGTTATTTTTATGTCATTACAGATTAATTTTAAGCATATACATGTTGAAAAGTCAATTGCATTTTATGAAATTATCTCTTCACATACTTTGCCTATATTTTTATCAGACCATTCCTTCTTCATTGATATATTTTAATTCAACCTGCATTATAGAAATTCAAAACTACAAATATTTTCCTCCATGTGTCATTTCAATGAGATTATTGTTGATACTGAATTTCCTGATTTCTGAGATTTTTTTCTTCTAGTTTGAGTGGTGTGTGTGTGTGTGTGTGTGTGTGTGTGTGTGTGTGTGTGTGTGTGTGTGTGTGATGTATTTGTATGAGCATAACTACTGTAGTGATCTTATAGAGATCAGGGTATATGGTGAAGACCAGAGGTCATTTTGTGGGGTATACAGGGACACACAGTTCTTTTCATTGAAGAATAGTGTTAGAAGTCAAGATTTGGCTGCATAGCAAGTTTTTGGCCAGTAGGCTTAAGTAGTGAGATCGTGGCTTAGAACTCAGAACACAAACAAGCAAAAAAGAAGCAAGAATCTCAGTAATTGCTATGAAATTTTATGTCCTAAACGAAAACATATAGTATTAGACTAATAAATATGAATGTGTGCATATTAAACAATGTACATTTAAATCTTATCCGTATCTGACTGATTAGCTGTCTCATTTCTTCAAATCACTAAATGGTATTACATTTTATGGCTGCATCACAGTTTACCCACTCAGTCATTGTTTTCCAGTTTTGGTTTTTAATGATTGGCCAAGCCTACAGAAGGTTTCGAATTTGTTAGCTAACTGCTTGAAAGAACAACCAAGGCATATAGAAGACTATGTTCTTAGCTTTGTTGGAAACTATTACAATAGTCTCCAAAACAGCTGTACTATCATCATTTTCAAAAACCACCCAAGAGAATTATTGTTGCTCTAGGTCCTTAGTAATTTCTCCCACCAAAGGCTTTGCTTGTTCGTGTCTCTGGCTCTTGTTTTACCTGTTAGACGTCTCATAATCCTGCATTGCTACGTAACTACTCTTTTGTTTTTCTACCACAATGTTGACTCTTTCTGTGATGCTACTGCTGCTGCTTTTTTCCCTTCCCCTTCTCCTCTTCCTCCTCTTCCTTTTCTTCTTCCTCTTCCCTTTTTCCTTCTTTCTTCACCAAATAAATTACCTTCCCTGTGATGTATTTATGGATGTTTTCTTTTTTTCTTTCTTTTTTTTGTGAGAATCAGGACAAAAGAAGACTTATTCAATAAGGTCATATTGCACATTTGAAATAGGAGAAAAATGTTTTAGTGATGCTCTGATTCCATCTTTAGGGTCATGGTGTGTAATTAAGGTTTAAGTAGAAGGCCAGAGAACTGCATATCAAGGTGTGGTTCCCAACTACCACTGACCACTGTATTCCTTCATGCTGTAATGTCTTTGCCCTTCTTGCCAGCCCCAGCCTTAGGATTCCTTTTCTCTAACATGAGATTGGAAAGGGCAACATCTTTTTTTGTCTAAATATTGGAACTCCTAATTATTAGCAAGTTGACACCCTCACTGGTTAAATTTAAAGTTGTTATTGTTGTTTTACTAAAACACATTTTCATATAATTTATGTTGATCATGCTACCCTTCCCCAAACTCTTCTCATATTCTACCTCCATGCTCTCTCTCTCTCTCTCTACCTCTCTCTCTCTCTCTCTCTCTCTCTCTCTCTCTCTCTCTCTCTCTCTCTCTCTCTCTCTCTCTCTCTCTCCTCATTTTCTTTAAAAAAAAAAAAGAAAAATTAAAATCAAAAGAACAAAAAAGTAACAGAAAAAATGAGCAAAATGAAAGCAAAAGCCCACAAACAGACAAAAAGATGGAGTCTGCCCTTAAGTGAGCTGTGACTTTGTCTCAGTTCTGACAACTTTCCCATCCTTTGCCATTTGGTGTTTGAGTTTGGGACTTTGTCTGAGTCATTGTGTTCTATAAATAAAAAGGAGGATTCAGGCTTTTTGCCCATATTTTAATTCAGATTTTTAGGATGATCTCACCTAATTCTGTCTCCTTCCTTCTAATATTTTTCTGGAATGGTTGTTTGCAAATGTGTCCTTATGGTGCCCAATTTTTACAGTTCTTAATATACAATTACTCAGATTTTTCCAGATCATCTCGTGTCATGGCTGATTAGATCTAACTAACTTTAGACCTAACTAACTTTAGGCATAACTATATTTGGAGAAAGTTTAGGAAATATCAAAGGTTTAGAAGAAAAGCCTATTAACAATGATTAAAAGCCAGGATGAATTAAAATTACTGGAGGATGAAAAAACTACCTGTTTCCAAAAGCCATGAGAGATCAAACAACCCTGACTTACGTGAAGAGCCCTTAATTTTGACTTCAGACTTTTCCACATCTCTCTGAGAGTAATCATGAAGCCATTGCTACCATACAAGCTGAAGTGAGTTGGTTCACTGGTAAGTAAGGCACAGTTAGTTATGCATATGAATAGGTCGTGTGATTCTTGAACTCATACTGCATTCATGAATCACTGGGAAAGACTGAAAAGTGCTGACACCTGATTCCACTCAACATTCCAATGGTTAATTCCAAGTGCATTTTAATTGAGCTGCTGCCAGTCTTGAGAAACATTGACTCTAGAAAAGTTTTCCAAATTGATGTCCATTTTACACAAATAGTTTTTACAGGAATCATTAAGAAAATGCAATCCCAAAGGAAGAAGCTTCAGGACAGTCATTGGTATGTGTCTATCTAGAGTTTATGAACCAATATCCTTTTTTAACATAATCTTTTTTATTTAAAAAGTTTTTTATATATATACCTCTGCTCCTCCTCCCAGTCCCTCCCTCGGCCTCTCCCCACCACATCCCCCCATCCATTCTCCAAGAAGGTCAAGGAGTCCAGTCCAAGGTGGGTCAGTTCAGTCTGGAATATCCAGTTGAGGTAGGTCCAAGTCCCTCATCCCAGTGTTAAGGCTGGGATGAACCAATATCCTAACCATATCAGCACAATATCAAGAAAACTATATGCATCTTATATGTAAATGTTCAAAATAATAATTTTTTAAAAGTTAATAGTGATTATTTTTAACTGAAAAATGATTGAAGTATAGTTTTAAAAAAAAGTTAAGGGCCAAAAGCGGCCAATTTATACAATTTTCAACCTGGCTATAGAAGAAACATAGCATCTAACCAACACTGAACCATGTTTAATAAATTTTAAAGATTTTAATAGTTGTGGTTTTCTTAATAACATTTCTGCAATTTTTAAATGAACTAAATTTTATGACACTATGTAAAACAGTAATAATCATTGAAGTATTTAGTTCAGTTTGAAGTTCAGCAAATTAGGGGAAGAAAATTAGAGCTTCTGCTTTCTGAATAGCACATTTTCTCTTCATTTGTGTTACAAATGTATATCTAAAATAATTAATACAGAGTGAGAAATAATTTTAATGATCTGTTTTGAGACTAGACTAATTTATCACCTCTATAATTTGATCTACCACCAAACTCTTGGCCAAATGTGATGCCATTCTCAAAATCTTATGTTTGGATATGAGTTTCACTTCATATTCAGAATTATATATTTTACTTAATATGTTAATTTGTTTTTAATGTGAGAAGAATCATTCTAGAGAGAGATGACATTTTGTTCTTGTTATGATTATCTTTGAGATGCTACAGTCTTCAAACTCTGTTCCTCGTGACCTATGGTTGACTCATGTTTCAGACAGTAACCCCGTACTGTGATTAATATCCAATGTCAGTGGCCTACCCTCAGCTTTATCCCTTACCTCCATACATGGGTTATTCTTCTACATCATTGTCTGTTCCTCAGGTTAGAGTTTTAGTTCTTGTTATTCATGTTGGTCATGGTCTCACAGAGTAAGGCAGGTAGATGACTGAAAGAGTTCTTTGTTGTTACAGGCATTTGGTCTCAGGTTGACAATTTTTTTAATATTATGTACCCTCCTTCTTGTGACAGCCAAGTTCTGCCATGTGTAGATAACTGGTCTAGAGAAAAGGTTTTCTTTTCCAATAAGTAATTTCCTTTACTTAGTATGGGTATAGGGTCTTAAGCATAAGTTGAATTTCTGCCTTCCTTGGGTGAAGACTTTTTCTTATACTCTTTCCTGGTTATATCTGGCATCTATGCTTACACGTGCCATAGAAATTAAAAGACTTCTCTATTCTTCTTTGAGTGCTTATGGATAATGTTTCTTAAAAGGATTAAGAAAGGAACAGGGTTTTACACAAACATATACACACGATGGATGCCTGTGATGTTATCTTTCCCATGCTCTGCAACAAGTGACAGTCTGACTGTTCAGACTTTGGAGGACTTTGCCTATCCTTTGATCAAAGCTAAAGACTTGTGGAGGGAGATTATATATAGTAGAAGAGGTGACATTGTTCAGTTGACTTTCAGTAGAGCATTTTAAAAATCTTCTGTAATAGGTATTTTAGTTAAGGTATCTAAAATAATGGATACTAAAAGTACAATGGAAGAGCTCTTGTCTTAATCCTAGACATCATAATTTATGGAGAAGAGTAGCACCCCAACAAAGTAGCCAACTTACTTTTAGTCTACTGTCTTATCTTTATTTATAGCAAGCCATGGAACTGAAAAAGTACTTCCCAGGTGGTCTAATCTAATTAGTCTTGTAGTTTACATATAGGGACCTGGAGAATTAGAAGCTCAGATACGTTTATTAAGTTACTAATGATCATACAAGTCCTTAGCTCCATCCAAGTGAAGTGGCACAATAGAAAGGAGAAATCTCCTCACATCCAGATGTCCCAACCAAGTGGCTGGAATGGGGAATTCTACTTGTGCCCCTCCTGCCCTTTGAGCTTTGCTGTAAATAAATAATGGAGTAATGCCAGTATATATAGATTTCAGAATGAAGCAAGGGACACAAAACTTTGCTACTACCAAATTATTTGGAGAATGAATTCAAGCAAATTGACTTTCAGATTGAATATCAGATCAGTTGGTGAAATTTGAAGAAAAGAACATTCTTAGGCTTTGATCTAAAGTGTGAGGAGCTAAAAGGAGCATAATTTGTCTAAACTGGAATTGGCTTGAGCACAGCCTTGATACCTGTGAGATAGAAACAGTACAGAAGACTCCACAAAGGCCAAGATATATTTTGGCCCATGAAATTTGTTTTATACTTAGAAATATTTATTACTTATCTGAATTTATGCAAGTATACTAAGTTGTTTTCTCCTATAGCATTTGAAAATAATTTGTAAAGATTAGCTAACTTCTTTTATGGAACAAATAATCCTTATAATTTCTCCAATAATGTGAAAGGTTGTCTAAGATCTTTACCAAATTTGTATGTATCCTGTGCTCACTAACTTCTCTTGCTACATACTACCTGGTTTATATCTGTCTTGTTTTATTATTGGAGAGTCCCTTCACAGCAATTTCTTTACCCATTGCTTTTCAATATATTTCTCACATGAATATTATTTCACAGAAGAAGTGTTAAAGTATTTTGATATGCATTTTGGTTAAAAATATATCCAGATACAAAATACTTAGTTTCAACTATGTACATTATTAACTATGACTTGAGATATTTTGAAATTTTTATTACATTTATTTATAAAGTGTGTGTGTGTGTGTGTGTTATATGTGTGTTTACACATTTGAATATCAGAAAACAACCTACAGAAATTGGTTATTTCCTTCCACTAGGTGAGTCACAGGAATTTAATTCAGGTTGTCAGATTTGGTGGCAAGAACCTTATTTTCTGTACAGCAAAACACCAAAAAAAAAAAAAAAATAATAATAAAATAATAAAATAAAATAAAAATGGAAACAGATTTCTTGGCAAATTTGAAAGAGATTAATTTTCTTCTTATTATTTAATTAATTAATGTAATGGTTAGGTTAACTCAAGTATAAACAAATGTGTGTCCAAATATCCCTAAATATTTCTATATGAATTAAACTCTTGACTATTTTGACACAAAATATCTTTATCATGGGTACGTGATTTAATGTACTTCAAAGCAGCTTTGTAACCAGTTTCTTATTTATATGAAGTTGTATGGCATCAATCACCTTAACTGTGGGTTCTTTGACATGACAATCTTTCTGTCAGAATGACGTAGTCATTGTCTCAAAATGAGAAGTACAAATAATGTCTATGAAGAGTATGATCTCCTTGTTTGGTGTTTTGTGTTTTCTCTGGGTTGTCCTTCCTATCCATACAATTACTTGTGAGGTCTAAGTGCTCACTGTGGATGAATGTGCTACAACATGAAAAGGAAATGGTAGTAAAATGAAGCAGAAAGAACCTAATTCTAGTTTCTTTACTTCACTTTTTCCCCCTAGTGAAAAACTGATTTAAGTTTTGCTTTATCCTCACAAGTAGCTTTTACAAAATAAAATTAAAAATTGGGCTTTGATATTAACTAGGTTTCTTATTTCCGGTTTTTATAGGAATCTGAAACATGTAAGCTCCCTAGGAGCACGTGTCATGAGTGGATTATAACGAGATAAAATCTAAGTTTCTCTTCTCTATGTAAATGTACTGTTTCTTCTTTTCTTTTGCAGTTTCTTCTTTGTGGCATATGTGGAATACTGTGCGCCAAAAAAAAATCAGGACTTGTTGTAAGTTTTTGCCTTGTTCATATCCTATATTTAAGGGTTTGGAATTCAGGCATTCAAAACAGAAATGATGACTAGAGAACTTTTTTTTTCTAATTAATGTTATGAATTCAGAATTAAAGGAAAACTGAGAAGAAACTCTTGGGCTTATTGTTTCAAAGAAAACTATCAAGAATGTTAGAGATTCTTTTAAAGTCCCTGAAAACCTTTGATACACTCGTTAACTATTTGAATACTCAAATTTAATGTTTG
Source organism: Phyllotis vaccarum (assembly GCA_033318265.1). Taxonomy (NCBI): domain Eukaryota; kingdom Metazoa; phylum Chordata; class Mammalia; order Rodentia; family Cricetidae; genus Phyllotis; species Phyllotis vaccarum. Next base: position 77,663,736 of record JARWLC010000016.1, on the reverse strand, counting down.
CTATACAGGAAAGTCTGTCCAATTTTTTACTTAGAGGCTCCAAAGGAATACCTGGGTCCTTAAAGGAGCTAATAAACATTAAATTTATTCTGTGGGAAGTTGAACTGGTTAAATATAGATCTGGGTCTAAGGATTTTTTTTTATTGTGAAGTTAATTTTGCAAAGCACCAAGATAGATGTTGTGCTATGGTTGTAGTTAATTCGTTTTTAAGATTTACTTAACTCATTTTTATCACTGTGAGTACAAATATAACCATTTTCAGATATTTTATTGCACTGTCAAAGTATTCTGGATAGAAAATACGCTCCCTACTAACTCTGATATTGACTGTAAGGAAGCCCTACATGCTGAAGTGTGGACTCCCCTCTTCCCTTGTTATTATGAGAGTTGCAAAGGAAGAAAGCTTTATTCCTCTGGTATTATATAAAAGATCATAAACTTTCATTAATTGGTAAATTTGATTACCCAAAGAACCTGGAGAATGTTCTTTGAGCTCAAAAAATGTTTTCCAATGACAAGTCAGGTGGGATGAGAGCAGTAAGTGGGGTCCTCTCAGTCATCCATCTTCCACCTTCCTGTAACATGTTTCATTGTGATGATATCTACTTGCAAAAGACAGATAGAGCACTCACGGTGACAGTTGTGTATAACTATTAAACATTTGGAGAAAATGAGAACATCTGGGGAAACATGTTTGTGTTTCCAGTCGGCATTTATAAACTTCTGTCACTCTTTAGGTACGGCCTTTATTCTTTGTGCACTTTAAAACAATATCTGTTACTGTTAGTGCTAGAGCACTTGGAGAAGAAATTAAAATAAGATAAATATGGTTCGAAGGCATGGGAGGAGAAAGAGGGATGGTTTAAATTTTAAGGAGCTGTGTTTCTTCAATGACTTTCTAATTCTCTCATGTTATAAAGGTAAACATTTTGCAAACTACAATGTAAGTTGTAGATGTAGTTATCATTGGACAGTGCATCATATTCTTGTGTTTTCTGGAATTCATAAGTGGCAGGTAGCCACGAGAATTTCCAGTTGTACATCAAATGTTTTACAACATGTCTTCTTTACTAATATCCCTTCAGTCTAGAATCTTTTGCCTAATGGGGTTTGAAATAGTATGTGATTAAGAACCTGGGCACTAATTCTAGAACTTTAATTCATAGATGACAATATTCACCAATACAATATTCTATCATTAATTATTAAAAACAATTAAGGATAACATTAGCAGCCACATGGGTGTGTCTGTAAAAGTAAATACTTCTTCTATTTTTTAAAAAAATAGTATTCATTCACAAGTTGAAGGTTAGAATATATGATCATTTAATATTGTCTGTGAATGACTAGACACCAAAATATATACTCAAAGAACTGCAAGGCAAGTGAGCATCATTTAGAATAGGGTGTAACTGGCTGATTCTAGATGGAATGAATTTTTGATTTGGTAATCAATCTTCAACATTATAATCAACCAGATATACAGAGATTTTACGGTTTCATCATTGGGCTTTCCAACATGATAATAAGTACCCTCACATGAGCACAATGAGTAGTGGAGAAGGAAGTCGGAGAAATGAAGCAAATGACTGGAGGAGTAGAAATCTTGACTTGTTTCTTGTACAAGTTCTAATTGGTATTATAATAAAAACCTGAGCCAAATATTGGAGAAAAGCTAGAATATCAGAGAGAGAGAGAAACAATCACAGCCTCATCTCACCCAGACAATTCCTCAGGCCTGTCTCCCAGAATCCTCTGAACCCAAGCTTCTTTTCCCTCATCCAAAAAAGGAAGTTGCAAAGTGGCAGGGAGAGCTGAACTCCTCTCTTATTTCCCTCTGCCCTCAGCTCTCTCACTTCCTCATTCTGTTCCTAGAGCTAGGATCAAAGCTATGTGCTACCACTGGCTGGCTGTTAAAGGTTGAACTCACAGAGATCCTCCTAAGTGAAGGGATTAAAGGTCAACACTCCCTGACCTTCGTGGCTTGGCTACAGATGATTTTTTTTCTCTGATATTCCAGGCTATTTTTATAAATATATAATATATCATCACATATCCCCTTTTGTGTCAAAAATAAAATGGTTATAACTAATATAAGAAAAGCTATGTACAATTGGTAAAATAACTATATACCGTATATACAAGCAATAATTACATGAGTAATGTCAGTCCATCAACAATTGACAAACTCAAAGAAAATATCCATTATTCTATTTTGGTGAGTACAAAAGATTGTACCTAATTCACTTTCTATATAACTTGTACTGACTGAAAACCATGTTTTGACGTCTCTCAACTCATACACTTTACACCTCTCAGTGAGTGTCTTTTCTGAAACTATAACTAGGAAAACTATAAATATAACTATATAATCTCCAATTCCCTCAGAGACTGAGAAAGGCATAATATTAACTGAGTAAACAGGAAGTACAAGCAAGAAGCTTCAAAAAAATATAAAAAAATGATAGAAACAGCTGGCTCTCTAGACAGTCACCCAAGGTCCCTCTGCAGTGTTGGGTCATCCGTCTTCCGCCTAAAGAACTAGCATATCTGACAAACTTATCTGTGAAGCAGGATATACTTAAAGACATTCCTATCTTGTTCTGGCAAAATTCATCAGTTCATTCTATGTGTCCTGCTTGTCCATCTCAAACCTCATACTGTCAGCAGTTGAGAAAGAACACTTTTTGCCCAGTTGATAACTTTGACACAAAGAAAGTCAGCTCCACATGGAATTTCTTCAATACCCATCATTTTCTTGCAAGTAGATTGGTGATGCCATGAGTAAATAGGTCTTATTGTCATAAAAATAAAAAGAACCTGTTATTAAAGTACCTTGAGTGCCATATTCTGTAGATCTCTGAAGTGGCTGATGATGAACCGTCTATCTAGAAGATATTCCTGGTTGACACTGAAAACATTCTAACATGGCTATAAGTCTAATTATCTAATTTGTATTTATTTATATCCTAATTAGCTGGTAATAATAATTTCCAAGGACTACAATTTATATTACTTTGTTAGATGAGCTGCATAGATATAATACTCTGAATAATAGTAGAAATATTGTACAGTAACAAAATTAATCTCAACATTATATCAATATACACAATTTGTATCCAATATATAAAAATCCATTCCAATATAAAATATTTAAAACTAGAAATTGCTTTTTTTTAAGGGTAGATGTAATAATCTACCCTTATATTCTATCATATCTATATTCCCCTTTTTCTCAGAATAGATTCAATAATCTACTCTTTTATCCTATCATATCTGTATTCCTTGTTTCTTTTTTTAATCAAGAACCATAAATCTAATCTCCCTTCTTCAGATTTTTTCTAACTATTACCTGTAGTAGGTGGTTTCTGGCCCGAACTTTCGGGCCTAGCCTCAGAGACACACAGATGCTTACAATAGTTTTAGGCTGATCGGCCTAAGGTCCAGGCATATAACTTGCTAACTCTTTACCCTTAATCTAACCCATGACTCTTATCCTGTTCAGCCATGTGGCTCGGTACCTTTCCTCAGAGCAGCACAGTTGTCCTCTGTTTCTTCTGGTTTCTCTCTGGCATTCTGCTCTGTTCTGCCTGTTCCTAGAGTCTTCTTAGTCTGGAGCCCCGCCCATATTTCCTATATGCCTTTGGCCAATCAGCACTTTTTATTAAACTCATAGGCAGGGACAATTATTTACAATGGAACAACACAATCCCCTACAATTACCAATAACAATTTGTAACCAATCATCCTAAATAATGACAATTATTCATAACCCATTATAAGAACAAAGACCACCCAACCTCCAACTCCTGGGAATGTAGGCATCATGTTCTTAAATTTACTTCCTGCTGTCTAGGGGTGAAAGCATCTTTAAGGGATCCTGAAAAGAAAATCATTTGGTTAATTGTCAAGTCCTGGGATAGGTACCTGTATCATTTGTTGTCCATTCTCCGCATAATGGGAAAATGTAAGGCTTGTCTCAAGTCCTAGATAGAGTAGTCTGTGAGGCTGGTTCATCTTAGCGAGCCACCTCAAAATTGTCCTGAGCAGTCTGCAGTCCAAAGTTGATCTCTAGTTTATGTTTGTCAGACTAGTAGTATTGTCATAGTCCATATGAAATCATTGCTGAGATTTTAGAGATTTTAAATGTTGCACTTAGGGATACTATGGTTCATTGCAGTAAACTAATGAGAGATTCAAACCCAGAACAATATACAGGAAGCTAGATATAGCCTTTTTTTCTACAATTAGTTAGTATTTTATATGATCATTAATATCATGACAAAAAGTTTAATTATATATATTATTCATAGAAATTATTATATAAAACGTATGCTAAAAGATCATGAGATTAGTAGTAGTAGAGTAGTTTCTTAATTTTGGTTTTCCTTCTGTCCCATATCAGATGGCTCTTCTGATATGACACAGGGACTTTGCTTTTTTCATCAATAAGCATACTTAGGTTTAGAGAAGAAGAGAGTCACACTCCAACTCCAAAGCCAGCTTTAATTTTTAAATTAAATTTCTTTAGAAGTAAAAAGATATAGATGTTAGGCAGTGAGATTTTACACTGTAGAGTATATTGCTACCACTAGGTTTGATTTCTCTTTGCTTATAAATTCTGTCTTAATAGCATTCCTTTCTGTTTTAATGCCCAAAGTCCTTTGACTACTTAAAGATGGGTATTTCTAGCTTTCTTTAAAGATAGTAACAAAACACTGTCCTGACCCTTGTTTGGTTTTTCTTACAACTTAAACAGTTGTCATATCAGTTGGTAAGACATCGTTTTCTTATTAAGTTTCTCCTGTCTGAATCAATCTTTATTAATTTTGATATTATAGCTTTTCTTCACCTACAGAGACAAAAGTAAAAACCCTTCCCCAATGTAACACATATCCTGGTTTCCATTCTGAGTTCAACACATCTTTGAAGTAGACAGGCTTATTTAACTCAGTGGTATTTTCTACAGTCCAATGCCTTTCCACGTCTATTGTTCATTTCTCATTAGTATCGAGAAAACTCATACTTCATAAAGCATTATGTAGTCGATTTTGGGGGTCTTTGTTACCTCTTTCTATTTATTTAACATATCCTTTAAAGTTTGATTTGGTATTTCTATGACTGTTTGCCCTGTAAGATTGTGTGATGTACCTGTAATATGCTTTATATTATAATAAGCAAAAACCTGTTTCATTTCACTAGAGACATATGCTAGAGCATTGTCAGTCTTAATTTGTACAGGTATTCCCATGATGACTATAACTTCTAGCAAATAAATGATTACAGAATCAGTTTTTCTGAACCCAAAGCAGTTTCTTATTGCTTTGGGAATATCTGTTGTTAATCTCTCCCAAGAAATTATCATAAGCTCTTTGCCAATGTTTACTTTCTACCCATAATTGGTCAATTTCCTTATTAGTTAAAGGTACAATTATAAGCATACTAGTTCAATAACCCAACATGGTGCTGGGTGAGAGATAAGAATTCCTGGCATGTAGTGGCTGTGTGGTAAACCCAATATGGCACCAGCATAACACACTGCATACAGAGGGTATGTCCCTAGGCATGGTTACATAAATCTGTACCCACCTGTTCTCTTAAAAGGAGCTGCCATGTGAAAGCCTATCTCTTTTCTCTTCGGCTTCTCTGCCCTTGTACTTGCCTGGAAACTCTCCTGAATATACTCTGGTATGGCACTAATAGTATGTGTCTGATCTCATGTGCAAAAACAACAATTCTCCAGATTGCAGAGAGTCTGTTGGTTTCATCTTTTTGTTAACTAGTCTTAGATCTTTTACCATTCTCTATTTTCCAAATTCTTTTTTTATAACAAATACTGAGGAATTCCAAGGGCTGGTTGATTCTTCAATATGTTGAGCATTTAACTGTTCCTGTAAAAGCTATTCTAAGGCCTACAATTTCTCCTTTGTTAAGGGCCATTACTAAACCCATATTGTCTTATCTGTTAACCATTTTAAGGTAGGACTATTGGTACCTTTTGAAAGATTGACAGCTTGCTTTTATACGACCTAAATGGGCAGCTACTGTTTCTCATATCTTCTCATATTTTCCCTAGAAACACATATTAGTTTATTATTTGCTTCTGAGATTGGAGAAATGTTAATCTGAATATTACATTGCAATAAATCTAAGCCCTATAAATTTATGACATTGTTGGCTACATGTGGCTTTAATTTCCCTCTCTGTCCTTCAGACACTATACATTTAAGCCATCTTGTGCTCTAATTTACCTGAGGTACTGTTCCAGTTTCCCATAGCTGAAAATTTACTTCCTGAAAGGTCCAATTTGGATACCAAGATTTTGTTACACCTTCACCTGTGCCTGCCAGACCTCCAGTGACAACATTACTTTTTCATATTTTTAATTTTGGTCTTGTTCATTTATAGAAGTTTGCCAAAATAGTCATTTTATGGGTTTTCCTCTATTTTTGTTCTCTTTTTACAGCTGTTTTATTGTTCAAAGAAGTATGTTTTTTATAACAGGCTTTAGGTTCTTTAATTTTTCTAGGAAAGTGTTTCCTCCATGATGACAGGATAAAACTGAACTGGATTTAATATGGGGGTCTGTGAAAGCACCCTCAGAATGTGTCCAAAAGACAAAAGTTACCCTGTTTGTCCCTTGTTGACTTTTATCTTTTGGTCCAGTGCCTTTACCACACCTTATACATATTCTAGAAGTGAGAGGCATTCTCTTGGGGTTATTCTTGGCAAGAACATTATTTCTGAGAATGTCTTGATTACAATTTCTTTTTAGGTGACTTTTTTCCACAGTTGTAGCATTTGACATTTTGATTTTTCTTTAGATTTCTAAAAATAACTTTTACCCAATTATTATTATGAGATTCCATGTTAATTGTATCCCAGATCCAATCATCCAAGGGTACTGATCTAGTCTTTAACACCTTAATTATCCTTTTGAATTGTACGTTAGCAGATTTAAAAGCCACAGATTCAATTATTATTTGCCTAGCTTCTGACTCTGATACCATTCTATTTACTGCTGAAATCAATTTTTATAAGAAATCTCTAAGTACTGTAATAAAATTTATTTGTGATATATTATATAAAAGATTAGTATTTATTGAGAGGTATATTATACTCATGATATAATTTGAAGCTTACGATGATTTTTGGAGAAAAAAAAAAAACGGTCTTATGCCAAGCTGTTGATCTGCCCCCCAGAATGCATGAATGAGACAGGACACTGAACTCTGCATCTCTGGATTTTATTTGATTTTGGCTGTGCTCCATAGGTGTCTTGATTTTCAGGGACTATTAAGACTCTAAATAACGCTTGAATATCACTACATCTCCACTTTTTGTCTAACTAAGAATGTTATAATGGGAATCATTATAAGGTACTGTCTGGGGGGAGGGAAAGGCAAAATGTAAGCAAGGTCAAACTGTAACTGACAAACAACAAATATAAGGTATATCCTGAATGTCTAAAATATTGGTAAGTGGCAATGTTCAGGGGTTATTTTTAAGCTGTTTATTTTAAATAATAAAAATCTAATGCTTGAATGTTTTTTGCTAAGGGATGAGATGGTAGTAACCCTAACTATCTAGTCTTTAACACTATCAAGACCTGAGAAGGAAAATATATTATCTGAAAATTGGCAGCACAAGGGAGTAGTTTCCAAGATTTAGTAGAGGGCAACAGCAACAGTCAGCTACCTGGACAGTCACCTATGGCTTTTTTGTCTAGTTGGAGCATCCACCATTTTGGCTACAGGCCTATGATATCTGACAGATCTCTTTAGAAGCAGGGCATTTTGGGAGAAATTGTCTTATCTTGTGCAGGCAGAATTTGACAGTCTTTATCTTTTATCTCACTTGTCTGGATTGGACAGCATGTGTACTGACAGCAATCGAGGGAAGGACAGGTTTTTGCCCACCAGGCCATTGTCCACCAAGGAAGACAAACTCTTAGTGGAATGTCCTTAATGCCCAACACCATCTTGGGAAAGAAACAGTGATGCCAGGAGTTACTGTGTCTCTCATGACCAAATTGTGAATAACAAAACATTAAATGCCCTATTTTCTAGGTCTATGATGGGGCTGAAGACTCTTGACTATCTGGTATATTTTAGTGTGTACCTGGGAAATTTAAACAACATGACTATTACATGGCAAACTTAAGTAACTGTCATCTCTAATTCCTATCATCTTAAAGACTGAAGCTTACATTGTAAAATAGGCAATCTATAAATGGGTGTACAGTCTCTGAGTGATGACTTCAAGTATAACAACCATATAAACATTAACCAAAGGTACATGTATTGTGAAAAATGACAACACTACCTTAAATATTTATCATATATAAAATATCAAAACAAAGCTACACAAAACATCTTTTGTATATATTATGACTTATAAATAAACAGAGGTAGAAGTTGTATAATGGGAATAACAATAATATGCTTAATATGTATTAATGTGCAAAATATTTTAAACAGAGGTAGAAGCATGTGCAAAATATGGCAACTACAGATTCAATTTTATATCAATGTACAAATTACCTTGGATATATAAAACAATTTCAGATTTAAATTTGTATCAATATACAAATTATCTCATCAAACATAAAATAATTTCACACTGTTTTCAATACATAAGCATCTGTATCAGTGCAAAGCATCTTTGACTCATATTTGGCTAATGATTGTTTATAGGTAGATACAATAATCTATGTATGTCTATCTTATCTATTCCCCTTTCTCTTCTTTAAAAGAGATCTCTGAGTCTATATTATTGTTCTACCCTCAATCCAAGTTTAACTTATAACTACTCTATCAGAATAATAATTATCTGTAACCCTCAGAGGGTAAAACTTATCGGAAGAGGGGTGTAGTTTTTCATAAGGTTGCTTCTTATTGACTTGTGGGTGGTGGGATCCTGTAAAAACTAAGACAGCGGTTAGGTCCTAATGGACTGACTATAAATATCTATAACCATTGCCAGAGTACTGGGTAAGTCCACCTGGAATTTTTGTTAAAGATGCAACATGAAGGATACTAAGGCTATCAAGGGTCTCTAAATAATGCCTAAATTTTACTACAGTGAAGATGTGTTTTGGTCTTTGGATTACTTTTGTAAGGGACTCAGTTTTCTTTTCTTCTTCTTCAATTTTATCCTAAGCATTCAAGGTTGCCATTCAGCCTAAATCCAGTGTGTGGTTATTATATAAAGATTGCCTTTCTACATTAGTATAATTGTGCGCCCAAAGAAGTTCTTCTTGGAATATTTCTATTTCTCTAGCTCTACTTCATTATTCTATGGCTTTAGCTTCATCCTTCCACCAGGTCCATTGTAACTGAGGCCCAGCCTCCAAGACTGCTATAGCCATATCTTCCATTATTTAAGGATAATTCTATTACATGCTTATCAGTGATTTAACATTTGCTTTACAAATGGTGAGTACATATGATATGTAACTATTGCTTCCTTGAATATCTGAAATTTTTATAGTTCATTCAGCTTTTGTACAATTTCTGTATTTGGCAATTCCTGTAAGTTTATGGGATATATTAAGGCTATTTGAAAGCCTTAGGCTGTTTCTCTGTAACCTTATAAGGCAATATTGAGATTGGTTCTCTTTTAAATTCCTCTGCCTGAGTCTGAATATCCCTATAATCTATTTTAACAAGGTTTTCTAATGCTTATATTTTGTTATTCCTATCAAACAACTTGACACTTAATATCAGCTAACTTGGCACCCATATAAACCAATTTTTCAGAGCTAACACAAGAATGATAAAAAAAATATTTATAATAGATTTTGTTAATCTCATCTACATTAATTATTCTCTCCTTTAATGGTTTCATTTTTAAACTATCTAGAGTACTAGCAAACAAAGCTCAAATTCCTTCCATGTTAATGTTTCCCATTTTTTAATATGGGTAAAAAAGTCTTACTCTGTATCTTGAACTAATTCCTCATTTTAAGAAATTCCAATTGACTCACCAAATTTATTGTTGATGACAATTTAGATAACTATAAAGTGGGACAAGTATCTAGTGTGGTAGCAGCCCAAGGAGAGGGTCCAGGAAAAAAAAAAAAAACATAACCCACAAGGAGAGGAAAGCCACTGTCTGATAAACTCATCCAAATAATCACAGAGAAGAAACGTGTGGTAGGAATGGCCTAAAGGAAAGAGCTGGCTGGAGTCTATCTTCAAATTAAAAACCTAATAGGTCAGGTAGCCACTCTGGTCACATGTAGCTCCCTATGACAAGTGGCATTTTTACAAATTTGTGCCCAAAAAGTTAGGCACTGGATAATGCACAAATCCTACTAGGTCTCCTACTAAAAACCCAGAGCCAGATACTGGGGGAAAGCTGTAATATCAGAGAGATAAAGAAACAAAACATAGCCACTTTACAACCAGCCAACTCCTCAGGACTGTCTTCTGGAATCTTCAAGACCAAGCTTATTTCTCCTCAGTCAAAAAGGAAAGTGGCAAGGGAAGCTGAACTCTTCTCTTCTTTCCCTCCACCAGCTATTTTACTTCTCATTCAACATTCCTAGAGCTAAAATTAAAAGTGTGTGCTACCACTGGCTGGCTGTTAGGCTTTGAACTCACAGAGGTCTGTCTAGGGTTATGGGATTAAAGGTGTGTATCACAACTCCCTGACCTTCGTGTTTGGTTCTTTGATATTCCAGACTATTTTTATTAAATATATATCACCATACCTGTCAACCTTTTCTTAGTGCTGTTTCAAACATTTATGACCTGGCCCTCTCCTGAAACTTTATTCAAGGAAATTGCTTAGAATACTATTTTGGTATATTTTTCCTTTCTCTGTTCCTGTCATCCTATTCTCTCTCTCTCTCTCTCTCTCTCTCTCTCTCTCTCTCTCTCTCTCTCTCTCTCTCAACCATGTCATACTTAATATGTTAAACCTCATTACACTCAAGAATAGTAATGACAATTTTTTTCTAATGCCAAAAGCTGCCTTGCTTGGATCCAGTACTCAAAATTACTTGTTTAAATCAGCTAACTGTTGACAAAAAAACAGTACTTTGTAATTTAAAAATAAGCACTTAAGTATTATAAGTCTGTTTCTTCTAAAAAAAAAATTAATACAACAGGTAATGCCAATAATGTTCAGGAAAGCCTTTTGAAAAGGTTATAACTTTTATTTTCTACTAGGTGTCCAAGGAAAAAACAAATTTATTCCAGAAAACTATAAATATCCTTATTATAAAACGTGTGTGGCACTTCAATGGGCAAGAAAGGTTTGTTGTGTATATAGCACAGTTGTAGAGTGATTGCCTAGTACATGAGAGGTCCTGTTTGGTCCTAAGAACTAAAGAGGGGAGTATAATTGGCTAGTGTGTTCCAGAAAATGGAAATATTTAAAGATAATAAGTATCACCCTATAAAAGATCCATTAAATCTTAATATGGTAATTTAGACTCATTGCCCAAAGCAAATAAAGTTATTATAAAGTCCTTTAGAGTCAATTAAATTTAAGTATTCTCAGAATATGTACTACACAGAAGGCATTTTACTTATTGATGCCAAGAGACCTCTTTAGATTGAGTTAACATCTTATCCCTATGTCAAGCCAGTAGTAATATCAAGAATAAAAGCCACACTCTGTCCTCCTTCATAACAATCAAACAACATTTTTGAAACAGCTGCTGTGTAATAGTTCACTATGGTGCCACAAAGCAACAAAAGATCTGAACAATGTTGGGCCAGGCTGTGGAAAGTCCTTAAGAAGTCCGTTTGGGAAAACACACAGGAAAGTAATAGGATTAAAAGAGGACTGAGATAAATTCTCCAAGTTAGAAACTTAGTTAGAGGAGGTGACAGAATAAAAACTGAATTAAAGTCAGAGAATCTGACCTGATCGCCATTCGTTCTTCCAAATTGTGTGCTTCTTGCAGAGAAGCTCTGGGTGGGACCAGGCACAAAAACACGCATCAGAAATGGGTGTTATTTGTATCTGGATCTAGCTAAAAGCTAAATTTGGATTTTTTTTTTCAGAGTTTCATAAGATATATATTATTGGTTCCATTTTAGAAGTTCTATGATGTACTTCCTCCGCGGACTGAGTGAAGTCTCCATGACAGGCACATCTGTCCTTCCTCGGTTTCTGCCGGCAGCATCATGATGCTCTACGTTCTGGACATCTCGGTGGTATAAATGTTAATACCTCTTTCTTCTTCTTCTTCTTCCCAGATGATCCTCTTCTCAGCTTGTTGTATCTGTGGACTCATTGGAGGCATCTTGAATTTTCAGTTCCTTCGGGCAGTCACAAAGAAGACCTCCTCCATATACCCACTGCACCTCACATCCATGTCTTTGGCTTGTATTGGCATTGGGGGCTGCACTCTGTCCTCTTGGCTCACTTGTCGCCTAGCCAGCTATGAGCAAAGGAGAATGTTTTCAGAAAGGGAACATTCCCTACATCACTCTCATGAAATGGCTGAGAAAGTGAGTTTTGTCATTTTGCCTCACACTGCTGCCATGTGATGAGCACTACAATCTAGGTGAATCAATTTACAAGCTTATATGGCAATTTGGAAATCGTCTTTTATAAGTTTGACTCTATTAGATTAAGAAAAAAATCTTAATTAGATTTTTTTTTCTGCAATTCATAAGCACGACCATTTTCAGCAGAATTTTGTAGCCTCCTAAAATAGCATTTCATAAAATATTAAGCACCTTATAAATATGGATTTTATGTATTATACTGAGGAAAAACATAAACTTAATACAGCCTCCACTTAATAATGCTATCTTTAGAAATCACATGAATTCTCTTTTCCAGTACATCCTTTGTGCTTATAAGTAGATGCATTTGATTATGTAAATTGGGTCCTCAAGCATGAAAGAAACTCTTTAGTAAGTCAACAAAAAGCCTTGTTTATCAGTGCAGATATTATAATCCATATAAAGCTTCACTGAATTCTCGTCTAAACTTCATGCATATTTGGATAAGTTTGCTTATATTTTACATAATGCCTCTTGCATAATTATTTTATGAAGCCTATTCAAACAGAAAGTGATATTAATTGCATTAAGGAATAAATAGTATAGAAAGAGTTGTTCCAATTACATTTGGTATATATTTCTAAATTCAGTTCCTGTTACTTCATCTACTGAGAAAAAAATAAACATCTGTAAAAAATCAACTCACTAAAAAGATGGACAAATTGCATCTTGATTTATTTCTTGAAAATAAAATTGTACAATTAAAGCATAAAAGAAGTAGTAACAAATTATGCATATTTCTTTATGTTATTTTAAAGTTGAGAAATATTTATTTTGTAATTCATCTGTCTTCATTTTATATATTATCTATACATAAGAAAAGATTCTCTTTAACTGTCCCAACGAAGTAATTGTGAACATATCTGTACATGTCATTTAAAATAAAAGAATTGACATTATAAATAAAACTGATTAGTCTTAAAATAAGTCTTTAAAGTAGAAAATAATTGCATACTGTGATAACAGCTCCTTTATGCTCTATGTTTATTTTAGTGTTATTCAGCTTTTCTTTGTACATGTCTGTTCAATATTTATTGTATGATTGTTATATTTACATTAGAGATTGAGGGCTATTGAAATAACCGACTTGCCCAGCTGCCCGGTGGTGCCCCCGACACCAGAGTTACCTACAAGGTACGCTGACTTCTAGGGAGTTACCGTATTGTATGTTGCTACAGGAAGCACTGCCTCTATCAGAAAGCCATGAATGATGTCAGTAGATCAGTCTGTTCTGATGCTACGTTTTCTTCAAAGTCACACTTTTAGAAGGGCTACTCTGAGGAGCAGACATAACCTACATGGCAGAATCTTACGGATTCAAAGTTGGTTGAGTGTTTCAAATATTTAGCCTGCCTCTATGCATCCAAGTTCCTCTTGGCTGATTAATAATTCCCTTTATTCTCCTCTGTATCACAATTCTGACTCAGTATCATCATTCACAGATGAGACTTTTGCTTTTAATAATAGATGAGTCTGGATAAAGACAAACTGTGTATGTTTGTCATGACAAAATTGCATGAACAGATAACCAAAGTTTGACATTAATATAGCAAAATGTCTGTATGTAATGTTCCTACTAGAAAAATTATCTGATATATGACATTTCCCATATTTCCAGTTGTTAATCATAGCCAAGGCTCTTGGTTTAGCCTAAAAGCCTAACTGGAATGCATAAAGTTGCATTTTTAGTACATTTGAAGGATGCACATTTATTTGTAAATATCAAGTCTGCTCCTTCCTAAATTAGGAATATAATCTTATTAAATTGGAAATGCCAGTCTGCTAATAATATAATGAGACTCATCCATTTAAAACTAACTTTCACTATTATTTTCTATCAGTAACTTTACTGTGTCTGAGTTTGAGTGACCTAAGGTTAATTCCTGAATTTATAAGATTTTTGGAAAACATTTTTCTTAAAATCTTGCACTAAAAGATTGATACTCAAATTTTATGGTATTTGGGCAATTCGTTGCTTTTGTATAGTTTGTTTTTTAATTTGAAGTCTCCTTAGGGATTAGAAAATGCATCTGAAATTATTTCTATGTGATTACTAAGAAGTATTCTTCTCTTCTAGCAGAATAAATAAAAAATGTTTCATTAAATTTTATAATGCTAATTTTTAGAACTGAATTTGGTTAAGTTGTTCATTAATCAATTTTTATCATTATAAACTTAACACCTGCCCAATAACTCCCACATTTCCAGATCTGATTTCACTGTGCTCATCCTTAGAAGCCTCCCCAATAAAAACAAAACAGAAATGTGTAACACGCAAAAAGACTACAAAAACAGTAGTTTTCAGCTGAAATATTTTTGCCTCCCTTCAGAAAGCCAACTTATTGAAGTATACAATTGTCAATCTTGAATAATAGACAATTTTGCTAGTATATTCTAATATATTATTTATAATACTGTGTACTATCATAGATGTTAATGAGCTTTTGGTCTCATGGCTTCTTGTTGTGTAATGAAAGACTTACTAGCTAACGAACAAAAGCTGAGAATGTGACCTCGTTGGTAGAGTGCTTGCCTAGCATCTTGAGCATCTTGTATACCAGGCAAGTGACACAGTATGTTAAAAACATGCCCCAAGTTTTCATTGCCCTAGTTGCCTTTTACTGTATAAATAATAGTTTCATTCTAAATAATTTTCCTGGCTAGGCACAATGGTTTATACCTAGAATCGCAACACTCAGAAAGCTGACAAAGAAGGATTCAAGTTTGAAGAAACTCTGAGCTACAATCAAGTTTTACATCAGTCCAGGCTACATTTATAAATTATTATCAAAACAAAATAAAATATAAACACAACAAATACCTTTCTCACTACGAATGTCTTTCAGCTTATAGACAAGGGTCTCACATTTTTCATTTTTCTATGAACACCTGTAGAATATGTTGCTATTTTATTGATGTGCTTATCAGAGGAGCTGTATATTGACAAAATCTGATCACTTAGGTATCTTCTTTCTAGGTTAGTTCCTTCCAAAAGGGAGCTGAAAATAAGTGGGGAAACTTAGGCATGTGTGGAAAAAGTAACTGATTTGTATATGTAAGCATAGGCTGTCACTTCAACATTTTTATGCGATTCAAGATGCCATAAAATTTTTTTTCCTAAATCACAGCAATAGTATCAATCATTTTCCTTCCCTCCCCCAAAGTTCTTCAATGACTTGTAATCTCTATTTTTCTATTAAGCATATCGATGTCTTACTCTGAAAGAAAGTTTTAATTAACTCATACTATTTTACTAACAGGAAATAACAGACAACGTGAGCAATGGAGGACCCCAGCTGATATTTAATGGAAGAATACAATCAATGTTTTAAACAACTGAATATTTTCAGGTTGTTCATGAAACAGAAGAGGCTGAAGACCTTTCTTGAATTTGCTGTTATTTCTTCTCAATTTTGCCTCACTTACCCTCCAGTCTTTTCTATAGGGAGAAAACTTTCCAGAAACACTCAACTCAGTTTTCTCAGCAGACTGACCAGTTGTTCTGAAGAAGACACATCCAGACAACAGCAGTGATAAATACTGTACATAAACAGCATTTGACTAGCATGAGTTTTAAAATCATAATTGCATATTTTATGAATAATTCAAAAGTAAACAATAAATAACTAACAAAACCTTAATGACGTCTTTGTTTTGAAAGACAAATTACTTCAAGTCTGCTAAAAAAAAGTCAAAACCTTTGCTTTGTCTTAACAACATTGTAATTAATTTTAATTTGTGAATAAACTATTTGTAAATTACAAAAAGTGCAGCATAAAGGCAATTTTTAGCGGAAAGAAACTATTAACCTGTATGATATTTTTGCACTTTTGCACAAGTGAAAAATTATAAGTGAATATTATGTAAGGAAAATAAATGTGTTTTCATTATGTTATGCAGATTGATCTGTATGTTCATAAATGAATCTAAGAATAAAGTATGTGTTTATACATAGGTGTATATATACTATAAATACATAAAATACACACAAAATATATTTATAGCTACATGAATGTAAATAAGTATTAGGGAAGAAATGATGGCTTGAAGGTATTCTACCAATGGAAGGCCGTTGCTCAAAGATTCCTAAGCCCACAAAGTCACATACTTAATTTCCACTCTATATGTCTATTTCCTCCTTTTCCTTACACGTGTTGTATATAGATAGCATTGTGACCTACACATATGAAGTTGAGTGACTTAAATATTGAAGCATAAATATAAATTACTTAGTTGTTAAGTATTTTACTGTGATTATAATATTTATGTAAAAACAGTTGTTAATATCAATTTATAAATATAATTTCACTCATATGTCTTTATTTATAAACAAAAATTATTGTTTTAGATTATTTCTGATATGTTTATTTCAAATAACCTTCAGCCAATGTAAATTGTTTAGCAGGAAGATTACTTATCACTCTAAGTGAAGTTACCACTGGCTTTGCTATATTTTATTTAGGTGTTTTGTGTCCTTTGGTGATTAACATGAAATAATACAGGCTGATCATGATTGGGAATGTATTTTTTTCAAAGCATCTGAAGGAGTTCTCAGTATAAGAAAATTGAGAGATAACTGACATCAATTCTTCTCTTCCACAATGGAATAATAAATAAAGCAACAACTAACATTATGTATAAACGGATAAGTAGCATGGACTTTAAGACATCTCTGAAAATTAATCTTTGACAACATACAAAGTAATATTTTTAAATATATAATACTACATTATATATTTTTATTACTTTCCAAAACTAAACAAATTTAAACTCATTTTTATAAGTTGTTCAATCACAGGTAAATTGATATCTTTAGTGCTCAGTATGAGAGCACACTACAGCCACAGGAAGACAGGAGTTTTCATTGTGCTAACAAAACAGCAATAATTTGATCTAAGGGTACAAAGTCATCATTCAACCTGTTGCTATAAACTCCTTAGAAAATTATGAGTGAACAGAAATAGCTGCCCCCTTCTCGGTTTTGGTATGGATTGGACTCTTCCTGACTTGTCAGGATACTTCATCACCAGGTATATTACAAATAGTATCTATAGATTCAATCTCAAATAATGACTAGGATCACCATTATTTATTTAATGCTACACATAGGCATGATATTTGCCACTAAATATCCAAACTGTAAAATGTAGAAATTTTGTGTATATATGGCTCTAACAAACTGATGCAGGAAGTAGCTTCATTATTAAAGAAGAAACCGCTAATTTTTGGTAGCATTTCCCCACATATATGTTGTAAGATACAGAATCAAATACATCAGCACATCTAATGCCTTTTGAACTTATTTTTGAAGGACATATTAGAAGAGCAACATTATCCACCACTGCTTTGAAACACAGTTTAAAAGGTATGCAATTACTTCAGATATCTAAACAGTTCACAGTGTGTGTGTGTAATCAATTCTAGACACATCTTTAACTGTAATTATTTCAACCCAGTGTTTTCTTGGCTCAAAATGAAGTGATTTATTTATGAAATGAGGTGATTCTTGAAATAAGTGAGGGAAGTTAAGACATGCAAGTGATTGAAAATTTAGTTTTGACAGCAAGCTGACAAGTAATCACAATTAGTGACTACATTACAGTTTCAGTACATGCCTCCCCTTGAGATACTAGATTAGGAAATATATGTGAAACTGGTGTGGAGTATGTTTTACATAGAATAGCAAAAGTTCTCATTTATTGGAAATTTAAAGATATATTTGTATGTGTGTATATGTGCAATACGTACACAACTGTTTTGACATGGAGTGTTGTATAATGACTCCTGGCATTTATGTAATAAAACTATATGCTTTAAAACTACAGAGCATATGAGCCTTGTTTTTTTTTATCATACAAAAATAGTCTCTTTCAATAAATATGCAAAGAAACTACTATTCTGATAGTGGCAGAGAGACAGGTTCCTGTGAGTGAGAAATAAGGGAATCGGAGTCAGAGAAAGATTGAACTCAGAAAGGTAATTATTTTACATAAAAAAGACAACAAAATATCCTAGTGTGGAGAGATTGAAGATACAGAAAAAGTAAATTATTATAATAAAATAAAATCTCTGAGATTCAGGAGGAAATAAGATGTTGATAAGCAGAGACATAAATAACTATAGCCAAGACTTGAGATTACAAATCACACAAATAAAATGATATTTAAGAAAATTTTGATGTCCTACTTGAATTTCTCAAATCAGTTGCCATCAGCTTTTGGGGTGGCAATGACTCATTTTAAAGACTGTTCTATATATGTCAAGTCACTTGGATTTCCATTTTACGTGTTCTAAATGCCATAAAAATGACTCAATTATTCTAACAACTGAACAAAACATTAACAAATGTTTTTCTAGTTGGGGTAGATCCACACAATTTAGAACCATGTTAAAAAATAAATAAATAAAAACCCTTAAACATCATTTGGTGCATCCAGTTCTAATGGTGTCAACAAACGAAGAACTGACTTGGCTAAGGTTAAGCCACACACTCACCATTCTAAGGTGTTAGGGTTTGTATCCAATGTCTTCCTCAGTCAGAGAAATATTCTACATGGATCGAACACATCCATAGACTGATCAGAACTAGTAAAAGCTAATGAATATAATGATAGACCTGAGAACTTGCTTTAGATAATGAATGGGTTTTCCTAGTTTGAAATACCTGCTTGCAGAAAGATTATACTGGCTCAATAATATTTAAAGTTTGACAGACAAAATGAGCTGCATGAGCCAAAACTCGGTCCTGCATTTTTTGTGCTTGGGCAAGTGAAAATAATGCTACTCTGCTTTCCATTTGACGCTTCAACTTGAACAGGAAATGTGGCACATTATAAGCCTTATGTCCCAAATTACATTTCTAACAAACATGTTTGTAGTGAGTATTCATCACTAGCAACTGATTATATAAAAAGATTAATATTTATTAAGGGGTTTATATGAAACACTAACTGATACAAGAGATTGAATCATATGGCAGTTCCTGGAAAGTTGGACTGGTCCACGTGGTGGTGGCGGTGAGTCTGCTCCTCTCTCCAAGAGCACAAGGGAGCACACAGGAAGAAGAAGAGACGGCATGCAGCTGTTCTTAGACTGGCCTATCCATGCCCCATACATGGGTCCTCAAGGCCTAAAGGTCACACGTTTACATCAGAGAGAATAAGGCTTGATCCTCAACTTCACATTTCAGAAACTTAGGGAGAATATCTTAAGCTCCATTGGTTAGGATGCTGTTTCCAAATTAAATTACAGAATGTGGCATCATTTCACTCTTCTCTTCTCTAAGTAATTTTTCTGAAAACATATGTAATATATCTTGCTCAAAGTATATGACAGCCAAGAAATTCAATTTCTCCAAATCCATAAGTGACAAGTTGTCAGTTACTCATCACAGAGGAAACCAATCAGACTGAATACCTAACAAAAGTATACAGAGGGACTCTTTTACTTCATTTTCCAGGAGAGAGATGCACATTGAATACATATCTCTGCTAGAAATTTATTTCCGAATATGTTGTTAAAATGATGAGAACTGTTTTGAGATTATGATAGTTTAACACTATGTTTATTATCTAATTATAGTAAAAGTAGACACAACTCAATTTAGACATTAAACTTTTATATAGTTGGAATTCTTAAGGGATGAGGAGTCATTATTATTCTTTTTACATCAGCTGAGTATTGATTTTTAAATTGTGCTTCACCTGTAACTAAAAGATTCGCCTCCCATTCACCCAGTGCATTACAAGACCTTAACCACATTCAGGTGTGTTTTGCTACTGAGTAGTCAGCCCTTGGGACAACTCCATGCTCTTCACTCTCTTCAACATAACACAATGCTAGTTTTCAAGCATCATCCCATAACAACCTGAAAAATCGTTTCCTGAAAGGCTTCAAGCTTGCCTTTCATTTTGGATAGCTCTACTAGCTAATATGTGCCCTCATTATGGATTATAAATAGGTCCAGAAATGAGAACATACCCACCTTGGTTAGATTTTTGTCAACCTGGAACAAGCTGGAGTTACCTAGGAAAGGGAACTGAGATTGAGGAAATGCCTCAATCAGACTTCTTCCGGGCAAATTTGCGGTTCATTTTAGTTATTAATTATTGGTTTGAGAGAACTCATTTCACTGGGCATGTTGCTATTCCTTCACACGTCATCTGGGGTGGTATAAAAAAGCAGGATAAGCAATCCATTGGGGGCAAAGAGGAAGCAGCACTCTTCCAGTCCCTGGTTCAGTTCCTGCTTCCAGGAACCTACCTTCAATTTCTCTCTGCACTTCCATAATGGATGGTAACATTTCGAGCCAAGTAAACCCTTTTCTTTACTGTGTTTATTTTGGTTATAGTGTTTTTATCATAGCAATGGAAACCTAATCCTGAAAATATACCACTTATTCACACACACAGACAAAGAAAACAAACTTTATATGGAGGAGGTTTTTTTTTTATGTCCATCATCTACTCTAGAGTACATTGATGCTGCCAAGAGCAGATGTTTCTCGCTATCATGAAAAATCTAAGTTATCGAAACATTTTAAATGCATATTCTGTCAGTCTTTGGAGTGTTTGAAGATTATCTTATTATCTTATATATCTGAAATATATCTCTGTATACCTAGAAAACCTAACTAACATGTTTGACTATTATAGATGACTACTAATGGGTATTTCTTAATTATACATTGTTTTATATTTATACATTATATATGTGTGTTTATGTATGTATTTTATTATATATAATATTTTTAACAAGAGCAGAAATGTACATATAACAAAATTAACTAATTTGTATGAATAAACCATAATCCATAAGATGTAAAATATTTTGAAATTAGTAGCCATTTTAGATTAAAGTAGATTCAGTAATTTACTCTTTCTTCCATCATAATAATCTACCCTTTCTTCCATCATTTCGATATCACATCCTCCTTTCCTTTTTTAGAAAGAGATCTTTGAATTTAATTTTTTGTATAGCCTTTTTTTCCCTCAGATCAAAACAATTTGTAACCCAATCTTCCTTAAATGAAAACAAACATTTATAACCAATATTTTGGGAATGTGGGCATAGTTTTCTAAACTACTTCCTTCTGATTTGGATGCTGGTATTTTGGGGGGACTCTGAGAAAATTTAGAACTGTGATCAAGTTCTGATTTAAGTTTTATGTGAGGCTGGGTCATCTCAGTCAGCAGCCTTAAAGTTGTTCTGGATGCAGAACTCAGAAAACACTGCGACAGAGGCACTCTGAAATGTTGGACCATCTTGGTCATTGATGCCATTTGGAGATTTTTTCAGGAGGTCATCCTCTTTCAAACCTGCTTTCTTAACCCAGAATGAATCCACAGCCTCTCATTTCCTGTGGAAATAAAAGCAGAATCTCTTTCCCAAAGTAACATATCTTTTGACTTAAATTGTAAAGAGAAGATAGTTTTTAAATACATAGATTGGTTTAATCTAGCAGTTTCCATATTCCAAGGTCTTTTAGCAATAAAAAATATTAAAGACAATACAGTAATAGACTGTGTATTTTTTATATTTACATTGCTTGTTATAATTTTTTATTATTCTACTTTTAAAGGACTTTATTATTTTACTTTTAAACTATTTTTATATACTCTCTTTTCTCTCTTCCAAATATATGTAAATTTTTTAAATATTCTGTGGCCAATTTAGAGGTTTTTTTTTTTTAATCTGACTCTGTTCTTACTGTGTATCTGCAACCTTTTCTGTCTACATGAGCAAAACCCCAATACAGTGAGTTGGCATTCACAGCTAGTCTAAAGGCAGTAGCTGAGAACCTCCTTTCTAGACTGTGGCCCATGTGAGAGATTGTAGAAACCTGCCATGCCACTTAGCTAATAGTAGTCAGTGGCCAGCTTCATCTCATGGAAAGCTGGCCAGAGATACATCTCCCAGCCAGCATGAGAGACTAGCAAGCACGGTGTGACTCCATTTCTGTGCATTCAGAACCTTTTCTAAGAAGCTTTTTCAGTCTTTATGTGGATGTCTGCCCATCATGTTAGAGTATCATATGTAGATAGAGGCTTGTTTAGTTTTGTTTTTGTCCAAACTGCCCAGAATCAAATAAACACATAAAAGCTTATATTCATTACAAAATGCTCAGCCAATATCTCAGGTTTATTACTAACTGACTCTTATATTTAATTAACCTCCTTTTTTATTAATCTATGTATTGCCATATGGCTCATGGCTTTATTTGTTCTATAGATTCTTGCTTCTTGGGCCATTCTCTGGTGTCTCCCCAACTTTACTATTCATCCAGTTTTATTGTGTCACCTAATTCATCCTGCCTTCCTATAGGCCAGTCAGCTTTATTATTAACCAAACAGAGTAATACATATCTATGGAGTACAGAGAGGTTATCCCACAGCACCAGTCAGCTACAGAAGTAGCTTCCACAATGTCAGTCACCTGGACAACAGACATATGTTCCAAATTGAGATAAGAGTTTGAAAGATGATTTTTAGACAACTGGAGGAAAACGTAAGTTCTACGTCACATGTAGAGAGAATGGAAACCTAGGAGAACCTTGGAGACAGATGGGATCTGTAGGCTGAAAACTCAAGTCCAGTCATTTCTTCCTTGGTTTCATTGATAAAGTGTTTAGGTCTATAAACTATTAATGATAACTCCCTTTCTTATGGTAAAATTATCCATTTACTCATTACATCTATTCATTTCTGTGTTTTTGTACCTCTTTTAGATCCTTAGATCGTTCTATTCAATTGATAAAGGAATATCAGAAGAGAAGCGTGAGGAAGGTTTTATTTAAGCTCTAACTAATGTCATGAAATAACATTAAGGCCAAAATGGAGCAAAAACCACAAGAAATATTAAGTTTAATTGAGACAAAGGAGTGTGATTACTTCTATTTAGAATTTGGTTTAACTAAGAATATTCTTTTTTCATGAATCATGTCATTTAAGACATGTTATTAATAAATGTGCCTTTTACATTACTTACTGTCTTATTAATTCTAGCCACTTTGGGGTCAAGCAACCAGAATAAAAGCATCTTGTGCCTATATGAGGGGCATTTAAAATTGTTAGTATGGGTTTTACTGGAAACATCATAGAGAGCTGTATATAAAATGCACCCTGTCTACATTCCATTTTTATCTACTTTCCCATCAAACTTTGGAGTTTATAATATCAAAGACCTTTGAGGTTACACCCACACAGACTCTGCAGCCAACAAATAGCTCATTAAACTGCAGCTATAAAGACATACTTTTAAAAATGTAAAAATGATATTTTATTTTTGTTTTGAGGTGAGTTGAAGACAGATGGAAGTAAATGGGATTTCCACAAGCACCTGTGTAAGTACTAAGGTGATGTGGGATGTCTTTCTGTATGCTGTGAATATCATTTATTAATAAAAAGAACTGTCTTGGCCTATGGTAAGCATTTTAGAAGTAGGCAGGGAAATCAGAACATAGATAGGGGATGGGGTAGAGTCAAAGGTGACACCATCCAGATGGCCAAGAATCAACATGTAAAAGTAACACAGATAAACACATGACAAGAAATATTAATGGAAATTGGTTTATTTAAAATGCAAGAGCTAGCTAGTAATATGCCTGAGCCATAGGTCAAGCAGCATGAAATTAATATAAGCCTTTGTGTGGTTATTTGGGGCTAAAAGAGGGTCTGCACCTCTGGGCTAGGCCAGAAAGCCTGGCTCAGAAACTTCGTATTAGTTCTATAGACAGTTCACTCAGATCTTTAAAAGCTCAACAAAAGGTGTTAAAACTTACTTGTATTAAGGATTAATTGAAAATTAAATAGAGCCTTAGGAGGCCTACCAAGTAAGTATATTTTTTAATAAAAGATATAAAATTATAACCGGATAATCTTATCTTTCAAGGTAGCCTCGTTCCTTTGAGGCATCTGCATATTGCTTCTCAAACTGGAATAAATACAAAGCTATAGTTGCATAGGTGGGCACAGGCATATATACACATGCTTCACATACACAGTTGCATAGGTGGGCACAGGCATATATACACATGCTTCACATACACAGTTGCATAGGTGGGCACAGCCATATATACACATGCTTCACATACACAGTTGCATAGGTGGGCACAGGCATATATACACATGCTTCATATACACAGTTGCATA
Organism: Phyllotis vaccarum; assembly: GCA_033318265.1. NCBI lineage: Eukaryota > Metazoa > Chordata > Mammalia > Rodentia > Cricetidae > Phyllotis > Phyllotis vaccarum. Next base: position 77,639,056 of record JARWLC010000016.1, on the reverse strand, counting down.
GGTGGGCACGGCCATATATACACATGCTTCACATACACAGTTGCGTAGGTAGGCACAGGCATATATACACATGCTTCACATACACAGTTGCATAGGTGGGCACAGGCATATATACATATGTTTCACATACACAGTTGCATAGGTGGGCACAGGCATATATACACATGCTTCACATACACAGTTGCATAGGTGAGCACGGGCATATATACATATGCTTCACATATACAGTTGCATAGGTAGGCACAGGCATTTATACATATGCTTCACATACACAGTTGCATAGGTGGGCACAGGCATATATACATATGTTTCACATATACAGTTGCATAGGTAGACACAGGCATTTATACATATGCTTTATATATACAGTTGCATAGGTGGGCACAGGCATATATACATATGCTTTACATATACAGTTGCATAGGTGGGCACAGGTGTTGCAATGGGGTTTCTTGGTCCTGGGCGGCCAGAGGCCCAGACCCACAGACCTGCGCACCAGACCCCTTAGCCGGGTGCTGCTGCTGCTCAGGTCCCCAGAAATGACTCAGACGCTTATATTAACTTCATGCTGTTTGGCCTATGGCTCAGGCACATTGCTAGCTATCTCTTATATCTTAAATCAACCCATTTCTATTAATCTGTCCTGCCACATGTCCCGTGGCTCACCCGTGTTCCTTACATGTTGCTCTTTGGGCGGCTTGTTCGATCTGCCTGATTCTGCCCTGTTTCTCCTACCTATGCTCTGATTTCTCCTCCTACTTTTTTTATGGTGCCTGTCATGGCCCAAAACAGCTCCTTTATTTAAAGATTGAGATTCACAGCATACAGAAAGGCATTCCCACATCACACAGGCGTATATACAGATGCTTCACATACACAGTTGCATAGGTAGGCACAGGTGTATATACATATGTTTCATACTTGTTATATTACTTAAACAAATTCTCTCTAGTCAGTGTCTGTCAGCCAAAAGGTTAATTGTTTCGTTAGCCTTTCTAATAGTGACTAATAAATGTCTATATAGAGACTCACAAGCTTATCTGAAGCTCTGTTTTTCAGTCTAAATTCTCTTTATGATTCATCTTTTTCTCTCTCCCTCTCTGACTCCATCCAATCATCCTCCCTTCTTCTCCACTCTTTCTCTGTCCCCATCTGAATTCTTGTTTGTTAGACATTTTATTCTCTCTCTAAAAGGTTTGATAGGATTCATTAATAATTCATTATAAGAATTCTTTAAACTGCATTTATGTATTATAGACAGAGACACAATATAGAGTAGACATTCAGAAATTTAAGCTGTGGGATAGAGGCTAAGGGCATTTACTATTCTTGCAGAGGACCTAAGTTTAGTTTCTAACACATACATATAGAGTTTATAACGTCCCATAAATTTAGTTCCAGGGAGATCCTTTGTCTGGCCTCCTTAGAAATTTGTGCTCATGTTCATATATCTATACAGAGACATATAATAAAAAATTAGGGTAGAGTAGCGTTTAGGATAAAATAATTGAATAAATATATGTTATCTTCATTTCCTTATTTACAAATGAAAATTCGCTTGAATGTATTAGCTGTAAACTGAAAGAACTGTGTGTCATTTCTCAGAATTATAGGATGAACAATTATAGAAAATGGAATACACGTGTGCTAATATAAATCACAATGACAGACATTTTAAAGAGATATTCGTTCTCCTTTATGGAAGAATAATATGTTCTCCTTGGAAACAATTGTATTTTGAGTCAGTTATAATCTGTGTCATTAGTAAGATTATAGTGGCAAAGGGGACATAATATTTTTGCATGATAATGCAAGAAGAGCATAAATTATTTTGTTGTAATTAATATATATTACTTAATAATTCTATCCTACTTTTCTGAATCTATATAGGTTATATAGCTCTATGTGCACAGTTTAGCAAACTTTAATGGGTTTGTACACTAAATATAATAAAATCATCAACTACCTAGTTAATTATCTCTGCCATTCTAACCATTGCAATGGAATAAAGATGATAACCATGTAATAACTACCTAGAGTATTTATTAAAGTAAATGTTTTTATCTTGCAATACAGTGAGTCTGGAGCAAGACTAAGAATTTTCACTTCAAACCTTTTTCCAGCTATATTGATACCATATGCATAGGAACAAAAAGTTGATTTAAAGACCAGCTATAAAATAAAACCTTGCTTGTAATCCCAGCATTCTGAATCAGAGAGAATCACACAATGTTCAAATTGGAGCTGGCCAGATGTACATTGGTAATTGCAAGCAGACTAAGACTCTCAAAGACAAAACCAACCAAATAAAACCCACAAACACCACACCACATTAAAGTTGTTGGATCCCAAGTTACAAAGTCATTTAACTCACTTCATGTCTGTTACATGCAAAAGACAGAGCTTGAAAATGTAGTCTGTTAATTCAATAAATGTACAATAACATCCTTTTTTTTCAATTAGTTTACATTAGTTAGCAGCAGCAGTCAAGCAAGCAAGTGCTAAGAACATCCAAAATAAGAAAAGAAAAACTCCTAAATTACTTTTTAAGGACTGCATTTAAAGCATTATGTTAAAGTCAGACACAACAAAAGTAAAACTCGTACTGCCATCTGCTGATACATTTGCAAACTACATATGGTCAGCAACAACTAAAAACTAAATACTTTGTTTAAAGCATTCTTTATTTTCATAAGCCAGTGAAAAGGTAAGGGTTGGGTTATGGTTAGGATCATGGTGTTAGGGATAGGTAGGGGTCAGTGTTAGGGGTTAGAAGTAGGGTTAGGGTGGTTAGGGTTAGACTTAGATGTCTTTAATCGAAATCAAAGAAATGGCATTTCCCTCCTCCCTGTCTTACCCCCTGGATCTCAAGGTGCTGTCTTCCCTGGCCAGATAATGATTCTTCACATTATTGGAGGAACACTCCAACTTTTATAGGTCAAAGCATTCAAAGTTAGAGAGCATTTGAATGTTCTAGCTCAAACAAATTACTTCTATTCTCAATCAGCTAATCTTGTTTTCCAATTATGTGTCTTTAAATTTCATGTTTAAATAATTGTCTTATTAACCTGAGTTTCTACAATATTTGCTGTGGCCATTAATATCAGGAATCGTAACAATTTCGAGGTCGTGTGAGACAGGACACTTTTGCTATTGAAGAAGAAACCAAAAACTAGGTTTCAAAATCATCTCACAGATTTAGCATCAGGGTAACCTAACTCTTAGGAAGAAACAAACTCTCCAGTTTGGCAGACTGTATAGATTCAATAATGCTTGTTTCCAGAGCAATAACTGTTTCACTAACAGTAGTGTGGGTCCTAATTGGTCTTAATAAGAAAAACACAGAGTCAGATATAAGGGTAAATGCTGAAAGATCAGAGACAAAGGAACAAGCTACAGCCACTTCTTACCTCATCAACTTTTCTGCTGAAAAGGGGTAGGGGAGGCTCCATGCCTTATCACTTCTTTCTATCATGCCATGTCACTTCCTGTTTCCTCCTCCAAAGTGCTGGGATTAAAAGTACGTGCCACTACTTCCTGGCCTCTATGGTTAACTAGCTGTGCCCTCTGATATTCAGGCAAACTTTGTTGGAGCACAATTAAAATATTACCATACTAACCAAACTCAATGTCAGGGATAAAGGCAGATCACAGACAACTAGTTCTATCACATAATAGTGAGGTTAAGTCTCTAGAACCTAATTCTATAAGTCACATGTTAGTCTCCCTTCAAATTTGTGTTCACTATCTTCTGACACTTATAATTTAAAAATTACATTAAACAGATCTTTCTAACATTTACCTTGACTTTGTTCCATGACCATAACCTCAGTAAGCTTGACATACTAATTCTGACCTTGAGTCACACTTCCTTCGTTCCTTCATCAGTATGACTCCCAGAATCAAGTACTCAGAAATATTGTCAGTTCCTTGATTTCTATATTAAACCATAAAGTAATTTGTCATCTAGTTATTTAACAGAACTGAAAAAATAATCAGACTTTATGTACCATGCATTTTCTAATGTGGATTCCAACATGGAAGCATCAGCTCCTTATCATGAATTTTAGCCCTATTATGGACATAATTCATGAAAGAAATACCCACATAAATACACAGATACAAACACACAGAAAGACACATTCACACACAGAGAGACACATACAAATTCAAGAATAAAGGTACTGTGAAGTCCTTTTCACAATAAGTAAGGGACACCAAACCTCATGCCTATACTTTATCTTAAAGTTTTCTGTTAAGTTTTCCTCAGCGAAAATTTCACCTTGATTAGAGGATTTTTTTCCCCATAGACCACCATGTGGGCAAATACAGTTTATAAGGCATGTATTCTGTCACATTCACCCAAATTTATTTACTATCCTAGCCACCTATACATAAATAGTTAAATTAAAGTATACAAGTATGGCAGTTTTTTTTTAAAAAATCTACCTTTAAAAGTACAAACTGTTGTCCTGGCTAGCCAATGATTATGCTTTGAGTAACCTATCAGATTCTATGCAATTATCATTCATTTGTCCAAGCCAAAAAATTCCATAATTTATCAAAAGAGAAAACCTCATTAATTTAATATAATTATCTGAAAAGTATATATGCCATATGATATCTGCATATAGCTTTAATAAAAATTAAACAATAAGTTTGTCTATAAAACTATTTATAAAAATATAACCCACATCAACAAATCAAGAAAAATAATAATATACAGAATGCAGGTATATATTTTTTACTATTATATGATAAAATATTCATATGTTAAAGCAAACTCATTCTTGAAACTCTCCATTTGTCAAAAAAAGGCACTTAATACTGTGATTTTTTTTTTACTTATTAATTTCCAAATGTTTCAGAAGTCTAAATTTTGGTTAACATATGTAAAACATTTTAACAATCTTTATTTTGTATTATTCTTGAATGCCCATAGGAAAAATGTGAAATTTATGCTCTGTTACCAAAGAAAGCACTTATCATAATCTACATACTCAATACAAGAGTGTGTAGTCAGAAATTTCTGTCCCACCAGAAACTCTAAAATATCCAGCTTCCACTTCCCAAACAATTGACTCGGGAGCTTAATATTACTTATAGATGCTCAGCCAGTAGCTCAAGCTTACTACTAATTAGCTCTTATACTTAAATTAGCCCATAATTCTTATCTATGTTTAGCCATGTGTACCTTTTCTCAGGCCAGCATTCTCATCTTGCTTCTTCTGTGTCTGGCTGCTGATGCCTCTCTGCCTTTTCTCTTCCCAGAATTCTCCTAGTCTGCTTGTCTTGCCTATACTTCCTGCCTGGCTACTGGCCAATCAGCATTCTGTTAAACCAATATGAGTGACAAATCTTTACAGGGTTCAAGAGCTCTATCCCACAACAAGATTTTGCAACTTGACAAAACTTTCATATTGTGACTCAATAAAAATTCTTATATAATTGTTCTAGTTTGCTTTCTCTTGCTTCAGGAGTCACCATGAGGGGACACCTTAGAGGGGAGGTATTTTTTCATCTTATAAGTTATAGTCCATCCTTCAAGCAAACTAAGACAGGAACTCCAGCAGAGCTTGAAATAGAAAACCATAGATGATCACTGTTCACTGTCTTGCTCTTAGACTCCAGCTAAGACCCAGCTGCCAGTGGGCTGGACCCTCCTGCTTCAGTAGGATTCAAGAAAAAATATCCCACAGAAAGGCCCAAAAACCAGTCTGTTAGAAGAAGTTCCTGAGTTAAATTCCACAGGTGTGTCAAGCTGAAATCCAAAACTAGCTATATTACCATAACTATACGTGAAATATCTTAGATTCTTTCATCTCCCTGAAATATTTGTTTTTGTTCTATAGACTAAATAGTGGTGCATATTTAAAAGGTGCATATGTACCACTTTTAATTCTTTAAGAAGTTAGCATTATATATATTCATATAGTACAATGGTTGTGGTGATACACTGCATATTTAATAAAGTAGGCTGGAATATTAGAGTCACTTATAGAGCCACGCCATGAATGTCAGGGAGTGGTGACATATACCTTAATCTTAGCTTTAAGAATGCTGAGTAAGAATGTAAAATGACCGGGTGAAGGGAGAGGAAAGAGTTTTGCTTTTGGTTGACGTTTTTTTTTTTGTTTTTTTTTTTTTGTTTTTTTTTTTTTTGTTTTTTTTTTTTTTTTTTTTTGATCATGTAAGGAAAGAGAAGTTTGGAGTCAGGAGATTTGTGGAGACGGGACTGAAGAGTTGGCAGATGAGAAGTGGCTTTGGTTTGGTTTGGGGTTTGGTTTTTTTTTTGATGTTTTAGTTTTTAATATCTGGCTTAAGTTTTTAATATACTATTAAATAACATTTGTATTAGCCATCATAAGATAGTTTTAAATTAATAACATAAGTTAAATAAAAATAAATACAATTCTTTAGACTCACAAAAATAAAATAATAAAATATTTTCTTTAAATCTGTCAATTGTTTCAAGACTAGACATTACTGATATAATTATTGCCTATATGTTATATATAGTTATTGTACCAATTATATATAATTTTCTTATATTAGTTATAACCTTTTCATTTTTGACACAAAAGGGGATATATGGTGATATTTTGTATATTTCATAAAAAATAGTCTGTAACATCACAGGACATAGTCACAAGGTCAGAGAGTGGTGACACAGAACTTTAATCCTAGCTCTAAGGATGTTGAATAAGAAAGTAAAGTAGCTGGGCAGAGGGAAGAAGGGAGGAGTCCAGCTTTCCCTGCTACTTCCTGTCACCTGAAGAGAGAGGTTCAGAGTTAGAGGATTCATGGAGACAGAGCTGAGGAGTTGGCAGGTGAGAAGTGGCTGTGGTTTGTTTCTCTGTCTCTCTGATATTTTAGGTTTTTTTTCCAATGTCTGGCTCCAGGTTTTTAATTATAATACCAAATAAAATTCATACAATAAACAGTATAATTTTTATTAAATCTATGAACAGTTTAATTATTATTGGTGAAAACGCTAAAGTAACTTTTTTGTTTTAAGGCTTTATTGTAAATCATGTTACTACCTGTTTAGGAAGCCTCTATGCTAGTATCAAGGGCTTAGGCTTAAAATAGCTCACTGTTTTTCTTCAGTCAGAGTTCATCTTTGAATGTCAGCATTTCAGGTACAGCTGGCTAAAATAAACATGTTTAACACCCAGGACAGGTAACAGAAATAAATTAACTAACGTTTTTAAATTATAAAAGAAGGCACTATGGCAACACAGTAAATTTCAAACATATGGATAAACACAAAAATAATACATAGTGTCAATTTTGTTAATTAAATGTAAATGTAGTAAGAGTTTCTGATCGGGCCTAGCCCCAGGATCTGGACCAGCAATCCCAAATAATTACACAAAGTCTTATATTCATTATAAGCTATTTGGTGTATGGCTCAGGCGTATTACTTACCAATTCTTACCCTTAAAGTAACCCATGATTTAGCCATGTGGCTTAGTACCTTTTCTCAGAGCCACATTCTTGTCCCAATTTCTCTGCATCTGCCTGGCTTCTCTGCTCTGCAGTCAGGGTTAGGAGTTTTATTAGGGTTGGGTTAGGGTTAGGATTAGGGTTAAATACTGGGGCCTGGGTTAGGCTTAGAGTTAGGGTTTTCTGTTGGTGATTTTCTCAGGTACTACTGTTATGCCTCACAACTAAGAATAGCTGTGGGGTTCTTTCCATTGTGCTTTGGTAATATGTTTTACATTTTGGACACACTTATAGCTGTGGATAGTCAAATCCAATGTATAAAAATAATACCAAAATATTCTTTACTGACACAGGAAAGTAATGGTAGTTTCAGTCTCAAAGATAACTGATTTTAGGCTTCAAAACAAATTCAGACAGACCAAACTCCTCCTGAAGAAAAGGCCAGGCTATTTATAGACTTGCTCCTTTGCAATAGTTGGCTTTCTGCACGTACTGTGACCACACAAGGTTCAACCTGCTACTGTTACTGTTATGTCCTGAGTTTCAGTGTCTTTCTCTATCTGAGGAAAACATTATGTGAAAGGATAAGTATTTACACAGACTGGTGTTTGTGACCTGACCTGCCTGAGAAAAATGTATAAATTCATATACTGCAATAATGGTTGGCCCCTAAAAATGTAGCATATAATTGTCCAGATTTTGGCAACATGGGGGGTGACGCAGCAATGTAGAGATGAAGCTATACAAAATGTGAGTGTAAAATGAGTGTAAAGGAGAGGGGGAATAGAGACAATGTTGGGGCAAGAGAGAAAAAGAAATATATATGAATGTGAGTGCATGTGTGCTGAATGAGAGATGAAAGAAAAAAGCCTAAAAATATATTTTAAAATAAACAAAATAAAAAATATAAAAATGTTGGTATGCACATATTTATAGAAAGAGAAAAGGCTATACTAAAAAATTGTTGCTACATATAAAACCTATGCAAAAAGCTATACGTGTATAAAAAACAATATAAAATAAAAAAGCTCTCTCTCTTTCTCTCTCTCTCTATATATATATGAAATAAATAACTATGGCTACCTAGATATTTAGAAACATGTAAGGACAAAAGTATATTTAAAAATATATAAACATATATAAAAGATAGATGTGTCAACATGTAAAAATAAGTATAACTATAGATATATGACCATGCATAAGATAAAATATATAATTAAATATATAAAATACAATATAAAAATATGCAGCTACAGACAAAAAGGTCAAAGACCATTTTTTAAAAATAACAATGTTACCATCATAAGGTGTTTATGTTTCTCTATTATAACAGTTAGTCAGTTCATAGTTACCCCAGATAAAAGGTTTCTCATTCAAACATTTTGCTACTCTCATTTATTATTCTAAAGCAGATCAGAAGAATTTAGCCTCTCATAATCCTTGTTACATGTGGTGAACTCCATTATGTTCTTATTATTTATCATTCTTTTCATTTCTGCTTACACTTGTCCACTTTAAAAACTTGTTCTTGATGTGTGCTCCCCTTTAAAACTCTCTTGTGAAGGTGGCTTGTGATGCTATGTTATATATTTGATAAAACCAGTCTGGAATATCAGAGAACAGATCCCCCCATAATACAGGAGGGTCAGAGAATGGTAACTTGTGCTATTAATCCCAGCATGGGAGAAAGACGGAAGTGGTGACCTACACCTTTAATCCCATAACTCCAGAAACATCTTTCTGTGTTCCTGTGAGTTCAAGGTCTAACCACCAAATAGTAGTAGCTCACACCTTTAATCTTAACTCTGGAATATGATGCAGAGTTGAACCCGGAAGTGAAACAACTGGTCAATGAAGGTATTTAAGGCAGGTGTAGGAAGACAGGTTTATTCTGTAGAAGCAATGAGGAGCAAGGCTGAGGAAGCTGGAAGGCAGCTTGGCTGGGTGAGATTTGACTGTGCTGTGTCCTCTCTCTGATATTCAAGCTTTTTCCCAGTATCTGGCTCTGAGTTTCATCTAATAACAACCAGAGTTCCTGAAACACTTGATTCCAACATTGGGGCATGAATTCCCAAAAAGGCCACTTGCTGGCCATAGCAACTCATAGCTGGAGGACTAACAACCAGCTGACTTGGCTGTGTTTTCCACTTTCATCTGGGTGAGTTTCTCAGACAGTGGCCTCTTTAAAAATCCTGGTGGATTGCAGGTTTTTTTCCTCTTTTTGGACCCTCCTTGGGCTGCTATTACACTAGACAGCTGCCCCCCTCACAGTCATCTGAATCATTACTGACATCTAGATTGGTAAGTAAATCGGACTTTTTAAAAAGGGAGGGGGAGGGATTTGTTTAAGGCAATGGAAGGTGTTTGGGCTTTCTGTGATTTTACTCTAGATGATTTGATATCAGAACCAGTAAAGGAAAAGATAAATAGAATAGATGGGAAATCATAATGCTTATCATATTTTTTATTATGAATATTTTTGATTTATGTTTTATCGTTTAAAAAATCAACTAATGTGAATGCCAAGAAGAAACTCTTTAAAAAGCTGTTAAGAGAGAACACAAAGATATTCAAACCCACATTAGGGTTAGGGTTAGGGGTTTGTGGCTAGGGGTTGGGGTTAGGTTTAGAGTTGGGGGTTAGGGTTATGGGTTAGGGTTAGGGTTGTTGTTATGGTTATTGTTAGGGTTAGGCAAAAAAAAATGACATCTTGAAGTTTTAAGGCAAATGAATGGATCTGGAGTATATTAATCTGTATAAGATAACACAAACCCAGAAAGATAGACATGTACTCACTCATAGGTGGATTTTAGATGCAAATCAATGATAACCAGGCTATAATCCATAACCCCTGAGAATCTAAATAACAGGAGAAACTTAAGAGAGACATTCATGGATTCTCCCCTGGAAAGGAGAAATATAGAAGATTTCCTGAGCAAATTGGGATCGTATGGTGGTGGCGACGGAGGGGAGATAGGAAGAGAACATGGGAGAATGGGATGGTTGAGTGTGTGAAGCAATAGAGAGGGAGAATAATGAAATAGATATCTCGAGAGAGGGGGATCATTGTGGGGTTAGAGAGAAACCTAGTGCTAGAATGCTGTGGGATTATGCTCTTGTACTTTGTAAATATTCACTCCTCCAATTGGTTTAATGTTGTAATAGATTTCTGGCCTGGAATTTCTGACCTAGTCTTATAGCCCAAACTTTCAGACCCACAGTCCCATAGTCCCACTGAAACACACAGACACTTGTATTCATTGTATGCTGATTGACCTGGGGTTCAGGCATATAACTTGCTAGCTCTTGCTCTTAAACTAACCCATGATTCTTATCCTTTTTGGCCGTGAAGCTCGGTACCTTTTCTCAGAACAGCATGGTTGTCCCCTGCATCTGCTTCTCTGGTGTCTCTGTGGAATTTCTGCTCTGTTCTTCCTATTCCCAGAGTTTTCTTAGTCTAGTAGCCCCATCCACATTTACTGTCTGCCTTTAGCCAATCAGTGTTTTTATTAAACCAGAAGGCAAGACAATTGTTTATGATGTTATATAATTCCACTACTGTTTAATAAAATGCTGATTGGCCAGAAGGCAGACAGGAAGTATGGGCATAGCTACCAAACTAAGAAAACTCTGGGAACAGGAAGAGCAGAGCAGAGATACTAGGCAGATGCAATGCAAAGAAGATGAAAATGCTCTGAGAAAAGGTATTAAGCCATGTTACTAATCATGGGTTAGTTTACGAGTAAGAGTTAGCAAGTAATATGCCTGAGCCATAGGTCAATCAGCATAAAATTAATGTAACCTTTTGTGTGCTTCTTTGGGACTTTGAGACGGCTATTCCAGATCTTGGGGCTACTCTGGACCAGAAACTTTATACTACACTCCTGGGTCACAGAATAAGTTCTAGAATATCCAGGGTTACACAGAGAAATCCTGAAAAAAGAAGAAAGACATATACTTGCAACCAGTACTCAGACTTCTCATCCTATCCCTACTCCCTAAAAACCACCATAAATGGCTTTGTTCTGTGTGCTGTGGCAATACCACAATTTATAGAAGAAATAGAAGGCAGTGCCACAGACACCCCAGACCAGCTCAGTTCCTGGCTCTGCACCACTAGAAAACTCATAATATCTCCATCCCTATATTCTTACACTTTATTTATTTTTTAAATGCTACATTAACTGATCATTTTAATTTTGATTATCTTTAATTGTGTACTTATATGGTTGTGGCTTTACTTACATTAGCATAGTTATCTAGAGAGGCCTAAGTCAATGGATTTACTAGAGTGGGCAGTCACAATAGAGAATAAGAGAGAAATGAATAAACAAATAAAGAAAGAAAGAAAAAAGAGAAGAAAAGCAGGATTTAGAAAATAAATATAATTAACTCAGAATCCAACAAAAAAAAAAAAAAACAAGAAACAGCAGTACTGGGGATCTGACTTATGAGGGGAAGGGGAATCCCCATTCCTGTAATCCCAGCACTCAGCAGCTGGAAAGGGGGAATCAGCTTCAATCCCACCCCTGTGGGTTGTAGTTTCTCATGATTTTTCCAGTAGCACGCTGACTAATGAATGTCTCTTACAAATCTTGGCTAGATATGACTCTCTACTCACTAGCTGCTCCCTCAATGTCTTGTCTCTGTCTTTCATGATGACTGAACTCAACTCAACATAGGAACTCATATGCCTGTACCCATACATACATACATACATACATACATACATACATACATACATACATGCATACATGCATACATACATACAGGGGGGGAGTAACAGTTCCTATTTCAAAAATTGTTGCTTTATTCAGTCTTTAATAATTATGGTTTTTCTAACAGCATGTTCTGGCAAATTGTGATTATTATCTGCTCATTGTCTGAAGACCCCTCAGGGTCCTATCTCTGTCTTTCATGATCAATGAACTCTCTTATAACTCAGTAAATTGGAGAAAATACCCACCTTTACACACAAATAACAGGTCACTGCCCTCTGATCTGTTTGATTACTTAATTTTTAAAAAATATTTATGTACTCATTGTATGTATATGAGCACTCTATCTTCATGTAAGCCCTTTCAGTACAAGAGGGCACCAGATCCCACCATGTGGTTCCTGGAAATTCCAGAGGGAAGAACAGCCAGTGCTCAGCTGAGTCATTTCTCCAACCCTGATTTTTTGCTGTGTGCATGCATTGGTAGGAGAGTGGGCACCTGTATATTTTTGTATGATACTGCAGGCCTGGGGTGGAGGAAGGGAGCAGGTGGCATCCAAGCCCTACCTGCATGCGAGTCTAGCAATAAAAGCTTCATACCATTCAGACCTCTTTTAATTTAATTTTATTTCTTAAAAATGAAAAAGGGAGAAAGAAAGACATGAAGAAGAAAAAGATAAGCTATGTGTGGTAATATTTTATTTTTCTGAATTTCAGGGCTATTCATAGAAACTTTGTCACCAGTAGATAAATTAAAATATAGGAAATAAATAAACAAACAAAAGAACGTACAACAAATGTTCAAATGTTTTTGGTTGAGACAAGAAACTAGAGGAATCATTAAGGAATAAGAAAAACTTCGCCACTGCAACTACCTTGTCTCAAACAAACAAGAAATCAAGTCCAGACATTAAGTTAACCAAATTTTGGAAAGAAAAAGAAATGCACAGAAAATATACCTGCGGTGGGGATTTTAAAATGCAGTTTGGCTGGTTGGTGGTGGCACATGCCTCTAGTTCCAGCACTTGGAAGGAAGAGGCAAGTGGATCTCTGTGAGTTTGAGGCCAGCCTGAACTGCAGATGGAGTTCCAGGACAGCCAAGAAAAACTATCTCAAAACACAAAAACACAACAAAATATGCCGTTTGGAGCAGGGAGTTTAGGTACATGCCTTTAATGTCAGCACTCTGAAGGCAAGGGTAGCTCTGAATTGGTGGACAGCCTGGTCTACAGACTGAGTGCCGGACAGCCAAGGATACACGAAGAAAACCTGTCTTAAAAAACTGTAAATACAGAGGAGAGGGAGAGAATTGGAGAAAGGGTCAGAGCAGTGAATGTACAGTGGCCCAGTCATTACACCAATGTAATGCTAAGTGACTAACTTTCCCTGGAACAACATCTCTAAGCACACACACACACACACACACACACACACACACACACACACACACACACACACACAAATTCACCCTAGAAAAGAAACCCAGAGCAGACAAAAGATCAATCGCACCAACGTCCAATTTGTAGAAACAATGCATTTTTTCTTGGTGTTATCAACAGTCCTATTGTTGAGGTGTTACAAGTAGCGAGGATAAAGTGATTGCGTCCCTAGCAGTCAGAACTTCTTTCTGAAGTTTTGGCTAGTCATCCTCCACCCCCATCATGATAACCCTGCTAGAGTTTGCTTTTCTTTTTTTTTTTTATATACTACAGGCTTGAGCAAGCGCAAATCACTCCCATGCTGGGAGTCAGTCCCAGTGTGTTTGTTTACACAGCTGGCTACCCCTCCCATTGGCTAAGGGTCACCCTCTCTGGTTGAGAGATTCAAGACAGGATTAGGTGAATGTCCTCACTCTCTCGCTTTTACTTGATAAATGGTGACAAAAGGCTTCAGGGTTGCATGTCCCTGCGCTCCACCTGCCTCACTTTGCTTCTTAGATCAATTGGAGCAAGTCGGACCCTCAGGTGCTTAGAAATAAAGTCTTAGTCTTCATTTCACCTGAAGCATGGCCCAAATAAATCATTAAAATGAAATTAGACTCGTATTTATCTTCCTGCACAAAATCAAACTCTAAATAGGAAAACTTAACACACTGAAACTGTGAGCAGGCAGGCAGGCCAGCTGGCGGGTGAAACACCCACACACACAAAACAAATAATAAAGTAAAAAGCACCAACAAAAATTCAGTGCCAAGCTAAACAGAGAATGAGAAGGCTAGCAGCAGACTCAACCATTGCACACACCTGCATGAACACTGGAGTTCAGATCTCTGGGACAAGCCACCGCAGTAGAAATAACAGTTTAAAAATGCACAATAAGGGGCTGGAGGGGTGGCTCTGTGCTTCAGAACACTGGCTGCTTTTCCAGGGTGCTACAGTTTAATTCTCAGTAACCACATGGTGAATGACAGCCATCTGTAGTTTTTTTATGCACATTACATACACAAGAGACTTAGCACCAGTCTATGTAAAGATTCCCCGGCCAGAAAAGCTCCCCTTCCTCTTTGACAAGGCAGGATTTTCATGAATGTTTCTTTGTTTCTGCTATATAATCACAGCAGCAGCATCAGTATATTTAAAATAATTTAGAGTAGCTCTGGGTAGAACGTCACTGACTGGTGACATAAACGTCACTGACTGGTGGCATACTTTAATGATATCTGATAACTTTGACCTGAAAGGTACAGCAGGTCTCACTGTGATTGCTTAATCCCATCCCATCAATAGAGGAGGAAGCAATTTTCCTGAGTTTACTGGCAATACTTTAAAATATCTCCTTTTCTGGGTGCAGCGTCCATGCCCTAAGTCTAGTACTGAGGAGGCTGAAGCAGGCAGAGCTTTGATTTGCAGGCCAGTCTGGTGTATTCAGTTCTAGGAATGCTGGGGCTACATAGAAAGACCCTTCAGAAAAACAAGAGACATCTGGGCTGTACATGGTGATGCAGGCTTTTAATACTAATACTAGGGAGACACGTGTGTTACAATACGTTTCTGACCTGCCTAGTCCCACAGTTCAGACTTGTGCCCCCCACACACACATGCCACTTATCTGGACCAACAATCCCAACGTCCCAATGAAGCACACAGACATGTATTAATTTCATGCTGTTTGGCCTATGGCTCAGGCACATTGCTAGCTAGCTCCTTCATCTTAACTCAACCCATTTCCATTATTCTATCTGCCATGTGGCCCGTGGCTCACCTGTGTTCCTTGCATGTTGCTTCTTTGGGCATACGGGTCAATCTGTGTCTGACTCCACCCTCCTTATCCTACCTATGTGCTCCTGTCTCTGGCTACGGTGTTTGCCAAGGGTCAAAACAGCTCCTTCATTTAAAGATTAATATTCACAGCATACAGAAAGACATTCCTACATCACAAACAGCTATGTATGAGTTCAAGACCAGGTTGTTATACATAGTAAATTCTAGGACAGCCACAGGGCCAGTGAGAAGACTGTTCTCGAGATAAAAGTAATTGCTACTGAGCTTAGTAGCTTAATTGTGTTCCTAAACCCCATTGTCCTCTGTCCTTCACATATACCCTAGGAGCACCCACCACTCATGTAACCAATTAAGTAATCAAGGGGTTCCAGAACAGAAATATGCTCTCCATAGCCCTGAATCATGTGTAGAAGGTGCCAATTCAGAATTGTATGTGTTGGTACATGACTTCGATCCCAGCATTGGAGAGGCAAAGGCAGGAGGAACTCTGAGTTCAAGGCTAATGTGGTCTAGAGCGCCAGTTCCAGGACAGCTAGAGCGATGCAAAGAAACGGCATCTCAACAAACAAATGGAAATAAGCAAAAGGAAGGTCACGATTCAAAGGATGGAATCTAAAGATGCTGTTTTGGTGACCTCTTTTGGCAACGCAGTTTTTATGCGATTTTCATGGGAAAATAAAGTGGTTTACAGAAGACCAAGCATGCTATCTACCTTCTGTCTTTTTTGTCAAATATCATTGGTCAATTAAAAATAAATAAATAAAAGACAACCTTAGAAAGGTCCGTAGGTGTGTACTAACCAGCAACACAGCTCCACTACTTCCGTTTGTCTTCTTCCTTCTTCCTGCTGTTTGGAGTAAAATACTGCGATAAAAACAAAGAAAATAGCCATAGATCCATCTGGAGGGAGCCCAGGACTATAGGACTGTTCCTTTGCTTGTTTGTTTTTTATTTAAATAGATGGTGTAACCCTGGAAGTCATTTTGGTACGGCAGGCGCAGTCAAAAAGGTTGCATAAAGACTTAAGTGTAGAGGAAGGAGCTAAGTGTAGTAAAGAGCAGTGTGGGGTGGAGGCTGGAAAGACATCTCGGCAGTTAAAAGTACTTGGTGTTCTTCCAGAGGATCTGGGTTTGATTTCCAGGATCCACACAGGTGCCAACAGCCACCTATACTGCGGTTCCAGGATCTGCGATGCTGTCTTCTGGTCTCTGCCCACGCCTGGCAAGATGTGATGCACCATTGATACGAGCAGGCAAAACACTCATAGACATAAGATGGTAAAATCAAGGGGGAGGGGGAAGGAGAAAGGAAGGAAGGGAGAGAAAGTACAGGCGGGGTACATATTCACATTTCAACCAAGTGACAAAAAGTGTCACTGTAGCAGGGAGGTTTCTGGCCTGGACTGGCCCCATGGTCCAGATCTGCCTGCAGCTTCTTTTTTCCCCCAAAAAAATGACTCATGCTTATATTAACTACAACCCATTCAACCAATGGCTCTGGCACATTGATAGATAGCTCTTTCGTCTTAATTCAACCCATTTCCATTATTCTGTCCTGCCATATGGCCCATGGCTGAATCTTGGGTGGCTGGCTCTATCTTTCTCTCTCACTCCTTCCTCCTTCTCCTACCTATGCTCCAATTCCTGCCCTACTGCTATGATGCCAGCCAAGGGCCAAAATAGTTCCTTTATTTAGAGAATGATATTCACAGCATACAGAAAGACATTCCCACATCACATTCCTTAGGCAGAAAAACCAGGATTTCTCTTGAATCAAGTAGAGCCACAAAAATGTCAGGATCATGCGACCAATCAGAATTGCCTGCACCCAGATACCGCATAAAAAAATTTAGAACATACCCAGTACTGTTCCCCCTCCCTTCCCTCTTACCAGTCCTCCCCCAGATCCCCCCTTCTCCTTATCCATTTCCTAGAGAGGGTAAGGACTCTCAGGATGAGTCAATGCAGTCTGGTATATCGAGCTGAGGTAGGACTAAGCTCCTCCCCCCAGTATCAAGGCTGGTCAAGGTGTTCCTCTGTAGGGAATGGGCTGTGAGAAGCCAGTTCATTCACTAGGAATAAATTCTGGCCCCACTGCCATAGGCCCCACAAACTGTCCACGACATTTGAGTATCATTCACGTTCAGAAGGCTTAGTTTAATTCTATGCAGGTTTCCCAGTTGTCATTTCAGAGTCAGTGAGCTCCCAATAGCTTGGGTCAGCTGTCTCTGTGGGATTCTTCTTCATGAACTTGACCCCTTCATTCATATCATTCCTCCTCCCTCTCTTTGGCTAGACTGGGAACTTGACTCAGTGTTTAGCTGTGGATCTCTGCATCTGCTTCTAATAGTTGCTGGATGAAGGTTTTACAATGACAATTAGAGTGGCCATATTTGATTATAGGGGACAGCCAGTTTAAGGCACCCTCTCTACTATTGCTTGAAGTCTTAGCTGTCTGTCATCTTTGTGAGATCTTAGGTATTTACCTGGCACCGGGTTTCTTTTTAACCCCACAATGTCTCCCTCTATCAAGGTATCAATTTCATTGTTTTCCCTCTCTGGCCCTCCCCAACTCAATCATTCCATTGCCTCGTGTTCTCTTCCCATCTCCCCTTACTCCCTCCCAGCTATGGTCCTAATTTACTCAGGGGATTTTATCTGTGTCTCCTTCCCAGAGAGGTCCATGGGTGTTTCTCTAAGTTCCTTCTTGTGACCTAGCTGCTCAGAGTTGTGGATTTTAGCCTGATTGTACTTTTTTATGTCTAAAATCCACTTATGAGTGAGTACATACCGTGTTTATCTTTCTGGGTCTATGTTACCTCACTCAGGGTGATGTTTTTAGTTCCATCCATTTGCCTGCAAATTTCAGGACTTTTTTTTCTTACTGCTGAGCAATACTCTATTGTATAAATAAACCACAATTTTTAAAAGTTCACTCTTCAGTTGAGAGGCATCTCTGTTAAGATTCTGTCTGGTTGGCCTATCCATTGGTGAGAGTGGGGTACTGAAGTCTCTCACTATTAGTATGTGAGGTTTGATGTGTGATTTAAGCTTTGTTAATGTTTCCTTTACATATATTGGTGACCTTGTATTAAGGGCAGAAATGTTCAGGATTGAGACTTCATCTTGATGGATTTTTCTTGAGATGAATATATAATGTTTTTTATCACTTTTGAGTGATTTTATTTAAAGTCTCTTTTTTAGATATTAGGACAGATAAGCCAGCTTGTTTCTTAAGTACATAGGATTGGAAAGCCTTTTCCCAACTCTTTACTCTGAGGTAATGTCTGTCTTTGGAGTTGAGCTGTGTTTCTTGTATGTAGCAGAAGGATGGATCCCATTTACATACCCATTCTTTTAGCCTGTGTATCTTTATAGGTAAATTAAGTCCTCCGATATTGAGGGATATTAATGATCAGTGATCATTAATTCCTGACATTTTGGATGGTAGTGTATGTGTGTGTGTGTGTGTGTGTGTGTGTGTGTGTGTGTGTGTGTGTGTCTTTCCCTTCTTTTGGGGTTTCCTTAGGTGGGAGTTTTCCTTCTAGTACTTTCTCTAGGGCTGAATTTGTGGGTAGGCATTGTTTAAATCTGGTTTTCTTATGGAATGTCTTCTTTCCTTCATCTATGGTGAGAGAGTTTTTCTGGGTATAATAGTCATGGTTTCTTAGTGTTTGGATAACATCTGACCAAATTTTTTTGGCTTTCATTATTTCCATCAAGAACTCAGGTGTTAGTCTAATGAGTCTGCCTTCATAAGTTACTTGGCATTTTTTATTTGCAGTTCTTGATATTCTTTCTATTTTTTATGTTTAGTGTCTTGTTTATCATGTGAACAGTAGACTTTTTTGAGGGGTCTAGTCTATTTGATGGTCTGTAAGCTTCTTGTATCTTTATTGGCACTTTCTTCTTTCAACTGGGGAAATTTCTTCTGATTTTGTTGAATAAATTTATGTGGTTTTGAGCTCATATTATTCATCTTCTATTACTATTTTTCTTAGATTTTGTCTTTTCGTGGTGTCCTAGATTTCCTGAATTTTGTATTATGACTTTTTTTGCTTTATTTAGTGTTTTCTTCGACTGGCAAATCTATTTTCACTATCAAATCTTCCCCACCTGAGAGACTCTCTTCCGTCTCTTGTATCCTATTGGTTATGTTTACATCTGTCATTCTTGTTCAATTACTTAGACTTTCCATTTCTAGAATCCCCCTGGCGTGTGTCTTCTTTATTGCTTCCATTTCAATTTTTAAGTCTTGAACTGTTTCCTTCGCCTGTCTGATTGCTTTTTCTTGGCTTTATTTTATGAAATTATTGATTTTCCCCAACTTTTGGCTTGTCTTTTCATCTATTTCTTTAAGGAAATTTTTTTGCCTTCTCTTTAAAGCCTTCTATTATCTGCATAAAGTTATTTTAAGGTCATATCCTCCTGTCTTTTTCTACATTGAAATATTCAGGTTTGTGGTGCCATATTGTTTTATGTTATTATATAAGCACTGGTCTCTGCCCATTGCTTCTTCAAACTGGTGCAGAATTTGTCTGTTTCTCAGGAAGATAATCTTGGTCCAATCTGCTCTGGCTCTGACTGTGTCTCGGGAGCCTATTTTGTTACAATCTGCACTCTTAATAAACTTGGAGTTGGCATATTCTTTTTCTCTGGGAGACACTTTTGGCCCAATTGGGGCTAACTGATTCTGCATCTCAGGAATCAACTCTCTTGGTCCAGTAGGAGCTGGTGGAATCTTTGTCTCAGGAAGCTGCTGAGATTGCAAGGAAATGGGTGAGTATGGGGAATAAGAGGATCTTTTATATTGGAAGACTGGAGAAGCTGGGTTGTTAATGGGAGTACCACCCCACAGGAGTCTTCCCTGCTGGCCTGGGATTGGGGCAGCAGTGAGTGAAAGTAGGGGTCCACAGATTATGCCCTGGTTTCAGAGACCAGGCCCTCTGGCTGGACTGGGTGAAGTGTCACTCACCTTTTGATTCAATGGGAGCTGATAAGTCTGTCTCAGGGAGTTACTGGGGTTGCAGGATGATGGTGAGTTTGGGGGATTAGAAGGCTCTTTAAGATTTCAGGGTCAGACAAACCAGGTTGCTAATGTGGTGTACCTGCCCACATGCGTCTTCCTTGCTAGCTTGGGGTTGGGGCAGCACAATTGGCAAGAGTGGGTAACCCCTTGGTTTTTCTGAGACACGAATTCTTTGTGTACCCTTTGCTGTCCTGGAACTAGCTCTGTAGACCAGGTTTGCTGGGAGTCGGAGATTTGCCTTATAGGGTTAAAGGATATGTGCCATCACCACCTGACTACATTTTTATATTAATGTTTTCATCACCTCTGTTCTTATCTGCCTGATGGCTCAGGTTTCTGAGTTTGTTTTGAATGTTCCCTTGGCATGTTTAAGTTTGTTTTATACACTGCATGCAAAAGGGACAGACACACAGTGTAATGTCTGCAATAACATATTCATCTTGGTCCCAATTACTGAAATTTTTTTGTATATTTATCCTGGAGCTATTTGTGTGGACCAGGATGCTCTGCTCCTAAAATCTGCCAGCCTCTGCCCTTCTCCTTCTCTTCTCCACCTGAGAGTGGGTCCCACCATGGTAGGTAGGTAGTTTCTTGTTGCTGTCCTATAACCACAAACAATCACGTTTCTATTAGCCCATTATAAAATATATCATTTGCTTGTGGGATTCAGGAGAATGACTAAATTCCCACCATGACATCTGGCATTGTACAGTAGTACTTTTAGCTGGGTACTTGGAGAGCAGTATCCAACTGGACTAGACAGAAGACACTGGCCTGAGCTGTCCAATGATATTCAGTAACCTTGGTTCCCTAGTGTGACCATGGGTCTGAAAGACCTTCAGACTTTTACCAAGTGGAATGGTGAGCATGGACCTCACCAGAGATCAAGTGTGCCTTTCTGTTATGACTAAGATTGGGTTTCTTTTAAAGAGAGAAAGCATGTTTATGGATCAAGACAACTATGGGAGAAGACACTGAGCAGATGCAATTAATTCTTACTTCCAGAAGGTGGCATCCCACACCTGATATGCATGTCCTCATTTCCAAAGGACAAGCACATGACAACCTTTGGCCAGAAGAGGGCACAGCAACACTACTCATTTATTTTCATATATCATATACTCCTCTCTCAACCCATAGCCTAGGAAACTATTGGAAAATGAAATAATACTGGTCTAAAAGACAAAAAAGAGACATATTAATAAAATGCCTCCTAATGCTATTCTAATAGATGATAGATTACTACATAGATCAATCCCTTGCTCAGCCATCATCAGAGAAGCTTCACCTGGCAGCAGAGGGGAACAGATACAGAGACCCACACCATACATTTCAGAGAGTGAGACCCCTGGGACATTCAGCCATAAAAATAGAATGTCTTCATAAGTTCTATGCCCTCAGAGCTCAGAAAACCATGAGGAATTGAACAGTAGTTTACTAGCCTGAGGGAATGGTGGTCACCAAGAAAATGAGGCTCTCCCTATAACATGGGGAAAGCTTTATGGAATCACCAAGAGTGAAGCAGCATAGACAGGACCTGCACGGCTCTGCACTGGGTTCTCCAAGTATGTATTGTGTGTTCCAGTTTAGTATGTTTATGTGATTCCAGAGTGTGTGAATGAGTGGGCCTCTGATTCTTGTGATTTCTTTTGGGATCTTTGCCTACTATGGGTTTGTTTTGTCCAACTTTGATGTGATAATTTTTGCTTCATCTTATCATATTTTATTTTGTTATAATTTAAAAATTAATTGAATGAAGAATTTAATAAATGAAAACCTAGGTGCTGCTATACATGTTAAAAACTGAATTGTTATTTATAGCTGCTGGGAGAGGAATAATTACTTTTTTCCAATAGAATGAAACTGAATAATCAGGACGGGCTTCCGTGTGTGTGTGTGTGTGTGTGTGTGTGTGTGTGTGTGTGTGTGTGTGTGTGTGTGTGTGCACGTGCATTTTGATTTGGTTACAATTCAATGGTTTTATTTGGTTTTTTTTTTTTTTTCAATGAGCCCATGAACAAAGTGATCATGGTGGCAGAGATGGCATGGGTTTAACAATATGGACTTCTACTCACCATGCCTGACTTGGCTACAGGTGTTGCTGAGGTGCCACATAAGCCAACAGCAGCAATCAACACTGAGCCCCAGATGTGGCCCCATTCCCCGGAATGCTCAGCCAGCAGCCTAGTGGCAAGTTGCGCACATTGGGCTACTTCTTCCATGGAAAGGAAAATGTTTTGTCCTTACTGGAGTAGAGACTTATTCTGGTTATAAATTTGCCTTTTCAACATGTAATGCTTCTGCCAAAACCACCATCAATGGGTTTGCAAGATGTCTTATCTACTGCCATGTATTCCACACAACATTGCTTCTGTCCAGGGAACTTATTTTACAGCCAGAGAAACTTGACAGCTGGCCCACAATCTCAGAATTCACTGGTCCTACCATGTTCCCCAGCATCCTAAAGAAGCTGGCCTGATAGAAAGATAAAATGGCCTTTGGTCTTTTGAAGAAATGGTCACAGCGTTAATTAGATAGCAACATCTTCAGGGCTGGGGCAAGGTTCTTCAGAAGGCAATGTATGCTCTGAGTCAATGTCCAATATATGATATTTTTTTCTCTTACAGCCAGGATCAATAAGTCCAAGAATCAAGGGGTAGAAAAGGAGATAATTCCACTTGCTATCACCTTTAGTGAACCACTATGAAAGGTTTTTCTTCCTGTTTCTACAGCCCCTAAGTTCTGCTGGCCTAGAAGTTTGGGTGGTGGAGGTGGGATGGGGGGGGGGGGGTGTGCTCCTGCCAGGAGTCACAGCAAACATTCCATTGAACTGTAAACTCAGACTCCTCCTGGTCATTTTGAGCTTAAAATGTCCTTAAACCAACAGATTAAGAAAGGAATGACACTATTATTTTGTTAATAATGTATTTGTACAGGTATTTGTACATTTTTCAATTTTTTTATATGTCACAACATCAATTGAGAGAATCTCAGTTCTTATTAGATGTAATTTGAAGTACTAGAAAGATGTCCCCAAAAGGACATTGTCACTATTCTAAATATATAATGCACTTGCAATTGTATGTGGGATAGTTATGTTATACTTAGGTATAATTATGACCTGATTATTGTTTATTCATTTGAAAATTTATCATGACATAAGGTGATATCATTGTACGCCACGTTGACAAGGGATAGATTGTGATGGCTGTTCTTGGCTGTCAATTTGACTATGTCTGGAATGAACTATAATCCAGAAATGGAGGGCACAGTTGTGATCTGGACCTTAAAGCAGGAAGGCACCTGCCTTTGATCCAGACCCGGAGGCTGGATGGCACACACCTTAATCCAGAACTTGAGGCAAAAAGGCAGTTTTTTTAGCGAGTCACACCTTCTGGAAGAACAATGGAAGAAGGAAGGTTGTGATTAGTTCTTTTCTGCTTTCCCTACCTTGTCAGCACATCCGTTCCTTCACTGGCATTGAAACCTACCTCTTTGGGATTCATATATATATGAGATATATATATATATATATATATATATATATATATATATATATATATATATA
This sequence comes from Phyllotis vaccarum, assembly GCA_033318265.1. Taxonomy (NCBI): domain Eukaryota; kingdom Metazoa; phylum Chordata; class Mammalia; order Rodentia; family Cricetidae; genus Phyllotis; species Phyllotis vaccarum. Next base: position 77,615,073 of record JARWLC010000016.1, on the reverse strand, counting down.
TATATATCAGCTGAGAAACCCAGACTCATGAGACTGAGAAACTACTAGATTCTTATACTTTTAATTTATAGCTAGTCAATTTTAGACTGCAGATTGTTTTATATATGAGAGAGAGAGAGAACAGTCTACAAATTCTGTGACTCTAGAAAACCCTGACTAAACCCTGGGATTTCTAATCAATTAAATTTTTATTCTTTGGGTCCAATTTATACTCTAACTACACTTTTAGCAAATACCTCACTATCACACTACATATATTTGAAGTAAGTAGTCTCCTATGGTATAAAGCTAAAGAATATGGAAAATTGTGAAGTGTAGCATTGGGTGTTATTTCTGACAAAAATTAACAAAACAGTATGAGCCATTAGATACATGGCAAGATTTGGTTGTTCGTTTTAGTCAAGCTTATAGGTACTTGTTGCTTAGTAGAAAGCTACTTATTTATTTAACCTTGTAGACATTGTTCTTTAAAGCTATTAAAATCCAAAAATTAAGGAAATTGATGCGTAAAGGGGGAACACTAACATCAAATCTCCAATCACCAAGGAATGAGAAAGTAAACTCTGTCTCCAGTTCTAAAGCCGCCATTTATAACTGTAGTTAAAGGACTGAATGATGTGGCTAGAAAGACAGCTCGGTGTTTAAGAGGACCTAGCATCCACACAGTAGCTCACAACTGATGTGGGATAATGCTCTTGTATGCAGTCAGCTTCAGACACCTGATGATGATTAAAAGTATATTGTCCTTCTTTTGTGTGAGGTAGCCTCAGGAAGGGATGTTTAGCCAATAAGATATGGTAATCCCACTGGGTTGGATGAATGCAGTGGGTTGTATTTATGTATTTCAGCGTATTTATTCACCCATACTTAACAAGAAAGAAGTTGGAAGAGATGTGGAAAGGGATGGAATGAAGAAATGAAAGGTAAAAGTGATATAATATCTTTTAATTATCAATTTATAAAAATCAGTTTTAAATAAAAAAAAAAATTGGCTAAAGAGATGGCTCAGCAACTAAGAGCCCTTGGTGGTGTTTATGCAAAGGATCCAGGTTCTATTCCCAGAATCCTCATGGCTGTTTAACTTTTGCTGTAACTCCAGTCGCAGGCATCTCCTGCCTTCTTCTAGTCTCTGTAGGCACTGTGCACAGACACATCAGGCAAAACACAATATAACACAATTGTTTAAAAACTTAGAAAAAATAGAATTCTCTATAGTGATGGTACAGCCCTGAGACAAGCTAGCAAGCCAAAAATAGTTAAAATGAACTCCTTCTTGTAACCAGAAGTTTTATCACCTGTCTGGGCCCATGGGATAAAATTTCTCCCACTCATGATCCCATGGATGCTTATAAAATAATTATTCTAAGGCTTATATTAATTATAAACTCTTTGACTTATAGCTTGGGCATATTACTAACAATATCTTACATCTTAATTCAACCAATTTTTATTAATCTATGCATTATCTAGACTCCACCCTTCCTTGTTTTTATCTGTGCTTGGATTTTCTGCCTGCCTCTAAAATGCCTTCCCATAGGCAAAAACGGCTTCTTTATTAACAAATGGTAATAAAGTATATTCACAGTGTATAGAAGACATCACCTTCTAGTCTTGCACAGAAGCAGCTGTGGCCTTCTGTGAACCTGTCTGCACAGAGGCAAAAGCAGCTTTGTTCTGAGTTTAATGCAGATCATTACAATATCCATCCAGGAGCAGAGTAAGCCATGCTGTCAGGCGGCTTTCTCTTAATGTTTTCTGTATTTGTGTTCTCTATTTTTTTTTTTTTGTATCTGTGAGAATTGTGGTAATGGTACAGTTATCTGCTAGATCAAACATTAAGACTGACAGGTCAAATAGGCTCTAAATTATTCTATTTTCCATAGTGCCATTTTCTTGGTTTTTAGCTAAGACCTTGTGGTAAAGAGGAATGCCAAAGTCATTTTCCCATCATTTTAATAGTTTGTATAATATCTTTCTGCATGACTCTGAGGTAAGAGTGTTTCTAGATGTCTCTGCTTTTATATTGATATCATGTTTAGACATGGATTTGTTAACTGAGCGTGCTTAGGAATAGGTAGAGCTCCGTGTGGATGTGTACAGACTCCCTAACTAAAATCCACATGCTTCCTTTGTTTAGGAAAAGCATTGTTTTGAGAATAATCCCCATGGTAAGAAATCTCATTTCTTTTGTCTTGGTTGTTGTAATGGCAATTTTCAGTAGTCAAAGTGGCTACTTCTAGAATTAATTAAAACCCAAAGAGGTGGATACGCCTGTGAAGAAGTTTTCTTAAAGGTTTTAAAGTTAAAGACCCATATTTAATCTGGGTCATGTAAGGTGACATCTATCTTTAGGTTTGTGGCTGTGCTCACCTTAACCCCAGCACCGAGGAGGCAGAGGAAGTTGGGTTCTCTGAGTTTGAGGCCACCTGGTCTACAGAATGAGTTTCAGGACTACACAGATAAACCTTGTCTCAAAACCACACACACACACACAACCACAAATAATAAGATCTACTTTTAGTCTGGATCACACCTTCTGGCAGCAGTGGACATATATAAAGGATATTGAAGAAGGAAGTTCTCTCTTTTTGTCTGCTTGCCCTAGCTCTGGCCATCAAGTTTAGTCCTTTATTAGCATCAGAACCTACTTCTTTGGATTTGGTGGGTCCTGAAGACCAGCTGAGACATCCAGCCTCATGGACTGAACAAACTACTGGATTTTTCAAATTGCCATTGGTAGGCAGCCATTGTTGGGATACATGGACCATAGCTTGTGAGACATTCTAATAAATATATTTTCTACATACCTGAAGAGATTTATTGTCCCAGTCCTGTTCATGTCGAGAACCTTGAATAGTGTGTGTGTGTGTGTGTGTGTGTGTGTGTGTGTGTGTGTGTGTTTCCCTCCCCACTGAGGAAGATGTGATGGCTAACAATAGTGCTCATAAACACATTCTTCTCATCTTATTATTCTCTAAGTATTCAACTTTTCATGAAGACTACTTTTTTTTACTATTGTTATTTTCCCAAGAGTTTGCTCTGTGTTTCAGGAATAAAACTGCTAAAGCAATGGAGCCATCATTCAGCCTTCTGATAGGAGAGAGCTCTGGTTGAAATCTTGTTTGAGATCTGGTTCTTGTTTTTCTTTCCTGGTTGTTTGAAGTGACTACCAGGTAAAAAGTACCTTTTGTTTATTTGATCTCAGCATGAACCCACAGAACAAACGTCTGCTTTTGTGTTCTTAAATCTCTCTTTAGTTGTTAGTATTCTGGGAATGCTTCTACCTGTGTGACAGAGAATCACTCCACCTCACATGGTATAGTGGGCTGTGCAAGCTAGCTAGCCACATTGTGTACGAAGCAAGAGGGTGACGTTCCTATGAAATACAGAAAGACGGAACGATCTGCTCTTGGAGATAAGGGCAAGAATTATTAAAATGCATATCCCTGCAGATTTGGAAAATGTTTGTGTCTGGGCACATCACAAAAAGTTGCGCTGTGTCTTTAAGCGCACTGAAACCCTAAGGGAGGCGCTCTTGTCACTCAGGCCGCACTAGCCAATCAGGTCCTTCAGGTGACCTGCCAGTCAAAAGTGGTGCAGGGCTCTTCCGGAGCCAGGCTTCGGGCTTGCTTTTGAAGAGAAAGCTGGCTAGTGGTTTTGTGTGTTGTGCTGTGAGTGCTGCAGCAGGCAGCGGAGTGTGGAGAGCATGGGCGAGCTGGAAAACCATGACATGGTGAGCAAAGGGGTGCTGTCCCCAGACAGGGAGGAACAAATGTGGGAGTCAGTGTGGTGGGCCCTCCCCGGATCTGGGTGGAAACCTGCAGCCAGATTCTCTATTTTGTGAAGTCCCTTGCAGTCTGTGCAACTCCCTGGACCCAGGGACAGGCCTCTGAATAACTTTGTACCATGAGCTGAATCTGCTCAGAGCATTGGGAGCAGGGCGCTGTGTGTAGAAATATTTTTATTCAACTTCTACATATGTTTAGTGCATCTATGGAAAGTGGGTTGCCAAATTCAGAGAGGCCTAGTTTCTCCAGCATCTTCTGAATGTTCTATGTAAGTCTAAGCTGGCTCCTTTTTGAGCATTAGCCAGAGATGGATGCATATCATCATTAAGAGAGATTTTTCCTTATTAAATTTTAATTGTGTAGGGTGATTTTTCTCCGGAAAAGCATATTAATTCTAGAACAGCCACATTTCCATCCTGTTAGCTTGTTTCTAAGACAAGTTTTTTTTTGTTTTTTGTTTTTTTTTTTAAATTTTGACTCAGGTGGCCTTGATTCCAGTCTGGTGCTCTCCAGGGCAATGACCTTGCTGCCCTCTAGGTTACCCTTCCAAAATTTTAAATTAAATGCCTGTACCACCTCAGAGTTTTAAACTGTATCCCTTTGAGTCAAGTAGATGATTATCCAGTGCAGTTGCAGAAAAAGTATTCACACGTGGAACATTGCTTATGTCTTCAGACCAGAGGCAGAGGAATAGTTTATTATGTACAGGCTAGGTGATCACTGCTGGAGTTACCATTATGAAAAAGGGCCTGATTGTGGTAGGAAGAGTGATTTTGTAATTTCCCAGTATTTACTAATTGATGCCTTGAGAATGAACACAGACTTAAGTGTGTGGGTGTACAGTTTGGAAAGGTTATTTTGAACCAAAAAATATTAAGTTTGTAATTAGGCAACTCTCCTATGCAAATATATTCAATCATGCTTGACAGCATTATTGTCAGCTCAGAGTTTTGAGAAACAGGCCTTTGACTGTAACTGTGTGTCAGGTTACAGGTTCTAACAGCAAATGTGCTTATGGGAGCATCAATCTATCTCTTATTAATGACATTCCCTCTACTAAGGAAAGACCTACTCTTTTTGAAAGTCAGTATAGCTAAGGTTTTTTTTTAATTATTATTATCTTAAAAGCACATTACTTTTATCATTTAAAAAGATCCCTTATTGGTGTTATTTTTAAGTATTTTCTTTACATGCATTACCGTTCTGATGACCATTTGTTCCTGTTGTCTAGTGTTTCTAGGTCACCAATAATAGTTTTATTCCTTTCTTTTCAAGTAATGCTGGTTGTTGATTTATGTGTAGAGCAATGTCGGCTGTAGCTTAAGCCTGTGTCGTGTGATGTAATTGAGTTACTCTGAACACCTAATCCTGCCTCTGCTGCCCAGTGCTGGGAAGACAGTCCTGCAACTTCTTCCATGCTGGGCCTTCACTGGTCTGTGAGAAGGAAAAATAGACCAGTTAATGAGTGACTTCTAGTCTCTTTGGCTTTTATTGGGGACTTATAAATAAAGAGGAACCTGCGTAAGAATTCAGTTCATTGACCAACTTTGAATCTGGTGGGATTTATAGTGCAGAAAGGTTGAGGCGGGACAGAGGGTGAGAGTGTTCTGCTTCAACAGCAGTTGAGATTAGCAATGCAGAGTCAGGTAATAAATCTTAGATGCTCAATGAATGTCCTGATTGGTCATTTCTTACCATCCACAGACCAGGGCATCAAGATTCTGAATAAAAAACAGAAGCCAAATTGCTATAGTTACAGTAGCACAGTAGTTCAACCAAAATTAAAGAGCTGGGTAAAATGTGGCCTTGCCCAACATGACTCTTATTTTGCTGGTTTAAGGTGCCAATCCTTAGAGAAAAGGTGTGAGAAATCTTTGATGTGCTCTAATACAAATACCATCTCTGGATCACATGGCCATAAAGCCTGTTTCAAAATAATTTTTGAGATGATAACTACATCATACCCACATTCTGTTTCCTGTCTCCAAGCCCTACCATGATCCCTTATTGTTTTCTAATTCATGTGTAAATGTTACTGTGTAAATGTGACCTATGTTTGTCTGCAAAATTTTACAGCTATGAGGCAAAGGGTTAGCTGCACTGAATATTGAGTGCGTGACAAAGTGTACACAGAAGACCTGGCACTTTGAATAAGGAATGGGATGTGTTCTAGGAGAGTGGAAGAATGTCTACTAAAATATAAAAATTTAGACTAGGGCCTTGTCTGCTGGGCTGGAAGGGCTGTCTGTCTGAGTCACTTGATCTCTGATCACCCAGTAGGGGAGATGTTAATATTCTGAGGCTCAGATTGGTGACACTAGCCAAATAAGATTTCTGGGGAGGTTTAACAGTCAGGAGTACTAGTGATAGGTAGTTTGTGGGGTTTTTTCCCCCAGGATTCTCCTCTACTTCTGCTGTAAGGGGTTATAAGGGATATCACAAGCCATGCCATAGTGGGTGTAGGGAGTTCAGAGAAAGTCTACTGAGCTGTCATTTCTGCTGGGATTTGGATGGACCATGAGCCAGACTGTGGTTCGGTTGGTCCATGTGGTGACCTGGGCAGTGGCCCTAGTCCTCAGCATCTCCTTGTGTATAAATTTCCTGGGGATGGGGAGACTCTGCAGCTGTGGCATGGGAGGATACGATGCTTATAGTATCTGTCTAGTGTGCATACATGGGCACTGCTTTTGGTGTGCAGTGGGAAGACAGATTGGAAAGCTGAAGGTCTGGTTTCTAGAAGTTCTGAATATTGCATTCCATTTTCTTGATTGTCTTATCAATGTCACAAATAGTTTATAAACTGGTAGAAAGATGATGATGTGGGTCACCTTTCAGCAATACACAAGTAGAATGTGTTTCAATCTATGGTGCCACCAGCCACAATGGTATGATTCCGTGAATTTTAAGTTCCAGGGGGCAAAGGAGTTTCTAGTCTGCAGAGATTTCTCAGATGTGCAAAGGTAGAATCCACATCTTGGCATCTTGTGGCAGGACGCAGCTTTTAAATTATTCTTCTATGTTGTTTTGGGATTGGGCATGTGTGGGGCTGAGTTTACCTGAAACCACAGGAGTCATAAGGAGCTGCAGAGCCGTAGCAGAGATCACCTCCATTTGCAAAGAGAGCTCTAGAGCATGGGTTTCTGTCTTTTAAAGAAATATCAGAAGCTGGAGGATCAGAAACAACAGTTTAAGGGTCACTCTGAGTTAATAAAAGCTGTGAAGTCTGTTTATTTAATTTCTATACACATAGAATCATGGGTATCTGGGTAACTGGTCAATATTATATTTTTCTTGGCTAAGTTTCTTTTGATTAAAAGTTGACTATATTTTCCACCCTTTGTTCTTGGCTTTCTCTCTCCGTCTCCTTTATTCTTTCACAAATACTGTATTCATTCTTGATTCTTGTATGTTTGTGTTATATATAGAAGTCGTATTATGTCAATCTGTGTACTATTTTTCATAATCCCATTGATCATTCTAAGTGTTTCCACTGTGAATATAGCCTTGCAGTCAGCTTTCCTGTTATAAATTATTGGGCATTGTCATTGTATTGTATTCATTTTATGCTGCAAATTTACCATACAACCTCTTAATTTTGATGCCTCATGTTCCCAGGGATCATTTCTTAACTTCCTTATTGACTTATGTTTCATTGTTCTTGTTGTTAATCTGTAAAAGACTTTTGGCTTAGTTGATAAAAGGAATTATGAGTCTTGGCATGTGGCTTAGCACATATTCTTTTTGGGAATGACCCAAGTTCAGATCCCTACACTCAGACTGGGAGGCTCATAGCTCTATACTATTCCAGACTTAGGGGATCTCATACCCTCTTTTGTATGTCACCTCTATACATATGGAAGTCATCTTCTCTCCTGCAGAAACATACAAGAAATTAGCAATAAACTTTATTTTCAAAAGTGATTGTGACTTATAAAGCAATTAGAGTAAAAACAAGTTGCTTTCGGTGTACACGGATCCTTTCAAAATCTGTTCTCTTACATTTTATTTTAAAAATGTTCTATCTTCTCCCTCTGATACAGACTTATAGGCAACCATTGATCATAGGAAACAAAATGGTGTCTACCTCATCCTAAAAGACATCCTTTTCTTTATCATAAGAGAATAAGATTCTTTTAGTAGTCGAAACTATTTTCTACAAAATTAAAACATAAGAAGGTTTCAAGTGAATCTCTCTAACTTTGGTGGAACAGCCCTCCTCACCCAACCCGTTTTTCTGTTACTGGTAAAGAAAAGAACTGCAGAGCACAGATTGAGAAGCTGGTCAGTGACTTTTTTTTTGGAGTTTGATATTGATTAGAATCCTGTAGTTCTTGTTACGAGAACATTATATGTATTTGTAAGTCTGTCTTTGTACCTTATTTTGTCGGTGGTGCCATCTATGTTGTTGGTTTTATTACTGTAACCTAATTATATTGCTCGTTTTCTGGAAAGTGATGGACCTTCACCAATTTTGTTTTCAGGAAGTTTCTTGGTATGAGCTCCTCGAATTCCTTGGTTTGCTAAGTTCCCGTGGAGATACAGTTTTAGTTTTCCCTTTATGATCTTAGACGCCTCTTTCCATTTCCTGCGTATCTGTGTTTTCCAGTTGCTGCTATTTTCATCTTTGTGTTTTTGCTGCTTAGGTGATTGATAGGATTCATACAATGGCTTTGGATCTTTAAAACCTTCTTGTATATTGTTGTCTCTTTTTCTGATTATCACTATGGCATAGTCTCATGTCATCTGAAGGAACACCAATTGAGAGTATCTGGTTACTGTGTCTGAGATATCAACAGTGATTTTGATGGATGTGGCAAAGCTCTTCCCCCGAGTTGGCAATATCTCTTGAGCAAGTGGGCCTGGGCACAATAAACAGTACCTCAAAAGTGAATTTGTTGCTGCAGAGGACCCGGGAACAATGACTTTTTAAAGAATGTTGACAATAGCAGGACTTGAGATAGCAAAAGCCATAGAAAGCTAGACAGTTTAATCTGCTGTTCTTGTAGGACCTTGACGATGGGAATGTTGAGAGTAATGGCAGATAGTGGGGTCAAGGTCATAGAATTTTAGTGGGCAATAGTCTCTCCAAGGAAACGTGGACTTGGCCTGGACGGTCTGCCTTGCGAGACATGTGTCATTAGTTTTTCAGGTTAAAGTCCATGGTTCATGGAGCTCACTGTGCTTTCCAGTTCCCAACAGACTGATGCACTCCCTCAGCCAGTGAAACATTCAGGCTGATTTGTGTATTTCTATATGATCCCTTAGTAGCTAAGGAAGCCTGGAAATTTAACAGGGCAATTGGTCTTAGACATTAATCTTGTATAAACTTCATTGAATCCTGGCAACTACGACTGTATTGATCCTGGAAATAGCCTTATCTTCTGTTTGTAATAAAGATATAAAAAGTCTGATTGCTCTCAATAAAACAGTCACAGCCTTATCTTGCTGTCTCCTCCTCCCCCCCCCCAGCCCAAGCCTGGGTTCATTCCTCATGGCCCTATCAGGTAATCTTGGTCTGGTTAAGTAAGCACAGGTGTTTAGAAGCCTTCATGAAAAAATCATTTCTGTGATATTTTGGTCCCACATCTTTCTTACTCTATGTCCTAAGAAAGTGAATAAGACGGAGTTAAAAGGTAATGGGTTGATTTCTTAGACAAAGCATTGCTTCTGTTGTATGGTTATTACTGTTGACTCATTCAGGTCTACAGTGAAAAAGAAACAAATAGGAGTAAATAAAAGTCTGTGTTTTGTTGAAAAGAACAGCACCAGGTAGTTTCAGGTGGCAGTCTAGTGGTGAAGAAGAATAGACATTATCAAGGATTTTAGCACCATTAAAGGAAAAGCCTTTTCCCTGCATTTGAAGCCTAGAAGGTGCCACGAGTATAAGACTCCATTCAGCTAAGCCCTTAATTTACGGAAGGAGTTAAACAGTAATGTCTTGTTCCAGGAGCAGCAGCATACAGAACCTGCTACAAATTTGGTTCAAGCTTGGTAGGGTCCATCAAATCTTGGCAGGATCACCTATGTTTTACTAAATCTGGAAAGAAAAAAAATTATGCAAAATGTAAAGGTCATGGATTCTCCTTCTGTGGTCTGTTTATTACCATTGTACCCATCTATGTTTGGCCGAATCAGAGCTTCAGTGAAGAAATTGTGAGTTGTTGCACAAAGCAGTGAAGATGAAGCCGGGCTGCATTTGAGATCACTGAATATTGGACTATCCAAGCTACGAGACATCTGCCATGGAGAGTTGTATATGGAGAGTGGAAGGAGCGGAAGGGCAAGATAAATGAGAAGTTGGAGAGTGTTGTGTAATATTTTAATAACCAAGCTTGTTTGGAGGCAGAAAGCAGAGCTAGCCATTCACTGACCAAAAAATACCATAGTTTGGAGGACTGTGAACAGATAGAAAACAAAGTGTAAGGTGGGCTGAGAGGATCTTGGCTATATTTTGGATGGAGGAGCCGAAGAGATGGGAGTTACTGGGGCTGCTCCACTGCTTCTCTGATCTTTCAAGGTTTTATCCCCCAAATTCAAAATGTCTGTCTCATCTCAAAAAGCCATCTGATAGGGGACAGAAGCAAAGCCAAAATTAAGAGACTATTTTATTTATTGCCACTAATCTCATAATTTTTTTTAGTTTTAACTCTTTAAAACTTAAGGTATATTTCAATTTTTCTAAAATTAATATATATATTAAATTTCCTGTCATGATATTAATGGTTATATAGAGTATTAACTAATTCTTAAAAAAAAAAAAAAAAAAAAGTCTTGCAACTTCCTGCCCATGATTTTGGGCTTAAGTCTATCAGTTAACTAAAAATTAAGTTTTATGTGCCCTGGATATACATAAAAAATTATGGTCCTTTAACCTCTCTGAGATTTACTACTTATAATATTTAAAATCTTTAAATTTCCTACATTTAACCCCGATCATTCTTAACAGCAACCTTCAAAGTCTCTAAAAGAAGGATGGGTCTCCATAACAACGATTCCACCCACATTGTGGTAATGCCACTAAACTGACTGACTGTAAATTACTCAAGACAATTTCAAGGTGACTAGCTAAGATGGCCCCGCCTCATACATTACACTAGCCAGGAACTGAGATAAGACCTAAACTTTCCCATTATACAAAGACTGAACAACAAATAATACAGTTAACTCTCTCATAACTTGACAACTATCTCAATTTTTTCTGGGTCCCCTAAGATGTTGTCACCCAAAGACAACAACACATAATTTTAAAAAACATGATGCCCGCATTCCCAAGAGGTGGGGTAGGTTGTTTTGGTTGCACGGTAAGTTATATTTGTCATAGTTTAGAGGGGTTGCTTACAAGTTGTTATTGGTAATGGTAAAAAAAAAAATCTAGACAAAAAAATAATTAAAAACTTTCATTTATTTATTTAGACAAAAGGGGAACATGTTGTAATATTTTGGTCGTATTCTGATAATAAAGCGTACTTGGAGTCAGATAGTGGAGCTAGTCACTACCTGATTAAAAACATACCACTGAGGTATGGAGAGCTCTGGACAGATAGAAGACAGGATTAGTAAGGCGGGGCTGAGAGAGGATCTTGACATTTTCTGGATAAAGGAACTGAAGACGTAGTCGTCACTGGTGGCTGCTCTTCTGTTTCTCTAATCTTTGAGGTTCTTACCCCAACATCTGACTCCCAAATTTAGTTAGATTAATGCTTCATCAGGAACAGGACTTTGAAAATGAAGCCCAGTGTGTCTGAGACAGAGCAACAGGAGCTTGACAGTTGCCCTGCCGAGTTTCCGCTTGCCTTAATCAAGTCTTCTCATCTGTCTATGTTCCTCTCTTGTTTTTTCTCTATTTTTTACTTATTCTTCCCTTGACTTGCAGTGAATGTCTTCTCCTCTCATTCCCTTACCTCTTTTCCAAGTCCCTTCTTCCATTTACCTTTAGAAAAGAGCAGGTCTCTCCTAGATATCAACTAAACATAGTATCTTACCTGGGGTTTCTGTTGTTATGATGGAACACCATGACCAAAAAGCAAGATGGGGAGAAACGGGTTTGCCTTACACTTCCAGATTGCTGTTCACTTTCCGCCTGCTTTCTTTAAATTTTAATGAGAGTTCTTTTACTATCTTCTACTCTTCCCTTTTATCTCCTTTCCCCCACCGTATTCTCCATCCTCTTCTCAAAGAGGGTAGGGCCTCCCTTGAGTAGTCAACACAGACTAATACGCCAAGCTGAGGCTGGACCCATCCCTTCTTCCCTGGATCAAGAGCCCATGGGGAGTGGGCTCTAAAAAGTTTTCAGAGGGAGACCTAATGATTCTCTGGATTTCCTCGGTTTTTCTTGTTATGTTCCCTTTTTCATTTCTAATTTTATAGATTAAATGTTCTCTACCTTTTGGTTAGTTTGGATAAGAGTTTGTCTATCTTTTTGATTTTTCTTAAAAAAAAACTTTTTGTTCCATTGATTCTTTGTATTGTTCTCTTTGTTTCTATTTTATGGATTTTAGCTGTCAGTTTGATTATTTCCTGGTGTCTGTTTTTCGTGGGTGAGTTTGCTTTATTTTGTTCTAGAGCTTTCAGGTGTGTTGTGAAGTCTCTAGTGTGAGATTTCTCCACTCTCCTTATGTAGGCACTTAGTGCTGTGAACTTTACTCTGAGCACTGTTTTCATGGTGTCCCATAAGTCTGAGTGTGTTGTGCCTTTATTTTCATTAAATTCTAGGAAGTCTTTAATTTCTTTATTTCTTCCTTGACCCAGTGATGATTTAAATGATTGTTGTTGGGTTTTCATAAGTTTTTAGGCTTTCTGCAGTTCTGTTGAATTCTGACTCTAAGAATTGGTGATCCAATATGGTAGAGGGGGTTATTCCATTTTATAAAAAAATCTGTTTAACTTCGCTTTGTTACCAAGTATGTGGCCAGTTTTGGAGAAGGTTCCACGAGGTGCTGAGAAGATATATTTTCTTGTGTTTGGGTCAAATGTTCTATAGATGTTGTTAGATCCATTTGAGTCATAACATCTGTTAGTTTCCTTATTTCTCTGTTAAGTTTCTGTCTGGAAGACCTATCCAAAGGTAAGAATGAGGTGTTGACGTCTCCCACTATTAGTGTGTGTGGTTTGGTGTGTGATTTAAGCTTTAGTAGTGTTTCTTTTACAAATATGGCTGCCCTAGTATTTGAGGGAGAAATGTTCAGAATTGAGACTTTCTTGATGACTTTTTCCCCAAGATAAATATGAAATATCCTTCTCCATCTCTTTTGATTATTTTTAGTTTGAATGTTATGTTGTTAGATATTAGGAACGCTACACCAGCTTGTTTCTTAGATCCAACTGATTGGTAAATCTTTTCCCAACTCTTTACTCTGAGGTGATGTTGAGGGGGTTGTAGTTTTCCTTTTAGTACTTTACATAGGGGTGGATTTTTGGATAGGTATTGTTTAAATTTGGTTTTGTTGTAAAATATTTTGTTTTCTTGTTTATGGTAATTGAAAGCTTTGTTGAGTATAGTAGTCTGGGCTGACGATCATGGTCTCCTAGTGTCTGCAAAACCTTACGGCTTTCAGAGTTCCACTGAGAATTCAGGTGTAATTCTGATAGGTCTGCCTTTATTTGTTACTTGGCCCTTTTCTTTGCCTATTTAATATTCTTTGATTATTACATGGAGAGAGAACCTTTTTGTCCAGTCTATTTGGTGGTCTGTAAGCTTGTACTTTCATAGGCATGTCTTTCTTTAGGTTGGGAAAGTTTTTGACTATGATTTTGTTGAATATGTTTTCGGTGCCTTTGAGCTAGAATTCTTCTTCTATCCTTATATTCCTTAGGTTTGGTCTCTTTATGGTGTTCCAGATTTCCTGGATGTTTTATTATTATTATTATTATTATTATTATTATTATTATTATTATTATTAAAGATTTGCTGGATTTAACATTTTTTTAAACCAATGAATCTATTTCCTGTGTTGCATCCTCAATGCCTGAGATTCTTTCCTCCATCTCTTGTATTGTGCTGTTGATGCCTTTATAGTTTCTACTCATTTACTCAGATAGTTCTTCTCTGTATGTCCCTTGGTTTGTTTTATTTATTGTCTCTATTTCAGTTTTCAAGCCTTGGACTGTTTCCTTCATATGTTTGGGTTTTTTTTGTTTGTTTGTTTTGGTTTTTTTGTCTTTGTTGGCTTTCAGCAGCAATTGGGAAGGACAGGTCAGCCCCTGAACTCTTGACTGGTCCACTTAGTGCTCTAGCACCAGGCACCAGGAGTACATAGCTTGCCCCTTTCCACACCCATCCCAGTCCCAGAAACCCAACAGCAACCTTCCCTGCACCTAACATCCCCAAGGCACCAGAGTCTGCCAGAGCCACACACTCCAACTGCAGCAAATGGGGAAGGATAGTGAGGAACATAGCAATCTAGAAGGATGGTGATTTAGAAGGATGGATTGAAAGAAGCTGGATACGTAGGCTCCAACTGTATAAATTTGAGGAAGAAATGGGTAGACAGCAGTGTACGAAAAATTCAACAACATGAGGAACAATAGAACATCTCTAGAAACTGGAGGTTCAACAACAGCAAGACCTGAGCAGTCCAGTGCGGATGAAGCAGAGGAAAATGACCTTAAAAGTAACTTTATAAAGATGACAGAGCTCTTAAAGAGGAAATGAAAACTTCCCTCAAGAAAATGGAGAAAAAGACAAAAACTTGGGAGGAATGAGTAAATCTCCTAAGAAATGCTGTTCACTTATAGAGGACATCAGAACAGAAACTCAAAGGACAGGATCTTGGAGGCAGGACCTGATGCAGGTGCCATGGAGGCGTGCTGCTTACGGGCTTACTTCACATGATTTGCTCAACCCAGGACAACTAGCCCGGTGATGCCACCACTCTCAATGGGCTATGCCCACCCTCATTGACCAATAATTAAGAGAATGCCTCACTGCTGGATCTCATGGCGACATTTCCTCTCCTGAGGCTCCCTGCTCTCTGATGTGTCTAGCTCTGTGTTATAAATACACACAAAACCAACTCATATACATGGTACAACAAGTTACAGTAAAACTGGGCAGAAACCAGTATATCAAGGTTGGATAAGGCAACTCGGTAGGAGGAAACAGGAGTTGGCGGATGAGTCAGAGTTACCCCCCCCACACACACAAACACACAAACTTCCACTTGTGGAAATTCCACAAAACACCAAGGTATGAAATAATAGCATATATGTAAAGGATTTCTCACAGACCCCCACAGTGTTGTGATTTTGCTGCTTCCATCTCTGTGAGCACCTATGAGCCCTGCTTTTGATTCTGTAGGCTGTGCTATCCTAGTTTCCTCCTTACCAACAGGGTCTCTTGAGCTTCTTTTAATGTTTTGCTGTGGGTATCTGCATCTGCCCTCATCAGTTGCTGAATTAAGCCTGTCTGATGACAATTGTGGTATCATTCTATGAGTTTAGTAGAATATCATTAGGAGTCATTGAGTCCCCACCTCCCCCAGTCTTGTTTGTTTTTATCCTAGACCTCTGGGCTATTGAATTTCAGGTTCTTGGACATGCAAGCAGTGTTGGGCATGGGATTGTTCTCATGAAATGGGTCCGAAGTTAGACCAGTTATTGGTTGTCCACTTCCATAAGTTTTCAGGCACCAATAACCCAACACATCTTACAAACAGGACTAATTGTAGGTCAGGGGTTTTGTGGCTGAGTTGGTGTCCCAGTCTCAATACTGACTGCTTCTCCTGGTTAGAGAAGGCTAGTAAGGCTCCTTATCCTCCACTTCTATGAGTATTTGTTTGGTCATTTTCACAGAATCTAAGGAGTTTCTGCTGTACTAGGTGTCTATATTGACTCCCAATTGTCCACTAATTCCAGTAGTCTCTCCTTATACTCCTTCCCCTCATCCATCCCAACCTGATTTCTCCTGTTCCCATCCCTATCCACTCTCATTCCATTCAGCTATTTTATCTTCCCTTTCCAAGATCCACATTGATCTCCCTTGAGCCCTCATTGTTAATTAGCTTCTCTGGGTCTATGGATTACAACATGATTTTTTTTTTACTTTATAGCTAATATCCTTTTATAAGTGAGTTTATCCCATGTTTGTCGTTTGGGTCTTGGTTACCTCACTCAAGGTGATTTTTTTGCAATTCCTTTATTTGTCTGAAAGTTTTGTAATGTCCTTGTTTTTTAATAACTGAGTGATACTCAGTTGTGTAAATGTACCACAGTTAGTATCTGTTCTTTGGTTGGGGAGCATCTAGGTTGTTTCCAATATCTCATTATTAGAAAGAAAGCTGTATGAATGTTCTTATGTCAGAATGCAAAGTTGAACCAACATGGATACTTTAGGGCTATTTTAACTTTAAAAAGAAATAAAAAAAATGTATTTGACAAATGGAAATCAAAAATGCTTTGGAGAAGAGGTTTGGCTTTTATTTCCATGGGAAACAAGAGACTGTCAATTTGTGTCAGGTTACTATGGGTAAGGTTTGATCAGGAAAGAACCCATGAATCTTGAAATTTGTGAGATTCTTTAGGTAGTTTGCTTTTTGTCCATTTTGACCTATGTATATACAAATTAGTTCTAAATTATCATTATTTCTCAGCTTTTCTTTTTTAAAAAGCCTATTTGCTTTTAAAATTATAATTTTTATCATAGCTTAGATTTTCCATTATTCTAGATAATTTTCTGTGTTGGGAATGAAGCCTATATGAAGCCTATACCACAGAGATACTCCCTTCCTTAAAAATACTTGTTGATAATATTTTTTGATATGATTTCAGTAATTAAGCCATTTACTTAATAGATATTTTGTATTAGTTTTACTCCATCTGTGGGTTTTCTCACAGTAGGATAATTATGCAGTCAAATGGCTTCATTTTTTTAATTTACTTTTATTTTTTTTTACACAGTCTGATCCCAACCCTCGAGACTCTATATACTGTCCATGCCAGTTGACAGTTGCCCAACCTTCGTTCCTGATTCTTGATTCAGTGAGCTCCCCAGAGCTCCAGCTAGCCATCACTGTGTGAATTTTTCAAATAATCCCTAACCCCTTGCTTATATAGACTCTCCTCCCCTACTCTCCACTGAACCAGGAGCTTGGCCCAGTGCTCAGCTATGGATCTCTGCCTTCATCTCTATTCATTGTTGGATGTAGGTTCTGTGATGATACTTAGGGTGGTTATTCAACTGATTATAGGGCAAGTCCTGTTTAGACAGCCCCCCCCCCTCCATTCCACTATTGTTTAGAGACCTAGCCAGGGACATCCTGTGAGTTCTTGGAGGTTTTCCTAGCACCCGGTCTCTTTCCAACCCCCCACTGGCTTCCTCTATCAAGATATCCATCTCTTTTTTTCTCCCTCTTTGTTGCTCCTTTCACTCAGCCATCTCCTCTCATAATTTGTTCCCACCTCTTCTTGGTTACAGCCCGTTATGACCCCAATTTGCTAAGGTGATCTTCTCTATTTTCCCTTCCTAGGGGAATCCCTGAATGTCTTTCTTAAGTTCCTTCTGATCCAAGCTGTTCAAGAGTTGTGGTTTGCAGCTTAGATATTTTTTGCTTTTTATCTAAAATCCACTTGTGGTATCTATGCTACTAGTGTTATATTTAGGAAGTGGTCACTTGTGCCAGTGCATTCGAGGGTATTTCCTACTTTCTTTTCTATCAAGTTCAGTGTAGCTGGGTTTATGTTGAGGTCTCTGATCCAGTTGGATTTGAGTTTGTGCAGGGTGATAGGTTTGAATCTATTTGCATTCTTCTATATACTACCATCCATTTATGCCAACACCATTTGTTGAAGATACTTTTTTCCATTGAATATTTTTGACCCCTTTGCCAAAAATCAGGTGTTTGTAGGTGTGTGGGTTAATATCGGGGTCTTTGACTCAATTCCATTGATCCACAAGTCTGCTTTTATGCCAGTACCAGGCTGTTTTTATTAACTAGCTCTATAGTATATTGAAGTCAGGGACGGTGATTCCTCCTGAAGTTCTTTTATTGAGCAGGATTGTTTTGGCAATCCCAGGTTTTCGGTTATTCCATATGAAGTTGAGTATTGTTCTTTCAATGTCTATAACAAAAATTATGTTGGGATTTTGATGGGAATTGCATTGAACATGTAGATTGCTTTTGGTAAATTTGCCATTTTTACTATGTTGACCCTACCTATCCAGGAGCATGGGAGATCTTTCCATTTTCTGATTTCCTCTTCAATTTCTTTCTTCAGTGACTTAAAGCTTTTGTCAAACAGGTCTGCTACTCTTTGGTTAGAGTTACCCCAAGGCATTCAATGCTATTATCAAGGGTGATGTTTCCATTATTTCTTTTTCATTCCTTTCGTCCTTAGTGTGTGGGGTTTGATGCATGATTTAAGCTTTGTTACTATTTCTTTTACATGTATGGGTGACCTTGAATTGAGGGCAGAAATGTTCAGTATTAAGTAATTTCCTTCCTGGTCTTCTGATTGTATTTCGTTTGAAATCTATTGTTTAAGATAATTAGTATAACTACACTAACTTGTTTCTTAAGTCCATTTGATTGAAAAGTCTTTTTCTGAGGCAGTGTCTGTCTTTAAAGTTGAGGTATGTTTCTTTTATGCAGAAGAAGGATGGATTCAGTTTTTGTATCCGTTATGTTAGCCTGTGTCTTTTTATAGGTGAATTGAGTCCATTAATATTAAGAGATATTAGTGACCAGTGATTGTTAATGTCTGTTATTTTTGGTGGCATTGTGTGTGTGTGTGTGTGTTTCTCTTCTTTGGGTTTTCCTTTTGTGAGACTGTCTATTGATTGTGGTTTCATGAGTGTATCTAGCTTCTTTAGGTTAATTTTCTTGTATCTTCACCGGTATTTCTTGCTTTAGGTTGGGAAAGTTTTCCTCTGTGATTTTATTGAATATATTTTCTGTGCCTTTGAGCTGGTGTTCTTCTGGTAGGTTTGGTCTTTTCATGGTGTCCCAGATATTATTGATGTTTTGTGTTATAATTTTTTTAACTTTAGTGTTTTCTTTGACTTTCACTGGCAAATTTATTTTCTCTTTTGTATCTTCCACACCTGAGATTTTCTCTTCCATCTCTTGCATTCTGTTAGTTATGCTGAACCTGTAGTTTCTGTTACTCAGATTTTCTATGTCCAGCATTTCCTTGGTTTGTGTCTCCTTTATTGCTTCCATTTCAGTTTTTAAGTCTTGGACTGTTTCCCTCACCTGCTTAATTGTTTTTTTTTTTTCTTGGTTCTCTAGTCTTTAAGAGATTTATTGTTTTCTTCCATTTTTTTTAACTTGTGTTTTCCTTTACTGTCTTAAGGAAGTTTTCATTTCTTTTGAATTTTCTCTTTAAAGACTTCTGTCATTTCTACTAAGATATTCCTAAGGTCTTTTTCCTTTGCTTCTTTTGTATCAGAATGCTTAGGTCTTGCCTTTGCAGAACCAATAGGTTCTTGTGGTGTCCTACTGGCCTTTATGTTATTGTATATTCTTCAGTTGTTTGAAATGTTATGCCTGATGTTAACTATGCTAAATTTAAAGAAAAACTGTAAGATAAGTTGAAAATTTAGCCATCTTAGGTTAATTCTGGTTGGCTTTCTTTTAAAAATAGCTGATGATTCTTCACTGCAAAATGTTTATGATAAAATGGAAAATATATACACGTGTATGCATGTGGACATATATGGGACTTAGATTTAACTCTCTTTATAAATGTAAGCTAGCTATAATTCTGTATGTATATGAATGTAAGTTTAATCCAACTGTGTGTGTGTGTGTGTGTGTGTGTGTGTGTGTAACTAATATTTAATTTTAAACAACATCCACATGTCTCTCCTCCAACATGGCTGGTAGTCTCATCATGAAGTGGTCAGCAATCTTTGACTAAGGTTAAAGACTATATCTTTTTGATACAGCCTCAGGAGAGCCCCATTATAAGAGGTGAGTTACCCTCCTCTTAGTCAGCCAGGTCAGCTAGAATAGCCCCCAGGTCTGAGAAACAGAGTACAAAATGTGCCCCCAAACCCACTCTATGATATACACTCACATATATATCATAACTAAAACTTATATTTGGATCAATATATTCAAAACTTGTATCATTGTGAAACTTTTGAGACTAGCATGATCTTTCTTTACCTTAATCAATACTAATTTGTAACCACTTTTTAAATGATATATTTGTAACCGATTGAACTCAAATGACCAAAATTCATGTATTTTCTCTTCCTGTAAATGCAAAAGCATAATTTTTCTTAAACATTTTTAAGCTGATTTAAGTTTTTTCAATGTCAGACTGGCAGCCAAGACTAAACCTTGACATCATAGCAAAAAAACCTGACTTCCAGTGTTTCAGAAAAAAAAAAAAAATTAACTTCTTTGACTATAATAATTAACAACGAATCCCAGACTTTCTGTTCAGCATTTGTGCAGCTTATCCATTGCAGGCAATAGACTTTCTACTGTTTACTCAAAGCTCCTGTCTCTGCCAGCCTGTATCAAGAGTGTGCACCCCACCCTCTTAAAACTACTGACTGTAGGTCTCTCCTGCAGCTAAGACTAGCCCTGCCCATGTTGTAGGCCTGATGGCAAGAGAACTTCAGAGGAAGATGGCCCTGGCCGTGCCTCATCTCCTTCTCAACCAGAAAAATGAGAGACGCTAATAGACAGGAATGAGTGACAATGACACAGGCAAAAAAGAACTGGTATATCAGCACAGAGATGATGGCCTCGCTTGCGGTTAGCAAGCCCTGTCTAACGGATGGCTTCTCCTGCAGGGTGCAAGCCCCACCTGGCAGGAGCCACCTTCTTATCTCAGTTTGAAAGGAGGTCCAGTCCCCTTAAACACGAGAAACAAAACAGTAAATAACATGATAACAGAACAAATAGACCTAAGGAGACCAAAGAGAACAGACTACAAAAAGAGGGTTCATATTTACGTTTTCCAATATCTGAACATATCTGAAAATTAAACATCAGTTTGTTTCCTATTCTTTTTAAAATCTCCAAGCTTACAGTCTGTTTTGTAGAGAACCAGAGGCATTTCAGCTGTAGAGCACATTTCTAAGCATATGAGCAAAAGCAAATAACTATTTTCAAAGCAATTTCTCTACAGAGCAGAAGGTTTAGTTTCAGTTTTGCCTGATTTAGAAAGTACTTTCTGTCTTTCAAGACAGAGGTTTGAACTGTCCCAAATAAGTGTTCTGAGACTAAAAACATTAGGTACTAAAAACAATCCTTCCAGACCGTGATCATCATAATACTGTTGTGTTCTGATTTTAATACGTCCATCCCCAAGAATCTGCATCTAAGGTTCCTTACTCAGGAAACCAAGGACAAATTTTATCTACAAATTCTAAAAATATACACATCTGTTCATGGCTTATTCTTCTTCCCCCGGCCTTACAGTATGTAAAGTAAATGTATAAAGAACTTGTTACTCTTTCCTTGACCCATTTTATATTTACACTTTTGTTCAAAGTATTTGCCGTGCGTGCACTTCTTTTTCTGTATGTGTACTTTTTCTTTCACTCTCAGTTCCCTATTTGCAGTTTCTCACCTCTATCGAGCTCACTTCTTTTGATTCTCCTGTGATGGCTGCCATGTTTTCTTGTCTGCCTCGCCCCGTGTTGTGCACTGATTGTCAGACCCGGTGAACAAGTCACAGGGGTCGCTATGGACAGGCATGCAGCTGTAGGAGAGAGGGGAAAGAAGTCAAGAGGGACTCATGGTTCAAAACCACAAGACCTCGAGTTTATTTTTGAAAGTGCTCACCTACATTTTCAAGCCAGAATGCAAAAATGCACAGTACAGACATTCAAGCATTATCTTGAGAAAGCCCCATGTTGTCCTTGAATCGGGTACCTGGCAGCCTCACTGCCACCTCATGCACCTTTCTGCTAGCCCAAGCAGCCTAGATTAGTAAGATAATTTTTCCCTCCCTCTGGAGCTTATCAGATTAGTCCCAGACTGTCAAGGCTAAAGCAAGAAGCAATCTAAACTCATCAGAACTCTAGAGTATCTGAATCATTATGACTCTTGTACTCTGTGAGTCAGAAAAGATTCTTGAGGGCTGTGGTACTATGCTTTTGTATACCGTATCTATGGTTTAACAAAATGCTGATTGCCCAGAAGAAGGCATTCAGAAAGTATAGGCAGAGCTACTAGACTGAGAGAACTCTGGGAAGAGAAAGAGAAGGAGCAGAAGCCAGCAGGCACAGAGGAGGCAAAACAAGGATGCTGAAATGGGAAAAGGAACCAAGCCATATAAGCATAGGTGGGAATAGTGGGCTAACTTAAACCATAGGAGTTAGCAAGTAATAAGCCTGCGCCATAGGCCAAACAGCTTGTAATTAATATAAGCCTTGTGTGATTATTTGGGAACAAATGGCTGTGGACCAGTCTGAGCAGGACAGAAAATCTTCCGACTACAAATGGCATTGCAGCATGGGGCATGTTGAAAATGGGTCCTAGAATACAGAAATGGAGCAAAAAACCAGCTTCCTAGTTGTGTCTCTTGAGTGGGCCTTGGTACAAAGAAACAGTGGCCTGTGATCTTAAGCTGCAACATGGTAGGTTCCCACAGTCTCACAGAAGCCTCAGTACAAGCATGAGGTTTTTGTTTATACAGACAGTAAAAGAACAAAGTCAAGCATGGCTTCTTGGTAACAGCATTTTTCTCAAGTGGCCTCTGTTTGTTGGTGGTGAACAGAGGCACAACTCCTTTAAGAGAGGCTTCACAACTCAGCATTAGTGGCAAAACTCTGAAAAGAGGCCCTGCTGCCAAACACTTAAATGGTATTTATGAGCAGTGGGTGTCTGTGCTCTACTTGGTGGCTGTGTGAACCCTAAGATTCCCCAGAGTTGGGGTGGTCAACATGATTTTTACTGCTGGTCCCTCTGCCGTGAAGCTAAGTTCTCCTAAATCAAGGAGCTGAATGGAGCCAGCCACCATAGCTGAGCCTTTAATCCCAGCCAAGCCTTAACAGATTAAAGCTATGATCAGAAAAAAAAAGATAGAAACATTATGTTAAAGACAGATTCAGAGAGAGAGAGAGAAAGGAAGGAAGGAAGGAAGGAACCCTCTAAACAGTTTACAGTGTATTTAAAAATGTATGTAGGCATGGGAGAGAAAAGAAAAAGATGGAGACAGTTCTTTTAAAAGGAATAGAATAAAAAAGTAATAATCACACAAAAAATGGAATATACACAGAATGTCTGGATGCTGAGTGTTATTGTTTTGTCTTTGAGTTTTTTGACTGCAAAGGAAGTAGCAAGAGCTGCAAAAAGACATTTGATTATAAATGTTGCTGGATTGATCCAATGTCTATATATTGTGAATGCTTTGACTTCAAAATTGAAGTCAAAAGATATGTTAATTTGGAGAAGAGGTTTTGTTTTATTTCCACAAAAAAATGAGAGGTTGTAAATTTATTCTAGATTTAAAAAAATTAGATTTGATAGAGGAAGATTCCCTGAAAACCTTCATATGGAAACAGATGACTCAATATTTCAGAGCATCTCTGTTGAAATTCTCTCTGAGTTCTGTATCCAGAACAGCTTCAAGGAGTCTGGCTAAGGTGACCCAGCTTTACAGAATACTCCAGTCAGGATGTAACCATAATCATGAGTTTTCTCTGAATCCCCATAAGATCACCAGTGCCCCCAATCAAAAAGAAGTAGTCTAGAGAACTGTGCCCACATTCCTAAAAAATAAATAATGGATGTTTGTCTTTGTTTACAGTGAGAGTTACAAGTTGTTATAGATTATGGTGTGGGGAAAAGACATTCAAAGATTAGATTTGGGTTCTTGTTTTTTTTTTTAATGGGGAGAATGTTATGGGACTATGATCTTGTACACTGTCAATATTTGTCACTGTAAATATTGGTTTAATAAAATGCTGATTGGTCAGAAGACAGGCAGGAAGTATAGATGGGGCTACCAGACCAAGAGAACTCTAAAAAGAGGAACAGATGCCAGCAGATGCAGAGCAAGCAAGACAAGAAATCTGCACTGAGAAAAGGTACCAAGGAACATGTCTAAGCATAGACAGGAACAACGGGCTAAGCTAAAGCATACAAGTTAGCAAGTAATATGCTTGAGCCATAGACCAAACCACTTGTAATAATATAAGCCTGTGCGTGATTATTTGGGACTAAATGGCTGTGGGACAGACTGGAGGACAGAGAAACTTTTGATGTCAATATGAGAAACTGAGTCATTGAATGGGCTTCCACATTCCACCTCAGGATCATGTCACCGAAAAAGGTCCTGCCGTTTCAAGTCACTGGTGTACTTATAAAATAAATCTGGAAATATTATGTCTCCCATCTGTTTATGTGGGTAGATTTGCAGTCTTCTGTTTCTATTTAAATTAACCTGGAGCCTGAACCCAAAAGACACAAAGATGACAGCATATATGGAATACAAAATCTGTTATAAGATGGCTCCTTTTTGAGCATTAGCCAGAATTGAATGTATACCATCATTAAAGATACTTTTTTTTTTATTAATTTCTTAATTGTGTGAAGTGATTTTTTTCTGGGAAGGCAGAAAGCTGTTTTTCTAGAACAGCTGCACTTCAGCCTTTTAGAAAGATGTTTCTGAGACAGCCCTCCTGGGCGGACACAAATGGCCTTGATTCTAGCTTGTTTTCCTGCAAGGCAATGGCCTTCCTGTCTCCTCTATATTATGCCTTCAGAATCTTAAATTAAATGTTTGTATCACCTTAGACTTTTAAAACTATCGTTTGAGTCCTAGAATTGAATATCTATTTTAATAAAAAAAGAAAGGGGTTTGCATGTGGAGCATGGTTTCTTTCTTCAGACCAGAATAGAAGTAATAGTTTATTGTGTACTCCACAGGGCACTTACCTCCTGGAGTCACCATTATGAAAAAGAACTTGATTGTAGCAGAGGGAATAATTTTGTAATTCCCCCAGCATTTACTAATCGATGTCTTATGACTGGAGACAGACCAAACTGGCTGGTGTACAATTTGGTAAGGTCGTCTTGCACCAAAGAATATTTAATTTTCAATTAGGCAACTCTCCTGTAAAGATATGGTCAATCCGTCCTGAGACAGTTCTATCGGAGGGTTGAGAGAAAGGCCATTGACTATAACTCTGTGTGTCAGGTTACAGACCTCAGCATCTAACAAGTGCATATGGGCAAAATCAGTCCATCTCTTGTTAATGACATTACTTCTGCTACTCTTTTTCAGCATCATTATAGCTAAATTTTTTAATCTTAAAAATACATTATCATTTTAAAATGTCACTTATTTGTATTTTTTTTAACATTTTCTTTAAGTGTATTACTGCTCTTACTTGTTTCTGTACTCTGATGTTTCTTGAGCCCCATATCACTTCTGACTGGCAGGCCCCTTAGAGGGCCTAATTGGCTGTCGAGACTTGAGTGACAAGAGCACCTCCCTTAGGATTATATTGTGCTTAAATACACAGCAGTGTGGTATTCTACACAATCTATTTGTTACTATAATAAAAACTCAAAACCAGATAATGGAGAAAAGCTGAAATATCAGAGAGACAGACAAAAGCCACAGCCAGTCCTCACCCAGCCAACTCCTCAGGCCTGTCTTCCAGAATCCTCAGACTGAACACCTCTTGAGCTGACATCAAGGAGCCTGAAGGCAAAGGTGGGGCACTGCTGAGCCTCCAGTTTATCTTTCTTTCCTGGCCCAGATATCTCGCTTCCTGGTTCAACTTTTTTAATACTAGGATTTAGGTTTGTTTTTACTAAGTTCTAGGAGCAGATGTGTGGAAGCCTGGATTTGACTTTGCAGACTTTATCTTAGAGAAGGGCCATTTTTCAGATCACCTGTGCCTAGAGGCATGGGTTTAGGTATTGCAGGAATCTATGGGATTTTCCTGTCAGTGAGATTGGGAGCAGATGCCCTGGAGGCTGTGAAATTTAACAAGATCCAGATGCCCCGCAGATATCCTGTTTGCTGTTTTTTATCTTTGTAGATAAACTGCTAGCAGATTTTGCGTTTTAAGTTTAGCCAGTGAATTCAAAACTTGTTCTGGGCTGAAGGTTCAAGCAATAGTTTCCAAGAATCACTCTACTCCATATCTCTACTCAATCTGTGAAGGTCAAGGCCTGCAGCTCCCCACTTGTACTTTTTCATTAAAACTTTCTTATCCCTGTGCTTACAACCATGTTTCTTCGTTTTGCTGTGTCAAAACTTAGAGTTTCCTTATGAAATGGGTTTGAATCTGTCCTTAAAAATAAAAAATAAACTTGTATTCTTGCAATGTAATCTGGCTCCTTGTTGGTCTCTGGGGGTCTCAAGACAAGAGTAAACAAATATATGGAGTTACAAATGCTGAGATTAAAAAGTGTCTGTCACCCTGCATGGCCTTGAATTTACAGAGATTCAGATGGATCTCTCCCTCCTGAGTGCTAGGATTAAAGGCATGTGTCCTACACTTGGATGTTCCTCGAATGACAAGCCAGAAGTGATGTTGGGGTGGACCTTCTAGAAGTACAATACTGTAGATACAGAGCTGGGACTTGAGTGTATGGTATCTTGGGGAGATTGTCATGGGCAAGGGTTGGGGTGCTGGAACCAGAAGTCACACCCGAGGCCCCACCTGTACACCAGGAGCAGAAGGACTCACCTGAATAGTTTTATTTCAGAAGCTTACATAAAAGGGCTATCTGATGCTTCTGCAAAGATGGTTGTAAATCACCCACTGGCACCTTCCATAAACACTTTGAGGTCATTCATTGCTGCCACCCACAAATAGGCATAGACATAGACAATCTGTCAATCACTCACTTGCCTCAGCCACACACATGCTGTCAGACCCACACTGACTCAGCCCACTCTCCCTCCACAGTTGTCAGTCACTCACTGTGTCATGTAATCCCCCAACACAATCCCTTCCTCAAACACTGTCAGTAATTCTCTGGCCCCTCCCACAACATGCTGTCAATCCCTCAGGATTCCACCCACACACCTACAGTCAGTCACTCACTGTTCCTGCCCAAAAGGAGCTGTCAATTACCCAATGGCTCCATCCACAACAGGGTTGTCACTCTACCAATACTCTCAACATACCAAAGCTGTGATTCAATCACTGGTCATGCCCACACATGAGGAGGGACTGTCAGTCAACCTGTCCCGCCCACTCCCACACATCAGTTATTCACCTGCCCCAACCATTAACTCCACTCACTATGTGGTGTCAGTTATCCCCTGGCCCTATCCTTTCCACATTAATGACCCTTGACCCCTCCTTCACTGGTCTTTCAGGTAGCCCAGGCTAGACCTTACAAGAGGAACCAAGTTTGACCTTTCATCCCCGACCTTTCTGGTGCTTAGGTCACTGCCTTCAATGAACTCAGCTTCAGCAGTAAAACAGTTGGATGGCAGCCAAGATGGAGCTTGCCCTGTGACCCCATGCATGACCCTTGACATCTACTTGAGTCAGGAAGTACTTAACAAAGAAAAAAAAACTTTTTTTTTTTAAACTGTTTATTTATGAGGAGTGGAAATAAGGAGATGCCAGAAAATGCATCAATTCCAGTTACAGTAATTCTTTTATAATTTTTAATTTTTCAGTCTTTAAAATTATAATATTCATTTTTGTATTTTAAAGTCTGATAAGAATGTAGAAAAATGTGGGGGTTTTTCCATCAAGTCTAATTTTGTTCATTTCCAGTTCATTTTTATACTTTATTTCCTGTACCCTTCCCGAACCTTAAAGATTCACCAGCTCAGAAGCCTGTGCACTTGTACAACCACAATTCAGAATCAAACATTTAAATATGATTTTAAAATAAAACTAGAATTATGAATTAATAAAATAAGCAATTAAACTTAAATATAAAAATTATAGAAATAAAGATTTTTATTAGCTCCCTTCTTCCCCCACAATTTTGGGTGAAAAAATTAAAACTGTTCTTCACACATGCTTAACTCTCCTACAAATAGTTTTTGTAGAAACTACTGTAAAATAAAAACTAAAGTTGTAAATATTTTTGTATTCTTTTAAAAAGTTTTTAAAGAGAAAACATGTTCTGTTTCTGGTCTTGGCTAAAATTTGTGACATTTGGGGCAGTGCCTGGAGAATTTCCATGTGCTTTTTTTTTTAATCAATTTAATTTTTTTCCTAAAGTTTGTTTCATGTTTTTTCTAACCTGAAAGTTTTTATGGTTTTTATCATTTTTAATTACTTTTTATCTTTTTTATTTTGTCCTCTGGGGCTGCAAGAAAAACAAACCATGTTTTCCATCATGCTTTGCAGTATTGCAAAGGGCAAAACACAAAAACAAAGAATGAAGCTTATTTGATTTTTTTTAAAATTAAAAACCAAAATAATTTAAACTAAAATATTTATTTTTAATTTTAAAAAAATTAGAATTAAAATTTAAATGTTTTTTAAATTTTAATTAAATTATATTTTAAATTTTCAAACCCCCAGGGAACAACACCAGGGTTGATGACAAACACTTAGAAAATGTGACCAGAGAAGGGGTTTGTTGAGTGACGATGTGAGCTCTCCTGATGATTTTCAGATTTTTCTGGTCCAGCTGTCAATCTGTCAAAGGTCACCCTGACAGACCTGGAGGTCAAAGGCGAAGGCAACCCACTCTCATTTCTGCTTTCTGTTTTGGAAGACCTCCCCTAATTTATTCATTTTAAAATTGTTCTTCGGGGGCCTGTGACGCTGGTGTGACCCTTGGGGGTGAGAGGTTGTGTGATGTCACATCCTACCCTTGCTGAGGCCTTGAACATCTACTCCAGCTTACAAGAACAACCACAGAAATCAAGAAAAACTGGCCCAGGCTAATCTTAGGGGAGGAATCTATCAATCGCAGCGTGCCCCGGGGCTCCCCCTGTTTCCCCATCCCTTCTCCATGTCAGTGAGAGGGGGGCCAGGCTGCCATTTTTTAATTTTATAATTTTAATCTGTCACCTCTTGACATGTCAGTGTTCTGTGACTCCACCCCTGAGAGGTGGGATAATGAACTTCCCACCCTTCCCCTCCACTTCCCCTACTCCATCTTCTTCCTCTCCTCTCTCCTCCCTCCTCTTCCCCCTCCTTTCTCTTCCCTCACCTCCCTCCACGTTCCCCTCCTTCATGTTCCTTCACCTTTCTCCCCTGAAAACCACATTTAGAAACCCCTGTTATTTTAATCCGCAGCTCACCTCATTTTTCTTTATTACCCATGATGCACTAGGAGCCTTGTGACACTATTCCCCCTTAATTTCTCATGGGATGAACCCGTCACCTTCAGGAGGGAAACCTGAAGTAAACACTGAGTGTCGCACGCACCCTCGCCCGCAAGGACAATGCGACACCAGGCTCTTCTTTCAGTGGTTTATTCAGGACCTTGAAACTTCTTCTGCCTCTGCTACTGCCTCTCCTACTGGGGAAAACCTGCTCCCAGCTATATACCCTCTGGACTGCTAGTCACGGGGCGCCACATGGGCCATGCCAATAGATCCAGATGCACGGAAGCAAGCCACACCTGGAAGCAAGCCACCAGCTTAGCCTTAGCCAAATGAGGAGTTGTTTATCTCAGAGAGCTCTCAGGTGGAAGGCGGAAGCCAGCACCATCTTTAAGGTGCGGCCACGCGGCTCTCTACAACTGAGTTTCCTCCAGTTTAAGCATGCCTCACTTTCTTTGGATGTGTTCATGAGGAGAGTAAAGGATCATGGGAGAGAGAAAGGGAAGGATCATGGGAGGGAGCTCTGGAGCCACAATCCATAGACTCAGCATAGTCAGTTGACAGGAATGAACTTAGCACCCAGCACTCAACACCTTGTATCCAGCGCAACCACTGAGCAAGCAGCATCTAGCACCTAACACCAAAATCTTAGCAAACACCTATACCCACCACCCAGCGCTTACCACCCACCACCCACAACATAGGACCTGACATTCACCACCTCAACTCACCCTTTAACTACCAGAAACAAGCACCCAACACCTAGCTCCAAAGTTTTAGTGCCCACTACCTAGCAGCTACCAAAGAACATATAGCACCCATGACCCAGCACATAGCACACAGAAACTATCAGCCAGCGTTCACCATTTAGCACCAGCAACCAATCCTTAGTACTTATCATGCGCCATCTAGCACCTAACCCCAAAATAATCGCAGCTAGTACTCACTACCTGGCACCTAGTTGTCAGTGCTTAGCACCCAGCACAAAGCAGCTAGCACCAAAATCTACACCTCATACCTGGTATGTATGAAGGCAGGTCACTTGGGTTTCTTTTCTTTTTTATTATTTTATTCTAACATTCATATTTATTTATTTTTTTAACTTAGCTGTGAGAAACCTTGGGGCTATGAGGGGGAGATTGAGAAGGGGAGGGCGCAGGGGAAAGAGGAGATGGGTGTGGTGTGATCCCAGAGAAGGGACATGAGTCATGTGAAGTGACCTTTGACCCCAGAGAGGGGATGTGGATCACCTGTGAAGTGACCTGTGACCTCAGAGAGGGGACAGGGGTCACATGTGAAGTGACTTGTGATCTCAGACACGGGATGTCAGTCACTTTTGTGAGCTCCAGAATGTAGCCCACGAGGTTGCCATGTCAAACACAGAGTGCTCCATTGGAGTGTCTGGTGACATCACTGTGATGTGGACCCTCAATCATGGACAGGGCAGGCACTGGCTGCAGGAGAGAGGGTGTCAAGAGGTCACAGGGTCATGGGGTCACAGAAGTAAATAGGGCAGTTGACTGCTCCTGACACATCACACGTTATTAGGACAAACCAGTGATGTCATAAATGCCTAGACCACGTTGCTGACATCATAATTATACAGAGCCACCTCAGGTCACTCAAATCTTCCAGTTAATCCTATCCTCCTCTATGACTCCTGGGCTGCAGCTCCATCTTTTGTGTTATTTATCTTGTCCCAGTGCTATCTACAGTACTCTTCCTATTTGTTCTAATATTTTTTATTTTGGAGGAGGGAGTGTTGTGGATGAAATAGTATATCATCTAAATGTAATGATTTCCTGGTCATTTGAAAAATGGAGAAAGGTGTAAGCAATATATTTTGAGAGGTGTGTTAGCTTTATTTGAAAGATTCTCCACTGAGATGAAGATTTGTGCTGTGACGCTTCTTTGGTTCTCACATGTAGAGGCATTTTATAAACAGAAGCATTTCTCATGTGTGTTACCTCATGTCTATAATCCCTCCAGTTGGATAGATGGAATTGCTTAATACCCATGGTTTAGAAGACAGCCTCAGCAAAGTGTGTGTGTGTGTGTGTGTGTGTGTGTGTGTGTGTGTGTGTGTGTGTGTGTGTGTGTGTGTGATGACTGTGGTTATTTCTTCTCTAGCATTATCATTGAATAGTTAATGATATTAGTATATTGAGTATATGACATTGGCATTTGCATAAAGTTGAATTAATTTTTCTCTACCATAAAAAGGTAGAGTAGTGGGCCTGGTTTAGGTTTAATGTCTATAAACCATTTCCCAGTCCACAAATATAATGATTTCTTAAGTGTCAGAGGATCTTTGAGCGCCCACTTCTGGCCAGGACCCCAGCATCTCTGCCTTCATTAGAAGAGGCCTTTCTAATGAATGCATGGATTAGGTTCACTGGTGTGCTTTATTCTCACTCCATTCTAGACTATCACAGGAATGCAGCATAAATTCATATTAAATAATATATTCCATGTGTCTGGAAAGATGGTTCGTTGGCTAGGGGTCTCTGTTTCATCTTCCAATGACCCTGGTTCCATTCTCAGCCTCAGGGCTTGCAAGCTTCTCTAACTTTAATTCCAAATGACCTCATATCTCCTTTTTGAAATTTTGTGCTCCCCAGCACACACACATTCTGCATGCCTACTTAATTTTAAAAGTTCCCCTGATACCATACACAGAAGTAGCCTATGAAAAATATTTTAGGCAATATTTTACATATGTTTATGGTTGCCTATCAATTGTTATTATACTATAAAACATATCCTTTTCTTTTTCTATATACTTCCAGATCCATAAAATAAATAACTTGTAAAAGAGATAAAATTTTTTAGTCTTTTACTACAGATGCTGACATCAAATGTTCTCTTTAGACATCTTATCAATGTGTTATAATGATTAAATTTTGTCATCCATTGTTCACCTGAGAATTTATCATTTATCAGTTTTCATAGGGACAAATGTTGGATGTAAGCCTATGTATGCCCTTTAATTCAGGATTTAGAAATGATATCTAATAAAATTTATGTGACCTCTTGTTTTTGACCTTTAAGATTAGAGTCTTCATTTTGATACTATAATTTCGGATATTCCTCTGGTATCAGTTTTGGTAATGTATACTTTTGGATAGCCTTCCTCTGGAGTGGAGAAGGCATTGACCTAGTTTAGGAGAGTTTGGGAAGGGAAATAGATAATGTGAGTTGGAAGTAAGTGAATTTTTTAAAAATAAATTTTTCTTGAGAATTCAATTTAACTGAATCTTAGAGATGAATTAAATATAACAACAGAGACAAGTTCTGGGGTTTGAAACAATAATATTCAGTGCTGTCTCAAAACACATATCTGGTTCAAGGAAAACGAGACTTGAATTAGCTAGAGCAGAAAGAATACGGAAGATCTGAAGCCAAAGTCTGCTTTCTTCTGTCTTGGCTATTGTGATTGGTATTCTAGATAGTCTGAATGCCTGTGGATTTACTAAAATTCAAAAAGTTGGGCCCAGCTGTGAGGGATTTGTTTTAAATGTTTTGAAAATTAAGAACTATCTTTAATCTGGACCATTTGAGATGATGGGATTCATCTTCAGCTGCTTGGAGGCCATGAACACCTTTAATGTCAGCACTCAGAAGGCAGAAGCACTTAGAATTTAAGTGTGAAACTAGCCTGGTATACAGAAAGAGTTCCAGGACTACACGGATAAACTCTGTCTCAAAAGTACCAAAACCATAAGAAAATCAAATAAAGATCCAACTTTAATCTGGTTCACACATCCTGTTGCAGCCTACAGATATAAAGTTATTGAAGGAGAAATCTCTGACTAAATTTGCATCAACACTGTAGTGAAGCATCTGAAACTAGCAGTATTTTTTAAACCCTAATCAATGATAATTTGTAGCCTCCCAGTGATGACATATATGCATAATCTGTTGAATATGAATGACAAAAAAAAACAAATTTTTTCCATATGGAAACAAAAGCTGGTTCTAAAAACAGTTTCAGACAGAAAGGTACTTGTGGCATCAAGGACCCTGGTGGGTAGAGGTATCACTACCTGCCTAAGTAATTATACTTGTGTCTTTGCAGCCACTCAACCAAACCCACCTGTGCCTATATCAAGTTCACCAGAGAAGCAGATTGAAATTGAGTTCCTATTTTGGCCTGGCCCCACTCAAAGTGGGTCACTGTAGGCTGTGTGTCCCATGGGGCATTTCTCCACTAGCTTTGAGTCTCACCTGTGCCCTAGTTCAGGTAAGATCTGAGTTCCAAAAAGCTCCCTCTTGCTTCTGCTTCCTTTTCACTGCAAAGGAATCTTGCACAGGTGATCAGGTCCCAGACCAGTAATGTCTGGGCACAGCATCTATCCTCAAACAGCCCTCACCCTGGCAACCCTCTCTTGCTCCCCTAGGCTTGCACCACTGCCTCTGGCTTTTGTCAGAAATCTTGAGAACAATGGGATGGGAGTTGGAGTACTCTTAGTCTGTCTTGTTCTGTAGGTCTCATGAGTCAGAAAAAGGACAAACGAGTCATAAGATATAAGATGACAAACAGAACAGACTTTCTGCTGCCTGTAATCAAAACCAAAACTAAGACACCAACTTCCAAATCAAATCCAAATCAACCAAAAAAGACATCTCTCAGTTCCCCAACCTGTGAACCATCTTCAGGGCCAATTAGACCATTTACAGACATTTACGAATTTTAGACTCATTTACAAGAAAATACTGAGAAGGTCCAATGACTCATTTACAAAAGGATATCCAATATAAAAAGACATAAGATAAAAGGAAACATGGAAAACATGAAAGTAGACATAGAAAATTTACAGGATTCAACTCATCCCACAGAGTATAGTACTAGATAGCTGGAGGAGGAACAGGAAATGCCTAAGGAATGCAGGTAGAGAGCTGGGTTTCCTATTTGAGCCAGGGGCAATTGCTTTTGAAATGCATATCACTGCTGATCTAGAACAGGTCTTTGAGGTGGAAGGCAGAGTCAGGAGCCTGTGTCTTTAAGTACAGTGCAACCTTATGGGAGGTCCTCTTGTCACTCAGGCCTCATTAGCCAATCAGGCCCTCCATGAAACCTGCCAGTCATGACTGGTGCCCAGTTCTTTCTGTAACCAGCTCAGACTTGACTTTGGGGAGGAAGCGGTTCCAGAGCTGTTTGTGCTGTTTCCCCGAGCTGAGCAGAGAACAGGGCCATGCTGGAAACCACAACCTGGTTAAGTGAAGGGTTGTTGTTGTCCACAGATGTGGTGAACTGGATGGTGTGGTGCAGGAGCTAGTGTGGTGGCTCCTTCTGGGATCTGGGAGTTGAGGCCAGAATCCCTGTTGTGTGAGGTCCCACGAAAACCCCAGACCTTGTGTCTTGAATCTACCCATTGAATTGAGAGCAGAGAGCTGTGTGTAGAAACATCTTTGTAGTCAACTTTAACATGCTTTTGGTGAACCCATGGAAAGCTGGTTGCCAAACATAAAGAGGCCTGGTTTCTCTAGTACCTTCTAGAAGTTTAGCACTTTGCATTCAATCTTTACATGTAAGATTCATTTACAGTTAATTTTGTAGAGGTTGTAAAAGGCATCTCGTGTGTTAGGTAGCACTCAATTAGTAAGTTGTGATGTAGAAGAGTAGAATTGTTAATATACAGGATTTTTCAATGCTCAAGGGATATTAAGTCTCACAAAAAAGAATGTGCTTTAAAAGCACTGGGTTATATGTTTTTTCTGTCTTTATAATATACAAGTAAAGGAATAATTGCAAAGTGAGTACTGTATCTAGTAAACTATTTTTATGGGCCTGAAGTTTGTTAAGTAGAGAATTTTGGAGGGAGTCTGTTTTGAAATGCAGTCTTACTCTCTAACCTTGACAGGCCTGGAATTACTATGTAGTGTGTAGACTAGGTCTGGAACTTGCAGAGATCCACCTGCCTCTGCCTCGTATAGCCACATCTGGGTAAAAAGAGATGTTTATCATAGCTTTAGTACAGATATTAGTTGAAAAAAGACTTTGAAGAAGTGTGGTCTTGTGAAGGAATGCCAAACAAATTCATACAAAGCCATGTTAAAAGATTTGGTCACTGAATAAGTTTCATTTTAATGGGAGTTTCTCTGTTATCTCTAAGTATGTCTCTTCTCTGTGTCTCTATATTTCTCCTCTTTGATAAAAAGTCATAGGTCATTTCCTGTATAGAAATGAGTGAGATTCTGATTTAACAAGGTCAGATGTTCCTTAATCCGCTTGAGGTTCATAATTCTTTCCTGGCAATTTTCAGAACATTGCTGCTTACTTCTAAAAAAGGAATTAATCCATACTTAAAATTTTTGATATATTTTGGTCTCAGAAGGTGTGGTAGATTCTA
Organism: Phyllotis vaccarum; assembly: GCA_033318265.1. Classification (NCBI taxonomy): domain Eukaryota; kingdom Metazoa; phylum Chordata; class Mammalia; order Rodentia; family Cricetidae; genus Phyllotis; species Phyllotis vaccarum. Next base: position 77,579,762 of record JARWLC010000016.1, on the reverse strand, counting down.
GAAACATAGGATAACCAAGGTCAACTCCAGGTTTGAAGTAGAACTGGCATTGTAGAAAAGCTCTGAGTGCTAGGGACGACAAACCTGGAGCATGGAGCATCCCTACCAGATTGTCAATAGCATCCTCAGAATTTGACTAATGTGACCCAGGAACCTGTTAAAAGTGGGAAGAATACAGGTATAGCTTTTTGTTGTGACTTTCGTAAATAAGATTGATTATTTGTGATACTTCTATTCTTCCCTTTCTGAAAACAGTGTGCTGTTACTCAGGTTTTCTCACAGAATATACATTTTGGAGACAGTAGGCTTTTTACACTTAAAAGTTTTAAAGACTATGAGATTTAAGAATCTGAAAGTATTTCAGGTTATGGTTAGCATGAGACCGTGGATGGAAATACCATATTTGATAGCAATGTACCGTAAAATTAGCAGTCAAATGAATGTTTTTCTCAAAGCTCCATTAAGTTAGGTTTTTATCCATTTCATAGAAATGAGACTACATATCCCTGTTTGATGCTCAAAATGAATAGAATTCAGATAACAATTGATAGTCATAGGTAAGGCCTACTACTGAAACACTTTTAATAGTGATCTTCAGCAGATAAGTTTGAGTACTCTTGTGTGTCTCTAGTGCATAATTTTTTACTGTTCTCTGCTATGTTGTCAGCCCTGCAGACATGTACATGAAAGCAACAAAAAGCAGACTTAGCAGGTAGTCTGCATATTTTCTAGCATACTTACTCATACATACTTTACTAGGAAAAAGTTGGATAGGAGTATTGAAGAAGAGATGCAGTGTAGAGAAAAATGGTAAAGTGGTATAATATCTTTTAAATAAAATATATTAAAATATTTTAAAATAAAGGCTATGAGGTTTTCTCAGTAATCAATAGTGTTGGTTGTTGGTACAGAGGACCCAAGTTTAATATTTGAATATTTTTAGTCGAGATATGAGATGGCATTCATTTTAATTATTTAGTTTTTTAACTTTATTAAAAGACTTGAGAAGGAAACGTATATTATCTGAATAAGTTGGAAGTATAAAAGAGTAGTTTTTAAAATTTAGAAGTTTGAAATGAGCGTCAGGAGAAAATCCTTAAAGCAGTAGAGACATCATCCAGCCTTTTGAGGAGAGAAAGGCCTCTCATCTTGTTTGTAATCTGGTCCCTGCTTTTCTATCCTGGATTTCTGAAGTCCTTGTGGCAATCAGTTAGAAAGTAACTTCAGTTTGCCTGACTTCAGCCTAAAGCCACAAAACACTCATCCCTTTTAGCTCTAAAATCTCTCTTAATAATTTATATTTCGGATACATTCCTACCTGAGTGAGAAGGATCATTCTACTGCACATTGAATAATTGGCTCTGTAACCTAGCCAATTGTGTCCAGAAGGAAAAATGGGAAGTTCCTATGGAGTGCAGGAAGATAGTAGGGTCAGCTATTGGAACCAAGATAAATGCCACTGAAATGCTTATCTCTGTGGATTTGATATGTCTAGGCTTGGGGTAAAAGACAAGAAATCATTGTGGTGTGTCTTTAAGCACAGTGTAACCCTAAGGGAAGTTTTCTTGTCATTAATTCCTGCCTAGACAATTATGGTCTCCAATCTGACCTGCCAGTCAGAAGTGGTACAGAGCTCTTGCTGAGACAAGATACAGGCTTGGCTTAGTAGTAAAGTAGACTTTAATATTTTTGTTTGCTATTCTGTGAGAGTTGCTGTAAGGATCTGAGAGGGGAGCATGGGCCATTGAGGATACCAGAACATGTTGATTAATGCACTGTTTTCCCAGATTAGGAGAGGCAGATGGTGAGATCCTGAAGATATTATGGGAGTGCTATATTGATTTGGATCTTAGACTGCAGCCAGGTCCCATGTGATTCTGGAAACTCCCTTGACCCAGGTACTTGCCTCTAAATAACTTTGCTTCAAGAGCTACCTCTGTCCACAGAATTAAGAGCAAAAAGCTTTGTATGGAAACATTTTTGAAATCCAGGTCAATATACTTTTGGTACATCCATAAAAGCAGTTCACCAAATTTGGAGAGGCCTAGTTTCTCTAGTAATTTGTAGAAGTTTTGCACTTCACATTTAACATTTTGTGAAAGATTCATTTGTATTTAATTTTGTAAATGTTGTAAATTGAATCGTTTATGTTGTGTAACACTCCACTTTCTGTGATGGAGAAAAACAGTGGGCAATATAATGGATTTTCCAATGTTTAGGTGATAGTCACAGAAAGTAGAATTGAGCTAAGGGGGGGCTAAGTTACTTCTGAAGTACCTCAAAGATCAGTATAAAGCTAATTAGGTTTGATAGAGATTAGAATATTTGGATGCACATTTATTCACCAGGATTTTCCAGGTATATGGCCCCAAACCATTACAATGGAGACACTCCTAATTTTCTACCAGCTACTATCCCATGCCCATATCAAATAACAGGTGTCCAACAAGCTGATGGGGGGGGGGGGTCCGTGGTCAAAACCAACAGTCAGGCCAGGTATGCAATAAGTGTTCAGTTTTCTTGAAAAGAAGCCTAGTGCTGATAGTTGGGTAAGGTGACAAGGATTTGAAAAGAAAAACACCACAGTGTTAAGGGCTGGCCTGATCAATAATAATCTTGCTTTAGGCCTTTAAACAGAGAAAAGAAATATGTTTGGCAGAGCCAGTAAACTTAGGTTTGGGGAACTTCTCTAGGACTTGATGTTTTGAAAATTGAAAAAAAAAAAAAAACCCTCTTTTTCTGAAACCAGTAATATGTTTGTAAGATAGTAATGGTCTGGGCACAGTGCCTTTGTGCAGAGGTTATTACAGATTCTAAGAACCCAATTCTTCCTACTGCATAGGGCTATGTTTATGTGTCTCAGTGCTACTCTTGTGAAACCCTAATGGTTCTTACGTGGTTAAGTGCCCATTTGGCTCTTAATTGACCCATTTGACCATTTGGAAAGTTCTAACTTTCCCAGCCATGAAGCAAAGAGTTTGCTGTACTGGACAGCACTGAATAAAAAGTGTGTGTTGGAATTTGTGCACAAAGGACTGTGTGCCTTGGAAGAAGAACAAGAAGCGCTCTGTGAGAGAGTTTCTACTAAAATACAAATTTCCTAGGTTAGGGTCCTGTATGCCTCTAGGATGGAAGAACAGAGCTGGGAAAGCTGCTGCTCTCTTTGTCATTTGGTCTCTGATTATCCAGGGGAACTGCTGTTGTTCTGGGTCCCATCTGAGTGGTCTTAGCTAATGTGTGGGATCCTGGGAAGGTTTCACAATTAGGATTACCAGTGGCCAGTAGATATTCCCTTTGGCCTGCTGATCCTTTCTTGTCAAACTACTGGCCATCTCTTTATTAGACCAATCAGTTATTTTAGACAGGCAAAGCATCACAGTTTCACATAGTTAAACAAATGCAACACAAAAGAATGTAGCACATCACCAAAACAAATGTTTCATCTTATAAACAAATATAGTGCATCTTAGAATAGTATTTTCAAAAGGCCTGGCTTGCATTTTGAGACCACAAGGTGTTGAGATGTCTAAGCTGTGAGATCTATTCCATGGAGGTCTAGCTGCATATATGGAGTGTAAGTAACCCAAAAGAGATGTATGAGAAGTTCAGTGATGGGGCCATTTAAACCCTTTAAAACTGAAGCCCCATGCAGCTGAGACAGAGCTATAAAATTTGATGTTTCCCCTGCTATGCTTCAGTCTTGCCTTGGTTCAATCTTCCCTCACTATGTTTCCATTTCTCTGTTACGGAATGTGGATGATATTCTGTGCCATTGTTTGTTGGAAAGATGAAACTCATTTTCTGACTTTACAAGACATCACTGTCAAGAGAATGTCTTGAATGTCAGAAGAGACTTTGGACATTTAAACATTGCAGTGGCTGTTGCAGACTATGAGGATTATTGAAGTTACTAAATGCACTTTCTTCATTGATGCCCATGAGCCTGGGTCAGAATGTGATTGGATGAAAAACCTCCAAGATAGGATGATGTATTTGAACACGTCTCTCCCATAGGACCTTCTTTTGATTTCTTGTAAGACCTTCAGTAGGAGTCTTTCTGGATAAAATTCCTCACTGGGAGTGTGATGATGATCTAGCTGGAACCCACTTCCTGTTATTTGTGTCTATTGAATTGTGGTTGCAACTAATCAGCCAGCTTTCTTCTTGTGCTGTTATATCTTCACCACTATGATAGACTCTGTCTCTAAATCACATAAGATATAGTAGAAGCAATTGCTATTCAGAGCTAAGATAGTTTGGTGGCCTGCTGTTTTAAATAGTTTGTTTTTGAAGACAAGATTTGCCTGTGTAGCTCTGGATGTCCTAAAAGTATCTCTGTACTCCAGGCTGGCCTTGAACTCAATGATCTCCCTGACTCTGACTCCTAGGATTAAAGGAGAGCCAACATTCCTGGCTTTTTGCTTTTATATTATTGGGGGGTGGGCCTGGAATATAGGTTTTTGTACATGTCAAGCATATGTTATTGTACTGAGCTTCATTCATATCTTGAATTTTTAAAAATTTGGCAGAGGATATCATTCTGTTTCCCAGAATGTCATATGTTCATGCTATTAATACTACCTGGGTCTTCTGAGTTATTAGACTGCAGTTGCACGACCTTCTTCCTGTTGTGTTTGTTTTGAATTTTATAAATGAATATTAGTATTTTACTTGTATTGCATAGATATGTACAATGTTGCAAAAGATGGTCTGAGAAACCTTGAACTTGGAACAATGGATAATTATAATCCCCCATGTAAGTACTGGCAATTGAGCCTACCTATATACAAAACCAGCAAGAGCTCTTTACTACTGAGCCATCTCTCCTGCCCTGTGTTGATTATTTATGATCAATATTTATATCATTACTGTTTTCATCTGTTCCTCTGTAACTGTTTAAATATACGGTGCCTTTTAGTAAAATCTTACTGATACTGTTTAAACTGGGACACTTCAGGCTTCTGAAAGATGAATATTTTAGTGAATGTATAACTTTTTGTAAGGACTTCTGTAAAATCCTCTAGGTCCTTTTATCTTTATTAGTTTGACTAATTTTTGTATAGGAGACAGGGTCCTAATATGTACATCTGGCTCTCCTGGACCTGATTGCATAGACTAGGCTGCCGACTCAGAGGAAGATATCAGCCTTCTGAGTGCTGGGGTCAATGGTGTGAGCTAATACGCCCAGTTTGTCCATTTTACTTTTTTGTTAGTAGCTTTTTATACAATTTCTGTCGTGTGTGCTTTGTACTATTGATCTCTTTACTTCTCTATGTTTGATAAAATAGCTGTTTCTCTTGTAAGGTGATATCCCATTCAAAGGGTACAGAAATGACATACTGACTCTCCTGTTCAGTTTTTTCTAACAAAATGACTTGGTGATTACATTATCATGTCTATGTCATAGAATAAGTGGGGAGTACCAGGATTATATGACTATACTGTCAAAGAAATATATATTTACAATGCCGTCAGTATCACACTTTCTGTTGTAAACATGTATGGAATATTTTAGAATGCTGTGACCTATGAAGATGTACATGTCAACTTCACTTGGGAAGAGTGGACTTTGCTGGATCCTTCCCAAAAGAATCTTTACAAAGATGTGATGCTGGAGACCTATAGGAACCTCACTACTATAGGTAAGACGGAATTTTTCTTCATGTTTTAAAATATGGGGACGACTGTTCCTTGATTATTAATGATCTGTAATTTGATAAATAAAAAATGAAGTGAATAAATCAGGCATGGTTCTAAGGTTTATTGGAGATACTGACTTAAATTTTATACAATTTTTAATAATATACATTTTCTGGTACTATTTTTTAGGATACAGTTGGGAAGACCATAATATTAAAGAACACTTTCAAAATTCTAGAAGACATGAAAGGTAATTTTTTATTTGAAAGCTGATACAAGTGTGCCTCTGAAGAAATTGTAATGTGTCCTAGAAGTCTTAAAAGCAACAGTGTAAATAAGCACAGCTTAAAGTACATTGATAATTATTAAATTTTCAAAGAACTATATACCTCAATTTCAGGTAGGTGCATTGCATTTTCAAGGCATTCTTTTAAGAAAGAAGATAAGGAAACACAGCCTTAACAGATAACATCATTTTAACCATAGCACCATGAGAGCTGTGTTGTAGAACTGTCAATTGATTTATTTTATACCACTCGTATTACAAAAGGTATACACATTGAAGAGGTGATAAATGTATCTCTAAAACCTTCTAATAAGCATATAGCCCATAGCTATCATTACTCAGATACTTGTTGTGACTATGCTGTTTAGTGAGAGGAACAGCCAGAGTAAAGAGTCAAGGGGCAGTTGTTATAGAGAACCTTAATCCCTATAGTACAAGCCCATTGGGAACATAAAGTCAAACTGTGAATTCAATGTGAAAACCTTTTATTTGCTATTCTTCCTTTACTAGGTATATTATATGTCACTCTGATAAAGCTATATGAGCAAAGGGATATGAAAAGACATACCTCTCAGAACAGTTACAGGATATATAGCAGTCCCCATGTTAAGCATACTTGTTGAATTTGATTCAGGTATATAACCAATCGGTTTTCTAGCTTCATTGTTAATACATCAGCAAACTCATATTGCAAAAAAACCCCTTTGAGTACTAGACTGTGTAAATGTTTCTGTTTATCCTGGTTAAGTTAGCAAATAGTATAACTACAGTGTAGGAAAATTTATGAATGCAATAAGGGTTGTAAAGCTCTCTGAGGTTTTACAGTTTCTTCAGTTATGTGAAAAATCTCGTATAGAATAATGATTCTAAAAGTGTGAACCATGTAATAAAGGATCTTAGCGTCAAAGACATCTTCAGAGATGCAAAACAACCCTTAATTAAGGTGAACAACATGAATATAAACACAGTAAGAACACCTTAAGATCTGATTCCTATTTACAACTTCACCAAATTGTAAAATTAATTCATATAGATAAAACATTCAACAGTATTATTGATTGTGGTAAAGTGTTTACATGTGCCAATTATCCTTGCAGGCATGAAAAAAGTCAGACTGGGGACAAACCTGTATATACTCAATATGATAAAGCCTTTGCATATGACTCTCATCTTCAACAGAATGAAAAGACACATACTGGAGAGAAACCCTATGAATGCAATCAGTGTGGTAAAGCCTTTGCAAGTCCCAGTTATTTCCGAATACATAAAAGAACACATACTGGAGAGAAACCCTATGAATGTAATCAATGTGGTAAAGCCTTTGCAAGTAGCAGTTATTTCCAGATACATAAAAGAACACATACTGGAGAGAAACCCTATGAATGTAATCAGTGTAGTAAAGCCTTTGCACGTTTCAGTCATCTTCAAATGCATCAAAGAACACATACTGGAGAGAAACCCTATGAATGTAATCAGTGTAGTAAAGCCTTTGCACATCTCAGTAATCTCCAAATGCACAAAAGAACACATACTGGAGAGAAACCCTATGAATGCAATCAATGTGGTACAGCCTTTGTGTGTCATAGTTCTCTTCAACGGCATGAAAGAACACATACTGGAGAGAAACCCTATGAATGTAATCAGTGTGGTAAAGCCTTTTCACAAGTCAGTAATCTTCAAATGCATAAAAGAACACATACTGGAGAAAAACCTTATGAATGTAATCAATGTGGTAAAGCTTTTGCACATCTTGGTCATCTTCAACGGCATGAAAGAACACATACTGGAGAGAAACCCTATCAATGCAATCAGTGTGGTAAAGCCTTTGCACATCTCAATACTCTTCAAATGCATAAAAGAGCACACAGTGGAGAGAAACCCTATGGCTGTAATCAGTGTGGTAAAGCCTTTATACAGCACAGTCAACTTTTAATGCATAAAAGAACACATACTGGAGAGAAACCCTATGAATGTAGTCATTGTGATAAAGCCTATGCACATCTTAGTACTCTTCAAATGCATAGAAGCACACATACTGGAGAGAAACCCTATGAATGTAATCAGTGTGGTAAAGCTTTTGCAAGTCACAGTTATTTTCGAATACATATAAGAACACATACTGGAGAAAAACCCTATGAATGTAATCAGTGTGGTAAAGCCTTTGCATGTCACACAAGTCTTCAACGTCATGAAAGAACACATACTGGAGAGAAACCTTATGAATGCAATCAATGTGGTAAAGCCTTTGCACATCTCAGTACTCTTCAAATGCATAAAAGAGCACATACCGGCGAGAAACCCTATGAATGTAATCAGTGTGGTAAAGCCTTTTCACGTTGCAGTCATCTTCAAATGCATCAAAGAACACACACTGGAGAGAAACCCTATGAATGTAATCAATGTGGTAAAGCCTTTGCACAGCATAGTCATCTTCAAATGCATAAAAGAACACATACCGGAGAGAAACCCTATGAATGTAATCAGTGTGGTAAAGCCTTTGCATATATCAGTAGTGTTCAAAATCATGTGAAAAAATCTCACTGCAGCGAAACCATGTAAATGTAGTCAATGTGAGAAGTTTTGCACTTTATACAGAAGTAAAACTTTTGTATGCAATCAATATGTTAAAGCCATTGCATATTACAATAATCTTTGAGTGTCTGAGAAAATGAATACTGGATATCTTTTTGCTCTAAATTATTTGATAAAATCTTTAGCCAACACACATGCAGTTACATAGAGTATTTATTCTGGAAAAGAAATGTTTACAGTGTCAACAGCCTGTTCAAGCATTATGATACCTGTTTCTATTTTGTTTGCACCTGTAAACTCATTGGGCGGGGGGGGGGGGGGAGGGGGAGGGGTAAAAGGCCCTGTGGATTTAAATGAGAAGATACTCCTTAGAAAAATTCTTATTTCCCTTCAATTACAACTAATCCAGTGTTAAACTATGGGTGTGCCTTTTCTGTTGTAATATAATGTATGTGTCAACTTGTAGAAGGCTCTTTAATTTGGCTCTTTGTTTCAGAGGTATACAGGATCACCATGAAAGTGTCATGGTAACAAGTGTCAGACATGACAGATAAAGCAGGAGTCTAGAATAGGGGTGGCTGGTTGAGTCTGAATGGTTAGAATAGCCAGGACACAGGCCCTTATCCTAAGCCCAGTAACAGAAGGCGGCTCCCATAAAATGCAGCCCTCCTGTCTTAAAGTCCCCTGTCTTACAACTGCAAGCTATATGGTTTTTCTTTATCCTGAATCTGTTAAAGTTCATCAAGGAGCTAGGGCAGAGTATTGTTCTTGTTTTCAGATGGTGAAACTCAGGCTTTCAGAGATGAGTTGCTTTGAATATACTTAAGTATAACTGCTCATCTTAGTCATCCTATCATTCTAATGTCTTGCTAATGAATCTGAAACCAACTACGCCAGGAATAGTGGCACAAGCTTGTAACCATAATACTTACAAAGTGGAGGCAGAGATTTCAAGATTCCAAAGTCATCCAAAATGAGAATGTTCAATGGATTATGGTGGAGGCCCATGGAACCTAGGAAGACTGTGATTGGCCCAAGACAGTATCCATAGTCTTTTCTGCACCTCTAGAAATTCAGGGTCATGGCACCAGTAAGTGTTAGCTGAGATATTTACCCCTCCAAATTTTCTATTCTTGATAATGTTTTCTGTCCAAAGCAGCCTAGGCCAGCCGAGGGTCAGACTTATGTTGCTCAATAAAGAGTGAAATTATGAAAGTTGGTGAATTACCCTCAGGCAGGAATAAACTCCCTATTTGTGTTTCCAAAACAGCATGTTCAGTCCTGAAACCATGATGCACAACCAACAGAAATAGATCCAGCAGATTTTGTTCATATACTTGTACATACTTATTCACACATACTTAACAAGGAAGAAATTGCAAGGAAAGAATTTGAGAGGGAATGGAGTGAGGTAAAGGAGGGGGGAGTAATATAATTAAAATTGATCAAAATAAATTTTAAAATAAAAACTGGCTACAGAGATAACAGCAATTAAGAGTCTGGGTGTTGTTGCAGAGGACATAGGTCCTATTGCTAGAAACCATGGTTGCTAACCATCCTGAAACTCCAGTTCCAAGGATCTGATTACCTCTTCTGGCCTCTGCAGGTACTGTACACAGATACATTCAGGGAAGCACCCGTATACATAGAATAAGGCCTGAGAAGTGAAATCCTGTACAATACCATAGCTTTAAGATAGTCAGGACTAGTTAAATTCTTTCTGGTTCTTCATAGAAGCAACTGTGGTCTTCCTCTTAACCAGCTTGCTTGTAGGCAAAATGTTAGAATAGCTCAGAATATCTGTTCATTAAGTAATATCGTTTACAGTGTGGATAGGTAACACTTGCCCATGTTTCTCTTTGTTCTAGGTACTTTGTATGTGTGACAGATGTGGCATTGATACATCTTTTAAATGTAGCCTTTAGGTCATACATTATGATGTATTTATCTTTTAAATCATACATTGTGATGTGTTCATATTTAGGTCATAATGCATGATCTAAACAATAGTTTTGCTCCGTCAATCTCCATTTGCTAAAGTAGCTAAATTTGCATTTTCCTGTTCCTATGTAAATAATTAAAAATATAACCTTGGGCCTGAACCTAAAAGAGACTTAAGGATGGCAGCATATGTGAAGTGCAAAATCTGTGCCAGGGTGTCTTCTCTTTCAGCATTAATCAGCACGCAATACATACAGTTATTAAAGAGATTTTTGTTTATTAAAATTTAAATTGTGTAAAATGTTTTATCCCTTGGGAGGCATATTAATTCTACAACAGCAGTACCTCCAGCCATGTAGAGGTTTCTGTAGCAAACTCTCTTAGGTTGAATCTAGTAGCCTGATCCCACTCCATTACTCCACAGGTCAATGACCTTATTGTCCTTGTGATTAAACCAACTAAGATCTTAGATTAAAGAACTCAACTACTGTTGTGGAATATTATTTTTCTTTATGCTGTATTTGTTTAACTCTGTGAAGCTGTGATTTTCTTTCCTGCCTAAAATGCCTGATGATCTGATAAAGAGCTGAACCACCAATAGAAAGGCAGGAGAAAAGATAGGTGGGGCTGGCAGGCAGAATAAATTGAAATATGGGAGGAAGAAGGGGTGTGCTGATATGTTTTATATTTAATAAAACCAGTCTGAAATATCAGAGGAGAGATCTACACACATCAGTACAGGAGGATCAGAGAGTGGTAGCTTACAGCTTTAATCCAAGCACAAGGGAATGACTGGAAGTGGTGACCTATGCATTTAATCTCAGCAGATCTGAGTTTGAGGCCAGCTCGGTTTACAGAGGGAGTTCCAGGCTCCCAGACAGGCAGTGGTGGTGCCAGCCCTTTAATCCCGTAACTCCAGAGACAGGAAATCTTTCTGTATTTCTGTGAGTTCAAGGCTAACTACCAAGTAGTAGTAGTAGCCCACACCTTTAATATCACAGTGAGTCTCACTTAAAATAACCAATATAAGATTAATATTTATTGGAAAACAAATGAACACTCACAATAACAGGTTACAGCATAGGAAGACAGTTGAGCGATTGGATGGTCCAAGCAATGGATGTTGATCCAGTCCCTCAAGAAGGCAGGAACAAACGGGGCTCTGCAGATACCTGTAGCCTCTCTTGAACAGGGCTGGCCACACCTCCTTTAGGAGCCCCAGACCCTGTATAAGTGTCTTAGACCGAATCAGCTGACACCTGAATCCCACCACATCTCCCCCATTTGTCTAAGAAGGTTCTAGACTAAGACTATAAACAATAAGAATTATTATGAGGTAGTATCTGGGAGAGGAGAAGGTGCAAACTACAACTAAAACACACATAAAGCACATCATGCATTTCTAGAATATTGGTAGATGATGGGGTGTATAAATTACTTCAAAACTGTTCATCTTGTACAGATATGTTGAATCCTGCTTGTCATGTTTGTGTTTGGTCACAGTCTCAGCAGCTAACACTGCACACAGGAGCATGATGAACTAATGTCTTACTTATGCCATTCCCTCCACTAGGGAATGGGTTTCTCTTTTTTCAAAGTCAATATAGAGATGTTTTTCAATTATATTTATCTCTTTAAAAATTACTAGTTTTACGTCTTGGTTTACTTTAATTGTATCACTGCTCTTATTTGATCCCATTAAATTTTTCTTTCCATTTTTTTTAAAGTGCTGTTGATTATATCTGTTTAGAGCAGTCTCTCCTTTAGCTTAGGCTTGCCTCAGAGTAGGCAGCTGTGAATTACTTTGAACATCTAATCATGCTTCTGCTGCCCAATTCTAGAAATAAAGTTATGCAACTGTTCTAAGCTGGTTCTTAAATGGTCAGAAAAAAAATAACCAATCAATGATTTTCGGTCCAACTTCACAAGATTTTATTGCAAACTTGGAAAAGAAAAGGGTAAAAGTTGGGGTAAGAGTTAGGTTTAGAGCGATAGTAAATGGTTAAGGTCAGGGTTAGTTTGGGTTGTGTTTAGGGTAAGAAATGAGGGTTATAGGTTATAGTTAGCAATAGGGATAAAATTATGATTAACCTTGCTAGGGTTAGGAAGTTATGGTCAAAGTTATGGTTAGGGGATTAGAGTTGGGGGTGTAGGGATTTAGGGTTAGCATTAGGGTTACAGAAGGTTAGGATTAGGGTGGTTAAGATTGGGGTTTGGGTGGGGTTAGGGTTTGGGGCATGGTTAAGGTTGGGGTGTTAGTGTCATTGTTAGCGGTAGGGTTTTCTATCTAACTTTCTCAGGTACCACTGCTATGCCTCACAACTAAGAATAACTGTGGTGGCCTTTCCACAGCCCTTTGGTAGTATGTTTTACATCTTTAGGCACACTTACAGTTGTGGATAGTCAAATCTGATGTATAAAAATAAAACTAAAATACTCTTTACTGACACAGGAAAGTAATGGTAATTCCAGTCTCAAAGACAACTAATTTTAGCCGTGAGAACAAATTCAGACAGACCAAACTCTTCCTGAAGATAAGGCCAGGCTGTTTATAGACTTGCCCCCTTGGAATAGTTGGCTTTCTGCACATACTGTGACCACACAAGGTTCAACCTGTTACTGTTATGTCCTGAATTTCAGTGTCTTTCTCTGTCTGAGGAAAAGTTATGTGAAAGGACAAGTATTTACACAGACTGGTGTTTGTGACCTGATCTGCCTGAGAAAAATGTATAAATTCATATATTAGAAAAACGGTGTCACCCCTAAAAATGTAGCATATAATTGTCCAGAGTTTGGCAATATGGGGTTGCAGTGGCAATACAGAGATGAAGCTATACAAAATGTGAGTGTAAAATGAGTGTAAATGAGAGGTAATAGAGATAATGTTGGGGGAAGAGAGAAAAAGAAATATATATGAATGGGAGTGTATGTGTGCTGAGTGAACCATGAAAGAACAAATTAAAAGGCCTAAAAATAGTATAATATATAAAAAATAAACTAAATAATATAAAATGTACATATGCATGTAAAAAGAAAAAGGTATATAAAAAGTTGTTGCTACACATAAAACCTATGTAAAATGCTGTAGAAATGTATAAAAGCAATGTAAATGCTATAACACTATATGTGAAATAAATAATTATGACTAGAGATTCATAACTGTAAAGACAAAAATATTTAAAAATATATAAGTATATATAAGATAGATGTGTTGACATGTAAAAATAAGTATAACTATAGATATATGACCATGCATAAGATAAAATATATAATTAAATATATAAAATACAATATAAAAATATGCAGCTACAGACAAAAAGGTCAAAACCATTTTTTAAAAATAACAATGTTACCATCATAAGGTGTTTATGTTTCTCTATTTTAACAGTCAGTTCATAGTTACCCCAGATAAAAGGTTTTTTATTCAAACATTTTGCTACTCTCAGACATTTATTATTCTAAAGCAGATCAGAAGAATTTAGCCTCTCATAATCCTTGTTACATGTGGTGAACTCCATTATGTTCTTATTATTTATCATTCTTTTCATTTCTGCTTACACTTGTCCACTTTAAAAACTTGTTCTTGATGTGTGCTCCCCTTCCCTTTAAAACTCTCTTGTGAAGGTGGCTTGTGATGATATGTTATATATTTGATAAAACCAGTCTGGAATATCAGAGAACAGATCCCCCATAATACAGGAGGGTCAGAGAGTGGTAACTTGTGCTATTAATCCCAGCATGGGGGAAAGACGGAAGTGGTGACCTACACCTTTAATCCCATAACTTCAGAAACAGATCTTTCTGTGTTTCTGTGAGTTCAAGGTCTAACCACCAAATAGTAGTAGCTCACACCTTTAATCTTAACTCTGGAATATGATGCAGAGTGAATCCAGAAGTCAAACAACTGATTGAAGAAGGTACTTAAGGCAGGTAATTAGGAAGGCAGGTTTATTCTGTAGAAGCGATGAGGAGAGAGGCTGAGGAAGCTGGAAGATAGCTTCGCTGGGTGAGATTTGACAGTGGTGTTTCCTCTAATATTCCAGCTTTCCCCCAGTATCTGGCTCTGAGTTTTATCTAATAACAACCAAAATTTGTGAAACACTTGATATCCAACATTGGGCCATGAATTCCCAAAAAAGCTATTTGCTGGCTAGACAGCACATGGCCAGAGGAGTAATTACCAGCTGGCTAGGCTTTCTGTTCTGAGCCTCCAGGTTTAAACAGACTGGTCACACATGTTTTCCACTTTGATCTGGGTGAGTTTCTCAGACAGTGGCCTCTTTCAAAATCCTGGTGGATTGCAGGTGTTTTTCCTATTTTTGCACCCCTCCTTGGGCTGCTATTACACTAGGTAGCTGCCCACCTCACAGTCATCTGAACCATTACTGACATCTAGATTGGTGAGTAAATCAGATTTTTTTTTTTAAAGGGGGGAATTTGTTAAAGGCAATGGAAGGTGTTTGGGCTTTCTGTGATCTTACTTTAGATGATTTGATATTAGAACCAGTAAAGGAAAAGATAAATAGAATAGATGGGAATATCATCATGTTTATATTATTTATTATGAATATTTTGTTTGATTTGTTTTATCATATAAAAGTCAATTAATGTGAATGTGAAGAAGAAAGTATTTTGAAAACCTGTTAAGAGAGAACACAAAGATATTGAAACCCAAATTAGGGTTAAGGTGTTAGGGCTAGGGGTTAGGATTAGAGTCGGTTTAGGGTTAGGATTAGGGCTAGGGTTTAGGGTCAGTGTCAGGGATTAGGGTTAAGGTTGGGTTAGGGTTAGGGGTTAGGATTATTGTTAGGGTTTAGCGTTAGGGATGGGGTTAGGGTTAGCGTTGGGATAAAGGTAAAGGTTAGTGTTGGGGTTAGGATTAGGGAAAGGTTAAGGGTAAGGCTTAGGGTTAGGTTTAGTGTAAGGGTATGGGTTATGGTTACAGTTAGGTTTAACATTAGGGGTTAAGGCAAGGGTAAGGTTATGGTTATGGTTGGGGTTCAGTTTACAGTTAGGGTTAGTAGTTAGGGTTAGGATTGGGGTTACATGTTAGGATAAGAGTTTAGTGTTAGGAGTTTAGGGTCAGGGGTTAGGGTTAGAGTTAGGATTAGGGTTGGGGGGTTAGGGTTATGTTTAGGTGTTATTGTTAGGGTTAGGGTAAGGGTTAGAATTATGTTTAGGGGTTAGGGTTGGCAAAAAAAAAATCGCAAAAGTAAGCAGGCCAAATGCGGCAAAGAAATAGCAAGCAGCAGCAAATTGGGGCAATATGTGGGAAAATGCAGTAACAGATGGGGCAAGTGCAAAAAGTAGAGAATAGAATGCAAAGGCGGCAAAAGGAAGGTGAAATGCAGCAAAAACAATTGCGGCAAATTGTGTCAAAATGCGGCAAAAGGTTGCAATAGGCAGCAAAAGTAGGCAAATGAAGACAAGGCAAAAAAAATATGCAAAAGTAAAAAGGTCAAATACGGCAAAGAGAAAGCAAGAGGTGGCAAATTGGGGCAATATGTGGGAAATGCAGTAACTGATGGCAAAAGTAGAAAATAGAAGGCAAAAGATGGCAACCCTAACCATAAACCTAGCCTCTAACCCAAACACTTACCCAAACCTAACCCTAACTCTGAGCCCTAGCCCTAACCCAACCCTAACCCATCCCCGCCCCCACCTCCCTAGGATATTTCTTACTGTGCACTTTCACCCAGACCAAACTCAGAAAGCCAGAACCCAATCTCACAATCCTACTATCCAAACCCTAGAGCTCTGTGCAGTGAGGCCGTGAAGAAAATGATCGTTATCAGTACATCCCCCTGCTTCCCTTGTTTTGGTTGCGGCCAAGCATGTGGTTGACTTTGCCAATGGATTGAAGGGACACTGTCATGCGCATCCTCTATCCCTCACCATGGGGACCCAGAAGCCAGCCCTCAAGTGGCAAGGACAAGAGGCCAATGTGAGTTCTTAGAGACTGTCAAGCTTGTGTGCATTTTGTGTGTACCTGTGTGTCAGCTAGGGGCTAATGTTTGATATTTTCCTCTACTTTTAAAAAATGTGTCTTATGGGTGTTTTACCTGCCTATGCCTGCACAATATTCATGCTTGGTGCACACAAAGGCCAGAAGAAACCAGAACTACAGATGTTTACAAGCTGCCATGTGCTAAAAATAAACCCAGGCCCTCTTGAACAGCTTAACCACTGAGCCATCTCTCCAGCTCATCTTTTTGCTTGTTTAATTATGTGTATGTGAGTTTGTATCTATGTGCACATGAGGGCAGGTGACCTCAGAAGCCAGGAGTTACAGGCAGACCTGAGCTGCTTCATGAGGGTGTTGGAGACTGCAGCTGATGCCTCTCCAAGAGCATCATGCATTCTTAACCACTGAGCCATTGCTACAGCCCCTACTTAGGCTCTTACTGAACAAGGAGTTTACTAGTTTGGTGAGCCTGGCTCATCAGCCCCATTTCCCAACATACTAAGCCTTGTTACTGCAGCTCAGCTCACTCACTACGGAGAAGTATTTGGGCCATTTGTGACTTTGTCTCGGAACCTTAACTTGGCCACCTTACCCAGACTGAACTGAGAGGCACAGACTAAGTGCTGGCCCAGGGTCCCATAACCAGAAAATGATACTAGGACTCAAGCCCAGGAATCTGTGTACTTTGCCATCCCGACTCACTGCCAGACCCCAGGCAGCTCTCTTAATCTTGGCCTCCCCCATTTCTTTTTTTGCTTTTAATTAATTTGTGTGCCCAGAAGAGGCCACAGGGACCCTTGAAGCCGGAGATAGACAGCTGTAAGACACCCGGAACTCAACTTCACTCCTATCCAAGAAGAACAAGTACTCTTAACTGTGAGCCTCCTCTCCAGTCCTGCCCGAGGTAACAGAGCTTTCCTCGCCTGGTTCTTCTAGAGTGGAAGTTAGAAACCTTTGTCTTTGCCCAGAAGAAAATAAGACGGTTGCTTAGAAAGAAATATTTTTCTTTACTGCAAATATTCACGTTTCCAGTGTCATGTCAAAAAGACCCCCAGGAGAAATCTGGGTCCTTTCACGTGAAAGAATGGTAACAACTTTAAAAAATAATAAATACAAATATTGCCACCTAAAGGAAAAGGGAATCGGTGCCAAAATTCATAGCGAGTATGAACTGTGGCTGGCAGCGAGTTTTCACCGCCCATGGGGCTCTCACGTTGGTTTGGAACCCAAACAGAGGACCATTTTGAAGGATTGTGACTGAGGACCAAGTGCAGAGCTGGGTGTGGCTACTCCCTGAGTCCAGTACCTGCTCCCTAGATCTCAAATTCTTGGGACCGTTTTTCGTCTTGGGATGATGCTCAAAAATGGGGGTGGGGGAATCACTGCCATGTTTGAATGGTTCTCTTCTTGTCGAGAGGACTCTGGCTCTATCTTTGGTACCAGGGAGGGATGGTGGGGCAAGATGTCAGTCCCTGTGAAGGGACTATTTCCTGGCCAGGTCTAGCAAGTCCTGTGAGAGCTGCCCTAGGTGTAGAGAACAGTGTCATAGTGACTAAAGACAACCAGATGGCAGGCAAGGGTAAATCACACTGAGGATGTGTGTGTTTTTGGTTTTTGTTGTTTGATTTTGTGTGTGTGTATGGGGGGGGGGGGTTGTTGGGGTTTTTGTGTTGTTCTTGTTCCCATGTTTTCAACTGTAGGCCTGAATCCAGAAAGCACTCTTTTGGAACCAACAGGACCATGGGAAGTGATAAAGGAGCTGGCAGGGTCGAGAGAGGCTCCAAGGCTTGGCATCCGTGGATGTGGCTGGAGAAACACGAGGCAGCGGCTGTGTTTGTTCACTAACTAGTGTGTTTGACACCAGCAATTTCTCCACAAGTTTAGCCCTCCTCGGTCCTGCTGTGGGCTACAGCAAGAGCATGAGTGAAGTTCCAGAGGATCTCACAAGTGGTACCAGAGGCCAGACGTGTTTAAAGTGGGATGCATCTGTCTCCTAGTCTCTTCAAGGTCAGGTCCAGGATGGGAACAGATGGTGGCTGCTGCTTTCTTTGTTTTGCCTCTTTTTAGTTTGCTTTTGTTTTTCTTTCTTTATTTTTTGGTTTCTGTCTGGGAGGCTTGAGTTCCCAGGGTTGCTGGCTTATCCCTGGACACTGGGATGCTTGCCCTGTAGTTCTTAACCAGATATGCCAGTGTCCAGCTCACACCAAGCCAGCATCCTTAGCCATGCTATAGAAGATGCCCCTCTGCTGAAGGAGCTCAGAAGGTGCATCACACTCCCGAACTTCTCCTTTGTCCAAGACAATCACCCTGCATGGTATGGAGGAATGCAGATGTGAGCATTATGCAAAAAAATATGTCCGATGGAGGTGAGATTCCCTGCTCTGCAGAAAGTGTTACAAACTCTAGGGGATAGAGAGATGGGCTCAAGTGGGTACCCACCCTATTACCTTCTTGTTATCACTTGTACCTAGCACGTCACCCTCTGAAATCAATGTTTGTCCTGATCCTTAAGATGTCTCTGAGCTTTGTTTGAGAAGGGACGTCAGAATCCAGAATAACATGGGGCACATAGCAGGCATATAAATATGCAGACTGAAATACTACTGGATAACCTGGTTCTTCCCATGACAGAAGAGTCCCACCAATTGGAGTTGCCCCTGAGCATAAGGACGGCGATGAATAAATGAATGAATGAATGAATGAATGAATGAATGAATGAATGAATGAATGAAAGAATGAACATGACTGTAAACATCACTAACCCTGTAGATCCACAGATCCACTCTGGGGGCCTCACCTTGTATAATCCATGATGGTGTTAAGCCGGTGAGCAATAGTGAGCACAGTACAGTCTTCAAATTGTGTCCGAATGGTGGACTGAATGAGGTCATCTGTCTCTAGGTCCACAGCTGCTGTGGCCTCATCCAACACTAGAATCTTTGTCTTCCTCAGCAGAGCACGGGCTAGGCACACAAGCTGGCGCTGGCCGACACTAGGAAGGGACAAAAGGCCAGAGACAGGGGCTCAGCCTGGAGGGAAGAAGGCTAGCAGACAGTCTGGGGGTGGCCTATGGGCAGGAGAACAAGCCCACTCCCCATGTCCATCCATGCCTGTGACAGACATTGCTAATCAATCATATACTTCCTGATGAGCAGGAAATGGGCTTAGAATCATTCCCAACAAAAGGCTCACAGGTGATATTTAAAGTATCAGGCCATTTTGGTGTGGGTGACAGAGTGAATAACAAAGGTGGCTCAATATCCATGATTTCACTGAGCTGCAGCAGACACAGCATTGGCTGGTCTCAGCTATGTGCCTGGCTTTAGCCAACAGGATGCAGGCCAATGAATGGCCAGTAGAGGCCTAATGTTGGGATGGACAATGAGCATAGTCACTCTTGCACATCTGCCATCATGTCAACATGCCTGGGCAAGTCTGCTGGAGGATGAAAAACATACACATTGATCCCACTGAGGCCAAGTAGATCAGCCAATAGTCAGCTACATCCCAACCCTGTCCCATGAATGAGCCTAGCCAAGACCAACAGCACAGCCACTGGCTAACCATCCTAGAACTGAAACAGAATGGAGGCTGGTTGTCTTGGTGATGATAACTAAAGCTAGCACACAGGCAAGAGGGTGGGATCTTCACATACCCTGCCCCTGCCTGTCTACCTACCTCAGGTTCTCCCCGCCTTCTGCACACTCATGATTCAGCTTGTCAGGCAAAGCTGACACAAAGCCCTTCAGGTGAGCGAGCTCCAGGGCCATCCAGACTTCTTCATCAGAATACTGACTGAAAGGGTCCAGGTTCATGCGGAGAGAACCCGAGAACAAAACAGGATCCTGTGTAAGGACAATAAATAGCATGTCGGAATCTAGAAGGTTCCCCACAGACTGATGTTTTGAGCACTTGTTCCCTATTTTATTTATTTATTTATTTGTTGGTGGCGTTATTTTGGGATGTTGTGGAGCATGTCTGGAGGAAGCAGACTGCTGGGGGCAGACCTCTGAAGGTTAGACTCGGCTCAGATTCTGGCTGGGTCACTGCTTCCTGGTTGCTTTATGTCACCACCACAAACACCTCCTGCATGGCTGTATCTCACTATGATGAACAGCAACTGTGATACTATGTAGCAAAACAAGCCTTTCTTCCTTACAGAAGACTTTATCAGGCATTTTGTCACAAGTATCAGAGAAGCAAATAGCAGTATATGACAATCACAGCACACTGAGCAGGGAAAGCTCACAAACTTAAGACATGAGTTGTTCACACCAGAACAGGAAGAAGTCTCAGAATCCCTCCAAAGCACAAACTCTGTGGGATGTCTGTAATAAAAAAAAAATGTCTGAAAAACCCTGGGTAAATTGGAATAAAACTTATTTTTGCAAAACGTCTCCAAATTTTCAATATGAAAATATTCTATGTTGTTTTTAGTGGTGATATTTCATCACAGCAATAGAAATGTAACTGATACACTTACTCAGCCCCACCTCCACAAAAGACTCTCCGAGAAATGTAAAGAAAAAAATCTCAACCACAGGCAATGCATTAGGGAACTGCTGCCCACAGGGATTGCTTTGGAAAATTCTTATCTGTGGCTTAGCTCCAGAATGTACTAGAGGTTAACACACTGACTCCTGCAACTGGCAGAAAAGAGTGTTAGCACCAAAATCCACAGATGCTGTGGTTCTTTGTATGAAACAGTTCAGTATTTTCATATAACCTACTCACAGCTCCTATATATAGCCACATCTAAGTGATGCACTACCCAATACCAAGAAAATACTAGGAAAATAGCTGTGTATCACTTGGGGATAAAAGTCTAAAGTCTATGTATCAAGTGCAGATGATAAACCAAAAAAAATAAAAAACAAACCTAGCCATGGGCTCAGTGTCTAAATGCACATGCCATCAAGCCTGATGGCCTGAATTTAGTCTTTACAATACACATGTAAAGGAGAAAATTGACCCCTGCAGATTGTCCCGACCTTCATACATGGTCGGCTCCCCTCCTCCCAATAAATACTTGAATGCAAAAGCACCATGCTCCATGTAGTTGGCTAAATCTCTGGGGACGAAGGGTGTGGCTTCAGTGTGTGCAGGACCCACCGGCTTTGCCCACCTGGGGGATGATGGTGATCTTGAAGCGCAGATTGTGCAGGCCGATCTTAGCAATGTTCACCCCATCAATGATGATCTCTCCTTCTTCAGACTCATTGATCCGGAACAAACCCAGGGTAAGAGATGACTTCCCAGCTCCTGTACGGCCCACAATACCGACCTGCAGTACAGGAAGGGGCTGTGGTCAAGTGGGTACCACCACAGTGCTCATTCCAGCTTCTCCAAGACCCACCTTCAGGGGTTACTTTGACAAAAGGTTGGAAAGAATCCCCTTTGCTTACAGGCTTCAAAGGCTAAAGACTTTTTATAAGTCAGTAGAGATGTTCAAAGGAATAGAGTGCAGACAGAGGAATGTTTAGATACGTTATATTCAATTAGAGAGAATTGAAAAATGAGGTGTTTCCTGGCTTCCCACATGGCCCCTCTCTCCTCTGATGGGAATCCCTTCCTGGAGCCATGACAACACCTCAGATTACTGGCCAGTGGCTGACATTCCCAGTGTCCAATGACAGTTCTTTCTCCTCATTTTTGTATCTGGGCTTGTGATGGGCTCCCCCACAGTCATAGCAGCCCAGCACCGCTGCATGAATCCCCATAACACACAAAGACCCAGACTATCTCATGGAAACAAAATAACTCTGACACGTGGGTGGACAATCCAACAAATCGATATTACAGGATGCAAATGCCTAGGATGATCCCTGACCAAGTTTATGGGTCGTAGTCTGGAATGTGTTCCAGGAATAGCTTGGAACTACATGTCCCTATAAGCCAACTGGTGATGGTAGCACGCATGCAATTCCTTAATCAAATGCCTTAAAGGGACCACACAGCCACACGGCCCTCACAGGAGGAACTGGGATGAACTGAATGGCTAGTATCTTCTAGAAAGGGCCTGGAGGGGGTTAGAACTGCTGCATGTTCCACCTGTCCAAGAAAAGCAGAGGGACTTTTTTTTTTTTTTTTTTTTTAAGCATTTACAGTTCATGCAAATATTTCCCCAAACTATATTGGCATGTCTGTAGGCCTCATCCTTTAGTGGTCCACCATGCCACCTGTTGATACACTCGGCATCTTTATCCCCATGATTCCTCCCTGAAAAAGCACCTCCGTTCCATAGTGTACGCTGCTGAGGTGGGAGTCATGCTGGGCCCTAAGTCAGTGGAAACAGATGACGGCACACACCCACCTTTTCTCCACCCTCGATAGTGACATTTATGTTCTTGAGAACCAAGTCCAAGTCCTCCCGATACCTCAAGCAATAGTCCCGGAATTCTACACGGCCTGAGTGGGGCCAAGTGCTGGGTGGCGCTGTCTCCTGGATTTGCCAGGGAGCCTGGATGGCAAGAGGGTTGAGAGAAATCAGTAAGTTGAAAGTGTCAAGCTGTATGTGGGTTCTAGAAATCTGAACTCTTTACCCACTGAGCTACCTTTTCAGCCTCATTCTAACACTTCTAATCATTTCCACTTAATTCTTCAACCTATGAGGAAAATTTCTGCATTGCAATTGAATGCCCCATAAGAAGAGCTCCTGTAAACCGACACGGCAAATGCCAGGAGGCTTTACCAAGGCAGAATTGCCTGTTGGGGGCTGTGAGAGAAAAGTCTGAAGTTTTTCTGTCAGTTGTGGGGAAACCATCTCAATAAGGTGGCCATGAGCCTCGAGCGACAACCAGGGCTAAGATTTTCTCTGTGACATCATCAAGTAAAGGAAAGATTCACAGGGGGAAAATGTTCCTTAGGAAGTGACACAGCACACAGGTGTCTTGGGGGAAACGGGGCATGTGGACAATTTCCTTCCTCTAAAAGATGGTACTCAGAAACTGACAGGACAAACTCAGACAAACTCAAGAGGGCCTGCAAGGCCAAAGCCAAGGGGCGAGGCTGGGATCCTGCCTCACCTCCTTCTCTGTTTCAGAATACTCCTTTAGTCTCTCCACGGCCACAATGTTGGTCTCCATCTCAGAGGACATTCGAACCAGCCAGTTCAAGTACGAAGTTATCTGCCAGTAAAGAGAGCCATGGAGGTAGGGTCCTTTGAGGGAACGTGTGGCTTCATTTTCATTAAGTATGCATCATATCATTCAAACAGATACAGAAATGAGTAACCCACATAGAGCCATCAACCAGAGTGGACACACTGAACCTCTCAGGGATCACACCTTTCAAGGTGACGCATGGTCCACACAAATTGTCAAAAGCAGTCAAGAGCTGAGAGATGGCTCTGTGGGCTAAGCACTGACTGAGCAGGGCCTGGTAACCTGAGCTCCACCCTGCAGAGCCGCTTAAAGATGCAAGAAGAGAACTGACTCCACATGTACACTGTGGACTGGAGGGAGGGAGGGAGGGAGGGAGGGAGGGAAGAAGAAAAAAAGGCAGAAGAGAAGTTTTATAAAAAAACAAACTAGAAAATACTTTAAAACTGTGTGATTTTCATGTGCTGGTTCATGTCCATAATTAATCCCAGTGCTCTAGTGACTGAAGAAGAATTACACTAAGTTCTAGGCCAGACCAGGCTACATAATAATAACCTGGCTCAACCCCACAAAAGGAAATATTTTGAACCCAGTATGAAAAACGTCATGAGATGCAAGTAACACAGAACTCAGAGGGAAAAGCATCACGCCCCTGAGAATCTTCTGTCTGATGAGACATGCAGCCATGTGTCAAGGTTCTATTCTCCGTGAATATTTCAAAAAACTCCATTTCTCTCCTTTCCCCCATTCCTGTGAGGTACCCAAAGCCAAGGTCCAGAAACTCAAAATCTGGTATCCATGAGAAGGCCACTCAGCCCAAGAGTCTTCTACCTGCAGTGAGTATGACACGGAGAGGCCCACCAAGCCAGCACTGAGGCTGTGTCGAGATATGACAGCAAACAGGGCAGCAAACAGCACAATGCAGTTGCCCACACACTCAAGACGCACAGCAAGCCACCTGCAAGGAAATATGTAGGAGTGTATTAGACAGAGACAGACAGATACCCAGCTTTATGCTCATGGGGCAAAGCTAAGCCCATCTGCCAGCAGAACTAATTTCCCAGCACTTGCAGAGAAAGACCTTGTGGGTATACTCATCCAAGTTATGAGAGCTGGGGGGGGGGGGGGGGGGTGCCAAGGGCCACATGAGATTTGAGGCCAACAACTCTTCATGAATCTGGCTTGCACGGGGATTAAAATAGAATTCTCCAGAAGCAATCCCTATCCTGGAAGCTCAAGTCTGCCTTTAGAAAGATTGGCTTTTTCTTAGGAAATCTTTAAAATCAAAAATAATTCCTTAGAAATTCCTAAGATATCATCAACTATAGGAGGCACTACTGTTTGCAAAAGGCATCTTGGGCAGGGGCAGAACTCAGTGGTGGATCACTGGCCTGACTGACATGTACAAGGCCTTGTGTTTGAGAGTCACTACCATAAAACAATAGTAATAATTTATAATTATAAAACAAGTCCCTTGGCATGAGATAGACCTCAGTGTGAAGAAGAAAAGCTGCTATTTCCAAGGACACTGAGCACTTAGGACACACCCAATCTGCACCCTACAATGCCAAGGTTATGTGGGAACACAAATGCGGGTTCTCATGCTTATACAGTAAGCAATATTAGCCACCAGACCAAGCCATCTCTCCAGCTTCCAGATTGCTTGATTTTTTGAGACAAGGTCCCATTCTATAGCCTAGCTAGCCTGGAATTCACTAGTAATCAAGGCAACCTCCGACTCATAGTAATCTTCCTTCAGGCACATGCTGCCATGCTCCTGTGCACTTTGGATGGCCCTTCTGTTTCCATGTTGCTCCCAGAAGAAACCGAGGCTGAGGGCGTGGGCACTCCGCTGGCTTCCTCTATCCTACTGACCCACCTATTGGCCACAATGCTGGGGTAGTAGGCCTTCTGGTTCTCGTCCACTTTCAGGTCGCTCTGGTGAATGAAGCGCTCCTGCTCTTCAAAGGCACGGATGACACTGACTCCCAGCAAGGTCTCATTAAAGTGTGAGTACACAGGGGAACGGCTGACGGACTCCAGGCGCTTCAGCTGTCTAGAGGAGGCCACATAGAACCTCTGTAGGAGAGAGGGACACAGAATCAACGCTAGTTCCTTATCTCATCCCCCGGGATTATATACTGGGAGAAGCTAGACATGGCTGACACCTCCAGAGACCAAAACACTGGATATGGGCCGCTTACCTGGTGAGAGGTAATCACAGCTACCTGAATGCATATTCACGTATAAACCTAGGCAGTGTTCTTTCTTGCTTTTGGATGGAGACCAAGAGGTACAAGTGGCCTCGCCTTTGGGTCCATAGCTTACTTACAACAGCAGGATGAACCTAAAACAACCTGCAGACTGTTGGCCTCTCAGAAACCCTGCATGTTTTGGAATTTCATCTCCCAACAGTAACAGTTAACAAATAGGCTTTGTGACTGACAGACCCCCTTTAATCTTCACTTGCTACTAACACAGAAAACCAGACAGGTCGCTTTGCTATCTTAGCCCTGGCTCCTTCTGTGCAGTAGCAATGCTAAAGCCATTTTGTACAGTGGGCTGTGAGGACAACAGCAAAACGCACACACAGTACACCTCTCTCTCTCTCTCTCCCTCTCTCTCTCTCTCTCTCTCTCTCTCTCTCTCTCTCTCTCTCACACACACACACACACACACACACAAAACCAAGCACAGAACCCCATGGACTCCACTAAATCAGGAGCAATTGCCTGTGTCAGCACAGTTGGCAACTCCATACCGTCCCATTTACCCATTCCTATTCTCCTTCAAATTCATGGTCTCTTCCTTCACTCATCATTATTACATATAAGTGCATGTAAACATACATACATTCCTAAATATGCCTGAGTCCAAATAATGATACCAATATGTATGTTTTCAGGGCTGACCCTTTGGCACTCAACACCAATTGGTGTGCTCTTGCTTGGAGAAGGCCATCTATGCTGTTTCTAGTTTACTTAGCTGCCTATTGTCTTAGTTATATCTTGACAAAAAGCTACTTGGGAAGGAAAGAGTTAATTTCGCTCATAGTTCCATATAACAGTTCATCATTGAAAACAGATCAAGCCGGACAGGAGCCTGGAGGCAGGGGCTAAGGCAGAGGCCAGGGTGAGGTGCTGCTTACTGGCTTGTTCCCCATGGCTTTCTCACCCACCCTGCTTTCTTTAAGAACCCAGGACCACCAGCCCAGAGATAGCCCTACTCACAGGGGGCTGGGTCCTCCCCATCAATCACCAATTAAGAAAATGCCCTACAGGCATGCCGACAGGTGAGACCTAAGGAGCCATTATCTCAAGTTCTCTCCTCTCAGGTGGCTTTAGCTTGAGTCACATTGACAGAAAATCAGCCAGCACACCTAGATAGTTCTTTATATATACGGGTTGAGGCCCTTTGTGGTTGTTTTATTTCATCCCATTTGGCTATTCGGAGACTAAGCAAGTCTTGTCTCTTTCTCCCTCAGCAGGGTCACTCCTGTCACTTGCTGACTTGGCTCCTGCTCCTTGTACCTGGCCCTGCCTCCTCCTGCTGCCCTATGCTTGTCACCCCACAGAATAAAGGCCAACATCACTTCCTTTCTGTGTCCCCATCCCAGCCACTGGGTCATATCCTTAAGACCTACTTCCCCCATCCTTGTAGAGAGAGGCCATGCCCACCTACTCCTGCTCTAGACTGGAGCTCAGCAAGTGCTGAAAGCAGAAAAATCCCAGTACCTTTCCTCACCCTCTGGAAGATAAGAGAAACCAATGACCAGATACTACATTAACCACCTGAGGACTGATGAGCTCTTTGGCCTCTGTAAAAAGGAGACCACTGAGAGTACAGCCCAGTTCCCAAGGTGCTGATGAGTCACTGGCATGCAGTACCTTAATCCTGGGTGTCCTTCCTGTCCCTTTGCTGACTTGGCCCACTGCAGCAGGGCAAGTTGCAAGACTGCCCCCAGAGAGCTTCAAGGGCACACCAGTGGTTCCCACCAGGCCATACATAGATGTGGCAGCCTCAAGGATCCATCCTGCCAACTCTGCACTCTTCACCAGCTGTCCCTTTACCCCCAGCCTGGCCTCCTCAGCAGACTCTGACTAAATCACTCCAATTCCACTTCCAATCTCAGTACTGTGGATTGTGTTCAGGAATGATCTCAGTTCTTAAAAAGCATTTATTCTTTTTACTACAATCAGAAGGACACAAACTACTGCCTGGTCTGAGTCCCCCTGGGGTAATCACTTGCAGGCGTGCACATGGGACCAGACAAGGCCATGGAATTCTCAGAGAAGTGGCCTTGGCAGTTGCCATGGACACCAAACAAGCATACCAGCAACCATGTTCCCGCCTAGCTGAAGTCTGCATCATTTCACCTGTCACACAACTTTCTTAGGAAAAGTACTTGTTATTAAATTATAAATCTTATAAGATGATGATGATATGTTTGTGCATGTGTATGTATGTGCACAGTGCATATGCATGCCCGTGCCAGAATGCACATGTGGAGGTCAAAAAACAACAACCTTTGGTAGTTAGTTCTCTCCATCTTGGGATTTCAGAATCAAGTTTCTGCAGTAAGAGCTAAGCAATTGCTACCTCCCAAGCCACTTCAATGGCCCTGTTTTAAAACTACGTAAGTAATGTATACTGACTATGGAGTTCTGAATGAAAATATGCCTCACAAGCTCAAATGTATGAACACTTGACCCTTGGTGGCGCTATTTGGGTAGTTTTAAAAGGCATGACCTTGCTGGAGGAAGTATACCACTGGGGGAAAATTTGAGGTTTTAATAGCCATGTTCCATTCCCTGTTTCCTCTCTTATCTCTTTGTGGTAATATATATTTAAGAAAATCAATCTGGAATATCAGAGTCAACCACAGAGCCCAGCCAGGTCAGGGAATGGTGACCCACACCGTTAATCTAGCTTTAGGAATGTGGAAAGAGGAAGTTAAGAGAGCTGAGCAGTTTAAAAAGAGAGTTTTTCAGCCTTCCCAGACAATTCCCCACCTCCTTTCAGCTGAGGACAGAGAAACCTGCAGCTGGAGGATTACTGGAGACAGGCCTGAGGACCTACTGGGTGAAAAGTGGCTGTGGTCTGTTTCTCTCTCTCTCTCTCTCTGATATTCCAGGCTTTTCCCAATATCTGGCTCTGGGTTTCCCATTCTATACCTACTAGAGTTCGTGTAATACTGGGTGCTCAAGTTTTGGGGCACAAATTCACCAAAAAAAAAAAAAAAAAAAAAAAAAAAAAAAAAAAAAAAAAAAAAAAAAAAGCCACTTGCCGGCCAGAGCAGCATGTGGCTGGGGAGCTACACAGAAGTCTAGGTTTTCTGTTTGTAACTATTGTCCAGCCTTAAGCAGGACCCGCCATGGGTGTTTCTTCTCCATGTTCACCAAGGTGGGTTTTCAGACTTTGTTTCTGTTTTTTATTGTTCTTGTTTTATCTCTCTCTGGACTCCCTGCTTGGGCTTCTACCACACTGGGTGGTTGCCCCACTTCACAGTTATCTCGATTGGCACTGACAGCAAGTTTGGGATTTCTTTAAAAGGGGAATTCATTTAAGGCAAAGAGAGAATTCTTCCCCACATTAAAAACAGGAAAAAGTAGTATGATGGGAGGTGGCTGACCTTTCTTTGATATTGCTCTCGACAGTTTGGAACTGAAACCAGTAAAGAAGAAGATAAACCATATAGATGAGAGTCATGAGTAGTCAAGGCATATGTTTGCCTTTGGGAAACACCCTGAGGAGGCTTTCGCTGCCCCGCCTCCCCATCAAATCCAATCCAGACTTATCCTGCCATAGTGGATGAAACACCTTCCCAGAGCAATTTAAAAAGATAAAACCTATTCTAAAAAACCACTCTGCTCTGGACAATAGACCAGCCATAGGAAAGAGAGCAAAAAATTCAAGAAAAACCATAAGGCAAGTATTTTGGCAACTTCTATGAGTGAACAAAAGCCAAAATTAAAAATACAAATAATGATGTTGTCATCAAAGGCTTGGTAGACACAGGAGCAGATTCAACAATAATTTCATCAGAATCTTGGCATCCAAATTTTGCCTTTTCAGGAAGTAAATGTTCAATTTTAGGAATTGGAATGTTATCCAAAGTAGAGTGCAAAATGGCTCAAATGTATAGGGCCATCAGGACAAAGAGGAAAATTAAAGCCATATGTGGCTAACATTGCTATGAAGATATGGGGACAAGATTTAATGCAATAATGAAATACTCAGATTAACATTCCTCCAATAACAGAAATGAACCATAAGCAAACATCTGTTTCTGGGGAAAATATTAGAAGGTATTATGAGAAACAGTCACCAACTATTCAGGTGGTATGAAAACAAGGTACAACAGCTGCTGATCTTTCAAAGGCACCCACAGCTCTACCTTTAAAAATGGTCAACAGATAAGCCTGCATGGGTTTAGCAATGGCCTTTAGTAAAAGAGAAATTACAGGCCTTAGAACAGCTGGTATTGGAGCTCATCAGATTTAAGAATCAACTAGCCCTTGGAATTCTTCTGTATTTGTTATTTTTTAAAAAATCTGGAAAATGGAGAATGGTAACAGATTTAAGAGCAGTAAACAAGGTGATTTAGCCAATGGGCTCTATACAATCTGAAATTTCTTTGCCTCCAATATTACCTAAAGAATGGAATGGCCTATTAAAATTTTTGACTTAAAAAACTGGTTTTTTGTTTTGTTTTGTTTTGTTTTGTTTTTTAAACACCATACCTCTACAAGAACAGGACATGAAAAATTTGCCTTTACATTTCCCACGTATAATAATTCTCAGCCTGTAAAGAGATATCAATGGAGGGTTCTCTCTCAGGGAATGTTAAATAGCCCCACTCAGTACCAATATTTTGTACAACAGCCATTAGAAGTGATATGCAAACAATTCCCACAATTATCCTACAGGAGCTCAAATATAGATACATTAGAAAGAATGTTTAAAGAAGTGAAAAAAAAATTTGCCTACTTGGGAATTTCAGATTTCTCCTGAAAAAAATACATAGGAGATTTTATTAATTATTTAGTATATAAAAAAGTATATAAACAACAAAAAAAAAAATTATACCCCAAAAGATACAAATTAGGAGATAGATTATGGACCCTTAATGATTTCCAAAGACCACTAGGAGACATTTCCAATATATGGCCCACTAGTGCGATACTAGATAATTTATTTAAAACCTTAAATGGTGATAAGGACTTAAATTGTCTGAGAGAATTATCAGTTGAAGCTGAGAAAGAATTGGCCTTGGTAGAAAAGAAATTACAGGATACACATGTGGATCATGCAGATCCAGACTTTAATTGCATTCTGGCTATTTTATTCTCTAAGCATTTTCTTACAGGAATTTTAATGCAAAAGGAAAATATTGTATTGGAATGGATATTTCTACCCTCATAAAACGAGTAAGAAATTAAAGACATATATGGATAAGATTTCTGATTTGACTTTAAAGAAAAATTAAGACTTCGTCAACTGACAAAAATGGACAGAGCAGAAATTGTTGTACCTTTAACTAATAAAGCAACTAACTGACAATGGGCCGAAAGTTAATCTTGGCAAAGAGCTTGCAGTAATGTTTTTGGAGAGATTAACAACAGATGTCCCCAAAACAGAAGGATTCAATTAGTAAAGGGAACTAACTGGATTCTTCCTCATGCTGTACAGAAAACACCAATCTCTGGAGCCCCTACATTTTATACTGATGCAAACAGATCAGAAAAGGCAGGTGGCAGGTTACAAATCAGAAAATGCAAGTGAAGTAGCTCAAGGCCCTTATAATTCTGTCCCAAAGTCAGAATTATATACTGTAATGATGGTGTTAATGAATTTTACAGAACCTCTTAACATAGTCACTGACTCTTTTACATACTGAAACTGCTGATTTTATTCTTGATAAGTCAAGAATAAACTAATAAGTAACTAATATCATTACTTATTCTAGTACAACAAATAATCAGGAATAGGAATCATCCCTTTGTGTAACACACATCTGATCCCAAACGGGTCTGCCAGGCCCTCTAGCACAAGATCATGATGAAACTGATAAATTAATAGGAAATGTGCTATAGGCCTCAAAATTTCATTTAAAAAAAGTCAATAACAAAAGTTTTTTTTTAAAAAAAAAGATTTCTCCATCACTTGGCAACAAGCCAAAGAAATTGTAAAAAAGGATGTCCTACCTGTTCCGTCTATACCCAAACTCCATGACAAGAAGTAATCCTAAAGGTATACATAAAAATGAAATTTGGCAGATGGATGTGCTTCATGGAGTTTGGAAAATTAAAATATGTACATCATATAATAGATATGTTTTTCAAGATTTTAATGGGCAACTGCTTTGAGCTCAGAAAAGGCTGATTCTGTAACCACACATTTGCTAAAAGTTATGACCATCATGGAAATCCTTGTACAAGTTAAGACATGCATTAAGTCCAGCATGTCTTTAGTAAAATGAAACAATTGTTTGCTTATTTAATATAAAGCATATTACAGGTATAACACACAATCCTTCAGGGCAAGTAGTCATAAAGAGATCAAATCGAATTCTAAAGGATGTGCTAAATAAATAAAGGGATAACAAAGTCCCCCCAAAATAGACTACAGAATGCTTTATTAACTTTGAATTTTCTCAATTAATGAGAAAGGAACAACAGCTGCAGAAAGGCACTGGACTATAGAAAAAAATGAGCTAAAAAAGCCTGTGTATTAACATCAGAATGTAAGGATATGTGCTATGTTGGGGACAGAGTTTCACTTTTGTTTCCACAGGTGAATAAAAGTTATGAATATCACCAAAATTAATAAAAATTCAATGTGAAGTGGTGAGACTTCTTGATAAGGAGAAATAATGGCTCATCCACCCCAGTGACAATTCTTTAAGTGGTAAGCAAAACTCCCCAAACAAGGATCAGGACAGGGTTTTGTTTTGTCTTTACATAAAACTATAAATACTCATCTTCAAGAAGTCAAAAGACCTTGGACATCAAGACGTCTAAAGCAGAAGGGAAGACTATCTAGAAAAAATTTACAAAGGAATATTGGACCTATTGGTACTCTACAGGGTAAAATCTCACTGCCTAATGTCTGTATCTCTTTATTTATAAGAAAAGTTGAAGTCCCAGTTCAATTATAAATTAAAGCTGGCTTTGAAGTTGGAGTGTGGCATCTCCTTCTCTCAACCCAAGCATGTTTGTTAAAGGAAAATGCAAAATCTCTGTATTATATCAGAAGAGCCATCTGATAAGGGACAGAAGAAAAAGCCAAAATTAAGGGACCTTATTAGATATGAATTTTATATCAAAAGGCATTAGAATGAATATGTATTTTTAAACATTTTGTCACAATATTAATGATCATACAGACTACTAATTAACTGTAGAAAAAAGCTTTATCTAGCTTCCTGTACATTGTTTTGGGTTTGAGTCTCTTATCACTTTTCTGTAGTGAACCATGATGATACCTGAGACCTTTGAAGTCTCCAAAAGGAAGATGAGCCCCACAATGATGACTTCACATGCACTATGACAATGTCACTAGGCTGACAAACACCAAAGACTGGATTTGGATTACAAACTGCTCACGATGATTTCAAGGTGGCTGAGATGAACCAGTCTCACAGACTACTCTAGCCAGGACTTGAAACAAGCCGTGCACTTTCCCATTATTCAGTGACTAGACAAATGATACAGCTGCCTATCTTGGGACTTGACAATTAACAAAACTTTTCTTTTCAGGATCTGCTAAAGATGCCATCATCCCCAGACAGCAGGAAGTAAATTTAAGAACACAACACCCACATACTCAAGAGGTAGGGTGGGTGTTTTTTTGTTTTTTTGTTTTTTGGTCTTTCAATGAGTTATGGATGATTGTCATTGTTTAGGGCAAATAGTTTCAAGCTGTTATTGGTTATTGTTAGTAAAAAAAGCTAACAGGGAGATTGGATTCAGGGTTCTTATTTAAAAAATGAAAAAAAGGAGACTACAGATATGATAGGATCTAAGGGTAGATTACTGAATCTACTTTTAAAAAGCAATTACTAGTTTTAAATAACACTGGAGTGGATCTTTTGTATATTGTATACAAATTGTGTATATTGCAAGTTGAAATTAATTTTGTATAGTGCATATATTTCTATGCATGTTCAAGATATTGAATATCACTGCAATTGGGTTAATAAAGAAACTGAATGGCCAATAGGTAGGCAGGTAGAGGTTAGGCTGGACTAGCAGACAAAAAGAAATCACAGAGAAAAGGAGTCCTGGGGGGAGGGGGGAGATGCAGAGGAAGCAGATAAACTTGCCTTGCTAAGAAAAGGCACCGAGACATTTGGCAGAGGGTAGATAAGAAATAGGGTTAATTTAAAATATAAGAGTTAGCTAATAACAAGCCTGAGCTATGGCCAAGCATTGTAAGTCTGTATGGTTATTTGAGAATTGGCTGGCAAGAAAAGTCTACCTACAATAGATAGAATTGACTTTGACGATTACACCTTTCTCAGAGGATGACAGCCTCTGTGAGCACCACAAATATGTGTATGTCAAAGCCAACTTTAAACTGTGCTACGCAAATACTGTTGTAAGTGACTGTAGCATTGATTGAGAGCTACCAAAAAGCATTCTTTTGGGTGCATGTGTAGAATTTTCCAGAGAATTAACTGAGGCCAGAAGACTTGCCCTGAAGGTGAGAGCCATCACCTTATGTCTGGGAGTCTGGATGAGGACTGGATAAAGGAAAGAATGCTAGCACAAACGTCTTCTGCTTCTTGACCATGTCATGCCCTCCCTATCATCACAGACAGACAGCACGAAAACTGTGAACAACAGAAAATAAACATCCTCCCTTACACTGTTCCATCAGGCATTTTGTCACAACATCATAAAAATTACAATGTAGCTGTGGGCTCCACGAAATCCTCTCAGGAACACAGCTGAGTAAACACTGACTCACAGGCAGACCTTCCCAGCCCACACGAGACTTGAGATTCCATTGTCAGCCCACAGATGAAAACCACCATCTCACATTCACATACACTTGAAGACCCATCAAGCTCTCCACACCCACAGTTTCCCCAGAGGTCCTGGCAGTGAACTCCTCCCCACAGTCACCACCATCACTGTATTGTTCTTAAAGCTCCGCCCCATGAAACAGAACAGAGCGAGCTCTTGGCCTGGTGTTTCTCCATCATGGTAGCACCTGCGAAGTTCATCCACAGGGTATGGGGGTGGGCAGCTCACACCTTGCTATAGTGGCACCACATCTAGCATACAATTGCACAGATATATATTTGCATATATGCAGGTTAATATATGCAAAGGTCAGGGGTCAATGTCATGCCTTTCTTGATCTGTTCCACCTTGGTTTCTGAGCCAGGTTCTCACCTGAACCTAGGGCTCACTGGATGGACAGCCCGGCCGAGGGTTCTTTCCATCTCTGCCTCCCTAGTACTGGGATTACAAACACACTTTCCTTAAGAAAAAAAAGTCAACTCCAGAAAGCTGGTTCTCATCTTCCACTATGTCGGTCCTGCTTGGCCATCAGACTTTGGCAGCATCTTGATAAGCCAGGCTTGGCTTGGTCTAGAGGTCAAACTCAGGTCTTAATGCTTGCAAGGTAAGCACTTTATTCCTCATGGAGCTCTGAGGTCACCAATTCTAGTTTCTAGTGCTACACTGTGCCTGTTTTGAACTGGAACCTTCAGGAAGCTTGCCAGGCAGTCATGAGCATATTTAGCACATTTTCATAAATGCAGTCAAGATGTTTCATTAAGCGGCTGGCACAGGTTTAAAGACGCTACAAAGGAAGTCCGGAAAATGGACTTTTCCCTACAATTCCATCTTTCTTTATGATAATGTCACTGACCCACAGTGTGAGGGGGCCCAGGTATGGGGAAGCAATACCAGGGTCCCCAGATCCTATGCGATGAGATTGGTATTTTAATTTTTTTGCATTGTTTTTGAGACAAGGTTTTACTATGTGGCATTGGAGTTCCATCCTCCTGCCTCCTGTCTCAGTTCCCTGAGTGCTGGGATGATGAGCAGGTGCCACCAGGTGTTAGTTTACATTGTCATTATCCCCCCACATTGTCATTATCCCCCCAACAATCCCAACAGCCAACCACCTTATGAATGACTAGGTTTGAGTTGGAGCTCTGAGCATGTGCCTCAAAGCCACACAGACCCAGGGTCCCACTCTTGGCCGCCTGAGGAGGATGCTTCCACTTCGAGTCTCTACCCTCTCACCTGTCACCTGAGACTGTAATCTACACATAAATGACCCAAGAAAGTACACACCTGCAAAGAAAAGGTGATTTCTAAAAGGGGACAAGGCATGAACCAGAACAGCTGCCCATCTCCCAGAGGAAACTGTTGCCAAAAACAACAATGTGCCCAGTCCTCTCTTGCAAACATTAGTCATATAATTGAGCTTGAGGACTAGATGATTTAAATAGGTAGTTCTGATCCAATGGCCCTGCTCTGTTCCTTTGTGTTAATCTCAATGTCTGAACTATAGCTATGATAGCTCAAAGTTTGGTGAACATTTTGGGCCATGAGACCAACTTAAAGATTGAAGACTTATATGAATACAGAAAATCAGAACTTAAAATAAAAAAAAATGTGGGGGGATATTAGCAGCAGCAATATCAGCCTGGGGTTTCGACAGTCTCAAAATGAGCTGCCTCCTACTGTGCATCAGCGTCCACTCTGATAAGACTGATGTTTTTCATGATTCCACTGTAAAATTCCGTCCATCAGTCTATTACAAGTGCCGGATGGCTGTGAGCTTTCCCCTAAACTGCAGCTCAAAAGAGTAAAGTGGACGAGAAGGCTCATGTGGCTACTGCAAAGTAAAAGCGGCCCCTAAGTATTCACAACAGACAAGGGCAGAGCCGAGTATGTGGCCACATTCTCACCAGCCCTGCAGGAACGTGACACACGAGGGGGCATCGGTGGTTCACCTGCACAAAGAAGTAGATAAGGCCCAGGGGTGGGATGACAACCGCTGCGATGGGTGTGGCCAGCAGGATGATGATAACAGCTCCAATGACATTGAAGAGTGAGCCCATGAACATCTTGATGACCTGTGGGATCATCGAGTCCACAGTGTCCAGCTCCTTGGAGAAACGGTTCACTAGGTTCCCACTAGGTGTACGCTCAAAAAAGCTCATGGGCGAGCGCAGGACATTACGCAGCAGGTCTAGGTGCAGGTGACGAGAAGCGAGGATGCCCCCAATGGATACAGCCATGGAGTAGCCAAATACGGACACACCTAGGGCAGCAATGGAGATGTGAGTGTGAGATATAAAAGTGTAATCTGCAAGCTAGCCCTGGGTGTCTCAGTAAGCCAGTGACCGTGACCCGTGGTCACCAGCACTCATTACGAACTACACGCTACTGAGGTTTCTGAAGGACTGAATTTTCCTTTAACTTCAGTCAACTTGAATTCAAAGCACTCCCATGACTGGTGGCTACTGTGCCATACAGCACAGCTCTTATAGCAGATGCTGATGCTGTGTGAACCCAGGGAAATGCCACACCCTCTCTGTTCTTTACTTTCTCTAAAATATAATACGAAGGCTGCTGGAGTCCCTGGCTCTGTGGCAGGGGGAAGTAGGTTACAGATGGAGAAATTCAAGGCATCCACGCCTGATTTTCTGATGGCTTGTTCCAACCTATCTCAGAGATCAAAAGACATCTGTCACTTCTCCAAACAGCCCACAGTCCACAGAATTCTTTCGAGGACATCTATCTGAGACTCTTTTATGAAGAACAGGGGAAAAACAGACTCTGAAGTTGGCACTGCCAACCCTGTCAGCTGGGGCCCTCCCATGTCAATCAATGTGAGTCACGTCACCTGTAAAATGGGGATAGTAACACTCAGAGCCACAACCAGTACTAGGTGCCTTCTCAGCAGCATGCCTGGATGCAGGAGAAGCTCATATACCTAGAAGACTCACTTACAGCCCACACAAGTGTATCAGAGGCACAGAAAGGACATGTGTGTACAAAGCAGTTTTATAAGCACATAGATCTACAGCTAGATCACACACTGACTGGCACAGCTTCAAAGTAAGCTCCAGACCTGGCTTGCTTCATTCAATGCCAACTCGGCCACCAATCAGCCATGTGGCTGGAACTGACTGGGAGGGAGGATGGGCATGACTTCAGCAAGCATTCAGGGTCTACCATGTGGCAGGTTCTGTCTAACTCAGTTTACAGGACTTGGGGACTCAGTTACAAAATTACACATGAAGTAACCACAGCCATACCTTGCAAGATGCCCAAGGCCCCATAGACACTTAGTCGGTACGTCCTGTGCTCCTGAGTGCCATTGACAGTTGGGTGGTCATCTGTCCAGAGGCTCAGCCAATAATTGGAGGCCAGTGCAGACACATGATTGCATAGGAAGAGGAAGATACTCAAGAAAGAGATGAAGAGGCCAATGGCTTTCATGTAGTCCCAGTACACCGACAGCTGCACCTAGGATCCATAGAATGCCAGCAGGAGGTTAGCAGCTCCTGTGTGATTCCTTAGCCCAGCCCACCCTCCTGTGCCCTGCTAATGATGTCAGCCAGCGGTAGCAAAGCCAACCTTTCTGCCTCCAACAAGAGCTTCCAGTCAAGCACTCTGTCAGGCTACTGCTCCATTATCACCAACTCAAACACATAACCAGAGAAAAGCCATAAGAGGTACAGAAGGCTATGCAAGTGCCCGGGTGGGTAGGTTTTCCTAGAGAAGGTGATGCTGAAGAGTTTGTACTGGGAGCACACTGACTCGAGGCTGACTAGGGAACCTTCATAGGACTTAACGAGGCTTTCTAAATGCGGATGGCAGTCCTGGGGCTTGGGTAGTTTGTGGGGCCTCTGACAGTGGGACCAGGATCTATCCCTGGTGCATGAACTGGCTTTTTGGAACCCATTCCCTATAGAGGGGATACTTTGCTCAGCCTTGATGGGGGGAAGACGGCCTGGGTCCTGCCTCGACCTGATATCCCAGACTTTGTTGATTCCCACAGTAGGCTCGTCCACACTGAGAAGTGGAGGGTGAGTAGGGGGAGAAGAGGGAATAGGAACTGTGGTTGGTACATAAAAAAAAAAAAAAAAAAAAAGTAAAAAAAAAAAAAATGTTTACCAGCCGTGAATGAAAAATAGGAAGGAAGGGGGTGGGGGGTGACCCACAGGTATAAAGGCCCTGAGGTGCAAGGGA
Organism: Phyllotis vaccarum; assembly: GCA_033318265.1. Lineage (NCBI taxonomy): Eukaryota > Metazoa > Chordata > Mammalia > Rodentia > Cricetidae > Phyllotis > Phyllotis vaccarum. Next base: position 77,541,068 of record JARWLC010000016.1, on the reverse strand, counting down.
GCTCAACACATTGTGTTGATAACAAGGGGAAGTGATAACAAGGATGGAGTTGTGTCTGCAGCTGGCCTATCTGTAGCCTGAGACGTCCCATTCAATACTCCAGGCTGCTCATAGCCAGGAAGCCACGAGCACAGACAGAGACTGAAGTACCAACATGGAGTCAGAAGCTCGGATCCCAACTCTAGAAAAAAGTCACTTAGCCTCTCTGACCTTGGTTTTGGCTTGCTGTCAGATACATATATGCATTCCGGTATACCTGAAAGACCCCCGGGGGTTTGGGACCCCCGAAACGGACCTTTCCTCGGGAGGAGACCCCATGACCCAAGGAGGACCAAGCCACAGATCAGCTGCAAACAGCACGAGGTTTATTGAATAACGCAGGACCTGCGGGCTACCAAGCCACTTGGGATGGCTGGCGCGCCCAGCCCTCTGTTTAGGGCCTTTTTATAGGGTTAGGGAAGCAAAATCGTGCGTACAGAAGCAGAAGCGAAGTTACAAGGTTTTCATTGGCTGGTTTGAATGAAATCACCCGTTGAGGGGTGAAGTTGAGGGGTGAGGGCCCCCAGGTTGCCATCCTGCCTGACCAAACGACCTGGTTATCACCGCCCCAGGCCTGCTGTTTGTTCTTTTGTTCCTTATCTCTTTCTGGAATTCCTCCCCTGATCCGGCTGGGCCTGATCACATAGCTAAGTAACTGCTTCCCCTCCCTTCCCCCTCTGCCCAGCTGAATCCTTGGTTGGGGGCTATTTCCTGACCACGGCTCTTAACCACATTCCTTTGTCTCTACCCTAGGCACCTGGACTTAGTCTTAACTGCAGTTTTTCTTTTATCAGTGAAGTTAATCTTTATTGTCCTGTTAATATGTCTTAGGCTGTTGCTAGCTCTACTTCTTGGGTAAGAGAAATTTGCTAAAATAAGCAAAAGGGAGGGGGCCTTACAACCAAGCAAAGCACCCTACTCTGTGCCTCACTCACCTGCCCTGTCTGGGCTTTGTCTGCTTCCATCAGCTTCCAGGTCTCCTCCTTGGTTCCGGCTTTCGCCTTTTGTAATTCAGCTGTGCTGCTGTGCTGCTGGCCGGTATCCCCGCTGTGGGAAGAAGAGCTGCTGAGATGCCTGTTGCCAAGGAGAAAAGGGTGTGAAAGAAGAGGCTGAGGGAGTGCAAACACACACATGAGCAAACGCACACTTGTGCCCCTGTGGCAGTGCCCGGGAGAACACGTTTCCACGGAAAGTGATATGTATGTCAGCAATGGGCAGAAGGTGTGTGGGAACAATCTATCGTGTAGAGAAACTATCTGAGAGCTGGAGATGTAGCTCGGTTGGTAAAATCAAGCTCTGGTTTCCATCTAAAGCACCGCATGAACTAGGCACACTCCTGTAATCCTAACATTAAAGAGTTATAAACAGGAGGATCAGGCATCAAGTTCATCCTTAGCTATGTATCCATTCCAAAGCCATCCTGGGATACACGAGACCCTGCTGTTGTAGAGTATTAGCTGAAGATGTGTTACATTTGTTCATGCTGTAGAGAACTTGTTTAATGATGCAAAGACGTGTTGTGTTCTTCTATGTTGCATTTGTTTAACTCTGTGAGGCTGTGTTCCTGTGCCCGGTCTAATAAAGCGCTGAATGGCCAACAGTGAGGCAGGAGAAAGCGTAGGTGGGGCTGGCGGGCAGAGAGAATAAATGGAAGAAATCTGGGAAGAAGATTGAAGATCAAGAAACAGAGGAGAAGAAAATGACAGGGACCAGCCACACGGCCACACGGCCCACGGCCCACGGCCACACGGCCACACGGCCACACGGCCCACGGCCACACGGCCCCACGGCCCCACGGCCCCACGGCCACACGGCCCCACGGCCCCACGGCCACACGGCCACACGGCCACACGGCATAAGAGTAAAAGGAAAAAAATATACAGAAATGGGGAAAGGTAAAATCCCAGAGGCAATAGGTTGATGGGATAATTTAAGAAAAGCTGGCTAGAAACAAACCAAGATAAGGCTAGGCATTCATAAGAAAGATTAAGCCTCTGTTTATTTATTTGGGAGCTGGGGGTGGGCCCCCGAAGAGTAGAGCATAAAAAACAAAACAACAACAACAACAAAATCCCCAACTAACCCCAAGTAATGTCTTTAAAGAGCACAGGACAGAGTTTAGTGCTGCTGACTCAGAGCCTCTGGGCACTGGTTCAAATCTGAGCTGGGCATCTCTAGAGCCAGCAGTGAATGGAGGCCAGTGGACTGCAGGCCAACACTGTGCGCAGCTCACAGACCAGCATCACCATTAATGTGACTGTCTGTGATCATATACGGACTCACAAAGCCCAGTGTGTCAGGCCCCATCTCAGGTACCTAAGGAAAGACACAGATCATGCAGGGAAAAGTTCCAGAAGTAGGAACAAACAAACGAAGGGCAGACCTGTGTGAATTATAGGTCAGTGATAGCTCCTTCCTGGAAAGGCTCTTAAAGGATGGAGGCAGGCAGGGTATACATGTTTTCCAAATCCTGAGAGCCATGCTTGGGAAAATGGAGGTGCTACCTGTCCCAAGCAACACAGAGCTGGACACCCTTCCCAGTGCTTACCTCTGAGGGTGCTTCCCCACTGTCATCAGCATCCCATTCTCCACTGGCTTTGACTCCTTCCCTGAACCACTGATACCTGGAATAAGACAGTAAGACAGGAGAATGTGGTGTCAAGAGCTGGCCAGGGCCAAACAAAAGACCAGGAACCCAGTCACTTCCAAAGTAGGTAACAGTGACTTTGGCTGCCAGGTAGCTTGAGAAGACAGAGTCACATTGCTCCGAGCTTCATCCACAGCTCAGGCCCTCAGGGAAATATAGGGCTCTGCTCCTGGCTGCTTGGCTGGGGATAGATGGCGCCAGAAGCCATGGGGAAAATGGGTAAAAAGTACTCATTGGGGAGATGCTAGAACCAAGGCACGGAGGGGAGACAGGGCCAAGTGTGCTGGACTCTTAAGTATCCAGTAGGGTGGGGGCGACTGCTTTCAAAGCCAACTTCACACCCATATGGTAATGTAAGCTATCATCTGAGACTAGAGAGTTGTAGGTTAAAATCCAACTGGGACTATATGTTGAGGCCTTGTCTCAAGAACAAACAAATGACAATCATTGTGACAATAGCATCTACAACAGGCAAAGGCCCAGAAGCCCCTCAGTGTCAGAGCTCACGCTATGTGGTCCGATTACCTAGAAAATGCCCAGATCTTGGGGAAGCAGGCCGGTTAGAACACCTATGTCTCTAGTAATTATGGGCACCAAGTACCACTGTCCCTCCCACTCAACACCAGCCCTCAAACTGTGACTGACTTCCACCCTACACCGGCTTCTCTCCACTCTTTGGTACTAAGAGAAGAGGACAGACAGACAGACAGACAGACAATCAAGGACTTGGGAAGGGAAGAGGCTGCTCACAAATATGAGCACAAGGCCGGCAACACTATCAGTATGACCCAGGGACTCACAAGAGTGACACACAAATCAACACAAAGTGTGGAACCAGGCTCCCTCGTGACAGTCCTGAGGGCCATAGACAGGAAAGAGGGGGCGGGGCTAGGAGAGGAATCCCAGCTAACAAAAGAATCCTCCTTTAAATGATCAGATACCTAGATTCTGTCTGCATCCCTACAGGGACTGAGTTTTCCCTTTGCTGTGTGTCCTAAACGAAACTGCACATCTGTAAATGGGAATGTACCTGACCCTCATGTGCAGGAGGTAAAGGTGACCTCACAAGGCTCAGTGAGGTGATGCTTGTATGAACAAGTGAATGTTCTCCAAGTAATTCTGGACATGGGTAGGACCAAGACTCGTTCCTTTAGACCCTTGAACATAGGTATCAGTACTTATTCGTCATGTTATTTTGTGAGCACAGATGTCTGTGTGTATATGCCCATGGACAGAGATTACAATATCATGGCTGTTGTTTCTTAGGGGCTGTTCATCCTGAATTCTGAGACAGGGTCTCTGCCATCCCAGGGCTCAGTGACTAGGGGAGGGTGGCTGGCCAATGAGCCCAAGGGATCTGCCTATCTCCCCTTCCCCATATCTGACTTTTTACATGGGTCCTGGGGAGTCAGGCACAGGTCCTCATGTTTCTAAGGCAAGCAGCTGATTCACCTTTATCTCCATAGCCCAGCGACTACTTCCTGCTTCTTAAAAAAAAAAAAAAAAAAACCCACAACACAAACCCAAAAACAGCCATGTTACTAGAGTGATTGGCAACAAGCAGGACTTCACAGGCATAAATAAGCACACACAATCATGCATGGCACACCCTCATCCCTCCTGCCCCTGCTTCAATGGCTCCAGAGGAGTTTCCTTAGTAGTAGTGGCACCTTCTCCACCTATACTAGGGATGATGGTCTACCTGAATTATCTTGGGACCTAGAGGTACTTGTCAGAATCCCTCTCCTGAGACCCTGCTCTACTATCAGTAGCCATAATGACCAAGGACCCCATTACTCTGGCAGGTTGTCTAGAGCCTTCAGTTTCTGAATTCCTCTCCATCTCTAGGCCTACGACTGATAAGTTATTTGCATACTTCTTTGTTTAAAATAGCTTGGGTAGGTTCAGTTGCTGCCTAAGAGCCCTGGGCCTGAAACTCAGCCCACATTACTGCATTTGAGAAAGGGCTGGGACCCCAGTACAGCCATTTGATTTTGCTGCAACACACCCCTCCTCCACTCCCAGGAATGTAAAAGCAGCCTTCTGAACCCTGTCCTTTCCCTATCCCTCTGCCATATGCTCAGCACTCCCCAACATGGCCTCTGAGAAGTATGCTGGATGTCTGGGAGATAAGCAAGCTCAGATCTGGAAACACATCTCAGAGCCACCCACAAAGCCTCAAGATGAAATAAGCACCTCCCAGCTCCCCACCAGGCATGCAGCAACAGCGGCTGTCCGAGGATGCCTCCAGCCTCCTATATCATAGCCCAGATACTACTAACCTTCCTCAGTTATCACTCACTCCATTGCCTAGAAGTCATGAGATCTGGGAAATGTTAGGAGCCATAGGCGATTCCTTCTCCTTAACCCACCCAGAGGATTAAAGGAACAATCTAAACTAGGCTGAGGGCCTGCCTTATGTGGGTTTCCGTCTCCCCATCCCAAATGGGCTGGTGGAGGCCTGACTAGCACCCTTCTCCAGAAGCTCCAACTGTGTTTAACCATCAAGAGGACAGGGGAGCTGAACACAGATCGTTAGTTCCAGCTACTCTTAAGGCCGAGGTCAGAAGGATGACAAGTTCAGGACCAGTCTGGGCAACATCTCAGTGTGAAAAGTAAAAGAGGGCTGGGAGGCAGCTCACTCACAGTGTTTGCCCAGCATGTGTCAGGGCGTGGGTTTGGTCTCCAGTATGGAGGGGTGGGTGTAGCTCAGCGCTGGAGCACTGGTATGAGCAAACTCTAAGTTCCACATTATTGAGGGGGAAAGAGCCTAGAAAGTGCAGCAGCCAAGTGCAGGCTCAGGGAAGGCCAAGCCCTACAGACCCCTCGATAGGCCAAGTACATGAGGATCGATGTAAAGATGAGATGAGGCACCGTGACATTTGTGTCATTTAGCCTGTCTCTCCTGCCAGCTCCTGGTGCACCACATGAAGGAACACAACACTGGAAAGGGGCACAGCTCCGTACAGCAGGCACTTTGTACACCTCTGAGGGGAGAGGGGATGACCGGCAAATGACAACCAGTAAGGAAGTGGAGCCAACCCTACAATGCCACTACAGAGCATCACAGAAGCCACACCCTACCCTCAGAGCCTATGTACAAAGCTGGCTGCAAAACCTGAGGGAAATGGGCAAAATGAGCTGGGCCCTCATCTGCTCAAATGTTTTATAGCTCCATTCAATGGGGCTCTCTGACAGACTTGTGGAGCAGAGAAGTCTAATTGAGATCCTCACTAGAGCAAGCACTCTTAACCACTGAGATACTGCCCCATTCCCTCATCAGTATTTTTAAAACAAACAAACTGACACATGAAAGCCATCATTCAGAGACTGTCCCTGGAGCCTCTCATAGCACTGAGTAACGGCCACTGAGCCTATAATCCAGGCCACAAAGGCACTGCCTAGCTGTGCCCAGCTGCCACTCCAAGCAGGTACTAACTAACAAGTCACCAACAGCACCTGTACTCAAGTAGGCTCTGAGCCTCTCTTAAGGGAACAGCTCAACTACTCTGTAATAGAGTCCTCATTTTTGGTCCCAAAACAGACCTGTTTGATTTCAGCACCTAATATCGGGCTTCCAGCATCACTTTCCAACATCTCAGAGCCATGAGGAAGACAGGCAGCTGCTGAGGACTGTGGAGGAAACACCCTGAAGGAGGAACCCTCTGTATCTGTTACTTAGAGTGATGGCAGGGAAGGGGGCGCTTCTGGGTTTCTCAGGGCAAGAAACAAGAGCCTAGGCTGTCTTCATGCCTGTGATCCTTATGCCTGGGATGGATGAGACGAGTCCCCATCTCACCTGGCAGGAGGCTGTGCCCAAAGCTAGGGTGGGGCATGTGGTACACTCACTGTCAAATAGTGACATGCACAGAAAATAAAAAAAAAACAATTAGGGTCAGCTAGAGAGTTCAGTAGATAAAGTGCTTCCCGCCAAGCCTGAAAATCTGAACTTGAATCCTTATACGTTATCCTCTGAGTGCCACACATGCATGCGCACACATATACCAAATACATGTAAAACTCTTTTTAAAATGTAAGAAAAAAGCAATTAACAAATACAGTCCTCCACATTGTGTACAAATCCTAGCACTAGGAAAGTTGAACCAGGAAGTGAGAGAGCTGAGTGGAGAAGGAAGTGGTAAGATGGGGACAGGGGGAGTTCGCCTTTTCACCTGCGTCCATTGAGGACTCAGGGGCATTCAGTCTGAGGATTCATGAGGAGTGGCTGCAGCTTGCTCCTCTGTCTCTCTCATCTTTCAGTTTTGCCCCAATATCTGGATTTGGGTTTTTATTATAAGGTCAAGTAGAATTCATGCAATACCTGGCACCCAATACTCCAATCAGGATCCTGGATTTTCTCAGCATCTCCCAAAGATAACCAGTGCCCCTAATCGGCAGGAAGTTGTCTACAGGACTATGCCCATAGAAAATAGATTACAGATGTTTGTCTTGGTCTAGAGTGTTGGTTACAAGTTGTTATGAATAATGGTCAGGAAAAATGCTATACATAGGAGATTAGATGTGAGGTCCTAGTTTTAAAAAGAAAACAGGGAAAATGTGGGATAATGTTCTTGTACACTGTAAAGATTTGTCATTGTTATTGACTTAATGAAATGCTTATTGGCCAGTAGTCAAGCAGGAAGTAGGTGGGTGACCAGACTAGGAGAGTTCTGAGAAGAGGAAAGTCAGAGAAGCAGACGCCAGCCAGATGCAGGGTAAACAAGATGAGAATGTTGGACTGAGAAAATGTACCAAGCCACATGGCTAAACATAGATTAGAATTATGGGTTAATTTAAGTCTAAGAGCTAGATAGTAATGTGCTTGAGCTATTGGCCCAGCAACTACTATAATATTAAGTCTCCATGTCAATTATTTGGGAAGTAGCTGCTGGGTATCTGAGTTTCTGGTGGGACAGAAACTTCTGACTACAGACACAAATAGGGATTCAGGAAAACCCTTACACAGTAGAGCTGGAAGAGAGCTAGAAAAATGCAGTGACAGAGAAAATTACCACAATCCATCACTCTAAGAGCAAACATGCCAGACTCAGGGCAGACCTTTGCAACCACAAAGGTGTGAACATGTAGGAAGAACTCATGCCAGTGAGATGGGAGAGTTGACAGGGATGCAAGCTGTCACACAGGCAAAACTCAAGTCACAGTTCCTACCCCGCTCAAGATAGTGTCTCACTGTATCTCCAGCTCACACTAACTTCAAACTCAGAGTCCTACCTACATCAGCCTCCTAGCTGCTGGCATTGTAGTACTGTAGCTTTTCTTTCAGACCACTGGAGAACAGAACAATAATTAACAACAGCCAACAAGCAGAGGCAACCCCTGTCCCTACTCCCATAAATGAGTAAGCTAAAAGTCTACAATACAGTGTAGTACAATGAAGAATTATATAGCCATGAAAGGAGATGTGGCCGCGATGTAGACAAGCGTTGACAATATGAGGCTTGGAGAAGCCAGAAAATATCACATATTGCAGACATGAAAAGTTTAGAGATGGAATAAAGGAGTGGCTATCAAGGGCTGAAGACTCTGGGGGGAGGGGGAGGGGAAGGTATGTGCTAATGGGTCTGGGGTTTCCTTGGGGTGACAAGAATATTCTAAAATTAATCACGGTGGCTACAAGTAACAGCTGTCATACACTCAATGGACATATGGTTGGTACTGAATCACAGCTCAATAGAGTTTTGTGGTTTTCTGTCACAAACTCTCAGTGATCCACCTACCTGAGCCTGCTAAGTGCTGAGATTACAGGTGTGCATTACCACATTTGGCATCTTAATATCACATTTATTTTAAAAAAAAAAACAAAAAACTATGATATGCTGGGCATGGAAGAACATGTCTAATCCCAGCACTAAAAACATGGATCTTTTCTGAGTTCAAGGCCCACTTGATCTATATAAAGTTCCAAGCCATCCAGGACTACATAGTGAGACCCTTTTTCAACCTCCAACTGTCCCTTCCCATATTGGAAAATAAAAGCAAAAACATTAGGAGACATTGGTGACACTCTAATGTTGACCTGGAAATGGGCCCCATGCCCCCCACATGAGAGAGCAGATGTGCGATATGCCCTGCTACTGCCACTTTGTGTCCTTAGACCAGATGCTTCGTCTCTGACATTTAAGGATTCGAGAATTTCCCTGCTTGGCCAGGAGAGGTGGCTCAGTGGTTAAGAGCAATGACTGATCTTTCAGAGGGCTTGATTTGCAGCACCTACATGATGGCTCACAACTGTCTACATAACTCCAGTCCCAGAGGATCTGACTCCCTTCTCTGGTCTCCTCCCGCACATAGTACACATGTTTACACTCAAGTTCACACATACACTTAAAACAAAAAGTGAGTAATAATAGAGTTCCCTAGTGAATTTAGACTAAGATTCAAAACTAATCCTTCAAGGCTCTCCTGGGTGAGTACCCCTCATTTCCTCACTTCCTATCTCCTACCCTTGCCTAATCTGATCTGTCCACAGTAGCCTGGTCTGAGACCTTTGCATATGCCTAGATAGTCTCTGGGTTAGCTCCTACCCATGCCTATCATCTCCTCAGAGAGGCTCCAAGAGCCTCTGCTGAATCCCTGGCTGCATAAATCTGTCTTCCACCTCTACATTTTAAGGTCCACTAGGAAGAGGGGATTTTAATGTTATCTTGTCTCCAAACCTTGAACTGTGTATGTCCACCTATAAGTTCCATGTAAAGCCCTCACTCACAGCCTCAGACTGTTACAGTGTCTCAGACAGAAGCTTCAAGGGAGACTAGTTACCCTAAGGTGGCTCACTCTGCAGTCAGGTAGCCCAGCCTCCACTTCACTGCTTTCTTCACAAATAGCTGACTGTGAGCCAAACATGGCAGTGCATGCCTGGAACCTCAGCACTTGACAGGAGGGTGTGAAGATGGAGAGGCCTGAGCACAGCACAGCCCCACACTCTACAGCCAACTTCAAGCCTTAAAGCTCTGACACAGGAATTGATTCCAGGGTAAGGTGTTTAGTACGGGCCTGTACTGGGTGATTTTCTGTTTCAACTTGACACAAGTCATCAGATGAAGGAGCCTCAGAGGCTGAGGAAATGCCTCCTTGAGATTAGGGTGTAAGGCATTTTTTTTTCATTTACTGAGCAATGGAGGAGGGCCCAGCCCATGGTGGATGGTGCCATCCCTGGGCTGATAGTCTTGGAATCTGTAAGAAGGTGGGCTGAGCAAGCCAGGGGAAGCAAGCCAGTAAGCAGCACCCCTCTATGGCCTCTGCATCAGTTCCCACATCCAGAATCCTGCCCTGTTCCTGTCCTGACTTCCTTCAGTGATGAACAGCAATAACCTAATAAACCCTTTCTTCCCCAACCCGCTTTTTGGTCATGGAATTTTGTAGCAACAACAGAAACCCTAACACAGGGTCTGAGAAAGCACAAGCACGTCCATAAATGCTCAAATGACCAGGAAAAGAGGAGAGCAAACAGCATTTTTCTTAGTGACACCAAGGTCTCAGGCCAACCCTTGGAACTGCAGACTACCACCTGCATGTCCCCATTCATTGACTCTAATCAGAGTTTTACCCTTGGGAAACTGCAACCCCATCTGATGGCCGTTTACCGAGGATCTATCTGGAGGTGTATAGGAGAACCTGCACGTCCCAGAGAGGCTTTGGCTAGGTGGGAGATTGTCAAACAAGTTTTAGACATTTTACAGTATCTGTAACCAAAGCGGGGTGCCCAGATCAAAGTGACGGCTGTGTGAGCTACAGAGCAGGCATTAGCTGATATCATTAACCAGAGGGTCCTCTAAGACTGTGTGACTAGAATATCAAGAGGCTACCCAAGAAGGTTGCAAAGTGGTCCCTAATTTGCTGGACACTAATGAAGGAATCCATGCTGCTGGAGCCTGATACCTGCTTCCTAAGTCCCCCAACAACAAAGTCTGCAGGGGCAGATTCAACTGGCACCTAAAACTCAGGCCACCAGCAGAGGCCCAGGACATTAGGTGGGATGGCGACAACTGTCAGCTCTGTGGTGTCATGTGTCAGGGGAACAGTACAGCTATGGTTATCAAGGGCCCAGAATGTCCCGTATACATAAGACCACACTAATCACCAGCACACACCAAGCTGGCCCTGCATTGTTCCTTGGGGGTGACAGGGATAGAGACACAGCTCAGAGGGTCTTAAGGAGGTGTCCCAGACCACAAAGTTCTGAGGAACATGGACACTATGAGTGTTCACACTCTGCCTTAGGCCACATCCTATGAGCCATATGCTGTTTGTGCTATATCATGATTGTCACTGGTACTCAGCCCCTCTGGAAATAGAGAACACTGTAATTATTATTGTCCCCATTTTAGCCATTGAGGAGCTAAATTTGTCCATAGGGCAAAGTACTTTACAGGAAGGATGGAGACTAATCTTGAGATCATAAAGCCCGAAGTCCAACTCTGTACCTGGGTGTCAAGTGCTGAGAGCCCTTTTTACCTGACAAGGTTAAACAGGTCTATCCATTTGTTGGTCCCCCCAAAACTCCATGTGCTTGTCACCCAATAGTTTCATGAACTACACCACACCCCCAGGGCACAGGTAAAACCCTCCCATAACCAGCTACGATAATCAGAGCCAGCTCCTGACCCCTGCCATCCTTACTGTCATCCTCTGAGGCCAGATCCTGCTCAGCACTGGCATAGGTTCGCAGGAACTCAGCGAAGGCCCCATCCCGATCTAGTAGCTCCTGGTAGGAGCCCATCTCTGATATCTTGCCGCCACTCATGACAAGGATGACATCCATTTGGGGCAGGTAGCTGATGCCATGGGTGACCAGGATCCGCGTCTATGAGCAAAGCAGAGACCTGACTCCATCAGCACTGTGAAGGAAACCGTCACAGCTCTGTAGAGACTAGAGGTATCTCGGATCTTGGGAGCCAGTGGCATTGCTCAGGTCCAAAGGCTTTGAGAAAACACATACATGCGTGCACACACACAATCTCTCAACATCTCTCTCTCTCATGGTGGTGGAAGGGCCCATCCTGTGTCAGGCAGGAGCAGCGGGGGACAAAGCCAGAAAAGCCCTGCCCAGACTGGATTCCAGGGATGGAGACAAAATGAACCAGTGCCGGAAGAGGCAGTGTACAGAGAAGGGTTATTCAGAGAGCTGGGAGGATAATTTGAGAAGGAAACTCTGAGGGAGACAGACACCACAGAGTGTGGATGGAGAAGCAGCGAGGCCACCACCGCACTAGTCTGCATTTGACAGGCCCACTGTGTGTTTGCTGAGAACTAAACCAAAGCCTGTGCATGCCAGGCAGGCATTCTACCACCGGGCTACATCTCTAGCCCTTCTCTTGTCAGACAGGTTCTGGCTCCTCAGGCCAGGCTGGCCTAAGTCTTGACTCAGCCTCCCCAGTGCTGGGCTAACAGGTACAATCTACCAAGCCGGACTCTGCGTTTTAGACAGTAACTTTCTCTATCCTTGTGGCTCAAATCTGCCACAAAAATGTTCTATGCTGTATGGTCCTGGCTCATTTTATCAGGCTGAGCAAATACATGTGTAACAGACTATCAACATATGACAGTCTCCTTATGAAAAGCCAAGTGGCAATTGTCATGCTTTAAGGAGATACATACAGCACACCATCTCTAAGGGAAGGGGTGGAAATACTTGCTTTGGTTTTTCTGGTTTTCTCAAGCCTCAGCATTCCTTCCTACACACATTGCTACTTTATAATTAGGAGATAAGAACCAATATGTTTCTCCATCACCCTAAAAAAAAACAAAACAAAAAAAAAAACCCTCTGTTTACTTTCTGGCTAAAGTTGGCCAAGCCACCTTCCTTTCCCACACTCCACCCACAGCCGCAGCCCTTCCTGCCATGGAAAGGAAGTCTGGATGGTCTCATGAGGAAGAAAGGTCCTTTAAAGAGTGAAGCAGTCAGTCAATCCAAGTGGGGCCAATAAGTCACCCTATAAAGACCTGGGAAGGATACCTGCCTTGGGAAGCTAGCAATGGCTTAGTTCATAAAGTGCTTGCCACACAAGGCCCTAAATCTGATACCCAGAATTCATATGAAAAAGTCAGACGTGGTGGCAGATCCTCGTACTCCTGTTACCAGGGAAGCAGTGACAGGAGGATCTTTGGGGCAGCATATTTTAATTGGTGAACTCTGGGTTCAGGAAGGACAAGGTGGGTGAGTAAGGACACCCATGGTTGACTTCTGACCTCCCTGTGTATACATACATGCATGCATATCAGTACATACTGTACTGGCTAGTTTTGTGTATCAACTTGGCACAATCCATAGTCATCAGAGGGGAAAGTCTCACTTGAGGAAATGTCTCCTTGAGATCCAGCTGTAAAGCATTTTCTCAATTAGTGATCAATGGGGGAGAGCCCAGTCCACGGTGGGTGGTGCCATCCCAGGGTTGGTGGTCCTGGACTCTATAAGAAAGCCGGCTGAGCAAGCTAAGTAAAAAGCATTCCTCCATGACCTCTATATCAGCTCCTGCCTCCGGAATCCTGCCCTGTGAGTTCCTGTCCTGGCTTCCTTCATCAATGAACAGCAATGCTGAAGTGTGAGCCTAATAAAACCTTTCCACACAACCTGTTTTTTAGTCATGGTGTTTGGTTACAGCAACAGAAACCCTAACTAAGACACATACAAACTATGTGCACGCGCATGCACACACACACACACACACACACACACACACACACACACACACAGTACACACTACACACACCATAAAAATAAGCCCCCAAATCTACGGTTTGTTCAGATCTCACTGCCAGTTCACTGAAGTCCTGGCCCGGGGAGAGTACCTTGTTCTTCAGTAGGCCCATGGGACCAACCACCTTCTCAAAGATGTGCTTCCCAACATGTGCATCCACAGCAGAGAGCGGGTCATCAAAGAGGTAAATGTCAGAGTTACAGTAGACAGCTCGGGCAAGGCTCACTCGCTGCTTCTGCCCCCCTGACAGGTTCACACCCTAGGAAAACAGTGAAGAGATGGGTTTCTTGGGATCCCTGAAAAATCCTGAGGGACCTCAGAACTATATAAAACAAGAGTGCGGTCAGAAGAGCTGTTGAGTGGGCTCAGGGAAGGGAAGCAGACAGCCAAGCCTGCTGGCACAGGTCTATCAGCCCAGCTACTCAGAGGCTGAGGCAGGAGAATAGCAATTTCAAGACAAGCCTAGGCCACATCTCAAGTGAGACATAAAAGGAGGGCGGGGGATGAAGCTCAGTTACAGAGCATGTACCCAGCCCACAGTAGTCTGGGTCTGGTCTCTAGTGCCACAAGAGTTGGTGCTGGCAGCTCATGACAGCTCCAGACCAATCAGCCTACAGAAGTGTCTATAAAAGACCCATTGGGTGTGATAAAGATATTCTTTTCTGTCTGTCTAATAGATTATTATGCTGTAGCTGACATCACTACTGTTGCTATTAGCAGCCACATTCTGTGGTGAGTTTCACTCTGAGCTGCCATTCCTATGACAGCCACATAGTGAAGCTGGCTCCACCCAGAGTGCTGAGACCCAACCAGCAGTCCACTCACAGAAGAAGGGCTCAGCACTGGGCAGTAGCAGCCCACAACAGGTGACCAACACCATGGCCTATGACAGCGATTGAATGGACTACCCAAACCCCCTCCTGTGCAGAGGCTAGTCCTCGGGCCTGTCTAGATACAGTGCCTTCCTCTTCTGAGGCTGGCCCCGGTAGACATCCCCCATCTTTCCCATTCACTTCCCCCCAGTGTTGAGGACAGAGTCAGGGCCTTTGCACATTCTAAACAAGTGGGAGGAAGCTGAGGGAAGATGGGGAGAGAGAAAGAGGGAGACCAGCGGTGGGTATGGTTTTTTAAAAAAAAAAACAAAAACAAAAAAAACAAAACCAACCTTTTTAAATATAAAAAAATTACTTAAAAAAAAAAAAAAAGCCCACAATTGCTCTACTACTAAGCCACACTGCTAGCCATTTTTCATATTTTATTCTGAGATGGAATCTTGCTAAGTGGCCTAAGCTGCCCTCAAACTCATGATTCTCTTGCCTTGGCTTCCTGTGTGCTAGAATGAAAGGTCCAGCTACAAAGGCCCCTTCCAACGCCCTTTGGATAGAGCTTACCGACCTGAAGGCAGAGGCAGTACATAGATTAGTTAATTCTTGACTACCTCCAGACTTTGCCATTTGGACTTGAGGGTACAGTCAGGCGTCTCCAAGTACTAGATCCCAACATTTAGAAAACGGAACAAGGCTGACGATCAAGCTGCCTGCCTGCCCAGCCTGTCCTGGAGATACTGGCAATCCTGCCGCTCCTATTTGGTTGGCACCTCCAACCTGTATCAACCCAAGGGCCTCAGCCAACCCAGAGGATCTCCAGGTCCACACCAAGTAAAAGGCATCATGCACCAAATAAACAACTTGGTGGATGGACCCATGGCTAGAGAGTGGGAACACGGCAAACTAAGCTCTCCCAAGAAGCCCCTGTCACTGTGAGGGGCTGCACTCCCAGCACATCCAGGACAATCACTCACATTCAGGCCAGTGGGCTGGGAGGCATACCTAAGGCCCTCTGCAAAAGTTACGGGGAACAGGTGACAAGAACTTAAGAACCTCTGTCTCTTCACTATGTCTTGATATCAGGCAAGTCCTCTTACCTCTCTAAGCCTCCCCTTCCTCGGCCATCCATTAGGGATCACATATGAGCTGCTGTGCAGGTGACTTGGGTTACAGATGTTAGCATGGTGGCAAGATGAAGAAGTGGGTGTCAGCTAGTCTAGAGCTGTCACTCTCACTCAGAGACACACCTCCAAGGCTCACCGACAAGGCGAGTCACTTAGTGTCTCGTGCCGAGGGTGGGACAGTATGTGGCAAAAGCCTCACACACTTTTTCTTGTTCTTTTGGACTCTGCATCCCCATTCAGGAGGCTCCCACTCGGGTGGCCACTGACACCTCAACTCAGCACCAAGAGCTACGTGGTATAGACCAAACCCTCAGAGCTTAACAAAAGCAGCAGAACCACAGGCTGGAGACAGAAGGTCCCTGGAAGCCCACTTGCAGGAGGATGGAATTTTATGTGAAAGGCAATGGCAAAATGTGCACCCATCTGTTACACAGCTACAGCTGTACCCATGCCATACTCACCTTCTCACCAATTTCTGTCCGGTCGCCGCTAGGCAAGATTTCCAGATCTGGGAGGAGGGCACAGGCTTCCAACACTGCCTTGTAGTAATGTTCCTTCATGGGGTGCCCAAACAGGATGTTTTCTTGGAGAGAGTCATTCTGAATCCAGGCCTGCTGGGGCACATAGGCCACGGAGCCCTGTGTATCAGGCGGTGGAGAGAAAAGAGAGATGGGTTTGATGAAGAGAATAGAATACACCTGCCTACAAGGAGAACTGGCTGCCCAAAACTCATTACAAGGACAAGAACAAAGAAGGGCATGGATCCAGGGAAAACATCACAGACAAGGAATAAATTAATCCAGTTCTTTCAAGGGACAGAAAGAACAGCTTAACTGGACAGAGGTGACTCATGTCAGAGCAGCACAGACAGGAAGGCAGGTGTCAGGGACCAGTTCACACAGGGCTGCTGTCATGCCCATCTTTATCAAAAAAAAAAAAAAAAAAAAAAAAAAGGTAATGAAATGCCACAGAGGAGTCTAAAGTGAGGGAATAGATATCAATGACCTAAATTTGGAGGATCTACAAAATCTCAGAAAAATAACTCAGTTGCTATTTATTCTGTGAGCCCCAAGTATCAAGGCACCGCAGTTGCAAACCTCACAAGATATTCAGCCACAGGCCACATCTACCAAGATGCTGGAGAAACTAGTGTTTTCAATACATTTTCTGTAATCACCAGCCACAGACAGATCTTGGGCTCAAAACCTCAGTGCCTGGGATGGCAGAAACCCAGGAATTATGAAACAGAACACAATATGGATATTTAAACAGGACAGTCAATTTCCTTTTGTCAACCTTTTTCATGTTGCCTGTCCACTACTTGGAAGAAACATCAAAACGTATCTTGAAGCAACAAGTATTTGCCTGAACCCAGACACTGTCCACTTACTTCTACAGGGTCACTGAACCAGCAAGGGGAAGATGTGAATCGAAATCAAACAGTGACATAAGCCCACACCCCCAAACTTGAGTTCCCAGGAGAAGAGGATGCAGATGACGGACAAGTCCAGTCTCACACATCTGACACAGGCTGGCTGAAGGTAAAATAGTTGGGGTTTTTGGTTTTTTGTTTTTCTTCTCTGGTGGCTGCAGAGGCTGCTGGTAACACTGCAAGGAACTGATTTACGCAGCAGGCAAAGACCTCAGAGGAAATAAGAAATATGTATAAAAGCCCCAAGGGACTGATTCTTACAGCAGCCTTCAATGCTTCATGGGAAGTTCAGTTCAGCTGGAGGCATACTGCACCTCAAGTCACTAATTCCACACTCTTCCTCTCCAGGCCCATATTAAGAATTTAGCTAACACTACAGATTCAAACTGTTTTGCACACCAGATTCTGAGATTATTCCAGCCACATCAATCAGCACTGGTTATATCCTAGGTATAGGATGAGACACAGAAACACAGGAAGATCCAAGAGAAGCCAGAAGGTTCCACGCACAGAGACTATGGATTAAGTCAGAGTGGAGGGGTGCAGTCTGGACCTTGATGAGTTCTCAGCCTTCTCTCCCACTGTCCTGACATTTTTAGGTACATACATCATTGTGTTAAATTCACCCTAGTGCCCCTCCCTCCTTCCCTCAACTTCCTCCTCTCTCGAATGGCGGCCCTTCTGCTTTCCAGCTACACACACAGCAGTATTATTCAGCCAGGAAAATGGTTGGGGGTGGAGATCACCGTGTGAAGTGAAATAAGGCAAATTCAGAAGGCAAAAGACACAAATGCCCTCTCCTCTGCAGTAGATCTGGGCATTTACAGCCTGTTTACTGAGCAGCTACCACCCTTCACACTCGCCAAAGAGCTGAGGCAAAGCAAGAAGTGGCTGTCACTGAAACCTTGCCTTCCTAGAGGAGCAGAGAGAATGGGAGACGGCAGGGGGAAGGGGCTGCTCCCTTGGATAGTTTGTGAGAGACACTGGGCTGAGCCTTCCTCCCGGATCATCTCTCCCCATCCTGGCCCCATCCTACCTTGAGAGCCACGTGTCCCTCCACCTTGTCCATCTCAGCCAGCAAGGCTGATAGCAGAGACGACTTCCCGCAGCCTACCTGGCCCACCACGGCAACAAGGGCTCCTTCAGGGATGGAGAAGTTGATGCTACAAGGACACAAGGAGGAGCTGAAATGACACAGTGCCCTATACCCTCCCTGTTGACTGTGGCCCACAATCTCTGGCTGTTCTGGTCAGTGCATGGAGACCTTCAAGGCTGTGGGGCAGGGTGAGCCATGGCCTGAGGGAACCAAGGCAAATGTATCACAAAGCCTGGCCAGCACAGAGCCCAAGCTACATGTCATGCAGGAGAGGTGGTGGAGAGTATTCACCTCACTGAGTCTACAACGCTATCCCCAGTGACACTGAACTGTCAATTTGTTGAGCTCAAATTCTTAGGCACCTGGGACTGGCTGAAAAAGACCAGAGGATATAAGACCAGGGTAACAGGCAAGGCCTGGAAAAAGGTTCCGGACACTGAGAGGCTGTGTGAAGAGACCAGAACTGAGTTCCAGAAAGACCTTATTAACTCTAATGATTCTTATGTTTGTGTGTGCACATGTAGTGGACAGAGGTCAGTGTGTTCCTCAGGCTCTGTCTGCCTTGTACTTTCATGATACAAGGTCTCTCAATGGCCTGGAGCTTCTCAAGCATGTGGGAATGGTTGCCCGGTAAGCTCCAGGATCCTTCTGTCTCTGCCTCCTCAGTGCGGAGATCTCAGACACACACTGCTACAGCCAGCAGATGCTCTTCTCTCTTAACATGGAGTCTGTTAATGGAACTTGGGTCCTCGCCTAGCACAGCAAGTACTTTACTGACTGGGCCATCACCCCAGAACTCCACCTCTGAGATAAGGTCTCACTTAGCTTGGCGGCAAAACTCACTATGTAAGCAAGGTTGACCTTCTACTCCTAATCCTGCCTTTCCATCCCAAGGGCTGAGAGTGAGGTATACACTATAAAACTCAGCTTTGAAATGGTCTGTTAACAAACGGAACTAGTGGCACGTTCTTTTAATCCCACCACTCGGGAGGAAGAGGCTGGCAGCTCTCTACAAGTTTGAAGCCAGCATGACCTACATGGTGAGTTCTAAGCTAGTTGAGACTACATAGTGAGGCTCTGCCTAAGAAAAAAGTGCAGAAACATGAGCCGTAAACTCTACAGATTAGCTTGTCACCCGGCGTTGCACAGCTGCTCCTGCAGCAGACAGCTCAGCACACTGGCCTCCATACCCAAGCGGGGAACATGGGCATCCCAGGCCCCCAGGCACAGGCCCTTCTGATCCCTGGGCACTCTTTTCAGAACTAGCTAACCACATAGATCGACTGTTTGATTCTTTGGTGTATGCAAACACGGGAGTGCAGGCAGGTTAGAAGTCAAGCTCAGGTGTCACTTCTGTGGTGCCATCCACCCTGTTTTTCAGAGACAGCCTCTCACTGGCTTCGAACTCACCAAGCAGGCTACTGAGCCACAGGGATCTGCCTGTTTCTGCCTCCCCAGAGCTGGATTACATGGATGTCACCATGCCAAGCTTTTGTACATGAGTTAAGGGCCACATTCAGGTAGGTACTTATTGAATCATCTCCCCAGCCCCTAGAACACTCATTATTATTAAGTCTTTTGTGCTGAACTGTTGGGAGGCAGGGTCATGGGGCTACCCTGCGCAGAACACTCAGGGAAGAAGCTCCTCCCTTCTTCCAGGGGAGGCAAAGGTTGAACATAAAACATTGAAGATTCAAAGTGGCAGGAACAAGAACTGGACCCTGAGTGCCAGGATGTGGAGAGTGGAGTACAGGTATGGGAGAGACATTACAAATAAATCAGGCAGGTTTTAAATTAGCCCTAAGGAAAAACTTACACCTTGAATAGTTAATGGAAGTAGAGAGATTTCTTTCTCTGAAGAGAATGTTCTGTGATTGATAAATTACAGCTGCCATATCAGGGAACAATTGTTTAGGAGCACAAATGACTTGGCTCCAAAAAAAGTCCCCTTGGCACTGTGTTTTGGATTCCTTAAGGAAATTAGATCACTAAGCAAGTAGTCGCAGTGAATGAGAGGCACATAAGAGGTATCCAGGGAATAGATAGGGACAGAGACAGTTATGTTTTAAACAGATAAGGTCCATGTGGGAGGATACCAGTGGAAGGGGTATGGGTGGGCAGGCTGCTAGGAAATCTTGAGAAATACAGAGAACCACAGTGCTAAAACAGGAATGCTTAACGGGGACCCAGCCTAGACACCAGCATGCCCTGGGCCTCCAGGCACTGTGACTGGCTCAGAGTGAAGCACCATACCAAATCAAAAGGAGGTAGACAGGAAGTCTGAGCATGGGGCAGCTAAGGAAACAGAGTTCTGTAAGTTCCTGAGACCCTGGATCATGCTGTACCTTCGAATGGACCCTTTCACTTCCTCAAACACCAAATTCCCCCCTGAGGCCCAGGAGCATGACCGTCAGAAGGAACACCCATACTAAGGACCTTTTGAGCTGTTCCTCACAACTGCACAAGCAGCTGTGATTGGACCTTTCTCCAGATGGGAAAACTGAGGCTTAGAAAGGCAAAAGTCAGGGTCAAAGAGGTAGAAAGTGTTGTAAGCCCCAACGTCAGTGTGCCTAGCTCCCAGGCTTACCCATTCAGTGTGGGAGATTCACCCCTAGCCCACGTGAAAGTCGCATTTGTCACAGTGATGCTATTCATCCCGACACCTGAAAAACAGAGACAACACGTTAAGAGTCAGACATGGCAACAGGGATATTTGGTCCCGTGCAGAGGCTGAAGACCCTCACTGGGTACTCAGTGCTTGGGGATGCTGAGCATGAGCCAAGATTAGGAAGAGTAGTACCTTCACGTAAACTTCCTTCCACCAAGGTAACTATCATCACACCCATTAACACATTCCGGGTCCTAGGTTGTCATCTAGTTTAAACCCCTCAACTCTTGTACCCCAAGACTGTCTTCTCTTTCTGCTCCCCTCCCTTAGCCCTTCTACCCTGCCCACTTCCCAGCAGGTCAATCTTCCTTCAACTTCAGTGGCAATCAACTGGGAAAAAAAAAATCTAGGAAGCCGGCTAGGGAACTGGAAAGCTACAGGAAGGTGGAGAAGGGTGGGAGCTTGTCCAATGCCCACATTATAAGATCCAGATTCCTGAGGGCCCTGCTCCATTAACTCTGTCTCCCTTTGTTTTCCTTCCGCGTCTGTCTCTTTTTTTTTTTTTTCCTTTTAAGTCCCTTAACTAGCAGCCACCTGCAAAGCTGGCAGAAACACTTCCAGGATAAATGCCATAGACTAGACACACACAGAAAGAGGAGTTTGCCAGTTAAATGAAACTAACTGTAGCTCCTCAGGGGAGTGCTAAGCGGAAGCTGCACCCTCATAAAAGAGGTAGCAGTGTGTGCCACTCCAAGAACCAGCCAGAAGCTGCCACGGTCACAGAGAACCAGTAAACTGAGCTGTCATTGGGCAGACAATGCAATGGTAATTAAACACCTCAGAGGCAGAAGGACTGGTCTGACTCGGTGGCACTTGCTGAGAACTGAAGCTCTGATAGCTATGTTGGCTCTGGAGTCCAGTGTTCTTTCCGCACCCTAAAAGCCCCAAGACAGCAGAAAACCATGCAGCAGATTCCAGCACCTGCTATAGTTCTCAAAAGGGGATGTGTTCCCCTAAGGGACACAGGGCAGTGCCTGGAGACAATTTTGGTTGTCATACTAGGATGACTACTATAAAACATACTGTTGAGATGTCAGAGATACTGTTTAGCACTCAAAATCATAGGGCTGTCCTCAACAATAACCTGCTAAGAACAATTGAGACCATCTACTATCTTAACAGGACAGTTGACTGTGACTCATACATCACTAGTCTCCTGGCACTTTATACACATCATCGCCAATGGCCAGACACTGTCTTCAATTCCATTTACTGGGCTCTGGGCCAGAGGCTATGAGTTTGAATCTCAGTGCTACCACTTCCTAGATGGACGGTCTCTCTGGACCTATGAGCCAGGGTTGTACTGGTGGCATCCCCCTGAACCACTACAGTAGTAAGCACAGGCACACAGAGACTTGGGAACAAAGGCTAGCAGCAGAGCAAGTGCTCAGGAAATCTCTGTCCCAGACTTACCTGTTGGATGCCTCAGGCAAGTTTGCTGACCCTGGCTCCTGCTCTAAGGACCATGCTGCAGTGTGTATTTGAACTAAACAAAGACACACACACACACCCAGAAAAGGCTCACCACTGCTGGAGCCATTAATAGCAACTGCAAAATGACTAGAGACTCCCAAACAAGATCCCAGCTCAGGGGTCAGCGCATGAAATAAACCCAGTGATACAAATCCACTAGGCTATCTAACTGGGTTAGTGGCACAGTCTGTACTCCCAGCTATTTAGGAGACTGAAGATCCAAAGCCTGGTCAGCCTTAAACTCTGTCTCAAAAGTAAAAAAGTAGACTGAGGCCATAGCTCAGCAATAGATCACTTGCCTAGTTATGTGTAAAGTCCTGTGTTTAATTACCAGCAATAAATAAATTAATCAATCAATTAAAGCACCCAATGAAAGATTCCGATTAAGAAAATGACGCTCTGAGTGCAGAGACACAGACAGAAGAAGAAACTGGGCGATTCCTCACCCAGAACAAAACCCAACGCCTGGGCTGAAAAGTCCAAAGAGCAGAGGACAAGATGATAGCGGAGAACCGTCCTGTCTCCTCTGCAGAGGCCGGACCCTGGATCTTAGAAGGCCCGGAGGGGCCAGGATAAGGAGTCAGAATAGGTAGAGGAAAGGCACCCACCATCCTTGTTCGACCGCCGCTCGATGCTGTCTGGCTCCAGCTCCTCATGAGACAGAAAGATCCTGAGCCGTTTGAGTGAGACACTGGCCTGAAGAAGCAAACACAGGGTGTGTCACCCTGACACCATCTGGACCACTTGCCACCCTGCACCTGGGTGCCCACAGAAGTCAATAAATGAAGGGCATGCTGCCTCGTGCAGTGGGATTTCGGAAGGCAGCGCCCCTACACTGGCAGACTGAGTTTGAATTCAACTGGGTTCTGGGTCCTGATTATGGAAAGACAACACAGCCTGCAGTGCATGTGGGCAGTGAGTCTGGACGGAGACAAGAAGAGGAAGAGGGAAAGAGGTCCTCAGAGTTTTCAAAGAGTGGGTCATGAGCCATTAGCAGAATATAAAACTGAAGAAGTGGGCCAAGGCCTATTTTTTAAACACCAGCTCAGAGAGGCCAGAGGACCATAGAACATTCCAGAAAGATTCTTTGAGATTAGAAGAGAAGTCTTGAGGTAAAATCCATACCTCTTATCCCAAAACTTCTGAGGCTGAGGTAGACTGGAGTTGAGATCGAGGCCAGCCTAGGCTACAAAGCTGGGCATTTTGTGCCAAAGAGGAAAATGTGCTTCTTCCTCAGAAGAATCAAATGACTCTTTACTGCTGAGATAGGAGCCGTTCTGGGATCAGCAATGTAACATGCACCAAACTCCACTGGGTCCTCCAGGACGCAGCAACACAAGCAATTTAGAAAGGTATGGTCAAGACTTCTCAAATAAATCAGTGGGACAGTTTGGGTCCAAACGACACTGAGGAGTCCATGTACCGTGGCTCAGAGGCCCCTTTCCCCTCCTGTTTCCTTGTCACCCGCATTCCTGCGCAACGCTGCTAATGACCGCTGCAGTATGGTGATAGCTCCTATGTCCACGCCTGGTTACTGTCACCACCCCACCCCACCCCCGCCCTCCGCATGATGCCACTGATGCCCGTGGGAGAACTCTGAGAGCTTCCATGTTACCCTCCTGGCCCCTGAGTCCAATACACACCTGCACAATGCTGCTGATGACCATGGGCAGGATATTGAGTGGAAAGCGCAAGATATTGAACAGGGCTAGGGACACGAAGGCTTTCTTTGCATCTAGGATATTGTTCTCATCCACGGTCACATAAACAGCAAAGGTTGACAGGGCCACCTGCAAACAGGGCAAAGGGTTCAATAATGGAGTCACAGCAACACCAACCCCAAAAAGAAAGGATTCAGTCAGGTCAGACCTCTCCACGGGACTTAAATGGAAAAGGCCTGGGGGGGGGGGGGGGGGCAAATGCAGAGGCAGCATTCCTGCATCATAAAGAATGAACCACAAAGATGGATGATCAGAAGCCAAACACCTGCGCTAAATAAATAGGTGGCCCTGAGTCCATCAGTTGGTAGCGCTCTCCTGGCATGCACGAAGCTCTGAGCTCACCCCAGCACTGCATGAGCCAGGTAGGGTGGTGCATATTTGTAACCCCAACACTGGAGAGGAGAAGCCAGGAGAATCAGAAACGTAAGGTCATCCCTGGCTACAAAGGGAGTTCAAGGCCAGTCTGGGTTAGTTATAACAGACCCAGTCTCAAAAATAAAACAAAAGCCAGAAGAGTCCCAGCAGTGAGGACAGTGCATGACAGGCTGGTCATGCCCTAAGGAAAGCCCTCTGGTATGTTAACTTCATTCTTTGTCTGGAAAAAGAAGTTTTGAACAATCTCAAACGGTGCGTCGGCTCAGGAGAAGACAAGTGCCTGGTGAATTTGAGTCTGTCCCTCCTTTACTGCTCAGATGGGAGTCTCTCTGGCGCCATCTAGTGAGCATCCACAGAGTTCCTTAGGGATCCTCTGGGACTAGTATAAGCAATTCGGAGAAGCATGTATAGGGAGATGTACAGGCCTGGTCTTGGAGCTACCAAAGGCTTTCCCCTGGATATAACCTGAGCAGGAGCAGCCATGCACATCTGTCCCATCCAATCAGCCCTAGAAGGCAGTGGGGCATGAAACCAGGACCTATTCACCCAGAGCATGTCAATTGTGTGGCCCAGTGTGGACTCTGTTCCTCAGGTGGATTGGCTCCCACATATGAGACGGAGCTGACACACCTAAGGACAGCCAAGCCAAATGCTGAGCATAAAACCTACAGTGTCACCCTGGAGCCTAAGTTTATTCCACTTTACACTTTTGGCCAGACCCCTGTGGCCATGCTGCCAAGGACTCCACCCTCCTTGAGGCTTGAGTCGGATGCAACCAGCAAAGAGACCTGCGTCCTGCTCTGCCTCTCAGCAGACCCAGGGAAGAACTATCCAAGCCTAGTGAACGAAGTGGGAGGAGGCAGTGTTCCAAAGGCCATCAACATCCTATCACGTGGGTGGCCTTGGGTATGCACATCTCACAGATTGTTTTAAGCTTTTTGAGACACATTATGTATGTTTTTAACTTTATTTTGTTTTTATGTCTTAGAGACATATTCCTACTACGTAGCCCTGGTTGTCCTGGAACTCTCTATATCCACAGGCTGGCCTCAATTTCTGCCTACCGAGCGCTAAGATTAAAGGTATGCATCACTATATCTGTTTATAATTTATTTTTTAACTCACACATTAAAAACTGTACATAAGGGCTGGGGGATGGATTGGTGATTAAGAGCACTGATTGCTCTTTCAGAAGACCTGGCAATTCAATTCCCAGTACCCACACACAACTTACAACTGTCTGTAACCCAAGATCTGACACTATCACATAGACATACATGCAGGCAAAATACTAAAGCACATAAAATAAAAATAAATAAAAATTTTAAAACTGTACAGAATAAGGTGTCGTGTGATGTTTTAACACACACTCGCATCTTGCACCATCCCTCAATCATTTCTCTCTCTATTGTAAAAACATATATTTTTGCTCTAGCTTTTCCAAATGGACCAGACGCTATTCTGTCAACACTGTGCTTCCATCTAACGGTAATTTAGCAGCAATCCATCAGCCTATTCCCCCCCTTGTCCCTTAAGCAAGTGTGTTTGCTCAAAATCCTCTAAAAAGAGTCCACACATTGGGATATTACTCACCATAAAAAAAAAAAAGAATGCCATTCTTAAAATGCTGTTACATGAGGGAAACTAAAAAGTGTCATCCTGAGCGACAGAAATAGAAGAGCCACCTCATTGCTTATTGTACTTACAGAGGATGCTCCCAACAGGCACCTCTGCAAAGGCAGGAAGCAGACTGACTGATGGTGACCAGAATTAGTAGGAATAAGGGATTGGGGGTAACTTGTGATGAGTATAAGATCTTCTACAAAGTAATAAACATGGCTGCTGAGCTTGCTGCCTATTGGAAAAGGTGTGAAGCTACATGCTAATATGGGGGCACATCTCAAATATGTAAAAACTTACTGGAGCCAGTGAGAGAGCTCAGCAGATAAAGGAACTTGCCACCAAGTCCAACAATTCAAGTTCCACCCTTGGGAAACACATAGTGGAAGGACAGAACCTACGTTCTTGTGACCTCTGCACATGCCGCGTGACACACACACAGTAAGAATATCTGTACTCTAGTATAAAAGCCAGTCTTGGCCAGCCTCAGGGCCTATGGAATGTAGATGTCATCCTCTGTCAGGTCCAGAGTCCTGTGCTCTCCAGGAAGTAATGGTCACCCAAACAGCCATCATCTGTTAACTGAACAAAGACTAGGTCTTGGGTACCATGGGCTGGGGAGCAAGGCATGCCTGGCAGCCCTGGCATCAAGGTGCTCTGGAGTAGTGTTTGGTAGTGCAGTGTGGCCGAGACTGACACACAGATGGGACAAGGCCTTAGACATTCCAGCAGGTGGAATTAGGCTGCTGTCAGCATGACAATGACAGAACTGAAGCAATATAACTTGTTCATCCACCTACACATGGGTGCTGTGGAGACAGATACTGTGGTAGGAGGTTTCTGGCCCAGATTTTCAGGCCTAGCCTCAAGGTTTAGACCCGCAGACCCACAGACCCACAGAGACACACAGATGCTTACATTAATTTTAGGCTGATCAGCCTAGGGCCCAGGTATATAACTTGCTAACTTTTTACCCTTAATCTAACCCATAACTCTGATCCTGTTCAGCCATGGGGCTCGGTACCTTTTCTCAGAGCAGCATAGTTGTCCTCTGCATCTTCTGGCTTCTTTCTGGCATTCTGCTCTGTTCTTCTTATTCTGGTAGCCCCGCCCACACTTCCTGTCTGCCTTTGGCCAATCAGCGCTTTTTATTAAACTCATAGGCGGGACAATTATTTACATTGTAACATAAATCCACTACAAGATACCATATGCCAAGGCCCCTCCGCTCTGGAGACACACATAACATGTCAAGCTTTGATCAGCAGTATGCCACATAGGAGTCATTATCCCAGGAGCTTGATCTACCAAGATGAGAGTAAGCCATGCTGAAAGCTAAGCTTTGCTCCATTAAGACGCCTCTGTCAGAGATTTTTTTTCACAGCAATTAAAAAAGTAACATATACCAAACTTAGCCAGAAATCAAGGGGCAAGTTTAGCGCTCCAGAATCCTTCCCTCCAGTACTTTTCTGTGTAGCACGAATTCTGGTTGTAATAAACGAAACTCAGAGCTATATATCAAGAATGGAATAATCAAAGAAGAAACACCACAGTCAGATCTCTCTCAGCTATCTTCCAGTTCGTCAGCCTCCCTCCTCGTCACCTCTACTGCCCCATCTGTCTTCCTACCCTGACCTTAAATACCTTCTTAGCCCAGTTGTTTCCCATCCAGGTTAAGATTAAAGGCCTGGGCTACTACTACTATTTGTTAGTTAGCCTTGAATTCACAGAAAGATCTCTGTCTCTGGAGTTACAGGATTAAAGGCTTGGCACCACCACTGGCCTGCCTGGGAGCCTGGACCTCCTTCTGTAACCCAAGATGGCCTCAAACTCAGATCTACTGGGATTAAAGGCGTAGGTCACCACTCCTGGTGAAATTAAAGGTGTGAGTTACCACTCTCTGACCCTCCTGGATTGACTGTGGGTGGATCTCTTCTCTGATATTCCAGACTGGTTTCATTAAATATATAATAACATTACCTCATTTCTGGCTTTGGAATGGAGACAAGAGCAAAAAAAAAATCTTTGAAGGCTAGCATTTTCAGTTACAGGATAGAAACTGCCAGCTCTGTCAGGATTGTAGTCAACAAAGCTAAAAGGAGTTCAAGATCTGAAGAGCATTTCGGCATCAGATGTGGAGCTGCAGAGTTTGGAGTTTACCCTGATGTCTTTTGGTCTTGCTTTGGTCCAGTTTTTCCTCACTGTGCTCCCTTCCCTGTTTTGGAATGGTGATGTATATCCTGTGCTATATTATATGTTGGAAGTGTGTGATCTGTTTTTTGATTTTACAGACAGATTACAGTTAAGAGATTGATATGCATCTGAAAAAGACTTTAGACTTTGAAACAAGTTTGAGACTGTTATAGACTATGGAGACTTCTGAAGTTGAAATAAATGTATTTTTCATTATATTGTTACAAGCTAATGGGGATCAGGGTGTGGCACTATTAGGAGGTATGGCTTTGTTGGAGTGGGTATGGTCTTGTTAGAGTAAGTATGTCACTGTGGAAATGAACTTTGAGGTCCCCTATGCTCAGGATACCACCCAATGTTTCAGTCAACTTCCTATGGCCTGCAAGATGTAGCACTCTTCAATCCAGCACCATGTGGTGCCTGTATGTTGCCACACACCCCTTTCATGATGATGATGACTGAGACTGTGAGTCATCCCCAATTAAATGTTTTCTTTATAAGAGTTGCCCGTGGTCATGGTGTCTCTTCACAGCAACAGAAACCCTAACTAAAACACAGGGTCATAAAAAATAAAAGTGTTTCAGGCCCACCTCATTCTTAGGGGAACATAGCTCAGGTAAACCTTGTCACCATCCCCATTAGCCACACACCTAATTCTCAACAGTGCCCTCAATTACTGTGTGAAAGCAAAGGGAGTGAAATGCAAGGCGCTTTTGGGCCGTCAAGGGTACAAACCCAGAGGAAGAACCAGCTAAGGGGGTGAGGAAGGATAAGGTGACTTGTCCATGTCAGAACACACTTTTTTTTTCAGAGCTGAAAATCAAACCCAGGATCTTGAGCATGCCAGGCTACGTACAGTACAATTCTATTAGAATACATAAACTATTTTAAAGATTTATCTTATTTGTATTTATCTGTGTGTGTGAGTGCCCATGGGGGCTAGAAGAGGGCATCAGATCCCCTGGGACTGGAGTTCCAGGCAGTTGTGAGCAGCCAGCTCTCTTTGAATTGCTGGGAACTGAATTCAATCCTCTGGAAGGGTATCGAGTGTTCATAACAAGGCATCACCTTTCCAGCTGCCATAAAGGTATTTTAAACACCCATAATCTTAGATGCTGTTTTCTGAAGATTCACATAACAGTCTCTCTGGAGTAAAAAACTTGTCACAGTGGAGATGTGGGAAATAGCATACATCTACACTTTAGTCCTAAATAATTGAGTAGCTACCATGAACAGTAGGGTACTAAGTGATAGCCTTGAACCCTCTGAGGAACAGGGACAAGGTATCCACAGATGTCCTCCCAGAGTTGACATTCCAGACACAGGTAATGAACAAAACTGTAATTTTAGAATGTGTCTGGTAGTGCCACTGGATACGCAGTCTTAGGCCACTGACAAGTCACAACTTGAGACCAGTTAGTGACAAGAAGACACTAGTTGTAGGGGGCCAGTCCAAGAAATTCACCCTGGCCCTGAAATCAGGGCTAGTGAAAAAACACAGCCTGGATCTGAGACCTAAGCCAGTGAGAGAGAAACACTTTATGTGTTAACCCAGAACCAACAAAAACAGGTCCTAAGTCTGAAACCAGGACCAAAGGAACACACTTGTGGGGAATAATGCTACAAATATTTTTCATTTGTATTTGTTCAATAAAGCACTGACTGGCCAGAAGGCAAGCAGGAAGTAGAGGCAAGACAGCAAGACAAGGAGAATTCTGGGAAGAGGAAGAACAGAGCAGTGGCCAGCAAGACGCAGAAGAAGATGAGAACGTGGCTCTGAGAAAAAGGTACCAAGGCGCAAGGGTAAACATGGATAAGAATCATGGGTTTGTTGAAGAGTAAGAGTTGGCAAGTAATAAGCCTGAGCCATAGGCCAAACAGTTTGTGTGAGACTGAATAGATGAGGGATTGGCCAGGCCGGACAGAAAAACTTCCAACTACACACTTGGTCCCTGGAATCAAAACCAGTGAAAGAAATATGCTCTGGCCTTAGGATTAAAGATTAAAGTCCAAAAGCTTTAAAAAAAGAAGAGGAGGAGGAAGAGAAAGAGGAAGAAGAAGATGGTCAGTGAAAGAAACACAGTTTGGTCCTTAAATCAGAGCCAGCTCTGGCCCTGACCAATCCCTGGACAGGAATAACTACCAACCAATCCTTGAGTGTGCCTGGAGGGACGCCTCAGGACCCTATATAAAGCTCTGCCTGTTGAGCTGTGTGTGAGCTGTTCTCTCCCACCCTGGCAGAGGCAGCCACTCTCCTGGACTCCTCTTTCCCAAATAAATCTCTTTCTCAAAAGAGTCTTGGATGAAGGTGAGAAGAATTGCTGAGTCCTTTATGGGACTGGGCAGGAAAACCTTGCAGGGGTGTCACCTTGGGGGACTGAACAAGGTGTAGCAGAACAGAAGAGCCTTCATGAGATGTCCCTTTAGGAATGAGAAAAGAAGGGCAGGAAAAGTAAAAACTTTCTGCCAGAGCCAGAGGCAACTGCTACATTGCTGCTGGGGTTCCCCTTTAGAAGAGCGAAGCAAACTTGGGCCAGAGAGAGGCCCCATAAAGGGGAGTGGAACAAGCTCAGCTGTAGTGACTCACCAAGAGAGGCGCAGGGTTGCTATATTCTGCAGGGAGACCATCCCCCACCCACCCGGGCTTCAGGCACAGCCTGACTTCGCAACAGTCAGGATACCTCCCACCCCACCTCCCTAGAGCTGTAACACTCACTTACACCGGTCCCTGATGTCTATCAGCTATGGCAACCAAGTATGTAGTTGAGTTCAGATAACACTGTGTGGACACGTCCGTGTGCTTGTGTGCACCAGTATGTGAGGTCATGTAGAGGCCAGAGGATAACCTCAGCTACCATTTTGTTTCTTTGGTTGGTTGATTTCTGGTTTTTGTTTGTTTTTTTTCCAACACAGAGTTTCTCTGTTTAACAGCCCTAGCTGTCCTGGAACTAACTCTGTAGACCAGGCTGGCCTTGAACTCACAAAGATACAACTGCCTCTGAGTCTCAAGTACTGAGATTAAAAGTGAGCATCATCGTAACCAGCTCAGCTGCTAGTCTTTACATAGCACTCACCTGAGATAGACTGTCACTGGCCTTAGCTCAGCAAGTAGGCTAGATTGGCTGGCCAGAAAGCCCATAATCTGCTTGTCTCTGCCTCCCCACCCACTTCAGGACTCTGTTGTTGAATGCAAGGTGCTAGAGATCAAACACAGAAACTCACTCTTGTAAGGCAAGCCCTTCACCACTGAGCCACCACTCCAGCCTTAGCATGCTCTCTCAATGAAAGAAACTGACAGCCCAGGTTTCCAATCTGTACCAGTTGTTGGACTGGCGGTGTGACTAAGGGCATCAGCCTCAGAGAGGAGTGAGCGGAAGGCCTTACTCAAATGGCAATCTTTTGTCATTCTGATTAGCTTTGTAATGATGGGGACAGAACCCAAGACATCATACCTAAGCAAATGTTACACAACGGAACTAAACCCCAGCCCTGAACTAGCAGCCTTTGAAAAATATTTAGGAGCTGGCTCAACGGCAAAGGCACTTGCTGCCAAGATCGACATGTTGAGTTCAGTCCCTGGAACCTACAAGGTTTAAGGCGAGAACTCTACTTGTCCTCCAGCGTCTGCATGTACCATAGAACTCCTACCCCCTGCACACATGCACACAAACACATAAATCTGATTTAAAACTTTTTACAAATACTCAGGTTTAAAAATAGAAGACATACCAAATATCCCTGTCCCACTCACCAGGAAAGGTGTGCAGACCCAGGTGAATGTGCCCACAGCTGCCAGGTATGCAGATTTCTTGAGCACCTTCAGCTCCTCCTGCCTGATGTCCATGACCTTTTCCTGGAACGCCAGCTCCCAGGCGTATAGCTTAAGTACTTTGATCCCATTGAGGATCTCGTTCATCAGCTTGATTCTGTTGTCTTTACTCTTCATGTGTGCCACCTGCAGGGGAAGAGACCGGCACCCTGGGCAAGGGGAACAGCCACAACTAAAACTGGCTCTTCCCAGAGGTTGGGAAATCTGGCCTTGGACCCCATGAGCCGTAGTATCAGCTCCCAGACCACAGCCAAAGACTGAGCCATTATAAAAGTCCAAATCAGGTTGCATTTGACTGACAGACCAACTCAGAGCTGAGGGATGGAGGCGGGAAAGGCCCCCAGGCCTCCCGAATAGGGGGCGCTCCTTGATGCTGCTGACCAGGAGAGTAAGTCACTCCTCGGTCCTCACCTCCCTTTCTCTGCCTCTCTTATTTACAGGATCTTACTCTAGAGCCCTGCTGACCTTGAACCCTAGTCCTCCTCCCTCAGCTTCCCACGTGTTAAACTGGCAAGGGCATCACCACACCCATTGTCTTGCTTTTCTCGTAACTGATTTCCAACCATTCTCTAGTCGTTAAAATACTAAAACGTGCCAGGCCTGGCTGGCACTGGTTCCGACAACCCATGACAAAGGCATATAGTTGTTAAAATTTTAAAACCATCTGGCACATCACTCTTGGCAAACACTCTTCTAAATATTTCATACATAGCCATGCCATGTTCAGCCAGGCCGGTGCCATGGTCACACCTGGGTCACAGATGGGGGAACCACATGCAACTAAACCTGAAAACAGAGATTGGGGCATTTTTGGAAGTAAGCCACTCAGAGACGTCTACTTATTCCAGGACAAAACTTGCTGACTGCCCTACCCCATGAAGTCAGCCCACAAGGCCACCCTTCCCATCATGGTCAGTCTACCTGGAGCCCAATGCACACATCCAACAACAGGGGGCAGAGAAACATGGGAGATTAAGAACATAGAAGGTGAAGACCACATAATCCACACAGAAAGATCATCGGGCATGGAGTCAAATAAAATCTTACTACCATTAATGTCCACTGGATTAAAGTTGAGTGATAAAAGTATCATCAGCCTAGTGGTTTTATGGGATTCCTAAGTATGCAAACAAGCAGGTCTCTGTTTCTGGTGCCTTCTCTCTGGCTCTTTCCCATCTGTTTATTTTGTCCAATTATAATGAGCTAGCTGTTATTTTATCTGCATCTTTCATCCTTACATGATATTATATTCCCTAAGAAGCCTGTCTGTTTTCTAATGAGAAACAAAGGAAGTGGATCCAATGGGAAGGGAGGTAGGTAAGAACTGGAAGGGGTATAAGGTGGAGAAACTATATCAGGATATATTATGTGAGAGAGAAAAAAATCTATTTTCAATAAAAAGAAAAAGTTTAAAACCAAAATAAACCAAAAAGCATGTCACTTCATACCAAGTCTAATTATACATATATTGTATGTGTAATGTTCTAGCGGTAAAGCCAGGCTTGGTGGTGCAAGCCTCACTCAAAAAGCAGAGTCAGGCCAGCCTGGTTTACAAAGTGAGTTCCAAAACACAGCTACACAGAGAAACCTTGTCTTGAAAAGTGAAAAAAGGAAGGAGAATCCACTTCAGTGTGTTCACAGTGGCCAAGGTAGGACACAGGACACCATTCATTCTAACCTACAGTCTTTTGTTGTTTAAAAATGTATATGAAAAGGCACTTACTTACATCTTTTAAAGATGTCCCTCAAAATAAAAGCCAGCACTGTATATAATAAGCAACCAATATAAAAGAGGGAAGGAGGGAGGGAGGGAGGGAGGGAGGGAGGGAGGGAGGGAGGGAGGGAGGGAGGGAAGGAGGGAGGCTCCCAGTCACTATGATATAGTTTCTCCCTGCCTGCATGCCTGCTTGTTCAGACCAACTCTGGGGCATTGATCAAAGCTGCCCTTTGGAAAACTTGCAGAAACTCCAAGGCCAGTACACTCAGGGAAACAATGTGCCTATATTACGGAACCTAGAATGGATAAAGCTGACCATCAGGAAACTGAGTGGCCTTCATCTACAAAGACCCAGATCAGGACTCAGGGTGAAATCTAATGGAAATGGACAGCCTACCTGGTAGGTCTTGGTCTTCATGGCCATCACAGCATTGAAGGGCACCATGAAGACCATCACAGCCACCCCAGCCAACACAGAAGGGCCCAGGTTCTAAGGAAAGACAGGTGATAATTAGTCACTTGGCAAACAGAAGAGAGCCCTGCTACTCACATTATCCAGGCAGACCCCACCAACCAAGTATGGTGCCAGTCACTTATTCCTTTTACCCAAATGAGGCACCAAGAGTTTTCGGTTCTGTTCCTCCCAACCCTTTTAAGAGTAGGCAGGTAAACTGTTCCTTAACCAAAGCTCTTGAGAACCAGGTAAGTTATACAAATTTGATCTTTGGAATCTTAGAAAGGCCTTAAGGTTCTGACTAATAAACCTCCAGCCTGATAACTTAGTGCTAATCTGGATGGCTGAAAGAGCGGCTGGCACTGTAATACTTGGGTTTCAAAAGGTTTTCTTGACACTCACAGAATAGGAAAGAGGACTTACCTCACCTTAGCTGGCATCAACAATGTGGCTTATGCTGCCACCTCTTTTCTCCTAGAAGGCTAGGCATTTTGAACTTGCCAGGCAGAGCATACACACAGATGAGCTGCAATAACCCATCTGTCCCAGCTTCGCATCCCTGACCTAAACTCACTAGAGACTCAAACTTGTGCTGTCTGCCCTTGCATGGGTGCCTTATCTTTGCTGAGCATACGTGTACATGTGAGAATGTGTGTATACATACACACACACACACACACACACACACACACACACACACACAGACGCATGCACGCACGCACGCACATGATGACTGATGACTCTGGTGTTTTCCTCAGTAACTTTTCACTTCATTTCTTAAGAAAGGGTGGTTTCGTGAACCTGGAGCTCACTTCGTGCTGATAGGACCAACTTTTTCATGAGTAATAGGGATCCAAACCAGGTCTTCATGTTTACAAAGCTGGCCTTTTATCTCCCTAGGATCCCTGATGGTTTTTTACAATCAACTTTGAATCTACTATCAAACTAGGGAATCTTCAAGCCTGGTATGGCTCTGGGGACCTTGGCACAGTGCACAGCACAGACTTCATGCCACTCCCAGTACAGGCTAGCAGAACATTCTATAATCAAATGCATTGATTTTATATATATAAAAAAAATAATTATTTGCATGTTTGTGCACTTATCAGGTAAGATATGATTCACAATCTGTGTATGGAGGTTGTCATATACAGGTTGAGTATTCCTGGGAAATATAGTGTACAGATGTGTGTGTATAAGTTCAGAGTTCAAACTCAGATGTCATTCCTCAGGATACCATCTGTCTCATTTGTGAGCTAGGGTCTCTCTCTGACCTAGATCTTGCCTGGTTAGGGTAGGCTAACCAGTCAGTGAGCCCTAGAAATCTGTCTTTCTCTGTCTCAACTGCCACAATTCTTATATTATGGAGGTTGCTTTGTTTTGTTGTTTTGATTGAGAGAGTGTCTGAGGGATCAAACTTGAACCTTTGTGCTTACCTGGCAAGCACTTTGTAAATTGATCCACCTCCCTAACCTTACAAATAAAAAACTTATGGGTTAATTCCATACTAACGGCTTAAAACAACAACAACAAAAAAGGTATGGTATATATGTGTCTGTGTGTATAAATGCCACATATGCGTATATGCTGGCAGGGGCCAGAAGGAATCAGATCGATCCCCTGGAGCTAGAATTACAGGCAATTGTGAGCTGCCTGACATGGGTACTGAGAACCAAACAGATTCCCTGACAGCAGCAAGCACTCCTAACCCTGAACCATCTCTCCAACACACTTACTGGTTTCTCATACAGCATAGATGTATTGGGAAATAAATTTTATAACATTTTTATATCTGTTTAGTCTCCCTGAGGATCACGTTTATTTAGACAGTGGTGGTATTTGGGACACTAAGGACATCCACTATTACAATAAATACTTGGAGGATGGGGGTGCCCAAGGTTATAGAACCCAGAATGAAAGAGACAGCCTGGTTTCAGGGTAGCCTCAGCAGCCACCATCCTACACTGTGAGGTTGGTTGGTGGTCTGAATAAGGAACTCCTGCTTTGAACTCAAGACAACCTTACTGTACAGCTCAAACCAGCCTCCATTAGATCCTTGTTTACAATTCATAAACCAAATGTGGAGGGTTCTCAACATTTTACATGGATTACAGTTCCTAGGAAAGGGTGCACTCCATGCTATCTACTTGAAGATTCCTATTTAGCTATTTATGTTTCTTGTGTGGGGCTGGAGCCGAAGTGCAGAGCTTGCTCCTTAAGAGCCAGGTCCTGGGTCTAGTGGTTTTCTTTCTGAGCTACACCATCAAAAGCATTTCACTCACCACTCTACAGTGAAACTGGTGAGATAGCTCTTTGAGCAAGGGTGCTTGCCACAGGAGAGCTGGGGAGATGGGGTCATGTGTTTGTCTGCAAGTGTCTTAAGCCTGATAGCCCCAGGTCCCATATGATGGAAGGAGAAAACTGACTCTCACAGGGTGTCATCTGACCTTCACATGAGCTGTGGCACACAAACAAATACACACATGACCTTTCTTAACCCTCGGGGTATAAATTGTTTAGGGCCCTGGATAAAGTTGGCTTTTGCATGAGACTTAAGTTTGCCTCATTTATTGGCTCCATTCTCCCAGGTCCCGATGCCTCTAGAGTCGTGATACTCAAGCCACTGCGTGCCCACACTCACACATGTGAATGTGCACACAGGCCTGCACTGGGAGGCGGCCCACCAACCATAGGTTAAGAATCACCAATTGGGAGTAAGAAGAGCAATTCCTTCTGCTGTAGATGGAGCTCAGTGGTAAAGCATGTGCCTAGCATGCAAAGGGGTCCCAAGTTTCAACCTCAGTGAAAGCCTCCTGGCTCACCACCCTCTGTCTTGGATCTACTCGTGGCTCACCAGAAAGGCTATCACTTTTTTTTTTTTTTTTTTTTTTTTTGCAATGGAGAGGACCCAGGACTTGGGGTGGCCAATCAGAGACTTCTCCTTGGTCCAGGGATGGGAAGAGGACTGAGCTAGTTAATCACAGTGCCCCAGGAGAGACCAATAGGCAATTAACGCCATCTGCTCGTCTACTGTACTGTTGTCTGTAAAGATGGCACAAGGCCATTATGAATGAAGTCAATTCAAAAAAGCAGGGCCGAGAAATAACAAGCTCCTAAACATGGCAGTTCTCCTGGCCCCACCATACCTGGGATCCCGAGACTGTCACTGCATGAATACACCTATACCATTCCTCTCGTCTGCTTAGGCTGATAGATTTCTATTTCTTACAACAAAAAAACTCTTGGCAAAAATACTTACGTTCTAATAAATAAGTCTGTTTCACATCTGAGGGGGTGGAACAGAGGGAGAAAGTTGGTGGTTTAACTATATAAAAGGTTGTTAATTACATATACATCATGAAAATATTAGTATGATCATGGTGATGCCTGTCGGTAATTTCAGCACTGTCAAGACAGAGGAAGGAGGGTCTCTGTGAATTTGAGGTCAGACTAATAGACATTGCAAATTCCAGGGAAGCAAGGACTACACAGTGAGACTCTGTCTCAAAAAGACCAAACCAAAACAAGAAAACAAAAAACTAGATGCGGCAGTATTCATCTATCACCCAATGCTGGGGTGGGGAAGCACGGACAAAAGCTCATTGGACACTACCCTAGCTAAATCAGTGAGCTCCAGGTTCAGTGAGACACACTCTTCTCAAAAAATAAGGTAGACAGAGATGGGGGGTAGTGGCACCTGAGGTCTACTTCTAAACCTTGCACGCACGCTCCCACACACACAAAGTGACTGCATATATATCAAGACACCATAGCTTAGCCGTGATCACACAAAAAAGAATGTAGATAAAACAGAAACTGGCCGAAGGCCTGCTAAATAAGTGACAGCAAGAAACGCTCTTCCCCATCCATGCCCTCCCTGTCAGTTCCCAGACAAGGCCGGCCCTCCCTGCACAAGAAAAAACCAAGAGCAAACACACACCAACCACAGTAGCCAGAGGGCTAGGATGACTTGCAGGGGCGCGGACCAGACCATGTTAATGTACGTGGCCAAGTCCATGAAGCGCTGGGCATCCACGGACATAAGATTGACGATCTCCCCAACTGTAGACGACTTCCTAGCTGAGTTGGTAATCACAAGGGCCTGTGGATACAGGAGAGGGGAAGAGTTGAACCTACAGGTAAAGGCAGAGTTGTGGACTCTGCACAAACCCTGGACAAGACTCTGGACAGTGGTAACTGCCGATCCCCCCTCCCCATCCTGAGCTGGTCCAGGCACTTTCTAAACCATGGCCTTACACATATCATTAGGCAGGCACTATCACCTGACAGTAGAATCCTGTGGTTTCTTGATCAGCAGATCGGTGGTAGGCTAGGATTCCAGATTTCTAAGAAGTTCAAAGGTCATAACCATGCTTCTTACCCCAGATCCCAACACAAGGTTCTCGGCTTTGGCACTCTGACACAGGGAGCTAGACAATGCTTTGTCTGGCCAGTCTGCATACTGACTGCAAGACAGTCTCTGGCCTCTACCCAGAAAATTGCTGTGATAACTAAAGTGTCTTGAGATGTCAGGGGTAAGAATCTCTAGTGGAGCTATCCGTCCATGTCATTTGTTCTCAAACACGGCTGTATACAATCATCTGGAGAGTCTTAAAAAATACACCTGTGCCACTGAGCACAACAAGCTTGACATCAATGTCCCATTAGTCTGGGCTGTGGCCTATGCACCAGGACTTAAGCTAACAGGCAAGTCTAACAGGAGGTAGGAAACACTAGGAAAGCTTCCTCTCTTGCCAGCC
Source organism: Phyllotis vaccarum (assembly GCA_033318265.1). Classification (NCBI taxonomy): domain Eukaryota; kingdom Metazoa; phylum Chordata; class Mammalia; order Rodentia; family Cricetidae; genus Phyllotis; species Phyllotis vaccarum. Next base: position 77,502,375 of record JARWLC010000016.1, on the reverse strand, counting down.
TGTGAGCCAGGTGGTGATACTGCCCCAGAGGCCAAGGCCTGAGCAGGCTGGAAGGTCACTGAGTCCCTTTAAGTTACCCGTTTTCTGAGAGAGAAAACGGTGTGGATTTGGGTAGATAGGGAGGATCTGACAGGAGTTGAAGGGAGGGGGGGGCGCACCTTAATCAGAATATATTGTATGAAAAAAATCTATTTTTGATAAAGATTAAAAGTATCGGAAAAACTGAACAATAACAAAAAAGTGGAGGTGGGGCTAGTTCCCCACTAGAACAGACCCTGCCAGTCATGTGCGGCTCCACATGGCAAAATAAAAACATATAAAGTTTATCCTCCCCTGTTCAAGAATTACACTACCTCTTCAGTTCAAATTCAGGGTGAGAGTAAAGGGGAACCCAAATAAACTAGAATAAAGATTTAACATAGATTGCTTCTCTTTAAAAAATAAAAACTGCCCACATGGATGAGTTATGCAAGCGCATGCAGCCGTGGTGCACATGTGGAGGTCAGGTGTTGTCCTGGTCTCCCAGCTTGACTGAGACACTATCTCAGCACTACTGTACCCCAGGCTACCTCACTTAGGATCTAGGGATTCTCCTGTCTCCACCACCTCTCTCACTGCAGGGTACATAAACATGTACTACCGCGCCAACTTTACATGATTCTGTCAGGCTTGTACTTTATCTGTCGAGCCATCTCCTCAGCCCCGTACTTGAATCTCTACCCATGACTTCAGGCGCATGTGGGTTCACTAGCATCCCGCACATCAGCCATGAGAACGAAGCTTGACGGGGGCTATCCTTGATCCCATGGTCCCTGTAGCCCCCATCATTTCTCTGCTGAGGATACGTGGGCTAGAAATCTACACACAGGTCCTGGGGAGCTCCAGCTCAGCCACCCTGGGTTCAGAGGTCACAGGACTCAGTGTGGGTGCCTAACCTACCTTTCGGTAGACAGCACCCACCACAGCCGTCTTGATGCGCATGCCGCTGACGAAGCAGATGTGGAAGTACTGATGCAGAACCAATGTCTGCAGACAAGCGCTGACGAACAGCAGTGCCGTGTAGAAGTAGCCCTGCCAGTCAGGGGCCTCCCTGTCATTCACGAAGTTGATAATCAATCTGTTAGGGGGGAGGGGTGTGAGTGTGATACGTACACCAGGCGGAAGTCATTCCAAGTCACCATAGTAATTTCCACCTGAGCCACAAGAAGTCAGACACCACTACCTCACAGGGCTGATATGACTGCCAGGTGCCAGCCTCTTACAACGGGGACCTGTGCCTTAGGATCACCACACTGAAAGATCTGTCTCCCCACCAGCGAGTCACCCAAAAGTGGTCAAGTAGAGTATGCTGGGACCAAGCTGATAAAGAGAGAGATGACAGAGGTCCCCTTGCTGTCTTCTTGCAGAGGCTCGTGAAATCTGCCTGCACACCCTTGCTCTAGAAAACCCCACGTTCTCCCCACTTTGGATTCAGGAGGCTTCTGGGACATGCAAGTGACTACAACTCAGACGATAATTAAACGAAACTGAGGGAGGTGAAGGTAGTGGCTAACAAGCCTGCTCCTGCACATGGCAGGACTACCCAGGAAGTTAAGGGGAGCCAGGCAGTCAGGCAAGAGTTCTTACTTCAAGATCTCGGGGCCGGCAAACATCATCAGATCATGAAGGGCCTTGAACAGGAAGCTCATGAGGAAGTAGGGGCCAAAGGTCTTGTATAACACCTTGAACAGAGAGGGGTCCTTGTCTTTCCGGGGGGACTTGACAATCAGCGCCTCGACCTCCTCACTCACATCCAACTGGGAACTTCCCTTGGGCTTGCTGGGGTCTTTGGGAGATGCATACACAATCCGCACAGGCTGCCTATAACATGAGGAGGATAAAGCAGTTATTGGGTCCACCAGAGAGGCAACAACCCACAGTCAAGAGAGTTAAGAGCAGAATCCAGACAAGTCACCACACAGAGTGTAACATAATACAGCAGGTATGACTGTGGACGTGGGAGCCTTGGGTTCTGCCTGGGCCATCTGCTGGCTGCAACTGCAGGCAGGTACACTAAAGCTCATTTCCTCTTTTGAAAAAGGGGGCTCATAGTAAGCCAAGTGTGGCATTGCATGACTGCACCCTCAGAGCTGGCGAAGCTCAGACAGAGGAATCACAAGTTTGAAGCAAAAAAAATGAGCAACATAGTGAGGCTGTGTCTAAATAAATTAAAAGTCCTGCCTACCTCATGGGGTGGTTGTACAAACCGAGTGAATGGAAATAAATGAAAGGCTTGGGAGGCTAGCAGCCCCAAGCTCATCTACAAATACACAATTCCTACCAGTAGCTCAACTGACTGCTTCACAAGAAGTGACAGATCAGTTCTAAAATCTGTAATGGGAACCCGAGACCAAGATGAGCTAAAACCGTCCTGAGGGAGAATAAAGCTGAACCTCATACTATGCAATTCCAAATTTTACTGTAAAGCAACAGATGTGAAAAAAGGCACAAGGAAACTACACAGGAACCAGTGTGATAGAACTAAAGGCCTAAAATCAAAGACCCAGAAGCAGGCTGAACGGTGGTGATACAAGCCTTTAGTCCCAACACTCAGGAGGCAGGGGCAGGCAGATCTCTGTGAGTTCAAGACCAGCTTAGTCTTCAGAGTGAGTTCTAGAACAGCCAAATCTGTCTGGGGAAAAAAAAAAAACAAGGAGAAAAAAAAAAAAATCTAGAAGCAGGAGATTTCTGGCAGGACCATCCATTGGTGATGAAGAGTCTTTTCAAATACTGGTGATGGGCTGGGCAAGGTGGCTCATGCCTATAATCTCAGCACTTAGGAAATGAGGAGGAAGACAGCCTAGGCTACATGGCAAGGACCTCTCTAAAAACAAACCAACCAACCAGTGGTAGGAAACTAGATAGTCACATGCAGAAAATAAACTAGACCATGACCCTACATTATGTAGAAAAATTAAAGGTATTTTAGGTGCACATATGTGTGTGTTTGCCTACATGAGTTTATGTGCACCATATGAGTGCAGGTACCTGTGAAAGCCAGAAATGAGTGCTTGGTTCCTAGAAACCGGAGTTACAGGTGGTGAAGCCACCTGATACAGATGTTGAGTACAAAATCTTGGTCCTCTGTAATAGCAGTATGAGCCATCTCTCCAACCCCACAGAAATGCACTAAAATGGATCCAACTTCCACACTCAAAAGCTAAGAACTATAAATCCTGCTGAGAATGGTTTGCACACACAGTACCAGCACTTGGCAGATGGAGGCAGGAGAACCTTCAAGTTCAAGTTCATCCACAGCTACATGGGAAAAAAAATTAAAATAATAGCCTAGGTATGGCTATGTGCCAAAAGTTTATCTCAAAGGTGAAACAAAATAAAACCAAGGAGAGCCCCATCACACATGGTGAGTACCCTCCTCCTAGCCAGGTAGCCAGACCAGCTATGACAGCTCCCAGGTCTCGGTGACACAGCACAAAATGTGAAACCCATCACAGCTTTAGCTGCAGGTAAGCCAAGTAGGACCCCCTGCATGCAAGAATGACTATTACCACCTCACACAGAACCCTCTAGTCCATAAGCCTCATTCCATTCCCCAAACCCTACCCACCCACCCCCGCAACCTAGCTGCTTCCTGAAATGCAGCCTCAAGAGAGCTCCATCACAAGAGCCGTTCCCTAAGATACAGACTCTGAAAAGCTCCATCACAAGAGCTCCAACTGCAAATCTCAACTGCTCCCTGAGACAGACTACACTGCTTCCAATTTCTCCAAGGCTGCAATTGCACCAAGAGCACTGATTGGACCAAAAACAGCTCCCTGAAACACAGACAACTTTTGCACCGATCCGAGGAAGAGACGGGTAAACATCAATGCAAAAACACATTCAATAATATGAAGAATAATATGACACCACTAGAACCTAGTAGTTTTACAACAGCAAAACCTGAACATTCATTTGGAAGAAGCAGAGAAAAAAAACTTAAAAATATCTTTATAAAGATAATAGAAGCCTTTAAAAAGAAAATTATAAAAGAATAGAAAAAAACTCCCTTAAAAAAATAGAGGAAAAGACAAGGAAAAAAATTGGAAAAAAAAAAAAAACAATAAGTTCTTTAAAGAAAGACTAGAGAACCAAGAAAAAGCAATAAAGCAGGTGAAGGAAACAGTTCAAGATTTAAAAACTAAAACGGAAGCAATAAAGAAGTCTCCAACCAAGGGAAGGCTGGAAATGGAAAACAAAGTCAGGCATAACTAACAGGATACAAGAGATGGAAGAGAGAATCTCTGGTGTGGAAGATGCAATGGGGGAAATTGATTCAATCAAAGAAAACTCTAAAGTAAAAAAAAAAAAAAATATTCCGTGACAAAACCAGATTTAAACAATACCTGTCAACAAACCCAGCCCTACAGAAAGCACTAGAAGGAAACCTGCAACCTAAAGCTTGATACACACACGAAGCCACAAGCAACAGATATTCTCACAGAAGGAAACACACACACACACAAAGAAATAAATAAAAAATAAGAGGAATCAGCAATCACTGGTCACTAGTATCAATGGACGCATTCACCTATAGAAAGACACAGACTATACACAATGGTTATAGAAACAGGATCCATCCTTCTGTGGCACACGGGAAACACACCTCAATTTCAAAGACAGATTCTGCCTCGGAGTAAAGGGTTGGGAAAAACTGAGCTCAAGAAACAAGCTGGTGTAACTATCCTAATACCTAACAAAATAGACCTCAAACCAAAACCAGTCAAAAGAGATGAAAAAGAACATTACATATTCGTCTCAGGAAATATCCGTCAAGATGAAACTTCAATCCCGAACATTTATGCCCCCAATACAAGGGCACCTATATAGATATATATGTATGTATGTATACATATATGTACACACACACACACATATATATGAAACATTACTAAAGCCCCATGTACTAATAGTGGGAGATTTCAATACCCCGCTCTCACCAATGGAAAGGTCTACAGACAGAAACTGAACAGAGAAATAAGGGAGATAACAGATATTATGACTCAAATGAGCTTAACAGATTAATATGGAACATATAACACCCAAACACCAAAGAATATACCTTCTCACCACCCCATAGAACTTTCTCTAAAATTGACCACATACTCAATCAGAAAACAAATATAAACAGATTAAAAAGAAAAGTGAATAAGCCCTTGTATCCTATCGGATCACCATGAACACTACAGTTCAACAACACAAAACATGGAAATTGAACATCTCTCAAATGAACCACCTCTGAGTCAAGGAAGAAGTAAAAAAAAGAAATTAAAGACTTCCTAGAATTCGGTGAAAATCCACAACATAACCCAAACTTCTGAGACGCAATGAACGTAACGCTAAGAGGAAAAATTCATAAAACTGGTGCCTACATAAAAAGACCTCAGAGAAATCTCACACAAGAGACCTAACAGCACAGCTGAAAGCCCTGGAACAATTAGAAGCAAACTCACCCAGAAGGAGTAGATGGCAGGAAATAACCAAACTCAGGGCTGAAATCAATACAATAGAAACAAAGAGAACAATACAAAGAATGGGGTTTTTTTCAGAAAGCCAACAAGATAGACAATCCTTATCCAAAGTAACCAAAAGGCGGAGAGAGAATATCCAAATTAACAAAATCAGACAGGAAAAGGGGGACATAACACAGACACCCAGGAATCCAGAGAAACATTAGGTCATATTTCAAAAACCTGTACTCCACAAAATTGAAAAACCTAAAAAAAAAACAAGAAACAAAAAGCTCTCTAGACAGGTACACTTACCAGATAGATGACCTAAATAGACCTATAACCTCTCAACAGAAGCAGTCATTAAAAATCTCCCAACCAAAAAAGGCCCAGGGCCAGATGGTTTCAGCACAGAATTCTACCAGAATTATTTTTTAAAATGAAAACCTAATATCAATACTCCTCAAATTGTTCCACACAATAGAAACAAAAGAACACTGGCAAACTTTTTATGAGGCTACAGTCACCCTTGATACCAAGATCATACAAAGATGCAAGAAAGAAAGAGAATTACAGAACAATCTCCCTCATGAATACTGATGCAAAAAATACTGGCAAACCAAATTCAAAAAAAAAAAAAAAATATATATATATATATATATGTATATATGTGTATATATATATATGTATGTATATATGTATATATGTATATATATGTTAAAAAAAAAATCCACCATGATCAAGCAGATTTCACCCCAGAGATTCAGGGATGGTTCAACATATGAAAAACTGTCAACGTCATCCATCATATAAATAACCTGAAAGAAAAAAAGACTACATGATCATCTTGTTAGTGCTTTAAAAGCCTTTGACAAAATTCAACATTCCTTCATGATAAAAGTCCAGGAGAGATCAGGGACACAGGAAAAATACCTAAACACAATAAAGGCGATGTACAGCAAGCCAACTGCCAACATCAAACCAAATGAAGAGAAACTCAAAGCCATCCCACTAAAATCAGGAACAAGACGAGGCTGTCTATTCTCTCCCATATCTATTCAATATAGTTCTCGAAGTCATAACTAGAGCAATAAGACAACTAAAGGAGACCCAGCAACAGGAAAAGGAAGATGTCAAACTGTCTCTACTTGTAGATGATATGACAGTATACATAAGTGACTGCCAAAGAACTCCTACAGCTGATAAAAAACCTTCAGAAATGTAGCAGGATATAAAATTAGTGCAAAAAAATCAACAACCCTGCTATCCACAAATGATAAAAGAGCTGAGAAATAAATCAGGGAAACATCATCATTTACAACAGCTGCAGATAACATCAAATATCTTGGGGTAACTCTAGCCAAAGAAGTGACAGACCTGTAATGACAAGAACTTTAAGTCATTGAAGAAAGAAACTGAAGAAGATATCAGAAAATGGAAAGATCCCATGCTCCTAGATAGGTAAGATTAACATAGTAAAAATGGCCGTCTACAGATTCAATGCTATCCCCACCAAAATCCCAACACAATTCTTCACAGTCCTCGAAAGAACAATACTCAACTTCCCATGGAAAAACAAAAACTCCAGGATTGAAAAAAAAAAAAAAAAAAAAAAATCCTGCTAAGTAACAGAACTTCAGGAGGCATCACCATCCCCGACATCAAGCTCTACTATAGAGCTAAATTTAAAAAAAAAAAAAAAAAAAAAAAGGCTTGGTACTGGCATAAAAACAGACTTGTGGATCAATGAAATTTAACCGAAGACCCCAACATTAATCCACACACCTATGACACCTGATTTTCCACAAAAAGGCCAAAAATTATATGATGGGGAAAAGATATCATCTTCAACAAATGTGGATGGTAGTACACTGAAGAACGCAAATAGATCCATATCTATCACTCTGCACAAAACTCAAGTCCAAGTAGATCAAAGACCTCAACATAAACCTGTTACATCAAACCTGATAGAAAAGAAAGTGGGTTGGCACAGGCAACCGCTTTCTAAATATAACACCAGTAGCACAGACACTAAGAACAATAATAAATAAGTGGGGCCTCCTTAAACTTCTGTAAGGCAAAGGACACGGTCAATAAGACATAACAAATGCCTAAAGAATGAGAAAAGATCTTCACCAACCCTACATCGGACTGAGAACTGATCTCTAAAATATATAAAGAACTCAAGAAACTAAAGGCCAAAAACCCAAATAATCCAATTAAAAATGGGGTTCAGAGCTAAATAGGGAATTCTCAACAGAAGAATTTCAAATGGCTGAAAGACACTTAAAGAACTGCTCAGTGTCCTTAGCCATCAGAGAAATGCAAATCAAAACAACTCTGAGATACCATCTTCCACCTGTCAGAATGGCTAAAATCTAAAACACAGATGACAGCCTCTGCAGAGCAAGGGGAACTAGATGCCCCTTAACAGAAGAATAGATTTAAAAGTTGAGGTACATTTACACAATGGAGTACTACTCAGCAGTTTAAAAAAAAAAATGACATCCTGAAATTTTCAGGCAAATGGATGGATCTGGAGAGTACCATCCTGAGTGAGGTATCATAGATGCAGAAAGACAGATATGGTATGTACTCACTCACAAGTGAATTTTAGACATAAAGCAAATCCACAACCAAGCAGCTAGGTAAGGGGAGGAATTTAGGAGAGACATCTATGGATCCCCCTGGGAAGGGGAAATCGAGAAGACTTCTGATGTGGGAATGCCTTTCTGTATGCTGTGAATCTCAATCTTTAAATAAAGGAGCTGTTTTGGGCCATGACAGGCACCATAGAAGAAGTAGGAGGAGGAATCAGAATAGGTAGGAAAGGAAGCATAATAACTTTGTGCTTCCTCCCTCTACTCTGAGCAGTGATACCAACATCTATTTAGATCCTAATGGGTGTTTGAGTTTCGTTATGTTTGGGGCTATCACAAACAAAGCAACCAATCCTCATAGAGGGGTGCTGGGCCACAGAGTGGGAGTAAGACCCAGAGGGCTGGTCCAGTAAAATTTAAAAAAAATAATAAATGTTTTTAGGACTGGGCTTGATGGTGTATGCCTTTAATCTCAGCCTGTCAGAGGCAGAAATGGGGCAGATTTCTGTGACATCATGGCCCATCTAGTCTACATAGTGAGTTACAGGTCAGACCCTGTCTCAAAAATAAATAAATAATAAAAGTGTGTTAATTAATAGGGATGCCTGAAAGAAAAAAAAAAGTTATAATAATTATTCTCAAACTAATTGAGGGCAGTTTTCCAGAGTTGAACAATAAACGGCCTACAAACTGTATAAACCTAGAAGTGGTACATTTACATTTTGGCAAAAAGAAAACATCTAGATTTATTCTGTTTTCTCAGATTTCTAGGTCAGAGGGGGAAAATGTATAAGTAGCCAGACTGAGAAATCAAGTTATGATCTTGGATTTTTTTATTGCAACTCTAAACACCAGAAAACAAAGGAATGCAAACCATATAGAAAAACAGTTTTGATATGAGACCTGTATACCCTGCCAAGTTTAGAGATTAGAAGGATTTTTGGAGTTGGGCTAAATACATTTTGCATTATGGTATAGACACTAAGCTATAGGGACCAGTAAGTGGAATGTGATGGTGATGTGGGAATGCCTTTCTGTATGCTGTGAATCTCAATCTTTAAATAAAGGAGCTGTTTTGGCCCTTGACAGGCACCGTAGAAAAAGTAGGCAGAAAAATCAGAATAGGTAGGAAAGGAAGAATGGAGTCAGCAACAGATCGAGCCAGAAGCCCAAGAAGAAACATATAAGGAACACAGGTGAGCCACGGGCCACGTGGCAGACAGATTAATAGAAATGGGTTGATTTAAGATGTAAGAGCAAGCTAGCAATGTGCCTGAGCCATAGGCCAAACAGCATGAAGATAATATAAGCGTCTGAGTCATTTCTGGGGGCCTGAGCAACGGCAGGCAGCTAAGGGGTCTGGGGCTGCAGGTCTGTGGGTCTGGGCCTCTGGTCACCCGGGACCTAAAAACCACATTGTAACATGGTGGTCTGAATAAGAGTGTCCCCATAGGTTTAGATGTGTGAACGCATGGTCCCCAGTTGTTGGCACTTTTGGGGTAGGTATAGGAGCTTTGGCATTGCTGGTGAAAATATGTCATTGGGGGTGAGCTCTTTGATTCCGAAGCCATGTGCCATCCCAGTTTGGTGGTGGTGGTTTTGATGTTCTGTTGTTTTTCTGCTTCCAGCTTGTGGTTAAAGACATAAGCCCTTAGATTCAGCTATGAGAATTCCAACTGCACCCACTATACCTTTGGATATTTAAGACAAATTCTTAATTATGAAAGAAGAAAGAAAGAAAGGGAGGGAGGGAGGGAGGGAGGGAGGGAGGGAGGGAGGGAGAAAAGCTGCCCAGAGTTGGTCCAGCACTGAGACATGGCCCATCAGATGACATTTACCTCATGAGGAGCTCAGAAAACCCTGAGGAGTAGAATGGAGGCTCAGAGCCAGGTGATGGCTCAGTGGCACTTGCTATCCACCCTGACAACCTGAGTTCATTTCCCAGGACCCACAAAGTAAAGGGTAAGAACCAAATCCCGTAAGTTGTCTCCTGACCTCCATACATACATGCTACGGCAAATACACACCCACACATGTACACATAGTTAAGTAAATTCAAAACACGTATACACATCTTCAATCCAGCAAGAACATTCAAGAAACATTCAAGACACCCAAAAGATGTTCAGAGAGGAAGAGGTTAAAAACAGAGCAAGAAAGGAGGGCAAGGCCCAGCATATACAGCTGAAGGCTGTGGCCAGCAGAATCAACTTCCAGCTTGACAGATGGCCTCCTCTCTCCTTCTGGAGAGCTAACCAATCAATGATGTCAATACATAACTGACAGACAATACAGAAGAAAGCTCCTGGTAGCTCCCTTTGATGTTAAGCATTTCCTTCCACTCTAACCCCATCCAACAGATGTGAAACTGTGGCCTAGGGACGTGATGCAGTTTCCCCCGAAACCAAGAAACTTAAAGAAATTCAGACCATGATGGCTAAAGACAGGCGACAGGCAGCCTAGGGCCCATCTGTGTTGCCTGGGAGAAAACAGAAACATGATACTCACTTTCTTGACTTGGCACATTCCTTCTTCCAGTTATTTACCAACACAGGGACGACTTCTTCTGAAGTGTCCTCCTTATTCAGTGACCAGAGGTCATCACTCTCCAGGGGCCGGCGGTAGCCCTGCACCATCATCCTGGGAGCGAGGTGCAAAGGGACACACGATGAGAATTGAAGGGGGGTGTCACTGAGCTCCTCTCACACGCCTGCTATCACTGTCCAACCGTGAATGAGAAAGTCTGGGGATGAGTGGGTATGAAGACATAATAATTGTTGCTAATTCTACTAAGTCTTTTAGGAAAATGGGCCCATCTTGATAAGCAGGTGGATGGTGTGTTTAGAAAAAAGTAGCTGGGTATTTCTAACTACTGTTCTGCTTTGTAAATTTTATTTTTAATTATTTTCAATTATTTATTTTCAAACAAGGTCTCATGTAGCCCAGACTGGTCCCAAGCCAAGGATGACCTTGAACCTATTATTCTTGTTTCCTATGAAAAATATCAGCAAATTCTAGTGTTTTCTTGTTGTTTATTGTGTATATTGTTCTTATGTATTTCCTATGATGTGCATAAGCTACGGAACAGTAACAGCAGTCACTAGTCTGCATCTGTGGGTTTGGAAAAGTTTTACAACATTTTATTCCATAAGCAGTATAGCACGGCAGCTATTCACACTGCATTAGGGGTCATCCAGCATCTAGAGGTGATTCCTAGGACAAGGGAGATGTGATTAAATGCGAATGTTACTCGGCTTCACATGGAAGACTGAGCATCAGTCACAAAGTATAGTATCTGTATGACTTCCTGGAACCAAGACTGCCAGGGTACCACATTACATAGTTACAAAACCCTTCAACCCAAAGGTAAGCCTATGCCAGAAGCTAAAGGTGCTCACAGCCCATGAATTTATCACACTAGAGTGCATAAAACTGGAGGCTAGCTGGTGACCTCCAGATGTACAGAAGAGGCCTACAGGGAACTGAGCTGCGTGGAAGCATTCATTCATTCACCCACTGCAATCATGACCTACTACCTACCCCATCTGGAGGTTCAGCCTTACCCTGTAATCCACCAGAAAGTGATTCTGGAAAGGAAAGAAGCGCTGGATTCTGGGCACGGATTCTAGGAGAGAGAAAGCACAGGGAAGAAATGATAGAGCAATCCAAACCTAACTTTCCACATCCAGGAGAGCTGTGTAGAGCTGATCATCCCTCCTTCAAAGGACCATGGCCCATGCCCTCACACTTCTGCAACCCACATGGGCTGCTCTCCTGAAGCCACAGGAAAGGAGCAGAGTTCATCCCTCCAGTTTCACCCAACAAACATTCCCTGAGTACCTACTACGTGTAAACACAGTACAACATTATACAAACCTATCTCAGCCTACATTTACACAGCAACCCCGTGAACTTTTGTTAACATTGGCTCCTGGAGTGATAAATTGTGTATCAAAGATTGCTTGAAGATCAGAGGACAGAGCCAGCTACAGAGTTAGCCACAGAGGTCAGGCCGTGGTGACACACACCTTTAACCCTAGTACTCCATGTGCTGAGAGGCAGAGGCAGAGATCCCTCTGGATCTCTGTGAGTTCAAGGCCACATTGGGCTACAAGATTAATCCAGTCTAAAAGAGAAACAGAGCTAGGCAGATTCTAGGATTTGGGATCTCATGCCTTTAAGCCCAGCACTAGGAAGGTTGAGATAGGAAGTGATATGGCTGGGTAGAAAAAGGAAGATAATTCCCCTCCTTTCTGTGGACTCAGAGCCATTCAGTCTGAGGATCTATGGAGATAGAATCTACTCCTTTCAGCCTGGGGACTGAGTAGTACTGAGAAGCTTCTCTTGTGGCTTGTTCCTCAATTTCTCTAAATTCTTCAAGCTTTTACCTAAATATCTAGCTCCAGGTTTTTATTATAAGACCAATTAGGATTTGTGCAAAAGCGCCACTTCATTCAACAGGTATTTTATGAGCACCTACTGTGTGCTGGGCACTCTATAAAGTACTATGCACTCTCCCTGCCAACATTGCCATCTCAACCTTATTACCATTGTTCCTACTTAGGATCCCTGAATTAAAGGCTAGCCTGGTCTACAGAGTAAGTTCTAGGGCAGCCAGGGCTACACAGAGAAATCCTGTCTCAGAAAGCCGAAAAGAAAAAGGAAAACAGTATTTGAAAACACACCAAGCTACGTGCCATACACAGACTCATACGATGGTGAAAACAGGCTTAGTAACCCAAGCCACTGTTCTGTAACAGAATACATGCAAAGAAACAAGAATTTCCTTTCCCTTTTCTAAACAAACCCCACACCAAGGCAGTCAAGGAGAAGAACATTGCAGCTAATAAATGAAGGAACCCATCTAGTGACATGATGGCTCATTTTACAACCATATGAGCTTGCTGTAATGATCGATGATGTTAAGTCTCACGAGTGATATTGGGCCAGAAAAGGGCCAAATGTTTTTTTCAAACCCTTCTCTGAAATATTATTACTGGGTAAGATAGGATGGGATTGTGGTGGTTGGAAAGAAAACGCCCCTAAAGGGAGTGGTGCTAATGGGGGATATGGTTGTTCAACAGGTGTGACCTTGTTGGAGGAAGGTGTCACTGGGGGCAGAGTTTGAGGTCCCCTATGCTCATGATACCACCCAGTGTCTCAGCTACTTCTCCAGCACCATGTCTGCTGCGTACCACAATGTCCACCATAATAATGATAATGAACTGGACCTCTGTAAATGTAAGCCACCCCAATTAAATGTTTTCCTTTATAAGACTTACCATGGTCGTGGTGTCTCTTCACAGCAAGAGAAACCCTAACTAAACAGGCACTCTACTCTTTTTGTAACTGTCTGTGAACAGAACCATCTCAAAATGAAAAGTTACAAGACAAGCAGGCATAGCTTTTCATACTGCAATCCCAAGAAAGTAAGGCATGTAAACGGCTGAGTCCAAGGCCAACCAAGGCTACACATCAAGTCTTTCAGTTTTAAAGTAAGTTATTAAAAAATAAACAGGTGTTTGCATAGCATACAAGAAGCCCTGGGTCCCATAATAAAACCAGACCCGGTAGAGCATGCCTATAATCCCAGAACTCTGGGAGCAAGAGGCAAGGCTCTGAAATTCAAGGTTGTCCTTAGCACCTTCAAAGTGAGTTCCAGGGCAGATTAGACAGGAGATCCTGTCTCAACAAAAAGACAAAAAGAAAATCCATGCCCCTAACCAATACATGTGAAAATGTTTGCCCAGAAGTCTTGGGGATAAAATTCATTGCACCACAACCAAGTTTATATAAATGTAAGATGCCACCATCCAAACAGAGAAAGGCCTTGAGACACAGCAGGCTTCCTGTTCCACTGCTCACCAGACTCACTCAAGAGCAGGTGTTCAGTCCCTACCGTAACCCAGCCTCATCAGGAGTGGTAGGTAGGGCCCTAGTACAAGCAAAGCAAATCCCTGAGAAGCTAAAGCAGATGCTGTCAGCCTGGGTTCAGATCAAAGCCCCATGGAGTTCTAGGTGAGTAACTTCAGTGGCACATCTCTTTGAGTATTCACACCTGCAAAGTCTGAGTCCTATTGTTTAGCTGATATGGGATAGTCTTGTATGCTGTAAATGTATCTTTACCACTGGTTAATAAAGAAGCTGTTCTGGCCTATGGCAAGACAGGATACAGCCAGGCAAGGAATCCAAGAGAGACACAAAGAATAAAAAGAAAGATGGGGTCAGAGCAGACTCTGCCAGCTGCCAGGGGAGCAAGATGTAATGGAAAACAAGTAGGTCATGAGTCACGTGGCAATAGATTAAAAGAAATGGGTTAATTTAAGATGCAAGAGCTAGTTAGTAACATCCTTAGCCACAAACCAGTTTATAATTAATAAATTATTAATTTATTAATATTTTCTGGGTAATTATTTTCTAAGTGGCTGTGCGACCTCAAGGCTATGCGGGTCACAGGAAAACCTCCTGCTATGCTTGCATAAGCAAAGCAAATCTCTAACAAGCTAAGGCAGATGCTGTCGGTCTAGGTTCATATCATTGTAGGCAATAATCACTGGCAACTGATGAAGAAAAAATATATTTCATTAAGGGGTTCAGAGGGAAGCACTCACTGATAAGAGACAGATTAGGCAAACATGCAGTTCCTGGAAAAGGCTAGACTGGTTCACAAGGCTTCACTGAGCAGGTCAGTTCCTCCAGAGAGAAGATCGGCCCGGCTGCATATGTGTACCCTGATCTTAAGCTGCCCTACACCCACATCCCTAATACTGGTGCCCAAAGATCATAGGTAATTCCAGATCTATGCTGGCCAAGAGGCCATGCCTCTAGGTCAAGTGATAGTACACTACATCTCCCCCTTTCTGTCTAAATAAGCAAGTTCTGGATCTGAATGTAAAACTACATACAATAGAAACAATTATCAGATAATGACAGGAGACACGAAGGGCAATAACAAACAGAGTGACACGCAGCCAACAAGAACACCAAACATGAAATGTATACTCAGTGTCCAGAATACTGGGTAAGTAGTCTCTTGGAAAAATGGAAGTGAGTCTGCACTCGTGACGTGGGGCTCAGAACTCCCAGCACCCAGAGGTGTTGATCTCAGAACCAGGGCCCGATTGGTATTAGCTGGTAAGGACTCTGTCTCTCACCGGTGCACACGACTGGGTCACACTTACCGGGTCACGGACAGTTTCGGAGAACAGGGGTGAACTGTCTGAGAAGCAGGACAGCACAAGCTGTACAAAGACGAGGGTGAAGTACACGTAAAATGTGGCGTCTCGAAACATGTCCACTTGGGCCTCCTGAGCAGGACAGAAGAAGGCAGGGAACACAGATCACCATAATCTTCCTTGGAAGCAGGGTACAGATGCCTCACCAAATCCTTATAGTCACAGGAAATGGTGTTCAGTGGTGGGAGTCCACAGCATTATGAGCACTCGTAAGAGATGGAAGAGCCACAAGCTGGCGTCCTCATGCCTCTACAGGGAATCAACCAGCAAGCCTTTCTCTAGATGCAGGCCCAAGACCTCAGACCTCCCAGTCGCCTCAGAATCACAGCTCAGTAAACCTCTCTTCTCTCTAAGTCATTGTGACTACAGGATTTAATTACAGCAATAGTAAAAAGGATTAAGATAAGCCCAAGGAGCAGGCTACAGATACTCACCTTCCCTACCACAGGCATCCCCACATTTCACTTCTTTTAAGACGAAAGAAATGTGGCTATGCCCTCTGTGCCCAGATAGCATCCCACAGGAGGGAATAGACAGGCCCGGCCCGGCCCCTTCGGGCTATGGGGCCTCATCAATTCACTTAACCTTTCCAAGCCCCGGCTTCTACACTGCTGAGCACCAGTGACCCTCAACCAAGGGTAGTTTTGCCTCATAGGCAACAAACTCCAGTGCCTGGGAGACATTTTGTTTGTCATTAATTTGGGTAAGGAGTGTTCCCAGCACCCAGGGTATGGAGGCTGAGGAGGTCCTAGATAGCACACAAAGCACAGGACAGTGCCCCACAGTGAAGTCTCTGTCCACTTGTCAGTGTGGAGGTGGAGACATTTCATTAGGGTCACTGTGCATGGTCCTCAGATTATTCATGAGAAACACGCAGCTCCTGAAGAAGCACATAGGAAAACATAAACTCGACTAATTCCAGCTACTATCACCAGCACAGAGGCTGTGCTCTGTACCATCGGTGCTCCATAACTACTCCATTCCTCTTCCGTGCTCATGCCAGTCTCCAGTTTCCAGATAACAAGAAACAGAAGATTAGGCAAGAAGTGCACGTTCTTCAAGAGTTTTAGAAGGCACGCAGCAGCCAACCCCAACAACTTCCTGCCAGAGTTGCAGCTGGTAGCACCAAGGTAACACTGGGACATGTCTAGGGCCCTTGGGAAGTAGCCACTGGGCAAACAGCTCCCAGCTCAGCTTAGCTCAGTTCTAGCCCAGCCGCTTACACAGGCTCTGCAGAGGCCTAGTGTCACACAATATTTGCCTGCATAGAGGAGAGAAGGCTCTAGAACAAAGTTTGTACCTGACTGATGAGAATTTTGTTCCTGGAAAAGAAACAGGGGCCCATGGTTCTCATAGCCACATTGACCATACAAGATGGGATAAGCATCTCTCCCATGGGCCATCAATTACCTTTTTTAAGGCAGAAATGATCTTAGATCTCAGGATGACAGCAGCACACAGTAGGGCTATGAGCCAGAAAATAAGCATAATCCCTGAGGACTGGACTCCCTTCCTTCGTTCAAGCTGAATTAAAAAGGTGGCAAGCAGCTGTAAGAGAGAAGCACATAACAGTTTAGAGAAAGCAAGACCTCAGGGCCTCGAAGTGGCACCTGGGTAACCATGCATGACTCAGGGGCCCAAGAACTGCCTCAAGAGTACTCCAGTTTCAACCTATCTGAAGGTTGTAGCAAGTTTCTAAAGGTTTCTTTTTATTCTTTGTATCTGTGTAGTGTGTGTCATACATGCATGTCTGTGTGGATGCACATATGGATGCCAGAGGACAATCCTGAGTGTCCTGCTCCATCCTCTCTGTCATGTGAGCTAGAGCTGTGTGGCGGCCAAGTTGCCTCTGTTCTCCATATAGTTAGGGGTAAAGATGTATGTGGTGTGCCCAACTTTTTACATGGGTGTTGGAGATTTAAATAGATCTTTATGTTTGTGTAGCAAGTGTTCTTAGCAACTGAGTCATCTGCCCGATCCCTGAGTCACTGGACTCTAGGAAGACCCAGTAGGGACGTGAGGAAAGTTCGGTTTGGAACTGAGACCAAGCTTTGAGAGGAGACTTGCTGTGAGGCTAGAGTTCCCTGGAGTCCTCTACCTCCCAACGGATACATTTTCCCTGATCCCTTCCTCTCTATCCCTGCTCCGGCACCCTCGGCCCCTTTATCCCATCATCCTTTGGGCATCAGCTCCATTATTCCTCCCTCAGTGAAATCTCCTTTACTACCAGACCCAGATCCGAGTTCAGAGCTCCCCACTCAAAGCTCTGCATAGCAGGACATAGCGATAGTCTTTTGTAGTCTTTGTGCTCATATGGGACACACGGTTTTATCTCACACACAGTCAGGGCAAAGTGTTTTCTGACTGCCTACTAAATGCCTGCAAGGAATCCCAGGCCAGCGGGAGAACCACAGAGTACGTCAAGAGCCACCAGAGACAGCAGGATGGCAGTGGGAACGTGGCTTTGCCACTTCCTGGCTTTGTGACCTTAGCTCATTCCCTTCACCTCTCTGGACTTCCACTCGCTTATCTAAAACATGGGAAGAATATGAAAATAAGTCATAAAGGAGTTAGCACTGTGCCTGCACCTGGTAAACAGCCATCAGCAGCACTCTGTCTTCCCTGCCCCAGTACTGGGCCAGCTTTTCACACCCTTCTCTCCTTCACAACCTGGTCTTCCCAACCCTTCTGGAGATAAACTTCTTCTCTGCCCCCAAGTCTGCTCTAAGCTTGTTCCTCCTCCTCCCCTTCCAGATGCCAAGGCCTCTGTTCTCTAAGAACTTTCTGAGATTCTCAGAGCCCAGAGCACACAAGCTAATTTGGGAACATCTCTCAGTGTCCACAATGTAACACACGTTGATGGCACAGGATATAAAGCCTGGCTCATGAACTGCACAACCTCAAAAACTGTCTGAGTCTGCTGAGCTGTGGGATCCTAGATTGCTGCTTTGCTTATTATTCTGCCTCCCTAAAGGCTCAGAATTCCTGAATCCATCACTCTCGAGAAAATTACTTCAAATGACAAATTGATAAACTTCACTTTAAAAGGTAGCAAAAAGCTGTTGGGGGGGGGGGCACACCTTTAATCCCAGCACTTGGGAGGAAGACTCAGGAGGAAGAGGCAGACAGATCTCTGTGAGTTCTAGGCCAGCCAGGACTACAAAGAAAAAGTAGTGAGCTAAAGGGTAGGGTGTAGCTCCTTTAGTGGCTCCCCTAAATATTAGTGATTGCATATTTTGGAGGTTTTAAAGCGTGCGTGTGTGTGCGTGTGCGTGTGCGTGTGCGTGTGTGTGTGTGTCAAGCATGCTGTGTTAAGCATGAGGAAGTTGGAAGACAACTTTGTGGAGTTCGCTCCTTTCTTCTACCTTTGCATGGGATTAAGGAATTAAACTTAAGTCTTCAGGCTTTAAACAACATACACCTTTACCCTCTGGGCCATCTCACCAGTCCTGTCTACTAGTTTTAGGTTTTCTTTCCTTTTTTTTCTCAGATTTATTTTTATTTCTAGGTATGTGCATATGTCTGTATAGGCATGTACTAACTGTATGTGGATACCCACAAAGGTCAGAAGAAGGACTTCCTTGGAGTTGGAATTACAAGAAGCTATGAGCCACCCAGTGTATGGTGGAACCAAATTTGGGTCCTCTGCACGAGCAGCAACCATTTTTAAGCGCTGAGCCATCTAACCTGTTCCTTGGCTTTGTGACATGGTCTCATGTAGCCCAAGCTAACCTTGAACTCCCCAGCCCAACAAGTGCCAGGACAAAGTCAAGTGCCACCATGCCGGCTCATAGAGAAGCTTCTCTTTTGTTGATGGAATCTATACCCTTACTCGTGCTAGGAAAACACTCTATCACTCAGCCACAACACAGCCCAAGTTCTCTGATTTCTCACTGCCAGCCCCACCAGCCAACAGCTCACCATGGTGATGCCCAGTAGCGTCGGGCTGATCAATAACACTGGAGCTTGCTGTCTTTCCCAGAAAGAGTAGAAGAGGTCTGCCCAGCAGATGATCCACAGCAAGAATCCTAAAGCCTGGAAGAAAGGGAGCATCATGGCACAGCACATTACAACCACAATCCTGGGATCTCTCTTAGCATCCACAAAAAAGTTCAACACAAGGACACCAGGTGACCCCCAAGGTCCTCAGTTAAGGCATCCAGCTTCTTTTTCTCTATGGCAGAGTCTCCTATGTGGCCCAAGCTGGCCTTTATCTTTCTGCCTCAGCTTCCCGAGTGCTGGGAAGACGGATGTACTCAGTTAGTTGTATTACTTATTCTCAAACCTCTAGTACGCTGCATGGAATCTGACATCTAGCCACAGCTGCTGGAGAGCCCTCCTCAGGGGCTTGAGATGGTTCCATCCCTGCCTGTCACTGATGATACTTTAATTAAAAAATAAAATAAAATAAAATAACAGCCCAATTTGAGGGAAGAAATGCTGAGAAGTAATGTATCCATCATGGGTGGTGGTCTGAAATCCTAGCATGGGAAGAGCAGGGGCAAAGGCAGAGAGTGGGGGGGGGGGGGGATCGTAAGTTCTAGGCCAGCCTAGGGCCCTGCCAAGAGAGAGAGAGAGAGGGGGGGGGGAAGAGAGAGAAGGAGCTCAAGGACATGGTATATGTGCACATGAAGAAAGCAAACACTAAGAAGGAAATGAATGGCAGCACTGTGACACTGGCCAGTGTGACACTCAGGCAGAGACTGGTACAAGCTTTCTACTATCCTGTCAATTTCTTGTAGTCTGAAATTATTTCAAAATGAAAACTTTTCCTGTTGTATTCTGCATGTGGGTGTCATGTATATGTGTGTGTGTGGGGACACATATGTGTGCAGGTGCAGGTGCACACTGAGGCCAGAGATTTCTACCTGGTATCTTTTAACTGGTTTTCACTTTATTCCTGAGGCAGGGTCTCATGTTTGAACCTAAAGATCCCTTTCAGCTAGTATGGCTACCAGCCTGACCCACTAGGGATTCCCGTCTCCACCTCAACTTTCACAAGGCTTCTGGGGATCCAGTGAGCCATTCCCTCAGACCTGAAATCAGTTTTAAAGTAAAATTAAAGAAATTATTTTAATTAATGAAGACCTTATGATACACTCCTGAGAATGTCCTGTGAAAGCTTCCTCAACCCCAGTGCACACACAGGGAAACTCAGACCATGGAGATAAAGAGTTCACTCAAAAGTCCTGTTTTGAACCTAGGTCTAGCTACAAATTTCCAGCCTTGATCTACCAAATTCTGCCTTTCTTCACACAAGGCTGTGCCACACACCTATCCATTATGTCCCACCCCACAGCGACTCCAGGTGACTTACAGTTTTGGCTTTGTTGAGGTGTGTCATCTGGATGTAGCCACGGTCATGTCGGGAGAGATAGAGAAAATAAAAAGGGAAACAGAACCAGAGGTAGACACAAGGCATCCATGTGAGGACGGTGTTCTGAAAGCACTTGGTAAAATCAGGGTTGCTGGTGTACCACGTGACATTCCAATCCTGGGAACACAAGCACATGCAAAGGTCAGCTGTCACACCATGAGGGAACAGGACTCACAGAGTCCAAATCCAGCTGCTATAGGGTCAAAAAAAGAGACCATGATCCCTACATCCAGGAAACTCTCAGCACAAGTATGCAAATTTCAAAACATCAGTGGCCAGAGAGCCAGGGCAGCAAAGGGAAATAAGCCCAGGGCCACAAGGCCCCCTGCTCAAAAGAGGAAGCAAGGCTGCCACTTAAAGGGACCTTGAAACACAGATGATCTCTTAAACACTGAAGAACATGGGGGGAATCATACAGTAATTTGCAAATTTGCCTCAAAAACCAAAGACTCCAGGCCTTTATCACAATCAACACATAATACCCAGATAGCAGTACAGTGTGTCTGTCCCCTAAGCTAGATGTTCATAAAAAAAATGCTACTGTTAGGGGCCGAGGAGATGTCTCAGTAAGTAAAGTACTTGCTGAGAAAGCATGAAGACTTCAGTTCAAGATCAACATTAAAAAAAAAAAAAAAATATGGCCAAGCATGTGCCTTTAATCCAGGCAAATGCAGAGAGAGGCAGAGAGGTGTGCAGGGGCGCAGAGGAAGAGGCAGAGAGGCAGGTGGATCTCTGTGAGCTTGAGGAAAGTCTGCTCTATATAAGTTCCAGGCCAACTGGGACTATATAAAAATAATTATTTTTAAAGCTCAGTAGGCCAGTATATACCTGTAATTCCAATGTTGGGAAGATGGAGACAGGCAGATCCCTGGGGCTCCCTGGCAAGCCAGCCTCGTGTACTTGGCAGGCTACAGGCCAGTGAGAACCCCATCTTAAAAGAAATCAAAGTTGACAGCACATGAGAAATGATAGCTGAGGATGTCCTCTAACCTCCAGATGTATACATACATAAATATGCCTCTGCATAGAGATGCATACACAACACAACTTTTAATATCTTATACGTGTGTGTGTGTACCTGTGTGCCACAGCATCCAAGTAAAGGTCAGAGAGAAACTTGGCTCTCTCTTTCTACTGTGTGGGTCCTAAGAATCAAACTCATGTTGTCTGTCTTGGTGGTAAGCATCTTTACCCGCTCAGCCATCTCACTGAAGCCAAAAAACTTTTTTTGATTTAAAAATATATAAATAAAATGTTGGGCCAGGTGTGGTGGGGCACACCTTTAATCCTAGTACTTGGAAGGTGGAGGCAAGTGCATCTGATCGGCCAATCTGATCTACAGAGTAAATTTCAGGACAGCCATTTTATTAGTTAGATCCTGCCTAAAAATATATATTTAACAAAATAAAATGAATCCTGTTGTGGGATATTCTATCACACCGTGAACCCTGAATTTACATTTGCGTTAATTAAATAAAATCAAGCTTGGGTCAGGAGGCTGAGTGAGCAACTAGATGACAGAAAGTAATCGCAGAGCCCTAGCCTGTCTCTACGACAATAGAAACACAGGAAGTAGTAGGGAGGGACTTAGGGTAGCATGGCTTCTTTTGTTTTGGTGGAGCACAAGGATGCTCACTTTCTGGGATACCAGCAAAGACAGGTCAGCTAGTTGTAATTCAACCTCTCTGAGACAGCAGGTTTTCACCCCAACCTTTGGCTCCTGAGTCTTACTTATAAATAGAGCAAGAGAGATTCCATTAAAAGTTATATTTGGTGGCAGTGACATAGCCAGTGTCCCCGGGAACAGAATACCTAAGCAGCCAGACAGCTGCCAGAGAAGCAGGCCAGTAACTGTAGAGCTGCAATTTGCTAGCTAAACAGCTTCATATTAAAGCACAGCCTCTGAGTTAATGGAAAAACAACTGTCTCCTTTAAGAGTACGAGTTCAGTCCTTTACCAATTCCCTGTTTAGATGGAAAAATGGAGACTTAGACCACTGCACTAGCACATGCTGGTCCTACACAATACTCCCACTATAACAGGTTATCCCCCTATCCACGGGTCCAGCTGTACCTACCCACCTACAACCCCATCGCCTGTCTGTACGTCGACCTCTCCATCTGTGTAACCACCCATTCCCATCATCCTTCCATCCATGCACACATAAATTCACCCATGACTCCTTTCTTTTGGTACTTCTTTGCCCTTCACAGGTAATTACATGACATGTTAAAACTTTTTCTAAGTATACAAAATAATATATGGTGAAAAATTAGCCTTTCTTCCCTAACTCACAGTTTTTCTTCCAGATATCACCCAAATGCAAATGATTTAATTTTTCTTAAAGGTATGAAGCCAACTCTATCAGAAGACAAGCTAGCTCTTCCTCCACTGTGAAAAAAAAAAAAGCATGTTTACCTGATAAACACTGTCACCAGACTCCCTGCCTTATTCTGAGACAATGTCTCGGCCCAGGCTGCCTTCAAACTGCAGAGGGAGCAGACATGACCTTGAATTCCAAATCCTCCTGCCTTTCCCTTCGGGACACGCCTACCACACCCAGCTTCTGTGGCATTGATGACCCCCAAGGCCCAGTGAACAAGGAAGGGGTAAGAGCCAACTGGACCTCAGAGCCAGCCTTTTATTTTTTAACCTGATACCAGAAGCCAGCTTCTTTCTTTTTCCTCTTTTGCAACAGGGTCTCACTCTGTAACCCTGGCTGGCCTGGAACTCACTATGTAGACCAGGCTAGCCTCAAAGTAGGAACAATTTGCCTGCCTCTGTCTGAGGGTGCTGAGACTAAAGGTGTCCGGCACCACACTGGACTATGAAAACTAACTTCAGTCACTGACAAGATTGTCTAATTCTTGACACTTTCGCTTCTTTTTGAGGAAGAAGGGGAAGAAGGGAGGGAGGGAGGGAGAATTGATGGGTCCTGCCTCAAGCTGTTCTTAACCACTCTCTTGGGTCTCTTCTCCAGAGGCAACTATTATGAACTTCCTGTGCACCCTTCCAGAGGATATCCAGTACATCTATAACAAAAACACACAGGTATTTTCTACAGTCCAGTGAAAGGCAGCCCCCTGCAGTCAGGCCCTCATTCCTTTGAGAGCACTCTTGTTTTTGGGAACAGCCACACTATGCCAAACATCACATGACAAATTCGCCTTTACTTCTACCTCCCACGGCCTCATTCTGTCCACTCTTGCAAACAAACAACACAGCATCACAGAAATAACCCAGCAGGTCTGCATATGGCAGGCTTGCACATGTCTGTGTGAGGTAACTTCTGGAATCAAAAGTGACTGGCCAGACAGAGGTTTATTTAAAGTGTAGATTTGTTGGTCAGACCCGCTGAAGCCAGCCTATGAGCCAGATACTTAGGAAACTGAGGCAGAAGACTGATAATTCAAGGCTTGACTGGGCTATAGAATGAGTTTAAGGTCAGGCTGGAAAACTCTGTAAAACTTGTCAAAAAATAAAAAACTTAGAGCCAATGAGATAGCTCAGGAGGCAAGGCCACTTACTACTAAGCCTGAGGACATGAGTGGTTTCACCCTCGTGGTGGAAGAACCCATTCCCACATATTGACCTTTGCACTTACACATTAGCATGTGTGTCACACACAGAAACTAAAATGTATAAAATAACGAAACTGAAAAAGGATATAGCTCTGTCATAAAGTGCTTGCCTAGAATGCACAAGGCCTTGAATTCATTTCCTAGTACAGGGAGGGAAGGTCGTAGCAGGGCAGGCAAGATCTTCAAAACGGCACCACAGGACTTCACAGGGCAGCCACCCAAGTCCAGGTATTTAGAAGCTTCTGAGTCTGGCCAATCCCACCGAGGCAGATCTCTACCAAAGTTGAACTTCTCTTAGTCTGCTGCTTGGATGCTTGTTGGAATATTCAGACCTCATATTAATAAATGGCATAGGGATGAGACTATAGTTCAGTGCTAGCATCACACACACACACACAATATGAATTGGCTAGGTCTGGAGTGACTCCCTAACCAATAATAAACCAGAGAAACGGCTCAGCTGATAAAATTCAATTGCCTTCTCACAGAACCCAGTAGAATCCATTTTCAGTATGAGGAGCAGTGAGAATTCATCTAAGAGCCACGGATAAGCAGTGGCACTCGGTGGCTGGCACCTACTTGTCTCAAAACTCTAAGGACAAAATCACAGGCAGTCTGCTACTTAATTTATCACAAAATCAAAAGAGGGAGCAATTTCAAGCCTCTGATATTCATTAGATAAGGCCTTAGATCCTGTGCTGACTGGCCTATGTCAACCTGACATGCAACCCAGACTTACCTGAAAGAGGGAAGCTCAGTTGAGAAGATGCCTCCATAATATCCAGCTGTAAGCATTTTCTTATTTAGTGATGATGGGGGGCATGTAAACCATGATGTGCAGCCATTAAGCAGCCCCCTCCACAGCCTCTGCATTAGCCAGCCCCTGCCTCCAGGTTCCTGCCCTGTTCTGAGTTCCTGTACTGCCTTGCCTTTACAAAGATGCCAAAAGCTTGCCAAAAAAAGGAAACTCCCCAAAGTAGAATTAAGGCAGAGCTTTCTTTTTGTCATTCCTGGAAATAAAAGCATCCAACTAAGGAATCAAGAGACCACAGGACAAGTGAGAAAGCGGATGAGAAAGGACAAATCATCAAGAGAAGGGGTAAACTGGCCTAATGACATAGTACACTAATGACACAGTATACTAATGGTATAGTATATTAATAACACAGAATACTTAATGACATAGTACACTAATGATATAGAACACCTAATGACATAGTATACTAATGATATAGTATACCTAATGACATAGTATACTAATGATATAGTACACTAATGACATAGTATACTAATGATATAGTACACTAATGACATAGTATACTAATGACATAGTACATTAATGATATAGTATACTAATGACATAGTACACTAATGACATAGTATACACTAATGACATAGTACACTAATGACATAGTATACCTAATGACATAGAATACCTAATGACATAGTACACTAATGACATAGTACACTAATGACATAGTATACCTAATGACATCGTATACTAATGACATAGTACACTAATGATATAGTATACTAATGACATAATATACCAAATGACATAGTATACCTGATGATAAAATATTAATGACATAGTATACCTAATGACATAGTATACTAATGACAGAATACTAATGACATAGTATACCTAATGACATAGTATACCTAATGACATAGTACACTAATGACATAGTATACCTAATGACATAGTATACCTAATGACATAGTACACTAATGACATAGTATACCTAATGACATAGTATACTAATGACAGAATACTAATGACATAGTAACCTAATGACATAGTATACTAATGACAGAATACTAATGACATAGTATACCTAATGATACAGTATACTAATGACATAGTATACTAATGACATAGAATACTAATGTCATAGTATACCTAATGATACAGTACACCTAATGATACAGTATACCTAATGAAACAGTATACCTAATGATACAGTATACTAACGACATAGAATACTAATGACATAGTATACCTAATGATATAGTATACCTAATGATACAGTATACCTAATGATACAGTACACTAATGGCATAGAATACTAATGACATAGTACACTAATGACATAGAATACTAATGACATAGTATACCTAATGATACAGTATCCTCCCACAGAGTTGAATTTCATAAATCTTCCTAACTACCTGTTTCTGATGTTCTCCGCAGACATAAAAGTCAAACTTTCTGTTGTCCCAATTCAATTAAAATTTAAAGCTGGCTTTAGTGTTGGAGTATGACTCTCTCCTTCTCTAAACCCATGCAGTGATTAAAGGAAAATCCAAAATCTCTGTCTCATGTCAGAAAAGCCACCTGGTATAGGATGGAAAAATACCAAAAATATTCTACTGCCATGATTCTCATAATCATGATGTATATATAAACTTTCTGTCATGATATTAGTGTACAGAGTACTAATTTTAGAACTAGATTGTGTTCTTCAAAATGTTTAGGTCTTCTGCAGTGAACTGTGACCACTCCTGAAAAGTAGCTTTGAGGTCTCCAAGAAGATGATGAGGCCCCACAGTAATGACTCCACTTAGATTGTGATGATGCCATTAAACTGACAAACACCACACAAAGATCAGCTTTGGACTACAAATTGCTCAGAACAAGTTCTGAGCGGCTAGCTAAGATGGCTCTGCCTCACAGACTACCCCAGCCAGGTAAGAAGTACTTTCCCACCACACACAAACTGGACAACAAATGATACAGGTAGCTTTCCCAGGACTTGACCAATTTTCTCAGGCTCCCCTAAAGATGTCATCACCCTCAGACAACAGAAAATAATTTTAATAGCATAACACCCACATTCCCGAGATGTAGGATGGGTGGTTTGGTCCGTTGGTGGGTTATGGACATTTATCATTGTTTAGGGAAGCTGCTGCAAATTATTATTGGTAATGGTCAGGGAGGAAACCAAACAGAGGAAGTTAAATTAGAGGGTTTCTTTCCTTCTTTATCTTTCTCTTCTATCTAGAGTTGGGGACAGCGAGAATAAGGGATGAAAATGAAATAAGGGGGTACAGGAATGACAGCATAAAAGGGCAGACCACTGACTCAACTTTTAAACTAAAAATCAACTACTAGTCTCAAATACCTTACATTGTATGGATTTTTGTATACTGATACAAATTTAAGATTATTTTTGTTTTGACATACTGTATATATGCTTCTACTCTTGCTTAAGGTACTTATGTAGCTCATTGAAAAATGTAAAGTTCTAGTCTTTGAAAGCTATTATTATGAACTGTTTAAAATAATTAAGAAATGCAGGTTAATAGTCACCTATAACAACCAAACTTGTAATAAGGGTTTGGATGTAGACAGAGGTTAAATGGACATATTTTAGATAGACGGGTGGTTTTCAAACATTTCAGAGATCTACAGAATATGACATTTAAGATATTTAATAACATAAGGCTTTTCATGACAGTGAGACACATCTGCTCCTGGCATCACCAGTCAACTTCAGAGAAGATGATAAGCATCAAAGAACCTCCATATGGAGTTTGCATTCAATGTGGCAACGCTAGCCACTGGGCAAGAAACCGCCCCTTGCCTCGGTTAGTGACAATATGCTGTCCAAACTGAACACGCAGGACTCCAAGGAAACCAACTGCCAAACTTTGCCAAGAAGAGATGGGACAGTCCTTCACAATTCCTACTTCACAGATATAAATCTGTCAGATAGTCTAAACCTGCAGGCTGAAGAGGAATGCCCCAACACTGGGGAGGACTTAGGTGACTGCCCAGGCAGCTAGATGTCTGTTATTTCTACAGCTTTGGAAGTTGCTTGTTTCTCCATTTCCTGTTTACTCGGGTAATATTTTATCCTTCTCAGATATCTGATGGGGCTGAAGATTAGATAGTCATAGTTTTACTGGGTTATTTGCTTCCAAATTCAAAAAAGGAACTCATAAAAGGGATGTAAAGTCTATAAAGGTTGAGAGACATAAAAGCTTATGTTGTTTCTATAAAGTGCCTTAAGGATTAGAGGTATTTTTATGATGGACGTCATGACAGAAAGTGATTTAGATACAAAACTTTGGATTCACCAAGACAGGATAGATAATAGAGCACTTCCTCCAAAGCTGCCAAATACAAATGAACTGAGCAATGTGAATGCCATTTTACCTGATAATTGTTCATTTGTATATAATTTGTTGCCATTAAAGAAAGAGCCTTTCATTGGACTAAAAAGGAGAAATGGGTAATTTTTTGTAAACTGTGTGAAGGAAGATGTGTCTGATTAACCTCACCTGCCTAAGGCACCTTCCCATTGGTTTAATAAAGCTGAACAGTCAACAGCTAGGCAGGAGAGGACAAGCCGGACTTCCAGGAAGAGAGAACAACTCTGGAGAAGAATCTGAGGCACAGAAGATTTGCCAAACATACAGTACTGAGGAGAGGTAATAAGCCACACACATGGCAGAACACCGATTAATATTAAACAGGTTAATTTAAATTTTAAGAGCAAGTTGGGAACAAGCCTAAGCTAAGGTCAAGCTATCATAACTAATAAGAAGTCTCTGTGTCGTTATTCAGGAGCTGAAGGTCCACAGAAAGACCTGTTAAAAGTGAGAAAGATCCTGACTCAAGCAAAAGCGGAAGCTTCCCAAGGACTAATAGCCAAAGTTTTCTTCTGACACATACCAACAAATCCCCACACGCTCCCCCTTTGCTCCAGTACAGGGTCCTCCAGACCCACTGTTCTATGTTACTCAAAGGGGTGTTGCCAAAACTCTGAAGATGGTCATTGCCCTCGAGGCACTCGCCCCCCTCCCCGGAAGTGAGTTTCTCCAGGCACTGCTGCCTAGATTCCTCTAGGAAGTATTGCTCTGCTCTAACAAACTCCTAGTCATCTAGTGGGGCTGGGGATGGCTTGCCTAGTATGTATGAGACCTGGATTTGACCCCCTGAGTAAAATAAACAGAGAAAAGAAAAACCTAAAAACCTTTCAGACTCCTTCTTCCTTGCTCCCCAGACTGCCGACATCCCACTTTCACAGTAGTTTTCTTGTCCACCACCATTTCTGTACCTCAAGACTTCAGAACTCAGACCAAAGTACTTACTACCTTTGACTCCCGTCACCGTGACTCAGCAAGTGCCTGGAAATTACTAAGTAAAGAAACATCCAGGGCTGGAGAGATGGCTCAGTAGTTTAGGAACACTGGCTATTCTTCCAGAGGTCCTGAGTTCAATTCCCAGAAACCACACAACCATTCTGTCCTGCAGGAATATATGCAGACAGAATACTGTATACATAATAAATAAATAAATCTTTAAAACCATCTCTGCCCTCCCCAACATTATCTCTACTTCAGTGTGTGTGCAACTGTGCAAATGTATATGTAACTGTGCAAACCTGAGTGTGCATATATGTGTGTATGTGACTGCAAATGTCAAATGCAAACATGTATGACTGTACAAATGTGAATACATGTGTGTGTGACTGTAAATGTGAATGTGCATACATGTGTGTGTGTACAAATGTGAATGTGCATACATGTGTATGCATAAGTGTGAGACTATGCAAATATGAATGTGCATACATGTTTAAGTGTGTGTGTGACTGCAAATATCAATGTGCATACATATGTATGAATGCCAAGGGACAACCTGGCATATTCCTCAGAAGCAACATACCTCATTTCTTGAGACAGAATCTCTCACTGGCCTGGAGCTCACCAATTAATTCACTAATGAACCCCAAGGGTCCGCCTGTCTGCACCTCATCTGCACTAGGGTTACAAACTCCCACTTCTGACTTCTTACTTGGCTACGGGACTGAGTGCCGCTCCACGGCAAGCACTCTACGGACTGAGCCAACTCCTCACTCCCATGTTTGCTTCTTTTATTTTTGTTCATGTTGCTGTTCTTGTGGTCGTTTAAAAAGTCCATAGTTTTCTTAGTCACCAGCAGCCCAGGTAGGGTCTAGCTGAATAAAGAACTCTGTCTTTCAGACCAGGTGACTGTGGATTCTGACCTAAGAGCTTAACCTCATGACCTCGGGGCAGGACATAGTGATGCCCCCAAGCCTCGGCTGCTTTCCAGCATGGGGGTCAGGATGGTGAAGTGCTTGAACAGTTCTGGCAGGAATCAAGGGAGTAGTATAAGAAGAGCTTAACCCCACATGACTACTAGAAGCAGATAACTACTGTCACCATTGCCGCCCATTACTGGAGCCAGGAATGTCTAAGGAGCAGGAAAGGCCCAGCTAGAGGTTAGCTCCTGCATAAGGCAGATCAGCTGGAAGGAGAAGGCACTTCTTTGAAGAAGGGTAACTGCTGAGATGGCCACCATGCCCCAAAGATGAGCCAGAAGGGACAGGAAGGGACTCCAAAGGGAAAGCTGTGAACACAAACACATAGCCACGGAGAGCCAGGAGGCCCACCTGCCATCTGAGAAAAGCTGGGAAAAAAAAAAAAAAAAAAAAACATCTGGAACCTTCCAATATTTCCTTAATCCTCAGCCACTACAGGAGAAAGAACAATGACCCTCACTCCTAGGCTCAAGCAAAGGACCCGCAGCCACCAACCCAAGGCACCAGTCACCTGGTCTTCCTTCCCCAGGACTCTTTTCACCGAGAATCCTCATAACTCAATCCTGCCCGATTCAGCCTAGAATTACCCAGGAGCCAACTGCCCTGATGCAACCCAACTGGTGATGAGCTTCTGTGACCCTGGATGCTGAATTAAACTCCACTTGACTCTCCTGGTGTCCCTGCCCTTAGTCTAGACCCTTGAGGATCTGGGGGGTAAGGTCCAAAGCCCTTGAGCTTTGTATGACCATAAAATTTTGTCTCTCAGAGCTCTTTTGGCTTTTGAAACAGAGCGCCTATGTCAGCACATCTCTTTCCTCAAACCTGAAGATGGAACCCAGGGTCCCACATATTAGCCAAGCCCTCTACCACTAAGCTACATCCCTAGAACTCTTTTTACTTTTATTTTGAGAGAGGGCCTCAGTAACTTGCCCAGAGGCTGGGTGTGGTGGCATATACCTTTATATCCCAGCACTTAGGAGGCAGAAACAGAGGTGTATATGTCAGTTTGAGGACATCCTGGTAAGGCAAGGAGTTACAGGCCAGCTAAGGGATACACAATAAGACCCTGTCTCAGCATGCCAGTCAGTTTACTAGGCACCAACCCCATGTAAGTATAAACTCAGCTCTACAGCAAGTGCCAAGTTGTAGGCTGGGTGGTACCTGTCTTTGAGATGCCTTCACTCCACCTGCCACCTCTTCCTCTGGCATCTCATCCTAGATAAGCCCAAGACCACCACAGACCTACAGCAAAGACCCACAACATGGCCACCTGTCATGAAAGTCTGACTCTTGCCCGCCCTCCCTTCTCGGCTGAGATTCTTGAGGAACTGCGCAGTATGGGCATCTTCTCAGCCATCCATCCCTCCCTCCACCGTACTGCTCCAGGCCAAATGACAGAAGCCAGGTAGGGAATACTCAGCTTTGCCTGCCAAGGAAAGGAGGCCAGCCTGAAAAATCAATTACAAACTTGGTCCACAGCTGAGTGATAACCAAGGGAGTCCCCAAGACAACAAGGGCTGGCTTGTACTAAGAGTTCCCAGGGCCTGCTCATCTTAAGTTTTCCAAATGAATCCATCTGTTCAGTTCCCTGCCACTGACTGGCTTGTCACCTGGAAATAATCACTTACCAGGAACTTGCAGGTGCCAGAATCATTTGGCAGGAAGACAAAGAGTCCACTATCTAGTAGTCTCATTCCATGGAATAATGTAAATACAGGCTAGAGTATGGCTTGGTGGGAGAGCTCTCACCTGGCATGGGAGAGGCCCTGGTCCACCCCAGCACAGGAAAGGAGAAGGGAGGGCGGACAGACAGTGGCAGAAACAACCCTCACCCTAAGAGCAGCAACTGACAAGAGAGCGCACAGGTCACCGAGCTTATAGCAAGCAGCAGCAGGGGGCGCCAGGCTTATAGCAAGCAACAGAGAAGCACCGTCAGCAAAATCCAGAAAGAAAGAAAAGAGGCTGGGGATGTGGCTCAAGTAAAAGTTCAAGGTTAGCCTGAGTTATACAACTCCCTTTCTCAAAAAAATAGGAAGTGGAGGGAAATGGGCAAAAAACACCTATACAAAGAGCATACGTGGCCCTTTACTCAGGTAGCAGAGCTACATGCTGAGCTCTGCTCCAAGAGACCTAAGACCACATTGACCTTTTTAGATAGGGGTGGGCCAGAAGGTGAGTCTTTGATAAATCACCCAGGCTGGTCTTAGACTCTGGATCCTCCTGCCTCAGCCCGCCACCCTCCCTGTGTTAGGATTCCAGGTATGTACCACTATGTCTGTCTACTGATGTCAAACCCAAATCCTCAAAATCCACTCTGGTACACAAGGACAATTATGAAAACCATTTTATATGGAGCATGCTCACATATGCCTTCAATTCCAGATGCTACAATGCAGAGGCAGAAAGAGGCCTGAGTTGGAGGCCAATATAAACTATAGAGCAGAACCTTGTCTTAACCTCCCCACTAAGACCCATTTTCTGGGGA
This sequence comes from Phyllotis vaccarum, assembly GCA_033318265.1. Classification (NCBI taxonomy): domain Eukaryota; kingdom Metazoa; phylum Chordata; class Mammalia; order Rodentia; family Cricetidae; genus Phyllotis; species Phyllotis vaccarum. The sequence goes on along the minus strand of JARWLC010000016.1, from coordinate 77,469,537 downwards.
CAGAAACTGAGACCCGAGCAATATAACATGCAGGCAAATATGCACAGCCTGCACTGGAGCCTGAAGACTGCCCCAAAATAAAAGCATTTGTATTGTTTGTCAGTTATATGGACCACTGCCCCATCTAGAATCAGTATTAGTGGGGGAAGAGGTGGCACTGTGGGTAAAGTGCTTGTCACAAAACTATAAGGATCTGAGTTTGACTCCCAGTATCCACATAAAAAATAAAATAAATTTAAAAAAAGCGCAGCAGCCTGTAACTGTAATCTCAGTTCCCGGAGGGGAAGACAGGTGGACCCTGGGGCTTGCTGGCCAGCCAGTGTAGACCAATGACCCTGTCTCAAAAACTAAGGTGGATAGAGGCCTCCACGTGCATAAGCACACATAAGAAACATGTATACATGTACAGTCACACACAAAATATCACCAAAGAGTTGGGCACTGTTGCACACACGCCTGTGTAACTCCAGCAGTTAGGAAGCTGAGGCAGGAAGATCAGGGTCAGCTTAGGCTACATAACAAGCTGCTTTTTATCAAAATAAGTAAATAGATAACCAATTAAAATCAGCCTAAAGAAGACACACATGGCCGATCAGGGACATTTTCTTGGGCAGTCAAGAAGCAGACTGAGTAACTGATTGGCTGGAAGGTTGGCCTGAAGCCAGAGAAACACGGAAACTGGGCGTTTGGAGTTTATTATTTTTGGTCCTGTTTAGATTTTTCACTCTGCGTGTGTTGCTTCTAAAAGACCAGCAACCGCTTCAATTCACACTCTATAAACAAACAGCAGCAGAGCTGACGGAGTGAGACTTCTGAGGTGGAAACATATCAAATAGAGAACCAATACCAACCAATGTTGAGACAACAGCCACCGTGGTCACCAGGACCAGTCTGGGCCTCCTATTGCCCCCAAAGTGACAGACAAATAAGGGCATCATTTCAGCACTGGGGAGGCAGAGGCAAGAAGAATGCAAATCCAAACAGGAAAAGTTGATAAAGAAAAAGGACTGGGGCTGTAGCTCGGTGGGTTTTCCTTAAATTCAACCCCCAGTATTGAAAAATGAAATGAAAGGAAGAAGAGAGCAGTGGAGGGGAAGGGAAGCCAGAGCAGGACTGTGACAACTTCCCTGAGGAAACCCTCCCCTGCTGTTAGCATTGGGGAAGCCCCTCCTGAAGCAGGGCTGTAAGCTGCTGCCTATTCTTACTGTGGCCTGTGGAATCCATTGGCTCCTGGATGCCTGCGAATACTTTCCATTCAAGCTGCAGTGCTGTTTGCCTGGGATCCTGACTGCCAGGATCTCTTTCCATCTGAGCTGCACAAACACCTACAGGCCTTACAGAATTCAAGTTCACTTGTACAGAGCAGACACGCCATGTACTAGCTCAAACTTGTGAATATCCCAAAATCTGGCCCTCAGGAAGAAGACAAGCAGGGTTGCGGGGCTAGGACCTGGTTCGACTCAGCTTCTAATTGTTCACCAGCAGACTCAAGTTCAGGATCAGTAGCAGCCATGAGAAACAACATCAAGAATGGGGGCAGGTGCAAGCCCAGGGTTAGGCCAGCAAGATCAGTGACAGTCATTTGAGAACAGATCATCATACGGACAGACTGCATACCGGGTGTTATATTCAGGAACTGTGTACTGTCCTCCATTTCTCCACTGAGAAACACTAAGAGGCTTCATAGAAAGGGACACGGAACAAAGAGCAAAGACTGAAGGCTTTAAGACCTGGAGCCACATTTGGGAGTCTAGCTCCAGGCCTTTCCAAGTTCCATCTCCTGACAATGGTCAAGAGCTCAGGTCACACACAGCCACAGGCCACTTACAAAGGTCATGCCCAGAACAGGCCCAGGCTCAGTCACCCGGACGAGGAGCAGCTCAGAAGCCAAGAGCAACTGAGGAAGGAGATCATTGGGTAGCTGACCTGAGGTGCTCTGAGATGCAGGACACAGGTCTACGGAAGAGGAAGCATGGGTGTTGTTTTCAATGGCAATCCCAGAACAATAAGGTTAGAGGCCCTCTCTTCAATATGACACTAGGCTAGGATTAGAAAAGACTGGGTGGCATGTTGGCACCAATGCCACTGCTTGCTGCCAGCTAAGCTACCCTCCTGTGACCTGTGACTCATCGGAACTAAGAATAAAGCTCAGAAACCCTGAATCAGGCACAGTCAGACTTTGGGCCACCAAAGGGAAGCAGGAAGTAATGGTCACTGTCATGACCAGGCAAGCACCCAAATCCTCATGCCAGATGTGCAAGCCAAGAACTCAAAAAAAAAAGAAAGGAGCCCCTCTTCTCTCCTTTTTAATTTAGACTTTTCAGTGTCACCAAATTTCTCTGGCACCATCTGGAGGGTGGAAGGATGCATGGAGGGTGTTAGACATGTACCAGACACAAGAGTGTGTTTGGACAGAGCAAGGACAGGGAACAGGCACTCATCTATTGCCTGAGCATTATTCCTAAGGGTAAGGAACAAGTACTGTGCCACAGGAATGAGGGGGGATCTGTTATTTTGGCTTACTGATGTTGAGTATCAAACCCAAGGCCTCACACAGGCTAGGCAAGCCCTCTACCAACAAGTCACACCCCTATACCTTAACTTATGATTTAGAATGCTGTTTTTCAAACTGAGGGCCAGTCTGCCTTCCAAGTGTCATTTGATATTGCTTGGGAAATTTTCTGGCTGTCTCAACAAGGTGTCAAGGGATTGTGCCACTGGCATTTTGTGGGCAGAAGCAAAAGATATTTAAACAAGCCTAACTAACAGAGAGAGCAGGCCAGCAAACAGCCCAAGTGCCAAGAGTACTGAGGCAGAGACTGTACCTGATCCTCACTCTATCCCTGACTGTTAAAGAGTCCACACTCTTCAAAGACCACCCTTCATCAGGCATCCAGGCTTCGGCTCCACACACAGGAGGAGAAGGCTCTGAAACACTAACCTAGACAGATCAAGACCTTCTGGCTCCCCTTGAGTAGTAGGAAATGGTCAATGTCCTGGCCAAGAAAACACCATAAATCCTCATGCCTGGTGTGCAGACCAAGCACCTGGTGAGGAGGCAAGGACAGATACAGTCCTTGCCTTGTCCTTAAGAAAGGAAGCTGGTAAGATAAATGTTACTCTGCTACTCAAACTGGCCCTTGCTTCATCATGAGCCTAGGCATGCAACAGCGACCCTGATTCCAGAGCCCTCCCCTGTTCTGCTCTTCCCATATTCTCCAGGCTCTCTTTCAGTAAAGTCTTACTGGGCCCCACCAGGCATGACAGCATAGGTCTGCAGTAACAGCACTTGGGCAGTTTGGCGAGGAAGACACTGAGCTCAAGGCCAGCCTCAACTACAAAGCACGACCCTGTCTCAAACAAACAAGCAGATCTTATACTCAGTTCCAACAGTGTGCCAGGTACACTGGAAAGGAAGGCAACAGGGCAGCCCCCAAACGCCTAGATCTTATCCCCAGACTTGTGAAGATGTCACCTCGTAGCCTGAAAGACTCAAGAGATGCAATTTAAGATCTTTCAATAGTAGGGCCAGTGAGACAGCTGAGTGTGTTAAGGCACTTTCCACCAGCCTAATGACCTTAACCTCTGGGACACACAAGATGGAAACTCCCAAAAGTTGTCCTCTGACCCCAACACATATGCAATGACACACATACGTATACACACAAAAAGTAAATAAGTGTAATTTAAATGTTTAAATAAAGATCCGTCTATTAGGACATGACTCAGGTGATCCATGGGAACACAGGCAAATATTTATACAGGAAAATCAGAGTCAGAAGACATATGATAGCATATGGCCAGAGTAACATGGGTCACAAGCTTCAAGCCTCAAGGACAAAGGGAGCCTCTAGAAACTAAAAACTCCAGGACACTAAGGGCAAACTGACTCGTGTTCTGGACTCAACTGCAGATTGGAGAAGAAATGTGCTGTTTCAGCCATTAACGTACAGTTACGTGTCACTGTCACCACTACCATAGGCGATTATAGAAGGCAGTAAAAGTGGAGCCAAAGGCACACAGGCTTGGATCCGGGCCCACACTTGGATGATACCCCTTTCTGCCTAGGACCTTTGTTCCCGCCCTTGTCCGGAAATTAGATCCCTGAAGCCCTGGCATAACATCCTGGGCTCTGCTCTCCTAGACATACCTGGCGTTTGGAGGCCAGGGAGGACAGAAAACAAGAAATTGTTTCTAAAATTCATTTTAATAGAAAATGTAGAACTCAATCATGTAGTCCTAAAACAGGGTCTTCCTATGCAGTCCAGGCTGGCCTTGAACTCTGGGCAACCCTCTTGACCCAGCCTCCCAAGAGCTATGACTACAGGTGTGCATCACTATGACCAGTTTCTGCAGTGCTGACATAGAACCCAGGGCTTCTCAATGCCAGGCAAGCATTCTATCAAATGAGCTACATGCTCAGTCCCATTCCTGCTTGCTTTCATTTTGGTCAGAAATGTTCACAACGTCCATCAACACTAGTCTTTGTCTACATTTTGTTGCCATGCAGGCCCACAGGGCAGCAAAGGCTTGAATGAAGCCTTCTAAGACAGCAGTTAACCTTTCTATATGCTTCCTACAGAACTGGAGGCTACCTTTTTCCCCCACCCTCTTTGGTGTATGTATGGGGTGGGTGTGTGGTTGGGATCCTAGGGATTGAACCCAGGATTTCATGTATGTTAGACCACCACTGAGCTACATTCCCAGGCTTGGTTCTGTGTGTTTTGTGGTGGTCCTAGCACATTCATGCTAGCAAGCTCTCAAAGGCTGGATCTAGTTCTGAAATTTTCACCTGGCCCATAGAAGGCTGTGCACACATGAACACAGAGAGTGGGGATGGGCAAGGGGGTACTCACTGTACCTAACCAACTCACACTTGGATGGTAGCCAGCTTTTTCTTTCTTTCTTTTTTTTAAAGATTTACTTATTTATTATTATTATATAGTGTTCTGGCATGTATACCTACACACCAAAAAAGGGCACCACGTTATTATAGATGGTCGAGAGCCACCATGTGGCAGCTGGGAATTGAACTCAGGACCTCTTAACCTCTGAGCCATCTCACCAACCCTCCTTTTCTATGTTTTAACTTTTTTTATTTGTTCTTCATGGATTTTGCATCATGCATCCTGAATCCCACTCATCTCACAGATCCTGCCTCTGCTCTTGCAAACTCATTCCAAAACAAATTTTAAAAGTATACCAAAAAAAAAAAAAAAAAGGTATGGAAATGATAGTGTGGTCCTGTGAGTCACATAGCACACTCCTTGGTCCGTATATCTTTACTTGTAAGTGTTCATTGCAATGAGTCATAGGTCTGGTTCAAGGACTCATGGGCCCTCACTGGGACTCCTCCTACTTATCCTGTGGTTTTCCTGTGTCATGGAGATCCTGCAGCTTTAGATCTGCAGGTCTGGCCCAACACATACTCCAGCAGTTCACTGATGGGGTAGGCTAACTCATAGCCCTGGTTTGGGCCTGCCAGGTTTTCCTCATTGTCGCCTGCTCTCTGTGGACCTGCTCACCTATACCCCCAACAACAAGGTCAGCTCTAGTGTGCTCCCCAGGCCAGGGACAGCCAATGAGGAACAAGGACAGCTCTCATGCCTACAGCAGGTGGCAAGGGGGGAGATGGGAAGGTATCTTCACATAACATGTGGCCAAGCTTTTCTATTCTAAATTATGATACAATGCACTCCTTTAGAAACTATTTTTTTTGTTTTGTTTTTTATTTTTTGTTTTTGAAGATACTCTTTTTTCCATTGTATGTCTTTGGCCTCTTTGTCAAAAATCAAGTGTTCATAGGTGTATGAATTACGGTCGGGGTCTTCAACTTGATTTCATTGACCCACAAGTCTGTTTTTAATGCCAGTACCAGGCTGTTTCTATTACTTAGCTCTATAGTAGAGCTTGAAGTCAGGGATGGTGGTACTTCCTAAAGTTCTATTATTGAACAGGATTGTTTTGGCAATCCTGGGTTTCTTGTTATTCCATATGAAGTTGAGTATTGTTCTTTCAAGGTCTGTAAAAAAAAAAAAAAAAAAAAAATGTGTTGGGATATTGATGGGGATTGCACTGAATCTGTAGACTGCTTTTGGTAAGACTGCCATTTTTACTATGTTGATCCTACCTGTCCAGGAGCATGGGAGATCTTTCCATTTTCTGATTTCCTCTTCAATTTCTTTCTTCAGTGACTTAAAGTTCTTGTCATACAGGTCTGTCACTTCTTTGGTTAGAGTTACTCCAAGATATTTAATGCTAACTGCAACTGTTATAAAGGGTGATGTTTCCCTTATTTCTTTTTCAGCCCTTTTTATCATTTGTGAATAGGAGGGCTATTGATTTTTTTTTAATCTTATACCCTGCTACATTGCTGAAGGTGATTATCAGCTGTAGGAGTTCCCTGGTAGAATTTTAGGAGTCACTTATGTATACAATCATATCATCTGCAAATAGAGATAGTCTGACTTCTTCCTTCCCAATTTGTATCCCCTTAATCTCCTTTTGTTCTCTTATTGCTTTAGCTAAAACTTTGAGAACTATATTGAATAGATAATGGAAGAGAGGACAGCCTTGTTTTGTTCCTTATTTTAAAGGGATGGCTTTGAGTTTCTCTCCATTTAGTTTGATGTTGGCTGTTGGCTTACTGTATATTACCTTTATTATGTTTAAGTATTTTCCTGATCTCTCCAGGACTTTTATCATGAAGGAGTGTAGGATTTTGTCAAAGACATCTAGTGTTGGCATAACTGGATGGTAGTATGTAGAAGAATGCAAATAGATCCAAACCTATCACCCTGCACAAAACTCAAATCCAAGTGGATCAAAGACCTCAACATAGACCCAGCTACACTGAACCTATAGAAAAGAAAGTGGGAAATAACCTTCAACACATTGGCACAGGTGACCACTTCCTAAATATAACACCAGTAGCACAGATACTAAGACAATAGTTAATAAATGGCACCTCCTGAAATTAAGAAGCTTCTGTAAGGCAAAGGACCTGGCCAATAAGACAAAACGACAGCCTAAAGAATGGGAAAAATCTTCACCAACCCTACATCTTACAGAGGACTGGTCTCTAAAAAAATATAGAGAACTCAAGAAACTAGAGGCCAAAACCCCAAATAATCCAATTTAAAAATGGGGTTCATAGCTAAAAAGAGAATTCTCAACAGAAGAATTACAGATGGCTGAAAGACACTGAAAGAACTGCTCAACATCCTTAGCCATCAGAGAAATGAAAATCCATACAACCCTGAGATACTATCTTCCACCTGTCTGATGTGGGAATGTCTTTCTGTATGCTGTGAATATCCACCTTTAAATAAAGGAGCTGTTTTGACCCTTGGTGAGCACCGTAGAAGAAGTAGGTGGGAAATCAGAACAGGTAGGAAAAGGAGGGCACACAAACAGATCAAGCAAGCCACCCAAAAAAGAACCATGTAAGGAACACAGGTGAGCCACATGGTAGACAGATTAATGAGAATGGATTGAGTTAAGATGAAGGAGCTAGTTAGCAATGTGCCTAAGCCATTGGTCAATCAGCATGAAGTTAATATAAGCGTCTGTGTGTTTCTTTGAGACTTTGGGATTGCTGACCCCAGATAAGGGGCAGTGGGCAGGACCAAACCTCAATGTAACACCTGTCAGAATGGCTAAGATCAAAACAGATGACAGCCATACTAGAAAGGATGTGGAGCAAGGGGAACACTCCTCCATTGCTGGTGGGAGTGTAAACTTGTACAGCCACTTTGGAAAGCAGTATGGAGGTTCATGAGAAAACTGGGAATCAATTTCCTCAATGTTCCAGCAATACCACACTATTGGGCATATACCCAATAGCAGCATTATTCATAATAGCAAGAACCTGAAAACAACCTAGATGCTCCTCAACTGAAGAATGGATTAACAAACTGTGGTACATCTGCACAATAGAGTACTACTCAGCAATTTAAAAAAAAATGACATCTTTAAATTTGCAGGCAAATGGATGGATTTGGAGAATATCCTCCTGAGTAACATATCACAAGCCCAGAAAGACAGGCATGAGATGTACTCACTCATAAGTAGATTTAGACATAAAGCAAAGAATAACCAGGCTAGAAACCATAAACCCTGAGCAGCTAGGTAACAGAGGAATTTAAGAGAAGGGGAAATAGAGATCGCCTAAGTAAATTGGGGTCATAAGGGGGCGGGAGCAGGGGGAGGTAGAAACAAGTCATGAGAGGAGGAGATGGTTGAGTGGGAGGAGCCACAGAGAAGGAGATGGTTGAGTGGGAGGAGCCACAGAGAGGGAGATGGTTGAGTGGGAGGAGCCACAGAGAGGGAGATGGCTGAGTGGGAGGAGCCACAGAGAGGGAGATGGCTGAGTGGGAGGAGCCACAGAGAGGGAGATGGTTGAGTGGGAGGAGCCACAGAGAGGGAGATGGTTGAGTGGGAGGAGCCACAGAGAGGGAGATGGTTGAGTGGGAGGAGCCACAGAGAGGGAGATGGTTGAGTGGGAGGAGCCACAGAGAGGGAGAACAAGGAAATGGACACCTTGACAGAGGAGCCACTGTGAGGTTAGAGAGAAACCTGGTACTAGGAAACCTCCAAGAACCCACAAGATGGGCCCAGCTAGGACTCCACCTTGACAGGGGAGCCACTGTGAGGTTAGAGAGAAACCTGGTGCTAGGAAACCTCCAAGAACCCACAAGATGGGCCCAGCTAGGACTCCACCTTGACAGGGGAGCCACTGTGAGGTTAGAGAGAAACCTGGTGCTAAGGAAACCTCCAAGAACCCACAAGGTGAGCCCAGCTAGGACTCCAAGCAATAGTAGAGAGGGAGCCTAAACGGGACTTCCCTATAATCAAGTGAATGACCACCCTAGTTGTCACTATAGAACCTTCATCCAGCAATGGACGGAGGCAGAAGCAGAGATCCAGAGCTAAGCACCAGGTAGAGCTCCCAGTCCAGCTGAAGAGAGAGGAGTGTGTGAGCAAACAGATCAAAGTCATGAGAAGGAGACCTACGGAGATGGCTGACTCAGAAACTATCGCAGAGGAACCTTCAGGGAAAGGAATTAAACCCTCCAAAGATAGAAGACTGTCAAATGAGCAGTCTGTGGAGCCTCTTGCAGTAGGATCAGACTATGTTCCTGGTGCTCGAACTGACATCTTAGAGCCCATTCCCTACAGAGGAACTCGTAACCCAGCCTTAATACTGGGATGAGGGACTCAACTGGATATGCCAAACTGAACTGTCCCATTTTGGGACTCCTTGCCTTCCTTGAAGAATGGATGGGGGGATGAGGTGGGGGAAGACTGAGGGAGGACTGGAAGGGACTGGGAGGAAGGAATGGAGGAGGAGCAGTGGTAGACATAAAAAAAAATACTTTTAAATTACAAAAAAAGAAACTGTTCATTTTGGTTCCGTTTATTTCCGAGGTTGGGGGGGGGGTGCTCTCACGTGGGTTTGGAGGTAGGTGACAACAGGAGGGCCAGTTCGCTCCTTCTATCTACCACGTGTGTCCAGAGACTGAACTCAGGGTGCTAAACTTAGTGGCTTACTCCCTAAGCTATCTCACCAACCTGTATCTGCTTCTTAAACTAAAGAAAACATGGAAAGTGTGACATTCAAACTCGCTGCACTTCCTAAGCCTCAGGCTGACAGAGAACAAGGGAAAACCAGGGGACACAGATGCCTCTTAAGTATGAACCTAGAGAAAGTAAACCAAGACATGCTGGCAGGCATCTACAGGAGAGAGATACATAGATGACAACCAACAAGAACTAGGGACCCTGGGCCCAAGGAGCTTACTGTGCCACTGTTACTTCCTCTCGTGAGGTCAGAGCAAGCTTCAAAAAGGAATTCAATGAGGTCTGCCTAAGTGGAAATGGGAAACGGTAATCCAAAAGCTACCTCAGGGGATGGTCACTGGAGGGCCTGGGAATCACGTGGTAACAGACCTGACTTCGGTAACGGATCAACTGAAGAAAAATGAAGCTTCCCGCCATGAAACAGAGGCACAGATTACAAAGACCAGCCCACTCCAAGGAGACCAGCTTCAGTAGCCTATGAAAAACCTATCACTCTCTACTATGGATTTGGCTCAAGATACCTGGGCTTTGCTCAAAGCAAGACAGCAAACACGTGACAGTGTGATGTGGACAGCCCCAAGAAGAGGAGAGAAATACACTAACATGGCATTCCATGCAACAAGACACATGCATTAATAATTTATTAGCTCATTTAATTTCATAGCGCAATAGGAAGCCATTACTGTGTTCTACATGAGAACATAGGCAGAGACTACAGGTAAAGCTGCCAATTCAAGATGACACAGCTAATGATCTGAACATCTAGAGAGAGAGTACACTCGTGCTGTGTCACTGCTCCACATGTATTTACAACTGTGGCTTCTGTGAGACAGGAACAGTGGTGTGTCACTTGTTGGGATTAGAGGCGTGTGCCACCACGCCCAGCTTATGGAGGACTAGGGAATCAAACCCAGGCCTGAGCCACATCCTCACCCTCCCACATTTTAGTATCTCAGCTACTGGTCTCTACCACACACTCCATTCATCTACTGAGGCCTCAGGACACGTCTCCCTGTTCTCTGACCCTGGGATGGCAGCTCACACGTTTACAGGGACCTCTTTCATCCAACTTTACCATTCAAGGGGAGGCTGTCTTCCCCATTTTCAGAGTCAAGAAAGAAACACCGCAACTCCATGATGAGCACGGCGGTGCAGTCCTATCATCCTAACTACTGAGAAAGCTAAGAAAGGAGGAATCAGAGGTTCAAGACCTGCCTGGGCTACAAAATGAATTCAAGACTAGCTTAGGTGGCAGAGTGAGACCTTCTCTTAAAAGGAAAAACAAAATCCACAAGTTGCTGCTTCTCAGAAGACAGAATCGACGTGCCCCATCTAGCTGTTCCACACTGCGGCTCCCTGACACGCAATTACCTTTAATGGGAAGGCTAAGTGTAATTATCAAGGTACCTGCCTGCGCAGATCAGGGACTTGGCAGCCGCTGCACTGCCTCCAATGCCAGCTGTCTTCTTGTCTCCAGCAGCCACACGCCCAGGCCAGCTTGTTTATGCCAAACCCAGGCAGACAACGAGCTCTCCAGGTCACTGACCTCTCCAACGCAGTGTTCTCCAAAGTTGTTAGTCCTGCCAACATGGATACTAGGGAAGGCTTATCTGACAGATGAGCCGCTATCTCAACAAGAGCAGCCTGCCACCATTGTGTCTCACATTCAGGGGCCTGTTCTTAACTCCATCCCAGGACTGATTCAGTGCTGTAGTTCCCTGCACAAACAGACCTGGCAAACCAAGCAGGCTACCACCAAGACAAAGCACAGCTGCATGGTCACAGAACTGGCCAGTCCTCTGGCTTCCAGCAGCAGAGACACTGAGCCCAAGCAGGAGTCAGTCTCCTTAAGGTGTGTCTGAGGTTACCCTGAGCTGTGACTCCCTCTACACATCTGTAGCAGCTTCCCCTCCATTGCCTGGGGCCACCAAAAGTGTTATTTACCACTACCACTTGTCCCCTGGGGATTAAAGTCAGCTGCACAACATTGAGAAACACTGATCAGGAGGGCTGGTTTCAGAGCTTTCTCCCGACAGTACTGATATATACTCAGCATTCCATGTCCACAGACTCTGCATTCTCAGAGTTAACCAACTTCAGACTGAAAATATTAGGAAAGGCCAGTTAGGTAGTTCTGCAATTAACAGACCTGCCACCAAAGACTTTGTAGAAAACTGACTCCTACAAGTTGCCCGCTGAAGTCCACATATGTACCCTGGCATATGCAAATATACATGCACACACACATGCACACACACACACACAATCTGTCTAAAAAAAAAAAATGTAAGATTGTATCTGAAAATAAAACGGCATATTCTGAACATGAACAGACTTTATTTCTAAATGATATAGAACAGCTATTTAAACAGGATTCATGTTGCATTCAGTGCTACAATTCATCTAAAGTCAATTTAAAGCACATGGGAGGATGTGAACAGATTTTATGCAAATGCTAAATCACTTTACACATGGGACTGGAGCATCCATCCAGGTATTCAGGAATTTGAGGGCATTCAGAACTAACACAGTGTGAATCCTGATGGGCAACTAATTCCCTTTCACATTATTATACAAACTCATGAACGTAACCAGCCACAGGCGCCACAGATATTTAGAATTTTTTAAACATTGATTTATTTGTATGTATGTATGTGTGTGTGCATGAATGCTCACACCAGCTCACGGAAGCCTGGCCTTGAATTTTCTCTGTAGCCCAAGCTGCCTCCCTACCTGGGTGGTAACCACACCTGGCTTTTTAGCCTCTTTAACTCAGTCACTGCTGTTTGAAGAGTACATGCATGGCCATGAGTGCAGCCACTATCCACATCTATGGGTGGACTCAGGCTGCACTGGATTTAGGTTTAATTACATCTTGGCTTCAAAGGGAGCTGCAGATTGAGATTGTTACACACATGTCTAGCGTCAGAGGTGACATCCCATACTCACTTTGTCCCAGGCTCCCCACCTGTCCCCCACAGCCAAGTACCCCAGGTACCTGGACAGACTGACAGATCAACCTGAAATGTCTCAGATACCTGGGCTGGGGTCCACTTGGAGGAGCTAGGCACAACACAGGACAGCTGGGCTCTGGCCTGATTCTGCTATGGCTTGAATGAGTCAGTCACCACTTTCGACAGTCACCCCACCAGAAACACCGCTGCTGGCTGCAGTGTCTCCACTGTTCCTTCCTATGCACCCACCTCCCTCATCACTACAGGATGGAGTCTACTACAGTATGTGTGCTTTGTGCTGCATTACACTGAGAGGCTGTTAGTGCCTCTCGCTCCTGGTAATATACACATCATGGGCACCTGCCCATGGTTCATTTGATAAAGGACTTACGTGTACAAACATGAAAACCTGAGATCGCATCAGCCTATATCTGAAATCCGAGTGCTGGAGAGTTGAGAAGACATCCCTGGGGCTCCCATCAGATGCCTGTATGGCTGAGCTACAGGTTCAGTGAGAGACCCTGTCTCAAAAAGTAAGGTAGAGAGGGAGATAAATAAAGGAAGAAAAAGGGAAGATACTCAGCACTGACCTCTGGCTTCCACATAGATGTATACACATAGGCATGGAGATCTGAGTACACACACAGACACACGCACACACGCACGCTCACACATGCACACACACACACACACACACACACACGCACGCATAGACGCACACGCGCGCACACATGCACACACACACCCTACGTAGACACACACACATGCATAGACACACACACACATGCATGATGATGACAACAACATCTATTCTTGGACCATGCTACAACAGACTCGATGTCCATAGCATCAGTATAACATGTTTTCTCTCCTCAAAAAAGAAGCAGGGACTGGGAGAAAGAATGCTATTGTGGCTCAAATATCAAACCACAGCTAATAATGTCATGAATTATGGTCCACGGATATGAGGAAGTGTGATGGAGCACTGAAAACTGTCATTACAAGGTTACGTAAGACTTTGACATTCTTACAGCGGTTGATATCACAAAATGGAATGCAATCGACCACTTCCGTCACTCAAAACCTTAAAGAGAGCTAAGCCTGAAGGGTTAGCCAACACAAGCAGATACGCAATGGCCCAGGAGAAAATCTTTGAGAGAGGGCCAAGGACTCCAGTACACTGGACGTCCTAAAAAAAATTAACAGGAAAAAGATTCATCAGGATACATAAAGACACACAACCTTACTTTCACTTATTCTCAGAGTCTCATTAAGTTGCCTGGGCTGTCTGAAGTCACTCTGTAACTCTTGCAGGCCTTGTACAGAGCCTCCTGCCTCAGCCTCCCAGATCTCTGGAATGGTACGGTACTGACTTGGATTTGAACACGTGGATTTTTTCAGTCTCATGTTGCAGAGACTGGGTTAGACTCATAAGCCTCCCGCCTCAGCAGGGATCACAGGTACACACCACCCCACCCAGCTAGAAATGGGAATTTTCATTCACTGACATTCAGAAAAGGCTGGCTATAAACTATAGACTTTGATGTGGACCATGGCAAAGACCACCTCTGCTTGACAAAGTTCCAGCATTTCCACATTGCAGGCCACACTTCTCCAGCACCTTCCTACTTTCATTTTTTTTTAATTCTCACTAGTAATGCATTTCCCTTTGGGAAACTCTCTGGGGGCTTTGGTAAAGGATGGAAATGTGTACAATAGTAGCCTCCTTAACAAAATAAGTCTTTGAAAAAATTCCCACCACCTAGGACCCAGGAACTCCACTGAGCTCTCTTAATTATATACCAAGAACAGGAAAAGCTAGAGATTTACTAGCTACACCTGATCAATCCCAAGTTAAACACTTACAATTCCGGATCCAGAGCCTGAGGCCATTAAATGCAAAAGCTCAGTTAATAACTGTGGAGAAGTCAGAGTGGTATAGCATAATAAGAAAACAGTAAGACATGAGGACCTTCCCTTTGGGGGGCACATGAGGGGAACAGGCCATATAGTAAGACTAAGACACAAAGGGACACAATAGGGACCAGCTCAGTGAAATGAGAACTGTCCAGTCCCTATAAGTCCTTTCCCCAAGGCCAGGCATTTGGATAAGGGTCTCCATTCCCTTGGAAGCTGAGGAAAGTTCCTGTGCTTGGTAAACCAGCCATTCTCCTTACTTCTGACAAGAGGAACTTGGCATCAAGGCCAACGTTAGATTCCACAACCCCTGATCTCAAGTCACATGCCCATTTAATCCTATGTGCAACTCTAGAGTATAAAAGGTGCATTCTTTTTTCAATAAACGCTGGCGGGAGTCATCCTAATTCACCCTTAGATTTTATCCTCTCAGACCCCGACTCACCCTCTTCGCGACTTAAGCCCCACATGAAGCAGGTCTCCAGCAAGACTTCTTGGAAAATATAATTTTGATTCGTGTACAGGGATACTGTTCTGGCGTAAGCTGCACCTCAGCCCCTGGCATCCAAATATCCAAGGAGTCTGGAATGTTCTGGTAGAAGCCCCACCTCTCTTGCCCCTCAGAAAGTCCTGCCAACATGGCTCCGCTCCCAGAGATGTTCAAAGGCACTCCCTTATGATTTTTAAACTGCACCCAGAAAATAAACATGTGGTTTTTCGGTCTCCCTTTCCTGTCTCCTCTCTGGGAAAAGTCATCTGGGAACACTGTGCCCATTAAATGAGGGCTTTTTGTAATTTGGTCTGATTTAGTTCGATTTGAATTATGTTGGCAGAGAGTGCTTATCAGAGTGCAGAAACTTTTCAGATACATTTTAGATAAAAGGAAACTCAAAACAAACAATATCCATACCCAGAACATTTCATAACTCACGGAAAATATTAGTAAGATTCTATGTATCTATGTGTGCTGGTGTTCTGACCCACTTCCTGGAGTCCTGGCCAATAAGCAATAACCTGATCCACCCAGCATCCTGATGGCAAGCAGTCTTTAAGACTTCTCCCATGGTGGGTATAAGAAAAAGACTTCTCCCCTTAGCTGGCCCTCTTGCCCCTTCACTCTCTTCTCCTGCCAGAGGTCAAGTGCACCTCTGACCTCCCCACACACTTATCTCTCTCTTCCCTCATTTTCCCTCTCCCCCTAATCCTTATTCTAATAAAGTCTCTACATGAGCACGACCTGTATGTCTCTTTCCTTGGCTTCCAATCCGCAGGGCTCTGATCCACACCGCACCTATCACAAAGCCCACTTGCATGGGGCCCAAGTATACTATAATTGTAACAATGTGGATGGTAAAAACATCATCGGAATAAAGCCTATAACCCATGCAGACTTACATATGCTATTCAATTTATAAGCAGGGTGCAAGGGCATGGCCACAGGCTGGCCCAGCAGAACAGCATTTATGTAAACACATCTGTTGTATGGTTTATTTGGCTACAGAACACATCATTTTTATAATCAGAAAGTTCTGATGCAACTAGAAACTTTAAGGGGGGACATAATGACATCTGAGGACAGGATATAAGTAAAGCCTTACATGTTGTTTAATTGTTAATTCAAATCACTTCTTAAATAACAAGGAGAGAAAAATGCTTAGCATTTAAACACATCTTTGAAAAACTGGAAGGGACCCAACCTCCCTCCTTTGTCTCCTGACCTAAGCTCTCTGGTATGCAAGGTTTAACTTCACTGAGCAAAACTCTCTCTAGCATCCAGAAAAGCAACTCCAACAGGCTTCCCAGTTTGCTCAAAACTGATAAGCCAGGAACACAGTAGGTGTTTAATAAGTGCTGGTGGGGATGGTTTGTAGGAGTGTAACTATGTAGCAACCTAGTAATTAACTAGCAACTTTCAAGAGGTAAATATCTCTTAAACGGGCAACTTCCAAGGGGAAAACTCATTCTGCTGAGTCAGAGGCATACTTGCATGCAAATAACACCGAGTAGTAATGTTCTTCCTCCCAAGCCCTTCCCAGTGCTGATTAACACGCTCGCTGAAAATGACCCTGACAGTTACCAACAGGGAACAAGGCGAGACCTTGGCTTCTTAGCTTTTCCACAGAAGGAAGGCTTTTCCACAGACTTCACCCGAAAGGATATTAGCTCTTACCGTGATACAGAATATTTACAGGATGAAGAACACAGGGAGAAAATGTACACGTGTAAGTGCAGACACGTGTCTGGTCATCAGTAGGTGGTCGGTGGAGGAAAATTTGTAAACCTGACTTTTCCCGTCATACTCTTCTATTGTTAACCTTTTTTTTTTTTTAAAGTACCAGTACCATCCAGACCTGGTGAGCTGTCATCCCAGAGGCAGGAAGACGGCCAGAGTCTGGCTGCCAAGCTTCTGAACTTCCCTAAAAAATAAAAAGTCTGGAGAGTATAAATTCAGTGGTGCACTGCTTAGCTCGTGTGTGTGAAGCTGTAAGCTCAGCACTCTGGATGTGATTGCCCAAGAGAAGTGGTAGACCACACCTATAATCCTAGCACTTGGAGGGGGAAGGAAGCTAGTTGGTCATCCTTGGCTACATAGAGTCTGAGGGTAGCCTGAGCTAAAAAAGCTGTCTCAAAAAAAAAAAAAAAAAAAAAAAAAAGGAGAAAAGGTGGGGTGGCGAGCACCACCAAGAAAACAGCAGTCTAGTTTTTAAAGCCGTTTTCTAGAAACCAGAAGAAAATCTACCTAACCAAAAAGGCTAAGACTTCACTGTCATTAAAATCTGTTTCAAAGCATAATCAAGGCAACTAGAACATGGGGAACCCCAGATCAGCCCAGATCAGTCGTACCTGTAAGCTTTTAGCTAAGGTTCTGGGCCACACATAATACAGGGGATGGGAAAGGGGTACAAACTTAATTTAAACACAGAGAGAAACGGGCTGAGGTGCAGCCTAGAAGACACTCATCGATTCTATCCACTCCCAGCACCCTCCCTTTGCTCCAGAGACCCTGACTGCTCCCTTCCTGGCCTGGCCAGCAGAACACACACCTGGGATTTCCCAGCCCTTTTCATGTTCTGTAATAAGCTTCAAGCAGGGCAGTTCTCCTGGCCTTGTAATTCCTCAGACCTTTTAAACTTCAAGGACACAGAGCCAGGAAAGGAGTTGAGTGAGCAGGGTGCTCACCTAGCATTTGTGAATTGAAAATTGTGAAGCCAATTTCCATCCCCAACTCTGAAGAAACTGGGCCACTTATACTCCCCTACAATCCTATCTCTCAGGAAGGAGAGGCCAGATGAGACGTTCAAGATCACCCTCTGCGACCTGTGACCTTCAAAGCCAGTCTGGGCTGCATGACACTGTCTCAAATATATACATAGGAGCTGCATATGTCTTAGCAGTTAAGAGCACAGGCTGCTCTTGCAGAGGACTCAGTTCAATTCCTAGCAGCTCATAACCACCTGTAACTCCAGTTCCAGATGAGCCAATGCCCTCTCTTGGCCTCTGCAGGCAGCAGAGAAATGTATCATACACATAAAACAAAAATAAATCTGTATGTGTAAGTGTGCACATTTTCATCTATGCTACTTTGACCACATCATGCTCAAGACCTTTGCGTGGGTTTTCCCCTCTTTCTTTTGTTCCAGATCCTTACATAGCCAGCTCTACCACCAAGATGTTGAGACAAATGTCACTTCTTCTTATGGTTGTTTATATTACCAAAGGATCCTCCTGGTTTAGTTCTCTGTGTGGTTTGCCATGATCTGGAATTGTCTCTACATCCCTAGCATACATCCCATGAGGACATGGACTTGACCTCTCTTGTTCATGACTATACAGTATGCTTAATAAACCTAGTAGATGTCCAATTTTAAAAAAATGGAGGGGGTGATTGTGGAGAGACAAGGGAACAAACCAGATCTTAAAAGCCACAACAAAGCTCTCTAAATTTAAGCAGTTAATCCATACTCTCCGTAAACAGTGTTCCCAAGCAGCAGTCACCACCCAAGATGTCAAGGAAACTGAGGTTCTCAGGGAGCAAACTCAAAAGGGCAAAGGGAAGTTCCATAAAAATCTTCTTTATGACTTAAGGATGGCAGGGTGGCAGCCCAGAGTCACCTTCCCCAGTCACTGACCCCAAGAATGAGTCCAGTAGGCAAATCAAGACAGCAATACACTCAGATCAAAGTGAGGGAGCAGAAGGCCAGGAGGATGGCACACACCTCCAATCCCAGCACTAGGGAAACTGAGGAAGGAGGGAAAGTCCCACTGGCTATAAAGAAAGATCCTGTCTCAGGGGGAATGAGGGCTGTGGAGCTAAGTGGGTCTAGTGTACCTTCAGCGCCCATGTAAAAGCTGAACGCAATGGCATGCATGCATTTGTAATCCCAGGGTGGGAAGGCAGAGACAGCAAGTGACAGGAGCTCTCTGGCCAGCCAACTTAACTAAATGGGTAAGCTACAGGTTCAATGAGACCCCCATCTCAAAATAAAATGGACATCCACCTCTGGCCTCCATATACGAACTAAAAAGAGTCAATGGCTGGGCATGGTAAAGCACCCTTTGATCTTAGTACTCAAGAGGCAGAGTCTCTGAGTTTAAGGCCACTGAGAACTACACAGTGACACCTTCTTTAAAGGCAGGCAGGGGGAGATAGAAAGGGAGGGAGGGAGGGAGGGAGGGAGGGAGGGAGGAGGGAAGGGAGGAAGGGGGAAGGAGGGAAGAAAGGAAGAAGGAAGGAGGGAGGGAAGGAAGGAAGGGGGGGGGGAAGGAAGGATCCTCTCTATGTAAAAGACATTTTCACTGCTGACACCAAACTGTGCCCTACAAGCCAACTGAAAGAGTGGATGAGGGAAAAAAGGAAACAGATCAGGCCGCTCCAAGCCCCTCTCTTGCTAACTGGACTTTAACCTCTTTGACTTCTCATTAAGGTCCAGGGCAATTCCACACCAATCACCCAGTAAGCTGCACAGCCTGAAAGCCCAAGAACTCCAGGTGAGGGTGGACTTCTAGCCTCAAGTTGGTCTTCCATCTTCTTCCACATCAGTGACTGGCTGTGGGTTAACCCCCCAGGGGGCACATGGCACCGCCTGGAGGCATTTTTGGTCGTTGTAACAAGGTAGATATGCCTGGCAATCTGTGGGCAGTGGCCAGAATGTCATCAAACACCTTGAAGTACCCAGGGTGGCCCTACACTACTAAGAACAATTTGGTCCAACTGTGAATAAGGCAGGGGTTGAGAAAATAGGCCTATTCTCTCACACCTCGATGCTCCAATACAGTGTCATATCACAACATGGTGTTCTCAATCAGCTAACCCCAAGGCAAAAAAGAGAGGCACACACCTCCACCAGAGTAGACGATATTCCCAATTTTTTGTCAAGCTAGGAAAAGCTTGCTCCAGAATGTCTGGGCTCTCCTTAAGACCCCAACCCAATTATTTGCTTTTATAAAAGTTCAGGCAAGTTTTTACAATCTAGTGTTTTTATTGACCATTAAGATCTGGTCATAAAACCCGGGCCTTTCCCTACTTGAAAAACCTAGAGCCTACAGGGATATCAGATACATTTCAGAATCCTACAGTACCCAGCAGAACAACCCTCAGCCCATCCCCTCCTGCTAAGACAAATAGGCCTGGGACTAAGACAGGATCTTCATGAATCTAACCAGCTGGGGTGACGTACAGCTGAGCAACTGAACACTTGCCTAGATATTCAAGACCTAGGGTTCGTTCCCCAGAAATACATACAGAAAGCAATAAGGAAAGAACGTAAGGGCTGAAAAAATAACTCAGAAGTTAAAAGCCTGCATTGAATTTGCCAAGGATCCAAGTTCAGTTCCCATTACCTGCATCAGGCAGCTCAAAACTGCCTATAACTCCAACTCCAAGGCATCCAATGTTCTGGCTTCCTCAAGCACCCACATACATGCTAATACACACACACACACACACATACACACACACAGAGAGAGAGAGAGAGAGAGAGAGAGAGAGAGAGAATGAATGAATGAAAATAAGCATGGTGGAACACACCATTAATCTCAGTATTCTGCCCCCTTCCCTCCCCAAAAAAATAGTGTGTAGGTGTGTGGGTGTGTCTGTGTGTGCCTGTGTATGCCAGGCGGTGGTGGTACACACCTTTAATCCCAGCACTGGAAGGCAGAAGCAGATGGATCTCTAAGTTCCAGGCCAGAATGGTCTACAGAATGAGTTCCAGAACAGCCAGGGCTACACTGAAACCCTGTCTCAAAAAACCAAAAAAGTAAAATAAAAAAAATATTAATTAATTAATTAATTAATTAATTAATTAATCTCAGTATTATTATTCTGGAGGCAAAGGCAAGCCAATCTCTGTGTAGTTGAGGGTAGCCTGGCTTATACAGTGAGTCCTACGCCAGCCAGAGCTATGCAGTAAGGCCCTGTTTCTGTTTCAGTGATGATGATGAAGAAAAAGACCAGGCTTCGTGGCACACATCTTCTAATTCTAGCACTTGGGAGGCTAAGAAATAAAGATCAACAGTTTAAAGCAAGCCTAGACTACATAGTCAGGTCCAAAAGTACAAGCAGAGTGCAATAAAAAAATATTCAAGATTAAGTAAATAAAGCAAAGCTAGCCTAGAGGTAGGATAGATCTAAAGCCAAATTCAGAATATCTGACACACATTCAAACACTGAAACCAGGCCTTCTGGCGCTAGCCTATAATCCCAGCATTCAAGAGACTGAGGCAAAGGGATAGTAAGTTCCAGGCTAGCCTGAGCTACAAAGCAAAATTCTGTCTCAAAAACAAAACAATAAAAAGCCAGACATGGTGGCATACACCTTCAATCCCAACCCTTACAGGTGATCTATGAACTCAAGGCTAGCCTGGTCTACACATCCAAGTTGCAGATCATCGTTATATAGAAGACCCTGCCAGTAAATAACTAAATACATTTTATTTATTTTATTTGTTTGTTCATATGTTGGTTGAATCTAATGCTGTGGGACTATGCTTTAGTACACTGTAAATATTTGTCAATGAAAATATTGGTTTAAGAAAATGCTGATTGGCCAGAAGCTAGGCAGACAGGAAGTATAGGTGGGGCAACCAGACAAGGAGAATTCTGGGAAAACGAAGAACAGAACAGACACCAGCCAGGCAAAGAGGAAGTAATATGAGAAGGCTGTAATGTGAAAAGTGCCTAAACATGGATAAAAATCATGGGTTAGTTTAAGAATAAGAGTTATTAACATAAGCCTTCGTGTGATTATTTGGGACTAAATGGCTGCGGGACTAGCCAAACGGGACAGAGAAACTTCTGACTACCGTCTACTGAATGTAAAGTACCAGACCCAGGGAAAAGCTGGTGAATATTACCTCGCTGGATTACTGCAAGACAAAACACAAAACACAGAATAAGATTTTATGCTGAACATCTCAGACAAAGACTTCAAGGAAACCTGAAGCTATTCTAGGGTTTTAAGTCATTCATTCAACAAGTAATTACTGAGCACCAGACACTGTCTTAGATAACAGAATTAGAATCATAGACACGGCAAAGAAGTAAGTAAACTCTCTGATGGGTAAGAAAGAAAAATTAAGAGCTCTGAAGTGAGAGTATAAAACTTAGTGTACAAGAAGTAGCAAGTCAGGAAGAGATGCCTGAGGAAGCCTTGTGACTGGAGAGAAGAAAGTAACCAAGAAAGCAGCTAGATAAGGACAGGGAACATAGGAGCCATTGAAGGAGACTAAGCAGAGGAAGGGCAGAGTCTAGTCTGCCCCCCCACCCCCCCACCCCCCCGCCCCCCCACCCCCACCCCCCACCCCCCCCACCCCACCCCCGTCCTCAAGGATGCCACTCAAGGACGGTGAGCTGAGGAAAGGCCTGCTTTAGTCTGCTCCTCTCTCACTCTCGTTTTGTTTTGGGGTCCCCCCACACACAGTGGGTTTCTCTGTGTAGCCCTGGCTGTCCTGGAACTCACTTTGTAGACCAGGCTGGCCTCAAACTCAGAGAGATCTGCCTGCCTCTGCCTTCTATGTGCTGGGTCTGACGTCTCTTAATGGAATTCCTCTGGGCTGGAATTGGAGTTCAGTGGGGAAGAGCTTGCCTACCAGTGACAGACCCTGAATTCTATCCCCAGCATCACAAAAATAAATAGATAGATAAATAGATAAATAAATGAATGAATGAATGAATGAATGAATGAATGAATGAATGAATGAATGAAAAGTCTCTGGCTGCTGGGCTGATACTAGAATGACAGAATCAAGGAAAAGAGAGAAGAATGACAGGAAGCTAAGTGTGGAACTATGAAAACTGTTATTCTAGCTTCTGGGGAAGCTGAGGCAGGAGGATCACAAGGTCACGACCCACACGGGCTACAGTACTGAAGAACAGCCAGGGTAGTTTAGTGAAACTCTTGCCTCAAAAAGTAAAAAGCGGGCTGGGGTGCCAGTAACTCAGATATTAAGACTGTAGGTTCAGCCCCCAGGCCTACGAAAACAAAGTGTTCAAAAGCAGTAACAAGTCAGTAGATGGCACCTCAGGCCCCAGGAGGCAGCTCTGACAAGTTTGAATACATTCTGCAAGAGCAGGCAGATAGACGGTAGGAGGGAACAAGACTCTTGGGGAACAGCACAGGTTTTGGCCCCCAAGAGAAAGGACCACCTTCCCTGAAGACAGCACCAGAGGTGCACCATCTCTTCCTAGGATGCAGTAATATAGGGATGTCCCTGAGTCCCCCCAGGGGTTCTGTAGACACCATCCCTCCAAGGCGACAGACAGAAGGGGCTCGGTCACCTACCACCATGCTCAATGTGAAGCACCTCCAAGAGTGAAAGGGGGCACACAACACACAACACAACACACACACACGTCTCAGCCACAGAAGCAGCTGCAGCTTTCGCTTGTAAAGCCAACAGGCAAGGCCACAGACCATGACCTAGAGCCTCCCTGTCCAATCCCACAAGTCCCCAAAGCCATTTATCTGGTTATCCGGGCACCCTTACCCATCATTCTAGGCTGCACTTGAATGCTACATCCATCTTTTAAGGGGAAGAAGGTGGGGACCTGTCTGACTACAGCAATCCAAGGGCTTAGGAAAACGGAGAAAGACAGGTGTGGTAGAAGGCCGTGGAAGGAGGTTTGAAAAGCAGCAAGGTCCTTGAGGGGAGATGGTGTTACAAGACCACTTGCTACCCCAGCAGCTATTAGACCACTTAGTCACCAAGCTCCTTCAGCTGCACTAGTCAGGTATTAATGTTCAGGGGGTTGAAGAGCTGGAGGGTGCTACAAGCCAAATCAGCCCCACAACCAGTTCACTCCAGAGCACGCATTGCTGATCTGCTGCTTATTTCTGTGTTTGGAGATGTTCTCAGCAGGGGCAGCGAAAATCAAGTATGGGGGTCTCACCCAACCGTAAGCACTTACATCTACTGAGTGCTAACCAATTACTGAGCAGCACTGTTCCCAATGCTTCTAAGATTTCATTATTCAACACTCAAATTATCACCACTTGCTATGTACTCCATCATCCCATGTGGGGAAACTGAGGTACAAAGTAGAAAAGCAACCCATCTTAGCTGCAGAACTAGTGTTTGAATGCTGGCACACAGGACGTCACCTACACAACTGAGTTCTGTGCTCAGCTTTTATATTTTCCAGTATTTCTATAATTAGGCATGAGATAAATAACTTTCATGTTCTTTCCCTTTTTTGTTTGTTTGTTTGTTTGTTTTTGGAGGTACTAGAAATGGAGCATGGCGCTTCACACGATAGGCAAGTGCTCACCCACAGGGCTAAATCTCCGGTCCTTTTTTTACATTTAATTTTGAAACAAAGTCTTGCTTAATTGTCTGGGCTGGTTTTACACTTGTGGATCTTCAGCAGCTGGGATGACAGGCCTGCACAATGCTTAATACATATTTCCTAACTTTTCAATTTGTTGTGTGTATGATGGATGGTATTACATTATGTGCGTGCGTATGTATAGGGACACACATCCCCATGTATAGGCCAAAGGACATACCAGGTGTCTTCATCTAGGTGTGTTATTTCCTTAAGATAAGCTCTCGCTGAGCCTGAAACTTGCCCTTTGGGAAGGCTAGCTGACCAGTCTTTCTCCATGCCCTCAATGCTGAGGTTACAGACACAGCCAACCTGGCTTTTTATACAGGTAGTAGGATTCAAACTTGGGTCCTCCTGCTTTGTACAACCAACGCACTCTTGCCTACTAGGCCATTTCCCACATATATATATATTTTTTTTTTTTGATAAGTAAATTAGGAAGGGAGTCCCAAGACCCTTTTCCCAACCGTCTACCTCCTACCACTCCACATTCCCAGTAAGAAAAGTAAGGCACTAGCCAGCCCTCAGCTTCAACTTTACACTTTGGTAAGTTTCTCTTTTTCTCATCCCAGACCTTTGCCTGAAGGAAGATGGTAAATTCACAGCAGTAGACCCTAGCCCAGGAGCAAGGCTCTAAGAGAGTCCACATGGTGTTGGTACTAAAAAGATCCAAGTATGAGAGATAAATAGACTGTAACCCACTCCCACAAAGGGAAGAGAATATGAGTCCCAGGGAATGACCAGGAAGTAAAACTATAAAGTACACCAAGTCTGAGGCCCTATGAGCTCTACTTAGCCGATCCTATGGGCCATATTCTCCTGGTGTCTTCAACCTCTCTGACTCTTCCCAAGCTCAACCCAAATATTTGGATGTAGGTCTCTGAATCTGCTCCCATCTGAAGGGAAACAGAGTAGAGTAGATCTGAGAGCGAAGGGAGGTGAGAGGGAAGGTCTGGGAGGGGTGGAGAAAGGGGAAACTTCAGTAGAGATGAGATATATGAGAGAATACTTTTGTTTTTTAAATACAAAGTGCAGCGGAGGCTAGACCACTCACACACCTCAGTCCTAGAAGGCTGGGAAGCTTTTCTCCATACCCCTATTTTACAGATAAACTGAGGCACAGTCAGCAGTGAAACAACTTTCTCAAGATGATAAAGGGAATGTCAACACAATGATAGTTGTGTGAGGCCCGAGGTTCATTCAGTCTAGGGGGTGGGGGGTGCAGGGGCCTGCCTCTCAAGAGGTGAAGTCTGTGCTGACTTTAACACTTAGCTTTGAGGCTCGGTCTCACTCTAGCCCAAGCAGCTCTGAAACTCTAATCCTGCTGCCTCCGCTTCTCAAGTGCTACTATTGCAGGTATATGTCTCCATACCAGGCTAACCAACCCACTCCATATTGTGTTTGGATTCTCCAACTACATTCTTGATTGCTGACTGCCCTCTCACCCATTCTGGTTCCGGGACTCCAGAAACAGCGGGAGGGGGAGGAGGGAGCATAGAAAGTCTACAAGATGAAAATTGAGGGAGAATAAGAAGCCGCCGAAGGGGAAGGCTAGCCACCATCACTACCAAGCACAGTTCATCCATCTTAATTTTCTGTAGCAAAAAGTCCCTACAAAGAGAGAACACAAAACTGGGTTTCTTGGGTAGACTTCTTACGTGATTAAAAGATAAGAGAACATCCCAAACCCATTTTAGTCATCAGTGCCCAGCAATAAAATACAACCTAGTACAGGCTGACAAGAGTTCAATCCTCAGATCCCGCATCGTAGAAGGAGAGACCCACCCTCCTCAGGTTTCTGACTTACATATGTGTGCCATGGTATGCATGCCCTCATACATACACATACAATATGCATGTGTGTGTGTCTTGTCAACTTACTTTAGCCCATCACAATAGAAGAAAATAAACCAGGAAATACACTAGCATCCATGTAACACTAAGCAGATCCCACAAGGTCCTTGTAGCATAATTCTGTTCTCATCACCCACGGCAAAAGGGTAAAGAACACACAGGTGGCAAACAGGCAGAAATCTCTTGCAGACACCTGAATGCTAATCACTAGCATTGATTTCAGCCCTGGAGAAACCTCCAGCCTTGTGGCTTTAAAATGAGAAATGTATTCAAGTGTGGTAAGCGTCTCGACCAAAAATGGCATCCTTCCTCACCCAAAAAGACTAAAAGTCTGTCAGTGGGCCATCACAGGTCCCCACTACTATCAGAGAGGTACCCCAAAACGGAACAAGAAAGTAGGCATTAATCAGCGACTAAGAAACGGGTGTTTTTCCTGCTTCTAAAACAGAAAGAGAAGTCATTGTGTCCAAGCTGTCCTATTGTATTCAGTAAATAATCAGGACAGCACAATACAGGAGTGTTCTGGAACAATAGGCAAATCGCATTACAGGGACACGAAATCCACAGCACTGGGGATTAGAGAGTCATCCAGGGAACCCGGCCTAAAACTACCTGGAGAGGGCCTGGAGTGCCTGGAACACGTCCCCCAGGGCTCTACCTCAACGCCGCACGGGTGAAAGGCACTCTACCCTGGGTACCAGAGTCCCGGGCATCTTCCATCTACCTCCCCAAACCCGCAGAGGGACAGAAGGAACTGCTACCCTTCTCTTGACTTATACTTCCTGTTTCCTTAAATTTTCCAGGTAGCATTTAGGCAAAAAAGGAAGAGGAAAAATATGATACCAGAGTAACAGGGAGGTAAAACAGACGGGGGGGGGATCCCCCAAAACAAGCAATAGGAAGTCCCTTTTCAGACCTCCAGCCCGGTATTCAGAGACGGGGTGTGTGCTGTGGATGGGGATCCTACCCCCACAAAGGACGGCAACCCTCCACCTCGCTGCCTCCAGATCAGGCGTCCCCTCCCGAGGGCAGAACCCCAAATCAGCGAGGTCCCTCCCCGCACACGCCCAGCTCTCCCGGAACCGGGTCCCCAGAGACCGGCCGCGGAGGCTGTGCCCGGGCCCGGCTGGCGGGTCCCCGAGTCTGCAGTGTGAGACTCGGACTAGGGAGCAGCCGGACCGGAGCGTCCCCGCGTCCCCCCGCTTCCCCCCGCGTCCTCGGGACCTCCCCAGCAAGCCCTCGCCGTCCCGGCGGCCCACCACCTACCCAAAGCGTGTCGGAGCCATCAGCGCTGCAGAAGCTGCGCAGCGCCATGCGGACGGCCGGCTGAGCGAGGAGCCTCGGCGCCGCGCGGTTGGCTCGCGTCACCGGGATGCAGCCCCGCCCCACCCCGCCCCACCCCGCCCAGCCCCGCCCCGCGCGTGGGAGCAAGCGAGGCCACTTAGTGCCCTCCCCTGGGCCTGCAGGCCGCGTCTGCAGCTCCCACCCACTGCCGGTTCCTAACGCAGACGGGGCCGCGAGGAATCCCGCCCTGGGCCCTCCACACCCTGGCTTCGTCTCAGGCCATCCTAAGTGTACACAGCCTTTTCCCTGCTGCGGCACTTGGGGCTTTTTCCTTCAGGGTCCACTGACTTGCAACTGGCGGGGTAGGGATGTGAGCTTCCAAGAAAGGAAAGGGAACCGATGGGGAAACGGGCTCGGAGAGGCGAGGAAATTTACCCAGGGCACTCAGCGAGTTGCAGTGGAGTTCATTCGAAGCAGGAGCCTTGGGATTCCATACTAAACACTTGAGATCTCCAGCCTAAACACCTGTTTGCATGGTCTGCAAAGCAACCTGGGAGTTTCTCCCACTCTAAGGGCCACCAGGAAATAAGACGTTTCTTTTGTTGTTGCTTGGTAAGGATTTGGGAGAATTGAGAACAAGGTCTCATATAACTAAGTCAGGCCTCTATTGCATTATGAGTAGAAGGTGACCTTGAACTTCTGATCCTCCTGCCTCCACTTTTGTTTTTTTGTTTTTGAGACAGGGTTTTTCTGTGTAGCCCTTGGCTCTCCTGGAACTCCGTTTGTAGACTAGACTAGCCTTGAACTCAGAGATCCATTTGCCTCTGCCTCTCAAGTGCTGTGACAAAAGGTGTCCACCAACAGGACGGGCCATGCCTCTGCTTCTTGATAACTTAGCCAACTAGATTAATGTGGTACTGAGAATAGAGCCCGGGACTTCCTCCATGCTAGGCAAGCACTCTACCAACAGAGCTATGCTACTCCAGCCCCTCAAAAATACTTTAAAAAATAATAATAAAGGTAAATGAGTAAGATAAAAATAATTTGTGAGAATTGACCAAAAGCCAGAGAATGTGTCAGGTACTGGAAGCAGAGCTATGAACAGAACAGGTCCCTAGCCCCACACCATGAAGCAGGGCTGGCAAAAATCTAGTTATACATCTTCATCTCAGAGGCAAGGACACTGAAGCCTAGACACATGAGACTACATAACATTCGTGGTTAGAGGGCTACGCAAAGCTTCATACTTAACGACATACACGTGTTTACCTAACACAGATTAACCCATGAAGTACATAATATTATTATTCTTACTTTTTCAAATTAGAAACCAAAAGAGAAAGCAAAAGCCACTTACACTGTGAATGGCTAAGGCCAGCTTTGGAACAAGGCAATCCCACAGGGGGTCAGGGGACAGAATAAATTAGTAATACCACTGTGTGATGCTGCCACAGTACTTAAGATACAGAGCTGAAGAGTTGGCCGCAGTCCAGGAGTCTGAGTTTTCCAGATTCCCCACAATGCCTCTCCTCTCTCCTCTTCTGAGATGTTTTCCTAATGCACAGTCCCCATTAACATGCACACAAACAGCAATAGCAAGCAAGCAAGCAAGCAAGGAAGGAAGGAAGAAAGAAAGAAAGAAAGAGAGAAAAAAAATAAGAACTGAGTGTAAGCATAAGACCCCACATACACAAAGTTCTTGGTGAGGGAAGAAGGAAGAACACAGTATTTTCTGTGATTCTTTGACTGGCCCAGGTTCCTATCAATATGACTGAAGGTTTGTTTGTTATTGTTATAGTAACAATATTTCTGTGTGGGGGGAGGTATGCGTGTAAATGTCTACTTATGGAGGTCAGAGGACAGCTTGGGAGAGTTGTTTCTTTTGGGACTAGGTTCTAGGGATCTAACTCAGGTCCTCGGGCTTGGCAGTAAGTGCCTTTACCTGTGGAGCTGTTTCTATGAGTGAGTTTTAAAGGATAATTACTTTAAGTAATAATTCTCAATGCACGTTTACTAATATTTATTGAGCATCTGTTACTCATATGTATTAAGCTAGCAGCTAGGGCATGTTCAAATCTGATAGCCTTTAGAGTAGAGGTGTATCTTCAATTGTTTTAGTCATAAAGCAGCATATATTAATCACATAATTTCATAACAAAGTATGTTTACAACTGATGCAAAATCCAGACACCAAAGAGGTTAAACAGAAAGACTTGCTAGAAACAGCCTTTGAGCTAATCACAAGCAAAGTTGAGATTCCAGTGTGGACTGTACCCTGAGCTGAGGAAAGCCTATAAGAAAACTGTGAAGCAGCCAAGACTGATGGTGGGTGCCCATGATCCCAGTACTTAGGAGGCTAAGGAAGAAAGATCTTGAGTATTAACTTATAGGTACTGCTGAACAAGCATGAGAACCTGGGTTCTGATCTCCAGCATCCAGGTCAAAAGCACCCATGTGTAAGGAGGAGGACACATCTGTAACCCTAGTCCTGGGGAGATAGAACCAGGCAGATCTCTGGAGCTCACCAGCCAGCCTAATTGTACACAGTGTGGATTAACCTCACAAAGCTTGATAAGTAATGTCAGAAGGCAGATGCAAACCAACACCCATTCAGTTCTATTTAGCTAATGTTCAAGAATGGGAAAAGCTGGCACTGGGGATATGGTTTGGCAGGTATGAGCACTTGCTGCCAAGCCTAACAACTTGAGTTCCATCTCTGGAACCTACATAAAGATGGGTAGAGGACTAGAGAGATGGCTCAGTGGTTAAGAGCACTGACTGCTCTGCCAGAGGAGCCAGGTTCAATTCCAAGCACCCACATGGCAGCTCACAACTGTCTGTAACTCCAAGATCTTCACCCTCACATAGACATTCATTCAGGCAAAGCACCAATATACACAAAATAAAAATAAATGAAAATTTTAAGAAGATGGGCAGAGGGAACAGACTCCCTAAAATTGTTCCTCGAAACTCCACATGTGTAATGTGCCATATGTACCCACACACATGTATTATATACACAAAAAATATTTTTTAAGAATAGGAAAAAGTAAACCAGGCCTGGTGGCTCCAGACTGTCATCGCAATTACCCAGAAGGGCTGATATTGGAAGATCAAGGCTTACCTGGGATAACTCAGGTCCAGCCTGGGCAACTTAGCAAGTTGAGAGTAAAACTGTAGTTCTGTGGTGGAGCATGTGCTGGCTTCCAGTGTACATATGGCTCTGGGCTTGACCCTCAGTATTAAAAACTAAGAAAAGGCAAAAATAATATACAAGCCGGACATCATAGCACATACCTGCAATCCCTCCACTCAAGAAGGCAGAGGTAAGAGGATGAATGAGGTTTTGAGGTCAACCTGGTCTATATAGTAAATCTTAGATCCAGGTAGAAGTGAGCAAGAGAGCAGGAAATGACGTGTAGGTTGAGCAGATTGATAGCAGCATGTTCATTGCACTGAGCTTACTTTACTGTGTAAAACTCATATTATGATTAGGAATTTTAAAATTATTCACGTGTGATGGTACATACATATAAACCCAGCATCTGGAAAGTTTGAGACCAGTTAGGCGGTGGTGGCACATGCCTTTAATTCTAGCACTCAGGAGGCAGAAGTAGACAGAGCTCTGTGAGTTCAAGGCCAGTCTGGTTACAAATCAAGTTCCAGGATATCCAGGGCTACACAGAGAAACCCTGGCTCAAAAAGCAAAAACAGAAAAAGTTTGAGATCAGCCTATATAGTAAAATTCAAGGCCACCTTGAATTTTATCAGATTCTTTGTTTTTTCAGGGGACCCAGGCTTGCCTCAAGTTTGCTGTGTTCCTGAGGATTACCTTAAACTCACAATCCTCCACAACCCAGAATCTTAGATCACAAGTGTGTTTTAACTGAACAATGTAATGACTAAGCATTCTGCCAACTAAGCTACATCCTAGCCCCAAAAATTATTTTCTAAAGAAGGAAAAATGAGATGGTGTTGGGTGCTAAGGGCGTGGCAGTGATCAAGACACAAGCTGGCTCTGCCATGAGGGAAGTGGAGGTGGGGCAGCAGCTTGGTGATAGAGCAATTGCCCAACATACAAAAGGCCCTGGATTCCATCCCCAGAGAGAGAGAGAGAGAGAGAGAGAGAGAGAGAGAGAGAGAGAGAGAGAGAGAGAGATCTTCATGGGAGGGGGGGTGGCTGTGACCTCCTCAGTCAGACTGCAACCTTAAGATTTTTTTTTTAAGGTTTTTTTTTCTTTAATTTTCAGTTGACTCTTTATGGACCTGAGTGAATGTATCAGGCAATTAAAGTTTTTATAAGTAATTATTAGCGCATGATGCACTGCCTAAGAGAGACCTGCTACTGAGGAAACAGTAGCACAGTGCTAGAGAATGACCTTCAGAGCAACTTTCCTAACAAGTGATATAGACGGCTCTCAGAGCCTCTACTGATCCATGTGTTCAGATTAACAGATTTCCACTGCTCTGAATGCTTCTCCCTCTACCTCATTGTTGTGATTTTACTTTTTCTGAAGAAGATGAAGCCCAAAAACTATATCCTTCAAACTAGCATACTAAACAACAAAGCAGCTATTTCATATACTTTACTATACTTTCTTGGATCAAAATGTTATGATTTATTTAATAATGCACCTCTGAAAAATTCTAATTGCTAAATAAACCCTAGTCCCTAGATGCCAATATCCTATACCTAGCAAGTGCCATTTCACACAGTTATATCCCAAGCAATCTATTCAGAGAAGAAGTGGCCTATATTCCAAAGTTAAATTTCCTTACACTGCCCAAATAACCAGAATAACCAAAATATTTGAAGTGAGCTGAAAATGTTTATAATTAGAAAAGTACTTGAGGAATTTTCAGAAAATCCAGGAATGGCACATAGAAGGAGAGCCGCCAATGTGGAACGCATTTTGTGTCATTCAGTTAATATCTGTAGATTTTTTTTGTTAAGATTATTTTTCTTATTTCAAGTGCATGTTTGCCCGAATGTATGTATTTACACCACACCCTTGCAGTATCCTCAGAGGCCAAGGAGGAGGTCAGATCCCCTGGGACTGGAGTTACAGACAATAGTGAACTGCCATGTGAGTGGCTAAGAACTGAACCTGATCCTCCCTAAAAACAGCAAGTGATGTTAAGAAACTCTTAGCCATCTCTCCAGCCCATCCTTTTGTGTGGGTGGGTGGGGAGGGTTGGGAGGGGAGGAAGTGTTGAGAGCCAGACTCAGGTCCCTAAAACAGCTCTCCTGCCCTATTGTGTGGAGACATTGTTTGTCACCGTGGGAGAGTACACATAAGGGAGAAACCAGTTAAGCTGCTGCCATGTCTCACCTTGCGTCTGTCCCAACAGCAAGGAGAGTCCCTGCCAGCAACCAGAGGGGTCCTGTTAATGGTAGAATGCCCACACCCTGCATTGGCCCCAGTGACTTCCTGTCATTCTTAGGGGGGAAAATCCTCATGGTTAGGGGGACACCCAAAAGAAACAAAAGCAGGAATTTGACGCAGACAGGTATGTGCAAAGCTTGAGTCACATGATTACCAAGAGCAAAAGGGAAGCAGCCAGAGTCCACAGATGGTGAGTAGGTGACAAAACGTAGCATCTCTGTCCAGGAGAATGTTTTCCACCTCACAAAGAAAATGCTGCTCCTGGTACAACATGTATAAACCTCGAGGGTGTTGTGCCAATCAAAATCAGCCCACCAGAGACAGGGAAGATGGCTCAGTTGAGTATAGAGTTCCCTGTATCCACCCTACTGATAGTTTGGCAGACTGTGTTTTATGCATTGTAAGATGTTTGTGTACTCTCCCATGGTAACAAACAACAATACTTCCACAATAGGGCATGAACCTTTTTTTTTTTTTTTTTTTTTTTACCTCCCCAGACATTTATATTCGCACACACACAAATACTCACACAGACACATAAATAATAAAATGTTTTAAATGACTCTGCATTGTCAATGTACTGGGAAGTCAAACTTGTGGAGACTCACTGATCAAGATTTTAGACGAGGAAGTGATATAATTGGATTGATTGATTGACAAGGTCTCAGTTTGAGACTGATGTACAACTTGCTATATAGTCTTTGCTGGCTTTAAAATCATAATCTTCCTGGACCCTAGGCTCAATCCCCAGCAACACAAAGGCCCTAATCCTCTTCCATATGACAGCTCTGCAGATACTGGAAAGCTGGAACAGATGTCATCTAAGGAAGCTTCTTCTGAGAAGATCTCAGGAAAAGCCACACACAACCTAGCTATAAAGCAGTGTTCTGGAAGCCAGTGAGCTTAGCACTCCAACAGAAGAGATTTGGGGTCTCCGAAGTTTGGGTTGAAGTCTCTATTATTTCCTTTCCTAGCTGTTAGACCTCGCCACTGTGAGGTGGGAGGGGTTGTACTTCAGTTTGCATATTGTTTCCGGTTGCTTTTTGTTACTACCAAGATATAACATTACCAAAAGTCAACTGACAGAGTTCACGTTAGCGTATGGTTCCAGAGAGGTAAGAGTCCATGTGTGATAGCAAGTATGGCTCCAGAATCAGGAAGATGAGAATTACATCTCATCCACAAAAAGGGAAGCAGAAAAGATCATTGGAAAGGAACAAGGCCATAAACTTTCAATGCCTGGCCTCACTGACACAGCTCCTCCTGTAATACAGAGGAAGAGAGACCTTGGTAGGTGGAAGCCGAGAGGCCCCATGGCAGGAGGGAGCAGCAGAAAAGACACTTTACAGACTGTGCTCACATGCAAAGTTTTATTAGGGTGGAGGGGAAAAGGGAAAGAGAGGAAAGAGAGAAAAGGAAAAGAGTAAGAGAGGGTGGGAGGTGGAAGGAAGGAAGGGAAAGACAGTGAAGACGGAAGGGTCTTTTCTTAAAGGGAACTTATGTAGAATGACATCCGGATGCTGGGCAGGCCAAGGCTCTACCTGCTTATTGGCCAGAACTACGAGAAGTGGGTCTGAATGTTAACATTTCTCCCTTCTGATTATTATAAAAGGGTAAATTGTGGATAGCAAGTGGGGTGGACGAAGGCACTGAATTCTTGAGACTACTTCCTGGTGATTTGAAACAAAGTAGGGAGAGGAAAGTTGGAAGTCAGGTCACACACAGCAGGAGGTGTGAGTGAAGCCTCATCCAGTTACCTTCCCTCCTGGAGACCTCTTGAGGGAGCTGAGAAGGCAGGTTGCTAGGAGAAAGAAAAAAAAAATAGATTATTATCATGGGCAATTGGGGCTAGCCATGGAAAAATGGGTAAGTGCAAAAAGAATGGAATGGACAAGAGCCCTGGTTGTACACAGAGAGGCAAGATACAAGAGCAGATACTCCTTTCATTGGGAAATCTTGGAAAACCAGATTTCCAGTTGCTGGCTAGGTGCCCATTTGAGTCTGAAGAGGTGGTACCAACAGGAGAGTCCCAGGAGCTTGGCAAGATGGCATGCCAAGTTGAGGGGTGATGTGTTTTTCAGTAGCTATTGAACCATTATATCTGCTATTTCTCTGGAGGTGGGAAACGCCTCTATCCTGTAAGCATGTCATCAGGTTAGGACATAATGAAGTTTTTATGAGTGGGCAAGTGGGTGAAGTTAACCTGTAGGTATTTGCCTGGTTGGTGTCCTCAGTTGATGCAACGGCTGGTGCTGTATCTGGAGGGCCCTTGAGAGTTTGACCTTAGCATAATTCTGGCAGTTTGGTGGACTTGTGCAGGAATCTTCAATTGTCTGTAAGACAACTGGAACAGATTTACATCTTGGTGAAGTGATTGAGTGAGTGAAGAAGGTAGAGGGAAGCTCTTCCATACCCTCTCTAAGCTAACCTGTTACACGAAAGAATGAGACTCAGGGATAGATCTCTGAAGAAGCTGGAGATACTAGAGGGAATAAACACCACAGTCAGATCTTACCCCAGCTGTCTTCCAGCTTCCTCAGCCTTGATTCCCTTGGAATGGCTTTCTCTGTGTTTGAATCCTGTCTTAAGTACTCTTTCAGTAATTAAGGCATGGCCCCACCACACCTGCTTGGGAGCCTGGAATTCCTTCTATAATCTGAAGTGACCTTGACTCAGTTAGGATTAAGGGTGTAGGTCACCACTCCCAGGATATTCCCTGTGCTGGGATTAAAGGTTTGAATCACCACTCTGATTTTCCTAGACTGACTGTGATTAGAGCTCTGGAACTTCTGGAGCTTTTACTAACCCCCCCACATAGACTGTGGGTAGATTCCCTCTGATATCTCCAAAACTTCTAAAACTTTATTAAATCCCCACATATCCCCTTTTGTGTCAAATTAAAAAAAAAGAAGGTGATAGCTAACATAAGAAAAACAATATACAATAGGTACAATAATTATATACAATATATACAAACAATA
Organism: Phyllotis vaccarum; assembly: GCA_033318265.1. Classification (NCBI taxonomy): domain Eukaryota; kingdom Metazoa; phylum Chordata; class Mammalia; order Rodentia; family Cricetidae; genus Phyllotis; species Phyllotis vaccarum. The sequence continues at coordinate 77,433,755 of JARWLC010000016.1, read as the reverse complement.
AATGAGTAATGTCCAGTCCATTAACAATTGTCAATTCCAAGAAAATATTTCATTAATTATCCTAATTTGATAAGTCCAAAGGATTATACCTAATTCATTTCCTTTCTAACTAAAAAGCTATTGTTTTGATGTCTCTAAAACATAAGCTTTAACTTCAAAGTTTCTTTTCTAAAACTGTCATTAGAAAATTGTAACTATAGCTATCTCATCTTCAACTACCTCAGAGACCCAAGAAGGAAATAATATTTACCTAAATAACTAGGAAGTGCAAGCAACTTTCAAAAACTAGAAATGACAGAGATGATACCTATCTGCCTGGACAGTCACCCAAAGTTCCTTTATAAAGTTGGGGCATCCATCTTCAGCCTAAAGGCCCAGAGTCTCTTTTCATCTCAATGAAGCAGGAAATCTGCTCTGTCCATTTTGGTGTAGTTCAGTCATTTCTCCTTGTGTCCTGAAGATTGAAGACTCTCTTTAAAGTTCTTTTCAACTTTCCCTTGCGGTACTTGTTGGTTATTGGTCTCATGCCGGTATTTAGCTTTAGATGGAGTTTACCACCACTTTGGACTGCATTCCCAAGCATCTTGACTCCGGGAAGATCCAGGCCCAGTGCCAGGGGCCTCTACTGGCCTCACACCATCCACGGGCCATCTCTGACAGTTTTCTCTGAAAAACAGGAACCTGAAAGACCATCTCAGCTTGTTCTGTCAAAGTTCAAAGGTCACTTTCTGAGGGAACCTGCATGTCCAGTTCAAATAGCACACTGTCAAGCAGTCAATACAGGGACAGGTTCTTGTCCAATGACTAACTGTTGCCACAAGGAAAGTAGATTCCATATGGAGTTTCTTCAATGCCCTTTTTTCTCTTGAAGTATATTGGGGCTGCCAGGAGCAGACCTGTCTCACTGTCCAGAAAAGTCTTTAAGTTCTAAAAATATTTGAAATGCCATATTCTATGGATCTCTGAAATTTTTGAAGAAGGCCTGTTTATCTAAAATATATTTGTTTGACCTTGAAAACATATCTAACATGACTATGTCTGAATGTAATGTCTAATTACTGACTTACATTGCTTTATATTCTAATTAATTGGAAATAAAAACTTTCATGGACTAGCAATTTGGATTACAATGTTAGATAAACTGATTAAGTATACTACCTGAAACAAGCATAGAAATATTTGTACAATGACACAATTAATCTCAAGATGCACAGTTTGTATACAGAAAACCAACGTAATGTAAAATTTTTAAAGCTTGTAAATCCTGTTAAAAAAAGATTCCATAATCTATCCTAATATCCTATATCTCTGTATCCCCTTTTTCTTTATATATTTTTTAAATACAAATTGTGAATCTAATCATTCTTGTTTAACTTTTTTCTAACCATAACCATGAACAATTTTTAACCAATTAACCTAAACAATGACAATCATCCATAACCCATTGAACAACCAACACCAATCCACCCCACCACTTGAGAACCAAAACCAACTCACCCCACCACTTGGAAGTGTGGGCTCTGGTTCTTAAGTTTACTTCCTGCTGACTAGGGGTGATGGCATCTTTTGGGGATCCTGAAAATAAAAGTTTTATTAAATGTCAAGTCCTAAAATAAGTAGCTGTGTCATTTGTTGTCCAGTCTCTGCATAACAGGAAAGCATACAGCTTGTCTCAAGTCCTGGCCATAGTAATCTGTGAAGCTGGTTTATCTCATCGAGCTGCTACAAAATTGTCGAGCAGTTTGTAGTCCAAATCTGATCTTTAATTAGTGTTTGTCAGCCTAGTGGCTTTGTCACAGTTCATGTGACCATCGTTGTGGGGCCCCATCTTCCTTTTGGATATTTCAAGTTCGCAATTAGGCCTTGTCCTGGATCACTGCAGAAAACTGATAAGAGACTAAAAACCAACACAATGTACAGGAAACTAAACATATAACAATTTATTGAGCATAGGATTAGTAACAATAGAATAGTCCCTTATTTTGTGTTATTCTTCTGTCCCATATCAGGTGGCTCTTCTGATATGATACAGAGATTTTTTATTTTCCTTTAACAAGTATGCTTGAGTTTAGAGAAGGAGAGAGCCACAATCCAACTCTAAAGCCAGCTTTAAATTATAATTAAACTGGGACTTTAACTAATAAAAATTTTTGTAAAGGTTAAGTAATGAGATTTTATCCTGTCAAGTATTCTGGTACCAATAGTCACTATATTCTTTTGTTTGCAAATTTTCCTGGATAACCTCTTTTTTGCTTTACATGTCTGAATGTCCAAGGCCTTTTAACTTCTTGAAGATGGGTATTTCCAGTTTCCTGTAAAGACAAGAACAGAAACCTGCCCCAACCCTTTGTTTTTTCTTACAACTGAAAGAATTGTAATATGGGTGAATGAGCTATCAATTCTTAGTTTCATGAAGTGTCTCTGGTTCGGTTCGAGACTTTATTAATTTTGATGGTATCCATATCTTTTCTTCACCTGTGGAAATAAATGCAAAACCCCTTCCCCAACACAGCACATACCCTGGCTTCCATTGAGAGGTTAGTACATCTTTGAAGTAAACAGGCTGATTTAGTTCAGCTGTTTTTTCTATGGTCCAATGCCTTTCATCAACTGTTGTTCCTTTGTTATTAGCATTGAGAAAATTCAAAGTTAACAAAGCACTATGTACTCTATCTCTGGGGGTCTTTGTTATTCCTTTCTGGTTATTTAACATATCCTTTAGAACTTGATTTGATCTCTCTATGACTGCTTGCCCTGTAGGATTCTGTGGTATTCTTGTAATATGCTTTATATTATAATAAGCAAAAAAATTGTTTCATTTTAGTAGAGACATATGCTGGAGCGTTGTCAGTCTTTATTTGTGCAGGTATTCCCATGATGGACATAGCTTCTAGCAAATGTATGATTACAGAATCAGCCTTTCTGAACTCAAAGCAGTTGCCTATTGAAATCCTGAGAATGTATCTATTGTATGATGGACATATCTTAATTTCCCAAATTCTGTAAAATGAAATACATCCATCTGCCAGATTTCATTTCTATGTATACCTTTAGGATTAGGTCCTGCTGGCAATGGAGTTTGGTTATAGAAAGAACAGGTAAGACACCTTTTTACAATTTCTTTGGCTTGTTTCCAAGTGATAGAGAAATCTTTTTTTAATCTTTTGCCATTAACATGATGCTTTTTATGAAATTCTGAGGCCTCTAGTATATTTCCTATTAATAACTTATCAATTTCATTATTACCTTGTGCTAAAGGACCTGGCAGACCTGTATGGGACCGAATATGTGTTATATGGAAGGGATGATTTCTAGTCCTGATTATTCCTTGTAACTGAATAAATAATAAAGTTAATCTGATTCATCATTAATAAAATCAGCTGTTTCAATGTGTAGAACAACTCTTTCTGCATACTGAGAGTCAGTGACTATGTTAAGTGGTTCTGTAAAGTCCATTAACACCATCACGATGGCATATAATTCTGACTTTTGAACAGAATTATAAGGGCTTTGAGTCACTTTACTTAGATGTTCTGATTTGTAACCAGCCTTTCCTGATTTGTTTGCATCGGTATAAAATGTAGGAGCTCCGGAAATTGGTGTATCTCGTACAATATGAGGGAGAATCCAATCAGTTTTCTTTATAAATTCAATTCTTTTGCTTTTAGGATATTTGTTGTTAATATCTCCCCAAAAAATGCTGCAGGCTCTTTGCCAAGGTTCACTTTCTACCCATAACTGGTCAATTTCTTCATTAGTTAAAGGTACAACAATTTCTGCTGGGTCCATTCCTGTCAAGTGACAAAGTCTTAATTTTCCTTTAAAAATGAGTTCAGAAAGTTTTTCCACATATGTCTTTAACTTTTTGCTTGGTTTATGTGGAAGAAATATCCACTCCAATATAACATTTTCCTTTTGCGTTAAAATTCCTGTAGGAGAATGCTTAGAGGGCAAGAATACTAGAATGCAATTGAGGTCTGGATCCACACAATCCACATGTGCTTCTTGTAATCTTTTTTCCACCAAAGCCAGTTCTTTCTCAGCTTCAGGTGACAACTCTCTCAGACTATTTAAGTCCTTGTCACCATTTACCGTTTTGAACAGATTATTTAGTTCAACATTTTTAAGTCCAATGGTCGGTCCTAAGTTGGCAATGTCTCCTAGTAGTCTTTGGAAATCATTAAGTGTCTTTAATCTATCTCTCCTGATCTGTACCTTTTGGGGTCTAATTTTTTGTTGACCTATTTTATATCCTAAATAATTAATGGAATCCCCTCTTTGCACTTTTTCTGGGGCAATCTGTAATCCCCAAGCAGGCAAAATTCTTTTCACTTCTTCAAAAAGTTTTTCCAACATATCAATCTTTGAATCGGACAACAAGATGTCATCCATATAATGATAAATTATAGATTGTGGGAATTTCTTTCGTATCTGTTCTACTGGCTTTTGAACAAAATACTGGCACAGAGTAGGACTATTCAGCATTCCTTGAGGGAGGACCCTCCACTGGAATCTCTTTACAGGCTGAGAATTATTATAAGTGGGCACTGTAAAGGGAAAATTTTCTTTGTCTTGTTCTTGTAAAGGTATTGTAAAAAAAAAACAAAAACAGTTTTTAAATCAATAACTATAATAGGCCATTCTTTAGGTAATAGAGAAGGCAAAGGAATTCCAGATTGTAGAGAGCCCATTGGCTGGATCACCTTGTTTATTGCCCTTAGGTCTGTTACCATTCTCCACTTTCCAAATTTCTTCTTAATAACAAATAGAGGAGAATTCCAAGGGCTGGTTGATTCTTCTATATGCTGAGCATCTAACTGTCCCTGTACCAGCTGCTCTAAGGCCTCAATTTCTCTTTTGTTAGAGGCCATTGATGAACCCATATAGGCTTCTCTGTTAGCCATTTTAGAGGTAGTGCTGTGGGTGTTTTTGAAAGATCAGCAGCTGTTTTGCCTTGCTTCTCTATAACCTGAATGGTCTGTGACTGTTTCTCATAATATCTTCTGATATTTCTTCTGGAACCATGTGCCAGATCATGGCTTATTTCTGTATTTGGAGGAATATTAATCTGCGTGTTCCACTGTTGCAGTAAATCTCTTCCCCATAAATTTATAGCTATATCAGCCACATATGGCTTTAATATTCCTCTCTGTCCTTCTGGTCCTATACACCCAAGCCATCTTGCACTCTGTTTTACCTGGGATATCAATCCGATACTCAAAAACTGAACATTTACCTCCTGTAGGGGCCAACTTGGATGCCATGACTCAGGTGACATTATGGATACATCCACGCCTGTGTCCAATAAGCCTTCATTTATCTGTACTTTTAATTTTGGCCTTTGCTCATTGATAGAAGTTTTCCAAAATATTTGCTTTATATTTTTTCCTGAATTTTTTTCTTTTTCTGTAAATTTTCTATTCTTCCAGTTAGTGTCTTTTTAAAATAGGTTTTAACTTTTTTAATTGTTCTGGGAAGGTGTTTCCTCCACAATGGCAGGGTAAGACTGGATTGGACTTGATATGGGGGCTTTTGAAAGCCCCCTTGGAGCATTTCTCAAGGGCAGAAAGTTCCCTTGTCTGTCTCTTGTTGGCCTGCATTCATTAGTCCAATGTCTTCCTCTTCTACACCTTCTGCATATTCCAGAAGGGAGGGGTGTTCTCTTGGGATTATTCCTACCAAAAGCATTGTTTCTGGGAACACCTTGTTTACAATCTCTTTTTACGCGACCTTCCCTTCCACAATTATAACATTTGACATTTTGATTTTTCTTATACCTCTTGATATAAGCTCTCCTACCCAGTTATCATCACTGTCATAAGACTCCATATTAATTGTCTCACGAATCCAATCCTCCAAAGGTGCTGACCTTGCTTTTAAAGGTCTAAGTATTTTTCTACATTGTGCATTGGCATTCTCAAAAGCCAGTGATTCAATGTTTATTCACCTGGCTTCTGAGTCCAGCACCATTCTGTTTACTGCTGTGGTTAATCTGTGTAAAAAATCTGTAAAAGTTTCTTTGGGACTTTGAATTATTTTTGTAAATGTTTCACTTTTTTTTTCCTATTTCTTCAATCAGGTCCCAAGCCTTTAAAGCTGCCATGCGACATAAATCCAGAAGATGGTCACTGTATAATGACTGCCTATCAATATCAGCATAATCTCCTTCCCCAAGGAGTTGGTCTTGAGAGACTTCTATGCTTCTGGCCCTGTTTCTTTGTTCTATTGTTTTAGCCTCCTCCCTCCACCATGACTTGAATTGTATGAATGTCCCTGCCTCAAGAAGGGCTGTAATCATATCCAACCAATCTTTAGGGGTGACCCAGTTACAGCATGACCAGGAGTTCAGCATTTGCTTAACAAATGCGAATGCATCCCATATGATACAATTGTTCCCTTTACTCTCTATAATTCTAATATTTTTACTGGAGCCCAGCTAGCTTCTCTCTCATCTTTTTCATCCTTCATTTTTTTAAAGGTTACTGGGTATAATAATGTTGCCTGTTTTTGTCTAATTTTAGATGACCTTGCTGAATTGCTTTCTTCATATTCCTCTGTTTGAATTTGAGCATCTTTGTGTTCTCTCTCAACAGGCTTTTGAAAGACCTTTTTCTTTGGATTTACTTTAGTCAACATTTTATGTGATATAAAACAATAAATATTCATAGTAAATAGTATGATAAACATTATGATATTTCCATCTGTCTTATCTATGTTTTCCTTTACTGATTTTAATATCAAATCATCTAACAAGAGGTTACAGTATGACCAATCACCCTCCATTGCTTTAAACAAATTCCCTCTTTTTTTAAAAAAAAAAAATTGAGTTACTTACTGTTATTGTCCATTGATGATTGTGAAGTGGGGCAGCTACCTAGTATGATAGCAACCCAAGAAGAGGTCCAAAAAGGAAAAAGAAACAACCCACCAGGAGAAAGAGGCCACTGTCTGAAAGACTTACCCAGATGAGGGTGAAGTACGTGCGGCCGGTCTGCCTAAGACTGGAGGCTGACCTGGAATGCAAAGCCTAGCTGCTAGTAATTACTGCTCTGGCCAAGTGTTGTTCTGGCCAGCAAGTGCGGGTTTTTTTGGTAGGGAGGAGAGAAATTCGTGCCCCAAAGTTGGATGCCAATTGTTGCACAAAAGAATGAGACTCAGGGATAGATCTCTGAAGAAGTTGGAGATACTAGAGGGAATAAACACCACAGTCAGATCTTACCCAGCTGTCTTCTAGCTTCCTCAGTCTTGATTCCCTTGGAATGGCTTTCTCTGTGTTTGAATCCTGTCTTAAGTATTCTTTCAGTAATTAAGGCATGGCCCCACCACACCTGCTTGGGAGCCTAGAATTCCTTCTATAATCTGAAGTGACCTTGACTCAGTTGGGATTAAGGGTGTAGGTCACCACTCCCAGGATACTCCCTGTGCTGGGATTAAAAATTTGAATCACCACTCTGACTTTCCTAGACTGACTGTGGTTAGAGCTCTGGGACTTCTGGAGCTTTTACTAACCCCCCACATAGACTGTGGGTAGATTCCCTCTGATATCTCCAAAACTTCTGAAACTTTATTAAATCCCCACACTAACCTGCCTCTAAAAACTGGGACCTGTAAAGTCCACAGAAATTCAAGGACTCCCAAGACTGTCTGTAGTTGGTGCTTTATCAGTGTATCCAAACTTTATTAATCCGTGTTAAAGCTCTGAACTTCCAAAGTTAAATCTGAAACCAATTTATCCTGAACCAAAAGTGTATAAATGGGGCATACCTGATTGTACTTTTAACAGGAAGCTTGCTAATGAGCTACCAAGGTGCTTGTAGCTTTGAGGTTGGGGGAGAGATATAAAACTGGCAAGTCTTTATCAAACACCAACAGATCTGAGAAGGATAAGTAAATAAGCAAACATGAGACAGCTTTCGCGCAGGTCCCGTCATGGTCATTGGGATAAGGCTCTTGTACACTGTAAAGATTGGTCTCTAGTATTGGTTTAATAAATGCTGATTAGTTGGTAGGCAAGCAGGAAGCAGAGGTAGAGTGCCCAGACAAGGAGAATTCTGGGTAGGGGAAAGGCAGAGAGCAGATGCCAGCCAGATGCAGAGGAAGCAAGACAAGAATGCTGCAATGGAAAAAGGTACCAAGCCACGTGGCTAAACATAGATAAGAATTATGGGTTAATTTAAGTGTAAGAGTTAAACACAAGCCTGATCTACTGGCCCAGCAATTACTATACTATTAAGCATCCAAGTTGATTATTTGCGAAGTGGCTTCTGGGTATTTAGGAGTTCCTGAGGAGACAGAAATGTCCTACCACCAGTCCCATTGGCCACATTTATTCAGCTGCTAAGCCCAGAAGATTTGACAGATTTTTCTGTGGAGTTAAAATGACTTGAAAACATGAGCAATTGATCCCCTGTTGCTCCACATATTCAAAGTCTATACAGGATCTCAGCAGCTGTCCAAGTTGCAAAACAGCTTTTTGCGACATGACTGGCTCTGTCACCTGTCAAGGTAGAAGTTCTTCTGCGACTACCATCTCCTTGGAGGAGTACAAGGTGCTGCTGGAAGCTGACATGTCTCTCTATCATAAAAAGCCGTGTTCTTGGATCTCTAAAGGTTATTGAGAACTGTCTATCAGGTGTGAATGATTATCAACTTGTGTTTTCTAACCGTCTTCAATGTGTTAGCAGCTTTCATAAGACAAGGACTTCTCTCCTAGGGAGGCAAAGAAGAGTGACCAGGGGAAAATTCCAGGGTCAAAAGGGAAGGGGAGAAAAGGAGCCTCTCGGGGAACCAGAAACTTCATCATAGAATATGTACCTTATTTATCAAACATATGCCACCCTTAAATTCTGTAGAAGCTCGGTGTTGAACATTTGGCAAAGAAATAGGTGTAAATCTCTAAGTTGGCTTTTGTTAATTTGAATAGATAAATTGCACACCAACACAAGATATTTGAGGCTTGTTTCCTTAGTCTAGGTGGAGATAGAAGGAACAGAGAGGTCATTAGGACTACATGTGCTTTTTAACCTTAGTAAACCTTAGTTTAAAAAAAAAAAAAAAAATGGCTGCCAGCCACATGGCTGTCTACATCATGATGAGATGGGTGAGTAAATCCAAATATTATTTAGGCTTAATTTTGAGAGAATATGTGAGTTAAGTTGGTACATATAGTTTTCCCAATTAGTTACAGCCTAACGGAGTTAGCAAAGACGAGGCTAGACATACATTTTAAGCCTGAATAGACCTGAATAAGAAGAGACATTTTTAAAGCTACTGGCAACAGTATCTGCATCTACTGTCAATTTTAAGGCCCTGTAGTTTTCATCAGTCAGAAACACAAACTTGTGACCACGTCACTCACACATCTCCATCCACACATATGAAATAAACTTTTTTTTTTTTTTTTTTGACAGAACACCAGGCAAAACTTCCTGGGAAACTATCAGCTGACCAACTTAAAAATCCAGAAATAAGAATTTACAGTATAAGAATTTACAGTATAAAGAACAAGCTGCAGGGCTACAGTTATAGACTGAGACAGGAAGGTGTGTGAAAGCCAGGAAGGAGCAGAGGATAAGGGAGGCATTCAGCATACTAAAGCTCAAGCAATGGATCTCCAGGCAGTGATATGAGCAGCAGCCAAGGGTGGTTAGGCAAGTAAGTAGGCTCAGCTTGGGCTCAGCTCCAAGTGGTTCATCCCGGTGCCATGAACAGAGATGGCAGTGGTGGCAGCCCGGCCCAGAAGGGAGGGAGCACAGACAGAACAGAAGGAGACATTTTGAGGGAAAGCAGGAGAAGAAAGGCTGCAGGAAGCTGATGGATAAGGGGTATGAGGGCCAAGTCTGACTGCAAGCCCTTAGCTAGATATGATGGTAGACACAATTTTTACCAGTGAGGTAGAGAAATACAAGATTCAATGGCTTTAAAATATCAGGCAACCTAGAGATTAAGCAAGGATCAATTCAGATGGTGCAAGCTGCTCAATGGCCCATTGATAAGCAGAGAGCAGGGACCCGGGGCTGAGCTCCAGAGACCTTGGTGGGTGGAAGTCCAGGGGCCCCAAGGCAGGTGAAAGACAGACTAGCAGACTAGCATGTGGGAACTGGAGGAGAGACACACTGCCCACATGTGTCTTTCAAAGGGTGCAAGGGAAAAGGGAAGAAGGGAAAGAGAGGAAAAAGAAGGAACGGTAAAGAAAGAGGGTGTGTGTGGGGGGAGGGGTGTGCAACCTCCTGGCAAGAGAAAAAAGGAAGGAAGGAAAAGAATGTAAACGAAGGAGGGTCTTTTCTTAAAGGAAACTTTACATAGAATGACATCAGGATGCTGGGCAGGCCAGTACCTGCTTATTGGCTAGGACTGCAAGAAGTGTGTCTAAATGCTAACACCTCCACCTTCTAAAAGTTCCATAACCACCCCAGTGTCTCCAACAGAGAACCAAGTGCTCAAAAATGTGAATCGATGAGGAACATTTCTCATTCAAATCACCTTGTATGTCTTCCTCAATTAGGCTCCACGTTATTTTTTTTTCTTTTTTAAGATTCAATTTTATATGTATGGGTGTTTTGCCTGCATGTATGTATGTCTGAGCATCATGTGCATGTCTGTTGCCCAAGGAGGCCAAAACAGAGTGTCAGATCCCCTGAGACTAGAATTACAGATAATTGTGAGCCACCACATGAGTGCAGGGAATTGAACTCAGGCTCTTTAGAAGAGTAGCCAGACCTCTTATCCAATTAGCCATCTCTCCAGCCCACTCTACCTTATTTTTTGAGACAGAATTTTTTAACTGAACCTGTGGCTCACCAATTTGATAGGTTAGCTGGCTACCAAGTCCCAGGGATCGACTTTCTCGGCAGAGTTGGGATTACAAACATATGCTACCATCCCCACGCTGGAGATCCAAACTCAAGTATTCAGGCTTGTGTTGCAAACATTTTACAAACTAAGCCATCTTCCCAGCCCCATGGCCCCATTATGTTTCAAGCTTTGGTTTCTTCCGTGTATAATAGTAGTACTCACCTAGTAGTGGTATCTCACATTATGACTATTGTAGGTCCTCTTTCTTAGTAAAATATGTCGTTGGGTGATGGATAGATGGATGGATGGATGGATGGATGGGTAGATGGATGGATGGATAGATGGGTGAGTGGGTAGATGGATGGATGGATGGATGGATGGATGAATGGATAGATGGGTGGGTGGGTGGGTGGATGGATGGATGGATGGATGGATAGATGGGTGGATGGATGGATGGATAGATGGGTGGGTGGGTAGATGGATGGATGGATGGATGGATGGATGGATGGATGGATGGATGGATGGATGGGTGGATGGATGGATGGATGGATGGATGGATGGATAGATGGGTGGATGGATGGATGGATAGATGGGTGGGTGGGTAGATGGATGGATGGATAGATGGGTGAGTGGGTAGATGGATGGATGGATGGATGGATGGATGGATGGATGGATGGATGGATGGATAGATGGGTGGGTGGGTGGGTGGATGGATGGATGGATGGATGGGTGGGTGGATGGATGGATGGATGGATAGATGGGTGGATAGATGGGTGGATGGATGGATGGATGGATAGATGGGTGGGTGGGTAGATGGATGGATGGATGGATGGATGGATGGATGGATGGATGGGTGGGTGGGTGGGTGGACAGCACTGGCATGAAGACAAAAGTAAGACCAGGCACAGTGGTGCACATCTATTGTCTTAGCACTCAGGAGGAAGTGGCAGGATGATTAATACAAACAAGTTCAAAACCAGCTTGGTCTAAATAGCAAGTCCTGGGTAAGCAAGGCTACATACACAGTAGGACCCTGTCTTAAAATCACCACTCCCACGCCAGCCCACACACATAATACAGAACCATCTGGAAGCAAAACTAGATCTTTGTAATGTGATAAGTGATGATTAAAATACCAAGAGGCCACATGGAAAACCCAATAATCCTGCAAGAATGCTTCCGACTTTGAACCTGTTTATTCTTTTGGAGCAATTTATAAACAGAGGCTGGAATTGTAGCTTATGGGCAGAAGGCTTGCCCTGCATACACAAAGCCCTAGGTTCAATTCTTAGCATCACATAAACAGAATAGTTTAACTCCAGCATCCTGCAGGTGGAGGCAGAAGGATTAGATGTTCACGATCATTCTCAGATACAAAGCAGGTTTGAGGCTAGCAATGGGCTACTTGAGACCCTATTTGCAGCCAAACAACAAAATCCCAGGGTTCTTTTTGTTTTGTGCATCTCTTTGCCTTGTTTTTAAATTAAGAATTTGATTCTGAAGTTGGTGTGAGGAGAAAAGAAAAAACAAAAAGAGCCAAGACATTATTGGGAAAGCAAGAAAAAAATGAAGAGGAAAGGGTACCTGAGCAGCAAAACCTGCCCTAAAGGTTTTCAGTTATGTTATTAGTGTTAGTTACTAGGAAGTTTGGGGAGTCCTGCCTGGGATGCCTTATGATACGGGAAACATCAGGTTCCCTTTTGGGATTCCTAGTGTCTTTAATAAAGGACTTAGGAATGAACTCAAAGGGAAGCTGGAGAACAATCGTCATTAACATTTGAAAGAAAAACACTGCAGGGCAATCAAGCTGTCAGTCTGGGTAGCTGCCTGGAGGAAACGGAGAGGAAGAAGGAAGCCGTTCAGTGAACTAAGCTGACCGATAGGTCTGCAGGTCAGTTACATTAATGGGATAAGCTTTAGAGAAAGTGAGGAAGCCCTAAGGGCCAGACAATGTCCAGCGAGGTTTTGAAAGAAAAACTAAATCTCTCTTTCTGAGTCAGAGGAGCAGGCAAACTCTTCTGAACTTCACAGAGGTTCATGGGGGAAAGAAGTCTGAGAAGGAAAAGCACAGAATCTCATTTAGGGACGCTATTTCACCTATCTTTTTGAATGATTTAAGATAAGTCCACCTTCCTAGAGGTAGTCCGATGTCCTAAGGGCCGGTCCCTTGGCAAAGCCTCTTCCTGTTATGTTTTCATACTGAGTTTACACAGTGGCTGACAGATGGTGATGGCTGAAGAGGGGCCCATGCCCCATATGGGTGTGGTGGAAGGCGCGCCTGTTGGAGACACTTAGATCAGGTCTATGTGGAAAGACTTTATTATTAGAGAGAGAGAAGAGATAGATGAGGAGGAGGGGTAGGGGGGAGTTGAGGAGAGTGCCCTCTGGCAGGGTGAGGGAGAGGAAGGATGAGAGAGAGAGAGAGAGAGAGAGAGAGAGAGAGAGAGAGAGAGAGAGAGAGAGAGAGAGAGAATCTTAAATGGAGCTTGACGGAGCCAGATGTGGCTTCAGGGGCTAAGGCAGAATCCTAACACACTCCCCAAATAGAATGTTAGCTCTCCACCCTGGCCAGAGATTTCACTCTCCTGAACATAATAGTTTCCCCTTAATGTTACGGCTTCTTAACTAAAATGGCATTAGAGACTTACATAAAATACAAACAGGAAGTGGGTGTTAAGTTCAATTACATATAGAAACTGATCAAAAGAAAGTGGAGGGGATATTTACAAGATATGTGTGAACAAAAGTCTTTCTCCCTAGACCAAAGTAAAGAAGTCTTGAAATCAATAAAATAAAACCAGGCAGTATATAAAAATGGCAAGAGGGCTGGTTTGGGGATGCAATTCAGTAGTAAAGCATTTGCCTAGCATATGCAATGCCCTGGGTTAAACTCCCAGTATGGGGTGGGGGGGGGACACAAGATATTTTAACCTCTTCCTCCTCCCTATCTCTCTCACTTCCTTCTTTCCTTTTTATTTGGGGCTTCATGAGCACCAGGCAAATGCTGTACCACTGAATACTTCCTTTCAAAAGGGAGAAAATTCATACAGCTTCACTTATAGTCAGAAAATGCAAATGAAAGCAACAGTATCCTATAAAAATACGCATGTAACATCAGTGTTCTGATCCACTTCCTGAAGTCCTGGCTAAAAAGCAATGACTTGGCCCACCCAGCATCCTGCCACCAAACTCCTTCCCCTCCATTTCCTTCCCTTCTCTCCTGCCAGAGGCTGCTTGCATCCCTGACCTTCCTCCCCAACTCTCTCCCCCTTCCTTCCCCTCACTCTAAAAGTCTCTTCACGGAAGTGCAGCCTGTAATAGTTGTCTCTTTCTGTGGCTCCCACCCACCCCGCAATGACACCACCACAGCAGCCACCTGCCTGCATGGAACTGGGGACCCATCTGTCAGGTATCCTCTGGCTATCAGTATTACAACATAGAGTACACATTTGCTGAATGCATGGTATATTTTACTATGATCATACATTTTTTAAAAAACGGTATATATACATACAAGATTATAAAAATCAGCAAACCAAATTGGTGAAATGTCTCTGTCACTGGATCCTTCTCTTCAAATATCTACTATCATTAGTATGCCGTGTGGCCTCCCAGAGTGTCTGTTCTAGAAATAAAACCTAGGAATACATGGCTACCTTACTCTGCAAATTAGCACCAAGTTTACATCAAATTAGGATTTGTGTGGGGAACCTTACCACTAAATAAGAAATGTATTGGTGAGACGAAGTACAGCTATAGGAGTGTGGGAAAGCTTACCTCTGTGAAAGACTACTTCCTGCATTAAGGTGGCTCTCACTATGTAGCCCTAGCTGGTCTGGAACTCACTATGGAGACCACCCCAGTCTCAAACTCATAGATTCAACGGCCTCTGCCTCCTCCCAAGTGCTGGGATGAAAGCCTTGTGCCACCACCCCTGGCATCAGATTATTATGGCTGAGTAAAGCACACAGATAAGAGAAGGAACTGGATGGTGGTAAAGCACACCTTTAACCCCAGCACTCAGGAAACAGAGGCAGTCTACAGAGGGATACAGGACAGCCAGGGATACACAGAGAAACCCTCACTTAAAACAAACAGAACAAAGAGAAGAAAGGAAGAAAGAAAGAAAAAGAAGGAGATAGAGAAAAGAAGGAGCTAGGAACACAGCCCAGTTGGTTAAGTGTAAGTGTTAAAATCTGAGTGTGGATCCCCAAGAACCACATAAAAAGCCAAACACTGAAGTAGTGTTTATAATCCTAGTCCCGGGTGCCAAGAAAGGAAAACTCCTGGAGCTTGCTGGTTAGGAGTCTAGCTGAGCTGGCAAGCTCCAGTTTCATTGAGAGACCTTGTCTAGAGAATAAGGTGGCAGTGCTGAGGGCTAAGCAGTAAAGACCTGTTGCTGTCCTTACCACGCATGCGGTTCTTAACATAGCTTGGGTTCCTGGCACCAATAACAGGCAACTCACAACCACCTGTAACTCCAGCTTCAGGGCATCTCCTCTGGGATCTGAGGGATGTGTTCTCACCTGCAATAATCACCCAAACAAGCATATAAATAATTAAAAATTAATGTATTGCAAAGTAATGGGAAGAAATTATTGCCAAAGACACCTGAAGATGACTTCTGGCTTCCACATGCACGGGCACAAGTTGTGCACACAACATACATATAAACACAAACAAAAGCATATGGGGAGGGGTGTTATTTAGCTCATAGTTTTGAAAACCAAGAGCCCAAGAGAAAGTGGTCCCTATTGAAAGGATAAAAAAATAAAGATGAAGAGGGATCTTTTGACAGGCCCTGCCAGAGAGTTAGTGCAAGAGGTTTTGGGGGGGGGGGTGTGGGGGGGTGTGAAAGAGCAAAGGGCTGTATGGGGCTGCGGACGTGAAAAAGGCAGGCAGGCAGATAGAGACAGTAAAACAGAGAGAACAGAGAAGAGACAGAGGAAGAAGAGAGGCAAGAGAGCAAGGTACGCCTAGTAGGCACTTTAACGGGGTGCACACGCCCATAGCTGCTGGTAGAAAGACGTCTGAGGGCAGGCGGGGATGCGACTTAATAGCTTTGGCTGCAGAGATCAGTTGCAGCCAAAGCAATTGGATTTGCAGCAACTGCAGCAATTGTAGCCAGACATTCTTCCTTTTGTGTATTACGAAAAGGTGAGGAAATAGGAAGGGGTAGCTAGAGAGGTGGGAATGGGCGGTGCCATGTTCCCTAGACTGCTTCCTGTTACTGGGAACGTCAGCATCTTTAAGGGACCCGAGAAAGCTGGGATATTGGCCAAATCCTGAGATACCTGGCTCTTTCCCTCTCTGTCCAAGCTCTGTAGGACTGTAGGCCCTAGAACAACTGCAGACCTGGTTGAAGCAGTCTGTGAGGTGACCACCTAGGGGTAACCATTTTCAAGCTATCCAGGATGCAGATCTTGAGGGGACCTGGCAGGATGCTGGCAGAACAGAAGATACAGTTTTACACACGTTAACATTCTCACTGTTTGTAATCTGTACTGAAACTCACATTGTAGAAAAGGCAGTAGCCCTTTGAATGATAGAGGACACAAAAATGATTATAGTTAAAAACATGAATACCCTTTCCTCTTCCCAGAAGACTGGGTATTTACACATTAGACAGCTTATTTTTAATCGTAAGGAGAAGCACTTTTAAATCTACACTTAAAAACAACCAAAGGGGATTTTAAATCTTGAGCTTGTGAGTATGATAATAGTAGTGGTACTATGCCACAGCTAGATCAAGTTTATCAGAATCCCATTTATTAACGTTAAAACTCTGAATTTTGCAGTCTTAAGGTAAGAGTAGTATAGTGAGGGAAAGAAATCTGAAACACTTTTTATTCTTTTTATGTACCTTAAATCACTTTCACTGAAGCTTTCACATCCTCAGACCTTTATAACTTGAATTTACATACCTTAAAACACCTTGTTAGACCCTAAAACATTTTCTCTTAGATTCTCACAACTTGCAGTTTAAACTTTACACCTTTTTCTGTTTAATCGTTTACCAGGAGATACAGGTAGTTGATTACTGAGGGCAGCCACTGTTGAGTGAATTTCTTTCTCTCTTTTTTTTCTCCTTCGTTTCATTTTTTTATTTTAAAAAAATGTCTTTTTTTAATCCGTGTTTCCTCCTGCTCCTCCTTCCTTCCCTTCTCCCAATCCCTCCCAGTCAGCCTTCAGCCTCCCCTGTCCCCCATCCCCTCCTCCCAAAGGGCAAGAAGTCCCAAGGTGGGTCAGCTCAGCCTGGCAAATCCCAGGAATTTCTTTAAATAAAGGAACAGTTTAAAAAGTTACATTGAAATCTGTCTTGTGAGTTTAAGGAGTCTATCCCAACGACTTCAGGGAGTTCTTCCTGTCTGAAGCATCATGAACAGTACAGAAGGAACAACAGTGTAGCTAGTGTTCCCTGGATGCGGTGCATCACCCCCATGTACTTTTTACTCCACACAATAAAACTGTGAGCAACCTTGATGCTACAGGTGAGGAAGCAGAGCCCAAAAGGAGCTGGCAGGTTGCAGACATGTGGCTGAGGAGTTTATAAAATGTCATAGATAATACTCTGCAGCACCGCTGCCACTGACTGATACTGGGGCACTCATCCACCAGGAAGCCCTGGAAGAGAGCTTCCAGCTCAGTGCCCTGGAGCTGACTATGATTTGGGCCTTCGTGTAATCCCAGTACTCAGAAGACAGAGGCAGGGGGATCTCTGTGAGTTCAAGGCCAGCCTGGTTCCAGAACTAGTTCCAGGACAGCCGTAAGTGTTACGTAGAGAAACCCTGTCTCAAAAAAACCAAAAGAAAAAAAAAAAGAAGAAGAGGAGAGAGAATTGAGGAGGAGAAAGACGAACGGAGAAGGGCAGGAGGAGGAAGAGGAAGGAGAAAGGCAGAGAAAGTGTTATTTTGTTTTGTTTTCCTGTAATCACTTGTCTCTGTTGTGATTTCTGCGGTACTTTTCCATACTCATAATCTCTGTTTCTTTCTTTGCTCTCTGCAGCCTCCCAACCCAGACTGCAAGCTTCATGGTTCAAACCTATACCATCCCTTACCTGAAACCCTGCATCTGCCTTTTCTCAAGTCTCCCAGGTTCCCCATCTCCCCACCACAGCCTGAGTTCTTTACGGCAGCTAGAGGGATCCCCTGAAGGTAGAAAAACATAAAGTCACCATGACCTTCTGTAATCCTTTGAAGAAACACTAATGTGGAAATGACTCAGCATCTCAATTGCAGGCCCGCGCCCAGAAGTCTGAGTGTGGGCGGACATGTGCACACTCATGCTATGTCATAGTAATTCTCCAGAGCCGAAAAGGGAAGCCAGCAGTGACTACAGATGGTAAATGGACAACAAAATGTAGCGGCTATATGCAATGGAAACTTCTCTAGCGCAGCAAGGAAGAGAGTGCTGACCCTGCTGTGCCATGACGTAGATGAACTTTGAACACATCATGACAATCAAAACCAGCTAGTCTTGTCTTCAGAAGAAATGGATGAAAGCAGAGAGCATCACCCTGAGTAAAATAAACCAGACCTGGAATGACACGGGCTACATGTTTTCTCTTCTGCTTGAAGTTCAGCTTTTAAGAACTATATATGACATGAAAATAACCGGTGGGGGGTAGGTGGAAAGAGGGGAGGTATCAACAGAAAAAAGGAAGGGAGACCAGAAAGGGAAACAGGATAAGTTAAGAGCATTTCCTGCTCTTGTAGAGTGACTGACTTTGGTTCCCAACAGCCTGTCAGGTAGTTCAAATGGCTTCTAACTCTAGAATCTGGGAATCTGACACCTTCTTTGGCTTTTGAAGGCACCTGTACACATGTGCACATTATAAATGCATATGTTTTAAAAATAGTTTACAAAATGTGATACAATGTGTGAATGAATATGATCACATGCCATCAAACTCTCTGTATGTATAAAAATATTCTGAGCTGGGTGCTCTTGTCCCAGAACAAGAGGATTAGCAGAAGCTGGAGTCCCGCCTGGTCTACATACAAATACTAAGCCAGAGTGAGACTATGGCTCAAAATAAACAAACAAATAAAATGTCATAATGAAATTAATTACTTTGGGCTAGAGATGAAGTTCAACGGTAGAGCCTTTGCCAAACATACCTAGATCCAATCCCTAACACCAAAAACGCATAAACAAAATGGTCCACTGAGATGGCTTGGACAAAGAGAGCATTTGCCACACAAGCCCGATGGACTGAGTTCTGTAAGGATTCCTGGCACGTAGCAGCTACGTGGTAAACTTGCTAGTCCAATAACCTGACATGGCACCAGGTGAGATAGATGAAATCCTGGCACATGGCAGCCATGTGGTAAACCCAGCATGGCACCGGCAGAACATGCCACATACAGAGGGCACACTTTTAGCGTGGCTATGTAAATCTGTGCCCACCTGTTCATAAAGAGATGCCACTTGAAAGCCTGTCTGTAGTAAGAGGTTTCTGGCCCAGACTTTTGGGCCTAGCCTCAAGGTTGGGACCCGCAGACCCACAAGTCCCACAGTCCCACAGAGACACATAGACACTTACATTAATTTTAGGCTGATCGGCCTAAAACCCAGGCATATAACTTGCTAGCTCTTTACCCTTAAACTAATCCATGATTCTTATCCTGTTCAGCCATGGGCCTTGGTACCTTTTCTCAGAGCAGCATGGCTGTCCTCTGCATCTTCTGGCTTGTCTGGCAACTCTGGAGTCTGTGTGGCATTTCTGCTCTGTTCTTCCTGTTCCCAGAGTTTTCTTATTCTGGTAGCCCTGCCCACATTTCCTGTCTGCCTTTGGCCAATCAGCGCTTTTTATTAAACTCATAGGTGAGACAATTATTTACAATGTAACATCATAAATCCACATCTGTCTCTTTTCTGCATCCCTTTCCTTGTACACACCTGGCAACTTTCCTGAATAAACTACTGTGGCGTTGGTCTCACATATGAAACCAACAAATACTATGTCCAGAACCCATGTAAAAAAGCCAGAGTAGAGTGTAAGCCTCCTTTCCTGACTAAGTAGGTCTATTGCCCTATATTAAAAAAGCCTCTCTTTACAGAAAATGGAAACCATCACAGAAAATCACAACTGGACACAGTGCAGAGATCAGCAGCCCATGGGGAGCCCAGCCCCAGTGGACACATTTGCATCACAGCTCCTGTATCCATAGCTCAGGGAACACTGCGGGTGGAAAGGCTGTGAGAGCCAGAATAACAGGAAGTCTTCAGTGAAACAGTCTCTCCCGGAAATGGCTGCACAAACAATGACAATATCAGTGGCTACAGTAACAAGAAAGAGATAAAGCTTTGTAGGATCTCACCTGTAGACAAAGCTATAGGCAACAAACGACCAGAGGAGAATCAGCTTCTCCTAGGAATGAACTCTGTTATCCGCTGTCCAGGCAGAGTGGGTCAGTCCTAAAACCGTATACACACAAACAGCAAAAACAGACTCAGAAAGCTGTATTTATACATTTTAGTCTGTGCACATACACACATACATAACAATAATAGGACTATCACCTTGAGATTGTTGGGGGATGATGTGGGAAGGATTCAAGAGATGGTCCCTGGAGAGGCTGGAGGGAAGAACGGTGTTGGTTTCACGTGTGAGATCAGACACACACTACCAGATGTCACACTAGAGTTTATTCAGGGGAGCTGCCGAGCAGGTACAAGGGAAAGAAGCAGAAGAGAGAGAGACAGATTTACAGAGTATGCCCTTTATAAACGGCGTGTTCTGCCAGCACCGTGTTGGGTTTACCACGTGGCCACTACATGCCAGGAATTCTTATCTCACCCAGCACCATGTTGGGTTTACTACATGGCTGCTATGTGCCAGGAAACCTTACAAAAGGGAGAGGTGAAAGTAATATAATTCTATTTCATTCCTATTTTTAAAAGCCAGATCTAGTGACCCAGCATCTATAATTCTAGTATCGTAAGAGTGAAACAGGAGGGTAAGATAGGAGCTGCCCCGGGGTACACGGCATGACAACAGTAAGAAAGGCAGGGTGAAGGTGAGAACACCCTCCCTACAGCCCTCTGACTTCCATATGCTTCGACGGCTTGTGTGTACCTCCACTCCCACATACACACAAAATAACAAAACAAATCACTAAACACTTGAAATGAAACAGTATTCCATACAATGACTATACATGATATAAAAAATTACCTAGTAATTTAATCAAACCATAGGGATGATTAAAAACAGGCATAAAAGAAAATATATTTCATAAGTCCACATGTGTGTGGTTCCTAGACTGAAAACATGTAGAGATAAGGCTGGGACACCACAGCAGGCTACAGTCATTAGCAGGAGGATGGGGGGAAAAGTTCTAGAGTTGGGGGAGGGTGTGGAGTTCTGTCCTCTGGGCATGACATAACTGTTGTCCATTTGAAATCAGAACAGCTGTGACTACCACAGAAGACACCCTCATGGATGAGAAAGGACTCAGTAGACGTGAGAGGTAGGTATGGGGCTTTGCCCTTTCCTAGGACATATGATCATTACAGTTGTGGAATGGGGAGGGTCTCATGAGGCTTTGCCCTTGACTGTTATATACAGGTAATTAATGGCCACTTGAGGAGAGAGCCTCTTAATTGGAATAGCTGCTCATTTTCCTGTAAGTTGAGCACTCTTAACTACTGCATCACCTCTCTGGCCACTGGTTTTTGAGACATTGAGCATTTAATCATGTAACTGATATAGCTAAGGCTGGTCTGGAATTTGTCATCCCCCAGCCTCTGCCTCCTGAGTGCTGGAATTACAGGCATGAGCCACCCTGTCATTTAAATAATTCTGTGGGTAGTGTAAATATGAAATGTCCCTCACAGGCTGTACTTGAACACTCATAATTAGAGTAACAGATAGTTGTGAGTGGCCAGTTGGCTGGGAACTAAACCTGAATAGGATCTTCTGGAAGAGCACCCAGTGCTCTTAACCATTAAGCCACCTCTCCAATCTCTTGCATCATATTTTTAACAAAGGCTCTTTGTGATTCTAATATTTCTATACCTGTATGTACATGTGTGTGTGCACTAAGGCAAGAGATAGATGTATGTGCTAAAAGCTAGAGGTAGATATTACTTGCTATACTGCATTAATTATCACCTTGTTCATTTTTTAAATATTTGCTTTGTTTTTTACGTGTAATGTGCATGTATGTGTATGTGACCCTCAGAGGCCATCAGATCTCCTTGGTCTGAAATTAAAAATAGTTATGTGTGGGGATTTAATAAAGTTTCAGAAGTTTTGGAGATATCAGAGGGAATCTACCCACAGTCTATGTGAGGGGTTAGTAAAAGCTCCAGAAGTCCCAGAGCTCTAACCACAGTCAGTCTTGGAAAATCAGAGTGGTGACTGAAACCTTTAATCCCAGCACAGGGAATATCCTGGGAGTGGTGACCTACACCCTTAATCCCAACTGAGTCAAGGTCACTTCAGATTATAGAAGGAATTCCAGGCTCCAAAGTAGGCAGTGGTGGGGCCATGCCTTAATTACCAAAAGAATACTTAAGACAGGATTCAAACACAGAGAAAACCATTCCAAGGGAATCGAGGCTGAGGAAGCTAGAAGACAGCTGGGTAAGATCTGACTGTGGTGTTTATTCCCTCTAGTATCTCCAACTTCTTCAGAGATCTATCCCTGAGTCTCATTCATTGGTGCGACATTGGCGTCCAATTTTGGGGCACAAATTTCTCTCCTCCCTACCAAAAAAACCGCACTTGCCGGCCCGAACAACACTTGGCCAGAGCAGTAATTACTAGCAGCTAGGCTTTGCATTCCAGGTCAGCCTCCAGTCTTAGGCAGACCGGCCACACGTGTTTCTGTTTCACCCTCATCTGGGTAAGTCTTTCAGACAGTGGCCTCTTTCTCCTGGTGGGTTGTTTCTTTTTCCTTTTTGGACCTCTCCTTGGGTTGCTATCACACTAGGTAGCTGCCCCACTTCACAATCCTCAATGGACAATAACAGTAAGTAACTCAATTTTTTTTTTTTAAAAAAGAGGTAATTTGTTTAAAGCAATGGAGGGTGATTGGTCATATTGTAACCTCTCTAGATGATTTGATATTAAAACCAGTAAGGGAAGACATAGATAAGATAGATGGAAATATCATAATGTTTATCATACTATTAACTATGAATATTTATTGTTTGATATCACAGAAAAAGTTGACTAATGTAAATCCAAAGAAAAAGGTCTTTAAAAAGCCTGTTGAGAGAGAACACAAAGATGCTCAAATTCAAACAGAGGAATATGAAGAAAGCAATTCAGCAAGGTCATCTAAAATTAGACAAAAACAGGCAACATTATGATACCCAGTAACCTTTAAAAAAATGAAGGATGAAAAAGATGAGAGAGAAGCTAGCTGGGCTCCAGTAAAAATATTAGAATTACGGAGAGTAAAAGAAGCAATTGTATCATATGGGATGCATTCACCATTTGTTAAGCAAATGCTGAACTCCTGGTCATGCTGTAACTGGGTCACCCCTAAAGATTGGTTGGATATGATTACAGCCCTTCTTGAGGCAGGGACATTCATACAATTCAAGTCATGGTGGAGGGAGGAGGCTAAAACAATAGAACAAAGAAACAGGGCCAGAGGCATAGAAGTCTCTCAAGACCAATTCCTTGGGGAAGGAGATTATGTTGATATTGATAGGCAGTCATTATACAGTGACCATCTTCTGGATTTATGTCTCATGGCAGCTTTAAATGCTTGGGACTGTATTGAAGAAATAGGAAAAAAAAGTGAAACATTTACAAAAATAATTCAAAGTCCCAAAGAAACTTTTACAGATTTTTTACACAGATTAACCACAGCAGTAAACAGAATGGTACCGGACTCAGAAGCCAGGTGAATAATCATTGAATCACTGGCTTTTGAGAATGCCAATGCACAATATAAAAAACTACTTAGACCTTTAAAAGCAAGGTCAGCAGCTTTGGAGGATTGGATACATGAGACAATTAATATGGAGTCTTATGACAGTGATGATAACTGGGTAGGAGGGCTTATATCAAGAGGTATAAGAAAAAATCAAAATGTCAAATGTTATAATTGTGGAAGGGAAGGTCACATAAAAAAGAGATTGTAAACAAGGCATTCCCAGAAACAATGCTTTTGGTAGGAATAATCCCAAGAGAACACCTCTCCCTTCTGGAATATACAGAAGGTGTAGAAAAGGAAGACATTGGACTAATGAATGCAGGTCAACAAGAGACAGACAAGGGGACTTTCTGCCCTTGAGAAATGCTCCTAGGGGGCTTTCAAAAACCCCTGGGTCAGGTAACTTTCTGCCCTTGGGAAATGCCCCAAGGGGGCTTTCAAAGCCCCCATATCAAGTCCAATCCAGTTTTACCCTGCCATTGTGGAGGAAACACCTTCCCAGAACAATTAAAAAGGTTAAAACCTATTTTAAAAAGACACACTAACTGGAAGAATAGAAAATTTACAGAAAAAGAAAAAAATTCAGGAAAAATTATAAAGTGAATATTTTGGCAAACTTCTATCAATGAGCAAAGGCCAAAATTAAAAGTACAGATAAATGAAGGCTTATTGGACACAGGCGTGGATGTATCCATAATTTCACCTGAGTAATGGCATCCAAGTTGGCCCCTACAGGAGGTAAATGTTCAGTTTTTGGGTATTGGATTGATATCCCAGGTAAAACAGAGTGCAAGATGGCTTGAGTGTATAGGACCAGAAGGACAGAGAGGAATATTAAAGCCATATGTGGCTGATAGAGCTATAAATTTATGGGGAAGAGATTTACTGCAACAGTGGAACACGCAGATTAATATTCCTCCAAATACAGAAATAAGCCATGATCTAGCACATGGTTCCAGAAGAAATATCAGAAGATATTATGAGAAACAGTCACAGACCATTCAGGTTATAGAGAAACAAGGCAAAACAGCTGCTGATCTCTCAAAAACACCCACAGCACTACCTCTAAAATGGCTAACAGAGAAGCCTATATGGGTTCATCAATGGCCTCTAACAAAAGAGAAATTGAGGCCTTAGAGCAGCTGGTACAGGGACAGTTAGATGCTCAGAATATAGAAGAATCAACCAGCCCTTGGAATTCTCCTCTATTTGTTATTAAGAAGAAATCTGGAAAGTGGAGAATGGTAACAGACCTAAGGGCAATAACCAAGGTGATCCAGCCAATGGGCTCTCTACAATTTGGGATTCCTTTGCTTTCTCTATTACCTAAAGAATGGCCTATTATAGTTATTGATTTAAAAGACTTTTTTGTTTTTTTACACAATACCTTCACAAGAACAAGACAAAGAAAATTTTCCCTTTACAGTGCCCACTTATAATAATTCTCAGCCTGTAAAGAGATTCCAGTGGAGGGTCCTCCCTCAAGGAATGCTGAATAGTCCTACTCTGTGCCAGTATTTTGTTCAAAAGCCAATAGAACAGATATGCAAGAAATTCCAACAATCTATAATTTATCATTATATGGACGACATCTTGTTGGCCGATTCAAAGATTGATATGTTGGAAAAACTTTTTGAAGAAGTGAAAAGAATTTTGCCTACTTGGGGATTACAGATTGCCCCAGAAAAAATACAAAGAGGGGATTCCATTAATTATTTAGGATATAATATAGGTCAACAAAAAATTAGACCCCAAAAGGTACAGGTCAGGAGAGATAGATTAAAGACACTTAATGATTTTCAAAGACTACTAGGAGACATTGCCAACTTACAACCGACTATTGGACTTAAAAATGATGAACTAGATAATCTGTTCAAAACGTTAAACGGTGATAAGGACTTAAATAGTCCGAGACAGTTGTCACCTGAAGCTGAGAAAGAACTGGCTTTGGTGGAAAAAAAAAATTACAAGAGGCACATGTGGATGGTGTGGATCCAGACCTCAATTGCATTCTAGTATTCTTGCCCTCTAAGCATTCTCCTACAGGAATTTTAATGCAAAGGGAAAATGTTATATTGGAATGGATATTTCTTCCACGTAAGCCAAGCAAAAAGTTAAAGACATATGTGGAAAAAATTTCTGAACTTATTTTTAAAGGAAAATTAAGACTTTGTCAATTGACAGGAATGGACCCAGCAGAAATTGTTGTACCTTTAACTAATGAAGAAATTGACCAATTATGGCTAGAAACTGACCTTGGCAAAGAGCCTGCAGTAATTTTTTTGGGAGATATTAACAACAAATATCCTAAAAGCAAAAGAATTGAATTTATAAAGAAACTGATTGGATTCTCCCTCGTATTGTACGAGATAAACCAATTTCTGGAGCTCCTACATTTTATGCTGATGCAAACAAATCAGCAAAAGGCTGGTTACCAATCAGAACATCTAAGTAAAGTGACTCAAAGCCCTTATAATTCTGTTCAAAAGTCAGAATTATATGCCATCGTAATGGTGTTAATGGACTTTACAGAACCACTTAACATAGTCACTGACTCTCAGTATGCAGAAAGAGTTGTTCTACATATTGAAACAGTTGATTTTATTAATGATGAATCAGAATTAACTTTATTATTTATTCAGTTACAAGGAATAATCAGGACTAGAAATCATCCCTTCCATATAACACATATTCGGTCCCATACAGGTCTGTCAGGTCCTTTAGCACAAGGTAATAATGAAATTGATAAATTATTAATAGGAAATGTACTAGAGGCCTCAGAATTTCATAAAAAGCATCATGTTAATGGCAAAAGATTTCTCTCACTTGGGAACAAGCCAAAAAAATTGTAAAAAGGTGTCTTACCTGTTCTTTCTATAACCAAACTCCATTGCCAGCAGGAACTAATCCTAAAGGTATACATAGAAATGAAATCTGGCAGATAGATGTATTTCATTTTACAGAATTTGGGAAATTAAGATATGTCCATCATATAATAGATACATTCTCAGGATTTCAATGGGTAACTGCTTTGAGTTCAGAAAAGGCTGATTCTGTAATCACACATTTGCTAGAAACTATGTCCATCATGGGAATGCCTGCACAAATAAAGACTGACAATGCTCCAGCATATGTCTCTACTAAAATGAAACAATTTTTTGCTTATTATAATATAAAGCATATTACAGGAATACCACACAATCCTACAGGGCAAGCAGTCATAAAGAGATCAAATCGAACTTTAAAGGATATGCTAAATAAACAGAAAGGAATAACAAAGACCACCAGAGATAGAGTACATAGTGCTTTGTTAACTTTGAATTTTCTCAATGCTAATGAGAAAGGAACAACAGCTGATGAAAGGCATTGGACTGTAGAAAAAACAGCTGAACTAAATCAGCCTGTTTACTTCAAAGATGTTCTAACCTCTGAATGGAAGCCAGGGTATGTGCTCTGTTGGGGAAGGGGTTTTGCATTTATTTCCACAGGTGAGGAAAAGATATGGATACCATCAAAATTAATAAAGACTCAAACCGAACCAGAGACACTTCATGAAACTAAGAACTGATAGCTCATCCACCCATATTACAATTCTTTCAGTTGTAAGAAAAAACAAAGGGTTGGGGCAGGTTTCTGTTCTTGTCTTTACAGGAAACTGGAAATACCCATCTTCAAGAAGTTAAAAGGCCTTGGACATTCAGACATGTAAAGCAAAAAAGAGGTTATCCAGGAAAATTTGCAAACAAAAGAATATAGTGACTATTGGTACCAGAATACTTGATAGGATAAAATCTCATTACTTAACCTTTACAAAAATTTTTATTAGTTGAAGTCCCAGTTTAATTATAATTTAAAGCTGGTTTTAGAGTTGGATTGTGGCTCTCTCCTTCTCTAAACTCAAGCATACTTGTTAAAGGAAAATAAAAAAATCTCTGTATCATATCAGAAGAGCCAACTGATATGGGACAGAAGAATAACACAAAATAAGGGACTATTCTATTGTTGCTAATCCTATGCTCAATAAATTGTTATATGTTTAGTTTCCTGTACATTGTGTTGGTTTTTAGTCTCTTATCAGTTTTCTGCAGTGATCCAGGACAAGGCCTAATTGCGAACTTGAAATATCCAAAAGGAAGATGGGGCCCCACAACGATGGTTTCACATGAACTCTGACAAAGCCACTAGGCTGACAAACACCAATTAAAGATCAGATTTGGACTACAAACTGCTCAGGACAATTTTGTAGCAGCTCGATGAGATGAACCAGCTTCACAGACTACTATGGGCAGGACTTGAGACAAGCTGTATGCTTTCCTGTTATGCAGAGACTGGACAACAAATGACACAGCTACTTATTTCAGGACTTGACATTTCACAAAACTTTTCTTTTCAGGATCCCCAAAAGATGCCATCACCCCCAATCAGCAGGAAGTAAACTTAAGAACACAGTGCCCACACTTCCAAGTGGTGGGGTGGGTTGGTTTTGGTTCTCAAGTGGTGGGGTGGTTTGGTGTTGGTTGTTCAATTGGTTATGGATGGATTGTCATTGTTTAGGTTAATTGGTTAAAAATTGTTCATGGTTATGGTTAGAAAAAAGCTAAACAAGAATGATTAGATTCATAATTTGTGTTTAAAAAATAAAAAGAAAAAGGGGATACCGATATATAGGATATTAGGATAGATTATGGAATCTTCTTTTAACAGGATTTACAAGCTTTAAATATTTTACATTGCATTGGTTTTCTGTATACAAACTGTGCATTTTGAGATTAATTGTGTCATTGTACAAATATTTCTATGCTTGTTTTAGGTAGTATACTTAATCAGTTTATCTAACATTGTAATCCAAATTGCTAGTCCATGAAAGTTTTTATTTCCAATTAATTAGAATATAAAGCAATGTAAGTCAGTAATTAGACATTACATTCAGACATAGTCATGTTAGATATGTTTTCAAGGTCAAACAAATATATTTTAGATAAACAGGTCTTCTTCAAAAATTTCAGAGATCCATAGAATATGGCATTTCAAATATTTTTAGAACTTAAAGACTTTTCTGGACAGTGAGACAGGTCTGTTCCTGGCAGCCCCAATATACTTCAAGAGAAAAAAGGGCATTGAAGAAACTCCATATGGAATCTACTTTCCTTGTGTCAACAGTTAGTCATTGGACAAGAACCTGTCCCTGTATTGACTGCTTGACAGTGTGCTATTTGAACTAGACATGCAGGTTCCCTCAGAAAGTGACCTTTGAGCTTTGACAGAACAAGCTGAGATGGTCCTTCAGGTTCCTGTTTTTCAGAGAAAACTGTCAGAGATGGCCCGTGGATGGTGTGAGGCCAGTAGAGGTCCCTGGCACTGGGCCTGGATCTTCCCGGAGTCAAGATGCTTGGGAATGCAGTCCAAAGTGGTGGTAAACTTCATCTAAAGCTAAATACCTGCATGAGACCAATAACCAACAAGTACCGCAAGGGAAAGTTGAAAAGAACTTTGAAGAGAGTCTTCAATCTTCAGGACACAAGGAGAAATGACTGAACTACACCAAAATTGACTGAGCAGATTTCCTGCTTCACTGAGATGAAAAGAGACTCTGGGCCTATAGGCTGAAGATGGATGCCCCAACTTTATAAGGGAACTTTGGGTGACTGTCCAGGCAGATAGGTATCATTTCTGTCATTTCTAGTTTTTGGAAGTTGCTTGCACTTCCTAGTTATTTGGGTAAATATTATTTCCTTCTTGGGTCTCTGAGGTAGTTGAAAATGAGATAGTTATAGTTACAATTTTCTAATGACAGTTTTAGAAAAGAAACTTTGAATTTAAAGCTTATAAGTTTTAGAGACATCAAAACAATAGCTTTTTAGTTAGAAAGGAAATGAATTAGGTATAATCCTTTGGACTCATCAAAATAGGATAATTAATGAAACATTTTCATTGTTAATGGACTGGACATTACTTATTTATTGTTTGTATATATTGTATATAATTATTGTACCTATTGTATATTGTTTTTCTTATGTTAGCTATCACCTTTTTTTTTAATTTGACACAAAAGGGGATATGTGGGGATTTAATAAAGTTTCAGAAGTTTTGGAGATATCAGAGGGAATCTACCCACAGTCTATGGGGGGGGGGCGGTTAGTAAAAGCTCCAGAAGTCCCAGAGTTCTAATCACAGTCAGTCTAGGAAAATCAGAGTGGTGACTGAAACCTTTAATCCTAGCACAGGGAATATCCTGGGAGTGGTGACCTACACCCTTAATCCTAACTGAGTCAAGGTCACTTCAGATTATAGAAAGAATTCCAGGCTCCCAAGCAGGTGTGGTGTGGCCATGCCTTAATTACTGAAAGAATACTTAAGAGGGGATTCAAACACAGAAAAAGCCATTCCAAGGGAATTGAGGCTGAGGAAGCTGGAAGACATCTGGGTAAGATCTGACTGTGGTGTTTATTCCCTCTAGTATCTCCAACTTCTTCAGAGATCTATCGCTGAGTCTCATTCATTCTTGTGACAGTTATGAAACACCTAACATGAATGCTGGGACAGAACTCTGGTCCACTGCAAGAGCAGCAAATGTTCTTAACCACTGAGCAAGTACTTACCTTATTTTTTCATACATGGTCTCTTGCTGAACCTGGAACTCACTGATTTCACTAGACTGGCTGGTTAACAATATTCCTGAATCCTCCTCCCAGTACTGGATTACAGATTACAGGTGTGTGAGCCATTATGTCCAGCTTTTTAATGTGGGTGTTAGGGATACAAACTCAATCCTCGTACTTGTTCAGTGAGCACTGTGCACACCGCGTCATCTCCCCAGTTCCTAAGGTTCACTGGCAACATAGCAATATGGTAAATAAGATTCTGCTCAGCTGCTCTAGGCTTAACTCTCAGCCCTCCTTCCCTCCCTCCCTCCCTCTTTCTCTTTTGTTTTTTTGAGACAGAATTTCTGTGTAGCTGTGATTGTCCTAGAACTCAATCTGTACAGCAGGTTGGCCTCAAATTCACAGAGTCTGCCTCTGCCTCCCAAAGTTCTAGGATTAAAGGCATGCACACTTCAGTTATTTCTTACCAACCCGTTCTGCCTAGGCAAGTTGTTCAACTTCTCTTCGCTCTAGTTTTTCTATGTACGAAGCAGAAATGGAAACAGTAATTGTCATAAAAATTAAATGTAAATATTGGAGGAAAATGTTACATCTGTGTGTGATGTAACAGTACTGGATGCTTTGATCACTGAGTGTAAATGAATCCTTCCCAGACTGTCTCACCAGCCTCTGATTGATGTCATCACAGCAGTAGAAACAAGAGAGAAGCTACCTCAGAGAGGTGAAGCTGTTTCAACCTCCCAAGCTCTGGGTCTGCTGGTGTGCTCTACCATGCAAGGAAAAACTATTAGCAGATAGGTTGGACTTCATCAAAATTAAAAACTTTTGTGCCTCAAAGGACACTATCAAGAAAGTAAAGTGGTAACCCCCAAAATGGGAGGAAATATTTACAAAATATTGATAAAGTAAGCTTGGAGGCACATGACTGTGATCCCAGCACTTGGGAGATGAAGTCAGGAGGATCAAAGTTCGAGGCCATCCTTGATTATGAAGCCTTGGAGACTGTTCTGGCCTATGCAAGACATTATCTTAATACACAGGTAAACAAAATCTAATAGTCATATCTCCAATTCTTTTAAAAGTGATGCCCATCTTTCCAGCAGACTATAAACAGGTTAGTGCCCTGAATAAATACTCCAATGAATAGGAAATAAGTGTCTGAAGTCCCTCCCATGCCATTGTGGCACTGGGAGCGTCTTCTTAGGAAAGAAAATGTTTATTTAAAATTGAATGTCTAGAGGGACCTGTTTCTCTGCTATGCTGAGTGTTCCCTAGAGACAAGAAGGGGCAGGCTATGAAAATGTAAAGAGAAATAGCTAGGGGCACAGGCAGACATTAAGCCCTGAACCCACTAAATATTTGAGTACTCGATGATGAGAAATGTTTCTGACAGAAAGACCATTGTAGAGAGAAAAAGGAAGGAAAGTAAGTATAGGAAGGAATGGAGAGAGGGAGGGAGGGAGGGAGGGAGGGAGGGAGGAAGGGAGGGAGGGAGGGCCAGAGAGCTGACCTAACCAGTTTTATTTTATTTTGGTGGAGCAATGAATAATAAATTGAGGTGGGCATGGTGGTAAGTGCCTCTAATCCCAGTACTTAGAATGTGAAGGCAGGAGGATCGGGAGAAAAAAAGAATAGAATGAAGATAAATCAGACATTAACATGACCATTCTGCTTACTTTGAGAAAAATCTGCCCAGATATGTCCATGCATCCTTTGTAAAGCACTGGAGGAGGCCTGTGGCTTAGATAATTACTTAAGGCTATAATATTCAAACACGTAAAACATTTAAAACTTAATTGTGTCTGTGCACACACACGCGCGTCCCTGCCTGCATCTGCACAAGCACATGCCATAACCCGGGTGTGGAGATTAGAGGACAATTTTCAGGAGACAGTTCTCTCCTTCCACCTTATGGGACCCTGGATTAAACTTAGGTTGTCACATTCGGTGTCAGGATTATTCATAAATTTTAAAATACTTCCATAAACTGTCATTTATTTTCTTGTTAATATTTAGTTCATCATTAAAATCCACATTAGAGCCATTTTTACCTGGAGGATGGCTAGTTTTTATAAGTGTGCTGTGCTTATACTTGAGACTCAAATATGCAGAAGAAAAGCAATAAGCAGATAATATTGAACACATACAGAGAAAGGTAAGGGGGAGCAGAACATAGAGAGGCCAGGGATATGCTGTAGGCATCCAAATAGCAACAGATCATAAGAATCTTGGACCCAGCCTTTTAATCCAGCACTGAGAAGGCAGAGGCAGGGGGATCTCCAAGTTCAAGACCAGCCTGGTCTATATAGTGAGTTCCAGGATAGCCAGGGCTACACCGAAAAACAAAGGAAAAATCTTGGGTTCAAGAAACAAATTCAAGTCAACCTAGTTTATTTCCTGTCTCTAAAATATCCAGCAGCAGAGTTGGCTTTAGTCACAAGCCAGGGGCTCAAGAGACCCAGCAACCACTCACCTTTCACCTTTGTTGGGCGAATTTATGTATGTATGTATGTATGTATGTATGTATGTATGTATGTATGTATTTATTTATTTTCAAGGAGCATTGGATGATGGTTTTCTGAAAGAGACCAACTGTTCTTAACTACAGGCCTATCACAGCCTCAACTGTTTATTTATTTGTTTGTTTGCTTGGTTATATTTCCAATTAAGGAACCCGGGACTTCACATTTAAGGAGAGTGCTCTGCCTCTGAACTACATATTTAATTCCTTGGGGAAGTTCATTAACATGTCAGTTTGAACTTATATATTGGATCCATTGCTACCTCTCTCCCCTAGTGAGCTGAGTGCTAGTCTTTTATGCCAACTTGACACAAGCCATAGTCACTTGGTGTGTGTAGGGGGGGGCAAGGGAGGCACCTCAATTGAGAAAGTTTCCACACCAATTTGGCCAGCCTATGGGAGCATTTTCTAGACTGCTATGGTAGGACCAGCTCATGAGAACCTCTAGACAGGCAGTTCTGTGGTCTAAGAAAGAAGGCTAAGCAAGCCACGAATGGTGAGCCAGTAAGCTTCCTTTCTCCATGGCCACTGCATCATTTTTTTTGCCTCCAAGATACTACCTTGAGTTCCTGTCCTGACTTCCCTCAGTGGTGAACTATCATCTTGAAATCTATAGTGTAATATATAACCTCACCTCCCTAAGAAGTTATGGCTTTTGGTTATGGCCTTTATAACAACAGAAACCCTAACTGTGCTAGCCTGTGAACTCCATGTGAGTAGAGACCCTGGCTGTTCACTGTTCTTGTCAAACACACTTACTAATCCAGGAAGATTTTGGTCCCAGTAGAAGAGAGGAGGATGGGGCTTGCTGCCACTTAATGTGTGTCCCGAACACCATGCTAAGTTGATACCATGTCATCACCCCAAGAATTAAGTACAATTCACGAAGCCCTATCTCTTTCTGAGCTTGGCTGTATTATGTATTCTAGGCTGATCTCAAATTCACCATCTTCTTGCTTCAGTCTCTCCAGTGCTAGGATTACAGGCGTGCACTTCATTCCTGACTTCATCTGTTGATAGCTGCTGATACCAAAGTTCAACGGGAAGATGGTTTGCCAAAAACCGCAGAATAATTAGGATTCTCACACAGCCTTGTGTGGTTACAGAGCCTGTGCAGGGAAAGACGGCTCTGCCTCTGGGTTCTAGTGGGAAACCAGGGCTCCATGGGGATCAGGAATATATTTTAGAAATAGTCTACAGAGTTGAAGAGATGGCACTTGCATCAGACAACTTACAGCTGTCTTTCACTTCACTTTCAAGGATTCTGATTCCCCTCAGTTCGGAGGACACTTGCACTCATGCACACACACACACAATTTAAAATGTATTTTTTTAAGAAAAAGAAAGAGCACTGTAGGAAGCCAATGCTATAGTGAGATTCTAGGCAGGGACCCAGCCACTACAGTGCTCGGCTGGGTTCAAGGTTGGCCTTCCACAAAACACTGTGTAACCCTGAGTAAGTCCTTTGGGGCTCTGTTGCACCATGTTCTTTTTTTAAAATTAATTAATTAATTAATTAATTAATTAATTAATTAATTAATTTCACAATTATAGCTGGCCCTGGAACAAAAAAAAAAAAAAAAAGGAAAGTCCTTTTGCTGTTCAGAGACAGGCTTTCATGCAGCGCATCAAGGTGGGCCTCTAGCTGACTGAGGGCAAGCAGGAGCCTGAAATCCTGGTTCTCCAACTTCCACTTCTGAAGTGGAAGATAAGACACCCTGAGTGCTGAGCATCAAGCCCCAGGCCTCTGGTATGCTAGAGCAGTTCTTTCCCCACTGAGCTACATACACCCCCAGAACAAGAAAGGAAAATTCTTACTGGGTCACAGGCTAGGAAAACTTAAAGAAATTTTGATGAAGAAAGGTAAAGCAACTTCACCCAACATGGAAAAGTCCTTATTCTGTGGATTTGGGAGTTCATTCCAACCACTATACTGTCAGAAGTTAATATGGGCATGTAGAAAGAAGACAACGTGGAATTTCCTTTCCAGTGAGCTTTAAGGAGAGTTACAGGCTTATCAGAGGCAGCCTTGACTGAGATATTCGGATGGACTGGTGTTAGGAGACAAAGCTGCCATGTACAACATCATGGGAGGTCCTGAAGAGAGCTAACCCTTTAGTTCCTGGGATATCAAGAGAGATGTCACATCATGGCCACTGGCCACCACACTAGCTGGGGCTTTGAAGAAAGAGCACCTTACTTCAGCTTCAGAGGACAAAGTAAGATCCTGAGTCTTATGGTTTTTGAGGGAAGCAAGAACAAGCTTTGTAACCATGTGATCTAGCTTGGCCCTGTGTGCTAGGAATCACAAGGTAGGAAGGCATTAGATAAAAGTGAAAAAGCTCAAGGCTGTCCTTGTTCACAGCTGTCAGGGGGAGGGTGTAAATTGAACCCTTTTGTAGGAGCCATAAAACCACAGCTTACTTTATCAACCCTACCCAACAATAGAGGATGCAGAGGAGCCCGGCATGATTTCTGGGAGGGGAAAAAGGCAGTCAGAGAATCTGGTATTTAACACATGTGGAATAGATGTGCACGGTCTAGCTGACATGATCACACTATGTAGATCCAGCTGTGTGGCCTTAGGCAGATCATTCTACCCTCCTAAAGCTTGTTATGTTCTTCTTTCCCATAAGTCTTCCTGGGCTCCTGAGAGGATGAAATGGAATGATCTCCGTGAAATGTTTTTCTGTGAGCTGTTTTTGAAACTGACGGCCACACTTCTAGCATTGCCAATAAAGACAGTGGCTATTTTCTTCCTTAATACATCCAGAAAGAATGTGAAATCTTCAGTGTTCTGGCTGATCCCTCTGAATCAGCAAGCACTTTATCCCTAGAGTCATAACGTCTCTGCCCCTGTACCATACCATCTTTGCAAAAGTTCCCCCAGACTTGTCTTCAGAGAAATTGCTATTTCCAAAAGTGGCTGTCCATATTTGTAAATTTCCACCTACAGGACGATTTCTCCTATCCTCTCAAGCCTCCTGGAAAGGAAACCACTAAACCTTGGATAGAGGACATTAAACTCCTTTGAGCCCAGCCCACAGCTCTGTTGGATTGTTTTTCTCTAATTGCTTGCATTTCAGCAAGAGTTACTGCAAGAATTCCTTAATCTCTAATTCACAGAATAAACAAGTCTTTAAATGCCTTAATCTCTAATTCACAGATAACCAAACACACAGAACAAAACCAAAGTGCACTCTAAAACAGCCTTCTTGACGACACTTAAATGCTGCCTATACTAGACAGGGAGTAAAGAGTTCCCAGGCAGCACTACCAGGTGATCTGGTGTGGCCCTGGTGCAGGTGTGCTCAGTCTTTCTGCCGGCGCCAGGTATAATACCAGGATCCTCCTTCTTTAGTGACATGACTGATCTATGAGTCACCCGGCACACCTCAGGGAGTGGAGCAGGATAGGCATCACAGGCAGATTTGTCACTGGTTCCTGGGAGAGTCCCAGATTCCTTGAGAAGCTCCAAGGAAATTCTCTTCCTGTGTGCAAGAGGCTTAAGGGAGGGCTCTTGGAACCAGTACTGCAGGGAAGGAGGAAGACAGACTACTAGGCAGCCTCAACAGAGTCTTCACCATGCCTGGGAAGTTCAATGTTTAGGAAATCCTACAAAACCGATCCAAGTGCCAACTGACTCCAAGAGAGGTTAGGCACTGAGAAGCTGATGTGACCTTGGCCTTAGAGGTGGGCCTGGGTGATGTATCTCTGCTGGGAAACTTTCTTTTCATCTGTGCCTTTTCCCATTATCAACCTTTTCAACTCTCCTAAGATAGAAGAGGAGCCCAATCTGACTCCAGAAAGTTTAGGAAGAAATGACAGAGTGGCCATGAACTAGACCTAAAGAAACTGCCTAGACAAAGGGCTGCAGTAAGAAGAGGAAGGAGGGGAAGAGAGGAAATGTGATATGGAAAGGGTAGACATAAAAAAATTTGGGAGAGGGGAGAGGAGAGAAGAAAGGGAGGGATGGAGGGAGGGAGGGAGGGAGAGATGTCCATCACTCAGCTGTGTTATGGATTAGGAAGGTGTATAGAGAAGGCCTCAATCTACATGTCTTGTTGCTCTTTTTATTATTTCTGGTTTATTGTTAGGACAAAAATAATAATCACTGAGCCATTACTGTATACCCTTTTTCTGGAAAAAAACATAGAACCAGAATGTAGGACTCAGCAAACATCTTAAAATGCCAGGCAAAGCATCAAAACACTTCTGAGTTTTTGTGGAGTCTCTCAACTCTTGGTTTGGCTTTATATCCAGAAATAGGTGTCAATGACATCTGTTGACACTGAGATAAGCAGTCACACCCATAGATATATCAGGTCCCACATGAATGGAACATCCAGTTTTATAGCTGGATGGCTTAGCCTATCACATGCCAATAAAGCAAAAAGTGAGAGACCAATTCTAAAACTCCCATGGACTCAGGTTCAGTGAAATTCACTGTCATTTCTTTCATCTGAGATAATCGATGGCCGTGATCTTCCACTGGTGTCCGAAGATCATAGTAACAGTATTAAGGAGTCACATAGCAGTTCGACTTTATTCCAGCACCATCTCTGTCTTAGTTAAATAAAGCTGGTGTATTGTGAAAGCATTTGTTCATACAGTCGATGCTCTATACCTGCAGTTAATATTCATGGATTCAAATGATTGTTGAAAATATTGGAAAATATAGTAACATGTACATTCAGTATGTGAAGACTTATTATCTGGACAATATAGTATAATAACTATTTATGGGACTGGAGAGATGGCTCACAGGTTAAGAACACCGGCTGTTCTTCCAGAGGTCTTGATTTCAACTCTCAGCAACCACAAGGTGGCTCACAACCATCTATAATGAGATCTGGTGGTCTCTTCTGGCCTGTAGGCATGCATGCAGGCAACACTGTATATAAAATAAATTAAATAAATCTTAAATCTTAAATAATAAAAGAGCAACAAGTAAAAGTAATTATCTTTTAAAAAATCCTAAAAAATAATCCTGAGACAGCTTAAACAGGTATGTCCAACCTAGAACCCACTGGCCTCATGCATACTAGCATAGCTATGACTATGGCCTGATACACTGTGGATAGTAGCGTCAGTGTATCATGTAGCAATGTCAAAAGATTAGACAGGGTTGCAGAGATGTCTCAGTGGTAGAGCCCTTGTCTCATAAGCATGAGGCCTGCACCATTGTAAAAAGCCAGGTGTGGTGGTATGTGCTCGGCATTGGGGAGGCTGAAATAGTTGGATCTTGGGTTTGTTGACCAGTTGGCCTAGTCTACCTGGCAAGTTCCAGGCCAGTGAAAGACTATGTCTCAAAAACCAAGTTGGATGTTTTCTGAGAAATGACATATGAGGTTGACCTCAGTTCTACAGAGCATACAGGTGCAGCTGTGCATAAAGAATATATACCTCTGCCCCCCTCAACGTTTGATACCCTTGAAAAGTATCTGAAAATATGGATAGGCTTTACATATATGCTCTTTTGATTTATATATAAGACACTATAGTGTCCTCGGACATTACTGTCTGTAAAGATATTCCCAGGTGGATGAAAAGGGACATTCTATACTAATGTAACTGTCCCAACTTAGTCTAACCTAAAGAACAGAACTCCACAATTGATTTTCGTGTAAGCTGTTTGGGGGAAAGTTCCAGAAAACTAGAATCAGGGAGGGTGAGTAAGGACTTTAGCAAACGTATAGAAGCTATGATACCATATCCTGGACAGCTAGAATTGGATCTCACTGGAGTAACCTGGGAGCTATGTAGAATAGAGTATGCCTCCAATGTCTATGGGAAGGTATCATATCTCGGAAGAGCCACCAGATATGGGACAGAAGAAAAAAATTAAAATAAAGGACTATTTTATTGTTACTAATACTATGCTGGATAAATGTTTGTATCAAAATTTATAAGATTTTCTATATATATTAAGGTTTTTGTCAAGATATAGATGTTCATATAGAGTACTAATTAATTCTAGAAAAAAAGACTTTATTTAGCTTCCTGTGCATTGTGTTGGGTTTTAGTCTCTTATCAGTGTTTTGCAGTGAACCATAATAATGCCTAATTGTGAATTTTGAAGTATCCAAAAGGAAGATGGGGCGCCACAACAGTGATTTTACATCAACTATGACAAAGCCACTTCGCTGAGAAACACCAATCAAAGACCAGATTTGAACTACAAACTTCTCAGGACAATTTTGAGGTGGCTCACTGAGATGAACCAGCTTCATAGACTACTCTAGTCAGGACTTGAAACAAGCCCTGCATTTTCCTATTCTTCAAAGAATAGACAACAAATGATATAGCTACTTAATTCAGGACTTGACAGTTAACAAAACTTTTTTAGGATCAACTAAAGATGCTGTCACCCCCAGATAGCAGGAAGTAAATTTAAGAACTTGGTGCCTGCATTCCCATGAGATGGAGTGTTGCAATGAGGTTTCCTGACCCTGTCTGGCCAGAGGTCCAAACCCACAGACCTGCCATCCCAGAGTGCCTAGCTGCCCGCCACTGCTTAGCCATCCCCCCCACACCCCCCCCTGCAAAATGACTCAGACGCTTATATTAACTTCATGCTGTTTGGCCTATGGCTCAGGCATATTGCTAACTAGCTTCTTCATCTTAACTCAACCCATTTTCATTAATCTGTCCTGCTACATGGCCCATGTCTCACCTGTGTTCCGTACATGTTTCTTTTATGGGTGTCTGGCTCAGTCTGTGCGTCTCTCTCCTACTACCTATTCTGATTTCCCCACCTACTTTTTCTATGGTGCCTGTCATGGGCCACAACAGTCCTTTATGTAAAGACTGATATTCACAGCATACAGACATTCCCACATGAGGAGTGGGTGATTTTTGGTCTTTCAATGGGTTATGGATGATTGTCATTGCTTAGGGTAATTGGTTACAAATTGTTAATAATTATGGTTAAGAATAAAACTAAACAAGAGAGATTAGATTCAGGGTTCTTGCTTGAAAAAAAAAAGAAAGAAAAAGGGGGATACAATTATGATAGGATATAGAAGTTAGACATTATAATCAAACTTACTAGATATGTTTTCAAGGTCAAACAGGGAAATATTTTAGATGAATAGGCCTTTTAAAAATACTTCAGAGATCCATAGAATATGGCATTTAATATATTTTAATAACATAGGTTCTTATTATTCTTATGACAATGAGATATCTGCTCATGGCAGCACCAATCTACTTCAGAGAAGATTATGGACATCAAAGAAACTCTGTCTGGAGTTGACCTTTGTGGGAAAAGTTAGCCACTGGTCAAGAAAGTGCTCTGGCCTTGACTGCTTACAGTATGATGTTCATGACACACACACAAAAAGAATTGGTGAACCTTGCCTAGACAAGGTAGGAAGGTCTTTGAGAATATCCTGCTTCACAGAGAAGTCTGTCAGATATGCTAGGCCTGTAGGCCAAACATAGATGCTTCAACAATACAGAAGAACCTTGGGTCACTGTCCAGGTAGCCAGCTATTTCATTTCTTACATTTTTTGTAAGTTGCTTGCTTGCACGTCCTGTTTACCTAGTTAATATTATTTCCTTCTGGGTCTCTGAGGGAGTTGAAGATGAGATAGTTATAGTTTTTAGTGAAAGTTTTAGAAAAGAAACTCACTTAGAAGTTAAAGTGTATAAGTTTGAGAGACATCAAAAGATAGCTTCAGTTAGTAATATGTTAGATAGCAGATTAGGTACAATCCTTTGGACTCACCAAAATAGGATAATTCTGGAATATTTTCTTTGATTTTGTCAACTGTTAACAGACTAGACATTACTCATGTAATTATTGTTTGTATATATTATATACAATTATTATGCCTATTGCATATGGTTTTTCTTATCTGTAACATTTTTTATTTTTGATGCAAAAGGGGATATGTGGTGATATATTCTATATTTAATAAAATCAGCCTGTAATATCAGAGAACAGAATCACTCACAATCAAGCCATGAGGGTCAGAAAGTGGTAACTGATTTTAACTCCAGTTCCAGGGCATCTGACAACCTTACATCGACACACATGCAGCTAAAACACCAACACACATAAAATAAGAATAAATAAATCATTAAAAATGTTTTTAAAATGTCAATCATGGCTTAGAAGGTAAAAGCACTTGGTACATGTCTTAGTTCAGGTTTCTATTGCTATAAAAAGACCCCATAACCACAGCAACCCTTATAAGGAAAACATTTAATTGAGGTGGCTGGTTGACAGTTTCAGAGGTTCAGTCCATTACCATCGTGGTGGGAAGTATATCAGCGCGCAGGCAGACATAATGCTGGAGAAGTACCTGAGAGTCCTGCATCATGCAGGCAACAGGAAGTAGTCTGAAAGTCACCGAGGGAAGCTTGAGCAAAAGAGAACCAAAAGCCTGCCTCGACAGTGGCACACTTCCTCTAACAAGGCCACACTTCCTAATAGTACCTGATGTGAGAATGCCTTTCTGTATGCTGTGAATCTCAATCTTTAAATAAAGGAGCCGTTTTGGTCCTTGACAGGCACTGTAGAAAAGGTAGGCAGAGAAATCAGAATAGGTAGGAAAGGAAGGGCAGAGTCGGGAGCAGATCGAGCAAGCCACCCAAGGAGCAACATGTAAGGAGCACAGGTGAGCCACAGGCCATGTGGCAGACAGATTAATAGAAATGGGTAGATTTAAGATATAAGAGCTAGCTAGCAATGTGCCTGAGCCATAGGCCAAACAGCATAAAGTTAATATAAGCGTCTGAGTCATTTCTGGGGGCCTGAGCAGCAGCGGGCAGCTAATGGGTCTGGCATGCAGGTCTGTGGGTCTGGGCCTCTGGCTGCCCGGGACCAAGAAACCCCATTGCAACAAGTACCATTCCGTTTGTGGGCCATTTTCTTTCAAAATATCACAGTATATAATCCAGAGATCTGAGTTTGATCCCCAGAACCTATGTAAAGATAGAAGACAATTGACTCCAAAAGTTGTCTTCTGATCTTCACGTGTTCACTGTGGCATACCAGCAGTTCTCAATTTGTAGGTTGTGAGCTCTCTGGGGATTGCATAGCAGACATCTTGCATAGCAGATATTTACATTACAATTCACAGTAGAAAATTATAGTTATGAAGTAGCAACAAATAATTTTATGGTTGGTGTTCACAAAATTTGGAGCTGTATTAAAAGGTTGAGAACCACTGACATACACACTATGTGCACACACACTAATTTAAAAAAAACATATATCAACTCAATATCAGGAAATAGAAGCAGAATCAGAAGTTTAAAGTCATCCTCAGCTACATGGTAAGTTTCAGACCAGCGTGAACCTAGTTTCTTTCACTGAACATATGTGTTTGAGAGTCAGACATGTGGCATATCTCAAAATCTCAGCTCCTTTTCATTATCAATACCCTGTGGGTTACACTTACCATGGTTCATTTATACATTCAGCAGTTGTTAAGATATTAGGCTGTTTCCAAGTTGGGGCAATTGTATTAAATATGCCCTTATTGCACACAGGCTTTTGTCTGAACATGTCTTCTCTGGTCTTGGATAAACTCTAGGAATGAGATCATAGCATCAGTAACATGAATAAGCATTTTCTGAGCTATGTTCCAAAGCAACCCTACCATGCTGCTCACATAGTGTCCTGGAAACACTTACGATTGTCAGTCCTTCTATTTTGACACTTATTTATTCTTAGGAAAAGGCATATGCCCTCATCACAGTGTGATCGGATGGCATTTGAGAATCTGTTTCTCTTTGTACCATATGGGTGGGATCCAGGTTCCAAACTTGCGTCTTGGTGGTGAGCACCAGCATGCACTGAGCCATCTCACCAGTCCTATTACCTGCTTTTATTTGAGTATTTCTCTCGTACAGTTTTTGCCTAGTACAAACAGTGCCACATTAGCTATCCTCATACATAAGTCCTCTTCTGTGAGCTGCTAATATCTCTATAACATATACCGAGGACAAGAGCAATAAGTTAAAGGGTGAAGAAGGTTGTGTGCTCTCTTGAAACAGTCTCCGAGTGGATGTGCCAATTTGCTCACCTACCAGTTAGCTTTGGCACTGCCTGCCTTCCATGTCTTCACCAACAGTATTCAATGTGAAGTAATTTTTTTTTACCTGTCTTCTTTAAGTTCTTCTTATTTAAGGAGGTAGAATCTCCTATGTTACTGTTGTGTGACTTTCCTGAGGAGCCGGAAAAGAAATGTCTGTTCACCCCAAATAACGAAGAAGATAGATCAAAGAAGGATTTCACTGAATTCAGTTTGGTGAGTAATTGAGCTTACTAGGATTACTCACAGAATTATGGGTGACTCAAGGCAGCTATATCACTGTAAAGTCCTACCCCTAAGTCACTTTTTTTTAAACCTTTGACATATTTGAGCATTTACAAGATTCATTTTAGACGCAGAGCTGTTTATTTTGTTGTCATGGCTGCAGTCTTCTGTAAATCATCATAGTGTTCCACTTCATGATGGTGATAATCATGACATGCCCACAGGAAACAGCAACATTATGAATGACCTGGGTGACGATGACCTCCCAGCTCAAGTAATCCTCTTTATTACTTAGAGTATATGATTACATACAGAGTAGTTGGTACTATAGACATGCTACCACATCCAATAAAATCACGCTTTTAAGGGAAAATTTGAGATCTATCTATTTTTGGTGAGCATAGTGATAAATGTCAATTAATGCATGGTGATTACAATCAGTCACATTCTGGTTTGGCTCTGGAATTTCTCATCAGTACATTCAGTAATGCTGCTCTTACCTGCAGAACATAGTTAGTCCTTCTAATTTCCTGAGCATACAAGTGCCTGGTTTCACAAAATAGGAACACCTGACTGGATGAGATCTTGTTAAGGTTACAGAATAGATCTACTCAACATGGTAAAAAGTTAGACTAGTTTAAAATGAGAATAGAGTCTTAAATGGCTTCTTCTATTGCTTTCTACTTTTTATATTGTGGCAAAGTTTCTCACTGAACTCAGCATGTTGATTTGGTTAGTCTAATTAGACACCTAGCCCCCAGAGAGCCTTTGTCTCTGACTCCCAAGAGCTGAGATTTAAGGTAAACCCAAACCAGCATTTACATGGGTGCTAGGGATCTAAACTTAGCTCTTTAGACTTAAGCAGCAAGAACTTCACTCACTTCATTCTTCTACCCACTTTAAGAAGAATCTCAGGAGCATTAATGTGATGCACAACTGTCATTCTAGCACTTTGGAGGTATATGAAAGAAACACTAATTCAAAAGCACCCCATGTACTTCAGGGAAACCTTGGTGCACACCTTTATTCCCAGCACTGGGGAGGCAGAGGCAGATATCTATGAGTTCAAGGCCAGCCTGGTCTACAAATTGAGTTCCAGGACAGCCAGTTATCTCTCTCCAGGAGAGCTGTTATACAGAGAAATCCTGTTTCAAAAAAAAAAAAAAAAAAAGTCTATACTTCCTATTACATTTCATTTTCTTGAAAATGTTAACTGCCATCCCCTAATAAATAGACTTCTATTATTGGGCTGTCTAGAATCTTAAGGGTCCAGTTTTAGAATCTATGTCAAGATTGCTTCTTATTTAACATTGTCTTTGGCCTCCCCGGCCAGCCAACTGTAGTTATACTGCCTCATACTGTTTTGAAGGTATTATTCCCATCTTTTTTCTTCTTGTAACGCTACATCTTGTT
This sequence comes from Phyllotis vaccarum, assembly GCA_033318265.1. NCBI lineage: Eukaryota > Metazoa > Chordata > Mammalia > Rodentia > Cricetidae > Phyllotis > Phyllotis vaccarum. Next base: position 77,389,251 of record JARWLC010000016.1, on the reverse strand, counting down.
CCTTTATTAGTTATTTCCACAAATAGGTCGGGGTCTCCAAATGTACTCATACATTATGTATTAATGCTATTCCATACATACATATAAGGTATTAACATTGCGTAGAGGGCAGGATTTGAAGATGCCCATGGGCCTGGGTTTAGGTATCACCTCCACCATCTGCAGGTGACTTTAACGAAAGCAACACAATACTGAAAACTTAAGTTTCCTCCTCTGTAAAATGGGCATTGACCTGGGGCGTGTAAAAGGCTTCCTAGGGCGTGCCCTGGAAGATGATTCTTAAGGTGCCCAAAGGTAGGTCAGAGCAGTCTGTTCTAACACGTCTTCCGGGTAACTTTGAACCCGGATTGAGTCCGGAACGCGTTGCTATCCACGACGCCAGAGGTGAGCTGAGTTGCCAGGCAGCACCTTGACCTCTGGGACCACAGCAGCCTCCACCGGCAACGCTCGGGAACTGAGTCGGTCCTGACTCCGCCCTCTTTCTCGCATCAGGACCCGCCTCACACGCTGGCTGATTGGTGGAGTCCCTGGTAGCGGCTCGCCAATCATCCGCCCGCCGACACCGAACCGCTAGAGTTTGCGCCTGGAGAGAGCAGTGTTCCTATTGGTTGGAGACCGCGCTTGGAGAGAGCCGTGCTCCTATTGGTTGGAGACCACGCCGTAGTCCCGTACGTTCGGCAGAGGCGTGGCACCGGCGGCAGTTGGAAACATGGCGACTGCTACTGAACTGAAAGCTGGTGAGTGCGCTGAGGGGTCGCTTGCCCTTGGGAAGCGTCGCTCCTTCAATCTGTGATGACAGGGACGAGCCGGAAGGAGAGCAGGACACCGGGTCGGCTTTTTCCGAGGGTCGTGCTGAGACGTTAGAGCCTGCGGGGGGGGGGGGGGGGGGGGAAGGAAAGCGACCGCTGCGCATGCGCTGTAGGAGGGCTTGTGGCTGGAGGGAGGGACTGGAATCTGAGGGCTGCAGGTCCGTTCAAGGCATCCGAACCCCTTTGAGCCGACAGGTCCTTGTCATCATAGGTTACCATGACAACACCATAGCCACGATTGGTGACGTAGTGTTCTCAACGATTTGCGGATAAGTCCCCCCTGTCCTGTGGGAGAAACCTGAGGCAGTTACCCATCTTGGCGATTCTTCTGGAGTTTTTAGAAGAGTTTTTCTAAAGTGGTTATGCGCAGGGCCCTGGGTTCCATCCCCCCCCCCCCCAGGACTGCAAAAATAGAGTAGTCATCAATAACGTGTATTCTGTTAACTCTGAATAGTAAATATAGTTAGTCTGAATCATAATCGTAGTCAATTAAAGTTCAGTGAGAGAGCCTCTCTGTCAGACACAGCTCATCCAACAACTACTTGATTGCACGCAACAAACCTTCTGTCCATTTCATACATTGGGAAGTTGAAGTGTGGAGAGATGGAATATTTCACCCAAGATAATTTAGGTAGTAGACTGGTGTGGAAATCCCTAAGGTGCAGTAGCACACCAGGTGTTAATCATCATGTCATTCTGCTTCACAATGAATAAAACCGGTTCTGAGTTTCAAAGAATTCAGACTAAGTGGTGGAAATCTGGAGAGGACCAAGTAGAGTAGTAGCTTGGATACTATAATTTAGTAACTGTTGACTAAATGTGTATTGGGGGCACTGTGCCGGCGGGCAGTTCAAAAAACAGACACGCCTCAGTCCCCAGAACTTCACATGAATCAGTGGAGCTAGCTCTTCTGGAGGAGTGGGGGGTACTTAACATGTGTGATACTATATAAACTTCTCATAGAGTTTCAAGATAGTGGGAAAGAAGTCAGATGAAGCTCACTTCCTGAAGATTTATTTATGGTAACAATTACAAGCATAAAATTACAAAGAGTAAAATGACAACCCTGAAGGTTAAGGGGGGCCCTATAGATTTAGGGGCCTCTTTACTTATGCTTTGTGTCCAAGAGCAATGTAATGAAAACTTGTTTCCTAATTGATGATTGTATATTTGATGGGTCTCTTACTCACTTGAAGTACTCTTCCATCTCACCTAGATCTTTCTCTGCGAGGCCTTGGAGGAGGCAACTGAGGTTAGGGATTTGCCACCAAGTCATAAAGGACATGCTTCGTTTTTTAATTTCTGCTTCATAACTTTTTCTATTAAGTTTGAAGCTGTACTGTGTGTACTTCAGAGTAATTGGGACAGGATGGTTGCCAGTAAAAAAGAATCTCTCCTTTTAATTTCCAAAGATGGAACTAGAGAACAGGGGTTGTGTTATGATCCTAAGAGTATAATAAAGCTTTCCTTTTATGGGTCTGTTACAAAGTATAATTGGTTAACAACTACAGTTAGTATACCTGCAGAAAGGTTGACGGAATGGATGCTTTAAAAATGAAGACGAAGACGAAGAAAAGTCTAAGAGTATATATCTTTAATCACATGGCCAAGGATGTTGTTATTTACCAAAGGATTAGGAACTTTGCTTTATGTACCTAAGTGGATAAGTCTTACGAATTTTAATTATTGTGCATATCAATAATGCTTTTACTAGTGGCAGAGCAAAGAGCACTGTTAAACTACACTTTTTAGCTGGGCTTTGGTGGCACACACCTTAAATCACAGCAGATTCAGACAGATCTCTATGAGTTTAAGGCCAGCCTGGTGTACAAAGTGAATTCCAGGGCAGCCAGGGCTACCCAGAGAAACCTTGTCTCAAAAAAAAAAAAAAAAAAAGACCCCACCCAAAACAACAACAAAAACCGCCATCAACTAAACAAACAAACCCCAATAAACAAAATACATGTTTTTCATCAATAGTGTAAGGCACTGTTGGCATTATACATTCATCACACTTAGTGAGCTCTTGCTGTATTCTAGACATTATATTGATTCTCTAGATTTGCCATTCAGCCACAAAAGACTGTTTGAAAAGGGAAAGTTCCAGATCACCGTTAAAAGAGTGATGACTTTTTTAAAAAATTGATTCTTTGTAGATTTCACATCACGCATGCTGATCCCATTCATTTTTCCCATCCCTTCATATTCACCTTTGGCCCTTGAAACCTCTCCCCCAGTATAAAATACAATTTTAAAGAAACATAAACTAACCGCCCCACCCCCCAAGTCCCTGTGTACATCTTTATAAAGTGTTCATTGCTGTGAGTCATGGGTCTGGTAAAGGCCTCTGGTTCTGCTATCCTCTTGATACGGGGCCCTCACTGGGACTCTTCTTTCATACCCTGTTGTTGCCCTGTGTTATGGAAGTCATTTAGCTTTGAATCTGCAGGTTCAACCGCTTCATGTACTCCAATCGTTCATAAGTGACGTGGGTGATAGAGTGGGCTAATTCATAGCCCTGATTCTGGGCTGGATGGTAGCTGGGTTAGGGCACACTCCTGACTCCTTATGTTAGCAGTACTGTAGTCCCTATTAGAGTCTCATTACAGTCCTCTTAAGATTCATCTCTCTCTGTGTATGTATACACTGGGAATGTGTGTATGTGTATATGCATGCAGTTGCCTGAGGGGGCCAGAAGAGGGCACCAGTTCCCCTGGAGTTACAGATAGTTGTGAGCTGCCCTTGTCGGTGTCAGGAAATGAGTTGAACGGTATGCATTCTTAACTATTAAGCCATCTCTTCAACTAACTTCATGTTTGTATTACATTTCTAACCAGGTTTGAAATTTTTAAATTCTACTGTTGGACTAGGGATGTAGGTTGCCTATCATGCATGAGGCCCTGAGTTCAGTCCCCAGCAACACATATGGTGAGGGTGTTCATGTACACATATAGTCCTGGCACAGCCTACAGGAGGATCAGAAATTCAGGGTTATGCTCAACCTACATAAGAAGTTTAAAGTTAGCTTGGGTTACAACCTAGGTATGAGGCCCACGCTGCTCTGACTTCCCAGCCTCCCAAGTACTGGGATTACAAGAATATGCAACATTCCCAGCTCTGCTTAAAACAGAACAAAACCAAAGCACCCTTACATTAAGAACCAGCTATGGATTTCAGCTGGGTGTGTGATGGTGCACACCTTTAGTCCTAGCATTCAAAAGCAGAGGCAGGAAGATTTTTGTGAGTTCCGGGACAGCCAGAACTATATAATGAAACCCTGTCTTAAAAAACAACCAAGTCAGCTCAGAAGTGTTATCAACAATATTGATATATTCTCTCTCTTTGTGGAGGGTGGTTGTTTCCCATAGTCATCTTTCTGGATTAAAGCTATTAGTAATGCCTGGGACCCCTGTAGATTCACAAACACATGAAAGGTCTATGGGAGGATGCAGTATAAGCAAACTAATTCTGTTTACCCTTTCCACCAATCAAACTGCAGTCCTAACTAAAGATACAGCTTGGTTAAACTTGGATTTGCAGAAATACATTGAGAGAGGATTATTATAATATGGGGACTTTTTTACAAACATAGCTTATGATACTGATATATCTTTCTCTTTAAACCAAGAGCTATATTTCTGTCATCTTAAAACATTCTTTAGTACGTGCCTGACATTTCAACATTAGCTTATAACAGAAGTATGTATATTTTATATTTAACAGTTTTGAAGGACACCTTGGAAAAAAGGGGAGTGTTAGGACATTTAAAAGCAAGGATCCGTGCTGAAGTTTTCAATGCCCTAGACGATGATTGTGAACCTCGACCATCACTGTCTCATGAAAACCTCCTAATTAATGAATTAATTAGGGAGTATTTGGAATTCAACAAATATAAGTACACAGCCTCTGTCCTCATAGCAGGTAAGTAGTTATTCAGCTCTGGAGAATAATTCTTGGTTACCCTTTTTTTAGTTCTTTGTAAGCAGTTAGCTTGAATATGTAGTTTATTACTGTGTTATGCAGGTAACTGAACACTTAGCATCCCATGGACTCTTGTAGCACGGACATGTTTTGGTAAGCTTTCTGCTGTCAGGGAAAGTCAGAGCTAGAACCTTCTACTGTAGGTTTTCCATGTAATACTAAGCACACATGCTCATAAAGAATAATAATTTGGATATATTGAAGAATCTCCAAAGATCTAGCGTCAGTTTCTATTTCCCTCGGTTTGTTATTGCTGGCTATACAAAACCACCAACACTCTGAAGGAGAAAACATTTTTTGAAGGTGCCATCACGTAGATATCACCCCTAGAATAAATAGTGACGGTGTTCGTTTTTCATATTAAGTGTTTTGTGGCTTTAGATCGGTATGGTTGCTAACCCTGTAATTGCAGAAACTCACGGGGCTAAGCCAGGAGGACACTGCTTCAAATAAAAAGTACAAAAGCACCGAGGCTGTAGCTCAGTGATAGAACCCCGCCTAATGTGTGAGGCCAGAGGCTAATTCCCAGCGCTGGTGGAGGGTGAGGGAGAAAGGAGAGAAGGGAGAAAGGAGAGAAGGGAGACGGAGCTCGTGTTCACCGGGTTTGCCTTCTCCGTATAAGTGGAAGCTGCAGAACGTCACTAGTAAAATGCCCCGAAGTCATGCTGACTTTCACCTGTGAATAGGGGGATGCTGTGTTTGTGCCATTGTGTCTTCACAGGCATTTGGTTGTTGATACTGTCAGACAGCAGCGAAACAATTGTGTGGGGGTTTTCGTGTGAGCATCATTTTATTTTTGTAGATAAGTAGCTAAAGATGGAATTGCCATATTGTCTGGTAATAACTGCCACTGCTTTTGAGAGGTTCTGTGATTTCACTTTCTTACCTGGGAGGTTGGGGCTCACATGTATAGTTCCAGCATTCAGAAAGGTAGAAGCATCAAGGCCAGTGTAGGTCACATAGTGAATTTGAGGCCAGTCTGTGCTAGAGTAAGACTCAGTCTAAAAATGTATTTTTGAGTTACTTAATCTATAGGCATCTTAGGGAGGTTACAGGTTTAGATTCAGAAACCATATTACCAATCACAGTTGGATATAAAAAGTGAGTATGTGTTAAGCTGTAATTAAATTCTATATTTAATTGCATTGGAATATGTTAACATTATAGTCATATGCAGTTTGATCTGTCTTGGTATGTGCTGTCAACATTTTTCCTAGGAGGTATGGTTATTATTGAATTTGAATATAAAATTGAATTGCCATTTAGATTAATGGACTCAGTATTTTCCTGAATTTTTTTCCCTCAGAATCTGGTCAACCCATAGTACCATTGGACAGACAGTTTCTCATCCGTGAACTAAATGCCTTTGAAGAATCAAAGGATAACTCAATGTAAGACATTTGTAAAAGAAGTCTACAGATGTTGTATTCAGATCCTAATTGCATAGTGCTGGCTATGATTCATTTTAATCCAGCAGGAACTTGATCAGGTTTATGATATATTGCATACTGTACTAGGTCCAAGAAGTGCAGTAGCAAGTAAGTCACCTGAAGTCTCTGCTGCACTTGGCCTTGCTGTGTCTTCAGAAGACTGAACACCTAGCCAGCAACCTTCCGTCCCTCCCTCCCTTCTTCCCTCCTTCCTTCCTTTTGGGTTTTTTCTGCAATTTGTTTCTTTCAGTGGTAGTAATTGAACCAGGGCCTTTACTGCTCAAGATGCAACACTCCCTGTACCCCTGAGCAATAGCGTAGCCCTCTACTTCTTTCTTTTTGACACTTAAAAGAAAAAAGGTGTTTATGTGAGTGAGTAAACCCACATACATGCCTGATCTCCTCAAAGGCTTGGAGCTGGAGTTACAAGTGCTTGTCAGCCACCAGGTGGTTGGTGGGATTGAAGCTGGTCCTGCAGAAGCACAGCCAGTGTTCTCAGCTGCTGAGCCATCTCTCCAGCTCCCCGCCCCCCACTTAGCTCTTTCGTAGGATGATTCTTCTTGGCTTCCTGAGTCTTTTTTCCTTCATTCTAAGGCTCTGTTGTTTTCTTCATGTTTTAAGTTATTTTCTTAAAATTTAACCCTTCCTCATTGCCTTCTCCATTACAATATAGGAACGAACTCAGATCTCTTGTCTAAAAATGAAAGGGGGGGCAGGGGGGGTGTCCATCAGCTTCCTTTCACCACTCCATTGCTTTTATCTTTGATCTGCCCTTGGCTTTCATGTTCCTGTCCCTGTCTCTTCTGCTCTTGGCATCTTAAGTGCCTTCTCATTACACTGACCATTTCTCAGTTCTTTCCCTGTGTTTAACGCCTGCTACATTTCCCCATAGAGTCTCTAACTGCCTTGTTAGCTTGTAGTTAGTGCCTGAGTGCACAGCTCAGTTGTAACCTAGCTGGAAATTCCTTTGAAGACTCATGTTTTCTTTCAAAAAGTTTGTTGATTTTTTAAATATGGTATAATTATGTTTGCTTTACCATAAACTGTTTTACATATATGCCATTTCAACTAACTCTCCCTCAATGCTGTCCTGTCCCTTAGCACCAAGTATGTGCCTGACTTTTGCAACATGTTGTGATATTGACTTTTTTCCACATTGCCTTCTGCCCTGTTTCTTGTGGTTCTACACTGTCTTAAGAGTCCCCCAGTGGTAGCCTTGCTTTCTTCATTGGCTCCTTTAAATCGTCGCCACTCATCAGGTTCTGACGCCACACTCCTGAGTCTGGTGAGGTCTGTGTGGGAAAATGTGCTCATTTTCCTGAGTTGGGGCTCAGGTACCCATTGACATTTCAAATGCATTGTGTCCAGGATATAAGGTGTTCTCTTTGCCTTCTCACACCTCTCTAATAGGTTCTCATATAGCTGCTCAGGATTTTGTTTTCTTTCTGGTATTTTTGACAGGTTTTTTTCTGTATAACAGTTCTGGCTGTCCTAGAACTCGTTTTATAGACCAGGCTGGCCTTGAATTCACTAATATGCTCCAGCCTCTGTCTCAGGTGTTGAAGGGAGAGTCCAGAGGCAGTTTAAAGGCAACTGTCTGTACTAGTCCTTCATCGGTACTATTGATTCTGCCTCTGATTATCTGTTATCAGTGCTCTGTGCCCTGCTGCTCACATTGTTTAGGAGCCGCCTGACTAGTTTATCTCCAGTCACTGTTTTCCTAACTCATTTTATGCTGCCTGCTGTCTTTCTAAGGCAGCTACTGCATTGTTTAAAAACTTTAATAAATGTCCGTTGTGTACATGAGCAAGTCACAGGCCTTAGCGTTGCTTCAGGCTCCAGTGGTCCCACCTACCTCTCTGGCACACAGCTCATTGAAGCTTCCTGGTTCTTTGCCTTTGTACCAATTGTTCCCTCTTCCGGAAGCTTAAGATCTCTCTTCTTCCTCAACTTCTTTGGGATTACCTTTCATCTTCTTGGCCCTGATAAGATACTTCCATAGGAGTTGGGAGGGAGAAAGTTCACATGTTCTTAGCTATGAACAGTTTGTGCTCATTGCAAACAATTTCAGTTGATTATCTGCATAAAATCAAGGTGGCCAGGAGAAGGAGAAAAGAAAGCATTTCTTAGTTACACAGCTTCATGTTTTTTCTCTTTATACTTCTCTTTGTGCAGATATAAGTGTACAGAAATCTTAAACAGACTACAAGGAAATATCATGGCTGTTACGCTGCATTTTAAATAAATAAATGGTTCGGATGAGTGCAGAGTGCAGCAGTGGACTGTTACTGCAGTATTCTGAGAGCTTCCAGTTGCCCTCCAGTGCTGGACAGGTGAAGAGCTCTTTCTGAAGGAACAGCTTTGAGGCACCAGGTCTGAGTGAGGGCAGCGAGCTGACTGCTGGCCTATACTACTTTGACTGTGTATAACATGAAGTGGCCTGAACCCTTAGGAACAATGGCCTGAGTGAGGAGACACCTCTCTTGAAGAGGTCATGGTAAAAGTATTGGTGTTTTGCAAAACATGTACATAGTGTAGAAAAGTATAATGTTTACCAGTGAACATTTCCCCCTTGCATTATTCAGATAGAAGCCACCACTTAAAGCACAGCTGTGTGTATTTTCTTCCACTTACGAAGGAATTGTATTGTAAATATATATATATCTCTTTTTCAAATAAGAAAACTTGAGTTCTTATTTGGGGGGAATTGTATTTTGTCTCAGGTTTACCCCCCTTAGGTTTTATCTTTTTTTTTAAATCGTCACAGAATGTGAGGGTGTCTATTGAACGCTGTCTCTCTGCTTCCTTTTTCCCACTCAGAACCATGTCTTCCTCTTCTGTTGTGAACAACTCTCATGTTCTTGTATCATTGTGGATTATTTATCCCCATACCAATGAGGTATTTTCCAGCATTTTACTATTCTGCCAAGATCTATCTGACATGTACTATAATGTAGGACACTCTTGTAGGTGCTGGAGATGTGGCAGCACAATATTTTCTGTAGTGTTCCCGAAGAGTGACTGGGAAATCCATATTCTATGAGATGCTCACAAAAGGCCGTTGAACCACATTCCCTCTTGGTCATTCATGATGTGCATAAACAGAGCATGTGTGCCAAGAAATCCTGCCACAAAAAGAGCCTTTGTCATCTAACTTGGTAGCCAGATTTATTTGATGAAGAAATCTGTAAGGAGGCAGAGTCCTTATTCTGCAGAGATAATGGTCATGTCTACAGAAATCACTACATTCAAGTGTTAAGCAAAACTGGGCAATGCTTTATACATTTGGACAGTTTTTAAAATGTGTGAAAAAAGTCTGTAAGAGCAGCTGTCTTAGTCAGTGTCCTATTCTATGAAGAGACACCATGACTACAGCAACACTTAGAGAGGAAAGCACTTAACTGGGGCTGGCTTATAGTTCCAGAGGTTTAGTCCATTATCCTCCTGGTGGGGAGCATGGCAACACACAGCCAGGCATGGTGCTGGAGAAGCGGCTGAGAGCTCTACATCTGGGTCTACAGGCAGCAGGAAGGGAGGGACACTGGGACTGACTTGGCCTTTGAAACCCCCAAACCCTCCCCTGGTGGCATACTTCCTCCAAGGCCACACTTTCTTATCCTTTGAAAGTAGCACCAATCCCTAACGACCAGGCATTCAAATACATGAGCCCATGGGGACCATTCCTGTTCACACCACCACAGTAGCTATGAGTGAGCAGTTGTGTATGGGGTCACTGAGGCAGAAGGCAAGAGTTTGCAGTTAGCGGATGTTGGGAGTGAGTAGCTGCTTAGATTATTTTCCTAGCTCTTTGGTAGTCTCTGAAACATTTGCCTCAGGTAAGCAAGTTAAAAAGGAAACTGGTGACCAGCTTTATTTCCAGAAAAAGAGAGAGAGAGAGAGAGAGAGAGAGAGAGAGAGAGTGTGTGAGAGTGTGTTGGGAATCAAAATTTGGGCTGGAAATCACATGATAGGTGAGTGCTTTCCCACTGACCAACACTCTAAGCTATACTTCTGTACATGGCCTTTTAAAACGTATTTTTGTAATTATACTTTACTGTCTGTGAAAATGCAGCCTAAATGTGCTAATTATGTGTTATCTAAAGCAGTTTGAGATATCTGACACTTAAATTCTTCTAAATCCCAAACAGATTCCATCGTAGGTCAGAAGTAAAACCTTCAGCAGCCTCAAACAAGTTGCCTGAAAGGGGCAAAGGCATGAAGTCTGTTGTGAGACAGTTTCCTAAGGCCACCCACTGAGAACCGGCACTGCTCTCCCTGGTGGGGTGCTCTCCCTGGTGGGGTGCTCTCCCTGGTGGGGTGCTCTTGTCCCACATATCACTTCAGAACTCATTGTGTCTGGGGTATTGGGAACTGGGCTCACCTGACTGGAGCCCCAGATTTCTTGAGGTTTCAGACTTCTAGAGGCTCAACCGAGGCCATTGGATCTACTTCAGATTGCCTCAGCCCCTCACATATGTGGCTATCTATGGGACTACTTGAATGTCCTCAGGCTATGCTTCCCACAGAAAGTAATCCAAGAAAGCAAATAATTGGCCCTGAACACTGACTAAGACAGCTGCTCTTACAGCCCAAAGCAAGTGAAGGAGGCTCAGTAAAGCGTAAGAGGTTTAGACTGTTGTATTTTCAGGGGTGAGATTTGGAAGCAAAACAGAACACTTCTGTGATGTCAGCAGAGCAGCTTTCAGTGTCAAAGGACTAACGGGACTCTGGGTGACATACTTTAAGAAAAAACACTTAGGAATTGGTTATTACTAGCAAATTACTGAGCCCTGGTTTTCTCATTCATAAATTGATGGTAGTACAGTGATGAGTAATAGGAGACTACAAAGCAGCATTTTAGATGTTAGTTACTACCCAGCTCTCCCGCAACCAAAATTCATATGCTTTTTACTGTGTGCAAGATGAACAGCTAGGACTTGACATTGTGAACGTATTCACAGCATACCAAATGCATGACCTAGAGACAGCTCACACCCTTTAAGGGAGAGAAACATCTGTAAGTTTCAGAAAACTAAGATCTTCCAAGCTCTGCAACTGGCTGTTGGCAAACTAGGATTTGAAAGTAGACCATGTGCTTTCTAGGCATAACCTTGACAAGACAGTGGGTGCTAAACCAGTTTTGGGTTTTTAGGAAGGTTTTAGGCTGGGCTTAGAGTTGAAAAGCTGGATGCCAGTGGGTTGATTGTAATTTCATTTCAGTTTAGATTATTTTAATGGTGTTAATGTGTTTTTCTGAGGGTTTAAAAATTCTCACTCAAAAGCCAGGCAGTGGTGGTACACGCCTTTAATCCCAGCACTTGGAAGGCAGAGGCAGGTGGATCTCTGAGGCCAGTCTGGTTAAGAGTGAGTTCCAGGATAGCCAAGGCTACCCAGAGAAACCCCGTCTCAGGAAAAAAAATAAAAAAATCTTATTCAGGTTAATTGGTAGTTTTAAACTGAGAGTGACCATTTGCCACTTGGATAATAATCCTGTGTCTTTTGAGATCTAGTGAGTTAGATGGCAGTTTCAGTGTCAGAGTTTACTTTAAAATGAATGTCTTAAGCTTTCTCTACTTACAGGAAGTGAATTGATTTTGGTTTTGCCTTCTTCTGAAATAGTCCTCTATTGTATGGAATCTTAGCCCATTTCTTGCGTGGTCCTCCAGATGGCATTCAGAATGTCCAGCCTCCAAACAGGCATCCCAGCTTGAAGCCCATCCAAAGACCAAAGGGTAGGTGTTTTCGATGTTCTTTCTTTACCTTCTTTAACTTGGTTATCTGGAGTTTTTGAGTCCTAGCTTAATTCTGCTTATGTCTAGTCCAGTGTTAGCCTGTGTTACTTAACCTCCAGAAACCCAAGTGCTTTAGGGGAAAAAAAAATCTTGATTGGGAAAAGTGATATAGTTTCAATGCCAAGGTCTTAAAAGAAACCCCAGTTTCACGTCAGTGTAGTCTTTGGAACAGCCTGGACACTATATAGTTTTCTTTGAAATCAAGAAGTCTCCCCCCACACACACACACACTTTTCCCAGATTGAAAGATACAAGGCAAAATTACTATCATACAGAGAAACCATGTCTGTTTGTGTCATTACATTTTCAGGACACTTTCTGTGGTAGATGACAGTTACCTACAGATAAGAGATTCTTCTTCAAAATACTTTTGAACAGGCTCTCATTCTAATTCTGGCTTACATCAGTCTCCTGTAGTAAGAGGTTTCTGGCCCGGACTTTTGGGCCTAACCTCAAGATTTAGACCCACAGACCCACAGACCCACAGAGACACGCAGAGGCTTACTATAGTTTTCAGCTGATGGGACTAAGGCCCAGGCATATAACTTGCTAGCTCTCTACCCTTCATCTAACCCATGAATCATCCTGTTCAGCCATGGGGCTCCGTACCTTTTCTCACAACAGCGTGGTTGTCCTCTGCTTCTTCCAACTTCTCTCTGGCCTTCTGCCCTGTGCTTCCTGTTCTCAGAGTTTTCTTAGTCTGGTAGCCCCACCCACACTTCCTGCCTGTCTTTGGCCAATCAGCGCTTTTTATTTAAACCAGTGGGTGGGATAATTATTTACAATGAAACAACACAATCTCCCACAGTCTCCTTTCCTTAATCTTTTAATACCTGGATTAGGTGTATGAGCCTCCATCCTCAGCTCAGAGTGCTTACCTTTAAATTGAGCTTGCAGAGAAAATCATGGTGACTGAGGCTTGTAATCTAGGCAGTGAAGACTGAGGCAGGAGGATCTTGAGTTCAAAGCTAGCCTGGGCTACATAGCAAAACCCTGTCTCCAAAAATAAAATAGAAATAAATAAATAAGATGGAAATAATGAAATGAAGAGAGCTTTTGGTTGATTTGACCATGTTGGCAGCAGATTCTGAGTTGGTTGTTTGAAGTGAGTGCATTGTAGCTGGGTGTTTTTCAGTGTGGTAGAATTGGCACTCTTAAAGGCGTGGTTACAACATGAGCGTTGTAATCAGTTCTCAAGTGATGCCCAAGATGCAGATTGCTCTGAACTTTTTCTATAACCAGCACTGCCCTGCTTCTTAAGTTCTGAAAGCGACATACTTGTGAATCAGGACACGGTTATTTGTGACTTGACTAGTTTGTGATGCTGAGCTGACTGGGTTGGACAGACAGTCATTCCTGCTAACTTCTAGAGAGCCAGGGCTGGGAGAATAGTGACTCAGTGCAGGCCGTGGTTCAGCACAAGGATGATAATCCGGAGCATGAGTGTAGGAGCTTTCCAAGATCATGGCAGAAATTACTAGGGCTTAGACACTAGGGTGGAATACTATTTTACAAATACATAAAATACAAAATAAACCACTAACCATGTCAATACATGTAGAACCCTCTGAACTGCTCAAATAATGTAAAGTTCCTTTTAACATTGTCAGCCCTGCTGATCCTAACTCCCCGGATCTCCTCTCTTCTATGGAAGGCACGCCATTGACCTCTAATTAGTCACTAGGTACTAATTCTGTGTGTATAAGAATCTACATATGGGTTATCTTGAAGTGTGCTTTTGGAACAGCGGGTCTGGGACTTTAGTGTTCTGTTGCCACAGCTGTATTTTACTGATAACCTGGGCCTAAGGTTCTGGGTTTATAATGATGTAAGGTTGTATCTTTGTCCATACATACAAGTTTCTCTCCAGTGAAGATGCCTAAGTCAGAATTGCTTATTCACAGACAACTTGGGCATTTTTAAATATAAGATTTGTATTATGTAGTCCCATAGAAAGGCTTTGCTAGTTTTCACACTTAAAAACAATGTATGACAGCACTCAGTTCCTGTCCCTGGTGGTTGCAGATGACACATTAATATTCATTAACACAGCAGTCACAAGACACCGATTTAGTCTCATGAAGGAAAACAATGTTTTGAGAAGTAACTTCTGGTTCATAATACTATGTTAATGACAGTAGAAAGTGAGGAGAGTAGTCATTAACCAGGGTAAGTTCTTGTGATCACCTTCCTCTGCAAGGAGGAAGGAAGGGGAATGGAGGAGGCAGGCAAGCTGGTGAGCAAAACATGTTTAGATGCACAGTGCTAGGAGCATTATGGGTCCATTTGGTAAAGTGGCTTTGGGCACCTGCTCTGTAGAAAGTTCCAGAGAAAGCTCACGAGTGAGGGTAGTTATAGAGCTGGGACAGGGACGGGGATTTTATAAATTATTATAAATTATTTTCTTTTTTTGTTTGTTTGTTTTTTGTTTGTTTGTTTGTTTTAAGATGGGTTCTCTGTAGCCCCTGGCTGGCCTGGAACTAGCTCTGTAAACTAGGCTAGTCTTGAGTTCAAAGATCCACCTGGCTCTGCCTCCAAAGTGCTGGAATTAAAGGCTTGCATCCCCATTCCTGGCTTGCAGATTGTTTTCTTGATTATCACTTTTTTTTTCTTGACACACAGTGACCTCTGTGTGTAGTGCCTTGAGAAGAGCCCTCAGCCATATGTATAGTTGATCATCTATGACATAGTTGCTCTCTGAGTCCACCTGACTACAGGAGTCACATGTCTCACACTTGACAGCTCATCTGGATTTAGTGGAAGGTATCACATAGGCAACCACCTTCAGAAGGATAGCCTGTCATCTAGTCCTGTGCTGAGTGGCTGTGATCTTTGAGGCAGAGCCTCAAAGACTCTGAGGTTTTCTTCTTAAAAAGACGAGTCTTTTATGATGGAAAAGCCATCTCAGTTCTGCTTTAATGTGCATCTATCAGTGCACTTTCAAGTACAAAATGACACGGGGCCAGTGAGGTGGCTCAGTGGGCCGGAGGCATTTGATGCCAAACCCAACAGCCTGACAGCTTCAGGACCCTCCCAACAGAAAGAAGGAACCAATTGCTAAAAGTTATCTTTTGAGGCTGAACAACCAGGCAGTGATGGCACACACCTTTAATCCCAGCACTTGGGAGTCAGAGGCTGGTGAATCTCAGCAAGTTCAAGACCAGTAAAAGTAGTTCCAGGACTGTTAACACAGAGAAACGCTGTCTCCAAAAACAAACAAACAAAAGATGTCCTTTAATTTCTATAAGGACCTGCTTAAAGACAGAGTTTTTCCGTGTTTCCTAGGCTGTCCTCACACTGGTCTCAATTTCCTCAGCTGGGATTATAGGCATATGCCACCACACCTGACTCAGACATCTTTTTAAAATAAAGTTTTATATTTATTTAGTGTGTGGGGGTATTTGCCTGCTGTGTGTCTGTGTACCATGTATATGTCTGGTGCCCAAGGAGGCGAGGACATCAGATTTCTCTCAACCAGATTTATAAACTAGTTCATTGTGAGCTGCCATGTGGGTTCTGTACAAGAGCAGTAAGTTCTATTAACCACTGATCCATCTCTCCAACATAGCATATGTGCCTATAATCCCAGTGTCCTGTAATGCCAGCATTGTTGGAGCAGAGACAGGCAGATCTCAGTGTGGATCAGAGCAGCCTTGAACTTGGATTTAGCCTTCTACCCCAGCCTTCCAAATTCTAGGATTGCAGGTGTCTTCCCATTCCCAGCTTATCTTTGAATTTTATTTTATTTAGTTATTATTTTTATTACACTTATATGTATGTTTGTGTACTCATGGATTACAGCGCATATGTGGAAATTAGAGGGCAATGTATTGGAGTCAGTTCTGTCTTTCCCTGTACATTTCAGAGATCAAAGTTGGAGAATCAGACTCAGACTTTGTGACAAGCATCTTTACTCACTGAACCATCTTGCAGGCTTTAAAAGCACTTTTCACAGGTTCCTGGATAGTGTTACAGTTTTGATACGAAGATACAAACTGTACTCTCTGTATGCCATATGAGGGCTCAGCTAACAGGCATTCAGAACAGTTTTGTTGTTTTGGGAGGTTCCACAATGATGATTGTACACTTGTCCTTCCTCCTGAGATCATTCCTTATATCTGAAAGAAAGGCTCATAGGGCTCCCTACTGTACTTCAGTCAGAGAAAAACGAAAATCAGGATGGACATGTGGTAGAAATCTGTGACACTGGCACTCAAGCAGAGGCTGAATGCCAGCCTGGGCTACATAGTGAGATCCTGTTGCCCTCTACCCAGTGGAGAAACACTTGAATTATTATATCTAGTCTCTAATAGTAAACATTTATGATTTTCTCAATGATGTTTAAGAAAAGAGAATTCACAAAGTAGAGCCACCAGGATGGCAGCAAGCCTACTGATCCAAGTTTAATCCTTGGGACACACATGATGGGAGAGAACTGATTGCCTCCCATTGCCCTCTGACCGCTACATGTATGCCTGCCAGTCTTCACCCCCACAACTCAATACATGTTATAAAAGAAACACATAATATAATAATATAATGCCCTAAGATGTATACAAGTGTACTTGTTGCTTGTCTATCTTGCTCTAGAGTGAATACTAATGCCTGTATATATATTTCCTCTAGATGACCACTTGAGGAAGGACACAGGGCCAAGCACCACAACTGAAGAGCTTCATGCTGCTGCACAAGCAGACAGGAGATGATGCATGCACCAGGCCTTCTGGCCTCAGCTGTGTGTGTGGAGTAACTAACTTATTCCCAATACCACCGATTAGACCACCACTGTTTATAAACTTTTGAGCTTCTACAAACATTCAGCCCCTCAAGTTTTATTGCGTCTGTGAAAAAAGCCACTGGAGAGAGAGAAAAAAAAAAGTATCGTTTTTAGGATGTTTTTTGTTTTTTGGTGGTGGGGATGTAACCTTGGCTGTCCTGAAACTCATTCTGTAAACCAGGCTGGCCTGGAACTCACAGAGCTCCACCTGCCTCTAACTCCCAAGTGCTAGGATTAAATATGTGCCACTACCTCCAGGTCAGGATGTATTTTTAAAGTTCTTAAGTTTGTAAAAACTGAAAAGTACTTTGTCCTTTTTTTTTTTTTAAGGTCCTAGTACTGAAAAGAGAATGCAAGTACAGATTTGTCCATATGCTCAGCCCATTAAACTTCCTTCAGCTGGAATTACATAGACCTGTGGGAAAACTCATTCATGTTTTGAAAAAAATATGTAAAAGACATTAAAACCCGAACTTATTTCTATGCAGTTTGATTTTTAAGAAATACCTGAATTACTGTTTACCCTGGATAGTTTTATCTCAGCTAGAGGCATCTGGCAAGAAAAACTTTCAGTTGAGAAAATCCCTCCATCAGATTGTCTTATGGGCAAACCTGCAGTGCATTTTCTTATTAGTAATTGATGTGGGAGAGTCCAGCCCATTGTATGTGGTGTCACCCCTGGGCAGGAGGTCCTGGGTTCAGTAAGAAAGCAGGCTGAACAAGCCATAGTGAGCAAACACCTCTCTTTGGCATTCTTCCCTGACTACCTCAGTGGTGAACTATGGTGTGGAACTGTACCCTGAAATAAATTCTCTCTTTCCCAAGTTGTGTATGGTCATGGTCATTACAATAGCAGTGAAAACACTGCAGTACTGTCTAATGTTGATATTTAAACTAGAAAACAACACTCTTCTTCCAAGAACAATTTGGCTTCTACCAGGAGGTTTAATTAAAAGATAAAGGGGAAATAGTTCTTTTTATTAGATAAAGAAGCAGGCATGACAGGACAGGCTTGGGAAACTTAATGGAGGCATTGTTTGCCTTCCCTGGTGCATACAGTGACAGCTATGGAGGAGCCGTCTTTGACTTATATGGACCCTCAGACTTAGTAAAGATGAGTTTTTATTGGGATAGGAAAATCATAAGAGCTGCTATGGTTCTGTCTCTCAATGCTTTTTTGCTGTTTGTCAAGGAGAGTTTTCTAGTGTAGTCACAAGCTTATTTCACAGAACAGAGCTGTTACTGTCAATGGCTCCTTCCTGATAAGAGTCACAAAGTATAAGTTACAGTTTATCACAGATAAACAAGCTTAGGGACACAGCTTAACAATGCATAGCCAAGTGTGTGCCACAGAAAGAGCTGAGAGCTGCTATCAGTGGCCTTGATGACTTGGAGTGTTACCAGTTTGAGTTGTATTTGGTGATGCCAGTCATCCATTCCTCAAAGATATATTGAGAACATCACTGTCAATACAGAATGTGATGAAGGAAACCCCTTTAGTGTGGTGGTATATTCAATAAAAATAGCATGAAATAGAGTCAGCCATGAACCAAGCCATGAAGGTCAGTTAGACCAAGTTGGGGACAGAGAGACTGGCAGTTGAAGGATTAAAAGAGATGAGAGGAATCTACCCTGGTCACTGCAGCAGAAGAGTTGGCTGGGAGAGAAGTGGCTGTGGCACCTCTTCAATATTCCAGCTTTTCCCCAATAGCTAACTCTAGAGTTTCATTAATTCACACAATATTTGGTGCCTGATGTGAATAAATTGGGATTTTATTAAAAAAAATTTAAGACACAGAAAGTTTTCCCACATTAAAAATGGGAAACAATATTATGATGGGAGGTATTTGGTCTCTGATAATACACTAAATGGTATAAAAATGGAACCATTAAAAGAGAGGATAATTAATGTAGATAGAATTAATATAACATTTATTATAAATAATACTTGATCATTTTTATTTTAGCCTTAAATTTAGTTTCTATGAGTGCTAAGTTGGCTGATATGACTGTCAAATTAGTTGATAAAAGTGGCAAGATATAAATATTAGAAAATCTTGTTAACACAGATAACAGAGATAATCAGACAGGAATTTAAAGGAGAACTAATTTAAACATGCCTTAAGGTTACAGAGAAACAGCCTAAGGCTTTCAAACAGCCAACCTTAATATATCTAGTAACCTTGCAAGAATTGTCAGATGATAGAAACCATTCCAAAGCTGAATAAACTCTGGTACAAATGTTAGATTTAAGGAGATTCAAGAAAGCAATAGTCACTTATGGTATGCATTCACCATTTATAAAATAAATGTTAAATTCTTGGCCAACCTGTAATAGAATTATCCCTAAAGATTTGTCAGATATGGTTACAGCTGTCTTAGAGGCTGGGCCTCAGTTACAGTGGAGGAGCTGGTAGAAAGGTGAGACTAAGGTCATTGAATAATGAAGTAAAGTTAGAGGTATTGAAATGCTAATGTAGAAAGGCAACTTTATATGATAATAACACCTGGATTTACGTTGAATGGCAGCCTTGAATGGGATAGAATTGGAGAAATAGGAAGGAAAATGGAATCCTCTGCAAAAGTGATTCAAAAGAAACCTTTACAGATTTTTTACAGATATTGAATGTAGCCGTAAATAGAATGGTACTAGGTTCAGATGTTAGGAGAATAATTGAATCTCTGGCTCTCAAAAATGCTAACTCACATTGCAAAAGGAAAATTAGGCTGTTACAGGCAAAGTCAACACCCTTGGAGAATTGGATTTGCAATACAATTAATATGGAATCTTAAAACTTTTGACGATAACTGGGTAGGAGAGGTTATTCTTAGAAGTTTAAAGAAAAAAAAAGAAATGTTACAACTGTGGAAGGCAAGATCACATAAAAAGAGACTGTAAACAAAACTTCACAGAAACAATGTCTTTGAAGAGAATAACCCAAGCAGACTTAACCAACAGAATGCCACTCCCTTCTGGAGTATGCAGAAGGTGTGGCAAAGACAGGCATAGGACCAATGTGTGCAGGTCAACAAGAGACAGACAAGATGACTTTTTGCCTTCAGGAAACTCCCTGAAGGGGGCTTTTGAAGACCCCACAGCACATCAAATCTAGTTCAATCTTATCCTGTTACTGTGTAAGAAACGCTTTCCCAGAGCAATTAAAGAATCTAAAGCCTATTCTAAAATAACATATTGCTCTGGACAATAGACCAGTCATAGAAAAGAGAACAAAAGTTCAAGAAAAATCATATTTTGGCAACTTCTATGAGTGAACAAAAGCCAAAATTAAAAGTACAAATAATGGTTTTATCATTGCAGTTGTGGTAGACACAGAGACACAGGTAACAATAATTTCACCAGAATCTTGGCATCCAAATTTGCCCCTTCAGGAAGTAAATGTTCAGCTTTTGGGAATTGGAACGTTATCCCAGGTAAAACAATGCAAGATGGCTTGAATCTATAGGGCCAGAAAGACAAGAGAGTAAAATTAAAGCCATATGTGGCTAACATTGTTATGAATTTATGGGGATGAGACTTATTGTAATAATGGAATATTCAGATTAACATTTCTCTGGTCTCAGAAATGATCTATAAACATGTTTCTGGAAAAAAATATTAGAAGTTACTATGAGAAAGAGTCACCAACCTCATTCAGGTTGTATGAAAACAAGATACAACAGTTGCTGATCTTTCAAAGGCACCAACAGCTCTACCTTTAAAATGGCTGACAGATAAGCCTACATGGGTTCAGCAATGGCCTTTAACAAAAAAAAAAAAAAAAAAAAAAGGCTTTAGAACAGCTGGTACAGGAACAGTTAAATTCTCGGCATATTATAAAATCAACCAACCCTTGGAATTCTCCTGTATTTGTTATTAAAAAGAAATATGGAAAGTGGAGAATGCTAACAGATCTGAGAGCAATAAACACAGTTATTTAGCCAATGGATGCTCTACAGTCTGGAATTCCTTTGCCTTCTCTGTTACCTAAAGAATGGCCTATTATAGTAATTGACTTAAAAGACTGTTTCTTTACTATACCATTACAAGAGCAGGACAAGGAAAATTTTGCCATTACAGTGCCTACTTAGAATAGTTCTCAGCCTGTAAATAGAGGGTTCTATAGGGAATGTTAAATAGCCCCACACTGGGCATTATATTGGAATGGATATTTCCACCACATAAACCAAGTAAGAAATTAAAGACATGTGGAAAAGATTTCTGATTTGATTTTTAAAGGAAAATTAAAACGTCATCAATTGACAGGAAAGGACCCAACAGAAATTGTTGTACCTTTAACTAATGAAGAAATCAATTAATTATGGGCAGACAGTGAATCTTGGCATAGAGCCTGCAGTAATTTTTTGGGAGAGATTAACAACAGATGTCCCCAAAGCAAAAGGATTCAATTTATAAAAGGAACTAATTGAATTCTTCCTCATGTACAGGGAACACCAGTTCCCAGAGCTCCCTACGTTCTATACTGATGCAAATGAATCAGAAAGTGTAAGTAGCTCAAAGCCCTTATAATTCTGTCCAGTAGTCAGAATTATATCTATTATGATGGTGTTAATGGATTTTACAGAACCTCAACTAGTCACTGACTCTCAGTATGCAGAAAGAGTTGTTTTACACACTGAAATTGTTGACTTTATTAATGATGCGTCAGAACTAACTTTATTATTCTGTTACAGCAAATAATCAGGACTAGGAATCATCCCTTCTATATAACACACATCAGATCCCATATAGGTCCGCCAGGTCCTCTAGCATAAGTAATGATGAAATTAATAAATTTTTAATAGGAAATGTGCTAGAGGCCTCAGAGTTTCATAAAAAAGCATTGCACCAATAGCAAAGGTTTAAAAAAAGATTTCTTTCCATAATTTGGCAACAAGCCAAAGAAATTGTAAAACGATGTCCCACCTGTTTCTTCTATAACCAAACTCCATTGCCAGCAGGAAGTAATCCTAAAGGTATACATAGGAATGAAATTTGACAGATGGACATGATTCATTCAACAAAATTTGAAAAATTAAAATATGTATATCATACAACAGATATGTTTTCAGGAGTTCAATGGGCAACTGCTTTGAGTTCAGAAAAGGCTGATTTTTTAGTCACATTTTCTAGAAATTATGGCCATCATGGGAATACATATACAAATTAAGACTAACAATGCTCCAGCAAATGTCTCTAGTAAAAATGAAACAGTTTTTTGCTTATTATAGTATAAAGCATATTACAGGTATGATATAGGAGGATTGTGTTGTTTCATGGTAAATAATTGTCCCACCCACTGGTTTAATAAAAAGCTCTGATTGGCCAAAGGCAGGCAGGAAGTGTGGGCCAGGCTACCAGACTAAAAACTCTGAGAACAGGAAGCACAGAGCAGAACACCAGAGAGAAGCTGGAAGAAGCAGAGGAAAACCATGCTGTTCTAAGAAAAGGTACCGAGCCCCATGGCTGAGCAGGAAGAATCATGGGTTAGATTAAGGGTACAGAGTTAGCAAGTTATTTGCCTGGGCCTTAGGCTGATCAGCCTAAAATTATTGAAAGCATCTGTGTGTCTCTGTGGGTCTGTGGGACTGTGGGACTTGAGTCTGAGAGCCTAAAACTTGAGGCTAGGCCCGAAAGTCCGGGCCAGAAACCTCGTACTACAGTATGACACACAATCCTACAGGGCAAGCAGTCAGAAATTGAACACGGTTATGCTAAATAAACTGAAAGTAAGATCAAAGACCCTCAGAAATAGATTACATAATGCTTTATTTGATTCTTCTCAATGCTAACGAGAAAGGAACAATGTTAATGCAGAAAGGCACTGGACTATAGAACTACTGAGCTAAATTGGTCTATCTGCTTCAAAGATGTGTCAACCTCAGAGTGCAAACCAGGATATGTGCTACATTGGGGAGGGTGTTTCACTTTTGTTCCCACAGATGAAGAAAAGCTATGGATACCGTTACAATAAAGGCTTGATTCAAACTGGAAAAACTTCTTGATAAGGGGAAATGATGATTTGTCCCACTGATGTGACTGACAGTTCTTTAAGCGATCAGAAAAACTCAATAAATGGGGGTCAGGACAGGGTTTTGTTTTTGTATTTACAGAAAACTAGAAATACTCATCTTCAAGAAGTTAAAGGACCTAAGACATCAAGACATCTAAAGCAGAAGGGAAGACAACCTAGAAAAATTTACAAGCAAAGGAATATTGGATCTATTGGTACCAATATAATCTACAGGGTAAAATCTTGCTGCCTAATGTCTATATCTCTTTATAAGAAAAACTGAAGTCCCAGTTCAATTATAAATTAAAGCCAGCTTTGGAGTTGGAGTTTGGCTCTCTCTTTCTCTAAATCCAAGCATGCTTATTCAAAAAGGAAGTGCAGACTCTCTGTATCATATCAGAAGAGCCACTGATATGGGACAGAAGAATAACCAAAATTAAATTTACTACTAATCTCATGATCTTCTGGCTTTATTTTGACTATTAAAAGAGTTTTCTTAATGTATAAATTTTATATAAGATTTATAAGAATAATACATGTTTTAGACATTTTGTTGTGATATTAATGATCATGTAGAATATTGAACCATGACAATGCCCAACTGTAACCTCTGAAGTTTCCAAAAGGAAGATAGGGCCCCATAATGATAATTTCACATGGACTCTTACAGCCACTAGGCCGACAAACACCAACCAAAGATCAGATTTGGACTACAAACTGCTCAGGACAATTTTTAGGTGGCTCGCTGAGATGAAACAGCCTTATAGACTACTCTCATCAAGGACTTGAGACAAGCCCTGTATTTTCCCATTATGCATAAACAGAACAACAAATGATACAGCTACTTATTTCAGGATTGACAGTTAATGAAACTTATTTTCTCAGAATCCCATAAAGATGCTGTTGCCCAAAGACAACAGAAAGTAAATTTAAGAACACTGTACCCACATTTCCAAAGGGTGGGGTGGGTAGTTTTTTGGTTACAATGTGGTTTCTGGCCTGGACTAGTCCCACAGTTTGAACTTACCCCCTTATCTGGACCAGCAATCCCAAAGTCCCAATGAAACACACAGACGCTTATATTAACTTCGTGCTGTTGGCCTATGGCTCAGGCACATTGTTAGCTAGCTCCTTCATCTTAACTCAACCCATTTTTATTCATCTGTCTGTCACGTGGCCTGTGGCTCACCTGTGTTCCTTACACGTTGTTTCTTTGGGCTGCTGGCTCGAGCTGCCCTCCTCCTACCTATGTTCCTGTCTCTGGCTACGGTGTTTGCCAAGGATCAAAACAGCTCCTTTATTTAAAGATTGATATTCACAGCATAGAGAAAGACATTCCCACATCAGTTTTTGGTCTTTCAATGGGTTATTGATGATTGTCCTTCAGGATGATTAGTTTCAAATTGTTATTGGTTTTGTTTAAGAAAAAAGCTGAACAAGGGAGACTATATTCAGGTCATTGCTCAAAAAAAAGGAGAAAAAATGGAATAAGTATATTATAGGATATAGGGGTAGATTATTGAATATACTTTAAAAATCAATTTAAAATCAATTACTTTTCAATAATTTTTAAAAGTTTTAAATAATTTACATTGGATTGGGAATTTTTGGTATATTGTATACAAATTGTGTATATTGATTCAATGTTGAGATTAATTTTGTTACTGCACATATATTTCCAAGCTTGTTCAAGGTATTGTACCTATACAGTTCACCTAACAATGTAATACAAATTGCTAATCCCTGAAAGTTATTACCAACTAATTAGGATATAAAGAAATGCAAGTTAGTAGTTAGACATTACAACCAAACTTATATTAGTTATGTTTTCAAGGTCAAACAGATATATTTTAGATAGACAGGCCAGCTTCAAACACTTCAGAGATCTACAGAATATGGCATTGAAGATATTTTAATAAGGTAAGTTCTTTTTATTTTTATGAAAGTGAGATATGTCTGCTCCTGGCAGCACTAATTCAGAGATGAGGGGCATCAAAGAAACTCCATGTGGTGTTGGCTTTCCTTGTGGCAAAAGTTAGCCACTAGGTAACAAAGTGCCCATGCCTCAATTGTTGACAGCATGATGTTTAAAATGGACACACACACACACACAACTGCTGAACCTTGCCAGGACAAGATAGAAAGTTTTTGAGAATATTCTGCTTCACAAAGAAGTCTGTCAGATATTTTAGGCCTGTAGACAAAAGATGGATATTCCATCGCTGCAGTGGTCATTGTTCAGGCAGCTAACTGTTTCATTTTTTACATTTTTGGAAGTGGTTTGCTTGCACTTTCTGTTTAATTAGTTAATTGTATTTCCTTCTTGGGTCTCTGGGGGAGTTGAAGATGAGATAGTTATAGTTTTCTAGTGACAGTTTTAGAAAAGAGACTCACTAAGTCTAAAATATATGTTTGAGAGACATCAAAAGATAGTTTTCAGTTAGTAATCCAAGGTAGATAGAAAGTGAATTAGGTACAATCCTTTGGACTCACCAAATCAGAATATTTAATGGAATTTTTCTGAATTTATCAATTGTTCCTGAACTGGAACACTACTTATGTAATTATTGCTTGCATATATTGTATATAGTTATTGTATACAGTTTTTCTTATATTAGTTATAACCTCTTCTATTTTTGACACAAAAGGGGATGCTCAAGGGGTGACAGAGGGGTTAGCTAGGTGAAAAGTTCCTGTAGTTTATCTCTCTGATGGTCCAGCTTTTCCCCAATATGTGGCTCCAGTTTTTTTTTATTAATTCATACAATACTTTAGAGTGGTCTTTACCACTATAAAATTCTTAGAAAACCTGCTGGGTAAAGGGCACCTATAACTGTAGAGTCTTATGAGAGCCCATTTCTATTTTTTCCTTTCAATGTAAAAATATAAATGTATTTAGAATACAGTTCCTGTTGATGACTCTTACTGTACTTTCAGCATAGAGAATAAGCTGATACTGTAGTCGAAAGCACAGTAAAAGGAAGAACAATAGTCTGTTAACATTGATAAAGATAAGGGTAGATTGCTGACACATAAAGAGTACTGTTCCTGTAATGTGTGTGTCAAAAAAGCTTGCTGCCATGGGATAGGTACCTGGACACCTCCAGCCCTAGAGGCAGTACAGGGCCATGCAAACAGTAGCCCAGAAATGATGCCGGCCCCCATTCATGATGAGAGCTTTATTTCTTTCCTATTTTATCAGAGAACATGGGACACAGATCTGCGTTAGGGTGGTAAACAGAGCAACCAAAAACTGATGACCTCCAGTGAAGACACACAAGATGGTCGTACCGGCAATTGAAGTCTTGAATGAACAAAACATCTGGTGTTAGAAATTAGAGATATTTTAAATTGGAGTGTATTATGTCCATATTCTCTTTTGTACTTTGCAAGCATGCTGTAGAACATTCTACTGAGTTTGCTAAATCAGGGCTTGTAATGGCTGATTCTTCTGATTTGTTTTCTTTGTCAACTTTACAATCTTGAAATGCCATTTCTAAGGTGCTTATTCTGCAGTTTTGGCTTTCCCAGATAACCATTTCAATGTTAACGTGGAGATTTTCCTTGGTTGCATGAATCTCCTTGAATAGCTTCTCACAAATTTGTTGTTTTTCTCTTTTCAAGATTTTATTTTTATGCACATGAGTTTTTCCTGATTGTGTCTGTGCATCATGTGCATGCAGTGCCCTCTGAAGCCAGAAGAGGGTGTCCTATCCTATGGAACTGGAGTTACAGGTAGTTACCACGTGGGTGCTGGGAGCTGAACCCAACTCCTCTGCAAGAGCAGCCAGTATTCTTAACCTCTGAGCCATCTCTCCAGCCCCCAGACTAACTCTTTCTTAACACTTCATTGTTAGACTATGTGTTTGTGTGAACCATTTCTTCCTAGGCTGAGTCCTGTCAGCCTTCTTATAGATTTAGAGAATGTTTTCAGTCTGACCTGTGACTGGTTATGGAGTAGATGGATCCAATATTTAACAAGTTTTTTGGCATCTGGAACATTTGTTACCAGGTCAGACAGGGTGCTTATAGTTCTTGGGGGCAGCCCTTACTAATCAGGCTGGACATTTCTGGCGGTAGAACTGGCAGGGTGTGTGCATGTTACCATGGTGACTGTGTTGGTGGTGGAGGTCATAGCTGATACTGTAAGCCTTTTGTTTATGGGCTGAGGCTTTGCAGCTTTGGAGATAGTGGGGAAGCTTGTTTATTGCTGCAGAGTTCTGTCTCTGCCTTAGAGACTTTTGTGAATGAATTAGTCTTAGACCCAACAATTCAGCAGCCATGACAAAAGCTGTATGGGCTTCTCAGGCTTCCTGTGGTCACTGGTCTCTGATTCTCTCTCTCTCAGGGGAAAGGATGAACACATCGTATCTGACTTTGGAAATCATATTTAATTAGTAGCGACTGCAATCTCATGATCATCTCAAAGTTACTCTTAAACTGGTTAATTTGTTTGAAGATTTTACTGAAATAAGGGTTTTTCTGTTGTGTTATTTTTACTCTCTATAGGATTTTTGGTATTTCTTTAAAAAAAATACTTATTTTAGGTATGTACACGTATGTGAATGTATGTACATGTGTGTATGTGTAGAGGTGTTCATGTGTGTAGGTATGAATGTGTGTGCATGTGTGTAGGTGCAGAGGTCCTGGGTCCCCCTGGAGTTTGCTCTCTCTGTTTCTCTGAGGTCTCTGTTGCTCTGATTGTCCCAGAACCCACTTTGTAGCCCAGGCTGGCCTCAGACTCACAGAGATCCTACTGTCCCATCGCCCATGAGCTAGGATTAAGCCTTACGTCACACCACCAGGTCCCTAAGTATGTTCAGAACTGTTTTCCCTTTTTGGACCTGGCCAGGTGTCATCACCCTGACCTCTGAATAACCGATTTTCCTGTTTGTATCAAGGCCTGCTCTCATCTTAGAAGTCTTTGTCATCTTTGCTCTCAGAAAGTGTGGGTTGGGCTCTCAGCATTGGGAACAGAACAGGTTCAGGTCTCTGGGGTTAATCACAACCTGGGTTCAGAGTGTATCTCACTCAGTCCCTCGCACTGCAAACTCATTTAGGCCACCAGTGTCAGAAGCTGCATACACACCCATTTCCACTTCTAAAGCTGCACTGACTGTAATTATGAATTCTACTATGTTCTCTGTGAAATGTAAACATTCTCCCGGAGGATTTGGTTAGTACTCAGAGGTGTCACCTACGGATGGTGGGCTACCTCAGAAATTGCAGTGATATAGTGATATAGACTAAGGGAAAACGCTGGTGTTTATAATTTTGAATACTGATGGGGAATTATCAAAATAGAAAATAAAAAGAACTGTCACATGCATTCCTGTGTCTAATTCTAACCGGTTTATGCCTAGCAATGTTTAACTTTCATGATTTGCTTAGTGAGAATCAGCTCAGCTCTGTAGAGGCTCTTATGTCAGCCACCAACTGTCATCTAGAGTGGACCCCTGAAACAAGAATGACTGGAGCTGGCTCGCTGCGCTGCTGGGAACTGAAGACAGGACTGGCACATGTGTGCACTCGATATCCATCATTCTCTCGTAGAAACAAGGAAAACCATCTATTTTTAATTTTTTGTTTTCCATCAGTATTTTTAAAATGGGCTATCACTTTTGTTTTTTTAAATTATCCAAATAAAGAAGGGTTTGTATTCCCTTTTTAAAAAATGTATATGAGTGCTCTATCGACTTTATGCCAGAAGAGGGCATCAGATCCCACTGTAGATGGTTGTGAGCCACCATGAGGATGCTGGGAATTGAACTTGGAAGCCTCTGGAGGAGTAGCCAATGATCTTAACTGCTGAGCCATCTCTCCAGCCCTAGGTTTTTGTATTCTTAAAAGCTAAGGAATATCCAAGTCATATCTGTAATCCAGCCAAGTACTTGAGTGGCTCAGGCAGGAGTTCTGGGCCAGCCTTGGCTGTGTAGTCAGATCCTGTGTCCAAAAAAGAATTAAGGGGCTGAAAACATGGCTTGGTGGTTTGTAGTAAGAGGTTTCTGGCCTGGACTTTCTGGCCTAGCCTCAAGGTTTAGACCCCCAGACCCACAGACCCACAGAGACATGCAGAGGCTTACTATAGTTTTAGGCTGTTTGGACTAAGCCCCAGGCATATAATTTGCTAGCTCTCTACCCTTCGTCTAACCCATTACTCTTATCTTGTTCAGCCATGTGGCTCAGTACCTTTTCTTAGAGCAGCATAGTTGTCCTCTGCTTCTTCTGGCTTCTCTCTGGCATTCTGCTCTGTGCTTCCTGTTCTCAGAGTTTTCTTAGTCTGGCAGCCCCGCCCACACTTCCTGCCTGCCTCTGGCCAATCAAAGCTTTTTATTAAACCAGTGGGTGGGACAATTATTTACAATGTAACAACATAATCTCCCACAGTGGTTAGTACTACCTGCCCCTCCAGGGAATCTGATACCTCTTCTGACCTCTCTGAGTACCTGTACTCACATGCTCATACCCATAATACACATTATTGAAAAGAAAAGAAACCCTAAGGATCTCTAAAGCAAACAACCACAAAACAAAGACTTGAAGACAGTCTACTGCTGCTGTCTCTTCTTGTGGAATTTATAAACACTAGCTGATTTGATTTCTGTGGCTTCTTGAAAAGGTTTGCAGGCTGGAACATTTGTTTTCAAGACAGAGTGTCACCACGTAGACCGGGCTGGCCTAGAACTTTTAGATGTGCCTCTGCCTTCCAGAGTGCTATGACTAAAGGTGTGTACCACCATGCCTGGCTAAGTCAGGGCATTTACAACTCCCAAGAAAGGAAAAGCAGGAATGTTGTAGATGAAAACACAAGCCCAAAAGACCCATCAATGCCCTCAGAAACAGTAGTGATACCTCACTGGGGGTTTCTTGGGGGTCGGGAGAAGTTACCTTCTAGAAATACAAGAGAAAATTATGGAAAAACTTGAATTCAGACAAAAATTGGATGAGAATAGAACCAGATAAGAGACTTGGTTATTCAAAACTTGGACAGACAAAAATGCCCATTAAGCTCAGGGCTGGCTTTTGAAGATCATAAATTTAAGCCTAGCATATATGTTTGTAATATGCTTTATAATTATGTGCAAGAACACATTTGTATATGACTTGCATGCCTGGCTGATTATGTAAACTAGATAGTTCCTTTAGCAAAAAGCCAAGCATACTGACAGTTGAGAATGTGCCTTTAAAGGCATCTGGAAGACTGCTTCCTGGACACTTGGTATTCAATGTTTGTGGCAACCATCATATGAGAACTGTAGTCTGTATGGAATACTTCAAATAAAGTGAGACTAAACTTCCTGGGGATGGCTCAGTCAGGGAAAGTTGCTTGCTGTGCAAGCATGAGGACCTGAGTTCAAGTCCCTAGATACCCAGCCTCTACATGAAGAGCTGGCACAGCTTCAGATTCCTGCCATCAGAGATGGGGAGATGAAAACTTGCTTGGGCCTTACTGGCTCACTAGCCAATCTGGTGAGCTCTGGGGCCAGTGAAGAACCCTGTCTCAAAAAGTGAAGTATGGTGGCATATACTTTTGTCCCTGAACTCTGGAGGCAGAGACAAGCAGATTCCTGAGTCTGAGGTTAGCCTAGTCTACATAGCAAATTCTAGGCTAGCCAGGACTAACTAGTAGTGAAGCCTTGTCTCAAAAAAAAAAAAAAAGTTATGTACGTATACATGCATGTACTTCCAAACACAAGCACATAATTTGTTTTATCTGACAATTTTCAAGTGCTTGGCTAAATGAAGTGGGAAGCACTGAGCACCCCATTCTCCTTCCACAGGCCTTGTCTTCTCCCGCTGTCCCGGTCTGTATTAGAGCTGCAGTTGTTACAGATGAAGAACCTGCTCTGTCACCAGACAAAGCATAGCTATGAGAGTTTGCTATAACAGGGACAACCAGTGCAGCCACTGTGCCCTGACATCTATCTCTGCCTTTCCCTGGACACCAGGTGGCTCCAGCCACTTACACCTTCTAAGACTGGAAATGTGCCATGAAGTGTCTCCCATATCTTTCTGGCTTGTTAGCTCTTTCTGGTGCAGAGTCCTGCCTTTCATTAGTCACCTGTCTACCTACATTTTCTAAAATGTCCTGGCTGCCTCTGGATGCTTGCAGTTAATAAAGCTGCTGAACTCGATGCATGAGGATCAGTTTTAAAGGTGTGGGCTACTTGGTGAGACCCTGTCACAAAAATGCAGTAAGAAATAAATTCCCATGTACAGGTCTGGGTAGAGGTAAGTTCATCTCTTTGGTTAAATTCTCAGAATTTGCTGAGAATGTCTTGCTTTTCTGTTGCTGTGACAAAATATTATTACTAAGGTATTACTAACATATAAGAAAAAACTTATTGTGGGCTTATAGTTCTAGAGGGCTAGATCATAATCATCATGGTGGGGAGCATGGTAGCATGCAGGCAGGCATGGCACTGGAGCAGAAGCTAAGAACTTACATATTGTTCCAAAAGCATAAGGCAGAGAGTACTAATTGGGAATGGTCTGGGCTGCAGAAGCCTCAGCACCTTCCCCAGGGACACATATCCTCCAACAAGACCACGGCTCCCAAACCTTGTTAGTTCTTCCGTCTGGGGTCCAAGTCTACAGGGGCATTCTTATTCAAACCACCATACAGAATATGCTTAGTTTTTATAAAAATACTAAAACCACTGATAATTATGAACTCTTCTTAATAAAGACATCATCTATAGTTACAGGCAGACCAGAATTGGCAGACTGAGTCATCTTGAAGGTGACAGTGCTTGTGAGGAAAGATGGTCCTTCATGAGGAGGCAGGTCTCATGTCACATCAACTGGGATGTGTGTGTGGTGTGTGTGGTATGTGGGGGGGGGGTGGGGGATGTGGGGGTGTGGAGGTGTGTGTGTGTGGTATGTGTGGGGATGTGGGGTGGTGGGGGGATATGGGGGTGTGGAGGTGTGTGTGGGGTATGTGTGGGGATGTGGGGTGTGTGTGGGGATGTGGGGTGTGTGAGGGGTGTGCGTGGGGTGTGGGGGGTGTATTGGGGGTGGGGGATGTGGGGGTGTGGAGGTGTGTGGGGGGGTGTGGGGGGATGTGGGGTGTGGGGGGATGTGGGGGTGTGTGCGTGGGGTGTGGGGGGTGTATTGGGGGTGGGGGATGTAGGGGTTGGAGGATGTGAGTGGTGTGTGTGTGTGGTGTGTGTGCGGAGGGTGTGTATGTGGTGTGGGGGGGGTGTGGGGGTATGGATGTGGGGTATGTGTGTGAGAGAGAGCATGAGTGCATTTGAGGCCAGAAGAAAATGTCAAGTGTCCTGTCACTGCTTTATTCCCTTGAGATCGAGTTTCTCACTGATCTTGCTGGAGCTAGGCTGGTAGCCTGGAAGCCCCAGTGAACTTTCTGTCTCATCTCACAGAGCATAGGTGTTACAGGTATGTGTGGCCATGCCCCACTTTTTACAAGAGTGTTGGGACTAACTCGGGTCTTCATACTTGTGCAGTGAGCATTCTTACCCACTGAACCATCCCCTCAGCCCTGCTGATGTACTTTTAAACAATAATTCTTGGAGCACACACAGGAGTCAGCCATGCTTGGATACAATCTTTGATTTTCCTTAAAGCTCGAGGCTTTTAGCAGTCAGTAGCTATTTAAAACTATTTGCTTCAACAGAAAAATCATTAATCCCAGCCCTCAAGAGGCAGAGACAAGTGGATCTTTAGGAGTTTGAGGCCAGCATGGTCTACAAAGTGGATTCCAACCATCCAGGGCTACACAGTGAGAACCTGTCTATAAAAAAGACTCCAAAGAGAAACTTTGCCTCTATCTTCTGTCTTGTGAGTTTATGGAAATTCCTATTAATCCCCCCTCCCCACACACACAGAAAGACATGGCTCAGCCAAAAGAGCATTTTGTAAAGTGACTTTTCTCTATTCTTAAAATAAGTGACCTTTGCCACTACAAGAAACAAAATAACAAAAACAGAAGCTTCTCTTGCTGCTCCTAGAACAGGGTCCTTCCAAAGACTTCTGATATCCGAACTTCTCACGTGGACAGATATTTATTGAGTGACTGACTGTTAAATGAACATACTGTCCCTGGGTACTGCTCAAGCTGCCAGGAGGGTACGGATGGTTTACACAAGGCCAGAACTGTCATTAACAACTTAGCAAGGTAGAGAAGGCAGAGAGCCTGGGGTTTGCCTTTACTAAGGCAATGGCACGTAAGGACGAGGATTAGCCCAGAGCTGAGATCAGACTTCTGGGTCTCAGTGGTAGAGCACTTGCCAGATGGGGAGAGTCAGTAAAGTACGCACCACTCAAGCATGCGGACCTGATCTCCAGCACCCATAGAAAAAGCTGAGTATAGCAGTGCACACTTGTAATCCCAGCACTAGGGAGGCAGAGAAAGCAGAATCCCTGGGCTTCCTGGCTCTCTGACCTAGCAGCCTATTGTATAAAAAAGCTCCTGGCTCAACGAGAGACACTGTCTCAAGAAATAAAGTGGAGAAGTAGCTGGTGAAAACATCCACTGTTGACTTCTAGCCTCCACATGCAAGTACATATATATAGACATACACAGGCACACCCCCCCCCCCCGCTGTGAATGAACTCTATCAGCCAGCCCAGCCTGGAATCTCAGCTCTTCTATTAACCTTGATACATTGGTCAGATGACTTATCTTTTTCAAAACTAGATTTTTAGCAGCAAATTCTGGGGAACTTATTTCATGGCATCATTGTGGGCATTAGGTGCAAAGAAGACAGTAAAATTTCCACCTTCTTGGCAGAAACGATGACGCAAGAATGAGCATCTGAATTCCATCTCTAGCACTCATGTAAAGAGACAAAGGGATGCCCAGATTCACTGACCCAGCAAGCTTCACCTGAGCAGCCAAGCCTGGGGCCCATGTGAGAGACTCAGTCTCGCAAACAAAGTAAAAACAACAAAAGCAATGTCAGATGTGGAGTGCACACTGAATCCCAACACTTGTAAGGCAGACTGATTTCTGTGACTTTGCTGCCCGCCTAGTCTACATATAGAGTTGTAGGCCAACCAGATCTATATAGACCTTGAGGTGGATGGCTCCTGAGAACTCACATCTGTGATTGACATGTGTACCCATACCACACACGCAACAGTCATTTTTTTAAAAAAAATCTTTCTATACACATGAAAGCCAGAGAATATTGTATCCTTGTCGGTTGGTTCTCTACTTCCACCATATGGGTACTAAGAATGGCACCCAAGTGGTCAGGCTTAGGCAACAAGGGTTTACCCATAGAGCCATTTTATTGGTTCAGTCTCTCCCTAATAAAAAAATCATTTTCATCTCAAAATTAACACAGTCCTTTAAAAATCAGCTATGTCCCTTGGAAGTGACTCTTAGGGCCTGCTACAGGAGTACCCCTCCTTCCTGTCATTGGACCGGCCAGCTCTGTGCTGCTTCCAGAGTGGGTAGCTGCTGGGCTTCCCCCTTCCGTTCCTCCAGAGCTCAGCGCAGGGACCGTTTCCATTCCTTTTTTGCAGCTGTGAAGAAGCTTCGGGGAAGCAGCCTCGTTCATCATCCCGAGCCGCCCCGCGGCCCCCACCCCCCTCCCTGCCTCCGTGGAGGACTAGCCAAGCTGCTGTCTTTGGCTCTGCTCTATGTCGCCCCGGTGGTCAGGGGGATGGGTGTGGGAACTGGGAAGCCCAGGATCCAAATGTTTTCAAGGTGGAGAAGCAGGTGAACTGGTATTGGAAGGATGCAGGAGTCTAGAGGGCCTGAGACGCAGATCACCGTATGCAGAGCCGACTGGAGGTTGTGTGACCCTCTACATCCCACAGCCAGCTTGGTGCAACTTTTCTGAGCTTCCTAGGGCCCACAAAGGTGCAGTGTGCAAATTTCACACCGCTTCAAGGACTGCTTAAGAAAAACACAGAGGAGCTGGCATTCTCCCCTTTTTACAGACAGGGGAACTAAGGCAGAACAGATAGAGTTACTTGCCATTGATCTTACTGCAATTAAGAGGCTCAGCAAACTCTTGCCAGAGGCCCTCCTTGGCCTTGTGGCCAGTTCTGCGATTGCTCCCCAGAGTGAACATTGGGATTAAAAGGTCCTGAGCGTGCTTCGGACCCTCAGGGGGCTCAGTCTTCTGGCCTGCAAAATAGGGTCACTGAGCATTGCGGGGGTGTGGGGGGGGGGGGCTGGGGGAGGTTTGGCCAGAGCCATCCTCCGGTTTGAAGCGCAGGTACACGTGGGTCTGGAGCTTCTGCCTGAGCGCTGGGGTTCCCCCAGCGCCCCGCGGGCTCAGCAGACAGCTTTGCTGGACCATATTTAGTCAGGGGGAGCCGGATCCCCGCTGGTATGCCGCACTGGGAATTCCTGCTGCAAGAATCGCGCCTTCCCTTTTTGGGTTATCCGCCCAAGCCCAGAAGGGAGGACCAGCCTGGGACCTCGAGGGTCCACTGGTAGGGAGCTAGGCGTCCCCAGTCTGGAGTTGGGCCAGCCCTGCCTCGACTTCCTTTTATGGCCTGAGTGTGTGTATGTGGCAGGAGAGAGAGAGAGAGAGAGAGAGAGAGAGAGAGAGAGAGAGAGAAGGGACATCAAATGGAATGATAGAGACAGAAGAAAAAAAATCGTTAAAGCCAGAGAGAGGAGGATTAAGAGAGTGGACAGAGATCCCTTGGAGAGGGGGGACAATTGGGAACTTGCAGGGGCCAGAAAGTTCCTCACATTCTCTTAGGATCTTAACACACCTCCTCCAAATGCCATAATGTACCGTTCTCCAGCAGCACCCCACTTTTCAGCTGCGGACAAGAAGCTACATTGTTAGTCCCAGGCACCCCGGGATTATATTTAATTTTGGTTGCTGCATGAATGGAGCTGCAGAGGACAAGTTAGGCAAAGCTAAAGTTTCCCTTTCCCAAACATTCCCAGCAGTCACAAAAGGGTGTGAGGTGTCCTGTCTTGGGCTTTGCGGAGTTCAAAAAGTCCCCTTTCCCTGTCCTCTGCTCAGCACAGCTGGCCCAGATCTAGACAGCGGCTGGAGGAGGAAGTGGGGATGGATGTCAGAGGGAAGTGTCAGGCTCCCAGTATAGACAGGAAGAGGTTAAAATCCAGCTGGAATAGACCTAGGAGAGAAATTCTCAAGTTTCCCTACAAACACTGCATACCCGATCCCCTTTCTTTCCCGAGATCTGAGTGGCTGCAGGTAGCAAGGGCTGAGGCTGGCCGCCAGTGCACTGGCAAGCCCCCCCTGCGCCCCTGCCAGATGGTCCCGGGCGTCTCTGGTCCTCACCTGCAGAGGGCGCCGCGAAGAGTAAAGGACCCTCCCACCCTGCCCGGTGGCCGCCTCCCCTTCTTGCCCAGGGGGAGAGTCGGCTCTATAAAGCCAGGCATCCCAGGCGCAAGGGGAGATTTGGATTGTCCCAGCCTGGGATCAGCGCCAGATCCGAGCTTTCCATCCCGAGTTCTCCCGCTAGGCCCCCAGTAGCAGATCTGTAAGTAGAGCTGGTCCCATAGGGGGCAAGTCTGGGTGGTGGGCTTGACCAGCCTCTAGAGCATCCTCCTGGGAGTGGGGACCCAGAGGGATCCTGATTGCCATGTTTTTAAGGATGGGAAGTGGGAAGAAGTCGGGTCCAGGGTCATTCTAGACCTTCCGTGACTTCCACCGGAAATCAGCATCCCCAATGTTGCAGATGAGTGGTACCACCTGGGGAAGTGAGAGTACCAATTCAAGGTTCCGGTGGCTAGGCCCAATTCCAGGTGTGCTAGGGTCTGAAAACCAAACAAATAGCCTACTTTAGCACCAGTGGTGAGAAGCTGTGCTATGGTAGAGCACTGTGAGTCCTTTGTTCAAATGATTTGTTCAAATCCCTTATTGGGGGCTGGGAACACACCCCCGGGTTATTCTTACAGAAGGTCATAGGATAGATAACTTGCTGACCATTGACGAAACAGCTCAGAAACATGGGCGAGGGTGTTCATAGCCCTGGGCACAGGCTGCGTGCAGTGTTTTCCATATGTTTAAGTGGGAGTTCTGTTGGTAGGTCCATCGTAGACAAGGCTGCTTCTTGTTCAGGTTCATTTCTTTGAGCTCTGGCCCACTCCAGAACCCAGGCCCTGCAAATTAGTCAAGAAACTCTTCTCCAGGTTGATGTTAGGGCCCCGATGCCCAGGTGGGTGCTGAGGCTCCATTCACAACCGCCACCCACTGGTGCATTAAGTGAGCAGGCACTGAGGTTTTGGGGCTCCTCAGTTGGGAGGTTGCTCTCATTCAGGTCGGGAGAACTGGCTGGCGGAAGGACGTTCTACTGCACAGGTTCAGAACTGGAGGGTCTTGTTATAAGCAGAAAGGAACCTTCAAAGCTATGTCTATGAGAGAATAAGAGGAAGTTTTTAGAACGCCAGCACTAAGCTTCTTTGAGTCTACCAAGAGCTGCTGCTGTGCAGGAAAATCAGGCTGTGTTTCCTGAGCAGCTCTGCCTCATTCTGTGTCCTTTGGTGAAGGTTCTTCTCTTGTTTGCTTTACCTCGTCGCTTTTAGATTTGGCTTAAAGAAAAAGAGCTTGACCGTGCAGGTCAGACATCTCACCTGGCCTGGAACACCTTCCATTTTATGCTGTTGTTGATGGAACACTTTCAAGTCAGGTACTTTAACAGCATTTGAATGGATTGAGTCTTGTAATCATTACATCCACCTCATCACAAAGACACTGTGAGCCTGTTTAGTATATAACAAAGCTGAAGCTCTGTGAGCTTAAGTAATTTCCTCAGGGTCACAAAACCAGCCAACACTGTAAGCCCGTTTCTCAGTTTGTCTGATGCCAGGTTCATGCCTTGATCCTAACATCTTTTCTCTATCTGTTGGACTCTTGTTTCTGGTGAATCCAGTACTTTAAGCAAAATAAATACTTAGCACTCTTTGAAGAAGACTTAAACTGATCTTTTGCAAATTTAAAGATTTGGATGAGGGGGAAGTGGGAGTCTTGTGAGGCTGGGGCACTGCTATTCCAAGATCCTAAAACATGCCTGTGTTGAACCACCCTAGAGAAACCTGTGGATTTGCCTCATAAACACCACTGGTTTTTATTATTATATCTGAAATAGAGTCTCTCTTCCGTACAAGGTAGTCACTATGGATTTATCATTACTTTTCTGTGGGAGGCTGGGCTGAAGGCAGACATGCCCATGTATGGTAGTGTTTTCCATGAGGCCATCTCCAGGCCCCCTGGCCAATCACTCAGCCTTGTACTGCAGCCTGACTGGCTTGGACTCTGGGGACTTCTCTGTCCTTCCCCTGCAGGGAATGGGGGACATTTAGAAGACAGTGAGGTTCTTTTTTTCCTATCCCTTCTTATTAAAAAGTTTCACTTCTCCCTTCTACCGTGCATCTGATCAGAAACCTGATGAACCACCAAGTAATTCTGAAACAGGATATAGATTATGCTTTCAGAAAACTATGTCTCATGTCAAATAACCAGAGTCAGAAGGCACCAAGCACAATATGTGCTTGGTGTGTTACCTCATGTCTGTAATACTGCATTTGGGAGGTGGAGGCAAGAAAATTAATGGGAGTTTGAGGCTAGCCTGGGCTACATAGCAAGTTCAGGCCATCATGAACTACACTGGGAAACTTAAAAAAAAAAGGAAAAAAAATTAAATTCCAGCTTAACGGCATGTAATTGTGATCCCAGCATCTGGGAGGTGAGGCAGAAGGATCAGAAGTTCAAGGTCATCCTCATATGCTTAATGATTTCAAAGCTAGCCTGGGTTACCTGGAGATCCTACTTTTTAAAAATTTGTTCTTGTTGATGGTAGCCTCCATAATTGTTTTCCCATCTGCGAAATGGGACTGGTGAAATGAGCCAGTGTGTGTTGGAAGATGGAAGCCTACAAACCAAGATTCTCATGACTCCAGAGCTTAAGGGTTTTTCCTTTTGGGAGTATCCAATAAATGACTTATTTGAAGAATTTGGCACAAGGCTGACTCTTGCAAATTTCAGCAGATACTCATTTATAGCAATATGACCAGAGATGTTTAAGAGAGTGCTCTATGTGACACGGTGGCACCAATAAACCAGAAAATCGGAAGTGTGGGCTTTCCCCTTAACAGTGGAAACTCACACATGATTTTCCTTTTGTGTAAATCTTTTTGCAAATCCATTTTTTCTTTGAACTCTGAGAAGGGACTGGGAAACTGTTCTATCACCAGCTTACCCCTGACCAGTTCTACCAGCCAATATGTGATTGCACTATCCCTTTAGATTTTTCTTGGCTCGCCTGTGGCCAGGAGAAGCCTGTCTGGCTCTGGCAGTGGCCTCTTTGCTTCTTGATTCTCTTTTTGTGACCATGACCTTTAGTCACATTGACCTACAGGCCTCAAGAACCAGGGGCCCAGAGTTAGTGAAAGACAAGCAAGAATTTGAAGGCACTCTTGTCTGTGCCGAGACCACAGAGGAGGGAAATATTCCATCAGGGGAGATCAGTCTATTGCAACTCACTGAGCTTCAGAGACTCATATTCATCAGAATGGCTGACAGAGGCAGAGGTCTGTTCCACTCATGCCCGCTTAAACTTGCCCTCTGTGCTATGGGTCCCCACAGATGAATCCAGGGCACCATGGACTAGAAGTTTGTTTATTTAAACACTATGCATAACTAATACATACAGACCTTGTCACTATTCCTAAGTCATGCATCACGAGAACTGTTTCTATCACTCTGGAAGACATCTGGGAGGTTGTTCAACTTTCTATAGAGGAAACTTGAGCATCTGTGGATTGTGGTATCCAAAGTGGTCCTGAAATGGACCAAAGGATAACTGTATCTTCCTGCCCCTCCCCTAGTGGAGCATGCAGTCAATGATAGAGAACCTCAGAAGTGTCTGAGACCACCAAAGTTTATCCTAGCCACTCCTCTGCCTCCACATAAACCTCCTTCTTCCCTCTCACCTTCCTCCATTCTGCCTGTCTCTATATGCATTCCTAACAGACATTCTTATATGTTATTCTAAAATTACCCTAAGTCAAATTTTCCTTTATATTCAAATCCTGGAATTTTACAAAAAAAATTTCACCTTATTACAAACCTTTACTATCTTTTCTATATCCTTATATCATCACATGCTTCTTTTATCCACTATACGATATTCTTTTTATGGAAGTATATCTTACCAAACAGATACTCTTACTAAAATATACTATACTATTATGTATAAATAGTGTTTCTTGGGAGTATCCATGTTTGTTGACTATTGCTCATCAGAAATGTTCCAGGTTTTTCTTTTTGATTTTGGGATGTTTGCTTATACACAATGAAATATCCTGGAAATGAGACCCAACTCTGAGCACTAATCTTTTTGCCCTTGTGGTTTTGTTTTGGTTTTGGTTTTTTTTAGACAAGGTCTCTCTGTGTAGTTCTGGCTGTCCTGGAGCTCTCTGTAGATGAGGCTGCCCTTGAATTCACAGAGATCCTCCTACCTCTGCTTCCCAAGTGCTGAGATTCTAGCTATGAGACAAATCTTGATGCCTCACCTTTCTTTAATGCGGATGGCTGGACCATCGTTGTATGTGATGGGCCTATTTGTTTGTTTGTTTTGTTGTTGTTTTGCTTTTTTGGGACGGGGTTTCTCTTGTGTAACAGCTCTGGCTGCCCTGGAACTCTATTGTAGACCAGGCCGGCTTCAAACTCATAGAGACTCCCCTGCCTCTGCTCCTGAGTGCTGGAATTAAAGGTGTGCACCACTACTGTCCAGCTCATATGTGATGTTTTAATTATGATCTGTCACATGAAGTCAAATATGAACTTTCCCACTTATATAATATTGGTCCTCAAAAAGCTGTGAGCTTTGGAACCATTGGGGTTAAGGATGCTTAGCTTGTATATATATTCTTGGCTTGTATACTCTCTTCCTGGAAAGTCATATGAGTTCTCATCAAAGAGGTGACTAGACAGCACACTGGGAATTATCCGCTCTCTCTAAATGGTCCTGGAAAGGGACTGCAGATGTCTGCCTGGACCAGCGAGGCCTGTGTTTCAGCATCTGTTTTAAGCATTGTTCTACCTAGGTTGGGAGATGTAAAGCACCGTAGGGCTCTGGGGGCCTAAAGGCCCTGAATAGGAGTGACCTCAGTTGTGTGTGTGTTGCAGAGAAACAGAGGAAAGAAGGGAGGGAGGGAGGCAGGGAGGGAGGGAGGAAGACCCTATCTCAAGAAAAAGATATGAGGGCTAAGTGGTAATGATTAACAACAGATAACAGCCCCAAAGGCTCCCGGGACTGCACAGATTTGAAGAACTAGATTCTCTTCCCTCTCTTTCTCTTTGACTGACTTTCTAGACCCAGACGTGGCCTTGAACTAGAGCTGGCACTATTGGCTAGCTTACCGAGCCGCACCTTGGGCTCCAAGAACTTATTTCTTATCCCTGTGATGTTCAGATCCAGGCAATATGTAGGGTGGAGGCAGGCATGGTGGGTGCACCTACATGCCAGCCTTTGGAAAGCTGAAGCAAGAGGATTGCCACTTTGAGATGAGCCTATGTCAGAGCCTGGTGGGTGGAGCTCAGTGGTAGAGCACGCACTGAGCATGTGCAAGTCTCGAGTTTGATCACTAACACCTCAAACACTGGCTAACTAAACAGAATAATTTTAAGCTCAGTTTGTAGAGTTTGCCTAGCATGCACAAAGCTCCAAATTTGATCCCAGCCCTCCAGAAACTGGGTGTGATAGTACATACCTATAATCCCAGCACTTGGGAGAACTTTAAAGTTATGCTCAGCTACATAATGATGAGACCAGCCTGGGCTACGTGAGATCTTGTCTCCAAAAAAGGTTTTTGTTTCAAACTGGGGCCGGTTTCTCCTTTAGAAGTGCTGTCTGGCAGTGTTGGGACCTCCTTTTGATGTCATACCTGGGAGAGGATATATACTATCATAGAGTGGGTCCTGCTGAACCCTGACAATGTACAGGGCCTTAGAATGGGCCAGTGCCAAGGCCAATAGCACAGAGGCTGAGAAAACCCACTCTAAATCCCGAGTCATGAAGGAATAGGAGTTAGAAGGCCAAATGCCACATCAGTCCCTCCTGTGGGGGTCTCTGCTGCATTGTGCTCCCTGGTTCCGTCTGTCACCTCTTCTTGGTACTGGGATTTGAACTAGAGCCTGTGCATGCTAAGCAAGTGTCCTGCCACCGTGCAGCATCTCTGCCTGTTTGTTTTGAGACAGACCTCTCTTTGTAGCTCAGGCTTTTCTCCAACCCACACGTTCCAGCATGGGACTGCAGATATGTGCCTCTGCACCTGCCTGGCACCTGCAGTTTTCTAATTGTTCCCTCTCCCTGTGCCTCCTCAGCTGATGCTTCTTGCTGTACTGTCACTGTCCTTAGTTTTTGAAAACTTGGTTCTGAGCACAGGCAAGTCCGTCTGACCAAAAACGGAGTTATCATGAACTTGCAAGCTGCTAAAACTCGGAAGAAGTAGGATGACTACCTTTCTACCTTTCTCTATGCCTCTAGGGGTTTTTGTTGGTTTGTTTGCTTGTTTTTTGTATTCAGGTTCTCTGCCTGCCTCCTCAAATTCAAATAAATAGACAAATAAAACAATAAAAAGAAACTTTTTTTTCAGATGCACAATGATCCGCTAAAAGGACAAGCAACCTGCTTTACCTCTGTGTGCCTCAACTCCTCATTTGTGAACAAGTGTTTCCCCAATGCTGGGATAGAACCTAAGGCCTAGGGCATACTAGGCATCCGCTCTGCCTCTGAACTATAACTCTCCTACCTCAAACATGGTTTTTCCATTGTCATTGTGTTTCATAGTACTGGTGATGGGAACCCAGGGCCTGAAGCATGCCAGGCAAGCGCTCCCCCTGTTACTTGCTCACGTACTTGTTTGTTTGTGGGATTCAGTGAGATGGTAATTATTACTCCATGTGGTTTAGCAGCTATTACAACTATTACTGGTATAATTAATTGGGGGGGGGGCTCAGTGTACTCTTTCCAAGGCAAGTACATGTCTAATGTTGCTCTGGGAGCCCCTCCAGATTTGTAGGAGCAGAATGGTTTTCTAATTGTAAAATCAGCCAGGAGCTAGGATGTCCTGTCCAGACGTCTAAACTCTAGGCATCTTTTAGTGAAGGGCAAGGAATATACGGCATATACCTCCTTTCTCTCTCTCTCTCCCCCCCTCCACCCTCCCTTCCTCTCTCTCTCTCTCTGTGAGTGTGTGTGTGTGTGTGAGTGAGTGAGAGAGAGAGAGAGAGAGAGAGAGAGAGAGAGAGAGAGAGAGGTGCAAGTTTGAAAAGCATCCTTGATCCCCTCTTCCAACCCCAAATATTCCCGTGCATCGGGGCTCCAAAGCATCCAGTCTGTAAACCAAAATTTCAGCTTCGCTGGCTTGGACCAAAGCAATCTTGTGCTTCACACTGTCAAAGGCAGCAAAGCTCAGGGAGCAGCCAGCTGCCCTCACTCCTTTTTTGGCCAGAGACTCAATCTTTGCACTTAATCTTGTTTGTGCTTTTGAGTCCTGGTTTAGATGAGGTTCCTGGAAAAGCTAATCTCCAAGTCTTTTCTTTTTTCTTTCTTTCTTTTTTTTTTTTTTTTTTTTGTTGAACGTTTTATGGTGTTTTCTAACTTAGTTGCAACTTAAAAAGAGCCCGCTGCAGTTGAGGAGAAATGGCACAGTCCAGCCCTCCAGGTGACTGGAAGCCACTAAAAGGTTCTCATCTAGTATAGAAAATATGAGATATACTTCACACTGCCGAACTGTGTGATAAAGCGAGTTTTACTCTATTTTCCTTTTTTTTTTTAAATTAAAAAGGAACTTTTATTTTATGAGTGTATATGTGGGTGGGCTCACACGTGCCATGGTGCCTGTGTAGATGTCAGAGGATA
This sequence comes from Phyllotis vaccarum, assembly GCA_033318265.1. Classification (NCBI taxonomy): domain Eukaryota; kingdom Metazoa; phylum Chordata; class Mammalia; order Rodentia; family Cricetidae; genus Phyllotis; species Phyllotis vaccarum. The sequence continues at coordinate 77,345,619 of JARWLC010000016.1, read as the reverse complement.
GCTTGCGTGAACTGGTTTGCTCTTTTCATCCTGTGGACCCTAAGGATTGAACTCAGGTCATCAGGCTTTGTGGCGATCACCTTTGCTCCCTGACTCATTTCTCAACACCCTCCTCCCTTTAATGTTTTATTACTTTTTTATTTATAAAACAAAGCAAAAACCATGAAACAAACAACAAAAGGATCTCAAGTAGCTGAGGGTGGCTTTGAACTCAAGTAGCTAAGGGTGGCTTTGAACTCCTATTCTTTTCTCTACCTCCTAGATACTGGAAGTTGCCATGCTTGGCTTCTCATCACAGAATTTAATAAATTATCCAAGGTGATGTGTGCTTACAGTCCTGGTACTCAGGAAGCCAAGGCACAATGCTTATGAGTTTGAAGCTAGCCCAGACTACACAGAGTCTCATCAACACATCAATCTTCAATTTCCCAGCTTATTTCTTAAGATTTTTTGAGGTTGGGGCTGGAGAGATGGCTTAGTGATTAAGAGCACTTCTAAGGAACCTGAGTTTAATTCCCAGTGGGTCACAACCATCCTAGTCTAGGGGATCCAGCTCCCTCTTCTGGCCTTCGCAGGACGGTCCATGGTGCACAGACATGAACACAGAACACATAAACATAAAACAAATAAATTTAAAAAGTTGTAAATTTTTTTGAGGTGAAAGTTGCTTTTAAATAACATTCGATTTTTTGTAGTAACTGCCTTCAATTTTACAAAATTTTTCATTTAAGATTTTGTTTGTTTTGTTATTTGGAACAAGGTATTATGTAGCCCAAGATGCCTCAAACTGCTGCGTAGCAAAGAATGGCCTTGGATTTTTTTTTTTATATGTATACTTTTGCCTTCTCAAAGGCAAGCATTTTAAAACAGGAAAAACAAATTTTATCTTTGATCTTTGATTTGCTGTTGAGGTATAGGAGGTACACGGGGTATATTCCTACAACCAAGTGTCATTGGTGTATGCACGTATGTGTGTATGTGTGTGTGTGTGTGTGTGTGTGTGTGTGTGTGTGTGTGAGAGAGAGAGAGAGAGAGAGAGAGAGAGAGAGAGAGAGAGAGAGAGAGAGAGAGATCAGAGGATGGCTTGTAGAAGTCAGTTCTCTCCTTCATATGTGGGAGCCAGGGATAGAACTCAGGTTGTTAGGCCTTGCAGCAAGCTCCTTTATCCACTGAGAACCTCTTGCTGGCTCCACCCCCTGCTGTATTTTATTTGTGGCATTAATACTTGCTTTTGAACTCCATCCGGAGACTCATTTTTGTTGTCTGGCTTTTAAGGCAGGTTCTTAACTCTGTGACCCAAGCTGGCTTAGAACTCACAGAAATCATCTTGCCTCCGTCCCAAATGTAGAGATTGAGCCACCCTTGGGGGCTGCTTCTGAAAGCTGCTGCATTTCTACGTTTTTCTCTCTGTGTGTTGGTCTGATTAGTCTTTGGGGGTTAGGTGGTGCCAGCCTGATCCGTCACTCGAAAGCTCTCCGACAGCTTTCCAGCTAATGGCCACTCTTAAAACGAAGAAGCTCAGAGCTGAGGAAACATCTCAGTTGCAAACAATGAAGATCTGAGTTCAGATTCCTAGATCCCAGGCCTGGCAGTTGTAATCCCAGCACTGGGCAGACAGAGGCAGGGGAATGTCAGGATCTTGCTGGTCAGTCTATCTATGGGTGAGTTCCAAGCTCAGTGAGACCCTGTCTCAAAAATGAGATGGAGAGTGATTGAAAAGGACATCTACATCCAGCTCTGGCCTCCACATGTGCATGCACACATGTGAACTCCTTCACATGAGCGCAAATATAAACAAACATGTACTTACATGCATGAATGAGCACATACATGCACACACTGGTGCATACATTAAAATAGATATGTATACATATGTAAATGTAAACATTATCACATGCACAATGCACAAACATATGCATACATACACCTGGTACATGCATAAATACATATGCACAGATGCACCAATAAATGCATACATAGCATACATATTCACACATGGACCCATGAACACATGCCTATATTATGTTTTACATTACAGTCCAAAACTGGGCTATAACCCAGTCCAGGTTTCAGATGTTTTTAAACAGAAAAACAGGCTATTATACTGTTCTGAAATTTCCTTTTGTTTTTAAAAATACTCTTTTGATATTCAATTCACCAGCATCCCTTCCTGAACCAGAGCTTCATTTGGAAATAATTCTCATACAACCTAATCTCCCCATCTATTGTTCTTGCTGCTGTGGAGCTAAAGCATGCATTCCACTGCCTTCTTTAGCCCCGTTACCGCTGAAGTTTTCCAATCCAATTGTTTTTCATGTAGTCTTAGATTTGTGCATCCACTGCTACAAGTCCAAGAATATTTCCATCACCCCACAAAGAAACTATGCACCTGTTAGCCGTTAATTGTGATTTTTGCCCAGTTCCTGGCAGATGCTAATTTATTTTGTTTTCATGTATTTGCCTTTTCTGGACATTTTTTGATAAATGGAATCATACCATATATGGTCTGTCTTTCAGCATTGTCTTCAAGTTCAACTACATTGTGGCAGGTGCTGCATTCTGGTCCTTTTTTATGGCTCAATACTATTCCACTGTATGAATCTACCACATTTTATTTACTCATTCAACTGCTCATGGGCATTTGTGGTGTTTCAACTTTGGGACTGTTATACACTTGCTAGGAATGTTTATGACCATATTTTTAGCTGCACTGATGCATTCATTTATCTTACAAGTGGAATTCCTGGACCGTATGGTAGTTCTGTGTCTAAACATCAGAAGATTCACTTTTTATCTTGTAGCAGGCAGTTAGTAAGTTTAGGTATCTTCTAGCCAGGTGGGGGTAGTAAACACCTTTAATCCCAGCACTCATCAGGCAGAGCAGGTATGTTTCTGTGAGTTTGAGGCTAGCCTGGTTTACAGAGCTAGTTCCAGGATGGCTACACAAACTCTGTCTCAAAACCAAACAAATCAGAACAAGACCAAACAAAAAACCCCCCAAAACCAAACAACAACAAAAATAAAACCAAACAAAAAGAAGATTTAAGTATCTTCCCGTATCAACACTTACAAACTTCTTAAGCACCAGTAATTCACTGTAAGAAAATGCCCTGGTTTATACATCTAGTCCCACACATGTGAGCATTTGAATTGTCTGGGGTTCATTATAAAACTCTCATGTCATTCCTTTCCTGAAGGACCTTGGACTTCTTGCTTTCTATGATAACGTGACCAATACTGCAGGGGCATTCTTATTTTTTATGTGTGACATATTTCTACACCCTTCATCCCTAGACATGAGGGCCTACTTGTCTATAGGCTTTCCTCTGACCCTGTCTCTCCGTTCTACAGGGGACCACCAGGCACCATGGCACAGAAGGGACAACTCAGCGATGACGAGAAGTTCCTCTTTGTGGATAAAAACTTCATTAACAGCCCAATGGCCCAGGCTGACTGGGTGGCCAAGAAGCTGGTATGGGTCCCCTCAGAGAAGCAGGGCTTTGAGGCAGCCAGTATCAAGGAAGAGAAAGGTGATGAGGTGGTCGTGGAGCTGGTGGAAAATGGCAAGAAGATCACAGTGGGCAAAGATGACATTCAAAAGATGAATCCACCTAAGTTCTCCAAGGTGGAAGACATGGCAGAGCTGACGTGCCTCAATGAGGCCTCAGTGCTTCACAACCTGAGAGAGAGATACTTCTCAGGCCTGATCTACGTGAGTATCTTTCGCTTATGACCTCCTTTCAGCTTCCTCGTGGAAGAAAGGGGACTGGAAATGTATTTGTGAAAGCTGGATGTGGTGCGTGTCGGTAATCACAGCACTTGTTAAGTGCTTCTTACCGTGTGTATGAGGATCCCCAGTACCCGTGTGTCTGTAGTTTACCAGGCAGCCAGGCTGGCTGAGTTGATGAGTTTATTTGGTGAAAAAACGCCATCTCAAAAGCAAGGCAAAGAGCAAGAGAGGAGGCCACCCATCATCAACTCTGACATGCACACACACGTTCATACACAAGCATGTACACACATATGCACCACACACACACAAAAGGTGTATTTAGGATACAGGTCAAAATTCTACCGATTGTTGATTCACACTACAAAATGGGGTCACTCAGGCCTGGATTCACATCTCTGTCCTTCCCTGCCTGGTTCAAGGTATAGAACAGACTATTATATTCTGGAAGCCTCTGTTCTTGTCTGTAAAATGGGAACAATCATCTTCCACAACTGCTAAAGCCTCTGACAGAGACCATGGATGTTGGGGATGTTATTCCTGACCCTCCCTCCATCATGGAATTAGGAATTAGGAAAAGCTCCTCAGAAAGGCTGCCCCTGGGAACTAGGTAAGGCACATAATATCTAAGTAGGTCATATGGAGGCCTCCATGTCACACAGGAATAGCCACATGGGGTCCATTCCAGTGACTTGGAGTCACACTGTCCAACATAGAGCTGCTTCTGGGTACTTACCTCTTAACTGCATTGACATGTGCGTTAGTTTATTTATTTATTTGTTTATTTGTTGATGCCTTTTTTGAGACAGGATTTCTTTGTATCTTTGGCTGTCCTGGAACTTGCTCAGTAGACTAGGCTGGCCCTGAACTCAGAGATCCACCTACCTCTTCTTCCCAAGTGCTGGGATTAAAGACAAGAACCGCAATGCCTAGCTTGTGAGTTAATTTTAGACACAAATATTTATGAGGTCATTTCTTCAGCTATTTCTTGGCCACATGTCACGAGTTTAACAGCTGTTCTACCAGATGGCATGTTTTTAAAGTGATCATCACGTTCTGTTGCTCAGCTGATGGAGATGGTACCTGGAGGACACAAGTTCTTTCTATCCTGGACCAGTTCCTCAGAACACAAAGAACACAGATGCCCCTGTGGTTACTGCCTGGCAGGCAGAAACTCTGGCATTTTGTCACCTTTATCTCTGAAGGTGATGGTGGATCCCTTGGAAGATTCCCTGTTTCTCCAAATGTTCTTAGCTTCTCTGAATTGTGAGAAATTGTGACAGCCTGTACTGAGGCTTTTTCTAGAAAGAGATAATGAATATTTCTTGGCAGTTGCCAAGGCCTCTTGTTCTTCCTTTTGTGTCTTCTGTGACTGCTGTAGCTTGTCACTTGTTGGATTCTTTGCACATCCTCTGGAAAAGAATGTTCCCATGACCACAGAATCTCATTCCAACTCTTCAGGGCACCCAAACTGACAATGTAGCACAATATTGTCACCTACGGATGTGTTGGGTTGAGTTAAACATACCCGCTACAGTTTTCCTCTTAAAAATGACAAAAAGGCCTCTGTAGACTCTAAAATTCTTATTTTTTTCAAATTGGAAAATTAGGTGTACTTGTTGAATAGAGCACTTGAATCTAGGACTTCAGTCTCCCCTCAAGATAGGTCACCACTGTGTGGGGCCAGAGATGGGCCTGAGGACTCACTTCATCTCACAATTTTCTGACATGGCAAAATCAGGAAGCCCAGGGCCAGAGAATCATTAGAAACAGATTAAAACTGTCTGGATGCTTCAGATCCCACCCCCCATGCTTCTCTGGGAGGATTAGATTCAATTTTCTTTGCCAAAGGACTGTGTATCCACTGCTGCCTAGTATTATTCTGCTTAAATGAATCACTTCATAGAAACTTCTGGCCATGATAAAATAAAAACAGTAAGGATCTGGGAGGCAAAAGTGACCCCAGCCTGCAGCAACATGATGTAGGACTCTTGTTGACTGGGTGTGTCAGGGAGTTCTGTGATGTGAGAATGTTTTAACTAAGAAAAAAAAAAAAACAAAAAAACAACTCTGGGCCTGTAGCTAAAGATAGATGCCCTAACTTTATTTAAAAAAAAAAAAAAAAAAACAAAAACAAAGAAACTTTAGGTGACTATAAGAAGATAGGTGTCATCTCTGTCATTTCTAGATTTTAGAAGTTGCTTACACTTCCCGATTACTTAAGTAAATACTATATCCTTCTGTGTTCTTTGATATAGTTAAAAATTAGATAGTTATAGAGATAGATTTTCTTATTTTAAAAAATATGTTAAATATAAAACTTTAGACTCACAAAAATAAAATAAATGATAAAATATTTTCTTTAATTTTGTTCAATTCAAATAGACTAGATATTATAACTATAATTCTTGTTTGATAGCTATTTTGTTACATAAATTTTGCTTTGTTAAATTAAAACCTTCCTTTTTGATTAGACAGAAATGGGGAGGTGATGTGAAAATGTCTTTCTGTATGCTGTGCATATCAATCTTTGAATAAAGGAGCTGTTTTGGCCCTTGGTGAGCACCGTAGAAGAAGTAGGTGGGGAATCAGAATAGGTAGGAAAAGAAGGGCGGAGTCAGAGACAGACCGAGCCAACCACCCAAGAAGAAATTTGTAAGGAACACAGGTGAGCCATGGGCCACATAGCAAGACAAATTAATAAAAATAAGATAAAAGGGCAAGCTAACAGTATGCCTAAGCCGTAGGCCAAGCAACATAAACTTAATATAAGTGTCTAAGTCATTTTTAAAAGAGCATAAGCAGCGGGGGCAGGTGGCTAAGTACTCTAAGACAACACATCCTATGTCTAAACCCCGCCCAGGGCCAAAAAACCTCATTGTAACAGTTCTGGGCCTTCAGCTCATGAGGCGGCTGCCTGATTTTTTTTCTTAATGGAGTCCTTCTACTGTACTCATCCTAACCAAGGGGCCTTTCAGAAGGTCCTGGCAGACCTTTTGTCCTCTGGCATCTAGAAGGTTCTGTCTAAAACGGGCCTGCCTCTTCTTCAGACTATGAGTTCCTTGCAGGGCTTACAGCACACCTGGCACATAGCTCTGACTCCTGGTCTCAGGCTCCCTGGCTCTTCTGTCCAGAGAGGCCGAGACCTCTCTGCTTGTCATTTATCACAGAGGACAGTTAGCAGTCAGCTCTGTTCCAAACATTGTGTTCGGGAGGGGGTGTGTGTGGGGGGGGGCTTTAGGAAGGAGGGAGCTCAATTGTGGGCCTATCATGTGCCAGGGACTTTTCTGAGTAAGAACACTGGAAGAAATCCAGGAAAAATGACAGCTGCAGGCCCCTTCCTAGGAGCCTCGTGGATGAGTTCTCACAACTTTATGGCTTTAAAGATGAAGCAGATCTATCCACCCAAAAACATTTTTTAAAAAGGCATGTGTTGAGGCTGGGCAGAGGGCTCAGTGGGAAAGTGCTTGCTGTGCAAGCATGAGGCCCTGAGTTTGGATACTCAGTGCCAGGTATGGTGGTGTACCTCTGTAACCCTACTACTGGGTGGGTAGAGACAGGTGGGTCTCAGGACCTCGCTGGGTGCCAGCCAATGAGTGCCAGATTCAGTGAGAGAGACCTTGTCTTGAAGATACCCACCATTGACCTCTGGCCCCTACACACATGCACCCATGTGTACACACACACTCATAGACGCACATGACAGACATTCTTAAAAGAAAGGCATATGTTTTAAAAAGCAAGATTCCTTTCCCGTTTTTAACTCTCAATCCTCTATATTGGGAACAAATATGATTTGCAGGGTCATTTGCGCAGATCTGAGAGTCTAACAAATCGAACCTTACGCAACTTTTTCCTTTTGCTCAGCTGTGCCTGTGGTCTCTGCCTCTGTCAGGACCTACCTAGTCAGATCTAAGACTTACTGAATAGCTAAGGTATGCAGATGTTAAATAAGCTTTGTAGGGGCACATTATTTAGCTCAGCCTAACATTAAATTTGAGATTCTTTCTCAGCTCTTGGATTACAGGTGTGGACCAGGTGGACACTCTGTTCTCTCAAAGTGGCAGTGTGGGCCACATTCTGCACATCTGTGTATCTAAATGAAGACCCTTCATAGGAGAAAAGAGTCTCCTGCTGTGGCCGTGACTGTACTAGCAAGGCCACCCCCATACTAATGGTCTCCCCAGATGTCACTGGTCTTCCAGCCACAGTAGAAGTACATTCTTGGTGAAGTGTATGTCTTCAGCATAGATACTCAGAATGTGTGAATGCCACAGAGAGCCTTGTAGAAAATACAGGGTCCCCATTCGTCTCTAGAGGGAAGAGGGGGTTCAGGGTCAGGCCATGTGCGTGACTAGTGGGTTATGAGGCAAAGCTGAGACTGCTCCTGGCATGTTTCTTTCACCTTCTTCCCCATTGCTCCCATTCTTCTCTTCCTGAGGCCAAGGCCTTGGGAGCAGCTCCTGCTCAATGCTCTCGGGCTGACCATATAAAGCATGGGGAACAGCCAGGCCTGCTTCCTAATACGGTCACAAAAAGAAGATCCTACTCCAGCTGGGACCTGCTGGTAGCATTGGGCCTTGAGATGCCTGGCTGGGACATGGGAGGGGAGGGGATGTTGGGATCTCTGAACTCAAGCATCAGGAGAGGGACTATCCTGGGCATGAGACCCTGGTTTCCTCAAGATGCTTTGCCAGCTGAGCAGACTCAGATCTGCCCGAAGCATGGATTAAGTGCTTGCTGTGTATAAGGGCTCCAAAGAAGAAGTAGAATCAGGAAGTTATCAGGTCTCAAACTCAGAACAAATGAATAACTGAGGTATATATTTATGCCCCCAGGTTCTTCCAGAATCTCCTGTTAAAGAGTCATCCTGGCTGGCATGACCTGCCCCTACCCTGGTCTCTTCAGCCCCTGAGACTTGCTACCCTCCCCACAGTTGTTCTTCCCAGATAACCTAGACATTTGGGCTACATCTTTTGCCTTGAGGTCTCTTGATTTCTTGGCTCCTAGCTCTCTCTTGAATTCTCAGTTCAGTTTGGATCATTCCAGATGCCTCTGTCTGTTTTCTTCCTCATATCTATAATAAACCTCATCAACCATACCTAGGAGTGGCCATGCCCTATTTTATTTTACTTTTAATTCAGAGGTGGAATCAGGAGAAATTTCTTTTACAGATTCTACTCAGTAAATAGTTACTGGGTAAGTGTTTACTGCTGTGGGGTGCTGTGCTGGGTGCTGGGAGAGTGAGGCTGAAGCTGAGCCCTGAAAGCAGAGATGAAAAATGAGTCGGGGAAGACCAGGGGAAAAGAATTATAAGAAGTAGGAAGGGTGTGTATGTAGACCCCAAGGTGCCATGTTTACTGGTCTAGGGCTAAGAGCATCCAGGCATAATCACTTTGATTGAGCACCTACTGCATACAGGCATGGTGCTAGATACTTCATGTACATCGTTTAAGAGCAAAGATATGAAAGCTGCTACTATGTCTCCCTGGTTTCCAGATCAAAGATGACTGAAGCCCAAAGACTTTTCCAAGGTCCCCCAGCTAAAGGGTTCAAATTCAAGTCCCCGGTATTCTTAACTACTGCCTGGGGTTTAGGCTGAGGTAGGAGATGGTGGTAGTGCCACACATAAATGACACCATTCTGAGAGAGGTGTTGCCTCAGGGACCTGGGGTCCAGGATTGAGAAAGGTAGAGCCTGGCTGGTTTTCATTGAGATGATTAGTAATTGGCTCTTTGGGAGCCTGGACATGTCAGGGATAGGAAGGAATAGGCATGACCTGAAGAAATCTACTAAACCCCTACTATGTGCAGTGCAAGTTCTCTAGGACATCTAGGCAAAGGCAAGCTGCCTCTACCCTTGGGGAGGCTTCAATTTAATCCTTGGCAGACATTTGGTAAGCATTTAGTTAGTACCTACTATATGCCCAAGTTGGAGTTGAGGAAGACAGAGCAGGAGCTCAGGTGTACAGGGATGACTGCAGCTGGCCTTTTCAGGTCAGAAAATGACCTGGGAGACAAGGGGAGACATTGGCAGATCTCCCACCTAGATGGAGGCTGTCCTGGCCCTGCTGACCTCCAAAGATGCCTCCTCTCTTTGACTGTTCCAGCTGCAGCCCACATACTGCTTGCCTCTGAGCCTTCAGTCCTCTGATCTGGATTGTTCTCCCTTTAAGACTCAGCACCCAGGAATTCCCATGCTCACCCCAGCACTCCTCAATGCTTCTCCTGTTTATGGTGTGAGTCTCCTTGCTTCACTCTCCTGACCTGGGAGGGAGTTACCAAGCTTGGGCCTTTGGGGCCACCATAGCCTAGCGGTCTTCTCCTTCTTCTCACCAATCCTGCAGCTGTGAGGAGCAGCAGGTATAATCTTGCTTTGTATTTTTGTTATTTCTCACATTTATTTATTATAATCTCACCACCACCTTTTATTTTTAAAGACAGGATCTCTCGTAGCCCAGGTTGGCCTCAAAATTGCTTTATAGCTAAGGATGACGTTGAACTGGTACTCTGAGTACTGGGATTACAGACGTGCACCTCCACACCTGGTTTATGTGGTGCTGGGATAAAACCCAGGGCTTCCTGCATTCTAGGCAAGCACTCTAGCTGTTGCCACACCCCCAGCCATCTCCTCCCTACTGACGGCTAGCACCTCGTGTTACTACTGTATTTCAGTGGCATATGATATGTGTTTCTCATTTATCATCATTTGCATTCCTAAATTATTAAATTGCTCTAAGACTTCTTCAATAAATTATAACATCGATCAGCCACATTGTCCCTCGTCTATATAAGGTTAGGAGGGTCCTACTGCCCACACATTACTCCCTTCTCCTCAGGCTTTTGTGGTTAGATATTTCATCGCTGTTTTTGTTATCAATTAAAAATCACATTGTTATCCGTATTCTTTGTTTTGCTTTATTGTTCAAGACAGGATTTCTCTGGGTAGCCCTGGCTGTCCTAGAACTCACTCTGTAGACCAGGCTGGCCTTGAATTCAGAGATCCATCTGCTTCTGCCTCCCTGAGTGCTGAGATCAAAGGCATGCGCCACCACTGCCCATTGGTATTAAGTAGCATTCTATCTTTTAATCCAATAAACAAGTTAAAAATAGATAACTAGAGAGGAATCTTGGGAAAGCTGGGACGATGGTTTGGCTGGTAAAGTGCTTGCTCCTCAAGCAGGAGAACCTGAGTTGATGCCTAGCACCCATCGGGGGGGAAAAAAAAAGCTGGTGACACTCCTGTCACCCTGATGCTGGGGAATGTTGGAGCTTATCGTCAGCCCAGTCTGAGTTCTAGTTCGGTGAGAGATACCATCTTAAACAATAAAGAGGAGGGAATTGCAGAAGATGCTCCATGTTGACTTGTGGCCTCCGTGTACCGGCACATACGTGCATGTGTACCCCACACATGAACATGTACACAGAGACATTAATGTGGTAGAGGACAGTGGTGGGTTGGGAGCCCAGAACTGTTTGAGACTCAACCACAGGTGATCTGAAAATCCAATCTTGCTTTTTTTTATTTCCTACACCATAAGGCTCCTGCTAAGCTGGTGGGGAGCCTCAGTTTCCCCACCATGGCATGAGGCTGGTGATTATGGTTGTGGGAGCTCTCCACCCATCCAAATATCCTGGCTCTCTTTTGCAGACCTATTCGGGCCTCTTCTGTGTGGTGGTTAACCCATACAAGCACCTACCCATCTACTCAGAGAAGATTGTCGACATGTACAAGGGCAAGAAGAGGCATGAAATGCCACCTCACATCTATGCCATCGCTGACACAGCCTACAGAAGCATGCTACAAGGTGAGCCTTTCCAAGCCCGAGAGCCACCTCAGGGCTCGGCCCCAGTCCCCACCCCCACCTGCCTGAGTCCCCGTCTGGAATGTGGAGTTTGGCAGGCAGTGCCTTGACTAAAAAAGGGCAAAAGCAAAAGGAACATCGGTCTGCAGCAAGGAGGGGCAGGGAACCCAGGGCTTGAGCAAATACGGGCATTGCCCTCTCCGGCTTCTGCCATCCCTGTGGCTGTTCCAAGGCTCTGACCCAGCCAGCAGCCAGAGAGGAAGAAGGTGGTAACTGGCTGTGGATGAGTTGCACGGACGTGGTTGCCACCTGTCAGCCTCCATTCTTAGGGTCGTGGTTGGCTGTCTTCTTCTACCCAGCCTCAGTTTCCTTGTATGTGAAAGGGGATGATAGTCTCTGTGCTGTCACCTCTGTGAGACTTGCTGTGCTAGCTTTGCCAATGGAGGACCTTTGTACTCACACTCCAAGTTCAGGTGTGGCAGCTTATGAGTCTTTTATTTAAAATGTTTGGGACCAGAACCATTGTAGATTTGGAACTTTTTTCTCCCATATTCAGCAATATTTTCACTTATGCATGATGAGAGTGGCGCTGGAACTCAAGTCTGAAAACAATATTCAATCACTTTTCGTCTCTATATAGTTTCAAAGTAATTTTGATAATATTTTAAATAATTTTGTGCATGAAGTAATACTTTGTCAAATGGAATTTTTCCTTTGTGGACTTGAAGAGTTTCAGATAGAGGTTTTGGGGCTTGAGATTCTCAACCCAGTTGACAGTATTTTGAATAAGTGTTTCTACTGGGCAAAGTGGTAGATATGTGGTAGAAGAATGGGAAAGTGCAGATTTAAGAGTTCCGGTGAAGCTAGTTTTTATGCCTGACTACCATCATGATGAATGTGACTAAAGTATTTTAGAAAGTTTCCTCACACCTTTTCCTGCTGACACCTCTTCAGTGTACACTCCTGCCTGTTAATGCTTTTCTAATTTCTGTCGGTTAAACCTTGACCTGCAGTGACAGATACACTTACATTATTTATTTACTTAGCATTTTCCAGAGGAGCTCCCCCACACACCTCCTCAGAAGAGGCAATACAACATGCCAATTACAGCCTGAATTCTAGGGCTGAGCTGCCTATGTTAGCATATGCCTAGCATGGGGGTACCACTGGTGTGTGACCTTGAACAAGCTACTAAATGTCCTGGACCTCTGCTTTTCCTCTGTAAAAAGGGATTAACAAGTAGGTCCTGACCAGCGTGGTGGGACAGGCCTGTAATCCTACAATTTAGGAAACTGAAGCAGGATAATTCAAGTTTAAGACTGCCTTAAGCTACACAGCAAACTTGAGGTCAGCCAGGGCTACAAAATGAGACCCTGTCTCAAAGTTTGTCAATCCAGGCATTCAACTAAACAAAGAGGTCTGTGACTCACCTCCTAGAGGTGACAGGAGAATTAAATGAACTATAACATTTTATGTCAAAACAAGTCTAGTACTTGATCAGCATAAGCCCTTTCTAAGTATAAGATATGACAGGTCAAGCATTCCTAATTCTAAAATCCACAACCTAAAATGCTTCAAGATCTGAGATAATTTCATTGAAAATTCCAGGAAGTACAAATTTGGGCCATACATTTTGTTTATGAGCCAAGTTATTTGAATGAAATATTATATGGGTCAGGTATAGTGGTGTGTGGGATCACTGTTATAGCAGTGGAGAGGTGGAGGCAGGAAGCTCTGTAACTTTCTGCTCAATATAAAGACTGCAGGACATCCCGGACCACATAGAGAGAATCTGTCTACAAACAAATGTCACATGAAAAGTCTTTCGGATTGGCTGGAGAGATGGTTCAGCAGTTAAGAACACTTCCTGCTCTTCCAGAGATCTTGAGTTTGGTTCCCAGCACCCAGGTCAGGCAGCTCACAAATTCTTATAACTCTAGCTCCAAGGGATCCAACATCCTTCTGCTCTCTAAGAGCACTTGTATTCATGGGGACACTCCCACATACACACACACACACACACACACACACACACACACACACACACATAATTAAAGAAATAAAATCTTTTTAAAAATTCAGATAATATCTAGAAGACATATGTGAGATTTGGCTTCTATCTTCCTGCTACCTCATTATGAGTCTGCAAATATTCTCAGGAAGCTAGGAGTGATTCATGGCCAGGAGGACGATACAGAGAACATGGTGCAGGTTAATAGCTATGAGACCACTGTTAACACAAGCAGAGGCAGCAACCAGGTAAGGGCCACATGGAACCCGCACACTTCCATCCCTCCACAGAGGCAGCTCAAGGGGACAGGTCTGAGTTGATGGCAGGAATCAAGGGTACCTAGAAGATGGAACTACCAGGTGGAAGTGCCCTAGGCTACCAACAGTTTGTCAGACTTCAGGTGTAGTAGGAGCTGTATCTGTCCAGACATGAGCCTGCCACCCCCCCACACACACACCAAAGACCAGCAGAGGGAGCCCTGTAAGGTGGACTATTCAAAATGGGACCCCCCCCCCCCCCCAGGGGTTGGAGGTAGAATTCAGTCTGTGTTATATTATTGTATTGTGTATTTGGAAAGCAGTTCAAACGCCTCTTTGGTGAACGGTACAGAGCTCTGATGTTCACCAAAGCTGTGATGGATCTCTGCTTCTGCCTCCATCAGTTGCTGGATGAAGGTTCTACAATGACAATTAGAGTGGTTATTCCTTTGATTGTAGGGGAAGTCCTGTTTAGGCACCTTCTCCGCTACTGCTTGGAGTCCTAGCCAGGGACATCTTGTGGGTTCTTGGGTGCTTTCCTAGCACCAGCTTTTTCTCTCTAACCCCACAATGGCTTCCTCTATCAAACAGTTAATTCCTTGTTCTCCCTGTCTGTGGCTCCTCCCACTCAGCCATCTCCTTCTCTCATGATTTCTCCCCACCTCCTCTTGCTCACTCCCCTATATGACCCCAATTTGCTCAGAAGACCTTCTCTATTTCCCCTTCCCAGGAGGATCCATGGATGTCTCAAGTTCCTCGTGTTACCTAGCTGCTCAGGGTTTATGGTTTCTAGCCTGGTTATTCTTTGCTTTATGTCTAAAATCCACTTCTGAGTGAGCACATACCATGTCTATCTTTCTGGGCCTGTGTTACCTTACTCAGGATGATACTCTCCAGATCCATCCATTTGCCTGCAAATTTCAGGATGTCTTTTTTTTTTTCTGCTGAGTAGTACTCCATTGTGTAAATGTACCACAAATTTTTAATTCATTCTTCAATTGAGAGGAATCTGGGTTGTTTCCAGTTTCTGGCTAGTATGAATAATGTTGCTATGAACATAACTGAGCTAATAAGGCATGGCATTTTTATGTGATGTTATCTGTGGACTTAGGTGGGGTTCAGGTCCTCAAGGAGAGATTTGGTGAGGGGAAGGAGGAGACTGATAAAATCTAAGGATGACTGGAATGGCTGAAAAAAAAAGGTTACACCTTTTATACTCTATAATTGGACAATAGTTTAGCCACAGCAAGACTGAAAGCAGACTTGATGTATTGTAGCATTTTTTTCTGAGACAAAAACATTAAGTTCATCAAGTATCTAAATGCCTCTTGTTGTCAAAGGTTAAATAGCAAGGCGCCCTCCTGTTAAATCAGTGGAAAGGCTACAAGTTCCTCATGCCAGAGATAAGGAGAAAGACTGCCTAGCAAGCAGGAACTTTCCTCAAGCTCCTGAGGGAACACACACCCTTATCCAAAAGCCTGACCTTGAAAAAGGACTTCCCTGTGGACCAGACATTTGGATATACAATGTTTTTTTGGGGGGGTGTTGAGACAAGGTTTTTCTATGTGTAGCCTGGAACTCACAGAGATCTACCTGCCTCTGCCTCTGGAGTGCTGGAATAAAAGGCATACTCCACCACTCCCAGCCTACTCCACTATAATTTTGGAGCACTGTTCTTTCCTTAAGAATGTAGGGTTTGCACCATGTAAGCATAGCGAACCCTGAGGTATTTCTTAATTGCATCTTTTTGTGTCTTAGTCTTACTATATGAGCCTGTTCCCCTCAGAGCTCCCCAAAGGGAAGGTCCTGATGTCTTACTCTCTCCCATTATGTCACACCATTCTGATTCCTCTAGACTAAACTACTGCCCTTAATGGCCTCGGGCTCTGAGTCTAGATTGTATGCTTTTCATCCTTGGGGTCAGGTGTGCCCAGAGAGTAAATCTTTGGCTTTCCTGTTCTTGGTATAACCCTGTTCTTGGTTCTGGGGGGCCACAATGGAGATTCCCCTGTGCAGACTCATTATGATATGTGGTTCCACGGGTGGGGATTTTTTCCAAAGAATTATTTTGTTTAAAGAGGCTGTCATTTTGTACATTTTCATCCTTCAAAGCCCGCATAAAATTTTCCAAAGGAAGAGGCATAAAGAAACTCCCATTAAACAGTGAGAATCAATAAAAAACAGAAGAAAAAAAGGTGCTGGAGAGTTGTAATCTGCAAAGTTGAAATGCTGGAACTTTGTTAAGCACCAATGGCCGCCAAGTAGTCCATGCCAGAAACCAAAGCATAAAACAAAAGTAGGGTTTCAAGTGTGTGTGTGTGTGTGTGTGTGTGTGTGTGTGTGTGTGTGTGTGTCTGTCTGTCTGTCTGTCTGTCTGTCTGTCTGTCTGTCTGTCTCTGTGTGTATGTCTGTCTCTGTGTATATGTCTCTCTGTGTGTGTTTGTGTTTCTCTCTCTCTCTCTCTCTCTCTCTCTCTCTCTCTCTCTCTCTCTCTCTGTGTGTGTGTGTGTGTGTGTGTGTATCCAAAGAACAACTTTGAGTGCCATCCCCGAGGAGTCACCCATGTTTCCTTTGAGACAGGATCTCTCACTGGTCTGGAACACACCAATTAGGGTAGGTTGGTGGTCAGTGAGCCTCAGAAATATGTATGTATGTCTATGTCTCCTAGTGATAGCTTCAATCTCTCTTACTCCAAATTTCCTCTCCCTCTCATATCAAGGAGGACCTTGTCTGCATACTAGTCCCTCAGCCTGGCAAAAAGCACTGGGTCATTTATGACTGGTTGGAATCATGTCTGACTCTTTTCTGGGGTTTAGGGAGGTCTATGAAGCATGTTTTCTTTGAATAATAGAAGAAAAAAATTAGGAGAACTAAGTACTGATGGAGAGGAAACATAGTATAGTACTTTGTAATTTTAAGAAAACCTTAAAAGTGGGGCCTGAAGAAATTACTCATCAGCCCTGAGCATCTGCTGCTCTTGCTGAGGATCCAAGTTCACTTTCTAGCACCATGTCACACAGCTCACAGCCACTTCTAACTCCAGACCCAGGGGATCTGGATACCCTTTTCTGGCTTCCATGGACACTTGCACTCACAAGCACAAACCCACACACATGTACATATAATTTAAAAATAAACTTTTACAGTACTGGGCCTAGTAACACAGCCCTGTGATCTCAATTACTTGGAAGGCTGAGGCAGAAGGATCTAAATTCAGGGCCTTTTGGGGCCACAGAGAGAGTTCAAGGCCAATTGGGCAACTTAGTGAGGCCCTCTCTCAAAGGAAAAGCAGAAAGTGGACTAGCCTGGCACAGGTGAGACTCTGGGTTCCATCTTCAGTGCCACACCCCAATACACACTCACAGTTAACTGGCTGACAGGCATTCATTTTGGCCATATCTGTTGCTTTCTGGTGAACTATTGACCATAGAACTTACCTTCTTTAAAATTTAGTCTTGTGTTTGTGTGTATGTGCGAGCACACTACAGCACACATGGTAGGTAAGAGGACAACTATTCTCTCCCTTCACGTGGGCTCTGAGGATCGAACTCAGGTCAGCAGTCCTGTGTGGCAAGCACCTTTACACACCGAGCCATTTCCCTGGTTCACGTAAGAACTTAAAGATTCATATCTTTATTAAATACCATGGAGAAAATTATAAGCTTGGGAAGAATTCCATTTGTGCACTTAATGTCCCTTTCACCAATGTTGAATTATCAATCATGTTGGTAGACAGTGGTGTGGCTCCAGTGTGACGCCCCTTCCCCCATAAACCTGCTGTCTTGTGGCTTTTGTCAGTTGGCTGACACTGTCTGTCCTTATGGCAAAAGCGAAGCCAGAAGGCTCAGTTATCACTTCAGTGATTCCTGGGTCAGGCTGTGGTATTCACAGGCAGGACTGGGATCACCTGGGTAACACATAAGACTGAACATTGGATCCAGAAACTCCTGAGACCCATGAGTTCTGTTCTGAGTCAGCACAGTGAACAGCACAGTCAACAGTTTATTTTCTGAAGCCTGGCATGTGGTAGCCATTCAGTATCTTTCAAGTGACTGTTAGAGTGGCTTTTCTTTTCTTTCTTCTTTGCTTTTGATTTTTCCAGAAAGGGTTTCTCCTGGAACTCATTTTGTAGACCAGGCTGAAGTCAGAGGTTTCTTCGTATAGCCTGGCCGGTCTTTAACCATTTAGTCCCAAATAATCACACAAAGGCTTATATTAATTACAAGCTGTTTGGACTATGGCTGAGGCTTATTAGCAACTAGCTAATTCTTACTCTTAAACTAACCTGTGATACTTATCTATGTTTAGCCATCTGGCTTGATACTCTTTCTCAGAGCGGCAGCATTCTCCTTTTGCATCTCTGAATCTGGCTGGCATCTCTGCACTGTTCTTCTGATTCCCAGAATTCTCCTAGTCTGGTTGCCCTGCCTCTACGTCCTGTTTACCTTTAGGCCAATCAGCGTTTATTAAAACAGTACTTACAGTGACAAATATTTACAGTATAGAACAGCAGAATCCCACTGCACCAGGCTCACTAAGATCTGCGTGCCTCTGCCTGCCATGTGCTGGGATCGATGGCATACACTACCACTACCTGGCTGTGGAGTTTTTTCAAGAACAGTAGGGACAGAATGGGTGGACAGGTTTTCTAGAGAGGCTGAGGGCCTGCAAGCTTTGAAGGGTGTTTACTGGCAAGGCGTGGTGTGAACAGAGAACGTCTAAAAAGGCTGTTGGGGACTGGCGAGAGCCCAGATACTGTAGTTCATAATACTCCTTCCTCAAAGGAAGCCGAGCTCCTTAAAAGGGAGGGACAAAGGGTATAAACATCAAAAATATATTTTAGGGGACACTAAGGAGATGGATTACAGATGGCTTGGCAGTTAAAGAGCTTGTTACGCAGCCAAGAGGACCAAAATGAATGCCATTGGGCATGGCAGGACTCCGGTAACTCTAGCCCCAGAAGGTAGAGACAGAGATGGATCAGCTAACCCTTTCTGAATCTTTAGGGAAGAATAGCCATATCAATGAAGCTAGGTTTGATTGAGCAACCTAGCGTCAATAAATAAAGTGGGAGATGATTCCCCAGCACTAACCTCAGGCCCCGACTCATGTGTACACGCACATGCGTGCCCATCTTCAAGCAAGTATTCATACACACAGGAAAATATTTACCTTACATATGTACATATGCAAATGAGGTCGCATTCCCTTTGTAAATTTCCCTGTGGTTGTTAATTTGTTTGGGGAAAGGTAATATGGTCGAGCTCAGAAGGCCACCCCATTTTGACTCTTAGCTCACCTCCCTAAAGACAGTTATGGATTCTAGTTTTTTAGACATTCTTGAGAATTTTTTGTTGTTGATTTTGTTTGTGTGTGTGTAAGAACACCCATGCTGAATTTCTCCCCATTATTTTCCCTACAAAGAAAGCATCATGTATACCCTTGTCCAGTATTTTTGCTAAAATATCCTGTGTCTATGCATATAGGGAATTTTTACTCTTTTTTAAAAAATCAGTTTCTGTTTTTATTAAAAACAAGCTGATTATTTAGAATCAAACATGCCCTCAGATCTGGTGAAGGACATCAGCCCTGCCCTTTCTCCACAAATATTTACATCTGCCTTTAAACAATGACTATATTGTGAGCTTGCACCCATTTTTTTTCAAATCAGGACCTAACTCTTCCGTCTTTAGACCTGTACCTGTTGTATCATTCCAACACCCTTGCCTTGTCTCACGGACTCCAGTACTCAGCCTTCAGACCTCTGGCCTTATTAGGATTAGTGCTAGCCTCTTCTTCATATGTCTAGAAGTGTGCTGTTCACATATTGATGTTCTGTCCTTAATTATCCTCATTGGGATCATCACACCTGTCTACAACCTCTGCATACAGGTACCTGCCCCCAGGAATCTTCACTGTCATCTTGCAATTCCCCTCTGTTCTTCTTGGTGGAGTTCTTTTGTGCTCTTCTATATATCCTTCTCACTTGATTTACTTTCTTATTTGAATGCCATCTTTTCCTACGCCTTCTCAAGAGAAGGTGCTTGTGTTCCTGATATGTGAAGATCTCACATATCTAAAAGGCTCAACATGGCTCAAATAAAGACTAGTTTAGGTAGGTATAAAATTTTAAACAAGGCATCTTTTTTTTTTTCTTTTGGAATTCTTAAGGTATTGCTCTGTTGCCTTCTGGCTTCCATTACATTGTGAGATGATTGGTCCTTTCCGTGAGATCAGTCTGAATTTCTTTTACTGTAATCCTTTAAGCTCTTCTCCGTCTCTGCCCACTTCTTACTAGTCTGTTTTCCATTGTTCTAAGACTCGACTTCTTGTTGTTTCTTCTTTCTTTCTTTCTTTCTTTCTTTCTTTCTTTCTTTCTTTCTTTCTTTCTTTCTTTCTTTCTTTCTTTCTTTCTTTCTTTCTTTCTTTCTTCCTTTCTTCCTTTCTTCCTTTCTTCCTTTCTTCCTTTCTTCCTTTCTTCCTTTCTTCCTTTCTTCCTTTCTTCCTTTCTTCCTTTCTTCCTTTCTTCCTCTCTCTCTCTTTCTCTCTCTGAAATGGCAGCTCATTCTACCATTGAGCTACATCCTGGCCCCATAGGGACGGTTGTTTCCTGGTTTTTATATGCAAGGAGTGTTCTCTATTTTTTTTTAAACAGAAATCTGGGGGTAGATAGGACTCACTTAGGAACTTTAAAATTCAGTCCTGAAATATTATGGTACACGTACCATAATTTTATCCTAGATAAAAACAAAATTAATATTTAAAGTGACATGTGCCTTGTTGGTCTTAAGGAAACAGCAAATTTTCCCTTGTGCATGTGTGACTGTGTGTGTGTGTGTGTGTGCATGTGTGTTTGCGCATGCATGCATCTGAGTGTCTGTGTGTGCACATGCACATATATGAGTTAGTATGTGTGTGCATGCGTGTGTGTGTGTGTGTGCACGCGCGCGCGTGCGTGCGTGCGTGCGTGCGTGCGTGCGTGTGTGTGTGTGTGTGTGTGTGTGTGTGTGCATATCCTCTGACCATACATGCATGACTTGTTGGTCATCCAACACTAGGCAGGGTACTATGGTCAACCCCCCTTTAGAGATGAAAATTGAGATACAGAAAAGTGAAGAACTTTCCAAAGATCAGATAGTGTCAGACTGTTTTGAATTTGGTGTCTGTGACCCCCTAGGACCCCTAGAGTTTGCCTGATCCAACAGTGGAACTGAGCTGTGATTGGCCCCCAGCCCAGGAAAGGCCTTTTGTCCCTGTGGGTCTTGCTTATCTGGGTGTTGAAGGTTGAACACTTGGGAGCCCAGAGTTGAACTCAGCAAATTACATGCAGAGTGTGAGAAAGATGCACTAAGCCTTCTGATAGTACCCTGTGAGCCATCACCAAGGGTCCCTGGGGTGAAGTAGGGAAGGTGTGAAAGGCAGATAAGATTTTACTCTAAACTGATGAGTGGAAACCTCAGGAGGTATGGAACTGACTTTGGGTCATCAGAAGTGCCTGTTCTCACCTCATCAACACCAAGAGGACTTGTGAAAGATGAAAAGGAAAATAGCTGGGTCTCTCAGCTTAGCCCTCTCCAAGCCTAAGCTAAGTTTGGACAGTGGGAAGGAAATGGATTTCTCTGTTCTATTTTTGGTACGCCTTAGGGTAGCTGGCCCATTACCTAACTGATCACCACAGGCTGGTCTGAGGTGAAGGGGGAAAGCATAGATGCCACCAAACCTGGGCCTAGAGAGCTGGTGAAAGCCTCTGCGTTTGTTGATTTTTAGGGGACTTCACATACCAAAAAAAAAAAAAATTACCTTAGAATTGAGAGTGAAACCTGGTGATTTTTTTCTTCTCTTCAAAGCCGCATAGTAGATGATGCGACAGAGAAGAAACTGGGCCCAGAGGCGACAGGACTGGCATAGATCACAGGTCTTCGTTGCTATTTGCTTTGCTTTGGTTTTAAAGATTTTAAAAAATGGGTATGGGTGTTTTTCCTGAGTATAGGTCTGTGTACCATACTGCATGCCTGGTACTCAGACCTATACACAGAAAAGAGCACCAGATCCCTGGAACTGGAATTACAGGTGCTTGTAAGCCTCCGTGTGGGTTCTAGGAACTGAACCCAGGTCTTCTGCAAGAGTAGCCAGCCAGTGCACTTAACCATGGAACCATCCCCTCAGAGATAAATATCTATCTGTACATAGGTATATGTTATCTAATGGCACTCAGAGTCTGCCTCAGCCTTCTGCCTTAGTCTCCTGCTGGGATTATAGATGTACACCCATCTGGGGCTTTAGGTCTTAATCTGTCCATCATGCTACCATAACAAAGTGGCATTATAAACAACAAAAACTTACTTCCTGCAGTTCTGAAAGCTGGAAGTCCAGATGACAGCATATACAAGCTTGGATTCTGATGAGAGCCCATTTCCTGTTTAGTCTGGTGAAGGCCTATTTGCTGTTCAAAGACGGTGCCCCTGCTTCTATGTCCAAGGGGGAATAAACTCTCTTGGACTTTAAAAAAAAAAAAATTTAAATAAGGATGCCAATCCCATTTGAGACCTATTACCTCCCAAGGGCCCCATCTCTCCTTAAGGTAGAAATTTGTAGGGAGACACAAAGGCTCTGACTATGACAGCTTCTGATTAGAAAGGGGTTGACCATGGCCATGCACTCTAACCTCCTGATTCAGAGTCATAGCTGTCCATAAACCCTAACTGGGTTACTAGCTTCATTTATTCAGTCACTTATGCAGGCATTCATGACAGAGTCACATTATGCAGTCCGGAATGACTTGGAATATGAATGCTTTGCCCTAGCCTTTCAAGGGCTAGAATTACAGACATACATGGCCACATCTGGCCCTAGATCCCTGTTTTCACTGATGAAAATAGGGGACTAAGAGGTAGCTCATCTGGTAAACCGAGGACCAGCGTTTGATCCCCAGAACTCAGTGTGAAAAAGCTGAGTGTGAGAGCTTATAATACAAGAGCTGGAGAGGTGTAAACAGGAGGATTGGTGCCGAGCCTGATTAGTGAGCTTCTTGGGAGGGTTTGTGAGAGACCCTGAGAGAGACAGTACCTTAAGTTCAGCTCTGGCCTTCACATACATGCACATGTGTGCACACATAAGCACAGACAACTGTGCTAATGACAATCAGTACAGTACTCACAGCTCTGTAGGTAGCTTCAAGGCTTTCTCAAGCTCGTCTCATAGAGTATCTTTTTGTGCTCCTGAAAAGTCTGGGTTTGGATCTTTTTTCTCCACGAAGAAACAGCTGTGCCACTCAGGATGGGAGTCATCTAGGGTCAGACTGTTTGAATCAAAGTTAGCATCCTACAAGCATTTCTCCAAGATAGGACTCAGTGGTGCCTCTGCTTCTAGGAAGGTTTGTGGTCCGTACTGGCTAATGGGATGGGGTACAATGCCTCAGTTGGCTTAGTCTCTGGGCACAGTTGCTTCTTGCCTATCTAGCTGCGTCCATAAACAAGTCTCTTCAAATTGTTGACTTCATCCATCCATCTCTCCTTCTATCTTTCTTCCTTCCCCACCACTGTTCATCTTTGGTTTATTGAGACAGGATCTCACTGTAATCCAGGTTGACATTGAGTGTGCTATGTGGCTCACGTTAGCCTCTTGAGTGAGGAAGAGGTGATGAGAAGGTACTGCTCACTGGAGGCTGGGAAGCACAGCACCAGGGAGCTAGGAAACAGGTTCTGGTAAGGAACTGTCTCTATTAAGTGGCATCTTCTAGCCACAGCCTCATGTGGCTGAGGGGCCTGCCTTACTCTTTGGGATCTCTTGGGTGTGGGCATGTGTCCCATTTGTGAGGGTAAACTAGTGACTAGCTTTCCCGTATAAATGGAGATGTGAGCGTCCGTGACCTTTGGTTTCCATGGGTATTTATAGAGACAGGAGACAGTCAAGACTCTTAAATTATGAACAAATAGTAAATTCTTAGTTGAAGATGATGGATGCCTCCTGGGAGGTGACCATGAACTTGAGATGGGAGAGGCTCTTGGAGCTGGAGGTAGGAGAAGAGGTTAAGGAAGAGCTGAGCTCTGAGAGGCCACCAGAGTCCCCTGTTCCAGGTGCCCCTCAATGGTCTAGTGCTAAGGGTTAGAAAGTGCCTCCCTATAAAGCCTACCTGAGTCTACCAGAGAGAGCATGAAAGAGCAGAGGGGTCATAACCACAGGGACCTGGGGTGGGATCCCCATCTCTTGGTGTCTTTATTGTCTGCTCCAGATCATCTGGGGATCACCCTGAGCCATGCCTAAGCCTTAGCTGTCAGCTGCCCTGATGTCAGAGGAGACTCAGGATCGACAAGTTTCTACTAGTCTCACAGAGTGTGTAGAATCTTCTGGAAGCCAATTTCTATGAAGTAGAGAATCACTTTCTTTGGGCTTGGGGTCCCTGCCCTCTCTCATATCTATAACAGGCTGGTACAAGAAAAAGGAAGAGAGGCATGAAACCCGGGATGCTTTCCCAGATCTGCTTGGCTTTCTCCTTTTATGGGTAGCCTGCACGTCTCAGTCTTAGCAGACAGCCAGAAAGAACTCCAGCTGGGGAGCAACTAACATAGCCAGTCTGCGAGACTCCGGGATGCTGGGCACCTTCAGGGAGTCTTGGCCTGCCTCAGTGGGGCTGATCCCAGGCCCATTATCCCACTCCTCAAAAGCATGTCCCAAGACTTAGACATCCAAAGACAAGCTTCCAGGCCAGGTAGGACAAGTAGACCTGGCTAGATTAGTAATGGGGGTGAGGTCCCAGGACCCTAAGCCCTCAGCTAGAAGCTGAGTTACAGCAAGGCTCCCATTGCTCACAAATGCCCAAGGCTATATCCTTCACGCCTCTGAACTGCTTTGGTCAGGCCAGTGATGCTTGGTCCATCCCCACCTGACCCCCACCCCTCTTGTACTCACATATCCTTGACATAGTTCAGTTGTAAGTACAGCCTGGAAAAAGGCTTCTTATCACCCTGGGAAGCTACAGAGGTATCCTGGGGTCTGTGCACAGGTGCAGGTCCTGGTTAAAAGTGTGGCTACAGCTTTTTCTTTGCCCATTTGACTCCTCTCTTGGTGTCCTGACTGCAGTAACTCTTCTAACGCAAAGCATTTGACAGGTGCCTTGCTTACAGTTTCAGAGGGTGAGTCCATGATCCTCATGGTGTGAAATGGACAAGCATGGTGCTGGAGCGGTAGCTGGGAGCTTTATATCCCAATCTGTAAGCAGAGAGAGATACTCACCCAGGCATGGGCTTTTGAAACATCAACCCCCACCCACCTCAGATCAGGCTACACCCACACCTTCTAATCCTTCTCAAACAGTTCTACTAACTGGCCTATGGGAGCTATTTTTATTAAACCATCACAACTCCCATACTCTGCCACTAGCTATGTCAAAGGGAGGAACAGTAATAGCTTTTGTTGGCTGTGTTTCCAGGGCCTGGTGCACAGCAGAGCTAAGACACGGAAGTATAAGCCAAATAAGGTGGCAGCGATGAAATCCCAGCTCCCAGGAGGTAAAAGTGGGAAGATTGTGAGTTTAAGGTCAGCCTGGGCTACATAACTGTCCAGAAAACAAACAAACAAAAAAGGAAGGAGTGGAAAATTAATTGTGGTTTTTAGAAGCATTATCTTGATAAAATAAAGTAAAATCTAGCATAAATAAATCAACTTTAAATATGCAAATCAAACCAGGAAGTGGTGGTTCACACCTTTAATCCCAGCACTTGGGGCAGAGGCAGGTGGATCCCTGTAAGTTCAGGGTCAGCCTGTTATACAGCCAGGCATGCACACAGAGAAACCCAGTCTCAAGAAACAAAGTAGATAAATAACTAGGTAAGTTTCGGGTCCTTAGTGGGTTGTTTACAGGATATGGAACTGTCGATGTAAATTAAAATTTGTTATCCTTCTTCCCCCAAATCTTGTATTCATTGAGGTCACTCCACATTCTCACTCAGCCCCATACAAGCAGTCAAGTTTGCCTGTCATAGACAAGTAACGTGAATGGAAACCCATGATGAGTCAACTTCTGGGACCAGCTTTTTTTCACTTGGTAGAGTCTTTCCAAGATTCACAACCGTTATAGTGGGTGTCACTGTTTTCCCTTTTCCTGGCTGAATAATATTCCATTGAATGGACATACCACATTTTAAAATTCATTCATCACTTGATAGATATTTTCTTTCCTTCCTCTTTGAGGTGAATGTGAATATATTGCTACACAGTCCTTTATTACCTTTTTTTTTTTTTTTAAACCAACTTGGAAAAGGAAACATGAACAACACTGTATGTCGTATATGTTCTTCCAGAAATGTACTGAAAAGCTAATGGGTTAAATAATGAGCATGAAGAGGTTACTTGCTGCAATAGAGAGATCTGGTCAAAGGGAATCAGGGAAAACTTGAAATGTCTATAGACACCTCTTTCTCAAAATGCTTTTCTTAGTCTGCAGGCCAGTTGTTTTCATGAACATACAAATCTCCAACAACCCCCTCATAATTACATAGTATGAAATTTGGGCCACTCTCCAGGGCAGCCATAGAGAGGCATACAGTAGACGGGCCTCTGTCTCAGCCAAAGAGAGATGTGGAGGCAGAGCTAATATAACGGAGGTACTGACTCTCAGGTAATATTTCAAAAACTAAAAGCAAGTACTCAAATAAAAACTTGTATGTGAAAGTCTACAGCAGGTCACAGTAGTCCAAAGATAGAAATAACCCAAAGTTTCATCCATGGATGAATAAAATGTGATATTCAGTGGAGTATTATTTGGCCATGAACAGGATAAAGTACTGATATGTAGTACAAACAGGAAGGAAGCCAGCATGAGAGGAGGTGCTGTGTGTCTCTACCTGTGTGAAATACCCAAAGCAGATGAACATATGTACACAGATGCAGACTGAGCACATGGGTTGCCAAGGGTAAATGGGAATGGCTGATGAATGGTAATGGCCTGATGGGTATAGGGTTTTATTTGGGAGTAACAGAATGTTCTGGAACTAGATAGAGGTAGTACTCATGTGATGTGAATATCCTAAGGACTAAAAGTTACTTGTTTTGAGCTGGCACATGTCCTGTGACTTTCATAGTCGTGAATAACAGAAGAACCTGCATGGACAAGGAAGTGTATGATGGGGCAGAGAGCCTTGTTACACCTTCTAAATCTAAATCACACTTATTGATTGTGTGTGTGTGTGCACATGTGTGGAGTTCAAGGGACAACTTGTGAGAGTCAGAGCTCCCTTCTACCATGTGGACCCCTCCCTGGCTCTCTCAAAGACCAGGCTCAGGGACGAGACAGAAATCCTCAACCATGGAAAGTTCAGGCAAGCTTCCCGGGGTCAGCTCAACAGCTGACCCAAAGGAGCACTTCTTTTGCCCAGAGATATGCTTCCCACGCTTGTGTTTCCTATGGGAACATCCTGGGCCAGAGAGCTGCCAGTGGCCCACGGCACAAAGACTGCTCTTCCTCTTGGGAGGCACAGGAGCCTCTGACCCTATAAATCTCTCCTGCTCAGGGCCTAGCTCTTGCTGGATTGCTGAGAAAGCCTGGCTCCCTCCTCAGGTCAGATGGAAGAAGCCCATGGTCTGCCAGTGATTAAGTTCTTCCTTAAAATAATGAAGTTCAGGGCTCTCACATCTCAGAGAGCAAAGCGCCTGCCTAACATGCATGAGGCCCCCATCCTCAGGGCTACATAAGCGGTGAGTGCTAGAGACTTGGAATCACAGAACCGAGGATGTAGAGACAGACCAGACATTCAAAGGTTAGAATTCTTCCTTCCTTCCTTCCTTCCTTCCTTCCTTCCTTCCTTCCTTCCTTCCTTCCTTCCTTCCTTCCTTCCTTCCTTCCTTCGTTTCTGTCCTTTCCTTTCTGTCTTTCTTCCATATGGTATCTCTATGTGGCCCTGGCTAGTCTGGCCTGGTATTCACTAAGTAGCCAAGAATGGTCTTAAATTTCTGATTTCCTGCTCCCATTATCTATCTATTCATCCTCCTGTCTGTCTTCTGATCTGTCCATCTGTCTGCACATCTATCCTGTGATCCATTCAAAACTGATAGCAGGGCATCAGAGGTCCAGTGTCCCACAGACCAGGAGCTTACCAGTAACTCGAGGCTGAGGGATTCAGTGCAAAGAATAAATGTTAGAGATGCTACCTCTGGCATTGTCTTTGCTCTTGGCTGCTAGTTAGAGTGTTGGTCGCTGTTCCCACGTCCCTCACAGGTAAGAGCAGCCAGACCTTGGCTGGTTCTCTGGGACACTTTCTGAGTAGAAGCTGTCAATGATGTTTGAGCTTTGATCTCATGTCCTCTACATCAGAGGATAGGATATCTATTGCACTAAACAACAGGCACTGACCTGTCAACTTCCAGAGAGCACAGCCTAAGTAGGAACTTGCAGACATGTAAGTAAGAAAGAACATTGGCATGGGGGCGGGGGGGGGGGGAGGAGCATAAGAACAGAATCCAAGGGCTTAGAAGGAAGCAAGAGAGGCCTCTGTACTACCCCAGACCTAAGCAAGTAGAGATTCTAAGTCAGATGATCCAACTAGCCCAGCTCTGGGTATAATCTTAATCCTTCCCTGGGCACAAAAGAGCTACCCCAAGGCTTCTGTCTTATTGCGGTTACTATCATCATAGTAACCGTACATCATAACCAAAACAATGTGTGTATGGGGATGTTTATTTGCTTCCACATCACTGAAGGAAGTCAGGGCAGGTACCTGATGGCACAAGCCTGAAGGGGTGATGTTTACTGGTTTACACTTTATATCCTGCTCGGCCTTCTTTCTTATAGAACCAAGGACCATCAGCCCAGGGATGGCATCACCCAGAATGGGCTTGTCCCCCCACCTCCACACACATCAATCATTAATTAAGAAAATGCCTTACAGCCAGATCTTATAGATGAATTTTAAGATGATTCCAGCTTGTGTCGAGTTGGCATAAAAATAACTATCATAGCTCTCTAGGATGGAGGGATGGCATGGGGACAGATGTAAAGGAACCTGCACTGACCACCTCCCAAGGTGACACCTCCACTAGTCACAACCCAGGGCAGCACACTTCGGCTGATGGAGCTGACACAGCTAAAACACCCCAGGCCCCAGAGCAGAGAGACCTATGGCCACAAGGGTAACTAACTGGTCAGCCTGAACCCCTCAGTTTATAACCTAATCAGGGCAGGGAAGGCTCTGGGTTCCCAGAGATGATGAGGTTCATCAGGCTCCAGCCTCTTTTAAGGACCACCTTAGGGACTGTGGCGGTTCTCATGGGTTTACTTTGGTCCCTTGTGTTCTAGGCATCCAGTACAGCTACCCCCTGGCCACCTCCAGTCTGGACAGCACGTGGGAGCTTGAGCCAGGTCCAGAACCTTAGATTCAGGGCTCAATCTAATTCACACTGTTTTTTCTCTGTTTGCAGATCGAGAAGACCAGTCTATTCTGTGCACGTAAGTGAGGCTGTTCTTCCTTTGTGTGTTCAGAGTTGATCTGCCCAGTTTTGCACACATGATGGAAACCAGTACACTTGAATACTTAAGATGCCTTGTGTCATTCTACTTCGAATTACAGTTTGTTTATTAATTTGCACGAGGGAGTGCACAAGTGTCACCTTGCATATAGAGGTCACAGGACAACTTACAGGAGTCATTTCTCTCCAACCACGTGGGTCCTGGGAATCAAACACAAAGCGTCAGCATTGATAGCAGGTGCCTTGACTTGCTGAGTGAGCTCACCAGCCTATGTGTTCGTTACTTTGACCAGTACTGGGACACAACATCTGGAACCAAGTGGAAACAGGAAAGATTTATTGATGGGCTCATGAATTCATAGGATTTGGTTCATAGTCATTCAACCCCAAGTACTTGGGCAGAATGTCATGTGGTTGGAGGGTGTGGGAGGTTTATGTCTTTTGTTTTTTAACATTTATGTGTGTGTTTGTGTGTGTGAAAGAGACAGAGAGAGAAAACAAGAGAATAAGGAGAGAGGAAGGTGTCAGGACTGGGGAGCTATGTCTGAGGAATGAGGAAGTGGTAAATGCACTCTGTAAAATTAATAGTCATGGCCAACCCGGGCCCAGGGGCCCTTGTTTGTATTTTGTAAATAGAGTTTTATTGAAACGCATCTGCAATTCACTTGTCTACACAGCTGCTTCCACACTATAGTGGCCATGCCAAGTAGGTATGATGAGCCTCCATGGCCCACTAGCTTAACTTGCTTTCTATTGCTGTGATAAAACACCATGGCCAAAAGCAACATAGAGGGATGGGGGGATTATTTAGTTAATATCACAGTCCACATCATAGTCCATCACCAAAGAAAGTCAGGGCAGGAGCCTAAGACAGATGCAGGCAGAGACTGTAGATCAACGTACTTCATGGTCTGCTCGGCTTGCTTTCTTAGAACGCCAGGACCACCTGCCCCAACATGACACCACCCACCATGGGCTGGGCCCTTCCACATCAATCACCATTTAAGATAAATATTAAGGAGATATTTTTTTTTCTCACTTAAGAGTCCCTCTTTCTCAATATGTCCAGCTTTGTGTCAACTTGATAGAAATCAGCCACAAAACCTGAAATGATTGCTATCCAGCCCTGTACAGGAGTGGCTTGCCCACCTCTCACCTAAGCAGGGGGAAATGTGGTGAGGCTTATGGCTTAGCACAAGGACCAATGATGGATATCATAGTACAGGCAGACCACTCAAATGCAAGAGAGGAAGTGGCCATGGGAGGAACAGCAGCTGATGTGTGCCAGTCACCATTCTGAGGGTTATGTTCTTCTGCTTAACCCTCACAGTGCTCATATGGAATGCTTGGCTTACACCCATTTTGTAGGTAAGGAATCAGAGGCACAGGAGGTTAAGCAAATTACCAGAGGCCATGCAGGTGACTGGTTGAATGGGTATTTGAACTTGGGCTGGCTGACTCAGGAGCTCCTGTGCCATTCAGCTAATGAGGGCTATAGGGGACGAACACCTTGGGTCTAGATGATATTCAAAATGGGTGCTGTATAACTGGGCTTTGAAGAATGTGTGGGAGTTGTTTCCATGGAGATAAGTTACACTAATACCAGAGGACACAGCCAGCTTGCATTAGGGGTGGGACTTAGGAAGAGCTGTAAGTATACAGCCAATTTGGCTCCTTGTTGAGGCTGACAACAGCCTGTAATAAGCTTTTAAAAGTGTTTGACTCAAAGACACAGGATTATCCCTATAGTGTTAAAATAACACAAATAAGAATGTACAGTTCCACGATGAGAAATCATTAAAGATTTTCAGAACTCCTATCAAACACAGGGATTTTCACAGAATGTCCCCATGAGACTGCATAGGTCACATGCACCAAGGAATCAAACACAGCTGTGGGTCATGATAAATCCAGTTCCATCTGGCTAAGTCAGGGGCCTCCAGAAATGGGAAGCTAGGGACGAGTTCCTCGGAACTAGGATGGGGGCTTGAATGGGGACAGTGTTGTCACCCAGAGGTCCAAGGTCACCAAAGCAGAGACAAGCATGTTTCTGGAGTCACCCAGAGCCTGCCAACTTCAGATGCCTGGAGCCTGGGACTTGGGTGTGTTCTTTGGCAAGGCCATCTAAGACAACTTATTTTTATCAGCAAAACTTAGAAATAGTTGAGCCTAGAGGATCATAGGGAGGGAAGGGTTGGTTCCCAGAGTCTGTGGCTCCGGAAGTCCTCCTCCTGTCAGGAGCAGAGACCAAAGGCCAGATGACCTGAGACAGGACATCGATGTGCCAATGAACTCAGAATTCTCTATCCGTGCCCTGACCAGGAGCCTCCTCCTTCAGCTTAAAGGGAAGTGTAGCCACCATGTTGACATTAGCTAGACTGAAGTAATTTATACTATGGGGTACGCAGCTGAGTGGCTTAGTTTTTTGATTCCTAATTTCAGCTTGAGTCCAAAGCTGGTATGTCCCCTTGTCTTTCCTTATCTCATTTATCAACATAAGAATGGGAGATGAGAGAATATGGACTGTCTTATTGTTTAGACCTGAGTTCAGATTTCATTCCTCTCCCGTTTTCTGTCCATGGGAGAACCTGGAACTAGAGCAGTTTACTTCCATAGTTCTAAGCCGCTGTTTCCCTCAGAAAGGCGATGAGAATGATCACGAGGTTCTTCATTAGGTGGCAGGGAGGACACAAGTGAGCCCAGAGCAAGTGCTTAGTAAATATCAGGGCCCGTCTGCCAGCCCCCTTTGGGTACTAGGGTGTTGGTTCTTTTCTGTTTCAAAATAGCTGATGGAAGCCGCTCACTGAAGCAAGGGTTTGCCCCAGCAAGAGGCACTGGCTGTCGTGGGGATGGTGCGGAGGGAGAGGCACTGGCTCATATTGCATCAGAGGTCAGGAAGCCATCCAGGACTTCAGCCCGTGGGATGGTGCCTCCCACATTCAGTGAGCCCAGTCTAAAAACTCCCTCACTGGGCTGGACTTCTTTCCCACAGTGACACAGATGCCTTGGTTCCTGCCTCCATAGAGAGAGGTAGTGGTACTGAGAAGAGTATTGGCAAGGCAAAATAGTACCCTCCACACACACACACACACACACACACACACACACACACACACACACACACACACACACAATGTCCATTCTGTTTTCTGACATTCAGAAAAATCAATAGCTGTGTTATTGTGGAAAGGAGGAAGTAACAGGAACCTCATCATAGCAGCTGCCATGGGTCAGTCCTGGGCAGTGGGAACCTGCACCGGTTATTTCTCACCTGACACCAACAGAGTAGAGAGCTTGAGCTGGAACCTGCCTCCCCAGACACCACCACCTGTTAGGGACTGTGTTCAGACACACTGCCTGTGCAGACCAGTTCTCTTTGGTTGTGGGCTGTCGACTCTGTGGGGCCAGAGCAAGTGGTACCTCTTTCTTTTCTCCAGCCTGAGGAAAGTCACTGAGGTATCCTTGGCAGAGAAGGTTAATGTCTTTCCTTCTGTTTAGGGAGAAGAGCAAAGCTATACTCAGCCAGGCCGTTGGCTCAGCCCAGAGAACCCCAAGCTGACCTTTGCATGGATGAATTTTTTTCCCTACACTTAAAAAATAATCTCTTATGTTATAAACTATGAAGTGAGCTCAGAAATGAGATCATTTGAGCAAAGAAAGGGAACACAGACAAAAAATCTGAGTGGAAGATGATGTGGGAGGAAAGTAAATAAAACCCGGACCTTTCCTCTCAGCAGATATGAGGAACCAGAGGTGGAGCTCATGGGTGGAGAGGTCCCTTGGCAGTGATCTCTAGTGGCTCAAGATAGTGGCCCCCTCATGCTCTAGAAAGAATCCTCACAGTACCACACCAGTGGGAAGTTATCAGCTATATGCCTGTTAGTTTAAATTATTCTGATTTGTCTGAGATTATCAGCTAGCTGCCTGATATTCAAGGGATTCTGCTGAGGATGGAGGGCCTTGCTTCTTCTGCTCAGTGACTCATGGAAAAAGGGATCTGTTTTCTAGAGTTTTTAGTTTCTCACATTATTTCTAGAGGAATATGTTGGCTTGTGGGCCTGGATCTATGTGGGTTTGTTTGCTCGGGTGAAAAACCCAAGCTCAAGGCTGGAGAGATGGCTCAGTGGATAAAGTGTTTGCTGTGCAACCTTGAGCACTTGAGTTCTGATTCCCAAGACTTATGTTTAAATAAATATTTAAAAAAAAAAAAAAAAGCTAGGCTGAGAAATGAATCTGTACCCTCAGGAATGGGGAGGCACAGATAGGCGGAACCTTGGGGTTCACTGCCCAGCCAACATAACCTAATCAGTGAGTTCCAGCCAGAGAGAAACTGGTTTTTGTTTTGTTTGGGGGGGGGGGTTGTTTTGTTTTGTTTTGTTTTTCAAAGGTACATGGTATCTGAGGTTGACCTCTGACCTTTATACTTACGTGCACAAACTTTCACCCAAACGTATGTACACCTGCACACACAAAAAGCCAGTTAATGCCAGGAGGAGCCTCCATTTCCCACTCTGAAAGTGGCAGTGATGGCTGTGAGGGTCCTGCCTGGCTTGTAGGGCCATCATATTCATGTCTTTCAGAGGTGAGTCTGGAGCTGGGAAGACGGAGAACACGAAGAAAGTAATCCAGTACCTGGCTGTGGTGGCATCTTCCCACAAGGGCAAGAAAGACAGTAGCATCACAGTAAGTGACAAGTGCTGTTACCAAGGCCACAGCAGGCCTTGGCTGACTTGAGTGAACAGCCTCTGCTCCTCGGGTTGGGCCCCCTGGGTGGAGCAGGTTGTCTCTGGGGATCCCCTCCTCTAACCATAGCTGCATGGTCCCAGCAGTCTGTGGATTGAGCCTCCTCCACTGAGATTTTCCATGAATACTTCTTAGCAGTAGCCCTGCTAGATGCAGTTACTGTGACCAGATTTCCTATGTGGAGAGTGTCCCACAAACTCCAGTGCTCCTGGTCCCTGGCCTCTGTCCCTATTGACCACAGCATATTTGGAGCCAGTAATATGCCCCATATACTACTGTTCCTAGGGGACAGGACTCAGTCTCAAATTGGAATGACCCCATGTCCCACCCCCAGGGGACAAGGATGCCTGGTCCACTATTGGCTGAGGCTCTTGTTGGGAGCCACACAACAGAAGGATGAGGTCCCTGCAGGAACATGTGGTTACTTTGACGGGAACAGAACCAAAGAAAACAAAAACAAACAAACAAAAACCATCCATCCATCCAAACAAACAAACAAAAAGGCCCCATACTGGCCCAGAAGGAAGAGAGTTTTCAGGGGGGTAAAAAAAAAAAAAAAAAAAAAAAGAGGGAGTTTCTAGAACCTTCCCTTGCTTCCCTTCCTCTCTTCCATTTACATCCGTCATCTGTCCCCTATGAGACCCTAGGTCCTGTCAGTACCTCTGTCTGTATGCTGAAGACAGGGGGATGACAGAAAAGGCTTCTGCCACCCTGCGTTTTACTTCCTATTCTTAGGGGTGACAGACTGGCACAGTGGCCAGTGAGCCTAGAGCTCTCAGGGACCTGGGGTAGGTGCTGGCTATAGCCTGTGAACCTTTTCCCCTTAAACAAGTCCAGGACCATAGATCAGCCTGTTAAGGTTATGTGTAGGAAACACTAGCCTGAGATTGTGTGACAGAAAATCTGGCTTCTCCCCCACCTAGCCTTTTTTATATAATTAAAGCAAGACATGATAGTTAGGATGACTCAGCTTTATGAGGGTTGGACATTGTCTCCCTGTATATGCAGACACATTTCTTCCCCCATCAGATCAGAGGACAGTGTACGGGCTGGGGCTCAGCTGGTAGAGTGCTTGCCTAGTAGGCACAAAGCCTTGGGCTCATCCCTAGCATCCCATAAACCAGATGTGGTATCATACACTGTAATCTAAACACTTGGGAGGTAAAGGTGGGAAAACCAAAAGTTCAAGTTCATCTTCAGCTATCTAGTAAGTCTGACACCAGCCTGGGATGCATGAGACCCTGTCCAAAAAAAAAAAAAAAAAAATGATGGAGGGAGGGACAGAGTTGGAAGAAGGGGAAGGAAGGAGAGAGAGAAGACATTTACTGAGGCTCCAGCAATTAGGAAATGAGATGTCTGGCAGTTGTGATGGGTACGAACCTGTGATCCCATCATTCAGAAGCTGAGGCAGGAGGATCATGAGTTCAAAGTTAGTCAGTGTCTCAAAAGGAACAAAGGGAGCAAGGGAGAGACGGGAGGAGAGGCTAGAGCACAGTAGGAAGGAAGGAACCCCTGTGGGCTGGTAGCAAGGACAGAAAGGCTAAGGAGCCCCCCAGGGCTCCCACTGTAGGGTGGGCCTGGATGTGAAGGCAGAAGCACTGACATCTGTTTCATACTGTGCTGTCCCACTGCAGCAAGGCCCATCTTTTGCCTACGTGAGTAACAGAGTTTTCATGGTGTGATGTGAGGCACCGAGTGAATTAAGACCTGCATGCATCTGTTGCACCCACGGGCCCCCTAGTGGATGTGGGAACAGGGGAAACCCCCGAGTTCTTGGCCCCAGACTAGTAGAGACACCAAAACGTTATGGAGTGCATGGGTGGGGGTGGGGGTAAACCCAGAATGCAGAGTGGGACATGTTAGCTGCCCAGGGTCTCCTGCCAGAATCCCCAGGGCTGCACTCCAACTTGGATGGATGACCCAAGTTCAGAACAAACCTCATCCCTTCCCACAATGTGCCTGCTGTCAGTTTCCCAACACACTGGAATAACCCATCCTATCCGTTGAGCATCTTAGGACCATAAGGCCCCGGAGTGACCCTGGCTTGGTCAATGGGAAACCCAGCCAGGCAAAGCTATCTTCCCTGCCTTCCTGCCCTAGCTCTGTCCCTGCACCTGTGTGTCATTGTGCATGTGTGTGCCATACATGTCTTTTCTCCTGCATGCCAGTTGCCTCACCCAAGACATGTGAAACTATCTTGGGTTTGTGATGCACTAGCTTTGGTGGCTTGGTAAGGCCCCAACCGTGCTGCACACAACCTGGCCCTGCACGGACCTCTGTGTATGTGAACTGGACTCTGATGCAGAGCTTGTCGGGCTATCACATAGATCCCAGCCTAGAAGAGACCCTCTAGGGTGTTCTATGTCACTTAGTCTGCTGTAGGTAGATGCTGGTGGGCCACATAGTACTTTGTCTCAGACAAGAAGTTGAGTGTTATTTGACATAGGCTGTGTAACCTTTACTAAGTCACTTAACTGTTCTGGGCCACAGTCTGTCTCATCATTCATCAGATGAGGTCTCTAACTTCAAAGCTATCCTTGGAAGGCCTTTCAATATGCCTGCTGGAAACCTCTTGCAGAAGAGGGAGCTTTGTGGGGAAACTTTGGATCCCAAGTCTGCATAAGTAGATGTAATTACTCCATGTTTCTTCCTATTATCCAAGGAAAGTAGATGATTCTTCTTGTCAATTCTCCAATGGGCCAGGTCCACTTGGTGCTGGGGTTTCCATGGAGATAAGGCCTTATACGTCTAATTTTGCAGGCTACATTGCAGAGGGATGACCTGTCAGCAGCAGCCGCTGCCACTGCCTTCTGTGGCTTGGCATCTCTTTGCTTTCCTGGCATGGCTTACTTTGTTGGCCCTTTCTTTACCTCCATTAATCACATGACTGCATTTGCACACAGGAGCTCTGCAGAGGGGCCTGACAGGCTGCATGCAGTCTCAGCTCCATTTAATCTTCTAGACAGAGCTCATGCAGCTTCAAGGCTTCATTCTGTAGCTGCTTAAAGGACTTCTGTGGGTTTGGAGCCTTCCAAAGTATCCTCCATAGGAAACATCAGAAGTGCAGGCTTGCCGGATGAAATTCTGTGACTTTTAAAAATTGTGCTTAAGCTTTGGGAAGGTTACAGTAGCTTAGCTTGAAGAAGGCAAACCTGAACTGTGATATCACCATGGACAGCAGGCAGGTTGTACACTGCACACTCCCAGGGGTGTCATTCATTGGGCTGTAAGCATCCCAGCACTGTATGATATAAAGACCTTTGTTTCTGGGAAGAAGTCTTTTAAGGGAGCAGGATATCTTCTCTGTCAGATAGCTCTTCTGAACAGATCCTGCATATCTGGATGTGACATTTGGGCCTAAGAGGGGTCGAGAAAAGGGTAGAGCCCATGGCTGAAGGGTAGACCTTTGTGCCAGGCTCTATGCTGTGTTCCCCCATAACTACATGTGAATGAATTTTAGGGAGAGTTGGAAAAGCAGCTTCTGCAGGCGAACCCAATCCTGGAGGCTTTCGGCAATGCCAAAACCGTCAAGAATGACAACTCCTCTCGCTTTGTAAGTAGCAGAGTTATATGGGCTTTTCTGGGACTGGCGTGTGTACCCTGATGTTGTATATCCCCCAAGAACACAGACTGGAAGAATAAAAGGGCCCTCTGGGACTAAAGGACCTACATATTACACACATGCAATACTCATTTATTCATTTATTCATCAAAGCATAATTGAGCACCTATTCTATAACACATCTGTCCTCTACCAACAGCTGACTTAACACTTACTGCATACAATCTTTCTGGCGGACACTTTTATATAGATCCCCTTTTCATTTGTTAAGTTGATTTTTATTAAGCACATAGTATACACCTGGCGCTGACCTAGGCACCAAGAATCACAGTGAATAATGTTGGTGTGGCTCCAGACACAAGAAGGGGATCTGCTTTGAGAACCAGTGAAGTGGGAGGGGTACTGTCCCATGTATGATTTCCTAGGTCCCAAGGTTCTTTCCTTCTTTGCTCAAGATTACTGGGGTGAAGGATGCAGCGGAAGTGTGGTAGAAGCCACAACAGACCAGAATTATCCTAACGTACAAGAAAATTGGGCCTCCATCGGGCAGTCTCCTTAGTGAGGTGAACAGGGGAAAAGATGAGCCTGTAAAACAGAGTGAGAAGCAGCTGCTGTTCCAGGGTACCACTTGGACCTGTAACTCTCGGGGACAAGGGTCCATGGAAAGGTCCCTGAAGGGAGGTAGCTGTGGAGAAGGCTTGGCTGTTAAGAGTACTTCATATTCTTGCAGAGTTCAGTTCTCAGAACCCACGTGACAGCCCACAGCTGCCAGTAACTTATCTCTAGAAGATCTGATGTCCTCTTCGAGACCACATGGACATCCACGGACACCTCACACACAGGCACGCAAACACATACACATAAATGAAAACAAAGTTAATCATAGAAGTTAAAGGTTCTTGAAGATGTTTCCCTGCCTACCCAGAAGCTCCCTCTGGGCCTCTCTGTGCTGCCCAGGATGTTCCCATCACAGCTCCTCTTGCAATGCCAAGTAATGCTTTTACTGTGCATCTCAGATTCATACAAATCATCCCAACATTCTCCGTCTAATATGAAGGAAGAAAGAGGCCATTCAGAGCCAGGCATAGTGGTACATGCCTCTAATCCCAGCACTTGGGAGGCTAAGGCAAGAGGACTGTTAATTTAATTGCTGGGCTACCTAGCAAGACCCTGGCTTGTTCATAATACAAGTATGGATCCTAAGGGAATTGCTTAGAGTGAGCTCTGGATTAGCATCTTCTGTTCACAGCATTAACGGGAGCTCAGATAGGTCAGTTAGTAAAGTGCTTACCCTACAAACACAAAGACCTGAACCCGCAAGAAAAAGCAAGATGTGACGGGGAAGCAGAGAATCCCTAGGTCTGGCTTACCAGACAGCCTAGCCTGATTGGAGAGTTCCAGTCTGTATCTGTATAAGAGACTCTGTCTGGGCAAGCAGCATAGTTTAACACTTGACATTGTCCCTGGCATGTGCACCCCCCACCCCAGAACACATACACACAAAAAGCACTTCAGCATCGCCCACTTGATGTAGAAAAGCTTTGGCTAATAGCCACCTCTGAAGAGCAGTGTCATGCTAGGTTACTTAACCTATGCCAGCCTTAGTTTTCCCTACCCACTTAGGACACCATAAAGGATTTAGTTGTTTCATGAACAAATGATGTTCTTTGCATGGGTTTGATGGGCCTGAGGATGCTGCTTGCTGTGGCCCAGGAGGACTGTGGAGCTCTGAGTATCTTTGAGAGTCTCTCTTGCCCTCACTGATCCTCGGATGCCTCCCTGCCTACCTGTGGTCTATGCTGAGCCTCATCACCCCATCAACTTGTTCTCCTGTCGGCAGGGAAAATTCATTCGCATCAACTTTGATGTCACTGGTTACATCGTGGGTGCCAACATTGAAACATGTATCCTTTGCTGAGCTGGGGCCTCATGAGGGTGAAGGGGCCCAGGAAAAATACAGAATCTCCTCTCTCTCTCTCTCTGTAGATTCTTGAGTTCCTTCTGAAACAACCGTTCTTGTTTTTAACAGGAGGTACTGTGGGGTAGGGTTACATGTAAATCCTCAGTGGCCTGTATTGGATTCTTAACTGATCTCCACCCCACCCCACCCCCACTTCGGGCCTGGTTATTCAATTTTTTGGGCCTTGTGGGTGAGACAGAAATGATGTCTGGAGACTAGAATTAGAATGTAATTAATTTGCATCATTTTTATAGCATGTGCTGGGATAGAGCTAGGGCCAGCTTGACATCAGCTGTCCTGTGGCCTTTATCACCTCTTTACTGAATCTTGCCCAAGCCCAAACCCCTTGTCCTTAAAGAGTTCTTCTGAGATCAGCTTGTCCTACACAGGCTCATGAATCAGAAATAGTGGCCAACTCTGCTAGTTCTTAGGTCTCAGGTCCTGGGGACACATCTAGCAGCTGGCTTGGCAGGGTGGGTCAGTGGTTAGGGTTTGGAAGCTGACTCCCTGAACTGTGAGCTGAATCCCTAAATTGACCCCATAGCCCTTAACTCTTCCCCAACCAGATCTTCTGGAAAAGTCTCGAGCTATTCGCCAGGCCAGGGATGAGCGAACATTCCACATCTTTTACTATCTGATTGCTGGAGCCAAGGAAAAGATGAAAAGTGAGTCTGCCCTGTGATTTCAGGGTCAGGGAATGGGAAAAATCTAATGCTGGGGATGCAGGTATACAGTCCCTTGCCTCCTCTGGTGTGTGTGCTGCCTTTATTTATTTAACCTCATGAGCTATATGATGGGGTAGATAGCTATCAATCACACATTATTAGAGCATTAACTAACTTCTGGTTCAGTTACAATCTGTGACTTTAAAGGAAGTAGATGACAATGACTTAGGTGCCCATTTAGAAAGCTTTCAAGGTGCTCAGTAGGGTGGCACATTCCTTTAATCCCAACACTCAAAGGCCAGGAGATCTTAATGGGTTTGAAGACAGCCCAGTCTACATAGTGAGTTCCTGGCCAGCTATGGCTACATAATGAGACCCTGTGTTGCAGTGTGGGAGAAAATACCTTTAACTGACAGATGGGGCTGTACTGAGTAGGTGGGTGGCATGGTGTGGGTGGGAGCCAAGGAAAGAGACAGGTAGGCTGCGCTCCCGTGGAGACTTCATTAGAATAAGAAGTAGGGGAGAGGGAAGAGAGAGAGAGAGAGAGAGAGAGAGAGAGAGAGAGAGAGAGAGAGAGAGGTAGGAAAGAGAGGAGGGGTCAGAGACTCAGCGACTTCTGTCAGGAGAGGGATGAGAGAGAGAGGAGGGTCTTCTTGAAATGAGTGTGAGGTTATTGCTTATTGGCCAGGACTCCAGTAAATGGTCAGAACACTAACACCCTGCCTCAAGGGGGGTGGGGGGGGGAGAACAACTTTTAATTATATTTATTTGTTGGCTTTGGTTTGGTTTTGAGATCAGTTCTTACTTTGTAGTCTGGGTGGCTCAGAACTTGCTAAATAGATTAAACCCCAATTTCGTCTTGAAGTTGGAATCCTTCTGCTCAACTTCTCAAGTGCTGAGCCCCAAGACCCACGCTTATATTTTGAGTTTAGAAAGAATTTCGTGGGACAGTGAATTCAAGGCTTCCATACAGATATTGTTGTTCTGTTTTGAGGCAGGGACTCATTTGGTCTAGGTTAGCCTCAGACTCACTGCATAGCCAAGGCTGACCTCGAACTCCTGATCTCCCTGTTTCACCTCCCAAGTGTTGTGATTATACTCATACACAACCTCCTTCTCTTCATCCTTCCCTCCATTCTTTTTTTTTTTTTTTTTTTTTTTTTTTGACTCTAAGGGTAGAGCCCTGGGCTTTACATACACCAGACAAATCCTGTAAACAGAGCTACATCCAGTTAAACATTCTTTTTCTTCAAAAGTCCAAATAACCACTGTCTGCTGCTCTGCAGGGCACATAGAGTCTGCATAGCTCTGTTGTTGTGCAGAAACAGCCACACACTGCATAAAACAACACAGTGGGTGTGTTTTAACAAAGCTTTATATTTACAAGAACAGGAAGCGTACTAAAATTTGCCAACTTCTATTGTAAACTTTTTTCCCCATGTATTTTAGGTTGAGAAATAAACAGCTTTGGCCATTGAGAAATCAAATATTTTCAACATAATATTTTTCTGGATTATTTGGGAATTTTACACAATGTACCCTAATCACACTCTCTTTCCAGTTCTCCTAGATTCCTCTCCTCATCTTTGTGCCCTCCCTCCAAGAAAAGAAGAAAATAAAGGAAGGAAGGGAGGGAGGAAGGGAGGGAGGGAGGGAGGAAGGAAGGGAGGAAGGAAGGAAGGAAGGAAGGAAGGAAGGAAGGAAGGAAGGAAGGAAGGAAGGAAGGAAGGAAGGAAAGTACACCCAAGTTCAGTTTATGTTGCCCATGTACTCACTGGAACATGGTCAGACCCCCAGTGGCCCACCCCTTAAAGAAAACTGAGTCTTTCTCCACACCTTCCCCTCACCAGAAGCCATCTACTGTGAAGGCTCACTTCAAATTTCCCATCGCAGTGCTCAAGGGCTCTCTTCAATGGCTTCCTACCTAGATACGGGAGGGTGGGGTGGGCGCAGAGGTTGTCACAGAAGCTTCAAAGTTGAGGGATCAAATTCTTAAAGGAACATCAAAATTATAACCAGAAAAGGGACACACTGGTGAAATGAGTGGTTGATAGAATCCACATCCTACGCTTAGGGTTAGGATCAAGTTAGAAAACTGATGGCAACAGCACAGACTTGGTCAGCGCCAGGTTTTTGCCCCTCGGTTGTTTGGTTAAGATTAGCAAAAGGTCTGAGGTATGGAGCACACCTGTCACTTCAGTACCGGGAGGGGGCAGCAGGACAGTAAGGGCAAGGCCAGTGTGGAACCCTGAAGAAGGGGGAGAGAGCAGCAGAGGGGGAAGGGAAGAGAAAACGGAAGGAAAGAAAGCCATGAAAGAGATGTGGTCACCCAATGATGGGGCATTTTCCACAGCCCCGCACTAGGGGGTGTCACCTCTCACTTCATTGTTCTTGGAGCTCGGCCTTCTGGAACACTTGGGTGTAAGGTAGATCAAGGGCGCTGGGTAGATGCTACACCAGCAAATAGGTGAGGTAACAGTTCAGTGGGAACCCCTGGTGGGTAGCTTGCAGAAGATGTTTACCTTTCTTTCTTGTGGATTCCCGGCTGTGTTTTGCCCTGTACTCTGCAGGCAGCTTTCCCACAGCTGGGGCCAGGGGCAGCTGGGCCAGGGAACCAGGGAGAGTCTATGGCCAATTGCATTTTTGTTATTTGTTTTGCTTTCTTTGAGTCAGGGTCTCACGAAGTATCCCAGGCTTGTCTGAAACTCCTAACAATCCCCCTGCCTTGGCCTCTGAAGTACTGAGATTATTATAGGCACGCGCTACCACACCCAGCCTTAAATGGATTCTTGATCATAGAACTGGGGAGAAGGAGAGTTTGAGAAGTTGGAATGCTTGTGAATCTCTTCAAACCATGGATAATGGTGTTGGCAAAGACCCAAGTCCTTGTGACTAGTCCCGTGTTCCTCTGAACCCAGAAGCTTGAGTTACCTTGGCCTCGGGTATGTTCAACTTTGGGTTCATGAAGTGGCTTCAAGGTGATGTGACCCATAAAAGGCCTTGGCTTAAAAAGAGCGTGTCTCCCCGATGTTACTTCAAGTATCTCTAATTATCTTGATGAAGAACAAATGTGTTGGAAAGGTAAAAATGAGGGGGTGGGGGGAGAAGGGAAGGAAGAAAATGGGCAGGATGAGAAACAAGGAACAGAAGCAAAGGAAATGGAGCAGCTGAGTGTAACTGTGGGGTCAGAGAGATGACCACTGGGAAAAGGACATGTACATGCATGAAGACCCAAGTTCTGGATCTGCTGAACCCATGAAAAGGCTGGAAGTGTGTGACAGCCTGCCTGTAGTCCCAGGACTCACACAGTAAAGACAGGGGATCCCCAGACTAGCTAGTCTAGCTGAATTTGTGAGCTCTGGGCTCAGTGAGAGTCTGCCTCAAACAATAAGGGAGGGGAGGGTATTGAGAAAGACTTAATGTCAACATCACGCCTCTACATGCATACTCACACTTATGTACACACGCACACAGCTGTGCACATGAGAACATGTGTATGCACTGTATACATGCAGGGTGGGGAGAATAATAATTTTTCAAAGAACAGCCTTCTTGAGACACTGTTGCTAAACTTTCTTCCCAGGGGACACACAGAAACATCTATCCCTTCTCCTAACCTCCCATCTACAAACAGAGACACGATTCCACCAAA
Organism: Phyllotis vaccarum; assembly: GCA_033318265.1. Taxonomy (NCBI): domain Eukaryota; kingdom Metazoa; phylum Chordata; class Mammalia; order Rodentia; family Cricetidae; genus Phyllotis; species Phyllotis vaccarum. The sequence goes on along the minus strand of JARWLC010000016.1, from coordinate 77,301,776 downwards.
GTTCACCCTGGGGAAACAATGATGTCTCTAGGCTTCCATAAGGAAGGTAAGGGGTGTAGGCATAGAGATGTGGGTGCTCTCCCCACAGGCCACCCCTGGAAAGCCTTCAGCAGGGTAAGACCTCCTTTCTCATAGTCTTCCCTGGCCTATGTACTCAGGGGATGCTCACTCCCAATAGTCTCATTCTGTAGATCAGACTGGCCTTGAATTTGAGATTACCTGCCTTGTCCTTCAGAATACTGGGCCTATAGGCTTGTACAGACAGGCATGTACCAGTGAACCTAGCACAAACAAGTTTTATTAGATGTAATAATATAAACAAGGAATTGTCAAATAGATTCACCAAAGGGCCAGACAATAAATATCCTAAGCTTCGAGGACCACACTGTTTCTGTTGCTGCTGCTTACTATTATAGTGGGAGAGCTCACAAAGAAATGGAGGCAGCCCTGTTTCAATAAAACTTTATTTACAAAAGCAACCAATGGGCCAGATTTGTTAACCTCTGATAAAAGGCTTTTCTACTGATTCAACTAGAAATAGTTGGAAGAAAAAGGAGGAGGGGTGAGAGCTAAGCCTTTACGTGCCACGGCAGGAATTCAGCAAATAAGACCTAAATTTGATGTCCTGAAATAGCTTCTTATACACAAGATAATATGCAATATACTATTTGAGATATGTAAATCTGTTATTGTCTTAGTTTACTCTCTGTTGCTTTATGTAGTGATTTATTTTTAAAATGTATGTGCATGTGCAATTTTAAATATAAACATAACATACAGGTGAGATGGGCATGGTGCCTGTCTATGACCCTAGCACTGAGAAGGCAGTTAATGCAAGTCTGGGTTAAAAAAAGAAAACCAACTTGTGCGCGCGTGTGTGTGTGTGTGTGTGTGTGTGTGTGTGTGTGTGTGTGTGTGTGTGTGTGTGTGAGCATGTGTGTATGTATGCATTTTGTGTGTCTAAGTAAGTAAGAAGACATCATCTAACTCTTTAACCTTGTTCCTGGAGTCAAAAAGGCTTTGGAAAATTCAGACCAGACACATTGCTCCCTTGACAGAAGCAACCATGTTAAGAACTGTGGTTGAGCAATGGAGACAAGGCTAGCTTAGCCGGCCCAACTTGTGCGCGCGTGTGTGTGTGTGTGTGTGTGTGTGTGTGTGTGTGTGTGTGTGTGTGTGTGTGTGAGCATGTGTGTATGTATGCATTTTGTGTGTCTAAGTAAGTAAGAAGACATCATCTAACTCTTTAACCTTGTTCCTGGAGTCAAAAAGGCTTTGGAAAATTCAGACCAGACACATTGCTCCCTTGACAGAAGCAACCATGTTAAGAACTGTGGTTGAGCAATGGAGACAAGGCTAGCTTAGCCGGCACAATACACAACCTGCACCACCATATGAGACCAGCGCTGACTGGTGAGGACTGTACATGGTGACATATAGGAAGAACTTTAACTGCCTAGTCCTTGACAAAGGGATAGAAATGTGGATGGCCCAGACTGTTGCTGGGACCCTGTGTCACACTAAAAGTAGAAGTGTGTCTCCTCACTGACTTCGTTTCCTCCTTTGTTTTAGATGACCTGCTTCTGGAGAACTTCAACAGCTATACATTTTTATCCAATGGCTTTGTGCCCATACCAGCTGCACAAGATGATGAGATGTTCCAGGAGACACTGGAGGCCATGTCCATCATGGGTTTCAATGATGAGGAACAGCTAGGTAGGGGTCATGCTTTTTGGCCTAGGAAACTGTATTTGTGTCTGTGGTGCTGAGGGATTTTCCCACTGGCCCTCATCTGGTCAGAGTGAGTTCCCTCCCTCCTGAAAGGAGAGAAGGAAGCAGAGAAGAAAAATAGAGGAAAAGTGAATCCTGCCACACATGTTATTAGTCAAGTGGCTGAAGTAAAGCATTTTTGGTTGCAATTGACTCAGATTTATTTAAGCAAAAAATAATGATTCATTGTGTTAGTTACTTCTGATTCAGAACTGACTGGACAACTTAAGACAGGGGGAGGGAGGGATTTATCTTGGCTCATGGTCTCAGAGGGGGTCTACCATCATGGAGGGGAGGCATGGTAGAACTGTTCATATCATGGCAGTGAGAATATGTGGCAGAGATCCTTAAATCACAGCAGACAGGAAGCAGGGTGAGAAGGAACTGCCCCATCAGCCTAATTCTACAAGTCAGACCACGCTTTTGACTTTCAGAATAGCACCATTATCTGGGTGAGGACCAAGAGCTGGGATGATAAACCCATGGAGGATGGTCCAGAATCAAGTCATAGTAACTCCTATGCTTGAAAACTCAGACATGCTGGTTGCAGGTGCGGTAGGCTATAGGGACTCAACAATTTCTCTAAAAGTTTGTTTCTGGTCTTCCATTGTTCAACACTATGGTCCCTGTATAGGCTGTAGTTATCTTGACAGCAATGTGGTTGTGTTCCAGCTCTTATAACCTTTGGGTTTGTGATCAAAGTTTAGAGAGGCTCTCTGTTATAGTCCCAAATAGCAGCAACTCACTAGCTTGGGTTGGTGGGTCAAGATGAGTGTGTGCATCCTATGGCTGTCTATGATGTTAGGGCCGTGGGGGATGGGGAGGTAAGGGTGCTAAAAGCAGGCTCTTAGGGCTGATAGACACACCAGACCCAAAGGAGGTAATGGAGACACAGGCTGTTCCTGGGAATTAAGCTCTGTTGATGAACTGATGTTGGTCAACATCATTTCACAATTGGCCGTGAAGCCCAGGCAAACTCCCTACCAATGGCTATATCCCCTGCAGTCTTGGGGATGGAGCCTAAGTCTTGCAGGTGTCAGGAAAACATGATGTCTAGGTTTTTAGGCACATTGTTTAATGTCATAGGTACCCTGTGAGGTAGCTGTGATTAGCTTCAGTCTGTAGATGGAGAAACTGAGGCAAAAGTATCTGCCTAAGAATTCATAGTAAATTACTGCGGAGACTCACTCTTAAGACCCTAGTTTTGCTTATAGGAATAGAGGTTTGGGTCCTTAAATTTCTTTAATAATTCATGTTATGTGGAAAGTCAGGTTAAGTGGACTCTTAATTCTAACTGCATGCTTCATCGAGGCATGGTGACGTGTGCCTATAATCTCAGCACTTGGGAGGCTGAGGCACAGGAGGGTCGTTATGAGTCTGAGGCCAGCCTGGGATACATAGTGAGCTCAAGCAGACAGGGGTATAGCCTGAGACCCTGTTTCAGAGACAAACAAGCAAAGCAGGCTTGGAGGACACACCTTTCATCCCAGCACTAGAGAGGCAGAGCCAGGAGAATCTCTGTGAGTTCCAAGCCAGCCAGGGCTACATAGTAAGAACCTGTTTCAAAAATCAAAAACAAACCAAAAACCAATCAACCAAGCAAAAAACCCAATAAGAAAAATTAAATATAATAAAAATTTAAAACTATAATAAACTGTGTCCTTGCTCTCTTGAGGAGTTGTGTAATCTCAGATGAGATGCTGGTCTCCCAGCTGAAGACTGTAAGAAACATCTGCCTGGTAGGGTTGATTGTTACAGGTTTAATAGCATGGCACCCAATGCAGCCAGCATGCAACAGTTTATTATAAACTCTGATCTGACTGAAAGAGGCTCACAAACTGCCCACACCACACGCACACACACACACACACACACACACACACACACACACACACACACACACACACATACACACACATACACATACACACACATACACACGAAGCTTCCTCGGTTGTCATTTCAGAATCAGTGAGCTCCCAATAGCTCAGCTCAGCCGTCTCTGTGGGTCTCTGTGGGTCTCTGTGGGTCTCTGTGGGTCTCTGTGGGTCTCTGTGGGTCTCCTCCTCATGATCCCTTTGCTCATACAATCTCTTCTCCCTCTCTTCAGCTGGAATGGGAGCCCGACTCAGTACTTAGCTATGGATCAAAAGAGTACACTTTAAACATATTTTTAGCATAATTTTTAAGCAGTCCCTTGAAAAGTTGTCCATGCTGGCCTGGAGCTCTCCGTGTTCCTGCACCGTCACACTCAATGAAACAATATTACAAGAATATTTTCACTATTTGTCTTCTGAGATGAGCTGTGTCATGGCGCACATAGAGAGGTTTAAAGGACATGACAGGAAATGAGGCTTGACCTTCTTAGTCACCTCTCTGGCCCTAAACTTGGTTTTTAAAATTGGCTCCCAACATGGGTGGATTTCATGTTTAAATCTCGGTTTCTATCATACTAGGAAAAATCTGTTCTGGTAACTCTGGGCACCTTTCCCCTGGGGAAAAGATGATTGGTAGAGTATCTATTGCCACCATAAGTGGCGTTATGATCCGTGAGAGTCCTCTCAGCTCATCAGTCTCTCACAATTACCTTGACCAAAGATTCTCAAGAAATACTCCATCCTCCACCTAGCATCCTTCCTCCATCCATTCAGCCATAATGGTCAGTGCTACATTTGGCCCATGGCTGAAGTTCGCAAGTCCCAACAGCATAAAGAAATTCCATGTGATATGAGGTTTAAGCAACTTCCTAGCAATACTTAGCTCCTACATCCAAGCATCTTCCCCTGCAAGCCAATTTGACTGTTGTCAAGATGCAGTAACTCAAAACTTGGTCTATAGAGGGATGGCGCAGGTTGACTCCAGGTGTCAAGTGACGATTAGATTGCCAGACCTCAGAATACTTTGGGCTCTTACTGTCTAATCAACTCTTCTCTCCCTATTCCAGCCATCTTGAAGGTGGTATCATCTGTCCTTCAGCTTGGAAACATTGTCTTCAAGAAGGAACGAAACACAGACCAGGCATCTATGCCTGATAATACAGGTACTTGTCACTTGTCCCAATGATGATAGCTTGAGGGATGGGAGGGCAGGTCCACTCAGGCCTTGGTGATGTAGATTGCTCCTTATCTATAGCCACATTTAGCAGCCAGCTGGGAGGTAGTTGGAAAAGACCACCTCTGTGTGACTCTTATTATAATACACTGTTATGTTAATGTTACTATCATTGTTATTTTACTATTTTTTTTTGTTTGTTTTGTTGTTGGTAGTGGTGGGATTTGGGGATTTGGGGTTTTTTTTATGTTGTTTCTTTGTTTGCTTTTTTGAGACAAGGCCTCACTGTATAGCCCAAACTCATCTGGGACTCCCAGTTTGCCTTCCTCAGCCTCTGGAATGGTGGGTGTGCACCATCATGTTGGCTGTTTGACTCACTATTAATCACTGTTATTAGCTGGTTATGGTGCCTCCTGTTTAAGTTAAACTTTCTTAGCAGTATGTCTACGTGGGAAGTCACTAGCATGCACAAGACTGACACCATCTGCCACCCCAGCCATTCATTCAGGTCTTGGGCATGTGTCCCATGGCTATGGGAGCTTTGTGCTATCACTGCCTCGTCCTTCAAGTGTTTCATGGCACACTAAGCACAAAGTCAGAAGTTCAGCTTTTCAGGCCAGATAGCCCTTGTGGTCATCTCTTCTGAGCATTTCCTAAGCAGTTCCAGGCCTTGGGACACAACAGAAAAAGCCAGCTCAGCCCTTCTTGTGATACACAGTCTTGCTGAGGAGACAGGCCTCAAGTTCCCTGCCAGGTAAAATACAGGTGGTCCAGTTGAACCCAGGTTTTGGATAACCCAGGTTTTTGATAATTCTTTCCACACAAGAATGTTCCCTGGAGGGATGGCTCAGAGGTCAAGAGCACTTGTTCTTCCAGGGGATCCAAGTGCCATCCGAGTACCATTATCAGCCCTCTCACAACTGCCCGCAACTTCAGCTCTAGGGTATCTATCACCCTTTCCAGCACACATGCACACGTACACGCACATGCACACACACATATCATAAATAAAAACAAAACCTTTAAAAAGAGATGCTGCCACATGTTATTCATCTGAAATTCATGGTTAACTCAGAATTCGGGTTCCCCCACACTGATTCTGGCAACCTTTCTTGAAAATACTCAACACTGTGCTTTTCGGAAGATCCCCTAGCTCCAAGCTCCCACCACTTTTGTGGTGGCTGAACACAGGGTTGCTAGTTCCGTGACCACCACAGACTGTATATTGTATTGCTTTACACTCCTACAGAGGCCACCTGATTGGACATATACTGTGCTGTACTCTCCTCAGTTCACAGAGAGACACGAACGGAGATCTGGTGAAGCAATAGAAGAATCCTAAACTTTATGACTATCTTCCGGGCACATGTGCGCATGCACGGGCACACACACCATGGGATACACAAGTGTTTGTGTGTAGGAAGCAACTGTGGATATGATTCTGTGTGGTTTTGGAAATAATTTTTTTAAATGCTGAAATATAAACAGTAATATAACAAGCCATTTGCTTATGGCCATTTATAGATATTTATAAATACATTATAGTTTCCTTTTTTCTTTCTTTTCTGGTTGCTTTTATTTGTTTGCCTTTTATTTTTTGAGTGAGGGTCTCACATAGTCCATGCAGGGCTCAAACTCCCTTTGTGGGCAGAGACGAAGTTGCACATCGGATGCTCCTGTCTCCATCTCCCAAGTGCTGGGATAACAGATGTGTACTGCTGTATAGGGTGACTAACATTTTATTTTCTTTAAAGGGAAATTAACAGTATAGACGGCAGTAACATCTCCCTCTGTTCCCAGTGGCACCTATTCTCTTTGATGGCACAGCTAAAATGCTTTTTTTTTTTTTTTCTCACACAGCTGCTCAGAAAGTTTGCCACCTTGTGGGGATTAATGTGACAGATTTTACCAGAGCCATCCTGACCCCACGAATCAAAGTTGGGCGGGATGTGGTACAGAAAGCTCAAACCAAAGAACAGGTAATGATTCTGCAGATAGTTATGCAACACACCTTCCACCCATTTACCCATCCAACCACCTGTCATCCCACATACTCATCTACCCACCATTCATTGATCTACCCATACGTTTATCTATCTATCCACCCACCTAGCTGTCTGCCCACCTACCCATCATCCACCCACTCACTCACTACTACAACAATCCATTCATAACCAACCATCCATCATCCAGCACTCATTCATACATTGACTCAACCGTTCATCCACTCACCTTTCCACCTACCCATCCATCCATTTACCCATTAATCCTTCTACCAATCCACTCATCCACCAGCCACCCTTCTACCATTCCTCTACCTATTCATCTGTTTCTCTAATCATCCATTTATCCATTTACCCCCCCCACATCCTTCATCAATATAATACTAAGATATTTTCAGTCTTATGCCAACTTTTGAGGACACTGCTGACTGAAAATAGAGTCCCTCACACATCACTGATCTTAGAAACCTAACCTGGGGAAATGTCAGTGCATTTTAAGCAGGGATGATAGCCTTGATCCTAGGTGGGAACAAACTCTGCAGGCTTCTCATGGGTGGTTTTTCATTATTCATCCAGCCTGACCACTCTTTCTGCTACTTTCCTGCTTGCAATACCTGTGTTTCCTTCACTGTCTTTCAGGCTGACTTTGCCATCGAGGCCTTAGCCAAGGCCACCTACGAGCGCCTTTTCCGGTGGATTCTTAGCCGTGTGAACAAGGCCTTAGACAAAACCCATCGGCAAGGGGCTTCCTTCCTGGGGATTCTGGATATTGCTGGGTTTGAAATATTTGAGGTATATTTACGGTCTTGGTCTTCAAAGCTCTGGGATGGGCTTTGAGACACCGTTATTTTGTAAAAAGGCACACAGATAAGCACTATAGGCACAAAGCTATCTGGTTATGGTTATACTTGAGTGTGTTTAAGAGGCATGTATAAAATGGCTGGCCAGCAAAGCTGAATGCAGTAGGCAGACACTATCTGCTCTGCTTTCCACCACATTGGCTTCATCCCCAATAGCCTTCCCTTCTTGATGCCAAGATAGTGCCAGGGCTCCAGATCACCACTTAGCAATCTAAAAAAAAAAAAAGCATCTTATTTCTAAGTGCTTCAACTCAAATGTTCCTACTCACTTGAGTGGAGTCCATGGGTCAACTCCAAGCCAACTACTGAGCTCAAGTTCTTACTGTATTTCATGTAGTGCCTTAATATCCAGTCCCATAAACTGGAGGATATTTCTCAGAAAAAGAAAAGCCCTAGAGGCCAACAGATGTATCAAAGAGTTCTACTGTGGTATCACCCTATTTTTGAGCCTCAGTTTCTCTTTCTGTAAAATGGTGAAGAGAGCATACCATATATGATTAATCCATCTATCAATAGATCATGTAAGGCAAGTGCCCTGTGGTATGGGTATGGATCACTTTTGCCATCTATACTGGGATTTACACAATCTTGTTTGAGTCTCGCACCTCTCTGGATGCTGAGGTGGCAGGAAGGGCTCTTCAGGAAGCCAGGCCCCAGCCACGGTGCTTCCAGTAAGCTGAACTCCCCGCCCTATGGTCTCAGTCAGCTCGCTGAGCTTCTTCTTTGTTCTAATGTTCAGGTAAACTCCTTTGAGCAGCTGTGCATCAACTACACCAATGAGAAACTGCAGCAGCTTTTCAACCACACCATGTTCATCCTGGAGCAGGAGGAGTATCAGCGGGAGGGTATCGAGTGGAACTTTATCGACTTCGGCCTGGATCTGCAGCCCTGTATTGAGCTGATTGAGCGGCCGGTGAGGGGGCTGGCACTGTGTATGCTGGTCCATTTGCACACACCTAGTCAGAGAATGCTTTCCTTGTGGGTGGTGTTTCCGGATGAGTCCTGGAAGGACTGTAAATGGAGTTTTGGGAACTAGGGCATGTTTTCTATGTTAACCATTAAAGTTGTGCCCCCCTCCCCCTTTTTGAGCCAACTCACTTGGAACTCAGTATGTAGACCAAGCTAGCCTCAAACCTTAGGAATTCTTCTGTCTCAGCTCCATAAGTGTTCAGATTAGTTATGCTGGTCCTCAGCAAGATAATTATTTTAGCAATTCTGGGGTTGCAACCCAGGACCTAGCCCATGCTAGGAAAGTGCTTTATTTATTATTTTAGAGTTTAAAGATGTTTTGTTAACATTTATAAGGTTTTGGAGACGGTTGTATTGTAGCACCAGCTGGCCTCAAACTCACTGTGTAGTTGTGGGTGGCCTTGAACCTCTAATATTCCTGCCTCCAGCTCCCAAGTGCTGGGATTTCAGGCATGCACTTTACCACACCTAGCTGATGCTTGATTACTACAACCATCCGATCTCGGCCTTCCTGTGCTAGGATTAAGGCATCCACCATAATTCAATTATTTCCCTCCGTCTTTCTCCTCCTTTCTTCTGCTCATTTATTACCAAAGAGTCTGTGTTCTGTCCAATAATGTACCTCAAACTTCTAGAGTCATAGCAGGCAGAGTCACAATGTTCTAGGCCTTTTAAGGGTTGAGGGTATAAGTGTGAAGAAGATGGGCATGGACCCTCACCTCCTGTAACAGTCAGTGGTGAAACCAAATTGACATTTCTGGCAAGGCACTATGGAGGACAGTTAGGAAATGGTTCTATGAGTTGGCATACTCAGTGTGGAGATAGTTCCCCAAGGTGAATGATGCATGCCAACCCCTTAATTTAGACCCTCTCAAACACAGGAAAAGCTTTGTTGAAAGGTACCCTGAGTAAATTTATAGGGAAGCAAATCAACAAATTCTCTTGAAATTCTTGTGTAACTTTAACGGGGTGTGGTGACTCATAGCTAATCCCAGCACTCAGGAGGCTGAGGCAGGAGGATTGCTGCCGGTTTGAGTCTAAGTTGACTGAATAGTGAGTTCTGGCATGTACCGTTTCAAACTGTCTCTAAAAGCCTAGAAGACTGTGTCTCAGACCAAACCAAACCAACAAACATGGAAGAATACAGCTCAGCGGCCTAGGGCTTATCTAGTAAGCTCTAGGCTCAAAGTGGGAGAGAGGAATGCAATCTTTGTAATGTTTCCTCATTGGGTCCTGGTCTTGCTCTCAATCACCCAAGCTGTCTGTTGACAGATTTGATTGATTTGAGGGTGGAAGAAAGAGGGCATGGATTCACCTTTTATATAAGCAAAATGAAGCAGCAGTGCCACTCCTGTGTGTGGCCTGTCTCTTTTCAGAAATAATCTTTTGAGATCCCATGTAGCTCATCCTGGCCTTGAACTTGTTTGTAGTTGAGGCTAGCACTGAACTCCTGATCCTTCTTGCCTCCACTGTCCACACTTTTGCCAGGATTGCAGTCCCATGTCACCACACCTGGCTATGTATTGGCATCTGGATGGTTGGCCCCTTCCAGTGAGCCTTGTGGTGACCCTGCCCTTCTGTGTCCCAGAACAACCCCCCAGGTGTGCTGGCCCTGCTGGATGAAGAATGCTGGTTTCCCAAAGCCACGGACAAGTCTTTTGTGGAGAAGCTGTGCTCAGAGCAGGGCAACCACCCCAAATTTCAGAAGCCCAAGCAGCTAAAGGACAAAACTGAATTCTCCATCATCCACTATGCTGGGAAGGTACTGCTCAGGGTTCTTGAGGGGTGCTCTGTCCCAAGGGTGCCTGGGTGGGTGTTCACAGCAAGGGTGCTTTGGCAATGGTTCTGCCCTCCAAAAACAACACAGGCAAAACATCCATCTCATAAATAAATATTTTTTTAAAAAAAAAGAAAGGAAAATTCATAGCTTGTTCTTATAGAATTATTCTATTCATCTCTCTAGTATCCCTACTGCATCAAGGAAACAGGCAGTGCCCCATTCAAACGAAGGGTTGGTGCTAGGCTCAGCCAGGCCTGTTTGTTTCCATAAGATCTATGTGGGGGGGTTGGTGCTATCATGGCAGAGTTGAGCCATTGTGACAGACTGTATAGGCCACCAAGCTGAAAATATTTATACTGTGGCCTCTTTGCCTCATACTTTTATACTCAGTAGAGCTTATTATGCTCCGTTAAGCATATACTGACAGCACTTTTCCCAGGCGTCTATGTATTTTTTTCCGGTCTTCTCACAGATCAGGCCAGCCGCCACCATAGCAACCCACATCCCATCCCAACCCACCAGAGCTGTGTTGTTAGTCCCTTCTCGGCGGTAGTCACAGTCATTAAAGTTGGGCATTAAGCAAGTCGGGAATTTCAAAAGTCTTAAGTGTCCTTTCTTAGATATCCATGTATCAAAACCTCCAAGCTAGCAGGCTAAGGGTGCATCTCAGTGGAAAAGCACTTCCCCTGAAAGTGGGTGGCACCACCTCACGGGTGACAAAGCTAGGTGCGGAAACAGGCAGCCTTGGCACATTTGCTTCTCTGTGTCCTTCTCTAGAGATGTGACCCTTGGGGTCCCTGCCTTGACTGTATCCAAGACGGACTATAGAACTGTGAGCCAGATAACCCTTCCCTAGGCTGCTTTTGGTCAGGGTGTTTTTACCACAGCAACAGAAGACAAAACAGGGCACCTACCCTCCTTGACATCCTAGGTTCAATGTCCTGTACTGTGACAAACCCTATTCACCAGACAGTGGGGAAGAAGCCCCTGTGCCCACATTAATGAAGAGTCTTGTCAAGCTGCCCTAGATTGAGGGAGCATGGGATGTCTAGGACAGCTTTTGTCGCCATTACCTTCCTTGGCCATTCCTGAGGCTTTAGTGTGAGACAATGGCGAAAGGTGATTCCTCTGAGGTTCTGTGGAATAGAAAGAGGCATGTCTGAAACTGGTTTACCATGGGTGAATGCCTTACTATGTGCAGGGTCTCTGAAAATTCCGATCTTTTGGTCTCTTCCTTGGTGTTAGAGGAGACCCATCATAGCTGCCTCAAAATGTCACTTTCCATCTGATATCTAAAGGTGTGAGAGGAATGTGGGAGGATTTGGGCTTTGTGGTGGGTTTCTGAGGCAGGGAGCCTGATGTCTGGGTGGTTTTTGGCAGGTGGATTATAATGCAAGTGCCTGGCTGACCAAGAACATGGACCCGCTGAATGACAATGTGACCTCACTCCTCAATGCCTCCTCTGACAAGTTTGTGGCTGACCTGTGGAAGGATGGTAAGTCCTTCTGGTCCTAGAGTCAGCTTTGAACTAGAAAATTGAACACTTCAGACCTACAGCGCTGGCTTCTATATCCATCCCAGAATGGGAGTCTCCGTGTGGGGAACAGGAGACTGTCCCATGCTAATGCTATCACATTGAAACAGCCTTGTCCACACAACATACAGTCCTTCCTTGATAGGAAGTAAGAGTTTGTCCTAAGCCAAGTATGAATGACTGTGGCTGGAGAACACAGCTCAGGGTACCACAAATGGCATGTCTCAATTTGGAAATGGTTTCATGAGGTTTTAATGTCCCAGAACAAAAGGAAGTCACAAATCAAGGTAGTCTTAAAGGATTCTGGTGGGGACCTGATGACATTCTTAGCTTTGGGGTCAGTGGAAATTGGTGGTCTATTAAGACAACCCCAAACTGTCTGCAATAGTCAGATTAATATTAGGCCAACCGTGCATGGAGATGATAGATGGCCACTTATAGGCTAAAGTTAACCCAAGATGATTTGGTTCTGAATAGTCAGGTTAATATTAGGCCAACCATGCATGGGGATGATAAATGGCAACTTATGGGCTAAAATTAACCCAAGATGATTTGGTTCTAAATCTGAATTTTAGTTCTCCGTAATTACCAATCTGTTAGCCTTGTGAACTGGAAAATTCAGTTCATAGTTTCTTCTTAAATGAAGGACTCTGGGCTCCTCTATTCCATCCGGGATTCACCAGGGCCCAGAAAGTGGCGTAATTAGGCATGATAAAGCAGTCCCCATGAGGAAGTTGGAAGGACTTTCCATCTTGTCTTTGCCAAATGGGAATGTGACTTTGAACATAAGTTTGGATGTCTTCGTTTGTAAACTGGGTCAATGTCTTGCTTCCCCTAGGAGTGCACGAGATTGACTCTCACCAGTGTTATGCAGCCTTGCACCAGGGTCTCTGTAGTAAAGCTCAGCCTGGGGCGGGAGCTTGGGGACATGGGACACTCTGGTTCCATTCAGTGCTACATCAAGTGGCCATGCTGGTGGCACCTGCTGAGCCCGTGAGCACTTCTCATTTTATTCTAGAAAGGAAACAGAAAGGCTGCAGCTACGTGGCCAAGCACCTGGCCAAAGCCAACAGCTCCTCTGTGGTAATAATATTACTCACTAATGCCTGGTCTGTTGAGCACTTACCAGTCTGCTCAGTCCCTCCTCAGGGCACTTGCCTTATCTGCTGCCAAGAATGTTCTTTCATTGGGTACTTGTGTATTTGTGGAAGGTGCTGGACCACCATACCCATGTGATCATTCCATCTGCTGAAAGATCAGCTCCTCAGAGACTCGTCATCACCCTGTCTCAGGAAGTTACTCCTTTCCCCCCTCTTGTTCCCCACATCCTTTCCAGTTTTCTCCCCCCTCCCCTTCCCTTGATCCTTAATTTCTCTAACACACCTCACCACCTGATATAGTACACTTCACTCTTTGCCTCCTTCTATTGGAGATTGGTAACCCTTGAGCCAAGGTGGACAGAGCCTTTGGTGTGTGCTTAGGGCCCATACATAGTCAGCTCTCAGCACATCCCCATGGGTAGAGGAAGTACTGAGGCTACTGCGGAGCTGAGGACTTTCTATGCCTTGTGGCCGCATTCCATCTGTAGGAGTTAGATGCTGCTGTTGCTGCCATTGTTGAGGAAGGGAAACTGAGGCACAACATGGTTCCAGCAGTAGGCGACTGAGTGAGTTAGTACCAAGGATCAAACTGACTTCTTTGGTCTCTGTGACTGAACAGAGGACATTGGTTCATCCTGCCACACAGGTGTTCTCCAAGATGCCCAAAGTGACATTACTTAGAGACCCTTACCCCAGCTAGAGCTGGAAGCACTGCTGACCACCAGAGAGGAAGATGGGGATGGAACCCTCATATGGGATCTAGGGTTTCCCATAGCGTATGACCTTCACAAACATCTCCCTTGACCACCATCTTCATAGTTTGGTCCTCTGGCTTGTGGCAGAGGTGCAGGACCCCTGGAGGCTGATGTCACCCTTCATGTAACCCATAGTGGACCGCATCGTGGGGCTGGACCAGATGGCCAAGATGACTGAGAGCTCACTTCCCAGCGCCTCTAAAACTAAGAAGGGCATGTTCCGCACCGTGGGCCAGCTCTACAAAGAACAACTGGGGAAGCTGATGACAACATTACGCAACACCACGCCTAACTTCGTGCGCTGCATCATCCCCAACCATGAGAAGAGGGTGAGGTATCCCCCAGCCTGGAGCTCCTGCCTACAGGATAGGGTTGAAAGTCCACAGGGAGGAATCTGGGAGGCAGCAAGGCAAACTAATGATGTGGAGGAGCAGAAAGAGAGGTCTGTCTTTGGGTCTTTGGGTTCTGCCCTGATCGCCCTCAGGGAAGGACTGCATCTACACATGTGGAGAGTTGTCTGGATTCGGGGTCCACTCCCCATTTTTAAAAGTAGCAGAGATCAAGGAAGGAAGGAAGGAAGGGAATATTTCCAGAGACTGTTCAGCTAGGTAGTGGCATGGGGTGTGAGGCCATCAACCCTTCTATCCTTCCAGAAAATGCTTGCCACTCTGATATTTGTGACTGACACTTAAGATACAGTGTTGGAGAAATCACTGGGCACATATTTGTTTGTCACAAGTAGAAGGAAATTGCTCAGCATCTAGTAGAGAGAAGCCAGGGAGGCTGCTGAACATCTTATTTTGTGCCCTGTTGTTCCCACAATAAAGAATTAGGGGGCCCAAGATGTTATTGGTGCTGAGGTTGTGGGAGACACAGGGACCTAGACACACAGGCTAGAACCACAATGGTAAATTAGGAAAACATCAAAACGTTGGAGTCGATACCTCTGCAAGACCTCAAGAATGGGTAGAGTTCTGGGGAGATGGCTCAATGGGACCCACAAAGTAGAAGGAAAGAGCTGACTGCTGCAGGATGTCCTCTGACCTCCACATATGCAGTGGTATACTTGTGCCCACACCTACTCCCTCCCCCCATATATATATAAAAGAAATGGGTTGACATCAACTTGGTAAAGTGCATAGTGGGGTGTGATTGTGTTTGGAGGTCAAGGGCTTGGGGTAAGAAAATATATAGAGGCAAAAATGTAAGAGTCCTGCACTGTAGCTAGGTCATTTCATACTGTTTCTTATTTGTGTGAATGTGTGTGTTCAGGCCTATGGGTATAGGGTTTACGTGCACAGTGTACTACAGAAGTCAGAAGACAAACTCTGGTGTCAGTCCTTACACATCCTCCACTCTTTGTGGGACTGCTTTCTCAGTGTCCTGTAGGACAGTTTAGCTGGTCTACCAGCTTTTTGAAATCTTCCTGTCTCTGCCTTCCTTCCTTACAATTATAGGCACATGACACTATACTCAGCTTTTTACATGGGTCCTGGGGATTTGAACTCAGGGTTTCACACTTACAAGGTAGGTACTTATGGAGCGAGCCCCCTTGTTTCATATTGCTATGTGATGACATGAGGTAGGGATAGGACTAGATTAGATTATGGACTTTCTTGTGTGATGACATCCTGTCTGTAGAAGCCACTGAAGGGTTTCATCAGTAGGTCATGATCAATATTATGTTTTAGACCAAATGAGGAGCTAGACAGGAATTGAGGAGAAATGACCACATTGGAAGGTGCTGCAGTTGTCTGAATAAAAGAGACAATGACGTTAAAAAGTAGGCTGGGAAAGATGGCTCAACACAGAAGGACTTGGAACCTCAGAAATCCATATAAGTACTCGGTGGGTACAGTGACCCACTTGCGACCTAATCTCGGAAGACAGAGTCAGGGAATTTCCAGAACAGTTCAGCTAGAAGACTGGTGAGCTTTGAGTTTGCGTGTATAAATGAGTCAATGACTATGATTTAAAAAAGTGATTGAAAATTATTTCCATCACCAAATACGGGCTTCCAAATGTACACACAGACACACGAATACAAACACTTCACACACACATCGCATACACAGACGCTCATTTCACATATCACACACACACACATGCACACATCATACACATATCACACATACATGTGCACACACGTTCAGAAGTGGGTATTCTCACTGATGTATGAGAACATTAATATATACATAGGCACACCACATCTGTTTTTTGTTTTGCTTGTTTCTTTAAGAAACCTACTTGGCAAGACTTGTGAGATAAGAGCCATGGGGTGGTGGTGGCCAGGAAATAAAGGAGAGGATAGTGAGGGGGGAACACCCCCCAGTTTCTAGCCAGGGGTGCTAGCACTACCAAGCACAATGAGGACTATGGGACAGATAGTACCAAAGAAAGTATAGAAACCCAAATATAGCAACAGGGGACACTGCACCTCAGCTAAACCCTATGAAGACTCCACAGACTGCCCGGTATGTTTTTGGGTCCTGAGGTCTGGGGCTTGCTGCTTCAGTGGACACTGGCCTCTTTCACTTCTACAGTCTGGCAAGCTGGATGCATTTCTGGTGCTAGAACAGCTGCGGTGCAATGGTGTGCTGGAAGGCATCCGCATCTGCCGTCAGGGCTTCCCCAACAGGATTGTCTTCCAAGAGTTCCGGCAACGGTGAGCCTGCTGTGGTTGGTGGGGCAGCGGGGAGCAAATCATGGAGAAAGCGTGAGCGATGGAGATATGTTGAGTAACTTCTGTCCTGTATTTTAAGCTATGAGATCCTGGCAGCGAACGCCATCCCCAAAGGCTTCATGGACGGAAAGCAAGCGTGCATTCTCATGGTGAGCTTAATCCTGGACCCTCCCCAGACATCCACTTGTGATCTCCCAGCTTTGGGTCATATTTCCAGTTGCTGATCTGGGTGGGGCAGTTCTTACATGTCTCCATTAAACAAATGGCAACTCTTCTCTTCCCTCCTTCCTCAGATCAAAGCCCTTGAACTCGACCCCAACCTGTACAGGATTGGCCAGAGCAAAATCTTCTTCCGTACGGGAGTCCTGGCCCACCTGGAGGAAGAACGAGACCTGAAGATTACTGATGTCATCATGGCCTTCCAGGCAATGTGTCGTGGCTACCTGGCTAGAAAGTAAACACAGTTTCCTGTATCCTAAAACTTCTCCCAAATTCATAGTAGAACCCTAAAGTCCAGAGGACATTTCCAGCCCTGAATTGGGATTCCCCAATTCCAAGAAGCCATCTATTTTCAGACGAGTCCTGAATCAACAGCTTCTATCTGGGAAGAAAAGGAAGCTTCCAACTGAAATGTGTATGCTGGTTAGAGATGCAGGAAGGGATGGAATGGCAGTTTAAAGCTTGAGAGCTTTAAACCTGGGTTCTCATTCTCAATTCTTCATTGTATGTGCTCATATTTCTCCCGAGTACAAGCGTTTCCACTTCATGAAATTGCTTAAGAGGCATTAATGAAGCGATGCACAGGGCTGTTAGAAGTATGGCTTGTATTCATTTCAAAAGTCTTAGACTATGCTAACATGTCAGAGGAAGGATTATGTGACCGTATCTCTAGTCCCACATTCAAATAGGATTCATAAAGTCAGACCTTAGAAGCTGCAATGCTTAGTTAGTGTCTGCGTAGGGTCTAGGTGAAGACTCATATTCCTCAAGGAAAGATGCCCCCTGCTGGACATACCTTTAATCCCAGCACTCAGCAGAGGCCTGTGGATCTGAGTTAGACAGCCAGGGCCATACCGGGAAGTTCTGTCTCAGGAAGGAAGGAAGGAAAGGAGGGAGGGAGGGAGGGAGGGAGAGAGGGAGGGAGGAGAGAGGAAGAGAGGGGGAGGGAGAGATGAAAAAAGGAAGAGAGACACCCCAGAGAGATCTCTCAGGTGCTGAAGTGAAGCCTGGAGCGTGTGCTGTCATCAAGTATAGCCCACACCACATCTGTAGACCCTGATTGGGTCGGAGAAACTCCATATGACTAAGTCTAGATATTGAGGAGCTCTTGGTACAACAGCAGTCCTAATTTCTTAAATTTTATAATTCTCTGTTGCCGTAATTCCTGTTCCCAAAATAATTGGTACTCTTAATAATAATTGGCATTCTTAAATGTACCCACAGCCAATTTGGTGGCTAAAATAGCAGAATGGGCTTGTAGTCACATTCTGTAGTTTTCAGACCCTGAAACTCTAAAGAAATACAGTGCTGATTTGGTATTAAGGTCTGAGAATTCTGAAATACTACCAAGGGATAAACAAGTCTGTCAAAATTCAACTGGTACAAATAGTCTAGAAACACAGCATAGAGCTTTTCCGTAGATATCATTTTTCGCATTGATTCTAAGGTATTTGTGAGCCTGGAGTTTCCCTTGCCTACTGAGAAAGGCTCTGAGAGCCAGTTTAAGTGGCTTTGGTCAGATACGATGCTGGTTCTGATGCTCAGAAAGATCGGCTGGGGTGAACCGGGGATGTCCTATGCAGAAATGATGCCATGGACCATGAGGAAGGCACCTCGTGACCTTTCTGCCTCACTCTTCCCAGGGCCTTCACCAAGAGGCAGCAACAGTTGACAGCCATGAAGGTGATCCAGAGGAACTGTGCTGCCTACCTCAAGCTCCGCAACTGGCAATGGTGGAGGCTTTTCACTAAAGTGAGTGATTGGATCTACACCTTCCCAGTAATCACTTGACCTCCTCCAGTTCCCCACCCACAAGCCCTACTGGGGGCTCTAGATATGGGAATGGGAGGGGATCCAAAGTGACTCTAGAAGCACAGGTCTGAAGTCAGACCTCATATGCCGACCTTCAAAGGTGCTATCCTTTAGCTTGTAGATTACAACTATGACCTTAAATCAAGGTGTATCCAGAATCCTTCTTAGTGCGCTTATGTAGCAAACCCACTTCTCTCTGTGGCCCCCAACAGCCCCACTTCTGCCCTCTCTGTACCCCGTTTTTCAAGATGCAAACAGAGGCCTTGTAGGACTGGTGCTTACACTAGCATGATAAAGAAGGAAGCCCCCACTTGTTGCTTGAATTAGTAGGTTCATTTTATCCCTTGCAGCTTGTAGAGCCTTTGGGTACCACTGACCTCTGCAGCACTTCTGGGTGCACAGAGACATTTTACTGACTATAAGCATATATAGTTCCCTTATGTGCCCTTGAGTTATAAATTCTTTCCCCAAGGAAGTATTCATTGAGTACCTGTTGTATGCCAGGTATTGGTATCATGTTCTGTGGCTTTATGAATAGACCAGTTAACTGGAGAGGCAGATTCTAATAAACACTTCCAGAAACAAATAGTGGCAAATCCTGCTAAGTGTGTGAAGGCAAGCATAGGGTGCATTGGCAGAGGCTCTGGGTGCCAGGCAAGCTGGAGAAGCCAGCAGGAAACTTCTCTCTGCAAATTTTGCCTTAAGTGTAACTTACATTCCAAAGAAGTGTCCTAAGAAAACCATGTCCCATAAAGAAAAGTAGGAATTTCTCCACAGCCTCTTTGACAGTGATAGCATTTCCATAGCAGACTCATTGGTTCGCCTGTTGACGGGGATGGTGGTAGAGGAATCAGCTAGGAAAAACTGTCTAAAACTCAAGTTGCAAAGCCTGACAGCATAAGGTAAGAAATAATTAGCATTGAGAACAGAATATAAATGATGACCAGAATTAAATAAAGAGAACAGAATATAAAATTCAGTGCAATACTCTTTGTAGCTCTGGCTGGTCTGGAACTCTCTATGTAAATGAGGCTGACCTTGAACTCAGAGGGATCCTTCCTCAGCCTCACAAGTGCTGGGATTAGAGGCATGCGCCACCATAGCCAACCTTCAAGGGGAAAGAGACAGGAAGGAAATGCACTATTGTGACAGTGACCGTGGCAGGAAACAGGAATTTTTTTCTTCCCTGCAAAGATGCATAACCCCCTCCAACTCCCTTGGTTCTTTTTCCTTTCATTTTGTTCTAATAAAGAGGCCCATGGATTTAGGGTGTTGTAGCTCAGTGGTAAAGCACACAGCCCTGGGTTCAATCCCCAGCACCGCAAAAGTGAAACCATGAAAGGTCCCTCTTTTTTGCCATATGACAGTTTAGGCTTAGCAGTTCTGCCTTGTGGAAGAGGTTCACAGAAATTGTTCTGGAATGCAGGCTATCTCTCTTGCCTCTACCTAATGATGCCAGTAGAATCTCCCACCTCTGTGTCAACTGCCAATTAGGTCCCTGACATTGCCCAGTGTCATCTGACCGAGCGTTGGTAAAATCATATGTATCTGAGGACCAATCCAATATTTGATTAAAACGGCTCCCTCTGGCCAAAACCACTAATGATGGCGATTTGTATGTATGCAGGTGAAGCCATTGCTCCAGGTGACACGGCAGGAGGAAGAGATGCAGGCCAAGGAGGAAGAGATGCAGAAGATCAAGGAGCGGCAGCAGAAGGCAGAGAGTGAGCTGAAGGAGCTGGAGCAGAAGCACACGCAGGTATGCATAAGTGTGCCGTGGGCTGTGAGACAGCTCAGCCCACAGTGAAACACGGGGGTCTCATGGCCGCCTCCTAATCCTGCACACAGCTGGCGGAGGAGAAGACTCTGCTGCAGGAACAGCTGCAGGCAGAGACAGAGCTCTATGCTGAAGCTGAAGAGATGAGGGTCCGCCTGGCAGCCAAGAAGCAGGAACTAGAGGAGATCTTACATGAGATGGAGGCCCGCCTGGAGGAAGAGGAGGACCGGGGTCAGCAACTACAGGCTGAGAGGAAGAAGATGGCTCAGCAGATGCTGGTAAGACATTGCCGGGGCAGCTTATGGCAGAAGTGGATTCACTGGACCCTCAGTGAAGGCATTTGATGATACATGGCCCTGATGCTGGTATATGGAAGCACTCAGACATAGAAAACAATGGCCATCTGCCCAACGCCACAGAGCTAGGGCTGAATAGAAGTCTCCAGAACCTGTTCTGCATTGTCTTCTGTATGCTGACCCCCTTCCTGTTAAAGGTCAACTGTACCAACTATCACACTGTAACAAAGGAGCCTGAACATAGCAGCTTTAAATAAAGAGTCTAAATTTATCTTAGTGGTCAGCAATTGGGGAGGGGCTTAGTTGAGTGATTCTGGCTTATGGCCCACCAGCCACTCATGAGGTTAGCAATCAAGATCCCAGTCAGGGCCAGTCATTTGAAGGCTCAACCGAGCTGGAAGATGAACTTCTTTATGGTTTATTCACATGGCTCTTAGCCTGAGATTCCAGTTTTTCAGCCACTTCATGGGGCTACTGTTACAATATGGTTTCTTGGCCCTGGGTGGCCAGAGATCCAGACCCACAGAACTGCCGCCCCAGACCCCTTAGCCACCCGCAGCTGATCAGGCCCCCAAAATGACTCAGACGCTTATATTAACTTCGTGCTGTTTGGCCTATGGCTCAGGCACATTGCTAGCTTGCTCTTCCATCTTAACTCAACCCATTTCCATTAATCTGTCCTACCACGTGGCCCATGGCTCACCTGTGTTCCTTACATGTTTCTTCCTTGGGTGTCCGGCTAGGTCTGTCTCTGACTCTGCCCTTCCTTTCCTACCTATTCTGATTCCCCACCTACTTTTTCTATAGTGCCTGTCATGGGCCAAAACAGCTCCTTTATTTAAAGATTGATATTCACATCATATAGAAAGACATTCCCACATCAGGCTACTTGGACTTTCTCCTATTATGGCTGTGAACTGCCCCCAGAAGAAGGGAGAAGAAAGCCATGATGTCTTCCATAGCCCAAGCTTCTGGGGTTACAGTCTATGGCTTTCTTCTAATTGTGTTAAGAATTCTTAGCTCCTCACATACTCATGGGGCCTAATTTCATGCCTCTGGGAGAAATGACTAAATGAGTATGATACCAACTCCCCAGAGAACACATATCACACTGACACTGAGAAAAGCAGTGTAGTCTACATAGACATCCATCTCCTGTTTTCTGAGAGAGACAGCAGTGTGCAGGGCATCCCCAGCCCAGCCTCCAGCATCATGCTGGCTGGCCCCAGATCTCCTCAGATGACTTTGATCCAGCAAGGCTGTGATCCTTGTCTCTCTCCCAACCAAGGACCTGGAGGAACAGTTGGAGGAGGAGGAGGCTGCCAGACAGAAGCTACAGCTTGAGAAGGTCACAGCTGAGGCCAAAATCAAGAAACTGGAGGATGACATCTTAGTTATGGACGATCAGAATAACAAGCTTTCAAAAGTGAGTTAAATGAGCCAGGCTGGCCTGGGATGCATATCCAGCACTAACGGCAGAACACCCAGTGGAAATGGGGACAAGCAGTCACTCCAGTTAGTAATCCCAAGACAGCTGACTCCATGAGTTCAAGGTGGACATCAGAATTGTGGGCTGGGCTCCGTGTGTAGATCAGGACACTCACGGAGCAGGAGTCTAGCCACGAGGTAGAAGGAACCATTACCATTGGTACCAGGGTCTGAAGATGTTCACCCTGTTAGGAGTAAAGCACTAGGGGATGAAGGAAGATCTCCAAGGAGACTTTCAGGAGGCGGTGGCATGAATGTAGATTGAGGAGCAGTTAGGAAAACAACATTGACCTCCTCTGAAAAGGTTCTGAGGCAGAGACGAGCTGTTATGTGGCAGGAATGGGGAGTACGCACTGGCGTGAGGCGAGAAATGGGCAGCCTGGGAAGTTCCCTAACAACCTCTACCATCTAGACGTCCTGATGCCTGCGATTAGGAAGGGGGTTTTCTTTAAAATGCTGGAAATAAAACGCAGACCATGGGGAGAAAATAAAAAGCCACGGGGGTGATCGTTTTCCCCTTGCCCCCAAAGGAACGAAAACTCCTTGAAGAGAGGGTCAGCGACTTGACGACCAATCTAGCAGAAGAGGAAGAAAAGGCTAAAAACCTCACAAAGCTGAAGAGCAAGCATGAGTCCATGATCTCAGAACTGGAGGGTGAGTAGGGAAATAGGGGGAACCAGAAACCACGGCGAAGCAAACTGGGCTCGCTCAAAGGCAGACGTCGCATTGTCTCTTACATGTGGAGCCTAGATTTTAATGTTTTATGTTTTTATTATTTTATCTTCCATTTGCTTTAGAGATGCGTTCATCGTTGATTGATTGAGTGTGCATGTGTGTCATACGTGGTGTGTGGGTATGTGTGGTGTGTGTGTAGTTGTGTGTGTGTGTATGGAGTGGTCCTGCATGTCACAACATGCACACGGAAGTCATAGACGATTTTGTAGAGTTGGTACCCGTCTATTATGAAGGTCTTGGGGGGCGGCGTTTAACTTACATTGTTAAGCTTGGCTGCAAGTGCCTTTACCTACCGAGTTATCCCGTTGGACCTATTTTGCTTTATTTTTAGAGATAGTGTCTCATGTAGCCTAGGCTAGCCTCAAACTTAGTATGTAGCCAAAGCTAGCTGTGAGCTCCTGATCCTCCTGCTGACACCTCCCAAATGCTAGTATTACAGGTGTGCTGAGCTTCCAAATGCTAGTATTACAGGTGTGCTGAGCTCCCAAATGCTAGTATTACAGGTGTGCTGAGCTTCCAAATGCTAGTATTACAGGTGTGCTGAGCTTATGCAGTTCTGGGAGTTGAACCCAACATCTTGTGCATGTAAGGCAAGCACTATCAGCTGAGCTACATCCCCAGTGCAGAGTCTAGATTTTAAATAAGCACATATGCAAAGGCCATGAAAGTTGAAGGGGGATCTATGGAAAGGAAGGGACAGGCGGCTGGACAAGAGAGGGAGACAGGGAAAGAAAAAGAACAGTATTTTGTTCTGATATGGAATCAAATATTAACAAAAACCATGAAAGCAGAAAGAGGGCCTATTTGAATAAAGAAAGGAACCAGAAAGAGAGGGGAGGAGGGACAAGAGAAATTGAGGTAAATTCAAGCAAAGTCTCAACGTGTGTGTGTATGAAATGTCCTCAAAAAACCCACTATTCTATATGGTCATTTTAAAAACTGACGCACAGCTACTGGAGAGATGGCCTAGCCGTTAAGAGCACTTTCTGCTAAATCATGAGGGCCAGAGTTTGGATCCCAGCACCCAAAGTAGGCCTTTCACAAATGCCTATTACTCCAGCTCCATGAGATCCAACAGCCTCTTCTGTTCTCCAAAGGCGGCATACACATGTGCATATACACTCACACAGACCACATACAGATTCGCATGAACACAGACATTCCAACACGTGCACACACACACTTATACAGACACACACAGAGATAAAATAACTATTTAAAAAACTAATAAACCAAAAAAGTCCGGAAAAAAAATCTTTAGAAAGACAGACTATTCTGGAAAGAGACTCAAACTGGGTTCTTCACTGATGGGAAAGTCCTTTTTCCCAAACTTGATATTCCCCCGCTGCAGAAGGGTCTAGGGCCGAATGTGCCATGTCCACAGCCCAGGCGGGAAGGCATAGGCTTCTTCCTGGTGTCGTCCTGCTGAAGTAGCCCTGGCTCTGTTGCAGTGAGGCTGAAGAAAGAGGAGAAGAGCCGGCAGGAGCTGGAAAAACTCAAGAGGAAACTGGAGGGTGATGCCAGTGATTTCCATGAACAGATCGCTGACCTGCAGGCACAGATCGCAGAGCTCAAGATGCAGCTAGCCAAGAAAGAAGAGGAGCTGCAAGCAGCCCTGGCCAGGTGCGATCTGTGTGTGTGTGTGTGTGTGTGTGTGTGTGTGTGTGTGTGTGTGTGAGTGTGTGCATGCATGTGTGTGTGTGCATGCATGTGTGTGTGAGTGTGTATGAATATCCCAGTCCTAGTGTGTGTGAGAGTGTATGTGTGAGTGCATGTGTGAGTGTGAGTGCATGTGTGAGTGTGTGTGTGCATGTGTGTGAGTGTGTGAGTATCCCAGTCCTTGTGTGTGTGTGTGTCAGTCCTAGTGTGTGTGAGTATCCCAGTCCATGTGTGTGTGAGTGCGTATGTGTGAATGTCTCAGTCCCAGTGTGTGTGTGTGCCTACATGTCTGTGTGTCCTAGTCCTAGTGTGTGAGTGTGTGAGTATCCCAGTCCTTGTGTGTGTGTGTGTGTGTCAGTCCTAGTGTGTGTGAGTATCCCAGTCCATGTGTGTGTGAGTGTGTATGTGTGAATGTCTCAGTCCCAGTGTGTGTGTGTGCCTACATGTCTGTGTGTCCCAGTCCTAGTGTGTGAGTGTGTGTGAGTGTGTGTGTGTCCAGAGGCCCTCTGCTTTTCGAGGTGGCTACAGGCCCTTGGGATGGATGTTGCTTCTCAGACCAGGGCTCCTGCAAGACTTCCCAACCGTGCTCTCACCCCTAAACCTCACATTTTAACTTCTCTTCCCTCCAAACTCATCCTCTCTGCAGTGTGCCTACTCCAATGGGATTGCAGCACCTGGGGTACCCAGAATTTGTCATCTGAACCCCAGTTCTGAGTTTCCAGTCACCCACTGAATCCATCTCTGTCTGTATCACAAACACTGCATGTCTAGACTGGATGGCTTCCATCCTCCTACACTCTCTCTGTGCATCCTGGCTTTCCGAGCATCTGCCCAGTCACATAGGTTGAGTCAAGTGTCTTTCCCATCCCTCTGTGCTTCCTTTGCCTGGCATTCGGCTGACCTCAAGCTGTGGATATGGCAGCAGCAAGTGATGATTACCATTCTGTTCATTGTGTGTGCCCATTCCCAGAAGCACCCTCAGACACCCAACTACTATGCTCCTCTTACACTCACTTCTCTGGGTAGTTGAGGAAGTACCTGCCCACACTGTTTGTAAGAGGCAGGTCTGGGGATTGAACCCAGGGTTTTCTGATCAATCTCCTGGCCCATCTCTCTTTTCTAATTTGGAGTGCATGACAGAGCTTGGGTAACTATTAAAAAATTTTGCTCCAATGCATTTCTATCCTAGAACAGTACCTGGGTTACCCCAAAAGACCTGATCTCTTCTGGCAGCTGCTGGCCTGTAAGCACATCAGAGCACCTGTCTGTCCCTCACCCTGGGCCTTCCCATTCATCATAGTCAAGTTGGATAGCAAAGCTGAATGTGATGATATATTCATGTAATCACGGCCCTTTAGAAGGCTGAGGCAGGAGGATCACAGTTTTGTGGATAGCCTGGGTTCCATAAGCAAGATTCTGTCTTAGAAATAAACAGATGTTAGCTCCACCATGCACCAAGACAGAGCTTAGGAGTAGGGCCTAGAAAAGGATCTGTGATAAGCATAAGGATAGATTTTATTGGCGGGGGATGTAAAGTACAAGGAGGCTCTTATAGGATCAGGGCCTAAACAGGATATCGGGGGATTCAGGTAGAGGCTGGCTCCTAATAGGAGAGCAAAGACTCACCAGGTTGGTTGACCACTTTTTTCTGTGGCATTCCAGGTGACTGGGCACCCTTGGTTTCCTTCCACTGAAGGAAGTAGGCCCGTGTGATTGACAACCCTGGTTTCCTCGGTGTTTTCTTTAAACTGAGCCTCCTATACTTTGGGACACAGGAGCCAGTCCCAGAACAATGTCTGGTGGCATTGGATAGCCTTGGCTGTGGGGTCTGAATGTGGGTGCTCCATCCTGGGCAGGCTCGATGAAGAGATCGCCCAGAAAAACAATGCCCTAAAGAAGATTCGAGAGCTGGAGGGCCATGTCTCAGACCTACAGGAGGACCTGGACTCGGAGCGGGCTGCCAGAAACAAGGCTGAGAAACAGAAGAGAGACCTGGGGGAGGAGCTGGAGGCACTGAAGACGGAGCTGGAGGACACACTGGACAGCACGGCCACACAACAGGAGCTCAGGTGTGGGGGCAGGAGTCCCGAGGCCACTGACTCCGAGCAAATCTGAAATCACTGGTCTTCCTGGTTGTGTATAGACCAAAAGTATGTTTAGTTTTACCAACTTAAAAATGATAGAACAGATGTCAAAAAGGAAATTTCCTACAGTCTTACCCATATTTAGGGGTTTTAAGTAATTTTTTTTTCTCCTGTGTATGCATCTGTATATGTTTTATGTTAAATTTTAAAAATAACATTCATCAGATTGGTCTCCAACTTAAGATTTACTACAAGTAAATGGAGGAGATAAACACCCTATTTCAGACAATATTCTGTCTCTAGTGAACATAGGTCATTTATTCATTTAGTGAGCACAATAACCTTTTGAACATATCCTGTGGTAGGGGTCTGTTACTGTGACCCAGAATTCCCCCACTTTGGGTTTTATATGTATATCAAAGGTTAGTCTCACCCTTTTGTTCCCCTCCCACCTGTCTGGAAATACAGAAAAAAACCCAGAGCAGTGGCTCGAAGTTCCAAGTCAGGCTGGCTTTGTGTTGTGACTCGGTCACACAGTGATTGGGACCTGCTTCCCCTTAGCCTGCAAATGACATCACTGCCATGTAGAGTTGCTATGAGGAATTAAATGCTGTGTATGGAAAAACAGATCCAGCTGGGCTTGGTGGTTCATGCTTGTAATCTTAGTACTCCACACAGGTGGAGGCAGGAGGATTGTGAATTTGAGACCAGCCTGAGCTATATAGTGAATGAAATCCTGTTTCAAGAAAAAAAAAAAAATCTTAGCTCAGGGCCATCAGGGTTAGGGAGGTTAATCAAGTTAAATGTATAGTAACTGCTGGATAAATATGACTTTATTTATCTAGCACTATAGTGATATGTATTTAATAAAATTAGTCTGGAATATCAGAAAGTCAACCACAGAGCCAAGCCACAAATGTCAGAGAGGGATGGCCCACACCTTTACTCCTAGCTTTAGGAATGTGGAAAGAGGAAGTTAAGATTAGCTGGGGGGGGGGGGAGATTTTCAGTTTTCTCAGACACTTTCTTAGTGGGCAGAGGAGAGAGAGATTTGGAATCAGAGGATTTCATGGAGACAGGCCTGAGGAGATGGTGAGTGAGAAGTGGCTGTGGTTTGTTCTCTATCTCTGATATTCCAGCTTTCCCCCAATATCTGGCTTTGGGTTTTTATTATATATCAAATAGAATTTGTGTTATGGATAAATTCAAGTAGTGTTAGTATTTAAGAGAGATTTACTTTTGCCAGCCTTGAGAGGTTCTGGGAGCAGGTAACATGCCTCCACACCCCCATTTTACAGCTGATACTACACTGCAGAGTTAGGGAGGGTAAGCAAGTCATTCTGACTCACTCAGCAAAGGAAGACTTCAGCTCTGGGTACGAGGAGACCTCTTGTCCCCTTGCACAGTTACTGTCACAGCGAACCTCTATCTCTGGCCTGAGTATCATCCACTGTATTCTTTCCCCCTAGAGCCAAGAGGGAACAGGAGGTGACCGTGCTGAAGAAAGCCCTGGATGAGGAGACGCGGTCCCATGAGGCTCAGGTCCAGGAGATGAGGCAGAAGCACACACAGGCTGTGGAGGAACTCACCGAGCAGCTGGAGCAGTTCAAAAGGGTGCGTGCTCAGGAAACACTGCAGAAACCACACCATGCCTCAGAATTCACTGACTCTTGTCTAGAACTTCGGAACTTGAAAGGCTCCTAAAAGCCAGAACTTTCTGTGCATTACAAGTGGAAAACTCTACCCTAGACCTCGTGAGATGGGTTATAGTCAGAATGCAGGTATACCAAGCTTGATAAATGATCTTCAAGCTGTGTGAACATTGTCTGTGAAAGGTGGGGAAATTCAGCCTGAGTCATTTCCAAGGTGCTTCTTTGTGTACAGATGCAAATATCCTACAATCTCCAAATCTATGAGATTCCTGACTCTCAGATTTAGAGGACTTTTATAGCTCAGGTATGTTGTGAGGATGCTGGAAGCTGGGTGGTTTGCCTTTACTCCAGGAACTGGGTGCCTTTCTCTTCTTCCATAGCTGAGGTCGCCCTCCTGTGTCCTGTTTTTATCTGCTTTTTTTCCCCTTGGGTGACTCATATATGTACAGGAGCTGATTAGGTAAAATAACTTGATCACCAGAAATAGCCAGGAAAGTTAGGCAATAAATGTGAAAGATAAGAGAGAGTTGTGGTAATCAGAATCAAATGGGGTGGGGATGCCCCCCAACCCCCCTAGCCCCCCCCCCCATCGCCTAGGTCAGCTGGGTTTTGCCTTGAGGGCGATAAGACCAGATCTTTAGTTTGTTCTTTGCGAGTCAAATTATTGAAATATGTAAACATATCAACTCCCCCCCCACACACACAGCTGTTCTTATTTTTAGGTAGGGTCTCATTCTATAGCCCGGGCTATCTTGGAACTCATGATAATCCGCCTGCTTGAGTACGGGGATTACAGGCATAAAGCGCTATGGCCTGCCTTCTTTCTTTCTCATTTTATGAAACAGAATCTTAATAGATAACTCTAGTCTTACACTCAGGATTTGGCTCCTGAGTGCTGGGATTACAGGTATATGCCACCATGCCTAGATAAATTCACCAATTTTGTATTTGTTTGTTTGTTTTTCAGAGACAGAGATTCTCTGTGTAGCCTTAGCTGTCCTCAAACTCTCTGTAGAACAGGCTGACCTTGAACTTACAGAGATCTGCCTGCCTCTGCCTCCCAAGTGCTGGGGTTAAAGGTGTGCGCCACCATCATCTGGTTTAAATTCACCAATCTTAAGTGTACCTTTCAATGCATTTTAACAAAAAGTGGCCATCTGAGTAAAGAGAACCACACTCACAAGATAGAACATGAAGGGTTTTTTTGTTTTGTTTTGTTTGTGTATTTATTTTTTACAAAAAGAGTTTAGAGGCTGGAGAGATAGCTCAGAGGTTAAGAGCACCGGCTGTTTTTCCAGAGGTTATGAGTTCAATTCCCAGCATGGTGGCTCATGACCATCTATAATAAGAACTAGTACCTTCTTCTAGTGTGCAGGCATACATGCAGGCAGAACACTGTACATATAATAAATAAATCTTGTTTTAAAATGAAGAGCTGGGAATCCATATTTTCTTGAGAAATGTCCTAAAATTTGGTAACCCATACAGAGCAGGCCTCAGGGACTGCTTCCTGAGTTAGGAGTTCTCTGCTCCCCTCATCCCTTCCCTTGGATGAGATGAACTAGGAGGGGCAGGGAGAGGAAGAGATAAGCCCACACCCTCTGCTTCCCTTGGCAGGCAAAGGCAAACCTGGACAAAAGCAAGCAGACACTGGAAAAAGAGAATGCAGACCTGGCTGGGGAGCTGCGGGTCCTGGGCCAAGCAAAGCAGGAGGTGGAACACAAGAAGAAGAAGCTGGAGGTGCAGCTGCAGGAGCTGCTCTCCAAGTGCAGTGACGGGGAGCGTGTCCGGGCTGAGCTCAGTGACAAGGTTCACAAGCTACAGGTGAGGGCAGCATCCCCAGGCTGCTGATCTATTGCAAGAGAACACTCTGCACAGCCTCCCAAGGCCCTTTGGCTGCCAGCAAGTTGGCTTCCTCGAGATGCATCCTCTCATTCCCTTGTGTGAATTCTTCTTGTTAAAACTCCATGTATATACGTAATGAACATTTATTGAGCACCTACTGGATGCCAAGCATTGTGCTTAATCCTGAGATAAAAGAACAAGAAAGAAGACAGATTGTCTCTGCTGTCTAAACTCCAGCCTGCTGGGGTGGGAGAAATGGCCACAAACACAGACAATTCACAAAGACACACATAACACTGTAAGGGTACAGGGCAGCCTGGGGTCAGGAAAGGCTGCCCTCGGGAGGGCTGAAACTCAGGTGATAACATTTTCAAGCAGAGGCGATAGTGCATGCAAAGACTCAGTGGTAAATGTGAAAAGTCAAAGGAGTCCAGGACTAGCAGTGCTGACAAGCTGGGAGAAGAAATGGTACAGAACAGGACCAGAGAAAGAGGCTATGACCAGATAACAAAGGGCCCCTGGTGCCCCATGTATTTATCCATGTAACAGAGGCAACTGAAGCTGATGAATGGTGGAGCTTGTCTATCTTTGGTCTTAGCTTCAGAGACACATTTGACCTGCATTTCATTTTCCAAAGAATGACCCCAAGTTTGATGAATACTTACTGTGCTCACAAGCTATGACTAGGCAGCAGGGAAACACCACAGATTTGGTTCCCTGCAGTTAAGAACAGGGGTTTTCTACTCCAATACACAGTGACCCTTAAGGTCTCATTATAAATGGGAGAAAAGGTGGGGCTAGAGTTGTACACCCCAGGCTCATCCGTATAGATGCGCGAGGCTGGTAGAGAATGCAGAGATGCAGGAAGGAGTTTTGTTCCATGCCTTTGACATCTACCTCTTGGGTGATGACCATAAAGATCGTGAAAGGCAATGAGTAGGAGTTCGAGCAGAACCTGCCTACAGTTTCTTTCCCAATGGTAAGGAATGAACAAGCCAGGAGTGACTTTCAACACTAGTACACTCAGATCTGCAGCTCATCTCTGTCAACCTTGATGGAGATTAGGAATCCAGTAAGATGGAACCTAACCAAGCCCAGTCAATACAGTGGGGGCTCTGATAGGTTCTTAGAACTCCAAGACCAGGGTTCCCAGCTTATAGCTGATGGGTTCTGGATGGAACCACAGTTGTCCCTCACCTCCTGGGCACTTTCTGTCACTGGGCCCACAGGTCCTATCCAACAAAGTTGTGTGATATACTTTAGTAAAAAGGGCTCCTCTTGCTGATCTGTGATATGAGTTTCAACTCACCAGTCTCTCACCCTTCTCAGAATGAAGTAGAGAGTGTCACAGGCATGCTCAATGAGGCCGAGGGCAAAGCCATCAAGCTGACCAAGGATGTGGCATCCCTTGGGTCCCAGCTTCAGGACACTCAAGTAAGTATCCCACAGCACCATCTGGGAGACCTAGAGTTCCTGCTTTCTTGAAGACATCTCAGGGACAACCATGCATGCTTTCCCTTGTAGGAGCTACTTCAAGAAGAGACCCGGCAAAAGCTCAATGTGTCCACCAAGCTGCGTCAGTTGGAAGATGAAAGGAACAGCTTGCAGGACCAGCTCGATGAGGAGATGGAGGCCAAGCAAAACCTGGAGCGCCATGTCTCCACCCTGAACATTCAGGTGTGGACAGCATGCTGGGGCCCACCATGCATCATCGCCTCTCTCCTGGGGCCCACACTGGGCCCTCTCCTCACCTTTAGGGTTCACTGTGACCCCTTTTCTGGGGTCTCCACAAGTCCTCCTCTCCTCTCGGCCTGGGTAGTGTGTTTGCTCACTAGCTCCCTCTGCTACTGGATTTCCTCAGTGAGGAGAAAGAGGGTTCACTTCTCAGGGCCCAATTCTTGGCCATTACAGCTTTCAGACTCTAAGAAGAAGCTGCAGGACTTTGCAAACACCGTGGAGGCCATGGAGGAGGGGAAAAAGAGACTGCAGAAGGAGATGGAGGGACTCAGCCAGCAGTATGAAGAAAAGGCTGCTGCCTATGACAAACTGGAGAAGACGAAGAACCGGCTTCAGCAGGAGCTGGATGACTTGGTTGTAGACTTGGACAACCAGCGGCAACTGGTATCCAATCTGGAAAAGAAGCAAAGGAAATTTGATCAGGTAGGGCTGAGAGCTCACTGCCCTGTCCTTGAACAAGGGGTGAGGGCGATTCTGTGTGGCACTGTGGTGGCACTGGGAATCTGAGTCTCATCTGGACTTTGCTGGAAGCAGTAGAAGCCTATCTTGTCTCATCTTAGGTGACCATGACATATAACCACTAGGTCATGGCATAAATGCATCAGAGTGCTTAACATTGAAACTTTTCTAGGCACAAACATTGTGAAAACTGCCCATAGGCATAGACTTAGGGATAACATGAACCCTAACAATATGAGGGTCATTTATTCCATCCACTCAGTGAATACGCAGAAGCACCGCTGGGTGTTATACGTAATTCCAAGCATCTGTTCTTTAGAGCATATTATTTAATTTCCACTTTTTTCTGAGATGGTCTCCTGTTGGCCGGGTTGGCCTTGACCTCACTTATGTAGCTATAGTTGATTTTAAATTTCTGAACCTCTAATCCTCCTGCCTCCACTTTTGGAGCGCTGGGGCCACTGATGTGCCATACTCAATTTTATGTCGTACCAGGGACTGAATCTAGGGCTTCCTGCATGGCAGGCAAACATTTTATCAACTGAAGCACAGTTCCCTCAGAGTGTATACTTGTTAATACCACTTTCCCCAAATGCTTCATTATGTGAGATTTAAAGTGATTGTGTAGTCACTGCCAGAATCAGTCATTAACACTGTGCTACATGCCTTTTGTCCTACTTTTTGTGGAGTAGGGTGGAGAGGGATGATCTTACTATGTAGCCCTGGCTAGCCTCGAATTTATAACGTAGACCAGGCTGGCCTCAGACTCGGAGAACTGCCTCCCAAGTGCTGAGATTAAAGGTGTGTGCCACCATACTTAGCCTTATCCTAATTGTTTAAGGTAAAGTTGAATCACATCAACCCAACATGTCTAATCTCTGGGTTCATTTCAAAGCAAGTCACAGACATCTGTGCCCTTCTCCCTTAACATTGCATATTAAAAAATACTTGGGCTGGTAAGATGGCTCAACTTGAAAAGTACTTGTTGCCAAGATTCATGACCTAAATTCAGCTCCTAAAATCAAAATTCAAATCTACTTGGTGGAAGGAGAGACCAGACTTATACAAATTATCCTCTGGTCATTCTGTGGTGCACACGCGTGCACACACACACACACACACACACACACACACACACACACACACAAATAAATAGATAGATAGATAGATAGATAGATAGATAGATAGATAGATAGATAGATAGATAAATGTAAAAAGAAGACTGAAAAACGTGGCACAGGCCTGTGTTACTGACTCTCAGAAAGATGAAGCAGAGGATTGTGGGATTAAGGTTGGCCTAGGCTAAGCTACATTGCAAGACTGTCTCAAAACACTAAAATTATTATTATTTTATATCTTTGAGGTAAATTTGCATATGCACCAATGCATATATCCTTGAAGTGTGTAGTCACACTGTTCTGATAAATGCTTCTGTTAGAACCCACACTCCTAAATACTAGCTCTAATATATGTTGCCCATACTTACTAAACACAAGTTTATATGTGATGTTGGGTTATTTTAAAACTTAGTTTTAAATTGCACCATGAGTTCAAATGCTAGGGGTTTAGGGGCCACTACTCCTCCTGAAAGGCCTCATCGTGTTGGGCTTGTACAGGACACTCCAGTTCCTCACTCACGCCGTTCTGCTCTAGACTGTAATTTGCAGCCGTGGTCTCATTATCCACTAGAAAGCTAATTCTGTTTTCACTGCCTTTCTGTTGATATCCTGTGGGGTTTAGTGGGCTATTAAGTTCGAGCTGCTTATCTATCTCTACTGAATTCTGCAAGTCTGGGTTTAGGTGCCACGGTCTGTAACATGCTGCTCTCTCCTCCATCAGATGAGAGTTGTGTTAAGTTGGAACAGCGTCATCTTTGACTTTTCTCCAAGCATATGCATAACCATACAAGATGGTGCATGGGCTAACTTTATAAAAACAATCCTTGTGGCCATGCCACAAGAGCATCATTCAATGTCACTTTGTCCTCGGTGGCAGGATGTGCTAAGCCAATGGGCAGTTTGACTTAGCGGTGAGAAATTAAGATTATCCTGACTTCCACAAGTATCTGAATTGCTTGCTTGCTCTTTCATTGGACACGCTCAGTACGACAGGGCTTCTTCACATCTGAGGTCACTGTGTTCCAGGATGCCTCTGAGTCTTGTGCTCTTTCAGTTGTTAGCAGAGGAGAAGAACATTTCTTCGAAGTATGCGGATGAGAGGGACCGAGCTGAAGCAGAGGCCAGGGAAAAGGAAACGAAGGCTTTGTCCCTAGCCCGGGCCCTCGAGGAGGCCTTGGAAGCCAAAGAGGAGCTGGAGAGGACCAACAAGATGCTCAAAGCTGAGATGGAAGACTTGGTCAGCTCCAAAGATGACGTGGGCAAGAATGTAAGTGGCTTTGCATCTCACCAACTGGTGCCTTCGTGCAGTGCATCAGTTTGCTGTGGGCACAGGAGGCCAGGGCACTGCAGCTGGGGCTGAGACATCAGGGGTCATGTCAGACACGATCAGCCTAGGCCTCTGCTCTAGTATCATGAGCCTCTGATTCCGTGAGGGTGAAGTCTCACTTAAGCCACGGTCCTGTCCGCTCTGCCTGCCAGGTACATGAACTAGAGAAGTCCAAGCGTGCTTTGGAGACCCAGATGGAGGAGATGAAAACCCAGCTAGAGGAGCTGGAGGATGAACTGCAGGCCACTGAGGATGCCAAGTTGCGGCTGGAGGTCAACATGCAGGCTCTCAAGGGCCAGTTTGAACGAGATCTCCAGGCTCGAGATGAGCAGAATGAGGAGAAGCGGAGGCAGCTACAGCGGCAGGTGAGCTAGCTCTCATCTGTGACTGGGGACAGCCCCACCCCTAACAACATATACTGGATTGTTCCGAGTCCCCGGGAGCTCAGGGAGTAGCTGGCTCTGAGGAGCATCCCTGTAGCTTGTAATCTTTCTTCTTGGCTCAGTTGCATGAGTATGAAACAGAATTGGAAGATGAACGGAAGCAGAGGGCTCTGGCGGCAGCAGCCAAGAAGAAGCTGGAAGGGGACCTGAAAGACCTGGAGCTCCAGGCTGACTCCGCTATCAAAGGGAGGGAAGAAGCCATCAAGCAGCTTAGAAAACTGCAGGTGGGTGATGTTGTGTTCAGGGAGGAAAGAATGTAGATGGAGGAAGAGGCGGCTCCCCAGGCTGGGTGCATAAGTGTGGAGACCTCCGTCAGAGGTGCAGACCACAGGTGCAGGTTTTCTCAGCGAGGCGCCGTTACTGGTTTCTTGTCCACGCCCCTCAGTTCACATGAAGGCCTGTGGCCCAGCCAAGCATGAGGGATTCACCAAGATAAACTGGAAATTCCAAGGGGTTGGCCTGCAGAGGTAAGTCTCCTTGTGCAGAACCAGGTGAATGAAGTGGACCTTGTTTGTTCTATTGTCTCATACAGGCTCAGATGAAGGACTTCCAGAGAGAGCTGGATGATGCCCGTGCCTCCAGAGATGAGATCTTTGCCACCTCAAAAGAAAATGAGAAGAAAGCCAAGAGCCTGGAGGCAGACCTCATGCAGCTCCAGGAGGTAGAGGCTTCCCCTGCTGGTGACAACCTCTCATGGAGCTGTGGTGGGACCTACACTGCTCCCCCAGGCACAAGATTTCCTCTGACAGCCTCTTT
This sequence comes from Phyllotis vaccarum, assembly GCA_033318265.1. Taxonomy (NCBI): domain Eukaryota; kingdom Metazoa; phylum Chordata; class Mammalia; order Rodentia; family Cricetidae; genus Phyllotis; species Phyllotis vaccarum. The sequence goes on along the minus strand of JARWLC010000016.1, from coordinate 77,265,864 downwards.
CTCAATGAGTGAACCTCCCTCCCACAAAGAGCAAAGAGAGCCTCCCTGAGCTCCCAAGGGGAACTGCATTTCAACTGTGCAGGACAGGAGACAGGCAAGGTAGCTAGAACCAATCTCTCCTCCTTCAGGACCTGGCAGCAGCTGAGAGAGCGCGAAAGCAAGCTGACCTGGAGAAGGAGGAGCTGGCTGAGGAGCTGGCTAGCAGCCTGTCAGGAAGGTAAGGCTGCAGGGAGGTGGCTGGGCCTGGGCTAAGAGAACTACAGCATGGGTGTGCCCTGGGACCCTCACTTCAAGGACAGCAAACCCAATGCTCACCAGAGCCCTGACAGAACTAACTGAGGCTAGAAAAAGGATCTACCCCATGGTCTTCCCACCTACTGATTTAGAAATGTGGCATTTTATTCATTCTGTGTGAGTAGTGGCAGGGACAAAGACAGACACTGTTTCTGTCTCATTCTGGCTTTGCTGATGCTGCTCTGTGTATGAATCCCAGCTCACCACTTCTTCCTGGCAGATTGCATCTAAGCTTGCTCTGTTGTAGTGCAAATACTCAAATACCCCAAGGAAAAGGGGTTTATTTTGGTTTGTGGTTTTGACTCAGGCTAGTATAGAACATCACGGTGGCAGGAGCATGTTGAAGAGGTTTGTTCACATCATGGCAGAAAAGAAACTGTATGAATTTAAGAAAGGAGTGGAGTCCCCAACTCTACCCTACCCACCTGTGGCCTCCTTCTTCCAACTAGCCTCCATTTCCTGCTTTTCATCATCCAGGAATTCAATCATGCTTTGAATTCATCAAGGAATTAACCCATTTATTAAGTCAGAACCTCAGAATCTAGTCAATTATCAGAGGCCATCAGTTGGTAACCAAACCCCAATATATGAGTTTGTGAGGGACATTTCATATTCAGGCTATGACACAAGGTGATCTTGGGTGACGTTAATCTCCCCAGTTAGAGAATGAGGACCCCCTGAGATAGCACCTTTCCAGGGAGCATGTCCTATGACTGCGTAAGGGTACCAAGGCAACTGCTACGTTCCCCTCAGGAATACGCTGCAGGATGAGAAGCGCCGCCTGGAGATGAGGATCGCCCAGCTGGAAGAGGAGCTGGAGGAAGAGCAGGGCAACATGGAGGCCATGAGTGACAGGGTCCGCAAGGCCACCCTGCAGGTAGGAGCTATTGAGGATAGGGTGAGGGCAAAGAGAGAGGGCAACTCTTCAGCCATTTAAATTATTAGCACAGTGGGCTCGGTAAGCAAGCTGCCTCTGTCTGGAGCCCTGCTCATTTAGCTCTGCCCTACACAGGGTACCTGTTCTGGGCACTCAGCCACTAGACTCAACATAGCAGACCACCTGCAGGCTAATGTGAGGCAGGACCACTTGCCATGGTCCATGCACAGGAGCAACGTGCCTTGGGTTTCCTGATACAGGTTCTAGGTGAAGCCCAAGAGTAGCTAAGTAGCATACACCACAGGCCTGCTTTGTGTCCTCTCCAGGAATGGGAGGGAGAGAGGAAACCTGGAAATGAGGCACAAGCTCCTTCCTTCTTGTCTTAGTTAGAGTTTCTATTGCTGGGACATACACCATGACCAAAAAGCAAGCTGGGGAGAAAAGGGCTTATCTGGCTTACACTTCAGCACTGCTGTTCATCACTGAAGGAAGTCAGGACAGGAACTCAGACAGGGCAGGAACCTGGAGGGAAGAGCTGATACAGAGGCCATGGAGGGGTGCTGCTTACTGGTTTACATTCCATGGCTTGTTCAGCCCACCGTATAGAACCTAGGCCCAGCAGCCCAAGGGTGGCGACACCCACTATGGGCTGGGTCTTCTCCCATTGAACACTAAAGGAGATTTACAGTTGGATCTCATCAAGGCATTTCCTCAGATTCTGAGGCTCCTTTCTCTGAAAATTCTAGCTTGTGTCATGTTGACACACAAAAGCAGCCAGGACACTCCTTGTACTCTAGTGCCATGCCTGTACCTGTCTGCTATCATCAGAAGACTCTCATCTGAAGAAGACTTCAAAGTCTAATCTGGCTCCCACCACCACATGGCCATGATAAGTGGCTCTGGCGTTTCCCCTCACTGCTCTTTGCCTAGTCCCAAGAGTCCTTGGTGCTTCTGTAGGGTCAAAGATTTCTGAGAATTCCTGTGATGGGTGCCAGGAACTATCCTGTAGCCCCTTGGTGTCTGGGCTAGGAAGCCTGGGCAGAACTGAACAGAAAGTCCCTGGTTCAGTCTATTTGACACAGGAGGCTTCTGAGCAGAGTCTTGGGGTGACCGACAAGGAATGGAGTGGACAGAGAGAGAGAATGCAGGTGCTTTAGCCTTAGGGACACATGGCAGTAAGTAGACTTGTTCTGATAGCCATCTGAGCTCTATGCTTTTAGCCTTGTGACATTTCCTCTTCCCCAGGCTGAGCAACTAAGCAATGAGCTGGCCACAGAGCGCAGTGCAGCCCAGAAGAACGAGAGTGCAAGGCAGCAGCTGGAGCGTCAGAACAAGGAACTCCGCAGCAAGTTGCAGGAGGTAGAGGGTGCCGTCAAAGCCAAGCTCAAGTCTACTGTCTCAGCACTGGAGGCTAAGATTGCACAGCTGGAGGAGCAGGTTGAGCAGGAGGCCAGGTATGAGGCACTGGAGCTCCCGACCCAGCTTTCTGGAGACCAGAAGAGGGCACTGAGGGAATCATTTACCCTAAGAGTTTCATTTCTGGTGTGTGACAGTGGTGTTCACTAGTGGCCACACTGAAGGGATATGCTGAGGACAGAATGGAGACACAAATAGGCCTGCCCCCTAGCCATGAGCAAATCCTCCAAATGTTAGTCGCTGTTAACATGGTGATGGTCCTCCAAACATGAGCCAGCCTTGGTGGGTGCCTGTCTGCCCCCAAGTACATAAAAGGTCCAGCCATCAGCCCACAGACACAAGAAGGCTTCTGTGCTTAAGCATGAGTCACAGCATCATTACAACCTAATGTTTTAAAAATTCTGAGTTACTTATACCAGCTTTCTGGATGATCCACAAACTTCTGTGATTTTTAGTTTACTTGCAAATGTATAGGATGATTACAATTTTAGAACATTTGCATCACCTCAAAAAAAAATCCAAAAAACCCAAAAACATTCTTTGTCCTTCATTCCCCAACATCCCCAACTTTAAGCATCTACTCTGAATGGCTCGTGCTGAATGTATTGGTTATTTTTCTCATTGTTGTGACAAACTGGCAGAAGCAACTTAAGATAGGAAGGCTTTGTTGGTTCATTGTGTGGAAAAGGAATTATGGAGCAGCCTGGTCTGGGGTCAACTCACCTGCAGCAGATGCTTCTCCTATCTTGGGGGACCAGGCATCAGAGAGTTTGGACTGAATCAGAAGCAAATATCACCGTTAAGTCCTACCTCTATTGACCCATTCTGCTAGCTAAGCCACATGACCCCCAACTAAGCTGAGTTCTACAACCTTGCCAAACAGCTTGTCATGCTGGGTATCAAACATTTGTCTGTGGGGCATCTCACATTAATGGAAACATTTTGTGGCTGGCTCAATTCTTCGCATTAATGGAAACATTTTGTGGCTGGCTCAATTCTTCGCAAGCTGTTCTTAGGTCAGTTGTGCTATAGCATGCCTTGATACCTCCTCACCTTTCTTTATTCTATATGTGGCTGATCTTTGGGGTGACTTTTAATGTGGGTCTCAAGGAAGCTGGGATGCCATCTCAATCGGAAGCCACCTTTCTTTCCTCTCATGACAGAGAGAAACAGGCAGCTACCAAGTCACTGAAGCAAAAAGACAAGAAGCTGAAGGAAGTCCTGCTGCAGGTGGAGGATGAACGCAAAATGGCAGAACAGTACAAGGAGCAGGTAAGCCGCAGCTGCTGTCCCCGACTCACTCACTGTCCCGGCCTCGCCTAGCTTTGAGGCCCCACACGTACAGCCTCGCTGACCCACTCTCCTTCCCTTGGCAGGCAGAGAAAGGAAATGCCAAGGTCAAGCAGCTGAAGAGGCAGCTGGAAGAAGCCGAGGAGGAGTCCCAGAGGATCAATGCCAATCGCAGGAAGCTACAGCGGGAGCTAGATGAGGCCACTGAGAGTAATGAGGCCATGGGCCGAGAGGTGAATGCCCTCAAGAGCAAGCTCAGGTGAGTTGTTTAGGGGGGAGGCGGGCTAGGGGAAGCTTGCCAGCCTAAAGCGTCTGCCCTGCACCCATGCATCCATTCTCCTGTCTCCCTGTACCCAACAACACCCTTAACTCCCTCCCTTTGTGATTCACTGGACACTTTTTTTAATCTAGCACTGAAGCAGGGGTAGAGCTGATCAGGGCACCACCTATTCTTTAACACACACATGCTGCAGAAGTGGATACTTAATTGCACATCAGCTTGCCCCTACACCTGCCTGGATATCTGTGCTGAACTACGTGGCAGAGCCAAGGCCTTGTTAAACCCGCCCTCATGAGCCTTGCATCCCCAGCATGCATCTGGCTGCTGTCTCACTCTGCTGAGTGAAATCCCTACTCCTGCTTTGTGTTCACCCCTTTCCATATACAATGTGCAGGTAGCATCAATAAATAGCCTTCTTTGGGCTCTGCCATGGCTGCAAATAGCCAGTGGGAGGGTGGCCATCACAGGACCTCTTGTTGGATACACTCTCTTCCCCGGGGCTCTCAGAGCTCACTCCCCTGACTGCCTTTCTCTCTCCATCACAAACCTACCATGCATTTGACTTCCCAGGTTCCAATTTGGTTTATTTTTTCACCTTTCTATGTTCAGTGATCTGTTCTGAAAGGAATCTTCAGTCCGTCAAGATTAGAGGGTTATGGTTCCTTCTTGCTGAGCTAGAAGCCATCCTTCCCAACTTCTCCAGTCTGGTAGAGGTGTAGAAAATCCTCCAGTGCTGAAAGGCCCAGTACACAGGAGTTGTTTCCACGGTGGCCCAAACAATGTGCCTTAACAGGGATTAGGCCCTCTGTCTGAGTGGCAGGGCTGGAAGACAGTCACCTCAGCTCTCGCCCCTGGGCTTAGGGTTCTTTGAGGTCATGTTTACCATCTCTGTGGGTTCTGCCCACTTACTTAACCTGAGGTCCTACAGGCCCAAACCATTTTGTCATGCCAGTACATACCACATTCTCTAAGTCTAGGTGCACAGAAACATGAGCTCACACCCTAGAGGTTGTGAGGCTGGTTAAACCCCACCAGCAGACAAGAGATCATGAAGCAAGTTTAACAGTGTTGTTGGCTAGGTGAATGGCCTACATGGATGAAACATTGGCTATGTTGCTCGTCACCTCCCACTTAGCTGACAAAGCCAACAGAGACCAGAGCTGGGGCAGTGGCTTCACTTGGAAAAGGGATTATTCTTCAAGCATGAGGACCCAAATTCAATCCCATAAAACAAATTGGCCACGGTGGTACATTCTTGTAATTCCAATTCTGGGGAAGCAGAGACAGGAGGATTCCTGGGACTTTTTGGCCAGTTAGCCTAGCCCAGTTGGTGAACTCTGGGTCAGTGAGACCCTGTCTGAAAAAAGAAGGTAGACAGTGTTCATGGAGATGACATCCACACATGGCACACACATCTGCATATGCATCTGATCCAACACTGGCCTTTCAGACTGACCTGTTCAGATGCTCTTACCTTTGTACAATGCCAGGATTTCTAGGTGATTCTCAAGTGACTCAGGAGGAAAGAGGGTGCCTGTCATTAAAGTGCCAGTTTCTTCAGGCTGGCTTGTAGTAAGAAGTTTCTGGCCCAGACTAGCCCCAAGATCCAAAACAACAGTGCCAATGGCAATGACCTCTCCACATTGCACTCTAGGTCCCTTCTCTCTGACCCACGGCACTGAGTTGAAACAGGCATAGGCAGTTCATCCTCTAACAAGGAAGTAACCCTTCTGAAGTGGCCCCCTGAAGCTGGTCAGGGTGTCTTCCTTTGGGAGTGGCTACAACTTTTTAAATTATTTTAAATAATTGCTGTGTCTTGGGAAACCCCAAAGGTGCACACTGGGAGTTCTCCTACCTGCCAAACATAACCTTTGGGCTGGCTTATGTCTCTGGTATCACTTGTCCGAGCTGTTCCTTTGGGTTAAAGAATGGGCCAGTCCCTTATGGCTTCTCTCTCCAGCCTTTGAACAGCTAGCAAGTTGCTTTTGTTACCAACATCGGCTCTCTTAACTGGACTGAAATGGGTTAGCACCTGTCTTCAAATCCGGGTCAAATAGGGCTGTACAGATTGGGGCTCAACTAGACCACATGTTGGGTCATTGAAAATCCACATAACCTTCTGCGAAATAACAAAGACGAGCTGTAAGTAGACTGGTCTTTCACCCGACTTGCCTCTCACCCAAAGCCACACTCTATATAATTAGCCCTTCCTGTACAATCAGGTGGACTTGGGTAGTCAGGATGGAGCAGGTAAAAGGCTGGAGTTGTAAAGACTCAGGGCTGCCCCGTCCACTAGTTGCACCTCAGATTAACAATTTCCAGCTATTCACTGAGCATCTACTTTGTGTTATGTATCACGTGACCATAATGAGGAAAATACACGCTCAAGGCAGACACTGTTTCTCTACCATGGGAAAACTAGGGCAGGAAGTTCCATACCAGGGGAGGGCAGGATTGTCACCCTTCAACTAAGGAATGTTCTCTGTGTAACTCTCCCCTGCTTTTGGAGTCCATTTTGAAAACTTAAAGCCAGGCCTTTATTATTCCCACAAAGGACAGAAATCAACACAGCACCTTTTCTCACCAGACCTGTGTGTGCTGCTCTCCACCCAGCTTGTTTTTTACCCAATCTGACACTACGGAAGACCAGAATCCTAAATATCATTAGATGACCAAACTTTAAAATCCAATAATCCCATGCCAAATGAATAAGTAGAATCACCCAGACTTTTAAGACTGGTTGGGACTCACCCTGAATTTGTGACTCTTCCATGTTGAGTGTGTGTTTGGTCTCAGCCCTTGATAAAATCCTCTTCCAATCTGCTGGGAGATTTTGTTACTAAAGATATGTGTGTTTCTGTTTAAAACCCACAGGCGAGGAAACGAGGCCTCGTTTGTTCCTTCCAGAAGGGCTGGAGGCCGCAGAGTTATTGAAAATACAGATGGTTCTGAAGAAGAAATGGATGCTCGGGACTCAGACTTCAATGGAACCAAAGCCAGTGAATAAATTCGGAATTATACACCACAGCAGGGAAAAACAAAACACTAAAGACAGCAGAACACAGCAGACTGCTTTGCAGTCTCCATTCATTCTCAAGTCACAAACATCACCCCATCGCTCACCATGAGCTGACCCACAGTCCTACACAAAGGGTGTGCATTCAGGTTTTAAGATGTGCTACCAGAGAAAACCCAAATAAGAGATGCAGGCCAGACCTTGGGTTCCGAGGGACTGCGCAGACAGGCTTTAGGAAAACCACCACAGTCACCAGTCACCAGCAACTTTGTTTACAAGAAATGAGTAAATTATCTAAATGGGCCCACTATCCCTAGCCCACCCAAATCAGTCCCTGACTAGCCAACCACTCCAATTCATGAGGAAAATTCCATTCCCCGCCCTGCTGCCACACCTCAGACACTCACAGTTCACCAAGACCCAGTGACTTTTTTGTCATGTAAATTAAAAGGAACCACGGCTCCTAGGGCTGAAAACGGAGAGGTCTCACTGTCTCATTTGCACCCAGGTTGTAACCATGGACACTTTCACTAATAAAAGGTTGTAAGTCACAAGAATGGAGTTGGCTCTTCCGTCAAGCTATTGCCTTGCTTATTCAGTCCTCTCAGTGACCCTGTGAACTTTTGAGTTATTTCATGAAGTGGGGAAACAATCGTGGAGAGATGCAACATGCCTGAAGGAGGGCCTTTATTTGGACATAGGCAGCTGAGTGGTGTACCAGGCTGTGTAGCTGAGGTACTGAAGAGATTATTTTACAACCAAACCTGTCTCTGTACTGGCTGAGTATCTAATCTGAAAATCCAAATGTCCCTAACACCTTTAAAGACTCTTTTCTACCAACACTGGGAAATCCCAAATGGAATGGGTCATAATCAAAACTCAATCATGGTAAAATTACTGTATAAAATTACAGCTAAGCATCAGGCACAGGGTGTGTGTGGGTGTGGGAATTATGCCTGTATTCCCAGCTCTTAGGAGGGGGAAATAGGGAGATCAAAAACTTAAGGCCATCCTGGGCCATACCGTTCTGGAATGGAATGATCTATAACAATGAAACCCCATCTCAAAAAAATAAGTAAAAATTCCTCTCAAGCTACATGTTGAAGGCATACATGAAAGCCCAATGAATTCTGTGTTTAGTACTGGGCCCTGCCTCCATGCTGCACAAATATTTCAGCATCCTAAATACACAAAATCTAGGTTTCAAGGACAAGATGTTCAACCAGTATTTGAAACACAAGGTTTCTTTGATCTGTTTAAATTACAACACAGTATTTTTGCACGGCAGAGCGGGTCAGCAAAATACTTCCATAAAAGCCAGACACATAATATTGAGGGCTGGTGCTCACCACACAATAGTGTGAGCCTGATGACCTGAGTTCAATTCTTGGAACTCATATATTCTGAACACTACATGAGTGTTGTGCATATACTTCCTCATATACAAATAATGGACTTAAAAAATAAATATTTCAAACTTGCAGGCCACACCTACCTCTATAACACATTCATCTTCAAGCAAAACTGCTGCTTAAAAAAAAAAAAAATCAAAAACCCAAACATCTAGACACGGTGGCCCATGCCTATAACCCTTGGGCTTAGAAGGCTGAGGCAGGGATGAGGGTTAATCCAAAGCCATCTCACCCCACCTCCGATAACCATTTAAGAAATTGTTCTTAGCGTGAAGAACAGAAGCAGGCCAGGACCTTTTAATTACCAATTATGTACTCTAGGCAGACATGCTTTGCAGACATTCTAGTCCTCACAAACCTTTCCAAAGCCCAACTCAACAGGGGAAAATAACCCAAAAAGGACAGGGATTCCAGATACAAAAGCCAGTCCTTCCACCGAATGCATATGTAACTGGAATGACGTACAAACATTTCCCCCAAATCGGTGCCGAAAAGCTGACCTCAATAGAAAAACGTTAAAGAGCAGATTTAGTGTGTAAGTGCTTTGCAAGTGTGAGGTCCCAAGTTCAGACCCTCGGTACCCACATAAAAGCTAGGCATGATGGCACATTTCTGTAACCCCACCCTGCAGAACAGAGACTAGAGGATCCTTGGAGCTTGGTAGCCAGCCTAACCTAATGGATGAAGTCAGATTTAGTAAGAGAACCTACCTCAAAAAGATACCAATATCAACCCCCGTGTACACATGTGCCCACATACTCACCCACATACTCACCCACACAACTGAGGATGATAGCAGGTGTTCACCTCTGATTCCCATACATGTGCACACATATGCCTCCAAATCCACACAAACAACTACACAAACCCCCACACAAAATACTTTTCCCCCCATTATTTTATTACTTGGCCAAACAAAAGACGAACTTCAAGGCTGTGTACACAGACATGGGAGGACAAACACAGCAGAGCAGGTATTTCTTTTGATTTATTATTTTTTTTAATATAAAAAATAAAGTCCATCTTTTCCCAGGTTAAAATGTCTGTGGAGAACAATCAGCCACACAACTTAAAACCACTTTGTGAATGTCAGTAGCACTCAGGAAGGTTTAGGTCCAAGCAGGGCCAGTTCTGCCCCATCTTCTAGAAAATAAGTTAGTAGCAAAGTGAAGGATGCTAAGCTCTGGAAATTAGTGTGTGCTTCTCATTGTGAACCAAAGCAGTGCTTCACCCCAAACAGACCAGACATTGGTCTGGATTGTAGTTCCTGTGCTGATTTCTCCATATCCCAAGGGAGCATCTGCCAGCAATCTCCTGATGTTTTAGTTGCCATGGTTATTCTATGGTGTCTGGATGAAGTCTTGTTCTTAGGGATGGCATAACAAAGGCCAGTCCAACTCCGAGTTGTTATGATGAAGAAGTCACCCCAACATCTGGGCAAGGGACTCAGGAGAAATAGGAGGCAGGGTTTATCTACAGAGGATAATTTCCCATTGACCTAAGTCTCAGACACATTCTTAAAAACCCGAGACAGATTAAGTGTCAAAGGGTTGGACAGTGGCGCACACCTTTAATTTCACTACTTGGGAAACAGAGGCAGGCAGATCTCTGAGTTCAAGGCCAGCCTGGTCTGCATGGCAAGTTCCAGGACAGCCAGGACTTACATAGTCATAGTTTAAAACAGCCCTATGCCTCTGTAATCTCAATTTAACCATCCTGTAAAAGCACTCGCTGAATGTTCCAGAAGACAGCTCCAGATGGAAATAGGCTGCAGAGGAGAGCTCCCCAGCTGGGCTCTAGTCACCCCGATGAAGAATATGCCTATTCAAAACACCTCTGGAGGCCATAAAAACTCTAGGTAGCCAATGACAGGGTCACTCCATCATCTATACCTTAGAGCAGCCTTGGTGGGGGGGGGGGGGCAGCTCATTTTTATGACACACACTACCAGGGACTGGGCCACATTACAGGGATGATGGAGTCCACAGCCAACAGTGATGCTGGTGATGCTGGGGCTCTTATTTCTGAAATAATTTGAAAATACAACAACCAAAAGCCGATATAAAGGGGGTAAGGCAGGTGCGAGCGAAGTTCCCATTGGTCCTAAAGCAAAAGCTTGACCACACCCTGGGTGGACGGCAGCGCTGCTGTTGAGAGCTGTGAGGCTGGCTTCCCAAAGTCCAAGCGTTTTCCTGACCTTCAGACAGAGCAAATCATATTTAACGGATGAGACAGCAGTATCCCAGTGGCTAGTCAGGGCCCCCAGGGGTCTAAGAGTGAATGTCAAGATGGGAAACAGGTCTCACAGGGTCTCAATTTTCTCTCCTGTGAAATGAAGCAAAGGATACTGGCTATCTGGTTCCCTGATTCCAAAGGCTGCAGAAAAAGCCCCCGATCTCAGAAGACCCTACAGAACTGTCACTTCATTTAGAGTGGGGAGTGCTTAGAGCTGATCCCAGGGACTTAGGTCTATTGAGCAACATTTCCAGCTCCTTGAATTAAAAAATAATGAATGAATGAATGAATAAACAAACAAACAAACAAACAAATAGATAACAAATAGGGTTGAAGAGATGGCGCAATAGGTAAAATACTTGTTGCTTAGCCTAAAAATCTGAGTTCAATCTCAGAACCCAAACAATAGAAAAACCTTTGCAGGGTTGGAGAAATGACTCAGGTGTTAAGAGCACTGGTTAGTCTTCTAGAGGTCCTGAGTTTCATTCCCAGCACCCACATTGGTGGCTCACAACCATCTATAATAGATCTGACTCCCTCTTCTGGCCCACGGGGATACATGCAGAGCCCTCATATATAAAATATAAATAAATAAGATTTTTTTTAAAAAAGAACTGACTTTTGTAAGTCATGCATGCACTATAATACATATAATTTAAAAATTTATTTTGAATAAAAATTTTTAAATAAAAATAAAGGCATGGTGGTATGTATGCCTTTGATCCTAGCACACAGGAAACAGAGACAGGCCATTCTACACAGCCCTTCCAGCCCCAGGCCAGCTACTCAGTGAGGCCTTATCTCAAAAATAAATAAATACACTTAAAAATCTGTGCTTGAAGGTCCAGAAGCTAAATCTGCACCATGGAACAATTCATTTCTCTGTGTGCCCACCTCACACCTGTGGACTGGCATGGCCTGAGGCCCATGGCAATTCAGGCTTCTTTCTGTGAATTCCTAGATCTAGAGGCAGCTGTGGGCTTCCAGTCAGTTCTGCTTCCCACTCCTAAGGCTGTTTTCAGGAATTTGGTCTGGCTAGACTAATTTAGTCCCTTTAGCTTCTTGAAGGTTCTACAGATTTAAAAATAAGGGCTCAGCAATAGCTCCGTTGGTAAAGTGCTTGTCTTGCAGTATCAGGACCTGTGTTTGATCCCAACAGCCATGTAAAAGCCAAACATGATTGATGGCTCATGCTTTTGAACTCAGCACTAAGGAAGCAGAGGCACATGGATCCCTGGGGCTTAGTAGTCTACCTGATGAGTTCCATACCAGCTAGACTGTCTCAAAACTCAAGGAGGTCAGCTCCTGAGAAGCATTTAAAGTTGACCTCTGGCTTCCACATATACAAGTACATAGTGTACTCCAACTCACAAAATGTTCTGGGGGAAATGAAACTCTCCAACAAAGGATTTGGCCAGGACCTCTTCACAGTGCAGAATTCCATTACAAACACTGATCACTCTTTGTCCGCCTGCCCAAATTTAGACATCATCTAATTTGGCTTTAAGCAAAGGGCTTATTCAAGGTCAGCCTGGGCTACAGAGAAAGTCTCCATCTCAAGGAAGTAGAGGCCAAGGTTTACTGCAATAATCCTAAACCTTAAAACTAGACACGAGGTGGGGCTGGGGCTCCTGTCTGGTCTGGAGCAGCCTGGTACCTCCTGACAGTTTATCAAAGGTACTGACCCTTTATCTCCCACGCTGGTGCTGCTTGGCCACCTGTCGCCACCATCTCTGCTTTTGGTTCCTCGTCCTGACGATGGCCCACTTGTCTGGCTTGGAGACTGGTCATACACAAAGTTCCTGCATGACGCTAGTTTGGACTCCAGGGCCTGGGAATAAACATATTTTCATCAATCAAAGTATAGACCAAGGGGCTGGAGAGGTAGCCAGCTTGGAGAGGTTGTGCTTGTCAAGTGTGCACAAAGGCCAGGATTTGATCCCCAGAGACACATAAACTAGGTCCCAACTCAGGAGGTAGAGACAGGAGGATCAGAAGTTAATCTTCAGTTACACAGCACATTTGAGGTCAGCCTGGGCCATGGGACCCTTCCCCACCTCTCAAGGAAACAAAATGACAGGAACACAAAGTATGAGAACCACTGGGAACGATGGCTTTGAACCTGGCCCTCAGGAGGCAGGAGCAGGCAGATCTGTGAGTCCAGCCCGACCAGAGTTCAGATCCTTTGCCAGTCCTCTACATAGTGAGCTCCAGGACAGCCAGAGATATAGAGATACTATCAAAAAACCAAATAGAGCATGGGAGCCAGGAAAGAGAAAACAATTTAAATTGTGTTCCCAAGATTCCAAGGAGCACTCGGTGGAACCCAGTGAATCTACAAGGACTAAAACTACCCACCTAAAATATCCAGAAGCTTCCCAGAAAGTAACTTCATCTAATGAAATATGAGCTAGGCACACCTGTAATCCCAGCCCTCGAAGAACCGAGGCAGGAGAATCACTGTAAGCTGTAGGCTAGCCTATGTGACATAGCAAGACCTTCTGTCAAAAAACAAGTACCTTTATGAAATACTAACACTAGTAATAATCATCTTCTGGGACCATTCAGTTGTTTACTTCATTAAACCTGCACAGAGGGTCAAACAAGGCCTTGAATTTGGAGGAAACAACCCTAAAAATCCACAGACCTACAGACCTGTGTGTGCAAGCAGGTGTGTGTGTGTGTGTCTCTGTGTGTGTGTATACGGGAGTGTGTGTTTTCTCTTTCTGCCTCAGGCCAGGCCAGACTAACATTAGATGGCCTTCAGGCACAGTTTCTAAAACTGACACGGTTTCTAGAACTACAAAGACTTCTTGTGGCTGTTTGAGAACAAAAGTTCCTCCTTGAGATGAACATAAAGCCAGGAAGGTCAAGGTGGCTGCTCTCACTTCTTAAGATAGACAGAAAGAAATGGAGAGAAGACGAACCCATTTTTAAATGGCCCTGAGCTTTTTTTTTTTTCCTCATATTAAGAAACAACCTATAGGCTGGAGAGATGGCTCAGAGGTTGAGAGCACTGGCTGTTCTTCCAGGGGTCCTGAGATCAATCTCCAGTACCCACATGATGGCTCACAACCATCTGTAATGATGCCCTCTTCTGGTCTGCACTGTATACATAATAAATACATTTTAAAAAATAAAAAAAGAAGAAGAAAGGAAAAAAAGAGAGAAAAGAAACAAACCTAGAACTGAGCGTTGCAGCCCTCAACTACAATCTCAGGATTTGGGAGAGTGTGAGGCAGGACTCACATCGTGGGGCCTGGAGACACAAACACAGACGCCACTCTATTATCCCAAATTACTTGGGAGGAAAAATGGAAGGTGCCTGAGAAGCAAAAGAGGACCTGGATTCTAAGCACCCTCCCCTCTGTAAGAAAACCCCCACCTCATGAGCTAAAGATACTCAGGGACGGAGAAGGAACATCCCCAGGTAAAACTCGGGTCTCTGTGAGAGCAGAAGAGAGGCCCTGTCTAGAAAAACCTGCAGACCAAAGACTCTGCAAAGCCTGGAGCTTACCCCAACTTTCCGGAGAAGGTCCCCAACGATGTTCAGGGCTGATATCCGGGCTGCAGGTGTGAGTGGTGTCCCAGTATTAGAGCTGTCCAGACCTGGGTGTCCAAGAAGAAGCATGAGTCACAGAGCATTCTACATTCTGTGTAACAGTGTCACCAAACTGTGGGGGTGGGTTTGAAAGCTGACACCTCCCCTTTGACTCTGGTCACCATTAAGGAATTAACTGGGCAACATGCCAAATGTCTACTAGTCTATTTTTTTGAGTTCTTGGTAAGACTAGACTACCTTAAACATCTATTTTCACAGGTTAATCCTTTATACCAAATCAAGGCATATGACCAGGATAGATATATGCATGGTGAAAAAAAGCCACAATTTTGCGAAGGAGAGGCAGGGTCTCTCAAGTCAGTCTGAGCACTAGGATTGCTGTCATGCATCGCCATAGCCAGCTGAGTTATCTACATGAAACAGCACCACTCACACATAGCTCAGTGGGTAAAGGAACTTGCTGCCAAGTTTGACTTGCCTGTGCACACCATAGCAAATCCTGTAAGTAAATATAAATAAGTTATGAGCCCCTCTCCCAAAGCTGGTATAACTCATCTGAGCCTGAACCATTAACTCATCCCCTAGTGAGAATGGCCCCAATAGGCTCATATATTTGAATGCTTTGGCACCAGGGAGTGAAACTGTTTGAAAGGATTATAAGGATTACGAGTTGTGGCCTCAGTGAAGGAAGTGTTACTGGGAGTTTGCTTTGAGGTTTCAAAAGCCCATTTATCAGCATCTCTACCTGTGGATCAGGAAGTGCCTGCCTACGGCAGTGGACTAAACTTCTGAAACTGTAAGTGAGCCTCGGTTAAGTGCTGCTTTTTAAAGAGTTGCTTTAGTCATGGTGTCTTTACAGCAACAAAACACTGACTAAGACACCAAGTGAGTCATGTGAACCCTGAAACACAGGAAACTGCCCTGGACTGGGACCCCAGAGTCCATACCAGTCTTCATCAGCAAAGCTCACACACTTGTGAACTGACCAGGGCTTATGCCTGGAACAGCCTGCCTGGCTACAAACCTCAACTCTGCCACTGATCTGTTAGGTGACTTCAGGGACACTTGGCGAACACATCTGGAAGATAAAACTCCCACCTGCAGGGTAGGTTGTAAGGAAGCTCTGTCGAGTCCTACTATGGAGTGTTATAAAGACTGCCTAGCACACAATGAGCATTTGATAATTGTCTAGCTGCCTTCCTGGGCCTGACTCATCAGGTAATCAGCCAAGGGAATTCAAAATTTTCAGTTTTAAGCACATCAATTACATTGGGCCCACTTCCAGGTAGAACTGTCCCCCTCCTCTCATAAGTATTTACTTTTTATGGGGCAGGCAGGCACTATGTAGACCAGGCTAACCTTGTACTCTCAATCCTATAGCCTTGCCTCCAGAACACAGAGATTAGAGATACATGCCATCATGTCCAATCCATGATGCTTCTGACTTTTATTTGGATGTAGTATTTAACTCTTTGAATTTCTGGCCTCTAGGGTGCCTGCCTGAGGTGGTCTGCTAGAACGGACCCACATCCTCTAAGTATCAGTCAAGAGGTTGCTGCCCTTTCTAGACAGTTTCTGTTCTTCACCACAGGATCTGCTAAACCCTGCCTCACTCAAGACCTTCCTGCCATCTATCATGACGGCCTGCCCCACTGAGCATCCACACACCACTCCCTGACCCTGACCTAAACCATCTTACCCAGGACCCACACTAGGTCCTTACCAGGGCAAATTTTTCATTCATTCATTCATTCATTCACTCATTCATTCATTCATTCATTTTGAGGCAGGGTCTCTCTGCAAAGTCCTAGATATCCTGGAACTCAATATGTAGACTGACCTTGATCTCAGAGCTCCACCTGCTTCTGCCTCTTAAGCACTGTGGTTAAAGGCCTGTACCACTACATCTGGCCTAAGGGCAAACTCTTAGAATCAAAAAACCATTCTCTCTGTACCCCATCTCCTCACCACGTTTGAATATTCCTGGTGTGTTCAAACCAGAGCTGGGTCCTTGGTGAGCTAGGGGAGTGGAGGGCACAGAGCCTGTGGCCTGCACAGCCATGTCTGTCATTTCTGTTTCCCCGGAGCCTGGAATGGGTGTCCGGGGCTTGTCTTGCTTCTGCTGCACAGCCAGTTCTTGCCGCAGATCTGTGCAGAGAAAGAATCCAGAAAGTGAATCCTTACTTTTGGGTGAGGATGGGGCCAGGAGAGTACAACCCAGAAATCAACCTGGAAACCCTGCCTGGAGGGACACCCACATGCTCTCCTAACACCCTCTCCTTCTGCACGGAATACTGAAGAACATAAAACCACGGTACACACTTCACCATACTAATGTTTAAAAGACTTCTCACTGCAGTATGGACAAAATCCCAAGTGAAACCTCCCCCGGGTCCTTTCTCTCTGGACGTTGTTTATTTCTTTTCTTTTTGACGCTTAAGGACATTTTTATCAGAGTTTAAAAGAGAACCCCCAAGTAGGCAAGCTTGACATCTCAGCAGCTACCAGAAGTTAAGAGAGAAAGCCACACTTTTGAGCTAGGACGGTACACTCAGCAATGACAAGGAGGGACCTTCAAGGGGAGTAAGGAAGCCTAGCCCTGGGCTTTGGCCAGTACTGGGAAGAGTAAAGCACAAGGAAAGCAGCAGAGCGTTAGGTAGACCTGCAGAGCAGCAAGGCAGATGGCTGCCTTTTTGCTGAGTATTCCGGAAAGCCTCAAACACTTCCTCCCAGGTCAGGGCTCTGAACACTAGATTACAAGTGTCCACTGCCACCCATACTTTCCAGACCTCCTCCATACACAGTTCACATGAGCTGGAAACTCCTACTGAGCATGATACAAGTGATTTTAGAGAACATTAGCAGTGCACGTGCCACTTCTTATCTGTGACTAATTCTCTCCCCTTCCATGAAGGGTCTGACCTATCTTTCCCATGACAACATGTCTACCAATGCTCACTCATGTTAATAACAGTTTAACATGTCACAAAATAAATTCCTGTGTTTTACTGGCATTTACTGGCCAGTAGCTCTTATCTGAAATGTTTCAGACTAGATGTGCTTCAGAGTCCAGGGTTCTTTAAATTTTCTGATATGTGATTGACTTATCAATCAGAATTTTTTTTCCATCCAAGGTTTTTTTTTTTGTTTGGTTTTTTTGGAGACAGGATCTCTGCAGGCCAGGCTGGCCTTGAACTTGCTATAAAGCCAAGAATGACCTTGAACAACTAATCCTCCTCCAAAGTACAGAGATTACAGGTATGCACCACCATGCCCAGCTCCAGAGTACTTCCAACAGTATCCGAAATGTTCTAAAATCTAAAACTATTTAAACTTGACTGTTGCTTTTTATTTGAAGATTTATTTATTTATTTACTATGAATACTGTGTTCTGCCTGCACACCAGAAGAGAATACCAGATCTCATTATAGATGGTTGTTAGCCACCATGTGGTTACTGGGAATTAAACTCAGGACCTCTAAAAAAGCAACCAATGCTCTTAACCACTAATCCATTTCTCCAACCCCGACTATTGCTTTTAAAATCCTTTCTAGTAAGTATACCATTGGAAATCAAATTGTCATTAAGAAGAAAGAAAGAAAGAAAGAAAGAAAGAAAGAAAGAAAGAAAGAAAGAAAGAAAGAAAGAAAGAAAGAAAGACAGAGAGAGAGAGAGAGGAAAGGGAGGGATGGGTATGAGGTTGCACACCTGTAATACCAGCACACCAGAGGCAGATGCAGGCGGATCTCTGTGAGTTTGAGGCCAACCTGGTCTACAAAGTGAGTTTCAGGACAGCCAGGGCTGTTACACAGCAAAATCCTACCTTGAAAAAAATAAAATAAAATAAAGAAATAAACAAGAAATTCAGACTTGGAACAAACTCTTTTAAGCACTCAGCTTGGATGGTTCACCAATGAAGGTCCCGTTAGCCTAAAAACGTCATGCCTGGAACAACAGCCGAAGGCAGGCCAGCAATATAATGACATTTTTATCCCCAAGAGATCCTTGTGCTTCTAGCAGACCTCAAGCCTGCCTAACATGTGGGGGATCCTTCCCCAAGGAGTCATTCCTGAATCAAGGAGGACAAACCCATGAACAAAGCTGAATCTGTCAACCTCAAGGCTTTTCCTGCAGACATGAGGTATCTGACATTCTAGGACTCACTGACAGCAGCTGACAATTCCAAACACTCATCCTGACAAGCATCCACACAGAACTGTCCATCAGCCTCTGTAAGGTTTGCTCATGTATAGAACAGCTCCAGACTCCCTGGAAAAGCAGGCTAGGCAAGGCCAAGAGGTGCCACGCAGGGGAAGACAGGGCCTCTGACCTCTTGCTTCATCCTTCAGCCTCTGCACAGATTCTAGAAGATTCTCCTTCTCGTCCAGTTCACTCTCCAGGAAGGCATTTCTTTCAATTGCTTGATTCAAGCGCTGCTCAAAATCTTCCAGGGACATGATTGTGGCTCTGGGTAGAAGAAACACAAAGTTATCCAAGATAGCAATGGCAGCATCTTTTGGTGCCTACATAGATGTGCCTGAGTGATCGTAAACACCATGGGCCTAGTCAAGCTTGCTGGGCCTCAAGCTCTTCCCTTACAAAATGCAATTATCAGAGCTGAGAACATGCACCAAGTTGTCTTGAGGGTCAAGCCTGATGATTTCTACATGACACTTAATTATGACCTAAGGCCTTGCCCATCAGGACCACGTGCTCTGCCCCGTCATTTACAGCAACCAGTTCCAGCTTGTCTTGGAATGCTAACTAGCCTTCAGAACAGTCCAACACATACACACACACACACACACACACACACACATACACACACACAGAGTGAGAGGGAGGGAGGGGGGAGGGAGGGAGGGAGGGAGCATTCATCTCCTAGTGACTTTAGAGATAAGAAAGTGATGCTACAGACACAGTGTCACTAGGTGCTTGAGCGCCCGCCTGAGCTAAGTTCCCCAACACCCACATGAAAAGCTAGGTACACAGTATGAGCCTATTACACCAGTTTGGGTGGTTTTCTGGCCACCCAGCCAGCCTATCCAGAATAGGAAGCTTGTCTCAGAAACATGACAGAGATGACTAAGGAGGGCTCCTGCTGTTACCTCTGCCACCCTTCCCTCCATGTGATGACATTCCCTAACCTGATGATAAAAAACTCAAGCTTCAAAAGCTCTGGGCACTCACCCCCCCATCCCAGCTGACCTCCGAGGCCCACTCCTCTGTGACCAGGACAGGTATTTCACTAGAACACAGTGGCAAAAGTTATTATTCAAACTAATAACAAAAGAATCCATTTAGTGTTTACCGCAGGAGGCCCTCGAGGTAAAGAAACTGGTCCAGTTACTTTCTCTGAATCTGTTTCCTCATACAGAAAGCAGGGGTAGTAGGGACTCTCTGTGACATGAGGGCAGGAATAAAATGGTCTAAATAGTAAACCGCAGGCTTTTCATACAGACATGCTCACGATGGCATTTTTAATCAAAGGCCCTGTGTTGCCCCTAGAAGGCAACCGGGAGCTGCAGTGCAGCTGCATTTTCTGCAGTAGGAAGCAGGTTTGTTCGGAGTCCCAGTGTTAACATGCCATTCCTCCCTGTGAGCTTACTGGTGTCTTGTTCCTTCAGCTGCAGGGGAAGCTGAATTTATTAACTTGTTCAACATTCCCTACGAACATCATGTTAACACACGCTTGCTCTCAAAGGGTCTTAGGAGAAAGTAAATGAGATAAAGTAGCCTGAGGTGAGAACAAAAGGAGCCTAACGCCAGGAACCAGGGTCTCACGTGACAATGAAGAGCAAAAATAGCTAGGAATTCCTAGATGGAGGGACATGGATGCTTCTGGAGAAATAAATGTGTGTTCAGGACTCAGGAGGCCCGAGGAACAGGTAAGGAAACTGGTCCTCTGGGTGGGGAGAGGTTAAAGACCCTATGAGCGCAAGGAACAGTTTGGATCCTGACTGGTGGGTCCCAGGTGGGCATGATGGCCTGCTGGTAGTTTCTGTCTGGGAATGTGAAGACAGGATCTCAGAACAAGCTGATGAGACCGACCAACCATTTAGGTGAGTTGAGACGCTGCGTCAATGAATAATGTGAGGATTCCCAACATCAACCTCAGGCCTCAGATCCATGTGTGCACACCTGCAAACATGCACACAGATAGATGCACATTATGCATACATGAAAATGGAAAAGAAAAAAAATCCTTCAATAAGCTAATGTTAAATTGTTACAACCTTAAGAAAAATACCAATTCGTGTTAGGGGTGGACTAGGGGAGGGTGGTCTACAGTGGACGTAAGAGGAAAGAGACTTGAAAGGTCAATGGTAAAGAATCATTACAGGTAGGAAGCTCACACCTCTCTAGAGTCTCAAAAATAATGAACAGACCGGGTGTAATGATAGATCATTGTAATCTTAGCACTTGGGAAACAAACATGAAAATTACAAGTTCAAAGCTAGCCTTGACTAAATAAAGAAACCCTGTCTCAATCCCCTGCCCCCTCCCAAACTAAAAAAAGCAACCAACCAAAATATAAGCCAGATGCCTTATTTATTTGTTTGTTTCTTTGCCTCCATGCTACATGCCTGGCTCAAGCCAAGTGTCTTTAAAAAACTACATAATAAAAAGCCCTCCTAACTGAGACTTGAATATACAAAAGTCAAATAACCCATGCATACTAACCAAAGCAGACATTAGACAAAACCAAAAGAACCTCCAGATACTTTGGACTCATGTCAAAGACAGATGAAAGTTGTAGTGGATTTATGTTGTTCCATTGTAAATAACTGTCCCACCCACTGGTTTAATAAAAAGTGCTGACTGGCCAAAGGCAGACAGGAAATGTGGGCGGGGCTACCAGACTAAGAAAACTCCGGGAACAGGAAGCACAGAGCAGAATGCCAGAGAGAAGCCAGAAGATGCAGAGGACAACTATGCTGCTCTGAGAAAAGGTACCGAGCTGCATGGCTGAACAAGATAAGAGTCATGGGTTAGATTAAGGGTAAAGAGTTAGCAAGTTATATGCCTGGGCCTTAGGCCGATCAGCCTAAGACTATTGTAAGCATCTGTGTGTCTCTGCGGGTCTGTGGGTCTGCAGGCCTAAACCTTGAGGCTAGGCCCAAAAAAAAAGTCTGGGCCAAAAACCTCTTACTACAGAAAGTCTCTTAGAAACGATGAAAATACCCTTACAGATCCAGGTTCAATATACGGGGTAGAATGACACATTTTAAATTCTAATTTAGGAGATAAAGGCAGGAGGCTAAGGAGCTGAAGGTTATCCTCGGTCAGAGTGAGTACAAGGCCAGTCTAGGCTACACGAAACCCTGTCTAAACTCCGACTTCAAAATGTGTGAAACAGAGATGTAGGCTGGTGGTAGAGCACATGCCCAGTGTGCAGAAAAACTCTGGATCTGAACCCAGATACTGAGTTAGGAGGGAGAGAATGAGAATGCAGCTCACAGAGAATAAATATCATAGTTCGACGTCTTTTAGAATTCAAAGCTGAGGTGAACCCATTCCTCACCTATTTGATTGGCAGAAATCCAAGGCTAAAAACCACTGTGTTAAGCCACTGGGAATATAAACTGGTCTATCTAAATCACACAGGCATATCCTCAGACAGGGCCATTCCACTTATGGGACCCCACTGTGCAGATACACGTCATAGGTGATTGCTTATTACAGAGACACTGATTAGTAAAGAAATTGAGAGGCAACAAGACGTCCAGCCCCAAGAGCCGGGATAAGTCCGTCATCACGGTACCAGCTAATGTCAACCGCTCAGTAGATGAACAAGAGTGTTCTGTGTCCTTCAACAGACAGATATCTCCAGCACCCATTGTTCAGTGAAAAGCAAGATATACAACTCTGAGTACAAAGTCCTCTGTTATAGGGTACTGGAGGTGGACGAATAACAATGCCTTTTGTTTTAGTCTATCAGCATATATTAATTATACATAGATGTTTCTTTATAACATTTTCATACATGAACATCAATTTGATCCTGTTTGCCATGACCACTCATTACCCCATTTTGCGCCCCCCCACCCCCTTCTGTGTTATCTCCCTTGTTTTTATGTCTCGGATGTGTATGACCCAATGAGCCAATGTGGGCTGCTTCAAAAGGTATGGACACTGTGGAGTGCTGTACCACTGAAGAAAATCTCAGCTATAACCGTTAACCATCTGTCAATCCTCAGGAAGACATGGGGGTCTTATGGGCCCCTCCCACTTCCATGACAAAGTGCTAAATAGTATTTTGTTTTTAATTTGAGTTTCCATTCAAAACAAAACAAAAAATCCCGGGGCTAGAGACAGCTCGGCAGTTAGATACATACTGTACCGTTCTTGCAGAGGATCCCCACCTACAGTTCTCAGCACCCTAGTCAGGTGGCTCACAAATGCCTGTAACTCTAGCTCTAGGGGATCCATACTTCTGGCATGCACGCACACAAACACACACACAGATACAATTAAAATCCTCTAAAAAGAATATGAAGAGATGGCTCTTCCAGAAGACCAGGGTTCAATTCCCAGCACCCATGTGGTGGCTTAGAACTGTCTGTAACTCTAGTCTTAAAAGTTCAATGTGCCAGAGGCAAAGAAACCCTGTCTTGGAAAAAACAAAAACAAAAACAAAAAAAAGTTGGGCTGGTGAGGATAATTCAGTGGTTAAAAGTGCTTAAGTGTGGGGATGGAGAGAAAATTCAGCAGTTAAGGACCCTGGCTGATCCTTCACAGGCCTTGAGTTCAATTCCCAGCAATCACACGATGCTGACATGTGGCTCACAGCCATCTGTGATGAGATTTGGTGTCCTCTTCAGGCATGAAGGTATACATGTAGGCAGAACACTGTACACGTAATAAATAAATCTTAGCAATCACACGATGCTGACATGTGGCTCACAGCCATCTGTGATGAGATTTGGTGTCCTCTTCAGGCATGAAGGTATACATGTAGGCAGAACACTGTACACGTAATAAATAAATCTTTTTTTTTCCTAAGTGCTAAAGTGCTTGCTGGTCTTGCAAAGAAGCCCCACCCCCAGGGCATCTGAAGCCTCTTCTGGGTTTTGCAGGTACCTACACACAGGCACATTTACACATACACATAATTAATAATAATAAATCTGGGAAAGGTTCTCTGTTCCCTCCTATATTAGTTTTGAACTGTATGGAGGTACTAACTTCTTGTGGAAAACTGTATTACTTATTGACTGATTGACTGGTTGTTTGATTTTTTTCGAGACAGAGTTTCTCTGTGTATCCCTGGCTGTCCTGGAACTGGAGTAGACCAGTTGACCTTGAACTCACAGCGGTCCATCTGCCTCTGTCTCCCGAGAGCTGAGATTGTAGGTGTATGCTCCCACCTTCCAGCATGGAAACTGCATTATTGGTCCCAGGTTTTCATCTGTCCCTGCACCCACACCCTTGCTGAAACCTCACTGTGGGTGGAATACACTTTCTCACCTCTGATTTAGTGTGACCATGTGACTTGCTTTTAATCAAAGATATATGTGTGGACATAACAGTGGGTCGCTTCAGAATGTGGCTTCACATGCTGTCTTAATTAGAGTTGCGATTACTATGATGAAACACCAGACCAAAACTTGGGGAGGATGGGTTTATCTGGCTTACATTTCCACATCCCTGTCAATCGCTGAAGGAAGTCAGGACAGGATCTCAAGCAGGGCAGGCTCCTGGAAGCAGGAGCTGGTGCAGGGGCCATGGAGGGGTGCTGTTTACTGTCTGCTCCTCACGGCTTGCTCAACCTGCTTTATTATAGAGCCCAAGACCACCAGGCCAGGATGGCCCCACCCACCACGGGCTGAGCTTTCCCTCATTGGTCACTAATTAAAAAAATACCCTATAGGCCTGCCTACACCACTTTTCTTTACTGAGATTCCTGCAGGCTTCTAAAATGACTTTAACTTGGGTCAAGTTGACATAAAACTATCCCACCTGAAGAAAGTCAAACTGGA
Source organism: Phyllotis vaccarum (assembly GCA_033318265.1). NCBI lineage: Eukaryota > Metazoa > Chordata > Mammalia > Rodentia > Cricetidae > Phyllotis > Phyllotis vaccarum. The sequence continues at coordinate 77,241,499 of JARWLC010000016.1, read as the reverse complement.
CTGGCATCATATTCTAGCGTATTCTAGTCATGCAGAGAAATAAGTAAACCATAATAAAGGTGAAAAGCAGCAGGATGGTGATGGGGCAAACTTTGAATCCCAGCACTCAGGAGGGAAAGGCAGGCGGATCTCTGAGTTCAAGGCCCACCTGGTCTACAGAGTGAGTTCCAGGACAACCAGAGCTGTTATGTAGAGAAACCCTGTCTCAAATAAGCGTGAAAAGCAGTTATGTATAAGGACAGCAGAAATCTGTCAACATTTGGACAACAGTGTCTTGTAAGTGTGAAGGCCTGCATTCTAATCTCCAGAACCCATGTAAAAACCAGACCTGTTAATAAGAGTATCTGCAGCCTCCGCTCTCCTACAAGGCAGGAACACCTCTGAAAGCTCACACCAGCTAGGCTGATACACACTGAGGTAAAACAAAAAGCCCTTAGTCTAAGATGAAAGGTAAGGACCTCAAATACTCACGGTTGTCCTCTGATACACATGAATGCTCAGGGGTGCACATGGGTACACACACACACACACACACACACACACAGAGGCGCGTGCGCGCGTGCACACACACATACATACAGAGTCACTCGCAGACACTCACAAATACACATGCATATACACGTATACACACACGCACACAGTCACTTACTCACAAATACACACGCATACACACACATACACACGCATATACACACACTCACACACAGAGTCACTCGCATACACATACACACTCACACACAGTCACACACACACATTCATACACACACTCACACACAGAGTCACACACACACATTCATACACACACTCACACATACACAGTCATGGATGGAGGCAAAATAAAGACATTTTCAGATAAACAAGAGTCTGTCATAAACAGTCCTACAGTAAGAAATCCTGAGGGTTGTTTTTCAAATTGGAGGAAGAAGAAACCAGATAAAAACTTACATCTTCAGGAAGGCAAGAACACCAGAAGTGGTAAACATGTTCCATCTTGCCCATGAGCCACCAAGGCTTTGTTTTGCTCAGGACCGAGTTCTTGACACTTAATTCTGTATCTGCTGCCCCCTCCCCCCTCCTACCGTTTGGCTCTCTCCAAGTCATCATTGGCTTGTTCCAATTCCCGGATGTATTTCTGCAGCTGATCTTTAATGGCTTTTGTCTGAGCTAGATCATCCTCCAAGGCCGAGATCTGCCGGTAACCTTCTGAATGCTGCATTTCAAATTTCTCCTGCAGGACAGAACAGAAGCCAGTCAGTGACTGAAGACTTTACCGATCTATTTCTCTATCATCACACCACCACCCATCAGATATGGGACGTCACTTACAAATAGTGCCATCTATCTGTAAAAGACATTTGGTGGCTTCAGGCACTGATGTAAGTTGCCCCCTCCTCTCACCCCAGAAAGATTTCATCTTCTTGAGAGAGTGTCTCATGTATCCCAGACTGTCCTGGCCTCAAACCAGCTATGAACCCAAGAAGCAAAGGATGATCTTCCTGCCTTCACCTCCCCAGTGCCGGGACAACAAACAGGAGTTTCCATGCCCAGTTATGCAGAGCTGAGGACTGAACCCAGGGCTTTATGTGTGCTGGGTGAACATTCTCAGTCTCTAACTGAGACACATCCTCGACATGACCCCAACATCCTAAGGAATGTCTCTCCTTTCATTTTTAGGCCCCTGAGGCAGCTCCAGACCTCCTTTCCCAGCCTCCCCTAAGCCCAGTCAACAGAACCTTCTCTCCACAGACATGGAATTTCAGGTGAGAAGTGTGTCCTAGTTAGGATTACTATTGCTAGGGTTTATATCACTGTTCATCAAAAGAGGTCAGGACAGGAACTGTAACATAACAGGGCAGAAGCTGCCTACTGGCTTGCTCATCATGGCTTGCTCAGTCTGCATTTTTATAGAAAACACAGAACCAGGCCTGGGATGGCACCACCCACAATGGGCTGGGCCCTCCTCCATCAATCTCCAATTTAAAGATGCCCTATAGTCAGAACTCATGGTGACATTGTCTCAAGTGAGGCTCCTTCCTTTCAGATAACTTCAGCTTACACCAAGGTGACATAGAACTAGCCAGGACGATAGAAAACACTGGGGTCAGTGACAGCCATTCAAAGTATGCATGCCCTGACTTTCCCAACCATATGCTTGGTAGTTCAGCACCTGCCATCCTGTCTTCTCTTACCTTGTCTCTTCAATGCCCAACAACCCTCATTCAGGTATCCATAGCCAAAGAAAGCTGCATGCACTTGCCCAGGCCTCAGCTACACCTCAATATGACCCCGTTCCATACACGAGCACTGTACTTGAGCAAAGTAGCAGAAATGACATTAGTAGCTTGTGCCTCACAAAAGAAGACATCAGATTCTTAGTGGACAGCCATCTTAACTTTTTTATCCAAGACACTCCCCAGCATTGTAAGCGAAGAGAAGCTTAGTTTGACGGGCCAGTGCTTTCCAAGAGCAAGGAACAGTCCAGATGACTCCTCATTGGTTAGCTGCTGCCCACCTGGAGCAGTTAACACGTATGTACCTGTGTGCCAGCCTTTGGATTGATATGTGTTAACTCATTTGATCCCACTTGAGAGATATGGAAACTAAGATTCAGTTACTTGCCTGGCTCAGGGTTAAGCTGCAACGAATCAGCCAAGATCAGAGCCACCAAAGCATGTATTGTTAAAGCAAAGACACTTGGCAATGTCCTTGCAGGCCATCAAGAAAGTTTAAATAAGTAAATACATACATGCATACACATATACGTTCATAAAGGTTAACTCCTCTTCCTGACTAGATTGAAGAAACAAAGCTGTGATGAGTCAGATGTGCCAGGAGGTGGTCATGGTGCCCACGCCTGAGAGAGGGATGAGGGTCCCCACAAAAGAATGACCAAAGTGGCTGTTAAATGATTTGCAGGATGACATCAGGGTGGGGGTGGGGGGGGCTCCAATATCCTGAGGCTACCAGGGTTTCCTGGCCAAGATCAGAGAGTATCTACACTTAAGCAAAAAGAAACTGGATCCTAGATCACTAACTTTGATCCCTGGAAAATGTGGAGGCCCAGATCCTCTGACTGCAGACATTCAGAGAGTTTGAATTTGGAACATGAAAATTGCTGTCTCACTGAGCTTTCATCTGGGACTGATTATGAAAAGCTGTCAGCTGATGGGGGCCTCAGTAAATGCTGTTTGATGCTACTTCACAGGCTTGGCTGCTGGCCAAGCTTTGACAAATAGCTGGCACACCTACTATAGGTGATTGATAGGCAATTACAGTGGCAGACTCTCTCTCTCTCTCTCTCTCTCTCTCTCTCTCTCTCTCTCTCTCTCTCTCTCTCTCTCTCTCTCTCTCTCTCAGTATTTCTTCCCTTAATCTCTGTTCTGAGCCTCATGCTTCTGTCCAGAGGTTGTAATGAAGAGGTTCTCTGCAAGCTCAAGGTTCAGTCTTACAGCATATAATTTCTCAGTAACTGAAGGGTATGTATGCGGCCTTATGAAAGGCTTCCTACAGTCCCCCAGCCATTGTTCATACCACACAAACTTTCCTCCCCACAACTTCCAGCCTCGAGGCCTCTTCAGTGTAAGAACTAAAAGGACACCTCATTGCCTGTTTCAAGGATCAAATAAAAATACTTCCAGGATCAACAAGAAATTTGGACCCTTGCTCAAATTAGGACAATGAGCAAGAGATAGTTGGTATCAGGATACAGTGACCAGGACAGGCTGGGCTCAGCCATTTGTTGGGGTGGACAATGCAGGCCTTGTGAAGCCAGGTCTCCATCTCTCAAAGGAAGTTAGAAATCCTGATTTTTTCTGAAAAGCTTCATAAATTTTAACTTTTGATATTAAATATAGACAGGTATAGATATATTATTTCTTTATTCTGTATACAATGTTCTGCCTGCATGTACACTTACGTGACAGAAGGGGGCACCAGATCTTATATAGTGATTGTGAGAACATTGTAGTTGGGAATTGAACCAAGCAGCCTATGCTCTTAACCCCTGAGCCATCTCTCCAGCCTCCTTAAATACGTATTTTTAAACCTTGAAACCGAGCTAGTGAGATAGCAAGTGCTGCTAGGCCTGATGACCTGAGCTAGATCCCCGGGACCCACATGAGGGAAGGAAAGAACCCACTCTCGTGGATACAGAGACCAGAGAACAACCTACAGACATCATTTCTCTCCCTCCACCGTGTGGATCTCAGGAATCAAACTCAGGGCAGGCACCTGTACCAGCTGTACCAGCTGAGTCAACTCGACAGCCCAGAAGTATTTTTGGCTGCCCCAATCTCAGGAGTTAGGAGTGCTATTTGTTTCTGGCAGATGAAATCTTAAAGTGCGAAGCTTGGCTCCTTTGCCCAGTCTCAAGCAACACAGTGCTTTGCTTCTTCTTCAGCTGAGGACACATTCCAAGACATCCTGCTCCACCCTCCAAAAGTTCAGACACCACCAGACCCTATACATGCTTTGTTATGCCCATGTTTGCCTATGATAAAGCTTAGCGTACAAACAAAAATATTAACAAAAGCCCGATGTTGGTGGTGCACCCTTTAATTCCAGCACTTGAGAGGCAGAGACAGGCGGATCTATGAGTTCAAGGCCAGCCTGGTCTACAGAGCAAATTCTAGGACAGCCAGGGCTACACAGAGAAACCCTGTCTCAAGAAACCAAAAATGACAATTAAAAAATAGAATGATTATAACATTAACACAATAATAAAAGTTATTTAAAATGTATAAATTGTTTATGACTAAAAAGTCCCCACTTAATATTTTTGGATTTTGTTTGATCATTGGTATCTAAAACCATAAAAAAATAAAACAGGCAAGAGGTCCAAGTAGAAGAACTGACCTGGCCATACCCCATACATACATACATACATACATACATACATACATACATATACACACACACATACCTCAAGGCCTAAAGGCCACGACTCTAGGTCAAGGTGATATTGCCTCCTTTCTACTACATAGAACTACTGCAGTGGCCAGTTAACAAACCTGCTTATGAGTGGCATGGCCCAACAGAATGTTTCAAAAGATGATACTCTGATTCCTGTGTGAACACTTGAACTATATAGCTAGTGTTAGCAGAAGGATTAATTTTTTTCTTCATTAAGTTTTATTTGAACAGCCATATGTCACTAAGAGATAACACACTGTACCTTGTAATATATAAGAAGCAGCCATTGTAAAGTCAGGCATGATGGTGCTTACCTTTAATCCTGGCACTTAGGAGGTAAATACAAAGGGATCAAGAATTCAAGTGTACCCTCAGCTACACAGGACTGGTCATAGTGAGCCTGGGCTACCTGAGTCTCAAGAACCTGCAATTCTAATTGAGAGCCCCTGACGAGCTCGCCTTGACATGTCCCTTGTGAAATCAGTACAGACCACCACCAAGAAGGGCTGTAAGGCCATGTGTATGACTTGCTTTTCACAGATTTCCACCCACTGGGGCAGAAAATGTGCAATGACCATAGGCATTGGCAGGATTGCAGGAGGGTGTGGGCCTGGACGCGGTCACATCATCTTATGGTGGCTTCTTCAGCCATGCAACACCTGCTCACCACAAGTCATTCCTCACCTTCACACTCTCCAACTCCATTCGAAGACGGTTATTCTCTGACAAGAGGTCCCGGTTCCTGGTTTCGATTTGCTGCAGCTGAGTTTCCAATTCCGCTTCATACTCCCGGCTCCCTTCCTGGAATTCTCGGAGTTCCTCCTGCGTATTTTCTGCTCTGTAGTAGGATTGCAAATTAATTGATCACAGAATTAATGATGTTGGGTATTTGTGCTGCAGTGGGGTGTGTGGATCATGACTTTACAGAGCCATCATTATTCCCATTTGATGAACAAAAAGTTTGCTAGAGCTGGCACTGAAGCACACAACTGTAATCTGAGTATTCGGAAAGCTGAGACTCAAGGATTCAAGGCTAGCCTGAACTACATAGTGCCGAACCCAAAACACACACACACACACACACACACACACACACACACACACCACTCTTACATATGTGCACTGAAACACCAGTTTTAAATTTTAAAATGGCCTACTTTTTTTCAATTTTATGTTTATGAATTTTTTTTTAAGATTTGTTTAATTATTTAATGTACACGGGCACACTGGCATGTTGCCTGTATATATTCTGTGTGAGTGTGTCAGATTCCCTGGAACTGAGTTACAGACAGTTGTGAGCTGCCAAGTATGTGCTGGGAATTGAACCCGGGTCCTCTGGAAGAATAGTCAGTGAATCGCTGGGCCATCTTTCCAACTCCATATATGAGTGTTTGCCTGCAAATCTGGTGCCCAAGAAGGTCAGAAGATGGTATCAGCCCCCGAAACTGGAGTTAAGGATGGTTGTGAAGCACCATGTAGGTGATGGGAATTTACCCTGTATGCTCTGCAAAAAAAAAAAAAAAAAGTGCTCTTAACCTTGAGCCATCTCTCCAACAACAGCCTATTTTGATAGGCACAGGTAAATCTTCTCCCCTATAGAAGACCTGACATCTAGGAATAGATAAAGACCCATCCAGAATATACAATGAAATGTTAGGATGACTTAGGTGCCTTAGGTGTTTGTAGTTCAAATCCCAAGTCTATCTCTCACAGATGTTGCCTTAGGCAGACGCTCTGTCCCCTCTAAGGCTCCTGGGCCTCTGTAGAGCAAGGTGATCCTAGTTTCTTCCTGGGTCAGCAGTGTTGGCTTCAGAGCATCACATGACAGGCTTGCATTAGAGGCACCAACCATTCTCCCAGGAGCAAACAGTGAGGGTCGCTGCAAAACTGACCTCTGCTTATAGGTCATGGCCAGGTCTTTCCAATAGTTTGTTTCTTCTCCCTCTGATCCAAAAGTCTTCCCAGAGTCCTCCATGGTAAAATGGGCAACAGCTCACTCTTCCTGTGACATTATGTCTAGGAGAAGAATTTGAAAATCATTAGTGACTTCTTCTGGGTAAGCAGACGATCTTTAATTTAAAAAATTTTTTTTTTTTTTAAAAAAACAAACTTAAAAACCCTGATCTTCTTCTTGTTAGATCCCATGGGCGGGGTGTACTTTCTGAAGAACTAAAACTAGCACACACTTTTAATCCCAACACTTGGGGAGCAGAGGCAAGCAGATCTCAGTGAGTTTGAGGCCTGCCTAGTCTACAAAGTGAGTTCTAGGACAGCCAGGACTATTACGCAGAGAAATCCTGTCATGGAAAACAAACAAACAAAACCCTAAAAACAAAAAAACTAAATAAAAAGTAGCCTACTCCCCAATTACAGCCCAAGGCTTATGTGTATACGTCTCTACATTTAGTAGCTCGCATAGGACCTTCAGAAGCAAATAAGATATCGTCTAGATTACTGCTCCTCTCAAGGAGACTTGTCGGGGAAGGAGATGTAAGTTCCGTGTAATTTACTACAAAGTTCTGTGTGAACACAGAGACAGAACTATGCACAGGATGCTGATCTACAACAAATGGCCTCACTGTGGAGTTCATACTTGGGTGAGTTTCAACATGGATGTGACCCTGGGAAGCCAGCAGCAGCGTTGTGATATGCATTCCTGCAGTGTCTAATAATTCAGGGAGTCCAAAATTCAACCTGCAAGTCAAGGTTGGCTCCCTAGGAAGGTAACCCATGAGAAGCATGTGAAATGGGAAAGTGTTGGGCATCGTACGCCTGGCATCCCACTTAGAAAGTTGAGGCCAGTAGGTCACAAGTTCAAGGCCAGTCTGGGACCGTGTCAAAGAAAACCAGACTAGGAAAGAAGATGGAGGAGAAAGGGGGTACACGACACACAGAGGCAGTAGGGGGGTAGCTAGGCTTGTGGGGGAGCTGAGGATGTAGACCTAGCCGAGTAGACTCAAAGCCAGGGGCTAAGTCACAGGCCACTTTTCAAACACATTAACACATTTACTAGCCGCTGACTGTAGCAGTAAACACTTCTAATCCCAGCACTTAGGAAGCTGACGCAAGACAATGAAGAGGCTCTAAGTTAACCTGACCCACCGAGAAAGATGCTGGGAAGAAGGAAGGAAAAACTGAAAAAGGAGAGAAAGTGAGACACGCTTGGCTGCCACAGGTTGCCACTGGGGCACTCTAAGGAGTGACATGTGGACTCTTCAACTCAGAAGTGCATCCTGGTGGTGTGGCTGGCTTGGAGGGCCGAGGTGTTAAATAGGGATCTTCCGTGGTGACTCAGGAGAAGAGACAAAGAAATCAGAATAAATGTAAAGGGAGATGAACAGAGTCCAGGGATCCTTAGCAACAGGAGCCCCTGGTGCAGTGGTGTCATTTGGGAGACCAAGAAAGAAACCAATCTGGGCACAGACGCAGCAAAACGGGGAGGGGGAGAAGGCTGGGGAGATGGCTAGGTGGGTACAGTGTCCGTCACACAGCACGAGGAACTGTATTTCAACCCTAAAAAGCTAGGCTAGAGAGCTGTGTGGTAGAAATACAAGGATCCTCAGAGCATGCTGGCCAGCCAGTCTAGCCAAAGCTGTGAACTCCAATTTCACTGAGAGACCATGTCACAAAAAGGAAGGACGGAGACTCAGCTGACCCTACTTAAACCAGTAGGTCAAAAAGCAAAAGCAAAACCAAGGGTCAGGAAAGTGGAATGAAAATTTGAGGGGTGGGGACCGCAGAGCGTGTAGGGTTGAATGTGACCACAATGTATTATACACTTGTACATAACTGTCAAAAAAGCAAGTAGAGGGTGATCACACCTTTAATCCCAGCACTTGCAAGCAGAGACAGATGGATCTCTGAGTTCTAGGCCAGTATCGTCTATGGAGCAAGTTCCAGGTCAGCCAGGGCTACCCAGAGAAACCCTGTCTCAAAACAAACAGAAAAGCTGAAAGAGAGAGGTAGGAAAAAGAAAGGAGCCAAATATTCACACGTACGCTGTTATGATGATGAGAATGTGGTGTGCATTCACAGAAGTGATGGCACTGTTGTGGAAACACGTCAAGAGCCAAGAAGCCTAGCTTCTGTCTTCAAGCTTCTCAAGTAGTTAGACACGCAAGGACATGTCCTCACCATTCTCCAACATGCAGAACTACCAGCAGAGGACACTGGAAAACCAGGATGCTGTTAAGTAAGAATTACATGCACTACAGTAGAAGAGCATCCGGATAACTGTTATCTCCCTCTTGGCAATAGGGATAGAAAGGGGCTGAGTATCTGACACACTTTTTAGTAAAAGAAACTAAAAAAGAAAAAAGAAAAGAAAAATACAATTTACAGTAAACATTGTTAACTGAAGTTTCTGGAAGTAAAGAAAAAGGAAGATAGACAGGCTGGCTACACCAATGTGAAAGAAAGATTCTACAAACCAAATAACTGAACTTCAAGATAATGTAGAGTTAAAATGTTGCAGATCAGAGCCAAATTATCTTGTGCTGTTGTTAGTACCTTTGAAAGCTATTCATTGCCCATCCCAGTATCTGACCTAACATCCTTGTAAGTATCAAACCTAAAATGTGTTCTGAGCAGACTTCTGGCTCTCACTACTCCAAACTCTACTAGGGTTTTCCTGGTTGTGGCCAGTATCTGTAGCCCCTAACACTGTATTTGGAAAACACCTTATTTCTTTGTTCTGTAATCAGTTTGAGGAAAACAGAATCTGTACTCTTGGGCCACTGTCATTCATATTGGGTTCTCGAATGAATTGTCTATTATTCTGCCGAGGGAGAACTGTGTGGTTTTGAGTTGAAAATATGGTTGCATTTGAAATTTTAAAAGGGTTACACTTGGCAGGCTAAGGATGTAGCTCAGGAATAGAGCCCTGCCTAGAATGAACAAGGCCTGGGTTCACACTCCATTGGGGGGGGGGGGTGCGGGATGTTTGAATACAAATAACATACAAATAACAAGTAACTATTGTTTAGAGGTAATTTTATTCCACTGATCAAGGTGCCAGGGAATCTTCCTACAAGTGGTCTAGGTCCTCTTCAAATCTTTTCAATTATTTCTCTAACATCCACTGAGTTGGGCTATACCAAGCACCTCCATCCATGGGTGTAACTCCAATCAGGCTGTAGGGGCTTCACTAGGAAATTCCCTCTGAAGGAAAGGGGGTTTAACTCACAGGTTCTAAAGTAGAATACACTTTGGAAGCAAAAATAATATCCTCACAGGATAAATCAAGTTAGTAAACTATTATCTAAATTGAGGTAAAATATAAAAGTTGTCCCAGCGACTTTGAAGGGGTTGGTTGATCACAGGTATATAACTTCATATGGAACGCCGTAAAGGGAATTACTTAAATCTCAAAACTGGTTGAATACCAGTGTGGTGGGGAGTAGTTTGTGTCATATTGTACTTCAAAAGAACCTATCCCAGTCCTAAGAGGTTATCTTAGCACATAATACACAGAAATAGTAGGCAGAGAAAATTACAAACCTCCACCCATATCAGAGAAGTTGAGGAAGGGTCCAGCTAAAAAGCAGGAGGATGCGCACAGCCTGGCACAAAACCGAGATAACTTGGGACAAACGAAGTCGCTCCGGAGCCAAACTCCGGTTGCCCACGACCCTAAAGAGGTAGGTGAGGTGGGCCAACATCCAAAGTGTGGCTAAGCACACGGACTCTTTAGCAGATAAAGTTCATCCAATCCAAGGTAAGGTATAGAGAAATCTGACACGTTCGACGGCGGAGACCCAAGAGAAACTGCGGGGAGGTTGGATTCGGGCCGGTACCCGTGCGGCAGCAGTTGGGGGACCCGGCAACCGAGCATAAAGAGCAGGCGCCAGGGTTGAGGAAGGGAAGGGGCCAGCAGAAGAGGAACAGAGTTGGTCAGGGCGAGCGGCGGAGCTCAAGAATGGAAGGCGGGAAGCTGGGGGGTCAGGCCCGGGGGACGCGTCCGCTGGGTGCTACGGGTGCGGGGGGTCTCCGGCTCGCAATCTGGCTCCACTTACCCAACCCGGGCGGCGACGATCCAGGCAAGGCGCGGGCCAGCAGGGCCAGAGCGCAGTCCCAGGCCGGTCCGCACCTCGCGGCCCGCGCCTCTCATTGGCTCCTGCGCCCGGGACGCGACTGGCTCGACCAATCAGCGCCGAAAAGCGAGGTTTGGAAACTTTTCCCCCTTGGCGGTGGAGCGTCGCCACCGAGCTACCGAGGCGAGGGGCGGGAGGGGGCGCGGGAGGCGCGGGCTGCTGGCCCGGAAGGCCGGTTTGGAGGGGGGCCTGCTGGCGGCTCCGTGCACACGGTGCCACGAACCCAGGAAAGCCCGCACCCCTTCACACTGGTTGCATTTATCCGCTCTTGCCCTAGCTCGAGAAGAGACAAATGTCGGAGAGCCCTGGGCTTTGGGATTAGTTGGTATTGGGCTACACTTGAAAGCGCCCTACCCACGTCCAGAAATGGTGTACAATCCTAGAATGCACCGCGACAAAACTGGCATAGAAAACAACAAACTTTCGCCCAGCCCACAGGGCCCTTGTTCGTCCCACAACGTCACACCCCAAATAGACTCTTTAACAATAGCTTCTTGTAAGACAGCATGTTTCAGTGTAGAAGAACTTGTCTTTGAATTGTACTCCCCTCTTATTAGCGATATAATACTGGGACACGGTATTTAATTGCTCGTGGATAAAATGGGTTTGCTCTGGCTAAACAAGTTGTAAAACACTTGTGCAGTGCTTTCTAAATAGTAAGTATAATATATGTATTAGTTAAACGACCGTGTGTCTCAGGTACGATACTAAATTCTTTTGTGGGTGGTGGTAGCGCTGGTTTTTTTGAGTCAGTCCCATATTATCCAAACTGGCCTTTAACTTGCTGTGTGGCTGACCTTGAAGTTTCGGTAGTCTTTCCGGAGCTGGAATTATGGGTGTGGGTGTGTGCCACCTGGAAGAATTTATGAGGTGCTGGGGATGGAAACAAGGCATTAGGCAAGCACTCCTCCAACTGAATCGCATCTCAGCCCTCTATTTTTGTTTTTTTCCTGTGTAGCCTAGGCTGGCCTCGAATTCCTGAGCATCGTGCCTCAGCTTTATTTTTTTGCTATGATCTTAGGCCCAGTTAACTCTTGACATTAAGCAACTCCAATTGTTCGCTAATGTATTTGTTGAGTTTGTTAATTTATTTATTGAGACCATTAGACAAAAAAATAATCTTACAACCCCATGAATAAACCAGAAAATCTGATCTCAAAGGTATAACACAGTAAAGGGACACACAATTTCAGATGCCAATTTTTATTGTTTGAGAGACTGGTGAGGCACAGAAGGGTATAATTATCTTACATTTTGGGACAATGCTGGACTTGAACCTGGGGCCTTGGCCATGTTAGGCAAGCACTGTACAGCAGCAGAGTTATATTCTTGGTGTCCTGCCATTGTCTAAAAGATAAGGAAATAAAGCTACAGGAAATCCAGTAAGCTGCCCAAAGTATTTCGATTTGTAGCTAACAAAAGGAGCTGTTTTGGTTTTTCCCTCTTACAATGTTCTGCCTGTGGGCTACACAAGTAATGCCTCCCGCCTTTGGTTAGGGTGATCTATTTCTAATTCTACTGTGACTACTGGATAATGCTTAAAAGAACTCAAAGACACACACAGGAACCTCACTGCCTATATCAAACAAACTGAGGAAAATATCAAAGTGTGCTCAAGTTGATTCTTTTTACTTTATGTGTATGTGTGGGCTGTGTGTGTATATATGCACCTCATGCATGCCTAGTGACCTGGATCTTCTGAAAGAGTAGACAGTGTTCAACTGCTGGGCCATCTCAGGAAACGTTCAAATACCAATCATCTATAATATGGAAACCTCCCCAGTAAAGACCCTATTTAGAGGTTTAGCGGTTTATCCTGCTACCTTCAGAATGTTATTTGACTTATGCCATTCTGTGAGGATTCTTGGCGGGAATCAGCACCCAGTTTACAGACTGAAGTGTAAAAATGTATCTGTATGGATCCCGCCCAAATAATATCAATCAACCCATTTTAACTACTTGGTTGACAATTTTCAAATTTCTCCATAAGGCATTAAGTAATAATAAAGTCGTATTAAGAACAGAAGTTTGGAGCAGGAGGTGGTGGTGCATGCCTTTAATCTTAGCAGTTAGGAGGCAGAGGCAGGTAAATCTCTCAGTCTGAGGACAGCCTGGTCTACTAAGTGAATTCCAGGACAGCCAAGGTTACTTAGAGAAGCCCTGTCTGGAAAAAACAAACAATATAAAAAAAGCTCCAACTTAGATTTAGGTCAAGTAAAAGTTAAGACGGTGAGAGGCTCAATTGGGAAGGGGAATGGAGAGCATGCTTTTCCAGGGTGACCCTATTTCAATTCCCAGAACCCACGTGACAGCTCACAATTTGGATTCGCCAAGATTTTATACATTTGTCTTCGTTTTCGTTCCGAACCTGTCACCTGAAAATTATTTATTTGAAACGAAGCACTGGGTTTATTCAAATGAAAAGTTTGAAAGGCAAGACAAACACGTTTAATTCTAGCGCTGAGGCGGAAAGGGAATCTGAGATCGATGCCAACTTGATCTACACTGCAGGTTCCAGGGTAACCAGGGTTATACAAGTGAGATGCTATCTCCAAAAAGAAAAAAAAAACGGGTGGGTTAATTAGGTACTTTTTATTGTTGGTGACAATAGTTAGCAGTCTTTGCGTGTACTTTATCGGCACCAGCTGAAGGACCTGGCAAGAGCTCATTCGGCAGGTTTTACTGTTCTTCTACTCGCCACTAGGCTCCACTAAAAGATGTGCTGTGCAACATACACAACTTAAATTTGTAAAAATAAAACAGGACCATCACGTGACGAAGTAAGAACGCCAAAACGCCGCCACAACGCTTTATTTCACGGAAATCTTATCTCCTTCATCTTCCTCCCAAGACCTTAAGAGCTGGACCGTTAGCAAACCCCGTTCGGCAGGTGTTTTCAAGCCTCCATTACACAAGTTTCTCAGTTTCTCCGTCTGGAGGCTCCATTCGACCTGGCGTCATCAAAGCAGCGGGGAGGACCCTTAAACCGAGTGTTCGAGCTAAAAAAACCGACACGGCTCCCCAGTAAAGACCCTATTTAGAGGTTTATCGGGAGGGGACTGAGCCTGACGAGGCTGCAGGGCCGCGAGGCCCCGCCCCCCCCGGTTCCCATCCTGCCCCGCGCGGAGAAGACGCAAGGCGAGGGCGGGGCGGACAGAAAAGACCGGGGAGAGGAGGGAAGGGGTGGAGCTAAGCAGAGGACGGAATGGGCGGGACCAGAGAAGGAAAAACCGCGGCTGGGCGGAGACGGGGCGGGAATGGGCGGGGGAAAGGGCGTGGCTATAGGGGAGGCGTAAAGAAGAGTGTGGTAATACGGAGAAAGGTGAGTCGGGAGAAGAACGGAGAAAGAGGCGGGGCTAGTAGTAGAGAAGCGTGTGGGTTTTGCGACAGGGGAGGGGCGGCGCGGAAGCGGAAGCGGAAGTGGAGGGTGCGCTTGGCGGCGGCGGCGGGAGCTGCGGAGTCGGGAATCAAAACAAAGGGCCTGGGGGGCGGGGGGGAGAAGGCGGCGGGGTCGGAATGTGAGCCGGGAAGGAGCTGGCGGCTGAGGTGAGTCCTCTGTCAGTGCTGAGACTCTACTCGGTCTCTCGGGTTGTTGACCAGCAACGCAGCTGGCCCGGGAACGGCACCCTTTTCCCTAGACTGATGCTGCTCGGGTCCGGGACCCGCCGAAGGGTCCGTGCGTAAAAATCGGTCTCCCATGCCAGCCCGGTGTCTTCCGGGCGTTTGGCTCCCCGACGGCGCCTGCTTTTCTGTACTCCTGGGCCCTCCGGGTGTCAGCAGCAACCTTCGCAGGGCGTGGAAAGTTGAGAAGTTGAGAGAAGGGACAGTGGTCGAGTTGCGTCCCTTAGCTTGTTGGTTTTTGCAGCCCTCCTGAACTGTCGGTCTCCTAGCAGCCTATTTGGACGTAGGTTCAGTTTCAGCCACTCCCCCTCATTCTGGCACGAACGTGTTGGCCTTTAGAGTTTGCCAAGCACCTTTTTGGTGTAATAAGAGCTTTCTAGTTGTATCAGAAGTAACTTTCCAGGATCTTCTTGTTTGGCATAAAAGGAAAGGTCAGCTAAATCGTATTTCTTCACATTTAGTTAGCTCTACATTTGTCCAGCGGTTGACATTTGCGAGCCACAATGGAGTGCTAGGTTCAGAGGATACAGCAGTGACTAGGAAAATATAGTCAGTACTGTTGTGGAATTTGTATTCTAATGGAAGAGAAAAATAATAAAACACCAAATAAGGTCATTTTAGGCAAAAGATAGAAAACAAACATACACAGAACCTGGAAAGTGGATTAGCACAGTATGGGAGTTTGTGGCAGTTTGAGAAATAATTTATCCTCAGGTATCTCTTTTCACCAAATCACAAATAACTCTTGTGAGGAGGTTGCGATGATTGTCAGACTCATAGGAGATGGATTGTAGGTTCAGAAAGAGGAGTTGCCTACAGCTACACAGAGCTAGAAAGGTGCCCATGGGGACCAACATGCATGTAGTGTGATGTCACTGGCTGCATTTTCAGCTAGGGAAGGGAAGACTCTTCGTTTATATCAGAACTTCCTCTGGCTAGCTCAGATGCCTAATGGAATTATTAGGAATATTTGGGAAAATTTTAGGGTGCAAGTCACTTTTTCCTTATATTTATTTGTACTAAGTATATATGTCTCTATATGATGTGGAATATTAGTTGAAGATGTGTTTATGCTGTGGAACATTTATTTAATGATGCAAAGATATGTTGCATTTGTTTTAACTCTGTGAAGCTGTGTTACTTTGCCTGCCTAAAACACCTGATTGGTCTAATAAAGAGCTGGATGGCCAATAGCAAGGCTGGAGAAAGGATAGGTGGGGCTGCCAGGCAGAGAGAGTAAGTAGGTAGAGAAATCTGGGAAGAGAAGCTCTAGGGGCCATACACAGCCAGCCATACAGTAAGAAGAGATGATATACAAGAATAGAGAAAGCCCAGGGGCAAAAGGTAGACTGGATAATTTTTTAAAAGCTGGTTAGAGATAAGGCAAGCTAAGCTTGGCCATTCATAAGAAAGAATAGGATTCAATGTGTGTTTATTTGGGAGTTGGGTGGTGGGCCTTCACAAAGCAAAGAGTAAAAGAAAAAATACCAACGTCACCTATACCTTTTAAATTTTTTTTGAGTCAAAGTCTCATTGTGAAGTATGGCTGCCTGGAACTTGCTATGTAGCCCAGGCTGCTCCACAGCTTGCAGAGATCCTCCTATCTCTGTCTCTTAGGTGTTGGGATCACAGACATGTGCCACTACTGCTGCTTCTTTGAGTAGTGTGGAGGGCATCTTCATGTGGTAGAAAGAGCTAGCTGAGCCTTTTGACTTCAAGCTAGCTAAGAAATTTATTAAGTTCCTTGTTTCTCAGTGAAGTGTTAGAAGTGGTAGGTTCCCTTTTAGGCTTTGAAACGTCTGAGCATGCTAAAATTATGAACACTGTAACATCACAAGTTCTTATGAATAAGAGAGGAGCTTGTTGGGAGGAGTACAACTTGGATTTGTTTGTTTGTTTCTGGTTGTTCCAGACAGTTTCTATGCCTCAATCTCCCTCTTGAGACCAGTCGGCCTCAAACTCACAGAGATCCACCTGCCTTTGACTCCTGAGTGCTGGGATTAAAGACATGTGCCACCACCACCTGGCGCAACGTGGATTTAGTAATAAAGACATATTGTAATTCAAATAATGATAGCACTTAACTTTGTCTCCAAATTATTTTCAACTGTGTACTATGGTTAATTCTGCTAATTCCTTCATTCAACAAATAATTACTTGATAATTACCATGGAGTAGGCCTTTGGCTGACTACAGGGGACAGTGGTGAAAAGTGTATGCATTTTCTAATTCATTTTCTATAATGCAATGGCAGATAGAGACAGTGTCCAGACAAGGAGACAAATACCTTTTTCTTTTCTTTCTACTTTCCCTCCCCTTTCTTTCTGTCTGGGATTGAACCCATAACCTTCCATATGTCACTAAGCTCCATACATTGCCCCCAGTGGATAAAATTTAAGTTTTATAGGTCAGCACACTGGCTGAATAGTAAGTGTATTGAGCTTTACGACCAGATTATATGGCAAAGACTTAAGTGTCAATTAGAGTTCAACTCAGCCATAGATAATATTTAAATGAAGCAGTATAGCTGTGTCCTAGTGGAACTTTATGGATACTAACGTGTGAATTTCATGTTTAAGAACACTTTCTCAGGAATTTAAAATATGCAAAGTATATTCTTAGTTCACAGGCCATTTACATGGTTCACACCTGTAATCTCAGCATTTGAGAGGAAGATTGTTAAAAGTTTGAGGCCATCCTTCAGGATTACAGAATCAGATCCAGTCCAAGAAACACTAGGTAGTCAGACGTACACAAACACATACATGTATACAGGCAGCAGACAGGCTTTGTCTGGTAGACCATAATTTACTTCTTTATTATGTGATCAGTGCACTCATACTAGACATACATTTTGAACCATTCTCCCCTCACCCTGTCATGGAGATGTAAAATTTCTTAGAAGCATCTTATGAGAGACACAGCTGAAAGAAGCTGTTCTCTACATGAACATGATGAAATCCCTGATACAATAATCACTAAGATGGCTGCTGTTGGGCTGTTGTGAGGACTTACAAGTAAGGTTGGGCTGTTCTCACAATTACTGGCTTCCTCCCTGCCCAATGAGTGCATGGCTTTGCTTTGGTGTACTCAGACTCAAAGAGCGTAGTCGTGCTGAGGGAAAGCACATCTTTGAGTTGTGACCTTCTTAATTGCTAGATGTTTGCTGATCCAGTCTGTTAAATTGCGCTTTCATTATAAACAAACCAAGAAATCAATTGGATGGCTTCTCTGCTAGAATAGAATTCAAAGTCCTCATAGGTCATTTACTTGTCCCTTTGCTCATATCCGGGCATAGAATGGTTGACTCTGTGTTTCCTCTTTTTACTTTTGTTAGGTGCCCCCTACTGTTGAGTTATCTAAAAATTAAGAAAAAACTGTAGGCCAGGTGTGATGGCCACACCTTTAGTCCCAGTGCTAGGAGGCAGAGGTAGGTGATCTCTTGAGTTCAGGACAGTCACTGCTACATAGAGAAATGCTGTCTTGAAAAAACAGGACAGAAAACTATAGAAAAATTCTGCTTAGAGCCTGGAGGCCTTAAAGAGGGGAGTTCTCACCTACAGATGTGCAGAGTCCATGATGTGGCCTTGTCTCCCTTAAGCATGGCTGGGTCTTAAAAATAAATTGGACTCATGTATAGTCCATTCTCATTTGTAAAGTTATAGTGTCTGGGGAGGTGGCTCTGAGGTAAAGTGCTTGTTGCACAAGTATGAGGGTCTGAATTCAATCCTCAGCACCTATGTAAAAGTTGAGTGAGGTGATAACATGTGCTTTGTAATCCCAATGCTGGGGGATGGAGAGAGAGAGAGAGAGAGAGAGAGAGAGAGAGAGAGAGAGAGAGAGAGAGAGAGAGAGAGAGAGAGAGAGAGAGAGAGAGATCTCACTGGACAGTCAGTCTAGCCAAATTGGTGTGCTCCAGGTTCAGTGAAAGCCCCTGTCCTTAAGAAGAGAAGAAAAAAGGTAGTAAATTGGGAAAAACACCCAAGCCTGACCTCTGGCCTATACACATATATAAAAGGATTCCCCTTATTCTTTCATTTGCACACACAGGAAAAAAAAAACCAAACTGGGATGTGAAGAATGGCAGATCATAAATGGTTTGGTTCGTGTGTCTTATGTACATGTTTATGTGGGTGTAGGCAGGTGCATCTATGTATATACATATATGTAGAGGTTGATTGGGTATGTTCCTCAGTCTCTAATTTAAAAAAAAGACTTATTTATGTATTTTACATATGAGTGCCCTATTTTTGTATACACTTGCATGCTAGAGAGGGCATCATATCCTGTTATAGATGGTTGTCAGCCCCGTGTGGTTGCTGGGAATTGAACTTAGGCCTTCGAGCCTGTGGAAGAATAACCAGTGTTCTTTACCATTGAACCATCTCTCTAGCCCCTCCCTTCATTTTATTTTTTAAAAAAATTACATTTGTTTTGTGTGTGTGTGTGTGTGTGTGTGTGTGTATGAATACCTTAGCATAAATGTGGAGGTTTGAAGATAGCTTATGGGAGTTAATTTTCTTTCTAATATGTTGGAGTAAGCTAAGATTATCAGGCTTGGAGGCACTCACCTTTACTGAGCCTTGTCACTGGCCTCTCTACCTTATTTTTGAGGTAGTCTCACTGAATCTGCAGTTGACTGATTTTTGATGGGCGGAGAAGCCATTGAACTCTAGGGATCTGCCTGTTTCCACTTCTTCAGTGCTGGCGTTACAGTTGTATGCTTGTCTTTGGAAGAGTGGGATCTGAAGTGAGGTCCTCATTCTTGTGTAGTAAGTACTGTTCTCAGCTATCTCCTAGCCTCGAATCATCGAATTTCTTTTCTAAATCAAATTTAAATAGTTAGAGCCAGCCAAGTTTACCAGATTTTAGTAGCCTGTCGTGAGCTGTGATATCCATGCTGCCGTTGTTTATTAAGGTTTGAATGTGAGAGCTGTTGCCTCATGAATACAGCTGTCGTCTCATATTTTAACATTATAAAATGGGTACTCGTGTAAAAAGTAATGGAGACATTGGTTCATATACTGCCTGGTTTTCGTGTCAACCTGACACAAGCCAAAGTCAACAGAGGAAGGAGCTTCAGCTGAGGAAGCGCCTCCAGCTCTAAGGTATTGTCTCAATCAGTGGTGGAGGTTCCAGCCCATAGTTGTGATGCCATCCCTGGGCTGCTGGGCCTGGGTTCTATAAGACCAAGCCATGGGAAGCAAGCCAGAAAACAGCTGCTGCCCTCCTTGGTCTCTGCATCAGCTCCTTCCTCTGAGATCTTGCCCTGTCTGAGTTCCTGTCCTGACTTCCTTCAGTGATGAACAGCAATGCTGAAGTGTAAGCCAGATAAGCCCTCCCTTCTCAACCTGCTTTTTGGTCATGGTGCTTTGTCACAGCAGTAGAAACCCTAACTAAGACAACTCATTTTTAACAGGGTGGAAGGATGAGAGAAAGGAAAGATGAAAGAATGTTGAACCATATTGTCTGGCTATGTGATGGAAGGGAACAGAACTGAGAACCCTTGCAGCAGAACACTTAGATGGCTTCACCAAGATAATGATGCTAAGCCGTGGCTTTGGAAATTCTCTGGTTGCTTTTCTCGTCCTGAGCAGACATTGCCTCTTAGTCCCCAAACGGTAATTATGTGCAAGAGATAACATGCTGTGAATAGATGATGGATACAGGTGATCTGGGACAGTCTCTCTCCTGCCCTTTCCACCCTCTGCGCATTTTTCTGATCTCTCTCTTAACAATAAACACACTTGCTCAACTCTGTATTCCACTCTGAGTAACATAGGTTTAAAGCATTTTAAATTGAGGGGAACTTGGTTTCTTATTAAAGTCCCAAATTCCAAAGCTTGCATAGTAAAATCAGTGAAAAGTATAAAAAAAATTGTATTTAACTATAGCTTCCTTAAGTGGATTTGACCTGTGACTCTGGAGACAAATATTTCTTGTATAATCTAGGCTGGCTTTGAATTTGTGTTCCTTCTGCCTTAGCCTCCCAGGTGCAGGATTACAGACAGATGTGACCACTGTCCCTGGCTCACCCTCATAGTTTTAAGTCTTGTAAATTAGGAAAGATTGACAATACCTTTTTGTTCAGAATTTCTTGTGAATATGAAGTATATTTTTTCTTTTACTTTTTGGTGGTGCTGGCTTTTGAGTTGAGAATGGCTAGTTCTGATCACTGTATCTTTGCACTGGCCACACTATAGAAGCTGCATTAAAGGCTTCAGTAGTTCCTCAGTGTTATCAGCAGCACAGCTGGACCACTTGGGAGGGTGGCTGGTCTCATTCATGGTGTTTGGAATATCACCCTCCTTTAAGGAGAACCCCACGAAAACTCTTACACCTTCAGGAATAAATAGAAGGAAGCTACTTGCTTATTAGCCACCTTCTTTGAATGCTGTGAAATCATTGTTTTCACACCCCAGTTTTTAGATAGTGCTTTGAAACAAGGGGAAGTTATGTATAGTCCCTTTGGTATGGGTGGTTAACCGGTCTTGCCGAAACTAAACTGTAAAGCCCCCTGTCTAACACAAACATAGCATTAATTTTGTATGTTTCTGTGTTGCCTTCCTGTAGACCTCTCTGAAGATCGTCCCTGGTCTTAGCTGGATGCTGTTATATTTGTTCAGCTACAATTGAGTGGTCTAAAAAGAGTTGAACATTGTTCTCCATTTTTTAACGCAGTAGTGTATATGAGAGAAGAAAATACAGTTGTCTCCAAACATTGACTTGTGTTCTGATCTCTCCTCAGAAAGAGTACATGGAGAACAAGGAAGCATCTGTGGAGTTAAAGGACATACCATCTCCTCTTCATGTTGGCTCTAAACTTTTCCCAACAGCCCCACTTCCTGATATTCATTCTCTTCAGCAACCAAACGTACAGCTCTCAGCTGTCCCCAAAGTAAGCTGCTGTGTTCATTGCCCTAATGAGCCCTCCACTTTGCCCATGCGTTTTGGTGGTGGTGGTGGCAGTAGTGGAGGTTCTGGAAGCTTGATTCACACGGGCTCACTCTTAGACTCACCAAGCACCAGGACAGTCACGTGTCAAGTAGGGTCAGGGTTTGCTTTCCAGTCTGTGTCTTCACTACAGAATGCTTCTGCTAGGAACAACTTAGTAGGCCTTCCAAGTGGCTTCCCCAGCATGTGTGTAGAGAGTAACCTGCCTTCCTGCAAACACTTACCGTGTTGTGGGAAGCTCCATTTCCAGTCATGTCATAGTAACGTGCACAAGCTCCATCAGTTCCCGACTCTTCAGGGCTGCACCTCTGCTGGCTGTTTCCCCTGTTCTGATTTCCCAAGTGGGGCTCGTGGGCGTTTGGAAGATCGCCTTTCCCAGTCAGAGCTTACACCTCACTTGTGCACCAACTCTCTTCACTTAAATGTGGCACCTCCAGTTTGTTTAAAGGGCTCACTTTACTGTGAAGACTGTCTAAACAAGGTATGTATCTCTTATTCTTTATCTTGGAAGCAGATAATGAAATTTGAGGTTTTATTTAGAGATAGCTTTATCTTGCCATGTCTTTACTATGAATGGGGTTGAAGATTCTTCCTAGTGTAGCTCACACTCCATTAGCATATCGTCATCTGATACTGAAAGTTGCAAAGGGTAAGATGGGAGACCATCCAGAAAAGTACTATGTAGTTAGGTGTGTAGCTTGTGCTTTTAAAGCCTCTGGTCACAAAACAAACAAACAAACAAACAAAAACATGTTCTACAGGATAACTTAGTTTGCAGTGTCTGTGATCTGTTTCACCCTTCTCTAGGACAGATTTGGTCCAGTTTTTGTAACTTAAACTCAGCTTATACACTGGCTCTTTCATGGCTGGAAGGTAACTATTGGGTTTTTGTTTGTTTGTTTGTTTGTTTGTAATATGAGGAGCATGAAACTTGGCCCCATTCACACCAATGTTCAATGGAAAGTTTTTCTGCCATTTATGGGAGATGCATGCAAGATATCCTTCATAGCTGATGCGTGTCCCAGGTATTTGAACAGGTCCCTGATTATTTCAAGTTGCTTCTTGAGATGAGACTGTAAATCGGTAGCTGGTAGTTCAGATAAAGATTATTTGAAAATACAATTTATCGACGTCATCAGGTAGGAAGGTAAAAAGCTTAGAATTGTGTTTTCAGTTGTATATGAATATAAGCTCTTTATTGATGTGTCTAAAACTTCTTCCCTTAAAAAAATGTTAAAACAGCCAGCAAGAAATAGTATAATTGATGTTGCTAAAATCTGGCCAAATATACCACCTCCAAGCACTCAGCCTGCACCTCAAGGTATCCCTCTGTGTAATGGCTGTGGAACAAAAGGGCTGGAGAAAGAGACCTCGTTGTTGACAACCAGTCTAGGCAAAGCTGCTTCAAAATTTGGTAAATACTGCTGTAGCATAAAAGAGTACATTTAAGATGTCTTTTTAAAAAATGTTTATTTTTATTTTATGTGTATGAGTGTTTTGCATGCATGTATGTAAGTGTACTTATGTGTGCCTGGTGCTTGCGGAGGCCAGAAGAGGACACTGGATCCCCTCGAAATGGAGTTACTGAAGTTGGTGTTGCAAGTTTCTGTCCTGCCCAGGCCCTGAGTCCAGAAAAATCTTTCCTATCTGAGGTCCTGCAGTCACTTACAAAATAATTAACTCAGAGACTTAATATTACAATAAATACTGAGGCAGTAGTTCAGGCTTATTACTACCTAGTTTTTACATTGAAATTAACCCATATTTCTTATCTATTTTTACCCATGCGGCTTGATACTTTCTCTCAGCCCAGCATTCTCATCTTGCTTCTTTTGCATCTTGTTAGTCTGCCTTTCCTCCACCAGAATTCTCCTTGTCTTGCTGCCCCACTTATACTTCCTGCCTGCCTACTGGCCAACTAGCATTTTATTTAAACCAGTACCAGTAAGAAATTTTTATAATTTACAAGAGCTTATACCACATATTGGCCACCATGTGTATACTGGAGACTGAACCCTTGTCCTCTGCAAGAGCAGGAAGTGTTGTTGACTGCTGAACCATTTATACAGCCTCTATTGGAGTTGTTCTCACTATCTGACACAAATGTTGTATTTAATTACCTATAAACATTTCCTTGTGGTTCTAAGGATACATTTGCATTTCAAAGTGTGAGTCTTCTTTTACCTCATTTGACAAAAAAAAAAATCTTCATAATTATAGATCTTTATGTTGAGCTGAGACTGTTTGAGACCAGAATCTGTATAGGAACATGGAGAGTGTATTGGAGAGATTATGTGCTGTAGGTGACTTGGGCTCACTTAGGTTGTATATTTGATGTTTTTGAGATGGTCTTTTGATGTAGCCCTGGCTGTTTGGAACTCTCCGTATTGACAGTTCACTGCCTCTGCCTCCTGAGTGCTGGGATTAAAGGCTTTCACCGCCAAACTTGAACTCAGTTTAGGTTAATAGTATTAAAAACCTTAGAGTTTGAAATCAAAATTATTTTCCTAAAACGTAGTTACTGTGTTACTTTATCATCCAGAAACATCTCTGAAAGGTTAAAACAGTTGTTAATGATGCATTAGCGAAGTTTAAGGCGAGAATCAATGTCAGTTTCACTTTGGTCTCCTCCATACCTAGCAGGCAGTCAGGCCTGCACTGAGGTAGAAGCAGGATCAGGGGTCTCACTATCCACTCAGTTTCTGGTCCTCATTGAAGAAGCATCATGGATCAGCAGGGGATGAAGTCACACTGTTAACATAGGTTGCTTGGCACCACTGATTGTGTAGGTTTTGTTGTTACTTAAAGTAGGAGTGAGGGGCCAGAGTGAGTGGGCCATGACACACCTTTAGTCACAGCACTTGGGAGGAAGAGGCAGGCTGATCTGAGGCCAGCCTGGTCTACCAGGTAAGTTCTAGGACAGCCAGACTACACAGAGAAACCCTGTTTTAGGAAGAAAAAAGTGTGTGTGTGTGGGGGTGATCTCAGTATGTCAGTGGGATATTGTGATTGCCTCTGGCTAGCCAGTGAAGTTGTTCTCCTTAAACTTAATGGTAAGCAATAGCTTGATGTTTCTGCTATTTAGAATGATGAATAGTTTACCCATTGTATTTTAGCTCACTGTTTTTCTTTATGTATTAATATTTCTTAAGGGTCACCAGAAGTTACAGTTGCTGGACAGGTACTGGAGACCCTCCCCCCCATTGGCGTTTTCTGGGATATTGAAAATTGCTCAGTCCCCACTGGTCGGTCAGCAACAACTGTTGTACAGAGAATCCGTGAGAAGTTTTTTAGAGGACACAGAGAAGCCGAGTTTATCTGTGTGTGTGACATCAGTAAAGAAAACAAGGAAGTTATTCAAGAGCTAAACAATTGTCAGGTAAAGTTATCCATTCATTCGTTTATTTATTTCTGTTAAAAACTGTAATCTTTGGAGAGATGGCTCATTGATTAAGAGCACTGGCTACTCTTCCAGAAGCCCTGGGTGCAATTCTCAGCAACCACATAGAGGCTCACAACCATCTGTAATGAGATCCGATGCCGGCATGCAGATGTACATGTAGACAGAGCACTCATAAACGTAAATAAATAATTCCTAAAGAAAAAAAAGAATTGTAGTCTTAAAAAGAGAAAGACTTGTAATCTCCTGAGGGCTGGAGCAGTGGCTCAGTAGTTAAGAGTGCTGGCTGTACTTCCAGAGGACGGGAGTTCAGTTCTCAGAACCATCTGTAACTCCAGTTCCAGGCATCCAGCGCCCTCTCTGCAGGCACCAAGCACATATATGGTACACAGACATATATGCAGGCAAAACACACCCATAATTTTTTTTTTTCCCCTTTCTTCAAGATGGTTTCTCTGTAGAGCAAGCTTTCCTGGAACTTTTCTGTAAACCAGTCTGCCCTTGAACTGCAGATCTGCCTGCCTCTGCCTCCAAATGCTGAGATTAAAGGCATGTACCACCACAGCCAGCCTGATTACTGGGGGTGTTTGTTTAAAATTCCAATTCTAGATTAGTTTGGAGTTGTTACTGTTTTTACGCTGTTTGAGAGAAAGCATCAGACAGTTTTTCCTAGAATGCTGAAACTTAAGCATTTGATCTGGTGCTGGGCACTGCAGTGGCTGCTGTGTTGTCTCCTTCAGCTTCATCTCTGCTCTCTGAGCCAGGCGTACAGAATGAGGCTTTAGGAAGGGAAACCACTTTCTTATGGTTATATTGACAGTAAACCAAAGATAGCCCTGGCTGGCCTAGAACTTGGTATGTAAATGAGGGTAGCCTTGCTCACAGAGATATGCCACATCATTAGGCACAGCATCATTAGGGACTAAAATTTAAATCAAGGCTGTCTGACTTCAGAGTCTGCTGTAAAGATAGAGACTCCAAATGTTTTGACTCTTGGGTAAATAATGCCGTTGACATTCATTATTTATGCTTTAAATGATATATTTATATGTAACATACAAATGTGTATTTTAACATATAAATAATTCAGATAAATCCACAATGATTCATATATATAATTTTACTTACTTTTTTCAAATCCAAATGAAAATTACATGTGGTTAAGGCACATGCTTTGGAGATAGCTTTGTGTAAGTCTATAGTCTTTTCAAAGGAGACAGTGTTTTTGGCTCCCTTAGGATGTTATTTCTCCTTCTGTCTGTCATGCAGCCCCAGATCCTGTAGGCTCCAGACATTTGGATGACATAGATGGGTGATAAAATGAACCCCATGCTGTACCTTAACCATACCACAAAATGGACAAAATGTATCATAAAAAGCTTGATGGCTTGAAATTTGACTGACTTTTTCCTCCTCTTTTTTAACGGGGCTGAAAGAAGTTCAGAAGCAATTAGAAATGAGAGATAGCAACTTTTTTTTTTTTTTTTAACTTTTTATATGGAGAACCAGTTCTGAAATTATTGAGATCCAGTTGTAACCTCCCATTCCCAACAGTAGTTAAAGAGCTTTCTATCTCGCGTGTTATCCACTAGGGCTCGGGCGTTATGGTTCATTTCTGTAACCACCGCACTTGGGGGCTGAGGCAGAAAGATGAAGAATTTTAGGCTACAGAGTGAGACCTTACTCCTTTTGTAAATGTTGATCAAGTGTGTGGCAGATTTCTAACTCCGGCCCTTGTTCATTGACCCTTCTGATAAATGATCACAGGTAACCGTTGCTCACATAAACGCTACGGCAAAGAACGCTGCTGATGATAAGCTCCGTCAGAGCCTTCGAAGGTTTGCAAATACGCACACTGCTCCGGCTACTGTGGTTCTTGTCTCAAGTAAGTGTCACAGGATCTATGGGTTTCAGCCACAGTCACTGCATGGAAATTACCAGAAATGCTCAAGCCAAAGAACCAGATAGGTGAACACAGGGCCAGCAGTGATGGTTGTTGGCAACTGTACAGCCTGTTGTGGTGACTCACCCCTTTAATCCCAACATGTAGGAGGCTAGGGCAGGAGGATGAGTGCAGGGCCAGCCTGGGCTACGTAGGGAGCACTTGTTTGAAAAATTTATGAAAGAAAAGAGTCTATGTTCTCTGTGAGATATTTCAGGGCTAGTTTATTCAAGAAAATATTATTTGGGAAGGGTTTTCCCCTCCCTCAGTATTATAACTAAAAAAGAAAAAAAAAGAAAGAAAAGCAAGCCGAATAACTTTCGGATTTCAGCTCACCAATGTGTTGGTACCTCCTCCTGTTAATATTAAAAGGAAGCTGTGTCTTGCATGTGTGGTATGATTTTCCCTGTCATGTTAATTCTTGACAAAAAAATGTGTTCGTGTTCAAAAAGAGGTGACTGAGCCTGATCCAGGCCTGCCTACCTCCTTAATTATGTTACTAGCTGCCATTTCTATTGAATGTTTCTAATAACTTGTCTTTTTTTTCAGCTGATGTCAATTTTGCATTGGAACTCAGTGACCTTAGGCACAGGCATGGTTTCCACATCATTTTGGTGCATAAAAACCAGGCCTCCGAAGCCTTGCTACATCATGCTAATGAGCTGATCAGATTTGAAGAGTTTATTTCCGATTTACCCCCCAGGTTACCGCTGAAGATCCCTGTGAGTGGGTTTCTGTGGTCTTTGTTATTTTCTTTGAGTAGATTTTAGAGGCTGAGATTTAGCAAGGTCTGGGGTGCTGTTCTTTGTAAGAGGTTGATCAGAATTTGAAATAAACTTGGAAACCTCAAATTCTTGTCTTGAATAGATACAGATGAGTTTTCTTTTAATGGTTTTTGAACCTGCCTGGAGAACCAGCTTGTGCTTTATCTCAGAGATAAGCACTTGTTATTGTCCCCAAGGGTAAAGGCACTTTATATCAAATGGATGAAACAGTGGAAGAAGAGTCATATGTTGTTTTGCTCTCAGGTGTGGGTAGAGAGCATGGTGAGAGCTCACCTATACGTGTATGACTGGCTACAGATAAGCAGAGCAATTGTGCATCTTTTGGGTGATTTCCAAACTGCAGCAGGCTGCAGAGGCTATGCTTTTTACAGTGTGTTTTTTATCATGCATGGGTGCCATTGGATATTGTAGTCCATATATACTAGAGAGTGTGAGCACATTTCCAGGACTAAGGATATTAGTCACAGTGCTGAGCCATGTGTATACACACTGTTTGGGGAATGCATGTGTAACTCTGAAAGAAATTCTAACAGTTATGGAAAAGACCTCCAGTGTGGTTTCAGGAAAATGACATTCCCATACATTAAATGCATTTTAATATACAATTTAATAACCTTACAGTTGCAAGTGTATTTTATAAATGACCCTGTCCAACTCAGTACTTGTGACGTATGCCTGAAATCTCAGCATTTAGAAGTTAGTAGCAGGGATATCACTAGTACCAGCCAATCTGGGCTGCATAGCTCCTGTCCAGCCAGGGCTGCACTAATGAGACCCTATCAAAAACAAGGAGAAAGGATGGTATTCAGCATCCTTTAGGATGTTTAGGAAAGAAACAGGTTGGCAACCATCACAAAGCAGAGGCTGGGCTCAGGACTTCCAGCCTACCTAATGGTCTCAGTTGTTAGCAAGCACAAGCTCTGTCCTATCAAAACCATTTAAGGGAGGATTCATAGTTGGGAGTTGCAGACTCTGGTCCAAGGAATAGCATCACAGCCTGTCACAGCCTTTCGAGCCTCTTTCCTACCTCGTCATTTTTGTTTTGGGGACAATTGTGGCAGGAACTGCATTACCTCCCTTCTGTAACTGCCTTGTGCTTTCTAGCTAGAGATGTAATTAGTTGTGATGTTTTGGCAGAGAACTTGCCCGAGTAAGAGACCTTATGGTTAAAAAGACCAACTAGCCAGAACATGGAGTTGTGAGGGAAGCTTTCCAGAGTGGTAATGACACAGTTTTTCTTTCCTGCTCTTTAGCCCAGCCCTTAGTAAGTTGTGTTTGCCTGGGTTTTGAGTTTTAGGTGTCATAGAAAGACTGATATTTTGTTGATGATTAATTGACATAACACATGTAAAAAGGAAGTTCCCGATTACAGAAGTAGTGCTGGTATAAAAACAAAACCAGTATGTATAAATGAAGAGCACAGACCTCGGTCCTGCCTCACAAGGACCACTGTTTACAGGTTAGCATTAAACTAAATGTTAAGATTACATTAAAAATTTAAAATCACATGTCTTCTTTTTAAAGCTTAGTATCATAACTTGGGTATATTTCCATCTCCACACAAAATACTGGTACAAATTGCCCATATTTTTATCCATTGGAATGCTTACTGACAAGCCAGGCAGTGGTGAAACACACCTTAGTCCCAGGAGGCAGAGACAGGTAGATCTCTGAGTTTGAGGCCAGCCTGGTCTACAGAGTGAGTTCCAGAACAGCCAGGGCTACCCAGAGAAACCCTGTCTCTAAACAGAACAAACAAAAAAGAATACTGGCAGCATGTCTGAGATTGACCCCTGATTTGTTTAAGCAGTCTGCCTATTATTGGACACATTTTCTACTCAGCATCTTTACCATCCTTAGCAACTTACCCCGGGGAATCTTGAGGGCACATTCTCAGCTGTGGTAGCTCTGGGTCAGAAGTCACTGGCATGGTCGTACCTATCCTCCGAGAAGGTGACATTGATTCCTACTCTTAACAATGAGAAGTGTCTTTTCCTATTACCAATGAGAATGCTCATGTAAAAAGTGCCTTTAGTTGACCTTCTTTGTAAACCCCCCCCCCCTTTTTAAATATATCAAAAAAAAAATTTTTTTTTTTTAATCTGAGGCCCAAACCCAGAGCCTTGTGCTTTCTAGGCAAGTGCTCTACTACTGAGCTAACTCTCCAACCCTCAGTCCTGTCTGTCTGTCTGTCTGTCTATCTATTTATTTATTTCTCAGTTTTTTGAGACATGATTTTTCTGTGTAGCCCTGGCTGTCTTGGAACTCATCCTGTAGACTGGGACAGCCTTGAATTCACAGAGACCCACCAGCCTCTGCCTCCAAGTGCTGGTATTAAAAAGGTGTGCACAATCACTGTCTGGCCTTATTTCTTCATACATACATTCCAGGATGTCTGACAGAGTTCTGACCACAGCCATAGTAAGAGGCTGTTGATTGACATGTATAGCTCATTAGGTTTTAATGTTTACTGAGTTGTATTGCAGTTTGGAATGGTTTCCATGTGATGCCTACCCAGTTGTGGTGTTTCCCTTTTTACCCCAGGCAGCTAGTCACTCATTTCTAGATTGTTTTTTTTCCTGGACATTGTTTAGAAACAGAATCACTGAGTATATCTGTGCCTAGCTGGTTATTGAAAACAACATTTAGTAACACAGAATAGGTTTATCCCATCAAAGTTGCTGTCCCTACCTCTTAAATTAATTAGCTGAAGTGGAGACAGCTTGTTCTTGTTTTGAAATTGAGTGTGTGCTTGTGACTAACCCTCAAGTGACACTTTCCCCTGTGCTTGCAGTGCCACACTCTGCTCTATGTTTATAACCTTCCAGCAAATAGAGACGGCAAGAGCATCAGCAACAGGCTTAGGCGCCTGTCTGATAACTGTGGTGGTAAAGTGCTGAGCATCACGGGCTGCAGTGCAATTCTCCGCTTCATAAACCAAGACAGCGCAGAACGGGCCCAGAAGCGCATGGAAAATGAAGATGTCTTTGGTAACAGGATTATTGTGTCATTTACTCCAAAACCTAGAGAATTCCTGGAAGCCAAGAATTCAAATGCAATTGCCGATAAAGTGAAGTCTCCCAAAAAAGTTAAGAACACAAAACTGTGCCTCATTAAAGACACAAGTGAACAGTCACCCAGTGCCAAAGCCATGCCTGGAAAAGGCTTGCAGGCAAATGCTGGATCTGCTACAAAAACCACAAACATTAAAAGTTTACAGGTAACTTTGGTGTTGCTTGTGTTTGAAGTTTAGGTTAGGTTTCTTGCTGTGTGCTGTGTGCTGTGCCTGCTGGCCCTGTTGTTTTGTCTTTGCTGAGACTCTATCGAGTTGCTTTACTCTATCGAGGATGTGACCCTTTAGAAGTACTCAGGTTCTAAGGTGATTGCACTTGTGTGTTTAAAGGAGCTGTGCCGAACGGAGTCAAAGACTGGCAGCAGAAACAGTGAGCACCAGCAAGGCCACGGGAGATTGGCAGCTCTACCTAATGGTGGCCTAAGCACTTCAGTGCCCACCCTGAAGAGCACTGGTGTGACAGAGCCACTTTACAGAAGCAGCCAGAAGTAAGTCCAAATTATCCCTTCTTGGTAGCTGCTACTGTGAAATCATGGGAGACCTGTGACATTTACTCTCAAATTCTTCCTCCTGTTAGAAAAGAGAACCTCAGTTCCCGGAGTGTTGCCAGCTCTCCTGTAGAGAAGGAGAGAGAGGAGGCTGTCTTCCAAGTGAGCTACCCATCTGCATTCAGCAAGCTGATCACCTCAAGGCAAGTCAGCCCTCTGCTCACCTCTCAGTCTTGGTCTCCAAGGTAAGTCCAGCTCTCTCCCATGGGGTAGACAGATAGCAGGAAAGTTATAGGTCACTATATTAGTTACTGAGATAACACACACTGAGACAGGTCTGCAGCTCCTGTGCCAGACCTTCCCTGCAGGTTAGAGACAGTGCTTTCCGCTGTTAGCTTCTCCATTTGGAGATCTAGGTGATTCCATGTCAACAGGGAAGGATGTCAAGAAGTCCTTATGGTCAGGTATTGTGATACATGCCCATGTTCCCAGCATCTGGGAAGGTAAGACGGGAGGATCACGAGCCTGGGTTACATAGTGAGTTCAAGGCTAGCCTGTGTCAACTTGGCAAGACCTTGAATAAAAACAACTAACTAGACAAGCAACATCTTACATTCTTTGTGTTGAGGGGTGCCAAAATGAGATACACATTGGCTGTTCTTAATATGGTACTTTGTAGGAGGTTGCTGTGAGACTTGGCAGACAGAGTTGCCATAAAGGCCTGTTTTTACACTGCATTTGCTATGCAGAGCTGGTTAAAAATCACTGGAAAAGCCAAGCAAAATGGCACACACCTTTAATCCTAGCACTTGGAAAGCAGTGATCTTAGATCTCTGAGATTATGTCCAGTTGGTCTACATAGCGGGTATCAGCACAAACTGCCCAGACCCCAGAGTGAGTCCAGAGCTTTCCTTAGGTGCTTTGTAAGTCAGAGGAGGTTAAACCTTACATAAGCATTTCAGGCTAAGTTTGTAAGTCTAAAATGCCGGGAGTGGAATTTTAACTTAGTAAGGCTTTGTATATCTTCTCCATTTTTGCTTTAAATATTTTTGTGAAATAACATTTGATATTTAATAATTTTTATTGAGGTCAATTTAGCACTTTAGACAGTAAAGATAAAATTCATTGCAAAATCAGATAGGAAAGTCTCTTTTATTCATAGTTCCAGACAAAGCTGAACTGGCAGAACCCAGTGCATAGAACTGTTGGAATCTGTGTGTTTTCTGCAGGAGTATGTCTCCAAATCTTTTAAACAGAGCCTCGCCACTTGCTTTCAATGTTGCCAACCCCAGCAGCGGTGCTGACTGCCCAGACCCATTTGCAAGTGGTATTGACGTCCAGGTCAGCAACGTGGATTACAGGCTGTCCAGGAAGGAGCTGCAGCAGCTCCTTCAAGAGGCCTTTTCCAGGCATGGCCAGGTACCCTCTCTATTGTCACTAGGGTTTGGATTTTTGGGAGTGGGTGGCGTTTTTAAGACAGAATCTCGAACTCTATAGCTCAGACTAGTCCTTGTGCCTCAGCCTCCCAATTGACGTGATTAAAGGCATAAGCCACGATACCCAGCTTCACTTATATATTTAAAAGATAATTTTTAGTTATATGGATGTGTATGTGTGTGGGTAAATGCACATATATGGGTGCCAGGGGTGTCAGGTCTTTTGGAGCTAAAGATACAGAAGGTTTTAAGTGCCCACATGCATACTTTGACAGAACTCTGGTTCTCTACATAATATATATATAGGCTTTTAACTGCCGAGCCATTTCTCTGCCCCTCCTCAAGCTCCCCCTTTTACTCCTACCCTTGCTGCTTTTATCCCAGT
Source organism: Phyllotis vaccarum (assembly GCA_033318265.1). NCBI lineage: Eukaryota > Metazoa > Chordata > Mammalia > Rodentia > Cricetidae > Phyllotis > Phyllotis vaccarum. Next base: position 77,208,412 of record JARWLC010000016.1, on the reverse strand, counting down.
GGAGTTCATTACCAGGGGCCCTAATGGGACCCACAGAACTACAGCCAGGACATGGGTATGGCTGGGCAGGTTTGACCTTCTTTTCTCTCCACAGTTTTTAGGACGTCACCCCAGAAAATGAAGCTAGTCCTAGATAGAGGGACTCACTAAGAGCTACATCCAGAAATTCAGAAAATCTAAAGCAGTGGTTCTCAACCTTCCTAATACTGTGACCCTTTAAAACAGCTCCTCATGGTGTGCTGACCCCCAATCATAACATTACTTTTGTTGCTACTTCATGACTCTAGTTTTGCCACTGTCATGAATTGTAATGTGAAAGGGTCGTTCAATCCCCAAAGGCATTGTGACCCACCGATTGAGAACCACTGGTCTAAAGGAATGTTGGCTAAACATTTTAGTGTATTCAGCCCAGTGTTTAGGTGCAGTTGCTTTAAAAAAAAAAAAAAAAGTACCTTCTATAAACCTGGTATTTTGCAGAATCAGAGAAACCCTGGTCTCTGAATCTGTCTTTGAGTGGCATATACCAGAGCATACAGGCAGACTGGCCAGGCTAGCTTCACTGAAGATTGTCTACAGTCTGGTCACCTGTGGTACCTCATTCAGACAAGTTACTTCGTGCAGGCCCTGACATATACTAGCGTATTCTTCAACAGTTCATTCTCATTTTTGAAGATGACAGGCTCTGTGTAAATCCTAGTGCTCTGTTTTATTTTGTCCTGTTGTAGGTCAAGAGTGTTGAGCTCAGTCCCCACACTGACTACCAGCTGAAGGCCATTGTGCAGATGGGAAACCTGCAAGAAGCAATCTGTGCAGTGAACAGCCTCCACAGGCACAAGATTGGCAGTAAGAAGATTCTGGTCTCACTCTCCACAGGAGCTGCCAACAAGTCACTCTCTTTACTAAGGTAAAAGACAGTATCCAAGCCATTCACTTCAAGATGTAACAACTGACCTGCAAACGGTTTGAAAAATAATAGATTTTATCACATTTCCAATCCTCCTGTTGCAGTAAAGGTTATTGTGAATTGATAGGGTTTGAAATCCACCCTCTTTCCTTTTCAAGTCATCAATCAGAGGTCAGACACAGCTTGAACTCAACATTCCCTTGGGAGTGAAGTAGCATTAGCATACTGCATACCCAGAACATGTTCTAGGACTAGCAGACCCTACAGCAACTGGAAGAAGCCTGAAAGGCTGGCGTCCTAGTGCAGTCTCCTTGATGACGGGTCACTGTAGGCTCCTGTGACTAGTCATAGCAAGCCTTTCTGCTGCTTTGGCTTCCTGCTGTGTTGAAATATCAGGGATCTTCTCTTCTGACCTGTACTTGGACACTATGAGGTGGTGGGTGGGTTGTTTGGTTGTTTTCTTTTAGAATAAATTAATACTCAAGTTTTTGCAGTGTTTTGGGGAAGTAATAGAAACTGAGAAAAGCCCTCTAATCCTTTGGCTCCAGGCTAATCACCCTTCTATGTTGGGCTGTTTTTGAGTACTTTTGGCACTTTCTTTTGTAAAGAGTAATTAGGATAATACTGTGTGAAGCTACATGTCCCACCACACGCAGGTTTTTCAGTCCCATACATCTAACACATAGACCACATATGTCAAGAGTAATTCAAGCTATTCTACCTTCACTGTGAGTTAAAACCCAGTGTGGGCCCCTGCCCTGTCCATCTCTTTCTGCTGCACTAATGTGGTAAGTTACTGTTCCAGGGACTCTTAGGGAAGGACTTGATAATCTGTCACTGGCTTGTCCCTAAAATCCTTTTGATTTTCTTTTTATCTTTTCTGTAAAGCAAACTCTGACATACCAGAAACTAGGAAGTTTACTCTGTACATTGTGTTAATTTTATGAACAAACTTTGGCTTGGCAGTGGTGGTGCGTGTGCACAACTTTATCCTAGCACTTGAGAGAGGCAGGTGATCTCTTAAGTTCTAGGCCAGCCTGGTCTACAGAGTGAGTTCCAGGACAGCCAGGGCTACACAGAAACCCCCGTCTCTTAAAAAATCAAGTAAAAAAGAAAGAAAGAAAGAAAGAAAATATATACTTAGTGATATATAGGAGTAGTCCCTTCTCTAATTTGCGGCTTTTGTCCTACAGTGCAGAAACAATCTCTGTTCTTCAGGATGCTCCTGCCTGTTGCTTGCCTCTCTTTAAGTTCATAGACATCTATGAAAAGAAGTAAGTTCTGTTTATTGTTCCATTGATACAGTCAGTAGTGATTGGTGATTTCAGTCATGCTCACCTTTAAGGAGCTCTCACAGAGACGGTGCTGTGATCAGATTGGAGTTTGATTGAATCTAAGACTAAAAAAAAAAAAAAAAAAAAAAACTTTGATTTTTAACAGATTTAGACTCAAGTTTCTATTTTAATGCTGTGAAGAGACACTATGACCACCACAGCAACATATAAATAAAAGCATTGAATTGGGTCTGGATTACTGTTTCAGAGGTATAGTCCATTACCCTCATGGTGGGAAGCATTATGACACACAGGCAGGCAACATGGTGCTGGAGAAGGAGCTTGTGAGTTCTACATCAAGATCCATAGGCAACGGGTAGAGAAAGACTGGGCCTGGCTTAAGCTTCTGAAACCTGAAAGACCCACTTCCAGTGACAAGGCCATACCTCCTAATAGTGCCACTGCCTCTGATCCTGTGGGGCATTTTCATTCAGACCACCACAGTTCTCAAAGCTAAGCGTTTTTATTTTGTTTTGCCAACTAGTTTTATTACCCTTAGAATGGCATTTGTGAGCTTGCTCTTTAGAGAGGGACTAGAATCTTCAGTGTCCAGTGCAGAGAGCAAAATGGTTGTATGAAAAGCCGAGGCACTGCAGAAAGTGCAGATTTTCAGTTTGTTAGAAGGAAAGAGAAAATCTCACAAATTGTGAGTCAAAGAGAAATGACTTGAAGAGATTAATGGAAGACAGACCGCTTCAGAGATTTACAGGAAGGCAGCATGGGGGTTTTGGCAGTTACTCCATTGCATGGATGGAGAAATGGGGAGAACAGAGAGGTATGGTGGTCAGAGCAATCTTCCAGGAGAGAAAAGAAAGGAAAGTTCTATACTGGGCCCAATTCTGTGCTGAATCAATTAGACTACAAGGAACTCTGTGCACAGACACCTGCATTAAGAGCTGGTGGCATGTAAAGTAATTCTAGCATTTGGGAGTGGAGGTCAGAACTTCAGGAGTTGAAGACATACCCAGCTGTGCAAAGGCCAGACGTGAGATACTGTCTCAAAAACTAAATGGATGGAGGGGTGAGTGGATGGAGTAGAAGAGAGTTCTCAACTTCCCTTTCGAGGTCAAACAACCCTTTTTGTCAAATATTAGATATCCTGCATATCAGATATTTACGTTACGATTTATAACTAGCAAAATTGCAGGTAAGAAGTAGCAACTTATGCTGGGGTGGGGCAGCACAACATGAGGAACTATTAAAATGTACAGAATTAGGAAGGTAGAGAACCACTGGGCTAGAGAGATGGCTCAGCAGTTAGGAGGAGCACTAGAGGGTCACACCCACCTATAACTCTGTCTCCAGTGAATATGATGGGCATTGCACACATGTGCTACACAGACATGCATGTAGGTAAGACATCAAATCATAAACTCTTTTTAAAAAGGAGATTCTAGTGCCTGTGGATCAGGAACAGATGACTGATTTTATTGGATAGGAAGCAAGATGGCAAGGTAAAGGTAGGAAACATTTGATCTGGGAGCATGGCGGGACAGTGAGACAGAAAGCAGGGTATGAAGCTTGAATGGGGACATGCACCTAAAGGTATTGGGCACCGTTAGAGTCTCGATATAGAGAATTGGAATGCTGTTTTGGAGGCTCTGAGAGAGATGTTGGCTCTGAAAGTACTGGCTGTTTGCTGAAGAGTCATTGTGATGAGCAGGGAAGCAGATAGGTCTAGAAGAGGTGGGAAGACGCTAGAACTGAATAGGGCCAGGGAAGCAGGAGAGGTCCCAGGGGTGAGAGTGGGGGCGTAAGGAAAGTAGGTGGAAAGACAACATGCCGGACATATGGGGAACCTCAAGGGGCTGAGGAAGTGGGGCGAGGCTTGGAGACAATGGGTGACATACAGCCAGGAAGAAAGGGATTTAAAGCCTGAGCAGTTGTCGGTCCTGAGAGAATAGTGATTTTCACTGTAAAGGTATAGGGCCAAGAGTGAGAGCACAGAGAGAATGTGTGTCCTTGGGTGAGGAGCCCTCAGGGACTGGTGTTGCTAGGAAAGGAGCCTGGTAGATACAGGGAACTGGGAAGGGAACCAGGAGAGGTAGAAGGAATTGCTAGTTCCCAGGGCCAGCCCACCCATACCTAATCACACACCGCCCTCATTTAGCACCTTGAATTGCCACAGTGCTTAAAGACAACAAAATTGAGGCTCAAACTGATTCTTTGTCTCTTGGCTAAGTTTACAAAGGCTAAGGTAGAGTCAGCATGTGAACTCAAATCTGTCTGCTTCCAGAACCTTGGCCATTATGCTCCAGGCCCAAAGCAGGGTTGAAGAGCCAGGTAAAGAGGACAGTGGTCCACAGTTGAGTCAGTGTGGAGAGAACATCTCTTAAGGAGTATATTTCAGAGGGCAGTGGTTGAGAACTCGCATCTTAGACACTCAAGTGAGGACACTGGCATGGAAAGGAGCTACCAAAGGAAAGTGTTGTTGAGCTGACAGGGAGCTACATGACTAGAAGACTAAATGACCTCAGTAATTTCCTGTCCCTGTTGGAGAGATGGGGAAGCCATTCTATGCTCCTTTATTTAAACAGGCCCCGTGTTGCTACATAAGAAAACCTAGGGCTGGAGAGATGCCCCAGTGTTTAAGAGCACTGGCTGCTCTTCCAGGGTCCTGAGCTCAATTCCCAGTAACACACACATGGCGGCTCCTGACCAACTGTAATGAGATCTGCTACCCTCTTCTGGTGTACAGGCATACATGCAGGCAGAATACTGTGTACATAATAAATCGTAAAAGAAAAGAAAAATATTCTAAGACAACATCTCTTTCCTGTTCTTAGGTATGGACACAAGTTAAATGTGTCTGACTTATATAAATTAACAGACACCATTGCAATCCGTGAACAGGGAAACGGGCGGCTAGTGTGTCTCTTATCCAGCAGCCAGGCCCGCCAGAGCCCCCTAGGCTCTTCCCAGTCACAGGATGGCTCCTCCACAAACTGCAGCCCAGTTGTGTTTGAAGAGTTGGAGTATCATGAACCTGTCTGCAGGCAGCATTGCTCTGACAAGGACTTCAGGTACGTCAGTGCCCTTCAGAGTGTCAGCCAGGAATGCTTTCCACCCCGAGAAGCGTCTTCTTACCACTTGCTATCTTTCCTACAGTGAACATGAATTTGATCCCGACTCTTACAAGATCCCTTTTGTGGTCCTCTCTTTGAAAGTGTTTGCACCTCAAGTTCATAGTCTTCTCCAGACCCATGAGGGCACCGTGCCTTTGCTGAGGTGAGCCGTGTTTAGCCATTGGGAACAGAGTGTTACAGGGTTATTCCTGCAGTCTGCCTTCTGACTGAATCAAGGATTAGGGTTGAAGCTTCGGAAATGGATCTATACACTCAGTATTTCAACAAGAAACTGAGTTTATGCTGAATTTCAAAACATAAGCATGAGTACAGTTTCTTCTCGGCAGGAAAGAGGTGCATCCAAGTTGAAAGCTGCACAAGTGCCCATAGAGTGCATCATTTCATCTGTGTTCAGGTTCCAAGGCTAGAGAGAAAATCATTCATCAGAGAACCACGGGCCACAGACTTGGTGGCCTTGGCAACCTATAGTGCTTTCTCGAACTCCTTACTGAACACTGCACAGGGATGTCTAGAGCTGTTAGAATGTGTCCCAAAGGCCAGTGCTGTAGCAGTCATTTCTCAACAGGTACAGACTAAAGCCTGCTGTCAGCCTGTGGCTTTTTCCGTTATTTTCATCTATTCTCTCCCCTCTCCTTTAGCTTTCCAGATTGCTACGCTGCAGAGTTTGGTGACCTAGAAATCACTCAAGACAGCCCCAAGGGTGTCCCTTTAGAGCACTTCATCACCTGCATTCCAGGAGTGAACATTGCCACTGCTCAGAATGGTGTCAAAGTAGTGAAGTGGATTCACAACAAGCCCCCTCCTCCCAACACCGGTAGGTGGGCAAGCATTAAGGATTTTATGACTGAAGTTTCCACTTGTCTGCAGGAAAGCCAGGAGGAAGTTGTGTTTTGATTTCAAAAGCAGCACAATTTTCTTCTTAAATGAATGGTTTCAATCTTTTTTTGAAGATAATTTATTCTTATTTTATTTACACTGGTGTTTGTCTGCATGTGTGTCTGTGTGAGGGGACAGATCTTGGAGTTACAGACAGTTGTTAGCTGCCATATGGGTGCTGGGAATTGAACCAGGGTCCTCTAGAAGAGCATTCAGTGCTCTTAACCCTTGAGCCATCTCTCCAGCTCCAACAACAGCACCATTTTCAGTAAAGTGTATCCTCTGATCTTAAAACTCCCCAGATGCTAAGGGGTTGGTGGACTCTGACTTTTGAAGATACCAGCATTGGGCCAGCAAGATGGCTCAGAGAGTAAAGACACCTGCTATGAAGCTTGACACCCCGAGTTTGCGCACCAGGGTCCACAACCTGTGCCATGCCACACGTGCACACACACTCTCTTCCTTCTCTTTGGCCTTAATGTGTCTTCCTTCTTTGGCTTGCACTTCTGTTTCCTGTACAGAGGTGAGAGAGTAACTGGGAGCTTGAGTCAGCAGCTCTGGAAGCGCTCTACAGAAGCTCCTTCCTGAATCCATCCTTTCCTCCCTCAGTCTCAAGCTGAGTAGAACCCATGAGAGGCCCACTCTATCTTGTGCCACGAATCCCTTCCACTTCTATAAAGGTTTTTTAGGTTCTTTTTTATTTTTATTACTGTTGTTGTTGTTGGCAATAGTGTCTCATTTATATAACCCAGACTTGTCTTGAACTCATGGTTCCTCTTGCTTCAGCCTCCTCTGCACCAGTGCTGAACTTAAGGACATTTGCCACCATTCCAGCTCAACTTAGGTTTTTTTGTTGTTTTGCTTTGTTTGTTTGTTTGTTTATTTGTTTTGGTTTGTGTGTGTGTGTGTGTGTGTGGTTTTTTATTTTGTTTTTTCTTTAAAGCTTTTATGAGGTGTGAGCACTGGAGATAATACAAAACCCTGATGGTGCAAAGGGTGTTTATTATAGCTTTTTGAAGACAGGGCAGACTTGCTGTGAGTATGGTCTTCATAGAGTGGTCCAGGCCTGCTAGGGCTCCATAGTGAGACTCTTCTCAGGAAGGAAGTAGGTAGATACATCTGTTTCTCCGTCTGTTTTCCATCTTGCTCCGTTTACTGCCTCCCATAGCTTTCTGGATAATATTTCAGCTCCATTATTGGTTAATTCCATTCTCATGGGGGGCCCATCTCTACTGTGTCTCTGGGAAGAATATTATTCACATGGCCGCCAAGTTACAAATGGATCTTTGAAATATCACCAGTGTAGTCTGGGAAGTCCTTGTTCATCTCCCTCTGCCCTCTCCTAGAGTGCTTTGTGCTTTCCTTGAGAGAGTGCCTTTTGTCGCCTGCTTACAGTAAGATGGCCTGATTATTTGCTTCAGTGGCGCCTATGTAGATAAGCTGAATATGTCAGTGAAATCATGCATAAGGTCTTCTGTGTTCTTTCCTTCTCTAGATCCTTGGCTTCTGCGTTCTAAAAGTCCTGTGGGTAATCCCCAGCTGATCCAATTCAGCAGAGAAGTCATTGATTTATTGAAGAACCAACCATCCTGTATACTACCAATTAGCAGTTTTATCCCTTCATACCATCACCATTTTGCAAAACAGTGCCGGGTTTCAGATTATGGCTATTCCAAGCTGATTGAGCTACTAGAAGCAGTGCCTCATGTGTTACAGGTAAAGGGTATGAGGGGTTCTTTGTTCAAAGAAAGGAGTGTTCTTCCATGACTTCAGCTACCACATCCAAAGACACAGAAAGAAAGCCATACTGAGCTATACATCCTGTAAGAGCTTGCTTCAAACTGCAGGCACTCTCTCAAGTTTTGAGGAAACTACAAATTTCCAACCTGGAAGAATTCCTAAGAGGCCTGTGGGCATTTTCCTTCTAGTGTCTGTGGGCTGGCACCCAGCAGTATTCTCTAGGATGCTCATTATTACAAGGAACTGCTGAGAGTATCATTTGCTTTTACCTACCAGGGAGTTGAGGTACCCTTCATGAATTGGACATTAGTCACTGAACTAGTGTTTAGCATGGGACCCTATCTAGGCTGCCTGTAACTTCCCACCTGTAAGAGGCCTGAAAAGAAAACTTTAGCTATCTTTTAGAGTTGAAGTTAGTCATTCAGACCAAGCATGTGCTCTTCCTCTCTGTGCTCATGGTCATTTGAGGTAACAGCAAGAAAGACAGACGTTGATGCAGCATATCTTTTGAGTTTTCCATAGCATAAGTAATCAGAACATTTTATTTTCAGATTCTTGGAATGGGCTCCAAGCGTCTGCTGACCCTCACTCATAGGGCCCAGGTGAAGCGCTTTACTCAAGATTTACTAAAACTTCTCAAGTCCCAGGCCAGCAAGCAGGTCGTTGTAAGAGAGTTCTCACAGGCTTACCATTGGTGAGTTGATGGGAAGCCTTTACAAACAAACAAACCTTTTTTATTGTTCTTTCTTCCCACAAGCTTTAATCAATCCTCTCACATTTCCATTGAGCAGAGTTTGTAAAGCTTGTTACTGTGGCAACAGTTTTACTCATTCTTTACCCATTTTTTTTACATTTAAACATAGGTGTTTCTCAAAGGACTGGGATGTCACAGAATATGGTGTTTGTGATTTGATTGATATCATATCAGAGATCCCAGACACAACCGTCTGCTTGTCCCAACAAGATGATGACATGGTCATTTGTATCCGAAAAAGAGGTATGCAGAGGGATGCTGTCTGAGTAGTGCCTTGGTTTTTATTGTACTTTTGAGACCCAGCTTCCTGTTATAGCCCAGGCTGGTTTGGACTTAGAGTAGTAACTCTGAACTCAGCCTCCCCAAGTGTTGGAATCATAGGTGTGATCGTAATCATCAATTATTTTTAAATGAAATACTTACTTGTATGTTTAGCTGAGGATTTGAGGGGGGGGTGCACCCTTTTCTCTTTCCATGGTTCTTGATGGTTCTCTGGGAAGTGTGATTTCACAGAAAATTTCACATCATACTGTCGGAAGCACCCAGACCTCTGTGGTGTTCACCTAGGAGTAGTGGACAGGATTAATAGAAACCATCCCTGTCTTGTAGGCGACGACACATGTGTCTCTCACTCCTACAGTAGCAGGTAATGACACATGAGTCTCTCACCTCTGGCAAAGAACCTAATACTAAGTGCCTGTGCTTGTGTGGGCTGTGTACCTGGGGAAGACAAAGCAGTGCCCTGCAGATCAGTCCTAAGCACAGTGGGTTTGTGTTTTAAAGAGCGAACTCAGGATGAGATAGAAAGGACAAAGCAGTTCTCTAAGGATGTTGTGGATTTGCTGCGCCACCAGCCCCACTTCCGGATGCCGTTTAACAAGTTCATTCCTTCTTACCACCACCACTTTGGCCGGCAGTGCAAACTTGCATACTATGGATTTACCAAGCTGCTTGAACTTTTGGAAGCCATACCTGAGATTTTACAAGTAAGTGAAGAGATTCTAATTTTTTAAGTATGAGTAGTGTATTGGTGAGGACTATTGTTATTGTTTTTAGCTTTGAGTCTGAAATATTCTCATTAATAAAACTGTATTTTGACCTGTTAGTAATTTTAGGTAAGTGAAGGTAATTTTAGGTAAATTTGTTTTGTAAACCCAAAATTTATGAGGTAGATGCTGGGGAATTCTGATTGAAACCAGGCTGACTTAAACAGCAAGACTCTACCTCAAAAATAATCTTCAGTTGTGTTATAGTAATCACTGAAAAAAGAACAAGACGGTTTAAATGTCAAATTGGATATTTTTTGAGCAGCACCATGCTTCCCAAATCCCCTTGTTCTCCAGATGGTGGGCTGAAAGTATTTGTGCCACGCTTTTCCAAATAGAGTTGGATTTCTGTTATTAATTTTATTATCATGATCTTTGACTCCAAAAGTATTATTAAAACTTGTTATTGTTGTAAAATGTAACAATTTACTGCCAGGAAAAGGACTGTCTTCCATATGTATTTGAGTGCCCAGGGAAGAGCTCTTTGACCTTGGAGAACTATCTCTATAACCACACTTCCATCTTAAGTGACCAGTGTGTAAACTCTGCATACAACCAAGTGTCAAATTCCTCCTTTCTCCCTATGTGTTTTTAAGGTGTTGGAATGTGGAGAAGAGAAAATCCTGACTTTGACCGAAGTGGAGCGATTCAAAGCTCTAGCTGCCCAGTTTGTTAAGCTTCTGCGGTCCCAAAAAGATAACTGCCTTATGATGACAGATCTGCTTACAGAATATGCTAAAACTTTCGGTTATACATTTCGTCTCCAAGACTACGATGTCAGCTCAGTCTCTGCTTTGACTCAAAAGCTAGGCCATGTTGTAAAGGTAAGTTAATGTCCTACTGAGTGACCAGGCTGTGGCATGGTCTACATGGGGTGTTGTGTATACTGTAGCATTTCTGTACCTTGGGTATCTCGCTGTTGCTTCACACCAGTGTGTCATTGAAGCCTTACTAGGTAATAAGAGGTGGCTTAATTTGATAATTTAGATTCATGGTCTTCCTTTTATATATTTATGACCATTCTAAATAGACAGGCCCTAGGATATGTGTGCTAAGATAAAGTTGAATCCTTCCAGAGAGTTCTTGTTTCCAAAGTTCCTGGGAAACTGAGTCTTTTAGGAGTCATCTTAAGAAGCATAAGCTTAGAATTGTCCTTTTAGAGGGTCCCTGCCTCCTCTTCCCCGCCTTTCTTTGCTGAGCTGACCCGTTTATAGGTAGAGCAGCTGGACAGTTTCCAGAATATCTGTAGCACAGGACTAGGGAACAATTGCCAAGAGGAAGAAGTGGAAAGGGAAGCAGAAAGTGGTAACACCATCAATCTGATTGTATGCCGATGACTGATAAGTTAAGGAATCAGGAAGGGAGTGGCCAGCTGGCATTCCATGAGACTTAAGTGAGAGAACAGCACTTGGAGTAGGGCTTAGGTATCAAGGGAAAGCGGCAGCAGGATTTGCCACAGCTTTTGGCTAGCTTGCTTTTGAGAGAAGTTAGGGTCACAGCTAGACACGGGGATTAAGAGAGCTCCTGAGTTGCTGGCCTGATGTGTAGGTGCTGCAGTTGTGTTTGGGAGTGCAGAAGAAGGGTGATGAGAAATGAGCAGACACAGGCAAGGAGACTTTTGGGGGCTGTTGGGTTGGCCTTAGTCACCAGGAAAATAATACTGTGTTACTATTAAATGGAAGGTTGCAGTAGCTGTTTAAAGAGAAGAGGAGGGGGTCACAGCTTAAGGTAAAAGAGCTTAGAGAAAGTCTGATGTGTGGAGTGATGTCAAGGGTGAAGAGGAGCATTGTGCACATCGGGAGCTGATGCTCACGAATGGTAGAGACAGCCACCAGTGGTGTGTCTCACAGGTGCAAGTCCAGAAACAGATGGCTGGGCTCATGATAAGAACCAGCCAGATAACCACAACATAAAGGACTTAGAGGCAAAAGAATGCCAGGAAACCGGTGGCCCCTTGGTGTTAAGATAGACAGCAGTGTGAGAAACAAACCTGGCCTATAATCCCAAGACCTCAGGAGGCTAAAGCAGAAAAGCTTAAGACTGGAGCTTAGTGGTATAGAACTTGCCCAACTTGCAAAGCCCGGGGTTCAGTCCTCAGTACTGGGTGGGACAGTGAGAAGCAGCCAAGTGAAAAAGAGCAGTGCAGACTGAAGAAGTAGTACTAGAGCTGTGGGATCAGATCCATCTTCTTCGTCACATCATTTAAAGTCAGGCAAGGAATAAACATTCTGGAACCCTGAGGAGTCCAGCAGAGTCATTGTGGATAACCACAAGAAATAGGAAAATCTGAGTTTCTTCTTGGGGTTTTTAGTCACATTGATGAACAATCTAAAAACAGACTTGAGGTCAGTTAGAGTTTTAAAGAAAAAACAGGCTATAAATCACACTGTGCCTTGAAGAATGGAGAAGAGAAGGGGGAAAGCCATACACAGAGGTCAGCCATATGGTGGGGAGGGGGGTTTTACAGAAAATATAAGGAAGTCCAGAGTACCAGGGAACATGTGCCTGGGCTCTGGCTGCATCTGAAAAAAGACAGAAGAAAGAATAGGGCTTTCCAAGTCAAGACTCTGAAAAGGAGGTAGACCCAGCCAGGCCTCATGGTGGCTTGTTGGGGGGTGGGGAAAGTTAGAAAATTATGGGAAGGAAAAGCAAATTGTCTTCTGACAAACCTACACATCATTTAGCTGGGATCTTTTTCTTGTCTGGCTGAATAAACTATTTTAAAGAATATTGATTTGTTATTTTTTATGTATTTGGGTGTTTTGTTTATCTGTGCACCATATATATGTAGCATCTGTGGAGGCCAGAAGAGGGCATTGGATTCTCTGGGACTGGAGTTGCAAATGGTTGTGATCTGTCATGTTGGGAACCCCGGTTCTCTGGGAACCCTTAACCAGTGAATCATCTTTCTAGCCCTTTTCTTAACTCCTAAAGGAGGTGGTAAGGGATGTATCTCCACCTAGACGTGGATTCCATTCCTTGACAAAGGGTGAGGGCTGGACAGTGGAATTGTTTCTGTCTTCCATTCTGTATAGAAGGAGGTAGAAGCAAGGAGGATTACTTGCAAAGGCCAGTCTGGGCTACATGAGATCCTGTCTCAAAACAACAGAGTCCCAGAGAAGACTCTGAGGGAGAACCAAAAATTAATTAATGGGAGGTTTCAAGTAGCAAAGGCAGGAAAAGGTGAGAGACCCACGGCAGTCCTGGCTTGCCCACTGGAGCCTCACAGGGAGTTTGAAGGAAATGCTCAGCACAGCTTCCCAAAAGCTATCTGAGAGAGCCTTGAATGTGCTCCAAGCCTTGGTACTTCTGAGCCATGTCCTAGATAATTGAGATCAGGAGATGGGTTTCAGCATTAAAGAAAGTTTTGCTTGATTTTCTTAAAAAGCAGTATTGGTAGTGGCCTGGGATTGTAGTGGCCAGGGATTCTAAGAAGTTTCTGACCCGTCCTAGCTCCAAGATCCAGACCTGCAGTTCCGCAGCTGCTTAGCCCCAAATAATCACTCAAAGGCTTATATTAATTACAGACTGTTTGACTCATGGCTCAGGCTCATTATCAGCTAGTTCTTATAACTTAATTCAACCCATTTCAGTTAATCTATGTGTTGCTACATGGGTAGTGGCTTCCTGGTATTTTCACATTGCTTCTTTGGGCAGCTTCTATGTGACTCCACCCCCCTTCTTTATCTATGCTTACATTTCCTGCTTGCCTCTAAGCTGCCTTGCCATAGGCCAAAATAGGGTTTTTTTGTTTTTTGTTTTTATTAACCAATTATAAAGCATACTCATAAGCATTCAGAAAGACATCCCACATCATCAAACCTTTGGACTTGTGTCTGCTGACTAATGTCTGGTTTCTCTCTTTTTATGTTTATGTGTCCTTGCCTGCTTATCTGTGCATGCATCACATTAATGTCAGTGCAGTACAGTGCCAGAAGAGGCATTGGATTACCTGGAGCTGGAATTACTGGTGGTAATCCTTATATGGATGCTGGGAACGGAATCCAGGTCCTCTACAAGAGGACCAAGTGCTCCAAACTGCTGAGCCGTCTCTCTAGCCCCGGAGACCCTGCTTTCTAAGCACACAATGTATACAAGCTCTACTACCACAATGGAAGTGGAGTCTGCCACAGTGTTCCTATCTCAGTCCAGAGTCCTAAGGATAAGCATGTGATCCCTCAGGTCTTACTGTAGGCAATGAGCCCTTTGGTTCTTTCAGAGAAAGCAAAGCCAACAGGAGTGAAGCCTAAGGGAAAGGACTGGATCTACTGGTGATGGTGCAAGTGCACCTGCGGTTAAGGCTTATGACAGGTTCTTGCAGCTGAAGAAGGCAAGTGATCTCAATCACCGAGTGCCTGTCTCTGCCTTGGTGTTTGGTGTCCAGACAATGGCATAGTTCTTTATGTCTCCTTGAGAATCTGAAATGTTCAACTAGATGTGTAGCAGGTGAAATGCCAGCTGTATTGTTAGCTGTAGGGTCTCAGAAAGGTGCAGCTCTCCCTGTGCTCACGTGCTCACCAACCTAATCACTAGCTTGGCCAAGGCGTGCGTTGTCAGCTCACCTGGGAGATAACCACAACAGTGTCTTTCAGATTACTGCACGAAAGATGAATGGATAGAGTTTGGGCTGATGGGCCAAACCGTAGGGAGGGTGAAAACAGTTTCTGCTCCAGTCTTATTCCAAGTGTTGGTCTGCCGTCAAAAAGAAACCCACTCTCTGTTGGTCTCAAGTGGTTTGCCTTCTCCTTTCCCTAGGTCGCGGACCTGGAGTCTGGCAAACAGATCCAGCTGATCAACAGGAAGTCTCTGCGGTCTCTCACTGCCCAGCTGCTGGTGTTGTTGATGTCTTGGGAAGGAGATGCGCATCTTTCTGTTGATGAGCTCAGAAGACATTATGAAACCACCCACAGTACTCCTCTCAACCCCTGTGAATATGGATTCATGACCTTGACTGAGCTGCTGAAGAGTCTGCCTTACTTAGTGGAGGTATATGTGTGAGTGGGTCTGTAGACCCATCATATTGGAACCCAGCACTTCTGGAATCCTGTTAGGTCTGCATTAGTATGTGTAGAGCTGGAGGAACACTGGAGGTCCTGAAATTGGCTGGCTAATTCTCTTTCTTCCTCAGTAATTTTTTATCTTGAGAAATTTAAAATATAATCATATAATTTCGCCCTAACATTTCCTCTCTCATCCCCTCTCATACACCCCCTTCTTGCTCTCTCAAATTCATGTTCTCTTTTCTTTTTGAAAAATATTGTATTTATTTATTTGCTGTTAGATTGCTTTATTTTATGTGTATGAATGTTTTGCTTGCATTTATGTATGTGCAGCAAATGTATGCCTGGTGCTCACAGAATTCAGAAACAGGCTTTGGAGCTCATAGAGCTGGAGTTAGAGATGGTGGTGAACCACCATGGAGGTCCTGGGAATTGAAATCAGATCTTCTGCAAGAGCCGCAGTTTTCACTGCTGAGCCATATCTCTCTATGCCTCTTCTTTAATTGTTGGGTGGTGGGTGGGTGTGTTCCTAAAACTACAGATACAGGAGAGGGAGGGAGGGGACTAGGCAGTGATGGTGCTCACCTTTAATCCCAGCACTCAGGAGGCAGAGGCAGGGCTACACAGAGAAACCCTGTCTTGGAGGAGGAGAGAAGAGAGAAGTAAAGTAACCTAATTGGTTAGCAGCAGATTGAGTGGATAAAGGGACCTTCTATCAAACCTAATTAATACCTGAGTTTCATCCTTCCAGTCAGATTTGCAGAGTAGAAGAGAACCGACCTCTGCACAGCTGACCCTTGCAGGTTATCACTCACCCACACCCACACAATGTAAAAAGCTAAAAATTAAAAAAAAAAATTTAAGTTGTTTTCCATTAATCGGGGGGGGGGGGGGGTGGGGTGGGGTGTGGGAATCAGATAACTTAGGCTTTTAAAAAGTTTTTTTAAAAATTGTATCTGACTGAGTGTTTTGTATGTATGCACAGTGTATGCATACCCGGTACCCTCGGAGGCTAGGACAGGGTGTTGAATACTGTGGACCTGAAGTTACAAATGGTTGTGAGCTGCCGTGCATGTGCTGGGAGCCAAACCCAGGTCCTCTGGAAGAACAGTAGTTACTATTACCTGCGAGCGAGCCTTTCTGCTTCAGCTTCAGCTTTGAAAACAAAACATTCTATGATGTGAAAAGAGGGTAGAGGGTGTGATTTTCTTTTCTTTTTCTGCTTTGTTGTGTTGGGAACCAAACCCCAAGCCTCATGCATATATATGTGCTATAACTCTAGCACATCACTTATTTTTATTTTAATCTTAATACCCTTTCTCCCCCCACCCCTCGGGTGTGTGTGTGTTTCTCTCTTTTTGAGACAGGGTTTCACTTGATATCTCTTGACTATCCTGGAACTTGATTTGTAGACTAGGCTGTCATTGAACTCACGTAGACCCACCCACCTGCCTCTACCTCCCACATGTGCTGCCATGCCTGGCTTAATAGAAAGAAAATGATTCTGCAGAAGATGTCAGTGGATTCAGTCATGTAGGGAAAATGAAGGATAAACTATCATGTGACCCATGTGCTGGACCTAGGAACTGACCCCAGGGCCTTTCTCATGCTAAGTAAGTGTTCTGTTGAGCTCCACCCCTGCCCCAAGTCTGGCATTTAAAAATTTTAATTACATTCTACCAATTACAAGTTCTAAGCAGTGCTGTCAGACCTTCAACATAAACAACTTATTACGTCTTTGGTGCCACTGGAGATGCCCCTTCTCTTGGTGACACCAGGACATCTGATGGCATGGAACAGTGCTGCCCAAGTTTTTTCCAGTTTAACTTTTTTTTTTTCTTTTTTTTTTTTTTGCCTGATACATTTTTATGCAACTCTTGGTATACAATTGTATAAAGTAGGCATACAAAGCAAATATTTGTTTGATGATAAACTATAAGAAAATTTGTTTTTAAATGACTGGCATATAAGCAGTTTTGCCACTTACAAAAGAACAGATATTTGCATATTGAAATGGATGTACTTACTTGTTTTCATGTAAAAGAATCTTGTCTGGATATTGAAACTGTAGGACCTGGAGCATTTTCTGTGTTCTTCAAAATTAAATGCTAGCAGGTTGGTGTGAGCAGTAAAAATGCTGCATTGATAGGTACAAATCTGACTGAGGTCATTCAGGCAGCTTTAGTTGGCATTGCCTGGCCTGACAGCATATATAGTGCGGAGTGTGTGATAACAGTGTAGAGAAGTGCTGTGGAAACACCTTGGGTTCATTATTGGTTTGTCTTTCCAACTAATTCTGGATTGTTGGGATTTGAAACATTTTTACACTGACAGTTTTTGCGGTCTCTATTTGCAGTTTCAAAAACTGGGTACCTGAAGCTGGGTTTTTGTGTGTGTTTGCAAGGATAGCCACTGATGTTCTGCCCCACATCATTTCTGGAGATGAGATCTAGTGGCCACAGCACTGTGTATGTGTCGCCTCATTCTTCCTGTGTGCTTGCTTTGGGCTGTAGGTCCCTTGCTTTCCTTTCTTGCTTACACGGTCTCTTCAGCCTCTCTGGAAGGTCTTGCCGTGAACCCCCCTCCTAGGCTCTGGGAGCCTTCTGTGAACCCCTCCTACAGTTCTTATGAAGCCACGTTGATGTGGGGCCTTGAGGATGTTATTGGTAGAAGGCCCTCAGCCAGAAGGGACAGAGCTGGTCACTCAGGAAGTGTCTACTCCTTCTCTTTCTTCTGGTCCAGGTGTTTACAAATGAAAAGGCAGAAGGATATGTGAAGCTCACAAGCCTCTACTTGTTTGCAAAGAATGTGCGGTCTCTGCTTCACACCTATCACTACCAGCAGATTTTCCTTCATGAATTTTCCATGGCCTATACCAAGTACGTTGGAGAAACACTGCAGCCCAAAACATATGGCTACAGTAGTGTGGAGGAGCTATTGGGAGCCATCCCACAGGTAGGTGTTTTTCTCAGCTTCTGGGAAAGTGTCTTCCTAAAGAGCCATTGCTGATTCCTGATCAGAGATGTAAGGTCCCGCCAGAGTGCTGGCAGACCAGATGAATGATAATAGTGTTTCTCAATGACTTCCTAAACCTTTATTCCTGTGTGCCAGGTAAGTAAGTTGCAGGTCTTCCCCACTAGAAATGCGCGCAGTGTTCACTTAACCAGATAGGACATTTAAGTAGAGTGTGGCTAGAGCAGAGCTGTGTTTCCCTCTGTTCAGTGAGTGCGGACTGCTGTGGGATTATGTTCTGGTACATTGTAAATATTTGTCCCTACTGGTTTAATAAAACACAGATTGGTCAGAAGGCAGGCAGGACATGTGGGCGGGCTACCAGACTAAGAAAACTCTAGAAACAGAGAGAGCAGAGGAGAGACACCAGCAGATGGTCAAGGAAAGAAGCCAGGATGCCGCTCTGAGAAAAGGTACCAAGCCACATGGCTAAACAGATTAATGGAAATGGGTTAAGAAGAGATAGATAGCTAGCAATATACCTGATCTATAGGCAGATCAGCATGAAATTAATGTAAGCTTCTATGTGTTTCTTTGGGACTTTGGGACTGCTAGTCTAGGCTTCAGGGTTATACAGAGCTAAGCAGCTGAGAGCAGGTCCAGATCTTGGGGGTAGGCTGGGCCAGAAACTTATTACAAGCAGACAATGGTCCAGACAGGGCCCACTTCCTGAGCATCCTCTAGGGGCAGCATCACAGATATCTGTGAGTTTAGCATGTGGCAAGGAGGCATAGGCTGTCATGCTAGGTAAGGTGGCATGCACAGATGGAGAACAGCCAGCAGCTGTGAGAAGAAGTGAAAACAGTTTGTGAGTACAAACAAGCTGTATGGCAAGGCTTTGAGTTGCTCCTCAGTACTGCAAAAGAATAAAAATTTAAAACATGCAAGCATGCCTCTGCTAGAGTAGGAGCTGTTCTGAGAGCCTTGGTCCTCTAGGTAGAGCTTCCCTTTGCTATGGAGAAGGCAGGGAAGCCTAGCTGCTGTCCACAGAAGAGATAAGGGAAAGTGGAGTAGAGGAGGGAGCTTATCCACGGCCCTGACTGCTGCTCAGACCCCAGAAGGTATTGGTGAAGGAACTGTGCTGGGTTAAAGCACAAGTAAACACTTGTCAAATTCTAAAAGCCAAGATATTTTAAAACTTCAGACACAACATGACAGCACAGTGGATAGTCCACCCTGACCACCTGCAATGAATTGCAGTCAGAACGCTTTTT
Source organism: Phyllotis vaccarum (assembly GCA_033318265.1). NCBI lineage: Eukaryota > Metazoa > Chordata > Mammalia > Rodentia > Cricetidae > Phyllotis > Phyllotis vaccarum. Next base: position 77,189,446 of record JARWLC010000016.1, on the reverse strand, counting down.
ATATATAAGAACAAGGGAAAATGTATCTAAAGGGCCTTCAGGCTGTGTGTGCCCAGACCCCAAATCATCTTATTAGGCATGTGCAAATACTCCCAAATTCCAGAACCCTTTGAGACAGGGTGTTCAGAAGAATGTCTGGAAGTTGAGGGCAGGGATGGTGAGAGATCTCAGGTGGAGACCCTGGGAACTAAAGCCTGCTTCCACCCTGACCTGGCTGAAGGTGTTGAGCAGTTAGTTGAGGAGTTTGGAGATGCTTTCCTTTGAGGTTGGGTTCAGTTTCTATTAGACATGGATTTAAGAGACGTAAGTACTTTAATACCGTTGAAAGACCACCCCGGGGGTGGGGGACCCCCGAAACGGACCTTTCTTCAGGAAGAGACCCCGGGACCCAAGGAGGACTGAGCCACAGATCAGATGCAAACAGCACGAGGTTTATTTATTGAATAGCACAGGTACCTGTGGGCAGACAAGTCTCTCGAGAAGACTTGCGCGCCTAGCCCTTTGTTCAGGGCCTTTTTATGGGGTTGGGGTGTACAGAAGCAAAAGCATAGTTACAAGGTTTTCATTGCCTGGTTTGAATGAAGCTATTCTGTTGAGGGGTTGAGGGCCAGGTCACCATCTGGCCTGCCTGATACCGCCCACCCCCAGGCGGAGGCCTGCTGTTTATCTTTCTGGGAACTCTGTCTTCTATCTCTCCCTGGACCTTCCCCTGCTCCTTGACTGGGGCCAGATCACGTAGCCATGTAACTCTTATCTTTCTTCCCCCTCTGCCCTGCTGACATTGTGAAAGCTTTTATTATTAAGTTTTGCAGAGATGCTGGTGTCTCCAGTATCAGGATGTATGTTTTAAGAGCAGATGTACAGCCCACAGGGGAATCAGTTTGTCCTTGGTTGGGGAGTGTTTGGCATGTCTTAGGCACGTTTATTTATTGTTTTTTGCAAGTGTGCTGCGGCTATCAAGAGGGAGCTGCTTAAGCAAAAGGGGGGGGGGGTCTTACACCGTGTCTTGTGAGTTTTGGTTACTCAGCTTTTTGGGGATGTAGGTAGTGATTTATTGTATATTTAATAAAAATAGTCTGGAATATCAGAGGACAAGCCACCCACGGAGCCAAGCCATGAAGGTCAGAGAGTGGTGGCCCCCGTCTTTAATCAAACAAACAAAACCCAAAACAAAGAAGGCTGAAGAGATGGCAGCTGCCCCTATTTTTGTTTTTGTTTTTAGATACGGTTTTCTGTGTAACAGTCCAGGCTGTCCTGGAACTTGATTTGTAGACCAGGCTGGCCTTAAACTCACAGAGATCCTCCTGCCTCCCAAGTGCTGGGGACTAACAGCCTTGCTTTAAGACCTTAAATTTACAGAGTTACGGGATTAAAGGCGTGGGCCACCACTCCCTGACCTTCTTGGCTTGGCTCTGTGGGTGGCTTGTCCTCTGATACTCTAGACTATTTTTATTAAATATACAACATAACACCACAGGGGTGTTTCTATCCTGAGCCATCAGCATTCCCTACGTGCTGATTCTGGTGTATGAGAAGCGGGCACAGAAGCCCCACTCTACTGAATGTTAGGGACTCCCCCCACCCCCTTTCTACTGCTGACCAGGTGTATGTCTCTGCACAGGTGGTCTGGATAAAAGGACATGGTCATAAGAGAATTGTAGTCCTAAAGAACGACATGAAAAGTAAGTGAGCCCTCGCTCCCCCCTCCTCACTCTCTCCCGACCCCCGTGACTCTCTCACTGACCTTTCTCTCTGACGGCTGCTCTTTTCTTGTAGATCGGCTAAGCTCCCTTGGCCTGTTCCCTGCCAATCATGAAGACCAGCCTGCAGTTAGCAGGCAGATCCTGGAGGTGCCAGAATCCCATATAACATCAGATCTCCAGCTCAGAACAGGTACTAGGTACCAGAGGAAAAGCAGCAAAATAGGCCAGAGCCTTACAGTTCCAGGAGGAGGCTTGGGGTGAAATGCTTAGAGGGAAGAGGGCAATGCACAATTTCATTAAGGTTAAGCATTCATTCAAAACTTAGATGTATTTCATTTTTATGTATGTGAGTATTTTGCCTGCATGTAATTGCGCACCATGTGTGTCTGCCTAGTGGCTGGGGAGGTCAGAAGAGGGCATTGGATCTTCTGAAACAGGAATTATAGATAGTTGTGAGCCACTATATGGGTGCTGGGAAGCAAATTCAGGTCCTTTGCAAGAGCAACACGTGCTCTTAGCTGATGAGCCATCTCACCAACCCTAAATATTTTTTTTCCCTAGTGCAGTTTGGTGCGTAGTTAACAGATCTATATGTGTTAGTACTGAGTAACTGGATAAGTAAGACTCTTAAAGAATATCCCAATTCAGGTGTTTTTTATGTTTAACTAAAATGACTGTTTAAAACTGTGGTGATAGAAGGAATTTTTGAAAGCCCAGCCCCCAAAGACTTGGGAACAGCGTGCCAAAAGGGGTACACAAAGGTGGATGGAAGAGTAGGTGAATTTGTGCTGAAGGCTAATAGGATTCTGCTAAAGCCTGATCAGAGTGAGTAGGCCCCAAGGTTGGTGGGCTTTGCTGAGCTCGGTCATCAGGGTTCTTACTAGACTAGATTTGGAAAGGACACAGCACACATCCCTTCCAGGTAACTGAGTCACAGGCTTTATGTATCAGCATAAGCCACTCCAGAACCCTGCAGACTTGAACTCCACCATTAAATGTAAGAGGGATCTTCACACAACATCACGAGTAGATAGAAGGATGACTGTGCCTTGTGCTTAGACAGGAGCTATCTCCAGCATCTGACATTGCTGAAGCCTCTTTCCCTGGCTCCTTCCACTGCCCCCAACCTTCAGCAGTTTTGTTTCTTCTCCAGAGGCCCTTTTCCTTTTGGGGCCTCTTCAGAGACCAATGTTTTTAAGAACACAAGTTTTCAGACTGTTGGCCTTGGTATATTGTTTTCCAGGGGTCTTGTGATAGTGGCTTTGTTGTTTATTATACACACACACATAATGAGTGCTTGAGTACTTCATGCAGAAGCAAACCTTTGTGCCTGTGCTGAATGCAGCTGCCTGCCTTCTCTGTGCAGGACCCAGCCAGATGGAGCAGGAGCTCCTGCACCTGGCCAACAGCTCCCCTGTTGACCTCCTCTGTGCTCCTGTCCCTTCATGCCTGCCATCCCCTCAGCTAAGACCTGATCCTGTCATCCTGCAGCCCACTGATCTCATTCAGTTTGAGGAACAGCCTCAAGAGCCTCTGGGTAGGTCACACAATGTATGCTGGGCACTTAATCTGTGGGCTTAGCAAATGAGCCATGATGGACACTTTGATATGAAGTACTTGTGCTGATTATTTAGTCTCTTCCTTTTCTTATTGGGATCTGTAAATCAGACATAACCTGGAGTTGAGGCCAGTGCCTCTGGATTGAGGAAGAGCCCTGTCTCAGGTCCGCTGGGACTTGTAGCCTTCCCACCATGTCTGAGGTCCAGCTGTTCCTTAGGCAACACCTGCCACCCGAGTCACAGTCTTGGCTTTGGGTCCAGTGCATACTAAGGCTTTAGGAAGCTGGTCTAAGCAAGGCACCTATGATTTGAGGCCTCGGAGACCTGAAAGCCAAGAAAGCTGACTGACCTTTGTTGTTGTTGTTTGTTTGTTTGTTTCAGAATAGGCTCTCACTGAAACTCAGGTTGTCTGGAACTTGTTTTGTAGACCAGGCTTGCTTTGAACTCCTAGAGATCCAACTGCCTCTACCTCCTGACTTCTGGGATTAAAGGCGTGCACCACCATGCCTGGCTGAAAGCTGACTTCTTAAACTCCTAACTTAGTGCCAGCCTGGTGTGAGGTCCATTCAGCTTTCTTACCTGTGTCAGGTGGTTGGGGCTGATGGACACTGGAGCTCTGCAAGCCTCCACCTCCACTGAACAGGTTAAGTGACTAAGGCCTCCAGACTCTCAGTCTGTCATTCTGCCTCCTTTGAGGAGACCCTTCACTTTCCTTCTTCGTTAATTTAATTCTTCCTCTTTCTGCCCATACTTTCTTTTTTACTCTAGGTTGCCATAGTCTTTTTAGGGCTCTGTTTGACAGTGGTAACCCTAGACAGGGCCAGGAGAGTGGGAAGCTGCTTCTGACATGGAAAGAGCCAGTAAGAACACAGGCTGTGTGTGTGGTACTTTGAAATGAGGGTTGTGGGTAGTAGAGCTGGAGAGTCGCTGCTTCTTGGAGCTCTGGCCTCTATGCACATGTAGCTCTTACAAATGCTTGTGACAAAGGAGAGCAAGAACCCGAGGAACACAGTTCTTTGCCCTTCTGAGGAGAAGCTTTGGTTTTGTCACCATAACTTGGCCTGATGCCTTTAGCATCAGGGGTCACTGGGTACACACAGAAGGCATCTAAGGCACAGTGGTCTGTCTTTCTCAAATATATGTGAATCGCATGTGCTCTACAACAGCTGACCTTCTAAAGTAGCTGTGGTTCTTTGTCGCTCTCTCCTTGACCCTGGTGTCAACACTGTGTCAAGCATGTGGCCATAAGAAGAATGGGCAGGTGCTCACACACACTAAGGTCCCTGCCACCTCAGAAAGTCCACATGAGCTCTATGAGTCTGGTCACCAGGCAGAGGAATGAAGGAGCAAAGAGTCTGAGGAAGAAAAACTAGCCTTTGATAGGTAGTCAGACATGACCTGTCCAGAGAGATGTGATCTGTCAGTTATAAATATTTGACCTTTTTCTGACATCTTATTGACCATGTATCTAATATCTAAGTTGTGACATCTGGGTGGTGGTTGTTATTTCACTTGAGATAGAGTTTCTCTTTGTGTCCCTGGCTGTTCTGGAAGTCACCCTGTAGACCAAGCTGGCCTTGAACTAGGAGATCACTTCCCCTGCCTCCAGAGTTCTGTGACCAAAGGCATGTGCCACCGTGGCTAGCTTGTTTTGTTGGTTTTTTTGAGACAGTGTTTCGACCTATAGTCAAGGCTGGCCTGGCACTGGGGGCTGGAGTAACAAGTCACCTACCACACCTGATTCTGGTAGGGTTCTGTAAGCCTGTTTTTGTATTTTAAATACAGTTGAACTGAAAACTAGTACTTCTTATGGGCCTTAGAACTAAATTTATTTCCTTTTCTGTCTTTCTAGGAATTGTAGTTTTAAACCAAGGAGAAAAAACGGAAATTCCAGTATCAGTGAAGAAGGAGGGGACACTGCCCTGTGACTCCTGCTCACCTTGCAGCCCAGCATCTGCCCCCGCTCCTCCCAGTCTCTCCTTGGAAGCCCCCGAGCCACTATTCAGCAAGGATACAGTGGAAAGCCCAGCCAAAAAACAGCCCAAAAATAGAGTCAAATTGGCAGCCAACTTTTCTTTTGCACCTATAACCAAGCTTTAGCTCCCATTTGAACACAGAATTAAGTTTGGGTGGGGAAAACTGTCTTGACTCTACACACAAAAATGGGCTTTAAAAATCTCATTTTCTGTCTTGACCCCAAAAGGCACTTTTACAGACAGTCCATAGGGCAGTGTCACTTTTGAACCTTCAGGTGGGCTTCTCTTCCTCTGTTCCTCCCAGTTATTTGAGAGAACTCTGGCCTTCACGAAGGAATTCATAATATATTATCCAGATGCTTCTAAACTTTGTGAAATGTGATGGATGGGAGGGAGCAAGCAGGGATCGATCACTCAGCAGGAAGTGGCTTAACTCCCATTGAGCAGCCTCTGTCTTCTGCTTAAGCAAACGGTGTTGTGGTTGTTGGAGAAGCCAAGCTTGTTCATGAGCCTGTGGGTCACACACTGGGCGACAAGTGAGCAGCAGGAGAGCCATTTTCAGACTGACATAGGAAGGTTCCTGGTTTCCAGGTGACTTGTTGGTGTGCCTTGTTTTTATTTAACTGTGTTTGTGGCTGACCAAAGTGGCTTCATCCCAATTTTTAAATGTTTCCATTTAGGAGCTTTCTAGAAAGTTGTTTCATGCTTCCCTTTTCCGTCCCTCCCAGTTTGCTAAGGATCAGGTTAAGGAAAGGAGTGGTCTTGGTGTCATTTAAAGGCAGCATTTGCATGACGGCACACATTACTATGTGTTGAGAGGTGGTGTTGGGGTCTGATTTTTTAAACTATGCATCAGATGCATAAATTGTAAATCAGCTGAGTGGCGAGGTGCTTCAAAAGGAGTGGATTTGACACCATCTCCACTAGAAAGAGACTAGAGATCTATCTGTAATGTGAAGGCCAAGGTTGATCAGCCTAACCTTTTTTTTGTGATTTTAAAATTGACTGTAACGTGGGAAGCTCTCTATGCGAAGACGTGTGTCCATGTTAGTTTGTCCTGTCTTTTAATAGTGTTTGGTTTCACTGTTACTTCTCGCTATTGGAAGCACGTTCTGGTTTTTTTGTTTTGTATGTGTGGTGTCTGATGTTGGCATTTGGGAAAAGCCAGCCTTTGTGGGCACCGCCCTGTGGAATGACCTTCTTTCTCTCTGGGTACCTGAGGTGTCCACTCATGAGTGACCTCTTACCCCTGCTGGAGAAACCTGACATTTACAATGGGTTGTATTTGTTGGGCAAAATAAGCAGATCCATTCATAGAGCAGAAAGAACCTGTTGGCACACAGTCTTCCACTAGTTAGATGGTTTCTTTGCTGGAAATGTTTATATTTTGTTTTTTCTAGAAAGCCAGAAAATGGATTCCGATTTCATAGCCAGCATTTTGATAAAATGTCACAAAATTAAAGGCTCTAGAGAGAATTTTTACCAATTGGATTTTTTGTTGCCAAAATCTTTTAAATGAAGCCAGTGAATCCCAGTTCTCAGCACATGACCTACCCACAATGGAGCTGCACTGGAAATGATCTGCAGACTTGCCACACTCTATGCAAAGCCTGAAGGTACTTCCTATGCAAGCCTGGCAGCACTTCCTCTGCAGATTTAGTGCATAGGAAGTAAAATGCCACATGTGCAATTTCTATAAGGCTTTTAAACACTGTAATAAAGTTAGTATTGAAAATGAGTTGCCTTATCCACAGACATCCTAAGGATAAGCTTGCCTGCTCAGACTTCAGGTTTGCAAACATAGATGGGATAATGGACTTTGAAAACACCAGGTGTCACTAAAGTCACTTGGAGCCACCTCAAAGGTCAGTTTGTTCTGTGGACAACAAAGAATAGTTGTGTACAGTGAATGGGTGTTTCTTTGCCATTTGCTGGAGTTGCCCATGCGTCTGGGATGAGTGTAACTAACCATTGCTTTTTAAAGATGTGAAAACTCAGTGGCAGCGCATTGAGTCTGTGATGTGCCCACAGCGGCCAGTCCAGTCACTATTTCTTTATCCAGAGGCTTAGATGATAATGCTCTGATACATGCACATGGAGATGATGAGACACTTTCTGGGTGGAAAGATGTACCAGATTAAATTTATCTGTTAAAAATAAAATTTTCACCAAAAATTCCCCTTCCCATCATCCTGCACTGTTTTTGATCAGGCTTGGGGGACAAGATGTTTTTCTTAACTGTCTACTTTGTTTGAACACTTCCCCCCCACACACACCCCACCCCCCCTGTGGTTCAAGTGCTGTTTGTGTGTTGGGACCAAACAGTTGTCAATAAACTTTATGAGCAAACATCTGTAATGAGTCCTTTTTGTTTGTGGGTCTGGATTAAAAATTAGTCCGGTTGTAACCATTATATAGCTTGGATGGAAAGGTATCCTGGTAGTCAGAAGTCAGAGGATATCACAAAAATCACATTACACAACAAACCTCACGTGAGATTCATTGGGAGGGGAAAAACAGGAAGGGTGGCTGCTCCTGCTCAGGTCAGGACTTATCTAGAGTTTCTAAGGGAGAGGCAGAACTTTTCAGGGTGGAGCTGATGTGGGATTTCATGTCCAGACATTGGCTTTTTACTCTGTGGGTTGGGGGAGGGGCCAGGTCACTCGTGTGTCTTGAGGGGATTGCATTCCCCCTTCGGTCTATTGATGAGCAATCAGATCATGGGAAAGAAGGGCGATGTTCTTATTTGACTGCTTCCTGATCATTGAAGTCCTTGGTGAACTTGATCTTCACCATTGATAAAATCAGGAGTCACTGGCCTCTGGCTCTTCACCATTGATATAATCAGGAGTCACTGGCCTCTGGCTCCCATTAAGAGTCTAGTTAGAAATCTTTTGAATCTGTTGAAGAAACCTAAAATGTATAAAGCAGGGTTTGATTGGTAGGATTAAGAGGAGGAGAAGCATTAAGAAGGGGGGGAGTATCTAATTCCATATTAGCCTTGGAGGGAAAAGGGCCAGCCAGAAAAATCCACCCTGCATCTGAGACCTAAGCCAGTGAAGGAAACGTACCCTGACTCCAGCACCAAAGAAACATACTTTGGCCCTAGAATCAGAGCTACTGAAAAATACACCCTGGCCCTGAAATTAGAGCCAAAAATAAGCTCCCAAAGAGCCAGTGAAAGAAGCATATTTTTACCCTGAAACCAGAATTAAATCAGGTATTAAAAATCTGACAAATCCCCAACCTGGAAAACTGCCCTCAAGGAGCCCTATATACGCCCTGCACCTGCTGCCCTCCCCCACTCAGGGCTGAGGCAAACACTCTTCTGGATTCTTCTGTTCCAATCTCTTTGACTTGGACAGAGAGCAGCTATAGCGCATTTGCTGAGGAAACCTTCCCCTAGCAGAACTCTGGGAAATGGAGCAAAACTGCAACAGCTTTACTAGGAAGCTCTCCCCTGCCAGAGCAGAGCTGCTACATTGGGGAAGCCTTGCTCTGAAGCAGGGCTATAAGCTGCTATGTACACTTAGTGAGGCCTGTGGTAGTCACTGGTTCCTGACTGCCTGAATACTTTTCCATCTGAGCCATAACACTTAGTATTCCTGGGCTCCCTGCTGCCAGGATCTCTTTCCATCTGAGCTGCCCAGACACCTACAAGACTGTCATTGAGCCACTGGCCAGAGGCATCCAGCTGTTCCTTTTATTGGAGGTCCGTCTAGAGTTGTACATGTTAGCATAGCTCAGATGGAAAGGGATCCCCGCAGTTGGGTGCTCAGGAATACTGAGCATTACAGCTCAAATAGAAAGCTATTCAAATTCGGAGCCGACGAATACTGAGTGAAAAGTATTCAGGCAGTCAGGAGCCAGAGAATACCACAGGTCAGAGTAGACAGCAGCTGACAGTCCTTACTTTAGGGGAAGGCTTCCTCAATGGAGTAACTTTGCTCTGACAGGGGAGGGCTTCACCATCTGAGTTGTTACAGTCCTGCTGGTTTCTTCCTTTCAGCTGTTCTTGCCTGGGCGCTGCTGAAAGAAGGTTGTCACCCAAACCTCATTCAAGAGATTTATTGGGAGGGAAGAATCCAGAAGACTGGCTGCCTCAGCCCGGGAGAGGGCTGCCAGAAAGGGGCTTATATAGAGCTTCTTGGGGGTGGAGTTTTTTCAGGGAGAAGCCTCCCAGGTGGGGATTGGTCAGATTTCAATCCATGAGCTCAGATTGGCTAGATCCCATGCTCGAGGATTAGTTTGTCTTGTGTTTGGGGCAGATTTGGCCCTGGTTTCAGGGCCAAAGTGTGTTTCTTTGGTACTGGTTTCAGAGTCAGGGATAAAGTGGGGTTTTTTTTGTTTTTTTTTTCACTAACTCTGGGTTTGGGGATAGGGTGGGATTCTTTGGCTGGCCCTTCTACCCTACACTGGGTCTAATTCCCAGCACCATTAAATCATTTGCCATTTTAGCTCTCTGGAGGGAAAGCAAAAAGATAGGAAAGTCATGTCATCTCTGTAGCAAACTGTAGTCTAGGCCAGACGCATAGGGTAGGCCTGTGTGGCATTTAAAGGGTGCTTGGGGCTGAGGCAGGTGGTTGGGCTGTTGGCCCCATATGAATACAAGCTGGTTTCCCAGCCCTGCTTTCTGTTCCTCCTGTGGAGGAGATCCTCCACCTGGCAGGGGGAATAGTATGTGAAGATTTAGGAGACAAGCCAACAGAGAGAGTGTCAAGAGGAATCAAGAGACTTCTGTGCTCTGTGGTCTCAGCATCAGGAGGTAAGGCTCGGGGTACGGGGAGGGTGGTAAGTTGCCTGGAAGAGCACCAGTTTTGCCCTTTTGCCATAGAAATGGCTTGGGGAAAAATCAGTAGGCTGCTGTATGAAGGTATTTAAGGAGTGAGTGTCAATGAAGGATTGATGAGTGGTTGGAGCTGACAAAATTGAAGTAACTGGCTACCATAGGAGAAGCCACATTCTAGAGATCCTTACAAAGTGGATGCTGCCGATGTAGCAGCTGAATGGAAATGCACAATGGAGAAGCCGAAGACAAGAGGACAGGCAGGGAGCAGGGGGTCCCCTTCCCCAACATGGAAATACTTAGAAGAATCTAAGTACCTAGTTAGACTGAGTCCGCTGATTTTTTTCCAAAGATTGATTACTAGTGTATAGAACACAGATTGGAATCGGGAGACTCTTAGGCCACAGTATGAGTGTGGAAGTCCAAGGAGGATTTTCAGAAATGAGTTCTCTCCTTCCACTCAAGACCTACCTCAGGTCATCAGGCTTGTGTAGCAAGCACTTTACCAGCTGAGCCATCCTGTCAGCCTGAAGTTTGTAGTATTAGGTTCCTGGCCTGTTCAGTCTGTGGCCCAGACCTGCAGACTCACAGTCCCGCAGAGACACACAGACGCTTATATTAATTGTATGCTGATTGATCTATGGTCCAGCCATGTAACTTGCTAACTCTTTACCCTTAAACTAACCCACAATTCTTATCCTGTTCAGCCATGCGGCTCGGTACCTTTTCTCAGAGCAACATCTTGGTCTCAATTCCTCTGGGTCTGCTGGTGTCTCTGTTCTTCCTGTTCCCAGAGTTTTCTTAGTCTGGTAGCCCCACCCACACTTCCTGTCTACCCCTGACCAATCAGCTTTTTATTAAGCCAGTAGGAGGGACAGATATTTATAACGTACCAGAACATACTCCCACAGCCGAAGTTGACCAATTTATCTTAGGGCTCAGACGGTAAATAGTGGGTGATGTGTTCTTTAATATATAGCTCTCCCATTTAGTACAGAAGTACCCAAAGATCATCCATGGATGTAGGGACTGGAGAGGTGGCTAATGGTTAAGAGCACTGGCTGTTCTGTCAGAGGACCTAGGTTTACTATATTTCCTGTGCCCATGAGGCAGTGACAACTCCAGCCCCCGGAAATCTAGTGCTCTCTCCTGGCCTCTGTAGGCACCATACATTCAGGCCAAACACCCACATATGTAAAATCAAGATAAAGGTTTTTAAAACTTTATTTACAAAGACAGAAGGCAGGTAGGCCTAGATGGAAGCTCCCTCATCCTTGTTTTAAGATGTGTTACTTTAACATGCATGCTGTATTCCAGTGGAGATTCAGGATGAACCTGAGTTTCGGGGAGAGGTCTAGGTTGAAGAATAACTCTGGGTAACTGTCTGAGTGTAGTTGGTTATCTAAGATGTTTGAGGAGTGGGAGAGAAAAGAGCAGACTTCTGAGGGTCCCCTGAGGACCAGAAAGCTTTAAAGGAGACTAGAAAGTTGGGTTATAATAAACCTGACATTTGAAAGGCAAGAACAGGATGCTGCAAGTCTGAGACAGCCTATAGTCTTGGTACCAAGTTCACTTGACCAGAACTACGTGGCAGGAAGCCATGTAGTAAGAGACCAGAAAGATGGCTCAGCACTTAAGAATATTGTCATTTTGTAGCTGGCTACAGTTCAGTTCCCAAATCACAACCTCATGGAACACCAGCTCCAGGGCCTCCAACACTTTCTGGACTCCACAGTACCTGCGCACACGCATGTGGCATGCACAGACACACACACACACACCTCTGTAAAAAAGTTCTAAAACAAATAAGTAAAATAAAGGGGGCTGGATAGAGGCGCTCGTGGGAGGCAGGAAACACCCTAGAGATTGAGCACAATAGTGTAGTATCACAGGCACTGAAGGCTAGGCTGACTGATGTGCTCCAGCTAGAAGAAGGTCTGGAGACAGAGGAAGGGATAAGAGCATTGAAACCAACCAAGACCCAAGATTTCTAGGAACTGAATGAAGCAAAGAAGGACTATCCCCATATATAGCCTTGGCTGGGAAAGCCCTAGGGACCCCTTGACTTCACGCTGGGTTTTTGTGGTGCTGAGCCCCAGTTTGTGCCCACTTATTGTGGTTATTCTAGGACACACTTCCAGCCTGGTTTCACATGTGGTCTAGGTACTGAAGAAGTACATAGTGTCCCCTGTGGCCGGTATTCTGATAAATGTTCCAGTGAGCATCTTCATTGATAGAATGTCAGGATGTGGCATGTGGGCTGAAGCAGAAATTCATCTGGGACAGTACAGAGTCTGACACACATTGTCCACCCTACCAAGATGCCAAATCCCACAGCTGGAGCTGAAGTCTATTGCAAAGCCATTGTGATGTCACTACAGAGCCGCTCCAAATATATATATTGAGATGGAGGTCTTATTTAGTTTTAACTATAGCATGTACTTCAAGGGTGGCCTTGAACTTCTGAACCTCCCGACTCCACTTTCTCCCTTTACCCCAGTGCTATGAGTCAGACGTGCTCTATCACACGGAATTTATACACAAGTTGGGGTAGTACCCAGGGGCTTTGTGCAAGCGGTTTACCTAAATCCAAGTTTACAAGTATTCTGAAAATGTTTGTCATTAGCAGTACAATAATGTTTTTTCTAGTTTATTTTAGAAAAAAAAAAAGAAATTCAGAAGAGGGTTCATCTCCTCAGGATGTTGACATGACCTTATTATAATGTGGGAAAAGGTAGGGACAATCTATATGTCCAGGAGTGAGGTAACAGTAAAATAGATGACAGCATGTCCACGAGATGCAGTACTAAGCGGCCATTATCAATATTTATGAAGTGTTTAATGTTAACAAAGAGCTTTTAATAATGTAGGAGGAGCCTATGTGGTATAATAACAGTAGCTGAAAAAAAATCTAGGTATCAAATGTTTCAATACGATGCCAATCACGACAAAAGAATGTCTGAGAAGACTTCAAGGAAATGTGTCAAAATATCAAAGGTCATTGGGAAAGTTGTGAGTGATTAAATTTTTTTTTACATATTTTCTGTATGTTTAAAATAATTTTCTATATACACAAGTTTAGTCCACAATAAAACAAGAGGTAAGAACTTATAAAATGCTGCGTGTGTGTTTTTTCATTTTTATTTTCTCTGATGGATAGTTTGCACATCAGCAAATCTTGACTGGTGCTAACTACTTAGGCCAATCACAATACACACATACGCACAGAGAGATCACATGGCCTGTGCCGGGATGGCCATGGCAAATGTACATCAAGTTACACAGGATGAATTGTGGGGCTGGTTCAAACATGCCATCAGAGAGACAGGACACACTTGGGTCAGGCTTCCTCTCCTGCCTGTCAGTTGTTCTTTACAAAGATGTGTTGGGCCATCAGGGTAACCTCTCACTGGTACTCACAGCCCTCAGTGGGTGAAGAGGATGTAGGTTGGCATCTGTTCTGAATCCCTTTCTCATCCACTCGACCTTGACATTGGCACCTGAAGCTCTCAGAAACCTGGCATCAGATCTGTTCTTGGCCACTCCTACCCACCCTGTTCCACTGTGGGCTGGACAAGGCAAATCAAGAAAGAGCCTAGAGCCTGGCAGATACACACCTGATGTAAATTATGCCCAGATACAGGATGAGAAGGATTAGGAGATGTAAACCCAGCACTATACACAAGCTTAGCCTTCACAGACAGGCCAGTGTCTCTAGGAAAGTGATTATAATGGAGCCTAGGAGATGTGTGGGCTGTGTGGAACCCTCCAGGCTACAGTCCCTGGGAGCAGACAAAACGGAACAGAACTTGTATCTGACAGCAGAACTGGGAGGGTAGATTGGGAATAGGGCCAACATGGTGCTAGATTATAGAAACTCACAACTATACACACCCGGGGGTCAAGCCCCTTTCCCAGGTTATTCACATGGTAGGTTAGTGAGGGTATACTGTTTTAAGTGGGGAGCTTTCTTGGTGGTTAGATAAACAATGAGACAGACTCCTGTGTTGGGCATGCTCTGGGGAGGGCCATGCGACAGTGAGGGGCTCTCTATTGCTACACTCTGCACAGCAGCGGCTGAGCCCATCTGCCATGCCCATGGCCCGTGGTAGCAGTCATGGGCGTGCCTTCAACCCCTTCTGCCTTGGAAATGTCTTAGACCCCTGTAAAATGGGGGCTATGAGGACAAGAGGGTAGGAGGGGTGGTCCCTATGGCTCTGGGGCACCCCACGTAGGGGCTACATGATGTTGCACTGGGTGGCCCCACAGCAATCCTTGATGAGTGCCAGGCCTGTCTTGGCCACAGTTGGCTTGCTAGGTGGGGGATCTGCTTTCTTCTCTGCCCAGGAGCCTGCAGCTGTGGAAAAGCAGAGGGAGGGAGAGAGAAAGGTAAGGAGATGAACGCCCTGACCACTAGACCCAAACCCAACCCATGAGCAGGCCTTGCGGAGAATGGCTATGAATTTTATGATCATCATTCATGGACCTGCTTGTCATTCATTCCTCAGGTTCCAAGTGCAGCTCTAGCCTGTCTCCTCGTCAGTTCCAGACATCATGTTAGCTTTCAGGCCTACTGCAGGATAACTGGGAAATTTTGTTCACTTTAACCCGAGGGCTCACACCTTTCAATTTTAAAAAAAATGCTCACATTATCATCTCAGTATCACACACTACTGGTCCCCCCCCCCCCCCCCCCCCCGTTTCATCCCCCTTAGAATACCTAATACATAGGTCAGGCCTTGCCATCCACCCCGTCTCCCAGTTATTTTATTTTCCATCTCTTCCTATTTGTTCTGTATTCAGAATAATCTCTCTGGGACTGCCTTCCATTTTATAAAGCATGCTTTCAGCTGTGTCTCTTAATTCTTTTAATTTTTTTCCTGCCGCAGCATTTTTGTTAATGATGCGAATGTTTCTGCAAGTCTGATCATCCTTTTTCCTAGCATCCTCCTATTTCATCTTGTTTTATTTCTTGTCTGTTTAATAATTTCAGTATGCTTAGCGGACTGTCTCTTCAAGATATTGCTCTCTTTAATTCTTTTCTAAAATCTTATTTATAACGTATGTGTGTGCACACAGGTGATGTGTGTGGAGGGCAGAGGACAACTGGGTGACATTCTCTCCTTTCACAGTCACGTGGGTGCTGAACTCCGGGTGCCAGCTTCTGTAGCCAGTGTCTCTGAGCCATCTTGACGGCCCCTTCTCTTAGGTTCTAGGAAAGTCATTTTCTTTGTTACATCCATGGACTCCTATCATGGTGATTCATGGGTTTTAAATTTTTACTGTGAGATAATCTTCCTGGAGGTTGTTACCTATGGAAGGCTGTGTGTATGAGAGGTGTGCACCCCCTTTGAGAAGCTCAGTTTTTTTTGTGCCAACCATTAGTGACCTGTGAAAACATAGTTGTCAAGTGTGGGGACTATTGGTCATTAAAACCACAAGGTACACACACACAGCTCTGCCTAAAGTTAGTTTCCTCACAAGCCTGTCTCTTCTATAAAATATCAAACAGAAAGACTCCACCTAATGGCACACTGAGATGTCAGAGACATGTGCCTTCTATGTAGGAAAACGGATAGAATAAAGTGTGTGTGTGTGTGTGTGTGTGTGTGTGTGTGTGTGTGTGTGTGTGCATATCATTCCTTCAGAGAACCCTAACTAATATACAAGTCTGGCATTACCTTGGAGTTTCCCAACTCAGGTTCTAGGGTTCTAATCCATGGAGAAGGCCTGTTTCTTAGACTATAATGGTTCATATTAATTTTCAAATTGATTGGATTGAGAGTTATCTATTTAGTAAAGCATACGTCGGAATGTATCTGTGGTGGTATTCCAGAGAATGTTAGAATGTGAGGCTCTGGCCTAAAGAATGGGGTCATCCCTTGAAGGATTCTTAATATGATGGTGAGAAGGTGGAGCAAAGCCCTGCAGGAAGGGGTTGGGCTAGCGGGACATGCGGTTTTGTTCTGGTCTCTTCCTATGGTCTTTTTTCTCTGACTCCTAGACATTATGCCAACTGTTCTTCATCACCGTGGGCTGACAACTCTGAAGCAAGGAACCCAGACAAGCCTTCCCTCCTTCAAGCTGTTCTTGGAGGTCCAGTCACAGGGGCCATGGGAATTAAAGTGTCAGCTCTAACCGTGCTGGTCCCTGAGACTAAACAGCTCCTCTCCATTTCCAGCTTAGTCTAAATTTAAATTTAATAAGTGTTTTGTTTGTTTATGGGTTTTGTTTTTGAGAGAGTCTCACTATGTAGCCCTAGCTGGCTAGGAACTCTTTATGTAGATAGACTAGGCTCGCCTTGAACTCACACGGATCTACTTGCCTCTGCCTCCTGAGTACTGGGATTAAAGATGTACACCACTAATATCCAAGGATATCCACTTCTTTTTGTTTTGTTTTTGTTTTTGTTTTGTTTTGTTTTGTTTTGTTTTGAGACAAGGTTTCACTGTACAACAGCCCTGGCCGTCCTGGAACTACTTCCTTAGACCAGACTGGTCTCAGACTCACAGAGATCCACCTGCCTCTGCCACTCAAGTGCTGGGGTTAAAGGCGTGAAGCACCATCACTTAGAAGGATATCCACGTCTTACAACTGAAAGAGACCTCCCTAATGTAGGACTTAGAAATATCTGCCAAACATTACATGAAAAAAGAGAAGGCTTGGGCAATGGGAATTCTGACCATTTTAACATCCGGTGGGCATGAAGTATTCCTAAACTTATCTCATGCAAAACTCGTTCTGCTTTGGGTGTCTCATAAAGTCAATAATCATTTTGAGAACTGTGTTTCTGCCTTTTCCAGGTTCCAGCCCCAATAGCGGTGAGCCGTAGTTCCTGAAGGCCACTGCGGCCACAATGTTCCTTTAATGAAACACATCAAATTGGACTATGGAAGGACAGCTGCTGCAGGCCTAGAGCTGCTTACACTTGAGGAAAATGACAGCACAAGGCTCTCGGAAACAAAACTACTGAGTTTCAAGACAACTGTAGGGAAGCATTGAAGCACGCATGGAGCACATCAGGGCATGGACCTGGAAACTGCACAAGCTGCAGGTCCATGAGCCTGACCATTGTCTGCTGCCACCCCATGTTCAAGCTGTATTTATAAAGCATGTCTTATGGCTCCTATCCTCACTTGTTTGCAATTGTCTCTGTCATGGGGGAGGGGCATGCAGGCACTCACTGGCCGAAGACTTGGTTACTTTATCTAGAGGTTTTAACTTGATCCTCAGGAAATCAGCCATTTCCTTGTCTTCTTCCTGTTCCCTGGGAAGATGGATGTGGAAGAGAGAAGACGGAAATAAAGTCAGCAAGGAAATGACAGTGATACCCAGAAAGAGGTAAAGCGTGAGGAGACATGTCAAGTTTTGTGAATGGAATATACGTTATTGTGCAATGTGCTCCTATGACATGATTCTGTGTTAGATGAATCCTGTCTTTAATGAAGACACACACCACTGTACAAATCCTGGCCCAGAACGAGTGTGAGATCTCAAAACAAAAATAAGGACATTTTAGTACCCAGAACTTGCGACCTGGGAAGCATCCTTGTGCCTTCAAGCTAGCCCAGACACCCTGATTCCCACAAGTTTCAGGACCCATCACAGAGAGAAAGTCACCTTCACCTTCAAGGCTGCCAAGAGTAAAGTAGGTTTTGCACAGCCCAGCTGACTCTGGCCAAGTTCTCAGAGGTGATGAAGAGGAAGTTGCCCCATATGGAGAGAGACTCCAAAGGCTTTGTCCTGGGACGAGAATATCCAAGACACACAGCTGCACCCAGACCTGCCATCCTTAGGGGTCTATTAGTTGACAACTCCAGAGTGGGGTATTGGGGGGTGTGAGGGGGTGGTGGGGGGCAGGTAGATAGGAAACAGCATGAGGGGAAGGAAACCTAAGGCACAAATCTGGGAACTTGAGAGAAGATGTCATGGGGGCAGGGTGTTTGTACATATTGATAAAAGTTTTGATGCATCCAGATGATGTGTAGAGAGGCACTTTGCATGATGGAATTCCTTCCTACCCACCTACCTAGATGTCAGTCACCTAAGATACACAAAACTTTGCAAGGCTTTAATGGATGAAATGGTGTTTCTCCTGAATATGAACTGGGTTCCGAGGTCGGAAGGGCTTCCTGTCTAGGGAGCCATGGCAGAGGCCAGGCCTGTTAGGTAAGGCCATAAGTCCCAGGAGCAGATAATGGGTTTGTGGGGGTGGTGTGGGGAGCAGAGGCTTAAGACTGGGTGGCCGAGGACCCACCTTAACCGTTCCACCTCAGCATCATCCACCAGGAAGTCTCTCTTCTGCACCAGCCGGTGAATCTTCTGGATTAACTCATCCTCTCTCTGCTTCTGCAGCTTGGTTTTTTCTTTTTCTGGGAGGAAGAAAACAGTGGGGGGCAGCTATGATGGTGCTTGTCTGCAATCCGAACACTCAGGAGGTTGAAACAGGAGAGTGCTGAATTTGAAGCTAGCCTGGGACATGTGAGACCCTGTCTCAAGACAGAACAGAACAATCAGTGAGTTCGAGTCATGGAAACACTGAGTCAGGGGGCACAGGATTGGGCATGTGACTCTGCTTCTTCATTCACTGGGAGAACTTGAAGAAGCAACATGACCTCTTGTGTGTTTGTTTATGTGTATGAACGGGCACACGTATGTGTCTGTACACTCACGCATTCAGGTGGAAGCTACTGGTCAACACTAAGTGATGTGCTGCCTGGTTTTATGTCAACTTGACAGAAACTACAGTCACCTGAGAAGAGAGACTTTCTCAGTTAAGAAAATGCCTCCATTAAGACTCGGTTGTACACAACCCTGTAGGGCATGCTCTTAATTTTAGTGACTGATGGAGGAGGGCCCAGCCCATTCTGTATGAGGCCATCCCTAGGCTGGTGGTCCTGGGTTCTAGAAGAGAGCAGGCTGGGCAAGCCATGATGAGCATCCAGGAAAAAGCATTCCTCCATCGGCTCCTGCCTCTAAGTTCTTGCCCTGTGTTTCTAGTTCCGACTTCCTTTGATGATGAACAATGATATATATGAAAGTGTAAGCTGAAGAAACTCTTTCTTCCCCAAGCTTCTTTGCTCACAGTGTTTCGTCACAGCATTAGTGATCCTAACTAGGACAGTTGCTGTGCCTCACAGTCTCTCTAAAACATTTTTGGTTTGACTGACTGAGGGGTTGTTGGTTTTAGAGACAGGGTCTCTCTGCATGGTCTTTTCTGTCCTGGCACTCACTATGAGGATCAAGATGGCTTCAAACTCGTAGAGATCCACCTGAATCTGCCTCCCAAGAGGCAGATTTTTTTTTATGTGCGTGTACCATGTGCCTGCAGGTATACATGGAGGCCAGAAGGCTTTTGATACCTTGGAGCTTGAGTTATAGGCAATTGTGAGCTGCTCTATGTGAGTTTGGGAAACTGAATCCAGGTATATATGTATATATTATATGTATATATATATTATATGTATATAATATATATATAATATATATTATATGTATATAGCAACTGATCTCAAGCACTGAACCATCTCCCCAGCTCCAAGCTTTATTTTTAGACAGGGATTCCTCTTGTGTTTGCTACCTTACACTGATATCACTAGTACAGGTTACAATGCCTGACTTTCTGTGTGTGTGTGTGTATGTTCTGGAGATTAAACGCAGGTCCTCATGCTTGAAAGGCAAGCACTTTACCAACTGAGACATCTCCCCCGCCCTTGTATGCCTGGAAGGGATTTATATAAGATGGACTGGTAGGTGTGATGATACACACAACCAGCACTTGGAAAGTTGAGGCAGGAGAATCATGAGTTTGAGGTGAGCTTGTTTCAAAAACAAAACAAATATACAAAATAAAACTTTAGGAATATGTGTGTGTGTGTGTGTGTGTGTGTGTGTGTGTGTGTGTGTGTGTGTGTGTGTGTGTATCTTCGGAGCCTCCAGCAATCAGCTCTCCATGGGCACCAAGGAATAACATGTTGAGTTCTTATCTCTAGTCTTGTTTCCAGATCTCAAAGAACTTGTCAGTGTCCATCCCTGGACATCAGATGGGCGATCTGGTCCTCGTTTTAATCCTTAGAGACCTGTACTGAGGGAGCCCACAGTGGCTTTAAGATTTTACCTCATAGTTTTCCTAGTTCTCATCTTCAGACCTTTTTTTATATATATATATTTTGGCCCCTCATATCTGCAAGAAACTGTTATTAGTGGATGAACCCATTGACCCTCAACAGGAAGCAGCTCCCGACTGTCTCCTCCAACCTGAGTCCCTTAGAACCCCACCCCACCCCCATCATCACTGTTTTCTGAGATCTCTCCCAGACCACGTCCCAAGGGTTGCCACAAATACAGAGGGCATGAAGTAGGTATTCAGTAAATGCCATGCCCCTCCTACTTCCTGTGCCAAGCTGGGGTCTTGCCTTGTTAGGCTTTGAGGCTAAGCTGTAATCTAGGTTGGTCTGTGGACATTTATCCAGTTGTTTGTGTTTTGTTTTGTCTTATGAATATGACTACACTTGGAGCTTTTTTTGTGTGTTTTTTTACAGGTGGGGAAACAGAAGTTTGGAAAGTCATGATATGGAGCCTAGAAGATGGCTCAGTTGGTAAGATGCTTGCCTTCTAAGCCCAAAGCCCTGAGTTCAGTCCTGAGGACCTGCAGAAAAAGCCAGGCATAGCAGCATCCACATCTGTTCTTGGTGCAGGGAAAGTGCAGATAAGCATATCCTTGGGTTTTGAGGGCCATCCAGTCTAGGATAATTAATGGACAACAGAGAAACCTTGTTCAAGGGAGGTAGACAATGTTTGTGGGGATCTGACACATAGATACACACACACACACATACAGTATTTATATGTGACCCTAAATACTTGTATATGTTAAATCACTTCCAGGTTGCCTGTAACATGGAACACGACAATTCAGTAAACAATTGTTATGTGTATCCTCCACGGATCCTAACAAGAAAAGATCTGTGCAACTTTCAGTGGGGTGGGAATATTATTTTCTCAGGGGTACTTTCAGTATGTGCACGGCTAGTTCTGTGGGTAGAACACACAAAACACACTGAGCTACCTGGAAAGAAAGACAAAGTAAAGCTTTCTTGTAAACCCCAAAACCACCACTGACTCTAAGCAGCAAGCATGGACAGTCACCAGCTATTATCCATTAGGTGAAGGTGTATGGTTCCTATTCAGTGGGGCCCAGGTGTGAGTCCCCAAACCATTCATTGCCTACACAACACTCCCCGCCTTATTCTCCAAGTGCCAGCATCCATGGACTCTCACCAGGAGTCTGGGGAACAGCTTCCTTCCCATCCACAGAACTCTGATATTTCCAGACCTTAGCTAGAGCCACTTGATAACTTCCATATGTGCTAGGCTTCTGACAGACACCTGCACAGGGGTTGCTCACCTACATCTTCTAGTTCTCCTTTAGCTGAGCACTGCCCAGCCTCCCCTGGATGCTCAGACACAGCATTTCCAGCCAACCAAGGGAGGAGCCCCCTTCTCAGACTTACTCTGTGTAGCCTCACCAGCCAGCACTGACCCAAGTCTCCAAGCTGTGGCCGATGCTCTTCATCCACCATCACATCCCTGTTGTCAACACTTCCCACCCACCTCCGTGTGCCTGCTCACTGCTGTGTGCCCCAAAGAGACTCAGGACAAATGGCTGAGGTGTCTATTAACGTGAGAGTCTGGCTGCCAGGTTCTCTCAGCACCACAAAGTGCCTGTTCCAGAGTCCCGGCTCCTCCCACATCCTAAAACCTCTCCATGAGCTGAGTTTTGCGTCCTCTCCCCCAGCTTCTCTTTTCTATATTAAGAGCCATTTTTTGCCTTGCGTGCTCTCTTGGTCCCCTTGGGTCCTTCTCTTCTCCTTCTCTTCCTCTCTAGCTCTTCCTCCATCTTCTTCCTCTCATGGCCTAGTCTATTCTTCTGGCCATATTCAGTCTGGACTCTTCTAGATGCCTCTGCCTGTTTTCTCCCTCATATCTACAATAAAAACCTTCTCTTCAACCATACCTTGAAACGATCATGCCCGTATTTTCATTCACTAGCAATAAGAAGTACACCTCACCCATTGTGCCAAATACTCCTGTCCTTAATGCCCCTACAGGCTTGCTTCTCTCATTCCCTTAGCTAGGGCCTCCATTTATCCTTCCTAAATAATGCTATGGATTCCTGACTGGTTTCCCTGGCCCATAGCCCCTTTCTCACCCATGACCTTTACTGTCTGGAACAGACAGGATTGCTTGCCCTCTTCTCCCAGCTGTGTGACTCTGGGTGCATTCTGTGACCACTCTGAGCACCAGTGTTTCGACATAGATTGTCAGAGAATTCTTGTAAGTTGCTTAGTTTGAAATATAGGCAGACCTCATACTCATGATCTTATGCATCAGCTTTTCCAAATCCTGACATTATTAATATTTACACGTGACCCTGAATATCCCCATGTCTACATCAAATAACTTCCAGATTGCCTGTAATATGGAGCATATACAAACATTCAGTAGACAGTTGTTATATGTACCAGCCATGACAACCTGTCCCAAGGTTTTAGGATCAATAAATCAAGTAAAACACTTGCTGAGGCCAAGTTCTTGAAAATGAATCAGGGTCTATTAATAATCCTCCTGTAAACTCCCTTAGACCAGACTCCCACATGTGCTGTTGGTGACACGAAGTGAGAGGGATGTATGACTGAGGCGTCAGATGTGATGGTTGGCCTTAGCATTCACTGAAAGGAGAGCAGCCGTGAACAACTGTGATCAGGTTATTTGAAGTGGGAAGACGGACCTCACATGTGGTTGGCACCTTCTGGTTGCAGGGCAGATAAATGATTTGAGAAAGAAAATTTTGGGTTTTGCATATTATTCCATCTGTGAATCATCATCTACCTGTTCGCTGCTGCGGTGGCTGGTTACACGCCTCTGCAGACCTCAGAACCAGATTCATTGGGTTTCCAATGTGAACCGACAACCAGTGGCTTTACGGGAACCTGACAGTCCCTCGGGGACAGATTGGGATTACTGAGACTTCCAGCCTCATAGGCTGAACAACTACTGGGCTCTCAGCCTCTCCAGTGCAGAGGCCAGAGCATATCATATACATCAACCCAATAAATCCTTCAAATATATATTGATCCTAGGTTCTGCTCCTCCAGAGAACCCTGACTAATACAACAGGCACTCGACTAGTTAGTACTTTGAAAAATAGAGTGTTTGTAAATCAGTTAGGGAAAAGGGTTAAGACATCAGTACCATCAATAACCGATGTAGGTTTGACCCCAATATTAAACCTGATTGCTCTACTCTCTCTGTTTCCACACATGATAGAAACGGCAATAATGGATTCTGAGCCAAAGTGATGCTTGACCCACAGTGTACATTTACCTCAGGGATAATTAGATTTGAGCAGCTTTATTGTACTTTTACAATGCTGGGGTTCAGAACTTGGTCCCTGCACACACTAAGAAAGCATTCTACCACTGAACTGTCTCTCAGGCCCTCATGAGATTTTGTTAGGTATATTACCATTTCATTTTCAGAGAATGAAAAGTTGAGTCTTAGAAAACTAAAGTCTCTTGCCTGAGGCCAAAGGCGGCTCTGCCTGACATAAGTTTGTGCTTACCTTGTTTCTCAGTCATTAGCCCAGGCTGGTTTGGAATGTGTGGACCATCCTCCTGCCTCATGCCTCCCAAGTACTTAGATTATAGCTGTTTAAATAATGGAGCCTTCATTAAAAGAATGAGTCCCAATTAGGAAAAGGGATAACCCGACTCCTCCCAATCCCATGGGTACAGGGGGCAGGTGAGGAGTCCTGGGCCGTGGCTAAGAGAGGATGGAATCACTCATGTTACCTGGGATGGCAACCAAGTTCTGCAGCTCCTGCTTCAGGTCCATGATATCCTTACAGAGCTGAATGTCATCCATCCTGTGGGAGAGAGGGTACCACACGGTAAGTTACTTCGGCAGAACATAACTCAGCATCGCCTAGTTTAAACTCATGAGGCTAGTGAGAGTGGGTGTCCCTTCCAAGGGCTATGTCGATGGCTTAACTGGATTGAAGGAGGCCTGGGTTACCAGTGACAAGCCTATAAGTCTGGGTAGCTACTGCTTTTCTCCTTACGGTGACAGAATACCTAATGTGTAATAACTTAAGGGGAGGGGTGGTTGTTTAGGTTTACAGTTCTGGGAACTGTAGTTGGGAGCCAGGCAGCTCTGTAGCCATTGAGTCTGAAAGCTCCTTTTACACAGTCCAGACCAGGAAACAGCACTTGGGCAGGAACCAGACAAGTAGAACCCTCTAGGCCTGCTCCCATAGCTAGCTAGATCCCACACCCCCCAAATCACATAACCATCCACAATAGTGCCACCAGCTGGGATCAAACATATAAGCCTGACATTACGGATAGTTTTTACATTTAAACCACAGCAAGTCTGTGACCCCAGAGATTGGCTTGTTACTGAAGATAGTCTGGCCCTCCTGCAGGCATCTCTCTCTCTCTGCTTCTTTGTCTCTCTCTTAGATATAACTCCAGAGTTTTCACCTCTTATGTT
Source organism: Phyllotis vaccarum (assembly GCA_033318265.1). NCBI lineage: Eukaryota > Metazoa > Chordata > Mammalia > Rodentia > Cricetidae > Phyllotis > Phyllotis vaccarum. The sequence goes on along the minus strand of JARWLC010000016.1, from coordinate 77,164,869 downwards.
CTAGGTTTTGTACCATTAAGGGGCTGACTTGAGAACTGAATCATTCACTTCCAGGTTCTAAAGCTTCCAGACAAACTGACTCACAGTATTAATGCCTCTTGTTTAATATTGATTCTCGCAGGTTATAAATATCACATGACTTTGTTACTGTACAAAATATTTTGGCAATTTGCTCTTTTTTTCCTTAATGCATATATTTTTACTTAATATATAATTCTACTTAATAATACAAATTATTTCCAAGGACTATGTTTAAGTAATTAGGCTTCCCTACAATTCTGCTGTGTGTCATAGTATGGTGTGTTATTAAAAAAAAATAATTAACTCTGACTCAGGTCTGTAGCTCAGTGGGTAGAGTGTTCTCCTAGCATGCACAAAGACCTGGCTTTGATTCTGGTGCTCTGAAGAACAATGCAGCAGATAAAGAAAGCATAGGTTTATGTGAAAACGGCAATCCATGTTGCCCTTAGCAACCATTGTGGTAGAGATGAAGGTAAAGAGAAGCTACTGGTGTAAGCATAAGTCAAGGGACTCAGCTGGACCACATGGTAGTCAGGACAGGGCCAGGATAGAAGCCTGACTCTCTGGAGTCTGACTCCGATCACCCGCATATTCATCACCAGACCTTCACCAAAATCCCTAATCTTTGGCTCCTTCCCAAAGTGTGACCACAGACTAGTGAGGGACCAAAGATAACTGATCACAAACACCCATAGTTTTCATCCCTACTACCAGCATCTGAGATCCCGCGACCAGGGCAGGATGCAGGGCTTTAGTCTACATTTCTTGGTGCCAGGGGAATGCCAGGCATTTTTCAAGACTTGACTTAGAACATCCTAGCACGTTACCTTAAATGAGCCAGGGCTTGCCAGAAGGGCACAGACTGCCTGTTGGTTTGTAACAGAGCTCCAGACCTGAGAAGGTTCCTAGATCTTAGCACAACTGATTCCATAATGAAAGTATCACTCAGGCCATAAAACTCATAATGTAGACCTCACCACTGGCCAAAATGAAACAAAGACCTAATCCACAAAGTCAATAGTTCTTGGAAAGTCTCTTAATGTACTGACCTTACTGTTTTTGGCTAACGGTTCTTGATAACTGAAGTATGTAAACACAGAACATGCTCTTTTTTTTGTGCTTAAAAGTTCACCCTGAAAAACGTTTGATGCTATACGAGGATCTCAGACCTCCAGTGTAGTTGTTAGTGGGCTAATAAAAGCTTTCTATTGGCTTAAACCCATGTCCAAGCAGTCTTCTCTGGTGAATACCCAACAGGTTTCTCCCAGAAACTATTTAGATGGAGGTCTCTGGAATCTCCAACTAACACAGAAATTCAGCCAAACTGTAATCCTTAATGGGGTGACATAATCTCCAAGGACAATTGATGTGTCTGGAGACATACTTGCTCTTACAACTCCTATATGTGGACAGTGTTGCTACAAAACAAGGTCCCAGATACAAAACATCTGCCAGTGTATAGAACAGTGTTCTACAACAGAAGGATCTAGTCTGAGCTGTCAGTCAAGTTGAAAGTCAGCAATACCCAGTTAAAGCTCAAAAGTCAGACATTTTATTGAAAAAAAGCAAGAGCTGGGTAGGCAGCGTGGCAACAGAGCAAGTGGAGCCTTCAGGTCCCTGGGTTGCAGCAGGAGCAACATAGCCTCCCCTGGTAATGCCAATGGGGCCCAGAGCAGGCAGGCCAACAGTGGGAGATGCATCCCACCCAAGTGGGACCACAATGCTTATATACTCCAATGGTGGCCACAGAGACTTCAGGACCTACGTGCAATGTGGCAATGGATGGTGCAGGGTTAGAGTCCCTGGACTTGGCAGCATAGGAGCTAGGGTGCAGAGCCATGGACAGAACAGGTAACGGGTAATGATGGCAGCAACTGGGTTTCTTTGGGAACGGGGGTGCTGATTCCAGGAAAATCAAGGCTATGCTGAACCTAGGCTTGCAGTGGAGGGGCGGTTGTTTGAACTGTAGCTGCCAGAGAGGTTGTGGGGAGCCCGGGCAGTGCAAGGCAGCTGTCACCTTGGATTCATTATTAAACATGGGTGCATTTTTGGATAAACCCAAAACTTAGACTGGTTTGCATTATGGCTTGAGCATAAAGTAAGAACTTCAGGGCAGTTGGCAAACGAACTTTCAGAGAAAAATATTAAGACTGATAACAGAACTGGATTTTTGAATATAGGCATAACTTTTTGGACCTCAGAAATGGGGTGGGCAGAAGTGGTACAAGGGCAGTGGGCGTTTTAATTTACGTGGCTCATAGCAGTCTCAAGACTTCAGAATAAAAAAAGTGGAGTTGTATCTTCAGTCACCATATCAGGCCCTCTTTATTTTAAATGTTTAATTTACTGATAAGGAATGGGGTAAAGGTTTTGCTGCTAGTATTTGTTACTTGAGGCCAGCATCAGCACAGATGCAAAGACATTTTCTGGTCTCTTGAATGGATTTGGTTAGCTTGTGCTAATGCACCCTATGCTTTGTTAGTAGGAAATGCAAACAGGTCTCTTAAGGAATTGCTTTTTGAAGTTAGTTGTGAGAATTGTAATTTAATCCATTTGTGTATCCATTGTTAATAATAATTCTAAAATTATTGGTGTTAACCTGTTAATGTCAGTGAACTATGGTATATGATGATAAGTGTTACTAGTTGGAAAAAAGTTAGGGCTCATCTGAGAGGAATTTGGTATGATGCTAATGAGTCCTTATTACTAATTTTTTAAGAAGTTGGATTTTGATGCAGCTAACATTGCTGTAGACATCTTGGATCAAGGCCACAGAAGTGTATCCTAGGTGTTGAATACAGTGGTCTGAGCCCTCCTACATCCTCCTACAGGAAAATGCCCCCACAGACTTGCCCACAGGCCAGTCCAAAGGAGACATTTCCTCAGTGGAGATTCCTTCTTTAGATTCCTACCTTGTGTCAAATCGGCATAAGAACAGTCAGTGTTATACCTAAGAGTATAACTGTCAGTGTTATACCTAAGAGCACAGCCAGAACGAGGTACAGAGAGGAAAGATAAGCCCCTGAGACACCCTTGAAGTCCAGGCTGTCAGTTTCCTCTCTGGGGATTTTTAAATGACCTCTATCTTAATCTCTACTGATGTCTTCTGAGTTGTGATCAGACCTTCTTTCCTGGATGACACCCCTTTCCCAAAAGAACATCACATCCCGTCGAGAGCAGCTTACTCTTTCTTTCAAGAATATTCTAGATCAAGATTTCATTCTTTTGTATGTGGTGTGGTGTATATGACTTTTACATTTAATTTATCTTTTATTTTATGTGTGTGCATGTTTTACCTGCTTGCATGTCCATTTATGATGCATGTGCCTAGTGCCCATGGAGGCTGGAAGAAGGTGTTGAATTCTCTAGTACTAAAGTTACAAAAGTTAGTTGTGAGCTGACATGTAGGTGTCACTGGGTCCTCTAGAAGAGCAACCACTGCTCTTAACCAGTGAGCCACCTCTCCAGCCCCATCTACTAATCTTTTATGAACAGTTCTATGCTTCAAATGTCCCCTTCACAACTTGTGTTAAGATTTAGCAGTCACTGAAATGTATTTGTCTTATAAGAGAGACAGTTCAGTCAGAAGGGCATATATATATATATGTTTATATTAAATATATATATTTAAATGCACTAAACAGTGTTACATGTGATATGAGAGACTGACTTGGGTGTGAAGCCAATTTCTTGTGTTTTTTAATGAATAGGAGACCTCACTCTGTAGCCAAATTGGCCTTGGAGCCTCCTTCCTTGACTACCTGAGTGCTGATATTATAGGTATATACCACTGTGTCTGCTTTAATTATTTTCTTTATAAACTCTCTAATCTGTATTTTGGCAAAAAACACAGATGAAGATGGGGGGGGGGAAGGCTTAGTCGGACTTTGTACTTCAGCCTCATTTTGTAAGCTGTGGTTAGCCTACAAGGCTGTTCTGAAAATGGTGGGATATCCCAGCCACCTTAACTTCTCATTCCTGATGAAGAGTGCCCTGTGGAAGAATTTCCAGTTGTATGAGATTTGGAAGGACATCAGTAAAAAGTCAGATGGGCTGGTGAAATGACTCAGTGGCTAACGGAGTGTTGACATCAACCTGATGCCTTGCATTTGATACCTGGGACCCACACGGTCAACAGAGAATGACTCCAGCAAGTCGTTTCTGACTTCCATGCACGCACAGTCAGTAGCATACAAAGTTAACTTGTGGATCTTAAAATCCAAGCCCTGGCAATCCATGCCAGTACTTTGACGATCATTAAATCCTTTAATCTTTCAACCCTGTTGAAACGAATTTTTATCCCAAGGAACTTATGGGCATGTGAAGATGTGGTTGTGATTGCTCTAGCCTGTTTAAAATAGGGGGAAAAAAAACTGGAAGCAAGTGAATGTACAACAGCAGAGCATGGCTGAAGTAAATCAGGGTGCAGAGGCATGAAGAAACACTGTTCTCTGAAGACATTAGTACTATAGCAGAAGAAGCCACATGGAAGCAACTCATAGGAAAAATCACGTTCCTTTTCTACAAGGTGCATCTGCATAAAAACAGGGAGGATGCTCCATTCACTGTGTGGTGTGTGTGTGTGTGTGTCCATGCAAGCACACAGATGTGCCAGGGGTCAAGGTTGGATATCCTTGACTACTCTTCACCTTATTTTTTGAGGCAGGGTCTCTCACTGAACCCGCCAGCCTTCAAACTGGCTAGGCAGGCTGCTCAATGAGCTTCACAGATCCCATCTCTGTCTCCTCTGGCTCTGGGGTTACAGATGTGTGCCACCACATCTGGCTTTTTACTTAGATCCTAGGGACCCAAATCCATGTCCTCCTCATACTTGCTTGGCAGGTGTTTTTATCGACATAGCCGCCACCCCGGCAGCCCACCAACTTCTTATTTTTATCTTTCACTTGTTCTTTGGAAATTTCATGCATGTATAACATTGATCATATCCACCCCAAGTCCACCTCCAGCCTTCATGTTCTCTCTCTCTCTCCCCTAAGTCTGTTTAGTGATCCTGCTGGCTTGCTCTCATTTAGGTAAGAACGTACCAGAGCTGTGTCGAGTTTATGGGTACCACAACCAGGTCATTTCCAGAAGACAGCATCTCACAGCATCCCACCTCACCCTCCATCCTTACATTCTTTTTACTCAGTTTTCTGAGATGTTCCCTGAGAGTGGGAAAGGAGGGGCTGCCTTAGTTTTTGAGAAAGAGTCTCTTGCTGAATCTGGAGCTCGGTGATCGGGTTAGACCAGTTAGTCAGTAAGCCCTCCTCCCCCACCCCGCCCCTTCCCTGCACTGGGATTACAGGATTGCAATGCTGCACCTGGGTTTTTCACATGGTTGCTGGTGACCGAGCTCAGGCCTTCATGATTACATGACAAGCAATCTGCTGATCACGCCATTCCCCAGCCCCTTCTCTATAGTTTTTATTTTCATGTTTATAATAAGTTTATGGTATTTAATTTTTAAATTTGTAATATTACTACTACTACTACTACTACTACTACTACTACTACTACTACTACTACTACTAATGTGTGTGTGTGTATGGTGCTAGAGATGGACTCCAGGGCCTTGCTTAAGCTAGATAAAAGTTCTCCCTGACCCACCCAGCTCCTATCTGGATAACCTTGAAAGGTTTTACATTTTTAATTTCATGACAACGCCTTTCTTTGGAGACTAATATAACCACAGCTGCTTCCACAGATATTCTCCCATCTCCTGCCCTTTCCTGCTTCACCTTTAGTCCAGGTTCTTGAGTTATGATCCAACAGTTTATGAGCTACGGTCACATCTTCCCAGACTTTGACCAAACTTTTCCTAAATCATAAGACCTTTGCTGCCTAAACTAATTGCTGTGCAGCCTTCAGAACAGTCCAGTGCCTCCTTCTAGAACGTTCTCCACAACTCCCAGGCTGATTTAGGCCCTCTCCTTTCATGATACCTTAGCTTTTGTGTTTCCCTAAACAGACTGAAGTTCTTAAAGGGACTTCACTTCTGTTTCCTGCATGGCACAGCTCAATCAATATATGATATTTTTAAAGACAGTAGGCAAACTAGCAGGTGGCCACAGAGAAGAACACACAGTCCTAGACTCCATTGAAACAAGGCTTAGAGCTTCCAATGCAAATGAAAAATTTCAAATCCTAGGAAAGAGACACCAGGAGGGTAATAACACATATCAAAGGTAGTGAGTCATTCTGAGAGAAACCCAATTAAACACTGGTAGTTCAGAGCTCATGGAGTCGCTGCCCCCGCCATGCCTTCCATGGTCAATCACCTACCAAGACTTCCTGCCTATGCCCTGCCTTCCCTTCACATTCTCCATGCCCACTCCCCCAAATTCACTAGTGTCTCACACTGACACAAACAGAAGCTAACATACCGTTTACAATGTCCTACCAGCCTGAACCTCGTCCCAACACTGTCTGGCAAATGTTCATTGCCTATAAGGCACACATTCTCATCTCTATAGCAGCCTTAAAGAAGTTAAGTCAGTAAACCAAGCTCATCCAGCTGGAAAGACTCTAGGGAGGATTATCTGGGGCAGTTGCCACCATAACACCGTGTGTGTATGTCACCCAGATATCTCCTTTTTTTCCCTCCATTTTTGTAGCCAGGAGCCTTTTAAAAAGCCTAGGATCAGGCCAGGTGTGGTGATACACGCAGGCAGAACTCTGGGAGTTTGAGGCTAGCCTGGCCTACATAGGGAGTTCCAGGACAGCAAGGACTACATAGGAACCTTGTCTCAAAAATGAGTAAGTAAGTAAGGAAATAAATGCCCCAGGGGTAAGTCTAACTGGTGGGTTTCCTTGGCAAGGCTTGAAGATAATTCAGTCCCATTTCATATTTTCTATTATCATTCAAAATCTCTTCAATGTCTGAAAAAAATTTTTTAAATGTTTTTGACATAGGCAATAAAATATTTTCCCCAATTTTGTATAAGGATTTTTTAGTGTGGGAAGGATTCATGTAGCCCAGGCTGCCCTCCAACTCCTTATGTAGCTGAGGCTGTCCTTGAACTCCTGACCCTCCTGCTTCTACCTCAAGTGTTGAGACTGCTGGTATCCAGTCCCAGCTCTGTCTTGTAGCACATAAGTGAAACATTTGGCAGAGAGTCATGCTACTTTTTAAAATTGATTTAAAATCCCAAGTTAAATAACTTATTGGGCTTAGGCCGGACATGGTCAAGGGATGAAGGGAATTAGTTTCAGCTGCAAAACTGCAGGCCTCCTGAACCCTCCCACCTCCTCTTGCAAATTCGGCCACTCTACTTACAGGGTCAAGAGCCTGCCCTCACCAAAGCACAGGGTGTTCCTCTCTGAAGCCCTGGGCTGTCTCCAGCTGCCTCCCAAAAGTCACATTAGAGCTGTTGCACCAGCAGAGGTGCTTCTTACAAGGAATGATAAACAGCCTCATGTTCAATCAGCATCATCAGTGAGAGGGATCTTGGGGCTAAACCAGGAAGGCACAGCTAGTACCCTCTGCTGATGTTCCAGGACTGGGGTGTGGTCCTGGGCTTGGGTCACTATTGCATTTCTCAAATTGTCCTCTGTTTAGCTACAGGTAAAGAAGTTTCTGGACAATTGAGCCTAGGTCTGTAGGCAGACACCTGCCATCTCAGCCTCTTACAAGAAGATTGTGTGTTTGAGACCAGCCTGGATTATAAAGTGAGTCATCTCAAAATTTCAAACCAAAGAAAGCAAACACACACACACACACACACACACACACACACACACACACAAATTTCAACACATATAAATGAGACACTACTCATCCAAAAACAAATTTTGAAATAATCCAGACTCTTTAGAATTCTTTAGAATGTCGTTAAGTGAGGGGAGCTGACTCCAGGTGCAATGTATGGTGCCTGGAGAAGGAAATTATGGTAACAACAGATTAGGAGTGCAAGAGGCATAAAAGAAATAGAGATTGATAGAAACTTTAGTACAAGCCAAGTTAGTGTGTATCAATATCTCAGAACTCTAAGCGGAGGGAGGAGAATAGGAGTTTGAACTGGGCTAGGCTACATGAAACTTCTCAGAAAGCCAAAGAGAGTGAGAGATTCTTAGGAATATAACGTCACTGACTACAATCAATAAACAAGCCATGTAGTGCTCATCTCTTCAACATGCTTTAAATCTCTCTCCAGCATTTGATGAGAAGCTGAGCATTGTGTGTGGAAGATCCACAATGGTGGTGATGATAATAATCGTTTCAGTTTCTCTCAGAACTGGCTATGGGTGCTACACACACACACACACACACACACACACACACACACACACACACACACACACACACACACCACTTTGTGTTCACTTGTGCTTTATATAGATGTTGGAGACTTGGCAAGTAGAGATTCTGGCAAGTAGAGACTGTGCCATCTCTTCTCCAGATGGAGTGCCAAGTTGCCTATTGGGAGCCTAGTTTCGAATCAGCATATGAATGCTTGCTTGTCTAATGAATCTCTGAAAGGTAAGACCCTGTGGAGTCTTTTATTCAGACCTCAGACCTCAGGACAAAGCCTGCATTCTCATTCTCTCTCTCTCTCTCTCTCTCTCTCTCTCTCTCTCTCTCTCTCTCTCTCTCTCTCTCATAATGTTGATGTTTCTCTTAACAATTTGTAATTTAACTTTGTCAGCCATGCACGAGACAGATGTAATTATTCCTGGAAACCCCATTTTTTTCCCTAAAATATTTTTCCCTAAAATTCTTTGGGAACTGATACTTCTCAGATTTCTCATCTGAAGATACCAGCTGTCATCCCAGACCCTGGGAACTTCTGATTTAGTGCTGACTGAATCAAGATCAGAGGCAATAAAAGATTAGTGGGCACCTATAAGGAAGCAATACAGGAGACATTAACTAATCTGGGAACAAAACATTAAAAATAGCATGATGGGAAAAGAATGCCCTATTAAAGTTTGCCCCTTATAGAGAGGCTTGGGCTGCAGGTCCCTTTTATAAGACAAGGGAACAGTTGGAGAGATACAAGTTAACCGTATGCAGCAGTTATGAGAAATCACCCCTACTTCTGTAAATATGCTTTGTTAAATAACGAACAACATTGTTGTTATTGAGAATGTATCATATGTCTATCACCTTTTAATTTTGTGAGAACAGGATGTGCCTGACTCAACATTTAGCCAAGCTAGGAAAATACTGAGAATTGTTTTGGTTTAAAAGTTATTCTGATTTAAAATTGGGAAACACACGATGGTTTTGCCTGATGTTAATGCTGGGGATGGGGTAGGAAATATGTTTAGTTTTGAAGTGTAAATAAACATAGCTCAAGCTACTTAGGGTGGTCACTTGTCTAAAACCCATCTGTAATGGGATTATGTTGTTACATTGTAAACAATTGTCCCACCTACTGGTTAATAAAAATGCTGATTGGCTGAAGACAGACAGGAAATGTGGACGGGGCTACCAGACTAAGAAAACCCTGGGAACAGGAAGAACAGGGCAGATACCATAGAGATGCCAGAGAGATACCAGAGAATCCAGCAGATGCAGAGGACTATGCTGCTCTGGGAAAAGTTACCGAGCTGCATGGCTGAACAGGATAAGAATCATGGGTTAGTTTAAGAGCAAGAGCTAGCTAGCAATATGCCAGAGCCAGAGGCCAATGAGCATAAAATTAATATAGCAGCTGTGTGTTTCTGTGAGTCTGTGGGTCTGTGGGTCTGGACCACAGGCCAGACAGTCCAGAAACTTAATACAACACCCATCTGGTGGTTGGACTCTTCGTACAGATGCCCTTTCCCCATCTTGGGACCTGAACCAGCTGACGCAGGACCTGACAGTGGTCAAGAATGACACAGCTGCTGAAAATGAGGGAGCCAGGGTGCTGACAGACAGCCTAATTCAGATACCTCATGGAACTCACTGCTATTCCAAGCCATTCAGCTGACACAAGTTCAGCCTGATCCACCTCAAAACTTCCCATGTCCTGCAGATGGCAGGCCTTGCTTAACTTAGAGACCACCTATTGAAGTTCCTTCAGTCTTTGAAGGGACTGGGGGATTAGTCTTCTTGTGGGCAGAAGACTGAATTCTTCAGTGCTCCACACGGAAGAATTAGGATGAGCCTGTTGTTCTTAGGGAAGTTTAACAAGGGAGCAGGCCCTGCCCTGCCTCAGTCAGCCAGAGGCTCCAGGGTAAGACCTGGACCACTTGACCATAGTGAATGTATTGTAAAGGGTCCAGCAATGTGGCAGTGGTGTCCTGGCCAGTCTCTAGCATTTTCTTGATCCCAACCCATTTTCCATGCCAGTCCTTTCAAATTCCATTTGTTTCTTTTGGTGTGTGTGTGTTTTGTGTGTGTGTGTGGGGGGTATGGTATGTGTGTGTGTGTGTGGTATATGTATGTAGTGTGGTATATGTGTGTGTGTGTGTGTGTGTGTGTGTTTGGTGTGTGTGTGTGGTATGGTGTGGTGTGTGTCTGTGTGGTATGTGTGTGTGGTGCTGTGTAGTATGTGTGTGGTATGTGTGGTGTGTGTGTGGTGTGTGGTGTGTATGTCTGGTGTGTGTGGTGTGTGTGGTGTGTGTATGTGTGTGGTGTGTGTGTGATGTGTGTGGTGTGTGTAGTGTGTGGTGTGTGTGATGTGTGTGTGGTGTGTGTGGTGTGTGTGTATGGTGTGTATGGTGTGTGTGTGTGGTGTGTGTGGTGTGTGTATGGTGTGTGTGGTGTGTGTGGTATATGTGGTGTGTGGACTATTTCTGGGAGTTGGTTTTTATTCCATCATTTGTGCTCCATGGATCATACCCAGGTTGCCAGGCTTTGCAGCAAATGTCTTTCCCTGCTGACCCTCAGTGTTCCTGACACCATGCTGAGCCCTCTCTCTTCGGGAAATCCTAATGACTGCATTTTCCTCCATCTTCCCTCAGCTTGGTGACTCTGTAGCACTTTCCATGAGTTCACATCTAGCTAGGTTCTGGCTTCATTTGCTTCTGGACAGATTTCAGTTGTCAGGAAGTGGTGTATTCTCAGAGAAGTGACCTACTCATTCTCTCCTGTAAAATCAGAAGAGGGAGCTTTAAGACTGCTATGGGGTCTTCCTCAGACCCTTATCATGAACTTGGTTTTCTCAGGCAATCTATAGAACCCATCATAATAGAACATGTCACAAGCACTTTACAAAGAGTTCTGATGACCATGTCTTAAGCTTTACTGTGCATGTGGGATTGAGTTATCACCTGAAAATTTCGCCAAATTGTGCTGTGATATTTAAGCCTAAATATGAACAATTTGAGGTCAAATTTTTTGAACTTTGAACCAACGCCTGCTACTGAGTCTGTGGAACTAGACTGGCTTCTTATCTCTCACTGATTGTTATCCTCTTGCCTTGAAGGGAGCAGAGACCCCACGTGGAGGGGTCATGGAAAGGACTGGGGGGGGGACAGTAGGGAAAGTGTTATCATTGAATTTCAATTAAAAATGTATTCAGGGGGTTTGAGGGATGTCTCAGCTGTTAAGAGCACATTATGCTCTTTCAAAGGAACTGGGTCCAATTCCCAGCACCCACATGCTGGCTCACAACCATCCGTCACTTCAGTTCCAGGTGATCCAATACCCTCTTCTGACTTCCACAGACACAAAACAAAACATTCTCATATTCACATATGTAGGGGTATTGTGTTGTTTCATGGTAAATAATTGTCCCACCCACTGGTTTAATAAAAAGAGCTGATTGGCTAAAGGCAGGCAGGAAGTGTAGGAGGGGCTACCAGACTAAGAAAATCTCTGAGAGAGAATTCCAGAGAGAGGCCCAGAAGAAGCAGAGGAGAACTATGCTGCCCTAAGAAAAAGTACCGAGCCCCATGGCTGAACAAGAGACATAGGTTAGATAAAGGGTAGAGAGCTAGTAAGTGATATACCTGGGCCTGAGGCCAATCAGCCTAAAACTATAGTAAGCCTCTGCGTGTCTCTGTGGGACTGTGGGACTGCGGGTCTGCAGGTCTGTGGGTCTAGGGGTCTGTGGTCCTAAACCTTGAGGCTAGGCCCAAAAGTCTGGGCCAGAAACCTTATACAACACACATATTAAATAAATAAACCAAATTAAATTTAAATATTTTTAAAAGGCACAGTAGAAGCAAATTGAGAAGCACAGCCATATATATATATGGCTGAATATGGCTTGTTTCCCAAAAGTTCATGCTCTAGAAGTTTGGTCCCCTATCTAAAGGAGTTAAAAGAGGGTGAGACTCCAAAGAGGCAGAACCTAAAGGTAGTTGATAGGGCAAAATGAGCCCATTGGGAGAGGGTTAAGGGTAAGTCTCAGGGGGTACTTACACGTCTGTGTCATGACCCCCCAACAAGGCCATCACAGAGCTCATATCTGATGCAAGCACAAAGGGGTTTATTGATTACAAACCTGGGCTTGGGCTGAATCTTAGCACTCTATCCCAACAGGTGGATAATGTTAGAATTCTGTTCTAGTCCCTGATGCTACACCTGGCTGATGGCTATAGGCCTGACCCCATCCTGGGTTCTGACCATCAGAAATCCATTTAAAAATGGTTCCCACCACCAACTTTCTTTTTTGTCCTCTCTGTCCCTCACCCCAGAGGGCATGCATTTCAGGACTGGGTAAATTCCTTGGCTACAGTTCTAAGGGAATTCCTACCAGCAGTTGCCCACAGATACTGTTTTACCAAAACTTTCTATGCATTAGTGTGTCTGGGTGAGGTCGCCCTGGCTGAGGCCTTGAGTGGTTTTGGGCTGTCTGTAGTTGTTTTTAAAACTTTGTAGTTTTTTTATTTCAACTAAGTGGAGCTAAGTTCAACCTTTAGCCAAGTTCTGTTTAAAATGAAGTTCTTTTTCAAAATGGTGTTTGTCCTGCTCTCTCTATTTACAAAGGCTATTGAATAGGAGCTTCGGGCAGTATGAGGTCATGAACACACTAAGGTCAGACACAGAGAAGCCCTTGGGAGCTCCACTCAGCTCCTGTTCCCACAAGTGCCTCATGTGTTTGCTCCAGATGATGGTTCCTAAGTGGTATTTTTTAAATAACAAACCATGAAATGTAGGGTTTTTTTTTTTTTTTTTTTGAGTTCCGAGTCAGTAAAATATTAAACCTATGGGGTATTGTGGTGACCTTTAACACTCTAGTCAGAAAGGCAAAGGGTAGAGAGCCTTATATCTGCAATGCCATCGGATGCTATACTCTAAGAGATAATGTCAGAAATGAATGCTGAAGTTTACAGAAAAGTGGATAGATATAGGAATTATTATAGTAAGTGGGGCACCCAGACTCAGAACAGAAACCAAGTGCTCTCTCATATAAAGACCCTCTTTTATGTTCATGTGTTTGTATCCAAGTGAGTAAGTGTATGGGACAGGCTAAGAAAGCAGAAAGGGGTCATTAAAAAAAAAAAAAAAGTTGCCAAGAAAGAGTATGGTCAGGGGTAGTGACACTCGCTTTTAATCCCAGCACTGGGGGAGGCAGGTGGATCTCTGTGAGTTCAAGGACAACCAGGTCTCTAGAGGAGTTCCAGGACAGTCAGGGCTACCTAGAGAAACCCTGTTTCAAAGAAAGAAAGAAAGAGAGAAAGAGAGAGAGAGAGAAAGAGAAAGAAAGAAAGAGAGAGAGAGAGAAAGAAAGAAAGAAAGAGAAAGAAAGAAAGAAAGGGGGAGAGAGGGAGGAAGGGAGGGAGGGAGGGAGGGAGAGAGGGAGGGAGAGAGGGAGGGAGAGGAGGAAGGAAGGGAGGAGGAAGCAAGCAGAAGGATCAGAAGTTCAAAGTTATCCTCAACTAATAGAACAAATTGAGGCCAGGCTTGGCTGCCTGATACCGTGTCTCAAAAAGCAAAGCAAAATACATCTCAAACATAACATAACCAAAAAAAAAAAAAAAAAATCTAACTCAACTTTAAAAATAACCAGCCTTCCAGTAAGAAGCATCAGGGTGTCCAACTCACCACTTTGCCACTATCTTTGAAAAATGCCCATTTCTCAGGTTTTAGAAAGTTGAGAATTGAGCACCAATAAAGCAGTGACCTCCCCCAGAGAGTCAGCAAACTGTGCCCATTTCTGCTTCTGTCATCACCCTGACAGTCAGGCTCTTGGCTTAGTCCTTAAGGGAACTGCTAGGTTACTCAGTATAAAAGACTGAATAATGGTTCCAAAGATAATTATGCTGGTGACCCGTGAGCCAGCTATGGAAGTGAGGATCCAGATTACCCTGAACCATCCAAGTGGGCCATAGATGGACACACAGGTGTTTAGGAGGAAGATCTGACACAGAAGAGAGAGTTGCAGGATAATCTCAGCTGAACAGAGATTTGAAGAAAAAGAAAGTAAAGTAGGACGTCAGGAAGGGGCTGCAAGCTAAGAACAGCAAGCATTGTGGGGGGATGCTGTTCTCTGTGGATAATGGCCATCTCTACCCCCGTGTGTGTGTGTGTGTGTGTGTGTGTGTGTGTGTGTGTGTGTGTGTGTGTTCACACATGTTTATGCATATGCGGAGGCCTGAAGAGGTTGGGCATTTTTCTCTATCGCTCTCCATTTCCAGTGTTAAGACGATTCTCACTGAATCTAAAGCTGGAGACCAGAGAACCCAAGAAATCCGCCTGTTTCTGTTTCCACGCTTGGGGTTATAGGTGCTAGGCAGCTTTTGCGTGAGAGCTGGAGTCTGAACTCTGGTTGCTACAGCAAGCATTTAATCTACTGAGCCAATCTCCCTGGCCTACTGTGGTAACCATTTTAATCAGAGCAACTGTGTCAGGCAGTAATGCCCCTCAGGATGAGGCCCTTCTAGATCCCCTCATCATAGGGTATAAGGAGGATCTGTCTCACCTACTGTCTCCAGCAGCGCCTACCAGCTGTACCTAATTCTGCTCCAGGTGCAGGTGGTCTCAAGTGGTGCTGGAATGTGTGACATACATGGAAGGTTATCTGAAGAGACCCATCTATGCAAGCCTGAGCTAATGCTCAGTATGAAACTTTTCAGGGGTGTGGTTGTTTGGGGTCATCCACACTCCTGTAAGTAACCCCTCACCCTTGCTCCTGAGAAATAGGCCCTGGAAGCTTATTGGTTCACCATGCTTAGTAAGATTGTTACTTTACTTAGCTGGGCCTCGTCTGGGGTGAGTAAATGTTTGTATTTCCCCAGGAAAAGTTCACACAACAGCAAAGACTAGAGCTGTAGAACCCAGGAAAGGCTCTCACCCAGGAGCCTTAGCTAAGAGAGGTGTGTCTTAGATGCCTTGACTTGGACTGGGGAGGTGATTGTCAAGATTTCTGGGCTCCAAAATTGTAAAGAGAACAAATAGGCATCACATAAAGACCGAGTCTCCATACCTTGTCCCCACATCCACAAGGAAGCAAATCTCCTTTTGAAGTGTCTGTAGCAGCATGGTCTGTTCCTGAAGCCTGGGAACACCCTTCACTGACTATTACAGCCAGTGCCCACACCCACTAACCCCAGGACAGCTTGAAATGAGACAGTCTGACAGTGGGGGAAGCAGGAAAGTGAGACCCTCACCCACTCATTAATCTTCAGTAAGTGCCAGTGCTGGGTTTGGCTATGTCTGGGGCCACCAACATTGTCACTAATTTTGTAAACAGTGAGTGTAAACGGATCAATGTTGTTGGCCCTTGTTGAGATCAGCATCCAATAAGGGACATGAGGAACTCATATTTACAGATTTACAAACACAAAGGCTTCAGGGAAGAGGATCAAGTTCTGGGGAGATGGCTTAATTGGGAAAATGCTTGTCCCACACGCACGAGGACCTGAGATTAATCCCCAGTACACAAGTATAAATGTCGGGCTTGGTAGCAGGTTCCTGTAGCCCCAGACTATGGAGGTGAGGACAGGAGACTCTCCGGGGTTTGATGACTAGCCATTTAGTCAAATTAGTGAGCTTCAGGTCAATTAGAGACGCTGCCACAAAGAAGGTGGACATTGTTCCTAAAGTAGATGTTGTGTGATCTCCACATGAACCAACTCACATATAAAAGTACGCACATACACGTAAACACATAATAAGAGATGCCTACCTCCACACTTGATGTACACACATGTGCACCTGCATATACATGAACACACACATATAGCCAGGAGCAGAGTGATAATGGTAAGACTGGGCGCAGATGGGGAAGAATACGAGGGGCTTCCTTCCCTGGATCTGAGCTCTGCAGCAAGAGGAAGCATTATTCGGGAGCCACTGGGGCCACTGTGATAACATGCTGGGCAGTTTATAAACAAGGCTGAAAACCCAGGCTACATTCAGAATGGGTCTTCTCAATAACTCAACCTAGAAACTGCCCTATGGACATGCCAAGATGTGTGTCTCCCCGGTGACTCTAGACCCTGTTAGTGACTGTGAAGATTAACCATCACAGACACCAATTTCTATATAACCATCAAAAGCCCACACTTTAATGCTCTCCCCGGGGATCCCTGGAGGTTCCCAGTTCAGAAGATAGTGCTGGGGAAGAGAAGTGGAGGGCGGGCACTGGGGATCTCATCTGAGCACCGACCAAACACAGACAAATCGTAAAGAAAGAGAAAAAGGTCATTGACCCTTCAACCTTGTACAGGCTTAGGCAGGCATCCTACCCTGGATCAAAGCCCCAGGCCCGAAACATGTTCATGGTAACATGGAGCTACCAGAGAGAAACATAGCCCCCTGACCCTTGCTCTGACTATGAAGAAGCTGGAGCACCAGGATTTGTTAGGTGAGGGGCATTTCTCTCTTTATCTCACCCAAACCCACCCTATGACACCCTGTTGCAGAATATTTGTTTACACCATGTAGAGATTGTTAATGTGATTGGTTTAATAAAGAGCTGAATGGCTAATAGCTAGGCAGGAGAGAATAGGTGGGGCTGGCGGGCAGAGAGAAGAGCTGGGGAGATGAATCTAGGCATGCAAGGCATGCCAGCAAGACACTGAAGAAGTTGTATATATGGTACAGAAGCACATGCAGAACGCAGATTAATAATAGAGACAGGCTAATTTTAGTTATAAGAGCCAGCTGGTGAAAAGCCTAAGCTAAGGCCAAGCTTTTATAATGGATACTTGAGTGATACATTCCGGTGTTGTTATTTGGGGCTGGCATCCCAAAGGAAAGTCCTACTACAACCCCCCAAAACATTCAGAAAAATCCCTCAGAGGAGTCAGGCATGGAGGCAGCAGTATGCTCCTATAACCCCAGCACTCAGGAGGGATCTGAGTTTGAGGCCAACCTGGGCTACATAGCAAGACCCCATCTCAAAACAAACAACAAAATAAAAAAGAAATCGACTATGTTGCTACCTGCCTGTCTCCTCTCCCTTCTCTTGCCTCTCTTTGTTCCATTCCTGTTCCCTCCAGACCTCTTCCCTCAGTTCCTTTAATAATCCTCCAATTCTTGCATATTTTGTCCAAGAGAGATGCTTTTTAGATCTTCTGCACTTAAGGGTGTCTTTTCCCACCTGGCTCTGGTAATAGAGATGCTATTTAAAATCAGGATGAAACGGAGCGTGCCCGAGACATGTTAAGTTGCATGAGCAAACTATATTTTGTTTTGCTCTTAGACTGAAGCTCTTTTCTAACAGGTTAAAGGGAAGCGAAAGACACAGATTGTTAATTAAAACAATAATAGAGTTCAGGCCCAGTGATAAGGTTGGACTTACTCAGTTTTGAAAGCCTCATGTAGCCCAGGTGGACCTTGAACTTATTATGTAGCCAAGAGACCTTGAACTTTTGATTCTTGAGCGAGATAGGATTATGGGCCTATGGTGAACCCAGGGCTTCCTTTACAACTAGGCAAGTAAGTATTCTACCATCTCTGTGACATCCCCAACCCCACAAATTCCAACCCCACAAATTCTTTTGCGAGAGCTACATCCAGAGCCAGTCCATCATCAGAGCTCTCGGGGCAGCCCCCCCAGCCCCAGCTTCTCCAAGGGGAAGAACTTTTAGAGGGGAATCTGAAGCAGAGGGAAGACATCATGGTGCTCCATCCTTCCCAAGAACACAGTGCCAGGGAGTAAAGGAGAGTGCCCATTTTCACGAGTCACGTCTGCTTTCCCCTGCCACAGCACAGCCCCTGCAGAGAGACATCGTCCCCCAGTGTACCTACAGAGAAACTGAGGCTTCAACGGGGCAAATGTGGCTCTGGGCCGCACAGTTGGTTATAGAAACTAGACCTAAAACCGTCGAGAGGCTCAAGGATCGAGACCATTGCTTTGCCCCTACCCTCACTCCCCAGACAGCTCAGATCATACCACTATCATCTATTTGTCAGAACCCAGGCAAGCTTGGGCAGGTAACTGGTTTTCCTTGTGCTCTGGTTTCTCATCTGTGAAGGGAGTATGTGACACCATCTGTTCCAGAGCTGCCTTAGGGTTTTCATTGCTGGGAAGAGACACCATGACCACAGCAATGCTTAAATAAAACGTTTAATTGAGGAGGCAGCTTACAGTTTCTGAGGTTCAGTCCATCATCATCATGACAGGGAGCATGGAGGCATGCAGGCAGACCCAGGGCTGGAGCTGATAGTGCTACATCCCAACCAGAAGGCATCGGGAAGCCAAATGACTGTCACATTGAGGGAATCTTGTGAAAAGAAACCTTAAAGCCTGCCCCCACGGTAACACACTTCCTCCAACAAGGCCATACCTCCTGATAGTGCCGCTCCCTTTGGGGGCCATTTTCTTTCAAACCACCACAAGAGCTGTGATGAAGATCAATAGATCATCCATACACAGAGAAGCTTCCTCAATCAAACATGGCTGCTGTCTACAGTGTGTGCATTTGCTGCCTCTCTTGGGATCTCTACCAGGTTCCTAAGACTTGAACGCTTCCTCCAACCTTACACTTCTAAGTGAAATGGTTCTGAGGAAATATTAGAACCCAGGACCTCACTCCTGAGATAATGCCCTTCATTCCATCATTTCCTTGCCTGATGCCATTAAAAGCTGCCACTGCCTGGAGCAAGCTGGGAAGTAGGCACGTCCCTTTTATAAAAATGCAACCAACTGGAGGAGAGTGCAGATAACTGCTCCGTCCCACTGGGAGGCTGAGGGTACTTAATTTTCTGGAACCTAGATAAGCAGCAGGAACAGGGAGGGAAATGAGACACAGAGCTGAGGCAGGCAGCCAAAGGCTACATGAGTTATTAGAAGCTAATGATGTGATCCCTGGGTGGGATGAAGGGAAAGAGAATGTGCCTGAGGTTGGAGCAGCAGATAGAATGGAAGAGACAAGAATGCCCTGCAAGAGGACAGTCCCAGCCATTAGCCCCAACTAACTAGTGGCTGCTGCAGGCGGCTTCTCTGAGACCCAGGGGCTCCCTGAGTTCTCTGAGGGAAAGTTCATAAAGATCAACACATCTCAGCAAAGAGATCTCAAAATGGCATTTTGTAGGTTCAAAACAGAGGGCAAGTTAAAAGGAAGACACAGGGAATACATCCTGGATATTCAGATTGGGAAACACACCACTCAGGGCTTCTTTATGACCAGGCTATATATCTAACTATATATATAGCCATATGAACCTGAATATGGTATATAACTTGACTACATGGGCCCAGATATCTTGATATATCCTGTACTTCCTAGCACTCAGTATGTGCCAGGGGCCAGGAGGACTAAAAAATACCAATATTGTGAGTGTTATAGTTACTTTTCCTGTTAGGGCAAAATAACTGTCAAAAAGCAGAATGGGGTGGAGTGGGGCTAATGTGGCCTCACTGTTTGTGGGTGCAGCAGAAACATGAGACAGCTCATCACATCCACCATCAAGAAGCAGAGAGATGAGTTACTGCCCAGGTGACGTCCTCCTGTCTCCTTTCCATCCTCCCCAATAGGTGATGCCGCCCACATTGAGCTTGGGTCTCCCTCCTCAGTTAAACCCCTGTAGAAACTCCCTCAGACACTCCTAGATCTGCATCCCCTGTGTAAGGATTCCCAGCACGTAGCAGCCACCTGGTAAATCCCACATGGTACCTGGTGAGATAAGAATTCCTGGCATGTGGTGGCCACGTGGTAAACCCAACACGGCACCAGCAGAACACACCACATATGGAGGGCACGCCTCTAGGCATGGCTACGCTAATCCATGCCCACCCGTTCTCATAAAAGGATCCACACGTGAAAGTCTGTCTCTCTTTCTCTTCTGCTTCTCTCCCCCATACCCACTCGGCGACTCCCCTGAATAAACTCTAGTGTGGCACCTGGTCATGTGCGTCTGATCTCATGTGGGAAACCAACACCCTGGGCCATTCTAAATCCAGTCAAGTTGGCAATCAAAATGAACCATTACAGAGGTCCCCAGGAACCTCTGCAGAAACGGGGCTCCACAGCTGTTAGGATTCTGTCCTAGCCTCTGAAGCCATGAGTTCTGACATCAAGCCCCATTTAAGAAGAATTCTCACCACCTGACACTCTCTCTTCTTTCTTCCCTCGCTTTCTCTTCTCTCTCTTTTCTTCTTTCTATATTTTGTTATTAAAATAATAAGGTCCTTCTACGCAGAAGCAATCTAAGTGTCTCCTGCCCTGCTGTGCCAGCCGCCGCCGCCTCCCACCACACCTTCTGCATCCGTGGGATGAGAGGCCTCTCTATCAAGAGACATCTATCAAGCTATACCGGGATATTATCATAATATCATACATTATCATATCACATCAGATCAAACATGATCACAACAGCAAGTTCACAGTGGGATGGCTTTACTCACTTGGCAAGTCCCAAACGGCCATCTGTATCCTAGATATAGAATGTCCCCCACAGGGCATAGTTCCAGGATGATGCTGTTAGAAGGAGTGGAGACTTTAAGAGGTGGAGCCTAGTGAGAGGAAGTTAGGTCATGGGGAGAGAATTCTTTGTTGAAGATTATAGGGCCCGTCTCTTCTTCCTTCCTTTCCAGGGTATTCTGCCTCTTTCAGTCTTAACAGCAATGAGGCCAATTGATCACAGGCCTGAAACAATGAGTCCATACAACCCTCTCTGTTTATAAATCCATTATCCCAGGTGTTTGTTATCATAACAAAAAGCTGCCTAGCAGGTTTCTGCCCAGAGAAAGGACACGCTGACTAATATGACTTGTGTCTGCTCTCAACCCTCAACTCAACACACGGAGGGCGGGAAACAGAGGGAACCAGGAGCCAAGAGCGGAGGACCAAGGGAGCACATGGCAAAAATGGCCAAGTTATATATGAGAGAGAGAGAGAGAGAGAGAGAGAGAGAGAGAGAGAGAGAGAGAAGCTGGGGGAGAGGACACAAAACTCAGCTCATGGAGAGGTTTTAGGATGTGGGAGGAGCCGGGACTCTGGAACAGGCACTTTGTGGTGCTGAGAGAACCTGGCAGCCAGCCTCTCATCGCGTTAATAGACACCTCAGCCATTTGTCCTGAGTCTCTTTGGGGCACACAGCAGTGAGCAGGCACACAGAGGTGGGTGGGAAGTGTTGACAACAGGGATGTGATGGTGGATGAAGAGCATCGGCCACAGCTTGGAGACTTGGGTCAGTGCTGGCTGGTGAGGCTACACAGAGTAAGTCTGAGAAGGGGGCTCCTCCCTTGGTTGGCTGGAAATGCTGTGTCTGAGCATCCAGGGGAGGCTGGGCAGTGCTCAGCTAAAGGAGAACTAGAAGATGTAGGTGAGCAACCCCTGTGCAGGTGTCTGTCAGAAGCCTAGCACATATGGAAGTTATCAAGTGGCTCTAGCTAAGGTCTGGAAATATCAGAGTTCTGTGGATGGGAAGGAAGCTGTTCCCCAGACTCCTGGTGAGAGTCCATGGATGCTCGCACTTGGAGAATAAGGCGGGGAGTATAACGTGTGGTCTAGGGACTGAATAAGCCTTGTCCCTGGTTTCTCGGGGCCCTGATGAAGATAGTGAAGCAAGACAAAACCCAATGTGGGCATGCAGGAATCCCAGCAGGAGCTGGCTCTGTTCTGGAAGGGCTGGACAAGGTAAGGGATGGGATCTTTGCCCTGGGATTAGCTTCAGGTTAAGGCTCTGCCTCCAAGGTGGATATCATAGGTTCAAACTGTGCTTCTGTTGTCCACTAGCTACTGATCTTGACTCAGACATGTCTCTCTTACCTCAGTTTCCACATTCATGTAGGGAAAAGTAGAAACTACATTCTTCTGGTTTTTGTGAATGAATTATAGCATGTGTAGGAGAAAGACCATGAGCTAGGCTGTGTACTCAGGGGACAGAGCAGTAACAAAGGAAGACACAGGAGTCATGGCAGCTGCCATCAAACCTGGTCGGAAAAGGATCCACACATGGCCACCTGGACTGTGGAAT
Organism: Phyllotis vaccarum; assembly: GCA_033318265.1. Taxonomy (NCBI): domain Eukaryota; kingdom Metazoa; phylum Chordata; class Mammalia; order Rodentia; family Cricetidae; genus Phyllotis; species Phyllotis vaccarum. The sequence goes on along the minus strand of JARWLC010000016.1, from coordinate 77,142,599 downwards.
ACAGGCTAATTCATGGGCCGCTAACATGATTACCCCAGAGCATGCGTAACAGAACCAGTCTCCTTGTGGCTGTGATTTCCATGGGTTCTGCCAAAGGCTGCTCTGCTCGGTTCAGGTCGGGCAGCGCCTCTGCCATGAGCCTGAAAATGTTCAGCAGGTACAGAGTCTAACACTGTCTGTGTCTTATTCTAGACCAAGGGGGCCTTATGCACATGAATGAGAGAGAGAGAGAGAGAGAGAGAGAGAGAGGAGAGAGAGAGAGAGAGAGAGAGAGAGAGAGAGAGAGAGAGAGAAATAACAAGGCTCTGGGGAATAAGGACCAGTAAGGTTGAGAAAGGTAATTTATTGTACATTTGAGAAATAGTAATTGATCTAAGTATCCGGCACTGTTCAGGATGCTGGAGATGCTACACTAAGAGAGATGATTAAGGTCCCCCACACTCAGGCAAATATTCAGTTTCTGGTAGATGTAGTTTCTACACTCCTTTCCCCCCCTTTCCCCTTCTTCCTTTCCTTCTCTCCTACCCTCTTTTCTTTCCTTCCTCGCAGACTGGCAGCCATTGCCCCTGCAGCGTCAGATGCATCCTCCAGCCATCCCAAGTAACTCTAGGCTGAAGGGATCCCCAGTCCTCTTGTGTTCTTTGTCTCGCTTAATGCTTGCGGAGGGGAGGGAAGAGGGAGGGTGGCGAGTTGCTTCTGAACTCTTACGTTTTGGCTTGCTTATTTCCAGACAAAGGGAACATTGTTTCTTAATCTGTAAACTGGGAGTGTTCTGAGACCTTCCTTCCTCCAAAGGATCCCATCAGCAGAGTTGTGCCCAAGAAGCATTTAAGCCACACTCTGGCACATGCAGAAGAGACTGAATGGCTATAGCAGGATTGCTCTCCATTTACAGAGTGGGAGATGGTGCCAGAATGTTATACTGAAAGTATGGGTTTGAAGGGGAAATTGGACATGCATGGAAGGTAACTCCCTCTTTCCCAGCTGGGAGGCTTGGGGGCAGCTCCTTTAACCCCTGAGCTTTGGTCTCTTCCTCTGCTAAATGGGATAATCACACACCCTGCTGAACAGGCAGGCAGGGCTGAAAAAAAAAAAAATCACCAAAGGAAGGAACGGCAGCTTGATCTGTCTGGAAGGTGATGCTCCCCAATTCCATTTCTGGGAGAGGATGGGATTGAGCTGATGGACAGCTGAGATGTTTGTTTAACCCAGTACCTCTGTTTGGCTGTTTTCTATTTTAGAAGGACATGGATCCACCTGCATGTACTCTTTTTAGAGTTCACATGCGTTCCATGTCCAGTAGCTTGGGCAGAATGCTTGCTTAGGAACTTGACCAGGACTAACTAGCTCACTCATTTGCAAAGGCTAGGGAACGCTGCAGTACATATACACAAGCACAGCTCTTGATAATGGAACTAAGTTCACTTGGGCATAAACATCATCAAGTTTAGGAGCCTCTGTGTGTGCCCTTTGGTTATGGAGCCAGGAAAGATAGCTGCACTTCATCCTCAAAGACCCTGTGTTTGGAAGTCCTGTTCCAGTCCTCCTAGGTTCCAAGATGCTGAAGGAGTCCCTGCCTCCAAACTCTTTGCTGTTCTTGGATTCTAAATGCTCACTCAGTTTTTAAAGACATATTTCCTCTTGGGATACCCCCTGCTCTATTCCCCAGGAACGCCAAGTTTTGAAGACCCAGATCACCAGGTACTCTAGAGAAAGGTGCTATTTTCTCCCCTTATGCACTTGAGGGCACCAAAGTCCAAGGAGTTGCCTGCCTGGACAGTGCAGCTTTGCCTTTTTAGCTCACAAGAGAGCAGTGCCTGTTGGTAACCCCACCCTTCATGGGTGACAGAGCAAAGGCTGTAGCTTTGGAAGCAGGCTAGCCTGAGCTCAGCCCAGGGCCTTGTACGTGGTAGTAAGAGCTGAACATGGTGTGCACTTAAGCACTCAGCACTTGAGAGGCCATCCTGGGATACATAGTCAGACACTGTCATACAACAAAACAAAATAAGAAACAGTATATGAAAATACCTACTTCTCCACGTTATAGTGAGAATCTAATATTCTTTTGCATATAAAGTTAATATTTGTGCAAATCATATATTTATATGTACTTTATATAATTAAAAAATTACCTTTAAACACCATACCACATCTCCTTAGAACAAGCAGGATGCTGTAAGTTCACAGACCATTCACCTTGATAGTGCCATTTCCCTGGAATGCTGTTGCTGATTCTCCCAGCAAACCAGTTCATAAGAACTTGCCACCCCCCCCCCCAAGTATGCACAAACACACTAGCATGCATACATGATAGCATGCACACACTGGGTGTACACACACCTTCATAGTTTCTTCAAGGCTGTGGTTGTTACAGCAACCTCCCACCCACCCATAAGGCCCCACATTATTAATTTTTTTAATGTTTACTTATTAGCTGATAAGCCAGCCCAGCTTAGCTCCAAGGAGATTAAATTTAAAAACAAGTTGTATTGTTTCTGAATACAACAAAATGCACGTATCACATGATAGGTCAGAGAGTAGAGCTTTTAAAAAATGCCATAAATAACTGGTTTCTGGTATTTCCCACTTAAAATAGCAAAACTGAAACACAAAGACAAATTTCTTTCTTCTCTTTTCTTTTTTTTGGGGGGGGTGATGGTGATAGTGGTGGTTATCTAAAACATTATCTAAAACAAGGTTTCTCTGTGTAGTCCTGGCTGTGTTCTGGATTTTCTCTGTAGACCATGCTGGCCACAAACTCAGAAATCCACCTACCTCTGTCTCCTGAGTGCTGGGATTAAAGGTGTGGGCCACCACTGCCTAGCCCTAAAGACAAACTTCTTAAGAAACCCAGAATTTCCAGAAAGAGAATATTGTGTATATTACCTGTATGTGGGAATATTTTCAAATACAATAAAAACATTCGGAGATATCAGAGGGATCTGCCCACAGTCAGTCTAGGAGGATCAGACAGTAGTAACTCACACCTTTAATCCCAGCACAGGGAATATCCTGGGATCTATGCCCTTAATCCAATTTGAGTTCCAGGTCATTTTAGTTTACAGAAGGAGTTCCAAGCTCCCAGGCAGGCTGTGGTGGTGCCACACCTTAACTGGGTGAAGAAAGTATTTAAGGCAGGTGTAGAATGACAGAGCAGGCAGTAGAAGCCAGGAGGAGTGAGGCTGAGGAAGCTGGAAGACAGCTGGGTGAGATCTGACTGTGGTGTTTCCTCTCTGATATCTCAGCCTTTCGCAGAGATCTGGCTCTGAGTTTCCTTTATTCATGCAACACCTGTACCTCGATTATCTTTTATGATGATCCCAAATCCTATCTTCCTTCACCAAAGAAACCATGATGTATTTTTATAATTTGTTGGTATTCTATTTTCTTTCCTTAAAAAATTTTTTTGGTTAAGAAAACTGAGCCAGGCATGGTGGCAACACCTTTGATCCCAGGAGGCAGAAGCAGGTGAGTTCGTGGCCAGACTAATCTACATAGTAAGTTCCAGGACAATTAGGACTACACAGAGAAACCATCTTTAAAAAACCAAAACCAAGAAAGGGAGAGAGAGAGAGAGAGAGAGAGAGAGAGAGAGAGAGAGAGAGAGAGAGAGAGAGAGAGAGAGAGAGAGAGAGAGAGAGAGAGAGAGAGAGAGAGAGAGAGAGAAATGGAAGGAAGGAAGGAGGGAGAGAGGGAGGGAGGGAGGAAGCAAGGAAACTGTTTAATTTATTGAGTATGTGGCATCCACGAGGGGTTCCTTGGAGCCTATAAGGACTCCATGTTAGTACATGATGCTCAGTCACCCCATGTTCTCAAGGCTGCTTCCATTCTCCACACCTCCACCTTGCTTCCCCACTCACTCACATGAACCTGAGTTCTGACTCTCGACGGACCAGGACTTCACGGAGACGCTGGATTTTCGCCATCTCCATCTCGATCTCCTCTGGCATCATGCTGGTCTCGGCCATGGAGATGATGTCCAGCTGGCCTGTGTGAACAGAAAATTGGTGTCAGGACTCTAATGCCACGAGGGCTTTCAAAAATCCCCACCAGGCATATGGGGTGTGTTTCCTTATCCCAGCTACTAAGGAAGCAAAGGCAGGAGGGTTGTGAGTTCGAGTTCCACCTGGAACACATAGTGAGATCTTGTCTCTCCCAAAAAAAAAAAGAATTCCTCAGGGAAAACTGTGCTATAGCTCTGGGAAGCAACCATGCTTGGACAGCCATAACATACCACGGGGGAAGGCTGACAGTGTGTTTGAGGGAAGGGACCTTCCAAATCCAGGAAACCCATGGTACTATGGCTTAAATATGACTTGTATTGAGGCTTGGTCCCCAGCATAATCAGGTGGAAAGAAGGAGGGACCCGTGATGCATGACTAGAGATAATAAGGTACGATCTGTCTCTCACAGCCGGGATTAGCTTCCTAGGACGATGCTGGTAATAAAGCATGCTCCACGTTCCTAGCTCACTCAGCTCTCCTGCATAAATCTGCTGCCCTGATGTTATGATGTTATCTGCTTTATGAAGCACTTGAGCTTTCTGGCCCTCACCAGAACCAGCTTCCTTTCTTTACAAGCTGCCCATCCCTTAACATTCTCTCATATTAGCAGAAAATGAACTATGGCATATGTGGATTCTGGCGGGATGTCTGCAGAAGCTCAGTAGGCTCACGGGAACTTCACCAAGGCTTTACAAGTCTGTCTCTGCCTGTTCCCAGCTCCTTGGCTTGCCTCTTTGACCATGGCCATTGCACACCCGAGCTTCAAAGATGAAGGGTGGTTCTAGACTGAAGAAAACTCTTGTAATCATTTTAAGGTGCTGCTAAGTAATGTAAGTAGTAGTAATAAAAAGTAACAGAACTTTGTTGTGGGAAGTTCAGAGAATGCTGGTAGGAAAAAAAAAAAAAACCCACAGGGGGGGAAAAAAAATCTGAGGCCAATGAAGGAAGCAAAGACTTCTGCTGCCAATACTGATGGCCTGAATTTAAGCCCCAGAGCATATAGGATGGAAGGAGAGAACCAACTTGTTCCCCGCAACTTGTCCTCAACTTGCGCACATACACAGTGGAACACGTGTGCCCTGTCCCCACAGCAAATAAATAAATAAATAAATGGGTAAGTATAATAAAAATATTATTAGAACAGCACTAACTGCGTTTTAATGAACATCCCTCCAGGCTTTTATTTTTCCTTCTCTTTCTTCTTTCAAACTTTCAATGCTAAAAATCAAATATAGGACTTTGTAGGTGCCATTCCACACCGGACCTGTGTATAAAATCACCTACATGTGGTCAGAGGTGTCAAATTCCCCTGCAGCTGGAGTCACAGGTTGTGAGCCAAACTTCCAGCCTCAAACCTACTTTTAAAAAACTAATAAAGGGCTACCCAAATGTTCGTAGTCAGAAACGTTGACATACACATATATATTATGCATGTATAAGCCACTAAGCACGCATCCATACATCCACCGCTCTGTAGATCTGGTTTGGTGAGTCTCGATCGCTGGTCCTTTCTCTTCTCACTCAGCACATGTCATGTGTACTTCCTGTCCTCAGATGCTCCTCTGCAGCGGTGTCACCTCCTTGGCCACTTCTGTTTGTGGCTATATTATGAACTGTTTCCAAATTAAAGAAATTCAGGTACCCTCCTCATACCACCCTCCTCATACCCCCTACATGCGGTTTTGCAGTGACCATCCCCCAAACCAACCTTCTGCACACAGTGAAGGGGTCCTTCCAGCTACATTTCCAGAGGAAATAGGGGTAAATAAAAAGTGAAATATTCTGAGGACTTTGAGTGGTGAAGGCAGCTGTTTTGAAGATGTATGTGCTGATTTATTCCACACCACTGTCTGAGCCTGGGGAAGAGTGATGATGTGTATGAGAATCTGTAGAAAGCTTTCCACCACTATGGGCTGGACAAAGGTCTGCTCAGGGCCATCTAGTTGTGCTTCAGCCCCCCACCCAGCACCCCACAGTCATATTTGGGTCCCATTGCTCCAGGCATCACACCAAGATGCTCCTGGACTGGAGCAAATAAGGCTCTGCCTTAGGGAGGAGAAAGGATGGGCAGAGGGCATGGCTCTGTTGGTAAAGTGCCGGCCATGCACCCATGAGGGTGTGTCAGATGCTGAGACCCAGCTGTTCCCTGTTCTAACTTACTCCATGTTGTATAAAACAGTGGTCTTTCAGGCCATGCCTTGCCCTAGGAAACTCCATTTTACAAGAAGCTTTTGCCTCCATCTTGAGGGTAAAGGGTGACTGCTTCTGGATAGACCCAGAAAGGACAGCATTTGCCAGCACCATCTACCCAACACAGAAGGATGAATTACTTATCCCTGAAATTTTACAGGGTTAAATTGTAGAAGCACATAGGTATATAAAAATCCTACCAGGAAACAGGGTTTAAGAACTTAGAAGGCACATGGATCACATAGAGTAACACCCTTAACACTGCAATGGCATGGTGCCACAGCAACGTACCATCTGATGCTTGGTATGTGGGTCAAGGGCAAGAACTCAATCGCCTGATCTGAAGTTCAGACTCAGCTCCCCCACCACCTGCTGTCCATGCAGCCTCATCAACTGCCTGCCAGCCATCCTTTTGGCACCTCTGAGCCTACACCTATTTCCTGCTCCAAATCTGCTTTGGCCTTTTACCTCCCAGCTGAACTCTGAAGCTCTACTCTCTAACATGAGCAGTAGCTCCAGCAGCTCCCTCCAGCTCACTGTCTTATGGATAGACTCCTTCTCAGTCTGTTTCTGAAATCTTTTGAACTCGGCTACAGCCTCTTTGATGTGTATTCATTCTGTAGCCCATGTGCATATAGATACATAAGCATATTTACTGTAATCTGAAAAGTAATATTCATCGTTAATATTGGAATAGAAGAACCTGCATTTACCTCAGCCAGGCTACAAAGACAGGTGAATTATATGATAAATTTCTGTTGTTGAAATCTACAAACTTGTGTGAATTTGTTGTTATTTGACAAATTCTGACATTGTGGAAAGGCACAAACATGTTCACCTATATTTCTGGCATGGTGGCTTATGATAGCGGACATCCATACCTCTAATGGGGACAAGAGGCATGTGAAAACAGGCAGAGCCTCGTAACTGAATCAATAAGCTCTGGGTTCAATGAGAGATCCTGTCTCAAAAAAATAAGGTGGAGAGAAACAGAGGAAGACACCTAACATCAACCACTGGCTTCCATGTACACACACACACACACACACATACACAAATTATAACATTCACACTGGCTGAGCATTGCCGTATGAAACTTTGCTGACTCTGGGTACCCAGCTTTTGAAGGGTGACATAGAATGGGGGATAAATGAAGCTCTCTGGAATCTGATGGCATGGGCTGGAGCTTCAGGTCTGTACCTCATGCCCTGTAGGACTTTGGGCAATCTGCCAATCACTCTGGCTCAGCATCTCTGTGACCAGATAGTCAGAGAGTCCTCCACACTGACAATTTGCCTAGGTACGCTGTACTCCATATGTGGTCACAGTGATCCTTTCAATGACCACCTTACTTTGCTTAACCTGCCACCTTTTGACCTCACCCCATACTAGCGGAGTCAGAATGCCACTCTCTTACAATCATCAGTAGCCAGACCCAGAAGCAGTAAGTGTCTCAGAAAAGCAGCCAGTGGTGTGAATGACTGTAGAGATGGAAATGGAATCTTCCAAGAGCCAGCAAGGGGCCCAAGTTAGTAAACTCGCTCTAAATCACCAGCTACAGGATGTCAGATCCTTTCCCTGCTAAATAATTTTCTTCCTCTGCAAAACAGGGATGCTGTGCTGCAGTTTCTATGTCTTATCTCATCTAATCCCTAACAGTGACTCTCAGATTAGAAAAGACAAGTGGTGGACTAGCATGTGGCTCAGTTAGTCGGGTGTTTGCTTAGCATGCACAAAGCCCTGAGTTCCAGCCCCAGCACAGCATGCACCGGGTGTGGTGAAGGTGGCTTGCCCAGCATCACAGGTATCATAGCACCGAAACACTGGGAAGATGGAGTTCAAACACCCACCTCACATCTTACCCACACTAAACAACTTCTTGGTGCAGGACACACACACACACACACACACACACACACACACACACACACACACACACACACATCCGTGCTTGTGAGCATGTTCTTTGAACCACAGCACAAAAGGAAACATCAGTTACCCAACACCCTTTTTGGGAGATAAATATTGAAAACACTCCAGGGCCTTTTTGTTTTTTAAAATTTCATGTATTTATTATGTATAGTGTTCTGCCTGCATGTGTCCCTGTAGCCAGAAGAGGGCGCCAGATCTCATTCTGAGCCGACATGTCCTTCCTTGCTTTGGGGAATTGATCTCAGTACCTTCTTTGGAAGAACAGCCAATGCTCTCTACCTCTGAGCCATCTCTCCAGCCCCAGCAGTTCTTAAATTTTAAACGAAGAACCTTATAGCGACCCCACCAGAAATTCAGGTTCTGGCCAGATGGCTCAGTGGGTAAGGGTGCTTGCCACCAAGGCTGATAATCTGAATTCAATCCCCAGCATCCACATTAAAGAGAAGTCACTCCTGCAGGTTGTACGAGCTGTGGCATGTGTGCACCGCCCTCTTCCATAATATATTTAATTATATATTAAATAAATATAATTGTTTTAAAAATGAGGTTTATTCCGTGTATTAGCTACTTTCTTGACAAAATCCTAGACAAAAAAAAAGTTAAGGGAGAAGGTCTGGGCTTGAGGTTTGAGGGGACTCGGTCTGTTGCGGGTCAGCATTGTGGTGGATAGTGAGGACACTGTTCACACTGCTCCGCAGTCAGAAAGCAGAGGCTGCTGATGCTTAGCTACAGTTTGGGATTCCAACCCATGAATGGTGCTGCCAGGATTCAGGGTGGCCTTTCCTTCCTCGGGTAAACCTCTTCAGGAATTCACTCACAGACACGCCCACAAGTGTGTCTCTTAGATGATTCCGAATGAATCCGGTGAATTTGATACTGAACATAAAATGTCACACTCAGCAACAGCATCAGAACTAAAACTGATGAGCCATTTTATATCACACTTCACGTACCAGGATCTTTGTGGCATTATTTGATTTTCAAATAGCCCTGGGATGTCAGGACTGCTATCCCATTTCACAGAGGAGAAGTTGAGGCTCAGAAAAAGAAGATTCAAGGTTGAGGTTAAAACTGATATGGGCTGGGGATGTAGCTCAGTTGTAGAGTACTTATCTGGCACCCATAGGGCTGTTGAGAGAGAGAGAGAGAGGTGTTCTACACTAAAACCCTTTATTTAGGACCACATTCCTACTTGGAAAGTGCCATCATTATTATATCAATAATGAAAACTGAGCACAGGTTGAGCATCCATAATCCATAATGATCTGAAAAGATGATCCCAGAAGATTAGAAGACTTTTGGAACATTTGGGTTCTGGGCTTTTGAACTAGGGACGACTCAGGCCATTAAAGACGATGCCAATGGCCTAAAATCTAGGAAGCTCCAAAGTCTGCAGCACAGTCTGGTCCCAAGCATTTCAGACAGGAGATAGAGCATCTTCATGTTAATCCTATTGCCTCTAGGACATGCACCTCAATACAGGCCCAAAGAAACCTCCGCACTTACTTAAATTCTTTTTGGCTGTGTTTGTAGTTATTATTAGTTTTGATGCTGGGGAGTGGGGAGCCAAGAGCCTCATATGTGCTAGACAAATGTTTTGCCACATTTAAATAAAATGTTTAAACAACATTTTAAAAATTTAAAAATGTGTGTGTGTGAGTGTGCACCCATATGTGTGGATGTTCATGAAGACCAGAAAAGGAGACTGAATTCCCTGTTGCTGGAGTTACAGGTAACTGAAAGCCTTGCAACATGGGTGCTGGGATCGGAACCCCAGTCCTCTGCAGGAGCAGTAAACACTACCACTCCAGCCCAAGTTAGGAATAAATGTAGCAACCCAAGTAAACTCTAGTCCCTAAACTCACATTTCCACAGGGACACTTTCCTGACCTTGACCGGAGAGTGTCTTATGTACCAGAGAATGTCTAACATCTAGGCTCAATTACAAAGCTCTGGTAGCAGTCTACCCTTGGTTGTCGTTAGTCAACCATGTGAGGAAGAAACTCATTTTGGTCCCCAAGCACCCTGTTGCAGGGTGCGCTGAGAGGCTCTTCTCTCTCTGATGTTAGTAGAATGAGGAGCAAGCAGCCAGATGCTTTTTAATGAATCAGTCTTTCCGAAGAGGCACCCATAGGCACCTTCACGTAAGTGCTTTGATTTTGAAGTTCCTGACTCCTTTATCCCTGAGGCATGTCCTGAGAAAGAGGATGAAGCTGGGGCCCAAGAGGAAGCCTACAGCTGCAGTGAAGCCCCCACCACGCATCTCTTGCCTCAGTTACCTGTGAGGAGAGCATTGCAGCTACGGAGCCTCCATGCCTCCAACCCCTCCCAGACGTGTTATTCTCCACCTCAGCCTCAAGCACATTTTTCAGCTTCTCTGAATTTCTAGTTTCTCAACCACATCTGACCTCTCCAAGACATCAAGGTAATTTGAGGTGTTACGGTAGGGGGATGGTGGAAATATAAAAGGTAGGGTCACTCCTGGAGATTGTGGATGTGGCAGTAAAATTACAATCCTTCCTCTTCCCCTCTTCCACTAACTATGAGCCAAAGGCCACAGGCTTTAAGGGCCACACACCAAATATCCAAAACAGAGCTAAAATAAAACTTTTAGTGTGTGTTTGTATTATGTATGTACTATGTGTGTCCGTGTGTGCATGCGCACATACGAACTTATACACATGGAGGCTAGAGAACAATCTCAGGTGCTTTCCTTGGGAACCACCCAGTTTGTTTGTTGAGACAGGGTCTCTCATGTACCTGGAACTCACTGAGCAGGCTGGCAGGCCAGAGAGCCCCAGTGACAGATTTGTCATCTTGTTATGTTTGTGCTGGGAATCCAAACCCAGGTCCTCATGCTTATACAACAAACACTTTACTAACTCAGCCATTTCCTTGGTCCCCATTTTTTTCTCTTTATAAGTTGCTTTGCCCCGTACATTCATCACAGTGACAGAACACTGACTGGGCATAGTCAGCCGCGTGACTCATACACTAGGGATTGATGGGACTGACTTGAACCCCAGTCCTGATTCTTTCTAACATTGGACCTTTAACAAACAACATGACCTACTTGCTAAGACTCTGTGTCCTTGCTGAACTTTGTCTGGCACCATATCTGTTTGCCTATTTTCTTTGGTCGCTTGACACCTTGGGGCCATTTATCACACGAGGCTCAGGTTGTCCTGAACATCTTCCCCAGGGCAAAGATTAATCACCATGTAGAATGTTTCTGAGACTTTCTGGCAGACAAAAGCTGCAGCTCCCAAGTGAGATTTCCAGAAAGGTTTTTTTGTGAATAATGTATGTGTACCACAGAGCTGGTATTCCAAATGAATGGTGCTTGAGTCCTGGAGGATTTCTGGATCATACGTAATGTCACTTTGCATCACTCAGTGTCTTCTTCCCAACACCTCTAGATGACGCTCAGTGAGTCACTGGGCCACTGTAACACAGTTCTCCTCAGCTTAAGTAGAAAGGGCTCAGATTGGCTCCTGAGGTCCACTGGGACCATAAAAGTGAATGTCCAAGAGAGATGTTCTGGGACTGAGGGTGTGGCTCAGTTGGTAGAGTCTACCATGCACAAAGCCCTGGGTTTGATTCTCAGGATAAAGCAAACATGGTAGTGTGTGCCTGTAACCCACAGCTTGGAGAGGTGATGACAGAAAGCTCAAGTTTAAGGTATCCTTGACTACATAATGAGTTTGCGGCTAGCCTGGACTACCTGAGATTCCATCTCAAAAAAAATTAAGTAAAATAAAATGAGAGAGTATGTTATTCTGGCTGTCGAGTTAAAACGTTAGAGCAAATAACCTCATAATAATGGGATAATTGACTAAGCAACTAATGCTTTGCAGCATGATGGCTCCTTCTATTATTCATGGGGTTTTTTTTTTCAATTTCCTTCATGAATCTAGACAATTATAAATACATCCTGAGCTGTGAATCATGAGTCTTCACCGTGACTCCCCAATGTCCAATTTGAAAACCAGCTCAAGAATTAACAGAGGGCCCTTGTCGTGCAGAGATGGTTAGAAAACCAAATGGTGCCTCAGAAAATTGTGTTCAGTGGGGGCTACAATGGGAGAACGAGATTAGGATTGTCAAAAGTCAGACTTCAGGTTTTAAAAACTTCTCAGCCTGGAAGGCATGTTTCAGGTTGAATTCTCCCATACTGAAAATCTGCCAGGGAGATAAACCATGTGGAAGGCAGGGTGTCAGACCATGGGAATCTTGTGAGAAGTGGGGTGAGGCTCTTTCATCTCGGGCCTGGATGACTTCATACCTTCTGCTTCCTGTGGTTCTATGCAGAAAGTGAGGTGTTTCAGTGGGGTTTCTTGGTCTCGGGCGGCCAGAGGCCCAGACCCTGTCGTGCCAGACCTCTTAGCTGCCCGTTGCTGCTGCTCTGGCCCCCAAAAATGACTCAGACGCTTATATTAACTTTATGTTGTTTGGCCTATGGCTTAGGCACATTGCTAGCTAGCTCTTACATCTTAAATCAACCCATTTCTATTAATCTGTCTGCCACGTGGCCTGTGGCTCACCTGTGGTCCTTACATGTTGCTCCTTTGAGCTTCTAGCTGGGTCTGACTCTCCTACCTATGCTCTGATTTCTCCTCCTACTTCTTCTATGGTGCCTGTCATGGCCCAAAACAGCTTCTTTATTTAAAGATTGATATTCACAGCAGACAGAAAGACATTCCCACATCCGTGAGGTATTGCCACAGGTACTGCAAACAGGTGCCACTGGACACAAGGATGGAGGGGGATGAGCATCTCTGAACACAAAGACCTAGTATCACAGCTGACTGTTAAAACTGGGTCTGGAGCCTAGGTCTAGGTATGAGTGTGTCTTGCTTGGTAGTTGACAAAGTAGGCACCTGCTACAGGGGTCAATGTCTCAGTTTAACAGAACATAGAGAAAAAGATACTAGACCTAGATGATGAGATCACTTCCATTAAAAATAGGATCAGGGGGGGCAAGGAGATGGCTTAGTCGGTGAAGTGTTTGCCACACAAACATGAAGACAAGACTTTGAGCCCCAGAACCCCCTGAGTATGGTAGCACATACTTATTTGTGCTCTCAGGTGAAGGCAGCCAGCCAGGCTAGCAAGGTCACGAGCCCTGGACCCTGTTCTCAAAACATAAAATGAGGAAGGACACCTGATTTTGACCTCTGACCTACATGTGTACCTGTGCATGCATATGTGAATGTGCACACCACCCCCTTAAGAACCAGTAGCATTGAAATGATGGGTACCTGGGTTCAACTGGAGGTGGTTAGTTACATTTGGAGGAAGGTAGAGAAGCCTAGACTCTAGTTTGGGAGTGAGTGGAATATGCTGCCCACGATACCCCAAGTCTAGAAAACTCCAGCATGAGTCATGGAAAGCTCACATCAGAAACAGCTATTTTGAGTCCAGCTGGAAAGTTCTGCTCTCATCGATGTGTAAACCAAGCACTGTGGTGCATGCCTGGAACCTCAGTGCTCTGGAAGTGGAGGGCAGAGAATCAGAAGTTCAAGTTATCTTTGGCTCCGTAGCAAGTATGACCCCATCTCAGAAAAAGAAGAGAGGAAGGGAGAAGGGAGGGATGATAGTTTCTGCTAAAGCTGGTTCTGGAAGCTCTGGCCTAGTGGCTCATCCACCTACCACCTGCTTCGCTTTGTTCATTGTATGAGTCATTCCCAAATGGTTGAGGGGAAAAACAGATCACGATGTAAAAATGGTACAGAATTCTGACTTTGGTGCCCATAAAGAAAATATCATTGGAATGGGGCCATATACAATTGTCATGTATTGTCTTGGTGGCTGTTCTGTGCTACAACAGAGCAGAATATCTTGGTGGGGACCATATGGCCCTCAGAGGCAAAAATATTTACTACCAACCTTTGAGGAAAAGGTCCCTCTCCTAAGCGATCCAGTGACTGTATTGTGTGTTTGAAGACATCCATCAAAGACTGAATATGGAGTAAAATGACCTGCATTCAATGCTCTGAACCCAACTGAAAAAGTCAGGTGTAATAGCATGCATTCACTGGCCAGCCCCTAGCCAATGAAACACCCTGTCTCATAATATCAGAAAGGGTTAGCAATAGAGGGAGATGCTTGAAGTTGACCTCTGGCTTCCAAATATACAGACATGCACATCCACACACAGGTGTGGGGATTTAATAAAAGCTCCAAAAGTTTTAGAGATATCAGAGGGAATCTACCCACAGTCTATGTGGGGATTTAATAAAAGTCCCAGAAGTTTCGGAGATATTAGACGGATCTAACCATGGTCAGTCTAGGGGAATCAGAGAGTGGTGATTCACACCTTTAATCGCAGCACAGGGAGTATCCTGGGAGTGGTGACCTACGTCCTTAATCCCAACTGAGTTCGAGGTCTTCTCAGTTTACAGAAGGAGTTCCAGGCTCCCAAGCAGGCAGTGGTGGAGCCACACTTTAACATACCAAGAGAGTATTTAAGGCAGGCATAGAAAGACAGAAAGGGAGGAAGCCAAGGGAAGCCAGGCTGAGGAAGCTGGAAGACAGCTGAGTAAGATCTGACTGTGGTGTTTACTCTGTCTAATATCTCAGACTTTCTCAGAGATCTATAGCTGAGTTTCATTTATTCATGCGACAACTGGCGTCCAACTTTGAGGCACGAATTCCTCCCCTCCCTACCCAAAAAACCACACCTGCAGGCCAGAACAACACAAGGAGTAATTACTGGTGGCTAGGCTTTCCGTTCCAGGTTAGCCTCCAGTCTTAGGTAGACCGGCCACACGTGTTTCCGTTTCACTCTTATCTGGGTAAGTCTTTCAGACATGGCCTCTTTCTCCTGGTGGGCTGTTTCTTTTTTCTTTTTGGACCTCTCCTTGGGTTACTATCACACTAGGTTGCTGCCCCACTTCACAACCAATTGAATCATCAACAGACAACAATCTGTGAGTAGATTAATATTTTTTAAAAAGAGGGAATTTGTTTAAAGCAATGGAGGGTGCTTGGTCATACTGTAACCTCTCGCTAGACGATTTGATATTAAAACCAGTGAAGGAAAAAATAAACAAGGTAGATGGAAATATCATAACAGTTTATCATACTGTTTACTATGAATATTTTTTGTTCAATTTCTTTTTTATCACTTTAAAAGCTGACTAATATAAATCCAAAGAAAAAAGTCTTTAAAAAGCCTGTTGAGAGAGAACACAAAGATGTTCAAATTGAAACAGAGGAATATGAAGAACCAATTTCAGCAAGGTCATCTAAAATTAGACAAAAACAGGCAACATTAATATACCCAGTAATCTTTAAAAAAAAAAAACAAAAAAACCAAGGATGAAAAAGATGAAAAAGACGCTAGCTGGGCTCCAGTACAAATGTTAGAATTACAGAGAGTAAAAGAAGCAATTGTGACATATGGGATGCACTCACCATTTGTAAAACAAATGTTGAATTCCTGGTCATGCTGTAACTGTATGACTCCTAAAGATTGGTTATATATGGTTACAGCTGTGCTAGAGGCAGAACGGCTTATACAATGGAAATCATGATGGAGGGAGGAGGTTAAAACAAAAGAACAAAGAAGCAGGGCCAGAGGCATAGAAGTCTCCCAAGACCAACGTCTTGGGGAGAGAGATTATGCTGATATTGACAGGCAGTCATTATACAGTGACCATATTCTGGATTTATGTCTCATGCAGCTTTAAATGCCTGGGACTGGATTGAAGAAATAGGAAAGAAAACTGAATCATTCACTAAAGTAATTCAAAGCCTCAAAGAAACTTTTACAGACTTTTTACACAGATTAACTGCAGCAGTAAACAGAATGGTATCAAACTCAGAAGTCAGGTGAATAATCACTGAATCACTGGCTTTTGAGAATGCCCAGGCACAATGTAGAAAAATACTTAGACCTTTAAAAGCAAGGTCAGCACCATTGGAGGATTGGATTCGTGAGACAATTGATCTAGAGTCTTATGACAGTGATGATAACTGGGTAGGAGAGCATATTTCAAGAGGTATAAGAAAAATCAAAATGTTAAATGCTACAATTGTAGAGGGAAAAGTCACATAAAAAGATATTGTAAACAAGGCATTCCCAGAAACAGTGCTTTTGTTAGGAATAATCCCAAGAGAACACTCCTCCCTTCTGGAATATGCAGAAGTTGTGGAAAAGGAAGACATTGGATTAATGAATGCAGATCAACAAGGGACAGACAAGGTAACTTTATACCCTGGGAAACGCCCCAAGGGGGCTTTCAAAAGCCCCCATATCAAATCCAATCCAGTCTTACCCTGCCATTGTGGAGGAAACACCTTCCCAGAACAATTAAAAAGATTAAAATCTATTAAAAAAAAGACATACTACACAGCATGATATAAAATCTACAGAAAAAGAAAAAAATTCAGGAAAAATTATAAAGTGAATATTTTGACAAGCTTCTGTCAATGAACAAAGGCCAAAATTTAAAGTACAAATAAATGATGTTATAATTGAAGGCTTATTGGACACAGGAGCGGATGTATCAATAATTTCACCAGAGTCATGGCATCCAAGTTGGCCCTTTTAGGAGTTAAATGTTCAGTTTTGGGGTATTGGGCCGATATCACAGGTAAAACAGAGTGCAAGATGGCTTGAGTGTGTAGGACCAGAAAGACAGAGAGGAATATTAAAGCCATATGTGGCTGACATTGCTATAAATTTATGGAGACAAGATTTACTACAACAGCAGAACACACAGATTAATATTCCTCCAAACACAGAAATAAGCCATAAACTAGCACATGGTTCTGAAAAAAACATTAGAAGGTATTATGAGAAACAGTCACAGACAACTCAGGTTATAGAGAAACAAGGCAAAACAGCTGCTGATCTTTCAAAAACACCCACAGCACTACCTCTAAAATGGCTAACAGAGAAGCCTATATGGGTTCATCAATGGCCTCTAACAAAAGAGAAATTGCAGGCCTTAGAGCAGCTGGTACAGGAACAGTTAGATGCTCAGCATATAGAAGAATCAACCAGCCCTTGGAATTCTCATGTATTTGTTATTAAGAAGAAATCTGGAAAGTGGAGAATGGTAACAGACCTAACCGTGATAAACAAGGTGATCCAGCCAATGGGCTCTCTATAATCTGGGATTCCTTAGCCTTCTCTGTTACCTAGAGAATGGCCTATTATAGTTATTGATTTAAAAGACTTGTTTTTTTTTTTTTTTACAATACCTTTACAAGAACAAGACAAAGAAAAATTTGCCTTTACAGTGCCCACTTATAATAATTCTCAGCCTGTAAAGAGATTCCAGTAGAGGGTCCTCCCTCAAGGAAGGCTGAATAGCCCTACTTTGTGCCAGTATTTTGTACAAAAGCCAATAGAACAAATACATAACAAATTCCCACAATCTATAATTTATCATTATATGGACAACATCTTGTTGGCCAATTCAAATATCGATACCTTAGAAAAAAATTTTGAAGAAGTGAAAAGAATTTTGCCTCCTTGGGGATTACAGATTGCCCCAGAAAAAGTACAAAGAGGGGATTCCATTAATTATTTAGGCTATAAAATAGGCCAACAAAAAAATTAGACCCCAAAAGGTACAGATCAGGAGAGACAGATTGAAGACACTTAATGATTTTCAATTGCCAACTTATGACTCATTATTGGAATTAAGAATGATGAACTAGATAATTTATTCAAAACTTTAAATGATGACAAGGCCTTAAATAGTCCGAGAGAATTGTCACCTGAAGCTGAGAAAGAATTGGCTTTGGTGGAAAAGAAATTACAGGATGCACATGTGGATCATGTGGATCCAGACCTTAACTGCATTCTAGTTATCTTGCCTTCTAAGCATTCCCCTACAGGAATTTTAATGCAAAGGGAAAATGTTATATTGGAATGGATATTTCTTCCACATCAACCGAGTAAGAAGTTAAAGACATATGTGGAAAAGATTTCTGATCTTATTTTTAAAGGAAAATTAAGACTTTGTCAATTGACAGGAATGGACCCAGCAGAAATTGTTGTACCTTTAACTAATGAAGAAATTGACCAATTATGGGTAGAAAGTGAACCTTGGCAAAGAGCCCACAATAATTTTGTGGGAGGCATTAACAACAAATATCCTAAAAGCAAAAGAATTAAATTTCTAAAGAAAACTAATTGGATTCTCTCTGGTATTGTACAAGATAAACCAATTTCCGGAGCTCCTACATTTTATACCGATGCAAACAAATCAGGAAAGGCTGGCTACAAATCAGAACGTATAAGTGAAGTGGCTCAAAGCCCTTATAATTCTGTTCAAAAGTCAGAAATGCTATTGTGATGGTGTTAGTGGACTTTACCGAACCTCTTAACATAGTCACTGACTCTCAGTATGCAGAAAGAGTTGTTCTACACATTGAAACGGCCAATTTTATTAATGATGAATCAAAATTAACTTCATTATTTATTCAGTTACAAGAAATAATCAGGACTAGAAATCATCCCTTCTATATAACACACATTTGATCCCATACAGGTCTGCCAGGTCCTTTAGCACAAGGTAAAGATGAGATTGATAAATTATTAATAGGAAATGTACTAGAGGCCTCAGAATTTCATAGAAAGCATCATGTCAATAGCAAAGGATTAAAAAAAGATTTCTCTATCATTTGGCAACAAGCCAAAGAAATTGTAAAAAGATGTCCCACCTGTTCTTTCTATAACCAAACTCCATTGCCAGCAGGAAGTAATCCTAAAGGTATACATAGAAATGAAATCTGGTAGATGGATGTATTTCATTATATAGAATTTGGGAAATTAAGATATGTCCATCATACAATAGATATGTTTTCAGGATTTCAATGGGCAACTGCTTTGGAGTTCAGAAAGGGCTGATTCTGTAATCACACATTTTCTAGAAGTTATGGCTATCATGGGAATACCTGCACAAATAAAGACTGACAATGCTCCGGCATATGTCTCTACTAAAATGAAACAATTTTTTGTTTATTATAATATAAAGCATATTACAGGAATACCACACAATCCTACAGGGCAAGCAGTCATAGAGAGATCAAATTGAACTCTAAAGGATATGTTAAATAAACAGAAAGGAATAACAAAGACCCCCAGAGATAGACTACATAATGCTTTATTAACTTTGAATTTTCTTAGTGCTAATGAGAAAGGAACAACAGCTGCTGAAAGGCATTGGACTATAGAAAAAGCAGCTGAGCTACATCAGCCTGTCTACTTCAGAAATGTACTGACCTCAGAATGGAAGCCAGGGTATGTGCTACATTGGGGAAGGAGTTTTTCTTTTGTTTCCACAGGTGAAGAGAAGTTATGGATACTATAAAAATTAATAAAGATTCTATTTGAACCAGAGAAAATTCATGAAACTAAGAATTGATAGCTCATCCACCTATATTACAATTTTTTTAAGTTGTAAGAAAGGGTGGGGGCAGGTTTTTGTTTTTGTCTTTACAGAAAACTGGAAATACTCATCTTCAAGAAGTTGAAAGACCTTGGATATCTAGACATCTAAAGCAAAAGGGAGGCTATCCAGGAAAATTTGCAAGCAAAAGAATATCGTAACTATTGGTACCAGTATACTTCATAGGGTAAAATCTTATTGCTTAACCTCTACAATTTTTTTTTGTAAGTTGAAGTCCCAGTTTGATTATAATTTAAAGCTGGCTCTCTTTCCTTCTCTAAACTCAAGCATACTTGTTAAAGGAGAATACAAAATCTCTGTATCATATCAGAAGAGCCACCTGATATGGGACAGAAGAATAGCAAAAAATAAGGGACTATTCTATTGTTACTAATCCTATGCTGAATAAATTGTTATATATTTAGTTTCCTATACATTGTGTTGAGTTTTAGTCTCTTATCAGTTTTCTGAAGTGATCCAGGACAAGGCCTGATTGTGAACTTGAAATATCCAAAAGAAAGATGGGGCCCCACAATGAGGATTTCACATGAACTATGACAAAGCCACTAGGCTGACAAACACCAAAGATCAGATTTGGACTACAAACTGCTCAGGACAATTTCGAGGCAGCTCACTGAGATGAACCAGCTTCACAGACTACTATAGCCAGGACTTGAGACAAGCTGTGTGCTTTCCTGTTATGCAGAGACTGAACAACAAATGACATAGCTACTTATTTCAGGACTTGACATTTACAAAACTTTTGTTTTTAGGATCCCCAAAAGATGCCTTTGCCCCTAGTCAGCAGGAAGTAAACTTAAGAACATGATGCCCACATTCTCAAGTGGTGGGGTGGGTTGTTTTTGGTTGTTCAATGGGTTATGGATGACTATCATTGTTTAGGTTAATTGGTTAAAAATTGTTAATAGTTATGGTTAGAAAAAAAGTTAAACAAGAACGATTAGACTCAAGATTTGTGTTTAAAAAGATAGGAAGAAAAGGGGTTTGAGATATATAGGATATAAGGATAGATTATTGAATCTTCTTTTAAAAGGATTTACTAGCTTTAAATATTTTATGTTGCATTGGTTTTTTTGTATATTGTATACAAATTGTGTATATTGAGATTAATTGTGTTACTTACAAATATCTTTATGCTTGTTCAAGGTAGTATACTTATTCAGTTCATCTAACATTGTAATACAAGTTGCTAGTCCATGAAAGTTTTTATTACCAATTAATTAGGATATAAAGCAATGCAAGTCAGTAGTTAGACATTACATTCAGACATAGTCATATTAGATATGTTTTCAAGATCAAACAAATATATTTTAGATGAACAGGTCTTCTTCAAACATTTCAGAGTTCCATAGAATATGGCATTCAAAATATTTTAAGAAATTAGACTTTTCTGGACAGTGAGACAGGTCTGTTCCTGGCAGCACCAATCTACTTCAAAAGAAAAATGGGCATCAGAGAAATTCCATACAGAGTCTACTTTCTTTGTGGCAACTGTTAGCCACTGGACATGAACCTGTCCCTGTATTGATTGCTTGACAGTATGCTGTTTAAACTGGACATGCAGGTTCCCTCGAAAAGTGACCTCTGAAATTTGACAGAACAAGTTGAGATGGTCCTTCAGGTTCCTGCTTTTCAGAGAAACTGTCAGAGATGGCCCGTGGATGGTGTGAGGCTGACCCGGGTCTTCCCGGAGTTGGGTTGCTTGGGAATGCAGCCCAAAGCAAGTGGTAAATTCCATCTAAGGCTAAATACTGGAACAAGACCAATAGCCAACAAGTACCATAAGGGAAAGTTGAAAAGAGCTTTGAAGAGAGAGTTCAATCTTCAGGACACAAGAAGTGACTGAACTACACCAAAATGGACAGAGAAGATTTCCTGCTTCACTGAAATAAAAAGAGACTCTGGGCCTGTAGGTTGAAGATGGATGCCCCAACTTTATAAAGGAACTTTGGGTGATTGTCCAGTCAGATAGGTGTCATCTCTGTCATTTTTAGTTTTTGGAAGTTGCTTGCACTTCCTGGCTATTTGGGTAAATATTATTTCCTTCTTGGGTCTCTGAGGTAGTTTCAGATGAGATAATTACAGTTATAACTTCCTAATGACAGTTTTAGAAAAGAAACTTTGAAGTTAAAGTTTATAAGTTTAAGAGACATCAAAATAATAGCTTTTAGTTAGAAAGGAAATGAATTAGGTATAATCCTTTGGATTCATCAAAATAAGATAATTAATGAAATATTTTCTTTGAATTGTCAATTGTTAATGGACTGGACATTCTCATTTATTGTTTGTATATATTGTATATACTTATTGTACCTATTGTATATGGTTTTTCTTATGTTATCTATCACCTTCTTTTTTTTTTAATTTGACACAAAAGGGGATATGTGGGGATTTAATAAAGGCTCCAAAAGTTTTGGAGATATCAGAGGGAATCTACCCACAGTCTATGTGGGGATTTAATAAAAGCTCCAGAAGTACAGGCACACACACATATGCATACACACACAAACATGCACATAACATACATAAATGTACACGTATGCACGGACACACACGGAGGCACATACATCTCTAACTTGTTTCTTATACCCAAGGCATTCAAAGTTTTTAAAATCCACTCATACTATGCTGGCAAACTTACTGAAAAAAATTAACATTTCTTGCCAGGTAGGGAGGATTGCTAATATTTTATATAAGCCACTTATTAAGGCTTTCAAAGTTATAAAGCAAAAGTGTCATCTAGAACTTAAATAGTATTCCCCAAGGCAACAATAACGCTATATTCAATAGTATTCAATGGTTTATTCATAGTGGTCACTTAGCCCCAATTTTATGATGTCACAGACTACAGCACATATAGTTTGTATAACCTTATAGTGTAATTTATAATTGAAATAAACTTGACAGAAATAATGATCACTACTTTTAATTAAGTTTTTGTTATATGTTTATGTGTACATACATACCCATACATATCCCTAAGGATAACGTTTGTCGAGTGGTTTTTTTCTTCCACTTTTAGGTCGGTTTGGAGGATTGAACTTGGGTCAATAGGTTTGTGAGACAAGTACTTTCACTCTCTGCCTTCCCACCAGCCCTGTAATTGCTGTGATTTTTTTTTTTAGCCTTTGCCATGTGCCAGAATCATCAGCACTTTCTGTTTATCAGGACATTTAACAACTCAGTCTTTTCTCAGGCAGTTCCTATTACTAGACCCATTTTGTAGAAGACAAACTAAGGCAGATTCAGGTACTTTTTTCAGGTCTTGGAGCTGGTGAAAGCTAGAATCAAGATTTACATTGCATTATGACCTAGAAACTATACTATACTAAGGGGTAGATAATCTCAAATTTGGGGGTTTCTCCACTCTAAAATGAATTGGTAGCACGATCTAACATATCTTTGTGCATTTTCCTGTTTATTTGGGCAGTTCCCAGTATTGAACCTAGGCTCTGTGTATGCCTGGTGTGACGACTATCAACTTGACAGGATCTAGATTCACCAGGAGACGAACTTCTGGGTATGTTTGTGAGAGAGTTCTCCCTTCCCGATGGGCCATGAAAGTTCCTCCACCTCCCAAGGAGCCTGAACAGCCAATGAAGTCTTTCACTCTTTAATCTTGGGGACACAGATATTGCCCAGTGAAAAGCAAAACAGCCCAGTTGTTCTCGTATTTCCTGAATCATCCGCATGGGCCTCTCATATAAGCTTTGCTGGGCTTATTTCTTTGGCTGGGATGAACTAGGCCAGCTCCCATGGCTTGCAGACGGATGGACTAGTTAAAATTCCTCGGGTGGTGCTCAGGGAAAGCTGGGGCAACAAATCAGCTCTGGGATTCGCTTCAGCTTCTCCTCTTCTTCCTTGTTTGCTTTCTTCATTTTCTCTCTGAAAAGAAAACAAATACCTTCCCACTTCCCTCCAGCGACTCAGCTGCAAGTGCTGTCTCTCACTCGGGACAAACTTGGGGAAATGGTGTCTCCGGCTGAGTACAGAAATGACCAGAGTAGAAACAAGTGCTGATGGAGAGTTTCTAGGCCCCTTAGGTAGTGCTAAGATCGTCCTCTGATGAAATTAGGAAGGCTAATAGGAAAAAGAGGCTTGGTTTCCTGGGGGTGGAGGTGGGTTGAGACTTGAGTGAATGGTGGTATGTCTTTTTACAGAGGGGAAATGTGGGGGCTGGAGTGGCCAGTTCATTAGAATATTCTGAGGGTAGCTCCTCAGCCTAAAGACGTATCTATTCTTTTACCCCTTGGTGCACCATTTCCTTTAGGAAGGAGGGGTGGCCCAGAATCTGACCAATCAGAACCCTCCATCATCAGCTGCTTCTGTGTTCTCTGTCATGGTAACTGGTTCAGGCTGGAAAGATTATCCAAGTGTAAGATAAGAGGTAAAGTCAGTCTTATAGTGAAATCAGCACCCCATCTCTTGTTCCTCATGTAGAGTGTTGTCCCCAAGTGTAAAATTATCAGAGCAGCTGTAACTACTTGCAAAAGATCCTCAAAATTGGTTGGCCCTGTGGATGTTTCCTTATAGAAGGAGGGAGAAGGGTCATGGCCTCTCACTTAAGATTCCAGTCACCCCTGCCAGTGCCTCTCAGTCAGCTGCATGTAATTCTGCAATAAATGCATTTACCCTCATTATGATTTGGGGAGGTGTACAGGGGCTGGAAGTCTAATCAAAGCGGATGCACTATTTGTGCACCTATGGGGAAGTTGTTGTCCGTTCTGTATGAGATTGTCTAACAGTGTGCCTGCTTTGGGGTCTTGTAAGGAATCCCTCATCATGCACCTTAAGGGAGCACAATAAGCTCTTTAGTTCTCTAAGATGGAGTTTGGTAGAATCATAGACTGGTTTGTTGATGGTAGATAGACACTGGTAAACCAGCCTGCCTCCATATTAGGCTTGAAAGCCATCTTATAGTAAAGACAAAGTAGGCTCATTCCTGTTTATGATTAAACCCGCTTTTCAAAGATTGGACTATGCCTCTCACCTGTGTCTGTAGCTACAAATGGCTCTGTATTATCTGTTCTAGGAAACAGTAACTATGCTTTTATTATAAAAAAAAAATTGTTATAACCATCTTGAAACACTATATTTGTTTTAAAAGGTTGTTATGACTACGGCATTTGTTTCGGGAGGTCCTTACGTCTAACGAGCTACGCTTATGTTCTGCACACGTAACCCCACCTATTTTGCCCGCCAAATCCTCCATTTGGAAACCCCGATTTCTGAGCTTTATAAAAACATTGTCTTCCTCACATCCAATGCTGACCTCTAGAAGCCCGCCTTAGAGGGAGGCAGCTGCATACCTGAATTAAAAATATGCTTGCTTTAATTATTTTGAGCATGATGATTTGGGTTACTGGTCTTTCTCCTCACATCTTTGGGATTAACATTTGGAGTTCTCCAGTGAGATCAAGATCTCAAACCAAATTAAGAAGGCAAACCCTTCCCTCGAGGGCCCTTCCAAGGCCCTGAGGGGACCATCAGTTCTGAGTGAACAGCCGTATTAAGAAGAGAAAGCAGCAAGCACCCACTTCCCCAGGGCTCCTTGGTAGGTCACAGACCCTCTCTGTGGCATCCGGTTCTGTTCTGGTTCTGTGGGATACTGATCTGAGGGCCTGTGGGTGTGTTTGTTATGAGACCCAACATCTCCCCGTCAAGGGAAATAGGCAAGATGGCACATGCCCATCTGGTTACTTAGCCAGAGGTACTAGTTCTTCTTCTGATCTACTTGGGGACTCTGGAGATGCCCTGGTGAGAGACTGGGAGCCCGACACCTAAGCACCCATTGGCAGGGTTTTGACACCCAGGCTGCACAACAGAGCCTGGGAACCCTGGGACATTCCATGACACTGAGAGCCCAGAGATCGGACAAGCCCAATGAGGAACGCCAGGCATTACCCAAAAATCAGAGAGGTCCACTTAACTGAGCTGGGAAACCCAACACTTAGGAAGCCTCTGGTGGGTTCCCAGTGCCTGGGCTGTACAGGGAGGCAATTGAGAAAATCCACCTTGTGTGATGGAACCGGTGAATCTCTGAATGACCCCAATTGTCCCCATTGTTGGATCAGTTTAATTTCTGCCGTCTCCTTTCCTTGTAGTGTTCCTGTGCCCCCGTTAATCTTCTCCAGTTAAAGACAGACCGAGAGCCAGACTGAGCTCTTGCTGTGGCTACTTTGATAACCAAGGCTCAGATTTTCTTTCTGGTCACTGCATTCAGTTTAGCAGGAATTCAAATGTGTCTGGGGTATGGGTAATGTTGAAATATTGTTTTATGCTTTTCTACTGTATTGAAAAGCTGGCTCTGGACTTAGAAAGTTTCTGTCTTCTATTAGTTGAGTCACCTGACTTTGTAAGAGGAGAAATAAAACAGCAAGGCAAAACAGCTAAAACAGACACACACACACACACAGAGACACACACACACACACAGAGAAACACACACACACACAGAGAGACACACACAGAAACACACACACAGACATACACACACATACACACACACAGACACACACAGAAACACACACACACATACACACACAGAGACACACACAGAAACACACACACAGACGTACACACATACACACACAGAGACACACACAGAAACACACACACAGACATACACACACATACACACACAGAGACACACACAGAAACACACACACAGACATACACACACATACACACACAGAGACACACACAGAAACACACACAGAGAAACACACACATACACACACATACACACACATACACACACACACAGAGAAACACACACACACATACACACACACAGACACACACAGAAACACACACACACATACACACACAGAGACACACACAGAAACACACACACAGACGTACACACATACACACACAGAGACACACACAGAAACACACACACAGACATACACACACATACACACACAGAGACACACACAGAAACACACACACAGAGAAACACACACATACACACACATACACACACATACACACACACACAGAGAAACACACACACACATACACACACACAGACACACACAGAAACACACACATACACATACACACACAGACACACACAGAAACACACACACAGACATACACACACAGACGCACATGAAACATGAATTCTAGTTTGTACTTAATGAAAACTCAGAGCCAGATATTGGGGAAAAGCTGGAATATCAGAGAGAGGAAACAGACCACAGTCAATTCTCACCCAGCTAACTTCTCAGGGTAAAACCTATCTTCAAGAGTCCTCAGCCTGGCTCCTTGTCACTTCTACAGAATAATTTTGTCTTCTTATACCTGCCTTAAATACCTTCTTCACCCAGTTGTTTTACTTCTGGGTTCAACTTTGCATCATATTCTAGAGTTTAGATTAAAGGCGTGGGCTACTACTGTTTAGTAGTTAGGCCTTGAACTCACAGAAACAGGGAACAGATCTGTCTCTGGGGTTATGGGATTAAAGGCATAGTCCTGGTCTTTCCCTGTGCTGGGATTAAAGGTGTGAGTTACCACTTTCTGACTCTCCTGGCTTGACTGTGGGTGGATCTGTTCTCTGATATTCCAGACTGGTTTTATTAAATATATAACGTATTACCACACACATATGCAAACACACACACAGAGTGAATATTGGTTTTACTTAACTGTCTAAAACTTTTGCTAAGATATAAACCTTATCTCAAGGTTTATTAGATGGTTCTATGAATTTTCTATACCTCGGGATTTATAGATTTACTGAGTAGAGTGTGAAATCTGCAACAAATTTGACTTAAAACTTGTAACATAGGGTTAATAATTAAAAAGCTACACGGGTAAAACAAAGGTCTAATCCCTCACTGTCTATAGTTCTGGGCAAGTCTCCAAATTTATTAGCCTTGCACTTCTACCTCTGGTTATCTAATGTGGTTTAAACCGCCTAAGGGCTCACCCTGAGAAAGGCTCAAGGCTACACTGGAATCCCAAACATCCAACTAAAGTTAGAGCCACAGCTATAAACACCAAACACTAAAGACCAGAAAGTGTGGTATTCCTGTTTTATGATTACAAGAAGACAGTGACCTATGCCATCTGATAAAGAGCCTATAGGACATCTCTCCTTACCTAAGATATGCTCAGGCTAATAGAGAATGTATGTCTAAACCCCTTCTCTTTGCTAACTTTGTTAAACTTTAGCTATTTTGATAAACTGAGTCATACAAAAAATTGTGATGTCTGCAATGGTGCACTATACAGGAAAGTAAAATTGCCAGTCTCCCTGTGGACTGAATTTATGACTTGTACTAAAAGAGCTTCAATTTAAGAATTGTAATTTTTTAGGGCTAAATGTAACAGGGATAAAACTGTAGAATTCTAATCTTTAAAAAGCTACTTATTGTAAAGTGTTAAAGATTAAGACATGCAAATTAATACTGACCTTATAAATGATCAAAGTCTTTAAAAATATAATTTATTTATACTGGCAAGCTTTACTTAGCCTCTGTATATAGTCTCAAAGTTAACTATAAAACAAGTAAGTAATAACAAGTAAAGTTTATTTAAAATCAGGTACACTTAATAGATGGCCCTCAAAACTTTTCAAAGATCTGTAGAATATAGCACTTAAAATGTTTAATGGAGAAAGCTTCTCATAACTGACAGAAATGTCAGCTCCTAGAAGGTCCCTAAGGTCTCCAAAGAGGCTGATGGGGCACAGACCATTCCATTTGAATTATGGCAACACTAACCACTGTGCAAAACTTCTACAACCACAGGGCTCTTCCCACACTGTGGACATAGTTTGATTGACAGCTCTGCTCTGCCTCAACATAGTGGGTCAGTTTTTCCAGGTTTCTCTTCCACAGGAAAATCTCTTGAACCTTCTGGGTCTGACAACCAAAGGCCCGTGCTATCCTGTGCAGAAACTGAAGATGTATACTGCTGTTCTGTGTGACTGTACAGCTGAAGACCAACTGCCACTGCCCCCAACAAAATCACCAAAACCACAGGAGCCTAGCCTAAGGTAACCACCCCAGTATCGGTAAGTCTCTGTTATTTTAATTGATACAAAGGCCATTTGGACTATACTTCCTTGTAGGGGATTGTGTTGTTCCATTGTAAATAATTGTCCCACCCACTGGTTTAATAAAAAGCGCTGATTGGCCAAAGGCAGACAGGAAGTGTGGGCGGGGCTACCAGACTAGGAGAACTCTGGGAACAGGCAGAACAGAGCAGAATGCCAGAGAGAAGCTGGAAGAGGCAGAAGACAACTATGATGCTCTGAGAAAAGGTACCCAGCTGCATAGCTGAACAAGATAAAGAGTCATAGGTTAGATTAAGGGTAAAGAGTTAGCAAATTATATGCCTGGGCCTTAGGCCAATCAGCCTAAAACTATTGTAAGCATCTGTGTGTCTCTGCGGGTCTGCAGGCCTAAACCTTGAGGCTAGGCCCGAATGTCAGGGCCAAAAACCTCCTACTACGCTTCCTGAAATAGTTTATCCTTCTCAGCTCTCCAATGGTAGCTTCATCAATTTAGTAGCAGCTACATAGTCAATGTGTTTCATACAGAAAAACCAGGCCTTGCTTTCTAGCACTGTTAGGTCACCTGATGAGAAAGGCAAACTCACAGACAGGTTTTCCTTACTAACAGACTTCATATTGAAGGACAAACTGGTTTCAGGTGTAACTTTTACTACTTAAAGGAACTTACAAAGGCTGCTCTAATTGTAAATAATTGGCTAAAAAAAAGGTTTATATAAATTATAAACATCTAAAAATATAAAAGTCAGTAAATTATGAGGATCTATGAAAATGACTTAAATATATAAATAAAAGATTTATATGATATTGTTATATTAAGATTTAAAAAGTTCAGAGTTTTAACATTAATCAATAAAGTTCTGACAAGTTATTAATATAGCCCAGGTAAAGTACTGCTACTATTATCAGTCACAAGCTCAAGAGTTTAGATACCCTCTGGTTGTCTTCTAAATATAAACTTAAAGATGCTTCTCATCATGCTAAAAATATCTCTATCAAATCTATATATATAAAACCATCTGGACAGAGAAAAGAACGTCCATGCTTTTTAACTCTTGCTGTGACTCAAATGCATGAGTCTACTCCAGCTGTTCTACAGACACCTGTTGGCTGCTTTTTCTACAGTGTGGATCTAGCACAGATTACAAACGTCATAGTGTAGGTTTTAGGAAATCCAGAAAGACAGAAGATTGGATCTATCTCTCGCAGGTCAGACGGACTCCAGGTAAGTGCTTCTGTCAATCAACAGCCCAAGCTCCCCTGCCTATTGCCTATTTCTGAGAGGGAAGCTCTGTATATATTTCCTTTAAGTTCCTGAACTTTAGCTTCTGTTCCTAGTCTATGCCTGTCTTGGCAGAGTTTCACTCAGCTAGTTAACACCATGCATGCTTTTACGTTTTGCCTGCTTGCTCACACTCCGGCTGGCAGGTTCATCTACTCCACTCCTGTGGCATTTCTTCACGGGTGTCGGGACCTGCTTCTTCCGGATTTCAATTTAGACTGGAAACGGCAGCTCTCTAAGACTTACCTAGAACTCCAGCAGCAGACTGGGGCTGTGGAGACATGCAGCTCATGAACTGAAAAACTAGTGGATCCTAAGCCCTTTAGTCGGGAGTCAGCTATTGTTGGACTATTCAGATCGCACCCTCTAAACTACTCTAATAAATCCATATGGACTGTGTCACTCTATCACTTCCATTCCATTAGAGAACCCTACCGAAAGCAGATTGTTGCTGCTCAGCTCAAGGTGCTGTGTCCAGGTTACAGTCTCTATAAGACATGAACTAGAGAGCTACTCTTGGCTCCATTTTAGAACCTTTTAAACGTTTTTTTTTTGGTCTATGTGGCTCACTGCCTGATGGTGGGTGCCACTTGTAGACAGAAGTTTTTCTGTTCTGCCTGGCCCTGTAGTCCTGACAAATCTCTCTCACCTGAGGCCCCGAAGCCACTTATAAAATAATTACTCAGAGGCTTAATTACAAACTGTTTGGTCTATGGCTCAGGCTCATTACCAACTATCTCTAATAACTTAACTCAATCTAGTTCTATGAATCTATGTATTGCCACGTGACCGGTGGCTTACTGGTACTTTCACATCTTGTGTCTTCTCTTTCTCTGTGAAGTATTCCTCCTATGGGGCACACAACACTGTGTTGGTCACACAGACCTGATAAAAATCCAGCCAAGAAAGTAGGCCTGAGCTTTGGTTTACTAGCAGGCAACATTTGGTCCCAGGAAAAGCCATAAACTGCCACCACTCAGAAACAGGCTAATCAGCATCTAAGAGGAAAACACCCAATGTTCCAGAGGAAATACCTAAGTTCCAACCATTATAGATATCAGCAGGTGTCCCTCAGCCCAGCACATACCTATCTCCTTTTGCCAAGACACCCCTAGACAAATGTCACCCAATCAGGGATCCTGAACCTTAAAAATCCCCTCACCCTAACTTCTACTATGATTAAAAACCCCTACCCTCACCAGGCTTAGCACTCTGCTCTCACTGCATCAGACAGAGTCCAAACTTGAATAAACATTTGTTTTTGTGTAAGGATCTGATCTCTGTGGTGGTCTTTTGAGGAGTCCTCAAAATCTGGGCATAACACCTCCTTGCTGTAAGTAACATATTTGAGTTTTTTGTTTGTTTGCCTGCTTGCTTTTTGCCTTGTTTTGTTTTGGTTCTTTAGAAAGTACAATCTTTTTTTTCTGACAGACGTACAGCACCTCTTTTGTCCTATGTTTGCAGCAAGGCTATTTTTTCCATCATCTTCTTTTTACTTGTGTCTTTAAGTATGAAATTCACACGCTAAGCAAGCACTCTACCTCGGACGCCCATTTCTCTTTCCTCCTTCTGTTATTTTTCAGGCAGGGTATCAGGTAGCTCAAGCTGGCTTCTCACTGATGATGCAGCTGAGACTGACCTTGAACTCTTTAGCCTCCACCTCCTGAGGGCTAGGGTTATAGGAACGAACTGCTGCTACACCTAGCTTTGGCCCATTGACATTCGATATAATTAATGATACGGTCGATTTACACCTGCCGTGTCTTGCTGCTTTTCTGTTGGGTCTCTCTGTCACTGCCTTATTTTATGCTGAGTGTCGAGGACTGCCTGCCAGGCATAACACGAAGCCCTGGGTTCTATCTCCTGGTGAGGAGGCAGGAGGATCAGATATTTAAGGTCATCTTTAGTTAATAGTTAAATAGTTAAAATAATTAAAGCACCAAGAACGTGATACATTCAACTCAAGCCATAGGAGCCAGGAGATGCTTTCAAAGAGGGCAAGATGCCTGAGTTATTCATTGACAAATGAGTAGGACATGATTGTTGAAAGAAATGGGAACAGTCTGAACCTGCAGGTGCAGCAGGCTGTGGAGTAGAGGCTGGACAGGGGATCAAAGGCTTTGGCTGAGCTTAAGAAGCAAGACAGTGGGCTACTGCAGACCCATGTTAGCTTCTTTCTGGGGATCTGGGGGCAATATTGAACCTATGGGTTCAAAGAGCATCATATTTGCTTTGCAAATGACTTTGTCTAGGTGAGGAGATGGCTCAGCTGATAAAACACTTGCTGAGCAAGTATTTAGGACCTGAGTTCAGACCCCTAGGACTCATGTAAAAGTGGAATGTGGTCATTGTCACTACGATCCTGGATCTCCTATGGCAGGATGGGAGGAAGGGATGACAGAGTCTGAAGAAACTGGCCTGGCATGTGCAAGGGTAAAAGACGCCAGCCTCAAACAAGCTGGAAAGCAAGAACCTGCCACCTTGAGTTACCCTTTGGCCACCACGTGAGCATATATGAACACATAAACACAGATGAACACAAACTTCTTAATTAAAAAATGACTTCGTCAGTTATTCATAAGCTCCATGAGACAAGAGGCAGATGCCCAGAAAAGCACTGGAGTCAGATGGGAGAACAGGGCGTTCACCCAGTCTCTTCCACTGCACCACTGGAGTTATATTTCATTTCTTGCTCAAGAAGTTTTAATTGAGTCAAAAAAAAAAAAAAAAAAACTTTTCTAGAATGAAAGTTAAGTTTCAAACCCAGGACAAAAGGTTGAGGTGCCTATTTAACATATCAAAGATACCTGGCAGATATGTTTTCCCAGCATCCCTCAGTCCCTGTCTGTGCCTGCTGCTACCCTAAATGTTTCCTTTCCCCAGGTCCCTTCCCTATAAAATCCTCCTGGCTCTTGCACCTGGTTCGCTTCTCACTACTCACATGGCCTGGCAGGGTCACATTCACCCTGGACTTTCCTAGACGACTCTGTCTCTGCCTGCACTCTCTCTTTTTATCTACGATAAACTTCTCCTCCACCACACCCAGGCTCAGTCGTGGCCTTTCCTTTCCTTCTTATTTATTTTTTCACTCAGAGCCTTCCTGACAATCTTTACTCAGCAAGTCCACTTGAAGGATCCATGTAGAGGAAAGGCCAGCAAGATGGGCCTGTGGATAAAGGCACGCGCCACCAAGTCTGAGAACATGACTTAGATCTCCCCGACCCAGTTGGTGGAAGGAGCAAACCTATTCTTGCAAATTGTCCTTGACCTCCACATGTCCTTTGTGGCCCATGGGCTCACACACATACATAAATAGGTAGATGTAATTTTAAAAAATTAAAATATGCAAATGTATGGGTGGGGCATATAGCTCAGTTGGTAGAGGGCTTGCCTACTCTGAAAAAAAGCCCTGTGTTTGATCAACACCCTATAAACTGGGTGTGGTGGTACACACCAGTAATCTCAACACTCAGAAGGTAAAGGCAGAAAGATCAGAAACTCGGTGTCATCTTCAACTACATAGCTAGTTGAGACAGGCCTGGACTACATGGGACTCTGTCTCAAATAAGAAACACATATATAGCTATCCAATAAGAACCTAGGAATTTATCCACCAGACTTGTACAGGGACAGAAACGTGAAGGAGGGACTGTCTGTGGTGACCATGTTTGATCTGATGTGATACAATAATAGCTGGTAGATGTCTATGAATAGAGAGGCCTCATGCCCCATGGACATGGGGAACACGGCGGGAGGCAGCAGCAGGCGGTGGCACAGCACCGCAGGAGACACGGCTTCCACATAGAACTTTATTATTATAACGAAATATAGAAAGAAGAAAAGGAGAGAGAGAGAGAGAAAGAGAGAGGGAAGAGGGAGGGTTGGAGAGATCTCTCGGGAGGGAAGATACAAAAGAGAGAGTTGGCGGTGGGAATTCTTCTTAAATGGGGCTTGGCAGCAGATCTCAGGGCAGGGAGTAGCTTCTGTGGCTAAAACAGAATCCTAACACTGCCCTTTAGGTTTGGTTCAACTTTTTATAATGAGGAGTTTTTTACTTCAAAATGATTTCATAAAAGCTTTTTGACAATTCCTGTGCCAGAATGCTAAGGAATTAATTCAGTAGATATGTTTCAGCCACTGAAAGAGAAAAGATGTCAACTTGATGAGCCAGAAACTGCTGTTAAGAATAGTCAGGTATTAACTACGGTCTTTTCAGAGAACACAGTGAAGGTCAGGCCAGAGTACATGGGGTAAACTCCTTGACACACCTTTGGAATGGTGTGTTCTTTGAAATGAAGCCTGGAGCTAAGGATGTAGCTTGGCTGGTAACGGGCTGCCCAGTATGCACAAAACCAGGTTGGATTCTTAACACTTCACAAATCTCGACTGTTTTCCACAATGCCGATTGGTGCCAGCATGCTTTTCACCAGAGTGTGTCACGTGAGCTGCCCTGATGACAATTGTTGGCTTTTGGGAAACCGCACTTGGCTGGTGACTCCAGCACTGGCCATCACTCTATTTCTTCAGATGCCCTTCTCTACTGCCTTCTCTGTTTGTCTCTGTCTCCTTTGTTGCAGGACATGGTCCATGCTTCACAACCTCATGGGTCCGTTTCCTCACATGCCCGTTAGTTATAGCCCAGATCTACCAATCAAGTCACTGCTGTGCTCAAAGGAGCGTTTGAGCCGTGTGTGGAGTCAGCCTGTTCATAACCATCTTGGTGCTTTTTTTTTTAGAGTGAAGGAGTGTTTGTGGTAGCTGCTGCTGCGTGCGTGCATGCGTGCGTGCACGAGAGAGAGAGAGAGAGAGAGAGAGAGAGAGAGAGAGAGAGAGAGAGAGAGAGAGAGAGAGAGAGAGAGAGAGAGAGAGAAGAGAGAGACTGTGTCTGTGGACTCAGCACAGTAACAAGTGCTCTAATGTACACTTATGTATGAAGGCCACAGAACAATACCAGCTATTATTCCTCAGGCTATATCCATCTTGGTTTTTTGAGACAAGGTCTCCCACTGGAACCAAGGATTCATCAAGTAGATTATGAAGGCCGGCTGGCTAACAAGCTCTAAGGATCCTCCTGTCTCTGTTTCCTTCACTCTGGTATTAC
This sequence comes from Phyllotis vaccarum, assembly GCA_033318265.1. NCBI lineage: Eukaryota > Metazoa > Chordata > Mammalia > Rodentia > Cricetidae > Phyllotis > Phyllotis vaccarum. Next base: position 77,107,633 of record JARWLC010000016.1, on the reverse strand, counting down.
CAGAAAACACCACCACACCTGGCCTGGCTTTCTTATGTGGGTTCTGGGAATTGAATTTAGGTCTTTGTGCTTGTAAGGCAAACTTTTTAACAGGTGGGTTATCTTAGCTCCCCAACCTCTTGAAAAGTCATTTATGGTTATACTTCCAGCCATTGGTGATGATTCCTTATGGATTGGCCGTAAGTGCTTTCCAGGTATAGGTAGTTTAAGTAGCAGGGAAGGAAAACTCTAACCCAGCGAAAGACAGGGACAGCATGAGGTGCGGCTGTCTCTCTTGGTTCTTTCCAATGGATGGTTTGAGAAGGTCTCACTAGAGTGTGAAGAGTTCACAGCTCTGTACCTAAGCAGTTAAAATTTAATCACAGCCCATAGATCAAATGATTATAAATCACAGGGGGAAATCAGTTGGGTATTATTAGCAGAACAAGTCGGGTACTGTAATCTGCTTTCAGCTGACTTTACAAAGTATGTTATTTGCCACATACATTTATTTGCTTGAACAGAAGTTAAATTTTGAAAGGATTTTTTTTCTTTTTCTTTTAAAGTGTGTGTGTGTGTGTGTGTGTGTGTGTGTGTGTGTGTGTGTGTGTGAAAGAGAGAGTGAGAGAGAGAGAAAAAAAAGAGCGAGCTGTCTTAGAACACATCTAGAAATAAGAGGCTAGCCTTTAGTGCTTGCCTTTCCACCCTGTCTGATCAGACTCTCTTTGCTACTGTAAGCCAGGCTGACTGACCCCCCATGTCCACTGATTTTATTATAGACATTTGCACTGCTGCATCCAGTCTGTAAGTAAGTTCTGGAGTCAAAAGACAAAATTGTCACCGCAAGTGCTTTTACTTACCTAGCCATCGCTCCAGCCTTTTAAGGAGAGCTTTTTGGTTTTATTTATTTATTTTTGGCAGAGTCTCATATAGCCCAGACAGATCTTATTGCTATAGTTGAATGTGCAAGGGGCTTGATCAGCAGCATACACACACACACGTACACACACACATACACATGCACATACACGCTTGAACTCTTGATCCTCTTGCCTATACATCCCACATGATGGAATTACAGGGGTGCATCACACCCAATAATGTGACACAGACCCAGGGCCTTGTGTATGCTAGGGAAATACTCTGCTGATGTGGGATGCCTTTCTATATGCTGTGAATATCATTGGTTAATAAAAGGACTGTTTTGGCCTATGGCAGGGCATCTTAGAAGCAGGTGAGAAATCTGAGCAGAGATAAAGGGAAAGAAGGGCGGAGTCAAAAGAAAGGCAATTCAGCCACCAAAAGAATAATATATAAAAGAAACTCAGGTAAGCCACAAGCCACATGGCAAGACAGATTAATAAAAATGAGTTAGGATAAGAGAGCTGCTAACAGTAAGCCCTGACCATAGGTCAGACAACATATTGTTAATATAAGCCTCTGAGTCATTGTTGGGAGCCTAAACAGCTGCAGGCGAGTCCAGACTGCAAGGCTAGACAAAGCCAAAAACTAATACAACACCCTACCAACCGAGCTATATTCTCAAGCCTAAAAATGCTTTGAAATCACAAAGGACTTCTATGAATGGAGCCTCCTTAGACTTCAGAGACATTTGAACCAGTTCCCACTGCTGCTGGAGCAAATCTGCAACAAATGTCCTAGACCAGACTGAAGACATTTTCCATGTTAGGGGAACAGTTTGTCATTATTTAAATTAATATAAAGCCAAATTTCAGAGCTGGAGAAGCGTGTATGTGCATGTGTGTGTGTGTGTGTGTGTGTGTGTGTGTGTGTGTGCTGATGATGTGCCTCTTGCACATTCGAGAAAAAAACCTTGTCATTGACCCACACCCCTGAGCCTCCAGATTTCTCTCTTCAAATTGTGATAAGAGAAGGGAGGGCCCTTGATATTTTTCTTGAAAAAGTACAAAGTATATTTTGGTCAAACTCAAGCAAAAAGAAATAATAGAAAAACTCAGCATACAAAGAGGGAAAATTTTTTTCATATTTTTCCTCTCATTTTTTTGTTGGGAGCACAAAGAAAGGTCTTTGCCCACAGTCCACTAGGGAAACCAGAAATGTTCTGACAGGGTTGTCTTTGCAATAGACAGTTACAGAAGGCTGGGAACCAGAGGTGATTAACAGCTTGATTATCTGAAGGGCTAGGCCATGTCAAGCTCCCACAACCCAGGATCTAAATGACCTTTGTGTTATTTATATAACCAGGGACCCCCCCCCCAAGCTCCCATAGTCAAGACTAGAGGTGGCTAATAGCCCAAGTGCCCTATATGCCATCTTTACAACAGAAACCAGGACAGCCCAACAGCTCACAGGAGGCTCTGGGACCCAGAGGAGTGTGCAGGACTCAGCAGTTCTTTTAGAGGTGTTTATCACACAGAGAAGGTGAGATATTAGCCACAGAGGATGACTGTGGTTAACACTCCACACACACACCCCATTCCCCAATCTGAACAGTGAGCACAGTGTGTCAGAGATGCTTGCAGTGGAGCTGGACAGTGAACACAGTGTGTCAGAGATGCTTGCAGTGGAGCTGGACAGTGAACACAGTGTGTCAGAGATGCTTGCAGTGGAGCTGGACAGTGAACACAGTGTGTCAGAGATGCTTGCAGTGGAGGTGGACAGTGAACACAGTGTGTCAGAGATACTTGCAGTGGAGCTGGACAGTGAACACAGTGTGTCAGAGATGCTTGCAGTGGAGCTGGACAGTGAACACAGTGTGTCAGAGATACTTACAGTGGAACTGGACAGTGAACACAGTGTGTCAGAGATGCTTGCAGTGGAGCTGGACAGTGAACACAGTGTGTCAGAGATGCTTGCAGTGGAGCTGGACAGTGAACACAGTGTGTCAGAGATGCTTGCAGTGGAGGTGGACAGTGAACACAGTGTGTCAGAGATACTTGCAGTGGAGCTGGACAGTGAACACAGTGTGTCAGAGATGCTTGCAGTGGAGGTGGACAGTGAACACAGTGTGTCAGAGATGATTGCAGTGGAGGTGGACAGTGAACACAGTGTGTCAGAGATGCTTGCAGTGGAGGTGGACAGTGAACACAGTGTGTCAGAGATGCTTGCAGTGGGACACAGGCAGTTTGATGATATAGTTTTGACTTCTTCACCACGGCACAGCCTCTCTTCTGAGTCCTGGCTGTTTGCTTTTTATTTTATCCTGGAAAGATTTCCACTGTTTCCAGAACATTAATTTTTCTCCTTAAGGCCATTGGCTTTGCAAAATTATGTATGGAAATTTATTTACTGTGATCCACAGTAATAAGTATGCAGTGTGGGTAGGTGAGATGGCTCAGTGGGTAAAGGCACATGTGGTTAAGTGGCCAAAGGCATCCAGTGACCAATGTAGCATAAAGGGAGAGATGACCCCACAGGTTGCCCTCTGACCTCCACACCTATGTGGTGTCACATATGTGCCCTCCCGCACAATAAAAATAAATAAATGTTAAAAAAGAGAAATATACACTAAGTATCTACATGTCATATAAGGCAAATTTTTAAAAATGTACTAAAAAGTGCCCTTAAGCGCCTCAAATATAACTTAAGATTTTCTATTCATTTCTATTTTATTTATTGAGCTCAAGAGATGGCTCACTCAGTGGATGTATACATACAACCCTGGATTCTACCGGATTTTACCAGTACTCAGGAGTAGAGGCAGGAAGATCATGGAAAATCAGAACCATCCCCCAAAACACCGAAAGGGGCAGGGAAGCAGGCCTGGGGCACACACCTGTAATTGCAGCATCAGAAGGTGGAGGCAGAAGGATCAAGGTCATGTAACTAATGCAAAGTCAACCGCAGATAGGGTAAAACCAACGCCAGGCAACTTGGCCTCCCTCCTACGGCTTTCACGCACCCTCATAGAGCTTCAGTCTGCTCCAGCTGTACCTGCAGCTCGGGGAGGAACCCTTGCCTAGCACACTTGAGGCCCAACACAGCAGAAAGGGGAGACTCCTAAAGCCTGGAAACCGGACTCCCTCACTGCATTTTCACATAGCCATTTGCAAATTTATTGAGCACACTCCCACCTCTTTTTCTTAGCAAACCTATTAATAGCTTTGATTCCTCAGAATGGGATTTACCAAACACTGCTTTAGAGAAAAGCAAATTGCTACAGGAAAATTCTATTTAGACTCTGCCTCACAAGGGGTTCTCGGTGGCACCTTCTGCACAGCACAGCATGTGCCAGGCTGGCAAGCAGAGGGGTTAGTCCCACAAGCCAGCTATAAGCTGCCCTCAATGTAATTTTAGATAACAAAAAAGCGACTTGAGTAAAGGCTGGAAATCTGGGTGTCTGGTTCGAACCTATGGAGGCCCAAGTAATCTGTCTTCCTGGGACATTTTAAAACACTTGTTGATGACCAGTAACCCTACCTCTTTAGGAACTGACACGTGGGTTTCCTTGGTTGTGTAGGAATCAACTGTCTCAATGCAATCATCAGGTATGTGTAGAGTTCCTATAGTGTGCCAGCCCCTGTTCTTCAAAAGGATGAACCAGTCAGTGTGCCAGCCAAGCAGGCTGGTCATCATTATACACAGGCTGTGACCCTGAGATGAAAACATGTATACCTAGTGGATATTTTTAGTTTGTGGGTCATCTAAATTGGTAACAGCAAGATTCGGGTGTACCTCAAGCTTCACATCTATTCAGGGTTTATACACAGTAAGTAAAGCCTGAGGCTCTAGAAAATATATAAATAATTGACCACATTTTTTTTTTTTTTCAGTTACTTTCCTACAGCCTCTGCAGACTCTAGGTTTTTGAGCATTGATACTCACTGGACTGGGTGAGTAGGAAATCTTTTTGCGGGTCTGGAGGTATGGCTTCCTTAGCGGTGTGCTTAACTGGTAGTACACTAAAAGCTCTGGGTTCAAGTCCCAGCACTGTACAAACCAGGCACAGCAGCATACACCTGGGAGGTGGAGGCATGACGATCAGGAGCTCAAGGTCATCCTCTGCTGCATGGCTAGTTGAACCCAGCCTTAGATGCTATCAAGTACGAGGTCCTCAGGAGTGCAAGTACATTATATAGGGAAGGTGGGTGCTTCCTTGGAGCTTGTGTTTCCTGTGGAGAACACAGTCTCTGATGTCACCTCTGCAGGTGGTCGGAGTCTGCTCCTTCATTGTCCTCCCAATATAAGTGGTAGGGAAGTGGTAATAACACAAATTATTCTGGCCCACGTGCAGATTCTGACCTCTTTTATTGGGCTTCAGTCTGTCAGAAAGGATTCATCTCTATATCCCTATCTACTACATGGTTCTTCATGGTCCTTCAGGTCCCCTTAAACCTGTTATCACACCTGCCTGGATCTCACATTGATTCAGATGAATGTAGTACATTATTGTTTAGTTATTTACAGGGTCTTATACAGCCCAGACTGCCTTCAAAACTCATGGTGTACTCTGAGGATGACCTTGAACTCCTGAGCCTCCTGCCAACATTTCCCAAGAACTGAGAGAGAGTAAGGATGCTCAATACCACAGGCAGTTTTATGTGGTGTTGGGGATAGAATGGAAGCGGCACACTCTCCCAACTGAGTTTTAGCCCCAGATCTAGACAACAAATTTTAACTTGTGTTTGTTTTTTTTTTCTTTGTGATGAGATTTTACCTTTTCCTGAAAATTATATTTTTATAATAACATAAGAAGGTTTTGGTTTGGTTATATGCTATAGTTTGAATTTCAGACATCCCCCAAAGACTCCTGTATTAAATGTCCAGACACAGCTGGGCATAGTGGTACATGTCTGCAGCCCCAACTGAGGCATAAGTATCAGAGGTTCAAGATAAGATTAGTGTGGGCTACAGAAGACTCTGGGGAGGGAGGAAGGGAGGGAGGGAGGGAGGGAGGGAGGGAGGGAGGGGGGATCTTGGTGACCATTCAGCCTATAGTGCTATGAAATGACTAGCCTTACAACTTCAATGCCTGGGAAACCACTTTGGGGGTGCAGTGAACCTCTTAAATGCAAGGAAGTTATGTCACTCAGTACATGCCCCTGAAGGGGATACTAGGACCCTGCTTCCCAGTACCCTGCCTAAAAATGAGTAGCTCTGACTTAACCACACACCTTGCTCTTCACAGAGCCCACCCACCATGGACCAAAATCTTTTGAAGAATGAGCAAAATAAACTTAATTCAGGCTGGTTGCCACAGCAACACAGAGCCTCTAATGTGCTGTGTCACATGAAATATGCCTTTGACCTAGTGGATCAGTACAGACGCATTTCTACAGCAACATGGCCAGCCTGTAGCCAACTGAGCTGTCTCCTCCTCCTCCTCCTCCTCCTCCTCCTCCTCCTCCTCCTCCTCCTCCTTCTGTGGGGCTGACCCACAAAAGGTGAATTCCTCATCCCTCTATCTATTGCAAGGCTTTGAGTTAATGAGCGCATTGGTGCCTTTTGTAATAACTAGGACATCTGTTTCCCTTCACCTGGGAACCACGGCACGTGGACATTTGGATCAGACGTTTACTAAGTAGACTCAGGTTTTGGCTACTGAGATTAGGCTGAGAAAGGGACTTCTTTTTTCAAGGTTAGCTTTTTCCCCCCTTTAAAAACCGAGTCTTGCATAGCCCAGGCTAGCCTCAAATTCCTGTATAGTGGACGATACTCTTGAATTCTGATCCTTCTGCCTCTTCCTCCCAAGTGCTTGGATTATAGGCACTCCAGACCACCACGCCTGGTTTACAGAGGGCTGAGAATGTAACACGGGCAAGCATAGTGAGCTACATCCCCATTGCTTTTTCTTTCTTTCCTTTTTCAAAAAAATTAGATTTAAATACATATAAATTTATATATAAGTATATAAGCACATATATTTATATACAAATATCTACAAATACATATATTCATATATGAGCACACATATATGTTCTTTGTATAAATACATATATTTATTTATATATGTGTTTACATATCTATACATGACAAGTGGGTTCAGATTGACTTCCCCCCAGACCTTGGGATTTTACCTTCCCTCTATAAAAGGAAGGGATGATTGTATTAAACATGACTTGAGGGAGTCTAATGTGCAGCCGGAGAGAGGTCCCACAAGGCTACATGTTCCTCGGCATCATCCATTTTTGTTCTACATTAACATGGAGAATCTGAACACAGTGGCCTCCTGAGGAGATAAAGGACATCTCAGTGTTTAGAAGCATCTGCTACATGATGATATTAGTGAGACTGACTGTTGGTACCTTTTCCTCTTCATCATCCTCCTCCCGTACCACCTCATCAAATAAATGCTATTTTCAGTTTCGAAAAAAAAAAAATTGAAAAAAGGAAATGAGCTGGGGGATGGCCCAGGTTAGTAAAGTATTTGCATTGAGACCTGAGTTCTATCTCTAGCACTCACATAAATGTGCCAGACACAGGCCTATGACATGGCTAGTCTGACAACCTGAGTCCAAGGCCTGGAACCCACATGGTGGAGGTAGAGAACCATTTCTGTAAATTGTCCTCTGGCCTCCACAAATTAACTATCGTAAACTTACACACACACACACACACACACACACACACACACACACACACACACACACACACACAAGCTGAGATGTCATTTGCCACCCCTCTTCATTCATTTGCTTTTCCTATGTACTTTGGGAGGTGACAATACAGGAACATGACTAATCCCTGGGAATTGATCCTGTTGCAGAGAAAACTTTGAATTCATTGGCTGGGCGAACTCAAGGCACTGGACAGGGCTCGTGTGTGCAGAGTATGTCTAGTTGGCCATATGAAATATTTTCAGCTATAGGTAAAAGTGATAATTTTTTCTTCACTTTTGTCCAAAGCAGTACCTTTCCTAGGCAGGAAAGTTTGGAGGGTAATCAAAGTCATTTCGAATGGGAGCTTCTTCTTGCTTCCAAAAGCTCCTAATTGTTTCCCTTGGCTTTACTCTGAGCACATTCAACAGTTTTGATTGTGAGTGTTTTGTGTGTGTATGTGTGTGTGTGTGTGTGTGTGAGTGTGTGTGTGTGTGCCGAAAGAACACTAAAACGGTTATATCCTAGGGATAGAGATGAAGAGAGAAGTACTGTTAGAGTATCTGCATCCTGCACTCAGGTATTTCCAGCTGTGGGGTGGAGTCCAGCAATGGAGTGAGGACTGGTTTTTGCTAACCATCTACAGATAGATGGACAAACAGAATGTAGCTTCCTTCCCACAAGTGCAGCATTCAGCAGCAAGGTTTGAAGTGCTGATGCTTGCTAGGAACACAGTGGAGCCTTGAAAATGTGATGCTAAAGAAATGAGCCAGAAATAAAAGATCGCATGTTGGATGAATTCTGTTTATATAAACTTTACCCGGAGCAGAGAGAGAGAAAGAGAGTCCAGTGGGTGGTAAGGACCTGGAGAGGGGCCACAATGGGGTTTAGAACATGTTACTCCGAATTATGGCATCTTGGCATTTGAGGAAATAGCAGGAATAAGATCTTGAAGTGGCAGGTCCCTGTGCTATTCCCAAAGGGAAGAAAAATCACACAAGGAACTGGAGAAGGCTGTCAGCAAAATGCTCACTGCATAAACACGAGAACCTTATCTTGATCCCCAGGACCCATGAAAAAGCCAGCTGCATATAATTCCAGTGTTGGATGGCCAAGACAGGAGGATCCTGGGGCTTGGCTACTTAGGCAGTCAGTCTAAGTCAGCGAGAGACCTTGTTATACACACAAAAACAAGGTCAACAGTGTTTAAGGAATAACAGCGGGGGGGGGGGGGGGGGGGGGTGTTGACCTCTGACCTTCACATGGTCCCATAAAACTTACATCAACCTCAAAAGTCTTAAATGCTTAAACACCTGGAATATTTTATTTTCTGGGGACACAGTCTCACTCAAAGTTACAGTAATCCTCCTGTTTCAGCCTTCAAAGTCCTAAAATTACATGCCCAGCTTGGAAAAAGTTGGCATTATACATGCAAGCCCAGCATTCTACTGCTGAGCTACATTCTGGCCCGAAACCTTTTGAGCATCAATATCACAATTCAAGTTGAAAATTCCAAACCAAATGTGGAGTAACCACAACGTGGAGTCATAATCAAGACATTAAAAATATTGTATAAAATGACACAGATGTATGTATATGCTATATATGAAACATAAATGATTTGAGTGTTTAGGCTTGGGCCCCCCATCTCATTATGCATATGCAAATATATGCAAACATATATTTGATCAGCAATCAAAAACACTTCCGGTCACAAGTGTTTCGGATAAGGGACATTCAACTGTATGAATAAATTCTTAACTTTTCTCTTGTTGATCATCATTTCTTATTGGAGTCTCTTTTCCTGCCCAGGTTCCAGGGGAGGAACTGTGTATTCCCACCGGAGTTTCCTTTAGGGAAGAACAAATGTATTAGAATGAGACAGCTAAGGTTTGCCCCACCCTGAGACTACACTAAATGGCAATGCGCTGTAAACTTTAAGATCTGGGGATCTAGCTCAGTTGGAGGAGTGCTTGCCTAGCTTGTGCAAAGCCCGGGATTCCATTTCCAGCACCATAAAAGCCCTGTGTGGTGATACACATTGTAATCTCAGCACTTGAATGTAGAGACAGGATCAGATGTTCACAATCATCTTCAACTACCTAGCAAGTTTCAAATTAGCTGCCTCAAAAGAGAGAAAAGGAAAGAAAGAAAGAGAGAGAGAAAGAGAGAGAGAGAGAGAGAGAGAGAGAGAGAGAGAGAGAGAGAGAGAGGGAGGGAGGGAGGGAGGAAGGAAAGAAGAAAGAAAGGAAGGAAGGAAGGAAGGAGGGAAGGAAGGAAGGAAGGAGGGAGGGAGGAAGGGAGGGAGGGAAGGAAGGAAGGAAGGAAGGAAGGAAGGAAGGAAGGAAGGAAGGAAGGAAGGAAGGAAGGAAGGAAGGAAGGAAAAAGCAAACTTTGAAAACGGGTGTGTCAACCTGGACTAGAGTCACTTAGGAGACAAGCCCCCAGGCATGCCTTTGAGGCATTACCCAGATTATGTCACTAGAAGTGCAGCAGATCTGTCTCAACTATGGTAGGCCCATCCCATGAGCTTCGGTCCTGAATAAAAAGAAGCAAGCGTGGTGAACCACACCACCCATCACTCTGCTTTCTGACTGGATACAGCTCGACCAGCTTCCACCTCAGAAATGTACAGCCTTGATGTCTCCTCGCCATGTGACAACTTATTCTTACTAATAGCTGCGGAGTACTTCACAGTAGATAAGCAGTAACTTCTAAGCTGGGCAGTGGTGGCGCATGCCTTTCATTCCAGTATGCGAGAGGCAGAGGCAAGAGGATCTCTGTGAGTTCAAGTCCAGCCTGGTCTACAGAGTGCCAGGACAGGCTCCAAGCTACACAGAAGAGGCAATAACTTCTAGATGTCTTCACTTTGTGTCCAACAAAGGGTCTTTGGGCACTGGGAGTTTCTATTTCCAGTGGACAGACTCTTTCGGTTTCTCTTCAGAATGTACAAATGCTTCGGTATTTAATAAAGGCTAGTATCAGTAAGGTTGCTAGGTCAAAATAAGTGAGGGGTGTGTGTGGGTGTGTGTGTGGGTGTGTGATGATATGCACATGTCTATGTTTCTATAGAAGCCTGTAAATGTGCCCAAGGGTGAGGAGGCCAGAGGTTGATGACAGGTTCTTCCTGTCTCTATCATCCTCCATCTTATATTTTGAGACAGATTTTTCTCACTGAAACTGGAGTGTGCTGACTTGGCTGGATTGACTGGCTAGTGAACGTCAGAAGTCCACCTATCTTCACCGAGAGCTGGGGTTATAGGAACACACCAATGTACCCAGCTTGTTCTTGTGCATTTTGGGAGGGGGGAGGGCTTTACTGCCAACCCTGTAGCCTCTGTATAATTTTTAAATGCTGAGTTGTTATCTGATTCCTCTCCAAAAAAAGACAGCAACATGCCACAATCCTACCAGTGTGTCCCTGTCTCCTCCATGAATCTGAATGCCTTTTGAATGGACCAGTGTAGAGAGCCGCGTGGCCGCACCTTAAAGATGGTGCTGGCTTCCGCCTTCCACCTTCCCCACGGTGAGAGCTCTCTGAGATAAACAACTCATTGTTTGGCTAAGGCTAAGCTCGTGGCTTGTTTCCAGGTGTGGCTTGCTTCCATGCACCTGGATCTATTGGCATGGCCCACGTGGCGCCCCGTGACTAGCAGTCCAGAGGGTATATAGTTGGTAGCGGGTTTTCCCCAGTGGGAGAGGCAGTAGCAGAGGCAGTAGCAGAGGCAGAAGAAGTTTCAAGGTCCTGAATAAACCACTGAAAGAAGAGCCTGGTGTCACGTCGTCCTTGCTAGCGAGGTTGCGCGCGACAGACCAATGTGTTGCACTTGATCTTAGCCAAAAGGCCAAGCAGCAATGGACCAGCATGTTAAATGTGGTTTTGGCTCTGTGTGTGTGTGTATGTGTGCATGAGAGAGAGAGACTCTTTAAAAGCTCTGACTATGAACAATGCCCCACCTGAGTTTGCATCCAAGATCCAAGAGCTGGGGATCTTGGTTTCCTGTGGGGAGCCTACCCCAGCCTCTACACATCATCACATTATCAATGTTACTGGTTCCCAGCAACAGAGCTATTCAAGATAGTATATATGTGATCTTAAAATCTCACTTTTTGCAGATAGAAAGTAAGAATGTTGATCTAAGCGCAGCCTTAGGAACAAACTATGTCAAGCATATGGGCAGCCGATGCAGACTAACCAAGACTGAGACTTCCTTTCAGTTTCGTAATATTGAAGGTTTGCATTTGCACGTAGGCCTCATAGATTAACAGTCTTTCAATTCAGTAACTATTGATTGAATAAGAAGGGTCTAGGTGCTGGACAATATATGCACTGAGAAACCAGCTCTGTCCACTTAGCAGGCATTTTAAAAATAAATGTATGCGTGTGTGCAAGCTTGTGGATGTGTAAATGTGTGCCAGTAGTTCCCTGAGCACTGTCCACCTCGCCTTTTGAAGACAGGGTACTTTACTGGCTTGTGGCTCCCAGTAGGCTAAACAAGCTGTCCATGGAGTCTCAAATCTTCCTGTATCCACTCCACAGCATTGAGAATAAAAGTATATTCCATCAAAGTCATTGTTTTGATGTGTAATCTGGTGACTGAACTCAGGCCCTCATGCTTGCACAGCAAGCATCTTTTTGGCTTGGCGCGCGCACATGCGTGCGCGCGCACACACACACACCCTTTAACTAAAATGTGAGTACTGTGGTGCATGTATAGAGGTCAGAGAACAACCACTGAGAGCCAATTCTGTCCTTGCATTTGTGAGTTCTAGGAACCAAAATCAGGTCATCAGCCCTGATGGCAAGCACCTCTATCCACCAAGCCTTCCTCCTACCTCTGATGCTTCTTAATAAACATCAGCTAAGCTGACTGAACCTTAATACTGGACTATCAGTAACATTTGTCAAACACATGTTTACTGACACTGTCCTGTTTAATCCTCAGGGACTGTGGCCACCTTACAGATCAGGAAAATGAAGTTTAAGGATGTGAGGTACATTGCCTAAGATCCCAGTTGCTAGGAAGCAGCGAAGTGAAAATGGGAACACAGGCAGACAATCCCTCTAAGGTAGAGCCTGGGCCTTCTCTGCTCTGTCTCTGAAACTAGTACACAGTGGCATCCAACCTGCCCAGCAAGTGAAAGGTGAGGGAACGAGGGCCATGGGTTAGCCTCCTCAGGGCCACTCTTAAGCACAGAGCCTCTGCCTGTGCTAGCTTCCAAACCACATGTGCATGGAGGAAACATGACTGGCACAAGGGAGCCACACGGAATAGCACATGTGAAGCGTATTTCATTAAGCCAGAGAAAAGAAGTCAGGGAAAAAAATTAAAGCAAAATTTAAAGCCAGTGTATGGACACTGGCCTTTGAAATCACCTCCTCCCTGTCTTGAGCAGGCGGCTTACCTGAGATGCCCTCTCTTCAAACTGGCACTTGACCCGAAATGCCCTCCTCACCTTCTCTTCACTTGTAAAAACTGCTTAGTTCACAAGCCCAATACAAACACTCTTATTTGCTGTCAGCCTAAAATCCCTCTGTGAGCGCCAGTCTCTGAGTCTCGCTTGTGTTCCTTGGAGCAGTGCTCCCACCCCACTGACTCTGTTCTTTGTAACTGCACCCCCTTTCCCCAAATCTGTATGCTTTGTGAGGTTCCAGGCTGTCTTGCTTTATTTCTGATCACTGCTGCATCTTCTCTGGGCCAGGAATACCAGACTTCCCTGGAAAGAGACACTTGAAGTTGGAGAAACCTAGAAGCAGGTTAGGCTCCACCAACTAGGGGCTTTAAGACCTCCAGCAAGTCAGCCATAGTGGCACATGCCCTTAATCCCAGCACTCAGCAAGGCAGAGGCAGGCAGATCTCTGGGAGTTCAGGGCCAGCCTGTTCTACAGACCGATGATCGAGTTCCAGGACAGCCAGAGCTACATAGTCTTATATAACTTAAATTTTTTTTCAGAAACTTCCTTATCTCCCTATACCTCAGTTTCCTCAAGCATAAAATGGAAATTATAACTCTTTCTGTATCATGAATTGCCATGAGAAGTGAATAAGCTTGAGTTCCCAGCTGACTCTCAGTGACTGTGTATTATTAACAAGCAATTAATAACCACTCAGATATCAAGGATTAGGTGTGGTTGTGCACGCCTTTAGCCCAGCACTCTGGAGGCAGAGGCAGGTGGATCTCTGTGTTCGAGGTCACTCTGGTCTATAGAGTGAGTTCCAGGATGGCCAGAGCTGTGTAGCGAGACCCTGTCTTGAAAAATCAAAGGCAGATCCCAAGAATAAACACGCTAGGCATTTCCCCTTCACTTAACACATCCGAATCAAGGGGGGTGGCTCATGTCTGTAATTTTGACAGTCAGGAAGCTTAGGTGGGAAGATCGCTAAGAGCCTGAGGCCATTAAAAAAAAAATTCTTTAATACCAGCAACTTCATAACTACAACCTTTTCTTTATAGGCTCCACCGTTTGAGCTTGCTGCCTGTCAGCTGAGGTCACCAAGACGACCACATCTACTTCTTCACTCAGTGGTCGGCCCCTGAGGCTGGCCATGCTGCCTCTGTCTCGTGTACATTCTTCACACTTAAGGCCATTCCCTCTTTCCTCAAAATGGATGTCATCGGGAAGGAAGAAAAAAATGCTTCAGTGCTGCTCAAGCATGTGTGGATCTAGCTTGCCCCTCTGTGCTCCTCCCCAGTAGCCAGTGTGGCCTTTTAAAACAAAACCTCGTGTTTGTCCATTACTTAAAATGGCGCTGCAGGGGCTAGCAAGATGATTCAGTGGGTAGAGGGGCTAGCTGCCGTGACTGACCACTCAGGACATAGTGGAGGAACTGGACTGCTGCCTTCTGACCTCCACATGCCTTCCTGACAAACAGAATAAATAAGTATATGGAAAAGCGTTGCCGAGCAGCATGGTAGGCAGCCTCAGACTTTTTTTTAAAACGGTAACACAGGTCATACATATCTGGCTTGCTTCCTTCCTGACTAAGCACCAGCTTACCCTGACTCACTGGATCCCAGCTGCCTGGGCCACCTGCCTCTTCCTAGAATACTCAAAGCCTTTGCATCCAGAGTTTGGATCCCTTGCTATTTGCATGTCAAAATTCTTCAAGCAGTCACTTCCTGATGACCAGATGAGCGGAATTCTTCCTTGAGAATTCCCAGGAAACATTTACCATGACTGGAACGCTGTTTAGATATTATCCCATACCTTCATCCTAATCCTGGTGTCCCTTAAATAAACCCTCCATATGGGAAGGCCTTTGCTTTGCTCACTGCTGGTGTCCTTCTTGAATACTGCCAGGAGTGGTGGCATGTTCCTATCTTTCCACCTAGACTGTGGTGGAGGCAGGAGGACCAGGAGTTCAAGGATGTCCTTGGCTTTGTGGTGATAGGAAGCTAGCCCGAGATACCTGAGATCTTGCCTCTAAACCACGGCAAAAAGCGAACGTATTTTTAAAATAAGAAGAAAAAATAAAGCTAGGAATAAAATAAGAAACAATACAATTATCCTTCCTAATTAGAAAGTCAGGGGAAATGAGTCAAACCAAGGAATATGGTTCAAAAACCTTCCCCCAAAGGTATATTACACAGAGAGGTAGCAAGCTCTTCAAGCTCCGTATTGTTTATTAACAGAGAAACTGGTCAGTTTATGATCTGATTGCTAGCTGCTTCGCATCCTTGACCCTTGAACTTGTAAATAAACAGTTATCTTCCAGGGGCTTCTGGGAAGATTGCTTTATTGAAGCATTTCCTACTCTGATGCCCTTGGCACCCCCACCACACACACACACACACACACACACACACACACACACACAGAGCTGTTTCCCCCATTCTCTCCCCCAGTCCTTGATCATACTTTAAAGCACATTCAGATCTGCCAAGATGCAGCCCTGACAACAGACCACTGGGCTCTTCAAGAGCCCCGAGCACTGTGTCGTCAGTCACCTTTAATTAATTACAGTCAGTTGAAAACAATATTTTATAGATCTTGCCACAGTGAAATGTCACCATGCATTTTCCAACTGAGTTAAAAAAGACACCTCACTGTTTATGGGGAAATGTGGTCAAAGGTGGGTGGGAGGTGAGTAGAGAGAGACAGAGGAGCTCGGCTTTGAGGCTTAGCCTGAGCTACTTGGGGAGGGTCAAAGAGGGGAAGGATAAATAGAAGCAATTTCTTAGATCTATTTCAAGTGAAGAAATACTAGATGGTTTTCCAGCATTCACGACGCCCTGCTTCAATCCCTAGAGCTGAAAAAGAGCACAGAGGTGAGGCACTTAAAAAAGTGTCTTTATGTACACACTTCTGTGAAAAATGGCAGCACAGACATAGCCGTCATCCATACTTCACAGCCTAGATGACTTTAGAATGTGGCTTAGCAACAGCATGCTTGCCTAGCATTCACGAGGCTGGTGTTTAGGCTCCAGTACCATAAATAAGGATGACAGCAAATTAAGTATAGTTGAGGGCTGGGGTGGAGCTCAGTTGGTAGAGCACTTGCTTAGCATGCACAAAGCCTCAAGTTTGAGTCCTATCAATGCAAACGCAGGCATGGTGGTGCATACCATAAACTTGGGAGAAGAGGCAGGAGGATCAGAAGTTCAAGGGCTAATTTAATGCTTTAGCCAGTAAGAACTCTTGGCACTGAGCCTGATGACCTGAGCTTGATTGGTATCTACATAATAGAAGGAGAGAACTGACTTCTGTAAACTGTCCCCTGGGTTCGCACACGCGCGTGCACACAGGTATACACACACACTCACACGCACCCACACATGCACACACACAAATGTAATAGCGTTACACGGTCATCTTTGACTATCTTTGGCTATGTAGATTTGGCTGCATAGAGGCCAGCCTGGACTACATGAGATACTGTCTGTAAATAAGTCAGAGTTCATAAATACTCCAAATATTCTATCTGAAAGGAAAGGAAGCAGTTAATACAATCTCAGCTAAAAACAACCAAGTTTGCCATCTTTCCCCTCTTTTCAGGTCTTTAGAAAAATCTTTAAATGCACGCAGAAGTGAAGTAGATCCTTTTTAATAGGCTCTTTCTTCCTTCTACATGTTAAGTATTACAGCTCTGGCTAGGCCATAGTGCCAGTATTACTAATTTCCACACTTATTAATGAGTCTGGAAGTCCAGACCTATGGGATGGTTCTGTAGATTGCTTGGGAGACAAGAAAATATTTACATACAAACAAAAATCCCCAAATGCCCAACTGTACACAGGAATCAAAACACCAAGACTAGCCAGATTCAAGTTTCCAAAGCAGGCCTCAGGATTTCTGCTTTGAGATTTCAAATGTGAATAGCTTAAAGAGCTAGGGAGTAGGTTTGGGTATCTGCCAACAGAACAGATCTGGGGGTCCACAAATACAAAACTGTCAGTCAGGGACTAACATAGCACAAAGTAAATTCTTATCACAATTTTTCTAATATGCTTATTATATTTGATTTTCTCCCAGTAAAAAGGCAAGAAAATAAAAGGGTGTAAGAAAAGTGCTGGACTAGGAAGGAGCTGGGTGTGCTGGCACACACTTGCATCCCAACACTTCAAAGGAGGGACAAGAAAATTCAAGGTCATCCTTGGCTACAGAGACTTTGAGGCCAGTTTGGGTTATATGAGACCTTGGTGAGGTGGCGTTGCTACTAGGGAACTGCTCAATCTTACAGTTTGCTTTTGGTTTTTGTTTTGAGACAGGTCTTACTTTGTAGCCTTGGCTGGTCTGGAACTTGCTATATAGACCCGACTGGCCTAGAACTCAGAGATCTGCCCAATATTGCAGTTTTTAACACCGAGTTTTACTTTATGCTGCTTCATGGAAAGGAGTTTCCTCTACAGATGGAGGAGGAATGATTAAAACATAGCTGTGTCTCCAGAACTCACCTGAGCACCATCTTATTTAAATATTTATGATAAAGCCATATAGTACGTGACATTACCCCCTCTTTCAAAGAACAGGGGCAGAATAAGGCACCTTGTCACATTGTCGGCCAGAAAGCCCTAGTCAAGCCGAGGTTCCTCCACTGTGTTTGGCTTCTATTCTATGGGGACCCAACTTCTCTGGAGTACTGTGAACTGCAGGAACCAGCAGGGCCACTATCTGCTTATAAACTTACTGACCATCTTTGAAACAGACCCAGGAAGGCTCTTGAAAATAAGAAAGCATCAAACATTCATGAAAAGTGCGTGGAGTCCAGCTAACCTGGATCTGAATCCTGGTGCTATCATTTCTGTTTGTATCCCCCAGCCCTCTCATGCAAACGGTGTCACAAGGCACACGAACTGGTAACAATGATTAAGTGAGGTGGTGTATCTGAAGTAATCAGGATACGGCATCTAACAATAAAAGGCACCCATTGCTGATACTATTTTGAGCTTGTAAAACAGACCCGAAGCTTTGAGGTTACCCCAAAATGCCAAAGCCAAAGAGTTAGAAAGAATAAAGCAGAATGGTCTTAAAGGAAGAAAGAAAATAAAAGAAGGAAAGATATTGGAAGGATTAGGATACCCATCATAGCAGGAACGAAGGCATTTGAACTTGAAATCTAAATGCAATAGAGCCAAGCTGTTGAGTTCATAGTTACAAGTATGAAGAAAACACTCATGTGTGCACGCTCAGCACACACACACACACTTTCTTCCAAGTGAAGATGGAAAAGGAGCATATTTACAATACTTTAAGTACATATAACTCAGGGACTGGAGCTGGGGAAGAGTACTGAGCCCAGAGACCCAGAGTCAGAGCAGGTAGCTGCAGAGCACCTCAGAAGACAAGAGGGCTTCTTCCAGCCGGGCAGACAGACTATACATACCAGGGCTGCTGAGCGAGCTATAGCAGAGCAGGAGGAGGGGTGGAGGTCACTGGGAAGCCCCTAGAGTTGCAGAAACATCAGTGACCTTAGACTTTTAGGGCTCCAAACTTTGCAGTTTCAAGTATGGTGTCCAACAAATCGAAAGCAAAAGTCTTGGATTTATTTAGCGATGTCTGTTGATACCCAAACACCTAGAAAAGCAGTGAGTTGCAGAGGTCTGCTTCAAGACCACCTGCTAACGCTGAACTCAAACCAAATCAGATCATCATCACCCGAGTCAAGGGCTAGAAGAGTTGGGGGGGGGCGCAGAGGCTGACCTTGCCCTTGTTTTCTCTTTAGGCTATCCTCTGACCCAGGAGGGGGTGGGAAGATGCTGGGATTTCAGCTATGCCCTGAACCTCAAGACAGGAAGAGCAATCAGACACTCCCCCATCTCCAGTTCGTGGGTGCTTTCCAAGCTGGCCCTTTGCTCCTGTGCCCTCAAGCATCCCAATGCCCTAGCATCCTCCTTCCTGGGCTGCAGGAAAGACTGTCCTCAGGAGCAGCCTCCGGATCCCGGATCTGGGACCTCCCTAGTCCAGCCCAGGCTCCTCCTAGCTTAGCTGCCTTGTGATTTCCTGAGGAACCTACCGGTGCAGCCCAGCCCTGGAGGGTCCCCTCTTTTGTTTGTAGGGAGAACACAGCGCTGCTGTGCAACACTGGAAGCTGGGCTGCGGGGGCGCTTCCCCCGTCTGCTCACCCACGTTCCTCGAGTACTAGGGGCTACCAGCTCCAGCACACGGGTTCCCAACTGTGCCCACCCGTTCCCTGCCCAAACACTTACTTCCCAGTCCCTCCGCTTTCCATGCTGTCTCCTCCACCGCCCCATAACGCCTCATAGGCTTCTCGGCTTCAAGATGGACAGACAGAGATTGCTTTAACTCCATTGCTGATCCCCAGGGGCAGGTCGAGGGGGGCCCTTTTATTCCATCCCTGCTGAAGGCTGCAGGGAGGAAGGCGGCTCCGGTCAGCAGCGTTCTAAGGGGCCGGGCATTCCTGAGGAAGCTGCTCCATCTCTGCAACTGCCAGCATCCGAAAGCGCCCAACTGATACCCAGGATGGGGGAGGGATGCATAACACATGCGCAATGGAGGCTGGAGGGGGGAGATTTGGGGGCTGGGTAGGAAGAAAGAGGGATGATAAACTCTCCACAACAACAAAAACAAAAACAACTAAAACAAAATCATCCCCAAAGGAAGCAAGAATAAGGTGCCCATATCGGAGCCAGTGAATAGGCTTTGCGTAAATGGATCTAGCATTGTGGGTGGTTTGGGATCTGTCTGAGGTTTCAAGTGTGATTGGTGAGCCCTGGTCTATATGTAGTCATGTGTCCTTTGTGAAGGAGTATGGACCCCAGCTTGTGGGTTCTGTGTTGTTTGCAATTATGTGTATGATTTGAATATAAAAGGGGACAGCAAGCAGAGTGTGTGTGTGTGTGTGTGTGTGTGTGTGTGTGTGTGTGTGTGTGTGTGTGTGTGTGTGTGTACACCTGAGTCGATCCTGTGTGTTTGTATAGACAGAAACAAGAGATGCAAAAATATTTTGGGCATATGGCCAACAAAACTGTTTGGAACACTGATCTTTATAAACATACAGCATGAAATAAAGAGTCGGGATTGGCAATGGGGCTCTTGGTATAGCATTCACAGCCCAAGCATGAAGGACCCAAATCTGAGCCCCAGAATCGACATCAAAAGAACAGGTGCATACTTGTAATGCCAGCTTTGGGATAGGAGGATCCCCTAGAACTTGCTAGCCCTAAGACACCTTACATCAACTTCTGCCCCCCCATGTGTGTGTGTATGTATGTGTATATGTGTGTGTATGTGTGTATGTGTATATGTGTGTACATGTGTGTATATGTGTGTATATGTGTACATATGTGTATGTGTGTGTATGCATATATTTAAGAAATAAGGGAGTGAGAATGTAGCTCAGTAGGTAGAATGCTTGCATAACATGCACAAAGCCTTGGACCCTATTCCCAGCACTGCATAAGCTGCATAAATCTAGGCATGTAGATCTGAAGTTCAAAGTCATCCTTGACTACATAGGGAGTTTGAGACAAGTCTAGACCGTGTCTCACATAAATGAATAAATAAATAAATAAAGTTTAATCAGCAGTTAGGTTGATAAAAATCAATACTGCTTATTGAATGACTTCTAAACATAAAACACTTAGCAATGTCTCTGTGGAAAACAGCACATTCCACTTCCCCTTGTTTACAGAAAACAGAACTGATGTTCAGAGAAATCACTTAGCCAAATCCCCACACCTCCAGCCTTTGGACATATGAATTCAAATTCCATCTCTTGTTATCCTGACTTCCTTGACTGTGTAATATTTAATTTTTTAAAAAAAATTTTGGTACCTTGGTGTTTTGTCTGTGTGTATGTCTCCAGATACCCTGGAACTGGAGTTACAGACAGTTGATAGCTGTCGTGTGGGTGCTGAAAACTGAACCTGGGTCCTCTGGAAGAGCAGCCAGTGCTCTTAACCACTGAGCCATCTCTCCCACCCCCGTTTTATATTCAAAGAGCCTAAAAAAATTATTTGTATGTATGTGCGTGCGCTGGGGTACGTGTGGGGGAAATGCATGTGAATGCAAGTGTTCTCTGAAGTCACAAGCGTTAGAGCCCCTGGAGCTGGAGTTTCAGGAAGTTATGAACTATTAGACACAGTGCTGGGAACCAAACTCAGATCCCCTGGGAAAGTCAAGCATGCTCTCAACCATCCTGCAGCACCTCAGCTATCATTATGCTTTGTGCAGAAGGAGAAGAACAGCTATCTGTCTGGGTCAGAAGATGCTGCCTTGCTGTTTGCTATTTCGTGATGTCATCTGGAGACATTGGTGTCTATTTTTATGACTTGGAAGTGTGCAGCAGACAAGTTTTAAAAGAAAATAATTTTATAACTTAAAAGCTATCAACAGTGAACTCTTAAACAGCTTAGGAGAGAAAAGGAAACTAGTTTTAAAATGTCCTAAAACCATAAGCATAGATTTTAACGACAAGGTTTGTTCTGTTACGTTTGGGAGTTTAAATTGAGGTGGGGGGGGGGTCTCACAATTTCTAAACTAATTAGATAAAAATATAAAATAATACCTTGTTTCCTTTGTTAGTGAGGCGTAAGAAGTGAAACAAGGAGACTGGCTGCTCTTGCAGAGCCAGGTTCCGTTCCTACCGGTCCTAAAGCAGCTTACATCAATCTGCAACTCGGGTTCCAAGGTACCTATGCATACACGGACACAGTCAGAACACACATACCCATAAAATATATATTAAAACCCCAAAGAATTGAAATAAGATTGGGAGGGTGATATAGGTCAGTAAGCCCTGAGCTCAAGATGGCCCAGTGGGTAAAGGCACCTGCTGCCAAGCCTGATGACCTGAGTTTCATTCCTGGGACCCGCGTGACAGAAGGAAAGAACCAAGTCCTATAAATTGTTCTCTGACCTCTACATGACATATACTCCTATTTAACACACACACACACACACACACACACACACACACACACACACACACACACACACACACACACTGAGTAAATAAATGTGATAAAAACTTAGGTATAATAAAATAGTATTTATGTATATTATAAATTAAATGTGTTTTGCTTTGAAATATGGTCTCCTATGGTCTATTGACCTTAGGGTCACTATTGCAGATAAGAATGATCTTGCACTTGTGATTCTCCCATCTACCTCTCCAGTGCTGGGCTTTCAGCCATGTACCACCATACTTGCCTAAATAATGTTTATAGTGGATTAAACAAGCTTAAAAAAATATTAGCAATGGATGTTTCTAAAGCTGAGACATGAGGAAAAGCCCTCCTCTTTCAATTTTCTGCATTTCCCAAACATCTATACTGAGAAGACGTTGCTCCATCATTTCAAAAATGAATGGATCCAGCGTCTAACACTGTGAGGAATACAGAATCTGTGATCCTGGAGGACCAGGCCATCACTGCAACAGTGTGGCTGAACCAGTCTGTTCCCATTAGCCTTCGACAATAACGCTTCAAGTTCAATAGCTGGCTGTCTGTCATGGCCACCTGTGCAGAGTGAGGCAGTCTTCTGCCAGCTCCTGGTCCTGGACAGTTGCCTCAACACTGTTTGGAAGACCCAGGACTCACTCAGAGAGACAAGGGATGATTACTGAGAGTCAGGCCAGCAGGGGCCAGCGTAAGACCCTTTCCAAAGTGTCATCTCAGTTGTGTGGTGGGATTCAAGTGTCAGCTGATTAGGACCGAAGCCACCTATCTAGGGTCCCGGGCTCCGGAAGGGGGAGTGGCCAACCCTATTCATAAGGGGTTGCTGGGATCTTGGAAAGCCCTGTTTCCTGGTTCTTGACTGCTGGTTCAGCATCCTTCGGCATCCATCGTCCACCACGTGGATA
Source organism: Phyllotis vaccarum (assembly GCA_033318265.1). Classification (NCBI taxonomy): domain Eukaryota; kingdom Metazoa; phylum Chordata; class Mammalia; order Rodentia; family Cricetidae; genus Phyllotis; species Phyllotis vaccarum. The sequence goes on along the minus strand of JARWLC010000016.1, from coordinate 77,084,871 downwards.
ATCCAATCTATCAGGCGTCTACATAAGCTGTAACCTGTATCGTGAGTGTTGGCATATATTTTAATAAATATAAAGCTTGAATTGGTGTATTTAAGAGAATCTCCGCCGACACAGTTGATTGAAAAGGAGAATAATGCAGGATCATCCTGGTAATTTGAAACTTTATTAGCATGTTGACAGCGATTTTAAATGTGAATGATATGGGGGCCTAACAGAACAGCATGGTTTCTGAAAATATGGGCTTTGAAATATGGGTTGGATAGAGCCCCGATCCTCTTGCCACTTGCCACTGTGGTTCTTGTGTGATGTGTCACTTAATTTCCCTATGTTTTACTTTCTTCATGATGCTTGTGTGTGTGAGAGAGAGAGAGAGAGGGAGAAAGAGAGAGACAGAGGAGGGAGAATATGGACTGGAGAGAGGGAGACACCTAAAGAGAATCTGTATGGTAGGCTGGATTCCAACTCCTGACTCTGCCTCCCAGGTACTTGAACTGCAGGCACGCACTGCCTCACCCAGTCCTGTTTCCCTCTGGTTTGCTGGATTGTCTGTGTGTATGTCTGTGCACATGTGTGTGCACACGCATGGACAGGCCAGCGACTGAGAATTAAGTTTCTTCTTCAACTTCTGCACCTTAACTTTTTAATTGTTTTGTGTGTGAATGTTTTGTTTATATGTGTGTATGTGCGTATGTGCTACACATGGGTACCTGGTGAGAGAGGATGTCAGAAGATGCCCTCAAACTAAAGTTTAGATGGTTTTGAACCACCATGTGGGTGCTAGGAACTGAACTCAGGTCCTTTGCAAGAACTACCTGTACTCTTAAGTGCACAGCTTTCTGTCCAGTCCTATCCACCTTATTTTCTTTTAAAACAGGCTCTCACACTGAACCTAGAGTTCGCTAGTCCAAAGCCAGCAAGCCTTGGGACCCTCTTGTCTCCACCTCCTCTGTACTTGGGGTACAGGCACATCCCACACTCAGCTTTTTTCATGGATGCTGGGATTCAAATTCAGATTGCTGTGCTTGCACAGCATGTGAGTAAGCCACCTCCTCCCCAGGTCCTATGCTTTATTTTCTTTATCTTTAAAATTTCTAATGCCTTGAACTGGGGATGTGGCTCAGTTGGTAAGGTGCTTGCCTAACATACAACAAACCCTGGATTTAATTCCAAGCCCTGCATAAACCAGATGATGGTTCACAATGATAACCTCAGTGTCCAGGAGGTGAAGCTGGAGGTCGGCCTCAGCTACTTAGAGAGTCTGAGGCCAGGCAGACTAGAGAACCTGTTAAAATAATAAATGAGCCTGGGCATGGTGGTACACACCTTTAATTCTGGCTGGCACCCAGGGGGCAGAAACAGGCAGATTTCTATGAGTTTGAGGACAGAGTGGTCTACATAGAGAGTTCTAGGCTATCCAGGGCTACATTGTTAGAGTCTCTCTCTCTCTCTCTCTCTCTCTCTCTCTCTCTCTCTATATATATATATATATATATATATATATATATATATATATATGCACACACATATATTATACACACACACACACACACACACACACACACACATATATATATATATATATATATATATATATATATATATATATATATATATATATATACTGAAAACATTGTCATGATGGCTAAATGAGATGGTACATGATCTCACAACCCTATAAAGCAGCAGAGCAATAACATGGGCTATGTCATATTGAAAACACCCTGCTAAGTAATGGATGCCAGTCATGAAGGACCACATATTCTAAATCACAATGAATTGTTGCAATAGCAACAAGATGACTGGGACATTGCCTGTGAACAAGCCACTTAGTTGTTGCATTGCATTGTCCCGATTCAAAGAAAATGACCGAAGCAAGTTCCTCCACTGCCATTCTCCTGCTCCCCCCCCTGAATCTGTGCTTTGTCCAGGAGGGCAGGAGGCATGCCGGGACTAGCCACTTGCTCCTAGGGATGTGAAAGCACAGACTATGTGTTCCTGTTGCATACACTGTATGAAAGAACACCAGAGAGATGACTGACCTCCTAAGCCCATGCTGTCTCCATCATTTCATTTAAAATCATACAGAATGGAGAAAAGCTGAGTGTAATGTCTGCAGCCATATTCTAAGGCTTTTCATTCTATAAAATGGGTTAAGGGACAGGAGAGATGGTTCAGCAGAGATGGTTGCCACCATGCACAGAAATCGGACTTCAATCCCTGGGATCCACATGGTAGAAAGAGAGAACAGACTCTGGCGTGTTGTTCTCTGGTTGCCACACGCACACTGTAGAATATGCACACAAGAGAACACACAAAAACACACCCACACCACAAAAATAAATAATACAAAACAAATAACAATCCTTTAGAGATGTTAGGCCAAACTGGACTTACATGTGGTTTTTAGTATTAATGACAAGTCATATGCTACAGTGTAGCGACACAGAAAGCATGAGCCGCTCCCTTCAAACTGTCAGAGCAGGGATACCAACTGACCATAGTAGGCTGTGAGGTACATTAAGTATGCCTGCATGTGCCTGGCTGTCTCATCAAGAACTGAATCTGCAGTGTCCTCCAGCACTTGTGCACTAAGTGCTCCAAAGTCCTGCCCAATTCAGGCAATACATACCACACTAACAACTAATATGTTTGAACAGTCCTATGTAGTCAAAAATTTTTGACTCGTCCAGCCCGAGGTCCAGACAAAGCTCTCCCACCCACTATCCTGCAGCTGCTTATAAAATAATTACTCTGAGACTGATATTAATTACAAACTGTTTGGCTTATGGCTTAGGCTCATTATCAGCTAGTTCTCATAACTTAATTCAACCCATTTCTATTAATCTATGTCTTGCCGCATGGCTAGTGGCTTATCTGTGTTCCATTACATCTTGTTCCTTTGGGCAGCAGCTCAGAGAGCTCTCCTGACTCTGTCCTTTATCTGTGCTTGAAATTCCCGCCTGCCTATAAGCTGCTTTGCCATAGGCCAAAACAGTTCCTTTATTATCCAATGGTCACCCACAGTGTACAGAAAGCCATCCTCCATCAGTCCTAACCTTGATCTCATCTATTTACCATCCTCATCCTCACGGGTCATTGTTCCCTGAAAGAGAATTTACCCTAAATCAAATAAGAAGTGAGTGAAGACTCATTTAGTTCATGTGTGTTCTCTAGTGAGTCTGCACGTCTTTCTGTTGTCAAGACTACTAGAATAAATGTCTCAGAAGTGCTTTGAATTCAGCCTAAGCTCCACAACTTGCCTTTTAGTGGGCTGGGGACATAGCTCATAGTCTAGCATGTGCAAGGCCCGAGGTTTGATCCCCAGAACCACAAATGTGTGTTTGTATGTGTATGTTTCTCCTCTGTGTGTCTCTTGGTGTGTGTGTGGTGTCGTGTGTGTGTGTGTGTGTGTGTGTGTGTGTGTGTGTGTGTATGTGTGTGTGTGTGTTATCTGAGCTAGATTTTGAGGAATGAATAAGAAATAATCTGAGAAGAAGTGAATCTGATGAGTTTGGAAAATCCAGGGTATGTGTAAGACACGTATTTACACATACAGACACACATGTGTGTGCATATGTAGGATATAATTGTGTATTTTCTATCACAGCTTTATTTTAACGAGTTACTGAAACCAAAAGGAATGTGTTGGCCACATACCTTGATGACTCTCCAGATACATTCACTTTTACTGACGTGTAATCTCCCCTTACAGTCTTTTCTCATTGAACCACATCGAGCCCACATTCTTTCCCCCAAGACCCGTGGTCTCCATGTAACATACACTCTTTCCACAAATGTCATTCTGTGCTGGATAAGTGGCTAGCTTCCAGTGTCCACCATCCCGACGTTGTGCCATTCAGTACCTGACACATCAATCTCCTGGAACTCTATTAGGGACAGAAACATCTTAGGAGCTCAAGGAGTTGTGTAGTCCCATGACTCTTTGAACAGACTCCTCTTAACAGATGAGCATGAAAGCCTCAAAACCAAATTTAAGGAAACCCACACTGTGAAATCAGAGAACAGAAAAGTCTCACCTAAGCATTTGCTGCTGTTACTAAACTAAGGTCTCAAGAAGCCCAGCTGGCCTTAAACTCATCTTGTAGCTCAGAAAGACCTTGAACTTCCTTCCAATTCTCTTGCCTCCTGAGAGTTAAAATTACAGGCATGCACCACCATGTAAAATTTGGGGGAAAATATTTAAATATTTGTGTGTCGTCCCCCCCCCCCAAGGTTAATCCTGAAGGGTGGAAAATGTACTTGTTTTTGAAGCATGAAGATAACTTGAGCTATTTGGGGCAGCTGCTTGTGTGAACCTGGTCTGGTGATGGACAGTTCTTGTTCACACTGACAACCTCAGTGGAAGTCTAGCTTCAAGCAATGTGTGGTACTGAAAACCTAGAGTCCCAGCCCTTCAGAGGTGGAGGCATGAAGAGCAATAGTTCAAGGCCAGCCTGAGCAATCCCAGTGTGGGATTCATAGAGGCCATGGCACTAACAGCCTTTGTCTAAGAATCACACTTCTTATTATTAGAAAGATATCCTGTCTGTAGCCACAACACCCTGGCCATGAGAATCTTGTCTTGACTCTAGGACCTGGCTAATACTTGAATGGGGGGGAAAAAAAAAAGATTTCCTTGTGTAAAACCCAGGGACTTTGCAAGAGAAATATGGATTACCATAGTATGACTCATCAGCCTGATTACCTTTCATTATACCTCCACACTGCTTACACAACTGAGAAGCAGTTGTTATGTCTCTCTCTGGCTCTAACAAGCTACACATCACAGAATGATAAACTCAGCTGATGTGTGACCTATATATGTAATCAGTGCTGGGAAAATTCATTACTCAACATTTACGGTGTTGAAAATTTAAGGGCCAAATTTAATAGCGTCTGCTTCTCAGTGACGCTGATTCAAAAGGAAACCATGTATCACTAGGAGAAGTACAAGAGATGAGTCATAGTATCCCCTGTCAAATGTTGCTGCTGTTAACACATCAAGTGACACAGTGAGCAAGACAGAATCCAACCACCTCTGACCAGTGAACACCTAATGTCACCAGCAGACAGGTTCAGGGAACATTGTCATAGTATTTGGTCATTTCTTTTGCATATAGGTAGGTATATACACTGGGGCTTGAACCTAGAGCTTTATGCAAAGTTAGTAAGCATTTTATTATTGGGCTGTGTCACTCATCCTTATTCTAATGGGAAAGCACAAAATTTCCCTTTCCAGTTATTATCAGATGAGCTTATCATTAATGTGTAGTGATTTGGTCAATGCCACAGTATAGTATTACAAACTGCAACGCCTGAAGGTACATCATAGATATGAATGTACTGTAAAACAGGAAGTAAAATCTGTGGCGAACCATGGCTTAATAGAATACTACTGCAGTTGTGTAGCCTTTGTTAGGTCCAAAGGAAGCTGCATTTCCCCAAATCCCAAAAGTCAGTCCAAATATCCAGTCATGGGCTCAATGCGGTCAGATAAAAGTCAGCATTTCTCAGTAGCTTGTGAAATTCATCCCCTTCCACCAAAGGGAGGTTTTCCCCTTATCACTGGACAAAGGCACAAATACCAAAGCACATACTGGACTCCAGGCTTTCTTAGTATCATAAGTAACTGTTACACATTTCCGAATCCATGCTAGCTAGCATCCCAGCCCTTCTCACCCTGACACCAAACTCGCTTCAGCTCACAGGCTGCCCTTCTCATAGCTATTTATTCTCCTGCTATTTTTGATAGGTGTGCTTGTAGGTATACTTCTCTGTCTGGCCAGCCATCTTCCAAATAGCCACACAGAGACTTATTATTAATTATAAATGCTTGGCCTTAGCTTAGGCTTGTTTCTAACTATCTCTTATAACTTAAATCAACACATTTCTATTAATTTACTTGCTGCCACATGGCTCCTGGCTTGTCACCTCATCTCATCTTGTACACATCCTGCTTCCTCTGCATCTGGTTGACGACTCTGCCTTTCTTTTTCCCATTGAGCTATCTCCTTGTCCGAAAGTCCCACCTAACCTCTTCTATTTTACAACATGTTCTCTCTAAGTAAGCTCCTCTCTCATCTTCTAGCCATGTTCAATCTTCTTTCTTTATCCACTCTGAACTTTTCCTCTGGCTGTTTGTTCTCTTTATCATATTTACAATATAAACCTTCTCCTTAACTACACCATGGAGCAGCCATGTTGTCAGTTTATATTACAGCCTTACTTTCTATTTTATTTTTAGAGACCAGGTCTCATGTAGCCCAAGCTGGCCTTGAACACATCATGTAGCTGAAGATGAGTTTGAATTCCTGCTCCTTCTGCCTCCACTCCACAAGTGCTTGGATTAGAGGTGTGTACCACCATGCTTGGCTATCTTCTCATTTTATGAGATGCTACAAATTCACATAGTTGGCAGAGTCATGGCCAGGGTGATCTCATTCTTTGGGTCCCAACAAACCAGGTCTAAACATAATAGTCTCATGAGGGTGAGGGCAAAGCAGGGATCTACTTGCTATAGCCACAGCACCTATCAGCAGGTCTGCCTATCTTTAAGGCACTGGTAGAAATTTTAGGATTATATAGGTGAAAGACAAAAGTGGGGATCAGTATGCATGTATATGGCTGATGAAATGGCTCAGTAGATAAAGGCACTGAGTTCAGTCCCTGAATCTCACATGATGGGGAGGGAGAAAAGAAAAAAGGCTCTCACAAATTATCCTCTGACCTCCACGTGCAGTGGCATGCATGTCGATATGCACACACACACATACACACACACACTTTTTTTTAAGTTTTAATACAAAATTCTCTTTGGACATCATAAAAGTATCCAGTAGACTATTGGTTTGTGGCTATGAATCTAAAATATCACAGAAATTTCTTCATTTTAAACATAAAAAAGGATGTGGTACAAAAATAGAAGCACTCACATTTGGGTCATTATTGAATGTGAGATTGCTGTGTGTGTCCATCCCGTGTCTTCCTCCCCCCCCCCACCCCCGTTCCTCCCCTCACCCTGTCCTGAGAGTTTTCTTCACCAGCACCAAATGATACCCAGAACAGCACATGCTTATCCTCACACCTCTTCCAGTCACACTCGCACAACCACCTAAGTGGCTCACACCCGATCCCTCAGTCTCTGTCAGGAAGACTCACAACCTGGGAGTACTCAGTCAGCCCGAGCAGATCTCCTGCCTGAAATGGAAGTCTTGTATTAAGAGGCTCATTCTCCAAAAGTAATGTATTCGGGAATTTGGGAATGTTTGCTTTTCATCAGACCGAGACAGATGCTCCTCCTGAGTTCTGTGGCTCCAGCTACACATTCATACTAGGGGTAAATATTTGCTCTGAAATGAAAGACAGGTGGTCTGGTCATTGCTGGGCTGCAAATCTCAAGGGGGTCTGGAAGCCTCAGTCATCCATTTCCTCAACAAACTTCAAGGAGCTTGTTTATCATTTGCTGGATAAATATTTTAGTCCAAACCAGTATTTCATCTATTTTACTGCTAGACTGGCTTTAAGTGTCTTTTCTTCCACTTTTAGCCAAGGGCTGCTTTATCTATGCTATTAAATACAAATAACTGAGGCCACTGTTCGTACTAAGCTTCTGCATAAATCTGGCTGAAAATCAAAAGCCTCTGTGCTGAAGGGCTTTCGACACTGTTTACCTGACCTTTCTGGAAAGGAGGGCTAGAGAGATCATTATAATGATCATGAAAGCTCCCGGTCTCCATCTTAATAGAAAGGAGGAGCCTGAAATAACTAATCCTTTTAGTTTTCTATCATTTTGTCTCCCCACTTCCCAAAGGAAAGTTGATTTAGAATGCCTGACTAAGGGCTGGAGAGATGGCTCAGCAGTTAAGAGACTGCTCTCCCAGAGGACTGGGTTCAATTTCCAGCACCCATATGACAGTTCACTCCAGTTCCAAAGGGCCTGTCATCCAGACACGCATGCAGGTAAAACACCAATGCACATAAAATAAAATTATATTTTTAAAAAATGCCAGACTGGGGCTGAAGATGTAGCTCAGTAGTAGAATGCTTGCCTAGCATAATCTTCCTTTCCTTCAAACCCTTCCCTGTCTAAAAACAATCTCCTCTGCTTGGACCATCAGAACACTTACTTCATTTTATCTAGAGAAATCTTGCCCACCCAGTTCTAGAATTGAAAAGGAAATTAATTTACAGGGCTCAACTAAATTGCTGTATTATGACCATTTGAAAATACTTGCTATAAAAATTGCCAACTTGATCTTTCAATAAATGTCTCTGTAGAGGCTCTAGAGTCTAGAAAAAAAAAATGATAAACAAGGTCTGAAAGTCTAGTTTGACCATAACAAACTCTGTGGAACTTCACAAATACAAAATCCACATTTTTACTTTATTCCTGGAACGTACCACATTTGTGACCTACATCAATCAATTGGATAAAATAATGATTACTTTTTCTATGATATTTTAGACCCTCCCCCCTCCCCTTTTAAAAATCTTTCCTCTGCAATCCTAGCAAAAATGGTTGCCAGCCATGTGACTGCTTAAGATGACCAGCCACGTGTTGCTTATATCCCCAAATGGAATCATGCCACGTGGTTCCTTTAAGATTGCCTATGCAAAGGCTTTTAACTATCAGCTTCATGAGTTTCAAATTAACGTTTTGTTACAGATTTTTAAAAGCTTAGACAGTTTATATAATAGTTTGAGGCAATTAAGTGAAATCAATAATCCCTTTAGCAACTCTGCTTTTCTCTTTTTTCCCTGTCTCAGTTCTTGACCCCAGACACAGAGATTTTAAAAGCATGTCTGAGTCCAAGAAAGGGAGAGCCATAACCTAATTTTAAAACCAGTTTTTCAATGACTTAGAACAACAGCCAGGTGTGGTAGGTAGCATGAGGAGCCTTTGATCCCAGCACCTGGGAGGCAGAGGCAGCCTGCTCTGCAGAGCAAGTTCTAAACCCCATGGGTGGCTGGAGTCTCAGGGTTGGGGGTGGGAACTAGAACATCATTAAACAGCTTGACATCTGAATCCCTATATTAGTTCCAGTGACCAGAAAGCCCGGAGATAAATTCTGAGCCCTAGCAATAGGAGAAACAGCACAGTAAACTCACACCTTCAGAACCTGTCAGAGATGTTAGGGTTTGTGAGGCAGAGTTCCTTGGTGGATCCAGGCCAAGGACTGTTGCAGAAATCACACCACAAAACAGATCTCACACAAGAGATTTATTGTGTGTGTGTGTGTGGGGGGGAGCAAAGGGCATCCAGGAGTGGGAGCAAGAGAGAGACAGGCAGAGCAAGAGTGGTCTGTGATGGAGGGGACCTTTTGCGTTGTCAGCCATCACAAATGCTGTTAATCGGGCTGCACTTGGTAACTTTGAGCTGCTGAGAGACGTTCGTCAGTCTCCCGAGTGTCCCCTCAACTTCCCATCTTTTTATCCTGCCTCGGTCGTAACAAAAGACTCCAAAGGTCATAGAATTTCAAAGAGTCGTCACAACTTATACAAAATTCTGACAGGTATAGTGGCTTCTTGCCTGTGATCCTAGTCCACAAGAGGCTGAGGGAGGAGGATTGTTCGAGAGGTCAAGACCAGCCTGGGCTATAATGTGAGACCGTTTCAGGAGAGAAAAGTAAGGGCTCTGCAGTTAACAGTGCTTGTATTCTTGCAAAGGACTCAAGTCTGCATCCCCTGACGTCAAGCACCTGCAATTCCAGCTCCACGGAATCTGAGATCCTCTTCTGGCATTATGGATACCACACACATGGCACATACTCCCACATACAAACACATATACACAAAATTAAAATAAGTTCTGATGTGGGATGTCTACGTGCTGTGAATAAAGGACTGTTTTGGGCCATGACAGGCACCGTATAAGAAGTAGGTGGGGAAATTGGAGCATAGGTAGGTTCCAGCCGCCCAGAGAAGCAACAGGTAAGGTAACGCAGGTGAGCCACGGACCACGTGGCAGGACAGATGAATGGAAATGGGTTGAATTAAGGTGAAAGAGCAAGCTAGCAATGTGCCTGAGCCATGGGCCAAACAGTATGAAAGTAATATAAGTATCTGTGTGTTTCTTTGGGACTTTGGGCTTACTGGTTCAGATAAGCAGCGGCAGCAGGTGGGGATTATTTTGTTACATTGTAAATAATTGTTCCGCCTAGTTCAATAAAAATGCTGATTGGCCAAAGGCAAGGGCTACCAGACTTAAGAAAGCTCTGGGAACAGGAAGAACAGAGCAGAAATGCCACAGAGAAACCTTGGAGACAACATGATGAGATGCCAGCAGATGCAGAGGAAAGAAGTTGAAATGCTGCTCTGAGAAAAGGTGCCGAGCCTCATGGCTGAACAAGATAAGAGTCGTGGGTTAGGTTGGGAGCAAGAGCCTGCTAGTTATATGCCTGTGTTTCAGTGGGACTATGGGACTGTGGGTCTGAAAGTCTGGGCCAGGAGGCTAGGCTGGAAAGACCAGCTCAGAAACCTCATACAACATGAAACATGGAGACAACTCAGAGATTAAGAGCACTTGCTGCTCTTGCAGAGGATCAGAATTCAGTTCCCCAGCACCAACATCAGGCAGCTTCATGGGTAACACACATGCATATACACACATAGACACATAATTTAAAAAAACAAAAATTTTAAAAAGAATCATGCAGCCAAGGATATTGTTTGCAGCTAATGCTTACCCCTTGGGGCTGAGGTTCCAGCCAGTGATAAAGCATTTGCCTGACATGTCCTTGGATGATTCTCAACAACAAAACAACCCCCCCCCACCTCTTTGACTATGCCCATAGATTTTTTTTTCTTAATTTACATTTAATTATTATTTTGTTAGAGTGGGGGACATGCAAATGCCTACAGCAGAGACCATAGAATAACTCGCAGGAATCAATTCCTTCTACCATGTGAGTTCTGGGAATCCATCTCAGATCATCAGGCTTAGATGCAAGCACACTTACTGTTGAGCCATCTTTGTGGCCCTGCCCGTAGTTTAAAATGATGTGCAAATTCCCATTCCCCTGCTATTTTCCTAACCTACCATTATTCTCTGAAGATGCATGTGTCTGTGTGTCATCTGTGTCAAGATCAGAGGACAATCTCAAGTGCATGTCCTCACCTTCCACTTCCTTTGAGGTAAGGTCTGTTAGCTGCCCTGCAAGCTTTCAGGAACTTTTCCGCCTCTACTTGCTATCTGGACATAGAATAACTAGGATTATACACCTTACCATGTCCACTTTTATGTGGGCTCTAGACGTTAAAACTCAAGTCCACATATTTCATGGCAAGCACTTTAACCCATTTCTCCCCAGGTACTCCTCACCTTTGTTTTATTTACACGAGTGGTTTGGTCCTTATGTTTGCCCCACCCCAGCCCCACCTATGAATTTGAAGTTAATTTCACATGCTAATATTCTTTGTTGTTAGAAATATGTATGTATGTATGTATTTATGTATTTATTTATTTGTGCACGTGTATGTGTGAGGGCATGTGCATGACACAGCACATGTGCAGAGGTCAAAGGACAATTTCCAGTAGTTGGTTCTCTCCACCACCTGGGACTCAAAAATCAAACTTAAGCTGCCAGGCTTAGCACAAGTCACTTTTCCTGCTACGTCATGTCTCTGACCTGGAAATCCTACCCTGGCTCCTGTTTTGAGCTTTTACACAAAAGAGGAAACACATCCTAGCCAAGACTGGAGAAGAGGCCCAAGTGTCACATGTAGTCCTGGCTGAACTGGAATTTGCTATGTAAACTAGGGTGGCCTTGAACCCACAGAAACCTGACTTCTAAATACAGAAGGGTACCACCACACAGACATATACACACATACACACACACACAAATATATAAACACACACACATACACACACACACACACACACACACACGTTTTAAAAGATGAAGCATTAAAAAAGAACGGGTGCTGGGCATGGTAAAATGCCTTCAATCCCAGCACCCAGAAGACAGAGGCAGGTAGATGTCCAAGTCTGAAGGCAGCAGGTGAATTCCAGGGTAGTCATGGCTATACAGAGAGACCCTTTTCTAAAACAAAATAACATAAATAAATAAAGAAATCTTTCTTTAAAAAAATGAGAAGTCACTTAAGTATAACTTTTATTCACTTGGTTTAGCTATATGGTTACACATAAGAAACAGAATGTGAGCCACCATTTTAAAGAAACCATTATCTTAGTTCAAAATAAAGGCCTATGTCTTGCGTTTTCAATAAAGACCATTATAGAATATAAATGTCATTATCTTTCAATTTTTTTACAGAATAAACATCACCAAAACCACAAAACATCCAGTCACTTGCCACACTTTATTCAGATCCATGAATTTTTTTCTTAACAAGTCATACATTAAATTTTTTTGTTTTTCAAGCATGGTTTCTCTGTGTAACAGCTCTGGCTGTCCTGGAACTTGCTTTGTAGACCAGGCTGGCCTCAAACTCACAGAGATCCACCTGCCTCTGCCTTCAGAGTGCTGGGATTAATGGTGTGTGCCAGCACCGCCTGGCTACAATGTCAAAATTTAAGATACACATTCTACAAGAAAAATTTAAACTAAAAAGTGAAGCAAGTAATGTTTGCACTCACTTCTCACACAAATTAGGAAGCAAGCTCCCTGGCCCATGGCTCTGAGGAATAAGACACCGATGGATAGATGGATACAGGTGTTACAGAGTGGGCAGGTAGAAGGGCTCATCACGGTGCTGAAGCTGAACCATTCAGAGGAGGCAGAGACTTACCCAAGTGTTTGTCCATGGCAGAGAAAATCAGTCACACTCAGTCCCTTGCTAAAAACCATTACCAAACAGGACAGAAATCTCAGCCCCTAAAGGGCTGTTATTTAACAGGGACTAAAGCTCAGCCCGGTATTTACAGAGCCCATAGCATGCCCATTCCACCCATTCATATTTGAAAAGGTAGAGGAAATCACATCGCTGCTTGGCTGAATGTCTATCTTTAGAACATGTAGATTTTCTGGTCCCACGCAATGGACATGGGAAAATGAACAAGTGACACGATTTCCGGGATTCCCAAAAAGGACATTTTATTTTATTATTATTGATGGATTTGCTCCCGGATGGAAGTCTGAAGTCAACCTGTGAGAGCCAACTCTCTCCTTCTCCCATGTGGATCTCAGAAATCAAACCCAGGACATCATTCAAACTTGGAAAGCACCTTTATCCCTACAAGTATTTTTAAAAACTTAACTTGCTATTGTGTGAATGGATGTGAGATGGAACGGGGTGAGGGGGGGCTCACGTGCCATGGTGTGCATATGGTGAGCAGAGGACAACATTCATTTGGTTCTCTTTTTCCAGTGATTGCCAGGTTTACACAGCATTTGCCTTTACCCTCTAAGCCACCATGCTAGCCTCTAAAGAATGCTATGCAGATGTAAGCTAGTGGGTATTGTTTACACTTATATTGCATACATTACAGACATATGTGAACAGGTGTTGTTCAATGATCCACAGAAGACCAGAATACTGAGATTCCAACCAACCCTTAGAGACCATCAGGATGCTTAGAGTCAGAGAGAGGCTAAAGGCATGTGTGCAAATGTGGCAAGAGAATGAAAGCCATCCTCAGGAAATGAGAAATCCCTGGACCTACAGCCAGGAGCTGCTGAAAGAGAGGGTTTGTGGAGCTGTCTAGATACCAAGGCGGGAGACAAAATAGACCGATCCAAGCTTAGAACCAACCAGAGGCAAAAAGTAACAGAGACAGGAGCTCCACCATCCTCAGTAACCAGGTCAACATACTGCAGTTGCCATCCAGGGCCCACCATGTGCCTAACACCTCAGGTCCAAATGTTAAAAGTATAGTCTTCCTCCAAGAAGCTCTCAAAATTGTGCTGGCCAGGCATACATGCAAATGGAGAATAACCATATACTGTGGGAAATCCACAACAAGTTACAATGGTTTGCTAGGTTTGGAGGGAGGGGCAGGGGAACAAAGATTCAGTGAAGGAAAGAGGTAGGCAAAGGAGACAGGAACTAGCCAGAACCTGTCTCCGGGGTATGCTGAGGATGTTTGAGACACAATGTGTTTTGGCAAACACTGTAGAAATGTATGTAAAATTCAGATGTGCTAAAAGTAAATTGCCCATGGAGAAAAATAGTAATTTGTTTTATTGCTCCAAACAAATCTCCAAGGATGATGGTCTTTAGAAGGGAAATAGTCATCAAGGAAGTCAGAAGGGCCTATGACTTAGGAACTGTGCCTTGGGTCATCTATGCCTAAAGTAGTGGGATTTCTGGGTCCAGGGCGGCCAGGGACCGAGACCCACAGACCTGTGCCCGAGACCCCTTAGCCGCTCAGCCGCTCAGGTCCCCAGAAATGACTCAGACACTTATATTAACTTTATGCTGTTTGGCCTATGGCTCAGGCACATTGCTAGCTAGCTCTTACATCTTAAATCAACCCATTTCTATTAATCTGTCTGCCACGTGGCCCGTGGCTCACCTGTGTTCCTTACATGTTTCTTCTTGGGCGGCTTCAGCTCGATCTGCTTCTGACTCCACCCTTCCTTTCCTACCTATTCTGATTCTTCCTCCTACTTCTTCTACGGTGCCTGTCATAGCCCAAAACAGCTCCTTTATTTAAAGATTGAGATTCACAGCATACAGAAAGGCATTCCCACATCATATGCCTATAGAAGAGATGCACTTAATTTGGTCCAGTACAGTCACATAGTTAATGTGAAGACCTATTTATATAAACTCCAAAGGCAGAAGTTAATTTTTTTTTTTTAAACTCTGGGCTTTAATGTATAGGAAATGAAAAAAAAAAATCCTCCCCAAGTCATTAAAAACAAAGCAACAATTGTTGTTGAATTGCTCAAATGTTAGTGTTTTCTTCTTTATATAACTTGTAGTAACTGTAGTTCCTTAGTTTCACTTTGTAGCTCTGACTGACCTAGAAATAACTATAGAACAGGCTGGCCTTGAACTCAGAGAACTGACTGGCACACCTGACCTCTTTCTCAGAGATTTTTAAAAATTTATTTTTATTTTATCTGTATGAATATGTTGAGTGCAGGTTTGGTGCCTGAGGAGCTGAGAGTGCTCTGGATCCCCTGGAACTGGAGTTATAGGAAGTCGTGTGTTGCCATGTGGGAGCCACGACCCAACTCCACTACCAAACTCTGCAAGAGCAGCCAGTGATCTTAACAATGAGCCATTTCTTCAGACCCTCCTTTTCTTCTTCTTCTTCTTCTTCTTCTTCTTCTTCTTCTTCTTCTTCTTCTTCTTCTTCTTCTTCTTCTTCTTCTTATTTATTCTCTTTATTATTTTCTATATCGGCCTTCGTTTTGGTTTTGTTCTGTTTTTGAGACAGGTGCTTAAGGAGCCCAAGCTGGTCTTGCACTTGCTGAGGATGACCTCGAACAGGCCATCCTGCCCGTGTCTCCCTGCTGTTATGACAGGGGTGAGCCACCATACCAGCTAAGTATCAATAATTTCTTTTAGTCATTAAATGGTTTCTTCTGCTACAGATCAGGTAGCAATTAAAGTTTTCCAAAGAACATACAATTATCTGACAAATTTCACTGAATCTGCTGTAGGCAGACACTACTCTCTAAATCACTCACTAAACACATACTGAAAACATGGAAATACTAAAGCTCTCAAACTCATGTCTTACCAAAAATAAATAAATAAATAAATAAATAAATAAATAAATAAATAAATAAATAAATAAATAAATAAATAAATAAATAAATAAATAAATAAAATTCACTAGCTTTCAAATGGTCTCATTCTCACCACACTATGATATAGACAAGACAGTAACTTGTTAATTTTCCCTCAAATGAAAATGACAAATAAGGTATTAATGGCTTTTAATTACAGAGATGTACAGAAGCACTATGTTTTTGCAAAGCTGAAGAATGACCAGCGAATATTATGTAAGGCCTTCCTCCCTCTCTCCCTGCCTCCCTTCATCCTTTCTTCGTCCACCCTTCTTCTTTGAATAACCTCTAAGCAAGAACTGTACCACTGAGCTCCATCCCAAACCCCTAAGTACATTCTGCATCTCTGTATTTACGCATTATAAATATTTACATATTTTTGTGTGTGTGTGTGTGTGTGTGTGTGTGTGTGTGTGTGTGTGTGTGAAACTAAGAGGTCAGGTACATCATAATCTGTGTGTGGGGGATATTGAAGACAGTATACACGGATGTGCATGGATGTTCACATGTATGTGAACGTGGAGGACAGAGGTTGACAGAGGGTATCTTTCTTTAATCTCTCTCCACATTACTGTTTAGTTTAGTAATAGTTTCTGTTCTATTGCTATGAAGAGACACAATGAACATAGCAACTTTTATAAAGGAAAGTATTTAGTTGGGGCTTGCTTACAGTCCATTATCATGGTACGCCTAGCCTGGTATGCGCCATGAGGGAATAAAGACACAACACTTCTTGGTTCCAAAGATTTTATTAAATCACCACAGAAGCCAGTCACTGATCAAGGATGCAGGACAAGGACTTCGGAGCCTTGTTTCTCCTGAAAGCCCCAAGAAGGGGCAGAAGGGGAATTTATAAGCACAAAAATCACAAATATTTGCTGACACATTACATTTATAATTTTCACCAATCAGGACTTGGGAATGAGGGGCTTCCTTGAGTGTTCCCTTATTGTCCATTGATATACAATGCAAGCTTTTCAGTCCAACCAATTGGGATTATTTGTTCCTTCTGTGGTTAGGAATAGCCACAATGTTTCTAGGAAACTAAAGGTACATAATAACTATTTCTATGGTTTAGGGAGGAGGTAGGTTAGCTATTGGAAAGTTCCCAGCTCTCCTAGGATTTGGGAACCTAAACTTTAATTCACCCTGCAAGTAAAATGGAGTCTGAAGTCAAAATGGCAGTACTCAGCCCAACATGCTTTTACCTGCTCCCTTTATTGTTATGAGAAGCATGGTGGCATGCAGGCAGACATGGTGCTGGAGAAGTAGCTGAGACTGGGTCCACAGGCAACAGGAAAAGAAAGATGCTTGACCCGCCTTGGGCATCAGAAATCCCAAATTCCCACCCCTAGAGACATACTTCTTCCATAAGGCCATACCTACTCCTACTGTGCACTGAGATTACAGACAGACCACCATAACCACCCAACTTCAAAAGCATACAGTCATCAAGAAATGTTCTTACTATTGCCCTAATGTAAAATGCATTAATATCTATTATATTCCAATAACTTAGACACTTAGAAGGTACATGCTTATAATTTATATAAACATATTACAAACCATATAAATTACTTGCTTAGAAATTTAAGTAGGAATTCAAAAAATACATTCTCAAGATAAACTCAGAATTCAGTGTTTCACATTTTGAAATTTATCAAGTACGCCAGTAAAAGCAACAGAACCATGAAGACAATTTTTAGGTGAGATTGCTGTTGACGTTTCTTGAAACATTCACAGTTTTAAATTTTTTATTTTTGTGGTTTTGAGACAGGGACTTGCTATTTTGTCCAGTCCAGTCTTGAACTCCTGGGCTGAAGTGATCTTCCCTTCATTAGTCCCGAGTAGACAGACAGACATACACCTCCACACCTGGTTATTTACATAATTTTGAAACCTGATGATGGCTGGCTGAGATTAGGCAAACTGAATAATTGTGAAAGACTAACTGATGTTTCTTGTATCAACTTTAAAGCACTGAATTATAAAAGAATACTGTTAGCATCCTGGGATGCAGCTCATGACAGAGCATTTGCCTAGCATATGTGAGACTCTTTATTCTATCCCTAGTACCATACAAAGCCAGGCATGGTTGCTCACGTCTATAGTCCCAGCATTTGGAAAGCAGATACAGGAGGGTTACTGCAAACTGTGTACACTGGTAAGGTATGAATTAGAGTTGTTCTTCCTTAGAGGAAGGAAATTATCAGTTTTCTAGAAATTTTATTTACTATAATTCATTAATAAACTAAATATTTTATTTCATATATGTGGGAATTAAGAGTGCTTTGGCCAACTGTATCTCTGTAAAGCTAGAA
Source organism: Phyllotis vaccarum (assembly GCA_033318265.1). NCBI lineage: Eukaryota > Metazoa > Chordata > Mammalia > Rodentia > Cricetidae > Phyllotis > Phyllotis vaccarum. Next base: position 77,066,843 of record JARWLC010000016.1, on the reverse strand, counting down.
GACATCAATTAAAGAGTACTGTACTTGATGGCATAATATAAAAGTAGAAGAGTAAGACATGATGTCTTATGCCTACAATATCAGCACTTGGAAAGCTGAAACCCAGCCTGGGGTACATAGTGAGTTCCAGGGCAGCCTGAGCTACACAAAGAGAGATCCAATCTTTAAAAAAAAGTAGACCGCCACAATAAAATATTCTATACAGAAGATAACCAATACAATTTCTTTTTTGAAGATAAAAACATCTGCTTTCAGAATCTAGTATTGGTTTAATAATAAATTATTACCAAGTATCCATTCAATCTTCTTGACTGAATTCTATATAGATAGAAACTTACTGTAAGGACAGAGGGCAGTTTGATCCTAAAGTGTATAGAAAATAGTCTGAAAGTTCAGCTAGAAATATAAAAATCAAAACTGGAGGTTTTTAAGAAATGTAACTGGCCTTATATTAGAATAGAAATATTAATATTAATAATTCCAAAATGTCACCTGTCATTGTCATTTTAACCATTAGAGATGTGGAAACAGCAGGGAAATAAGGACTTTCAGACTGGAATTAATGGGAAAGCTTTGGATAACAATTAAAAAAAATCGCTGATAATTTCAAAACAAGTGGGCCCATGGAATAATAATTCTTTGTGATGGAGCCCATGATAACTGGTCGGTGAAGTGGGTCTGCTGCAGGTGATTGAGAGCAATGGACAAATAAAACTGAGTTTTGAAAGGAGCCCTGGACTCCTTACTTCTCTGAGGGCCTGTCATCCACCTCCTTCCTGCGTAAGAGGATGAACATGGATTTCACCGTGCCATCACCGCTCTGCTGTGAGAAGCAGAGAAAAGTGGCCCAGAGGAAACCACACAGTCCCGTATAAGCTGTTCTCCAGTGCACAGGGACAAGGCTGAAGTTGGTCAGCTGCAATGCAGAGAGAGTCTGTTAGGAATAGGCAGGTAACAGAGTTTGTTTGGGTTCTGTTTTAACTCCATGCTAGGGACTGAACTCAGGGGCCAGCACATGCTAGGCAAATGCTCTCCCACTGAGCCAAGGCCCGGCCCCAGATTCTCTGTAGCTTGGCACTTACCTGCACAAAAGGCCAGTATATCAGCCCACTCTAGAATAGAGAAAACCCTCATTAGAATGCTGTCTAGTTACAAAGCAAACACACAGTTCATTTTATAAGAGACTAAGGAATACCAGGCATGCAGGGTGCCCAGCCAGGGCTGGACTGCACTCTGAGCTGATTAAATATAGACTTCTAAAGCCTTGAGAATAGAGCAGGTGGAGACCTGAGGGCACAGTGTAAGCCAGTACACCTTTTGTTAATTACACTCATAAATACAGTATAAAAAGTCAGTCAGAAATTCTGGAAGAAACAGGTACTTTAAAAAAAATCACATATAATTATATATTATAATTTCCGAGTGAATGTCAGCATATAAGCTACATATCAGTGAATTTTTCAAAGTATATTACAAACCCAAAACATTTTTTTAAGACAGGGTCTCATTATGTATCTCAGTTGGTTGGTATGCTGTTTTGCCAACTTTATAAACCAAGGGTTTTTTTTTGTTTGTTTGGTATAGCTATCCTGGAACTTGCTTTGTAGATCAAACTGGCTTAGAACTCATAGAGATCCATTTGCCTCTGCCTCCCAAGTGCTGGAATTAAAGACATACACCACCACCACCCATCTCCAAATAGTTCTTTATGGAACAATATATAAGCAGTATATCTACACTATCTCTTGGTACAGAACCAGATTATTTTCTCACATTGTATGTGTCTGTGTGTCAGAAGGTACTTTCAGGAGTCTTGGAGATTGAACTCAGTTTCTCAGAGCTGGGAAAATGAGTCATCTTGCGAACCCCTTAACTTTTAAAATCATTTTTAAAAATATATTTTCTTTTGTAACTGGGTCTTGTTCTGTCCCTCAGTCTGGTCTCAAACTCATTGCAGCTGACAGTTCTTCTATCTCAGCCTCCTGAATGCTAGGGCTATAAGTATGAGCCTCCACACATCAATAATTAATGCTTAAAAACATATACAGGCATGATGGCAAATCTGTAATTCTAGTACTTGGGAGGTTGTGTGTGTGTGTGTGTGTGTGTGTGTGTGTGTGTGTGTGTGTGTGTATGAAAGACAGGAGTCTTTTTTCAGGGACACAGAAATCAGCTTGAAAGACCTTCCACTGACCAATTCTGGAATATTTAAGAGGACCAAAAATAATTAACATAGTAATGAGTTATTGCCGATGGCCATGACAGGAACAACAGGTGGCAATTGGCACTCAGGTGCCAGCTGACCAGAGGAAAAACTCTCTGATTTAAGTTTACAAAAATACAGAATGTCTTTATCTTCTGTTGTGCCTGTACATGTCACTGCTACAAAATTTTCTCTGGTATCTGACATGGTGTATATGATGTGGGTAAATTCGTCACTGCCTGTAAGGTGTGCATTTGACTCATGGAAACATCTCGATCTAATGGGCATTTATATCTGTAGACTGTTTAAAAGATGATTCCTTCTTAAGCTGTATAATTTTGATGAATAAAAATGAATACAGGGGGATGTACAGTCACCCACAAATTCCATCCTGGAAGCTCCTTCTGATCACAGCTCAAATTAATAATAACTCGGAGCCAGGCTGCTCAAATTCCTTTAATCTGAGATATGAAGTCACAGTTTTCTTATCTATCATTAGATAATACAAAGCTTCAAAAGAGCTTTAGATTAGACCAGATATCTTGCTAATGGCTTTTTAAATAAACATTTTCAATCTTTTGTTCAAAAGGACACACAGCTATACTGTCTGACTAAGTTGTAAATACAAATACAGCTCAATTATTGCTTGCTGGAAAATGATTAAGTCCTTACGCACATTCCTGACCTCAATTTGTGAGAACAGATTCTGACTAGTCAAGGCTACAGAAAATAGTTTGACTCTGTAGACCCAAATAAGGACTGCAGGTGTTCTTAGATAATTAGAAGGTGTATACAATCTTCACCTTTGGAATGGGACCTTTTTGTGACTCTTATTGCCTGAAAGAGTTTGTTGGGATATATAAACTGTAAAAAAAGACACGACAGAATGGTGCCCATGAGAAAAACGTGGGAGAATAAGGAAAAGACACCATCGGGAGAGTGCGTGAGTTTTCCTACTCTCTGAGGGGTACCTCAGACAAAGCCTTAGCTTCATCACTCTGTTAATTTCCCTTTGCGCCTTTGAGTGCTGCCCTTGGAGGCTTGACCTCCGGGGACAGTGATAAGTCATAAAGCACTGGAAGAAAAAAAGAACCCCAGAGTACACGCCCACAATAAAGATGTGGCTGAGACAGAAGAGCAGGCCCTTGCTCACAGCACAGTGCTGAGCGACACCTGAGGAAGTCCAGTGCTGGGAAAACTCACCACCCAACACCCAGCAGAGCAGGGCGGCTCAGGCAGAATCAGAAATGCTGCAGAGGCTAAGATGTGGCACAGGTGCATAGCATCCACAAGACCCTGAATTCCAGCCCCAGCCCTGGAGGAAAGGAAGTGGGGAGGGAAGGAGAATGGAGGGGGATGAGGCACAGGCTACTTGGCGGATGAAGGCTGGAGGACTGTCCGTTCCAAGTCTGCCGAGGCAACTTAGTGAATGCCTTTTGCAAAAGTGAACAGTAAGAAAAAAGCTGGGTGCAAGTCTAGCATGCTTGAGACCCAAGAACGTTCTCTAGCACTTTAAAAATAAGTAACAAGGGCTAAGGATATGGCTTCGCATTCACAAATCTCTAGGTTCAAACTGCAGCACACAAGGTCATCCCCAGCTACATAATGAGCTCAAGAACAGCCTTAGCTACATAAGACCTTGTTTCGAGGTAGGACTGGGGTCAGTAGTGAGTGATTGGTTACTTGTCTAATTTATGTGAAGACCTGAGTCTGATCCCAACCCTGAAAAGGGATAAATACATAAGATATGCTAAGATTCCCAGGACTCTGCACCAAGGCAGCACTAAGGAAGGAGATTACTGATGACCTGTATGTACTTCCAATCCTGGTTCCTGTTCTTTCTAACATTAGAAACCAGCACAGTGTGGTGGCCTATAATCTCAGCACTCAGGAGGCTGAGGTAGGAGGATTACTGTACATTTTGGGACTAGCCTTTGTAGTAAGAGGTTTGTGGCCCTGACTTTCCGGCCTAACCTCAAGGTTTAGGCCCACAGACCCACAGACCAGCAGAGACACACAGATGCTTTCATTAATTTGAAGCTGATTGGCATAAGGCTCAGGCATATAACTTGCTAGCTCTTTACCCTTAATCTAACCCATGTCTCTTATCTTGTTCTGCCATGCGGCTCGGTACCTTTTCTCACAGCAGCATAGTTATCCTCTGCTTCTTCCAGCTTCTCTCTGGCATTCTGCTCTGTGCTTCCTGTTCTCAGAGTTTTCTTCGTCTGGTAGCCCCACCTACACTTCCTGCCTGCCTTTGGCCAATCAGCGCTTTTTATTAAGTCAGTGAGTGGGACAATTATTTACAATGTAATAACATAATCTCCCACAAGCCTTGAATACAGAGTAGGTTTGGGCCAGCCTGAGCTACACTGTGAGACCACATTCAAAACACAAAGAACAATACCAATAAATACATAAATTAATAAGACATGTCATATGTGTGTATCTCTCTTGAATCTGATATAATGGGAAACCTCACTCTCCATCTTTAGTAGAGGTCACATTCAAAGGCACCACTTCTGCCCCAGGAGAAGTATGAGGGTTCTAAACTCCTTCCTTGCAGGAAACGTCCCTAACTATGGGGACTCAGGGGGTTCTTTGGCTTCAGTTCTTCCCTGTGCTTTCAGTCATCAGAAGATTCTAGAAACAGTGTGATAGCTCAATGTGGCTTCATATTGCATTACTTTTGTGTTTTTAAACACTAAACAAACACTTCTACCTCCAAGCTGTAGCTCTACCCCTCAGCACTTCTCTGGATGGTGGACAAAGTACCTATAAGATACTAGGGATATATTCTGGAATCCTGAAAATTTATCTATCTGACTGTTATTATTTGATTAACTGAATCAAACTAGTGCTGGGTCAGAGCTGAGAAAAATCATTGACTTTGCCAGGCTTGAAGACAATAAGCCTTCACTGAATGCATGAGTAGTGTTGGTTCAACAGCAACACATACCTTTGTAATGAATAAAGAATGCAGCAGGGGATTTGCCTCCCTGGGAATAATCCCAGGAAACATTATCCTCCTCTAGAAACACCTTTGTGACATTGAGAAGGTTCTTTTCACATAGACTCAATAGAACTCACACCTGAATGCACTGACAGTGGGGGTGATTCCGGGCCTGCCAGGTAGCCTACAATTCTTGCTTTGCAAATAGGTTTGGAAACCTATTGAATAAATTGTAAACCTAATGGAGTCAGAAAGCACCATTCCTGTCCCTGAGAAGCAGATGCCCTGAGGCCTCTGCACATTTATCCATCCCAACACATAGAAGCTAGAAACACTTGGTGAATCGACCTACAGTCTCAGCTACTTGGAAGGCTGAGTCATGAAGGTTGCTTGAGCCCAAAAGTTGTATGCCAATTTGGGCAACATCCCAAGATACTCATTTTCAAAATAAAACCAAACAAAACGTAACAAAATTAAGACAACTCTCTTTCAAAATATTAAATTCCCAGCTCAGCCAAACTGAAGGCCCCAATTTAATCACAGCACCCTCAAGATGCTGAGAGTCCCGGGGGATCAAAGTTTCAGGGCCTGTCTGAACTACAGTGAACTGAGTGCCAATCTGAAAAACTTATAGAGCCCATGATTCAAGAAAGAAAGGAGGGAGGGAGGAAGGGAGGGACAAAGAAGGAGGGAGGGACCAAAAAGAAAAACTAGAAGGACTAGCAAGATGGCTCAGCAGGCAAAGGAGCCTGCTGCTAAGGCTGAGACCTGAGTTCAACCTCTAGAATCCACATGGTGTCCCTCTGTCCTTTACACTCCTGCAACCATCAATCCACTAAGTGAATAATGTCATTAATTTCAAAAAGCTAGGAAACTTGGCATGATGGTCCATGTCTGTAACCTCAGCTCTTGGGAAGTGGAGGCAGGAAGTTCAAGAATTCAAAGCCAAGATGGGTTGTATGAGATCCCATTTCAAAGCCAAGTAGACAGGGGCAAGCATGGAACTAGGTGGTATTAGGCATAGGTTCGATCTTCAGTGGAGTAAAAAAAGTTGTATTAAAATGTTCCTTTTTAAAAATCACATTCATTTATTGTGCATGTGTGTGTGAGAGAGAGAAAGAGAGATCAGTCTGTCTGTGCCTCACATGTGAGAACACTCATGTACATGCACAGGCAGGCCATAGTAAGTATGTGGACAACTGTGAGAATCAGTTCTCTTCTACCATGTAAATCCCAGGAATAGAACTCAGGTCCTCAGGCTTGGAAGCAAGCTCCTTTACCCACTGAGCCTTCTCAACAGCCCCTAAAGTAAGTGTTCTTTAATGTTTAAAATATTTAAAAGATATGATTGAATTTTTAAAAGCCAGTCTTACCTTATATGTATTCCAGAATTTCTGCTTCAGGTCCAAAAATATGTCATCCTTTTCCTGGAGAATGCTCATGCCTATTTACAGAAACACAGCAGAGGATGTTAGAAGCAGAATGGTTACTGTGTAACAATGTGTTCAAGTTTCTCATCTCAAGAGCATCCAGGCATATCCAATTCCAACCATTTACTATGTTGCCATTGGCCCAAAGAGAAAACAATCTATTTTAAAACTGAATTTTAAAGGAACACCAAGTAGGAAGTGCAAATATCAAGGTATAAAAGTCACAGCAGAATGGATCCACAAAATACTAGCATCGATTAATGAGCTTGCTGCTGACATCCTCGTTTATTTCATCTTTATTTATCATGTGTGTTTGCATTTGCCTCTGGCCAAGCGTGAAAAGTCATAGAACAACACGCTGGGGTCAGTTCTCTTTCCACCCGGTAGGTTCCAAGGTTGTCAGGCTTAGCAGTAAGTGCCTTTACCAGCCGAGCCATCTTCTGCCCCTTATTTGTTCTTACTTAAGTATTTAAAATTTTTTGGAATTATTTACTTTTTGTATTTGAATGTTTTCCTCATATAGATGCACACCACAGAGCTGTGGATGGTTGTGAGCTGCAATGGGGGTGCTGGAAACGGAAGCCTTTGCAAGAACTGCTGAGCCATCTCTCTAGCCTTTTGTTTTCCCCTCTCTATATAACCCTGGCTGTCCTGGATGGAACTCCCTCTGTGGACCAGGCTGGCCTCAAACTCATAGAGATCTGCCTGCCTCTGCCTCCGAGTGCTGGGATTAAAGGCATGAACCACTATGCCCCACTTATTTGTTGTTTTGTGAGAGAGAATTCAAGTGTCATAGGTTGGTCTCAAACCCACTATTAAGTAGCCGAAGATGCCTCTGCCTCCCAAGTGCTGGGACGACAGATGGGAAGCATCATGCCCAGCTATGTGTTGCTGGATGTGGAGCCCAGAAGCTAAGCAAGAACGAACACTCCGCCAGCTGAGTTGCAAGCCCACCCAACTTTGAAAGAAAGAAAAAAACAAACTAAAATCTTTTCTCATTTCTTCTCCCCCCCCCCCCCTTTTTTCCCACTAGGATCCAACCCAGGGCCTCAAGCATGGTAAGCCTACCCTCTACCACTGAGCTACACTGCCACACTCTCACCCTAACTTCATACCTTTAAAAAATAAAAACTACTGGGCCCTAGACACTCTAGAAACTACAAATTTCCCATCAGTATATTCCTACCAGAGCTTAACATTCAAAAAATAGAGCCATAACCTTACTTAAAATGAATGTAAAACAACAGCATTTTAAAATTTCTGGCAGCCCTGATTGTGCCCTTGGGGGTGGAGGGGTAAGAGTGTTATTAGCGACTTCCTTTGACCCTCCTAACAATCCACTGAGATGAGAGGAATTAACAGGAGGAAAAGACAGCTAGTCATGGCAGCCCGGTAAAATTAGCCAAAAAGAGGCTGAGGCAGGAGAACTGCCATGTAGCATGTCTTTGTCTAAAAACAAAGTGCTCAGGGAGTGGACAGCAAGAGCCTATGCAGGTGCACCTTAACTTCCACCTCTCGCACCCATTCTCCCCTTTGGTGTAACATAAATTACAGAGGTGACCAAACCAGAAATCTGGAAATAAGACGCAGCAAAAATCCAGACTGGTGATACACCAGGCCTTCATCATACTTATCTCCCATACCTTGGGATAGCACCATTTCCTAGCCTCAGAGTGATCACACATATCATGACTACCAACTTCAAGATGAACATGGCTGAAAGTCTGGATTATGTTGTCTTCTGGTGAACTCCCAGGCCCCTCCATGCCTGTTTTCTCGTGTTATAACATGGGAATTGTGAGCATTTCTGCCTAAGTGGTAGCTCAAAGAGTCAACAGGAATCTAGCCTGTCAAGTTACAGGTCCTGGTTCCTAACCCTTTCACCAATGAATCTATTTGCAAAGCTAGCTGGGAGACCACACCAGAGAAAAAGGCACAGTGCCTGGGCAAGCCAGAAGGCTCTTGCTCTCTGGTTGTCTATATTGACTTCACTGACCTCCTTAGCATGACAATAGCTGATGTTTCCTGTGGGCTACCGAAGAAAAGGAAGTGAATGCAATCTCTCTAAAACACTTTCCTCAGGAGAGAGAGTTTTCTCTAGATGGTTTACTAACCCTTAGCCAGTTTCAGAGGACATTAACAGGCTGAACCAGGTGGAACAGACTTTTCATCTCAGTAACTGGGGAGCTTGAAGTGAAAGAATTACAAATTCAAAGTTAGCTTGAACAATTAGTAAGTCCCTATTTTAGAATTAAAAACATACTAAAGACTGGGGATATAGTTTAGTGGACACAGCTTGAGGCCAGAGGCTTTAGGCTCAGTTGTTGGTGATCAACCATCCCCAATGCCAAGGGCAGGTCCAGTCCCTGGAGAAGACTCTCCAAATACGGAATGGCCCTCCCCAGAAGCCACTGTCTATGAGGGTATACAGAAAAATCGTTAAGGAGAGAAACCAACCTTTTGCTCTTTTCATTAAACCAGGCAGAAAGGCTTCCCAAGGCCAGGCCATCTAGCCCAGCATGGAAAGATCTTCGCAGGTATACGACCCCCTTCCATTACCTGTGTGACCCCCACCGCACCCCAGGGAAATCTTGTTGCTCAAGGCCCTGACAATGACTTTTGTATAATGACAGGTTTCACCCACTCTGCTCCCAGTGTCACCGATCTCCTCATTTTCTGGTTGATATATTTATTGGCTGCAAAGCCTCAGGTGTGTCTTTTCTCATAATAGGTGGGGCCCAGGGATGCTGCTGCTACCGGGCTAAGCCTGGGTCTCCTAGATGTGTCTTTTCTGGAAGAAATGGACACACCCCTCCAACACCCCAACACACACACACTCCTGAACACCACCAACCTTAACCTCTCAGCTCTGACACCAACTCCCTGAATCTGACACGCCCCCCCACACACACTCCTGAACACCACCAACCTTAACCTCTCAGCTCTGACACCAACTCCCTGAATCTGACACGCCCCCCCATTCCAATCTCCAGCAGTCCCCAAATTCTTCCTCACGAAATCCTCAAGTCCCCCAATGTTCCAGACCCTCCCGTCGCTGCTTCAAGGCTTCCAGCCCTGGTTCCCTGGCCGCGGAGTTATCACCTCCTGCCTCATCATCCCCAGTGGCTTCAGATCTCCGCTCTCCGCGACCCTGCGGTCTCCACCACCCCCGGAGCCTCCTGCCTGGCCCTCCGGTGCCCCAATCCCAGACTCTGAGCCCCTCCTCGGGCCCCTCACCGACGTAGAAGGCAGAGAGGGCAATCGGCCCACCGACAGTCTGATCGCACAGCACCTTGGCCAGGACCGTGCGAGGCGCGCGGCCCGGCAGCGCGCGCTCCAGAAGGCGCAGCCACACGTAGTTGAAGTTGCCGTGGAAGGTGACGGCCAGGGTGGCCACGCGCCGCGTCTGGCGCCAGTCGGCCGGGCCTCCTCGCAGCCGCTGCTGCAGCGCGTCGCCCGCCGAAAAGAGCCCGGCGTAGAGCAGCACGTTGGTGGGCCACGGGTAGCGCCGCGCCGCGCGTGCAAAAGCACGCCACCAGCTCGCCATACCCGCCCGGGGTTGCCTTCCGCGCCTGCACAACTCACTGGGCCGCAGGCGCCAGAGCGATTGGACACCGCAATGCACACCCAACTCGCGTGCCCAATCCCGTGACGGCTGGTCACCGGGAGGGCGGAGCCTCCGAGATGTGCGGAGTCCACCCGGTTTGGGCAATTTACAAGAATTCTCCAATGGGGGAGGTACGCAGACAGAAAGCAGGTCTGTCATTGGAGATGACTCTGTGAATATGTTCCAAACCAGTGGTTCCTACATCTTAAAAATCGGGATTTATTTGTTTGTTTGAGACGGGGTCTCCTGTGTGTTCAGGCTGGGCTCTAACTCCCTATGTAATAGCCCTTGCCTCCACCTCTCAGATTCTGGGATTACAGGTTTGTGACACAGGGCCCAATTCAAAGTGGTAAATTTTGTGACACGTGAATCATATTTCTAAAGATGTCGGGCTGATATGAATCTATGTAGTAGTGATTACCTAACACGCAGAAAGACCCAGCTTCAGTTCCCCACTATTGCAATAAAGATAGCTCAGCTATCAAAGTGTTGATGGACTTGAGATGCTTGCATGCAGGGAATCCATTCTTTTGGCACGCCTTCCTTTGTCACTACGGGCCAAATGTCAGAGGCTAGGCTGAGGGCTTTCATGAATGAAATAATACGGATTACTCTCCTGACTTTGGCTTGTGTCTCAATGACTCCTGCCACCCCAAACAGACTTGGAGACCCATAGCTGGTACCAGTTCCGAAAGCAAGGGTAAGTGGGCATTTGGGCAACAGATAGAAGCGCTGACCTCCTGCAACTCATTTTTCTCTCCTTCCATGATACTCAGCCTCTCTCATTCAAGATCTCTCCTCTGTCTCCTTTCTTCACCATATTTAATTTTTTCTTTTTCTTTTTCTTTTTTTTTAAAAATCTAGTACCTTTTAAAGGACATTTTCTTTTATTTATTTTTAATATTTATTTTTATCTTGTGTGTATGGGTGTTTTGTCTTCACATCCCTTTCATGCCAGGTTTCCCACAGAGTTAGGTAGCATCATTCGCTGCCATGTGGGTACTAGCTAGGAACTGAACCTAGATCCTAGAATGGTGGAGGTCAGTCTCTCCTTCTGCTTTGTAAATCCTGGGGATTGAATTCAGGTAGTCAGACTTGGAGACGAGGGCCTTAAATCCCCTCACTAACTCGGTGTTTTAATTTTAAAATAATTCCAGACATAGGACACATGTAGCCAAATTATACAAATGAACCTGGATGTGATGGCAGACCTTGTCATCCCTGTACTTTGGGTAGAGGCTGCTGGGGATTGCCCAGAGCTTAAGGCCACCGTGGCTCTATAACAAGACCCCACCTGAAAAACTAACAAAAATTACAAAGAATTCCCAAATACCCTTGTTCGTTTATTTTGCTTTGTTTGAGTCCAGGGCTCAAGTAGCCCAGCCTAGCCTCACCTTCCTAATCCTCCTGCTTCTTTCTGCCTCCTAAAAGCTAAGGTTACAGGCTTGTACCACAGTGTCCAGTCACCCATATAAACTCTTTACTCAACCCTCCCCAAGTGTTGACATCTTGCATAACCATAGTACAATTATCAAAACCCAGAAGTAAGAGCTGATGTAATAGAGTTATCCATTTACATGCCGATCTTACATAAGCTGGTGCCAGAAAGTCCCTTTCACTCACCCAACAACCAAGCCTGTGGTGCTGTATTGTTTATTTTGGTCTCCAATCGGAATCATAGACCAGGTCTCTCAAAGATGGTCCCCAACTGTAAGTCATTTTTAAAGCTGAATTGTCCCCTATCCTGATTTATAGAATGAAGCCCTAACTCTTAGTAGTTTAGAACGTGAATATATTTGGAGACCTCTAAGAAGCGACATAGTTAAAATGAGGTCATGAGGTAGGCAATACAATCTATATGGTGTCTTCAAAAGAGGAAATGGATTGGACTCAGCAAGAGACACCACGGTTGATTCACATAGAGGGAAAACTGTGGGTGGGGACATGCTAAGAATGTGGCTGGCTGTTTAGACCGGTTTTGGTGCCCCTGCTTGTATTTCTAGTACTTGAAAGGTGGTGGTAGAGGCATAAGGGTCAAGAGTTCAAAATTAGTACCAACTACTAGTGAGTTTGAGGCCAGCCTGGACCATATAGATAGACTCTGACTTTAAAATCCAAAACGGAGGACACCGAGATGGCTCAGGGGTCAATCTCCAGAACACACACAGTGAAAGGAAGAATTTAACTCTTACAAATTGTCCTATGACCTTCCCACATGGTATGCCATGTGCACTTATACATACATACACACGGAGAGAAAGCACAGACACAGAGAGGTGGGGAGGAAGTGGGGGAGAGGGAAACTGGAAGACAAGGGAGAGAAGCCAGTGGTGGTCTGTGTCTATAAGCCACAGAAGAGGGTCAGAATAGCGCTACACTTGACCTTGGCCATCTAGCTTCCTGAACTGTAAGAAAATTGATCCCACGGTGTACACAAACTAATGTATCCTTCCTGTTCAGTCCCTGGGACTCTGCTGGTGTCTGTGTGCTTTGACTTTCCAACGTGCTGATTTCTGGGGCTGGGTAGGACTTGCCCTGAGGTCACCGCTCCCTTTATTCCATTTAATATACAGCTTTTCTTTAATCTGTTCATTTCCTTGAACCCAGGATTTAGCTCCTCTCTGCTTCCTGGCATCCCTTTTCTCATCAAATTGTACATTTTATAACTTTTCTTGCTCAGCTTGGTTCTTTTCATTATAGATTGTCATAAGAGTTAACACTAATAACCATATGACACAGTCTATACTCATCTGTTTTAAGATTTCCTCTGTCAACATAACTAATCCAAAACTCTTTACAGCGTCAGGCAGACTTTTTGGGCAAGGGCAAAAAGCAGCCACATTCTTCACCAAAATATCATAAGACCAGTCCTTAGACCACATAACAACATTCTTCTCTGAAACCTCTTGAGACGGGCCTCCATAGTTCAAATCACCCTCAGCATCACTGTCTTCTGTGTTCCTACAAATACGATCCCACATAAAGCATTCAACTGCTTTTCTAATCCAAAATCCCAACATCTACATTCCTCCACGTTTTTGCATGCTCATGCTCCTTAAAGCAATACCATAATCCCCGACACTAAACTTCTGTCTTAGTTTGGGTTTCTATGGCTAAGAGGAGACACCATGGCCATGACAACTCTTATAAAGGAAACATTTAATTGGTGTTCTTGGTTCTTTTTTTTTTTTTTTTTTTTTTCTCTTTTGAGGGGCCCACCACCCAGCTCTCAAATAAATCACACAAGATGGTTGATGGCTTATCTTTAAGTATAAATGCCCAGTTTTTTCCTTAACTTAAATTATCCCTACTTTTTGCCTCTAGGCTTTCCCTTTTCTATTCCTGTATTTATTTCTTACTCCATTGCTGGGTGTGTAGCTGGGTGGATGATCCTTGGGTCCTCTTCCTGCTCTGGCTACTTTGGAACATTGGGCTAGAAAAGCCATTGAATGTTGAGAGTTCAGTGGGATTTTCTGTAGGATATTCAAAGATAAGAGTATTGAAAGCAGTGCAGATGGTGGTTTGTGAAGTTTCAGAGGGAATGTGAGGAATCTTCAGTGCCTGGTCACCTGGAGCTAAAGAAATCAGCTGTGATTAGCCAACAACCAGAACCACTGAAATAAACCTTCATTTTGCTGGGACAATGGATGCTGGTCAGCTGGGGCTGAAGAATCAGCTGTGAAGCCAGCATCACTGAGGTGTTGGAGTCAGAGCATGCTGGCTGTGTTCAGAGATGCCAAGATTGTACTTTGAGCCGGCAGCCAACTTTGATCATGTGTAAGAGTCTCCCAGGTGATATTGGTGTTGGAGGCATGAAGAGACCATGGAGAGCCCTGAGGTTTGGCACTGTAAGAGCCCAGGAGAGACCATTGATAAAGGTGCAGCCCAGTTGCCGTAGAAGACCTCAGTATTTTGGAGATTCCAATAACATGAGATGGCCACCAAGAAGAGCAGCATCTGTAGGTTGGAATCTGCCCAAACCTAGAATATAAACTGTGTGTACTGTAGAGGGTGGATCTGGAGAAGTGACCCAAGCACATTAGAAGAGCCCAGAAGATCCTGAGTGAATCCCAGGTTATCAGACTGTGTGGTTTTGTTTTGTTCAGATCTCGAACATTCTTCCCTCTTAAAATAAGAAAGTATTTAACAGACAAGCAATGGTGGTACATGACCTTAATCCCAACACTCCAAAGGCAGAGGCAGGTGGATATCTGAATTTAAGCCTAGCCTGGTCTACAGAGTGAGTTCTAGGATAGCCAAGGCAACACAGAAAAACTCTGTCTCAAAACAAAGTATTTAACATATTTTTTATTTCAAAGAAGTTCACAGTTGGAAGAGTTTGAATTTTTGTTTGTTTTGTTTTTCAAGACAGGTTTCTGTTTTAGACTATTTCTTTACACTATGTGAAGATGCAGTTGGTTTAATAAAGAGCTGAATGGCCAATAGCTAGGCAGGAAGAAGTTAGGTGGGTCTTCCGGGCAGAGAGGAGTAGGAGAATTAAAAAAGGTAGGGTCAAACCAGATTCAGAGAAAGCAGCATTAGACGTCTGGAGAGATGAGGTAATGAACCATACAACAGAATGTAGATGAAAATAAATGGGTTAAACTTAGCTATAAGAGCCAGTGGGACAAGCCTAAACTAAGGCTGAGCTTTAATAATTAATAAGTCTCTGTGTTATGTTTGTGAGCTGGCAATGCAAAGAAAAATCCATCTACAGGTTTCTCTGTGTAGTCCTGGCTGTCTTGGAACTCGCTTTGTAGACCAGGCTGGCCTGGAACTCAGAGATCCTCCTACCTCTGCTTCCTCAGTGCTGGAGTTAAAGGCATGTACTACCACTGCCTGATGAGACTTTGAAACTTTAAAAGAAACTTTGAATTTTTACAGAGACTGAGCTTTTAAAGTGTTTGAATTGGTCTAAAGACTATGGTGCTTTGAAGTTCATAATATGTTTCATATTTGTGATATTCATTAATCTGAGATCTTGAAGAATCAAAAAAGGAAATAAATAAGTCTTAAAAAATGTTTTGTATCAGCTATGGGGTGGTGGTGCATAACCTTTAATCCCAGCACTTGGGAGGCAAAGGCAGACAGATCTCTGAGTTTGAGGCCAGCCTGGCCTATAGAGCAAATTCCAGGACAGCCAGGGCTCCAAAGAGAAGCTTTGTCTCAAAAAACAAAATCAAGTAAACAAAAGCATTGTGTATCAAGTTGACAAGGGCTCAATTGTAATTGATAATTTTATGTCAACCTGACACACCCCATTGTGAGCGGGGCCATTGCTGGGCTGGTTATCCTGGGTTCTATAAGAAAGCAGACTGAGAAAGCCGTGGAGTGCAAGCCAATATGCATCTGTGAGAGCCAAAGTTACATTTTCAGTTTTAATTCCTATGCTTTAGAGATCCATGAAATAAAAACACATCTGATCTGCAAGCCCCTTGCCCAAGGACAGATAGTTTCTGAAATGCTGGAGGCTGTTGTTTACGGGAGATACAAGCCATATGTTTTTCACTTTCTTAAACAAGTTTGTCTGACCCACCTGCATCAGATGCGCTTGATCACACGTGGGCAGAGGGAAATGAGTTAGTGATCGTATTTGTCCCCCATTGAATGTAGGCTGGAGGTAGGTACATCAGGATGCTTCTTGCCCCTGATTGGACCTGATGGAAATGCAATGAAGTATGGGTTTTCCTTCCTACGCTGCTGCAAACTGTGACTCGGAGCCATTTCCCAGGAACCAGGGTATGGACCTGGCCAGAGCCAATCCACTTGGCCAGTATTTAAATAAAGCTTGCTTCAAATTTGGTGTTAAACTGTGGTAGTGGTCTAATTCTCAGTCAGTGGAATTAATACAGCACCCCTCCGTGGCCTCTGCATCACCCCCAATACACATTCCTGCCCTGTTTGAATTCCTGTCCTGACTTTCTTCAGGGATGGACTTGCTTTTGGCCATGGTGTTTCATCATAGCAGCTGTAACCCTAACGGAGACACCGGGCATTCTACCATTTGTGCGCTCCCTTATTCACTTAACGCATGCCTCTTGTACAGCGTTATAGGTCAAGCAATGCTGCAGAAGGGGCTTGTGTTTGTAATAGCATAAAAAAATCAAGTCCTTGCCTACATTGGTGGAAATTGTTGTGATATATGAAAAAAAGAAATTTCCTCTACTTAGTCCCACATAGTTCTCTTAACCAAATTTACTAACCAAAAAAAAAAAAAAAAAAAAAAAAAAAAAAAAAATTAGAAAGCAAAAAATCCAGCTCTTTGGGATGTGTGTGTGTGTTCATGGTATTTGTGTCAGTATGTGTGCTTATATGTCTGTGATCATGTGAAGGTGAATACAACAAGCATCTTCCACGTTACTTTTGGAGACCAAATCTCTCCCTGAACCAGAAACTCACCTATTTATCTAAGCTGTCTGGACAGTGAGTTCCAAGGGTTCTTTTTGTCCCCCTGTCTCAAGCACTGGAGCTACAGATGGACTTCCTTGTGGCCAGCTTTAACTGTGGGTGATAGAGCTCTGAACTTAAATCCTCATATTTATGCTGCAGGCATTTTATTGAGTGAGCCCAAGAGTCAGTTCTTGGAAAAGGACACTGGTGACTGCAATATGAAAGTGGGATTGGTTGTCAGATAAAATTGAGGCTATCTAGTTAACTTGAAATATAAAAAAAACTTTGTCATAATTATATCCTCCAAAATATTTAGGGCATATTTACACTAAAGATGTCCTTTCTTTATTTGTCCAAAATGTAACATTAGCTGGATACACTGTATTTTTAAATCTCTTTTGGCAAATCTGGCAAACCATTGAGGAATGGGATGAATGTGTTCTGAGAATCTAATGTGTGTGCCAGTTCCCTGCACTGACTCATCACTGGCCATAGACACCCAGCAAGGCCAGGGATTTGTAATACCTGGAAAGACAGACATCTGCCAACTTCTGGGACGGTCTTTATCAAGCAGGTCAACCTGTTTAATTTGATGAGCGTTGAAAGAAAGAGAAATGAATATTCAGATGTCTTCAGTGGATGCACACGTGTCCTTACAAACTTGCTTCTACTTAATAGCAATTAAAAAGTTCACTAGCTAAAGATAATTTATCAATCAAATAAATGTTAGAAGACTCGTGTGACTTTCAAACTGAAGATGTTTGAAGATCAGTGACTTCCTTACTGGGTGCTCTGTAATGTAGTGGGATTATGTTATTACATTGTAAATAATTGTCCCGCCTACTAGTTTAATTAAAAAAAAAAAAACTGATTGGATGAAGGCAGAGAGGAAGTGTGGTAGAGCTACCAGACTGGGAAGACTCTGGGAACAGGAAGAGCAGAGCAGAGAAGCCACAGAGAAGCCAGAGAGACACCATTAGACACCACGATGAGAAGCCAGCAGATGCAGAGGAAAGAAGTTGAAACGCTGCTCCGAGAAAAGGTATCGAGCCTCATGGCTGAACAGGATAAGAGTCATGGGTTATTTTAAGATTAAAGAGTTAGCAAGTTTTATGCCTGGGCCCGAGGCCAATCATTATAAAATTAATGTAAGCATCTTTGTGTTTCTGTGGGACTGCAGGTCTGTGGGTATGGACCACAGGCTGGACAGAACAGAAACTTTCTACTACACTGTAATCTGTGCTTCAGAGCCCTCTGCCACTAATAAAGGGACACATTTATGTTCCATTAAGTTCACTCTGGGGTAGAGGATGGTTGGGATCATTAGAGACCCCCTGAAATGTAAAAAGGGAATTTGTTAGGAATTCTTTCAGGGGGAAGTAAGTACTGATGTGGGAACAGAACTTTAATTTACAACCTTGGATAACATTAAAAATACATTTAGATGATTACAATGATGCTTACTGTAGCTGTTACTATTTCATTTTGTTTAAATGAATTAGAGTTTAATAAGAACCACCCACTGGGCCACAGCATTTGAGACATAACTTGTTTTGCTCATCTTAAATTCTATACTAACAATAGAAATTGCCTCCTAAAAGGCATTGAGACCAAAGGTCACCCCTCAAATGAGGTGATGAAACCCAGAGAGGCCCTGAATGAGCTCCCCAGATCCACTTGTAGCCTTTTCAGGAATCCAAAGCTAAACACTACAGGGATTCCTGTAGCTCAAATGCTCTACCATGAGCTATACCTCAGCAGAATACTCCTGCTGGCTTTGCTATAGACAAGGCTCTGGTGTGGGTCCAGGTGGCAATGGTGGCCTAAGGTGCTTTTTAGGAACCTAGAGACCACCTTTGTTTATCTCCAACTAACTGAAACCACCACACATTTGCTTGAGCCTATTCAATGTGTCCTAACAGGGGACTCTTTGGGAAAAAAGACCAGAGCGACAAAAAGAATTTTAGTATATGTCAGAGAAAAATACTGGGAACCCCTGACCAAGGGCAACATGTAAGGAACAGAGCATGCACAAAAATACTTTAGACAGAGGCTAGCAAGATTGCTCAATGGGCACTTGCTACATAGGTGGAGCACACACAATGACCCTCCACGCTGGCACACATAATCCCCCCACAGCAAAATAAATTAATAAAGGGTTTTTTATGGGAAAAGTCCCAACACAATACAATACAAATGGGGAAGGGCAGGTACTACGTAATGACCTAGAGAGGATCACAGTGGTCATGACCTAGCGTCTGTTATTGAGCCTCTGGCCTTCCCAACCTTGATTTATTTCCCATTCTTTGAAATTCTTCCTCTCCCCTTAATGGATGACATCTGCTCAAACATATGTTCAGGGACACCGGGACCTGGCAACCCAAGCTGGTACCTTCGTAACCCAATCCATATGTATAAAACACAAATTGGAACATCCAACACCCTCAGACCATGACAAGGCTGACATTTTTCTTCACCTTTTTTGTGTGTGCTTGTTTGTTACATATGTGCATGTGTGAGGGAGAGCTTGCCTATGTGCATGTGAGGCCAGAAGCTGATGCCCAGTGTCTTCCTCTATCACTTTCTCCCTTATTTTTTGTTACTTTTGTTTTTGAGACAAAGTCTTAAAATGTAGGCTTGGCTGGTCTGGAACTCTTTATGTAGTGAAGTCAGAAGTTTCTGTTCTACCAGAAACTCTCAAATACCCAGCAGCCGCTTCCCAAATAATTGTGACATGGAAGCTTAATATTATAGTGAATTCTGGGTTTCAGTTCACTCTCTCACTCTATAGCTGCCCAGATCTAACTCTGCCTCTCCCATATATGCCCTTCCTGTATCTTTTATAACACATCTCCTAGTTATAAAAGATACAGTAGCTGAAGCATATTGCTATCTAGCTCTTACACTTATATTAATCCATAATTCTTATCTATGTTTAGCCATATGGCTTTGGTGCCTTTGCTCAGTAAGGAATTCTCATCTTGCTTCCTCTGCATCTACCTGGAAACTGACTCGCTGCCCTTCCTCTTCCCAGGATTATCCTAGTCTGGTTACACTGCCTATAGTTCCAGCTTGGCTACTGGCCAATCAGCATTTTATTAAACTAATGCAAATGACAAATCTTTAGAGTGTACAAGAACATCCCAAAGCAATGTAGACCAGGCTGACCTTGAATTCAGGGCTTCTTGCCTTTGCCTTCTGAAGGCTGGGAATAAAAGTTTGCACCACTGTGCCCCGCTTCTACGTTATTTTTGAGATAGGTTCTCCTATGGAACCTAGAAGTTACGACTAGCTAGATGGCAAGTCAAGTAGCTATAAGGGTCTATCTCCTACATAGACATCTAGTGTGTGTGTGTGTGTATACTGTCTGACACTGATTTTACCTGGATGCTGGGAATCAAAGCTCAGATTCTCATGCTATCTGAACATAAATCATTTGAGAAGCCAGGCTGATCACTATGCAGAGACCACGGGCCACTTCACTTTTCCCTGCCTCCAATCCCCTTTCCCCATGTCGTCCACCATCCTGCATCTTTATCCCATGTGTATCTCTGAGTCTATGGTCTTCTAACAATGAGCTACCTTGTGAATCAAATGCTCTTTTCTCAGGGCAGGCGTGGATCCTAGAGCTTCGTGTGTCCTAGGTGCTTGCTCAGAAACTTTCTGTACAGTTTCTGCTAAACATGCAGTTTCAGCACTTGACATTCCTCACGGTGGGCGGAACAGGCTGGATTCCATTAATAGTTGGGCTGAGGTTCCGAGGCAGGGTAGAAAGATGGAAAGTTACAGGAAGTATGAAGGAAGGGAAGCCCCCCACCCCAGTCTAGGGAACCTTTCCTCTAAGTCAAGATTTTTCACTACTCATTAGGTCAAAACTGCCTGCAGGAAAGAGATGTGTTATCTGAAGACATCCCAAACAGGGATATTAAAAGCAAAAAATGGGTTGTGCTTGCTTAGGGCCAGAATGTTTGTAACTGTGAGTTTTAGCAGATTTGTACTCCTCTCTCATCCCTAAATCTAAAAGTATGCCTCAGAAAACCACCTTACAACTTTATTTACAACAGGAAGTTCTTGAGGAGAAGTAAGTAAACCAGAGCATATGTCTTACTGGATTTTACAAAAGGTTTATTTTATTATTTATGTGTATGTGCCTATATGTGCATAATAGGAGTGCTCAGTAAGGTCGGAAAATAGCATCAGGTTGCCTGAAGCTGTAGTTACAGTTGGCTGTGAGCTGCCAAGGTGGGTTCTGGGAACTGAACTCTGGTCTTCTGAAAGGTCAGTAAGCACTCTTCAAAGCCATCTCTCTAGCTTCTTAATCTTTGAAATTAAGCTTGGTTTTGTCTCTGTGTATGTCTGTGTACCACTTACATGAAGGGTCCACAGAGGCCACAAGATGGCATCAGATCCCCTGAAACTGGAGTTGTAGATGGCTGTTAGCCACTATGTAGATGCTGGGAATTGAGCCTTGGCCCTCAGAGAAAGCAGTTAGTGATCTTAACTGCTGAGCCATCACCCCAACCTACTCTTGTGTATGTGTGTGTGTGTGTGTGTGTGCGCGTGTGCATGTGTGTGCATGCGCGCTCATGCATGAGTATAAACTTTATGTTTTATGAGATAGGGAAGTAGGGTCTCACGTACCCAAGTCTGCCTTCAAACTTAGTATGTAGCCCAGACTGGTCTCAACTCACAGAAGACCTCCGGTCTCAGACTTCTAATTGTAGGATTATAGATATGAGCTACCATCCCTGATTTATAATGTCTGACCACAGTTCCTATCATAACTCCACCGCTGTGGCAGGCCATTGGGACTAGCATTTCTCTTCCCTAAGACAGATCACAGGAATTCTCATCTTTCCCTTCTCTTTTGGTTCTGGTCATATCCTTCTGCGAACTCTTGTCAAATAATGTCATCTTGTTCCCAGAAATTGCTCTCTTCCCTGGTCCTAATAATCTCCATCAGATAAAGCTAGCTGAGAAACACGGTGTAGAGGGAAACGTTTATGATAGTTTAACGTGGGACACTCTCAAACTTAAAAGGAGACAGTTATCAAAGGAGCCAATGTGCTGACAGGCATGTTTAAGTGGCTTTTATATTGTTTAATAAAAGACTGAGCAGATGGCTCTCCGGAGGGCTGTTTTGCTGTCCAAGTAAGTGACAACCTCATTCGAATCCACTCTAAATAGGGGAACAATAATGTTAACTGGGTTTTAGACAAAGTCCATGTAGCTCAGGGTAGTCTTGAACTCACCACATAGATGATGATGGTGGCCTTGACTTTCTGGACCTCTTGTCTCAGTGTCCTGAAAGATGTGATTACACAGGTGCATTCTCATCCATGGTGGATATGGTGTGTCTGCTCTTTACCAAAAAAGCCCTCTATTAGATAGCGTGATGGTTCTAATAGTCAACCTAACACCATTTAGAATGACTTGGGAAAATAAGCTCCGTGAAGAACTGTTGAGATCAGGTTGGCCTGTGGGCACATCTGTGAGGCATTATGCTAATTACATTAATTGAAGTGAGAAGTGTAATTCTAGTTGTTAATTAAATGAAAACTCAGAGCCAGATATCAGGGGAAAGCTGGAATATCAGAGAGAGGAAGCAGACCACAATCAAATCTCACCCAGCCAACTTCTCAGGGTAAAAGCTATCTTCCAACTTCCTCAGCCTGGCTCCTCGTCGCTTCTACAGAATAATTTTGTCTTCTTACACCTGCCTTAAATACCTTCTTTGCCCAGTTGTTTCACTTAGGCTTTGAACTCACAGAAACACAGAAAGATCTGTCTCTGGAGTTATGGTATTAAGGGTATAGTCACCACTCCTGGTCTTTCCCGTGCTGGGATTAAAGGTGTGAGTTTAAACCACTCTCAGACCCTCCAGGCTTGACTGTGGGTGGATTTGTTCTCTGGTATTCCAGACTGGCTTTATTACATATATAATATATCACCATAGAGAAGGCCTGCCCACTATGGTTGGAAGCATTCCTAGGTTTGGGTCCTGGACTGTTTTAAGAGTAAAGAAAGAAAACCACACACAGGTATGCATACATTCACTCTCTCTTCTCTTAAAAAATATTTAGGCTTGTTCATTTTGCTTTATGTGTATGAATATTCTTTAACTGTGCATTTGTATGTACCATATGCCGTGTATGTCTGCTGGATTTCCTGGAACTGGGGTCATAGATTGTTGTGGACTACTTTGTGGGTGCTGGGAATCAAACCCAGATCTTCAGATTTAAGAACAAGTACTCCTAACTGGTGAGCCACCTCTCTAGCACCCCTCTCTTTTTTTGACCTAGGAGTTGATGAAACCAGCTGCTCCAAGTTCCTGCTCCCTAATTTATTCACAATTATAGATTGCAATCTGGAATGGTAAGCTAAAATAAATCCTTTTGTGAGGGTGTTTCATCACCTGGCACAGACGGTCTTTTGGGAGGTTCAAAATGTCATGTCTCCATCCAGGGCCAGAGATACATACCAGACCCCATTCTTTTGACCAAAAATTGTGTAGAAGAACATATTCAAATAATTTTGTAAATAAAAGTTGGGCATAGTGCTACCCATCCATAATCCCAGCACTTGGGAGATAGAGGGAGGTGAATCCAAAGTTCAGTGTCATTCTCAGCTACATAGAGAAGCCAAAACCTGTCTGGACTATATAAAACCCTATATAAAAAATAAAATAAGTGCTGGACGTATGGCTCAGTGGTTAAGAGCCTGGTTACTCTTACAGAGGACAATTCCCAGCACACAGTTGGCAGCTCACAATCATCTGTAAATTCAGTTCCAGGGGACCCAATGCCCTATTCTGGCTTCTATGGATACCAGGCATGCAAGTGTTGTACGGACATACATGTAGGCAAAGGAGTCATTCACACACATACATACATAAAAGTACATATAATAGAATTTATCTCTCCTCTTCCCATTCCCTCTGTATCACCCTTTTCTCTCCCAGTTTAACTCCATCCTCTTGTTTTTCCTCGTTCCCCTTATTAACTCCTGTGTCTTCCTCTGCCCTTCTCTAGAGCATCTTCTTCTCTCCCCCACATGGTCCCTTTCTACTTTCCTGGCTCTTGCAGTTACTACAGGTTATATACTCAAATCTCAAGATTTGGAGCTAGCGGCCACATGGTAGAGAGGACATGTAGCTAAGGCTCCTTACCAACTATCTCTTGCATCTTAAATTAACCCATTGCCATTAATCTATGCATTGCCACGTGTCTTGTGGCTTTCCTGTATTCCATGACATCTTGCTCCCCTGGTAACTCACAGTGTCTGCTTGGACCATGCACCTTTCTCTCCCCTGTATCTCTCTTGGAAGCTGTCTCCTGTCTTACCATAGGCCAGAACAGCTTCTTTATTAACCAACAGTATCAACACATACTCACAGCATACAGAAAGATCACCCCACAGCATTTTGTCTTTCTGGGTATGAGTTACCTCAGTCACTATACTATTTTGAATTTTGTACATTTGCCTATAAATCTTATTTGTCTTTACAAATGAATTGAATTCCATTTTGTAAGTATACCACATTTTTATTGTCCAGTCATCAGCTGATAATTATTTAGGCTGATTTCATGACCTAGTTATTGTGAACCGAGTAGCAATGACCACGTCCATGCAAGTATTTATGTACTAGGGCATTGAATCTTTTAGGTATGTATATGCCAAGGGTGGTATAGCTGGCTGCTATGGTAGATCTAATTTTAGCTTTTGAAAACTCCTGACACTCATTTTCAGAGTGGCTGCAGCAGTCTGCCGTTCCCCACCAGTGGGTGAGGGTCATTTTTCTTCATCTTCACAAGCCTTTTCTGTCAGCCATTTTTTTTTTTTTAATTTTAGCCATTCTGACTGGGGAAGTTGAAAGCTCAAAGTAGTTTTAAATTGTATTTTCCTGATGGCTAAAGATGTTGAACACTTTTAAAGATACTTATTTGCCATATTTATTTATTTCTCTGTTCAGATTCATACTCCATTTTTAAGGGAGTCATTTGTTTTCTTGATTCTCTGTTTTATTTTTTATGGTTTTTGTATATTCAAATATTAATTGATATGGAAATAATAAAAAGATTATTGAATCTATTTTCACCCCCCAAAAAACTATTCTCAAAGTACTTTATTTTGGTATGGATTTTGGTTTATTGATACAAATTTAAAGCTAATTTTGTTATGCTATATATATATTTCTGCTCTTGCTTAAGGTATTGTGTTCATGAAATTCATTTAAAATTGTAATGTATAATTAAGAAGTATAGATTAATAGTCATTTATGATAATCAAACTTATAGTTATATTAGTTAGGTTTTTAGGAATACAAAGATATATTGGGCAGGTAATTTTCAAACACTTCAAAGACCTTCAGAATATGGCATTTAAAATGTTTTAAGAACTTAGACTTTTTCAGACAGTGAGACATATCTGCTCCTGGCAGCACCAATCTACTTCAAGAGGATGATGGGCATCAAAGAAACTTCATATGGAGTTTTTCTTTTTTGTGGCAAAAAATTAGCCACTGGGCAAGGAACTGTTCTGGCCTTGACTGCTTGACAGTATGCTGTATAAACTGAGCATCATGTAGGACCCACAGGAAGTGACCACTGAACTTTTCCAAATCAAGGTGAGATGGTCCTCCTGCATCACAGAGGAGATTGCCAGACATTCTCCAGGACACAGGGGGACACAACTGACAAACTTTGACAGAATGAGTGGAACAGTTCTTCAAATTTTCTGTTTCACTGAAAGGTACACCAGAGACTCTAGGTTTGTCAGCTAGAGGTAGGTGCCCTAATGTTGCAGAGAAACTTTGGATGACCTCCAGATGTCTCTAAAATTTTGAAAGTTGCTTACAATGTACTTCCTGTTTACTCAGGTAATATTATATCCTTTTTGGGTCTTTGATTTTTTTTAAGACGACTAGATAGTTATAGTTTTCCATAGTTATGATAAAAGATAAATTAGATATGAAGCTTTAGACTCACAAAAATAGGATAGATGGTAGAGTATTTTCTTTAATTTTGCTAAATACCAATAAATTAGATATTTTAACTGTAATTCTTGCTTGATAACTGTTTTTTATATGTAATTTTATGATGTTAAAATTGAAACCTCCCTTTTTGATTAGACAGAAAAGGGAAAGTGATGTGGGATGTCTTCCTATATGCTGTGAATATGTGTTACTATCATTGGTTAATAAGTAAGCTGTTCTGGCCTATGGCAAGACAGGAGACAGCCGGGCAGGAAATTCAAGAGAGATACAGGAAGGAGAAAGGTGGGGTCAGGCAGATGCTGCCAGATGTTGGGGGGCAGGCAAGATGTAATGGAACACAAGTAAGCCATGAGCCACATGGCAAGACATAGATTAATAAAATGGGTTGAGTTAAGATGCAAGAGCTAAATAAAAAGAAACCTGAGCCATATACCAAACAGTTTGGAATTAATATAAACCTGCATGTGTTCATTTGGGTCCAAGAAGCTGTGGAACACATGAAAACTTTTGGCTACAATTACTATTCTATTCTATGAAGAGCTGGCAAAGAGTCAGTATGTGGGCTTCCTCTTCATTAGACTGATTGTTTCCTTTATGAATTCGGTGGTTTCTAAGGGAACAAAACGGATGGAATGAACACACACACGAGCTATATATGGAAGAGTGACTTACTGTGGTCTGAGTATTCAACAATGCCTGTCTCTTGACAGAAAAGCCAAGAATTTGTTAGTTGGTCGGTCTATGAGAGTGGCTATCTCAGCAGTCCCAAGATTATATGCCCCACGTGGTATAGGCCTGCACAGCAGCCTGCACATTTGAAGAGTGTTACAGATCCCATACAAAGCTAAGCAGCCTTCTGAGTCACTTGATATACGAGCCACAGTAACACGCTGGAGTGAGAAATATGATGTGGAGATCCATATAAAACCTTTGAACCTTATTTAGATTTATTTCCTATCCTCTGATGCACATGTGCCTTTCCAGTAAGTTCAGAGTGGTTGTTACCTCCTGCTTACTTGGTTCATTAGGCATAATGTCATCAATATAATGCATCAGCGTGATTTTTTTTTGGAAGAGCCAGACTATATCTCTTCGAACTAAGGTATGACACAGGGCTGGACAGTTAATATACCCTTGAGGTAAAACTGCAAAGGTATACTGTTGGACTTGCCAACTGAAGGGCAATTGCTTCTTGTGGTCCTTCTGAACAGGTACCCAGGAAAAGCAATATTTGCTATATGACTAGCTGTATACCATATAGCAGGAGATGTGCTAATCTGTAAGTAAGATCATCACATCTGATACAGCATCTTCAATCAGTCATGACCTGTTGAAATCTTCAATTGTCGTCTGCCATTCTCCACTATTCATTTGTCTTCTGCACTAGCCATATTGGAGAGTTAAAGAGAAATGTAGGAACCACTCACTGCTATACATCTTTCAAGTCCTTTTCTGCACTTCCTCAAGGGATGTGATACTGGTTTTAGTTGACCATTTACCCTGGTAGAGGCAACTTCAATGGCATCCATTTGGCCTTTCCAATCATAATATCCCTCTCTCCACAGGTCAGGGAACCAATGTGAGTATTCTGCCAACTTCTAAGTATATCTATGCCAATTATACATTCTGGAACTGGAGGAATGACCAGAGGATGAATTTCAGGACCTCCTGGACCCAACAGTGAGTTGGACTTCAGCCCAAACTCCATTAGTCACATGACCTCCATAAGCCTCTACTTCAACTGGAAGGCTACAATGTTTCTTGATGTCACATGGAATCACCATCAATTCAAAACCAGTATCATATACAGAAAGTCTGTACTGAAGCTTTTTGGTTTTATGATGTTCAATGGTTGATCTTAATTTCTGTGCAAATGGTGTCCTATTTAGAAAGTCCTTTCCTGTACCGATATGTTGTAGATTAAAGCCTACAGTGGTACAGGATGTTATATGTGGGTCAATATTTCAAGTTTTACACTGAGATACCTGGCTCCTTTGGAGTTTTTTTTTGTTTTTGTTTTTTGTTTTTTGTTTTTTTTTTGTACAGGGTGTTATATGTAGGTCTAATTTTAGTCTTCTGGGCATCCAGTTTCCCCAATACCTCTTGGTAAAGATGCTAGCTCTCCTCCAGCATGTATTTTTGGCATCTTTGCCAAGTCTCAAATGGCTGTATCCACCTGCATTCAAGACTGGGTCTTCTATTCTGCTCCATCAATCCACACACCACGCTATTTTACTGCTGTAGGTATGCTGCTTAGCTGGCTTTGTTTTATTTTTCATCTTGATGCAAACTAGTCATCCAGGAAAAGGACCCTTACCTGAAAAATCACCTCCGTCAGATTACCTGTACACAAGTCTGTGGGCAATTTTTTAAAAAATATTTTTAATGTGTGTATTTTGCCTGCATGCATGTTTGTACACCATGTGGTGTACCTAAGAGGCCAGAAAAGGATGTTGGGCACCTTGGAACTAAAGTTATGGACAATTATGTGTTGCCATGTGGGTACTGGGACTCGAACCCACTGCTCTTAACTCTGAGCCATCTCTCTAGTCCCTGTGGGGCATATTTTTTTGTTGTTAATGATTAATGTAGAAGGCATTATGGGCAATGCCACCCCTGGGCTGGTGGTTCTGGGTGGTATAAAAAATGAAGTCCGAGCAAGCCATAGTGAATATCCAGTAAGCAGCATTTCCCATGACCTCTGCTTCAGTTCAAGCATCCAGATTCCTGCCTTGGCTGTGAGATGTAAGATTAAATAAATCTTTTATTCCTCAAATTGCTTTTTGCATGGCCTTTATTATAGTAACAGAAAGCAAATTAGGATGATTTTCTGTTATATAACTTTATATAATTTAATATCATTCCAGCACTATTTCAGGGCCTTCTGTACTTCATATAGGACTTAGGATATTTTCTTTCCACTTCTATAATTTTATTGGGGTTACATTGAAATTGTAAATTGCTTTTCTGTGGGATGGTCATTTTCATACTATTAATTCTACCAATCGATGACCCTACAAGATCTTTCCATCTTCTAATACCTTCCTCAATTTCTTTCTTTAGAGATATAAATTTTTATTGTAGAGGACTTTCACCTCTTTGCTTATAAAATAGCACTAGGAATGTTTAAAAAGCCATAGGAAATCATGTTATTTCATAAGCTTCCTTAAAAAGGTGTACACATGCACACATGTATACACAAAATTTTTAAATAGAGCAACTCCTCACGGGGTGATAATGCTCCTTTCAGGAGCCATAAACTATCTAAAGAAAACCTAGGGACAGGAAAGGGAAGTCCCCTTTTGAGTTTTTGGTCAGAGGCATCTAAGAAACTCCTGAAACACCTCAGGGGGTTAATTTTAAAAATGAATGCCCCTCTGCTCGGTACCCTTGTCCCTCCCCCAGACATTTACACTCTACATTCATGGCATATGTGTATACATGATTTTTTGTGTCTGCATAAAATGTAGAAATCACAACTGAGAGAGAATATGAAAGCAGACAGGCTTGGCAGTATTGCATGAAGGAAGCCATACGTGGCTGCCTGCTTCTTTACATACAACATGCCTGTGTCTGTGATTTGGGGTCAAAGCAATGGCAATTCAGTTCTTTGTTTGATTTGATTTTGTTTGACTGAGTGTTACGAGCCCAGAACTCAGTAGCGAGGATGGCCTCAAAGCCCTGACCCTCTGGTTTCTACCAGCCCAATGCTGGTATTATTCACATGTGCCCTATTGCATTAATTCTATTTAGTATTATAATAAAAACCCAGAGCCAGATATTGGGGCAAAGCTGGAATGTCAGAGAGATAGAGGAACAAATCACAGCCACATCTCACCCACCTTCTCCTCAGGCCTGTCTCCACAAATTCTCCAACTTCAGCTTCTCTCAAGCAACTGTCCAGGCAAGCTGCAAAACCTCTCTTCTCTCCCTCTGCCCAGCTGGCTTACCTCGAACTCTTGCTGCAAAGATAATACTGTCTTTGAATTTCTAATCCTTTGACCTCCACCTCACGATTGCTGGGGTTACAGATGTTCACCAGAACTGCCAGATGTGTTCCTTAATTTGGGAACTGCTGAGGAATTTGTTGTCGTTTACAGAATCACTCCTATCAGCTTCAAATCCTGATTTTGGTTACTTAAATTTTTCTTCTAGTATGGGTTTCTTTATGTCTAAGTACTACATTTAAAGTTGTGTATAGCTGAGCCTGGTGGTTCATGGTTGTAATCCCAGCACTTGAGAGGCTAAGGACGAAGGAGTGCTGTGAGTTTGAGGCCAGCCTGGGATACACAACAACACTCTGTCTTAAAACCAAATAAACTCCCTGACAGCATCATCACCACCATCCTCATCATCACCATAATAACAATAATGAAGCTGTCTTCACTTACATCCTTTTTCCAAGTACCTACTTGTCCCTAGAGTGAAAGTGAGGATAGTAATATTTCCATCTACATCTTTGTCAAGTTCTTCCTTCACACTTCTTGATAGTTGTAATTTTTAAAAGTAACTTGGGTTATATGTATTTATTTGATTTGTGTTGTGTCTGTGTGTTCTTGAGTGTGTTTAGAGGTCAGAGGGCAACTTCAGGGAGTCATTTTTTTTCCTTTTACAAATCATCAGTCTCAGCAGTAAGCTCAATGAGCTATCTTGTATCATTTTTGCACTTCTGTAGTGAATAATAAATCATCCATATATGCTCTTGACTTATTTTAAACACTGAAGATTAAAATATCTATCTACAATATGGCTGTATGATCTGAATAGATCACAACAAAATTATGTGGTGGAATTTAAAGAAAAAAAAAAAGAACTACATACCCCCTTCTTTTGTGGTTTCCTGCTCATGAAGAATCTCTTTAACATTTTATTTAGTTATTAATTTTATGTCTGTGGGTGTTTTGCCTGCCTGTATATACACCCCAGGTGTGCAATGAAGAAGAGAGATAAGAAGAGAGTATCGGGTTCCCCTGGGATTGGAGACACAACCCTAGTCTTCTGGAAGAGCAGCCAGGTGCTGCTAACTGCTGAACCATCACTCCAGACCTCAAGAAAAATCGTGTGATGGATGGCTCATACCTATAATTCTAGCATTTGCGAGCTAAGAGGATTCAAGTTCAAAGCAGGTCAATCTACACAACGAATAGCAACACAGCTAGGCTAAATGACGTAGAAGTTCACCATATATAAGCCATAAGTCAGTAGAGGCTCAATCTATTCTTTATTTGTTTGCTTGAGACAGGGTTTCTCTATGTAGATCAGGCTGGCCTAGAACTCACAGAGATCCACCTGCTTCTGCCTCAAAAGTGCTAAGATTTAAGGTATGGGCCACCACACCTGGCTTAAATGTATTTTCTGAAACACTCTACATAGACACGGAGGTAACTTTACACTTAGGAGCTTCTTTTTAAAACTCGTTATTACATCTTTATTTTCTGTGCTCCTGTGTGAGGGCATGTGTGCCAGTGTCCATAGGTGGAGGCCAGAGGACAGCTCCAGAGTTGGTTCTCATTCCACCACGTGATTGATTCCCAGGTATCCATTTTTTTTTTTGGTTTTGTCTTGCTTTTTGTTGTTTTTAATATTTATTTGGTGAGCGTATGAGCATGCATATGCAAGTCAGAGGACAGCTCCCTATTCATCATATAGGATCCAGGGATTAAACTCAGCTGGCCCCACAGTTCTGTTTTGTTTAGAGATGGGGTCTCATAAGTAGCTACGATTGGTTTGGAATGCGATATGTATCCCAGACTGGACTCCAACTCTTGGTATGTGGGGGGATTCTCTCCCTCAAAGTTAAGTCTTTAATAATGTTGAGGTGTTCAGAGATGTCATATATCAACACATATACTGTTATATCTGAATGCATATGTGATCAAAACAAGTATCAGAAAATAGTAACTGGGTAATCTAGCTGGTGGGCACATGATTGCTCACTGCAATTTTCTGACTTTTCTAAATGTCTGGAAATTTTCTTAACATGTTTTTGCTCAGGCGGGAGCATATTCAGTCTTTGAGGGGTACCATGTCATCATTCCTCTTTTTTAAAACATTTCTTTGGCGAGTCGCTGGTTTTCCCACTCTAAAGCAATACACGTGAGTTTCTTTGCTAAGAAATATTTCTATTAACCCAAGCAGGCAATTATCCAAGAAAAGTAGAGACCTCCAGCAGATAATCACTACATTGACAACAGCCCAGGCTTCAGAGACGTTGCGTAAGAAACAGGAGTAGGAACAGCTTTGTGGCTTCTAGTATTTATCAGTCTTTTGGCCAGAAGTTTCACTGACCGCCAACAGTGGTAGATCCCATTTCAGCTACTCCTCAGTAGGCTGAGCGAGGAAGGAAAATCACACGGGCTCCTACTCACTGAAAACGCACCACCCCCACCTAGCGGGAGTGAAAAGGAGATAAATGGGGTGTTTCCTCGGTGCTGGAGACTAAGCCCCAACACGGATAATAACGCTCTCCACATCAAACGCTGCTGTGATATAAAATGGAAAGGCAACAGACCCAGTATGATCATTATCAGTACCCATCCTGTGATATAAAATGGAAAGGGAACAGACCTCCTACTATCATTATTATCACCCACCCATTATTATAAGCCATCATTGTGACACGAGGGAGGACGCCAGACCAGCGGGCTCAGATTCATTTCCATCTGGACGCCCGAGGAAAGAGATGACAGAGCTTCTGCTCTGACCAGCATCAACTCCAAACAGCAATCAACTAAAGAACAAAAATCAGGAAGCACCCGGTAGCCATCACCGTGCGCACGCGCAGGAGAGGCTCTGGCTTCAGGCTTCGGAGGTAAATGGACTATTTCATTCCTGACGGGTGTTGACGGCGGAGAACTTAGAAGCCTGACTCTGGAAATACTGATGAGCCGCTACTATACTATATAGTGCGTGACACATTGTGATGATTACAGTTGTGCGTCCGTGGTCGCGGCAGGCTTCTGGCTCCCCCCACCTGGCAGCGTTAGGACCCGCCGACTACGGAAGCCTGGAAGGCCCCGCCCAAGGAGGCCCCGCCCACCCGACGGGTTTCGCCCCGCCCTCAGCAAGCCGCAGGGTCCCCGCCGGCCGTGCCGCGGGGCAGCTCCTCCTCGTCTCCGCCCCGCCGGCTGCGGGCGCGGGGGACGTCAGCGCTGCCAGCGTGGAAACCGCTGCGGGCCACGGGAGGCGGAAGTAGTGCCCGGCACCGCGGCCACAGCGCCGGACGCCTCAGCCATGGACGCGTCCCTGGAGAAGGTCGGTACGGAGGGATGAGGCGGCGCTGCGGCCCCGGTGTCCGCGTCCCGGGCGACGGTTTCCCGGTGGGAAAGAGGGCCGGGGCTAAGGAGCCTCTCCGGAGGAGAGCGTCCAGCCCGGCCCTGGCCGTGTCACGGACGGAGTGGCTGAGGGAGGTGGGCCCAGCTCTGGCGGAGCCAGCCTTGGCTTGGCGGAGGCTCGGCTTGTGGCTGGGCCTGAACCGGAGCTGGCCCTGTGGGGATGACGGGAGCAATCGATGTGGGCCCCGGAAGCTCGCGGGAAGGAGCCCTAGCTGTCACGGAGCCCACTGCAAAGCCACAGAGCTTTTCAACTTAGGAGAAAAATTGTGAACTTTGGCGAGAGTAGGAATCACCTGGAGAGACCTTGGTAAAAGATAGGGATTTGCAGCCTCTTGTCCAAAGCTGTGGTGGGCGGGGACTCGGTTTGTTGAGTTTTACAAGTTCCCCTTACGTGATTCCGTGATTCCGATGCTGTAGCCTGCGAACCCTGGGCTAGAACCCCTAGGATCCAGAAAAGAGAGGGTTTTCCCTAAGTGGTGAGTTTATTTGGGGTAGGGGGCGGTGCCAGCTTGACTTACAATGTCTTGGGTTCTTCTTTCTGAGGATCACCAGAAGCCTTTCAGGTCAACTTCAAGTCTTACCCTTGGGGCAAGAGCCACTTGATGGACCTGGCTGACTGCTCTGGTGTGTTGAATGGTTTCTAATTGTTCCCACCGTAGGGCGAGCAATTAAGAACAGATACTTGGGTTTCTTCATGGACCCTGCTTACTTACAGTGCCCCTAACAGCCTCTCCTTGCAGTCTTTTCTCTCCGTCCCCTGAAATTCTGTTTAATCCGATAAGATGTAAACCCACTTTTTCCATCACCACCAGAGAATGACCCTGGCTGTGTCTCCCCCTCTCTGTGCCCCCCCCCCCCCGGTCTTGTGAAGTAACCCTGGCTAGTTTGTAACTCTCTATAGACGAGGCTCACCTCAAATTTTAAGTGATTCTCCTGCCTCTGCCCTCCAGACTGCTGGGATTACAAGGGTGTGCCATCATGCCTGGCTTGGAATTCCTTTTTGGAAGAAGCACCTGTTGTAATTGTGTTCGCTTGGCACTGGAGAGTTAAAGGCCGTAATTGTAGAAATTGAGCCAGATGTCTTCATGCGCACACAGTGGCATATCTTGTTCCTCAGCTATTTAGCATAAATTGGGTGGAAAGCGATCAGGGAAGAAGATATTTTTGTTTTGTTTCCTCCCTTGGTTCTTCGGATTAACATAATGTCTACGTTTCGGTGGTACTATGAGTTTCATTCAAAATTGGTGATTCTCAGTTCTAGGTTAGGTTTGTTGCCTAGGGGACATTTGGCAATTTTTGGAGATATTTTAGAGTGTCACGAGAGGTACTGCTGGGACTTAGTAGGAAGAACCCAAGGATACTGTTGAATATGATCTGTTGCACAGGATAGTTGCGCACATCAGAAGTATCAGCAATGCAGAAGCTGAGAAAACTGGTTGTGATCATGTGTATTCAACTCCAGTAGTTGATGCTGAAAATGTCCTTTCTGTGTTCTCATTTCTTAAATGGCTTTCTTCATTTCATTAGAAATCTGGAAGAACTGAGATGATCTTTCCTCTGATTATGTCTGAAAACCAAAAGTGGATAGATTTTTCTGAGTATTAAGTGATGATAAAATAGTTTAAACCCTCTAAAGAAGATCGGACGAGGTACTGAAACTCTGCCATGCTTGAAGGGATGAACCTTAAATTGCATTGAACTTTGAGGAATTCAGAGTATGTGGGCTGAAAGCCTTAGGCTAGTGTGACAATTATAAATGTAAGTTTTGTTTTAAAAGCTAGCGCTTAGCAGGTGCACTGGGGAGCCAGAAACAGGAATATTTCTGTGAGTTTGAGGCCAGCCTAGTCTACAGAGTGAATTCCAGGACAGCCAGAGCTGCACAGAGAAACCCTGTTTTGGGAGCAGAGAGGCTAGGGCTCTTATTTTTATATTCTGTGAAGTAATAGAGTGCTTTAGATATAGTGAATAATTTCTGTTAATGATAAACAGACAGGAAAGGCTTTGATGTAATAAAATAGTTTGGATTGAAGTGAAACATTGAATTATGTCCATTGTTCCCATTTCTTTGAGGAATAGGCTAATTTGGGCTAGAGTCTACATTTCTAATACAAATTTGAGAGCTATTTGAGTAGTTCCTGAATGATTCTGCTTCATCTGATCCATGTATAATTTATAGAGCCAGAGAAACCACAATGTTATTTGATATTCAGACTCTGAAACTTCAATATCACGTCTTCTAGGACAGTGGTTCTCAATCTATGGGTTGCAACCTTACAGGAGTAGAATATCAGATATCCTGCATATCGGATAGTTGTAGTTACATTACAATTCATAACAGTAGCACAGTTTCAGTTATGAAGTAGCAACAAATTAACTATGGTTGGGGGGGGGAGAACTGTATTAAGAGTCACAGCATTAGGGAATTTAAGAACCACTGTTCTAGTATGTGTTATGTGATCATCGCTCAGTAGAATCACTCTATACATGTCCCTCAATCAAACTGTACCTGTGTACCCCTGCTTTTCCTTGAGATAATATGCAAAGTTGCAGATCTGACAGGATAGCCCCTTTGCTTACCTTAATTTGGTTTTCTTTCACAGTGGCTAATTGAAGGGACAAGGAATTCAAACTGAGAGTAGAAAGAGAGACTGGGGAAACTGAGGTGATTGTTCCTCTGAGAATTGTTCTTTGTAAGTAATCTAAAAAATAAAAGTGGTTATGGGACTGGAGAAATGGTTTAGTGCTTAGGAGCACTGTTGTTCATCAGAGGACCAAGGTTTGATTCCCAGTACCCACATGGTGATAAACAATTGTCCTTACCTCTGCCTCCTTGGGACCCAGAACCCTTTTCTGGCCTCAGGCACCAGGCATGTACATAGTATACAGACAAACATGCGGTAAAAAATACATAACATTTAAATAAGTCTGCAAAAAAATTAAAGTGGGTAGGTATCTTCTAGCACCTTATGTTCAACATGTAAAAAAAACAGGGTTCTGGAGCTGGAGAGATGGCTTCATGGTTAGTGTGTACTGCTCCTTCAGAGTATCCAAGATAGCTCTTGATCACTTGTAACTATAGCTTCAGGGGATCTAAATCCTCTTCCGTCTTCAGAAAGTCCCTACCCAAACATGGCATGCATACAGACACACATGTACAATAAAAAGAGAAAAATAATTGAAAAACCGAAAAAGAAACACAGTCCTGGATAATAATTTTAATATTATGTTAATATTCAAGTCAGTAGTACCACAAGAAGTATGAGGGACCATATTTAGTTATTCACCATGTTAACTTTTCAGTATTTTGCTGCTTTCAACCTTTTCATGTTGAATGAAAATGTCACTCTTCCCGGATATTCTGCTTAGACAAGGTGTGCTACAATTTGTTCTGTTTGCTTTAACTCCACCCTTGAACAAACTAAGGACAGAGTTTCTCAAGCTCCTCAACTGCTGATATTTGTGTCAACTGACTTTTTCTGTGTGGGAGGTTCGTTGTTTTCATCCATTAGATTCTAGCAGTTTACACTCCCAGCTGTGACAATTAAAAATGGCTCCAGATAAGGTGGGCAGAATTACCTCTGGTTGGAAATCATTAACTGACAACCCAGAGCAGCTATTCAGTTAGGGAGCCGCTAGCTAGATACACTTACTAACTTTAATCTAGATGTACTGAAATAAAGCAGAATTAACAGTTCATTTCATTTTCCTAATGTATTAATCACATTATTAACCATATTCTTTGTGCTCAACAGCCAATCATTGCTTGTGGCTACCATACTGGGCAGCATGGGGCTAGACCATTTCGCTCATCAGTGCAGTAGAGCTGGGTGATTTAATTAACTTGTTAGAGCTATTTATCTCTGAAAGAGGCAGCTTCAACTCCTTTATGTAAGCCCACTGTTATTGTTTGTTTGTCTTGGAGGCAGTATATCACCGTGTAGCCAAGGATTACCCTGAACTCATGGGTTATCTTCACCTCCCATCACACCTAGCCTTGTGCAGTACTGGGGACTTGTGGGTACTAGGTAAGCACTCTGAGCTGTGTCACTGGCCCTCACTCTGTTCTTGTCTTTACTGGAAGCATTTTCTTTTGAGTTGGCTTTTTTTATTATTATTATCTTACTGTTAGAAGCTTATACAAAGGAACAGAAGCAGTATGAATAGAACATCCTGGTCATTGTGGATAAGGAGGCAAGAACTTTTACGTCTGCCTTTAAAAAGCACGAGAAAAGGGCTGGGGAGAAGGCTTAGTGGTCTAAGAGTGATTATTACCTTTGTGGAGGACTTGGATTTGGCTACCAGCACTCATGTAATGTGGCTCACATTTTCCTGTAACTCCAGTACCAGGTGATCTAACCAACACCCTCTGGCTTTCAAAGGTACCTATATGCTTGTGGTATTCTTAATTTACACAGCCTCATGCATATACACATAACATAAATCTTTAAATTTTTTTAAACATGAGAGAAGAATTCCAATGAGTCACGTTTAAAATGCTTGGTTTCTGTGTGTACTGTGACAGGGCTTATTATTTCACATAGTGTAGAGGGACTTCTTGTGTACACATGATGGGCTGACATTTTAGCTCTCATTCAAAATGAAGATTTTGCATACAGATGCCTGGTAGCTATGGGAGTAAATGATTACCCGTTGTCGAGTATCAGATGGGATTTACTATTTTAGAGTTCTGCTTCTTGGTTGGGCATGGTGGTGCATCCCAGCACTCAGAAAGCAGAGGCAGATGGATCTCTGTGAGGTTAAGGCCAGCCTGGTCTACATAGTGAGTTTCAGGTTAGCCAGACCTACAAAGGTCCTGCCTCAACAGACAAAGAAGCATGTGTGTGGCCTTGGTGATTCTGATTTATTCTGAATTGCAGAGGTATCCGTGGCAGAGCTTTTGGTCCTGATGTGATAGTTAGGATTGTGAATGACATTATAGCCTAGATTGTTGTATGTTTTAACTTAAGGTAGAAATCTGTTTTGATTTTACATTCTTATTAGTTGAAGGTTAGAATTCAGTGCTGAGTACTGGAGATGAGGTAAATAAGATGTGATCCTTGCAGGGGTTATTTATGGTTTACTCTTTTTTTTTTTTTTTTTTTTGAGATGAAATCTTGTTATAGTGTAGTTCAAATGGGCTTCAAACTCTACTTTTTCAAACCTCGTGTCACAATAGGCTACTGGGTATACATTTTTAAATAAGCCATTGTGTAAGGAGGAGGAATAGAAAGTAGCATAAAAATGAAAAAGAAGTGAAGTTGATGACCAGTCAGGAATTTTGAAGAAGAGGGTATTTGGGGTATTTTAAAAGTTGTTTTTGTGTGGGCTTGTTATTATTACCATTACTGTTGTTGAGTAGGTGCAGGTGTGCCACTGTGGTTCCAGATAAACAAGAACTTAGAAATAAAGCCTCCTTGCTGTGTGGTGTCTTTTACCTTGGTGTACTATTTGGATAGATAGACTGTGGTTTTTGGGGGGTGAGCGTGCCGTGTGTGTGTGTGTGTGTGTGTGTGTGTGTGTGTGTGTGTGTGTGTGTGTGTGTGTGTGTGTGTGTATTTTAATTTAGACATGGATTTCTCAATTTCTGTGTATCTCCGATGGTGATTTGGGTGCTATATTAGTTACTTTTCTGTTGCTGTGATAAAACACCATGACTGAGACAACTTGGTTTATTTTGGGCTTATAGTTCTATAAGGTTAGGACCCATAATGGCAGAGACATCAGACAGCTGTCACAGCAGAGTCCACATCTCAGACCACAAACAGGAAATAAATTGGAGTCAAATAGGGATGACAGGAGACTAAAACCTCAGATCTTGTCCCAAGTGCATACTTCCTCCAGCAAGGCTGTACCTCCTAATGGCTCCCAAATAGGGATATCAACTGGGGACCAAATATTCAAATGCCCTAGACTATGGGGGGACACATCCCTGAAACCACCACTGCTGCCTTTCGTGTCTCCTGCTATTAATATTGCTGCTTCTTTAGCTTTACAGATTTTTATCACTATGTCTTTCATGACACACAAACAAAGAGGTGTCTTTTGTGTTTTAAAGTTTCTAGTGGGAGTTGCTTGGCATGTGCACGTCAGAGGACAGCTTGTGGGAGGTGATCCTCTATTTACACAATGTGGGTTTTGAGGCTCAAACTCCGGTCATTAAGCATGCAGCAGGCATCTTTAGCATTCAGCCATCTAGACAATCCTTTTATTATAGAGACAAAGTTTCATAAAACCCAACAGAGATTGGCCTTGAACACCTCCTGATTCTTCGGCATTAGCCCTCAAGTCCCTAGATCACAGCTGTACACCATCACAGGTCTTCACTTTTGTTTTTGCTTATTTACTTTTTAAAAGTAAGCATAAACAGAGGCTGAAGAGATTGTCCAGCAGTAAGAGCACTTGCTGCTCTTGCAGAGAACATTTCCAGCACCCACATGAGAGCTCACAGCTACCTACAACTCTATTTCCAGGGGTTCTCACACCTTCTAACTTCCGTAGGCACCTGCACTCAAAAGATACACATACGGACATACAGGCACACACATACGTATAAATGCACTTTTTAAAATTAGCCATAGACAGTACTGGGTTTCGTTGTGACATTTTCATATAGATTTATCACTAAACTTGGTTCTCTCTTTTCCCCTTACTCACTTGTCCTCCCCTATGCTCCCTTTCCCTGATGTGCTGGCCTCTTCTTTCCTCCAAATAATATCTTCAGACATTCAGTCAGGTTATTTTACTCAGGCTTATTTATTTTTAAAGTATTTGTGTAATATGCATAGGTGAACACTCATGCCACAGTATGCATATCGAGTCAGAGAACAACTTTGTGGAGTTGATTCTTTCCTTCGACCTTCACCTGGGTTCTGGGGATGGAACTCAAGGCCACCAGGCTTACATCATCCCTGGCAAACACTTGCCGACTGAACCATCTCACGGGACCTTCTCTAGGATTTAAGTAAAGATCAAGAAGGTAAATCTTGTGTAGAATGTGTGTGAACCTGGTGACATCTATACTGCAGGTGTGCCTTCTGGTGTATGCCCTTATAGATCATAAACCACCACCACATAAATTTCTCTGGCTTTGCTAGAAGGAATAAGCTTTAAGGTCTGAAGTAAACATTTAGTTACAGGTAGAGTTTCCACATCCTGGTTTGCCTAGGACCATCCCAGTCTACATCTTTTATCCTGGTTTAATTATTAATACTCTTAAAGTGCCCGTTTGGGTCTCTTGCCACAGGCTTGGTGGCAAATGCCTTTACCTGATGAACCATCTCACTGGCTCTATTTTGTTTGCTCCTAACCAAAAAGACATGTTCCTATCCTATAAGAAAAAAAATTGTCATCTAGTTGTAATATTGTAGAGAGGAAAATTTTTCTGAATGGAGAGCTTCTGAGTAAACATATGAATTAAAACAATGGTCATGAGCCAGGTGGGTGCACACCTTTAATCCCAGCACTCAGGAGGCAGAGGCAGGAGGACCTCTGACTTTGAGGCCTGTTTGGACTGCATAGTAAACTCCAGGACAGACAGGGCTATATAGAGAGACCCCACCCAAAAGTACCCAGTAGTTATGTGGAGGTAATGTATGTAAGGTAGTAATTAGCATGATGATGTTAAGCAGCTCAGTAATTATTAAGGATCATCCTACTTACTCATGGCAGCCCCTATGCTTGGTGTTAAAGCAAAATGAAATTTAAACCTTTTCCCTAAGAGTAGGCTTTAGAAAATACTACTTTCTCTTTAATATCATAAAACAGTTCCCTTCTATGTATTAAAATTAGGCATCTTTGCATAGTATCTGGGTTGTTTTTGTTTTTTTGCACAGGATCTGATGTATTTCAGGCTGGCCTCAAAATCATTGCGTAGCCAAGGATGGCTTTAAACTTTGTATACTACTGCCTTTGCCTCC
The DNA here is from genome assembly GCA_033318265.1 of Phyllotis vaccarum. NCBI lineage: Eukaryota > Metazoa > Chordata > Mammalia > Rodentia > Cricetidae > Phyllotis > Phyllotis vaccarum. The sequence continues at coordinate 77,026,015 of JARWLC010000016.1, read as the reverse complement.
CAAGATCATAGCTGTGTACTGCTTCTCTCAGTTTCCGCAGTGCTGGGGATCAAACCCATGGCCTTGAATTCATAGCAGTTGAGTTTTGCTTCTTCAGCTTCTTGAGTGTTTGACTCAATTGCATTTTTTTTTGTTGTGTTTGAGTTGGAGGTTTCATATAGACCAGGCTGAACCTCCATGTGTAAATGAGGTTGGCTTTGAATACTTGATCCTCCTTACCTCTACCTCCCAAGGGATTATTCGCCACCACACTTAGTTTCAATTTAGTTCTTGATTCATGTAGGTTTGTGTATGGTTCTTGCTTTGCTTTTGTATTATCACATAGTTTGAACAGCTAGCAATATGTGGGAGACAACATATGAAGTAGGCATAAGGAAATAGTGGCTGCCTATGATACAAGTTTCTTTTGGCATGTATTTTTTTAGTTTTAAGAGACTCAATAAATATATAAGTTGAGCCTGGTAGCACTATGATTATGACTATGATTCCAGCACTTGGCAGGTAGAAAATTGGAAGAAGTTCAGGGTCACAACCTCAAGTTCAGTAAGTAACTGCCTGTCATATAACTGTAAGGACCTGAGTTTCCCTGGCACCTACATTTAAAAAGCCAGATGTAGCCACACTTACCCTAAGAGAGACAGGCAGATCCCCAGAGCTGCTGTCTAGTCTGTTTAGCCATTCTAGCCCTGTGGATGAGCTCCAGGTTCATCTGAGAGATCCTTATTAAGACATTTTATGTTGACTTGTAGCCTCTTCTACCCCCCCCCCCCCACACACACACACCAGTTCACAGTCCTTATCAGCTTCATAATTCAAGGCCAATCTGGGTTTAACAGGACTATCTGAGAAAATAAATAAATGAATAGAAACAGATAAAAGAGAGGGAGACCTGTGCTATGGTACACATGTAAGGTCAGAGGATAATTGAACTTAGCTGTCAGACTGGGTGACAACGGCTGAGTTATCTCACTGATTATGGCAATTTTTTTTTTTTTTTTACTGTTAACTAAAATGCTATAGGAAAAATTATTGTGCTGCACTTTATAGAGAAAGGAGACTGATTTCCAGTGCTGAAAGGTCAGATGACCTTAAGCCTTTGACTGAATAAGGGAAACAGGAATTAGAAGTCTGCGTCCCTGCCTTTAGGCAGCTCCTGATTTGGCTGGGTAGTTCCTATCTGTACTGGAAAGAGCATCTGTAAAAAGGTTCTCAGTGAGGATGTGAAGACTAGCAGCTGAGTGTCAGACTGGCCACAGTCTCAGAAGTCTGTCCATTGTCCCCATGAGTTCTGTCTTTTGTTCTTGTCAGAGGAGAAGAGTCACAGCCAGCTCAAGCTCAGCCTGGTTTACATAGAAGGCTTTAGGCTGCCTGGGGTATAGAGAGTGCCCCCCCCAAGGAAAAAAGAGGCTGTCATTAGAGGGATGTGAAAGTGGTTGTATCCATAAAAGTTTCATAGAAACCTTGAATTGTGGGAGTGGAGAGACGAGGTGGTTCATTGGTTAAAAGCACTTACTGCTCTCAAAGACCAGAGTTTGTTTTCCAGAACCCTATCAGGCAGCTCACAACTGCCTAAAACTCTAGCTTGGGGAAATCTGACAAAAGAGGAAGACATGTGTGCCACCTTCCTCTGGCTTCTGTGGAGACTCACCCACACGCACACCTGTGTGTGCACACATATAAATTATTTTGTTTGTTTGTTTCTTCCTTCCTTCCTTCCTTTCTTCCTTCCTTCCTTCCTTCCTTCCTTCCTTCCTTCCTTCCTTCCTTCCTTTCTTTCTTTCTTAAGAAATCTTGACTTGTAATTTAAGGGTGCAAGGGCATTCAAACTAGGCAAGTGTTTGGAGCATGAAGATGTGCATGATCAAACAAACTGGTTATCTTTTCATTGAGCTATAAGAGATGAGGGTGATAAGGAACAAGTTAAAGATAAATTCTTTTCCACTTCCTACTAATAGTCAGATTACTGAGACCCTTTTAAAGCTGACCCATTTCATTGTTGTATTTAAGTTGTGGATTTTTTTTTATTTAAAACATCTGTCTGAAAATACTTTTAAGTTATATTAAACATCAAAAACGGAGAACCTGGCATGGCTTAATCCCAGCCCTCAGAGGTAGAAGTAAACAGACCTCTGACTTTGAGGCCAGCCTGGTCTCCAGCCTGGTCTCCATAGTAGGTTCCACTGCAGCCACAGATGTGTAATGAGATCCTGCTTCAAAAAGAAGAAAGAGGAGGGGGCTGTGGGGCAGAATATCAAAGCAGATATGGGACAGGATTCCTTAGCAAAGGGTTCTAACACTGTCTTCAGCAAGTCACAGCTCCAAGACTTAATGTCCTCACCTCTAAAATGTTAGGCTAGAATCAGATATGTTCACGATATACTCTTTTCTTTTTAATGATAATTTTATGAACTTCACTTAACATCCTTTGTGTAAATCAATGCAGATCTACCTAATGATCACTAGAAGGCCCTAATTTTACATAGATCTTTCCCAGATTCTTTTTGAGAGATTGACAGTTGGTTTTATGTCTGTGTCAGTGTGTGTGAGTAAAGGTGTGTGCATGTGAGATCAGAGGATAGATAATTTGAGTGTTGGTCTTCACTTTCCACTTTGAGACAAGATATATGCTAGGCTAGCTGGCCTGCAAGCTTCTAGGTGTTCTTTTTCTGTTTCCATTTTGCTATAGGAATGGGGATTTCAGATTCACAGCTATGTCTGGCTTTCTATGGGTTCTGGGAATTCAAACTTGAGTCTCACACTAGCTATGCCGAGCCATCTCTAGTTGGTTGTTTATTTAAGGCTCTGTGTCACTTTAAAGCTCAAGCTGGTATCAAACTCAAGGTGATCTTCCTGTCCTTCCCGGACTGCACATATGCCTGGCTTCCTTCCCATTTCTTGTACGGCTTACAGGAACTGTGAACTAGACTCCTAAGGTCTTATTTAAAATTTTAACTTTTTTTTTTTTTAAGCATTTTGTGATTCTGATATTGGTAAATTGAGAAGAACTTCTTGATAGATTTGAGGAGGTAATGTAGGGCTACTAAATGTGATAGACTTGCTGTGGAAGATGTGTAGGCACATGAAGCAGTATGAAGAGAAATAGAAATGCAAGTCCTTAAAGGACTACATTGTCTTTAAGTACAAAACAACTGTATAGCAGTTGAGGCAGCAAGACTTTCCCCCTAAATATGGAGATTAAGAAGAAAGAGATGTGTGAGGTTTTTATTATTATTAATCTCTCTCTCTCTCTCTCTCTCTCTCTCTCTCTCTCTCTCTCTCTGTGTGTGTGTGTGTGTGTGTGTGTGTGTGTGTGTGTGTGTGTGTGAGAAGACAACTTAGGTCAGTTCTTTCCTTCATCATGTGGATGTTAGAGATCAAATTTAGGTCATCAGCCTTGATAGACAGTACCTTTAACTACTGATCCATCTCTCAAGCTCTTGTATATGTTTTAATTTTATAAGAATTAATAATTTGGGGCTAGAGAGATGGAGAGAGGACCTGAGTTAAAAATACTTTTGTTTTATTTCTTTTTGGAGGGAGATAAAAGTACACACGTGGCACCACAATCCAAAAAGAACAGAAGGGAACACACAGAAATGCCCCTCTGACTGTCTTATGGGCTGAAACAAATCACAAACTTAGTAGTGTAATATACACTAAGTGAAGCTGGATTGAAAGCTGGGATGCCAGCCTGGACAGTGTAGAAATCAGAGTGGGGTGAGGGTAGAGGAGGAGTAAGGGAAGAAGAAAAAATGGAGAAGAAGAAGAGGGAGACTGATTTTGAGTTCCAACATTTTGTTTGTTTGGTTGGTTGGTTTAGTTTGGGATTCTGGGAGGCGGGGGTATTTGTTTCTTGAGACAAGTTTTCTCTGTGTAGCTTTGGCTGTCCTGGAAGTTTCTCTGTAGACCAAGTTGGCCATGAACTCACAGACCTGACTCTATCTCCTAGTGTTGGGATCAAAGGCATGCACCACCACTGCCCACCTTGAGTTCCAAGTTTTTGGCCAGAAGTTTGACATTCCTCTCTCTGGTCTACATAAGCTCACCAGAGCTGAACTCACAAGAAGGGATGTAGTAGGAGGTTTCTGGCCTGGACTTTCAGGCCTAGCCTCAAGGTTTAGGCCCACAGACCCACAGACCCACAGAGACACACAGATGCATACGATAGTTTTAGGCTGACTGGCCTCAGGCCCAGACATATCACTTGCTAACTCTTTACCCTTCATCTAACCCATGACTCATGTTCAGCCATGGGGTTCCGTACCTTTTCTCAGAGCAGCATAGTTGTCCTCTGCTTCTTCTGGCTTCTCTCTGGCATTCTGCTCTGTTCTTCCTGTTCTCAGAGTTTTCTTAATCTAGTAGCCCCGCCCACACTTCCTGCCTGCCTTTGGCCAATCAGCGCTTTTTATTAAACCAGTGGGTGGGACAATTACAATGTAACAACATAATCTCCCACAAAGGGACATTCTAATTCTTGTGTTTAATGGATGTTGATATTCTTCAGCTTGTGATCATGTCATTTTTAATTGATCTTTTTTAAAAATTAAAATATAATTGTATCTCCTTAGCTTTCCTCTCTCCAACCTCTCCCATGTTCCTCTCTCCATCCCCCCCAAATCGTGGCCCCTTATCTGCAATATGGTTGTAATTATTTAGAACACAGGAAAGATAGCATTCCCCCTTTTCTTGGTTTCCATGTTACTATGGCTCTGGAGTGGAAATATATTTGCATCATTTTACCTGTACAACCTGCTCAGTCTATTTAGTGTAATTTGTATGCTTGTGATTTCAGAGTTGCCCACTTGGTAATAGATAACCAATTAGAGGCTATTTCTTTCTTAAACTTTCTTTGATGGTTTATTTATTCTTATTTTATGTACATTGGTGTTTTGCTTTCATGTCTAATGAGGATGTAAATACCTGGTACTGGGGATATAGACCGTTGTGAGCTGCCATGTGGATGCTGGAAATCGAACCTGAAGTCCTCTGGAGGAGGTAGCCAGTGCTCATATCCACGGAGCCATCCCTCCAGCCCCCATAATTATTTCTTGTGCTCTCAGGATTCCTTCGTCACTGTAGTTCTTTGTATGTGGGTGGGCCTATAAGATTTAACATGTCTATTGCCTTTGCACTTCTTCAGGTCTTGTTGAGGAAGCTACATGTTGTGATGTCACGAGTGAAGCTTCTTGTCATTTTTAGGAGACACAAACTCACAGCAACTTTCCTGATCGTCTGGTACCCCTTTCTTCCGTGTTACAGATGTATCAGTTGGGCCTGGGCACCTTAGATCACTTGTTCTCTGTATTTTGATTTCTTTTGTTTTCACGTGTTTCCTTCTATTGCAAAAAGAAGTTTCTTTGAGAGATAACAGATTTGGGAATCTGTGAGCCATAAGGTATCGGTGGTCTATTTAGCATGTAGTTATGCAGGCTTAGTGAGGTAGCAGCAGTAGGTTCTCCTAAGATCCATGGTCTCACTGGCTTCTATTAGCGTGGTTTCCTTCCTGTTGAGCAGGCCTTACGTCTAATAAGACAGCTGTTGGTTACCGTCTTGCTAGGATTGCTGCAGTTGCACCCTTAGGGTTAGCACCATGTTGCTCATCATTGTAGTTCACAAGGGGTTTTTCTGCTCCTTTGTATGTATGTGCATATGTGTGTTGTTTTCTGCCTTTATCATAAAGAAGATACGTTTTATCACAATTTGGATTCATCTGGATAGTAAAAGTTGTCTAACCACCTCAAGCTCTTTAGCTTAATCACATTTACAAAGATTCACAAACCCAGGAAAAAAGGGAATAGCTAAGATTACTTTAGCCTACTGCAATGATAAAAATGAGTTGCATGGGCTGGAGAGATGGCTCAGAGGTTTAGAGCACTAACTACTCTTCCAGAGGTCCTGAGTTCAATTCCCAGCAACCACATGGTAGCTCACAACCGTCTTTAATCCACTTTCTGGATGCAAGCAGAATAATGTATACGTAATAAGGAAACACATCTTTAAAAAAACAAGTACCATATGAGATAGAAAAGTGGAATGGCTCCAGGCTCTATTAATTTAGGAGTAGTTAAATTATGTGTGGTATATTTACCAAATGGAGTAAGGTGTAACTACTAGAAGAATGAAGCAGGCTATTGACTGAAAAGTGGTCAACAGTAAGCTACGAGGGTGTATGTAAGATGAAAATGGGTTCCACTAAGAGATTAGGGCGGGGGAACTATTACTTTGTATGTTATATATACTTTTGTTTGTTACAGCAAATCTATGCATTTTATAGTAAATCCAAGGGAAGTGGACTTGGCATTTGATTTTTCTGAATGAATTACATAACAAAGGTAATGGGTTAAGTCAGATAATGGTAGCTCATGTCTATAATCCCAGCACTAGAGAGGATGAGGCAGGAGAATTGCCGTGAGTTCTAGTATAGTTTAGGCTACAGAAAAAGGTTGTTTTCAGAATAAATAAAAAGTAGAAGTATAGGAATGTGAAAACTTTACCCTCTTTTTGGTTTATTTCGTAGATAGCAGACCCTACGCTAGCTGAAATGGGAAAAAACTTGAAGGAGGCCATGCGGATGCTGGAGAACAGTCAGAGGTGAGCATGTAGGCTGTCTTGTTGAGTGAGTCCAGCCAGTTTTAAATCTGGTGGTTCTGGTTTCTTCCCGTTACAAGTATCTCTTAAGATATCAGGTCCTACTGACTTTAATGCTACAGGTATTGGGTAGAAGGGGTTTTGCAGTGAAAGGATTTTGAAATTTTGGGAAGGAAAGTTCTATGGAATGTGTTAATTTGAATACTTAAATACCTCTTAGTGTAGATTCAGTCATAGAATCAACTGGCCAAGCTGTTGGTTGAGTGGTTCTTACATCCTCTCAAGTATATCTGGGGTCTACAGAGATAAAAGGGATATATTTAAAATTGTCCATCAGTCACTGAATGTTCTAGATACAGTGACATGTTTGCATGTTTATATGTTATAAACTTGATTGGTTAAAACATCTAATTAACTCTTTCTTTCCTTTAAACCAGAAGAATAGAGGAGGAAAATGGAAAGAAGCCAGTATCAGAGGATATTCCAGGGCCGCTCCAGGGCAGGTAGGTAGCCATGATGATCCTTTAGTTAGGATATGCATTTTTCTTAACCCAAATTTTTAATGTTATGTTTCTTACAAGTTTACTTTAAATGAATATAAAGATAATTTAAGTAGTTACTCAGGAGAACATTAGAAAACTGGCTGGTTGGTGGTAATAGTGAGCTTACTAGCTTCATTCTCTCTCAGAACTTTTTTTATTCATTGGCTTGCATCCAACTGGTGGCAGTCTTCTGGCCTCAACCTTCTGAGTACTAGAATGTCCAATCATACCTGTCCCCTCTTTCAGAACTATAACCCATGATCAAAAGCCATTCATGAATTCACAATTATAACTGGGATAGCAAAATAGTTAATTCTTGAAGTCTGTAATCTGTCTTTTAAACTGAGTTTTATTGTGAGAGGAATTTTAATTTGGTACAGTTTACAATTTTTACAGTATAAGAAATGAGGCAGGCATAGTGGTGTATGCCTTTAATGTCAGCACTCAGAGTACAGAGGCAGGCAGAGGCCAGCCTTGTCTACATAGAGAGTTCCAGGACAGCCAGGGATACATAAAGAGACCTCTCAAAAATAAAGCAAAAATGAAAAAACCCCACAATGTAGTACATGAAAGGAAAATGCCAGCTTTAATCATTGCTGGAATGTTGAAATTGTTTGCAGGAAAAGAAAATTTATCAAGTCCCTGTGGTTTGAGCTGCTAGTGAGAAAAAGTAGCTGGCCATCATTTTCAAAGGATACTAAGAGTCGATCTGCAATGAAAGTCCCAGCCCAACTTCCTTAAGACAGACAATTTTCTTTTATAGCCAGGAAACTGGACTTAGGTAAATACTACAACTCCCTTAAATTGTTCTTTGACCTGAATATAAGCTGTACAGGATTACAAAAGAAAGCATTGAAGTGTCACACCGTATAGCAAATACCACGCCTCACACTCACACTCCCAGGTCCTGGTGTTTTCAGTCCTTCCTGCTTGTAGCATGGACCCTATTGGATCCTGCTCACGTGAAGTCCTGTAGAACTTTGACCACTCGGAATAGGAAGTGGATCCTGTCTCCTATCCCAAGTGTGAAGGGACAGGACACAAAATTCTCTCTACCTCCCAAGCACATCTGGAATTCTCACACTGACAGCACATTAAAAACACCGTAATGGTGGTCAGGCGTATCTCCTTGTTCTGTCATGCTTGGGCTCTCTCACTCAAGGTCACAAAGATGGCAGCCAAGAGAGCTTTAGCTTCCTTACCCTTCCCTGACCCTCTACAGTGTTAAAGGGTCAGAGCATTTTATCTCAGCACTTTGGAGCATTGGTGATGGTGCTTTTTAAATTTTTCACTACTATTTTTATGGTCTCAGGGATTGAACCTAGAGTTCATAAATGCTAGGCTAACTCTACCACTCCCCACTGTATCCTCCACTGCTGCTTTTTTTTTTTTTTCTTTTGGATAGGAGAAAAATTTTTTATCAGTAATATTCTTATTAATAACAGTATTTTTATATTTTATGCACCATAAATTGCCTTTTTATATTGTTTTAGTCATTGATATTTTTCTCCTGTTTTCGTCTCATATATGAGTTTATAGCATATCTTGGATAGAAGTCAGTCTATTCAATTCTATATCTATTTATACTCTGTTTAGTATCTGTTTATACTCTAAGCAGATCTCAAATTTTCCAACTTGGATAAGATTATATGTTAAAGGCTGGAGTCTTATCAATAGAGAATTTGTTGGCTTATGGCCTCCTAGAATTTTATGGCTCTTATACTTATTAAATAGTCTCTGCTTTTCAAGAAAGAAATGACCCATTATAGAAATAGAGCTAGGGCAAGACTGAAAATATTTTCAAAAATTAAATTTATCTTTGTGTCAAAGACTAAATAAAATTATATAATTTGAATGTTCTTGAAAATGTATAAACTGTCTCTAAACATTCTTGGTCTTGTATCTAGCTACCATATGTTTAAAAAGGAAAAACACAAAAACAAAACCAAAAATCAACTTCAGATTAGTTTGAATGAGAGAAATGGTTGGGAGATAGAGGGGAGGGGCATATTGTTCTTTCCACCCACCTAACCTTTTTGTTCTGCAGTGGACAAGATATGGTGAGCATCCTCCAGTTAGTCCAGAATCTGATGCATGGAGATGAAGATGAGGAGCCCCAGAGCACCCGGTAATGTAGGAGTATTGGCAGTTTATCTTTGAAAATTTGTCCTTGGCTGGGTGGTGGTGCAGGCCTTTAATCCCAGTGCCCTGCCCACACTTCCTGTCTGCCTTCAGCCAATCAACATTTTTATTAAACCAGTAGGAGGGACAATTATTTCCAATGTAACAACATAATCCCACTACATTGTAGCCTGAAGTTTCTGTCCCATCAGAAATTCTCAGATACCTGGCAGCCACTTCCAAATAATGGACTCAGAGGCCCAATATTATAGGAACTACTGGGCCAGTAACTCAAACATATTACTATTTAGCTCTTACACTTTGCCCATAATTCTTATCTATGTTTATTACATGACTTGGTACCTTTGCTCAGTTCAGCATTCTCATCTTGTTTCCTGTGCATCTGGCTAGCGACTTGAGTCTCTGCCTTTCCTCTTCCCAGAATTCTCTTAGTCTGTTTGCCTCACCTCTGTTTCCCGCCTAGCTACTAGCCAGTGAGCATTTTATTAAACCAGTACAAGTAACAAATCTTTATAATGTACAAGAACATTCTACATTTCTCCCTTTTTTTCTTTTTAAAACAGGAACCTTGAATCTAATATCTTTTGTTTAGCTTTGATCCTGACCATTATCCATAACAACTTGTAACCAACATTCTAAAAAAGACAAACATACATAATTCATTTTTTTGGGAATATGGGCATAGTTCTCTAGACTACTTCCTCCTGATTGGGGGTACTGGTAGTCTTTTGGGGACCCAAAGAAAATTTAGAATTATGGTCAAGTACTGATTGGGGTAGTCTTTGAGACTGGATCATCCTAGCTAGCAGCCTTGAAGCTGTTCTAGATGCAGAACTCAGAGGAAACTGCAACAGGCCTCTGACACATGGGATTATCTGGGCCATCCATTCCTATCAGATTTTTCAGAGGGTCTTCCTCAATCAGACTTTATTTTCTTTAACCTGGAATGAATCCATAGCCTCTTATTTTCTGTGGAAATGAAAACAAAACCTCTTCTCTAAAATATCTTATCTTTTGACTTAAATTTTGAAGTCAAAGCATTTTCGAAATATATAGGTTGTATTAATCCAGCGGCTTTTAAATGCCTTTTAGCAGCTGTTGCTCCTTCCTCAGCAGTCAAAAACTCAAAGACAAAAAATAAGTAACATACAGTTTCCAGGCTCTGTGTATCTTCCATCTTTATGTGACTTATTATTATTTTTACTCTATTTTTTTAAAGGACTTTCTCTATACATTTTTTTTCCTCTCCCAAGCCAGTATATTTGCTTTTAAACACATGGCAAACCATTTAGAATTTTTTTGAATCTGCCGTTAATATCTCTCTTTTTGACCACAGGAGCCCTTAATCTGCTAAAAAGCTGGAATTAAAGACTCAGCTATGGAGGCTGGCTCCACCCAGCTGCTTGGTCTGTGAGAGCTTAGCTTCATGGCAGAGGGACTGGCAGGTGCCACATTTGCCACTCCAACTCTGGGGAATTTTAGAGTCCACGTTCATGAACTCCATTTAAGTATTTGGCAGCAGGGCCTCTTAAAAGAGCCTCGAGGTTTTGCCACTAACACTAAGTCAGGAAGCCTCTCTTAAAGGAGATGCATCTCTGCTTGCCTCTTGCAAACAGAAACCACCTGAGAAAATGCTGCTACCAAGAAGCTGTGCTTGACTATGTTCTTTTGTGTCTATAACTCCATTTTAAGCTTTGTTAGGCTTTATGTGGATGTATGTTGACCAAGTTCGAGTACCATTTGTAGCTGGAAGTTTCAGTTCCTCCAGAAACTCTATAAAATACACAGCAGCTGCTTCCAAAATAATTGACTCAAAGGCTTAATATTATACTAGCTGCTGGGCTAGTAGCTCAAGCATATTACTATTTAGCTCTTACACTTAAATTAGCCCATAATTCTAATCTATGTTTAGCTACATGGCTTGGTACCTTTGCTTAGTCCAGCATGCTCGTCTTTCTTCCTCTCCATCTGGCTGGTGACTCAAGTCTCTGCCTTTCCTCTTTTCAGAATTCTCCTACTCTGGTCGCCTACCTCTGCCTCCTGCCTAGCTACTGGCCAGTCAGCTACAAGTACAAGTAACAAACCTTTACCGTCTATAAGAGCATCCTACAAAAAAATAGTTCTCTAGGTATGTGCCCAGTACTGAAACACATACACAGGCCTCCCTACCTGGCTCTCTTTCATAGCCATAGACTATAGCCAGTTTATTATTTTCCCACATGTATTTTTATGTGTTTGTGTATACAAACAAAACATCTATAAACACCCCATTGAGTACTTAAATACTACTTATGTGTCCTGATTTTTTTTTTTTTTACTTAAGACTTGGAGTTAGTGTATATCATACAAGGAGCTTTCTCTTTATTAAGAGCAACTTTATTTTACTTTGAGTAGATAAATAATTTTATGAATAGAATTTTGTCTCATGTTCCTATTTTACTCATACAAACATTGCTGCAGCCATAATTTTAAGCATTTGTCATCTCTTACAGTGTCAATGTGTTTGGGGAGTCAGTCACTGAAGTAGGGTGCTGGGTCAGACAATGCATTGAATTTTATAGAGTCCAGTGCTCACCAGTAGACTGTGAGAATACTTTCCCCACACTTTGCTCCAGTGATGTTAGCAAAATTAAGGAGTGAGAAATATATGGTGCATATTTCATCATAATATTTTTCTTATGAACTAGATTGTGTCTTTTTGTATATTTTAAGACTTATTTGTTACTAGGGGTATTAGCTGAGTGATAGAACACTTGCCTCACATGGGCAGGGTCTCAAGTTCAAGCCTCAGAACCTTTCCAAAAGTTTAAAAAAAAACAGACTTTTATAAAGACCTAAAATTTTTATGTGTATGTGTGCTTATGCTACATCTGTGTGCGTGTCCATGTAGGCTAGCACGCTATAACTGAGCTACATTGCCCTTCCTTCCTCTGCAGTCTGTCTTTTTATGTGTGTTTTGTGTGCATCTGTGTCCGTGTACCACTTGTATGTCTTAATCTTTTGGGACAGAAATTACAGATGGTTGTGACCCACCATGTAAGTGCTGGGAACAGAACCTGGGTCTTCTGCAAGAGTAGCTAGTGCTCTTAAACTTCTAAGCCATCTCTTCAGCCCTCCTCCATAGCCCCCAGTAAAGAGGAGGTTATTTATCTTTTAGGACTCAATTTTAAAAGTATTCTTTCCCTGAACTTTCAGCACCTCATACATACAATTTTTTTTTTTTTGATTTCTCTGTAGGACATGAAATGAATTGAAAGTCTGCCAAATTTCTGTGAAACACTGTTTAAATTTTATTCCCTTTTCTATGCTTTGGTAATAATCAGTTCTTAATACTCTAATGATGTTGCTTGACAGAATTCAGAATATTGGAGAACAAGGTCACATAGCTTTGTTGGGTCATAGTCTGGGTGCTTATATTTCAACTCTGGACAAAGAGAAGCTGAGAAAACTTACGACCAGGATACTTTCAGACACCACTTTATGGCTACGCCGGATTTTCAGGTAAAGATTTTATAAACTGGGTTTTGTTGCAGTTTTTTTGTTTGTTTGTTTTTAAAGGATTCATTATTGTAAAGACATTATGAGGAATGTGTGTGTGTTTAATTTTAGGTTTACTTGTTTATTTGTGACAGGGTCTCTGTGTAGCTCACCTGTCCTGGAACTTGCTGTGTAGACCAAGCTGGCTTCAAACTCATAGAACTCTGCCTACCACTTTCACCTGAGTGCTGGGATTAAAGGCACACACAACACCCAGCTCTACTTTTTTTGTGTGTGTAATGTGTATGAGTATTTTGACTGCCTGTCTGGATATGTACCACATGTGTACAGTGCTCAAGGAGGCCAAAAGAAGGCATCAAATCCCCTGAAACTAGAGTTACAGATAGTTAGGAGCTTCTGGGTGCATGCTGGGAACCAAATCCAGATTCTCTGGAAGAGCATCCAGTCTCTTAACAGATCAGCTACCTCTCTATCCATCCTTAAAAGTTTTTAATTCCTGGTAAATATGAATCAGAATCAGATGTGGATTGTGAGGAATGTTTTTGTGGTGCTACATATGGATTTGACTCTTCTTTGGAAGGGTTGCTTAACCTCTTCATGTCTAGGTTTTGTCTTGTATTAAATGGGGGAGAGCAAAAAGAGCTATTTCATTTGAGGATTAAGTGAGCATGTTAATGCTTCATTTATTCAGATGTCTTAGTGCTGAACTCCTACCAACCATGTTGGCCTGTAGCTCCAGCCTTTACATGGAACAAGAAAGAGCCATTGTTTTCAAGCTTTTTACTTCTGGGGACATTAGTCTTTGTTTCCATCGACTCTGCTCATTTTGTTTCAGGAGTTAGGTGTGGATGCTGGGTTTTTGCTTTCTCTCCTTTATAATCTGCACCTACAGTGAGTGACCAGACATTGAAAATGAAGTTTCTCACTGTGTCCCATCTGCCTTGATAAGAGTAGTGTCTATGAGAAGAGAATTGCTTTTATGAAATAGGAGTATATAATATACAGCTGGAGAGGTGGCTGATCAGTGAGGAGCACTGGCTGCTCTTCTAGAAAACCGAGGTTTAATTCCCAGCACCAATCTGGCTGTTCATAGCCATCTACAACTCCAGTTCTGGGAATCCGATGACTTTGGGCACTGCACACATGAGGTACACATACATACATACAGGCAAACACACATAAAGTAAAAACAGAGCACATTAACATGAGATCTCTTAATAGGTATGAAAATGGATGTGCTTATTTCCATGAGGAAGACAGAGAAGGCATTGCTAAGATCTGCAGGCTTGCCATTCATTCTCGCTATGAAGACTTTGCCGTGGATGGATTCGACGTGCTGTATAACAAAAAGCCTGTCATATATCTTAGTGCTGCTGCTAGACCTGGCCTGAGCCAATACCTCTGTAACCAGGTAATGTAAAAACAGGTGCTCATGGTGGTGGCTGTTTTTAACACCCTGTGTTTTCATATGTGTATGTGTATATTTTTGTGTGTCTGTATCAGTAGGTACATATGTTTTCATTGAGGACCAGGGTTGATGTTAGGAGTCATCCTCAAATATTCTTTCATCTCATTGACTGAGTCAGGCTGTCTTAGTTGAATTCAGAGCTTGCTCTACAGATTCCCTGTCTCTGCCTTCCAGGACTAGAATTGCAAGTGGATGACTCCTCCCACCTGTATTTACATAGGTTTCGGGAACTCAAACTGTAGTCCTTACACTTGTGTAGCAAGTGCTTTACCTCAAAGCCAATCATTTGTGTGTATGTGTGTGTGTGTCTGCGCATTTGTATTTGCATTATATTTATGCAGGTTCCTTCAGAGACCAGAAAAGGGCATCTCTGGAATTGCTATTACAAGTGATCATAAACTGTCAGGAACCAATATAGATTAGCAAGTGCTCTTCACACCTGAGCCGTCACTCTGTTACCCCAAAGATAGACATTTTAAAGAAGCTGTCATGTGGCTTGTTTTTGGTTCATACTAGAATTCAAACCCACAGCTTTAGACATGTTAAGCAGGGGCTGTACATACTGATCTATACCTGTAGCCCCAGCGCTTTTTTTTCTTAAACATTTTTCTTGTTTGTTTTTTGTGATTTGGTTTGGTTTGGGTTTGGTTTTTTTTAAGACAGGGTTTCTCTATATAATAGCCTTGTCCTGGAATCTACTCTGTAGAACAGGCTAGCTTTGAACTCACAGAAACCCACCTGCCTGTGCCTCCCAAGTGCTGAAATTAAAGGTGTGCACCATCACCACCCAACCTTTTAAACTTTTTTTTTAAAAAAAGACCTGTCTATAAGTGTATGTCACACATATATTGGTGTCTGTGGAGATCTGGAGTTGAATTACCAGTGGTTGTAAGCCACCTGATGTGGGTGCTGGGAACCAAACTCATATCTTCAGCGAGTATTTCTAACTACTGAGCAATCTCTCAAGCCCCTCCATTTTTTTAAACATTTAAAACACGTAGATGCATTTCTCCAGCTACTGTTTTTGTTAAGTTGAAAAAAATAGCTTCTAATATGCTTTTTTTGTTATTATACAAACAGTCCAGCACTGTGGACTGGCAGGATGGTTTGGTCACTCAAACTCAAATATGTAAGAGAGTCTGTGCACCACCATATTTCTGAGATGGGATTTGGAGAAAGGCTCACAGGCTAGTTAAGTTGGATTGTGTAGCATGACACAAACCAGAAAAAGAGATGCTGCCTCAGCAAGGAAAAGGAGATGATTTACTCTAAAGTTGTCCTCTTCCTGCTGTAGCATATGCACCCACCAATAAAAATTTTTTTAAAGAAAAAAAATAAATTCCACCGGCCTAAACTTCATCGTGTGTTGCTATATCTCAAAACAAACATTATTAACTGGGCAGTAGTCATGCACGCCTTTGTCTCAGCACTCAGGAGGCAGAGGCAGGAAGATCTCTGTGAGTTCGAGGCCAGCCTCGTCTACAGAGCAAGTTCCAGGACAGCCAGGGCTAAGCAGAGAAATTTTAAAAAGTTATAGAATTTAGGAATAATGTGTAATAAGATACATTTCAGTGGTTTTGAGTACTCCAAGACAACCAACACTTAATTTTGTCCTGTACTCCATCAAAAGGGATGTAGATATATTTACATGGTTCTTTTGGGCTCAGTTGCTTTTCTAACAGGAGAATATCATATTTTAGTGGTTCTTAAGGTTTTTGTGCCTAGAAAACCAGCTTTATCTGAGTCATGTATTTATAGCTACAAAAATGTTCAGAAGGCTATGTTAACAGTGATGTTTGCTAGACAACAGGAGGCATTTTCACTTAGAATGTTTGATCTTCTTCTGTTAGTGCTGTGAATTGAACCTCAAGTGTTTCCATGCACATCAAGCTCTCTTCTTGTGTTCACTCATGCCTCTCCCTAAGCCTTTTTTAAGATGGAGTCTCACTGGGCTTGTTAGCGCTATACCTGTAATTCTAGAGCTTGAAAATTAAAGGCAGGAGGAGGATTGCCCAGATGTGAGCCACCATACCCAATTTATTTTTTTCAGATGAGGTTTTACCATGAGTGTAGCTTAGGATGGCTCTGAACTAACTGGCTGTCCTCTTTCTTTAGCCTCCCAGGCGCTAGGATTTCAGGATTCACTTTTGAAGTGAATTTTTTTTTTTTTTTTTTTTTATGCTTTAAGGAAGGGATGAGGTGTAGCTCAGTAGCAGCAGCATGCATAAGCCCTGGGTTCAATCCCTGGCACTGCCAAAGAAAAGGTACTTCAGAAAGTCCTTTCTAGAGGAAATGTGTGAATGAACCACTCACTGTATTTTAAGTTTTATGTTGCACTTGCTTACAGTTGCTAAAACTACAAACCTTCTGTGTTCATTAAAAGTAGGAAATGAATTTGACAACTTTCTCCATCCATGACATTGACTTTGCTTCTTTTAAGGAATATACTTCTGTTAGTCCACATTTATTACTTTCTAAGGGTAGGAAGATCCATAAATAAGACCCTGTCCTCTCTGAAGGACTGGGAAAAGAGTCCCAGTCGTGTTCCTGACCTCAGAATGAAGGGTGCTTAGTGGTTTCTTTGTTTGGAAAAGACTTTTTTTTTTTTTTTTTTTTTAACATCTTTTAGAATAATATCAAAAGTAGTTACTTGATTCATTTAAAAAGGGTTAGATTGTGTTCTCTTTAAAGTGTTTGTTAAGTCACCTTTGGAGGGAGTGAGAGTATCCACATGTCCTTTAACATGATATATTTATGACTTTGAATTCTCAAGGGAAGTTGTTTCTGTTTGTTTATTTAATCTTAAAAGTCCCACTGTGTAGCTCAGGCTGACTTCACACATTGGACCTCTGGGCTCAGTTATAAGATAGATGGTTATTTTTATAAAGGTCCCACTGTGTAGCCCAGGCTGACTTCACACATTGGATCTCTGGGCTCAGTTATAAGATAAGAGACATATTCAATTATGCCTCACTAAGATCGTTATTTTTAAAGACTAATTTTTGGCTTTGTTGCTCAGTCCCTCACAGTCATAAGTAAATGGTGTGTTTTTTGCAGCTTGGCTTAGCCCTGCCCTGCTTGTGTCGTGTGCCCTGTAACACTATGTTTGGATCCCAGCATCAGATGGTGAGTTCTTGGTTTGGGGTTTCTGTGGTAATATAGGATTGCGTTTTGAAGCCGTGTCTGTCTTCTCTGAGGTTCTGTTTGCTGTCCTCCACATAGTTATCAGCTTACCTATTTATTGCTTCAGTCCTCTTATAGTGGTGCAGTGTATACTTTTGTATTTGGGTGAAGACTAGCCTGCATAGCTCTGAAGGAATCCTGCTTCCCTGGGGCTGGTGGGAGGCTTGTTTGGTACTTGGTTCCTTGTATGCTAGGTATGTACTCTCCCCAGCCCTTTCGTCATCATTCATCCCAATTAGGCATGAGATTTTTTTTGGTTTGTTTGTTTGAAGTTCGTAGTTTTAGCTAGTCATCACTACTATCTGGAATTGAATGGGCATATCTTCTTTTAGTTTTTGATTTGTTGAGCTCTGGGTAGCCCAAGCTGGCTTCAGAATTGTGGTCTTTCTACAGTGTGAATGGACAGATCTTGATAGATTTTGAAATGAAGACCTTCAATGTAATCTTAGGGTTGAGTTGTGGTATTTTTACACCTGCAAGAGATCTTGACACTGAAGGTGGAAGAAAAGGGACGGACTCTAAGACTCTGCGTTTCTATTTTCAAATAGAAAATTTCCAAATTTCCTATTCTTGTCTGTTTCTATGAGAATGAGAAAGCATTTTCTTTAAACACAAATGTTTAAAACTAGGAATATTGGTTTGCTATGTACAGTTTTTACCTTTGATCTCTTAATTTTTCTGATTAGTTTATGAGGAAATTTGTTTTTGTTGTATAATTATGAAAAGCAAAAATCATGAAGAATAAAAATTTGAATACTATGTAATTTATATAAGAAGAATACTTTGAAATCTTTATTATTAATAATAGGGTAAAAATAAGTCAATGACACCAAAGAAAGGTAAAAAAAATCTCATCTTGGAAAGGTTGTAAATGTCATTCAAATGAACATTTATATTATAGGTACAGTCTTTTAAACAGGAATTCAGGCTAGATGTAGTGCACATACCTTTAATCAAAGACAGAGGCAATTTCCACATAGTAAGTTCCAGGCCAGCAAGGCTATACAGTGAGACCTTGCCTCAAATAAGATAAAAAAGGAGTTCAGAACTCTAAATTCTCTAACTTACAAGAAAACTAATGTTTTTTGAGTGTATTTAATAAGCATTTTGTTCAGGTAGCATGCGGTAGCTTTAAAATACTTATATATATTAATAAGACTGAATAGATTTTAATGTCTAAGTCTGATAAGGAAAAGTTATCCTAACATGAAAATAAAATCTTAATTGAGTTATTAATTTGGAGTCATCTGTGCTTTTAGAATTCATAATTTTCACTGGGCATTACTTAAGTGGAATGCTTCCTAGTGTGCATAGAGCCCTGGGTTTGAGCCACACGATTTCATGTAAAACCAACATGGTGCTGTGAGGAGCTAGAAGCAGAGTGAGGACTTCAAGGCCAGCCCAGGCCACATGAGCCTGCTGGGTGGGTGGGAAATGGCTTAAAGTGAGAAGACATGAGGACCAAGTTCAATCTCCAGCACTCACATCGAAAAAAATAAAATCAAATAGTAATAGTTGTGGGTTTTCAAAATAAGGAATTCATGTGGGTGTGATGGCACTTGTCTTCAATCCTAGCACTCTTTAACTCCAGCAGCTGAGCAACAGAGCAGGAGGATCTCCATGAGTTCAAAGCCATCCTGATCTATATAACAAATTTCAGGCAGCTAGAGTTACATGGTGAGATATTGTCTCATAACAACAACCAGAATTGAGGCCACTCGGATAGTGACTCAAACTTGTAATCCTATTGCTGTGGAGGTGGAGTCAGGTTAACCCATGGGCCTTGCTGTTGAGCATTGGTCAGTGAGAGACTCTGTGTCAAAAACAAGCTAAGTGGCTCTTGAGGAACCACTCTGGGGAGGACCTTTGGCCTCCGTGTGCTTGTGTGCTCTAGTATCCATGCACAAACTGGGAATTCTGCAGTGTCTACCTCTTATACTGATTGGCTCATATTTCTGTGATCTGTTTGTTGGTCCTAGGACGTTGCCTTTCTTGAGAAATTGATCAAGGATGACATAGAAAAAGGAAGACTGCCCTTGCTGCTTGTGGCAAGTGCTGGTAGGTATCATGACCTAGTGCACAAGGACACTGAGGACTTGGCCTAAGGGTCTTGTTCATGGTGTTTTGTCAACATGGAATCTCAGTTCTATAGCCCAGGTCGACCTGGAATTCATAGTAATCCTGCCTTGGCCTTGTAAGAGCTGATGTTAAAGAAGTAAGACACCAGGCCCATCAAGGAATGCCTCTCTTAAGGAAACTAAAGAAAACTCCTGGAACTGATTTGTGACCCTAATAAGGTTTCTAGATTTTTATCTAGCAATAAACAATTAGAAATTGAATTTAAGGCCATCAAGATGGCCAGTGGATAAAGATGCTTGCCACCAAATTGAGTGACCTGAGTTCCATCTCATGGTGAAAAGGAAGAACAGAGTCCTGAAGCTGTCCACTAACTGTGTTGCACTCTGTGACGTGTATACCCACACATACAAAGTAAATGTAATAAAACACTGAATTAAATGTCTTCTACAATACCATCAAAAAGCATAAAAACACCCCCCCCCCCCAGTGGGGCATCAGTGTGGCTTAGCAGAGAAAAGTGCTTCCTGCCAGATGATGTATCTCAGTTAGGATTTCAAGGGCTTATCTGTCTTACATGTCAGCATTGCTGTTCATCATTGAAGGAAGTTATGACAGGAACTCAAACAGGCAGGATTCCAGAGGTAGGGACTGATTCAGAGTCCTGGCTTCCCCAGCTTCCTTCATATAGACCCCAGGACTTCCAGCCTAGGGGTGGCACCACCTGCTATGGGCTGGGTCCTCCCCCACTGATCACTAAATGAGAAGATGCCTTAAAGCTAGATCTCGAGACATTTCCTCAGCTGAGGCTCCTTCTCTGATGACTCTAGCTTGTGTCAGGTTGACACACAAAACCAGCCAGGACAACTGACAACTTGATTTTAACTCCCTAAACTATAGAAAGGTGGAGAGAACCAACTGCACTGTTATCCTCTGGCTTCCACGTGAGTGCCATGACATGTGTGCCCCCACACAAATCTCACATGTTTATACATAGGCTAATAAAAACTTTTAAGAAAACATCAAGTAAATTTAACAAAAATATATGTAATATCTGTGCACTGGAAAGTATAACATATTCCTGAAAGAAGTTTGAGAAGGCCCAAATGCACTGTAGGCTGTTTCCAAGTCATTTCTCCCTATACACGTCCTGTCACAATCTCTGCATAGCAAGTTCCAGTTCAACCAAGGCTACATAGCAAGGTCTCACCTCAAACAAAACCAAAAAATAATGAAAAACTTGATTTGGGTTATCACTCAGGACTAGTGTTTAGCAAGTACAAGGCCCTGGATTCAGTCCTCAGCAACAGGGAGCCTTTGCTGTTTGAGAAGAACTTTTAAGCTGGTGTGGTGGCTCATGCCTTTAATTCCAGTATTAGAGGTTCAGAGACAGGTGATCTCTGTGTGGTTTACATGCCAAGTTCCAGGACAGCTAGAACTACATAATAGCCTGTCTCAAACAAACACACACAAAAGGCGCTGTTATGAAATGAAAGGCAGAATGGGAACTCATGCCTCTAATTCCAGCTCTGCACTCAGAGAGCAGAGGTGGGTAGATCTCTTTGAGTCTCAGGCTAGCCTGGCCTATAAGCGAGTTCCAGGACAGCCAAGGTTGTTGCACAGCAAACCCCTGTCTTGAAAAACAACAACAAAAACAAGAAGAAATGAAAAGCAAGCAAATGACTTTTTTCTGGCAAATGACTTATATGTAAAATATGTCCAGCTACTACACTGTGTGTTCAGGATCCCAATGTATCGCTAAGCCTTTCTCAGGGTGAGCCTAGAAGCATAGAAACTATGTTCTGGGTTGGCATACTTCAGTTAACAAGAATAGTTAGCCAGAAACAGAACTACAGAAGCTAAGAAGCAAGATTAGTACATTTTCAGACTTTCCCAGAACTGTATGGACTTTGATGGATTAGGCCTTTGTTTAAATTTTGGCAGTTGGTGCTGTCTATGTGTTTTATAGCCTTAATGGCACATCCATCAGGAGTCAGTTGTCCTAAGATATGGGGCCCCATTATAATAATGTGACAGGCAGCTTTAAAATGAACAGCATTTGGATGGATATTTTACCAAAGTGCACTCTTTACCAAAGGACATATAAACAGTTGAAAAGATGTTTAATATCAGAAGCATTAGAACAGTACAGTTCATCTGCGTATGCTGGTGCACACTTAGATCCCAGCTTGTAATCCCAACACTTCAGAGGCTAATTCCTGAAGATCAGCAGTCAAGGTCAGTCTGGGCTATAAATGAAGAAACTAGAGTAAGGTCTGGGATGTAGTTAGGTGAGTTCATAGAGTGCTTGTTGGCATGTTCAAACCTCTAGCTTTGATCCTTAAGTCTAAGTAAAACAAATGTGGGTGGCACATGTCTGTAATTCCAATATTCTGAAGATGTGGCAAAGTTTGGGCAAGAAATTTTAAGTTCAGGGTTGTCTTAAGCTGTATAGTGAGTTCAGGGCTAGGCAGTCTCAAAATATAAAATAAAATAATAAAGTAAACCACAGTGAGAGCTCGAGATAGATGGTGCAGTTATGGAATGTGTGTCTGCTATGCCATAGACCCTGGCTTCAGTCCCACTGCTGGAACAAAAAGTGACTAATTCTGACAGGGATTATTAAGCAGCCACATACATTCCTGGGGGGGAGACAACACACATGTCTACTCACTCCAGATAGGGACCCCACTACAGACCAAAGTACAGGTACCACCAAAGTCCAGCTTGATGAACCACTGAGTTTTATTAGGGTCACTTACAGGAGCAGGAATGACTTAAAGACAACTGCATCACCAAAGCCCACCCCAGGATGGGTGACAGCTCACAAGGCTGGGGAATCTGGAACACACTGCACAGCCTGCAGGCAGCTCAATAGATTGGAATTGTTTGGGGTCTGGGGTCACTCAGATTTACCATGTCCATGGATAAATTTTAATAAGAAGAAGCTTTATTAAATACCAGTGCTGGGGAGGTGATGGCAACGCCTTTAATCACAGCACTCAGGAGGCAGAGGTAGGTGGATCTCTGTGAGTTCAAGGCCAGCCTTGTCTACAGATCGAGTTCCAAGACAGCCAGGCTACACAGAGAAACTGTTTCAAAAAACCAAAACCAAAATAAAAATACTGGTGCTGGATGCTCATGGCACTAGGACTTTAACCAAGAGCATTCTCCAGGCGCAGCAGCTAGCCATGTCAGCCTAAGGTTTATGAAAGCAAACCCCACAAGATCACATGTGTTCTGCCTATAAGGAGGTTGGGTCTTATTTTAACATGCGTCTTGCAGTTGTCCTCTTTTTGAGAAAAGTAAGCAAGTTTGACTACAAAAGTAGAAACAGTAGTTAGCCTTATGATCTATTACTTTTCAAGAGAGCAGATTTTATAAAATTAGTAAATTTAAGGGTAGTCTTCAATGTCTGGGAGGAAATGGATGTGAGCTGCTAGGGTACAGCCTATACAAGTTAGGGACTCTCATGTTGGAGGCGTGCTTTGCTTTCTGATCTCACAAACATAGTAAGTGTCCAGACTTGAAATGCAGTATGAATCATTACAGGAGTGTCCTTTCCAGGTGCCTCAACTGAGCTAAATCTATTCCAGGCAGCTTTGCTCTGCTCATCTGAGAGGGACTCTCACCTTATATTGCTTGCTCTGACAGGGAAGGGCCTACTGAATCTTGTCAGTTTCAGATACTTCCTGAAGCTCTTTCGGAGTTGTTCACCTTTCTTCTTAAGGAGCTTTCCTGAAGGATGGGAAGTTTCAATCTCAAAGGAAAGTATTAAGCAACATCAAAATACCAAATGTTGCCTGTAAACCTCTTGAGCTGTTCTCAGAGAGTCAAATGCAAACCTGTAGTCCACTCATCCGACTACTATGGTGTCTCAAGGAGAAATGAAATGATCTCCACACATAAACATTTCTATTCATGTGTTTGTTCATTAATGACATAACTTGAATAGTCTTCACATGGTGAATGGATAAACAAATTGGGGCATATGCATATAGTAAAACACTGATCAATAAGCAGAAAGAAGTGTTGATGTATACGTCAGTGTAGAGTGTTACAATAGGTTCTCTTGCCCTGACCAGCCAGGGGTCCAGACCCACAGACCTGCCCTCCCAGAGCACCTAGCCGCCCACCTATGCTTAGCCCCCCCCCCAAGAATGACTCAGATGCTCATATTAACTTTATGCTGTTTGGCCTATGGCTTAGGCACATCACTAGCTAGCTTTTTCATCTTAACTCATTTTTATTAATCTGCCTTGCAACATAGCCTGTGGCTCACCTGTGTTTCTTACATGTTGCTCCTTTGGGCATCTGGCTCGATCTGTGTGTGACTCTGCCCTCCTTCTACCTATTCTATGATTTCCCCGCCTACTTTTTCTATGGTACCTGCCACGGCCAAAACAGTCCTTTATTTAAAGAATAATATTCACAGCATACAGAAAGACATTCCCACATGACCAGAGGAGTTTCAGAGGCATGCTGATATGCAAAGAGTTGCATACAGTGTGGTGCGTTGATCTTAGGGAAGAAAAGACTTGAGAGGTAGGAACAAGTGAGGATTGTTGGGTCGTGAGTTAGGGAGGAAAGTGGCTACCATGAGAATGAGGGAGCTTTTAAGGTTAGAGAAACAGTATTGATTATGACATTAGTTATATACTTTATATATGCATCAATATTCACTAAACTATACATTTATGTCGATGAAGAGGAATTATATTTTAATCAAGTTGTTTGCAAAAAGAGAACACATAAATATTTACCTTACTGCCATTGGAAAACCGTTGCTTTCTGCCTGACTCATCTTACTATATATTTAAAAAGAAATACAAATTGATTCCTATTTAGTCACTTGATAAACTAGATAGTATGTGACTGAGTGACCTCCCATTATGACCCATTTCTCTTCCCTGAAGACATGTCCCCAAACAGACCAAAAAATATGAAACTGCTCTGATAGGGACCCAGTCACTAAACACAGCTCTGTCATTTTCATCTGGATAGAACTATTAGAACTAAGTATTGTTTAATTCAGTAATTTAAATGTAAATGTGTGGTATATATGACTGTAATCCCAGCCCTGGAGGCCTGGTATACATAGTTACATAGAGGGACTCTGTCTCAAAAACAGAATCAAGTTTTAAAAAAAAATTAAAAGGTATTTTTTGGGATATGTCAAGCATAGTGTCAAACACCTTTAATCCCAGCACTGGTGTGAGTTTGAATTTAACCTGATACATATATACTGAGTTCTAGCCAGGGCCGTATAGTAAGACTCTGTGGAGGAGTTGGGGGACAGTGCCTTGGGCACAATCTTTGTTTAGAAAGGGTCTCTCACTGGCCTAGAGCTTGCCAGGTAATGCTAAGTTGCTTGGCTAGCAGAGCCCAAGGATCTGCCTCTCTCCCCCTCCCATTGGATTACAAATATGGATGGCTTTTAACATGAGTTCCTAGGATTGAACTCAGGTCTTCATGCTTATGGGACAGGCACTTTACCTGACCGTCTCTCCAGTTCCTCAACCCCCGTTTTTGAGATAAAAATTTCATCTTACAATGGTCTTTAACTCAGCAAGGATGACCTTAAACTTTTGGTCTTAGTGCTAGGATTTCAGGCATGTGCCACTATGCCTATTTTATGTGGTTCTGGGGATCTGACATAGAGTTCTCTTTATGCTAGGCAAACACTCTACCAACTAAGTTATACTGCCATCCTACATTACCCCCTCCCTCTTTTTTAAAAGATGGGTTTATTAAGGCCTTGATGAGGATGTAGAAATTCTTACTAGTTGGGATTTTATTAATTGAAAATTTAGGGCAATTGGGGGATTTTATTAACTGAAAATTTAGGGCATTTGGGGGAATGCATGATTCTATGTTTTACTTAAGTTCTGTCTGAAAAGGGGTGTGGGTCGCCAAAGTCTATAATGCAAATTACTGAGGGATGAGCTCTAAGTCTTTGATATATGTTTAAGTAGTCTTCAAAATACATGTTTTTGTAATAACAAAGAACCTGTGTGGTAAAAACTTAAGCTCATGTTACATGTTCTTTTTATAAAGTAGACACCTAAATCAAAATAATGTGGAGATAAAAACAAAGAGAAAGAATATCTTAAGCAAATGTCAACAAAAGTACTATACCTAGAGTATTGGATGTAAAATGGTTACAAATGCTTGTGGACAGAGCTTTGGAATTTCTAAAGAGAATGCTGATAGAATGCAGGCATAAACTGACAGTCCCACAGTCTTGGTGGCAGACCTAGCAGTTTCCCATGACTCAGTAGGTCTAGTGATTCGAAAAGCCAGTGCACAACTTCAGTACAAAATTAAATACTTATAAAGAAGGAAACACATTCTTGAAAGCTTAAACAAACCAACTTGCAAGTGTTAATTTTAAGTCATCCTACAAGGAAGGGAACTCTGCTGCTTCCATCTTGTCAAGAGGCCATGTAACTGTGAAAACCCTCTCAGTGAATGGATTCAGAAGGCACTGGGTTGCTTTTTAATCCTCCTGTTTATTATAGGAACTGCAGCCGTGGGACACACAGACAAGATTGGGCGTTTGAAGGAGCTCTGTGAGCAGTACGGCATCTGGCTTCATGTGGACGGGTGAGTGCACTGTAAGGTTGGTCGGTTCCATGCTGTTCCTCATGGAGAGGCCAACACTCAAAGTGATGTCTGTCATTAAAGGCTTGGATTACTGATGACAAAAGTACCAAAGCTGGCTAAGAGCAAAAGGGGATTGTACTGCCTTGTGCAACTGAGACAACAACCACAGCCAACCCAAAGAGCACAGTGTCAACCAGAGTCCACACACTCCTCTCCACTTCTGTCCTATCATGGTCACTTGGCTTGATTCCTATACTCTGGCTCATGGAGAGGCTTTTCCTATTATGGTAAAAAGCAAAGTACAGAAATCCCAGCCCCTTCCCATCCTCTTGTCCTGTGAGTTCCTCTGATGGTTGAGGTATTTTAGACATCTAAAGTGGGTAAGTGACTGCCCCTGAGCTTACAGTTTAATAAAGGTGATAAACAGGGTGTTGACCGAAGGCCCCTGGGAGCAGAGGAGCAGGTGCAGGGCAGCCAGATGCCCATGCCACCACATCGTCCAAGACACAGTGACTGAGGGAGAGTGGCCATGAAAGATACAGAACAGTGTGTGCATTGTCCTAAATAAGCAGGAACATGTTTTTATTAAATGTGCATTTTGAAGCTTTCTTTAGAATTTCTGTAGTTCCCATTGTCACTTTAATAAATGCTAATGAAGCAAAAGACATAGGTGCAGATGTTCATGTCACTATATGGCAGCACAGTTGGTTCCTATTCTCTTGTAGAGTACCTACTTAGGAACAAGGAACATTAACTCGTTTGTTCTTAGACTGCTGCTTTTTCTTCCAGTGTGAATCTGGCAACATTGGCTCTAGGTTATGTCTCCTCATCTGTGCTGGTATGTTTTTGGTTTATTGAATATGGGTGGTGATAAGAAGAAGCTTAGTCTGTCCAGTCCATGCTGGATTTCTAATAGTTTTTATGACTACAAGAGGGACTGTGTTTCATGTCCTTTGGTCACCTAATGAACAAAGCTCTCTTTTTCTTAGGCTGCAACCAAATGTGATAGCATGACACTGACTCCTGGCCCGTGGCTAGGTTTGCCAGCTGTTCCTGCAGTGACACTCTACAAACATGACGATCCTGCCTTGGTGAGCTGACTGTCACTAGGGAATGAATGGTATTCATAACTGCCTTCTGGAATAGAATATAGAAAAATAGAGAATTTTTTTGTTAATTCTACTTATGTTACTTTTTTTAAATTAAATTTTTGCAAATGTACAAAATAATGGGTTTCATTACGTTATTTTTATGCATGTATATTGTACCTTGCTCCAGTACAATTTTTTTTTAAAGTGGGCATAGTGGTACATACCCATAATCTTGGTACTCAGAAAGCTAAGGCAATAAAAATCTCAAGTTTAAGGTTATCTCGGGCTACATAGCAAGTTCTAGGATAGCTTTGGCTACATAATGAGACCTGTCTCAAATCAAAAACCAAATAAAAACAATTGATAGAGCTCCATAGTAGACTTGCCTATCATGCTCAAAACCCTGGATTCCATCCTCTGCATCACATAAAAGAGGTGTGGTAGAGTGTGCCTGTTACTCTAGCACTTGAGAGTTGGACCCAAGAGGATCAGGAGTTTAAGGCCAACTGTTTATTAAAAATTAAAGTAAAATAAAAAATAATTCATACTTTAAAAAAAATTGGGGGTGGGGGATGAAGAAGACCACATATAACACACATTTAGAGGTCAGAGGATGAATTTGTGAAAGTTTCTCTCTTCACCTTTCCATGGGCTCTAAGTGATCAAACTTACCTGTTGAGCCATCTCATTATGTCCAGGAAGTCATACTTTAAATATTCATTTATGCCCTGTATTTACTTATGTTTATGAAAGATTACCTCTGTGTATGTGTCATTTTATGACTGATTTTCTTTCTGTTGCTTGATCACAATTTACTTAATAATGGCCATTTGTGAGCTTTTAGGGTGTTGCCAAGTTTTTGTTAATAAGACAATAAAGATACTTTTATATATTAAATTATTTCTAGAGATTAGATTCCCAAAAGTGGAATTGCCATTTAAGACCCCTAACCCACATTTCCCAGTACATACAGATTACAACATGATATTTTGGTATAAACCCTAAATTATATTTTTTGGCAGATGTGTTGACGATAGGTACATAAAAGTAAATGTTTAATGATTACTGCTTAAACAGTTGATATCTTGCTTAATTGAAAATGGCCAACAATTTCAAAAATGCTCATAGTAACCTGTCAAGGGGCTGCCTCCTAAATGGCATAGAATTGTGGCCCTAGAACATAACCCATCTGGATTCTCACCTGGAGTAGCTCTATCCTTACACAGCTGGATCTCTGAGCTAAGCTTACTTAGGGCTTAAGTTGTTGAAAGGCCAAATGGATAATGCAAGCCAAGTATCCAAGATAATGTTTGATAGATTTCAAATGTGTAGTGAAGAGTAGCTAGTCAGTGCTGACATTCCAGCAGCCCTGGTCAGTGTACCTGTCTTGTCTTTTTAGACACTTGTTGCTGGTCTCACATCAAATAAGCCTGCAGACAAACTCCGAGCCCTGCCGCTGTGGTTGTCTTTGCAATACTTAGGACTTGATGGCATTGTGGAAAGAATAAAGCATGCCTGTCAGCTGGTGAGTAGAAATCTTAACATTAGAAGAGTTACAGAGACTCCTCCACAGAAGCAGAGACAGGAAAATCTTTTACTTTTGGTTTATTTATCCAGTACTTTGTCCTCTTGTTGTATCATCTCATCAACATGCAAACTAAGTGCCTCTTAGATATATGTCTGTTTCTTGGGCGCTAGGAGAGACTGGTAGCATTGGCCCTACATTATTTCCAGATGAAAAGGAATATGACAGTGTCACCCTGGAATGAGAAAATTCACAAGATGACTTCCAGGGAGAGAGAAGATGCATAAATATTGCTCCTGACTGACTGGCTTTCTAGCGAGAGGGAATATAAAAATTGAAATTCAGTGTAGAGGCCTGGTATGGTGGCCTACACCTGTAATCGGAGCATTTGGGAAGGCAGAGATAGAAGGATGTCTTGAGTTTGAGGCCAGTGTGGCCCTATATAGCAAGTTCTAGAATAGCCAGGACTACATAGAGAAACCTTGTCTCAAAATAAAAAAACAAAAAGAAATGTAAAAAAATAAGGAAGAAAGAGGAAAAAGAAAATTCAGTGAAAATGGCATGGGCTTTTTAAATATGTATTTTTATTAATGGTTTTAGAATTTCATGTATTATTGTATTTTCACTCTCCTCCCCTAACTCTTGCAAACCCCATTTATTCCATACCCACCTCGCTTTGTTTTTGATTTTACTTATCCAGTCCTATCTGTACTGCCAGTATACTTTTGTGTGTAGCCATTCACGGAACATGTTAGATGTACCAGAGCCGTCCTAATTTAAAGAAAAAGAACGATTTCTCTCAGCTCTAAGTACCAATAATAGCTCTAAACTCCACTAGAGGGCATGGGTATTTTTTTTTAAGATTGATTTTATATTATGTGTATGATTATTTTACCTGCATGTGTGTCTGTGTACCATGTGCATGCCTGGTGCCCTAAGGCCAGAAGAGGGCATTGGATCCCCTGGAACTGGAATTACAAGGTTGTGAGCCATTATTTCAGTACCTAGGTCCTCTGGGAGAGTAGCCAGTGTTCTTAACTGCAGAGCCCTCTTTCCAGCTCCCATGTACGAATATTTTAATTGAGTATTTTGGGTTTCTGGAGATGAATCTTTCTTTGTATTAGAAGTATTCTGATTATTAAAAAAAACATAAATTATTATAGGTTAAAGTCATCTGTTTATCTGTAATACAGAATACCTTGGACTAGGTAATTTTTGTGAGTAGCAAGAAGCATGTGGTTTATATTTGTAGATGCTCAAATCTCAGGTCAAGATGTCAGTAGAGTCAGTGTCGGGGGAAAGCCTTAGATGGTACAACCTAAATATTCTCACCTGGGGTGGGAAAACACTCTTGCTCTTTTTGTTTTGTCTTTTTGAGGCTGGGTTTCCCTGGTAACAGCTATGACTGCTCTGAAACTCTCTCTGTAGCCCAGGCTGGCTTCAGACTCGAAGAGATCTACCCGCCTCTGCCTCCTGAGTGCTGGGTAAAGGTGTGCGCCCTCACTGACTGGCAGCCCTTCATCCCCTTCATCACAAGTCTTTTAGTGCGGGATGGTTGAGCTGTCATTTTCAAAGGCTGAACTTGTTAGTATCATTGTTTAGGATGTTAAGTTCCAACATAGCAAGTTTGGACATGTACACATATTGAGAACCTTACCCTTTAAAAACAAAATGGTCAAGCTAGGTGTAGTAGCTCAGGTCTGTTTTCCAAACACTTAAGCAGTCAGAGGCAGGAAGACTAAGCATTCAAAGCCAACTTTGACAGCAGTAAAAAGATTGGGTTTGAGTACGATCATGCATGGCTGTAAGCCAGCTCTCATGAGCTAGGGCAGGAAGATCAGAAAGGAGTTCAAGACTAGCCTCACGACACAGTGACACAGTGAGTTTGAGAACATCTTTTATTATGCGAGAAGCTATCTTATAAAGAGAAAACACAGTCATATTTGTGTCTTTTTTGACATTTTTATTTTCTCATCTGCAGTATAGGGTAATAATTTACTTACTTAGTTAATGTATGTTAAACTATTAAGTAGTGCCTGGTCATGTAAATTACTCATGTAGGTTTAAATCTTTGTTTTAAATATATTCTTGGGCTGTGGTTGTAGGTCAGTGGTAGAGCACACACTTGGTATGTGCAACCCTAGGTTCATTCTCAGTACCCCAAATACTCCACTGTTTGTCCCCGAACCCAGGGTATTGGCACTTTTTCCTGTCATTTTTATACTTAAAGAAAAATTAGTGTTTAGTGATTTGGCTTATAGATTAGCTTTTTTCTTTTATATTGAAAATTAATTTTAAAGTTTATATTTATAAAAAGCATTTTTTAAAAAGTGTTTTCATCATACTGTTAGCTCACATTATGATTTAGTTCTTAGGAAACAGAAACCTTTATTACAGTAGCAACTTAGTCAAATTAGGAGAAGGCTCAATTCTCCAAGGCTTTAGGAGTGCAGAGTAGCAATGATGTCATTAACTACCAACCCCTTGAGGCTTCTACAGCTCTGGCATCTGCCTACATCCCAAACCTGTAGCTACTCGCTACTCGCTGGTGTCCATGAGGATTTGAATGACAACCTGCTGTTCAGTCACCATTCTAGAGCACCTGTGAAACTGTGTTGGGCATTAACAGGGGTGCGTGTCATACCTTATATATTCATTCTGTGTCATGCATTCCCAATAAAAGGATGTTGTCTCTTGTAATTCCCCTCCCTCCTCCTCATCTCTTTCTTCAAGGGTGGCAGCTGTCGAGCATCTGCTCAGTGCCAAATACTATGAAGCACTTTGCATTGTTTCATAGAATGTAGGTTTTCACTGAAGAACACACCTCAAGTGGGGTTATTTGAGCGAATATCTGCTGAATTCATGTTCCTTTACCCTGAGTTAGGGACTATAATGATTCTCATCCGTGATGAAGGGTATTGGATTGAGACCATATAGTAATGGCAGTTGTATCCATCCTCATGGCTTGGGATGCCATAATGCCTTCACTTGCTGGCCCTACATGTGAAAGATTGAAAAATATTTGCAGATGTTGAATTGTAAAAATTAGAACTCAAGCATAGTAATCAACAAGTTGCAGGTGCCTTTGTCTGTCTGAAATGCTTATTTGCGTATTGCAAAGACCCTCATGAAACCTGCTAATATGTATGTCAGTCTAGTAAGGTTCTATTTTTTTGTGTGTGTCTCTTGTTATTTGTAGAGTCAACGGTTACAAGAAAGTTTGAAGAAAGTGGACCACATCAAAATCTTGGTATAGTATATAATTTTCTCTGCTTTTGAATTAAGTTTTTTAGCTCCAGTGAAGAAACTGATTTCCCCCAAGTGTGATAACATTTCACTTGCATTCTGACAGTTCCATTGAATAATAGTCTCTAGGAGGGAATCGTACATATGTTTATGACCTAGTTATACCGTTAGTCTGAAATTAAAAAATCTGTACCAAATGATGCTTAAAATTTAAATTCCTATGATGCTATTAAACTCTAGAATTACACAAAGATCTTAGGTAAACTTTTACTTCACCTTCCCAAGGACTTGAGATTTCCCAACTAAAAATATCAGTCCAGGAGGGCAGCTTTTCACATTTTGTTCATATTTATTTCCTAAAATTCTAAAACACTATGAACAAAATGTTCTGTCACCTTGGCTGTCAAAAGTATATGGGTTGGACACCTCTGCCTGCAGATGTGGACTAGAGTGAGCTTGTTAGTAATCGAGGCAGTACTAAGCCCATGTGTTTTTCCTGTCCCTTGCTGAGCCCACTCAGGCTCTCCTTGTCTCCTCTTAACTATCAGTTCTTTTGGAGTGTCTTTGTAAGGCTACAGAGTGTAGCCACAAACCTTCCAGCAGCCCTTTAAATGGCCACTTCCTTCAGTGGAGGATGTATGATTAGCAAACAACACAGGACATAGTAAGTAGCATGTAGTCATCAACTGTCACATCTACTTGTTATTGACGGTTAGCACACATAAGACTGCTTGGAGACACTGCTGCTCCCCATTTCTTCTCTTAACTGAATTGTAGGCTTTCAGATCTCAGTTTAAACATCTCCTCTTCAAGAAGCCTTCCCCTCAGCACACTAAGGCCGGTCTCTCTCTCTCTCTCCTCTCTCTCTCCCCTCAATCATTCTGCCTTATCACAAAAGATGGGGAGATTATCTTGCCAACTTTTTAGTTCTTTCTTCCTTCTGGAACTTACCCCATTGTACGTACAATAAGCTCTTCTTCTCTTAAAAGCATTAGTAATTTTATTTACGTAAAAGTTAGAGGTAGCAGATGTAAACGTAAAAGCATTTTAATATAAGAACCAGCTCAATACATAATTAGCAAATTTAAATATAAATCTTGCCTGATCAGAATCTCCTCCACATATCTCCTTAAAATGTTAGCAGAGCCAGGCCTGATGGTGCAAACCTTTAGTACCATCACCTGGGAGACAGTAGCAGATTTCTCTAAATTCAAGGCCAGGGGTCTACATATTAGTTCGAAGACCAGCTAGCACTACATAGTGAGAGAGCCTGTCTGTGAGTTAGCACTTCCTGTTGTGGTCCAACTAAGTGAGTTTACCAGCCACAGAATAATTCCAAACATAGGATTCATGAATACAGCGATAGATTACCACTGTTAAATGCTGAAAGAAAGCATCCCCAGAGCTTTCCCCAACAAAAACATCACAGAACCTACCAGCTATTGCTGTGTGGTGTGTGTACAGTGGTTATATGGTAAAGCCTAATGGTCTGCTTACTGGAGAGGGAAGTTCATTATGCCATTGTAATGCAGTAAGCATTGTCATCAGTTAGTAAATGTGTGGAGTTACGTGTCTGACAATCTACTGGTATATTTTAGGCTGTGAACTAATGTGCAATAATATGCATTGCTAGAAGGACTTGAGTCCCGGTCTAAAAGTGCACACCTTTGGGGGGTTTGCTGTTGTTGCTGCTTTTCCTGATTGAGGCTGAAGAGATGGCTCTGCAGTTAGGAGCACTTTGCTGCTCTAGGAGCACTTTGCTGCTCTAGGAGCACTTTGCTGCTCTCGCAGAGGACCCAGATTTAATTCTCAGCACCTACACAGTGGCCCACAACCGTCTGTAATTACAGTTCCAGGGTCCAGTATCCTCTTCTGACCTCTGTAGGTACCGGGCACATACTTGGTTCACACACACATGCAGACAAAACACTCTTGCACATTTTTCTTTTTTAAAAGGTTACTAGTTTGCATGACTTTATAGGGTTTGTTGGGTCAGGAGAGGAAGGAACCATCCTTTTCCTTTTTAATGTGTCTGTGCACAGCATTTCTGCCTCTTTTTCCAAAGATACTCTCTCATCCAATTGATGTTTGGCCCTTTCCTCAGTGTGGTAACACACTTCTCTTTTTGCAGGTGGAAGATGAGCTCAGTTCTCCAGTAGTGGTCTTCAGATTTTTCCAGGAATTACCAGGCTCAGGTAGGTGATTTAAAAAAAAAAAAAAATTGTATGTGTGTTTAAGACTTTAATATTATATGAAATTAAATAGGTAGTCCATATGTTTTCATTGCTAAAATCCTCAGTCATTTTAGAAAAGCATAACAGTTTCTACAGGCATGCTAGTGTTAAAAGCCTATGGCTAAAAACCAAGGATTTCCAGACACCGTCACATAGCCTGTGCTGAGCCAGCTGGAGTGCACAGTTCTTAGCAGACTAGTTGTCAACTTAAAAATTTTGCTTCGGTTTGTTCTTAGAATTCCTTTAAGGAGAGTGACTTATTTGTTCCTTTATTTTCTGAGATGGGGTTTCTCTTTGTACCCTCTGGCTATCCTGAAACTCACTCTGTAGACCAAGCTGTCCTTAAACTCACAAAGATCCGCCTGCCTCTGCCTCTGCCTCTTGAGGGTGGAATTAAAGGTGTGTGCCACTGCCACCACCACCTGGCAAGAGTAATTTTTTTTAAAAAAATGTGAATGAAGAATTGTATTTTGGGGGATATTTATTTTAGAAGTTACATAATGAGGAAAAGTGGGGGGCATTAAACAAACACCCAATTCTCTTGTGGGATTCTTAGCCCTTACTTCTCAAGTGTTTTGATTGAGGACAGATCCAAGACTCGGCAGCCTTTGTCTCTCTCTCCCTTTCTTCCTCTCTCTCACTTTCTCCCTCCCCCACCCCATCTCACCCCCCCCCCCTTCTCTGGCTAGTCTGGAACTTGCTATATAAACTAGTTTTAGCCTCAGATTCACAGTGATCACCTGCCCATGCCTCCTGACTGCTGGGATTTAGATTCAGTTTTAACCCAGTGAAGTGGTACAGGCCTATAATTCCAGCACTGGAGAGACAGAGGCAGGGGATTTCTGAGTTTGAGATCAAGTTCTAGAACAGCCAGGGCTACACAGAGAAACCCTGTCTCAAGGGAAAAAAGTCTGTGTTTGAGGATACAGTGATTCCTAGCAGTAGGTTTATTAATCCCCAATAGTCCAAGGGGGAAAAAAGTGGCCAGTATGCCATCAGTCTAGCCAGAGGCATATTAGTTTTCATCTAGGTGACCACAGCATCACTGGCATTCCTACATTTGTAGGCAGTCCCTTCCAGGCAGCTCTGTGTGGCAGTGAGTGAGCTTTCCCTGTCAAGTCAGCCGCTGCCCTGCTCAGAGCCCTCAGAGTCTTGCTTTGTCAGCTGAGTGAGTCCAGGGTTCTACACCCCAGTCTCTTGTTAGCTCTTTCTCCTCCAGATCCTGCCTCCTCCTGCTCATTGTGCCTGTCTCGCTGGTCTCCTTGTTCCTAGGACACCCTACTGTTGCCTTGCCTGTGGCTGTGGCATTGTCCTTTCTGCTTAAGTACATTTCCATTCATTCCTTTTCTGTTTTTCTTGTTGGAGACAGGATCTGTAGACCTGCAGGTGTCCTCTTGTTTACTCTTACTACTGTCTGCAGCCCACCTTGTTTCAATGGCTTTGGCTTCATGTATAGTGATTTCTCTACTCTCTTTATTCTCTCTCTCTCTCTCTCTCTCTCTCATTCTATCCTAAAAATCTATTGAGAAGTTAGTTACAGAAGTTACATCAGGCATATTGATTTCATTAATAAGTGATACTGTCCTCTAAAGATTCACATTGGCATCTATAGGAAATGGGATTGAGTTGTAATGTTTATTGTAGCCTTGTTTCTGGGAATGAATCCCTTCTGTGTTTGGCTTCAGATCCAGCGTTTAAAGCTGTCCCTGTATCCAGCGTATCCCCTGCAGCTGTTGGCCGGGAGAGACACTCCTGTGATGCACTGAACCGCTGGGTAAAGATGGCTCCTGTCTACCTTTTTTCTTTACATCTGGAACAGTGTCACCTGGCCTCACAGGTGTGATTAGTCATGGCCACAGGAAGGAGCTTCATACAGACACACCAGGCTTGTTGTGTTTTAAATCAGATAAGCACCTCTTACACTGTCACCCCTGGCAAGCCCCCCACTTTTCTTCTGTGACCATTTCCTGATTGCTGTATGAGACAAAACAGCATGTAAACCCTGAACTTCAGTACCTCTGCTTTGGGCAACAAGAGTGTGCCTAAAGCTGGTGTTGGTGGCACAGGTCTTTGATCCCAGCATTCGGGAAGCAGAGGCAGAAGGATGTCTGTAGTGAGAGTGTGTCTCAAAGAAACAAAACAAGAAAAGTGCATCAGAAGGCATGGGTATCCCCTGAGCACCTATGGCAGCTAGGCAAAGTGGGTCAGCATTCTGTTCTTGCAGTTTTTTGGACACTTATATGTAGTGCCCTTAGAATCTAGACTTCAAGTGTTTTCAATAGAAAGTCTTAGTTAGACTTTCTATTGCTGTGAAGAGACAGCCTGGTACAAAGGAAAACATTTAACTGAGGTTTAATTGAGGCTGACAGTTTTAGAGGTTTAGTCCCTTATCATGATGGTGGAAAGCGTGGTGGCTGGGATTATGGTGCAGGCTGATATGGTGCTAGAATAAGTGAGAGTCCTATATCTTGCAAGCTGTAAGAAGTGGTCTGTCTCACTGGCGTGGCTTGAGTATATATGAGACCCTAAAGCCCACCTCCACAGTGACACACTTCTCCAACAAGGCCACATTTCCTAATAGTGCCACTCCCTTTTGGTGGTGGTAGGGACACAGTTCCTTTCAGACCACCACAGTTATTTATAGCAGTATCATTTCTTGGGCTCTGGTAAATATATAGAACATCCTTGACATCCCTCTAGTGGCATTCAAAGCTATTATAGACCTGTAGACAGATGTTCAAAACAGCTGGAAAATGATCAGCACAAATTAGATGGAGAAAATGCAGATTATTGGGGCAAGTCGCTCTGTGGTAAAGTGTTTGCAGTGCAAGCATGAATGCTCCAGTTCAGATTTCCAGCATCTATATAAAAGAAAATAGCCGGGCTTGGCAGCATGCCTGCAATCCAGCACTAGAGAGGCAAAGACAGGAGTTCAGGGGTTCACTGGCCAGACAGTATAAACAAATCCATAAGCTAGTTTCAGCGAGGAGCGGTCCAGTCTCAAAGAGTAAGGTGGAGAATGACGGAGGAAGAGCCCAGCATTGATCTCTGACTTCCACACACCCATGCACACACACAAAGAGAAGAATAGGTATAGAATGCCCTGTTACAAAAACAGAAAGACCCGGGAAAATAGACCATTTTTTCCCTATTTTTGTTTTAACTGTATCACATGCTTTGCTAAAGTGAATTTATATTTGGAATAACATAAAACAAACAGTTAATTGATAAAGATGAAGAGGGGGGCACAGTCCCCTGAGCAAGATCTGTCCTAACACTGGAAACAAGAAATTCAGTGCTAGGAACAGATGTTGCTGTGAAATTTTGAAGATGCCCTGAAGTTCAGGGGCGACTTTAGTTGGATGAGGGTATGAGGGTGGGTGGTGTGGATATTTAAGAGTGTTCTCTGTCCTCGTCCCTGCAGCTAGGAGAACAACTGAAACAGTTGGTGCCTATGTGTGGCCTCTCTGTCGTGGACGTGGAGGTAGATGGCACATGTGTGCGGTTCAGCCCTTTGATGACAGCAGCAGGTAAGGCAGCTGCAGCTCTGTTCCTCTGGCTAGGCCTGCCGATGACCAACCACCAGACGACTGGGTCTCCCCATGCCCTGCTCTCTTGTAGTCCGCAGCATCTCTCTTTGAAGCAGCGTTTTCTTTGAGGCTAACTTTAGGTTTCAACATAACTTCTCAGCAATAGAGTGAGGCACCTGGAGCCACTCGGTTCTGTGTCCTTGGACTCAAGGTTTTCTGTTTTGGTTACTTGTCATGTCTGATTAAGCAGTTGAGTTTTGAAACCTTTCAGCACATATAGAGACTGGCAGCACAGGCAGGGCCCCACACTGAGAGGGGAAAGGACATATGGGGGGTCCTGTCCCCCAACAAAGACGCTGTCTGCAGTTACAGACTGGCTGGTGAGGGAAAGGGCCAGGGATTAGCTGGCCAGCAGAGCCACAGAAAATGAGCTCAGTGGTACGTTTGCTTCCTTCTGCTTTGGCTTTCCCCTTGTTAGTCTTTTGTTTGTTTGGATTCTAGGTTGTGGGTGGAGGGGGCTGTGTTTCTTGTTTGTTTGCTTCTCATTTTTTTTTTTTTTTTTTTTGTCTTTAAAAGAGAGAACATAAAGTTATGTAGGGAGAGAGATGAAAGGATCCGTGAGGAATTGGGAGAGAGGAAAACATCAAATTAAAGGGTCCCTTTCCCTCAGACTAACTTTCAGCAGCTGGGACCTCCAGAGTTCTCACGCTGTATGTCTGAGATGCGGTCTAGACATGATTTTATTTTTGTTGAATTATATTTAAGTTTGCAGTATGTTTTAATACACATAATTAAAGATAGAAATATATAAGGCAGCTGAGCATTCGTGACACATGCCTTTAGTGCCAGCACCCTAGAGGCAGAGGCAAGTAGATCTCTTGAGTTTGAGACCAGCCTAGTGCTGAATGAGTTCCAGGACAGCCAGGGCTGTCTCTGTTACACAGAGAAACCTTTTTGGAAGGAAGGGAGGGAGGGACGGAGGGATGGAGGGAGGAGAAATGTATAAAGCAAATTTTAGGGAAGGGGAACAGTTTCCATACCTTCTTCTGGTATGCCATCCTCCAAGGTCCTCCATGTAGTCAACCCTCCAGAAGTTCTTAGTCACTCACACTGGGATGTGAATGGGAATCTCCAGTTGCCTTGGGGACCCTAATAGAGCAGGGCCATTGTTTTAGACTTTGCAGGAAGCAGTGCAGTTGAAGTCTGTGAAGTTAAAACAGAGGATGGGGGGTATACCCTCTCAGTCACTAATAAAACAACAGCTAGGCAGGAGAAATGAGCTCTTTGTTTTATGTCATGGTGACTGTAGGTTCACAGTAATGTACTGAAAAGCTACTAGGAAAGACTCGTGATTGTCTTCTCCACAAAGAAATGGAAACTTTGGAGAGAGAGACAGGCTTTTCCCCGATTGGATCATTACACATACACATGTGTCAACATAGCCCACAGTACCCTATGTAGAGCTTTTATAATCCCTTTTCTTACACTTTCTCTGCAGTGTGTGTGTGTGTGTGTGTGTGTATGTCAGTTTCCCTTACCATATAAGTTCTAGGGATCAATCTTAGTTGTCATACATGTCAGCGAGTGCCTTTACTCACAGTACCATTTCACCTCATTTTATTTTAGAAATAGGGTCTTGCTTTGTAACCCAGATTGACCTTAAACACTTGATCCTCCTGCTT
This sequence comes from Phyllotis vaccarum, assembly GCA_033318265.1. Taxonomy (NCBI): domain Eukaryota; kingdom Metazoa; phylum Chordata; class Mammalia; order Rodentia; family Cricetidae; genus Phyllotis; species Phyllotis vaccarum. Next base: position 76,986,604 of record JARWLC010000016.1, on the reverse strand, counting down.
CAGTCTCCTGAGTTAGGATGTTAACTTTAAAAGGCTGGGGTTAATGAGATAGTTTAAAAAAATTGTTATACTTTTTATAATAGGACTTTAAAAAAACAATTTAAGCAAGATTTGATGGTTGTTCATAAGATGTTCCGCATTTTGCTCAGATAGTCTCTCAAGCTCATCAAAATAAGAAAATTTGCCAGCAAAGAAAAGGCCATTTTAGAGCTTGCTAATGGCCTCAGCCCCAGCCCTGAAGACAGTGCTGGAGATGCCTGCCTCCTCACCTCGGAGGTCCTAAGGCTTCGGATGCTGACGTGACGTGACTCAGTATCTCATGTGGTGCTGCACTCTCCCTGTCCTCTTCTTGATGTCGCAGATACAAACCACCAAAATATTCCCTTCCGTTAATATTGCATATAAATCAAGAACTTTTTTGTTTTCGTCCATGATAGGATTTATGTAACCTGAGTGAGACCTTCTGTGAGAAAATAGCTTCTAGGTAGAGCTCCACTCTGTATTCAGTCTACAAGGCAGCTGTGTCCTCTCTGAGCACCAGTTGTTAAATTCTTCTGGATCCATTCATTATGTATTGTGTGGAAAGGGTCCATGCATGTGGAAGACAGAGGACTCACGGGATTTGATTCTCTCCTGCTACGCATGTGGGTCTTAGGGATCCAGCTTAGGTTGCCAGGCTTGGTGGAAAGCACCTTTACCACTGAGCCATATCAGCCCAACTTTTAAAAATTTGTTTCTGTGTGTGCATGTGGAAACCAGAGGTTAACATCAGGTGCCTTTTATCTCTGTTCACCTTATACTTTTAGGACAGAGTCTTTTGCTTAAATCTGGAAGCTCACTGAGCTCGGTGAGCTCTAGGGTCCTCTCGTCTCCAGTTCCCCAATGCTGTGGTTACAGGTTTGTACCATGACACCAGCTTTTTGGGTTACGATCCACGGAGATCCAGGCTGAGGTCTCATGCTTGTACCCAGCCCCAAGGGTGTTAGCTTTTGTCACCTGATTCTTCTATAGTCACATGGAACAACAAAAACAAACAAACAAAAAGAAACCGGGGGCTGGAGAGATGGCTCAGAGGTTAAGAGCACTGGCTGCTTCTCCAGAGGTCCTGAGTTCAGTGCCCAGCACCCACATGGTGGCTCACAGCCATCTAGACTGAGATCTTGTGGCCTCTTTTGGTGTGCAGGCATACATGCAGAACACTGTATGCATATTAATTTTTGTTGTTGTTAAGGCTACGTCTCACACTCTTAATTCCAACACTTTGGAAGTTGTGGCAGGAAGATTGTCATGAGTTAAAGGCTAGCCTCAACTACTGGATGAGTCCCTGTCTCAAAAATTAAAGCAAAAACAAAAAAACCTAGGTGGTGTTGGCACACACCTTTAATCCCAGCACTCAGGAGGCTAAAGCAGGCAGATCTGATTTCAAGGCCAGCTCCGTTTGATCTACAGACTGAGTTCCAGAAAGTCAGGGATACACAGAGAAATCCTGTCTCAAAATTTTTTTTTCAGCTAATGTTGAGAGCTTTTGACCTCTGACCTTGCTAGTAGTAGTGAAAGAGCCTCCCCTTCTTGTACCCCCCTTACCTTACCACCAAGTCCTTTAAGCATTTCTGAACATCCTGTGGGTGCTTTCAGTGTTAGGAACTCGAGGAGAAGATGTGGATCAACTCGTCACCTGCATCCAAAGCAAACTGCCAGTCCTGACCTGTACACTCCAGCTACGGGAAGAGTTCAGGCAGGAGGTGGAGGGGACAGCAGGACTCGTGTATGTTGATGACCCTAACTGGCCTGGAATTGGGGTTGTCAGGTAATGAATGATCTGGCTTGCTACATAGTGTAAATGATTACTTTGTCAAAGACAAGTGAGTCCTGATGCTTACATATGTATGTGGAATTAGAGTATATTTGCTAAGAACTCACTGAGATGTTCTGGGGTATTTACAAAGGCCTAATGTAGACAGATAGTTTGACCCACATGAGTCTGTTAGTGCTAATTGACAAGTACCCAGGGCAGACACATGTGAACAAATGGTTACTATAGGGAATATACAGAGCTTTACAGGATAAGCTGGGTTCCCAGAGAGAGTGAGCTGTAGTGGCCTCACAGTGTTCTGGGCCAGCCACCTTTTTTTCCTCTCATTTTCTCTTTTTCCTTATAAATAAAAGACCTCCAAGCTCTCATTCTCCTGGACCACAAACTTACAATATTGTTGAAAAATAACTCCACATCTGTGCTCATCTCTGGGAGTTTATACTGCACCCACAGTCCTGTCTGAAAAGAGGCTCAATCTTAGATATTCCTGTGCTCTGATGTTTTAGGTATGAGCATGCTAGTGATGATAACAGCAGTCTGAAATCTGACCCAGAAGGGGAGAAAATACACACTGGACTTCTGAAAAAGTTGAATGAACTGGAATCTGACCTCATATTTAAAATGGGTAAGAACCACTTTTCTAAGTTGCTGTGAACTTTAAGAAGACCTTGTCAAACAAGTTAAAGAAGATGCTTTTCATTGCCACAGAGGGCAGAAACTGGTTTAGGACCAACTGGAGGGGAAATGTCTCTCAGAACAAGGACTTCCTCTCCTTTATCAGAGGCATCTTGAATGCCATCTTGTAGTTAGGACAGACCTGGTCTAGACCTCCCCCTGTCCTGAGCACTTGGGAGCCAGCCTTGCTTGTTTCTTCCCCCAGGTCCTGAGTACAAAAGCACGAAGACCTGCATTTACATTGGCATGGCAAGTGACGATGTGGATGTTTCTGAACTGGTGGAGACCATTGCAGTCACTGCCCGGGAAATTGAGGAAAACTCAAGGGTCTGTAAGATCAATCTGTTTCATGCCTTTTCTTCGTTTTGTGATACGACACTGGAGAAATCTGTTCATTTCATTTTTTCCCAATTGTTACTTTCCTGAAAGCCAGGCTTTAGGAGTGCTAAGTGGCTATCTCTAGGGACCTCACCAGACAATGTGGGGGAAGAGCCATTTACAACCAAGCAGTGTAGCCATTGCTGTCGCTTAGGGCAGCTGAGCTTTTAGGGACTTGCTCATATAGTACATTGAAGTGAGCTGGGCCCTAAGGACAAACAACAAAGGTGTTCCTGATAAGGGCCACAGCACTAGAAACAGACCTTCCTCTGTTGGTCAGGTAGCATGGAAGACCAGGCTGTAAGGCTAGAAGTCAGACTTCATCCTACAATTTATTTTGGGGTAGGAGGGGATAAAGAGGTTTGAAAACAAGCCAAGGAGCTGGTTGTGTTCACTGTTGGTTAGGCTGGGTTTTTCCCAGGCATGGCTATTCCTTCTGACTTTGTCTTAACGTTAAAGTACTTGCTTTTCATTCATAAAACATTCAGAATGTAACTAGTTATTTTTCCTCTTTGGCAAATGAGGCTAGATAATAAGTTATATCTGCTTGGGCCTTCATGAGCTTTCTTCTCGTTTAGTTTTTTGTTTAACTTTTGCTCAGGTATTTTAGTGCAGAATTCCATCTACTGACATAACTTGTGGGAAAATGTCAATGCTGTTGAATGTGTAAGTGGTTCTAGGCCCTGGACAGGAAGCTTAGACTGTCTGTTTTGGTTTTGCAGCTTCTAGAGAACATGACAGAAGTTGTTCGGAAGGGAATTCAAGAGGCTCAGGTTCAACTACAGAAGGCAAATGAGGAACGACTTCTGGAAGAGGTCAGGATACTGTTGGAGTTTTCCAGGCTGGCACCCTGACAGCAGGCTCAGCAGGGTTCTCTAACAAGGCTTCTGTTTTGTAGGGAGTGTTGCGGCAGATTCCTGTAGTAGGGTCTGTGCTGAATTGGTTTTCTCCAGTCCAAGCTTCACAGAAGGGAAGAAGTTTTAATTTAACAGCAGGTAGGACTTCCAACTGGTCTAGTTTTGACCAAATGCCTTTACCTCCTAGTACCCACCCTTCATGCTTTTTCCCTCCCTGGATTCCCTGCCAGCGATCTGGAATAAGGCAGTCTGCCCCCTGCTGCCACGTCACCTCTCCCAGTCCCTGCTGAAACAGTGAGAAAGCAAACAGCTACTCAACAGCATGCGTGCTCTTCCTTGGGACAAGGACGTGCCTGTCCAACTGGCTTGCACCTGGAAACAGTGTGGACACTAGCATAGGACTGCTCTTTCCTGTGGTCCATCTGAGTATTTGGTGCAGAGCAGAGCTCTTTCTGAAGAGGGAATCTAAAGATTGAAGCACATGATGTTTATTTTAAACCAGTGGCTGGCAGTGTTGCCATCTTGCTAGGAGACACTAACGGCGGTAATTCCTTTCCTGCCTTACCAAAGAAACACCCCCAACTTGATGTTCCTTCCTTTGTCCTTTTCCAGAAAACAATAGCCAGATTCTCATGATAGCAAGGGCACCATTAGAGCTTCCCGGTATTGCTGGAGGAAGGGTATATTCATTCCTAGCGTTGAGGAGAATGACGCTGGAGGATCAGGGTTTATGAGACTTTGTCTCAAAACTCCATGAACAAGGAATGTTTTGACAGACCTCACCTTTAATGGGAGCATCTGCTTGTTGCTAAAGTGTATTTCACAGATGAGTGTGGGTCCCAGCACCCTGTACATACTGATGGGGTGTTTCCAGGAGCTGAGGAGCTTGGTGAGAGAGAGATGTGAGCAACTGTAGGGTGGGTTTTCACCAGTTCAGTCGGTGGGAAGCCAAGTGGCTGGTAGAGCTGATTAAGACACAAAGTCATTTGAGGGCAAGTGGCATCTCAAGATGGCTGTGCCAGGAGCTCCTGCCACCCCTTTCCTTTCCCGACAGGCTCTTTGGAGTCCACAGAATACACATATGTCTACAAAGTACAAGGTGCAGGAGTGACGCCACCTCCCACACCCTCGGGCACTCGAAGCAAACAGAGACTTCCAGGTGGGTTAAACCTCTCCACAGCTCACCCTCATTAAAAGAAGAAAGCCAGTTCTGTCCCACTTAGGAGCAGACTCATACCTGCTGTTGAGGTTACTTATTGTTCCTTAGGTTTCTTTCTTTACTCCAAAATTCCATTCCCTTGACTGCAACTACCACTCAGGCCCCTAAGAGTTAGCTACAAATAAATGCCTTATGGCACTCCAAAGGCAAGTATTCACCTCCTTTAGGGCACCGCAGGAGCACTGGCCTGGGGAGCATCTCACTGTTTCTCCCTCACCTCTAAGAGGCATTCGTGCCCAATCAGTGACCAAGATGACCATAGCACCTTCACCTTTGTTACAGGATGTCTCCACTAGTGTCAGCATAGTTCATATTGTCTCTCTAGGCCAGAAGCCTTTTAAAAGGTCCCTGAGAAGCTCGGATGCTGTGAGTGAAACCAGCTCAGTCAGCCATGTTGAAGACCTGGAAAAGGTGGAACAGCTGTCCAGTGAGCTCTTGGAGCACGGTAACCTAGAGGCCCACTGCTCTGAGCAGGCACCCTGTGCTCCTGTCCCCTCAGCCAAGGCCCAGCATCCAGAAGATGATCGCCCACAGGTAGAGGGGCTGGAGCGCTTAAGATAAAGCTCAGTAATACTGGGCTTGAACCTGTATTGACTCTTGTTTCAGGGAAGATGAAGTTTTATTGAAAATGTGAACTGTGCCACATGCTAATATGATAGAAATTTCTGTCATTTGTGGTAAACTGGGAGTTTGCACAGATACATGCTAGAAAACCAGGCTTTCGGGGGTGGGAGGACATTTTATGTGTAAGTAGAACAGCCAGCAATTGACTATTTTGGAGCACCCAACTTAGGCATACCCTTTCTTCCTGTACCATAACAGTTTGTCCTGAGAACACGTGGATTACAAGTACCTTTCACTTGAAAAATTGTTCTCTCTCATCTCTCCTGACCCAAGTGTGATTAGGCTGCATACAGTGACTCTGGGTTCTCACCTGTTTGTCTTACTAGGTATGTAGTTCAGTCAAGTTATGGTAGACACCTGCCTCCCTGGTTGGCATCAGGAAAGAGGTTTCAGTAGGACCTGAGTGAGAATATCAGAACCCTCTGCTGCCATCCCCACTGCTGATTTCCTGAAGCCTAAGTAGGGGCTGCACACAGGAGCTGTGGCACTAGGACCAGACCCCACTGCACCTTTCTCCTCTATACACTGTTAATAACTATAAGATCTCTTCCTGACCATATTTAAGTATATTTTTAAATACTGGTGATACTTAAGTTGGCCAAGTGTGCCCTGTCCTTGTGTCTGTTTGGGAAGGTCCTCTGTGCAGCATGGTAAAGGCTGAAGCAAACAAGCCTTTGACCAGCTTTTTCATGGTACGGCTGTGGCTCCTTCTGCTCACCCTGGGCCCAGCTCAACAAAGAACCAGAGAAGTTGCCCCTTCCAGACTAACAGGCCAGAGCTTGCTTGCTAGTTCTCAGCCATTTCTATTTCCCAAGTGCTGCATCACTTGTAGTACTCAAAGATGCCCTATCCCGTGCCTTTTTAGTCCCTCACAGTCAAACAGTGGAAGGTGTGAAGATGGTGGGTCTGTGGACTATAGTGTTGAAAGCCTTAGTTATACCACATTAAGCCTATAATTAAAACTGATTTGATTTTTGACACTACTTGTCAAAATGCAGTCTTTCCATTTTTGGGGGGTGCAAATGATTATAGTCTTCCCTGTTTATTTGATGCAATTAAGTATAGCAGGTGACATGGGGGAGGGGTAAATTATCACCTTTAACAGATTGATTTTTAAATGTTTTTATACATTTGGAATTGTTACCTGGTTTTGCTGCAACAGAATTTTACCTTGAGACTATCTGATGTTGGCTTAAATAAAGGCTCTTGAAATTGCTACTTGGTGAACTCAGTATAAGTCATACTTGTCATCAGATAACATAAAAGTAACTTCCATAACCCTGACTGGGCATCTCAGTAGCATCCTACGTAAAGTTTCTTTGCCTTTGTGGGGTTCAGATTGAGTTTGACCTCCTAGGAGCCTGTCTCAGAATCATACTGAAGAAGGTAATAGGCTCAACTGTTTCTGACAGGAAGTTAAAGGCAGGGACCTCCCTGTGGACCAGGCTCCTCCTGCTTTTGCTTCCCGGGTACTGGGATTAAAGGTGTGCACCACCCTGGCCAACGATGGAGAGTTTCTAAGAGTAACTTTTGAATTTTTCCTGACCAGCCTGTTTCTAAAGTCATTGCTTACAAACCAGCAAGTCCAGTGGTTTCTCCTCCATCCTCATGGCTGGTGAAAAGTCTACATTGTAGTGAAGCAAAAAAATCATCTAAACAAATGCCTTTGCCAAAATAAGATTTTATTTTGAAATACAGTAAGCAAGGAAGAAGTAAAACTGCACAGGTGTAGATTCCAAACTACCAATGGTCTCTCAGATCAGAAGGTTGGATTCTTTGGTAACTTTGATGTTAGCTTCCTGGAGAGGAGATCTTTTCCCATAAACCATCTTCATTTTTTTTGTAGAGGAGAGCTTTATTTCCAGGAAACAGTATATTTGTTGGAGATGGGAATTTTTTTAAAAACATCAATGTAGATCTAATATGCTCAACAAAGTGGGGGGGCTCGGCCAGAGGAGAAGTAGACAGGTTCTGAAAAGACAAGACAGCGGGCATGAGAGGGCCGGGCTGTATGCCTCCCCTGCGTGGATGACAATGCATACATATTCACCAGGCTAGTCTCATGTCAGTGCCTCTGTACCTCTGTACAGCTGTTGTTCCATTTCACCGGTTGACAATGGCAAGAGAACATCAGTCTTACCCACTGAAGGGAAGCAGCTATTAGTTGGTCTAAACCTTTTTTTTCTTACAGATGGGGAAACCAGGGTCCAGAGATTTAAGATTTAGCCAACCTGTAAATTCTCACCTCTAGTATTTGCTTGTCATCTTGCTGCAACCAGAAATCCACATGTGGAAATGGCGTCCAGGAATACGGGCCTATTCGAAGTTGTTCTGTCTTTGCATCATAAATGCTAATCATCTAAAAGAACCATTTTCCATGACAGGCTGTAAGGACACTGCCCTACCTCTGCTGTAGCTAATTCCAAGGCTACCTATCCCCGTAATAACAAAGCTCCACCACCAAATGCCTTCCTTGTGTTTGGTCCTGTGTACTGCTATTTAGTTTTGACGGCATGCTGCCCTTCTAAGGGGAAGCTGATGGTGAGAGGTCCCAGGTCACATTGCCAGTGAGCATCAGCAGTGCCTCCAAGACAGGCAAGTCTTACTAAAGCCTGTACTCTTCACCCTACCCCAAGCTAATGGTCATCATACAACATAAACAATTCACAATCTCTGATACCCAGTGTGACAGCTCCTTCCATCCAACACTCAGGAAGCTGAGGCAGGAAGATCATGTTGGGTTCTAGGACAGCCTGGATGACAGTGAGACTATGTTTCACAAAAAGGTTAAAAGAAAGTTTGGGAGTTGGGGTTGGTTTTGTTTTTGACATAGGGTCTGGCTGTGGTAGGCCCAACTGGCTTCAAACTCTGAGAAATCTGCCTGCCTTAAAAGAGTACAGCACCCCACCTCACCTGGTTTAGCTTTTGAGAGGGTCTCATGTAACCCAGGATGGCCTTGCACTCAATACAAGGCCAAGAATGCTTGAAGTCCTCATCTTCCTGCTGCACCTCCCATGTCTGGTTACAGGGATGTGTGCATCACCACAACTGGCTCTGTAGAAGCTGATTTGCCAACAGACCCATTCCTCGAATTCCCAAATTACTCCAGCAGTAATTTTCAGCTTTGAGAGGGGTACTTACTTAGTCTGAAATATATTCTATTAACCAAATAACAAAAGAAATTCTAATGTAAGTTTCAGGCCTGAGCTGCAATGTGATCCTTTGTCAAAAAAACAAAAACAAAAACACCAAATTGGGTGTGGTAGATGATGACTGTTGAAGCAGGAAGCTTGCCACACCACGATACTCTAGGCTGCATACATACAAGATCATATCAAACACACAATTTTTAAAAGACAAAATTATGACTCCTGAAAATGGTTAAAGACTGGCAAAAGAGATCTAACTCCAGGAGTCTTGCTGAAACAGTGTTGTGCAAACAATCCAATTTCTGGGGTGCTGGTACATATGTGAGGCAGAGGTCCATGCCTCATGTCTTCAGGTGCTTTTTTCCACCTGAGAGGGTCTTCCACTAAAGCCGAAACTATAGACACGGCACACCCATCTTCTCAGGTCAGTGCTGTGGATCATGCTTACACAGCAAGCATCTCCCCAGATCCTGTTTGGATAAGCCCAGGCTGGCCTGTACCTCACAGTGATGGACTTGTCTCCCCAGTGTATGCCACCATGCCAGGCTCAGACAGACAGTTTACACTCCACCTGTTCCCCAAATGGGAGGAGTAAGTCATCTTTTAAATTAATGGAGTTAATTAAAAAAGCATCCTAGAGACCTAGACACAGTGTATACTTGAAATTCCAGCCTTGGGAAATGTTGAAGCTAGGTTACATAACAGAGTCTTGTCTGAAAAATAAAAGGCCTAGGCTATGAGTTTTCAGCAGCATAAGACTTTCCTAGCATGTGCCTCTACTCCATCCTTGGCACTACCAAAAAATAAGAAAAAATAAAGTACCCTAAGGAAATTAAACTGGGGGGCAAAGGGGTAAGACAGGGTTTCTCTGTGTAGCCCTGGGTCTCCTGGAACTCAATTTGTAGACCAGGCCGTCCTTGAACTCACAGAAATCCACCTGCTCTGCCTCCCAAGTGTTGGGAGTACAATCACTGCCCAGTTAGTAAATTAAACTTTTAAACTGACTTATCCAATCATCTTTTGGAGTGGCTCACCAAACTACTCTTTGGTGACTGTGTCCAAAGTGTGAATGAGGCAGGGTCCTGTCCCCTGTCATGCCCCTATCTACGAGGACTAGATGCAGGCTTTCACCATCTCCTCTGTCTCTCCGGCAGAAGACTAGAACTGGCATTTAAAACCTAACTCACTTTTTATTCCTTTAACCCATGAGGAAATGCATGGGCTGGATCCTGGTAAGGAGGTAGCCATAACTTTCTCCATTCTAAAAACTTGAGGCTCTTGGGGTTCCCTCTTTGCCCAACCCACAAAGATGAGCTTCCACTCACGGGGCCTCCTGCTAAAGCTCTTGCAGCACGAAGCTGCTCCTCTGGACCACGGTCTTGAAAGGAAGCTCTGTAAATCTCTGCAGTTTTAATGTTGACAGCTGCAAGGGACAGAGAGTGACTCTAAATTGGCAAAGATCCAAAATAGACTTCCCATTTCCACCCCACACATAGGAGAAACAGAGAAGAATGGGGTCTGAAGAATGACTGAGGTCCTGCAGCCTCTGTAGCAACAGGAGAAAGAACAGCCCCCTCCCCAGGCACCCTAACCTCAGGGCATGTGCTTTCAAAGCTTTGTTTTGCTCTGACCACAAACTGCTGTAAGGCTAGTGGACTTTGAGCTTATTTTAGAATTATGCAGAGTGACAGATGTCCTCAGCACCCAGCTAAACATGGACACACAGAAGCTCTCTGAAATTTGCCACAGGACTAGAGAGTAGAGGGGCCTGGGCTTCCTTTAGTTCGATAATTCTGCACTTGATTTGATAGGATCTTCATTCTGAATCAAAACCTCACTTCATTGCCATAGTATATATAGAGATCCAAATACCCCATACCTTCCCCATGAGCACATGCTAGATAAAAACATCAGACCACTCATGTGACACCCGGCTGCAGGAGTGGGTGCATGGGCATAACCTATGCTGTACACTGGCTGTTTTTCTCTACACATTGCTCAGATCCCTTGCCCAGGGTTTCACAGTAAATAAGAAGAGCAGGGCATAAGGAACAACTGCCCACTGAGACAGCCTGCTTTAACCCACATGTAAACCGTGTAGCCCTCAGGTACAAACACAACTTACCGATGCCATAAATGATTGGAAAGTGGTTTTCATTTTCTTCCCGGTCATTTAATTCTGTGGAGAAAGTGGATGAACTAAACAGCTGTTCTTCCATGTGAAGAAAATCAATACAGAGCCCAGGTGGGCTGCTGGCAGGCCCTGTGCCTGTGCCTCTGGCACACAAGGACAGCTCACCCAGCACGCTCCCCTCCCAGGAGCACAGACAAGCCTCAGGCATCAGGGCCTATTATAGAAGCAGCATGAACAGCCATTGGTTGGGGATGACTTGGTGTTGAGAAGGTCATTATAGATGAGGAGTAGTGGGTGCAGGTCTCTGGGAGTGTCCTCTACAGTTCCTATCCTGCTGGTAGCTGTTGTAAGGATACAGACAAAACCTTCCTGAACCCTTATAGTCCGGTTTGGGTGAAAGCAACAGAACTCACCTGTCACACATAATGTCACTAAGTGAATGTCATCATCTTGTTTGTCAAATTCACCTACAATTAGAATTTCAAAATGGATGTCAAAAAAGGTGCCCAAGAATGAGTAACATACATGAATATGATCAAAATGCATTGCATATATGGATGAAAATGTCCTTTTAGGGGCTGGATATACAGCTCAGCTGATACTGTATCTGCCTAGCATGCTCTAGCATACTAAAGGCTGTGGGTTCAACCCCTAGCACTACAGAAACAGGCATGGTGGCACATTCAAGTTTAAGGCCAATCTGTGCTACATGAGATCCTGTCTCAAAAAAAAAAAAAGAAAGAAAGAAAAGAAAAAAAGAAAAGAAAAAAATGGTCGTGGAGGCCGGGAGTTGAGGCCAGCAAGAAGACTCAATCTGTAGAGGTACATGTAACCTGTGTTCAATCTCTGGGACCCACAAGTGGAAGGAGAGAAAACCCACTCCCACAAATTGTCCTGACTAATGTACTCGGGCTGTATGGTGCACATGTGCCCTGGGTGCCCACATGCACCTAAACGAAAAAGAAAATGAAATCTATTATGTGCAATTAATGAAAACTAATGTGAAAAGACTCATGGGGGCTGAGAGATGACTCTGGTTAAAAGCACTTACTCTGCTCTTGTTCAGGTGGAGTCCTAAGATGAGACCACCTCTTGTCGAGTCTATTAGAGCAAAAAGAATATTTGCGTGTATAGATGTTTTGCCTGCATTGTGTATGTGACATACGAATGGTGGTTACAGGATCCCCAGGAACTGATGTTACAGACAGTTGTGAGCCACCATGTAAGTGCTGGTGATTGAACTCAGGTCCTCTGGAAGAACAGCCAGTGCTCTTAATCACTAAACCATCACTCCAGCCACCAGAGCAAAAATTTTGTGAATGTTTTAGACACAGGAACAGAAGAGAGTTGGCTCTGAATGTCCATCACCCCACTGTAGGTCAGCCTTTAGTTTCTGTGCATGGCTGAGCTCCTAACAGAGACATCTATGCTCTAATTGATCCCCTGGTTGCTTTTGTTAGACATAGGTTTCCCCCACTTCTCAGTACGGTCTCTTTGAGGCAGGGTCTTACTATGTAGCCCAGGCTGCCCTGACCTGAGATCCACCTGCCTCAGCCTCCCACATGCTGGGATTTCATTGTGTATTTTTTGTTGGCCTCATCGTTCAGGCTGGTCAGGAACAGACAACCCTCTGCCTCAGTCTCCTCCCTCCCAAGTGCTGAGCTGCAAGCATGGCCCTTGAGACCTGGGTTAGTAGGCAACAGCTTCTCAGGGCACTGGGTCTTCCCTGTTAAAAGAACTGCTAAATTGCTCATTTTGGGTCAGAATCTCTGTGCAAGGTTTGGGTGTTTTGTTTTGTTTTTACATTTTCTTGTGTGCACATGTAGAGATTAGAGAACAACCTGTAGGGGTCAGATCTCTCCTTCCATCATGTGGGTCAGCCTTGGGGGGAAGTGCCTTTACCCAGTAAGACACCTTGTCAGCCCCTCTGCAACCCTGAATGACTTTCTCAGGATGGATTCCAAGAATGGAATTACTGAGTCAAAGGATGTGAACCTTTAAGAGGTTTTAGCCACAGTGCTAGCGTCCTTGCTGGCAGGCTGCTCCAGTGCAGGTATGGCAATTAGCACACACCCGTTTGACTACACCTGTCTCTCTGGTTTAGTAGAAAAGTCTAGCAATGCTGTTTTCATTTTCCGAAGATTACAACGATCACTCCTGATCACAGACGATCACGGAGGATATATCTCTAAGCACTCATCAACTGCTATTATCAAAGAGCATCTCTGATGTGTTTGTAATTCTTCACTGAGCTGAGACTCAAGGATCATGAGGCCACAGCCAGACTGGGCTTCAACAGCTTTGTCAAAATGGGGGGAGATCTTGTCCGCATCCCACCAGCACCTGGGAATTTAGCTCTGTACTGCACTCTCTGAACAGTCTATACAGTTCCATCCACGTGGCCTGTGTCTTCAACTCCAGGCTTTATTTTGTTTTTAAGACAAATTTTGACTGTGTATCCCAGGCTGGTCTCAGACTCACGATCCTCCTGCCTGTCTCACCTGGCTGCTAGAGACTTTTTATTATGATTATTTAGTTTTGCTTGTTCTTTGACACAGGGTTTCTCTGTGTAGCCCTGGCTGTCCTGACTCACTTTGTAGACCAGGCTGGCTTCAAACTCAGAGATCTACCTGCCTCTGCCTCCTGAGTGCTGGTATTAAAGGTGTGTGCCACCACCTCCGGTTCTTTATCTTTAAACCAAATAAAAGTAGGTAGAATAGGGGGGGGGGGGAACCAATGAACTTACTAAGAAGCTGATGAGTAAGTTTCTGTGACAGCTGCCTATCGTCACTGAAGCCTCCCACCAGGTGCACTTCCAGCCTGCCAAGAGAAGGAAAGTGGCCATGACTGTATGCTGCTTTCATGGATATTTAGTTCCAGGCTCTCATGAGCTTCCACAGAATGCTTCTGGTTCTTTTCCACATCATATAATCAAAATGCTGTGAGCATAATGTGGGGCTGCCAAGGTCAGCAGCAAGGCTATGAGGTCTTCACCCAAGGTCTTCAGTGCAGTGTCACCTCACCCACATGGAACATTCTAGAACTTCTCAGCACCTCCACCTAAAAGGATCTGGGCTTTGAGGCTGGAAAGGGGCAGACACACCAGTAATTGAGAGCTTGGGGGTGCTTTCATCTAACCACACCTAGGAATCACAGCATGGTATCTTCTGACATACACATAGGATGGAGATGTCAGTTTGGAAAGTTTCCATGTTAAAGCCCCTCCCTGGGACAGTCATAATGCATATGCACACAGCATGGCTGTAATAAGTTCAAAAGCTCAAACTAATTTTGCTTCACCCCATGTATCCCCGGCTTGTCTTCCTCCACACCAGCCACGGGATAATGTGGTATACTTCACTTTCTTCTGAATGAGCCTATGTAGGGTGTGGTGTCTGATGAGGCCTCAGTGGCCTCACAGAAATGGTCAGCAGCAGGAAGGGCTGTGAGCACTACAACAGTTGTCTTCAAGGAGATCAGGAATTAGCTAAAAATTGTGTTCCCAGAGCCTGTGTGACTAATCTGGGCCAATGCAAAAAAAAAAAAAAAAAAAAAAAAGGAAAAGGGAATTTTACAACTACACAAGTCAAAGCCTGGTGAAGCCAACTAGCCTGTGACACAAATCCATCCAGCCTGGAGATTTAAGTTTTGATAAAGAGCTCAGTGCTAGCACACATTCAGCATCTGCAAGGCCCAGGGTTCAATTCCTAGCACACACACACACACAAAGTTTAAATTTGGTTTACTGGAATTCACTATGTAAACTAGACTAGTCTCAAACTAAGAGATCCTCCTGCCTCTGCCTCCGCACACTGGAATTAAAGTATGTAATACCTACCCTCCCCCACTCTTTTGAACTTATTTATTGCACAAATATGACCAATAGTGTCCTGAGATCCTAAGCACCTGTGTATGACTATACTAGTAGGTTCAAAGGCTACCAAAAAAGTAAGGGCCAAGTACAGTAACAGCAGAGCAGGTCACAGACCAGAACTTAACTGTGGCTCTGGTACACAACCATGTGTCACAGGCTAAGGGTGACATGCTGAGGCAGAGCCACCCTGAGCTGCTTCTTAACCTACCCCCTGCTGAGGTGTGTGGCACAGTCACTGCCATCCCTGCCTCCTCCTCCAATCCTCCCTACATATCACTGCCTACTTCAGAGTATGAGCACTGAGCCTTAGCAAATCAGTATCTGAGATTCCAAGATCCCAACTTCACACAAGTTCAAAGTCAAACTCCATTTAAAATTTAGCACATAAGCCTGAGATGTCTCATCCCCTAATCTGAACACTGCAAAGTCTGAGGCAAGAGGACCGTGAATTTGAGGCCAGACTACACAGTGAAGCCCTGTCCAACAAAAGGTCCAATACTGGCTTGTCCCTCCATCACTCCATCCATCCAAGTGTGGACACCACCCCTGCTCAAGGTGTACAAGTTCAGGGCATCCCCAACAGTGTCCACATAACAGCAATTGTCACTTACCTTCCACACTGAGTATGGTCAGAAAAGGATTTTATGGAGCTCATTATCAAGGGGACTTCAGCTTTGGTGTCAGTTCCATCACAGTGTGTGAGGCAAGTTGCCCCATTACCTGGGGATAACAAGGGTAAAATGACTTAGTCTTTATATTCCATGCAGACCACTTCACCTTTAGACACCCTGTAAGAAAACAGACAGTCCATGCTGCCTGCCAGCCCATCTGGCCAGGGCGCCAGGGATACCATGCAGACAAGAAAGACGTGGCTTCAGATTCTATACCAGGAAACTCAAACAGAAAATCAGCGGTGCCACGTGGTTGGGACAGTTTTTACTATTCTTCATCTATCATCATACCTGTATGCCTCAGGACCACAATGTGACAAGTAGTGGCGTCATCAGAACCAAGAATGGAGATGGAGCCTGTTTGAAAAAGAAATGACATAAATAGCCAGTAGGCTTTGGGTAAGGCCCAACACACTGCTTCCTAACCTACCATCCTTTGGGGAGGTCACTGCAAGCTCTCTTTGCTGAACATACAGAAGGCCCTGGGGTCCCACTTGTTGAACAGACTGACCTCTGAGAAGTCTGGCTCTTTCCTGTTTAATTGAAAACAGAATAAAATAATTGTGTGAATTAGTGAGGCTTGCACTGGAAAGGTGGAAAGAGCCAATGTGCACTCAGAAGTGGGAAGCAGGCTGGCATGTCTTAACTGTAGCTGATGGAGAAAAGCGGCAGGAACATTCCCTCTGACTAGGAGGAGCCACATCTGACACAAGATCCCAGTGCCCAGGAGAGAGATGCTCAGTCCCTTATCTTAGTTCTTTAAGAGTCTGAGACTTGACCTTATATTGAGACAAAGTAGTTCAGGCTGTCCTTAAACTATCCACTCTCCTACATTACTATTTTAAAAGTGTAAGAAAGGTAAGCAGGAGTCACAGTCCCAGTACTGGAGGCACAAGCCATCTTTGGTTAGAGTGAGGCTGTCTCAAAGGCAAAGCTGGCTGGGCATGGGAGTAAACATCTGTAATGCTCACAGCTTACAATCCCAGCACTCCCTGAAACCAGCCTTGGTACACAGACTCATGGGGAGGGGAGCTGACTACTAAAATGAATTCTACCTTCCTTCACCTTGCAACAAATTCCCCAGTAAGCAAGCATAGTCATGTGTCAATGTCTGGCAACTGCTTCAGCCTTTTATCAACATATCATTTCTCATGCCCGGTGCTTATGTAAGTTTGTGTCTAATTAATAAAATCCAAGAAGCCTGATTAAATTAATGATCAACCTAATTAAGCACTATCTTCTTTTAATGACGATATGGACACTAGGAAATTCATTAAAAATTAAATACCCCTTCATTTAAGAACTGAACTAGTAGGTTCTGTTCAGAATTCAATCTCCAGCAAGATAGAGGTGGGAAAGAAAGAGATGAATCAAACTGTTGTAAACCGGCAAGGCAACTTGGTTTGCTGTATAACCTGGATAAATCAAGGACACCCCCTGTAGGCAGATGACACACCACACACTTGCTCCTCTCTGCACTGCCTTTACTTACCTCCTTTGGATGAATTAAGGCAGGTTTGTCTGTTTTTACCATGTTCACAGTTGGCTCACCACCAGTGAGCAAAGCGGTATGTAAGAACAAGTTACCATTTCAAGACTCACACAGGAAACAAGAAAAGGCAAAGAGAAATGCCACGTCACGGGCTAGCCTCGTCTATTCTTTACGTGGTAAGAACTGTTCCTGAATGAAGCCTTCAGATTCATGTGCATGAGAGAAATGAGAGATGCAGACATGGTGTAATGCTCATGAGTGTGAGGTGCGCATGTGAGGACACCTGGAAGCCAGAGGCCAACGTCATTCGCAGCTCTGCGAGCAGAGGCCCAAACTATCTCCTATGACGTTACCATAGCAATTATTCTCCCCTCAGCCCTATCAAATGGATCCTTCTCCCTTCGGCCCCTAATTTCTACTCAAGAATCACTGACTCCTCATTCCATCATGTCCACTCGCTATAATATGATTTATTCCAACCCTAGCAGAAACTAACCGAGCCCCCTCTGACCTCACAGAAGGTGAATCAGAACTAGTTTCTGGGTTTAATGTCGAATACACTGCAGGTCTCTCTGCCCTTTTCTTTATAGCAGGATATATGAACATCATTACAGTAAACGCCCTCTCAACAATTGTGTTTCTAGGGGCCTTTCACGACCCATTCATTCGAACTATTTACCATAAATTTTGTTATGAAAACACTACTATTAACCTCCTTATTCTTATGAATCCGGGCATCATACCTTCGATTCCGTTATGATCAGCTTGTACACCTCCTATGAAAAAATTTTCTTCCACTCACTAGCATTCTGTATATGACACATTTCTTTACCCATATTTCTGGCAAGTATTGCCCCCTCTGTTTAGAAATATGTCTGACAAAAGAGTTACTTTGATAGAGTAAATTATAGGGGCTCTATCCTCTTATTTCTACGACTATAGGAATTGAACCTATATCTTGGAATTCAAAGTTCTACATGCCACCTATGCACTTCATCGTATTAACAGGTGCCTATTCATCTCATTTTTAGCTTTTTAAAAAAAAATTTTTTTTTGAGTGTCCCACATAACATGGCATGCATATGGAGGTCAGAGGGCAATCCTTAGGAATTAGTTTTCCCCTCCACCATGTATGTCCGAGACTAAACTCAGGTTGTCAGGCTTGGCAGCAAGCACTGTTACCATATAAGCCATCTCAACAGCCCTGCCTCAATGTTTTAAGACAGAATTTCTCACTGAACCTGGACTTCACTACTTCAGCGAGGCGAGCTGGCCAGCGAGCACCTGGGATCCACAGTGCTCCACTTCTCAGTATCCTAAAGCCTTTTAGTGGGTCCTGGGATCTGTGCTCTGATCCCTGTTTCCCAGCAGGCATGTCATCCACTGAGCCAAGCTCCCTATTCAATACATCCTAAAATAATAATAATGGCGGCACAATGTCTCATATTTCACAGTATTTTAATTCAGATGCATGCAGTCCCCCAACTAACTTTCCTCGAATGGCACTGCTTTCTCTGCCGGAGATTGGCAAACTTTTCTCTCAGAATGGCTAGATGACAAGCCTAAAGGTCTCTGCCACTATGTAGTGGAAACAGCCAGAGGTGTACATGGATATGGCTGCATTCCAATAAAATGTCATAGGTGACATGAAAGTTTGAATTCATGTCAATTACTGTCATAAAATAGTCCTTTTACTTTTTCTAACGACGTAAAGACACAGGGCTAGAGGTATCTCAGAAGCAGGCACTTTGAGTAGCATGTGTGAAATCCTGGGCTCTGCCCCAGCCTAGGAGGGCCAAGGAGAAAGGAAAATCCTCACCTGCAACTTTAGGGACTAGTCCACTGCTCTCGACCTTCTCAAGTTCACCTTCCTCCCCCAGGCACAGGAATGAAAAAGTACTTGCTGCACTGTGCAGCATGGGGTGTGCACCAAATCGCTTTTAGCAGGAAGTCTGGGTGTGGCTCAGTGGCAAGAGTGTGGAGTGGGACATCCTGAGTGCCACCCTGAGTGCCACCCCCATACAGCACAGAACAATCTAAACAGTAGACACTAAGGAGCAGTGCACTGGGCCGCTTAAGATTGTTGATTCCAAGTTTCTCACTGTTGTCGAGCATGGAACATAGGGTGTCACCCAAGACGGTTTCAAGTCCCCAAATGTCCTGCTTCAGCCCCCTGACCACTAGCACCTATAGGGGTGCCCCATGTTGCTCTATACTCAGTTACACAACATCCAAAGCTAGGGGAAGAAAGTAGGGTTCCAGTCTTGACTTTTAGCTAAGCATGGAATCTGGTACAGTCACACTGTCTTAGTCACTGTTCTATCGCTGTGAACAGACACCATGCAAATGCAACTCACGTTTGTTTTTTTAAGGATTTGAGGCCTTGCTTACAGTTTTAGAGGGTTGGTGTAGTCAGAAGTTTCTCTGTCCCACCCAGCCAATACCGCAGCCATTTAGTCCTAAATAATCACACAAAGGTTCATATTAATTATAAAACTGTTTGGCCTATGGCTCAGGCTTATTACTTGCTAACTCTTAAACTAACTCATGATTCTTGATGTTCAGCCACATAGTTTAGTTAGTACCTTTGCTCACATTGTCTTGCTTCCTCTGTGACTTGCTGCCAGCAGGACAGAGAAATTTCTGACTATAATAGATTAATAGAAATAGGTTGATGAAGGTTGTAAGAGCTAGCAAGTAATTGAGCCTGAGCCATAGGCCAAACAGTTTAGGGTTAATATAAGCCTTTGTGTGATTATTTGGGACTAAGTGGCTGTGGGGCTGGCCGGGCGGTACAGAAAAACTTTTGACTACAGGTGGGTCCATGTTGGGAAGCAGACGGGCATGACTGGGGCTGGCCCGGGGTTTTGAAAACGCAAAGCTCACTTCCAGTGACACACCTCCTCCAATTAGGATCCATCTAATCCTTCCCAAATAGTTCTACTAACTAGAGACCAAGCATCAAACATGAACCTATGGGGGCCAGCCTTCAATCTAGACGATCAGAGCAAAGGTACTCATCTTTGCTGACACAGTGTGGGACCGGTTCCACTGTGGCTGGCTATTGGGTGCCTGAAAGCAGACAATGTTAAACCCAGACATGCTGGTGAGTAAATGTAGGGTAGGAGGTTAACAGTAACATCTACAATTGAAGACATTTCACACTTAGCCAGCCTGGAAAGCTGCAAAGATTATGAGCTGGTGATTAGCCTGAGCTACAGTGAAGACTTTCCAAAATAGGAATGGGGGTGGGGCCAGTATCAGTTAGCGTTCTAGAATTTTCCATTTAAAATGTTCAGACTGTGGTTGCCCAAGGAAGTGTAACTGCAGGAAGAATGGGAGTTGGGAAAGCTACTAATCAGGTTTATTACTTGCTGGTGCTGTGTACTCATAAAATATTGACATATGAAATGCACATTAGAAGCTGGGCATGGTGGTGCAGGCCTTTAATCCCAGAAGCACTCAGGAGGCAGAGGTAGGCAAGTGTGTGTGTGTGGGGGGGGGGGTGAGGCCAGCCTGGTCTACAGAATGAGTTCCAAGACACCCAGGGCTACACAGAAAGACTTTGTCTAGAAAAACTAAGGGAAAAAAAAAATAGTATGCTATCATTCAAAAAGTGTATCCTGATGGGCACATTGGATAACACCTGTAGTCCCAATATTGCTGAAGCAGGAGGTTCATTCTTGGGCATTCAAGGTCAGCCTGTCTGTCTGTCTTTCGCAAAAAAGGAGGGAGGAGGGGAGGCAAGATGCTACAGAGGTTCAGTAGTTAAAACTGTTTGCTGAGAAAGCTACCAGAGGTTAGGTGCCAGCACTCATAAGCCAGGATTGCCACACATTCCTGTAACCCCAGCTCTGAGGATGGTGGAGAGTAGAGCATCACCGCATTCAGGGAGAGAGAGAGAGAGAGACGCTGCTGCCTCAAAGGAACTGCACTGAATGGAGAGGGAGGCACTTCATGGCTTCCCTGTGCACACACACATGCACCCACACCTAAGTGACATACATTCACACAGATAAATTGATTTAAATCAGATAGGCCGCACACACCTTTAATCCCCGGATTTAGGAGGCCAAGGAAATATAAAACTGGGGAAGTAGAGGAGGCAGCTCTGAGTTTGTGGCCAGCCTGTTCTACACATCAAGTTCCAGGACAGTAAGAGAGGTATGTATAGAGTCCCTGTCCCAAAAGTAACAAAAACACTTGTGAGGAATCACCAAAACCAGAAGAATGGCTGTGGCCATGGACACAATTTTCTACTTCCTGTTACAGAGCACACAAAGCTAAAGAAAGTGAACAGCTTCCCCTTACCACTGGGGATGAGGTCTACACTGCAGCCTCCTCCTCTGGCCCCATTGGTGGCCACTCTGCTCCCTCCCCACAAGGACCTCTCTGCCCACTCCCTCCTGAAAGGCATCTGCAGCCTTTCTGGGCTCTCAACAGACCAAAATCTTTGCTTCCAGAGACATCGCCCTACATCATGTCGCTCTGCCTTTGTCATGTGATGTGATTGTGGCCACTAAAACTAGAAATCTCCAAATAGACCCAGGGAAAGAGTACCCGAAATCCTTGAGGTGGGTGAAACTTTTCTTTGATGAGTACTACTCCTGACTTCACAGACCCAGTAGTGACGGTATCACAGTACGGAAGTCTACGGGTCCAGTCTGTCTTGAAATTCAACAGTCTCTTTGCCCCATAGTTCTCCAGGGTCATTCTGCCCATTCATTTACCCAGGAAACATTTTGTAAGCACACTGCCACTGCCTTCAGGAAGCGTTTGCTCCAGGAGGCAGACAGATCCTGGGGACAACAGAGCAAGTAAGCGGAGGATCCCAACCCCACAGCTGCTCTGAGGAAACTTCCAAAATGCCTTCCCTGACCCCAGGCTCCTAGGCTTTACCTCTCAGAGAGAAACCGGATATCTTTCAAGGCAATAACTGAGTCTTTAAAAGATCCTCTAACTGGGAAACCAGTCCGCCCCTAGCCTGCACTAGGTGAGATCCAAACTTCCATGTGGGATATTCGATCACCTCTGCCTTCACTACGAGTCCCCCGAGGAAAGAAGTCAAAAGCCCATCCATCCATCAGGGCGCGGCCCTCCCGGACCCGGAGCAGTAACTTCCTAGGAAGCCCTTACTGCTCGCTAAGAAAAAATAACCGGGGGGCAGGAATGGGCTCCGCAGCTGGGTTGTATAATTCGAGAAGCCGCTCGATGGTCGGGGCCCCTAGAGTGTAGCTAGGGATTCCCCGTGTCCTCGGCGCTGCGTGCTGTGCGACCTTCGGTAAGTCACCTAACCTCTCTGGGCCCCGTCTCAGCTGATGCCTAGTGAAAGCACGTCCGGGACCGGGCTGCGTCGATCGATCCTACCCGCCCCGCAGGCCCGTGCAGGCCCGCTCACCTCCAACAGCGGGTGCGCTCGGACCAGCTCCGCCGCCGACAGCGGAAGCCGCACTCGCCTCCCGTCCACCAGCAGAGGCATTGCCTAAGCCGCCGCCAGGCCGAGGCAGGCGGACACCGCCCCGCGACACGCCACGCCCATCGCGGACGGCACGCCCCCGCCCGCCGCGGAGACTGCCGGGACCAGGGGTCTAGGCGGTGGGAAAGGCCTCTGGAGCACAAGGCATCACGGGAGATGTAGTCGTAGAGCCGAGAGGGCGTCCCCACGGTTTGCCTCGCCCGGCCCTGGGTCGCGTTGATTGGCAACCGTGTTAGCTAACATCCACCTACTTGAGTTGTCGCGGGGAGCGTGGATCGAGACCCGCCCTGGCCCTGGCGCTTGGACCAGGGGTCTCACCTCTGACTGGTCCTCGCCCTTCATCGCTGTCGGCAGAGAGGTGACCAGAGCCGGTCACTTACCTTTAAACGATGGGTTTATATTTAAACCCTGCGTGACTCCAGGCCAAGGTTATTACCCTAACATAGTCTCAGGCAAGGCTGTAATAATACAGGTAAAGTTACGTTCTGGCCAAAGTAGGATATTGATCTGCCGTGGTGTCTCCCTCAGCCTGCATTTCCAGCATTTTACAGTAGCACTTGACCTCCGGAGGGGTAGAGGAAGGTAACAAAAAACAGGCAAAGTTCCGTTTAGTGAAATGGGGATCACAACCTGTCCTGCAAGTCAGGTACAGTTGCCTGTCCTCAATAAGCCAACTGATTAACTAAAAGAAAAAAAAAGCAGAACGGGAGCGTTTAGTCATTATGGTCACACTGGGAAGAGGGACAAGGAGGTCCAGAAAACCTTTCAAGCCCAAGTTTGTGAGGTGAAAATTTAAACAGAAGGCAAAGAATATGCACATCTGAGACCATTGACCCACTGTGGGAAGCCAGGGTTGTAGGGCAAAAGAGCAAGCCAAAGAAAAACACGTTGGCCCTGAAACCAGAGCCAAAAGGTTAAAAGGGCCAGTGAAAGAAAGAAATGGTCGGCCCCTGACCAACTCAGCACAAAACCCAACCAACCCCAAAGCAGGAAAACCAACTGTGGTCTCACGAGTTCCCTTCTGGCTGATGTCTTCTCCTTCTTTGAGCATGAGATTTCCTGGAGAGATTTCCATTAGGATCCACTGTTTCAGAAGTCAGATTCAGATTGAAGGGAAGCCAGGACAGAAATTTGAGGCCATGAGAACCTCGGCATGTGCAGCTTGCTTTCCTTACAGCACTCAGGACCACCTGCCTGGAGGTGGTACTGCCCCTGTGAGCTGGGCCCTTCTACATCAATCATTAATCAAGAAAATGCCCTACAGGCTTGCCTATAATCTGATGAGGCACTTTCTCAACTGACGTTCCTCTTCCCAGATGACTGTAGGTGGTGTAAATTCTAAATTTGTACAGAAAACTAACCAGGACACCTAAGGTCCCAATGAAAACCCTCAGCATGATTCCACTAAAGTTCACTCTTGGGAGTGCATGAGGTTTGGGAGCTTCCTTAGAGGATTAGGTCAGGGTTTACCTACAGAAATGTAGGTGCCCCCACCCAACCAGCAGCATTGCAAGGTCTTCACTCAGCAGGGAGAGGCTCCCTCCCCTAGCCTTCCCAGGCTTTACTATTCTGATGCCCCGTGCAATTAAAGCACAGTTGCAATACAACAGGTGACAGGGAACAGCTGCTGTAAAGTCAACAAGCCCAGCTGGGATTATTGTTGCAAGGGGCTCAGCTGAGCTCCCAGAATAGCAGTTGTGTGGCTCCTAGATGAATTACGACATAGGTGCTCCCTTTGCAATCCAGGCTGGCTTGGAACTCACTGCATAGCCTAGGTTCATCTTGAATTCCTGACAGTCCTGTCAGTATGACAGTACTGATGTCATAGCTTCTTGTCTTTTATTAGGACTTGTGTGTTATGTGAGTGCAAGTGCCCCCCCCCCCCCAAAGCAGACTTTTAGATCCCGGGAACTGGCATTAAGGTTGCTGTGAGGCACCTGATGTGCTATCTTATGCTAAAACAGCAGCTGGTGCTATTGTCCACACAAGTCACCTCCAGCCTGATAATGGTTTGGATCACAAAGTTTTATACTAACTCGGAGCCAGGAATTTAAAAGTTTCTTGAAAATTAAATAGTTAAGTGCTTAAGGGCAGAAAGCTCTAAACTGCACCCTATGTTCTCCATAAATGTACATAATTTTAAAAATCCAATGTGAGGAAGCTAGGAATGTGCATCAGTGGAAGCACACTTTTATAGCAGAGGCTGAGGATCAGTCCCTAGCAGAGAAATGTTTTTAAAAGAGCATTCAGTAAAAACTTAGTAAGCAGTAATGAATCCCAAAGCACTGAGTGCAGGCTGTATGCTTTCAGTCTCATACAGAGGCATTGAGCTGAGGCACTAGATCACAAATTCAGGACCTAAGCTACCATGACTAAAATATGCAGAAGGAAAGCAATGTGCGGCCCTCTAGTCCCCAGACAATTTCCTAGGACACAGCTGTAAACCACGCTATGCTGTGGGATAATGCTCTTGTACACTGTAAAGTTTTGTTACTCTTATTGGTTTAATAGACACTGATTGGCCAGTAGTCAAGCAGGAAGCAGAGGCAGGGCAACCAGACTAGAATTCTGGGAAGAGGAAAGGCAGAGGCGTAGATGCCAGAGAGACCCAGTGGAAGCAAGATGAGAATGCTGCATTGAGCAAAGGCACCAAGCCATGTGGCTAATGTAAGAACTATATAGTAATATTACAGTTAGTTACTATAATATTAAGCTTCTGAGTCCCGATTACACAACTCTTACCAACTCTTCCCACCTCAGGACAGCTGAAACCTGTCTAGGTGCATGTGGTAAGACCCTGGTTTCCATCCTCATTACCAAAAGGAAAATTATTCTTTTTTTCCCAAGGAGACTCTGCTACTTTTTTTCACGGATGGTTTAGCTTTTAAAAACCATTTCACTATGTCTACCTTTAACTTAAAATACTCCTGCTTCAGCATCAAGAGTGCTGAAATATTAGGTGGACTGCATGCCAAGATAGCACAGAACTTCTCTGAAGTGTGTTCATGGGTTTGTTCAAACCATGGTGAGCATCCTAATCACTGCCCATTCATTTCTGAATCATCCCACCCCCTGTGAATGAAGCAGGAAGCTAAGATTCAAACACACCAATCCTGGGAACATGGTGGGGAGTCCTTATTAAATCCCCCATTAACTTGAGTAGGAAGCTTTAGGTAAACTACACCATTCTTTAATTTTCCACATGAAAATTTTTTTTCTCAACACACCTTCTAACTACTTCCCAAACCTTACATCCTGAAAGCATGTATGGATGCTATTTCTTTGCATCTTCCTGTAAGCAGTTAAAAAGGAACTCTGAGGTTTCCTAGTGATGTTCCACCTGGCCTGGGATCTGCCTGCCTTGCAGTGAAAGCTTTTTAAAGCAATAAAAATGTCTTTGTTCCAAAAAGGTATTAACAGGTAGACTGAAATCCAGAGGGCATCTGCCTAAGTGCCATTATAAACCTTGAGAGGAATTCCATTAAAAAATATTGTAATCAAGAAAATATTGCTTGCCTTTAAATAAATATATAAGTGGCGAAAAGTTAAATATACTTAAAGGGCTGTTTTCACAAATACAAAGTTTACAAGTCCCAGGGAAGGACACCTCTGAAGTCCTTCAATGCCTGCCACAGAGCAGCTCTCCAGGCTGAGTCCATGCCGTATGAGTTGGTAACTGCTTTCCAGACACCCAGGATGCTCGGTCAGCCTGAGATACAGCTGATGCACCCTTGTTCATGTCAGATCCACTCTCCAGTGACTTTTCCTCTGAATCATCTCTCCTCCTGGCTTCTTCGCCCCTCTGCAGTCCTTTGTGTTCCCTCGATGAAGCCCAGACGCTCAGCACTTCACCCCTGCCTGGCATTTCCCTCTGTACTTCTAGTCAAAAGGAAACCATTATGCCACTTGAGCAAGATCTAGTTAAAGGGTATTCACAGGCAGGAATCCTGGAAGACTCCTCATCAAAACAAGACCAACAAAGTCGTGACTATGGTACTGACAAAAAGAAACCTCCTAGGATGTGACTTACACTAGCACGCACCTAGCAGCTCCATCAGAAAGCTGCAGGCAGATACTCCATATGAAGCCAACACTTAAAAGCATCAGCACTGACTGATATGCCCACTGTGAAATATTGCAGGTGACATTGTTCATCGGGAACAAACTGCAAACACACACAGCCTAGGTCCCTTCAGACACTGTCCAAGTCCACCATGGGAGCTGAATACACAAGGCACAGACTAGTCCACTGTGGAGTCCAGTGGTGGTGCTCAGGGCCCTGAGGAGAACAGTTCAGCTCAATCCTGGATCCTTGAGATGAGTGGGGACTGGTCTGACATGTACAGCACAGGTGGGGAGCCCACACTACTGGAAGGGCTCCGGAAGTGGGAGTCAAAGGAATTCGGAGTAAAGCCAATCACTGCATCGCTCTGGGGCACTTCACCTTTCAAAAAGTCATCATCTTCGTCCTCCGCTAGCTCCTGTGTAGAGAAGAGTTGAGAGACTAAGGTCTGCAGCTGCTTTGATGGTATACCAGGTAAAGGTCACAAGCCTGGCAACCAGAGACTAGACCAACACGAAAGGAAAGACCCAGACCCCAAGTGATCCTCTGATTTGGTGTGTACACGCACGCACGCACGCACGCACGCACGCACGCACGCACGCAGACGTACAGACACACACACACAAAATCTTTTTTGTTTTTTAAAATTTTGTCTTTCAGCCTTTTAAGACAGTCTTTCTTTAGTCCTGACTGCCCTTGAATTCCCTCTGTAGAACAGGCTCAGGCTTGCCTGGAACTGAGAGATTCCCCTGTCTCCATGTTCTGAGTGCCTTGCCCTAATTTTTTTTTCCTTAATTTATTTCATGTACTGAGTATTTTGCCTGAGAAGGTCAAAGAGTGTATCTGATCCTTTGGAGCTGGAGTCTCACAGGTAGTTGTGAGCTGCTAGGTAGGTGCTGAGAACTGAACCCAGGCCCTCTGGAAGAGCCTCAGTAAATGCTCTTAACTGATGACCCATCTCTCTAAAAAGAAATCCCAACACTGGGAAAACAGAATCAGCCAGCAAGTCTAGCCTAACTGGCATGTCTAAGCCAGTGAAATCTCCCAACTCAACACATCCATATACTATGAGGCTGAATGTGGGGGGCGGATGCTACAGAGAGTGACATCACTCATCTCCTCTAGAGCAGTGGGTTCCAACCTTCCTAATGCCTCAACCCTTTAAAACAGTTTCTCACACTGTGGGGACCAACCATAAAGTTGTTGTTTTTGGTTTTTTTGCTACTTCATAACTCATTTTGCTACTGTTACAAACTGTAATGTTTTTAGATATCTGTGTTTGTCTATGATCTTAGGTACCACTGTGAAAAGGATGTCTAACCCCCAACAGGGTCACGACCCAGTCACAACCCACAGGTTGAGAGCACTTTCTTGGATCTGAGTTCTTGTTGGGTAGGACTATGCTGGCTCCACATCAAGAAACTTGAGGAATAACACAGGTCTGTGTATTCCCAAGGATCCCAAAACAAGAGCACACCTAAGTGGTCCTGTTTCTTGTTGCCCCGGTTATACCCAGCAATGTCTGCGTTACGGCTGAGGAGGAAGACAGGGGGATTCCCTCCAGAGCTGGCCAGACTAGCCTACTTGGCAAACTCAAGCCAATGAAAGACCCCATCTTACAAACTACAGTCAGTAGCTCCTAAAACCCAACACCAAGCCTGACTTCTGATCTCCTGGGATGGTGGTAAAAAGCACTCAGCAAGGAAAAAGGGAGGCCTAGAGCTTCACAAAACCCATGATAAGAATAAATGGAACACAACCCCACAAATCTGTGGTGATATATATTTAATAAAATTAATCTGGAATATCAGTGAACCACAAAGCCAAGGGAGTGGCGACCCACACCTTTAATCTTAGATTTGGGAATGTGGAAAGAGAAAGAGAGCTGAGCTGGGTGGAGCAGGAGAAGGGTTTTTAGCTCTCCCAGACACTTTCCTTCCCCTTGGGCTGAAGACAGAGACTTACAGTTGGAGGATTTCTAGACAGGCCTGAGGAGTTAGCTGGGTGAGATTGACTGCGGTTTGCTTCTCTATCTCTCTGATTTTCCAGCTTTTCCCCAATATCTGGCATTAGTATACCATTAAATACTAACTAGAGTTCACGCAATACAAATCCAAATTTCTGTGGTCTGTAACTGTATGACACTTTCACCAAGTGTCTCCACAAATTTACCTTTTTAATGGGTTTCTTAAATTCCTGTAGCTCTTCAGCACTCATATCTTCCCAAATCTGATAGATAGGATCGATAAACTTCTTTGACCTACCAAAGAGAACATTTCAGGTAAATGTAGCCCAAAATCCCAACACCTGAGCTCTCCTCTCAGACCTACAACCCAAAGCAGGAAGGGTGGGCTACAGTCAAGGTCTTCCTTCCCAGTCACACAGGGGAGCAGCTTATCCCTCAGATTCCAAGGGACGCTGTTTCTGGCCTACTCAGTGACTGACAAGTTATCACATGTACAAACAGACTGATATTCTGGAACTTCCACAGCAATCTGCTAAACATTAAATCTAGAAAACCAACTCAGATGACATCAGCCATCTTGACTTATTGAGAGTACTAGCTGTTCTTTCAAATGCCCTACTGCTGATCTCCACAGGATGAGGTGAGCGTGTGACACACATGTACACATTCAGGCAAAATACAGGGGAAAAAAGAAAGATAACAAACTTGCAGTTGGCAAGAGAATGGCTTGTTGGTTTTCTAGAACAACCCATCTAGATAAATCACAGGCACTGGGATGGGACTTGGTCTTTTAAAGAATGTTGACAGAAAATTAGAGGCCAAAAGCTGGCAGCACTCTCTATCCCAGGAACTTTGATTCACCCACCCCAGCCTAATCCACTTAAACCTACCAGTTTAAAGAAAAACAAACCCCCCCCACACACACACACACAAACCAAAAAAGGCCTTGGCCCACCCTGGGTTTAGAGAAACATGAGCACACCCATGTGTGCTTGTGAAGCAGTCTGCAGCCTTTGACATTCCTGCACTGCATTTGCCATTAGCCAAATTAACAGTCTGGAAGCCCAGGTAAAATGAAGCAATTCTCAATCTCGGCCTGTGTCCAGAGTCAACTGAGAGGACCTACCTTTTAAGCACACAAGGGTCAAAGGGGAAAAAAGTGTCCAGTGGGTTGGTGCAGGTCTGCACAGAGTCTCCACCAGCCGTACTTCTAATAACAGGAAGCATCTGGCGATTGTTCCTCTCCATGATGGTGTAGCAGAACACAAGCTGGTATTTACTGTGGGACACACAACGAAGCAGATGAAGCACAATCGTGCTGGGGTCACCCCTATGTGAGGTACAGTTTACAGCTGTAACGCAGACATTGCTGGGTATAATGAGGGCAACAAGAAACAAGAGCACTTAGCTGAGCACTCTGGGCCTAGTATATGTCCATCTGCTGAGAAGAAAGGAAAAATACTGAATCGGGCTGAGATTAATGGATATTATGAAAAGCTAGCATGCTCGTCAGGTTAAAGTGCTTAGCACAATACAAAGGTGTCTATTTTCTGTTTTCAAAAAGAACGGACTCATTGAAAAAAAAATGGCTCACTGTTTACTGGGGGCGAAGAGTAAATGCTAGTGGAGATATTCTGTGTTTTACTGCAAACCTGACTAGAGCTGACTGTTTTTGAGACAGGGTCTCAGACAGGGTTTCACCATTTAGCAGACTGACCTCAAACTCTTGATTCTCTGGCCATAGCCTCCCAAGTGCTAAGATGACAAAGATAAGCATGTTTTTCTTTTGTTTGTTTAATTTTTCCCACAGTCCAGGGCCTGATGTACTCAACTATGTCTAGTGCTAAGCCACACTATAACCTACAAGCTCATTCCCAGCTAACTGAATTCCCAGAGAAGGCATTATAGAAAGCATCTGATTCCTTTTTGGGGCTGGTGAATAGAACTCAGCAAAATGAGAGCCTAACCCACCCCCAGAGTCTAGGTAACGGCTCAGGATTCAGCACTGGCTTCTCTTCCAGAAGATGCAGGTTAGATTTCCAGCATCCATGTGGTGGCTCACAACTATCTGAGACTCCAGCAGTATGACTGGACACTTTCTTCTGGCCTCTGTGGCACTGGTCACAAAGGTGCTGCACAGACATACATTTGGGCAAACGCATAAAGATAAATAATTCAAAAAAGAAAAAGGTACAGCTAAGCCTGGAGGAGCACCCCATTAACTACAGCAGAGGCAGGAGGGTCTCTGTGAGTTTGAGGTCAGCCTGATATACATGGTGAGTACCTACAGGTCAGCAAGGGCTAGTGAGACCCTTTCTCAAAATAACACCCCCACACACACACACACATACACACACTACAACAAAAAAATCAAGAGCAACCAGGTGGTGGTGGCACTTGCTTTAATCCCAGCACTCTTAAGACAGAGACTGGCAGATCTCTGTGAGTTCAAGGCTAGCCTGATCTACAGAGTGAGTTCTCTACAGATGAGGCTGGGAGGGGGGGGGGGGGAACGACAAACAACAACAACCAGGTGGTGCAAACTTTTAATCTCAGCCCAGGAAAGAAGGAACTGGGCTGGCTCACTGATGGCAGTGCTGTTCTCAATGGCATCAGTGAAAATCAGACATGGTAGCACAATGCAACACAAAGATACACTGACTCCATATTTACAAGCTGAAGAATGATGGTAGGAAAGAATTAAGGTTTTGCTTTCCACAATTAAACCATTACATTTCTATAAGGAGAAAATGATGTGGAAATGCCTTTCTGTAGGGTGTGAATCTTAATCTTTAAATAAAGGAGCTGTTTTGGGCCATGACAGGCACCATAGAAGAAGTAGGAGGAGGAATCAGAATAGGTAGGAAAGGAAGGGCGGAGTCAGACAGACCCAGCTGAAGCCCAAAGGAGCAACATGTAAGGAACACAGGTGAGCCACGGGCCACGAGGCAGACAGATTAATAGAAATGGGTTGATTTAAGATGTAAGAGCAAACTAGCAATGTGCCTGAGCCATAGGCCAAACAGCATGAAGTTAATATAAGTGTCTAAGTCATTTCTGGGGGCCTAAGTGGTGGCGGGGGGCTGCTAAGGGGTCTGGGGAGCAGGTCTGTGGGTCTGGGCCTCTGGCCGCCCGGGACCAAGAAACCCCTCTACAACAAGAAAATCTGTGCATACAGGAAAAACACCAGCTCATGCCATGCTGTGGTAATAGTCTAAGTCAGTGTCTGAGTGAGGTAGGACCTGGGCAATGCAGAGGTCTGTGTTCAGAACCCTCATGGGTAATGGACATTCAGGACACCCCACATTTATTACTCTTTATTCTAAATTCACTGGTTGCTGTTGCCAAGTACTTCTTGAGAGCCATTCCCAGCTACCCCACCTTTACCATCAAGCACCCCTCCAGTTTGTTTTGTTACTAATATGTATTTCTCTGGAGCAAGTATCTGTGATTTATTTGTACCTCTCAGCTCAATAGTTTGCCTACTGAGTATTTCAGAATGCCTCGGCCCCTCTGCATAAAAGCAGGGTTGACTCCCAGTGTTGGTGAAGAATAAGAGCTGGATGCAGTATTCTTTCAACAAACAGTGTTACTGGTTTCTTGTGTAGTGCTCTCAAAAATGTACCAGAATTTACTTGCCAGAGTGCATGGTAGCCAGCACAATTCCACCCCTTGACTTTTTAAATATTCATAAAGAAAATGCAAATGACTCACTTTGTGAGAGCAGCAAAAAAATTAACCACCGACGGCAGGCAGATCTTCAGAGGGTTCAGCTGGCTCAGCACGATACGCTCAAGGTTTAGACTCTGAAGATACCTTAAACCTTTGATTAAAAAAGAGGGGAGGGAACTAAGATTATCTTTAAAGGCACAAATTATTACACATTTAAAAAATAATTTAAGGACTCTGGTAGAGCAAGTACTTAGGGTGAGCTTAAACCCCAGCATGCCCCAAAATAAAGACAGTATCAAGAAGTTATTTGCAGAAACACAGGGGTAAAGTTCAGACCAACTGTTATCAATCAGCACAGCTTTTTTGAAGAAAGCAGAGTTCCTGGCAGATGAAGGATTTCATGGTGTGGTGGTTAGAATAGAAACGCCTCTCTCCCCGACAGATTCATTGTTTGAATGCTTGGCCCATAGGGAATGTTACTATTAGGAGGATGGTCTTATTAGAGTACGTGTGGCTTATTGGATGAAGTCTGTCACTGTGGGGACAGACCTTGAGGTTTCATAGACTCAAGCTGTGCCCTGTGTGCACACAGCTGCATCCTGCTGCCTGAGGATCAAAATGTACAACTTTCAGCTCCTTCTCCAGCAGCTTATCTACCTACCTGCCACCATGCTTCCTGCCATGATGATAATGAACTAAACCTCTGAAAACTGTAAGGCAGCTCCAATTAAATGTCTTCCTTATAATCCTATCTGTGGCCATGGTGTCTCTTTACAGCAATAGAAACCCTAACTAGACACATGGCAACCTGGAATCAGTATCTGACAGCTCAGAGTAGACTGAGAGCACCAAGGAGAGACACCACGGAAGCCTCTAGCAGGAAAACAAGAGATCAGTACAACTCGGTTGGCTTAACAGTGCAGCCAAATACCCTTCTTAGGTGCACGTTACTGTTTGTATTTCCTCCCTCTCCCCATCAGTTATGTAACATAAACCTCTCTCTTGGAGTTAATGATTTCCCTCCTACAATGGAACCTTGAAGCCAACCTGGGCTCCATATCAGAATCATGCCCCCTCCCCAATTTTTTTAATAAAATACAGAACATTTATTATTTTGCAGCAAATAGACAAATTTATGCTTTTCTTAGGAATTTTTCATATATGCTTTAATCTTAAAATTACATAGCAGCCAGTGAGATGGCCCAGTGACTAGGAGCACTTATAACTCTTGCAGAGGACCTGGACTCAGTTCCAAGCACCCACATTGCAGCTCACAACTGTATGTGGCTCCAGTTCCAGGGGCATCTGATGCCCTCTTCTGACCTCCATGGCACCAGGTGCACACATGGTGCAGACATACATGCAGGCAAAACACCATACATGTTCTATTAAATGAATAAATCTAACGTGTGCATATATATATCATATATATTACACATAATATATATTTAATACATGTGTGCATATACACACATATTTACTTATTTAAAACCACATAAGTAAAGTCAGGTATAGCACATATGCCCGTGATCCCAGCACTGCAGTTCCAAAGTAGGTTGGGCTACCAAGTGTGAACCTGACTCAAAACAATTTTAAAATGACAAATAGATGCGGTGGAGGCTGCACTGCCTACCGATGAAGACCACAGTCTTGTAAAGGACCTGGGTTCAGTTCCCAGCACTCACATAGCAACAACTGTTTAAAACTACAGCCACACAGATTTGATGCTTACTTCTGGCCTCTAAAGTCACTACACGCACATGGTACACAGACATGCATGCAGGTCAATACCCATAAACATAAAATACATCTTAAAAAAAAGAGAGAGAAAAGAAAGAAATAGATGTGTTAGCTTGCAAAAAGTATTCCTTTCTAATCAAGATTCTTGACCTAGGACTAGTCATCAAACCTGGCAACCAAGTTTCACACACTCACACACACACACTCACACACTCACACTCTCTCTCTCTCTCTCTCTCTCTCTCTCTCTCTCTCTCTCTCTCTCACACACACACACACACACACACACACACACACACACACACACACACACACACACACCGGGGTCCAGGCACAACCCCCGATCCAGATGTGGGTCAGAAAACTACAGGCAGGAGACAAGCCTAGGGCACTGGTTCTTGACCTAGGCCAAAACCAGGCCTCAGGGCAGGGAAGGAAAGAAGAACTCAAATCGGGATCAAAGGGCCCTTTGCTCTGACTCCTTTGCAGTGCTTTCTCTGGTAGCTAGATACAATACATAAACTGCAGCGGGGAAAGGTAAGGTGGACCCAGAGTCTTACACTGTCTGTCATCACTTTGCAGGTGATGCCACTGCTGCACTTGTGGCAGCAAACCCCCAACCCCTCACACAGTCAAAAATAAGGACCAACCAAGACAAGCAGTCCTACCCTCAAGATCAAAGTACAATAAGAAAACCCACCCTGAATCCACATTACTGACCTTCCTTCAAGTTTCCACTCAAAAGCTGTTTGTGTCTGAAAACAAAAATGTAGAACACCGCTTGGCAGGCTGAATAAAATGGTCCATGGAGTGCAACGTCACAAAAAGCCTTTGTTCCTGAATCCTGATTGTTAAGATACATGTGCAGCCAGTTAACCAAAAGATCCAGGCATGACTTCACAGTGCTGAAAACAGAAAAGTTGGTGTTACTGGCTTCAGCAGAAAGCTAGAGCTGTAGTAAGTTTCTGGCCTGGCCTGGCCTAGCTCCAAGGTCTGGATCCACAGTCCCAAATAATCACATGAAGTCTTATATTAACTACAAGCTGTTTGGCCTATGGCTCAGGCATATACTTGCTAACTCTTACTTTTAAACCAACCCACGATTAGCCAACTGGCTTAGTACCTTTCTCAGAGCATTTTCATCGTCTTTCCTCTGTGTCTGTGGCATCTCTACTCCACTCTTCCTCTTCCCGGAGTTTTCTTAGTCTGGTAGCCCCACCCATACTTCCTGTTTGCCTTCTGGCCAATCAGCGCTTTATTAAACCAGTAGGAGGGACACATATTTACAGAGTACAAGAGCACAGTCCCACAGCACAGAGCACAAAGCTATCTTTCACTTCCCATTACACGACCCTCGGGCTGGGATGTAGCTCAGTGGTAAGAAAATGTTTAACATGCAAGAGGTCCTGGGTCCCATCCCAGCACCAAAACTAAACTCACCAAAACCCTTACCCAGGGTAGAGAAGAGCAGAAAGAGCAGTTAATAGAAAGTCACCTTCCAATGTTTTGGGTTGTTTGTGGGGGTTGGGGAGTTGTACCCCAACTGTGTTTCTCTGTGTAGCTTCGGCTGTCCTGAAACTTGGTCTGCAGACCAGACTCCATGGTTCTAGGACTAAAGAATGCCTTCCAACTCTGTGAGGCAGCACTTCTGCAGGGCGAGAGGCCTTCGGGATGTCTCAAGGAGCTACACCTGGGAGCACAGGCTTGTAGTCCCAGCACTTAGGAGCCTGAAGGAGGGTCAGGAGCTGAGGCCAGCCTGGGTTCTATAGCAAGACTTTTTGTCTTTTGTTTTGTTCCATTTTGGGTTTTAAAACAAATACTTCCAGGGATGGAGCTGAGTTTCTCTAACTCAGCGGAGGCTTCCTAGCTCAACTTCCAGCTGAAAAAGCAATGTAGCTATGAATCAGGGCTTCTTACCATCTAGATTCAAAAGCTGGAATCATAAGACTTTTAGTTAACTGGGGGATGACTGAACAACATCTCTGCACTTATCTTGTAGAGGCCCTGAAGAACCAGCTTCCTAGAGATGCTCTACATCACCCCTGAGTCTCAATGCTGGGGTTAAACTAAGGGCTTTGCATGCTTTACCACTGAGCTCCACCCCATATTTACCTTAAAAGGAGTTTTCTTCAGATCAAACAAGACACAATTGATTTGGAAACAAATGAAAAACAACAAACCTACAAAAAGAATCAAAACAATGTACAACACTTTTACCCAGGAACAGAGGGACAGGCTTTCAGGTTAACACACAAACAGATGCCTCATGTACCTTCCGTTATCCAAAACGGAGACCTCTCCTTCTCAAACGGCTTCTTAGAAATAAAACCTTCTTGCAGTGCAGTGAACAGATTTTTCTCCTTGCTTTACCAAGACAGATCAAAGATAAAAGACCTATTTCTTTGTCTTGAGACAATGCTATAATCTTCCTAAAGGAAAATATTAAAAAGTACTTGGAAAGTTAGGTTACTTACATAAGAGGAATAAATTTAGCTCTTGCCAAAAAGCTTCCAATGTAATTTGCAGCAGCTTGCCTGATGATAGCAGGGTTATTTGGATCTTGCAACTTTTTCCATAGATGTTCCAAAAATGCTTCTGCAAATCCCTGTAACGAGAGGCTGCTGTTATGATATTTCTAAAGCTGAAAATATTCTGGCTCTCAGCACCCCAAAGGCATTATTTAATACTGCAATTATACTGCTACACAAGGAATAGAGGGGTCCTGGTTCTTATTTAAAAGCAAAAACCCAGCTGATCTGCTCTCCTCAGGCCCCATCCCTCTGTGTTAGCTACTGATGCATAGAAACACTGTCTACCTGGGAAGCCAGTGGCCAAACTGGGCTGGGACTCAGGTAGGCTATTTCCATTCTCCTTGCCCTCCACTAAAATCTCTCCAGGCTCATCCCCAGCCCTGTAGCAGCCTACTTACAGGCTCCTCCTCCCTCCCTCCATTCCTCAGGGACTCTGCAAACCTTGAAATGTACGAAACTTTCCTTCTCCCTATGGACCTTCTCAGCACCACCCCCTTTCTAGCCATCCCCACCCCTTTGTGTCATCCCCCATATCTAAAAATACTTTCTGTCCTAAAGGCCGCAGAGGCCATCCCCTATACCTGGCAGAATAGGTGAATCACACTGTGCTCCATTAAGATCTCTCCATTTTCATCTTCAGCCCAGTGACAACCTGCTTGCAGGAGCCCACCCCCCTGCAACTGAGTCCAGACCCAGGATTCCCCTAGCCCTTTCCTCTCTATCTTCCATTTTGTATATTAATGTAACCTACTTCCAGAATGCCCTGATCCCACCACATCCCCACTCCCTGTGGTGTCAACAAGATCACCTTAAGTCTTTCCTGAAGCCCCCCCCCCCCAGCCTTTTCTCCTGGCCTATCTCTATTCCTTCCTCTCTGCCACTCACCCACTTCCAGAAGCACTTACTACAAAGCAGCCCACAGCCACCACTTCTTACCATTGAGGGCAAGAGAAACCAAAGAGTGGAAACACTCACTTAACAACGACAAGACCAGAGAGCAGCACCAAGAATCTCTTCAACCATCCCAAACACGGGATGCCCAGATACTAGTGCAAACACAAGTGTTAACAGCCACCACAGTATGCCTCCACGAGCCAGAAGCCCGACCAGGGTAGGCCGAGAAATGCAACAAGCTGAAGCACAAGACAAGGACTTGAAAACAGCAATTATGAATATATTCAAGAACCTTAAAGATGATATGAATAAATCCCTTAATGAAGTCTGTGAAAATACAAACAGTGGAATAAAATAATGAAAACAGTTCAGTTCAAGACATTCAAGTGTGTGTGTGTGGGGGGGGGGGGGGGAGCCAGGTAATGTAGCACAAACCTCTAACTACAGAAAAACAAATCTTGGCTGTCTAACCAAGCAAGTGAAAGACTTGTATAATAGAAAAATCCCCCTGCTCATAGATCAGTAGGTTATAGTGAAAATGGCCATCCTACAAAAAGCAGTCTACAGAACTACAGTCCAACACAACTCTTTACAGAACTTGAAATGACAATTTTCAGCTTCACATAGAAACACAGAAAAAAAACAGAATTGTTGTGGGATATGTGTACACTGTGTGAAGGTGTGTTGCTGTGATTCATGTTATAAAAAGCTGAACAGCCAATAGCTAGGCAGGAGAGGCAGGATTTCCAGAGAGAGTACGAGAAGGAATCTGGCACACAGGAGATACCAGGAGACACAGAAGAGGATGGGCAGTACATGACAGAATGAAGATGAACAGAAATGGGTTAATTTGAGTTATAAGAGTTAGTTAAAGTCAAGCTTAGCTAAGGCCAAGCTTTCACAATCAATAACAAAAATCTCTGTATCATTATTTGAAAGCTGGTAGTACAGAGAAAAACTCATTATACAAAATAGCTAAAACAATCCTGAATAATAAAAGAATTGCTGGAAATATCACCACCCCCAATCTCAAATGGTTCTATTTACCTATAGTAATAAAAACTGCATAGTATTAGCATATGAACAGAAATGTTTATCTCTGGACTAAAATTGAAGATCCAGACATAAGCTCACACATCTATGAACACTGGAAAAAAGATAGCATCTTCAACAAACTCTGCCAGTCAAGTCAAACTGTAGGTCACACGTGGAAGAACGCAAACAAACTCAACTGTAGTAGGACAGGCCCACAGGGCCAAGGAAAATGGCACAAACCAGTTGTCAAGGCATGCACAGAATGCACTTCCTTATGAGCCAGCCTGGGGTCTGCCTGAGGGCCTAGCAACGGGTGCTCTTAGAGGTCCTGATAGTGCCCAGCCATTAAGGGGAAATGGCACAACACCATTGGATCTGGACATAGCCTGGCTGCTGGGAGGAGGGTATATAAGGCTCTCCCCACCATTGAATAAACGAGTTAGTCCATTGCTTTTCAACTCACTTCTGAGGGCTCTTACTCCCTCCCCCAAGGGAACCATTAGGACCCAGCAACAATCAGCTACAAATGAATCAAGAACCTTAACATAAGGCCAGATATCCTGAATCTGATAGAAGAAAAAGTGAGGAATAGTCTTGAACTAATTGGCACAGGAAAAGGCTTTGTGAACCACTGATAGAATAGTCACTAAGAGCAATGCTAATAGACATCATGAAATCAAAAAATCTTTAATCGCAGAACTAGGGAGGCAGAAGCAGGCAGATCTCTGAGTTTATGGCCAGCCTAGTCTATAGAGTGAATTCCAGGACAGTCAGGACTATACAGAAAAACCTTGTCTTGGGGGGAAATAGGAAATTGAAAAGCTTCTGTACAGCAAAGGACACCATCATCTGGACAAAGCAGCAGGCTACAGAATGGGGGAAAAAAATCTTTACCAATTACACATCTGATAAAAGGTTAATATCTAAAATATATTAAAAACTTAAAAAAACCCAAAACCTTAACATCAGGAAAGCAACCCCAATTAAAACATGTGGTACACAACTAAATAAAAGTTCTCAAAAGATGAAACACAAATGACTGAGAAACAACTCTTAGTTATTAAAGAAATGAATATCAACACTACTTTGTCATGCTACACCAGTCAGAACGGTCAAATCAATAAGACAAAGGACAGTTCATGCTGGCAAGGACGTGGGGGAGGGAAAGAGATCTGTTACTGGAGGGAGTGCAAACTTTACAGACACTATGGAAATCAGTGTGGTGGTTCCTCAGGAAGCTGGGAATCCATCTACCTCAAGATCCAGCTATTACCTCTCTTGGGCTCTACATCCTACCAAGAAACTTTCTCTCCTATGTTGATTGCTGCTCTATTCATAATAGCCAGAACTAGGAAACAGCCTAGATGTCATCAAGAGATGAACGAATAGGAAAATGTGGCATATTTACAAAATAGAATCACAAAATTCAGACGCTTAAAAGAAAGACAGACAGAAAGAAAGGAAGGAGGGAGGCAAGGAAGGAAGGAAGGATATCTTTAAATTTGTAGGTAAATGGATGTAGCTAGACAAAAATCATCCTGAGTAACATAACCCAGACCCCAGAAGACAGTTTCATATGTAAATGTTAGCGTCTGAGCCTCTGAGAGGCATTATGATCAGTATGACCATAGAGATTAGGATTAGAGGAAGGAATTATGAGGTACAGGAGGATTTCCCCGGGAAGGGAAAATAGAATATATAGTTAGAGAGGGAGGGAGGAGACGGGAATGGGAGGATCACCTGGAGAGAGGGAGAAAAGAGGGAAGTAGAGAAGGGACAGCAAACACTATGGGCCATTTGAGAGGTCATATGAAAACCTGCCAAAGTAGAAGCTTATAAAACATATGAATATTTTTAAAGAAATCTAAATAGACTCAAATACCAGGGGAGACAAAACCACAACTATACAGCTCTCACCACAAGGGAAACCTCCAGGGCCAGGAACTGGTTACAACTAATTCAGTTGTTGGCCAAAGGGGCCACATAAAAAACTCCCACATAATCCCAGCTACTACTACTCATATTACTAATAAAAGCCAAGGCTAGTAAGTTGCTCTTCACAAACTGATGGTAAGGCCCTACAGCTACAAACACTGCTCACTGAACACAGCAGATTTGTTGCCTACAAAGAGCCTTCACCCCAACTGACTAGAGTTCATGGCACTGGAAGGTCCTCTGTATGCTAACAGAGGGAAAAATGTGGGCACCAACCAACCTATAAATCCTTCAGTTTCCAAGGGTGACCTGCCTGTGTGATGTACTGGTGCAAGAGCAGCACAAGTGTTGCTGAAATAACCAACCACTATCTACTGAATTTAAAGCCCACTCCATGAGACAGAATCTACGCTTGTCACTGCTTAAGTGACCAAGAACCTGAGACTAGACAGGCCATAGACTTAGGGCAAAACCAAATATCACTATTCTGCTAAAGAAAAAGAGGAATAAAATAGTCCCTAACCACACTCTGCTATACTTCCATATTAGTGTCTTACTCAGCTGTCATCACAGCTTCTACTGCAGAAGATGGGAACTAATACAGACCCACATTCACAGAATGTGCAGAGAGTGAGCACACAGCCCTAAACAGGTTGTCTCCATCAAATCTCTCCCCTCAGTGCTAAAGGAACTATATAAAAGAGGAGGCAAACAGATTTTAAGAGCCAGAAAGGATGGACTAGTGTCTTCCTGCTGTGGGACTAGGCTTTTATATTCTGTAAATATGTTACCATAAACACTGGTTTAATAAAATGCTGACTGGTCAAGTAGCTAGACAGGAAGAACCAGATTAGGAGAATTCTGGGAAGTGAAAGAACAGGACAAATGACAATGAGACACAGAGGAAGCCAGAGGAAGCGGGGTGAGACACAAGCTTCCATCCCTAACCAAGAAGCTACCCCAACTCCCCCTTGTAAAGGAAAAATTAGTTTCTCCAAAGGCATTTCAAACTGCACTTAAGGGCAGGCCCATGCCCAACAGGAGATAGCCAACATAAAACTTTACTGATTTTTTGCTTGTATATTAAGGTTTCTAATTTTGTGTTTTCATAAATTTTGTTTGTGTGTGTGTGTGCATGCTTATCATTCCTCTTTGTTTCTTCTTATTTATTAATTTATTCCTTTTAAATTATTGTTTGTGGGTCTTTTGTTGTTCCTGCTTTTGCCTATTGTTTTCTTAAGAGAGAAATGCCTGGAGTTGGAAGGGTAAAGAGTACCTGGGAGGAAATGAGGATAATCAGAATATGTTCAATTAGAAAAGAATGATTTTCAATTGAAAAAACAGGAAAACCTCTAAAAGCACCCCAGCCAGGAAGTGGCTGCATACATCTTTAATCCCAGCACTCAGAAAGCAGAGGCAGAGGGATCGCTATGAGTGAGTTCTAGGCCAGCCTGGTCTACAAACTGAGTTCCAGAACAGCCAGAGCTGTTACACAGAGAAACCCTGTAACAAAAAACAAAAATAAAAGCAAACAAAAGAATAAAAACAAAACCCTTAAAGAATCCCAGGTGGGAAATGACCAATGGATCCAATCATAGCTAGCTAGTCATCAAGAAAATTGCTAACCTTAGGAACCATAGTATGTACCTGCAGTCCCTGCTATGACTTGAGCCCAGAAATGTGGTTCCAAGCCTGGCAACATACTAAGATTTCTTCTCAAAAGATATAGAAGCTGGTGATATGCCTCACCAGGAATAGGTGCCTATCACCAACCAGATGACCTGATTCAATCATTGCATTCACACAATGGAGAGAAGACACAAAGCTGTCATCTTACCTCTACATGTGGCAGGCCGCATGCATGCTCATGCACACGCACACACACACACACACACACACACACACACACACCCCAACACCAACACCAGAAAAGACAGGCACACACCTAAATAAGTAAGTCACATGTAACCTTCAGTAAGCAGCTAAGATCACTTGTTGTTCTTGTAGAGAACCTACAAGCTTCCCAGCACCCACATGGCAACTCACAATCATCTGTAACTCTAGTCCCAAAGGATTCAATGCCCTCTTCTGGCCTCTGAGGGCACCAGCCTTGCAAGCAGTAAACTGAAAGGCATGCAGGCAAAATACGGATACACAAAACAATTAAATGCAGAATGTAGAGTAGAGACAGAGCTTTGTATCCTATACATTATAAAAGCTCTTGGTGGTAGACGCAGAAAGATCTGAGTTGAAGGTCACCTGGCCTACACAGCAAGTTCCAGGCCAGTTAGGGATCTGCAGTGAGAGCCTACCTCAAAAAGAAAAGGTTCAAGTGACTTGGATGCTGAATCAAACCTGAAAGATGAAGCTCATCCACACTCCCTGGAACTCCGCAGGGGTTCTTACTGTGAACATAAAGTATCCTACTTGTTCTAATGCTCAAATCTCAACCATGCACAGATGCAAGATTACATAGAGAAAGAATGGCCAACA
Source organism: Phyllotis vaccarum (assembly GCA_033318265.1). Lineage (NCBI taxonomy): Eukaryota > Metazoa > Chordata > Mammalia > Rodentia > Cricetidae > Phyllotis > Phyllotis vaccarum. The sequence continues at coordinate 76,943,913 of JARWLC010000016.1, read as the reverse complement.
GGCTTTCTAGCAAAGTTATACACCTCTCTAAAAACTGTTTCTAAAGTCAAGAATACTAAGGTTTTGTTAAGACTGAGTTTAACTTTCTTACCAATTTTCTCTGAATAATTGTAGGCTGCTACAAAACAGTTGCCAAAAAGGGAGCTTGAGATTTTGAATTTCAACAGGAAAAAACCCAAACCTACAGTTTTAAAACTCTAGGTTAAGAAGTTTAGTTAAGGAACCACAAGATGGCTCATTGCCCAAATAGAGACTGTCCTTTCTGACCTCTGTGAACACTGCTGCAAGTCCAAGTACATACACACAAAATCTCAATCTCTGTGTGTATGTGTGTGTGTGTGTGTGTGTGTGTGTGTGGTAATAAGGGCAAGAGAAATTGCTCAACAGCTAAGAGAGCTTGCTGCTCTTTTAGAGAACATGAACTTGATTCCTAGTAGCCACAGCAGGTGGCTCACAATACTGCGAGCAGATAGAAATAAAGCAAATATCCCAGGCTGGGTGTGATGGTGTATGCCTATAATCCCAGCTCTTGGGAGGCAGAGACAGGCAGATCTCAAGTCTAACACTAAATCTGATCTATATCGCTAGTTCCAGGACAGACAGGATCACACAGAGGCTCTGAACAGAGACAGCAGCAAACAAACAAGAGCCCACAGATCTCTCTGGGGCTTGGGATTCAGTCGGTTGGGTACTTGTTTGCTTCCCTTGCAGGATCTGAGCCCCAGTACCACCAGAAAGAGGGGGAAGGGCACCATCTAGTGACCAAAGGCACTGTAGTTCATGTGGCTTTTAAGAGGAAAAAAAAAAGTGCAATAAAGACATAAATAGAGGCTAAAGAGATGGGCTAGGGTTCCACAAAGAACCAAAGTTCAGCTCCAGGGAATCTGAGACTCTTATTTTTCTTTGGTTTTTTGAGACAGGGTTTCTCTATATAAATCAGTCTGGACTCAAATTCAGTCATCCACACAGGTGTGTGTGAGCCACCACTGCCTGGCCCGAGGCCCTCCTCTAATCATTATGGGCACTGGTACTCACGTGCATCCATGGGCAGACATGCATGGGTACTTATAATTTTAAGTTTTTAGCTGTGCTTGGTGGCATGTGTCTCTTACGCAGATCTCTGAGCTCCAGGCCAGCCAGGGTTAGTTAACACTATATAAATCTATCATCATCAACCAGTCAATCAGCATGGCAATGTCATTTTACTTACCAATTTGAAGCTGCAAAGGAAAAACATAAAGAACTGTACATGGCAGGAGGCATGTGTGGGCAACAGGAGTTTGTCAAAGATGGATATCAGATCCCGGTATAAATCCTTTGTTTTGTTGTTATCAATGTTACCTACAGAGGAAATTCCAACTTTAGTCTCATAAATATGCATTTTAAAAAGAACACAATACCACTAAGAATCAGCATTTGGACCAGGTCTGAAGATTCACGAGGCTCCAGCACAAAGGGAGAAGGGGGGTAGAAAAGCAAACTCAAAGATAGATAGTAAAACCCCAGAATTACCCACTAAGCTACGGCTACAACAGAATTTAAAAGGCTGGCTTTGCCTTTCTGTGTGTACACCTAGGGACGAGGGCCTAGGATCACTTAGGCTGGACTCGCAGCAAACAGCAGGCAGCTTTCCACTCTGAGTCATCTATGGCTATGACTTTGCTTTACTCAGTATAATACCACAGTGATAAGGAAGCAGACCTTCCACGACACACTGCTGTGAAGCTACAAGAAGGATCTTTCTTTCCTTTTTGTTTTTCAATGCAGGGTCTCATGCAGCCCAAGCTGAAGTGCAATTCACTATGTAGCAAAGGCTGATCTTGAACTCACTATCTTCCTGCCTCTACTTCCCAGGTTCTGGGATTACAGACATGTACCACAATGCCAAGATTCCAAATCAATGCTCACTGTTTTTGTTTGTTTCGAGACAGAGCTTCTCTGCGTATCCCTGGCTATCCTGAGACTTGCACTATAAACCAGGCTGGTCTCTAATTCAGAGATCCACCTGTCTCTACCTACCAAGTGTTGGAACCAAAGGCATGTGTCACTATGCCCAGATAACAAACTCATTCTTAAATCACAGCAAAATGCATGGACATGCAGTTCCCCGGCTGTTTACTGAGGATTAATTTGCTCAGTGACATTAAAATCCCAACACTGAGCATAATAAAAACAAGCAAGGGCCTCTCAAGAGACTGCAGAATACAGGCAGCAGACACCCTGAGATGGTCAACTCACCATTATTAAATTTCTTGAGCATCCAAACATAAGTGATCTCTTCTAAAGTTAGCCAAACTCCATCTATTACCCTTTGTTACACAACAGTGAGAACACCATGGGCTTTGAGGCTAAATACTGGACTCTTAAATCCCAGTCCCATTTACACTGCCAAGGAAGTTGATCTGTCCGGCCCTTTCCGATATTGACCAACTAACTGTCCGGGCTCCTCTGGTTGTTACCATCCACACGGCAGACGTCCTCAGTGTAGGACAGGAGCAAGGAGAGCAAGATGTCCAGGCGCTCAGCGATGGGATGAGCCATCTGGCTAGGCCGATCCGGGTCAGCATTCTTTTCAGGTTCAGCGTCCTCATCTTCATCCTTTGAGGAAGTGAAAACTCACTATGAAAGTCACCGAAAGTCACTATTGTTTGGGGACTGGTATGGAGAAGAGGAAATGCATACACTGTCCCAGACTCCCATTGAGATATGGGTCAAAGTCACGTCATACATTTTAAACCAACACCAGTCTGACTCTCTCTTCTTCCTTTTCTTGGAGGATGGGGTGGGTGGGACCCTCACACATACTAAGCACGTGTGCTGGCACTAAGCTGTATTCCAAGCCCTGACTCGCACGCAGAAGAACCAAACACAGCTGGTTATGCCAACACCACATTCCCATCCCTGATTTTGGTGACTTCTGTAGCTGTGCTGGGGCTGAATCACCTGCCGCTGTGTTGTCTGCCAAGAATTCATAGCTTCTCTAGTTACAACCTCAGAACCAATGCCAAGGAGTCAAAAAGGCATAGAGCCAGCAGGATGCTCAGTGAGTAAAAGGTGTTTGCAGCCAGTCCTAGAGAAGGAAATCTGACCTCTAGAATTTACACAGTAGAAGAGAACATGACAAAAGTTGTCCTCTGGCCACACGTGTGCTACTTCTTGCCACACTTCAGAAAACAGGCCATCACTTAGCTTCACCCCAACTTTCTTGTTCTCTGATGCCCAGCCTCAAGAGTACCTCAATTCAGCTCCAACTCTGGGCAGCTCCACATCACTAGTAACTTCCTAGTTAGACAGTGATTACTTTATGGTATCTGACTGGTAAAACACTTAAACCAAATTGGGACACTTTCTGCTTGCTGTTTCCTCACAGATGCACAAGACTTACAGACTTAAAGTCTTGGACACAAACCATTTATAGGAAAATCACATGTCAACGATAGGGAAAGTATCCTACACCTGTAATCCCACAACATACTTATTAAGGGAGGTATTCTCAAGTTTGTTAAACTATTTCATTTATTTATGTATTACCATGAGTATGTGAGGGGACACACGTGTGCACATACTATGTGGAAGTCACAGGTTGCTTCATTTATTCTTCCTCAGAAATGCTGTCCCTCTCCAAGACAGGGTCTCTCGTTAACTTAGAGCTCACCAATTACTCTACACTGACCAAGTACCATGCCAGGGGTCCTCCTGTCTATGCCTCACTAGTGCTGGGATTTTTGAGCACATATCACCACACCCAACATTGGGCTCTAGGGGTCAAACTTAGGTCTTTATATGTGCAAGGAAAGCACTTTGCTAACAAAGCTATCCTTCTAGCCCCTCCACCATTCTGTTTTAACAGAAAGCCTTGAAAAAGGCTTTAAGCCTATTAAAGGCTGTATGCCCATTAGCTGTACTTTTCTACACTCTGAAGTGATGAACTTCCAATGTATGCTTCTGTTAATGTGAACGCTAACCATTAGGACAAGAATCAAAATATATCATAAAAATAAAGCTTAACCATAAACATCAAAACAAAAGAGGTGCTGACCATATTAAACAATCCTTCTGTGGTCTCTGTCCCACAAGACTGAGCTGCTGCCTCTTCAGCATCTTCAATATCTTGCCGGGATACACTCACCTGTATCACCAAACAACAAAACAAACAAACAAAAAAGAAAGAAAAGCAAGCAGTTAAAAATGCAGCGATTTGTAGCTGAAAACTAATCGGCTATATATACTATAGTTGTGGGATAATTCTTTAACTAGGCAAAGATGTATTACATTTGTTTATACTGTATTTATGTAAAGATGTGTTACTGTTTCACCTTGCCTGCCTAAGGTACCTGATTGGTCTAATAAAAAGCTGATGAGCCAATAGCCAGGCAGGAGAAGGATAGGCGGGGCTGGCAGGAAGAAAATAAGTAGGAGGAGAAATTGAGCCAGAGGGAAGAAGGGAGGAGAGAAACAGGAACATGCCCGGGGACAGAAGCCAGGCGGCCACCAGCCAGACATGGAGACAGCAGTAAAACAGCAGCTGAGTCAATTATCATCATGGTGGGGAACATGGCAGTGTTGGAGGCAGAGGTGGTACTGGAGCTGAAACTGCTACATCTTTCAGGCAACAGGAAGTCAACTGACACACTGTGTGGTATCCTGGGTATATGAAACCTTAAAGCCCGCCCCCACAGTGGCACACTTCCTCCAACAAGGCCATACCACTCTAACAAAGCCATGCCTCCTAATAGTGCCACTCCCTATGAGATTTTGGGATTTGGAAGAGCAATTACAGTCAATCTACCATACTATTGTGTCACACATACAAAATATCTAGTCATAAAATTCCACAAATGAAACAAAACAGAAAAAATACAGGTTGTCCGATACTTACATCTAATTTGAGTAACTTTTCAATAACAAGCTCCAGAATTTCACGCCTCAAAGTTGGAAAATACACACTTATCCTTAGTAAGTTATGAACATAACACTCCTAAAGCATGAGACATGAAAAGATGAACAATTCAGCACAGTGTTTTAGGACATAAACAAAACACCAATTACACAATTTTACTTTAAATGTATGACTAAAAAAGGGATTATCAGTTCAGAAACTGTACTGTTCAAATCCACATATGTTAAGTATAATTAATCCATCACTCCAGTAAACGTTTCTACTTAGCAATACACTATTACCTCCTGGTAACATTCTTCTTCTTTCTTTCTAATGTATGATTTTTGTGGTGCTGAGAACAAACCCCAGGCCTTGTGCAGGCCACACAAACACTCTGACACTGAGCTACAGCCGCAGCCTCCTCAAGTATGTAAGCATTCAACACAAAAGATATTTCTGAAATGGATTCTGACCATGACCTACACACAGTAATAAAATGATACTAAGAATTCTAAGGCGTTACTAGCTGAGAAAGGAATCGGACACTAAGTGTGGTAGCTCACACCTGTTATCCCAGCATTTAGAAGGCTATGAGGCCAGCCTGGGCCACAGATTAGGACCCTGTTTCAGAAAATGTAATAAAGAGGAAAGAATGTGAGAAATGTCCTTAGTGTTCTTTCTCTTTTGTTTGTTTGTTTTTGAGACAGGGTCTGACACTGCAGCTCAGGCTCACCTCAAACTTGCTGGTGGAGTCCTCTTGCCATAACACTCCACGAAACGGAGTCTTGAGTTTAAAACTCTAGAAAGGTATTTTTTAAATAATAATAAAGTCACAACAATCTTTGGGTGAAAGATTTCTTACCAGTGTCCTCTCTGATTTTCTCACAAACGGAAATTTGTCTACCAATATTGGCATTAGAAACCATGGTGTCCTGTTAAAAAGAAAGAAAACAATCCGTGTTAACTGGACTTTCTAAGAAGCTAGCAGTTGTATCCTAAGAACAATAAGGACATAAGAGGCAAAAAAGGAACCCTACCTCAAACAATTAAAGGCTCAAATCAAGGGAGTTTCGGAGAAAAATCTAAAACAACTTACATAAAAATATACTTTATTAACTTTGTTAGTAACAGCATTGTCAAGACAGGATTTCTTCTACAAAACAGTATATATTAATTATTTAAAGAGGCAAACTATCATTAACTTGGTATTTTTTGATTAAGGCAGAGTGTCATGAAGCCTAGGACAGCATCAAACTGTGTGTAGCAAAGGAACCCTGAATGTTCTCCCTTCCCAACTGTTGAGGTTACAAGTATACAATGATCCATCCCCAGCTTCCCATTTTTAGTTAACAAAAGTAACATTAATATTCTATACTGCCAAAGAAACCCCCAGCCTGCCATACATTTTGATAACCACATTTTATCCATATGGCATGTATCCATATGTACAATCAGGTTCTCAGTGAAAGCATCTGGATATCATATCTGCTGAGGACAAAAGTAAAATCTCAACTTATTCTGTCAAGATTAAATAGTTACACAGCTGTAAGGAGACTCAGAGGGAGAGACATGTGCCCTCAGGCCTGGCATCTGAGTTTGAACTCTGGCTATGAGGTGGCAAAATGAAAGCGACTTACTGACAGGGGTCCTCTCCACCACCTGTGCCCATACCCACACACAAATCGCTAAATAAGTAATAAAATAACATAAAATAACAAACACAATGAAGAGGAAATATAAACAGAATGTTCAACATGTGTTATCAATACAATTGAAAAACAGCAATAACCCAGTTTTTAATGCTATTAACATTTTGTAATACACTTGGCATCTCTCCTTTCCAGAGCTGTGTACATTCATTATAGGCAGGTGACCCACCAGAACTAAAGCCCCAACCTGTTAAAACTAAACACCATGATTCAAAGTCAACAAAAGAATACTCACGATGGAACATATCTTGTTATTATTTGCAAGGCTCTATGACATGTGTCAAAATTTGCAGGAAGATCTACAAGAAAAAATTTGAAAGTATAAACATCAAAACTAAAAACTGCAAAGTCATAATCCCAGAAGCTAAAAACATTTTCTAGCCAAAACCCAGTAACTGATCAGAGAAATAAGAATTGCAAGATTTGCTGGAAGTTGGTGGCCCACGCCTTTAATCCCAGCACCTGGGAGACAGAGACGTGATGTGTGAGTTGAGGCTGGCCTGGTATACAGAGTAAATTCTAGGACAGGCAGGGATACACAGAGAAATCCTGTCTCAAGAAGTTTGTCTCTTCAACCAACAATGGGTGTTAAGTGAATTAATGTGACACCTACATAGAGTTCTAAAAAGAGCTAGAGTTTTTAGCTGAGCATAGCAATACATGCACACACAAGGTTGAAACATCAGGATTGCTATGAGCTGGAGGCCAGTCTAAGGCTACAGAGACTCTACTTAAAAAGCAAAAAGAAATAATAGGGAGGGGGATTCATGGATTTAGCTCAGCGGGTAAAGTGCTTGCCTGGCATTACAGAGCACTAAGGCAGAGCAGTCTCACAACCCCAGCATGCAGGAAAAGGGCAAGAGGACCACAAGGTCCTGTCTCCAACGGAGGGACACTGTTTACTTTAGTATCACACGTAGGGTGGGTACCTGCACACTATGAATGTGTCCAAAGTCTGTAAACCCAGGAACGGTAATACACATAGCACCTTTAATCTCAGCACTTAAAGGGCAGAGGCAGGTGGATCTCTCTGAGTTCAAAGCCAGCCTAGTCTATAGTGAATTCCAAGACAGCGGGGCTACAAAGTAAGACTTTACATGCCTCAAAAGCAATAAATAAATAAATAAATATATAAATAATTTCTACCAAAGGCTATTATTATTTGTTGTCTCACTATGAGAATAAGTGATGAGACATCATTTGGGACACATTCTCAAAGGCAACATCCACTGCTTTAAGACATCTCTTTATACTTACTGTCATCTTCATCTTCAGAATCTGAAACATCTACGCCACCTTCCTTAATGATCACTCGTGCTTCGGAGGAAAAGAAAATTTGTTACTCTAGTCTGTCATGGGCAAAAACAAGGGGATGGAAAGAGGGCACGGCTCCAGAGGACCCGATTCCCAGCACCCACACCCACACCCACATGATGGCACAAATGCCTTTGGGCACGGTACACAGGGTACATATACATTTGTGCAGAAAAGAACACGCACCAAAAAAAAAAAAAAAAAAAAAATTAAATAAGTCACATGGACGGACATACATGTGCTTCCCGACTGTGACACTGTCTTTTGAATAAGGAAAGTGAAAGGAAGGGCAAAGGAAGAATAAAATTCATTTTTACAAACACAGAATAACTACTTACGAGGTACAAAATGAGAAACAATCATGCTGAGACACGGCCTCAGGAAGACAGTCTGTGCTGACACAAGATTACCAAGAAAAGCCAAATACTCCTCCACTACTGTCTGACTTCTCTTCAGCCAAGGCAGTCTCTGGGGATGAGAGGAAGACAGTGCAAAGGTCTAACAGACATATACCGTGTGTAAGTACGAAACTATCTGCTAGTCAGTGAAATAAAATGAACTTACCAATATGATGTTTATAAGCTGCTCAAAGTCTTTCGTCAAGTACATGACAGAGGAGCGAAATTCCAGCAGCCAGTTAATGATCTGGTCATCCTTAAGTTAAATCAAAAAAAAGTCACAAACTTGTCTAAGGTATAGAAGAGTAATGAATTTACTTTCTACCAGTCATCTATCAATAACATGTTTTTAGGAAAGCAAATATGCTCCACTACGATATGCCAGAGAGGCTGGCTGCGGTGTGCACTCCTGTTATCTCAGCATATGAGAAGCTGAGGCTTCAAGTTCAATACACTGAATTCCAGACCAACTGGCTTATATACACATTAAATCAAAGAGCTAAGAGTAGGTCGGTGACAACGCTCTTTCTTACCATGTTGGAAACCCTGAACCTGATGCCCAGCAACTAGGTATCTTGAGTCTGATCACCAGAAGCCATGTAAATATGAAAGGCAAGAAGTCCCTGGCATCCAGAGACTGAAGAGCTGGCTCAGCAGTCAAGAGCACTGGCTGCTCTTCCGGAGGACACAGGATCAATCACCAATCCCATCATCTACAGCGGTTCACAATCACCTGTATGTAACTCCAGTGCCAGGGGATCCTCTGCGCCACCCCCCTTTCTGGTTTTTCATAGGGCTTCTTCTCTATGTATCCATTGCTGTCCTGGAACTCACTCTATAGACCAGGCTAGCCTCAAACTCAGAGAGTTGCCTTCCTCTGGCTCCCGTGTCTCGGATTAAAGGTGTGGACCACTACTCCCCAGCTTCCCCTGGCTTCTTTAGCTACCAGGCATGTACATACACATGGGGCAAACACCTATACACATGTAATATTTTTTTAAAAGTCTGAGTCCACAAGTGATCCGTGACTTCCACACACATACTGCTGCATGTATGCCCATATGGAAAAATAGAAATTTAAACTTTTTAATAAAAAAAAGCAAATTAGCCACAAAGCACAGTGGTACCTGTCTGCAACACCAACGTTCGAAAGGAGGAGAATCTCAAGTTTGAGACAAGACTATACAGCTTAGCTAAGATAGAGCCCTTTCCCAGCATGCTTACACCTAGATTTCAATCCTCAACAATGAGAACTACAAGAGCACAGTCGGAGACTGATCCTTCAGTGGTGAGCCTTGATTAGGAAAACAGACAGCACTCTGAAAAAGCAGATACAAGATGAGCTGAAGCTGCAGGAGGTGAGCGCTGGTTTACCACTCACAGGCCCTGTGTTTATTCCCCAGCACCACAACAAGAATCACAAAACTATTATATGATACAAAAATATTGGGGCTGAGCCTGGAGAGATGGTTCAGTGATTAAAAGCTCATATTATTCTTGCACAAAATCCAAGTTCAACTTCCAGGTTCCCAGTGTCCACATCAAATGGCTCTCAACTGCCCCTAATTCTACCTCTAGAGGTTCTACCATCCTGTGTACACATAAGCGCACACACACACACACACACACACACACACACACACACACAATATGCAGGGTTTGTTAGTTTGTTTTTTTTGAGACTCAGTCTCTGTATGTAAACCTGGTTGTCCTGAACTCCCTACGTAGACCAGGCTAGCCTCACCGAGATTCTGCTTGTATCTGCCTTTATCTTCCTGTACTGGGACTAAAGGTGTGTGTGATCATGCCCAGCTAAATGCATTTTTTTAAAGTTAAAACTAAAAAAGGACCTGCTGTGGGCTGGATGCAAGCTTTGACTTCTATCCTCAATAATAAGAGTGAGAAGCTGTTCACAGAAAATACAGTGCAACACAAAGAAATTGGCCCTTTGGACCCAAGAAAGAAGGTCATGGAAAGAAGGAAAGAAGATCAGGAAAGGTTTGAATACTTCAGGAGCTCTTAAAGGGTAATATTTCTTACAGAGAGAAAGCACATTTCAGAAAACTAAAAGTGAATCAGTATGCTTCCAGGCATATATAGTGAACAAGACAAAAGATAACTCTGAGGAACAAAGAAGGGTCAGATGGGGCACAGGGGTCATGTCTGGGAGATAGGCCCAATGAAGGCAACACCGTGTGCTTAGAGAACCAGAGAAAGCTCAAAGCAGCTCACATTTCACCAGGATCTGAGACTGAGCAGTTTGAAGAGTGCAGTAGTAGCAATAAACTGATAGGACGGACACTCATGTATACCAGTCAATGTTCTAAGATTTTATCATGTGTTAATTCATTTATTCCTTACAACCACTCCCACAGAGTAGGTACAATACTGTTCTCAATTTTACAGAGAACGAGCCCTTGGCAAAGAAGTAAGGTTGTCAGAGCCAATGTTCAAATCGTGTTAAGGAAGAAAGAAAAGACCCTCAAAGACAGAGGTGGAAGGGAAAATTAAGGGAATGAACTGTATCTTACGATTAAACACAGAGAAGACAGCATGGCAGGATCTAAAGGCTAAAGAGTCACTAGAAGAATCAGACTTGAGAACACCAACAAGCCACATTGGAAAGTTTAGTGAGAGTGTGTTTGCTTCCCCCTAAGATGGATGAAAAGAGATAGAGGGGGGGAAAGTCAGAAAGACGACACGGTCCCTAACTCAAGAACTGGAGAAGCATAAACCAGTTTATCACACAAAAGACTACGGAGAAGTGGGCTTGGGGAAGACATCACCCTGACTCCACATATCGGAGCACATTAGACACAATGAATGGGTAGTTAGGAGGCAAGTCTCGAGTCCACAGGAGCAACAGGACACAGGTAGTCTGCAAAGCCTGTAGCAATCACGCACAAAGACTCTATTGAATAAAATAAAAGAACCACATTTTAAAAAAAATTTCAGGGCTTCAAAAAACATTTTTTTAACTGAGGGCCGAAGAGGCAGCTCAGTGGTTTAAGAGTACTTCTTGCTTTTCCAAAGGGCCTGAATTCAGTTCCCAGGACCCACATAGCTGCTCATAACTTCCAGTCTCTACCAGCACCAGGCATGCACACACAGTGACACACATGTAGGCAAGACACTCGCATAAAACAAAATAAACCTTAAAAAACCCACTCAATACCAAAGTTCAGAACATACCAAAATATCGGGCAGTGAGTGGCGGCCCAAAAGATAATATATAAAACAAAGAACCTACCAAGAAGTGAGTAGACAGTAATGACAAAAGAGATCACAGAGTGAAGGCAGTTTTAAGTGGGCGGCCAACTCTGAATGGCTCAATTGGCATGAGGATATCAAATGCCACTGAAATGAGCAGGTGAGAAATTACTGAGGAAGCCGGGCGTGCTAGCATGCACCTTTAATCCCAACACTCAGTATGCAGAAGCAGAGGGATCGCTCTCATTTGAGGCCACCCTGGTCTACAGAGTGAGTTCTAGAACAGCCAGTGCTATTTAGTGAGACCCTGTCTCTCAAGAAAAGAACAAAACAAAAATATTACTCGGGGTAAAAACATGATCACTGGTAACTGGTGATAAGTTGACTTGAACATAAATAAAACAGGAGGAGGAAGAGGAGGCAGACTGGAGAGGAGCAACCCCAGCCAATGAAAAGTCCTGATTTCAGCTTGGAGGCTGCCTGGACATCAACTTATCGAGTCTTCTTGGTTCTGCTCTCATTCTTCCTTTTTAAAAAAACTTATTTATTTTTATTTTATGGTTTTAAGTGTTTTGCCTACGTGTATGTATACCTTATGTATACAAGAGCAACTGCACAGTCCTGAAGAGGGTATCATACTCCCTGAAATGGTTAGATGGTTGTCAACTGCCAAACCCAGTCCTCTGAAAGAACCAAGTGCCCTTACCCACCAGCTATCCCACCCATTTTAGCCACCAAGTGTGGGGAGAGAGCAGGGACTCCAACCACTAGATGCCAGGAGCAGCCCTTCCTCCCAGGTTCTAACAACCGACAGTGTTTCCAGCCATTGTTAAATGTCTGCTAAAGAGAAAGACTGCTCCTGACTGAGACACACTGATTAAGTAAGATGGGATCAAAGAAAGCAAGTTCCAGAGGACAGAGCAGGAGCAGCAGTACAATTAGGGCAGCCTGAGGTCAATATAAAGACAAAGCCAATTCTCACAGTTGTCCCCTGGCCTTCACACTTGCTGCAGCATGCACAGGTGTGCAAAAATGTGCAAAATACACAATCAAAAGTGATAAATAAAAAAATTCTAATTACCTTTATATCAGGGTCTGAGAGCTGATTCTTCAACAACTCTAAGTCACTTGTTTCACCCTGAACAAAGAAAAGAAATTAAAGTACAATTACTATTGTATCCTTTAAATAGCAACAGAATTTTTATTATGCCTTGATATCTCATGGACTTGCAAAGGGACCTCTGGAAGTTCTCCATATCCCTCACAATAATAAAGTCAGTACTACACAGCTTTTAAGTATTCCTAAAGGCAGCCCTGGTCATTTATGTGCCCATAATTCCAATTATTCAGAAAGGAAGTCTAAAGCCACCTGTCTGGGCAACCCCATCTCAAATATAAAAAGTAAAGAAACCTAAGAGCTGCAGCTACAGGTCAGTGGGGGAGGGCTTATTCTAGACTCAATCTAGGAACCAAAGCAACAAGAAATGTGCTGAATTAGAAGTCTAGGGCAAGAGCACAAGTTAAGGGCTTCACCAGGGTGTAGACACTTGAGTCCTATAGTAGATATCAATGAGAATTCTCTAATATGAGATAAAAACATTGTGATGGTGTCAGCAAAAATAAAACCGCCAGCTATTCCTCTGTTTAAGTAGAATTTATACGACACAATCATTTACAGTTTATCTTAAGTGATGAGACCTAGAGGAACCACTTGTCCAACACAAAACCAAAGATCTCTAGTTTATTCTTCCAAAGCTTAGGTAACTCCTTAAGAGATAAAATGACTTGTGGTGCCAGGCATGGAGATAAGACCCTATCTCAAAGGGATAAAAAATTATTTAATGGAATTATCTAATTCTGGTTTGAGGCAAGACTGGATGGAGTTAGACATCAGCCAGTACTGTTTTGACACAGTAAGACTCTCAAAAAATAAATTTAAGGCACAAAACTTCAGCAAATTCATTCTGACTACTTTTAAACTTAGTATCATGCATATCAATCACTAGGTATTCTATTTCAATGTAGCATCTAAAACTATTTCTCTCCGTTGCCCCATCTTTTTAGACCTGTTGTGTGAATAGAGGAAACTCAGAGCCCGATCTCAGGGAAAGGCTGAGATATCAGAGAGGAAACACCACAGTCAGATCTCACCCAGCTGTCTTCCAGCTTCCTCAGCCTTGCTCCTGTGGCTTCTTCTGTCTGCTTTGTCTTTCTATGCCTGCCTTAAATACCTTCTTCACTCAGTTGTTTCACACCCAGGTTAAGATTAAAGGTGTGACACCACCACTGCCTGCCTGGGAGCCTGGAACTCCTTCTGTAAACTAAAATGACCTCAAACTCAGATTTACTGGGATTAAGGGCGTAGGTCACCACTCTCCGGATATTTCCTGTGCTGGGATTAAAGGTGTGAGTTACCACTGTCTGATCTTCCTAGACTGACTGTGGGTAGATCCCTCTGATATCTCAGACTTTTTATTAAGTTTGAAACATATCCTGACATAGACCAGTGATTCTAAGCCTATATGGATCACAATCCCTTCAGGAACCAAAAAAACCCTTTCAGGGGGGTCACCTAAGATCATCAGAACACAGATATTTGCTATTCTTAACAGTAGCAAAATTATAGTTATGAAGCAGCAGAGAGAATAATTTTATGGTTGGGGGGGTCACTACAACATGAAGAACTGTACTAAGGAGCAAACAGCATTAGGAAGGTTAAGAACCACTGTTTCAGACAGAGGCTGTGTAGCCCTGTCTGGGCTCAAATTCACAGATTTCCATCTGCCTCTCTGCCTCCAAGTGCTCACCAAGCCCAGAGTAAAATTTATTTTTAGGCTATTAGGAAGTGTTTCTCCTAGTGTGAAAAAGGTCCCAGATCTAATCTCTACCACTGAGAACCCTAAATAAATACATAAACATAAATGCTAAAGCTCATCTATGTTTACTGTATGATTTTTTTTTGGGGGGGGGGGTGTCAGGAGGAACCCAGGGACTGGATAATCTGCTCTTCAGTGTAGCACCTATGGTATTCAAGTCAAACCCGGTGGGTATAGTATCTCCTCATACCTTTTTGTATTTCAGTAAGACGTCTGTCACAGTCCCACCAAACCGAACAGTTTTTCTTGGGGGAGAACTGAAGAAATCACTCTCCAAGGCAAGCATGTCTGAAAGCCTGAAGAACCAGGAGTATCAGTTACTGAATCCATGATAGAGAGTAACAGTGCACATTTACTGCACCCACATCATTTAGTGTGGGGAGGCTAACGTTTCTGAAATGACATCCCTGTTTCCAGTCTTACCCCCACCAAACCATTCTGTTTTTTCATGGCACTTAGAATAAGAATTCAAGCTCAAACTCCTAATGAGGAAATAGTATATGCTGGGGTGCGGAGGGGGAAAACAGCTCTCGGGAGACTGAGGCAGAATCCAGGAGTTCAGGGCCAACCTAGGCTTCATACTGAGATTTTTATCTCAAAATTTATTATTTTTTGAAAAGGGAGAAGAAGCGAAAGAAAGTCCAAATTCCCACGTTAAGACTGTAAGACCCCATTCAGCGGAGCCCTTGTCTAACTCTCTGATCTCGTGGTAGAAGCATTTGTTAAAAGCACAGTGTCCTTTCTTCCTCAAACTTGTCAAGCTGGTTCCCATTTCACTTGCTACTCACTTTGTCAAACGCCCGCCCCACATATATACAAGGTTGAAGCACCAGTGTCGGAGGCTTTCTCCATCAGACCTGCTGCAGTGTTGCTCTTCCTAGCACTGATACCCGAAACGATCTTATTTATTGCTGTCCCCTCCAGCTCTGTTGAGTACCAGAACGTTACTCTCTGGATATGCTACTGTCCCCAGTTTCTTGACACTAAGTCCCCACTCCATAATTGCCAATAGTATGCTAAGTGCATTACAAAGTTTCCTTCACGTAATCGGTGAATCATACATCCAAAGGTTAAACTCCAAGTGTTCTGTGGAGATTTTTAAATGTCGGGCAAGAAAAGGCTTCTTAGATGCGGTTCCAACTGGGTCTACTGCTCACTTCTTCAGAAACAAACTTTACAATTCTGCTTGTCACCATTGACAGCATTCGCCCGGAAATCCAAAACCCGGGGAATGTGGTCCGCATCTAGGCCATGGAAGAGAAGAAGAAAGATGCCGACGACAGACCTAGAGTCCCACATGGCGTCCCGTAGCAAGAGTGAGTGGAAGACAATGGAACAGACAAGGCACGCTAATGCAGCGTGAGGGAACGAGGCTCCTGCGCACCTGGGCCGAGCCCGCACGCCCCCGCCGCTCAGTCCTCGGCGCTCCCCGAGCGCTCTCAGCCGTCTCCAGCCCGGGACCCGCGGGGGAAGGCCGTCAGGATCTTACCCAGTCCGCGACGCGCCCAGCGTGGCAGAGGCCGCAGCCGCCACATCGCCGCCCGGCAAGCTCGCGTGGAGTAGCGGAGCTGCCATCCGGCCCGAGTACCACAAGCGCAGCGCCTGCCGCCGGAAGCCGCAGCCGACAGCCCGCCCCGGAAGTGATGCGAGAGGCAGCTCCAGCCAATCGCGGCCCACGTGGAGAGAGCGTGGCTAGCGCCGGGTGGAAACGAGCCTAAGAATAAGCTGGGGTAGCCAGGGAGGCCGGTCGGTTGCTGTGCTCCTCAAAACCTCTTTCAGAAGGAATCCTGGCATGTGGCGGGCGCCTGTAATCCTGACTTTTGGAGGCGGAAGCATCAGGATCAGGAGTTCAAGACTAGACAGTTAAGTGCTAGGACCTGGGTTACACAGGAAAGAGCCCCATGTGGTGCCAGCACTGGAGAGATGCAGACAAGATCTCCGAGACTCACCGACCAACTGGCCAGCCCAGCCTTCCTAACAAGCACAGTATGCTAGCCTCCGCGACCACTCAAGTACCCACATACACACGAACGCTTAAATCGAAGAAACAAGTCCTCTCTGTAGAGAGATTTAACTGAACAAGAGACATGATCTGTACGTCATTTTAGGCAAACGCGTCGCGCAGAAGCCTGGAGGGTGTGGTGGGAAAACCAGAGGAAAGGACTGGAGGGGTGTCCACGGCTAAGAGGACCCAGGTTCTAGAGCTGGCCATGGTGACGCACGCTTTTCATACCAGCACTGGCAGAGGAAGGCAGAATCTCTTGAGTTTAGGGCTAACGGACTATGGAGCAAGTTCCAGAACAGCCAGGCCTACACAAAGAGACCCTGTCTCGAAAACAACAACAAAAAAAACGAGGATCTCGGTTCATTCCCAGTACCCACGTGATGGCTCACAGCTGTCTGTAAGCTGTCCCCAGCCCCTAGGGATCTTATACCTCTTTGAGCACAGCAGGCACATAGTGCACAGACATATGTATGCAAAACACCCAAACTCATAAATTTAAGAACAGTTTTAAAGAGCACAGACATATGTATGCAAAACACCCAAACACATAAATTTAAGAACAGTTTTAAAGAGTTGTTTGAGATCCCAGCATATTTTTTCTTTCTTAAGATGTTGAGGATAGAATCTAGAGACAACCAGACCAACATGAAACAAAGAAAGGGGCTTTGGTTTCTGTTTCTAATATATTTTTGTTTATTGTGTATGTGTGCCTGTGTGTGTAACACAAGCATACAAATTGATCAGATTCATCAGATTGCAGTCTGGCTCGGCCTTTCCAACTTTAGCCTAAGGTTCAGTTTGACCCGCTCTCAGCCCTACGGCTGCTTTGCCCTAACTAATCACACAAAGGCTTATATTAATTTCATGCTGATTGACCTATGGCTCAGACATATTGCTAGCTGGCTCTTTCATTTTAACTTAGTCTATTTTCATTTATCTGTTTAGCCTTGGTACCTTTTCTCAGAGAATAGTTGTCCTCTTTCCTCTGTGTCTGCTTCTCTCTCTCTGTCTCTCTCTCTCTCTCTCTCTCTCTCTCTCTCTCTCTCTCTCTCTCTCTCTCTGTGTGTGTGTGTGTGTGTGTGTGTGTGTGTGTGTGTGTGTGTGTGTGTGGCTCTGGCTGTCCTGGAACTCACTCTGTAGACCAGGCTGGCCCTGAACTCACAGAAGCCTGCTTCTACCTCCTAGGTGCTGATAATCCAACTTCAGTTGGTGCCCTTAGCCACAAAACCATCTTTTTTTTTTTTTTTTCCTTTTCTTTTTTCTGGTTTTTGGTTTGGTTTGGTTTGGAGTTTTGGGGGACTTTGGGGGGGGGGGGGTTTGTGTTGTTGATTTGTTTTTTAAGCCAGTGTCTCTCTAGGTAACTTTGAAGAGATTCTGCTGACTATGCCTCTCAAATGCTGAAATTGAATTATGTGTATAGGCCCAGCCCATTTTTTTTTCTTTTTAGAAATACGTATGAAGGGGTATTGTGTTGTTTCATGGTAAATAATTGTCCCACCCACTGGTTTAATAAAAAGCGCTGATGGGCCAAAGGCAGGCAGGAAGTGTGGGCGGGGCTACCAGACTAAGAAAACTCTGAGAACAGGAAGCAGTAGCAGACCGCCAGGCAGAACGCCAGAGAGAAGCTGCAGGAAGCAGAGGACAACCATGCTGCTCTAAAGAAAAGTACCGAGCCACATGGCTGAACAGGAAGAATCATGGGTTAGATGAAGGGTAGAGAGCTAGCAAGTTATATGCCTGGGCCTGAGGCCGATCAGCCTAAAATTATCGTATGCATCTGTGTGTCTCTGTCTCTGCTAGACTGTGGGTCTGTGGGCCTAAACCTTGAGGCAAGGCCCGAAAGTCAGGGCCAGAAACCTCCTACTACATATATATGTATTTCTGTATGTGCCTACTTGTCTGTATATTCGTACCATGTTCATGTAGATGCCCGTGGAATGATTTCCTGGAACTAGTTGTTGTGAGCTACTTGTCATGAATGCTGGAGACCAAACCCAGGTCCTCTGCTAGAGGTGCTCTTGACTGCTAAGCCATCTCTCCAGCCCCAAAGAAAGAGCTTTTTTTTTACAAAACAGCAGAAACTAAGGGTTTGAGACTGAGGGGAAGGAAGGACTGCAACCCACTGTCGGTATAAAAGAAAAATGAAAAATTTGAAAACTGTGTAGTCTTAAGTTTTATTAAGACTATCTTCAACATCTTGTTAATTAAAAAGCACAGCTCACTTTTGCAGTAGGAGCAAACTATATTCCCATTCCCTACGGAAGAACACCTAACCCAGCCTTAATACTGGGATGGGGGAGTCAAACCTACCTCAACTGGATATGCCAGACTGAACTGACCCACTTTGGAACTCCTTGCCCTCCTGGGGAATGGATGGGGATGAGGGAAGATGGAGGGACTAGGAAGGGGGAGGGATGGAGAGCAGAGGTAGATAAGGAAAAAAACTTTTTAAATAAAAAGAAAAAAAAAAAGCACAGCTCAGTTTGCAACATTGTAAAGCCAAGTAGCATTCTTCATCTTGAACTGATTTTCGATGATACTGTTGTGGAGTTTCTGGGGAATGTTGGGCGGAAATCACCTATCTCTCGAGCAGGGGAAATAGCTTCCCATTAGCTCAGTCAATGCTTCAGGGTAGCTGTTTTTGCAGAGACCTATTCTCCTCCATCCCAAAGAAAAGCAAAGTGAGATAAACACAATGGATAGGAATGATTCATGAAGAACATAAACTGCCAATCAAGTAACTGCCGATTCAACATAACTCCATTAATTTTAAGTTGAATACATACAAAAAATAAAAAAATAAAACATCTTTGACTATGCTACCTAATTTAAGAAGTAGAACCCCAAACTGCAGTGCTGACTCCCAGCTTCTCTTTTATAAGCCCCTCCCCCAGGACCTCCACATAATACTCTAACTGCCCTAACTGCTAGACCCTGCCCCCATTGTACAGAGTAAAAAACCCAATCTCTGGGCATGTAATCTGAACAATCTCTCTATCCTGAAAAGTTCAACCCCCCCCCTCAAGAAACTCTATATAAGCCCCATATGCTATTCAGTGTGCTGCAGTTTCTTGCCCAAGCAAAGACAGCCACCCTCCTGTTTCTTTTTTCCCCTCTCCCAATACTCTGGTGTGAGGTTTGTTGTACAGTGTGACTCTGGGGTATTTCTTGGCTCCCAGCTGTCGGATACCTTCCCATGCAAGCTGTAATGCTTACATTTGATGTCATGATGTGAATAGCCTCTCTAGTGCCTGCATTTCTCCTCATGCTCTAGTTGAACTGGGAGCTTGCTCCAGTCCACCTGCAACAGACTGACCTCCTGGCTCACCAATTGCTCAATACCCCATCCACCACAGCAATTAAGTAAGTTTCCATTTGGCCACTAAAATCATTGATTACTACTACTGCCACAGACAAAGGGTCCCCAAATATCTTATACCCAAACTTACTCTGCTACACTTTCAAAGTCTCTTACCTCTAAGGCTCTACTTTCTCACTCCTAAAAATCTTTTGTTCCTCTGGTTTCCTGCATGCTGCTCTATATTGTAAACTCAAATTTCAGAATTTGTAAGTTTCTCATCTGGCATGGTTTAAAATCTCTGTAATTTGTAACCGAGACTTGATTGCCTGCAGAAAGTTTGTCTTGCTGTTAGAAAAATTCTGTCTATTGTGTATGGATGGATCTGTGCCCGTATGTTTTCTGGTGAACATGGAAGCCACACAGAATTACTTCAAGCTCAGTTGGGTGTGTAAACTGCATACTTGTTTCTGACTGGTCTTGGATGCCTGAGTTTACATGTTCCGTGTGTTTTGGTTTGCAGCTAGCTGCCTGGGCTCAGAGTTTGCCTCTCTGTGCATTCTGGCCACTGAATATGATGTAATGACAGAGATTCATATGTCATTTGGGTATAAATAATATTAAAGTTACTTTATACTGTTCTTATTTTTTTAAAAAAAATACAGCTAAGGGATTTGTAATAAATCTGTAACAAATGTTAACTTAAAACTTGTAACTCCAAATTGGAACTGTTTTGGGAAACATGGTGATATGTTATATATTTAATAAAAGCAGTCTAGAATATCAGAGAAGAGATCTACCCACAGTCAATCCAGGAGGATCAGAGAATGGTAACTCACACCTTTAATCTCAGCACAGGGAAAGACCAGAAGTGGTGACCTATGCCTTTAATCCCAGCAGATTTGAGACTGGGGCCATCTTGGGTTACAGAGGGAGTTCCAGGCTTTCAGGCAGACAGTGGTGTAAAACAACTGGGCGAAGAAGGTATTTAAGGCAGGCATAGAAAGACAGAGCAGGCAGAAGAAGCCAAGAGGAGGGAGGCTGAGGAAGCTGGAAGACAGCTGGGTGAGATTTGACTGTGGTGTTTCCTCTCTTTGATATCTCAGCCTTTCCCTGAGATCTGGCTCTGAGTTTCCTTTAACACAACCAGAATTCTTGCAACAGAAACAACACATGGCCTGCCACCTTATTAATTAAGTAAAGCCATGTGGGCAGTCACATTTTAACTAAGGTTGGAGAAAAGGAAGGTCTTGTGACTTCGCCACAATTTTGATTAAAGGTGACCACACGGAATGGACCTACCAAGGAGACAACAGATCTCCAAGGTATTTTGGATTAGGATGGATTTCTGTATGATATTTTCTGTCCTGTCCTGAAAGCAAGGTTTATGAAAGGATTTAAAACAATGCTGGGTTAATGAGGTATTAAAGCGACATCCTGTTGTGTTCATATATAGGGACATATATATCTTGTTGGCCGCCAGGTTTTGTAATGTAAGAGTAATCCACTTGGTATTGATTTTAGAGACACTAAATTGTTTTCACTATTGAAACGTGGCCTTCTACAAATTCAGCCCAACAAAGACCAATTTAGGAATGTACGTCTAACCTCTTTGCTTTTACTAACATTGTTAAGCTGTAGCTAGTTTGGTAAACTAAATCATACATAAAACTGTTACATTCAATAATGGTGTAGTGTTTATGAGTTAAAAGTCTCATCCTTGTACTAAAAGAGTTTTAATTCAGAAATTGTTATTTCTTAAGGCAAAACTTAAAGGGATAAAGCTATAAAAAGCTAATTTTATAAGACATACAGATTAACCATCAGTCACCTCATAAGAGGATCGACTTCTTTGATATGTTCAGATTAGTTTATTATATATTTTTTTCTCAAAGCTAAGACTAAAAAAAGTAACTAAAAACAAACATTTGTCTAGATCTCAGATAATTATTCCCCACATGCTTCAGAGACTGGATACTATGGCATTTAAAATGTTAAATTTTTTTTTAAAAAGTGTTTTATGATAGAGACATGCCAGCTCTTTGGAGCACCCTTTTCTCCTCCAAAGACGGATGGGCACAGAATGCTCACTGCTCACCTGCAGCTTGCTTTAAATGTAGCAAATCCAGTAATGGAGTTGGGGCAGGGGTTACCTTTCACTTCAACTGCTGCCAAGACTCTGTCTAGACCTAGACAAGCAGGACACTGGGGAATTGATTGCCCCACTTTTCCAAGTCAAGGTAGGCTGGTCTCCCCAAATTCCTACTCCACAAGAAAGTCTGCCAGATTTCCTGGGCTTGGCAGCTGAAGACTGACACTGCCTTGGGACCTCTGTCCCCAATGGCCATTGGGGAACCTGAGGTAGCTGCCTAGGTAGC
The DNA here is from genome assembly GCA_033318265.1 of Phyllotis vaccarum. Taxonomy (NCBI): domain Eukaryota; kingdom Metazoa; phylum Chordata; class Mammalia; order Rodentia; family Cricetidae; genus Phyllotis; species Phyllotis vaccarum. The sequence goes on along the minus strand of JARWLC010000016.1, from coordinate 76,921,846 downwards.
CCTATCATTTTTAATATGTTTCGAAGCTGCTTCATTTCTGCTGACTTGGTTGAAATTTATCCTCTTAGATCTGATGGTATTTGATGGTGTCCCCTTGTTTAACAGCTCTCTGCCCAGCCCCCCATGACTGCAAACCACTTTGGTAGTTCATTAATTTTCTTATTAAAAATACAGACAGGTTTGCCTTGTTCACAGTCTCCATAGTAAAGGATAAACAGGTTTCAGATGTAACCTTCCACTAAAGGAACACCAGAAAAAAATTATTTAAGATATGTAATGTTTTGGACTTCTGTTCCCTTTCTATGCTATTATCACACTGGAATTCCAGAGGTTCAGAGTTTTAGCATTGATAAATGGAGTTCTGGTAAACTGTCTACTATTCAATCATAAGCTGAAGGTTTTAAATTTCCTCTGGTTGTCTTCTAAGTACAGACTTAAAGGTGTGTATCACTGGGCTAAAAATGGTTCTCTAGACATGGGATAAATGTTCATGCCTTTGAACTCAAAGTCCTCACAGTCTTTGCTGTGACACCAAGTTGTAATTCTGTTCCAACTGTTTTACAGGCACCTGCTTGTTCCTGGGGAAAGAGTTCTACTACTGTATCAAGGAATCCGGCCTGGTGGAAACTAATATTGAGTCACTTCACAGATTGTCTGAAGAAGAAAGAATTTCATCAGTACAACCAGGGCACTTCTCCATTCTGTTCCTGATGGTCTTCACTCTCCCATGGCTAGCCAAGTTCTTAGTTAATGAATTTTTTTTCTCCTAGAAACTTGACTTCTCTGCTTCCTCCAGGAACAGATTCCTGAGGTGTCCAGAATGTCAGTTAACAGAATGCGTCTTTGCCCATACCCCCCACTGAGCATGAGCCCATAGACTCCTGACTCCCCATTTCATCCCATGACAACAGAAGTAGCCAGATTTGAACTGGTGTCCATACACCAAAGAAGGTCTAGATGTTTGGCTGAAACATCCAGTGGAGAAAGTCCCATTTCTGTCTGTCCAAACCCTGCCCTCTCAAAGCAACCACCAAAAAGTCCAGTTTTGCATTCCTGATGGTTGCAGCATCTCCTCCCTTGAAGTTGCCAACTGTACAATCCCTGCCTAAAACTAACTTGTGGTGGACACCTCATCACCCCATGCCTAGAGGGTAGATATTTAAGCTCCCTCCTTTAGGTTGGCCATGTGATTTATTTTTCCTGCACATTCCCCTGCCTTAAACTCTGGGGAGGACTGGAGGAGTCACCCAGGAGTTGTTTTGCTCAGAATAAGCCTAGTCTTATAATTGAGCTTGATCTGCCTTACTTCATTGTTAGCAAAACCTATTATGGGGTACAGAAAACCATTAAGGTCATGCTGTTGAACCTGAGCCCATGGAGGAAGAGAGAATCACAAAGTGGAACACTGTTCCAAGTTCCAAGAGGAAGTTGGAGTAAACATAAGCTGTAGGACTGAAGGCAGAAACTGAGAGAGAGCGTAGTGAGTCTGCAGTCTGACTGCAAGGTGAGAGAAAGCCAGGAAGGAAGAGATAATGAGGGAGGTGTCCACATGGGTCTACAGGCCACAAGAGCCAGAGCCCAGAGAATACAACAGGTTAGAGATCAAGATATGTGTCTCCCAGGCTACTGGGAGAGGGGATTGAGCACGTGGATACAGTGGTCTGCAGGAGCCAGGCAAGCGCACATATGTCTATGTGAAAAGTAACGTAGGATTCAGTCACAGACAAATGATCTGTACTTACACTATTGAGGACCAGATGAGCAGATGCTGTGCTGAGCAACAAGCCCCTGGCCTCTCCCGCTCCAGCTGCCACATTGTAACAAGTGTAAGGACTGGACATTTATGCAATTTAGGTGGGAGAGCAGACAAAACAAGAGGACCAGACAGATCTGTTGCAGGCAGGATGACCAGACCAAATGCCAGAAGAGCCTAGTGAGTAAAAAAGGCAAAATGGGTACCTTTCAACCAGTCCTGCCAAGGTATGCCACTAGGAGAACAATGGTTCCTGCAAGAGGCCATCTTGGAGGAAGAGGCATGAGAGGCAAGTCGACAAGCAAATCAGGGAAGAGGAAGGGGCGGGAGTGCAGAGGTCAAAATCCCTAAAAGAGGGAGCTCAAACCAGGTGTCATATGGTGTGAGAGCGCCCCAATTCTGTAGTAGACACCCCATGGGTGATTGAGGATAGGTTTAGATCTGGGGTTTCCCATTCCTAAGCCTGTATCAGAGACCGAAGACTAGGGCGGTGCATCAGTCACTATAGCCTGGGATTGAGCGATGGGTGGGTGTGGGGTTGCCTTTGGGTAGGATGTCTCTTGTACAAAGGTCTCATGGAACAAAGACAAACTTTGCTCCTGTTGTGCCACAGCATGACAGGAACCTGAGAGTCTTGACCCAGAAAGGGTCTTGACCTTGAAGAAGCCCTGGACCTCTATAGGTGGTGGCTTGGAAATGGATTATTTAAGGCAAGTCAAAAGTCCATTCTGTCTGGCAGAGAGAGTCATAAAGAGTGGCCCCCTTGGCTGGGGGTCCTGGTTTACCCATCGGAGAAGGCTCAACTCCTCCTGGTCTTCCAGCACTAAGATAATAGGTTTTCTGTACCCCAATAATAGGTTTTTTTCACCAACACATCAGCCACATCAAACCAAAATAAAAGACCAGGTTTGTTCTGAACATAGCAACTCCTGGGTGACTCCTCCAAGCCCCCAGAGATGGAGGGGAGGGACTGGGCAGGAAAAAACTCACATGGCCAATCCAAAGGAGGGAGCTTAATTACCCTTCCTGTGGGCATGGGATGATGAGGTGTCTACCACAAGCTGGTTTGGGGCAGGGATTGGGCAGCTGGCCACTTCAGGGGAGGAGATGCTGCAACCACCAGGAATGCCAAACTGGACTTTTTGGTGGTGGTTCTGAGAGGGCAGGGTTTGGAGAGACAGAAATGGGGCTTTCTCAGAAGTTACAGCCAAACAGTTCGTGTAAATGAGTGTGAGAAAGTGATTGTTGAGTGTCTGGCGCCTCTTTGGTACTCTGGAGGCAGAGGTACTCCCAGTCATGGTCTTTACTTGACCCTATCTCCCCACCTGCATTTTCCTTAGGCCAAACCAGGCTACTGTGCCCCTTCATGCCCTCTTCTCCCATCTTCCCCCTGGAGGGCTCCATTAGGCCCTCGTGGCTTTTGTGACCCAACCCTTTCCTGCAGATGAGGCCCCCCTCCCCGCTGGATGAAATCTTCCTCCTAGAGCTTGGTTTTCAATCTTCCCCTTCTGGCCTCTACTGGTACCAGGCACCAGTCTCTCTGCTAGCTTCAAGGCTAAGCTCCTGACCCCCACTGAGTGAAGTGGCCTTCATTTGGTTCTCTCTGGGTCCTGGGGATGCCCATGCCTACAGGCTACAAGGACGTTTTCCCTTTCTCTCATCCATGGAAACATCTTCCAGACCATCTTATTCCCCCTTGGGGTGCCTCTCAGAAGACCTGATACCAGACTCGAAGGACCCTAAATTTCTTCACTTTTGCAATCAAATTTGGCTTTAAAACCAAATCAGCCCAAAGGGCTACCTAATGGCACGTCAGATTCTGGTATTTGGAATCTTTCCAAATCCTGTGAGTCATTAAAAATGGAAAGAGATTCCCCCATTCCCTATTTCTCTGCTCCAAGCCCTCTTTGTTTTTGCCTCCCCCACACGGTGTAATGTCCTGTCTTTTAAGTTACCATAGATATATCTCTAAAGTTTGTTGCAAAGTGGGAGCTAGGAGCAAGACCTAGCAGGAGGGAAGAAGGCAAAGAGGAGACCAGCTACAACAGGCACACACTGCACGGGCTGATGCATCTCTCAGCTCTCTCCTGCAGTCTCTCTGTCTATAGCCTCAAAAATATCCTCTCTAAAGCTTCTCAGCTTATTGGACTCAGTTTTACGGGATTCATGTGTCTTTTAGGTACGAGTGTCATTAGACTGTTGTATTGAATTAAAATTTGGCTCCAGACTTAGGGTGGCTCCCCCTCCTCTAGACCCAAACATGCTTTTTAAAAGGTTCCTTCCAAAATCTCTGTCCCCTATCGGGAACCACCTGCTATGTGACAGGGGAAGGAGAGCAAAATAAAGGGGCAGACTGTTCCCAATGGGGACTGTTGCTGCTCATCTCACACTCTTCTGGTTTGGGCTTCACTCTCTAAAAATTTTGCTGAGGTATAAATCTTATCTCAAGATTTGTAAGTATATTGGGTCTGATTAAATCCCTGTAAAATCTGTAAGGAATGGGTTAATTTAAAACGCATAACACCAGGGTTATGTATAGTTAAAAATCTATACAGAGGAGATCTCAAAGGAAACGAAGCTTGCTGCCACACTAGGTGCTGTCCCTCTCACTGAGATGAAGGTAGCCACTTGACTAACCGACATCTTTGCTAGGATCGGAAAGAATGGGCTTTGCCATGGGATCATCTTAAAAGTGACCACATGACATAAGCCATTCAAGGGAAAACAACTCCCAAATCTCATGATCCTTCTGCTATTTTCAATTACAAACCCACAGTTCCTTCTCTCCCTTCCCAGCCTCTCTGGTTTCTCTCTCTCCCTTAGTAACATGCTGCTCACCCAGTCAAGGCTGAGGCAGTCCCTAACCAGGACCTTGAGTGAAATTACAATACCCCAGGAGGCATCCTTGCTAGGAATCAGTTTGAAACTTGCCTCCTGTCTAGCCATCTTTAAAGAGGTCAATTATTTAAAAAAAAAAAAAAAAAAAAGTCCAAGAGGTCATCCAGAATAAACATGATAACCCACCTCAATTACTATACTGCCTCTCAAAGGCCCTCTTAAAATATACCAATCTGGATTCTGAGAGCCCATCTGAAAAGCAACTCCTTATGATCTACTTCCTCTCCCAGAGTTTCCCTGAAAGAAACTTCTAGAGAAAGGACTCCTGATTCCACAGGCAGAAGTCTTAGCAATGGCCATTAAGAAGTACTATGGGAGAGATTTAAAAAACAAAAAAGGGCCCCCAAACAAAAATACCTGATGCTAGCAGAGGCCTTCGACTGGCCATAACTACCCAGGCTCCCTGGCCTCCTAAAACTTAAGAACATCCGGGCCCTGTTTCAAATGCAGTGAGGAGGGTCACTTGGCCTGTCTGATCCCTCATAAACCACTAAGACCATGTTCAAGGTACCAAGTGTTCCAGGACACCTTTCCCTTCAGAGCCTCTCAACCTACAGAGTAAAAACCCAATCTCTGGACGTGAAATCCCACCAATCTCCATCCTGGAAAGCTCCACTCTGCAAAGTTCCATCCTCTTCCTCACCTGAGCAGAGGCAGCCACCCTCCTGTGTGACTTTGTGGTATTTTCTGACTACTGGCTGCCAGGATACCTATTCATCTGAGCTGTAATGCTTACAACTTTATTCCTGCTGTCTTCAAAAGGAACTCTTTTTCTTGGTTTTTAAAAGTCAGTTTAAAACAGTTTATTTTGTTTTGAGTACTGGGAATTGAGCTCAGGATCTTGCCCATGTAAGGCAAGCTTTACTACTAAGCTACACCCTCAGCTCTTCCATTTTTTAATGCAAATAGCATTTTTTTCCCCTAAATGGTGTGCTTTTAGGACAAGGTTTGAGACAGTGTCACTATATAGTCCCAAATTCAGAATCCGCCCAAGTATCCTGAGAGCTCAGAGTTGCACATAGTTTGCTCATCTATAGATCTGTTTGAGACAAGTGGAGTCTCAGGCTTCAGGCTCCTTCTGTAGACCAAGCCGGCTCTAAACCCCTGATCCCTCTGCCTCTATCCCATGTGCTGAAATTACGGGTGCACACCACCATGCCCCACTGGAGTTACAGATTTATTTTTTTTTTGCCCTGAGATTTGAGCCAAGAACCCTGTGCAAGCACATGCTCTGCCACTAAGACACACCCCAGCCAACATGTAATTGCTTTTGCATGTCTTTGAATTTTGTAAAAATTATGTGCATGGCTTATTACATGGCTATTTACTTTCAACATATTTCTACAATTTATATCATATAAAATTTTAGTTTCTCTGCTATATTGCATTCTATTATTTGAACACATTAAAAACTTTTCCAGGGAAAGTTGTCTCCGTAGTTAAGAGTACTGACTGCTTTTGCAGAGGATGTAGGTTCAGTTCCCAGTTTGGGGCACACACATGGCGCACAAGACATACAACAAAATGTTTTTAAAAAGTCTTCCCAAGTGGCTGTGTAAATCTACACCCTGAGCAATATACTCTCCTTAAGCCCAGTATAGTTACTTATTTTCTCAAGGCACAGACAGGTAAGACTATGTTAACAAGCAGGTTGTGGTGGGGTACATACACCTTTAATCCCAACACCTGGAAGGTGGAGGCAGGCAGATCATTGTGAGTTCATGACCGCCCTGGTAGTAAGTTCCAGACCAGCCAAGGGCTTACATACCTTCTTTGGTTTTTTTTTTTTTTTTTTTTTTTTTTTGGAATTCCTATGTAGTTCTAGAGTGAGACTCTGTCTTCAAACACACCAACTATAATAAGTGGGCTATGCTCCCATGTCAGGCTTGGTAGCTCAGACCATGAACCCAGCACTTGGAAGGCTAAGTCAGGAAGACTAAGGGGAGTCCAATACCAAGCCAGGCTACATGTTGAGTTCCAGGATAGCCTTGGCTACAGTGTGAAACCCTGTCTCTCATAACCAAACCAAGCTAAACCAACAAAAACTCTAGGTTACTAAACCATGTTGAACACATCTCTAGCTTGGTGGTGGTGACACATGTCTTTAATCCCAGAACTGAGGATGCAGAAGCAGGTGGACCTCTGAGTTCAAAGCTGCACTAAGAAACCCTGTCTTAAAAAAAGCAAAACAAAGAAACAATAGTAATAACAAAAACATGTTTGTGCTTCTTGGGCATATCAAGGCCTGCATTTGATCCCCAGCACTGCAAACAAGAATCATGTAAAATCAAATTGAGGGCCCATGAAATGGCTCAGCAGGGAAAGGTACTTGTTGCCACACCAAATAACCTGAGTTCAATCACTGGCACTCACATGGTAGAAGGAGAGAACCAACTCTTGAAAGTTGTCTTCTGACCTCTATACCTGTGACGTGATTTATGTGCATGCACACAGCTTTAAGATGTTTAATAGGAGAATTCATTGTCGGGGTTCAGTAACCATGTTCCTTCGCTGGGGAGTCACCATGTTTCATTAGCTACCAGGTTTCCTGAGTCAACTCATCTTGCTGAAATAAAAGCTTTTATGTGGGTTTGTTGGACTGAATCCCACTCTAACCCAGCCTGGCCTCAAACTCCGGTCTTCCCTTGCTCCAGCCTTTTGGTCCTGGGATTTTGGCATAGGTTTTACTTTGGGATTTTAGCGTAAGCCACCATACGTGTCTCTTTTTATTCAGTTTCATTTTCTCCAGGGTATCAACTTCATTTGTCATCAGGTCCCAATCAAGGAAACTCAAGACAACATGCATTAGTAAGGTCCCCGTGAGGTCACAGCCTCCTTTTACATCTCGTTCCTTACAGTTGCTGATAGTTGCTCTACACTTCTTCAGAGCAGAGTTTTCTTTACTTCATCCACCCGTGTTTTCTGGTATATGTTTTCACAAAACTTCTTTTTCAAAAGCGCAGTCTTCCCCAGAGGTGAATTTTAAACTGTCCCTGGAGTGCTTCTGTTGGCTAAGTTTCTTGGCTCACAAGCAGCAGAAACCAATGCCAACAGGGAATTGTTGCACAAACCCTAATTGGTCTTATAATAAAAACCTGGAGCCAGATATTGGGGTAAAACAGAAAGATCAGAGAGACGGAGAAACAAGTCACAGACTTGTCCCCTCGCCAGCCAGTTTCGAGCCAAAATGGGGAGATCCTGTCTCCACCAATCCTCAGACTGAAAGCTCTTGAGTCCTCAGCCAAAAGGGAAGGGAAGCACGGGGCTAAACTCCTCCTCCTGCCTTAAATTTCTTTCTCTGCCTAGTCATATCACTTCCTGTTTCAACCTTCCTAGTGCTGGGATTAAAGGCACATGTATTTCCCAAACACTGGGAACAAAGGCATGAGATCCCAAGTGCTGGGATTAAAGGTGTGTTCCACCACTCCCTGGCTCTGTTTTTCTTTTAGACTAGATTAACCTCATGTAAACCCACTGTGGCCTTGAATTTACAGAGATCCAGACAGATCTCTGACTCTGTCTCTCCCGGTGGTAGGATTAAAGAGTGTGCCACCAGGCCTGACCTCTATGATTAACACTGGCTGACTCTGTCCTCTGATCTTTAGGCAAGCTTTGTTAGATTACAAACAATATATCACCATAGGGAATTGTTCCAAAGATACAAGCATATTATAAGGTACACATTACACATGTGAGCATGCACACACGCATGTGCGTGTGCACACACACAAAAGCAAAAATATAAAAACACCAAAAATTCAAGGGGTGGAGAGATGGCTCAGCTGCTCAGAGTCCTAGAGGTTCACATCTTTCTGAAACTCCAGTTCCAGGATGATTTGACATCCTCTGTGGCCACACTGACACTTTATACGCATGTGTGAACATACATTCAGGCAAAACACCCAAACACATACAATAAAAATAAATCTTTGGGTTGGAGAGATGGCAGAGCAGTTAAGAGCACACGGGGCAAAGCTGAAGAGTTGGCTCAGTAGTTAAGAGCTCTTGCTGTTCTTGCCAAAGACCCAGGTTCAATTCCCAGCACCCACATAGAGGCTCACTACTTCTTCAGGCACCAAGCATGCATGTGGTGCACAGACATACATGCAGGCAACACACTCATACAAAATAAATCCCCAAGAAAGGAAAGAAAAAAGAGAAGAAAAGCAAGAAAACATACATGGCTCTTGTAAGAAGACAGCAGGAAGTAAATTTAAGAACATGAAGCCCATTTTCACAAGAGGTGGGGTGGGTGGTTTTGACTTTTAATAGGTTATATATGATTGTCATTGTTTAAGGTAATTGGTTACAAATTCTTATTGGTATGGTTATGAAGAAAGCTGATAAAGGGAGATTAGATTCAGGGTTCTTGTTTGGAAAAAGAAAAAAGGGATACAGATATAACAGGATATAAGGGTATGTTATTGAATCTACTCTGAGAAAAAGGGAATATGGCTATGACAGGATATAAGAATACACTTCAGGTGGGCATGCATCCAGGGATATGATGCCAGAGACGGGGTGCCAGAGACAATTGGAAGTGTAGAGGTTTGGGCTTGTGGCTGTGTAATCTCGAGCTCAGGGACAGGAGCAGGTTTGAGTTTAGACTTGGGCTTGGACTTAACCACTTGGTTGGGATCGACCATCATAGTTTGAGTCTTTCTGGTAAGGAGTCTTACGGTGAATAAAGCTCCTGGGTCCAGTGTCCATCCAAAAATATAAATAAATAATCCTTATTATAGTGTCTTTGGTCCAGCTGACCTCCTTCTGTTGCCCTGCATGTGTAGTCAGAAGTTTCTAGCCTGTCCTGGCTCCGAGGTCCAGACCCACAGTCTCCCAGCTACTTAATCTCAAAGAAACACAAGGAGGCTTATACTAATTACAAGCTGTTTGCTCTATGAATTGGGCTTATTAGTTGCTAACTCCTATTCTTGAAGTTAACTTATATTTCCATTTATGTTTAGCTCTGTGTCTTGGCACCTTTTGCTCAGTGCAGTGTTCTCATCCCATTTCCTCTGTGTCTTGGTATCACCTGTTACTCTGTTCTTCTGCTTCCCAGAATTCTCCCAGTCTGCTTGCCCTGCCTCTACTTCCTGTCTAGCTACTTGACTAATCAGCAATTTATTAAACCAATAGGAGCGACAAATATTTACAGTGTTCAAGAACATAGTCCCACAGCACCACGGGGGTGAAGGTAATATTCATGGGGTTGCACCAGCACTTCTGATGGAAAATGTTGATTTTCTAGTACACACTGATCGGGGGAGATGCTTTAGGGAAATCTAATCTGTCTTAATGGTAGGTTCCCACAATAAATGACTGGTACACACACAGGACCAGCCTGGCACAGGTCAAATTCAGGAAGGCATGTAGATTTCTTGAAGAATATCCCACAGGCACAGTATATACAGTTAGTAGAGTTGTCAAGATCACATGGCTTGGAGCACTGAACCTGGCTTGAGTGGATTGTCTGGGCTCTGGGCAACTTCCCATCCTTGTCTTTCACAGTCTTCCTTGAATGCAAAGGACCTGCAAGCCTGGCCTAGGTGTAGTGAATCCAGGAAGCTACACTATCAACCCTGATGGCCATGGGTGTGGTCAACAAGATGACCAAGAGGCCCTTCCACCTGAGTTCTAATATCCTGGGCCATACCTTCTAATGTAGACCCAGTGCCCCAACCAGAACCTGCGGGGTTCAGGAGGGACACCAGATTCATAAAGGGCCCTAAACTTAGGCCACACTGTAATGATTCACGGCACATAGTAGCCACATGGCCACATGGTAAATCCAACATGGCCCAGGGTGAAATAAGAATTCCTTGTATGTAGCCCCAACATGATAAACACGACATGTGCTGGCAGAACACCACATAAGGAGGGCACACACCTAGGCATGGCTACATAAATCTGTGCCCACCCGCTCTCTTAAAAGGAACTGCCCGCCATGTGAAACTCTCTCTCCTCCCCCTACTTTTCCCTTCCTCTCCTCTCTCTCTCTCTCTCTCTCTCTCTCTCTCTCTCTCTCTCTCTCTCTCTCTCTCTCTCTCTCTCTCTCTCTCTCTCTCCCCCCCCCCCAGCAACTCTCATGTGGCATCTGGAAGTGTGTGCATCTACCTCTCACATGCGAAGCTAACACACACATACTTGTGTGCCCACTGGTCTCCCTTATGATAACAAGGAAATCTTGGTCACCCAGCTCCACCAAGAGCTCTGCCTATAGGCTATGAATAATAGGGGGTGGGGTACCGAACATAATCTCAAAGGGTGTCAGTTCCATCTGGTATGGAGAATTTCTAACTCTGAACAGGACAAAGGATGAGAGTCACCCAATCTGCACCAGTCTCCAGGGATGATTTGATAAGGGACTTTTTTATAGTTCTGTCCATACATTTTTCATATCCTGAACTCTGGGGTCTATAGGAACAATGTAATTTCCAATCATTCCCCAGGACAGTGGTTTAGTAGGTGGTTTCTGGCCCGGACTTCGGGCCCAGCCTCAAGGTTTAGGCCCACAGACCTGCAGACCCACAGACCTGCAGAGACACACAGATGCATACGATAGTTTTAGGCTGATTGGTCTAAGGCCCAAGCATATAAATTGCTAACTCTTCACCCTTAACCTAACCCATAACTCTTAACCTGTTCAGTCATGCAGCTCAGTACCTTTTCTTAGAGCAGCATGGTTGTCCTCTGCTTCTTCTGGCTCCTCTCTGGCGGGTCTGCTCTGTGCTTCCTGTTCTCAGAGTTTTCTTAGTCTGGTAGCCCCGCCCACATTTCCTGCCTGCCTTTGGCCAATCAGCACTTTTTAGTAAACCAGTGGGTGGGACAATTATTTACAATGTAACAACATAATCTCTCCCACACAGTGGCTAAATTCTGACTTATCTGTGACACAGAAGCTGGTTCATTGTCTGATCCTGTCGTAGCAAGAAATCCATACCTGGATTTATTACTGTAAAGTCTATTTTGCATTAAGATCTAGGCTTCTTCCCTAAAAATCTCATTTTAGGATTCTTTGAATTTGCCACAGTGTTGGTTAGTTGATAGGCTTTTACATTTAGAGACTATGTCTAAAACTTTGATGTCCAGCTCTGATCTTAACTCCAGGCTGTCTTAATAGATCTTGAATTCTGTGGGTGCCCATGTGAGGGGAGCAATGGATCTTTTGAAGTAATTTCTGCCCCAAGAAGAATAATTTTACAGTCTGCTAACTACCACCATCCCTCCAAGAATTGTACCATGTGGAGAAATTTTATCCGAGACACGTCCTCCCAGGTGTACTTAGGAGTCTCAAGAAAAATGGGAGGTCCTGGATCTACCAGAACTGGAGCCAAGACCAGGGTTTGTATCACTACCTCTCAAGTGGCTCTCTCTGCAAATTTTTGCCCCTTGGGACAGGCACGTTCTTCTTCTGGTGTCCCAGACAATGTATTATGGCCACTTTCTTGGGCTTCTGTAGGCTTGGAGAATGGCCAGGATTTCTTCTTTGTTTTTAATGGCCTTTCCCTCCACAGTCATACCATGCCAAGTACATAGTGACTATCAGTGTAGCTGTTGACTTTCTATACCTCCCCTAACTCCAGAGCTTTTGTCAGGGGTCACTAATTCTGTCTTTTGAGCAGAGGTGCCAGCAGATATTGGTTCAGCCTAAACCACTTCTTCTGAAGTAGTGACTGCACCCCCCATACCTCTGTCTATTTTGAAGAAGCTACTTCCATTAGTGTTGAACAGAGGGGTGTCCTTCAAAACTCAGGCCAGACACAATGTACCTGAACTAAGATTTCAGAGCAGTTGTGCAAGGGAACTTCCAGGTCTGCATTCAGGGCAGTAGGCCCCTGAAACATTATTCTGGCTGAATTGAGCAAGAGTCTGAGAGTAAGTCATTCTGGCAACACTCAGCCACCTATGGGGGTTTCTGGAGAACCCCTCCAGAGTGCAAGGGATGGCTATGGTGAGATTCTATCCCAAAGTCAATTTATTGGCATCTTTTATGAGTAGGGCCACAGCTGCTACTATGCAGAGGCCATGCAGATGCAACAGGGTTCAACTTCTTGGAAAGATAGGTTATGGGACACTTCCAGGAACCTAAGTTTTGGGTCAGAACGCCTTTTGGGCTCATCCACAAATAAGCAGAAGGGCTTAGTCATATCTGGCAGGCCTACTGCTGGGGCCAGGAACAGGATTTGTTTGAGTTTGTCAAAAGTGAGCTGATAATGTTAGTCCGCAGAAAGCCTTTTCCCTTTATAGTAGCCCCATGTAAGGGCCTGGCCAATTCAGAAAAACCTGTAACCCACAAGCACCAAAAGCCCACTGTGACTAAGAACTCTCTCACTTGCCTAGCTGTGGTGGAAGTTGGGATCTCAAGGACCATCTCTTTCTGTGCACCTGAGAGCCACTGCTGTCCTCCTTTAGGATGAGACCCAAGTAGGTACCTGTGCTGGCAGAGCTGAGCTTTCTTAGCTGAAGCTCTATATCCCAGGCTTCCCAGGGCAGAGCAGCCATTTAGTCCCTCTCCATTGGCAGCTGCAATTAGTAGATCATCCATATACACTAAAAGACTGACTTGGGGTTCTGTACATGGTACTCACTCAGGCTTTATGTAAAGCCTCATCAAAGATGGTGGGAGCATTTTTGAAGCCCTACAGAGGTCTGGTTCATGTCAGATGACTGCTGATCCCAATCTCTGGATTGTGTCACTCAAAGACAAAGTACAGCCAGCTCTTGAAGGCTAGAGGCAGACAGAAGAAGGCATCCTTCAGGTCTAAAACCGTGCACCACTGTCTATCAGCAGGGAGGGAGCTGAGTAGGTTTGGTACTGTTGGATGGACATTAATCACCTTTTTATGAACTTCCCTTAGGTCCTTTATCAGCCTATAGTCATTGGTATAAGGCTTTTTAACAAACAGCAAGGGTGTGTTCCAGGCAAATTGCACAGGCCAGAAGATTCCCAAACCTAGTAGCTGCCTGATGTGTGGAGTGATGCCTTTCCTGCCCTCTAGGAGCATGGGGTACTGGTGAACTTTGACTGAATCTGCCCTTCGAATGATTTCCACAAAGACTGGAGGCAATGTGCTACTAGCCCCATCCCCCTGTTTCAGCCCAGGCTGATGGGAATCCCTGAAGCCATTTCTCCAGCTGGGAGTCCGGCTCAGTGTCCAGTCACTGTAGCCTATACTCCCCAGTTCAGCCACTAGTCGCCAATAAATGAATGGATCTCATATCTTCATTGAATAATTGGCTCCTCCATCAGAAAAATGTACCTGGGTTTTCATTTTAGTCAGAAGGTCATGGCCCAACAAGGGATAGAGGAATTCTGGGATTATCAGAAATGAGTGGGTTATCCAGCCCACCCCTAAATCCACCATTCTTTGGGTGGTCCATGAGTAGGGCTTAGCCTCCATGGCCCCTTGGACCCAAGTCTTTTTGTGTGTCATGGGTCCATCTGCCTGAATTTTGAGCTCTTGTATCCACCATGAAGTTAACCATTTTGCCCTTCAGCCTTAGGGGCAACCCTATCTCCCCTCATCACTAAGGACTTTGGTCTCTCCCTCAGTCACCTTTTCAGGCCATTCTTTTGCCCAATGCCCTTCTTTCTTACAATAGCCACACTCACATGCTCGCTCTCTCTCTCTCTCTCTCTCTCTCTCTCTCTCTCTCTCTCTCTCCTCTCCTCTCTCTCTCTCTCTCTCTCTCTCTCTCCTCTCTCTCTCTCTCTCCCTCTCCCTCTCCCCCTCTCCCTCTCCCCCTCTCCCTCTCCCCCTCTCCCTCTCCCCCTCCCCCTCCCCTCCCCCTCCCTCTCCCCCTCCCCCTCCCCCTCCCCTCCCCCCCCCTCTCTCTCAGCAGTGGCGATTAGAAAGATGCTAGCCAGATGCTGGTTCTTGGACTTTTCTTTCCTTTTTTCCCGGTGCTCTTCCATTATACACTTCCTCGGCCACTGTAACTCTCTATTTTTTTTTTCTCCTAAGCATCTAATTTTTGCAGTTTCTTTCTAATATCTGGGGCCGCTTGGTTGATAAAGGCTAAGGTCATGGCAACTGCATTTTCTGGTGACTGGATCATATTATGTGTCTCCTGAAAGCCTCCTGTAGTCACTCCAAAAATGCAGCTGGGCTTCCATCTGGGCCCTGCCTAACGTCATAAACCTTGCTCAAATCTGAAGATTAACACGAGGCTACTTTGGAACTTGCCAATAGAATCTAGGAGATTCCAATTACCTTCAACCTTGTTTTGATCCCATTCAGGGTGGATCAGGGGAACACACATACCCAAGAGCCTGGATGGCAGGAGGCTCCCTATTGGGACCTGGAACCAATTTCTGGGCCTTCATCTGTACCCGGTTCCTGTGTTCTGTTGTGAAGAGAAACTGTAAAAACTGTAAAAATCATCCCAACTGGGCTGATAGGTAAAGAGAATAGTTTCAAGGAAGTTAAAAAGGTCTAAGGGGTTCTTAGAAAAAGGAGAATTCTGAGACTTCCAGTTGTAAAGGTCACTCACTAGTAGCAAAGGGCCAGTAATAAAAAGGTGGATTCCCATCTTGGTCAGGAGTTCTGGAGGCTCTGAGGAGGAAAGAAAACCATCCAGGCTCAGGGGTTCCTCCTCTCCATCTCCAAGTGCTCTTTGCCAGCCCCTCCTTTGGGACAGAATTTACGGGGGCTGCTGGGGCCCCTGCCTGGGCCACTGGCACATTGGAGTCATTCTGTTCAGGCCTGGAGGCAAGAATATAGGGAGGGGGAGGGAAGATGTCTTTCTTGGTGCTTCCACCCCACAGAACCCGGGCCTGAAGGGCCCTGCTCGTCGGGTGCTTTTTCTCTGCTGCCAGTATCTTGACCTTTTCGGGGAGGAAAGCCTGAACCTATGGGGTAGGGTTTTCTCTTGACCTCTCCGTGTTTTGATGGAAAATATCTTGTCAGGATAGCTGATTCAAGGTCTGAAGGCAACGGGCTGTGAAGACAAGGTCTGAAAATGATGTGCTCTATAGCCCGGATCAGGCAAGCATCAGAAGTTCTCTCTGGGGGCCAGTTGGCACTTCCAGTAGACCATTCTACACTGTAGAAAGTAACAAACTTGCTTTTGCAAATTTTTTCAGCTCCTTGATTATAAGCTATAGCCCAAACTTCCTTCCAATGGGCCAGACAGAGGTTTAGGGGAAAAGAGGGGACTGTCCTATAGTATCCATCGCAGTCAAGTCCACAACAACAGTTAACACATGACACAAGAAACACAAGGCAACAAACATCTTGCCCCAAGGAGATGACCAACAAGTTTCAAAAACAGCGATGGCTTGGTATCCTGCTGAGAAGTCAACCTTCCAGGCTCAGTTATACCATCCAGACTGGAGGCCTTCTGTCATCTAGGAGGGGCCCTCCATCCCCTTCCCCAGGATCTCAATTCTCCAGTGCATCTACTCTGACCTTTACCAGATCACACTACAGATTTGGCACACCACAGAAAATGGAAGTACGAAGTTACACAAAGACAGAGACAAAAACAGAGAAAGAAACTTACCGGTAGGTCAGGAATCCCTCAGGCCAGGGTCTGGAAAGTCTTGGAAAGTCCCAGATGATCCCCCAAGCAAGACCACCACAGAGCTGGATATCTGATGCAAACACAAAGGGGTAGATTACAAGCTTAGGCCTGGGCCCTCTCTCAGCCCTCTGGTGCAGCAGGTGAAGAACAGTCCTGAGTCCTCGGGATTTGGGGTTTTAAAAGGGAAAGCGTCAAGCTGGGAGTTACAAGCCTTAGCATCCCAGAATTGGGTATGGGTATGTAACCATTGAATTCATTGGCTATTGGTCTACCGGACTTTCCATCAGTGGTTGCAAGGATATCTGGAGCCTGCAAATACTGTTTACCAAAGTTTCTCAGTGGGTGGGCCATCTGGGTAAAGTCACACTGACTAGGGCCCTGAGCTGTTTTGGACCATTTATGGTTGTTTTTGAAATATTGTGGTTTTTTTTTTTCCTTGAACCAGGTAGAGCTAAGTTCAGCCCTTGATCAAGTTCTGTCTGAAGTGGACTTTGTTTTCAAAATGGAGTCTCTCTGTCCCTTCAATAATACACTAAATGTAATAACCTCTTCTAGTATCTTTCACAATAAGGTCACAATCCTGAAATACAAAGTCTATTTTTCTGGTGTGGGTTTAAGATTCTTTTTAAATCTCTGTGAGTATTTTGTGTACAAGTGTATCTGTGTAGCACCGGCATGAAGTGCCAAGAGAGGCTAGAAGAAGGTACTGGATACTCTTGGAACTGGAGTTGCAGAAAGTTATCTGTACACCATGTGGGTACTGGAAACCTCTGGAATTGCAGCCGACTTCTGAGTCATCTCTTTAGGAGCCCTGTGAGTGTTTTTTGTTTTGTTTGTTTGTTTGAGACAGAGTCTCTCTACACAGCCCTGGCTGCTTCTGAACTCATTGTGTAGACCAGGATGGCTTCAAACTCACAGAGATTTGCCTGCCTCTGCCTCCCAAAAAAGATCTGTGCTACCACGTCTAGTTACAAGGTGGTTTTATTTTATTTTTAAATGTTTACTTATTTACTATGTATACAGTGTTCTGCCTGCACACCAGAAGAGGGCACCAGATCTCATTCTAGATGGTTATGAGCTACCATGTGGTTTCTGGGAATTAAATTCAGGACCTCTGGAAAAGCAACCAGTGTTCTTTATCTCTGAGCCATCCCTTCAGCCCCCTTATTTTATTCTTTTAATGTCTATTTACATGGGAATTTTATTTACACATGCTACATGGGACATTATTCCATTCAGGTTTATGGAATGCTTGCACAAGACAAGTCTATTTTTTAAAACTCAATTTATTTTTAAATTAAATTTCATTGGAATAACATGGAAATAATAACATAAATATGCTTATTATGTTATTATAGTCCTGGTAATAAACATTGCTATTACTGGAAGCTGGAAAACTGTCTTCAGTACTGAGGCAACTCTTGGCAGTCTCGCAGGACACTTGGCATAGGCAGTCTGTGGGTCCAGAATAGGTCAGGACTCAGACATTTCTAAAACAAGATAAGAACTTAGGCTTTTATTGAGTTGGCAGTGAAGTATGTAGAAACGTTGTTAAGTTCTGAAAAGAAAATGGCAATTTTATTTGAGATGATAGTTAATAGTTATAAATACGATAATCTAGAATAAAACAAGAAAACCGAGACAATGCCAATTCTCACTTTCTCACTGAAATAAGAAGTTTAAATGGAGAAGTAATCCATTAACTGACCTAAAGTATTACAACTTAAATTACTGTTACACAAATCTTAATGGTCTTACAATAAAACCCTAGAGAGCCAGATATTGGAGTAAAACTCAAAGATCAGAGAGACAGAAAAACACGCCACTTGAGAAACTTCTCTGAGTATTGGATCCTCAGACCCAAAGGGGAAGGTCCTGTCTCCAGGAATCCTGACGGAATGCCTGAGTCCTCGTCTGAAAGGGAAGGGAAGCCCAAGGCCAGGCCAAACTCCTGTCTCCCCCTTCTATTCCTTTCACTGCCCAGCCATATCACTTCCTGACTCAACCTTCCTAGTGCTGGAAATAAAGGTGTGTGCCATCACTGCCTGGTTCTGTTTCTCCTCTAGATTGGATTAATCTTGTGTAGTCCAGAAATTGAGACAGATTTCTGTCTCTGCCTCCAGAGTGCTAAGATTGAAGGTGTGTGTCAGCACTCCCTGGCCTCTCTGGCTAACTCAGAGCCTGGTTCTGCCCTCTGATCTTCAGACAAGCTTCATTTCTTAGATGACAACACCACAAATTACATTTAAGATTCATGTCAAAAAGTTTCCTTAATAATATTGACAGGGGTCTCATGTAGCTCTGCCTGGCCTCAAAGTGCTCATATTATAGCTATGAACCACCTACCTGAAAAATAACTTTAATATGGAAGAAAAGTTTGTCATCTATCACACTTAACATATAATACATCGATTCCAGCTCCTCTATTTGTATGGCTTTGGAAAATTTCTCAATCTCTCAGTGTCAAACCCTTCCTTTAAGTGGAGATAACAACAATGTCCAACTCTGTGATGAATGCCCTTGATTCACTCCTATTGTATTATAAACACCCGATACTTATTAATAAATTTGTGTATGATTATTCAAAGATGACACATACTTGCCAGGGTGTGTGCATGGTAGACAGGTAGACCTTCAGGAGTTGGTTCTCTCTTGAGTACTGAAGATAGACCTCAGGTCATGAGACTTGGTGCTAAGTGTTGCCAACACTGAACACTCTTGCCTACCCAAGACCATCTTTTTGGAAAGCTCCTTAAAGCCAAGCATTGTAATACATACCAAGAATGACAGCTCTCAGGAGGAGGTGCAGGAGGGATGCTATAAAATCAAGACTGGCCTGGGCTTCATACATAGTAAGTTCCAGGTCACTCAGAAAGCATAAATAGTAAATAATAATTTTAAAAAGCTTATGAAAACCAGCAATTTTAAATTTCACTTTTGCTTGCTGAGACACAGTCTCTCTTTAGAGCTCAGGATATTCTCCAACTCTTAGTTCTCTCACTCACTTGGTTTCAGTGGGTCACACAGCTCTGTGCCACTGTTAGGATGCTTCATTGCATCTCTGTTCTACACACACAGGTAGCAATAGGCACTCTTCCTTATCCTAGCTTTATACTAACACTATCAGAGAGTTTCAAGGTGAGCTTCAAAAACTCAGCCAGGGAATCACTTCCCGGTTAAGCATCCCAGGCCTGTTTCTCTGACTAGTGGCCTTCCCAGGCATTGCCATACATTGTGGTGACGTATTATATGTTTAATAAAACCAGTCTGGAATATTAGAGAACAGATCAACCCACAGTCAAGACAGGAGGTCAGAGAGTGGTAACTTATACCTTTAATCCCAGCATGAGGGAAAGATGGGTGACCTACGCCTTTAATCCCATGACTGCAGAGACAGAGATCTTTCTGTGTTTCTGTGAGTTCAAGGCTAACTACCAAATAGCAGTAGCCCAGGCCTTTAATCTTAACCTGGATGTGAAACAACTGGGTGAAGAAGGTATTTTAGGTCAGGGGTAGGAAGACAGATGGGGCAGTAGAGGTGATGAGGAGGGAGGCTGACGAACTGGAAGGCAGCTGGGAGAGGTCTGACTGTGGTGTTTCTTTGTGGGAATTCCTTTCTGTATGCTATGAATCTCAATCTTTAAATAAAGGAGCTGTTTTGGCCCTTGACAGGCACCGTAGAAAAGGTAGGCAGAGAAATCAGAATAGGTAGGAAAGGAAGGGCGGAGTCAGAGGCAGATCGAACAAGCCACCCAAGGAGCAACATGTAAGGAACACAGGTGAGCCACTGGCCATGTGGCAGACAGATTAATAGAAATGGGTTGATTTAAGATGTAAGAGCTAGCTAGCAATGTGCCTGAGGCATAGGCCAAACAGCATAAAGTTAATATAAGCATCTGAGTCATTTCTGGGGGCCTGAGCAGCAGCAACAGGCGGCTAAGGGGTCTGATGTGGCAGGGTCTAGGCCTCTGGCTGCCCAGGACCATGAAACCCCATTGCAACATTTCTTCTTTGATATTCCAGCCTTTCCCCAATATCTGGCTCTGAGTTTCATTTAATAACAACCAGAATTTGTGCTACACTTGGCACCAAACTTTGGGGCACAAATTTCCCCCCTCCCAAAAGCCACTTGCTGGCAAGAGCAATGCATGCCTGGAGGAGTAATTATCTGCTGGTTAGGCTTTCTGTTCTGAATTAGCCTCCAGGTTTAGGGATACAGCTACAGGTGTTTCCTTTTCACTTTCATCTGTGTAAGTTTTTCAGACAGTGGGCTCCTCCTTGTGGGTTGTAGTTTTTTTTTTTTCTTTTTGGACCCCTCCTTGGGCCGCTATCACACTAGGTAGCTGCCCCACTTCACAGTCATCTGAATTGTCACTGACAAAATTGGTGGGTTAAGAGAAAACACAAAGATATTCAAACCCAAACAGAGGAATATAAGGAGCCAGTCTCAATAATATCTCCTACGATTACACAAAACAACCTTAAGTTATCAAACAGACAACAATAACATATCCAGTAACCTTAAAGAAATCGCAGAAAGATAGAAATACTACTACAAAAGTTAGTTGGGCTCCAGTACAAATGTTAGAATTAAGAAGAGTCAAGGAAGCAATTGTGACATATGGTATACACTCACTATTTGTAAAACAAATGCTAAATAGCTGGTCATCGTGTAACCAGATCATCCCTAAGGACTGATTAGATATGGTTACTGCTGTTTTGGAGGCTGAATCACTTTTACAGTGGAAAACATGGTGGAAGAAGAAGGCTACAACAATAGAATAAAGAAGCAGAGCCAAAGGCATAGACGTCTCCCAAGACCAACTTCTTAGGGAAGGAGATTTTAGCTGATATAGAAAGGCAAACCTTATATGATGAGCACACCCTGGATTTTTGTCACATGGCAGCATTAAATGCATGGGGTCAGATTGAAGACTTAGGAAAGAAGACTGAATCCTTCACAAAGGTAATTCAAAGCCCAAAAGAAACCTCTTAACATAGTCACTTACTCTCAGTAGGCATCAAGAGTTGTTTTACACATTGAAACTGCTGATTTTATTAACGACGAGTCAGAATTAACTCCATTATTTATTCTGTTACAATAAATAATCAGGACTAGAAATCATCCCTTCTATGTAACACACATTCCAGCCCATATGGGTCTGCCAGGTCCTTTAACACAAGGTAATGATGAAACTGATAAATTATTAATAGGAAATGTGCTAGAGGCCTCAGAGTTTCATTAAAAAAAAAAACTTGTCAATAGCAAAGGATTAAAAATAGATTTCTCTATCACTTGGCAACAAGCCAGAAAATTGTAAAAAGATGTCCGACCTGTTCCTTCTATAACCAAACTCCATTGCCAGCAGAAAGTAATCCTAAAGGTATACATAGAAATGAAATTTGGTAGATGGACATGTTTCATTTTTACAGAATTTGGGAAATTAAGATGCGTCCCTCACACAATAGATATGTTTTCAGGATTTCATTGGGCAACTGCCTTGAGTTCAGAAAAAGCCAATTCTTTAATCACACATTTTCTAGAGTTATGGTCATCATGGGAATACCTGTACAAATAAAGACTGACAATGCTCCGGCATATGCCTCTAGTAAAATGAAACAATTTTTTTGCTTATTATAATATAAAGCATATTACAGGAATACCACACAATCCTACAGGGCAAGCAGTCATAGAGAGATCAAATCAAGCTCTAAAGGATATGTTAAATAAACAGAAAGGAATAACAAAGACCCCCAGAGATAGACTACATAGTGCTTTATTAACTTTGAATTTTCTCAATGCTAATGAGAAAGGAACAACAGCTGCTAAAAGGCATTGGACTGTAGAAAAAACAGCTGAACTAAATCAGCCTGTCTACTTCAGAGATGTACTGACCTCAGAATGGAAGCCAGGATATGTGCTACGATGGGGAAGGGGTTTCACTTTTGTTTCTGCAGGTGAAGAAAAACTATGGATATCATCAAAATTAATAAAGATTCCATTTGAACCAGAGAAAATTCATGAAAATAAAATTGATAGCTCATCCACCTATATTATAATTCTTTAAGTTGTAAGTAAAATAAAGGGTTGGGGCAGGTTTTTGCTTTTGTCTTAACAGAAAACTAAAATGCCCATATTCAAGAAGTTAAAAAGACCCTGGACATCTAGACATCTAAAACAGAAGGGAGGCTATCCAGACAAATTTACAAGCAAAGGAATATTGAACCTATTGGTACCAGTATACTATACAGGGTAAAATTTCATTGCTTGACCTCAATATGTCTCTATTTGTAAGAGAAGTTGAGTCTCAGTTTAATTATAATTTAAAGCTGGCTTTAGAGTTGGAGTGTGGCTCTCCTTCTCTAAACCCAAGCATATTCGTTAAAGGAAAATGCAAAATCTCTGTATCATATCAGAAGAGCCATCTGATATGGGACAGAAGAATAACTAAAAATAAGGGACTATTCTATTAATACTAACCCTATGCTGAATAAAAAATTATACTAAAATTATATGATTATTTATATATAGATATTTTAAACTTTTTGTCATGATATTGATGTTCATATAGAATACTAATTATAGAAAAAAGGCTTTATTTATTTATTATTACATTGTGTTGGGTTTTAGTATCTTATCAGTTTTCTGCAGTGATCTACAACAATGCCTAATTGTGAACTTGAAGTATCCAAAAGGAAGATGGGCCCCACAATGATAATTTCACATGGACTCTGACAAAGCCACTAGGCTGACAAACACCAACCAAAGATCAGATTTGGACTACAAACTGCTCAGGACAATTTCAAGGCAGCTCGCTGAGATGAACCAGCTTCACAGACTACTATAGCCAGAACTCGAGACAAGCCATGTACTTTCTGTTATGCAAAGACTGGACATCAAATGATACAGCTACTTATTTCAGGACTTGACAATTAACAAAACTTTCCCTTCAGGAACCCCATAAAGATGCTGTCATCCCCAGACAGCAAGAAGTAAATTTAAGAACATAATATCCACATTCCCAAGTAGTGGGGTGGGTGGTTTTTGGTCTTTCAATAGGTTATGGATGATTGTCATTGTTTAGGGTAATTTGAGCTCTATTGTTGGCAAATAAAAATTCCTGAAAGATAGTTTGTCCATCTGGGAGTCAGAAGGTTAGCAAATTGCCTCATCTTGGGCCAGCAAACCAAACTGAGAAGGCTGTGTATTCTGGGAGAATAATGGGCCAGAGCTGGGTGTCCAAAGGGCCATGTGAAAAGGGTAGTGTTGGATGAAGATCTGCCCCATCAATTCCCCTCTTCCCTGTGCCACCTGTTCTTGGTTAAGTGCATGAATCCAGCTGATGTAACTGGAAGCAAAGGAGCTACAGAGCCCATTCCAGGCAAACAGGCATATCAAGGCAGGAGTTTTCTCCTTGGCTACAAAAGTACACTCACAGCATTTTTAAAAGACAGTCTCACTATGTCAAGTCTGACAGACTCCTGGCTGTCCAAAAATTGATGTACAAACCAGGCTGGTACCAAATTTATAAAGTTCTACTTCCAAAGTGATAGAATTAAAAGCATGCATCACCACACCAGGCAACTCCCATCTTTGATGTTTATCTTTTGTTCCTTAAAGTCTAAAATATTTACTACTTTGATTTTATTGGAAAATACATATATTCCTATTTTAGATAAGTACTTACCTTGCTAGCAAAATGCACAAATGGGCTATCATAGTAAGCAGTAATTCCACATGATGTCATCCTGTAACACCACCAAAATGGTCTGTACAAGAAATTGAACACCTGAAAGTAATGTGCACGGTGAACACTCATAGAGCTTATGCTTTGATTAGGAACTGTTGCTAACTTTTTTTTGGGGGGGGGTTGTGAGGCAGGATTTTTCTGTATAGCTCTGGCTGTCCTGGAACTCAGAGATCCATCTGTCTCTGCCTCTCAAATGCTGTGATTAAAGGCTTGTGCCACTACCACCTGGCTTGTTGCTAACATTTAAGGAGTCTACTTTTGGCTTATAATTTAATGAAGAGAACCTTGGCAACTCATGTTAATTAATTACTTTACAGATAGCCACAGGCAGAACTTCCAACTACAAACATAACTCAATCCTGCTAAAACTTTTGCAAAGAAGCTAGGTTTGGTGTGCTGGGCATGGATCTCAGTAGACTGCTCACCTAGTATGCAGAAAGTCCTAGGTTCCATCCCCAGCATTTCACAAATCTGGTATAGTAATATCAGCAGGATCAGAAGGATCAGAAGTTCAAACTCATCCTTGGCCAAATACAGAATTCGAGGCCAGCCTGAGCTACATGCGATTCTGTCTAAAACAAAAAGTCCCATAGAGATGATATAGTGGTTAAGATCACTTGCTGCCCGCCAGAGGAATAAAATTCAGTTCCTGGCACCTATATCAAATGGCTCACAACTGTTTGTTAACTCCAGTTCCAGATGATTTTGTGCCTCTGTCTTCTTCTGGCACCTGCACTCCCATGCACAACCCACATTCAGACATACCAATACATAATCAAAACTAATAAGTCTTTTTAAAACAGACAAAAAGTAAAAAAGTAGGGGGTAGAAACCAGGCAAGGTGGCAATAGCTGTAAAGTCAGCACTCAGAAGGCTCATGTAGAAGATTCTGTTTGAGACAGGATGTCGCTGTATATAGCCTTGGCTAGCCTAGAACTTGATATATTGATCAGGCCCACCTTAAACTCACAAAGATTTGGAAGCCGGGGAATCTTGAGTTCAAGTGTACTCTGGGCTACATAGCAAGATACTGCCTCAAAGAAAAACAGAAAAGCAAAGTAAAAGGCCTTCAGAGGTTTCCAATCCTTGGAAAGACCCCTCTTCTAATTTCATTTTCATTTTAGAGACATTTTCTCTTTTCACTCTAGATTTCAAGGCCTGTGACTATCGTTATTCTTTCCCAGATAGCCATAAACGAGCCATGAACTATTGTGACATCTCTGTTACTCTAAAAAATTTAAATGTATACCCCCCAACTTAGCACCTTTTAAAAATACCCCACACACACTAAAGTGAATCTTAATTTTGTTGCTGTTTTTTGAGACAGGGTTTCTTTGTGTAGGTCTGCCTGTCCTGGAATTAGCTCTGTAGACCAGGCTGACCTCACAGAGATCCACTGACCTCTGCTCCCAAGTTCTGGGGTTAAAGGCGTGCACCACTACTACCCTCTAGTGAACATTATTTCTTAAGAAAATGTGTTACATGTTTTTATTTACGTGGGGAAAGAAAAAGGTACAAGAGTAAATGTCAGAGGACTATCATTGCCTGTGGGAGCGGGTTTTCACCTTACACCATGCTTCTCCTGGGGACTGAACTTAGGTCATCAGGTTTGGAAGAAAGCACCTCTACCCACTGACTCATCTTGTCAGCCACTTAATTTCACTCTTGTTGGCTTTTGTCACTTTAGATAGGGTCTAGTGTATCTCATGCTAGCCTCAAATTCACTATGTAACTGAGGATGTCCTTAAAATTCTGATCCTCCTGGCTTTACCTCCTATGTGCTGGAATTACAAGTGTGTAGAATCTTGCCTGGTTTATACAGTGCAGAGGCCTACGCCAAGTATTGTTTATATAAGTGCATACATGTTTTATACCGTCTTATCTACTAAGTCCAAGCCCTCCTGTGTCTCTCTTTTCTTTTCTTTCCTTCCCTCCCCCCATTCTTCTTCTTTGAGAAATGCTCTCTCCAAGTAGACCTAGCTTTGTGGAATCTGAAATGTAGAATAGGCTGACTTCAGACAAACCCAGAGAGATCTGCCGACCTTCGATTAAAGTCGTGAGCAATAGTTGGGCAGCAGTGGTACACGCTTTTAATTCCTTTAATTCAGGCCAGCCTGGTCTACAGATCAAGTTCCAGAACATTCAGAGCTATTATACTAGAAAACCTATCTCCAAAAACAAACAAACAAACCCAAAAAGTGGAGTTATGTGCAACCGTGTCCTGCCTAAAGATTTATTTTTATTATCTATCTACAAATCTATCATCTATTTATTTATTTTCACAAGGTATAGTGGCCCATGTCTTTAATCCCAGCACTCAGAAGGCAGAGACAAAGGATCTCTGAGTTGGAGATCAGCTTCATCTTATAGAGCTATTTCTAAATAACAAGGGCCATACACAGGTACGTTGTCTTGAAAAAATAATAATAACAACAAAACAGATTTTTTTTTTGAGACAGGATTTCTCTGTGTAACCCTGGCTATCTTGAAACTCAATCTATAGACCAGGCTGGCCTTGAATTCAGAGATCCACCTGCCTCTGCCTTTCTGTGAGGCCAGCCTGGTCTACAGAGCTAGTTCTAGGACAGGCAGACCTACACAAAGTGCTGGGATTTTAAAGGCAGTGGCTACCACTGCCCGCCCCCCCCCCAAAAAAAAAAGATTTAAAAAAAATCTCATTTATGTGTATGTGTGTTTATGTATACGCCATGTCCTGTGCGTGTGCCCAAAGAGGCCAGAAAAGGGCATCACATCCTCCTCCTATTATGGGCGTTGGCACTCAACTTGGGTCCTCTGGAAAAGAAGCAATGCCTTTCAACTGCTGAGCCATCTCCCCAACTTCTCTATTTTTTTTTTTTTATGATCCTTTTCCCTCACGTGGTTTTTACCCAGTGAAAATCTACTTTTGGATCTAATTCAAACACCCCTCACCTAATCCTCACTGGTATTCTCAAAGCATGGCAGTTATTCCATGCCCCTGTCTCCTGGAACCTGGTAAGCAGGGCTTCCGACTAAGGCACTGACTCTCCAGTACTTAATACAATGCTTGGCACTTGCTAGGAAGAACACAAATGTTTGGAACCACATGGAGTGGCTCCTCCTGTCAAAAAGATAATACTCCCACTGGCCTGCTACAGACTTCCTTTTTCCTTGGTTGACCTTCAGTCATCCTCATAACTATTGTTTTGTTTCTGCCAACAAAGACTACAAAACTTTCTGTTGGCAGGATCTGCATCCTTACCTCTTCATGCTTACCTTGTTCCTGGCACCCAGTGTCTAAGCCTCTAAGACCCGCCTAAACCACCTCAAAGAACAAAGGTGTGTGTGTGGGGGGGATTAAATGGCTTTTTGAAACAACACTAAATCTTTTCTGTTTTTCTTCCTTTTTTGAGACAGTCCTAGCCTAGAACTTGCTCTGTAAGCAGTCTGGCCTCCAATTTTCAAGACTACGCCTGCCTCTGTCTGCCTCATGAATGCCGAGATTAAAGGTGTGAACACTCTTCCCAGTTTTTTCTTAAAATTATTGTCCTTGTCATACACAGTTATACACACACAAAACACTGATATCAGGAAAGTTGAGGTTCATTCCCAGCCTCATCTCTTTTTATTATTTGGGGGTAATACATAGGAGATTCAACCCAGAAATGCAGGCATTCCAGGTAAGCACTGTCATTGAGCAACTCCACCAGGGTCCACACCCCACTTAAATTTTTTTGAGACAGGTCTAGTTGGTCTTGAACTTCCAACACTCCTCCTGACTCTGGATCCCAAATGCTAGGATTACAGGCATGTGCTGCTACCATGCCCACATTTTCTCTCTCTTTTAATAGAAAGGAACATAAGGCATTGGATATATTTTATAGAATTCAAGTGTTCAAACTGTATAAAACTAAGGCAGCCAAAGTGCCCGTAAAGATTTACAGAACAAAGCTGGCAATGGTGGTGCACACCTTTGATCCTTTGATCCCTGGAGGCAGAGGCAGGTGGATTTCTGTGAGTTCAAGGCCAGTGTAGTCTACAGAGTGAATTCCAGGATAGCAACTACAAAACACAAACGGAGGAAGAGAACAGAGAAAGTAAACAGCTAACTCAGGTCCAAATGTTTTCACTTTAGAATCACCGTCTATTCTTAATACACTCAAAGCTTACCTTTACATTGTGCAAAGTGTTTTATTTAGATCATGTATTTAAATAGTAACTATCACTGTTGTGAAAAGGAAATTAAGAAGAAGTAACTCACTGAAAATGTATATTATTGCATTCTAGCTGGGTATAGTTTCTGTTTACTGAAGCTTTAGAGGGTATTAAAGAGCATCGTCTCCAAACTATAGCCTCTCTGACAAAAATCAAATGCATTGAAAAAGAATAACTCCCCACCCCGAGATTCAATGTTGTTTAATACTATGTCCCTGTACAAACCGAAGTTCTCTTCTTCCAAGAGAAACCTTGCAGAATTCACCTCCATCTCCCTCCAGACCTTAGAGCTTCCTAAACGAACAACACTCTAGTTCAGTCCACTGACCTTAAACAAAAGAACAGATTTCATTTTCTGATAAAGTAGTCAAAGCCTTGGGCTCCAAGACTCAGAGACCTAGTTTCAAAAGCCTACCAACTCTCTAAAGTGTCTAATCCCTGAAGTCCAAGGCCACTTTGTTCCCAATTCAGGGGTTGAGAAATCCACTAGGAAACTGACAATAAAAAGGGTAATGTTGGTAATTTTTCCTCCAAGACACTTACTTGGCAAAGACCTTAGTAGACATGGAAATGGCTAGGGTCTGATTTCTATAAGAAAGGGTGACTTTTCCTCACTTCCCTGGAGTAGGGAAGGTTGCACTGCTTGTCTGTATGTGTGACCTCAGAGATGAGGAGTGCAGGGTCAGGCTGGTCCTAAGATGCTTTCTGGCTGGGTGCTGGGAGAGTCTCAGAAGTTTTAGCGCTTGAGTTCTTAAGCACCTCCAGGACTCCTGGAAGAACGACTTTGAGGAGTCTGAGCAAACCCAGGTAGCACGCAGGAACCTCCATGTCCAAAGTATGGCTCTCGGAAGCTTTAAGTTTTAGGCAGAGTTTGAGAGGCAGGAGGAAGATTCTGGAGCTGGTCTTGTTCGACTAGAGAGCTCCGGATTTGGCTCCGAGATATCATAGGCACCATAGGGAAACTTTCAGAGGGCACGGGCACCACGAGGTGGGTCTGGCTATCTGCTCGTGCCAGAGGGTAGATCCGAGAGGTCATGCTGATCTTAGAACGCCTCTCAGGGTCAAGATCCAGAGTCGCAAAGCTGTCAGAGGACAAAGGCACCTCGGAGTGGTTTTCAGGAGGGAAGCACTGCGAGGTCACCGAAAAGACAGGGTGGCTCCTAGAAGTACAAACGGAGACAGGGGGATGCAAAGGGACCAGAGGGAGGCTCCTAGAGGTCTGGACTGGGTTCCGAACGGACTCAGGCTTCGCCGGATGGAACGAAGTTCTGCCCCTTTCGGTTCCGGCATCGATGTTTCCTTCCAGCTGGCCGAGGCTACAGATCGTCTGGATGACTCTCGGGAGGAGCCGGCGGCGGCGCCGGCGGCGGATCCGCTGGAAAGTGTTAGAGACGCTCCGAAGCGTCCCGGAGAAGCTAAGGCTGCCGCTGCGGTGCACCCCGACCTCGCCCGTGCGAGGCGAAGTCCTCCTCGAGAGGTCTTCCGGGAAAGCCTCGATGTTGCCGGTGTACCAGAAGATCCACCACAGGAGGCTGACAAAGATGACGATGGAACCCAGATAGAGCAGCATGTCGTAGAACAGCAGGTTGGCGAAGACGCCGGTGAACAGCACTGCCACACCCACCGCGTCGAAAGCGACGCCCAGCCAAAAGAAGTGCCTGCAGTGACCCAGGGCCCCGGACCGCATCTCCGTCAAGTCCACTCCCGTCTATGAAAACTCTGTGCGGCTCAACAGCGCTCCACGCGAACCCCCGCAGGAGGACACAAGGCCCAGGGCGCTGCCACGGGCGGGCTTTGGCCGCTGGGTATCCGTGACAACGGAGGGGCGGGGCGGGGTCTCCATGGCAACCTAAGGGGCGGGGCGGGGAGGAGAGGGGAGGTACATTAAGCAGCGCTCCCCGCTGGGGCTGCGGGAGAGGGGAGCCCGGCCAGATTGCTGCGAGCACACCAGGATCCGCTGCGCCTTCTGCGCTTGCGTAGCGCTCGTCCCTCGCCAGCCGTCTTAATGTCTCCTTTTAGCGTTGGGTGTAAAATTTACAACAGCGGGAACTAACCGTACCCGAGGGAGGGGGAAAGCGAACCACGAGGACTCGTTTCGTGTAACTTCCCTGCAACAGCTGGAAAGAATCTTGGTGTCAGGCGCGGTCAGACGTTCCTGGTTTCCTTCACCTGAGAAGTGGCTAATTAGGGTCTGGTGTTAGCTCTGAATTCCCATCTTAGCTGGGGTCTTTTTTTTTTTTTTTTTTTTTGCTAAGGATGGATTTTAAAACATCCTAGTACATTTTAAAATAGATTTAGGCTTGTAGGTTACAAGCTTACATTTACTTAGGCTTATAGACAAACGCCACCACACTTGGAAGAAAACTATACTATATATAGATGCTGGTATGTTACCCATCCTCCAGTGGATAAATCCATACCCATGGCTGAGCATACGAGCAATATGTATTGGACTCTGACTTATCAAAAATATTTATACATATATCTTTAATTTATTTGATATTAAAATATGTATGTATATATTTACTTTAGTAACTCACTGAGTCCAATGTGTATGTATACATACATATATATGTGTCCAATGTGTGTGTGTATATATATGCGTGTATATATATATGTGTACGTATGTATACACACATATATTGGTTTTTTCAGACAAGGTTTCTCAATATAACAGTCCTGGCCTGTCCTGAAATTTTCTCTGTAGACCAGGCTACCCTTGAACTCATAGTGAGCCACCTGCCTCTGCCTCTGCCTCAGGAGTTCTGGGATTAAAATTGTGCACCACCACTGCCCAGCTATTATATTTTTAAAGGGAGTCAGACGTGATAGTGCCTGTCATTAATCCATGCTTTGAGAGAAAGAGGCAAGCATATCTCTGTGAGTTCAAATCCAGCCTATTCTAATTTGGGAATTTCAGGTCAGCCAGGACTATACTGTGAGACCCAGTCTCAAAATGAATGAATGAATGAATGAATGAATGAATGAATGAATGAATGAATGAATGAAAGAAAATAAAGGACATGAAGGTGAGTTGGGTAAGTTGGAGGTATAACATTGTCAAAGAATAAGAAAGTATAAAGGCAATTAGAAAAATTAATGTGGAAAAATGTTAATAGAAATAAAATAGAATAGAAATAAAGTAAGAATATATATGTTCATTGCTCAGTTCTTTCTGTGTTTAGGCTTGACATTTTTTCAAAATAATTTAAAATTGAAGTTTAAACTTATGAGTAGCAGGTGGGCATGATGGCTCAGTAGTTGAAGGGCTTGACCAACATTAGGCCTGACAACCTGAGTCCAATCCCCAAGACCCACATGGTAGAAAGAGAGAACAGGGAACTGACCTGCACAAGAAAATAAATATCTCCCTTTCGGCTACAGGAGTGCTCAAGGTTGGCAGCCAAAATGAGCTTACTGATGGTGAGGGGTGTAGCACCACATTATAGGTCACTACAGGGGCAATCTGGGATCACCCTTTTGTTGGGGGGGGAGTCCTGTTACATTGAGGTTTCTGGCCCAGACTAGTCCCACAGTTTGGTCCTACCCGCTGCTGCTTATCTGACCAGCCATCCCAAAGTCCCAAAGAAGCACACAGATGCTTATATTAACTTGATGCTGTTTGGTCTATGACTTGGGCACATTGGTAGCTAGCTCCTTCTTTTTTTAAAAAAAAAAAAAAAAAAAAAAAAAAAAAAAAAGTGTGGCCCAGGCTGGGCTCGAACTCCTGATCCTCTGGGCCTCTGCCTCCTTCAGCAAATCCTACCAGCCATGTGCCACCACAACGGGCCTGGTTGCAGCTTACCCTCCCTACAGCGAATCTGCCACCATTTTGTCCATGGCCCAGATGCTACACTATCTCTGTACAATGACTTCCAAGACACAATTTGGAAGCTGCTTTTGGCTCTGTTTCTGTGCTCTAGAACCTTTTTTAAGCTTTCTCGGGCTTTATGTGGGTATTTGCCCCACTTTGGGAACTATCTGTTACATTGAGGTTTCTGGCCAGTTTAGCCTGGGTGTCGCCATTCCTAGAATTGGGCAGGCTTAGGTATGAGATTCTGACCAGGGGCAAGGTCTTTTACCTCCTTTAGCCTTGGTTTCCCTTTCTGTAAATGACAGGACAGGTGCCTATAAGGGAGCTGTTAGATGACAGTCGCTTTCTACAGGGCATCTCAAACTGTTTCCACTTGAGACTATGTGAGAACATTTCATGTGACTGTATCAAACATTGACTGATAATCATGAGTTTATTTTAAAACAAGTCTTTTGCTCTTGGTATTTTATTCTTGAGATGGTCTCATTGTAGCTGAGGCTGGCCTTGAATTCTCTACATAGGTGAGGATGACCTTTTTCCCCTCTGCGTCCACTTCCAAAGTGCTGAGATTATGGAAATAGCCATCATGCCCTGCTATTTTAAACAACTTTGGATATGCATACAGTTTTACCATTCATTAGACAAAAGCAAATTGGCATGCTAATAAGATGGATGTACATTTTTACTTTTACATAAAGAATTAATTCTTGGCTAAATATTTGATACTGCAGGACATAAGACTTTTCAACATTTTTCAGAGTTCATCAGTGTAAGGAAAAGTCACCAGCCAAAGAAACCCACCCTGGATCTAAGACCTGAGCCAGTGAAAGAAATACTTTATCCCAGAACCCAGAACCAAGAAGAAATGGGCCCTGACTCTAAAATTAGCACCAGAGAAATACACATTGGTCCTGCAATCAGAGCCAGTGAAAGAAATGTGCTCTGACCCTGAAACTAAAAACCAAATCAAGGTGAAAAAAAAAGATAAGATCTGACCACTCTTCACCCTGGAAGTCTCCCTAGAAAGCTCTACCCCCAAGAAGCCCTACATAAGTCCCAAGTAAACAGCCCTTTGCCCAATGTCCTCTCTCACCCCAGGCTGAGGCAGCCACACTCCCCCAGACTCTTCCCTTCCAATAAATCTCTTGAATGAAGTTTGGGTGAAGATCTTCTTTCAACAGAGAAGTAGTAGCAGAGCCAGGACAAAGATCAGCGAAGGGAGCAAAGCTCTAACACTGTAGCCACCCAAGGAACCTTCCTTGGCTGGGCCAAGTTGTTACATTCCCTGAACAGAGAGCAGGGAGCAGTGGAGAAAGGAAGCCTTTTGCCAGTCGCTATAGCAACTTTGCCCAGGAGGCCCTCCCTTGCTGGAGGAGAGCTGTTAAGACTGGGGAAGTAATGTGGGGTGTCTATATTGCTGTGAATAAAGGACTGTTTTGGCCATGGCAGGCACCATAGAAGTAGGTGGAGGATTCAGAGCATGGGGAGGAGAAGGAGGGTGGAATTAAGAGAATGCTCCAGCTGCTCATGATGCAAGATGTGAAGAAAGAGGTGAGCCACGTGGCAGGACAGATTAATGGAAATGGGTTGAAATAAGATGAAAGATAGCTAGCAATATGCCTAAGCCATAGGCCAAACAGCATGAACTTAATATAAGCGCCTGTGTGTTTCTTTAGTACTTTGGGATAAGTGGCAGAGGGCACGTCGAACTGTGAGGCTAGTCCAGGCCAGAAACCTTGTTTCAGGGAAGCCTTTCCCTGAGGAAGGGCTTCGTTGCAAGAATGAAGGAAACTCAGGGCCAGATCTCTGGGAAAGTCGGAGATATTAGAGAGAGTAAACACCACATCAGATCTTACCCAGCTGTCTTCCAGCTTCCTCAGCCTGGCTTCTCCTGGCTGCTTCTCTTGCCTGTTTTTCTATGACTGCCTTAAATACTCAATACTTAACACTCAATTAATTCCTGCCCAGGAGCCTGGAACTCCTTCTGTAAACTGAAATGACCTCCAACTCAGTTTGGATTAAGGGTGTAGGTCACCACTCCCAGGATATTCCCTGTGTTGGGATTAAAGGTGTGAGTTACCACTGTCTGATCTTCCTAGACTGACTGTGGGTAGATCCCTCTGATATCTCACACTGGTTTTTATTAAATTTAAAACATATCCCCACATATCCCACATATCCCCGTTTGTGTCAAATTAAAAAAAAAAAAAGGTTATAGCTAACATAAGAAACCATATACAATAGGTACAATAATTATATACAATATATACAAACAATAAATGAGTATTGTCCAGTCCATTAACAATTGACAATTCAAAGAAAATATTTCATTAATTATCCTATTTTGATAAGTCTAAAGGATTATACCTAATTCACTTTCTTTCTAACTTGCATTACTAACTAAAAACTATTATTTTGGTGTCTCTTAAACTTATACACTTTAACTTCAAAGTTTCTTTTCTAAAACTGTCACTAGAAAACTGTAACTAGAACTATTTCATCTTCAACTACCTGAGAGACCCAAGAAGGAAATGATATTTACCCAAGTAAACAGGAAATGCAAACAACTTCCAAAATCTAGAAGTGGCAGAGATGACATCTATCTGCCTGGACAGTCACCCAAAGTTCCTTTATAAAGTTGGGGCATCCATCTTCAGCCTATAGGCCCAGAGTCTCTTTTCAGTGAAGCAGGAAATCTGCTCTGCCCGTTCTGACATAGTTCAGTCACTTCTCCTTGTGTCCTGAAGAATATCTGACAGTTTTCTCTGAAAAGCAGGAACCTAAAGGACCATCTCAGCTTGTTCTATCAAAGTTCAGAGGTCACTTTCCAAGGAAATCTGCATGTCCAGTTTAAACAGCACACTGTCAAGCAGTCAATACAAGAACAGGTTCTTGTCCAATGGATAACCATTGCCACAAAGAAAGTAGACTCCATGTGGAGTTTCTACAATGCCCATTTTTTTCTTGAAGTAGATTGGTGCTGCCAGGAGCAGACCTGACTCACTGTCCAGAAAAGCCTAAGTTCTTAAAACATTTTAAATGCCACATTCTATGGATCTCTGAAGTGTTTGAAGAAGATCTGTTCATCTAATATATATTTGTTTTATCTTGAAAAACATATCTAATATGACTATGTTTTAATGTAATAACTAACTACTAACTTTCATTACTTTATATTCTAATTAGTTGGTAGTAAAAACTTTCATGGACTAGAAACTTGTATTACATTGTTAGATGAACTGAATAACTATACTACCTTGAACAAGCATAGAGATATTTGTACAGTAACACAATTAATCTCAATATATACAATTTGAATACAATATACAAAAATCCAATCCAATGTAAAATATTTAAAGCTAGTAAAACCTTTTAAAAGAAGATTCAATAATTTATCCTTATATCCTATATATCTGTATCCCCTTTTTCTTTCTATTGTTTTTTAAAAACAAATCTTAAATCTAATTGTTCTTGTTTAACATTTTTTATAACCATAACTATTATCAATTTTTAACCAATTAACCGAAACAATGACAATCACACATAACACATTGAATGACCAAAAACAACCTACCCTGCCACTTGGGAATGTGGGCACCGTGTTCTTAAATTTACTTCCTGCTGTCTGGGATCTTTTGGGGATCCTGAAAAGAAAAGTTTTGTTAAATGTCAAGTCCTGAAATAAGTAGCTGTGTCATTTGTTGTCTAGTCCCTGCATAACAGGAAAGTGCAAGGCTTGTCTCACGTCCTGGCTATAGTAGTCTGTGAAGCTGGTTCATCTCAGCAAGCTGCCTCCAAATTGTCCTGAGCAGTTTGTAGTCCAAATCTGATCTTTGATTGGTGTTTGTCAGCCTAGTGGCTTTGTCAGAGTCCATTTGATATTTGAATCGGCCAAGAAGATATTGTCCATGTAATGATAAGTTATAGATTGTGGGAATTTGTTACATATTTGTTCTATTGGCTTTTGTACAAAATACTGGCACAGAGTAGGGCTATTCAGCATTCCTTGAGTGAGGACCCTCCACTGGTATCTCTTTACAGGCTGAGAATTATTATAAGTGGGTACCATAAAGGCACATTTTTCTTTGTCTTGTTCTTGTAAGGGTATTGTTAAGAAACAGTCTTTTAAATCAGTAACTACAATAGGCCATTCTTTAGGTAACAGAGAAGGCAAAGGAATCCCAGATTGTAGAGAGCCCATTGGCTGGATTACCTTGTTTATTGCCCTTAGGTCTGTTACCATTCTCCACTTTCCAGACTTCTTTTTAATAACAAATACAGGAGAATTACACGGACTGATTGATTCTTCTATATGCTGAGCATTTAATTACTCCTGTACCAGCTGCTCTAAGGCCTGCAATTTCTCTTTTATTAGAGGCCATTGCTAAACCCATATAGGCTTCTCTGCTAGCCATTTTAGAGGTAGTGCTGTGGGTGTTTTTGAAAGAACAGCAGCTGTTTTGTCTTGTTTCTCTATAACTTTAATGGTCTGTGACTGTTTCTCATAATACCTTCTAATGTTTTTTTCAGAACCATGTTCTAGTTTATGGCTTATTTCTGTGTTTGGAGGAATATTAATCTGTGTGTTCCACTGTTTGCAGTAAATATCGTCCCCATAAATTTATAGCATTTTCAGCCACAATCAAACAACAATCAGTGAGTAAATCAATTTTTTAAAAAGAGGGAATTTGTTTAAAGCAATGGCAGGTGCTTGGTCATACTGTGATCTTTTGCTAGATGATTTTGTATTAAAACAAGTGAAGAAAAACATAAATAAGGTAGATGGGACTATCATAATGTTTACCATACTATTTACTATGAATATATTTTGTTTGATTTCTATGTTATCACTTAAAAAGTTGATTAATATAAATCCAAAGAAAAAAGGTCTTTAAAAAGCCTGACAAGAGAGAACACAAAGATGCTCAAATTCAAACAGAGGAATATGAAGAACCAATTTCAGCAAGGTCATCTAAAATTAGACAAAAACAGGCAACATTAGTATACCCAGTAACCTTTTAAAAAACTAAGGATGATAGAGATGGTAGAGAAGCTAGCTGGGCTCCAGTACAAATGTTAGAATTATGGAGAGTAAAAGAAGCAATTGTAACATATGGGATACATTCACCATTTGTAAGACAAATGCTGAACTCCTGGTCATGCTGTAACCGAGTCACCCCTAAAGATTGGTTAGATATGGTTACAGCTGTGGTAGAGGCAGGACTGCTTATACAGTGGAAATCATGGTGGAGGGAGGAGGCTAAAACAATAGAACAAAGAAGCAGGGCCAGAGGCATAGAAGTCTCCCAAGACCAACTTCTTAGGGAAGAAGATTATGCTGATATTGACAGGCAGGCTTTATGCAACGAACATACTCTGGATTTATGTCGCATGGCAACTTTAAATACCTGGGACCGGATTGCAGAAATAGGAAAAGAAAACTGAATCATTCACAAAAGTAATTCAAAGCCCCAAAGAAACTTTTACAGACTTTTTACAGAATGGTACTGGACTCAGAGGGCCAGGCAAATAATCATTGAATCACTGACTTTTGAGAATGATAATGCACAATGTAGAAAAATACTTAGACCTTTAAAAGCAAGGTCAGCACCTTTGGAGGATTGGATTTGTGAGACAATTAATATGGAGTCTTATGACAGTGATGATAACTGGGTAGAAGAGCTTATTTCTAGAAGTATAAGAAAGAGTCAAAATGTTAAATGTTACAATTGTGGAAGGCAAGGTCACATAAAAAGAGATTGTAAACAAGGCGTCCCCAGAAACAATGCTTTTGGTAGGAATAATCCTAAGAGAACGCCCCTCCCTTCTGGAGTATGCAGAAGGTGTGGAAAAGGAAGACATTGGACTAATGAATGCAGATCAACAAGGGACAGACAAGGTAACTTTCTGCCCTGGGGAAATGCCCCAAGGGGGCTTTCAAAAACCCCTTATCAAATCCAATCCAATCTTACCCTGCCATTGTGGAGAAAACATCTTCCCAGAACAATTTTAAAAATTAAGACCTATTTTTAAAAGATAGAAAATCTATCAGCTTTATAGTATCCTGTGCAGTGAGTAAGGACAGAAGACCATGATTAAGTGACCACAAAGAACAGTTCCCCAGTGCAAGCCTAGTACAGAAACTATCCCCCACAGAAGAAAACCCAAGCTGTGTTCTACTCGGGTGGCAGTGGAACACTGGGCCAGCAGAACGGTGTAGTGAATTACCCAGTACTACAGAGCTGTTTTTATTTGCATGGTGGAAATTCATGCGAAGTGGCTCACCCAACCAGAACTCATCTAAAGTGGAGATCCTGCTTTATAGTCCATCACCATATGCAAGTGGTGTGTGTGTGTGTGTGTATGTGTGTATGTGAGTGTGTGTGTGTGTGTGTGTGTGTGTGTGTGTGTGTGTGTGTGTGAATGTGTGTCTTTCAAGAAAAAACAAAGGTAGGAATAACAATGTAAAAAAACAACCTAAATATCCATCAGGAAGGGAGGGCGCTGAGTAAATAAATAGCTCTTTAATGGTTTCTCACTGAGGATAGTTCTGTCTGATGCCTGAGTAAACACTGATATGGCAAAATGTGAAGTAAATACTGGAGAGATGTGATGATGTATGTTTGTTTTTAATCCCAGTACTCAGGAAGCAGAGCATCTCTGTGTGTTGAAGGCCAATCTGGTCTACATACCCAGTTCCAGGGCTACACAGCTACACAATGCATCAGTCTCTCTCTCTCTCTCTCTCTCTCTCTCTC
Organism: Phyllotis vaccarum; assembly: GCA_033318265.1. NCBI lineage: Eukaryota > Metazoa > Chordata > Mammalia > Rodentia > Cricetidae > Phyllotis > Phyllotis vaccarum. Next base: position 76,883,152 of record JARWLC010000016.1, on the reverse strand, counting down.
TCTCTCTCTCTCTCTCTCTCTCTCTCTCTCTCTCTCTCACACACACACACACACACACACACACACACACACACACGATTTCTTGAGTTATCTGTGAATGAAAGGTGAAATGAATTTGGAATCTGGGAAACATAAGGGGTACACAGTGGATATAGATATGTTTTATGAGTCAACTTGTCTATGTATTTGAAAATGTTTACAGTAAAAAGTTAATCATTCCTACAACCAAGGGAATAAGAGATTTTACCTTTAGCCAAATATGAATGACCATAGACTGAAAACATAGTTTCATGTTGCCACTCAATAACATTCCTGCATAAAGCAGAGTCAAATCAAGACACTAACTACATTGGTGGTTACTGGGAGGTTTGGATGTATCTGAATCAAGTCTCAGAGGCTAACAGATGACATTCTTAGCTTTGGGAGTAGTGAAAGAAGGTGGCCTCTCTGCCTTACTGTCCAGGCAGAGGGGAGACACTCTAAAGAGAGACACTGGTGCCACATCATTTGTCTATTGAGCCAAAACAATAAGCCCCAAACAATTAAAATTTCCCTAGGAGCTGGTCAGTGATGGTGCACGCCTTTAATCCCAGTACTCCAAAGGCAGAGACAGGTGGATTTATGTGAGTTTAAGGCCAGCTTGTCCTACAAATTGAGTTCTATGACAGTCAGAGCTCTTGAGAGAGCAAAGAGAAACTCTGTCTTGAAACACCAAAAAAAAAAAAAAATCAAAATAACCATACAAATCAGGAATCCACCCTGGAGGAATAGAAAGGCTGAAATATGATGCTATCCATATAAGGAATTTGTTTCTCAGGAAGACATCTCTGGTTCAGTTTATCCACATACTGACAGGTTGAGCCAAGACAATGATGGAAACCATACCTTGTCAGCACTGCTTAGTTACATCTATTTCTTCTCTCTCTCTCTCTCTCTCTCTCTCTCTCTCTCTCTCTCTCTCTCTCTCTCTCTCTCTCTCTCTCTGTGTGTGTGTGTGTGTGTGTGTGTGTGTGTGTGTGTGTGTGTCTCCCACCCTCCTTTCTCTTGCTCTCTCTGTCTCATCTTCCTTAGCTTCTTTATTCTCTTCTGTTTTTGGAGACAGGGAGTTCTTGGCTGTCTTGGAACTCTCTCTATAGATCAGGCTGGCCTTGAACTCACTAAGCTCTACCTGTCCTTGGTTTTGCTTTGTTATAGAGTCTGCTTATATAGCCCAGGATAGCCTCAAACTCTTGATTCTCCTGTCTCTGCCCAGTGCTGGAACTATATTTGTGCATAACTAGATAAGCTTATTAGTTCTCTTCCTTCCTTCTTTCCTTCCTTCCTCCCTTCCTTCCTTAATTTTTTTTTAAAGAAAGTGTCTCATTACATAGAATTGGTGACTCTGTAATTTGCTGGCTTCAAACTCACAAAGATACACACCTACCTCTGCCTCTCAAGTGTTAGAATTAAAAATGTGTATCACCGTGCTCAGCTCATTATTTTTTAGATTATTTTTATTATGTATATGTGTGTGGGAGGTCTGTGCATATGAATGCAAGTACCTACAGAGGTCAGAGCTATGAGGAATTGTAACAACAGGCAGTTGTAAGCCACCTGAGGTACATGCTGGGAATCAGACTCAGCTTCTCAGGAAGAACAGTATATGCTTTTAATCAATGAGCTATTTCTGCAGCTCCCAGCTCAATCTTTTTTTGTATTTGCTTTTTTGTTTGCTATCTGTATTACTCAGGGTTCTGTGTAGAGTCCATAAAAGTCACTTGTGGAATAAATATATTGGAATTTATTGGAATGACTTGAGTTGGAATGGCAGTCCAGTCCAACTAATTCAACAATGGCTATCTGCGAATGCTCAGTTCCACAAGGCTGGATATCTCAACTGGTCTCCTGTATAGCTGGGATCCTACCGAAGAAGTAGGTTCCAGTGCTAGTGAAGAAATGGATGTGCTGGCAAGGCCAGGGCAGGCAGAGAGAACAAAACCAACCTTCCTTGTTCTTTTATAGGCTTCCAGCAGAAGGTGTGGTCCAGATGAAAGGTTTGTCTTCCCACCTCAAGCTCTGCTTTAAAGGTGTGTGTTTTCCTGCCTCAGGGTCTGGATTAAAGTCACATGTCATCCTGCCTCGAAATCCAGATCAAAAAAAGTCTGCATTTTCCCATTTCAAGATCTGGATCAAAGGCAAGTTGTCCTCTTGCTACAAAATCCAGACTGCAGGTGTGTCCTCTATTTCTAAACTGTTGTCTATTCCAGATACAGTCAAGTGTACAACAAGAACAGCCATCACAAGTCCACCCCTTGTCAACTTGACACACAATCATATGTTCTTATGTCATGATAACATCCAAATGGAAACAATAATCCGATCATAATAATGGCTAAACATTGCTCATACAACTGCAAACACATTAGAAATTTAGGATAGATGGCCATGTCTCTTGGGGGACATCCTTTTAGTATCTCAAATTTAAATATGATACTCATTGGTATTCTCTTCATTAATGTTGCACTGAAAGAAAACACAATATCTGTCCTTGAATTTTGGTTGGATTAAACCTCTTAAAAGGAGTCGACATGTAAAAGTCAGTCAGTCTCTCTCTCTCCTCTCCTTTCCCGCTTCTCTCCCTCATACCTGCTCAGCAACTCCCTTGAATAAACTCTTGTGTGGCATCTGGTAGTATGTGCATCTGATCTCGCACTTGAAACCAACATGGACTTTAACTGTTTTGAGACAAAAACAAGGACTATCCAGACTGTGATTCCATCATGGAAGCACCAGTGGAGAGAAGTTTCTAGAACAGGAGAAGACTCCTGGCTTGGGGAGAAAGTATTTCCTGAGGATCCAGCCTGGGAGAGGTTTATTTATGACAATTACATAGATGAGCTGGAAGGCTACTGAATGGCAGAATACAGGAGCGAGGCATGTGGGAGCCATATTGGTTCCCATGGAGTTGCATAACAGCTCAGCAGCACTGTACAGAAGAGGGCTCTGCATTTCCACAAAGCTTCATGGCTGTCCTAGAGCTCTGAATCCATAATCGGAGACAGAACTGATTTCCCTGAAAGGGAAAAGATTTTGTATGAAGAAAGTTTCATGTGGTTCTCTCCAGATACTTGCCTGAGTTTTATAGCTCCATGGAGTGCACACAACTCTAACACAGTGGGAGGCTGCCAGGGCTCAAGAGTGGGTAGGATGGAGGCTAATGTTGAGTTGCCCTGCCAGACATCCTTACCACACCAGAATCCCTTCTAGTTACACTGTGCTCTGAACATTAGACCACATTCCACTCTTCCTTCTATGACCCTGCTGTCTCAAGCCCTAAAATCAACTCTATGGGGCTCCCCGGGTCTTAGCTATGCTGTGTGTGGGCCTTTTAGTCTGAGGACACTGAAGAGACTGGGCATGTAGAGATGGTATCTTGTGCACTTTCCACACCAAAGATCTTTAATAGATAGTCATTAACATTTTGTTTGTTTGTTTGTTTTGACTTGTTTTTGAGACAGGGTTTCTCTGTGTAGCCCTGGCTGTCCTGGTACTTGTTCTGTAGACCAAGCTAGCCTCAGACTCACAGGGATCCACCTGCATCTGCTGGGATTAAAAGTATGCACCACATGCCTAGTTCCATTAAGATATATTAAACAGGTTATAGATATGTCTTAGTTAGGGTTTTATAGCTGTGAAGAGATACAATAACCATGGTAACTTTTATAAAGGAAAATATTTAATTGAGCAGCAGAAAGAGACAGTGAGCCACTAGGCCTGACTTGAACTTCTGAAACCTCAAAGCTCCCCCTACTCACCCAGTGACATACTTCCTCCAACAAGTCCATACCTCCAATAATAAAAGATAACTTTGGCCAAAAGATTGTGATACCTACATTTTCAAAGACTGGTATATTAAAAAAAAAAAACACACCTTAAAATAAAAAGAGCTAAGAATGTCATACCAGGTACAGAAAGAAAGGATAATTATGATTACATTCAAATATCCGAACCTGTGATCTGAAGGAAAGTTGGTTTCAATATATGTAAATATGTGGAAGGGAAGTAGGGTGCAGATGCCCATGAACATTCATCAAAGGTTACAGAACGTCTCACTGAGCGGTGGTGGTGCTCACCTTTAATCCCAGGAACTCAGGGAGGCAGAGGCGGGCAGATGTCTGAGTTTGAAGCCAGCCTGGACTATAGAGTGAGTCCAAAATAACCAGGGCTGTCACACAGAGAAACCCTGAAAAGACAAAACAAAAGACAAAAGATAAAATGTGCCCATGGAAACACAGTCTGATCAAAATAAACCAAATCTGTGTTGCCTTCTTTTGACAGATAAAGAGGCCCCAGAGAGGACAATAAGCTGTTGTAACAAGTTTCTGGCCCAGACATTCCAGCCTAGCCTCCAGGTTCAGACCCACAGACCCACAGAGACACCAGATGCTTACATTAATTGTAGGCTGATTGACCTGAGGCCCAGGCATATCACTTGCTAACTCTTTATTCTTAAACTAAACCATGACTCTTATCTTGTTCAGCCATGTGGCTCGATACCTTTTCTCACAGCAGCAGAGCTGTCCTCTGCATCTGACTTCTTTGGCATCTCTGTGGCATCTCTGCTCTGTTTGTCCTGTTCCCAGAGTTTTCCCTGTCTGGTAGCTCCACCCACATTTCCTGTCTGCCTTCAGCCAATCAGCATTTTTATTAAACTAGTAGGTGTAACATAATCCCACTACAGTAAGTGCTATCCATGGTACAGTATGAGATGTGTCCCTGCCCAGCCCTGTCCTGGGGCTATGCCAACACATTTCTTGTACTCACGTTGTCTTGATTCTGCTTCCTGGATGATTAGCTGACACACATTGGGTGATTTAATACACACAGAAGTCACAATCACACAGAAACCCTAGGGGTGGTACCAGAAGCATGTTCTTCTGTGGAGAGTTATGATTTGAGTGAGAATGGCCACATTAGACTCACATGTTTGAATGTTCAGGTCACAGCTAAGGGGACTGTTTGGGAAAGAGTAGGAGATGTGGACTTGTTGGAAGTGGTGTGTTAATGGAGGTGGGCTTTGAGGTTTCAAAAGCCCATGCCAGGCCGAATGTCTGTCAGTCAGTCTCTGTCTCTCTCTGTCTCCATCTTCCTCCCACTGCTTGCAAATAAATATGTAAAGTTCTTAGCTACTGCTCCAGCACCATGCCTGTCTGCTTCCCACCATGAGGATCATGGACTAACCCTTTAAAACTGTAAACCAGCCCTTAATTAAGAGCTTTCTTGCCTTGATTATGGTGTCTCTTTATAGCAATGGAACCAGAACTAAGACAGAAATATTAAAAAGAGCCTGAGGGAGCCAGCAAGGTGTTGAAAATGTCCTGTATTTAGACGTGGGTGGTGGCTTTGTTCATATGGTCAATAAGCATACACTAAGTACCCGAGCCTTCCGGGCAAAGGAGTGTCTGATGAAAAGATGGCCCATTATGTAGACCATTCCTGGTGATGAGCAGTGGATAAACAGCCAGCAATGACCACAAGAAGCCAATAAGGATGTCCTACAGTGATCTCTCCTTACTGTACCAGCCACTCCCCCAAAGCACCATGTCCCAGCAAACTGTGAAGTGCTGGAGAAAGCTAGGGACAGTTTCCTCCATGCATCCCGTGTCTTAGTCTTCATAACTGAGGGATAGGTACTGCTAAAGTCTATGAGGAAGGACCTCCCAGAAGGAATGAAAGGCACATTCAGCTCCAATTGCTCACCGGTAGTACATCCTGCACCGGCAATCTCTCCTGCCAGGTGGTGGAGGCAGCCAGCTCAGCAAAAGGTCTGGGTAAAGCCCTACCTGTCCACAGAATGGGCTGCAGTGGGGCAGTGAGGGGGCACAGAAACAGCCTCTGGGAACTGGATCCCTATCTACTGTATGCCTGGAGCCGAATCAGGGCAGAAGGAGGCTGTGATCCTCGCCAGGTGTGGAATGGAACCAGAGGCACAGAAGACTAGATCTTCAAAAAAAAAAAAAATGTTTGTGGGAAGGGAAGATGGGTTAAGGAGGAAATGATACATGTGGCTAAAAGAGAGTAAAGAGAAGTGTGTGTGCGCGTGTGCGTGTGTGTGTGTGCGCGTGTGCGTGTGTGTGTGTGTGTGTGTGCGTGCGTATGCGTGTGCGCGCGTGCGTGTGTGTGTGTGTGTGTGTGTGTGTGTGTGTGTGTGTGTAACGCAATGAATGGGGTGGGTAAACAAGTGAGAGCTGATATGAAGAGAAGGACTTGGGAGACAACAGGCAGCAGGTGAGATAGGAAAGAAGGATGTGGGTGCAGAGAGCCGGACAGAAGAGGTAAAGAACAGGAGAAGGATGGAAGCTCTGAATATGGGAGACAGAGAAGGGACCAGCAGACTCTCGAGAGACACGGAAAGACATGACAACAGAGGAAGGGTAGAGAGAGACAGGAGGAACACAGGCATGGAAGAAGAGGGCAGTCTTATGGCTCGAGAGGCTCCATTGTATTCCAGGCATCCATCTTGGCACCTACCAGCCATTATCTCCGACTCCAGTCCCTGGAGGATGAGTTCCCAGTAACCCTGTCTCAGTGACCCCCCCCACTTAAAAATAGATATCCAGAACTATTTACTTGTTATATGATTGCTTTTTTTTTTTTTTTTTTTTGGCTCCTGTAACTTGCTTAGAAGATACCCAGAGATTGTTTTACTCACTTGCTTAGACACCGCAGGTTTTCATGTGGTTTTACCCTTTACAAGCCCTTCTCTATGCCACTCCTTTATGGCATCTCAGAGTCTGTCTGTCCTGCTAACAGCTAATCAATAAATCTTTTCATTATAACTAGACTGAGTCTATGGAACTCCACAACAAAGGAAGAAAAGGGAGCGTGAAGGGGGTCGGGGAGAGTAGCTGGTGTCTGTGGAGGAGGCATGAGGGAGAGGACAAAGGCACCAGTCCTCAGGCAGGGTCATTGGTGGGCCCAGCTTCTGGGTCTGTCACCAAACAGGATGGCTGCTCACGGAGGAAGGCAACCTTAGCCTGACCTCAGTGGCCCAACCCCACTGCATTTTCAGCCACACCAGTTGAGCAGTCACGGTACCCGGCACTGTGCTGCCCTGAGGCCCCAAGCCAGAAACTGTAGGAGCTGATTATCTGATCCAAAGGCCCTCACATTAGTAAATACCTGTTCTGGTTTGAGTATGAAACTTTTCTCACAGGCTATTTTGGAAGATTCTAGAAACTTTAGGTGTTAGGATCTAGTTGAGGAGGTATGACCTAGACAGTGTGCTTTTGAATACATCCTGGATTGCGGCTTCCTCATTCTCTGCATCCTGCTTCTTTCTACTTCCACGCTCTCTCAACTTCATGAATTTTTGCCTGGCACAGGCTCACAACCAACAGAGCTCAGAACCCTGGGGAACTGCGAGCCCAACTAACCTGTTTCTTGAGTTTGCTGGGTGCCCCAGAGGACCAGGACAGCCCCAACTCTAAAGCAAAGTTACTGAGAATCTGTTCTGATTACACAGTATCCCTGTACCAAAAATTCCTTGTTTTTCATTGTTTTTTAATGCTGGGAATAAAACCCAGGGCCTCATGAATGATAGCTCAGTTCAGTAATTCATTTGACACTTGCCATGACCAAGCCACATGGAAAGGAATTACCAAAAGTCTCCCAGGTTGTAGTTGGATAATGAACCAGGATCCGTCTTAAGGAAAGACCTAACCCTGAGCCTTTGTTCTGAAGATTTTGGGAAAGCCATAGTAAGTAAATTCTACACATTGCTCTTCTGATAGCATTAATGCTTCTGTGCATCAGGAGAAAGGAAGCCCAGAGCCCAATTCTCCTTTCCCTCCCTCCCTCCCTCCCTCCCTCCCTCCCTCCCTCCCTCTCTTCCTCCCTCCCTTCCTCTTTATCATAAGCATGCACATGCACACTGTTTATCTTTTTTTCAATGCTATAGTTCTCCACCATATTCCGTTCATTTGCCCCATTCAAATCAAGCACTTCCTGGTAGGAGTCTTTTTGCATAGGTTTTCCACCAGGAGGAGCCCTGCACCACCACCTAGGAATTCTCACTAGCATCAGGCCCTTTGCCTAGCTAAGTCAGTCTCCTGTCCTTACCAGTCTTTGGTTCCTGGTCTCACCACATTCCAGCCTATCTGGAAAGCTCATCTCAGACACCTGGCTTGGAGAATTTTCTCTGAGCCTTGAGGGATGAGAAGTTGATTGATTTCTGCTGTCAACCAAGGTCAGCCCTGGCTCAGACCTTCAGGGCTTTAACTCTCTACCTTGTTCCCACCAGGCAGCCCTCAACCAAGAGAGAGGCAGGGACCTGAAGTGAAGGTCTCTTCTATTTGTTCTCTAAATGGTGCTTAGGACAAGGTTTTGAGATGAATTCTTAGATTGTCCTGCTTTTCCTGTACTTTAGCCTCTGGTCCCTGCATACACTTTACAAATAACCGACCTGTTTCAACATCCTGAGTCCAGGCTCTGCTTTTGGAAAATGATAGGGTACCCAGTCTGAGACCCAGAGGTTCCTATTTTGGGTACCCAAATCCCTTGCTATCCTGCCATCACCCTGCTCACATCTTCACATCCCTTATGCCTTCATGCCTGTCCTTTCAGTCTGCTGAGACCACCTGGTGACAAAACTGTACCTGGTCCCTGCTGTACCCAGGACAGGGCCTGTCCTTGAGGACATAATGGTCAGCTCATGCTGCAGATTCAGTGAATGAATAATGGAGAAACTGAGTGTCTCTTTTTCCCTTCAGTAATAGGTGTTTAACCTACTGCCCCAAACACTGAGTAAAAATATCTACAGAGCTGCATCTCTCTCTCTCTCTCTCTCTCTCTCTCTCTCTCTCTCTCTCTCTCTCTCTCTCTCTCTCTCTCTCTCAGGCTGGCCTTGAGCTCATTCTGTAGCCTGGACTGTTGTTGAATTTGTCATCCTTATTCCTGGCTGGATTCTTCTTCTAACATTTATTTAGCTGAGGAGTTTTGAGGACATGATGCATGTGCCTGTAAAGGGAGGTGGTTTTTGACTTCAAGCGTATAGTTCCTGGGATCAAATTGTGGTCCCAAGGCTTGGCAGCAAGTACCCTTACCCATTGAGCCATAATTCTGGCTTGTAGCTTTCTGAGACAAGCTTTTACTCAGTAACTCAGGCTGGCTTAGAACTCACTATTTGGTCTAGTGTGACCTCAAACTCACAACAATCCTGCTACCTCAGCCTTTCAAGAGCTCAGTGTCTTTTCTATAGAGCAAAATTAAGAAAAACTAAAAGAAACTCTCTTTGAGGGGTTCTAAGAGAGCAGCGCCATAGATGATGATTCATGAGGAACTTCCTTCACATTATCTGGGCAGAAGCCCCATCCCTGCTCTGAACTTCTGGTTCTCCCGAACTCCTAGTATCTTCCAGGTGGGACTTAGTTTCAAATCAACGCCCTCCTTGGAGCAGGTGGCTATGAGAGTTGGAGTCATAGGCACCCTTGTCCCTTCCTAATGGTGTTGTACACTGAAGCTGTTACATTGTCTATAATTCAAAGACTTAGAGCACCCAAAATCCCATCTGTATTATATGAGAAACCTTTTACTAAATGTTGACCAAGGGCTAGGCAGATCAATGATGGCCACATAAGAAACATGAGACCAGACTGTGGTCCAATGCTCACACTCCAGTGGGGAGTCCATTACCAACTGGGTAGATAAGGGATGAAGCCTGTCCCCTGCGAATTAGCTATGTATGTGTAATGAGTTCTAGTCATGATTTACCTACATTTAATACTTAACATTTTAAAGTGTATTATTATAGTGTGTATGTGTGAGCAGTGTGCATGGGAGGGAGGGGGCATAGTGTGAGTAGAGAGGTCAGAGGGCAACTCAGTAGAGTCAGTTCTCTCCTCCCAGCTTTATATGATGAGTTCTAGGGCTCAAGCTGAGGTCTCCAGACACGTATGGTACCCTGGGAGCCATCCCACCAGCCCTTTGACGTCTTCATTCATAGATCCTCGGTGTCTTTCTATGACAGTGAATTGGCTAGGAGCTTAGGCTAAAATGGGCGTTGTGTTGGGTGGTGGTGGCTGCACATGCCTTTAGTCCCAGAACTTGGGAGGCAGAGGCAGGCAGATCTCTGTGAGTTAGAGGTCAGCCTGTCTACAGAGCAAGTTCCAGGACAGCCAGAGCTACAAAGAGAGACCCTTTCTCAAAAACAAAGAAAATAACAACACACACACACACACACAAAAACCCTAACCAAACAAACAAACAAAAATATGTGCTATGAGCCTTCACAGCCAGGGATGATCCAATTTTCCCTTGTCATTTACTTTTTATTTTTTAATTAATTTTTGCTGGAGATGATTCTCACTTTACTAGAATTTGTTCACAAGGTATGGGGTGTTTCCCAAAGTTCCACTGAGATCAGGTAAGAAACCCAGACAACAAAAATTGGTGGCCTGTCTGGTCTACAGTGTGAGTTCCAGGAGGAAAAGTAAACGGTGCCTGATTAATGTTTGCATCAGGGGCAAAAACCAATGTGTCTAGTTATCATTTCTTTTCAGTATAGAGCATCTGCTGAGTCCACCTTCTTGCTTATACCCTTTCCTCAGAAGGAAACTGTCCAACAAATGAGATGAGAAGTCTGCGACAGACCTGCATAGAATAGATAGTGCAGTGTGATGCTGGTATGGCCTTCTGCCCCCTCCATTCCTGTCCTTCCTTCCTCCGTACCTTCACTCCAAGTCCAGGTTGGTTCAGAATTCCCCACATCCTTCTGCCCCAGCTCCCCACTTTACCAGCACCAGGGCTTCAGCCCTGGTTTTTTTTTTTTTTTGTTTTTTTTTTTGCTTTGTTTTGTAACCAGAAATGGCAGCTTGACTTTGGGCAACCTTGACTATCTGAGTCTCTCACTTCGTGGTGGTATTGGAGAGGAGACCACAGAGTGCTAATTACAATTACAACTGCCAGCACCATGGCTGGTATTGTAAAATGCTAAGGTAAATTAGCTCTGCCTGAGCTCTTTAAACATCAACCCCCCCCCCCCTCCACCATCACCACTCCATGGAGGCATCCCCAGGCCTGACCCCCTGTAGCCCTTAGCACTCCGTTTGGTGCCTGGATCCCTTTTGGGGACTAATCTGCCGAAGTCAGGGACAGACACTCCCCAAGGCTCCAGGTGACCACTCCTGTTTGACTCCGCCCCACGGAGAGAAGGTGAGGTAGGGGGCGGGGTTGGAGGTGAGGGTCCGCAGGATTGGTGAGTATACTAGCCCTTCAGGTCAGTCCCACACCTGCTACCCTCCTATGTGGGAACTACCTCTGTGCGTGCCAACAATGTTGCTGCTGCTGCTGCTGCTGCTAACATCTGGACCCCGACTCATCGAGGGTGAGTGACGGACAGGCTTCCTCCAGCCTGAATCAGATTCCATACCTCCTCATTTTATTTTATTTTATTTTCTCACCGCTCCCAACTCAACAGACTTTTATAGCACCCTGAAGTCTTAAAATCTCTGGTTCTTTCTTCAGATGCCACACACCTACCTTCGGAGATACTCAGGAGCCCTCTCTCTATTTCCAGGTCCCTCCACCCAGGCATTCCATTCAGGAACTCAGGGTGCAGAGTATCAGAGCCTTCCCTCCATAATCCCCATAGTTACTGATCGTCTCCCCAAGCAGCCTGGTGTTCCCAGCCCCGGATCCTGAGCCCTCTGAACTGGCAATCACTGCTCTTGCCTGTGGGGATCTGAGTAAGACTTCTAGGCAAGACCCTGTGGGTGGGAGGATCCGGGGCAGGAATTAGGCTCCTGTGGGTGGTTGGGTGAGGAAACCCCCTTTAGAGAAGCTTCTTTTGGTAACTTCCTCATCCTTGGTTACAAGTAAGACATATAGGCACAGAGCTAGCCCTGGCCTTACCTGAGTACTGAGGTGCAGCTGTGAGGCTTCTGCTCCAAGACAAAATTATCCAGGTCAACATTGCAGATGCCATAAGTGCTCCAAGTAGCACCCACTGGGTAACACAGCTCAGGGATGCCCAGGACGACCCACTCTGGGTATTATACCAGCACTGAGTCCTTGAGCCTGTTCAATGCCCCGACACTGGCAGTGGAGGCTGCCCACAGGTAGAAAGAGCAAACAGACCCCAGCCTGACCTACTCCACCTATGTTGGCACAAAGGGAGTGTTTTCTTTGGTTCCAAACCCAATGTTGCTGTCTCTCCCTCACCTGGGCCATTCATGGACTGGTCCAGCCCCTGTGATAGCAAAGCGTGGTTAGGGGTGGAGTGGAGGAACCGTGCAGATCATTTTAGGGTACTGTGTTGGAAGTGTCAGGTTAGGAGTGTCTCACTTAGGCTTGGTGGCTCCTGAGGTCAGCAGACCTTTCCTAGAAGCCTTTCTGTGTGCCAGAGTATCGAAGCTATGTGAGTCAGAGATCTGTTCTGGAAGAGCACCCAAAAACTAGAGGAGCTCCCCCATAAACGGGCACAGCACTGGCCACTTGTAGAGTAAGGCTGCAGTGAGCTGGCTGAAGAGAAAGCAGAGGCAGTAGTGTAATTGGCCTGACTAGAGGGATGGTTGAGCTCTGGAGAGGTGAGAATGCTTGGGGATCGAGGCTTCAATCTCCGCTGGGACTTGGGGTACAATGGAGCTGAGAGCTTTACCCCAAATCCACAGGGACCTAGGAACCACGGAAGGCTCAAGACAAGCATGTGGACTGCTGGAAGAGAGCAGGCTTATCCAGAAAGGAACATGTAGCCAAGCCTGGCCTCAAACTTACTTCTAGCCAAGGATAACTTTCACTTCTGATCTTCCTGTGTCCACCTTGAAGTGCTGGGGATTACAAGCATAGGCTACCATTTCTTCTTTATACACTGCACTCCACCACCTGAGTTACAGCCCCAGTTTCTCTAAACTCAGTTTTCTTCTTACCTGAGCCATCTTGAGAAGCCCCTCCCAGCCTCTAGTGTGGTACTTGAGAGAAACACGATTGGGTTTACGTTTCGTGTGGAACCCTTAAATAAGTCACAATGATGGGAACACACTCTAAGTGACAGATGAAAGTCGTGGCGGCCCAGGGCCAGGCTGCACCTCCACTGTCTTGCATTCTGGAGGAGCGGAGGAGAGGGTGTGGCAGACACAGACACTCAGCAAACGGACTCGGGAGTTTGGTCCTGCTCTTTCTTGCCAGTGTCTCCAGGCCTGCCATCATGCAGTCCCTCTTCCTTGCTGTTAGAGCACACAGGGCAAGAAGCACTTCAGCTCTAGGGCTGTGGGCTGTGGGAGCATGGAGGCCACTTTTCCCAGCCAGTCTCCTTTTTATCTTTCAAGTGCAGGGTTTACTGTCAGGCCTGTTGAGGGTTACTAGAGGTGCACCAGGACCCAGAGAAATGGCTGGACTCAGGCTAAGGAAGCTGACCTCAAGGTGAAAAATAAAAGATGATACCTAGGCTCCTAAGCCAGAGTCTTAGGAGAGACTCAGAGACTCAGAACTCCCAGAGAGCCCTCCTTTGTGCAAGAATGTTATTCAGCTTATCGCTATGACAAACAAGCACCTAGCAATCAGCACAATAAATATTTAACACCCAGCTTATAGTCTGATTGCCTCTGAAATTGACAGGGGCAGAGTAATGAGAATCAGGGCATTCAAGGGTAAGAGACCAGCTTGAGCAAAGGTCCAGTGATCTCACCTATACTATGGTCTACAACTCATTTTTCTACTCATATTGCCAATATTATCACTGATGAGGTGATGATATATTGTATATTTAATAAAATGAGTCTGGAATATCAGAGAGAGGAAACAGACCAGAGCCACTTCTCACCCAGCCAACTTCTCAGGCCAAACAGGGTAAGTGCTATCTTCACAGTCCTCTGGTCACTTCTAAAGAACGGCTTAATTTATGCCTCTCCAGCCTTATATTTCTTTCTCTGCCCAGATATTTTACTTCCTGGTTCAACTCCGTACCATAATCCTAATATTCGGATTAAAGGTGTGAACTACCACTGCTTGGCCATTAGGCCTTGAATTTGCAGAGATCCAAAAATATCTCTGTCTCCTGAGTGATGGGATTAAAGATATGGATCACCACTCTCTAACATTCATGGCTTGACTGTGGGTGATTCTGTCCTGTGATATTCCAGACCGATTTTATTAAGTATACAATATATCACCACAGATTGTAATTGAGTTTGTAACGTGCAGGGTACCATGAATGCCTTGTCTAACTTTATTCTGTGAGTTGATACACTATACAAAGAAGGAAATCAAAGCATAAAGAGATCTGTAATTTGTCCACGATCACACACCTAGAAAGAGGGGTCAACTAGGTTCTTCTCAGGTTAGTGCCCTTCACTAGGGACAGGAAAGCTCTAACCTTGAACCTATGGCCTTTATTTACCCCTCAGCAACCAGGTCACATGTGTATAAGCGGGGGATCCTGGAACTGGCAGGGACCTTGGATTGTGTTGGTCCTCGATCACCGATGGCCTATGTGAACTATGGCTGTTATTGTGGCCTGGGTGGCCATGGAGAGCCACGCGATGCCATTGACTGGTGAGTGTACACTGAGGCCCAGAGTACAAGATCTCCCAACTCCTAGGACAGCCAAAGCCTATGAGGAAAACACCCAAACTGAAATCAAGGTTGACCCAGAAAGATCCCAGACCCTAGCATTACCCTGCATATAGAGGAGTTCCTGGGTTCTGGGGTCAGTGGAGAGATGTCTTGGTATTACCCCAGCTGTGGGCTGATGACATCACCTAGTAATAACATAAAGTTATCTAGACTATTGTACAGCCCTCTGAGAATCCTTAATGATTCCATTTCACAGATAAGAAAGTCATGCTACAGGACTATCTAATTGCTTATCTGGGCCAGCACAGAGCATAGGGGATACCCTGTGCGAAAAGCCTGCTCCATGCAAATTGAGAACTAAGATCTTTCTGTGATATTCTTTTCACCATGGCTCTGCTAAGGAAGAAGTATGGTGTTCATTCCCACTTGATGATAAAGTCCCCGGGGCTCCCAGGAGACTCAGACACTAGACCATTGCCACAAAGCTGATTAAGTGCTCAGTGTATAATGCACTGGAGACAAAAACATCTTGGCTTGCCCCTGAATCTTGGGTGCATCTGAAGACAGCTATGCATCCCTACACTGTGGCTGTCTCTGCAATTCCCACCCCTACGAAGCCTCCCCTGAAGGCTTAGCTGGGGCTGCCGCCCTCTCTGGTTTCCCAGAGCCCCTCTGGCTATCCCATATCTCTTAGCACACAGGTCATGTAGCTGATCTGCCTCCCTCCATGAGGGCAGGGTTGAAGATGAATGACTGAAGCCTCAGCTGAGTGTTGACAGGTGTGAGGGAAGGTGGGGGTGTCTCTCAGGGAACTGTCCAACAATAAATACTTACTGAAGTTTTATGGTAGGCTTGCTGGCCCTGGAGGACACTGTGAGGAGAGGAGATGATAGGGTTCCACAAAATTCCAGTCTTAAGAGGACAAATAATATGATGTTTATAGTGAGACTCATGACTAACCTGTAGGAGAAATGGTTTTATGACAGGGTGGGACAAAAACTATTCTTAGCCTGAGGAGAGAGAAGGAGGCATGACCACTTCTGGGTGGAATCTGCTGCCTGGAGCCAGACCTAATGGCCAAGAAGGTCATTGGGTTGTCCAGGCAGAAGGCATGACCTGGACCCAGAGAGGAAGGGAAGCTGTCAAGGAGACAGGCAGTGGTAGGCCCAGGTATGTGTGGTCAGGGAGTAAGGCTGGTAGAATTCTTTCCTCTGGATTGGTATTGTGAGGGACAGCATGTCCATCAGAGGACAGCTCCTTGAGGGTCTTTGTTGACAAGCCCTGGTCAGATGGGGAGACCAAGAGAGACCGACCACTCTGTAACACAGCTATTGGTCTGTCTGCTCTGCGCTCCCAGGTGCTGCCATCACCATGACTGCTGCTACTCTCGAGCTCAGGAGGCTGGCTGCAGCCCCAAGATAGACCGCTATGCGTGGAAATGCATCGACCACCGCATCCAGTGTGGTGAGTGACACTGACTTCCTCATGTGTCCCCTGGGCATCCTGCAAGATCCAAATGGCTGCTGTGCCCTGGTGGTGAGGTACCACTGTTTCCAGCTCTCCATAGACCACAGGATAGTGTTACCTAAGACCTTCCACACCTAGCCCTCGAAACACACAAACAGTCCAGCAGGAGGGAACCGGGCAGACATGCTCATAATGTATCCGAACTGTAGAATATGCTCCGACCTGAAGAAAGGATGATGTAGGATCATACATAGGAGAGCCAGTCTGAAACAATAATGACAGCAATAAAAACCAACCAAACAAACAGAAACATCAATTAAAAACAGGAACTACAGAGCTGGCGAGACTATATCCTTTTTTTCCCTGGTGCTGAGCCAAGGGAAGATCCAGCCTCTGATGAGGCTTTTTCTTTCTCCTGCTTCAGCCTGTCAAAGGTTAGGATGACAAGTGTGCTCACCTAGGGAGAAGCAAGATGATGGTTACCTTTATCAGGGGCACTTGTCCAGAAGCCTGGGGCGCTAGCACCAGGGCTCAGGGGTACCCTTCCATTTATAGTTTTCTTTCAACGTAAGTGATCAGACCGACTGTGGGTAGGGGTAAAGTTGGGGCAGTGAGACTCGGTTCTCTGAAGAGCTGCAGAAAAAGTGGATTCTCCCTGTTCTATTTTTGACAGTACCAGGAATTAGACCTGGGCCTCAAACATGCTGAACAAGTGAGCCAGCCGCACAGCCCTAATTCTCACATTTTCTTTCCCATTTCTTTCCTTTTTATTTATTTATTTTGGTTTCGTTGAGACAGAGCTTCTCTGTGTAGCCTTGGCTGTCCTGAACTCACTCTGTAGACCAGGCTGGCCTCGAACTCACGGAGATCTGCCTCCTGAGTGCTGGGATTAAAGGCGTGCACCACCCCTGCCTGGCTCCCTTCTTCTTTTAAATGAGAATAAGCACAATACAAATTTCATTGTTGTTATTACTATTTCAGTTACAAGTGTGTCTGAATGTGCACATGTGCGCCTGAGTGCAGCGCTTGCACTGAATTTGTCTGGCAGCTAAAGCCACTCTAGTGTCATCTAGGAAGCAAACGTAGGTCCTTTGGAAGGACAAAGGGTGCTCTGAACCACTGACCCATCTGTCCAGCCCCAGATTTCATTGTTTTAGCTGGGTTGGGAATGAAGTTAGTTCCTTGGTAGAGTACTTGCTGAGAATGTTAAAGCACCGGGTTCCATGGCCACACTGGGAAAAATTACACTAAAAAATTTATTTTTAAATTTTGGGTTTCGAACTTATCGTGTCCTTCCCTTTCCTTCCCAAGCCTCTCACGTATTCCCATGCCTTGCTCCCTTCTGCCATTTTAAAGTGAGAAGCAAGCTGGAAGGTGGCTTAATATGCAAAGGCACTTGCTGCCAAGCCTAGAGATCCGTTTGATCCTCAGGACACACTTGGTGGAAGGGGAGAGCAGACCCTGGTGAGTGTGTCTGACCTTCTCTGTGTACACACACCACACAAGTTCAAAATAAATACAGTAAGCATCCAGTTTTGCGCAGCCTTGCCAATACAAGTTTTTGGTTGTTTGGGTTTTTTTGTTTTGTTTTTTTGTTTCTTGAAACAGCCAGGGTTTCACTGTGTAGCCCTGGCTGTCCCAGAAACCACTCTGTAAATCAGGCTGGCTTCAGAGAGCAGAGATCTGCCTGCCTCTGCCTCCTGGGTGCTGCCCACCTTCGTTTACTTTTTTCTAATAAACCATCAACACTGTGTTTTCATGTGCTTCTTGGATGTTTTTGCATCGTTTGGAGACATGCTTATTTGAGGACTTTACACAGGTCTCAGGCAGGCCATTTATAAAAAATATATATAAGAAAGAACAGACTTGGCCCACCCTTCTCAAGCTGGACCACAGGAGGATTTCTGATGATTACATAAAATCCAGTGTTCCTCAGGAACTCGAGAAACAGGTTTTCTGTCCACCAAAAGTAGTCATTTCTCTTGCCTTTAACGAAGGTACATATGGCTGTCCACTGATGTACATCTTTAGTAGCTATCAAGCCCATGCTAGCTTCCAGGCTCCTACAATCCCCATCAAATATTTCAAAGCCCCACCTAGCATCCCACCCTTCTCTTCCCCTAACCTCTCAGGCCTGCTCTAGCTTACAGGCTTTCCTTCTAGCAGCTACTCAGCCTCCTTATATCCTGCCTTTTAAAAAAATCTCTGCTCTGGACTCTTATTCCAGATGCCTCTAGGTATTTTCTTTCTCTTAACCCACAACAAAAACCTTTCCCCTAGAGGAGTGGCCATTCCGGCAGTTTCTTCACTGTTCTTTCTTGCAAACAACTTTGTGTTTACACACATGACTGTGTTTTTGCTGTTGTGAGTTGAAATTCTCAACCCTTCCTGTGGCTGTGCCTGTGTTCTGTGGGTTGTCCTCCTCCATACAAATGTTTTTCATTTGCTGACATCCTAGTTGGCTATTTTGTTTATTGTTACCCATGTATTTGATGCTTTAAAAATCCATTGAGGAGAGGGGAGGGAGAGCAGAGGGATACATTTATGGAGATGACTTTTTTTTTTTAATGAAAATAAAATTGAAAAAAAATCCATTGAGAAACAAAGGTAAAGGCTTACCTGTCTGTTTTCTTCTAATAGTTGGAGGTTGATGGCACTGATCCGCTTTGATTAACATTCATAAAAACATTCTTTAGCATATTGTGATCCAACTGTCTCAGCACTGCCTTCCAGAGGCATTTCCTCCTCTCTTGAATAACCCTGGCACCTTTGTTGATCACTTGACCCTGGATGGGTGATAGCTCCGCCACTGTTGACAACCTACCTGAGCTGTAGTTTCCATACCTAGAAAGCTGAGTGTTGCAGAGGTGAGAGTTCAGAACCTGTGTGTGTGTGTGTGTGTGTGTGTGTGTGTGTGTGTGTGTGTGTGTGTGTGTATGTGTGTGTGTGTGTGTGTGTGTGTGTCTGTGGTTTTCCCTCTTCCTGTCCTTCCTTCTGACTCTCTCCTAAAACCCCAGATTCTAGAAACTGCTCCGGGGGCAGAAAGAAGTAGGAACATCATGGGAGGGTGGCTTCAATATTCACTGCTCTTGGTCCTGTCTCCCTAGAAGAAGGCAGAGCTGGTCGTGTAAAGTTGGGGTGGACCAGAGGGCTCAGCGTGTAAAGGTGCTTGTTACCAAGCCTGAGGACCTGAGTTTGATCCCTGGGTTCCACATAGTAACAGCACGAAACACTCAAGCAGGCTGTAGTGTATCCACCCCTCCTCCCCATCCCCACCAAAGAAAATCCCTTCAAAACCAAAATAAATGTAAAATACATTTATGTATGTATATGAGTGCTCTACTTGCATGCTTGCCTACGTGACAGAAGAAAACATCAGATCCCACTATAGATGGGTGGGAGCCATCATGTGGTTGCTGGGAATTGAACTCTGAACCTCTAGAACAGCAGTCAGTGCTCTGAATTACTGACCTATCTCTATTAAAAGAGTAATGTTGAATCACTGCGAAAACGTTACATCCCTTTTTACACGCAAGACAAGAACTGTTCTCCAACTGAACCATGTCTTGTTCATTTTGTGTTGTGGAAACTGAAGCCCAGGACAGTAAGTGACTTTTCCCTGAACCACTAGCACAGGAAAAGGGGTGAAGTAAGACTCTGTGGGGGTCTGGATCTAGCTCTCTCACCCTTCCCTTTAATTTGCATGTTCTCCTCTGTTACACCCATGTGGGAATGGTGTCCTTGGAATGTTTACTGCTACTGGACTCTGTGTGTTTTCAGAGCTATTTTCCCTGAGCCACACAGAAGGATCCAAGGTGTCTGTTATGCATTTTCAACAAAAATATTGTTATTTTGTTTAGAGATATTCTGAACATAGTTGTTTATTTAATTATAAGTTTGACCTAGTTTCCATTTATAGACCTGACATTTAAAAATTGCCAGCCTATAATAATATTTACTAGTAGGCTTTAATTAATTCATTTATTTTTATTTTATTTTGTTTTATTTTGGTTTTTTGAGACAGGGTTTCTCTGTGTAGTCTTGGCTGTTCTGGAACTCACTTTGTAAACCAGGCTGGCCTTGAACTCAAAGAGATCCCCTGCCTCTGCCTCCTGAGTGCTGGGTTTAAAGGTGTGGGCTACTACTGCCTGGCTCAGACTTTAAGCCTAAGCCCTGGGAGCTAGTTTCCTCTTCCTTTACGTAGTCTTTATTTTGAGATAATCATCTCCCATCATACCCAGGCTTTCTACTTTCCAAACTTCTATCTCAGTGTCTGGATTGCTGGGATTACCAGTGTGCACCAGCATCCTCTCTAGAGCTCAGGCCACAGAGCAATGAACTTGTCTTACTTTTGAAGGTCTTTCTGGCCCGGAGAGAAGACCTTTCCTAGGTTGGAATCTTGGGCCTGTGACCTTGGCTAAGTCATCCCTCTGAGTGTCACTTTCCTAGTGAGTAAAATGGGAGTTGATGAAAGCTAGTTGTGGGCTAGCAAGATGTCTTAGTGATTAAATGTGCTGGCCTCCAAGCCTTACCTGAGCTTAACCCCCAGGACCCACATGGTGAAGGAAAGAATTGATTTCTGTAAATTGTCCCCTGACCTCCATAATGTCTCTATGACACAATGCACAAACCCCCCAAAATTAAAAATGTAATAAAACAGTTTTAAAAATTAGAAATTTTGGGGGAAAAAAACCCCCAGTTGTTGGGTTTATATGAGCACTGGAAATAATATAGGGATCTATTTATTCTCTAACATTGTCTCTCCCTCACTTTTTCCCTCTCTCTCTCCTGTGTATATGAATGCAAATGCTATAGTGTGTATTTTCAGAGGACAATTCGAGGGGCTCAGTTCCTCTCTTCTGCCATGTGGGTCCTGGAGATCAAGCTCAGGTTGCCAGGTTGGAAGCAAGAGCCTCTACCCATAGAGCCTTCTTGCTAGCCCCCAAATGCTTTTTAAAATGATTTATTTTATTTTAGTATGTATAGGTGTTTTTCCTGCATGTGTTGCTGTGCCTGGTGCCCACAGTGGTCAGAAGAGGGCTTCAGACGCTGAGACAGAGTTAGAAACTGTTGTGAGCCGGTGGGTGCTGGGAATTGAACTCAAGTCCTTTGTAAGAAGAACAGGTTCTTAGCCTCTGAACTATCTCTCTATGGACGCTAGTAACCAGGTGACTCCATTTGTCTGAAATGGTAAATCTTTGCAGACAGAAGAGATGAGTGATTATCCAGAGAATCAGAGAGGGGGAAATGAGGAGTGAGTGTTTAAGGTTAACAAAGTTTCTTTGGGGGTGATGGAATTAAATAAATACTAACATAGTTAATGGTCTCAATTTAACTAGTTTGTTTAATTAATTGTTTAACACCTACTTAGTTAATAAGCTGTCTCTGTCTTTTTTTCATGTGTATGGGTGTTTTGCCTGCACATATGTCTGTGTGAGGGTGTCTGATCCCCTGGAACTGGAGTTACAGACAGCTGTGAGCCGCTATGTGGGTGCGGCGAATTGAACTCACTGAGCCATCTCTCCAGCCCCAAGCTGACTGTCTTCACTAAAGTTACTAGGATTACTATGATGAAATATTATGACCAAAGCAATCTGGAAGGAAAGGATTTATTTGGCTTTCATTTCTCATCACTATTCATCATTGAAGAACTACAATAGACCAAGAACCTGGAGACAGAGCTGATGCAGAGGCCATGGAGGGTGCTGTTTACTGGCTTGCTGAGCCTGCTTTCCTATAGAATCCAGGACCACCAGCCCAGGGATGGCCTCACACATAATAGGCTGGGTGCCCCCTATCGATCACTAAGAAGATGCCCTGCAGGCCAGTCTTTTGGAGGCATTTTCTCAGTTGAGGTTCCCTCCTCTCTAGGACTCTAACTTGCATCCTGTTGCCATAAAACTGGCCATTAATTCTTTTGTAGTGCTGGGGTTTGAGACTAGTGCTTTATTCATGCTAGGTGAGTACTGCTGAACTACTACCTCAGCCCCCAAATTAACAACAAGCTTTTTTCAGTCAGAGTCTTGATATGTGGCCATGGCTGGCCTGGAACTTGCTCTGTAAACCACGATGTTCTCAAACTCTCAGCAGTTAAGAGTGTTCACTGTGTAGACTGGGCTTGGCCTTGAACTCACAGAGATCTGCCTCCTTCTGCTTCTCAAGTGCTGGGATTAAAGAGGTACGCCACCACACTGCAGAAACACAAACTTCTGTAGTTTTTTTTTGACATGTCCTGGAGGCACATGGTGTCCTTGTGTCAGCTCTGACAAGTTTGGCAACTCCTTCCCAGGACCTTGTTATTTACAGCCCACTTGGCCTCTCTTTCCTGATCCACTCTTGTCTACAACTTTTCTCTGTGAATAGTCCATGGTCCTGGCATTTCCCAACATCCTTCAGTCTTCACTGCAGCATCCCAAGTTCCCTGTCAGGGATGCTTACTGGAATGATGATCCTGCCCCACCCCGTCTGGCTTCCTGACCTTTCTTTTTAGATTCAAGTAGATGTCTTCATGACCTTAACTCTTACATTTTCCGTGCATGCAAAATCAGCACCATGGAAGATGCCAAGGTCTTATTGCACCTTGAAAGCTACCAGTCTCTCCCTAGACCGTACAGGAGCCTTTGAGTGCCTGGGAAGTCCAACATAGGATAACATATTCTAGGCATCTGTGGTGTTGTGGTTTGAAAACGACACTATTAAGAGGTGTGGCCTTGTTGGACTTTGGCACTGTGGAGGCAGGTTTGAGGTCTCACATATGCTCAAGATACTGCTGTGTCTCAGACCACTTCCTGTTGCCTACTTATCAAGATGTAAGACTCTCAGCTCCAGCATGATGTCTGCTTATACACCACCATGTTGCAGTGTGATGAGAATGGACTAAACCTCTGAAACTGTAATCCACCCCAATTAAATATTTTTCCTTCATAAGAGTTGCCATCGTGGTCATGGTGTCAATGTAATAGAAACCGTGAGGCACATGATTTCTCTTCTGAAAACAAAGTCTTTCGAATTAGTTAAAAATCTATATTTGTTAAAACTCTTGCTCCTATGATGAGTGGGTCCAGCCAACTTCTGAGGTAACTCTGCAGTACCTTTCTTGTTCCCATATAAAACATCTGCTTTTTCTTTAAGAACACAAGACAAAACAAACTTTCCTTTTCTAAGTCTTTTTGTGGTATATGCATGAATACAGGTGCTCAAGGTGAGCCACAAGCAGCTGTGAACCTCCTGATGTGGGGCTGGGGATCAGGTTTGGGTCCCCTGGAGACGCAGTGCACACTCTTAACCAGCAAGCTATCTCTTGCCCCGAATACCTCTTTAATGGTACTAATCTCTTATTCAAATCATAACAACCTGGCTGCAAATCAGAAACCTTTGCCCACTTGTGTGTGTGACGGCTTCTGTAATAGTGTTTAGAACTGTTGGATATGGATGCCATGCTGGTCCTCAGGCCTTCCTATGTGCATAACAACTTCAGAATGCCATTGACCCAACAGGTGTGCAAAGATTTATGACTACCACAGTCTTCGTAGCCAGCCAGGTTGTTATCATCTGAATAAGAGATTAGCACCATTAAAGAGGGATCAATACCCTGGAGCTAGAGTCATATTTTCTTGAAGGCAATTCTTCTTGTGACTCAGGTTGGCCTCACTATGTAGCAAAGGATGACCTTCAACTCCTGGTCTTCTGGTCTTTGCCTCTACCTTCCATCTGTTGGAATTACAGGTGTGTTCCAACAAGCCTTGTTATGTGTATAACTAAATGCACATGAAGTCAGGCATGGTGGTACATGCCTGTACTCCTAGGCCTTGGGAGCCTGAGGCAGCATGATTGCTTTGAGTTTGAGGTCAGCCTCAGCTATAGAGTGAGTTTAAAGTTTGTCAGGGCTACATAGTTCCTTCCTTCAACCTCATTCTCTTTTTGTGGTCCTGGGAATCAAACCCAGGGGCTCTTGCATGCTAACCAAATGGTTGAACACTGAGCTATGATTCTAGTCCTAAGGAGGAGTTGGAGAAAGGAGGCAATACAGCTTGAGTACACAATTCAGTGCTAAGTCTATATTGGGTACTTCATTTTAAAATATTTATTTTTATTACTTTTATGTGTATGTGTGTTTCTCTGTGTGAATGTATGCCACATGGGTTCATGTGCTCCATCAAGGCAGCCAGATTCCCTGCAGCTGGAGTTACAGAAAGTTGTGAGCTACTTGACATGGGTTCTGGAAACTTACTTGGGTTCTTCGGAAGAGCAGCAAGTGTTCTAAATTGCGGAGCCATCTCCCCAGTCATAACTTTTATTTATTAAGTATTTTAAATTATTATTTTAACTAATATTTACTTGATTTACTTATAAATTAATTTGAAAACTTCTTTACTAATTTTTGTTTTCAAGGCAGGGGTTCTCTGTATAGCTCTGGCTGTCTTGGAACTTTCTCTGTATACTATGCTGGCCTTGAACTCAGAGATCAGCCTTCCTCTGCCTAACTTGTGCTGGGATTAGTGGCACATGCCACCACTACCCAGCTAATTTTTGGTTTTTGAGTCAGGGTCTCATGCTGGCTGGCTTCAAATTTGCTAGGTAGTCAAGGATCACTGTAGCAATAGGCTTCTGGCCTGGACTTTCGGGCCTAACCTCAAGGTTTAGGCCTGCAGACCCACAGACCCGCAGAGACACACAGATGCTTACAATAGTTTTAGGCTGATCAGCCTAAGGCCCAGGCATATAACTTGCTAACTCTTTACCCTTAATCTAACCCATGACTCTTATCCTGTTCAGCCAAGCGGCTCGGTACCTTTTCTCAGATCATCATAGTTGTCCTCTGCCTCTTCTGGCTCCTCTCTGGCATTCTGCTCTGTTCTGCCTATTCCTAGAGTCTTCTTAGTCTGGTATCCCCGCCCATACTTCCTGTCTGCCTTTGGCCAATCAGCGCTTTTTATTAAACCAGTGGGTGGGACAATTATTTACAATGAAACAATATAATCCCCCTAGAGATCACCTTGACCTTCAGATCTTTCTGCCTGCACCTTCCAAATGCCAGGACTACATGAGTGTACCAACATGCCAGTTTTGATGCTGGAGATAGAACCTAGAGTGTTGCATACTAAGCAGCCATGCTGCAGATCAGGGCATCCCCAGCCCTGGATGGCACTGTGTACAGCTTATCTCACCCTGGATGTATAATAGCCATACAAAGTAGAGAACGATCTTGTTCTATTTACCCTCTCTTTACTTTTTTTGGTGGTGACAGAAACAGAATTTGGGGCTTCATTCAAACTATATGAGTAATCCACCCATGAACTCTGCCGTCAGCAGTGCTCCTGGGTGACAACTTGAGATAAGGAACTAGTTAGATAAGAACAGGAACTGGAAATCAAAAGCCTGATAGTTTCCAGGCACCCAGTCTTATTTGAGTGGATTCCTGGGTGAAACAGGGTAATATTGACACAGAGGAAAAACCAGAAGCTCATCTGAGAAGTCAATGTCCTTTCTTGTAGAAGCTGGCTGTCGCTGCTGCCTCCTAGTGACCTTGTCCATGGAGGGCTACTGGAAAGCTATCAAGTGCAAATTATAACCTGTTCTGCCTCCACTGACTTATCTGGCATTTCTCCTCCAAGTCTCTAAGTCTCTGTTCTAACCTCAGTGTCTCTTCTTCCAGGACCCGCAGAGAACAAATGCCATGAACTCCTGTGCAAGTGTGATGAAGAGCTGGCGTACTGCCTCGAAGGGACAGAGTACCACACGAAATATCTCTTCTACCCTTCAGTTTTATGCGAAAAGGATTCACCCAAGTGCCACTGATAGGCTGGCCTTGAAACGTTCATTTGCCCATGGAAACGAAATTTGCTTTCATTAGTGAACAACAGCATTCAATTTCTGCAGGAGGTAGTGGGAGCCAAGTGATAAAGCCGTGTGTTTGCTTTCTCCCTCCGTTCAGGAACTCGGAACTATTGGCCTGTGCCGTTGCTAGTTTGATGAAAGCTGAAGGTCACAACTGCTACTGTGTTGGTCTCAGGTTTGAAACACTGTGCTGTCGTCTAAGCTGTTGGCGACGGCCGTGGTCAACTGGGGATGAACTCCTGCTTGTCACCTCAGCTGTGGTAATAAGGTTACCGCACGATACACCTAAGAACTGTTACTGTAATAAAAATATGCCTTGCCTTTCTCTGTCTTTAACAGGTAAGTTTTATTTCCTGAAACCTGGGTGTGGTGCACAAACCTGCAGTAGAGGCTGAGAGGTCACCTGAGCCCAGGAGTTTGACACCAACTTGGGTAAGACAGAAGACACTGTTTCTAAAGGAAAAAGGGAAAAAAAAAACCCAAAAAAACAACAACTATTCCCTAGGCTGGTGGTACAGCTGTGTGTTAAAGCATTTGTGTAGCATGCTTGAAGTTCGGAGTCTGATTTCTAACATCTCAAAAAAAAATTAAAAAAGCAAATGTAGAGTAATATATAAAGCACTAAAAATTGAAATCATAGGCTCAGTGGTTAGTGGTACTTTACGCTCTTCTAGAGGACCTGAGTTCGGTTCCTAGCATGCATATTGTTTAGATCAACTGTTTCATTTCTGGCTTCAAAGAATCCGGCAGGTACTTGCCCTCACATGAGCACGCATGCACACGCACATGCATGCACACACACGCGCATGCACACATGCACAACACACGCATGCACACACATGCACACATGTACACACATACACACACACAACTTAAAAATAAAATTATTTTAAAGACAAAGCATTTCAAAGCTTTGGAATGCAAGAGGGAAGCTTTTGCCTGCTTAGCCTCACTCTAGATGGCAAGTCTAGTTTATTCCTTCACTGCCATTAGAACCTACTTCTTAGGGATTCTGGTGTATACTGAAGATCAGCTGAAACATCCAGCCTCATAGACTGAGAAACTACTGGATTCTTGGATCTTCCATATATAGGCAGTCATTTTTAATAAATCCCTTATATAGAGAGATTTCTGTCCTACTAGAGAACTGTGACTAATATAGATTTTGATACCAGAAGTGGTTCTAGAACAACAGAAGTATAGGGTGAATCTTTAAGTATCTGGAATAGACTTCAATTCTCCAACACTTAAAGCTACTAAGGCCTCTCCAGTTACTTTCCTGGGAGCTCAGAAAGTACTGGAATACCATGTGTGAACTATATGGCAAACTTAAGGAGATAAATGCATTTTGTTTTCCTGGTTCACCAGTTGTGAACAGCCATGCAGTTGTTGGTGACTCTGTATATAAAACTTTTGATAGTTTGTGGAAGAATAAGGAAATGATGCTGACTGGTTCTTCCTAGCATCTCAAGGTAAACTGGGATAAATTTTCTCTGTGATAAAATTAACCACTTTTGCGCTGGAGAGATGGCTCTGTGGCTGCTCTTCCAGAGGACCTGGGTTCAATTCCCAGCACCCACATGGCAGCTCACAACTGTCTGTAATTCCAGTTCCACAGGATCAGACAGTTTCACACCATAAATAAATTATTAAAAATTAACCACCTTTTAGCATCTCAGAATATGGTGAAGGACAACAAAGAACTCAGTGGGAAAAAAGGACTGTCTTTAGATGTGCATAAACATTTTAAAGATTTCAAAGTGTGCCCTAGAAGAGAATCTTCTCTCCAGCAGCCACAGAGCTCAAATTGCCAAAAATCAAACTGAATCCTTCATTATAAGACTGTCTAAATTACAGTAAAAATTCAAGTCCCAGCCTTGGAAGGTGTCAGTGGTAATAACTGGTGAAGAATGGGATCCCATAACCTGGGATGGGGATGCATGAGAGGACCTTACTGAAGCTGAGGACTTTGAACATTCAGATTCTCAAGGGTTTCTCTCCCCTTTAAAGTCTCTCCACCCTCAGAAGATGTGCTCACAGCTCCACTCCCTGAAATACTGCCTCTCCTGCCTTTGAGGAAATTAATCCTTTATTGTTTGCTGAACCAGAAGTGACTTTCTATGAGGGAGATGCCAGGCAAGACAATACAGATGTTCCACAGACCCAGTAATAGTTGCCTCTAGACCTATGACCAGACTGAAGGCAAAGCAGGGTTCTAAGAGGGAGGTAGAAAGTGTACTCCATGGGGGAGGTGCACCACACTATTAAAAAGCCTGATGAGTTTGGAGAGTCTGGGGAAATGTGTAAGGATGTGGGATAATGATGGAAGAACATAAAGCAGCTGGACCAGACTGAGTTTATGGATGCGTGCTCTCTGAGTAGAGACTTTAGGTAGTAGAAACTCTGCTTAAAAAAAAAAAAAAAAAAAAAGTGTCGAGGCCAGACAGTAGTAGCACTGGCCTTTAATCCCACCACTTGGGAGGCAGAGGCAGGCAATTTCTGAGTTTGAGGCCAGCCTGGTAAGCCCCAAAATAGCCAGGGCTACACAGAGAAACCAACACAAAAAACTAAAAACAAGAAAGGCTATATATTGGTTTGTGGCAAAAGGGCCTGCAAATCAGTTTCCAGATTTGACCCAATTTGCAGACCAGAATCCCTCGAGTGAAGGGATGTCTAGGTTCCCTGATGAAGGGCCTTGAAAAATATACCTAAAAAATTAAACTTGTTAGCACTTCTCTAGCCCTCCCCTCCCCAGAGGGACCTATGGCCTTTCATGAGGGTGTATGTATGGTGGAGAAAAGAAAACAACCAGACCTTTTGGTTTGGGGTTTGGAATTGAATGCTGTCCTGAATTAACACTGATTTGGGGAGATTCCAAGAAACACTATGGCCCCCCAGTTAGAGTGAAGCTTCTGGTTGATAAACAGTTTTGGCTTACATCTGACTCACAGTAGGTCCAGTTGGTGCCTGAACTCATCCTGTGGTTATTTCCTGGGTCCTGGGATGTATAATTAGAATAGCTATACTTAGAAGTTGGCAGAATTCTCACATTGGTTCCCTGACCTGTGGTGTGAGGGCTATGATGGTTGGTAAAGCCAAGTGAAAGCCATTGGAGTTTCTCTACCAGAGAAAATAGTGAATCGAAGACAGTATCACATCCATGAAAGAATTACAAAACTTAAGCTGGGTATGGTAGCACTCTGGAGACAAAAACAAGTGGATCTCTATGAGTCTGAGGCCAGCCTAGTCTACAAAGTGAGTTCCAGGAAAGTCAGGGCTGTTACAAAGAGAATTCCTGTCATGAAAAACAACAAAAGAATTACAAAAAAACAGTGCCACCATCAAGGACTTGAAAGATGTGTGTGTGGGGGGTGGTTCCCACATTTCCCTTACCTCTTATGTCTGGTCAGTGTGGAAGACAGATGGATTGTGAGGAATGACAGTTGACTATTGAAAACTGAATCAAGTAGTGACTGATTGCAGCCGCTGTACCTGATGTGGTATCCTTATCTGAGCAGATTGACCTATCTCCTGGTACATCCTGATCTAGCAAATGCCTTTTTCTGTGTATTTGTTCATAAGGACCACCAAAAGGAATGCTTTCAGTTGGCAAGGCCTACAGTTTACCTTTACAGTTTTATCTCAAGAATATATTAACTTCCCAGCCCTACGTCATAACTTCGAAGGGATCTTGACCATCTGTCCCTTCCACTAAATATCACAGTGGTACATTATATTGAGGACACTCTGCTGATTAAATCAAGTGAGCAGGAGGTAGCAACCCCTTTGAACTCATTGGCAACTCACATCTACATCAGAGGATGAGAAATAAGCCCAAACTTCAAGGGTCTTCCACCTCAGTGAAATTCTTAGGAGTCCAGTAGTGTAGGGCATGTAGGGATATTCCTCCGAAGGTGAAGGGTAAGTTATTGATCCTGGCCACTCTCACCACCAAGAAAGAAACACAATGTTTAGTGGGCCTATTTGGATTCTGCAGGCAACATATTCTTGAGTGTTACTCTAGTCCATATACCAAGTGATTCAGAAAGCTGCTAGCTTTGTGTGGGGTCTGGAAACAGGACCAGGTCCAGGCTTCTATGTAGGCTGCTCTATCACTTGGACCATATGATCCAGCAGACCCTATGGTACTTGAGGTGTCACTGGCAGACAGAAATGCTGTTTGGAGTCTTTGGCAGGCCCCTATAAGTGACACTCAGAAGAGACCTTTGGGATTATGGAGGAAGGCTCTATCATCATCTGTAGACAACTATTCTCCCTTTGAAAGACAGCTCTTGGCCTGCCATTGGGCCATACTGAAAATTGAAATTTTGACAATGGACCACCAAATTACCATGTGACCTGAACTGCCCATCATGTGCTGGGTGTTATCTGACTCACTAAGTCACAAAGTAGGACTGCACAACAGCAATCTATTATCAAATGTAAGTGATATATATGTTATTACTGAGCAGGTCTGGCGGGCAGTGGTGGTCAATGTCTTTAATCCCAGCACTTGGGAGGCAGAGGCAGGTGGATCTACAAAGAGAATTCCAGGACAGCCAGGGCTATTACACAAGAGAAACTCTAAGAAACATTGCCTCAAAATCAAACGAAAAAGCATAATCAAGTTAGGTGAAGAAATTACCCATCTAAATGTCTATGGTTCCTTCTCCAGTTATAATGCCATCTGCTGTCAAGTGTGTGCCTATAGCCTCATGGGATGTGCCTTATGATTGGGTGGCAGAAGAAGAGTAGGGACTGGTTTACTGATGGTTCTGCACGTTATGCAGGCATCACCTAAAAGTAGACAGCAGTGGCATTACAATCCCTTTCTGAAACAACCGTGAAAGATATTGCCGAAGGGAGATCTTCACAATGTGCAGAACTTTGGACAGTCCACATGGTCATGCATTTTGTTTGGGTGGAAAAATGGCCAAATGTGCAACTGTTCAGATTGGTGGGCTGTAGCAAATGGATTGGCTGGATGGTCAGGGACTTGGAAAGAACATGATTGTGAAAATTGGTGAGAAAACATCTAGGGAAGAAGCATGTGGGATCTCAAAACGAGCTAAGAATGTGATAATACTCTTGTCCCATGTTAATGCTCATCAAAAGGTGATTTTAACTGAGGAGTTCAGTAATAAAGTAGATCAGATGATTTGTTCTGTGGACAATCAGCCAATGAGCCCATAAACAAAGAGGTCATGGTGCCAGGGATCAGGGTTATATATGAGCTAAAGGGCTTCCACTCACCAAGGCTAACCTGGCTACAGCTGCTCAATGCCAGATCCCATATAAGGTACCATTCCCCAGAGTGATCAGCCAGCAACCTGGTGGCAGGTTAACTACATTGGATCACTTCTTCAGTAGAAAGGAAGTAGCTTTGTCTTTACTACAGTATTCTGATTATGAATTTGCCTTTCCTACACATGCTTTTGCCAAAACTACCACCCGTGGACTTGTAGAATACCACCATAAGATTCCATACAGCATTCACAGAAAGAGAAATACAACAGTGGATCCACAACCATTCAATCCACTAGTCTCACCATGTTCCCCACCATCCTGAACCGGCTGGCCTGTTAGATGAAATGGTCTTTGGAAGACAGTTAAAACACCACATGGGTGCCAGAGGCCTGGAGAGCTGGGGCAGGGTTCTCCATTAGGTGGGATATTCCTTGAATCAAGCGTCCAATATACGGTATGCTTTCTCCCATAGCCAGGATCCTCAGGTCCAGGAATCAGGGTAGAAAAGGGAATATTTCCTCTACTGACCCACTAGGAAAAAGTTTGGTTCCTGTTCATCTGACCTAAATAAAGTTCTGCTTGACCTAAATGAAGTTTGGCTCCAGACGTGGGGATGCTCCTGCCAGAAGCCACAATAAATATTTCATTGAACTGGAAGTTAAGGCACCCCCCTGGCCACTTTGGACTTCTGATGCCCTTAAACGAACAGGCTAAGAAGGGAATAACAGTATCAGGAGGGGTGACAGATGCAGGTTACCATGGGAAATTGGACTGCTTCTCTACAATAAAGGTAAGGAAGATTATATCAGGAGAGTAGGAGATCCGTTAGGGCGTCTCTTGGTGCTACCAAGTCCTATGATTCAAATCACTGGAAAACTACAATGGCCTAATCCAGGGAGAAGATAAAGGTATGCACCTGTCAGGGTGAAGGTATGGGCTATTCCTCCAGGAAAAAAGGCAAGACTTGGTGAAGTTCTTGCCAGGGGTGCAGAAAATATGGAATTGGTTAGAGTGGAAAGTAGTTATAAATACCAGCTAAGGCCACATGACCAACTAGAGAAATGAGGATTATAGTAGGCATTAGTGTTTCTGTTGTATTTTGTTAAGGATGTATTAGTACAGATATGTTTTCTTTCTTCAAGTTGTCATGTAATTTAGCATCAGTTAAGAGAATTATCAGTGGTTATCATTTTTAAGTTTCAGATTCTAAAAGAATGTACCTCAAGAGACACTGACGCCTACCCTGCATTTATAATGTGTGTGGTTGTACAAGTGATAGTTATGTTACACATAATTATGACCAGTTAAATATGTATTGCACTTGTTAATTGTATGTGGGCTAGTTGTATTATTGGCTAATCTTAGTTGTCTCCTGAACTTAACTAAAATTCAAAAATGGAGAATACACCTATGAGGAATTTTTGTTTAATTTGAAGTAG
This sequence comes from Phyllotis vaccarum, assembly GCA_033318265.1. Taxonomy (NCBI): domain Eukaryota; kingdom Metazoa; phylum Chordata; class Mammalia; order Rodentia; family Cricetidae; genus Phyllotis; species Phyllotis vaccarum. Next base: position 76,850,615 of record JARWLC010000016.1, on the reverse strand, counting down.
GTAGATCCATTTCTAATCCAGATATATTTTTAAAAGATTTTATTTGTTTGTTTATTTACTATGTATACAGCATTCTGTCTGCATGCCAAAAAAAGAACATCAGATCCCATTATTGATGGCTGTGAGCCACAATATGGTTGCTGGGAATTGAACTCAGGTCCTCTGGAAGAGCAGCCTGTGCTCTTAAGCTCTGAGCCATCTCTCCAGCCCCTGATCCAGATCTGAGGTAGGAAGACACCGCAAAGGTGACGCCCTTTGAAGATCCCCCTTGAGATTGTGAGGTAGGAAGACACACCTTTAATCTGAAAGTCTATATAAGAACACAGAAGGAAGCTCTCTGCCTGATTGCCCTGGCCTTGCTGACAATCCATTCCTTCACTGACATTATAGCCTACTTATTTGGGATTCCAGTGTACACTGAAAACCAGACACCCAGCTCACCCAGACTGAACAACTCCTGAATACTTGGACTTTCTATTCAACAGCCAGCCATTGTTGGATTAGCTGGGCCACAGCCTGTATACAATTCTAATAAATCCCCTTTATATATGTGTGTTACGTGTATGAGTGCTGTGCATTTCTAGTCTTAGAAGATGCAGCTGAGACTATGCCCTATTACGCTCGGTCTTTTCTATCACTTCTTTACTCCCTCTTGAAAAGCCGTAGGCTGGAGATGTGGCTCAGTGGCAGAGCACTTGTCTGTCTATGAATAAAGCCCATGGTTCCATCTCTAGCACTGCCGACTTCTGGATATCAGCGGCATCTCTGATTTCTGTCAACTGTTTCTTAGGATCTGTGTAAAGAAATCCCCTTTGGGCTGGGGATGTCACCAAGTTAGTAGAGGGCAGTCTTTCATGCACAGGTCCAGAGTTCCAACACCACCACCACATAAGGATCAGAAGCTTAAAGCCATCTTGAGCCATGTAGCCGTTTGAGGTCAGCCTAGGCTATATAAGGCTCAGATTTGTAGAGGTCTGAATGCTTCACACTGTCCTCTTCCTTTTGATACCCTTAAGCCTCTCTGGAAGGGTAGAAAGATTCAAGGATTAGAGCAAGCCTGTGGTCTTGGACGTGAGTATGTCCACTCTAATTGAAGCTAGAGTGCCAGTCCATCTGGTTGATGTAGGCCACATCTCTTTCCCCAGAGCAGATCTGGGCATTACTCATCATTGAGATATGGTGTTGTTGTACGTGGGGTCAGGGTGGAAGATCACAGGTGGAAATGGAATATTGGGAGGCTAGTTGCCTGTGGTCTAACCTGGACACTACTGAACTTAGCACAGCTACTACCAGTTCAATAATCTTTGACATCCAACCCCTACTTCATCATGGGGGGGAAAAGCAGGAAGCAATCTTCAGGGTTATGTCCAGAAATGCAAATGCTATAGCGTGCTGAACCACAGAGTCGCTGTCCCATGTAGACATAGTCAGGGGTCTCCATGAGAAAACGGGGCCAGAAGAACATTCTTCACTGGAGAGATCAAGAAGACCCCACTCTGTGTGAGGAGGTTATACCATATCAAGTGATGCAGGGCTTTTCCTTGCATTTCCTCAGCAATTAGATTCCTCTATAGAGGTTTTATTTGTATAAAAATCTTTAATTTTAATTTCAAGTAATTTCCAAACTTTCAAATGCAAAGCTTAAACGAAATCTTTAAGGGTTAATGAATCACAAAGAGTCTCTCTCTCTCAGGCTTATTTCCACAAGGTCAGGGCTGAGGAGTTCACACTCTACGCCTGCTGTGTCCACACTGGCACCTTCAGCTCTCTCCATAGTTATGATGGCAGCATTTGTCATAACTACACCTGCTGCTATACTTCAGAACAGGATAATAAAGATATACATTATACAGTGTGAGAGCAATGTACAAATACACTGGATTTATCCTGCAGAGTACATTTTTTTTTTTTTTCAAAACAAACCCCCAGCAGCGCTATTCTTCATCCAGCTGGGCTCAGCCTGAGAGGAGTCCCACTCAGCTCCCTTCTCACAGAAAGAACTGAATTTCCAATGATCACAACAGGAAACAAGACAGCTTAGCCATGTTCTCTCTCAGCATGAAGCTTTCTCTGGGTTTATTCTGAAACCTATCAACTACTCAGTAGGAAACTGGGATTGACTTCTGGGGTTTCCTCTGTATTTTGTATGTGTAACTATCTATGCCTATGAACAAACCCTGCCCTTATTTTCCTGAACTTGACCCACAGGGCAGGACTGGACCCAACAAGCCTGGTCAGTCTGTGAGGATAAGGCTAGTAGACCATGGTGGCCTTTTTTTGTTGTTTTCTCAAGACAGTGTAGCCCTGGCTGTCTTGAATTTTGCTCTGTAGACCACTTTGGCTTCATACTCAGAGATCCTCCAAACCACCATGTCTAGCTTAAGGTGGTATTCTAACATGTCACTCTGGATTGTATCCATGACCTTCACTCCTGTTGGCCCAGCCTCCCAAGTCCCTGTAAGAAGAGTGGCTGGGTGTTGGCCACAGAATCCCACTTGACCTGGGTAGCAGTCGGTTGCCAAGCTGTAAGAGACAGAAACAGGGGACCTGGTTGAAGCCTTGACATAGAGAGGCAGCACCTTGCTTTGCCAGGGGTAGAAAGGAGTCCCTTGCCTCTTGAATGTCACAGCTTGGATGTCAGGGAGACTCCCAGGTTCTCCTGGACCTTGCTGCTGGTCATAACACTTGGGTTTCCAGCCGCCGGACTTCCTTGACCACCAGATCAATGTTAATAATTGGGTTGAAGTACAGAGCCCAGTAAAACAAACAATTGCAGACAAACTGAGGAATGAGTGGCCAGAACAAGGCCACGAATAGCCCCTGCGTAGACACTTTCCAAAAATGGCTCCACATCCTCTGGGGCACTGTCCTGAAAAGGAAAAAAAGAATGGTGGGTGGGCTTGCACTGAGGGTCTACTCTGTCGTCTGTTCCCACATGGGGAAACAGCTCTGCTTCACCAGTGCTCAGCTCCTGGTGCATGTCCCTGGGACCTTCCCAGCACTGGCCAGCCTCTACTCCACCTGCTTGGTGGTACTGTTCTTGTTTTTCTGGGACAAAGTCTCAAGTAGGCTCACACCTGCTGTGTCCTTGAGCATGACTTCAAATTTCTCACCTTTCTGCCTTTGCCTCCTGAAGACTGGTATCTTCAGGCATGTGTACCATATATCCTATGCTGGAATGAGATACAGGCAGGGACAAAACACAAGTACAGATACACAGATTCTCTAAATGATTAAGTGACACAGAGAGCATCTTATGACTATTTACAAGGTTAGGAGTCCTGTGAGAGAGGGGACACCAATATGAGACTATGTGGTGGCCTGTCTGCCTGAACTGCTTTCCTGAAACAGCCTGGATTGCTTTGGAGGTGCCTGCCCTGTCTATCTGGGGGAATGTGAGCATGTTCTCTATGACTTGAGCTATGCTTCCAGGCCCTCCCTCCGGCATTTTCCCCACGCTGTTGGATTTGAACACATACTTTATATCTCAAGCTTGGCCAAGAAAGCCCAGCACACTCTGGCAGTGTGACATGTCTGGGTGGGCACATGACTCAAGCTGGACAAATCAGAGTAAAGGCTTGTTTCAAGTGTGACAAGAAAAAAAAAAAAAGTGCTTGCTTTCTCCTGGTATTGCTAGGCAAGCTTTGGGGCCGTCACAGGCCATGAGGTACAGGAAGAGATGAGTAGACTGGGAAGGATAGCCTGTGCTCAAGGCGGTCCTGAAGGAGGCAGTCCTGAGGAGAGAATTTAGGTCTCTGGGTCCAAAGCTTTCTTTGGGTGGGCATTTCCTTTGTAATAAGCTCAATTAGGTAGGTCCTGTCACTTGCCACCAAGAGATCTACTCAAAGACTGGGGATCCCAATGCTCTCATCCTACATTAGTCCAGGGAAGTTATTATTGTCCCAAGTGCTGGCAAAACAGAATTAGAACACTACAAAGCTCCCCACGATGCCCCTCTGGCCTTTCTGATACTGCTCTTTTCTATAAACAACCTGCTTTTCCTTATTTCTCAATTATTAAAATCTTTCAAACATGTCCCCAGAAATTATCTAGCTTATTATTAAATAGATGAGATATGAAGCCAGATATGGTTGTAATTCCTGCACTTGGCACATGCGTGCACACACAGACACATATAAACACACACACACACACACACACACACACACACACACACTCTCTCTCTGAATGAAAACACTTAAAAGGATTAGCACCAGGAGCCAGCCCTGGTGACATACACCTTTAATTCCAGCCCTTGGGAGGCAGAGGCAGACATTTGCAAAGTGGGACTCTGTCTCAAAATAAAGAAATATATAAAAATAAAACCTAAAAACTAAACCAAATTAAAAAAAAAAAACTAATGTGGAAATGTATGCTGGGAATATCAATCTTTAAACAAAGGAGTTGTTTTGGCCCTTGGTGAACACCATAGCCAGAGACAGGAGCATAGGTATGAGAAGCAGGGTGGAGTCAGACACAGACTGCGCCAGATGCCCAAAGAAGAAACATGTAAGGAACACAGGTGAGCCACGGACCACATGGCAGACAGATTAATGAGAATGGGTTGAGTTAAGATGAAGGAGCAAGCTAGCAATGTGCATGAGCCATTGGCCAAACAGCACGAAGTTAATATAAGCATATGTATATTTCTTTGGGACTTTGGGATGGCTGGTCCAGATAAGTGGTGGTGGGTGGGGAACAAAAAGCAAAAGCAAAAATACAAAGAGCCAGGCACAGTAGTGCTTCTTTTTAAGATTTCCCTGTAGGGGGCTGGAGAGATGGCTCAGCAGTTAAAAGCACTGACTGTTCTTCCAGAGGACTAGGGTTCAGTTCCCAGCGCCCACATGGCAGACCCTTCAAACAGACACACATTTCTCAACTGACATTTCCATCTCTAGTACCAAGCTGACCAAAAAAAAAAACCAAAAAACAAAAAACAAAAACCAGTCAGCACAGGGTCTTACTACTGCTTCAACTCAGTTACCTCCTGCCTTGAGCTCTGAGGAGCTGGGATGATCAGCACACACTACTGTGTATTCATTGTTTTTTTGTTTGGTTTAGTTTTTGGGTTTTTATTTTTATATATTTATTTCTTTATTTTGAGGCAGGGTCCTGCTTTGTGGTTCTGTCTAGCCTGAAACTCACTGTGTAGGCCAGGGTACCAATGATCTGTCTGCCTCTGTCGCCCAAGATCTGGGATTAAAGGTGTATGCTACCACACGGGACTTCTCCAAGTTAATTCAGTCATGGTGTTCTATCACAAAATAGAAACCTAAGACAGACTCCATCTCTAACAAAATAAAACAAAGAAACCAAATAGAATCAGGAACAAAACCAAGCCACTACACACAATGCAGTCTGCCTCCCAGACACGTCACTTTCTTATTTGCTGCTGTGGGAGCCTGAGGTGTGTAGGCAGAATTTTCTTAAAGACTTATTTATATTTATTTGTTTTAATAAGGTCTAGGTATTGGTTTCTGCACATAAATGCAGTGCCCTCAAAGGCCGGAAGAGGATGTTGGGGCCCCTGAGGCTGGAGTTACAGGCCACTGTAGGCTGCCTGATGTGGGTACTGGGGTCTGAACTCCAGTCCTCCAGTCCTCTACAAGAGCAGCACTTGCTATGAATTGCTGAGCCATCTCTCCAGTACAGAATCACCTCCAACTCCAAGTCTGAAAAATACTTCAAAGGGAAACTTCTTCACTGGTATTTCTTTGCCTCCCCCGCCCCCTGCCCATCTCCCACAGAAAGGCACTGGCACTTACTTCAGTTCACTTCTGGACCAGATCTTCCAAAAAGAGAATAACTCCAGAACAGACAGCAGCATGGCATTGACAATAAGGAAGCGTGAGGTCCAGTAGTGGACCTCTAGCCAGTCCCAGGCAAACTCTGCAATCAGATGGTATGGGAGAAAGGAGTACTTGACAAGGAATTCTCTCCACTGCCTCCACGTGGGCTCCCTCAGGTCCTTGAAGAATGACACACACAGTCCCAATCACAGAAGTGACTTACACAAGTGATGTTGGTGGGTGAGCTTTACACACTCACACACCCCTCTTTCACAATCAAATTTTTTTTTCAGACAACATTTTGTTATACAGCACTAGCTGGCCTTGAACTGACATTTTTCCTGCCTCAATCCAGAGCTCTAGGATTAAAAGCATGTGCATGACTTAAAATAGAATATTAATCAACCAATCTCCCTTGTACTAATTCATCTTAGAATAGATAAAGATGAGGCTAGAAAAATGGCTTAATGGTTATGGGAGGGTACACGCTGTACAAGCATGAGGACTGGAGTCTGGAAGTGAGCACTGGTAGTGAAGGCCTTTCATCCCAGCACTCAGGGGCAGAAGCAGGTAGATGTGTGTGACTTCAAGGCTGGCATGGTCTGGAGAGTGAGTTTTAGATTTGAAAAAAAAAAAGTGATTTCTTGATAGTGTGTACTTACACTTTTAATTCAGTGTTAGCATTTCACACTCTAGCAGGCATGTAATAGCAACACTGGGTAACTAGAGGAATACTCTGTAAAGCAGACTGAAGACCAAGATCAGTACAGGCACTTAACTGCAGTGTTTAAAGGTGCCGTTGGAGCTGTGGAAATTCTGATTTAGCATTTATGGGTGAGTTACAGAACATAATTCCTATATGCATAACATTTTTTTTTTTGAAAAAGACAGGCTATAAGAATTAGTCCAACAGTAGTAAAGCAAAGGACATCACTCTCAAATGGCCAAGTACAATCAGAGTGTCATCCCAGTAAAAGGAGCCCACAGGAGTCGGGGAATGACAGCTGACAGGGAAGAAATAATCGGCCAATGACAGTAGTCACACCCTGGTCATCCTGGCTGAAGTGAGGCCTTCAGGAAAGATCCAAAACCTGCTTTGTAGTAGGCTAACTACTATCCTTTAGAGGGCCTTCCAAATGTGAAAGCCATACATCTACTATCTTAAGATGCCCCGGACCTACAGTGCTGGACCTACAGTGACTTCTGTTGTAACAAAGCAACACTTTTGACAAAAGCACACATGTCGAGACCACAGGGCCTCGGTTGGCTGAGTGGTGAGTGATGCAGAGGAAACTGGCCCCCAGGAAAAGGCCAATCTCTCCTTTCTTCTTCAGTGAACTCTCCCCAGTTCTCTATGACACTGAGGTACAATTACCTTTTCCAGAAACCATTGTAGACCTACCAGAAGCCTGGTGAGGATGTCCTCCTCAGAGCTGTCTTCTTGCAGAGGGCAGATAGTATGGATGAAGGGTAGGAAGGAGTCTGTGTAGTCAAACAGGTACAGGTAGAGCAAGCCAAGCCTGGGGGAGCTTTTGAGGGCATATAGCAAGAACAGGGACCTGCCTGGGTTGACAGCCTGCAGAGGACAAGACAGATCTCCACGTCACTCCTTCAATCTCCACTGATCTTTTGTGTGGTACAGACACCATTTATTGGGCTATACTGTAAAAAGCTCTAGTTTTGCTGGGCATGGTTGCACAAATTTCTAATCTCAGCAGGAAGCCTGAGAATTGGAGGCCAACCTTAGTATCAGGACAAGATCAAGGTAAGCTACATAGCAAAAGAGCATTTCAAAATCCAAGAAGTTAGTTAGCTATGTGATAGTGTTTGCATTTAATTCCAGTTTCAGGAGATTCACTGCCTTCTACTGGCCTCTGAGGCACTTGGCACACATGGGTACTTAGATATATATATAAGCAATAACCCAAACACATTCCAAAAAATGTATTAAACTAGGCAAGATAGCTCAGTGCATAAAGGTACTTGCTGCCAAACTTGACAGCATGAGCTTGATGCCTGGGACCCACAGTGCAGAACGAAAGATTCCTTTCCAATATTTGTACATTGTTCCAACTTCCACACATGCACCATGGCAGCTGCATGTGTGCATACACACAGAAATAAATAAACATAATAAAAATAAACAATATTATAAGACACACCAGGAGCTTGGTAGGGTGCTGCACCATGCTGGCACTCGTAGAGTGGAGGCAGAAGAAATAAAACCACTATCAGCTTCATTGATATTGACTTTACCTTGGGATCATCACAAAATCTCAAACCAAAGCCCACAAATTGTACAAATTTCCAATTGAGGAATTCCACATCCATTCTTCAAAAGTAGGGCAAATTAAAAAAAAAAAAAACTTAGGATAAATTTTGAAAGAGGTTAATTTTAGGAGTCAAGGATGATACCTATAATCCCAGCACTTGGAAGGCAGAGGCAGGCAGATCTCTTTCAGTTTGAGGCTGGCCTGGTCTACACAGTAAGTTCCAGGACAGCCAGGGCTACATGGTGAGAGACCCTGTCTCAAACAAACAAGAGTCAAGTATGGTGATGAAGACATGTAATCCTAGCAACTGGGGGCCTGAGGCAGGAAGATGGGGAGTTCCAGGCATGTCTAGACAACAGTGAGATTTTGCCTCAAAAAAAGATTTCTGTTTGCCTATCTGTTGATGGAGTAGCCAACCAACCAACCAATCAATCATCTATCATCTATGTGTTGGGTATTGAACTGGCCCCTTGTGCAGGCATGCTAAGCTCTATTATTAAGCCATCCCAGTGACCTCCTTATTAACACACAGTCACTCTCTTTTTCAATGGATATTTGTATGTCTGTGTCTGTTATTTAACTGTTGTTAGTGATGGGCACAAGTTTCTCTGTGTGTTTGTGGTTTATGTGCTCACGTTTGTGAAGGTGTTTTCCTGTGTGCAGAGGTCAAAGGTCACCAATGGTGACCTCTTCTATTACTTTCTTCTTTGGGGGCAGTCTTTCACTGAATTCAAACCCTACCAATTTGGCTAGACTGGTTGGCAAACAAGATTTTGGGATCCACCTGTTTCTGACCCATCAGGCCTAGTGTAATACACGTAGATTGTTGTTTGGTTTTATGATACAGAGTTTCCCTGTGTAGCCCTGGCTATCCTGGAGTTTGTTCTTCAGACCAGGCTGGTGTCAATTCAGAGATTCACCTGCTTCTCTCTCCCAAGTGCTGGGATTAAAGGCATGTACCACTACCTTGTTCCTGGTTCCCTTAGGTTGTTTTTAATGTGCTGCTATGACCAGTTACATTCAGTATTTTTCCCCCATCTAGACTTGGTGGTGTGTATCTGTAATTCCAGCACTCAGGAGCCAGAGGCAGGAGAATAGGGATCAATTTGGACTACAAAGACAGACTGTGTCTAAGAAACAAAACAATACCTGGCTCCCAAAGCCAGTGCTGTTTACATTGGAATGGTATTAACAAACTGTCCACTAGAAAGGTTCAGTTTAGGAGAAGCAAACAGGACTGGCTTCTTTCATGTTTTATCAAGATGGATAAAAGCCACTTGACTGTTCCATTTGCACCTTTGAACTACAAACATTTTCCACTGTATGTTTAAGTGTTAGCTGCTTTGTCTTTCTTCACAATTCTCTTTCATTAAGCATGTCTGCATATTGTAGATAACTGCTCTTTAGTGCAATACACATTGCATTCTGTTTGTGAGGGAGAATCAATGGATACAGTCACAATGGAAATCAAGTTGTCAAATATAGTAAGATGAAGCTGTAATTCCACTCCTCTACATATATTGTAAATAATCACCTGTATATATGAGCTGAAGAATGGGAATGTCTAAAGCAGCACCATTAGTGATGATGAAAACAGAAACGTTGCTGTTGTCCACCAACAAAAAAACCCAGTCACACACATGTTCAGTGAAGAACCCTTACATTAAATAGAAACAGAATGAACTGAAGCCCCAGGGAGAAGCAGCTACCTGTAAAATACTATGCATGCTTCATGAATTTTGCTTGTGAAACACTGCCTTCTGTGGACACCACCCACAGATTATAGGGGCCTGAGAGGGCTGTGTAACATCTACTGCAGGAATGTGCTGTCTCTGCAGAGGGGCAGACTTGTGGCCTCAATGTCTATAATGCTTTCTTTCTTAAGTTACACTGTAAGCAGAAAGGTGATTGCTAGTGGTTTTCTACTCTCTCCCCTTTGTTTTAATTAAAAAAGAAACGAGTTTACCTTGTATTCCCAGAGATTCTGAGGTGGCTTCACACCCAGGGTTCTCACACGCTCCAACTCCATGAGGATGACTCTTCTGTGGCTGCTGTTTTCTATACTGTATGGTGCCCTGGAAAATTCTTCCTCTGTCAAAGTTAAAAGCAACCTGGAGGGGTAAAGGGCAGAAATGACTTTTGAGATTATACATGGGATACAGGCCTCACACACAGAGTTCTGCCTTCCTGTGCAAATATACAGCCTGCTTGGAAAGGCAGAATGTTAAATGCAGGCAGCAGCCAAGAGTAGTTTGCTTAATACCAGCCAGATACAAATAGGAAATATTTTCACCAACTACTGCCATTATCAATTTAACTCTGCAGAGAGTAGCATCATGTCCATTTTGTGGATCAGAAACTAGCTTCAGAAATAAAGTGACTTGCCTTAGGTACATCAGGGTGTTTGTTCTTAATCCTTCAATCTGTCAGTTACAGATTCCTGTTTTCATATATTAGTTTATTTCTTAAAAGAGTGTAGGAGAAAACCAGAAGGAAATCCAACTGAACATTATTACATTAAGAGTGGTTGTTTTAGCTGGGCTCAACACTGCATATCTGTATGTAACATTAGTGGCTTGGAAGGCTGAGACAGAAGAATGGTTAAGTCTGGGGCCAACCTGGGAAACATGGAGATCTCAAATCTCAAAAAACAAAATAATGGTTGTACTGGGATATTAATTCAATTTAATAAAAGTTATAAATTCCTTATCTATTTTCCTCATCAATAAACAATTATCTAGTGTAGTGGACTTATGATGTTACATTGTAAATAATTATCCTGCCTATGAGTTTAATAAAAAGCACTGATTGGCCAAAGGGTGGGGCTACCAGACTTAAGAAAACTCTGAGAACAGGAAGAACAGAGCAGAATGCCAGAGAGACACCAGAAGAAGCAGAGGACAACTATGCTGCTCTGAGAAAAGGTACTGAGCCACATGGCTGAACAGGACAAGAGTCATGGGTTAGATTAAGGGTAAAGAGTTAGCAAGTTATATGCCTGGGCATTAGGCCAATCGGCCTAAAATTAATGGAAGGGTCTGCGGGTCTGTGGGCCTACACCTTGAGGCTAGGCGTGGAAGTCTGGGCCAGAAACCTCCTACTACAATCTAGGGGCTGGAGAGATGGCTGCTCTTCCAGGGAACCTGGGTTAAATTCCTGGCATGATATAGTGGTGCCAGGAATAACCATGGAACACAGACAAAAATGGGGGCAAAAACCACACACCCATAAAAATAAACAAATTTAAACATCACTATCTAAAATAAAATGAAAACAAAACAAAATGTAAAAACAAAACAAACAAACCCCCAACAATCTATGGTTACAATGACTCAGTGTTAAAACATCCTCATATGGTGGGGACATCGATCAGTGGCAGAGAATTTAAAAGCCAAGTCATTTCCAATAACTAGAGCACATGGGAAACTAAGGAGAGAGAAACACTCTAGGTCAGCCAGAGAGACACAGTGAAATCTGTCTCAAACAAAACCTCATCAACACATTTGGTAGAGAGAGGAGCTGGCAAATTCAAAGCCCCATGTGATCAAGATACTGAGCCAAAAAAACACATTCACTTTTGGAGAGCTATCTAGTAAGTTGTTTTTTGTTTTGTTTTGTTTTGTTTTTGAGACAGGGTGTGACCTTGTATGTGACCTATAGCTCAGGCTGACCTTGAACTCTGTCCTATCTCTATCTTCCAAGTGCTGAGATGACAACTGTACCACCATGCTCAGTTATGACTATTACAATATTAACAGCAATATTCTGTGAAGAGCAGCAACATAAAGACTTTACACTTTTGATGTCATAATGTCCTAACATATTTTAAAAATAATATTACTTCCATAATGAGGAGTAACACAGAAATTAAAATGTCACTAATATAAAATGGTGTAGCCTCTGTGGAAAACAGTTCGAAAACATTGCTGAAAAGTAAACACAGGGGCTGGAGAGATAGCTCAGAGGTTAAGAGCACTGGCTGTTCTTCAAGAGGACCTTAGTTCAATTCCCAGCAACCACATGGTGGCTCATAACCATCTGTAGTGGTATCTGGTGCCCTCATCTGATATGCAATCATACATGTAGGCAGAACACCATATAAATAAATAAATAAATCTTATGAAAAAGTAAGCATAGATTGACTCTGTGATGTGGCCAGTCTTCTCCAACAGTTTCCAGAACACACATCTACACCTGTGCATGAACAACCTGAGCAGTACTCCTTAGAGCCAGAAACGGAATCAACCCAAATGCCAATCAAATGAAGAACTATCAGTTCTTTCCATATAAGAGAGTTTTTCAAACACAGAATAAAGCACAGATGCATGCTTTTTAAACCTTAAAATTATGCAGAGTGAAAAAGGTGCAGACAAAAGGGTTATATACTGTATAAACATTAATATGCAAGAACCATAGGCAAATACATTCCTGGATAAAGATAAATGGTATTTGCTGAGGGAAAGGGAGTGAAGATGGACCAGTTAAGGGAAAAATTTTCTTTTGAGAGTCACAAAATTGTTCTAAAGGTAGACCAGTTGTATATATTTGTGAAGACATTATAAACTCATGTTTGAGGTGGAATATTAAGATGTGTTACATTTGTTTATGTTGTGGGGCATTTGTTTAATGATGCAAAGATATGTTATATTCTTTTATGTTGCATTTGTTTAACTCTGTGAAGCTGTGCTACTTTGCCTGTCTAAGACACCTGATTGGTCTAATAAAGAGCTGGAGGGCCAATAGCAAGGCAGGAGAAAGGATAGGTGGGGCTGACAAGCAGAGAGAATAAGTAGGAAGAGAGATCTAGAAGCAAAAGAAGAAAGACGTCTCCAGGGTTCAGCCACCCAGGTACAGATCAAGCCACAGAATAGCAAGTAAAGAAAGGTAAAAGCCCAGAGGCAAAAGGCAGATGGGATAACTTAAGCTCAGAAAAGCAGGCTATAAACAAGCCAAGCTAAGGCCAGACATTCATAACAAAGAATAATATTCTGTGTGTTTATCTGAGAGCTGGGTGGTGGGCCCTCCAAAGAGCAAAAGAGTCAAGGAGTTAAAATAAAAATTTAAAAAAATCCAGTAACACATGTTCATGCACTTCCAAAAGGACCTGTGGCAGGTAGAATGTGTATCAATAAAATCATCTACTAAAATGGTGGTGTGCCAGCGGGTTATGGCTTGTTTTGCTTTTTTGATTTTGGTTTTGATGGGGTTTCTTTATGTAAACCTGGCTGGCCTAGAATTTACTAGGTAGACCAGGCTGGCCTCAAACTCACAGAAATCCCACCTGCCTCTGGGATTAAAAGGAGGCAGCACCATGCCTGGCCTAGTGTGGCAGATTTTTTTCCTCACCTTCCATTTACTCTTTCAGATAAGAACTTTTCTTTGTACAGAGAGGCCCAAGGGCCCAGCTGTTCTAACCAGAGGACAACCTCTTCCGCTGTCCACTTAGCCACAGCCTTGTGCACCAGGAGGCCATGCTCAGACTCTCTGCTGCGCCAGTGATACACAAGCAGGACGACCTGAAAGGAGACAGGCTGTCAGATGTGGAAAGGTCACTCACTGAGGATGGAAGTGTGGGGTGGGGCAGGGAAGGGACTGAGTCTGAGACAGGATGCCAAGTCTACACAGGAAAGCAGGGAGCCTCCACCATAGCAAAGTGAGGACACAATGTCTTCAGACTCTTTCTGCTCATGGCTGGGCAGAGATCTGGAACAGTTGTGCCCCTGACCCCACTAACTCATATGCCTTGAAGCCCTTGCTCTGGCAGTGACGAGCCTGCTGTTCAGAGTCCAGCATCAGTACAGTCTTGTTCTCAGACTTGTGCCCTTTCCTCAGGTCTAACGTGGGGTTCACTATGACACCACTCACTGCACAGGTCAGAGCAACACTTACCAAGGTAAAATGACCGCTGTATGGTCTGTTACCAACATACAACACAATTTTAATGAGTTACACGTGGTCACACCATCAACGGTTTCAAGTGATGTTAGAGGAACTGACTTCAGAGGTACTGTGGGTGGCGCAGGGTGCAGATTAAAGAGCCAAACTTACTGCCACACCAGTTAAAGCTGTGAGTACGCCAGAGAAGAATCCCCCTCCTCTCTGCTGATTCGCTCGTCCTGTGCTGGGAGTTAAGGGACTCTGATCATTCCCATATTTTTGAAAGGCTGCAAGACTTTGGACTATGTCATTATTCTGCTGAATGTCTTCAATTCGCATTCTGGTGGCATCAGGAAATAACTTTTCAATGGCATCCCTGTGGAGGAGACATCATAGGACAGATGTTTAACAAAACGAAACATTCGGAGACCATACCCACTAATACAAACATTTCATAATCTGCATAAGTGCCTAGGAGAACAGCAAAGAGTTCTCTGCCTTATAATAAAAGCAAAAATGTAAAAACAATCTATGTGTCCAGCTTTAGGGAAACAACCAAATGAAATGATTACAACAGACTTGTTTTTCCTGGAAGTGCTGGGGTATGAACCTCAGGCCTCATATTTGGCAGCAACATGCTTTACCACCGAGCTACACACAGTCTAGCCTTTAAAGGATGCCACACTTAAACTGTCAAGTGTGATATGAATACCTTTAAGCCCAGCACTCTAGGGGCACATCTCAGTGAGTTCTAGGCTAGCCTTGTCTACATAGAAAGTTACAGGATAGCCTGAGTGATACAGTGAGAATGTCTCAATGATTATGTGCACACACATATGCTTAATTTGTGTTTGAGTGTGGTCATGCATGTGTCTCCTTCTATCACCAAACTCTGGTCATCATGCTTGAGTGGCAAGTACTATGACCCGCTGAGCCTGAAACATGATACTGAATTCTTAATGCCACATATTTTATAAATGTACTTACTAGGCCACTCTGTGTTGAGCTGGATAATTTAGGACATACATAATATTGATGACAATAGTATATTGCAGTGCCACCTTGGTAATATACCAACAATGTGGGAAAATACTAGCATTTTTCTGTCAGCACACATATTCAAAAATACTTGTTTTTATTTTTTTATATTTTGAAAGAAGGCTTCATGTAACCCAGACTGGCCTTGAATTCCCCACATTGCTGAGGATGACAGAACTCCTGAATCCTCTTCCTGTACCAGCACACCCTGCTTTAAAAGGCATTATTTTGTCTTTCAAATGTACTTATTTCATGTGTGGGTGTGTGCCTGAGTGTATGTTTGGGCACCATCCCTGGGGCTGGAGTTACAGGCATTTGTGAGCTGCCATGTGGTTGCTGGGAACTGAACCAGGTCCTCTGCGGGAACAGTTAGTGAATGCTCTTAGCTCCTGAGTTGTTTCTCCAGCCTTCTTCAAAAACCTTAAAAATCTGAATGAAATCACAACTAAGTCATAACTGAAACTACTCTGCAGAAAAAGGAAATGATTCAGAGGTGAGGGAGGAGAGGTCTTTAGCTTGACTACTAATTTTAGATCTTAGCAAAATAATATAAACAATAATCTAGACGTGGCTGTTAATGCTTGTAGCCTAGCATTCAGGAGGCCAAACTGGGTAGTTATCATGGTTTTGAGGCCAGCCTAGGCTACAGAATGAGAACCTGTTTCAAAGAGCCAACCAAAATTAACAGTATATGAATGTATATGTGAGTGTTACTGATGCTATTATAAAAATTAGTTTACAGAAATGAAAAATGAAGTTCAGTTGGAAACAGTAGTCCACAGTCATTTTTTCTTTTTTGACTGAAGCATTATTTCTTTAAAAAGAAATCCAGAGGGCTGGGGAGATGGCTCAGTGGTTAGCAGCGCTGGCTGCTCTTCCGGGGTCCTGAGTTCAATTCCCAGCACCCACATGGTGGCTCACAATGATCTGTAAAGAGATCTGGTGCCCTCTTCTGGCATGTATACATAATAAATAAACACATGGTTTTTAAAATCTAATTTATGTTTACTCATTTTTCTAGTTTCTTTAAAATTAAAATTTGGGAGAATTTTAAAACCGTTTGCCCTTCCCTCTTCTCCAATTCCTCTCCTAACATTAATGACTCCTGCCAGGGGGTGGTACACACCTCTAACCCCAGCACTGGGGAGGCAGAGGCAGGCAGGACTCTGTGGATTCAAGGCCAGCCTGGTCTACAGAGTCCCAAGACACAGATAAACCTTGTCTTGAAACAAAATAAAAAATTAACGACTTCTTTATTAATGACTTATATAAACCCAATGAGTCCATTTAGTGTTACTCAAATATGTATGTGTTGAAGGCTGACCACTTGGGAACAGGATGGCTTATCAGTGAGCTTGCCCCCTCTGATGGTCTCAATGAGTCGGAATTGAGAATTTTTCCCCAACCACATTGGCATGTCAACTGTCAACTGGTTATGTTTCTCAGATTTCATGGTTGTAGCTACCTTGTTATGTCTCAAAGACGCTACCTCAAACCAAGCACCCTGGCCTCTGGCTCTTCCAATCTTTCCATGATGTAAGCACCACAATCATTTATTCTCTGTTAAGTCCAGCAATTTTGGGCTTCCATGGCAGCATCTGTCTGCTATGAGAGGCTTCTCTGACAAGAGGGAATACAGACTTACCAGGCTGCTCAGTTGTATGAGCTCTCAGGGCCAAGCTAGGTATGAGAGAGTCTAGGACTCTTTCTAAAAATATTTTTATTACATTTATTTAGTGTATCTGCTTATGAATGTGTTGACTTTAGAGAAACCTTCCTAATTTTCTCTCAATGGCACACGAAGGACAGCTTTCCACCATGTGGATCCAGGAGACTGACAATAAGTGCCTTTTACCCATGGAGACATCTTGCTGGCACTCATAGGGCTCTTTTCTTTTCAATTATGTAAAATCTGGGAGTCCTCTTTCCAAATAAGATTAATCTTTAGGTAAAGTAAAGCTGACAGTTATGACCAATGCTGGGTTAATGGTCTCATGGACCTATAGGGTTATTCTACTGATCTGACAAAGGCTAGGCTGGCTGCTAAATTAACAGCAGAAATAAGACCAGAGCTTCAGAAGCACTGGGCATGGGGCACATGGGGCGCATGCCTTTAATCTCAGCAGAGGCAGGCAGGTCTCTGTGAATCAAGTGAATGAACACACACACACACACACACACACACACACACACACACACACACACACACACACACACACACACACACACACACACACACACACACACAAAACCCAACAGTTAAAACTAGAAGGAGCTGAAAAGACAGTTCTGTGGTAAAAGTGTTGTTGCTCTTACAGAGGACCTCAGTTTGATTCTCAGAGCCCACATGGCGGCTCACAATCATACCTTCAATTCCAGGGGACCTGGCACTTCTGCCTTTCTCGAGCAGCAGGCACAAATAAGATGCACACACATACATGCAAGTAAAACACCATACATATAAATAAGCCTCAAAAACAAAATGAAGAGGCTGGAGAGATGGCTCAGTGGTTGTGAGCACTGGCTGCTCTTCCAGGGGTCTTGAGTTCAATTCCCAGCAAGCACATGGGTGGCTCATAACCACCTGTAGAAGGTCTGATGCCCTCTTCTGGTATAAAGTCAATAGAGCAGTCAAACACATTTAAAAAGAAAGAAGGAGGAAAAAGGAAACCGAAACCACAGGAAACAGTAACTGGAGAGACCCCACTGTGTTGTCTCTGGGAAGACACTCCACCACGTGATGACAACCGCAGGCTTTATTTACAGGTTTTGAAAACTAGCATCAGTTACTTCTAATTGTTTAGTTACATCCCTTCCTCCACAAGTGTAAGTCAGTAAAATCAGTCAGAAGTATTCTAGAACAGGGATTATAAGCAATGGTCACAACCAGAAAATGATTTTTCTTCCTGCAGAACAAAACAATCAGCGAGGCATGTCAACCTGTGCCTCTAATCCCCGCACTCAGGAGGATGAGGAAGAAACCAGCTTGAGCTCAGTGAGACTCATCTCAGACAGGAGGGGAGACAGGAAAGGTATTGGGAGGACGGAGATAGGTCTCTGAGCTTCAGGCCAGTCAGCCATGATGCAGAGAGACCTCGCCTAAAAAATAAACGGGACAGATGGCAGCCACTAGCGAGAAAAGGGGTCTGGCCTTTTGGTTTCAAGCTCCTAGGATGATCTGCCCTGAACCGGCTTCTCTTCAAACAGCAGCTCTCACAGAGAAACCACACAGCACATCCAGGCTGTCAATAGCACCCAATGTTACCTGAGGAGAATGTTGACTTTGGGAAAACCTTCCCATTTTTCTCTGCATTCTGGACACTCCGTCTTCTTTGAAGACACCCACCATAAAGCTAGGCAGTGTCGGCAGAAGCTGTGGCCACAGTTCAGGGTGGTGGGGTTAACCAGGGTGTCATAGCAGCAATGGCAAGAAAATTCACTAAGAGAAATCTGAGGGCTGGTGCTGGTGCTTTTGATAGGATAATCTTCCTCCTGCCTTGTCATGCTCTGGTCATCTCTCTGAGGCTCCTCCATCTCTCAGCAGGTTCTGGGATCCATAGAAACTTTCAGGCTCAGGACACTGCTATAAAGCATCATAAAGTCAGGGGAGGAAGCAATAAACAGGATGAATAGTTGTTGTGTAAGATGCTGACATAATATAAAAGTTCTCTCTCCTTAGGGGGTGAATGGGGAGAGAGACTGGCTTCCAACTCCAGAGCCTGTCGCTTCAAGCTAAGACACTCAGAGCAGGGTCCTGCACACCACAGCTGGTTTCTGTGATGCTAGGTTGTGAACTCAGGGCTTCAAACTCGCCAACCAAGCCCTAGAACTCTAAGCCTTATTCAATGAATCTGTTTTGTGTGGTGTTGGGGTTAAAGCTCTGGGCCTAAGGCAGTCTAGGCAAGTGTTTTTACTCTGGGCTATACTCCCGACTCCCAGAGTTCTGATTTTTAATGTAACCATTGGGAACACCTCCTGCAGCTGCCCTCCCATCCCAAGCCCCACCCCTGAGAAAGACCACTCAAGATCACACCTATAGGCTATATAAGATCTGGTAGCCATATTTGTCATGTGACTCCTCCCCTGCTTTCCAAGGGTCAACCAGGATCACATTGCTCTGTTCATTAAACTTAAATTTATTAATATTCAGCATGACTGGGAACATATGTATCACATATGCCACATTTTGAAGACTGTGCATGGTGCCTACATATTATCTCAGCAGTTGAGAAGTAGAGGCAGGAGGATCCTCCTCAGCTAAGCATAGAATACCCTGTCTCAAAAAAAAGCCTAAACAATCCCATGTGTCTATGGACACGTACCAACACCTCCAGCCCCTGTCTGTTAACTGTTACTTCATTAGGGTTTTCCTGGAGTACTTCAAGAAAGTTAATGAGTTCTTGTCTTCCTGTACCCTGTGCCAGGCCAGCTCCCACCACTGTATACCCTTTTCCCCAAACAAGCTCACACAGGCTGTGCTTTCCCGACTGGCTCAGCCTGGTACCCCAGAAACAGACTAAAGACTTTTTGTGGTTGTTGTTTTCTTTTGAGACAGGGTCCTGCTATGTAGCACTGGCTGTCCTGGAGCTCACTGTGTAACTCAGAGACTATGCTGATTCTCAAGTGCTGAGGTTCTAGGTGTGTGCTACAACTCATTCTACCTGGGCCATGGGATTTCTTCTTAAAAATCTTATTTTTTTTTCTTAAAATTTTTCTTAGCTGCCAGAGGTCTCTTGTAGCCCAAACTGGCTTAGAACTTGCTATGTAGTTGAGAATGACCCTGAATTCCTGATCTTCCCACCTTATGCTGGGTTTATTATGAGAAATCCCTGGTGCTTCCAAAGCCAGCCGTAGGCGCATGCTAGTCAATTAACACATCATACCAACTGAACCACACCCATACCTTCAGTGGACTTTTAAAGGACAACAGTACGTGGCAAAGCCTTGGAGTTTAGGACTCTCAAAGGCCTAGCTCTTCAGCTTAGACTGTGGGTACATGACTGAGGCTCCTCCAGCTCTGTCTCAACTGTGAGAAGTAGAGACAGCAGAAACCTTCAGGCCTTCTCCAAGGGGTCAGAGGAAAGGGAAGGCTTCCTGGAGGTATGGTGGAAAGCCAGGCTGAAGAAATAATTATTTGGAGCCTAGTAAAGAGCTCACATCTGTAACCCTAGTGCTCAGAAGACAGAGGTAATATTGTCAGCCAAGTAAAGTCTAAGCTACACAGTGAATTCCAGGCCTGCCTGAGAAATGCAGTAAGACCCTCTTGAAACAAAATCAACAGCACTCCAGCCCCCATCCCCCACCCCTGCAAAAGAGGGAGGCAAAGGACACATTATTTCTGGTGTTCTGGTAAGTTTTTCAGACTTGCTGTTGCTATCCACACGGGCCACAAAGACGGGCTTATGCATTCCATCTGAAAACACCGTGTTAACACAACAGTATATGCTTGTTTATGAGTTGAGGAGGATATGGGAGTCGATTTGAAATTAGCCTTAGAACATATGTAGACCATGTCAGTTTACACCTGTAATTCCAGCACCAAGGAGACTGAGGCACAACTGCCTCCAGTATGAGATCAGTTGTGAGGGCTAAAATTAAATTCTGTACTATGCTTAGGAGATCTATGAAGTAATAATGCCTCTAATCCTTAAACCGCACTTGCCCAAGGACAGAAAACTTGCTGGAATGCTGGGGACTGTTGGTCGTGTACGATGACAAGCCCACTTTTCACTTCTGTAAACAAGGCTGGTTGCCCCAACTGCACAGGATGTGCTTGATCACATGCAGGTGGGAGATATATACATACGCAGGAAGTATATTAGGATGCATGCTATCCCAATTGGATGAAGAAGTTAACATATAGCCTCATGTTTGCCTATATAAGCACCAGATGCAGTCATTCCCTGGGAATCCTGGGCATAATAGACCGGACCAGTATTTAATAAAGCTTGCTTCAAATTTGACTCAAAAATTGTGGCAGGGGTTTTATTCTAATCCAGTGTGATTAACATAGCCTGGGGCACATACTGAGTACCAGGCCAGAAGGGGCTCTCTCCCTCATATATATATATATAGTTTTACTCAAAAAAAAAACCCAAAAACCCAGAACATGCAAATCAAACACTCACACTGAACACAGGCCCCAGTGTGCAGTGCAGCCTCCTCAGTGTGACAGGCTCAGAGTTAGTGTTTACTCCACTGTGTTCACAGAATCAAATGTTAATACAAGTGCAGCATCCAGTACAAAGCCTAACATACGATAAGTCCATCATAAGCATTTTTTGTTTCGATTTTGTACTTCTGAGGATCAAAACCCGGGCCTTGTCCATACAAAGCAAGTGTTGTAGCACTAGTTACATCCTCAGCCAAGCATACCACTATTCACCGAGCATCTCCTAAAGCCAGGTTATTAGATAATGGCCATCGCATTAGACTCAGATTGAGAGTTAGTGCCTCAGGCACTGTTTTGTGTTTCTGCCAAAATCAGCAAGTGACAAGGCTGTGTTCTGATGTGGTGTCTCTCCTGTGCCAGGTTAATGAGACTTAAAGCTGTTGAGAGAGCATGTAAGGGTTTCTGGCACAATGAGATCGGTGAAGCTGAGTTCTAGATGACAAATCTCTCTGTGGATAGGGATGAGCTGGACTGACAGAATGATCATGGACAAGCAATAATAAAGCTTTCTTAGCTACTGTTCTGTTGCTGTGGTAACACACCATGACCAAGGTAGCTTAGAAGGGGGTTTTTGGCTTATGCTTCCAGAGGGATAAGAGTACATCATGGCAACAAGCAGCAGGTATATGCTGAGAGCTCACATCTTGAACCACAAGCACAGAGCTAACTAGAAATGATGCTCATCTTAAAAGTCTCAGTCGACTCTGAGGTTATACAGTTTCTATAGCAAAGCCATACCTCTTAGCCTACTCAAACAGCTCTCTTTACTAACTGGGTACCAATTCAAATGTCCAAGACTCTGGGGGACATTTACCATTCAAACCACCACATAAGGTATTATTAATGCCCGAGTTTAAGGAGGCAGAAAAAAAAATGCAGGTACTAGGGATTAGCCCCATGTGACAGTGAAGAAAATGTATAAAGTTGAGAATATGAATTAAGGGCTGGAGAGATGGCTCCGTGGTTAAGAGGCACTGGCTGTTCTTCCAGAGGTCCTGAGTTCAATCACTTCAACTATATGGTGGCTTACAGCCATCTATAATGAGATCTGATGCCCTCTTTGGGAGTGCAGCACTCATACATAAAATATATAAATAAATCTTTAAAAAGTATCTTTAAAAAACTAAAGGGAAAGGGAGATAGATGGCTCAATCTTTAAAGTGCTTGCCATGGAAGCATGAATACCTGAGTTTGGAGCCTTAGCACTCAAGGAAATTTGGACACAGTGGTATAATGTAGGCTTCTACCATCAGGGAACCAAAGGCACTGGCCAATCAGTCTAGCTGAATTAACTTCCCTGTCAAAAAATTAGGTGGACACTTGGAATTCCAGCATGTGGAAAGCAGAGGCCGAGTTCAAAGGCAGCTTGTCCCAAGGCTACACTGAAAAACTCTTTCTCAGAAAAATAAATAATGGCCCCCATAGGTTCATATATTTAAAAGCTTAGCCACTAGGTAGGGAGTGGCACTACCTACAGTGGCCTTGTTGGAGGAAGTGTGTCACTACTGCAACAGTACCTGCCTGCATGCTACCATGTTCCACACCATGGTGGTATTGGACTAAACTTCTAAAACTGTAAGCAAGTCTCAAATTAAATGCTTTCTTTCTTTCATAAAAGCTGCCATGGTCATAGTGTCTCTACACAAAAACAGGACCCTGGCTAAGACAGTACAGTCTTAGAAAAGTTGCCTTTAAGGTAATGACAAGATTTCCAAGAGAATCTGTATGTAGTAAGCAACTGGAGACAAAAATTGTGCCTGGAATAAGAATAAGGCTAAAAGCATAGCCTTCAGAAGCATTTGCAAATAAATGAATATACACTGAAATTAATTTCTAAAAAACAGCCTCCTAGTTTGCTGGGCCAGCAAAAAACGACTCTGGCTACCGGTGATTGCTGCCAAGCCTGACACATTTAATTTGATTATTTTGATTCGTGGGGGAGAACCAACTGCCCCAAGTTGTCCTCTGACCTCCACTCAGTCTGTGGCACAGGGCATTCATTCCCTTTTCCTAATATAATAAATACAATAAAAATTAAATTAAAAACTGGCTCAGTGGTGGAAGCTCACACCTTTAATTTCATCACTCAGGAGCGGCAGGTGGATCTTTGTGAGTTCCAGGCTGGCCAGGGCTATATACAGGCAAACCCTGTTTTAAAAACACAAAAATAAGCAAACAAACAGAACTGGCTTGCCCACTAAAACTCTTAAGATTGTACTTGTTAAGTCACATCACATAAAGCTGGGCTCTGTAACTGTATCTCTTAGCAGGTAAGGTAACTGAGTTCCAGGACAGCCAAGGCTACAAAGAGAAACTGTCTGGAAACAAACTACAGTGTAGGAACTGATTGTTTTTACTCTATCTTTTTAGACTAGGGTTTGCTATGTAACTCAGGCTGGCCCCAAACTGGCAGAAGTCCAAGTGCCTCAGCCTTCTCAGTACCAGGGTTACAGTTATGCACTACCATGCTCTCTGAAGCTCTTAGGCTCATTTTAAATTCAAAATCCTAAAAAGTACATTTCTGCAATCCAGCACCCGGAGGGAAAGCAGGAGACTCACAAGTTCAAGCACACAGTAAGACCTTGCCACGGACAACCAACCCTAGAAACTACTGGAAAGAGTACAATCCCTCCCTCAGTCCAGATCTTCTCTGCTTCTCCTACCTGTATGAACTGGAGTCACTTCCGTGTAAGAAAGTAGTGCTTTTGGAGGAAGGGATAAAATCTAGTGACACTCACATTACCAGTTTGATGCTATCTGTTGTTTTGGTGAACACACCCGGCTGCCCTGGCAACTCATAAAAGGCCTCTTTGAGAAGTCCATGGGCCTGAGGATGTTTACAGCTGTGTTCTGCAAATGTGGCCAGCTGGGGAGCATGCGGTGAGCTGTTTCTCAATGAAGCCTCCTTAGAAGACAGATTTAGCCAGGGGTGGTGCAAACCCTTAATCCCAGCATCTGGGAGACAAAGGCAGGAGGATCTATCTCTGGGTAGGTCAACCTGGTCTACAAGGTGAATTCCAGGGCAGCCAAGGCTGCAGAGAGAAACCCTATCTCATAAAACAAAAACAAAACAAAAGACAGCTTGTACCTCCTTCTACTTCACAAGTCTTCTGTGGTGATATAGTGTCTATGTAATAAAATTAGGTTGGGATATCAGAGGACAGAATCACCCACAGCCAAGCCTTGAAGGTCAGGCAGAGGTGACCCACACCTTTAATCCCATCACTTGGGAAACCAAGATTGCCTGGATGTCTGTGAGTTCAAGGCTTAACAGCCAGGCAGTGGTAGCTCACACTTTAATCCTCGCTCCAGAAGGGTTGAACCAGAAAGTAAAATAGGTAGTGTGGGCTGGGGGTGGGTGTGGGGAGGTGGGGGATATATAAAAGGCAGGAAAAGGCAGAAATACAGTCATTCTGTCTCAGTGACCAGTCAGGCTGAGAAGCTGGCTGGGTGAGAATTGGCCAGCTCCAATATTCCAGCTTTCCCCAATATCTGGCTCCAGGTTTTTATTATACACTAAATAGAATTCATGTAATAGTCTTTTCACCTCGAAGGCCCTGAAGGCTTGAAGGGCCATGGCAAGGCAGGGCACAGGGAAATCTCTCCACTTTAGTGCCCTTCTGTTCAGAGGATACAGATCAAGCCACACATGTTAATTTCCTAGTTCAAAACTAATGGGAAGGTACATCTGAGTGTGGGGAAGTCTACTGTAACAGTTCACAACGGGCTGGCCTGGTGGAGTGCAGACTACAGCGAAATTCTGGGAGCCCACAAAGGACCTGAGCCATTCCAAAAAGCTGGTGTTTCCAAATGAACAGCAGGGTCCTCAACTGGAAGCCAGGTCTAAATTCCATTATCCCGAATGTGTGCATGGAATGAGCACTTTTTGCATGGCAGCCTGGGTTGCTGGTAGGATCTCTAAAGAGATGTGATTAAATATTAGTTTATCTACTAGGAGACAAAGTTTCTTAACGAACCAGGAGGTCCTCAAAATGGCATCCATTCCCTGTCCTACACTAGCCTTTGTCAACAGCCGGCTGGCTTTCTTAGGATGTCCTTTCTTTTCTGGACCTTACTTTTTATAAGACAGGATCTCAAGTGTGTAGCTCAAACTGTTTTTGTTTGTTTTGTTAAGACAGGATTTTTTTAGTGTGTGTGGCCATGGTGGTCCTGAAATTCACAATGTAGACCAGGCTAGCCCAGAATTCACAGATCCACCTGCCTCTGTGTGCTGGGATTAAAGGTGTACACCACCATACCCAGCTCCCAACTGGTTTTAAACTCTGGAGGACCTGGAGTTCAAGGTCATTCTCAAGACATGTTAAATTCAAGGCCATCCTAGGCTATATAATTCTCTGTCTCAGAGTCAATGTGGCAACATTAAAATCAACCCAGTTTCACACCAAAATCTAGATTTCTGGCTTTCTTAAAGCAAAAAGAAAAGAAATGAAAAAAGTACTGGGCAGTGGTGGTAGAGCATGCCTTTAATTCCAGCACTCTGTCTGAGAGATTGAGGCTAGCCTGGTCTACAGAGAAACACTGTCTTGGAAAACAACCAAGCAGAAGATGTGAAGCTGGACAACTGGGTCTGCTCCCATAATGTGGCCCTGCTTAGTTCCTAGGGCAGGTGAGCATTCCTTCCATCCAGTCCCTGGGTGTTCTCAGCCTCTGCCCTTAATATGACGTCTTGAGAATGGAAGGCTGCGGCTATAGTTGTTTCTATGTTAACTGGCCCCAAAACAGTCAGCTTTGGGGGCGTTTCCACCTTGGTTTGCTATCCACACCTCTTTCTAGTTCCAGCCCCCACTTTGCTTTAGAGTGGGCAGCTACAGAGGCTGGCTCTGTGTGTCGTATGTGAAACAGGGTAACCTGAGGAGCCTGGGACTGACTTGGGCCTTTCCAAGGGATCTGTCAAACACATGCTTTCTCTTGTGACTGGTCTCATTCTGTAACCCAGCTAGGCTTGAACTCACCAGTTCTGGCTGCTGATACAATTTCCCAATGAAGCTTTCCTACGGAAGAACCGTGAATGAATCAGTCCATCCTCTTCAACTTGTCTGGTCTGATCCTCACCTACGTAGTTACTGGAGGGCTATGGCACTGCTAGTGTCTGCCATGTCAATGCCCCATACAGGAAACTCACTACCACTTCGTCAGTTAGCAGTATTGTGAGAGCCAAAATTATGTTTTATGATTACTTAACTACTAAATTACTGTGCCTAAGAGAGCCATGAAATAAAAAGTGCCTCTAACCTGTAAACCCATTTGCCCAAAGACAGATACTTCCTGCTATGCTGGAGGCCATTTAAGATTTAAAAGGCACACTTCCTTCACTCTCCTAAACTAGTTTGCTTGACTCAGTTACACTGGACTGTTTGATCATATGTAGGCAGGAAATCCATCAGGGTGTATGCTTGCCTGACTAGATGTAGGCAAGAGGTATACAGGCAGGAAATACACCAGGATACATACTTGCCTCTGATGGGCAATAAATAGCCTTAGGGATTTTTGCCTTTACAAGCCTTTCAGACTGTGATTCATCATCATTTTCTGGGAACACCAGGATGGATCTGGCCAGAGTTTATCATCCTGGCCAAATTTGGCTCAGAACTGAGGTAGAGGTCTGTCTGGTCCAGTAGAACTAAGGCCAATCACCCCTTCTTACTTTACTGTGGTCATTAGCAGAGCTCTCATTTCATGTCCAGATCAGGGCTTATCTGTTCCTCTGGCCTACCCAATACCTCTTAATTCCTTAGAAGCTGGACTTACTACTCACTGTACCTGATGATGTATGTGGGTGCATCTGCTATGGTGCATGTGTGCCGTCAGCTTTGGGGAGTTGGTTCTTTTTTCTTTTGTGGTTTCTGAGGATTGAGGTCAGGTTGCCAGGCCTGCTGGCTAAGTGATTTTACCAGCAGGCTCCTGCAAACTGGAGTATGGTGGTTCCCTTCCGCAATACTAACCCTGGGATGCTGAGGAGAGAGGACAGCTGTGCCTATAGACTGAGACCGTTAGGCCTGCCCCTACCTCCCCAAAATGAAAACTGGAGCTCCCCTCAGTACTTCAGTGGGCATTTGCTTTAGGACTGTGTATGCTCACTCTCCTCAGCATCTGAGGCTTTGTCCACTATTTGTTGTTTCAGAGGAACATTTTGTTGTCAGCTGCTTGAACTTGGATTGCCTTAAACTTAAATTGTGTTGGGCAAGACAAGGGCAGGCTGAGAAAGACACTGGGCCAAGCCTGCCATCTGCAGTCTCTGTGGCATACATTTGAGCACCTATTCTGCACCACACCTAGCAGTTGTTCAACAACCCAGAAAGCTAATAAGAAAACAACAACATAACACAAGCCTGGCATGATGGTGGTTGTAGTAGGAAGTTTCTGGCCCGGACTTTCAGGCCTAACCTCAAGGTCTAGGCCCACAGACCCAGTGACCTGCAGACCAGCAGAGACACACAGATTCTTTCAATAGTTTTTGGCTGAATCGGCCAAAGGCTCAGGCATATCACTTGCTAGCTCTCTACCCTTCATCTGACCCATGTCTCTTGTTCTGTTCAGCCATAGGGCTCAGTACCTTTTCTTAGGACAGCATAGTTGTCCTCTGCTTCTTCCGGCTTCTCTCTGGCATTCTGCTCTGTGTTTCCTGTTCTCAGAGTTTTCCTTAGTCTGGTTGCCTCGCCCACACTTCCTGCCTGCCTTTGGCCAATCAGCGCTTTTTATTAAACCAGTGGGTGGGACAATTATTTACAATGAAGCAACACAATACAATAGGTGGTGGTGATGGTGGTGGTGAGCACCTTTAATCCCAGCACTTGGCCTCTGCCTTGAGATGGAGGTTAGCCTGGTCTATGGAATGAGTTCCAGGACAGTCAAGGCGGTCAGTCACACAGTAAAACCCTATCTCGAAAAACAAAAATCAGAAAACCCCCAAAACCCCAAACCAAAAAGCTTACAGGAGTTACCAAACAATACATGCTCTAATAGTTTAAAATATCAACTTTGGTACTAGGATTATAACTCTGTGGTAGAACAGCTGCCTAGAATGCTAAAATTCTGAGTTTAATCCCCAGTACCACACAGATACATCTATCAATTCAACTCATATTACAAGCTTACGTGTCTATTCCTATACTTTTTTATTTTCTGAAGATACTAAAGTACTAACTTATTAAAATAATAATATTATTATTAAGGATAATTTTAACGCACGTATCGAAGCCTAAAAAAAGTATCAATCAAAACCATATCTCAAAATGCTAACATTTTTACCCGCATCATTTACTATGAAGTTCAACCTCTAGAGTATACTTGGGCCACACATCCTTGTAGTGAAGGACTACAGAACATGAGCAAGAGCAGAAAGTGGCTCCCCAGCAGGCTCAGACACCCAGTGAACATTGGTGTGTGTGTGAATTAGGAGCGCTATAGGGCGAATAGCTCTGTATAGATTATTCTAAGCTGACCATTTTAGATTTAACTTGATACTGCAGTATACAGATCCTTTCACCACAAAAGTTCCATATTTGAAATATTTATGCAGCTCTGGAATAACTGGGCCTTCTGAGGAGCTACTTTGTCACACGGTCCATTAGGCCATCTCATTTCTTCTGTACTCTGATCTGGGATAGTGACCAAGGATAGCAGGAACGTGAAGCATGAATGGCTAAGCGGACCACAGGTTCACCAGGACAGTCCTAGTAGTCCTTTAATGGGCATTGAGACACCGGCCTCAAAATTTACCTGTGCCCTAGATAGGCTGGACTCTAGGAGACATGGGCTTCAGTGTGGATTGATGGTTTCAAGGATGCCAAGGGAGTAGTTAGAGGTCTGGTTGGTATGTGCTGGTGAGTAAAAGCCATGTATAAACTGCCCTGCATTATTTTTAGTGGGTATGATAGGCTTCTTATAATCTCTGAAAAGTCAATGCACACCTCTTACAGATTTATAAACATTTTAAAGTGCCAAGAGGTTCAATACTGGTTCACAGCAATATTTACAGACAAATCATTCTGTAAACTCAACTCCCTTAGCTAGCTGGTCTTCTTTCTCCCATTTAGCTGAGGTCTCTATCAGAAAGGGGCCCGTCCTCTACCAACAATTTCCCAAAGCACAGAACACTGTGCTCCTTACAGCAACAGCATTATCTGGGCATGGTGGTGCACACCTTTGTTCCCAGCACTCAGGAGACAGAGGCAGGAGGATTTCTGTGAGTCCAAGGACAGCCTGGTCTACAAATTGAGTTCCAAAACAGAACAGCCAGGGGTGTTAAACAGAGAAACTCTATCTTGGGGAACAAACATAAAACAAAACAAAAAAAAAACAAAAAAAAAAAAAACCCTGTGACTCAAGACTTTCCCCTTTCCTTAATGCCAAACACATTCCAGCTTCATTCTCAACCCTGCCCAAGAGCAGAACTGATGACATGATTCTAATATGGCAGGACATTACAGGTTCTGCAGCCTATTCCCACATAAAGCAGTTTTCCTGAGTCCCATATGCCTCTTAGAAGAGTAAAATGTACTTGCTGACTGCATTCCTATACTTTGCACATAATATTCCAACCATATTTTGTCTCTCCAAATCCTGGGCTCTTGAATTCTAGAGTCAAGCCACAGTCAAGCCTATTGTATCAAGAACAGCTAGCTTTTAAACTGGACTCTAGGTATATGCAGATAAAAGTGAAGCAACAAATATCTGACTCTTTAATCAGTGTAACTCTTAATACTTTCATCAGAATCCTGTGAGAAACTTGGTGAACTTGAACTAGAATGTCTAAGAACAAGGTAGAGGAGTATACAGTTGGTATCTGCTCGAGGACTTCCCAGAAGTACCAGAACCTGAGCCTGCAAATCCTTTCTTTGCAAGGACAGCATTTACATGCAGCCTATGTACTGTATCCTGTATCCCTTGGTCCTTGTTTTTTGAGATGGTGTTTTTTGTAGGCTTTGCTACCCCGGAACTTGCTCTGTAGATTTACCTGCCTTTGCCTCTCAAGCACTGGTATTAAAGGCTCGTGCCACCCTTAGTTATTTTTTATATGTGCTCAGTACACAAGCAACCAGAGTAGGCCTGACTATAAACTACACATGATCAAAATACACAGGCAAACAATGCTCATCCACAGTGCTGGAGAGATTGCGGATCTGTAAAGTGGTAGGAAGCCATGGAAGGGTATACATGCCTGCATATAGCTTCATTCCTCTGGATTCAGTTTAGTGGTTAGCATGTGGCAAATCCAAATTTTGCCTTCTGAAACTTCCTGGATTTTTCTGGCTGGACCAGGGACTGAACGGAGGACCACTGTACATGCTAGATACACTAGACTACCAAACTACATATTAGAGCCCAAAAATTAACTTAAAATTATTTTCTCTACCTGTTGTTGAATTAGTTAAATATTCAATCCATGGATATAGACCTGCCTGTATATATTAAGCAAGTGCTTCACAAGATTATCATGCGCCTAGAAGTTTAGGATTACATGTAATCTATATATAAATGCCTAAACATGTCTTAGACTAAGTCTGGCTAATTTAAATATCACTTCCTATTCTTTTTGTGAATGTCTCTTTTTAAATGATTGAACCATCTTCTTAGAGCAAGATTCCCATTAAATGCCTCCTTTGCTCAAAACCTTCCCGATTAACTTGGATCTGATGACTGACACAAGTTTATAATCCCGGCTGATTTGAGTGCTGGAGGCACCAGAACCAGGGTTCCAAGGTCATCCTTAGTTCAAGCCAGCCAGCTACACATGAAACTGTCTCAGAACAGAACAACAAAAACATTCCCAACTACAAAATAAATAAATAAATAGATAGATAGATAGATAGATAGATAGATAGATAGATAGATAGATAAAAGACCAGATGATGTGAGATATTCGCCTAAGAATCTGAACCGCCAAAAAAGCAAACTAACTTTTCTAGTGCTGGGAACTGAACCTAGGAATTCGTACACTCTAAACAGTCACTCTATTACAGAGGCAGTTGTCTTCAGCACTAATCCACATAATTAAGGCTTTGAACTTTCAATCTTACTGCCTTGGTCCACCAAGTAGCTGGGATTCAAGGCCTGTTGCCTCGGCCTTGGCTTGTTAAACCACCGTGTCTGGCTGTCAGGCTAACATTTTCACTTACAGCACAAATGCTAGCGACATAATAAGGACTCAGTTAAGTTTCAGTTCAACCACTAACTGCCACGCTCTCGGGCAAGCTGTTTACTTCTCTCTGCCTCACTTGTAAAATAGGGGGAAAAAAAAATACAATACAGCCTCAAGAGGCCACTGCAGGACAACTCAGAAAAGTTCCTAATAGTCAAGTTCCACCACGTTACTTCTGACATTAAGCTTAATCACAGGCCACACTGTAGTCCCTCCTATAAACTCCTGCTCTTTGTGTTTGGGGTTTTTCCCCCCCATACTCTCCTCCTGAAATGACTAAGGTACACCAACCTGTTTTGACTGTATTTTGTTTGTTGACTGTATTTTGTTTGTTCTCAGCTGTCTATCCTCTTCGCCTAGTGGTCATATCTGCCTTGGAAACACATTTGAGGCTATGTCTAAAATAACTACTATGGTTTGCCAGAAATGAACATTTAAGGTTACTCTGACCTTTGATGCAAACTATGGTCTTTGCGGTTTCTGTGTTTAAAAACCTCTATTCCTGAGCTTGGGCACCAAGACATTTTTCAGAGACACAAGCCCAATTGAGGTCTGGCCCTCATTGAAAAGGGACTTAAAACTTTTAACTGGTTTAATCAACACGGTTGTCAATAACTGTCATTATACTCCCATCTGTTAAGATTTCTAAGTGAAAAGTATCCACTAACAAGATCCAAATCTGGCTCCAAGTTCCTGTCTCTTTGTAGCTGTGTAAGGTTTATCTGTGTTACCTAATCTCCTGGACTATTTGCAGAGTGCCTGCTCACTGGGTTCTATCATTAGCAGTGTACAAACTGGGCATGGGGACGCATGCCACACACCGTAATCTCAGCAATGAGGAAAAACTGCCATTTTTGTAAATCCAGGTTTCTGAGTTATGAGATTGGGAGTCAAGGGGGTAAATTTCACCACCAGTGTCAATTCAGAATTTCTTTTTCCCTCCTGCATTTCCTGTTACCTTTTAATTTTTGCAATCCAAAGGCAGAGGCAGGTGGATTTCTCTGGTCTGAGTTTCTGGGCAGGGAGGACTACATACAGAAACCCTATCTCAAAACAGAAACAAAAACCAAACCCAGAAAACACCGACACCACCACCCCCCAAACCAAAGTAAAATAAATCTTCGGAGTGAAGCTAACCTGGTGACCTTTGTTATTATTATTATTATGGCACCATTATTATCAGTCAACACCAATATCAATGTTAAAGGATTGCTGGAAATAGATGCCAAACTGTGTCCACAGATAGATAAAAAGTTTGCGGGACGAATGACTGATATTAATTAGATTACTAATAGCGAATTTTACTGAATTCAGTGTTGTTAGTATACATCTGAACCCTGAAGGGAAAAAAGGGGAGTGTGTGTGTGTGAACAGCACAGGACTACGGTTTTCTCATCGGATTTGTGGACCGAACAAGCGGTAACAACAAGAACAAAACTACAAAGACACGTGCAGTCCAGGCTGGCTCTGGGGTGTGTCCAAAAGGTAGAGGAAAACTACCTATTGGTCTCTCCTGGTGTGACGTTGGGGACGAACCAATGGGCGTCCGCGGGGACGACCCATCAGTGACAGTTGTGGGCATAACAAGGCTCCCACTTTCTCTTTTCTACCAAACTTTGGGGTTCGCCCCAGCCCAACTAGAGATCCCCAGAAAACACACCCATCCGTCCTCCTCCCTCCCTACTCCCCTCTTACACATACACCTTACTACAGCATTTCTGAACTGTGGACGAGAAGAGCGAAGCTCTAGGTCAGCCCAGCGTGACTTTGGAGTCTGACGTTCTCTTTTCTGCGTTTCACATTATGAACCGTCTGCTTTGGGACAGGAAGACTCCGGATCTAGCGGACGTGGCGGGCACCTCTAGCCCCGCAGGAGGGTGAAAGCAAGCAAGA
Source organism: Phyllotis vaccarum (assembly GCA_033318265.1). Taxonomy (NCBI): domain Eukaryota; kingdom Metazoa; phylum Chordata; class Mammalia; order Rodentia; family Cricetidae; genus Phyllotis; species Phyllotis vaccarum. The sequence goes on along the minus strand of JARWLC010000016.1, from coordinate 76,817,411 downwards.
CTCCCCGTCTGCTACCCCCGAGGGCGAGCGGTTCGGACCCGGACCCCGGCTCGGGAAAGGCCTAGAGACCCGCGGCGGCTTGGGTCCTCGCCTCGGAGGGAGGTCCGTAGTCCTGCAGAGACGCTGGCAGAGCGAGTTCGTTCTAACTTAAGCCGCCAAGCGCCCTGCCGCCCCGTTAACACCCCACTGTGCAAAGCTCACCTCGCCTCTAGTCCCGGGACCGAGTGGGTCACCCGCACCCGCCACAGAAGTCCTGCGGAAGCAGATGGAAAGCCGCAGGCTTGGCTTCCGGAAATAACCGAGGTCGGTCGGCCGGCCGGCCGAGCGCGGCTCCCTAGACCATAGAGGAGAGGCCGCTCTCAAGCCGCTGACTGTCAACCCCAGGCGACCTCCTTCTGCCTAGAGCGGCCGCTCCGGACAATGCCATGCCGCATGCGCACTAATGCGACCCCACCCATTTTCCCGTCTAGCCAGAACCGTAAATTCACAGCCCGAGGCAGGGGAAGGTATTTTCCACCAAGTGTCCATCGTGCTCTGTGCTCCTGTGCTTAGATGAGCTAGATTTGGTCAGATATTAAAATAATTCTCTCACATCGCCCCGTATGCACCACAATAAACCACAGAGACAGGGTTTAAAGTTCCATTTGTAGAGTGGAAATTTAGAATAAAAAGGACTTTATCGCGTTTACCCCCAGCCACCTGCCCCAGTGTGCATCTGTGGAGATCTCACGGTGCTGTGTTTTAGGTGGATTAGACATTGTGAAACCAAACCAGGAACAATATACTTTGCAGGTTAAGGTTGTCCTCCCCCACCCAAATGCTGGGATTAAAGGCATGCACCACCACAGTCTGGCCTGTATAATTCTTTATACTTCACATTAACATGATAGATCTTCAACACCATCCCAGGAAATTGACCTTTAGAACTTGATTGCATTACCAGGTTACTAAATGGTGGAGGTAAGTTTTTTGTTTTATTTTTCCGTGTGTCGGGGTTTCTCTGTGTAACAGTCTAAGCTGTCCTGGCTCTAGAGCAGGGTGGCGGCAAACTCACAAAGATTTGGCTGCCTCTTGAATTTTGGGATTAAAGGTGCGTGCCATCACAGCCTGGCTGGAGCTAAATTTAAAACAGGTCTTCTAAACAACTTTATACTGAGATTTTTTTTTTTTTTTAAAGACCATGTTGGATTTATTCGCTCAATCGGCTTAATCTTTTTTTTAAAGACAAAGTTAGATTTATTCACTCAACCAGTTTAATAAGAGTATCTATTATGTATCAGTCCAGCAAAAATCTTTGGAGGTATCAACAACAATGTCTAGCTAACATAACCCACTTATAAAGGCTCCAGCTTTGCCCTTTCTGATTAGCTAAGAAACCCCGCATCTCCATAGCTCTCCTTGCTCTTCATCTCCATAACAACTATCACGTGTACAAAAGGCAAGTCTAATTTCTGCCTGGCTTTTTTCTTTCTATCCCAAGCTTTCAGCTCCAATGGGACAATCGCTATGCTTTCTCATCATGGTATCCTCATCCTACCAGAGTGGCGTGGAACTCAGTAGTACATAGGGGTTGAGAGGTAGTTAACCTGGGTAAGAAGAACACTTGCTGTCAAATCTACAAGACTTGAGTACAAATTCCCAGCACCCATGTAAAAGCCAGGCACAGCTCTACAGGCCTATAAATCTAGTGTTGGGAGACAGAGACTGGCATTTTAGGTCTCTGGCCAGCCATTCTGGCTGAAACAGGTTCAGAGAGAGACCCTGAAGTAAGGTGGAGGACAGGAAAAAGACACTGAGGTCCTCCTTTACCTACCAGTGGTGATCACCAAACACCAACACACATGCTCGCATATACATCTCCAACACAACCCCACAAATTAAGCAAATACCCCCCACACACACTTTATTTTTATTCATTTTTAGACAGATTCTCATGTGTCATCCTCCTCAGGCCCAGAATTTCAGGTCCAGGGGAGAACTGTTCAGAAATCCCTAAGTCAAACCCGGCCGTGGTGGTGCACACGGGGAAGCAGAAGCAGGGGCAGGCAGATGTCTGTGAGTTCGAGTCCAGTCTGGTTTACAAAGCGAGTTCCAGGACAGCCAGAGCAGTTACACAGAGGAAACCCTATCTTGAAAAACCAAAACAACAACAACAAAAATATCTTAATCAACTATGTGTCAGAACAGGAACACAGGAGGAACCTTTGCTAGCAACAACACCCCTTCCGGCTTCCAGGCCTTCAGGAGGCTTTCGGTCTCTGCCCCGCCCCCGCCGTGACGCAACTCTGACGCAGGCGCAGCGGCGCGCGCTGTTTCCGGAAGTGTCCGACGCGGTCTGTTTCGTGGCCGCCTTCTGCACCCGGGTTGTTGCTCGTCGCTGCTGAACTCCGCACCAGGGGACCGGCGTCGGCCTGGGCGGGGCCAGGGTTCGGTCTGCGCCGCAGAATGGAGATAATCCGGAGCAGTGCGTGTCCGCCGTGTACCGCTCCCCACCTTGTCCCCAAGCTCACCCAGCGTGCTAGGCCCAGACCTCGTGTGCTTGGCGGGGCCTAAGGCCAAGTCAGTCCCACTGAGGCTCTGCATCCTCTGAAGCTGGTGCTGCTTGGAGGACTTGACCCTCAGCGAAATGTACACCCGTGGGACCCTTGCCTTTTTTGTTCCCTGTGCACCTCCTCCGGCCTAGCCCTTTAAAGTTGCTTACACTTCGGGTCTTGACTCCTCTGTCTAGCCACCCCTGCAGAAGTTGTCTCCTTGTGGTCCTTGCACACCTTAGGGTCTTGCCCGTCCCTTCCGTGGACCTGGGCACTCGTCAGGACCCTTCTGTCTTCTTTTAGTTGCTGGGCAGGAGAACCGGCCCCCTGTTCTGAGTCTCTTCTTGGTTTCTCTGCAGATTTTAAGACTAATCTTCACAAAGTGTACCAGGCCATAGAGGAGGCTGACTTCTTCGCCATCGATGGGGAGTTTTCAGGTATCGCTCCCTTGAAAGCTCTGGGCTTATACTTTGTATAGCTGTTGGCTATGGCAAAAGCGTGGGAGAGATGTAGTGGTTTTGTGATTGGTCAGGCTGTGATGTTTGTGGGTACAGATTTGGTTCTGGTGCTGCTTAAAACAATTTAGGTGTAGATGGTTTGGGTTTTTTTGTTTGTTTTCTCCTTCCTTCCTTCCTTCCCTCCCTCCCTCCCTCCCTCCCTCCCTCCCTCCCTCCCTCCTTCCTTCCTTTTTCTAGACAGAGTTTTTCTGTGTAACAGGCCTGCTAAACCTGGAACTGTCTTTGTAGACCAGGCTGGTTTTGAACTCACAGAGATCCACCTGCCTCTGCTTCCCGAATGCTGGGATCAAAGATCCAGGCTTTCTCCATTTTACTTTAAAAAACACATTCTCCTGTTGAATCTGTCTGTTTCCTCCCATCCCTTGGAAGTCCTCCAGTCCTGGGGTTACAGGTGTGTGTAGCCATGCCCCGCTTTTATATGGTGAAGGTCCAAACTCAGGTCCTTCTGTTTGCATGGCAAACACTTTACCTTTTGACCCTTTTTCCTAGCCCTGTTTTGGTTGTTTTTAAGTAGTTTTGCTGCTTGTTGGCATTAATAACACACATGTTGCTATTCAGCCAGCACCATCCCTTTCTGGATTTTTTTTTTTTTTAATTTAATCTTAAACAGACACACTACTCGTGGAATTATCCATTACTCCCTTTAGTCTCTGTCAACCATTATTTGTTTTTGATTGTGACCACTCTAGACACATGTAAGTGGAATCCTATAGTATTTTGTGACTTGCCAGGACCACACTTGGATTGCCAATATGGACATTACTTAATGTTTTAGTGAAATCTTTATTGTTTAGCTCAGCACATACACGCAAGCATGTGTGTGTGTGCCTGTGTATGTATGTATATATATATATGTAAAAGTTTGCACATAACATACATTTGCATAAGTGGAGGCTAGAGTTCAACACTATATGCTTAATCAAACTCTACTTTTTTTTTTTTTTTTTTTGACAGCATCTCTTACTGAACCTGTAATTCACTGATTCTCTAGGTTGGCTGTTTGATCAGTGTGCTTTAGGGATCTACACTATCTCTGTCTCCCCAGTGCTGCATGTAGCTGTTTGCATGGGTTCTAAGGATTCCAACTCAGGTCTTCGTGCTTACACAGCAAGCGTTTTGCTGAGTGATCGTCTCTTCAACCCCTAATTATTTTTTCTATGAATGTAGGAATCCATCCAGGCTGTCTCATGTGCAAGGCAATCAAAGCACCTATGCCAGGATACTACACCCACTGCACACATTAATGTTAACTTTGAAAAAGTATGATATAGACACTTTGAATTAATTTTAATTAGTAGGAATATGAATAGGTACTGAATGGAGAGTGAGTATCCATAGGCACATTGTCACATGTGACAATTTTACATTGGCATTAATTAATGTGATAGTTAATCCTTATATTTTGGTCTAGGAATCAGCGATGGACCCTCAGTCACTGCATTGACAAGTGGTTTTGACACCCCAGAAGAGAGATATCAGAAGCTTAAAAAGGCAAGTGGATATGTTCAAAAGTCTTTTTCAGTCATGTGGATCCTGCTGTTGAATTATGAAGCGGTAGAATTATTAAATTTACACGTGCGTGTTTCCTAAGTGAGGTATGTCTTTTCAACACCAGCCACAAGATAACATTTTAATGATGTTTAAAATAGCAAAAATTATTGTTGGCTGGAAAACATTTTGAGGAAGGGCTATTTTTTAAAATTAATTTGATATGTTGGAAAAAATATGATGTAGTTGTTATAGTAGTTTGGAAATAGGCTTAATGCTATGCTCTGGGAATGATAGATGGCTTCTTTTGGGGAACGGAATGAATAAGACTTCTGATGCCTGCATAGTGTGTTCCCGCCTGGCTGTTCTGCTGAAGTTATGAGTGAGTCAGAAAGCCACCAGACTGAGAATACTTGCTCGTGTCAGATATGTGACTCTGTTATGACTGATGTTTTATTTTTCTTTTCCAGCATTCTATGGACTTTTTACTGTTTCAGTTCGGCCTTTGTGCTTTTAAGTATGACCAGACAGATTCCAAGTAGGTTCTCTTAATAGTTGGGGATTCCTAAGCTGTCTCCCGATGTCGCCCCTAAGTGACCTTTTCTCTTATTTCCCAGGCATATAATTAAGTCATTCAACTTCTATGTCTTCCCCAAGCCTTTCAGTAGGTCCTCACCAGATGTCAAGTTTGTCTGCCAGGTCAGTAATGGAGCGTCGTCTTTCCGTTTATGATTTGCTGTTGGGCTGGAGTGACACTAGTGGCTGAAGCTAAACATCACTAGAGTGCTTGCCATGAGTGATGCCCTGGGTTTCATCTCCAGCACCACAGAGTGGTACATGCCTGTGATTCAGCTTTGGGAGGGAGGTGGAAGAAGAGGGATCATTAATTAGAAATAATCCTTGGCTACATAGTGAGTTTGAGGGCAGTCTCGACTATATGAGACTCTCTCAAAAACAAAGAAAAATCAACCCTTCTTCCCTCCAAAAAAAAAAAGAAAAAAGAAAAAAAGCCAAGATAATACCAAGCAACAGGATTTAGGCTTTGGGTTAAGTTACCTCATTTTTCTGACCTTCAGTTTTAGGTTTTTAAATTCATGACTTTTTTTATATACATAAAGATTTTATTTATTAACGTATACAATATTCTGCCTGGGCTCCAGATCTCATTCTAGATGGTTGTGAGCCACCATGTGGTTGCTGGGAATTGAACTCAGGACCTCTGAAAGAGCAGCCAGTGCTCTTAACCTCTGAGCCATCTCTCCAGTTCCCAGTTAATGACATTGTTATTTCCTCTTTATTTCAGAATATTGTAAGAAATAGAATATAGAGATAATCAGATGGAACTCAGATCGTGAACTTTATTACCTATATTAATAAAGCTGAATTGCAGTGGGACTTCGTTTGGGGCTTTTGCTGTCTTCCTCTGGACTTACCCCACATTAGGGCCCACAGGCTTCTCCTTACCCCCTTGTCTTTGTTCCTTCCTCAAGGGTGGAGCTTTATTTTTTTGAAAGAGTCAAACTTCTTAAACCTGGGTCCTTTTCTCTAACTCACCAATTTGGAAATAGAAGGTGGAAAAGACTCCATTTTCCTTTTGAGAAGAGCACAGAGTAGAGATGCAGGGAGACTTACCTGAGACTCTTGGGGTAGGTGGTTTGGCAGATAATAGAGTTTCCCTTCTGCCTGCTTCGTTATCTGTTGTCACGGTAAGGAGAGTGGGTGTGTGTGTATGATGGACAAGAGGGGCTGCCTCTTCCCTATAATTCTTTCCCCTGGTAACATGAGCTCGTCTTAGTCTTTCCTTTTTCGCCATAAAAGTAATGAAACTGGACGTCCGGAGGACAGACTCCTAGGTACTTTTTCTAAAGGAACAAGATAAGGGTGGGGAATGTAGCTTAGCAGGTAGAGTGCTTAGTATGCATTGGTCCTTGAATCTGATTCCCAGCACTTGCATAAACTTGATCCAAAGATTTAGATAGACAGGGAAGTGGCATGTACCTGTAATTCTAGGGTCTCATGCCTAATAGGTGAACATCTTATAAACTGAGCTACACCCCCAGCCATAAAGCTGGTTTGTTGTTTTTGTTTGCTTGTTTTATTTAAAGGTCCCTGGCTCTGAGGATATGGCTAAGTGGGGAAATCTCAGTTTGGATCCCTACAGCCCATGGAGAATCAGGGCATGCCAGCCAGAATCTTTAATCCCAAGGCTGTATGTTGAGATAGGTGGGTTCTGAGGGGAGGTGCCCACTAGTTAGCCAGTCTGGCTGAAAAGGCAACCACCAAAAATTAAGATGGAGAGTGATTGAGGAAGATAGTCAGTACTGAGCCCAGGCCTCCACATGTGGCTGTGTGGGTGAGTTGAGTGTGCATGCACACACGCAGCAACATCGAGAATGATATGAAGATACAGGCATGCATGGGCACATATACCCTTTCCCACATACTACATATACATACATACACATACATGTACATAGACTCACACCCACACCTGCAGAACTGCATTTTACAAAGAAGTTAGGTACTAGAGATCGAGTAGATTAAAATTATGTTACAGTTCTTAAAGAGTTCTCACCCTTAAGTCATCTGGGACCTAAAAGCAAAATAGCTTACTATGTCCTTGAAAATGAAATGTGTTTAGCTCTGAGCTGCTAGGTAAGGTCCAGCTACATAGTGAGTTCCACTTAGCCTGGCTACCTGAGGCCGTGTTTCAGCAAACAACACAAACCAATTTGAGACAACGGAAAATAACATCCAATTTAGATTTTGAGCCTTCAAGACTAGTAAAGTGGCCAAGGGGGTGACAGTACTTGCTGAGTTCAGCTCCTTGAAGCCACTTAAAGGTGGAAGGAGAAAACAACTGTACAAGTTGTCCTCTGCCTTCCACATGTGCAAGCCATTCCACCACACACACACACACACACACACACACACACACACACACACACACACACACACACACACACACACACACACACACACCACCCACACACCCACCCCAATAAGATGCGGGCCTTCTGTATCTGACTCTGTGTAGATAATGCCTTACATTCTTTTAGCCTATACTCGAGGTTGTGTGAATGTACTTTATTTCTATTTACAGCTTTACTGTCAGTACAATGTGGAGTGTCCTGCCATTGGAGAGTTATCTGTCCTCTCAGTGGATTTTTAACAAATTATAAAACAAAGAATGTTTTATAAAGCTACTAAGGGGAAGAGCCATGGTGTTTTAGGTAAACGAATAGTTATGGACCTTTGGCCTATCTTTCTTGTTGGGTTGTCATGGTTACTTGTCTGTATCACTTTTCTGCTGTCCTGACACTGGCCGTGAGTCTCACTAATGTGTGTGTTATCTGTTTCAGAGCTCCAGCATTGACTTCCTAGCAAGCCAAGGATTTGACTTTAATAAAGTGTTTTGCAGTGGTAAGACTGGCTTTGTAGTTGATAAACCTTTGAAATTCTTCAAAAATAAATCTCATTTCACTTGAGAATCACCATATTTTAAAAAGCCCTTTTATCAGTTTAGAGTTTATCATATAGACAGTGGTAGGTTTCATGTGCAGTACTGGGGTTACAGATGTGCGCTGCCTCATTCAGCTTGTCTGTGGGTGCTGGGGCTCCAACTTTGCTCTTCAAGGCTCCATAGCAGACATTTAACTGACTGAGCTATATGTCCCTGAACCTCTATATTTAAACTTCATATTAAAAATATTTTGCATTTATGTATTATACTTGTTCCTATGCCACTATGTAAGGGTACCTACAGAGCTCAGTTGGATACTGCAGTTGAAGGTAAAGGTGGTTTGTTAGCTGTTTGATGTGGGTGCTGGGAACTGAACTCGTCCTCTGGAAGAACAGCAAATGCTTTTAACTGCTTCAGCTCCACCCTCTATTTTGTTAACCTGATTAATTCTTAGGTGAGCAGGAAAGTAGATAGTATTTCCTTAAGTTGTCATGAGGCCTCTTAAACTCTGACTTGATTGAGGACAATTCATCCTACCTTTTTAGGATTTAATCACTTCCATATCCAAATGTAGGAATGTTTCCTAGTTTCTGCCAGTGTGACAGGTGCATGCGGTATTTAACACCGCATTCTAGTCTTTCAATCACAGTACTCTCTTATTTATTAATGTATGTACTTACATCCCTCCGTCTGTCCTCCTCCTTTCCCCTCCCCTCCCCTCTCTGTTTTTTTCTTATTTTTCCCCTGAGACAGGGTTTTTCTGTGTAGTCTTTGCTGTCCTGGAGCTCATTCTGTAGATCAGGCATGTCTCGATTCTCTTGAGAGTCACCTGCCTTTGCCTCCCAAGTGCTGGGACTAAAGGCATGCGCCACTACTTCCCGGCCAGTGAATATCTTATAATTGGAGATCCTCATGGGGAGAGATGTGGTCTGTATATTGGCATGATCCTAATAGCTAATCTGTGGGATGTGGGAGTAGACAGCATGCTGAGGAAGAACAGTGGCTTCCTCATGTCCCATCCTTATTGTAGAATGTAAGGCCTCTTTATCAGGAAGGTGACTATTAACTATGTGTAGAATGGTAGTGCTGGAATATTGGATAGTAGTGCATAATAGAATCACTTTCTTTTCCATTAAATATTTGAGGGTGAGGTTGGCAGTGTAAGTCAGTAAAAGAGCACTTGCTAGCATATGTGAGACAGTGTCATCCTTAGTACTGCAAAAAGAAAAGAGAAGGAAAGAAAGAAAAAATATTTGAGAGTCAAATGTGTTGGTAGCTGTCTGCAATCCTAGTAGTTTGGAAGTTGAGGCAGGAGTATTGCCAGTTTAATGCCAGCATTGGCTACATAGCAAGAAGCCCCATCTCAAAAACAGGCCCTGAAATAACTCTTCTGCTGGAAGTTCTTCCCAGGGCTGTGCCACAGGCTCTCCAGGAGCTTGGCATTGCTGTTTGTATGCCTAGCCCTTCTCTTGCTCAGGACGACTTCAGCATCCAACAGGATGATCAGAAATGCCCCGATTTGTACATCTTGAGGAATCACTTGGATGGATTTTTGTTGTCAATTAACTTTTGCCTCCAGTGAGGATTCTTTTATGTTTCTCTCAGAGAGGTCCTTCCCTTGGCCTTGCACCTTTTTCTTACTGTCATTTAGGTTTTCCCTCACAGTGATCTTAGCTGCTCCCTTTGTGGCAGCAGAAGCTGCCTCTGTTGGCTCCTTCATGTTCTCATTCATAAATGCTCAATGCGGCATCAGTGCCAAGCATTTATTGAAAGGGTGAATGTTCATACATGAACCAGCATATTTAGTGATCACCTGCCTTTTCTTGTATATATTTTTTTCCTTACAATATAGGTTTCTCAGTATAATAATCTTTTTTTTTATTAGTTGAAAACTTTTGTGTGGGGCTAGAGAGATGGCTTAGTGGTTAAGAGCACACTGGCTGCTCTTCCAGAGGTCCTGAGTTCAATTCCAGCAACCACATGGTAGTTCACAACCATCTTTAATGAGATCTGGTGCCCTCTTCTAGTATGCAGGCATACAATCATATATAATAAATAAAAACTTTTACAAACAAAACCACTTTTATGTGTAAGCCAGGTGGAATGATGTATGCCTTTAATCCATCACTCAGAAGGTAGAGGCTAGCAGATCTCTGTGAGTTCAAGGCCTGTTCTCCATAATGAGTTCCGGGAGAGCCAAGGGTTGCATGATGGGACCCTGTCTCAAAAAACAAACGATAAAACAGAAGCATGCAAACAAAGATAGCTCTAGGGGATCCGAAACCTTTTTCCTGATCACTGCAGCCACCTGCACACAAGACACATAAACATACATAAAGATAAATTTATGAGAAGAATTTTCTGTGTGAAATCATTATTTCTTCTAATTTATTCTTTAAAAAAAAATGTATGTAGGAATTCCATATCTGAATCAAGAAGAAGAAAGACAGCTGAGAGAGCAGTTTGATGAAAAACGGTCTCAGGCCAATGGGGCAGGAGCTCTGGCCAAATGTCCTGTGACAATTCCTGAGGACCAGAGGAAGTTCATTGACCAAGTAATGTAAGTTCCTAACCTGACATGATGCAGCACGGGTTGGGGGTGTCTGGGTAGCACCTGCAGGTACCTATGTAGGTGTGATAGGAGAGGTGGGCTTCAATTGTGGCCTATTGGAGGATGTCTGTCTCTCACACCTACTGTCTTTCACATGCACAGGTGCACACACAAGTTGATGTGAGAGGCGGTATTTTGATTGTAGCAAGATTTCTGTCTTTCACACCAGCTTGTTTTCAAACACACAGTTGTTTACACAAGTGTGAATGTGAGTTGCAGACTTTGTATCTAAATATGGGCAAAAATAGCAAGTTACATATTATTGAACCTGTTCCATGCTACTGGGTAGGGCCTCAGCAGGTATGTAGATCTGTCTGGACCAAGCCTTTCCAGAATGTTATTTCATACACATTGTTTGTGTCTCACAGTGAAGCTTTTGACAAGCGAATGTTCCCTGGGAGGAGTATGTGGTCTTGTATAGGCTAGTTACCAGTATAATATTTATTAGAACAGTCAAAAATATATTACTAGTATTGATGAATTCTTCCTTAAACCGCTACAAATTTTGTGCATATGTAAGAGGTATATATACACATGTGTGGGTGTCTGCATGGTACAGATGTCAGAGAAGGGGCTTGGGTACCCTTCTGCTCTATTACTTTGAGGTGGGATTTCTTCCTGCACTTGGAGCTAGGCTGGCAGTCAGCATGGCTCAGTGATCCCCCTTCCCAGCACCGGGATTTTGGCTATCTGTTAAGCCCTGCTTGGCTTGGTGGCATTGGGATCTGCACTTGCCCTAGTGGCTGTGTAACAAGCAGTATAATTTCACTCAAAGCATACGTAAAAATACACCCATTTTCTTTGGTTTTGGTTCTTTTTGATTTGTTCAGAATGTATGGAAAGAAGATCTGTAAGCATAAGAAATATGTTCTTAGGGCTAGAAATGTAACTTAGTTGGTAGAATGCTCACCTATAATGCACAAAGCCTACAGTTTGGTTTCCAACACTGTATACATTGAGTGTGGTGGTGCGGTGGTGCATATTGCAATCCTGACATTCAACACTCGGGAGGTAGAGGCAGGAGGATCAGAAGTTTAAGCTGTCCTCAGTACGTAGCAAGTTTGAGTCAATGTGGGATACATGAGGCTGTCTCAAAAAAGAAAAAAAAGGAACAAACTAGACTGTTTGTGTGAGGGGGGGGGGCACATATTCTAGAGATAGTATTCAGGCTTTTGTTCATGCTAGACAAGTGTTATGCCATTGGCTTCACGCCAGCTCAGGATTGACATTGCTTTTGAATGTAACTGTTGCTGGTTACTGTGAGTACAATGACTGTTCTGATCACTTCGTTCCTTCAAGGTACTGATGGTCATTGTCTGATTCTTACTCATCAGAGAGAAGATAGAGGATTTCCTACTGAGTGAGGAGAAGAGCTTGGATCTCGAGCCATGTACTGGGTCAGTCGCTATGTGCTGCATGCATTCCTTTTTTAGGACACGAGTTCTGTCTTGGTGCACGTTCTCTTTTTCTTTCTTTCTCTTTTTGTTTTTAAAGTTTTTTTTGTTAGTTTGTTTCATTTTGTTTTTTGAAACAGGGTTTCTCTGTGTAACCCTGGCTGCCCTGGAATTTGCTCCGTATAGCAGGCTGGCTTCAAACTCACAGAGGTCAGCCTTCCTTTGCCTTCAGAGGGCTACAATTAAAGGTGTGAGCCACCACACCCAGCCTGTGTGGTCCTAGTCTTTCTTGTCGTACTGACAGTGGGGCTGTTTGTGTACTGAGACGCAAAATGTATACTTTGTCTTATCCTTGGACAGAACTTAGCCTTTAGGTTATGCCTCAGAGCATCATTAGCCTGGAGCAATGCTAGACCTGTGAGGACCTCAGGAGAGAAGGACTCACTGTCAAGCCATCTGTTTTAATTTCTCTCTACAGCATGTGGGAGAGTGTCTCAGTGCCTTCCCCTTTTCCTTTATAGCATACTTCACCCAGGTGTTGGGATGCAAATGTCTACTCTAAACTCCATGCAGCTGCAGGAAGCAATATATTTGATCATCTCTGAAGCAATATAATAACATTAAAATTTTGATAAAGACAACTGATGTCTTTTTCATTTCCATCTCAGAAATGTGCCTGTATTTGTTGTTCATACCATGTTCTAATGAAGACAAGAAATTCAGTCTTTCCCAAACATTTAGATCTGTGAGAGTTCACTCTTTCTAGCCCATGTTAATTTCTTTTTTTGTTTTATAGGTTTCAAAGAAAACTCATTTATCAGACTTTGAGTTGGAAGTAAGTATTTGAATTAGATGTGAGCGAGCTCTCAAGGACAGGCATTTAATAAACAAAGTATACTTTGTTCCCTTTGCTCTAGGAATTTTCAGTGATGAGCAGTTTGGTCCTGTCATTGTCCTTAGTCTTAAATTCTTAATTGACTACCCTTTTTCTGTTAGCACTTTGTGTATGTCTTAAGGCATATGTAACTCCCTCTGTTCTCCGTGCCTTCCTCTCCCTTTCTGACAGTGATGTGTACATGGGAATAACCTTTGAGCAGGACAGAGGAGAGCTGTTGGCTGGCTTATCCAGCCTCCTTTCTTGCCCTAGCCGTACATCTAACTTCCTGTGTGTTCCACATCCCTGTTGTCTTTGGCTGCTGCAAACACCAAGGGAAACCGCAGCCGAGCAGCCCCCAACTCCCCAACCCTGCCTTGTGCACCCATGAGGTCTGCAGACACGTCATCACTTCATTTACAACGTCTGCAGTATGAAGCAAGATGTCCTCGGTGGCAGTGGTCGGCTATCTTATGAAATACCAAGCATTTTAGCTAAAATCTTTAAACGTTCACTTGAAATTGATAACATCCCAGTGCGTTTATGAGAAGTAGGGAAACAGTGGCCGAAGGAGGCTTATTGTAAGTCCTTCTGAAAAGTGTAGTGGTGATTGCCCCATTTTAATAAAACTTTCGGTATAGCCGTGTGACTACTTGTTGAATTCTTTGGGTTTTAGCAGTCATTGAGTCTCTACTGAAGTGATTTTGTTTGTTTGTTTGTTTAGGTATCCCAAGGGCATTCATGTTGAGACATTAGAGACCGAAAAGGTAACTAAAAGTTATTAGTGCTGGTAGTCAGCTGACACAGTGGCACACTGAGGTGTTGATGGTTTTCCCTTTGCCCTGGCTCCCATGAGCTGTGACTGGCAAGCTGCCTATCTTCTCTGAACCTGCCTTTCTTCATTTATAGAGCGGAGCTAAGCATGGTGATTTAAACCAATGTAGCTTACAGCTTTTAAGATTAAAAAGAAATTTAAAATGTATTTAATTTAATTTCTTCCTTCCTTCCTTTCTTTATTTATAAATGCTTTGCTGCATGGAGTATGTGTGCCATGTGCCCATGGAAGTCAGAGAACAATTGGAATTAAAGGAATTAAAAGTATCTGTGAGCCACCTGTAGGTATAGGGAATTGAACTCTGGTCCCCTGCAAAAGCTGTCAGTGCTCTTAACCACTGAGCCACTTCCCCACCCCTCTGTAATTTTTTTTTTTTTTTTTTAAATGATGACTCAGGCCAGGAGTGGTGGTGCACTCCAGCACTTAGAGGCATGCAGATCTCTGTGAGCTACATGCAGGATCTACATAGTGATTTCCAGGACAGCCAGGGCTATGTAGAGAGATCTTATCTTAAACAAAACAAATTAAAAAAACAATAAAAACCAATCAAATAATGATTCATTGGATAAGTGGAAGTGTACACAGAGTAATATTTTCTTCTTATTTTATCTGCATGTGTGGTTGTGTGCCGTGTGTGTGTGTGTGTGTGTGTGTGTGTGTGTGTGTGTGTGTGTGTGTGTGTGTGCGCGCGTGCGTGCGTGCGTGCGTGCGTGCGTGGGGCGGGGCGGGGGGGGGGGGGGGGGGCTCTGTACCTACTCAGCTTTGGCATCATCTTAGAGTAGTTTTTCTTGTACTTGTGCTTGCTTATTCTTTGCCTCACAACTTTTTGGTTTTTTTTTTTTTTTTTTTTTTTTTGGCTTATTGAGATGGTTTCATATGGCTCAGGCTGGGCTTGAACTCACTATGTAGCCCAATGCGCCAACATTGTCATGCAAAGTTATAATCACAGCTCTTTGGAGGTAAAGGGGCCAAGATGCTTGCAGAAAAGTGCACATTCGCTTTGTCTTTTAGAAGGAGAGACACATACTTATCAGCAAAGTGGATGAAGAAGAACGCAAGAAAAGAGAGCAGGAGAAGTACACAAAGGAGCAGGTGAGTGCTTAAGAATTGAAAGTGTAGAGAGAACTGATTGGTTCTGTTATTTCTGGATTACAGTTGGTACAGGATCACTTTAGTCAGCAGATGGCCACTTGTAACGTTAGCTTGGTTTGTGTTTTTTTGAAGACCAATAGGATCTTAGTTCCTGATTCTCCTGCCCCAGTCTTCCAGTTTCTGGGATTACAGCCATGCACTATCTTGTGTGCCTTAAGTTGTGATTTTTTGTAGGTCACCTTGATTGACTCGAGCGTTATTCCATGTCCTATAGCTAGGTGTGATGGCACATGCCTCTCTAGTCTCCAGGATGTGCGATGGGCTCCTGTGTCAGGATATGCACGTGGAGGTCTGTTGATAGCTTTGAGGCGCTGATTCCTTTCTTTAGCCTTTACAGGTTCTGAAGGGCACACGCAGATTTTGAGGCCTGGGTGACAAATCCCTTTACCCCGTGAGTCCTCTTGCTGGCCGTTTGTTTTTAATTTAGTTCTTTTCCTTAGGAGGAACTGAATGATGCTGTGGGATTTTCAAGAGTCATCCATGCCATTGCTAATTCGGTAAGTCATCCACATTGTGGTTTTGTTTTTAGTTAAATGGCTAAGCACAATATTTAAAGTGTCTAACTGCTACTGTAAATTGCTCACTTGGTTACTGTCTTAGTTGGGGTTTGTGTTGCTGTGAAGAGACATCATGACCACAGCCACTATTATAAAGTGAACATTTAATTGGGCTGGCTGACAATTTAGAGGTTTAGTCCATTATCATCTTGGTGGACATGACAGCATGCAGTCCGACACTGTGCTGGAGAAGGAGAAGCTACATTTTGATCTGCAGGGGCGGGAATTGAACTGAGAAAATGCATATCTTGATCATAGAAGACCTCAAAGCCCGCCCCACAGTGACACACTTCCTTCAACAAGGCCACGCCTACTTCAGCAAAGCCACACCTCTAATGGTGCCACTTCCTATGAGTTTATGGGGCCAGTTACATCCAAACCACTTAGTTACCTTTGGAATGTTTACCTAGTCTCAGGAAAGAAGATAATAACATAGGTGGGCTGCTGCTGTGGTGCGGTGTACCAGGTACCAAGTCGGAAGTCACCATTGCGGAATTGTATCCAAACTGAAGTTCCTCCTGCTCTAAGATGCCTGAGTATAGCTGCTTGAAACTGACATTAGCCTGAAATTGAGAATCAGAAGTCAAGCAGCAAGTAGAGGAATCAAGAGGATAAATAATTACAGGTTAACTTCCTCTCCAGAACTCCAGTTAAATCCCGAAGTACATCTATCATAATCTAGTAATATGTACCAACTATGTAAAGTGCTAGAGAATTCTATGGTAGATGTCCTTGATCCTTTCTGAAAGGCATCCACCTTGGCATGCGTAAGTGAAGCATTGCCCTTGCTTGGATAGCACCTGGACCTCAGACTTTCTTCTCCTTGGGCAGTTGGATCTAGGAAATGAGTTGTCTTATCCCTTGGCCATTGAGACCCTGTCAGAGTTCAGGGCAGGTCTGTCAACATGAGCAGTGGAGAGGAGGCAAACCATGTTCTAATTTGGGGATGTCACAAACGGGATATAGAGCCTTCTAGAAGGTCATTAGCCACAGGGAACTTGTTACTGAAGTAGACAGATAAACTGTTCTGAACACGGAATTGTGTGATCCTGGAAGGAGAAAGGGGTGAGTCTCTTTTAGCATTGCTAAGACCACAGGCGCCCGGAAAGCACATGCGTGTTTGAGCTCGAGAAGCCAGGGGCTCATTAACTAGCATAATGATTCAGCTTTACCTTTGTTCTCCTTGTTGGGAGATGGACATTTCTATTTGCTGAACTCCAAAAAATACAGCAGACGTTAGTAGGACCTTTGAATACCCATGCTGCCTGGGCAGAAACACTCAGTTTAATAAAAGAATCTAAATAGAACTATGCTTTTAGGATCTAGAGGAAACAGTGAAAAGAAAATAAGTTACATATCTTAGAAATTAAAATATTGTATTAAATCTTTTTTTTTTTTTTTTTTTTTTTTTTTTTTGAGACAAGGTTTTTCTGTGTAGTCTTTGCTGTCCTAGAACTCGCTCTGTAGTCCAGGCTGGCCTCGAACTTACAGAGGCCCTCCTGCCTCTGCCTCCCAAGTGCTGGAATTAAAGGCCTGTGCCATTACAGCCTGACTTAATTTCTTATTAATATTAATAAGGTCTATGAAGCCAGCAGATAGTAAACACATCCGTCTGTCTGTCTACCTACCTATGTACCTATCTGCAACATTGAGGGTTGATTGAACCAAGCAGTTTACTCTTTATTTTTTTAATTAAAAAAATTAATGTGTATGGATGTTTTTCCCACATGTGTATGTATGGATTTGTGAGTGCAGCTGCCTACAGAGTCCAGAAGAGTGTGTCAGATCCCCAGGAGCTGGATTTACAGGTGGTTGTAAGCTGCCTAATGTGGATACTGGGAACTAAACCTTTGTTCTTGTTTCTTTGGTTTGAGACCTGGTTTTTCAGTGCAGCCCTGGCTGTCCTTGAACTCATTCTGTAGACCAGGCTAGCCTTGAACTTACTCTATAGACCAGGCTGGCCTTGAACTCACTCTGAGCTTTGTCATTTGCCACCATTTTTCTTTTTTGTTGTTTAAGATTTTTATTTTTATTCGTCTGTACCTGCATGTCACACTGATATGAGGGTGCCTGCGGGAGCCAGAAGAGAGCATCCTTAGATACCCTTTCCGCTGGACTTTGAGGTGATTGTGAGCCACCCAGCATGGTGCTAGGAACAAAGCTCAGGTCCTCTAAAAGAGCAGTAAGCACTCTTAACCATTAATCCTGTTGCTCTGAAAATGGAGTTTGAAACCAATATCTAGGCTGGAGTTCTTCCTGTGTTGTCCTGGCTCTAGATGTCACTGGACAGCATGTGTATACATGTAGCAGTAAGTGCAGGTATGCCTGCTGTGGTGGTGTAAATATGAGTGGCCACCCTAGGCTCATAGATTTGAAGGCTTGGTCACGAGGGAAGGTCACAGAGGATCAGAAGGTGTGGCCTAGTTAGAGGAAGTGTGCCACTGAAGGTTGACTTTGAGGTTTCAAAAGCCCATGCCAAGCCCAGAGCCTCTGCCTGCAGATCAGGATGTAGCTTTTAGCCCCTGCTCCAGTACTGTGCATACTGCCATGCTCCCTGCCATGATGATAACTGGAACTGGCTGCAAGCCCCAATTACATGCTGTCCTTTGTAAGAAGAGTTGCCTTGGCCATGGTGTCTGGTCAGCAGTAGAAGACAGACTAAGACAGTTGTTGACATCTAGCGTCTTCCTTCTTCAGTTGTGTCCCCCTCACTCCTCCCTACAGTTGTTGACATCTAGCGTCTTCCTTCTTCAGGTGTGCCCCCCTCACTCCTCCCTACTCTTTGACTTGTCCTGGTCCTCACCTGCCTCTGTGCTGGGGATCCATCATACTTATGTGACCAACTACTTCACTGGCTGAGCCATTTCCCAAGCCCTAGTTCTGGACTGTGAGAGGTGTAATACTGACCAGACTCCTGTCCTTTATGCAGAACTTGCAGTCTTTGTTTATATAGTGTCCAGTCAAAATGCTTTTTTCCAAGTCTTTTTTCCCCTCAGCTTCTCACCTGAATTCAGTTAGGTTCATTCATTAGAATGTCTGCCACACAGTGTTTGGCATTTTAACATTGCAGAGGGATGATGGACAGGCAGTAGTGGAGCACACCTCTAGTCCCAGCACTTAGGAGGCAGAGTCAGGTGGATCTCTGTGAGTTTGGGGCCTCAGAGCAAATTCCAAGACAGGCTCCAAAGCTACACAGAGAAACCCTGTCTCAAAAAAGAACAAAACGAAACAAAAACATTGCAAAGGGACTCAAGATGCACACAGATACTGATCCAAAAGTAGTGCGGCATGTTCGATTTGGGATATTTTATATAAGATTAATTATGTCAAAGAGTTAAGCTTTGGCTTTGGCATGTCACATGAAGAACCATTGGGACTTTGTAAAAAGCTTCACTGTAGTGTTTGATGTTTTATGTTCAAAATGGAATCATCTAGCCAGGACTACACAGTGAGTTCCAGCACAGTGCAGGCTACAGAGGAGACCCTGTGTCAAACAAAACACCTTTGACAAAATACCCTTCGTAGCCCACAAACAAGTGACAAAAACAGACAGATAAAATCTGAAAAACAAAGCTGAATATGGTGTACCTGCCTGATCCTAGCACTTGAGAACAATGGCACAAGGATCAGGCATTCAAAGCCAGCCTAGTCTACATGAGGACCTGTCTCACCCCCACTCCTCCTGTCTCTAAAATTAAACCAGCAACATCTTCTCTCCATCCCTGAAGAATCACAAGTAGGGGACATTCTATTTTGGAAGTTAAATTTTTATGAAAATGCTGTAATTTATTGTTCGTTTATTGTATTATTTCAGTTGATTGAGAAGCAATGAAGGTCAGCAGGATAGCTCAGAGGATAAAGCACTTAACATGCAAGTCTGCTGACCTGAGTCTTGCTTTCCTAATCCGTGTGAAGGTGTAAAGGGCAAACCTACTTCACAGATGTGTACCCTGACCTTTTCCACAAGCATACTATGGCATGTGTACTTGCCCCCTCCACCACCCACTCTGTATGAACATACGTGTGTGCTCATGCACACACTCAGACTAATAATAATAAATTTTGAAAGAGAGATGACATGCCATGACTTATTGAACTATGACATAGTGATATATGGAATGAAAGTTTGTGAGTTTAATAAAAAATAGGAATTAATTATTTTTATGTGTTACAGCATTATTATAAATGTATTTTAAAAAATAAACAGTCTGTTCTCAAGTCTTAAAGTTACATATTTGAAATTTTGTTCACAGCTTTTGACAAGTCAAGTTCTCAGAATTTCAGATTTTATTGTTTAAAAGTGCTTCAGTGAAACTTACTACTTCCTGCCAGGCAGTGTGTGTGCTGCCCCCACCCGCTTGGGGAGGCTGAGGCAGGAGGATTGCTATAGCCCAGAATTTCAGGGGCTTCTTGGGCAGTATAGCAAGATTGACCTTAAAAAACAAAACTAACAATGAAAAACTACACCAAATTCTTGAAAGTGACAGGATTAATAAAAAGAAGAAAAACAGAGAGATCACTAGGAATGGGTGCAGTAGGTATTTACTCATAATCTCAGCCCTTGAGAGGCTGAGGCCTGTGAGTTACCTACTGAGCCATGGCTCTCCTGTCTGTGTTAGGAGACGTGTCTCATCTAAAGCTCCATCTTAAGCCCTGATGCAGTTTTGACATGCTTTTTCTAACCTTGTGTTTTCCAGGGGAAGCTGGTTGTTGGACACAATATGCTCCTGGATGTCATGCACACAATCCACCAGTTCTACTGCCCTCTGCCTGCAGTAAGTCGCCCCAGTGCCTTTCAGCAGTGACCATGCTTTCTGCTTGGGTTGCAATTCCTCATTTCCTCATCTGGCAGGATCCCAGGAATGACCTTATATACTTGCCTGAACTCTTCTTTTTTAAAGATTTATTTTATTATTTTATGTGTATAAGTGTTTTGTCCGCATGTAAGTGTGCCTTGTGCATGCCTGGTTGCCAAGGAGGTCCAGAAGAGGGCACCTTAGGACTGGGGTGACAGAAGGTTCTGAGCTGTGAGGTGAGTGCTAGCACAGTTAATTGCTGAACCATCCTTCTGTCCTCTCAGGATATCATCTTAAGAATATTTTCTAGAGACCAGGGAAGATAGTTCTAAAGTTAGCTGCTGAACCAGGTCTAGCCTTGCCTGTGCTGTTTTGATAGGATGAATACATGCTGTTTCAGCGGTGGTTTGATAGCTGCTGGCTATATTGATACTGGTGGGTTTGTTCATTTACTACTGCACAGAGGATAGGCCGCAGGCACCTCTGAAATTAGACTTAGGTGAGCTGGAAGGAAATTGGTGCCACGTGATTGCCTTCTGCTGAGCATCCTGAGGCTCACTGGGGACTTTGGTGGTATTTTTATACTTGGAGTCAGGTCATTATCATAGGCCTGCAGTCTGCCTTTATAACCCTGAGACAGCTGTGTCGGATAATAATGATTCAAGAAACAGATTAAGTGAAGGCTTATATTTGGGTTGTGTGGCCGTAGTTTGCCCGTTCATTTGTACTAGCCAGGGTCCTCTAGAGAAACACGATTGATAGAATAAATTATATATTTAAAGGGGCATATTGGAGATGGTTCCAGGCTGTGGTCCAGCTATTTACCAATGAAAAGTCCAAGAAGGCGTGGGGCTAGGTGTCAGCTGGTCTCCAGTAGATACCAGAGTCCTGAAGAAGTCCCTGGACTTGTCAGAGCAAGAATGAGAGCAGGCAAAGAGAGCAAAGCTTCCTTTCCCATGTTTTTATGTAGGCTGCCAGCAGAAGGTATGGCCCAGATCAAAGGTGGATTAAAAGATGTGGTTAAAGGTATATCCTCACACCTTAAAAATCCACATTTGCTGGGTGTGGTAGCACACACCACTTGGGAGGCAGAGACAGGCAGATCTCTTGATTTCCCGGTTACACTGATCACAAACAAACAAACATCCAGATTAGAAGTGGCTTTTTCCACTTCCAGTGACTTAACAAAACTCTGACAGGTGTGCCCAGACTCATGAATTCCAGATGTAGTCAAGTTGACAACCAAGAAAAACCATCACATCATGCTTTATTTTTATTTACTTAAAAACATTGTTTTAGGACTGTCAAGGTATCTCTCTCAGTGGTTAAGTGCACTTGCTTTTTCGTCAGACCAGACTTTGATACCCAGCACCCACACTGGGCAGCCCACAGCTGCTTGTAACTCCAGCTCCAGGGGATGTGATGACTTCTGACCTCCAAGGGCACCCATAAACTCACTCATACACTTACACGTAAATAAACATAAATAATTTGTAAACTGTGTGAGCATTTTCCCTGAAAGTATATATGTGCACCACTTGTTTGCCTGATGTTACAGAGGCCAGAGAAGGTTGTTGGATCCCCTGAAACGAGTTAGAGATAGCTGTGAGCTACCTTGTGGAATTGAACCTGTCCTCTGGAAGACCAGCAAGTGTTCTTAACCAGGAGCTATCTCTCCAGTCCCTACTCATGTAGCCCAGACTGGCTTTGAACTCTTAGGCCCAAGTGCTATTACAATCTGTTCCCCATCTCCTTGGCCCAGCTTACTTTTAGGTTGGATTCCTTTTTTGTTGTTTCTTGGATGTTTGGCTCTTGGATAAGAATTTGGTCTCGTTCCCACATCTGCAACCTCTCTTGATATTTCATAGGTCATGGTGCTCCATCAGCCTCTTGATAATCTTTTGGAGGAGAGCAGTGCACTCGACCACTGGCACAGTGGGTCTGTTGGTCCCAAGGTTGCCACCACTTTATACAGCTCCATCATCTTCCAGGATGCAAGGGTTCCAGCAAGAGTGATGATCAGAAACTTGCGTCTTCTATCTAAATTAGCTCATGATTGTTTTTCAGTCATTTATTTCTCACTGGCCAGAGAGACCAATGGAGCAGCTCCATTCCTGACCATAAAGTGATGTTACCAAAAGGACTAAGGAAGCATATTTAGTGTTGTGCTTCTGGATTTTCTGAATACCAAACTGAGGCAGGCACATGGAAGGAGTTAACTATTGACTTAACAAATGAATATCTTCTGGCTGATATGTGGCTCTCTTCACATTCCCAACTCTGCCTAAAATTCCCAAGTAATCCCAAATTCCTTATTTCTGCATATAGTTGACTCTTTGGGCCTGTCAGATTGTAGCTGATTCCTATGTAATCCAGCTCTGTCAGGCTCTGTGTTCCCAACCTGTGGTTTGGGTGCATGGTTAATTCTGCCTGTTTTACTATAGCTTTGCTGCCACGCAGTCTTTGCTGCCTGCTGCTTTGCTAGAATCCTACTGTTCTGTGACCAACCCTCTAGCCTCCATGGTACCTACATTTTGTTGTAGGTTACATGGTACAACCAACAAATTCTAGATGAGGAAAATTTACCTTTGTGTGTGTGTGTGTGTGTGTATGTGTGTGTGTGTGTGCACACGTATGTACTCAGAAAAATATGAACTTGAATGAGACAAGTCTAATTAAAATTCTACCAAAAGCAGGTGATTTGTATTATAGTGCAGTTTTATCTCACCAAGGTACCTGAGGTTATTACACACAGACACACACAGAGACACACACAAACTCCCTCACCCTACATTATCAGAGAAAATTGATCTTTTATTTAGCTAAGAGCAATGGTAGACAATCTATTGAAGGTGATAGAACATGGACATTTGCTAGCACCATATTTAAATTTAAAAAACCATCTTATTTTATTGTTTGTATATGTGTGTTGTCTTAGAGTTTCTATTGCTTTGATGACACACCATGATCAAAGCAAGTTTGGGAGGAAAGATTTATTTGGCTTACATTTCTATGTTGCTGTGCAACATCAAAGGAAGTCAGGACAGGAATTCAGACACAGCAAAAACTTGGAGGTAGGGGCTGATGCAGGGGCAATGGAGGAGAGCTACTTATTGGCTTGCTCAGTCTGCCACTTTATAGAACCTCGGACCACCAGCCCAGGGATGGCCTCTCCCAGGCTCTTCCCCTGTCAGCTAGATCTTATTTATGGAAGCATCTTCTCAACTGAGGTTCCCTCCTTTCAGGTAACTTTAGCTTGTGTGTCAGGTTGATGTAGACCAGCCAGCACAGGTATGTGATGATACAGTTTAGAGAGAGGAAACAGAGCACAGTCAGTTCTTATCCAGCCAACTTCTCAGGCCAAACAGTAAATGCTATCTCCAAGAGTCCTCTGCCTGACTGGTCACTCTTTAGACCATTTAGAATGCCTAAATCTCTGCCTCCTCCTGCCTTAAGTATCTTCCCTGCCCAGCTGTTTCACTTCTGGGTTCAACTCTGTATCATAATCCTAGAGTTAGGATTAAAGGTGTGAGCTTCTACTGCTTGATTGTTAGGCCTTAAACTCACAGAAATCCAGAAAGATCTCTGTCTCCTGAGTGATAGAATTAAAGGCACAGTCACCACTCTGACCTTCATGGTTTGACTGTGGGTAGATCTGTACTCTGATATTCCAGGCTGATTTTATTAAATATACAACATATCACCACACAGATGTTTTGCCTGTATCATGGTCTTTTTTTTTTTTATTGCTGTGAAGAGACATTATGACCAAGGCAACTTTTAGAAAAGGAAACATTTAATTAGGGGCTTGCTTACAGTTCCAGAGAGCAATCAGGCATGGCACTGGAGTAGTAACTGTGAATTTTACATCCTGATCTGCAGGCAGCAGACAGTGGGTTGGGACTGGAGTAAGCGTTTGTAACCTCAAACCCCAGCGACACCTCCTCCAAGCCCATACCTATTCCTTTCCAAACAGTTCTACTAACTGGACCAAATGTTCAAATACATGAGCCTATGAGGGTCATTCTCATTTAGACCAGTACAACTTGCATGTATGTGTGTCAGTGCAACACGTGAATGTCTGGTACCCACGGAAGTCAGAAGAGGGCATTGGATCTCCTGGGACTGGTGTTACAGTTCTGAGCTTCCATGTGGGTTCTGGGAGGAACAGCTAGGGTTCTTAACTGGGCCATCTTTCCAGCTCCTGACACCATATTTTTAAAATGTAAATGTAAAGCTAGTCACGGTAGTTCGTTGCAACCCAGAATTCCTGCTATAAGATGGGAGGTGGAGGCAGATGAATCCCCAGAGGCTTATGGAAGAGACAGCCTGACATAGTGTAAACAAGAGAGTCTGGCTCAGATGTCTTGGAGGGAGAAGGCTGACATTAGAGATTATCTCTGACTTCCACACATGCACAGAGGCGGGCTTGTGCTCACACTGCATATATACATACTATGCACACACACACCAAGATAAAAACAAAAAGAAAGAATCCATATCTTGGGATTTAGGGGAGAGTTTTTTGGGGACCTTTGCTGCTGGAACTTGACCTTGTAGGTGTTGGCCCAGAACTCTGTGTTAGCCTTGGAGGTGGCTATAATTCTACTTTCTTGCTTGTGAAACGTTAGTGGTGTTGAAAGGTTACAACAGTCATTAGGCATCTTTTATTTGTCTTAGCCTTAGAACTGCTTGTTCATATTTTGTCCATTGATTAAATGACAGCCATTGGGAAGCTGGTATGTATTTCAAGCTAAATACTAGGCTAATTGGAAATGGCAGCTTGCTGTAAATCATGAAAAAAGTATGGTTTACAAAGGATCAGGAGTGCTACCACCCAGGCTAGCATGGCAGTTATGTAAATAAGCTAATTCAAAACTACAGCCTTCTTATTTCTGCTCTAGAATTCCTGATCAAAGCAAACCTATTAAATGAATAGCCTACTTTAGGCTCTGACTGTTAGTGCCTTATTAACAATTTCTGAGTGCTTAGAGCAGGGATCATGTATGTGCATGGCAAGGTGTGTGTTTATGGTCATTTTAACTAACACTGGAGATGGGCTCAGAGACAGAAGCTGCTTTACAGTGCATACGTCCCCACATCAGTCACTGTTAGTGACTTAGGATAAGTCTGTACCCTGGGGTATGGCAGTCTCAAGGCAGCGTACTTTATATGTGACAGAACCTAAAATCTGTGATTATGAAATTACTTATCCAAGCCCCAAAATTCCCAGTGAGAAATGGAAGATATTTCTAAATTTATTATTTATTTAATTGTTATTACATTATAATTTTAATTTTGTTTACTCTCGAGTGTATATGTGTGTGTTGCTGAGGTATACCTGTGGAGGTCAGACACAACTGTGGGAGTTGGTTCCTTCTTTCCACCATATGGGTCTCTGATCAAATTCAGGTTGTTAGGCTTGGCATCTGGTACCTTTAACCTGCCAAACCATCTTACTGTCCCTATTTGTCTTAATTAAAAAAATTGTGTGTGTCTGTCTGTGCTTGCACATGTGGCATTCAGAGGACAATTTATAAAAGTCAGCATTCTGTCATGTGAGTCCTGGGGTTGAACTCAGATTGTCAGTTTTGACAGCAGGTGCCAAGACTGGCTGTTTCAGGTGTTATTTTAAAAAGTAATTCCTTAGTTTTAAAG
This sequence comes from Phyllotis vaccarum, assembly GCA_033318265.1. Taxonomy (NCBI): domain Eukaryota; kingdom Metazoa; phylum Chordata; class Mammalia; order Rodentia; family Cricetidae; genus Phyllotis; species Phyllotis vaccarum. The sequence continues at coordinate 76,791,534 of JARWLC010000016.1, read as the reverse complement.
TTTATTTATTTTGTTTATGTGTATGAATGTCTTGCCTGCATGTATGTCTGCATGTGTACCACATGTGTGCCTAGTGCCTGAGGTGGTCAGAAGAGAGGATTAGATCTCCTTGAGTAGAGTTATGAGTGGTTGTAAGCCACCATGTGGGTTCTGGGAGTCTAACCTGGGTCTTCTGCAAGAGGAACAAGTGCTCTTCACCTCTGGGTCATCTCTCCTAAGAAATAATTCTTAGAAGTGGATTTTTCTCTTTAGCTTGAGGCTCATGTGAGGCATGACAGTTAATGTTTGAGAAAACAGCTGGTATCTGGAGATGGTCTGCTAGAAAGACAGTAACAGGCCATCCTTTTGCTTTTTAGGACCTGAACGAGTTTAAGGAGATGGCAACATGTGTTTTCCCCAGGTAAGCCTTCTTCAAGAGCCCCCTGACATTTGAGATACTCAGTGAGGTATATGGAACCCAAGTAGGCAGTTCCTACAAGCTGGGAAGGGATTTAATAGATTGGGCATTCCCAACTTTGCCATAGTTTACTGTTGAAGTTTACACATAGTGTGATCATCCATTAAAGATCAGATTCTAACATAGAGTGAAAGTAGAGAGTAGCTCATATCTCCCTCTCTCCTGTCCTGCATCTTTCTGTCTGAAGGACTGGTGGGTCCCGGCACAGGTGGGTTGTGTCCCGACTGACAGTATTCTCTTCTCAGTTAAGAACTGTATGGCTGGCGACACCTCCCATCTCTACTCTCTATAGCTTCACCATTGCCAGGATGGCTAGTGTTTTCCAGTCAGCTTTGCATTTCATGCTGGTTTGGCTATGTCATATGTCACTGGTGTGATCAACCACATGTCAGACGCATGGAGCCTATACAGTAAGACACTCTGGTCCTTTGAAGAAGGGCAAGTGAGGGTAGCCAACTGGTTATACTTTTATCTGGGCTTTTGTTGTCCTAGCCCAGTGTTTGTTTATGTGGAACTAGATTAGACGGCTCTTAGGTTCTCAGTCTCTTCCTCGGTGTGTCTGGTTCTGTAATAGAGCAGCTAAGTGTTCTACTCACAGGAGAAAAAGTTAGTGTGAGTCACAGTTTGAGGGCATAGTCTCCTATGGGAAGGCATGGTGGGCTCAGGGGGTTGTGCTCCTCATAACCAGGAAGGCAACAGGCACTTATTTGGTGGGCTTGCTTTCTTAGGGGGTGGGGTAGGCTGCGTTCTTTCTATGTTAAACTCTAGAAACTTACTCAAGGTTCTTAGGTGATTCCAAATCCAGTCAATGTGACAGTGGAGCTCAGCTCGCACAGTAAGAAATAGCAGGAAACTTGCCAAGGCAGATATTGGCCCCATAAGAATTTAGATTCTGTAAAGCAGGTGTAGCAGTGGGTGGTGGCCGTTTGGGAGGGGCAGACCCCATAGAATGGGAAAACATGCAGTGTTTGCCTCACCTTCAAGATGTATGCTAACCTCATTCCTCCAGGTACAGGCATAGAGCCTGCTCCTTTGGAAAGTATATGGAATGGCTACAGCACATGGGACTGTGTCCTTAGCTCATTAACCCCTTTGCCACTTGGTTCACACTGGTAGTGTGTGTGCTTTATCTGCCCACTTCTAAGTGTTTTTAAGTATATCATATATGATAGGAAGTTTATGTTACCTATGTATTTTATTTATGAGACATTAAGTATTTTTATATTTTAACAAAGCACATTTTAAATGTTGATACATATTTTATTTACCTTATTAAAAATTTATTTTGTTTCCAGACTCTTGGATACTAAGTTGATGGCCAGCACACAGCCTTTTAAGGTAACATATAATTTGAAACTTCTGTTTGTTTAAGACAGAATCTTGGTATGTCCAGGCTGGCCTTAAACTTGTCCTGTAGCCGAGTGTAGTGACCTTGAGTTCCTGATCCTCCTGCTTCTGCCTCCCAAGTGCTGGGATGAAAGCAGGTGCCGCTGTGCTCTGTTTAAACTTTTTTGTACTACCACTAATAACTTTGGAATTCTGGTCTATTTAAATATCATACATTAAAAAATAAGAGAGATATTGGAAAAGTGCAGAAATAAATATATCAGAATGTGAAGTTATCTTTATTTTTTCTCATTTTGAATGTAAGTTTTTAAATGTTAAAATATATATACTTTTTAATTTTTTATTTTATTTATTTTTATTTTTTAGGTAAGGCTTACTTTTTAGCCCAAGCTAACTCTGCAGTCTTCCCTGTCAGCTTTCCCAGTGCTGGGATGATGAATGTTACCACCACATCTTCTGTCAGTTTTATAAGTGTGTATTTTTGTGTAATAGTCCTAGATGTCCTGGAACTTGTTTTGTAGGCCAGGCTTCCCTTGCTTCCTGCCTCTGCCTCTGGAGTGCTGGGATTAAAGGTGTGAACCATCCCGTCTGGCCTATTTTGTGTTTCAAATAGGTTATACGTGCAACCAATTTGTTTTTTCTCTGCCTACCATCTTATTTTACATATTTGGACATATTTTCTATAAAGATAATTTAAATTAGTACATACATGATCATTTACATCCTTGTGAAGGACTTTCTGCAGCCTCTGGACAATATGCTGGGACAGTGCCTGCTAGCTGTGTGTCTGTGTGTCGTACCCCCCCCTCCCAGCAAACTTGGAAGCTTGTGTTTTTCCCCCTTTCACGGTTTTTTTTTTTTTTTTTTGAGGGGAGGGGGGCTGGTTTTGCTTTAGTGACCAGGTTGGTTTTCCATGCATCATCCTGCTGCCTCAGCCTCCCAGAGAGCTGATTACAGGTGAGCACCACCAAGCCTGCCTACCTTGTAGGTTTTAATTCTGTCAGTACAGTGAACCTTGAACTTGCTCGTGTGTTTTTCTTTCATGCAGAATAAACAGTGGCTTCTGTTTCTTTAAGAGACTCAAGAGGGCAGTGTGGCATGCCTTTTTCCTCTGTGTACCTTGAAGCGGCCCTCTATAATCTCTTGCACTCAGATGAAATGACCTAATTCTTCACCTTCTGCCTTGCAGGATATCATTAACAACACATCCCTTGCCGAGTTGGAAAAGCGGTTAAAAGAGACACCTTTTGACCCTCCTAAAGTTGGTAAGAATATTGACCCTGAAAACCTTGAAACTCTTTACATATCGGAAAATTACTGATGTGTTCTGTAGAAAGAATGTGAACTGTCTCTGAAACGGAATTGTGTTATTTGTCGATGGTTGCTGGGTTAAGGGTCATGCCTGTGCTTGATGGTTGTTTTCTGAATAAAGGTGCTATCCTAATTCACATCTAGCCACATCTACATCATGTTAAATAGGTTGAGAAGTTTCCAGGCTTTTATTTCCTAATGCTTGGAGTTCTCTCAAAACGTGATGTGTTCTTCCACACACTGCATTGTTTGAGCAAAGACTGAGTAACTAGTCATCAGATGCAACAAAAACCTCTCCTGGCTTAGAAAACCCAGGAGGAGCTGGGATGCTGCTGAGACAGAAGTGCAGCTAGTTCAGGCCAGAGGTCAGGAGGAACTGACCATTAGCTGTGGCTAGAAAACTGCTAGAGACACTGATGACAGCACTAAAGATTCAGAAATTGATGATGGTATCCGGGTGGGCAGGATCATTGGTATTTTCTTCCTTTCTGGGTGATAGTCCAAGAAAGGAAGTATGAGGAAATGGGGCGGATAGAGCGAGGGAAGGAAACACACCCTGTGTGTAACTGTGATGGAATAATTGATTTGGGGAGTAACGCGCTTCAGTTGAGGATCTTCCTAAGTGCTACAGTGCTGAAAGGCTTTCTTAGGAAGTGTCAAGTCCAGTTTTTAGTTCATAAGGAAGTAAGAAGCTCTTGCACAAAGAGCATTGTATTGGTATGAAAATGACTCCAGCCATTCTATCTGCTCGTGCTTCTGATGAAGCAGGGTCCTTCCAGGTTGATTCTAGGAAATAATTATGAGTAAGAGCTTTATCCTACCCTATTATTTTCATATTTCTCTGGTAGAGAATTTTCTCCAAAGCAGATTACTCTCTCACATTCAGCACCTGTGTGTATCAGCGTGACGAATCATTATCTTATAAAATGATTTTTTTTTTTCCTTTGGTGCAATAGCTTCATGGACTAAGGGCGGTGATACAGCAAGTTCTGGTCTATTTGGGGTGGAGTATGCTAAATTGCTAAGCTCTGGAACAGCTGAGGGCCCTGCCCGTGCTCAGTTGGACTCTCATTTTATGGGGAATACTAGAGGTCCTAATGGTTAGGAGCATAGGACATTTGCCAAGCACTAGCTGAAACCTTTAGCAATACCATGCCTTTCAATGTTCCCCGAAAGCCTATGGGGGAAGGTTGATTATTATCTCCTTTTTCTAAAACTGGGGGTGCAGAGGTGAAGTGCTTGTCCAGGGTCACATTGCATGTGAGTGATGGAGCAGAGATTGAGATGGACACTGTATGATTTCTAAGTCTTATTGAGTTTTTATTAGTTTTTTTTTTTTATTTTTCAAGGCAGGGTTTTTGTAGCCAAGGTTGGGTAAGAACCCACTATTTAGCCTAAGATAGCTTCAAACTTGACTATGGTTCTTCTGTCTCAGCTTCTCAAGCACAGAGATTGCAGGTGTGGCCACCATGCTTAGGTTGGAGTTCTGCTTAACCTGCTTGTCCTTCGTGTATGGTAAAAACAGCACAGTAGGAATTGCCACTGGATGGGAAACATAAAATTGCAAATGATTCCAGCCAGTGTAGCTGAGGAGGCTTACAGCTGACCCTTGGCAAGGAAACTGAGGCCTTTATCTGGTCTGAACTGAAATTCTCGTTTTCAGGGACGTTACCTCACATTGTAAGGTCTTGTGTGGACATAACTGGGAAATAAGACCAGTTTTCCTTGTGTCTTCTGGCTACATCTGTATCTGCCTCACTCGAGAATGCAGTTTGGATTTGGCAGGACACCGTGATTATTAGTTTTCATGCTTGGTAATGCTCTGGGGAAAGTTTATGATTTCTTTTTTCTCTTTAGAAAGTGCAGAAGGCTTTCCAAGCTATGACACAGCTTCTGAGCAGCTCCATGAAGCAGGGTATGATGCTTACATCACAGGACTCTGCTTCATCTCCATGGCAAATTACCTAGGTACTTGGGATATGTTGTGTTAAACAGAGTGGATCTCACCTGTTTCCTGTTAGCTCGGCCTGGTGTGACAAATTTCCAACAACTATGCCTGTGTTTCTCATGGCTCTGGAGAGTAGGAAGTTCATATCAGGACCCATCCTGGAACACCAGCTTCAGACAGTTGTCGCTCACATCCTCACATAGTAGATTGTTAGAGCATTCGTGCTTCCAGTGATGGAACCAGTTCCTCTGCTTGCCTCCCAAATAGCTCATTTGTGGATGCTATGGTTGGGATTTGGCTTCCTCTGTTCATCAGAGTCATTGTCCTAAGGTCCAGCCACTCTGAGAGAAGTGGGAGGGTTTGAGAGGGAGCTGGAGGAGGTGAGGAGGAGGTAAGAAGGGGACACCTGGGAAGGCAGTGCCAAGACTAGCTAGTGTAGGTCTAGTGTAGGTGTGTGCCCTCGCTGGACCCTGACCGCACGTGTGTAATGCCTGCTTCTCTTCACTAGGCTCTTTGCTTGATCCTCCAAAGACGTGTGTGTCTGCCAGATCAAAGCTCATCGAACCCTTCTTTAACAAGTAAGTCATCAGAAGGTTATAACTCCGGTTCCCACACTGTGAGCAAGCCATGCCATGTCTTTGGAGACAGGCAACTAGGGGACATGTTTATTAAATATTTCTCATCTTTTGTAGCTCAGATATTTTTGAAAGTAGACATTGGCCTTTTGGGAAAGATTTTCTCAAATATACTTGCTTAAAAACGAAACTGAAGAATCTGGGCATGGCACTTGAGAGGCAGGGGCAGGTGGGTCTCTGAGTTCAAGGAGGGCAGCCTGGTTTACAGAGTGAGTTCCAGAACAGCCAGGGCAACACAGAGAAACCCTGTCTCTAAACAGAACAAAACAAAAAAACTCAACAAACAAAAAACTAAAAAAAACCATTGCTAATGGTAGTGTCTCCCCTCCCCAAAGATGTTGGCTTTGGCATTTGAATTATTATCAAGTGATGGTTGTGTTTATAGCTAATTCCACCCCCAGTGAACTTTACATTATTATTTATTTGTATTTGCCTTATTAGCTGATTACATGTGATTTCTGTGAAGTCTTGGTTGTGATTGCATGCTTATTGGCTCTCTCCTTATCTCTTTTTCATTTTGTGGTGCTGGGGATTGAATCCCTGGTCTCACTAATTTTTAGACAAATAGTCTACTGTTGGTCTCATCTAATGAAGCAAAGGCTTATTCCTACATTCTGCATTGTCATAAGGAGTCACTGAGATTTCTGAAGAAGTCTTAAGTTTAAAGCATTTTTTCAAGAGTCTCAGATTGTTATTTCAGAGTGTGGTTTGTGCTTGCTTGGCAAGGTTGTGACTAAAGTTCTGATATGCTGCTTAGGCAGCCAAGTCTGGCTGTGTGCCGCAGCCCTCAGCCTTTGTCTTGGCCTCGGCTCTCTTAAGAGTTGATTTCTAGATTCTGTGTGAGCCAGACAGAATGAGGCAGTTCACGTCTATCTTTGTCAGAAATAGCTATTTGAGTCTCGGTGGCTGCCTCATTTCCTTACATTATGTATAACACATTACAAGTATATTGTGATTTTACCAGGTAGGATACTATTTTCTTAGGGTATCTATATAAACGATGGTTCCACAGTTCTGTACTTAGTATGCTGTAGAGACAACTGCTATTTTCAACATCTGGACTCTTACAGGCTCTGGACCAGTGTTCTCTGAGCTAGTGAACTTTATTGCACTGTAGCTTCCCTGATCATCTTTTCTCATGCTCTTTCTTCTTGTGTTATTGCTCATTTTGTATGTAAGTGTTGTGCTTCCATGTATGTTTGTACACCGTGTGTATACCTGGTGCCCACAGAAACCAGGAGGAGTCAGATGCCCTGAAACTGAAGTCATAGATAGTTGGGAGCTGAACCTGGGTCCTCTGGAAAAGCAGCCAGTGCCCTTAATCACTGAGTGATCTCTCCAGTCTCTCTTTTTTTTTCTATTTTTGTTGTTATTTTATTTGGAAGTTTAGAGAAAATATCTATGAAGTTAATAGCTTTTTCAAAAATGGGCTAACAGTGTAATGTATATTGAAAATTAAGTTGATTTTTTTTTTTCCCCAAGAAAAAATGAGTTGTGGTGTTCCGGACTTTGATATCTGTCCAGTTCAATAAGAAAGTGTGTGTTGGGGGTGGGGGGTAATAGAGAAAAATCATTTTCATTTTCTTAGCTTTTACCTCTTATTTTAGAGCAGTGTTTATCTTTGTGATTCTTTTGAAATCTGTCACTGGTGACAATAAATGTGGTTTGTTTTGTTTCCTTACAGTTTTATATACATGATATTCCATTCACTGATCTACAGTATTTTCACATTGGAAATGTTTAGTTTCTGCAGATGCTTGAAGCAGCAGTTCTGTAATTCCTTACGAAGTCAGGTGTAATGGGTACAGACTGGGTCAGGTGGAGACAGCATCTGGGTTCTAAGTCACACCGGTGCTTAACAGAATAGTATAGAGCAGCCTGCTCAAGAGCTTTTTTGCAAGAATGTATTGCAGATGCTGTGCAGCCTTCTGACTTAGATGAACCTGACAGCTAGTTGTGATTTATGCCTGTAATCCAGTACTCAGGAGACTGAACCTGAAGCTAGATCTGGGCTGTAGTACGCTCTAGACCCCTCTAAGCTACAGTGTGAAACAATCTTAAAAACAGAAAAAGGAGAGAGTTGGGCAGTAAATATGTAAGGCTTTATTTAAAATGAGAATATCTGTCCATTTAGAGATTTTCTTTTTGAGGAGCTAAAATATAAATATATCAAAGCAGTGGATGAGGGATTAAGGTTAGAATCCTCCTAGGAGTCTCTTAAACATTTCTTTTGGTCTATATTCTTCTATTTGTAAAAGAAAAAGGTGTTTTTCTTATCTTTGAAGAGAAAGCAGCGTTCCTATGTGCTGTGGTGTCTTCGTGGTCAGCACAGGGTGTTTCCCAAGGCGTCGGCAGTGGGCAGTGGGACCGCTGCTCCTGACATGTCTTCCTCCTAGCCCTGACCATCTCACAGGTCTGATTTATACCCTGGACCTTGAGCCTTGTCATTTTTCAAGTTCCCTGTTTATAAACATTTAAAATTGGCCTCCAGCATTATTTTAATAAGTATAGTCAGGAAAGGTCAGCTGATTTCATTATTGTCTTATTTTTATTCTCTCCTTTTGAAACAGTGTCTCATGTGCCCTCTGTCCTCAGACTCTGGAGCTAAGGAAGACCTTGAGTTTTAATTCTCCTGTCTCCCTCTCCTTGGGCAATTCATTTTTATAGCAGTTTTTAAATGTAGCTTCATCACACTGGCATAAAATCTGAAATGAAGATCAAACTCTGCCCTCAGACACACCACAAATAGGATTTTGTTTTGCTTTCATCAGATTTATGTTTGAAAAGTAAAGTTTAAGGCAGGTTGTTGGCAGGATGGCTCAGTAGGTAAAGGCAGTTGGCACGCTAGCCTGGCAACCTGAGTTTGCTTCTTGGAACCCATGTAAAGGTGGAATAAGAGAAACCACTGTCCAGAGTTTTTCCTGTCTTCCACATACACGCTGTGACACGTGCACCCACATACACCTGTGCACATAAAATGATAACTACACATAGAACTTTTTGAAAAGAAGAAAAAGGTAAGCCTTGAGCAGAAATAAATTTATATTTCTATTTAAAAAATTTTTGTGCACTGTGTGTAAGTGTGCAAGCATGTGCCTGTGCCCACTCACACTAGAGATTGAACCCGTGTGTCATGTGCTAAGCCTTACCGCTGAGCTACACCTCCATCTTTTAAAGTCTGGTATGCCTGTGTGTGTGTGTGTGATAAAGAGTCAGAGAGAATTAAAGCCTGGCAATGAGAATCTGCGTGTGCTCTTGACTTATGACCTGCCACTGGCAGAGTCCTGCTTGTTTATGTGGGAGACCCTCTGGTCAGGAAATGTTTACTTTGTTTTATAAGCTTGGTCTATTTTAATCAATGCATAGAAAGCCAGACAGATTCGGAGACTTTGACCCAACCCCTTTTAGGCTGGAAAGAGATAAAAAATATTCTTTCACTTTTACTTTTATTGGACCAGAGAAAGCAAAGCCTGACATTGCCTTATATTTTATTAACAGCTATCTGTCTTTGCAAGACACCTTGAAATCTCTTTCATATCACCTTTTATGAAGGTTAATGAAAGGAAATGTTCCACCTCAACTCTCTGCCTCCTTGCCCTGCCCCCTAAGAGAGATGTGGCTGTGGTAAGGAGGTAGGTAGATAGGTTTAACAGTGAGATGTTTGTGACCCTTTGAGCATGGATTTAAGTACAGGGTCTACAAGTGTGAGTAAGCATCTCTGCATGTTCTGCTTCCAAGTGTGACAGCCCGATGAAGGAGAACCCAGGGGAAGACAGTGTCAGCCTGGTACTCGGAAGCAAAAGCACTTTGAATTGGGGCAGGTAAAGAAGTCCCATCACTCAGGTATAGGAGGCTGTGACAGTGAAGAGTTGCATGTGGAGAGGTGAAGGCTCTGTAACAGTCCAGTCCCCCAAATAAAGCACACTCATGCTTTGTTCCTTTACCCGTGAAAGTGATTTAAGCTTACTAATAGTTATGTGTGTGTGTGATGGGGTACTTTAGTGTGGGCTCTGGGGAGTCACACTTAGGTTGTCAGGCTGGGTCATCTTGCTGGCCCTGGATTTTTCTTACAGTATGTGTGACTCAAAATTCATCATCAAAGTGGGGTTTTTTTGTTTGTTTTTGTTTTGTTTTGTTTTGTTTGTTTTTTGAGACAGGGTCTATTCATGTACCCTGGCTGTCCAGAACTCTTTGTGTTGACCAGACCTTTAACTCACACGTGTGCAGGTCAGGGCTGCTGGTGTAGTGTCATGTGTGTGGAGGGACCGTGCTCTCCTGTCTCTCTGGGGGATGACCTGCTCAGTTCCTAGGAAGCCCCATTTCACCTTCTATCCATTGTCATACATAGTATTCCTCTCTGCTCGGCAGCTGTTTCTCGGTGCAGGTGTAAGTTGTGACATTCTGTTCTGCTGGGGAGCACATGTGTGTCACCGCACCACAGGGCTGTTTTCTTATCTGTAAATTGTGGCTGCTAGTGTCCTTTGAGAGGAGACTGAGGGTGCAATATAGCAGGTGCTAAGAGAGAAAGGATGGCCTTTTGGTCCTGATAGGAGGCACTCTCTAGGCCTACCCTCTGCTTGTAACTATTGGTGTGTAGGGAGAAGACTTGATGGCTCATTTCTCATTTGTTTTCGTGTCCCACTTTGAGGCAAGTGGCCATGTCATCTCTCGCTGGCTGCAGTTTCAGGGCAAGAGTGAAGAAGTGACATCTACTCAGTGGCTCAGCACATACTTTTTTTAATTTTCTTGTTTACCTGCCTTACTGAGATAGAAAGAAATTCAGCATAACATGGTTCATTCACCCATTCAGAATATATAATGGGCTTTTAAATATAAAGTTAATCTTTAACAGTTCGTTTTGTGTATGTGTGTGTGTCGGTGTGCACTACACAGATGTCAGTTTGTGAGTCAGTTCTCTGTGGCTGTTATGTGTGTTCTGGGAATCCAGCTCAAGTTGTCAGGCCTGTGTGACAAACACTTTGACTCACTGAGCCATCTTACCAGCCAAGGCTGCGAATTTGTAATCTTCCTGCTTTGGCCTCCTGCTTACACCAGTACATTGGACTTTAGAAATGGTTTTGTTTCCGGTTCTTCATTAAGGGAAAAGATAGGTGTGTCTTGGGCACACTGAATTATTCTTACGTTTTAAATCTGATTTCTAGTATTAGTGCTTGTTCTTGTGGCTTCTTCAGGAGTACGTCTCTCACATTGGTATTGTCTTGTCTAATTTCACCCTGAACTTTTGACTGCCAAAACATGTATTGGTGGGGCTAAGGAGATGGCTCAGTGGGTGAAGAGCTTGCTGCGCACACATGAGGACCTGAGTTTAGATTCCTACCACACACTTAAAAAGCTGGCCATGGTGGTGTATGCTTCTCCTTTCTGGAAAGCAGAGGCAGCATGGTCTGGGGGCTTGTTGGCTAGGCAGCTTAACCAGTTGGCAAGCTTCAATTTCAGGGAGAGACTGTCAAAAAAATAAGGTAGAGAGTTCTTGAGGAAGATGTGTGCATGCTTGTGCTCTCTCTGGCCGAGCTGGTCTTGTATTTGCTCTGCCTGCTTTAGAGCACATTTCCCCCTGACTTCACTTAGCATTATAATAAAGCAGTATATGGAGGTGGAAAGAACTCTGCCAACTTTCAGACACTTATTGGAGCAGCTTGCTTCCTCCATGGGGGCAGATAATGTGTGGTAGAGGTTAACAAATGATTGTAAGCTTGCTACCTAAAACAGTGGAGATTTATGTTCTCATTTTAAATAGAAGGCCTAAGTTCCAAATTAAGACATCAGCAGGGCTGTGTTGCCTCCAAGCCTTCCTCTAGCTTCTGGCACTGTTGGATCTTCCTTGACTTGTGACCACATTAACCTCTGCATCCACAGTCACAGAATGCTACTTTACAAACATGTCCTATCTCTCTGCCTCTCTCAGAATATATGTGATAGTATTTAGCGCATTTTGATAATCCATGTGGATATTCTTACTCAAGGGCCTTAATAACAATTACTAAGACCTTTTCTCCCAAATAAGGTGGTATTCACAAATCCTGGGGATTTATGGTGGAGATATATACATATATACATGTATATATGTGTGTATATATATATATGGAGGCCGCCATCTTTATCTCAGTACTTGTTATTGTAGTTACTATTATTAGGGAATTCTGCCATTCTGTCCAATAACCAACTGGAGCTGTTTGGCCCAATGAGCGTGGTATTCTCTGTAGATACACGACCCTTTTAGGAATTGGTAGCACGAATTAGGAATTTGGCCACAGTCAAAACTCACCCAGAAAACTTCTCAGGGTAGAAGCTACCTTCCAGCTTCCTCAGCCTTGCTCCTCATTGCTTCTACCAAATAAACCCGTCTTCCTACACCTGCCTTAAATACCTTCTTTGCCCAGTCATTTCACTTCTGGGTTCAACTCTGCATCATATTCTAGAGTAAAGATTAAAGGTGTGAACCACTATTATTTGGTGGTTAGGCTTTGAACTCACAGAAACACAAAAAGATCTGTCTCTGGAGTTATGGGATTAAAGGTGTGAGTTACCACTCTCAGACCCTCCTGGCTTAGCTGTGGGTGGATCTTTTCTCTGATATTCCAGACTGCTTTTATTAAGTATATATCATCACAGGAATTCATGGGTGAAGGGTTATGCTCTCTCTTGGGCTCATCAGAGCAGGTGAGAAATTGGCTTGCAGTTTTCTTCCTTTGGGTAGAAAGACAGGGCAGCAATGGCAGGTCAGCCTTATTTGCTGTCATGAGAGTATCTTACTGATTTCATTCCTTAATAAACCTTACCTAGTCCCAGACTTCTGTGTCCTGCTTTACCCAGATTGTATTCTGTATCCCTGATTGGCCTGGTATATAGACCAGGCTGGCCTCTTAACTCATGGAGATCTGCCTGCTGCTGCCTCTCAGGTGCTGGGATTAAAGCATAGAGCACCATGTGTGGCATAATCTTTTTTATGTGTTATTTCACTGGTCCTGGCTTAAAGCAAGTGGCCAATAACTATTTTTAAGACTATGTCATTTGTACCTGCTCAACAGTGAGCCATGTTCTCTAAGAAATGCAGCTGAGGGATTTAGGAGATGCCCAGAAGGTAAAGTGCTTGCTGTTCAAACTTAAAGCCAGAGGCCATGTAAAAGATGGTTGGGCTTGGTGGACCACCTGTAATCCACTGTTCAGGAGACAGAAAAGGAATCCCTAGTGCAAGTGGGCTAGCCAGACTTGCTGAAATGGTGAGTTCAGTGAATAATATGGAAAGCAACCCAAGAAGATAGGATGTCAATCTTGGACCTCCACATGGTCTGGATCTCTGCCTCTGCCTCCTAAGTGCTAGGATTAAAGGTGTGGGCCACCACTGCTGGACCTTTATGGCTAACTCTGTGGCTGATCTTCAGGCAAACTTTATTAGGTACACAATATATCACCACACACAATGCTTTAACATTTTTATTTGATGTAATTTGATATGGTTCATTAGATGGAGCCTGTTCCTATGAGCTGTTGGTTTTTGTCTTTTTTTGTAATGTAAATTATGTTTAAGATTATTTAAATAATGTTTTAATCAATTATGTTTAAGAAGGACTTGCATTGGCTTGACAGATATGGGCGGTGCTGTCTTTAGATTGAAAATTGTACCCCATTCTGAATGAAATTAAAGTAAGCCAAAGCAGTAAGTCTCTTCTGGTCAGGGCTTGCACAAGGGGGGCCAGTGAATCAAGTAAATGTGATTATTTAAATGTGAGAGACGTCTGCATGTTTCTGACCCCATGAAGATTTTTTTTTTTTTTTTTTTTTTTTAATAGCACATACGCATGGATAAGACTTTCCTATGCAGGACTTTTACTGCTGCTTCCTGTTTGCAATTACAGTAGAGCTGGTGGCTGCTAAAAAGTTTGAATTTCCCACTGAGAATTTTGGGATTCTTTCTCTAGGTTGGGTCATGTAGCATCCAACATTTTGTTACCACAGGCTTTGTGATATAGAACAGGGCAGCTTTCACTTGGCAACAAGTTTTTAGGGGGATGAATAGTTTGAGAATGTGAGCTTTTCCCTTTCGTTAGGGAGACCAGAACAGATATAACTTGACACTAGACCTCTTTCCAGGTCAATCAGACCTTAGTGTCCATATACCGGTTAGATGGTGTAAACAGTTTCAGACCCTCAGAGTCTCTTAGCCCTTAGCTCTGCAGTTGGACTGTTGTTCCTGTTTCTGACACCAGATGCCCAGGTAGCTGATTTTTCTGTTTGTTGTGTATGTGTGTATTATGATTTATTTATTTTTGAGACAGGGTTTCTCTGTGTAGCTCTGGCTGTCCTGGAACTCTTTATGTAGACCAGGCTGGCCTAGAACTTAGAGATCCACCTATCTCTGTCTCCCTAGTGCTGGGATTAAATGTGCCACTACTGACAGGCTAGATTGTTATATTTTGCTGGCATGGGATGGTAGTTCTCTCATCTGTAGCCACATGGCTTTCTACACTGTCTTGTTCTAATTGCCTTGAAAATTCGTTTACTTAGAGCTCCTTATTAGACAGCGGTCTCATTCCCCATATCTGGGCTGTGTGCCATCGTAGACAGCTATAATTTAATCTGCCCTTGGAAGATTAACTGTTACCCCATACAAGTGTCTGGGGTTCTTACTAATGGGGTTGGATGCTGATTTAGTGGTGTCCATCCTGGTCTCCAGCCCCTTGTGATGGACGCGGAGCTCACCAGCACCACAGGCAGTTTGTGTTGTTCATTTGGTGGGAGGGGCTTGCAGAGGAGAGAAGGCATGGTAAACACTGGAAGCTTTGCTTCTGGTCTCTTCTCTGTCTCCATAGTGGCCAATGGTCATCTGAACATGGAAAACCTTACCCCCACCCCTTTTCATATAAGGGAACTACTGCTAATTCTCTACCTGTCCTCTAGACCACAGCAAATCTCAGGAAGCCAGCCGAATGGGCAGTGAGAAACATTATTTTAGTCAGAAAGTTGATACTCAGATTTTTTTTTAACAGATTAAAGCATATTTTTTTTTTTCAGATTTAAAGAAAAAACAAACAAACAAAAATCCGTCAGTTTTTAAGCCAGAATAAAAGTATGATCATTTTACTGAATTTCCAATACATCTGTTCTTGGTGTCTTTGGCATTCACTAATTAAGATCATTATTTCCCATTTTTTCAATGGATTGTACTGCTGTGTAAAGTCTACAAGTTAAAAATGTACAGGCTGCAGAGATGGCTCAGCAGTTGAGAGCACTTGATGCTTTTGCAGAGGACCCAGGTCTGGTTCCCAGCAGCCATGCAGAAAGCCCTCTCTGGCCTTCTTAGGAACCAGACATGGCATGGTGCACATGCATACATACAGGCACTCACACATATACATGAAATTAAAATAGTATATGTGTAATCCTTGTATGCCAAGCCTTTGCTGCACTGTCAGGTGGGTCTTGTGGAGACCTTCCCTTTGGACTTAACTGTTTTGTCAGTGTCCACCTCTACTGTACCGTGCTTCTTTCCAGAGCTGAGCAGAAGTAGGTTTCTCTGTTGCTTTTAAGGGGAGGAGTCTTACTGTGGTGCCCAAGTTAAACTCAAACCCCCGACCTCTAGTAGTTCTTTTGCCTCAGCTCCCAAATGGCCGTGGTTGTAGTCTCTTGTCAGTTTGTCCTATCTGCCGACTCCTGTCACCTCCTGCTCCTGCTCCTCTTCCTCCTCTCTGTAGACAGGTTCTCACTGTGTACTGTGTGTGTGTGTGTGTGTGTGTGTGTGTGTGTCCTCCAGTGATTGCCTGTGCCAGACAGTAAAATCGTCTGCTCAGCAGAAAGTGGAGAACCGTTTTCTTTCTTTCCTAATCACAATTAGTCTTTTCTTCCTTCCAGTTTAGTAATGCAGAACTTTATACTTGTCATCTGTTGTCATGTCTCCTTCTGGCTCTTGTTAGTCTGCCTCTGTGTGTGCCACACCGTGCATGTGGAGTCAAGAGACATCTTGCAGTCTGTTTTTGCTTTCCCCTATGTGAGTCCTGAGGACTGAGCTCAGGTCTGCAGGCATGCCAGCAAAGCTTTTTCTTGCTGAACTCTCTCACTGGACGTCCATGGACCTTTTATTATCACATTTGCCTCTGTGGCTTTGTGGACATTGTAGCATATAGGGGGTTAATGTTGGCTTGTTTTGGTCATCTTTTTTGGAGAAGTAGGGAATGATCCAGATAAGCCATAGTTCAGGGCAAGCTACTGTGTCATCAAAAACTAACCTTTAACCTCAGTGCCCTCCTCTGGATGGGAATGGGGTGGAGGGGTGTTCGTATCTGGAATTTGTTGGTTGGAGAATATTTATGAAGATTATGTGTGTCGATTCTATGTTGTGTGGATTGGAGATTTTTTCCAGTGTCCCTTAGTGGCTAAAGCTTAATTTATGGCTAACTCATAGAAATATGTTGAGCTTTTGCTAATGAATTGCTGAATTTCTCCCCCTCTCTCCCCCCTTCTCTTCTTCCCTCCCCCACCCTCTCAAACTGAGAATGAAGTTGGATATGTTGGTTCACACCTGTAATGTCCCAGTACTTGGGAGGCTAAGGCAGAATTATGAATTCCAGGGCAGCTTGGACTGTATAGCAACACTGTCTCTCACTTACAAAATAACAGAGAACAAACACACACACAAACCATGTGAATGACAGTTTTGAGTGAGCAATAATTTCTCCTGAGTTGTCTCTTTCAGAGAACCTAGTTGCAGTTACCTGTCACACTTTGACTCCTGGCTTGGGGAAAAGTACAGGGCTTATGTTACTCTTTCCTGCATTTTGAGTAGGCCTTGAAATTTACTAGTTTTTTATTTTTTCCAGCTCAAAATCTTTTAATATAAATAAACCATCACAACTCATTCCTTTTGGAGACATCAGCAAGGCATTGTTCTATAGCTGATGATGGTAATTAATAGTGATGGGCAGCTCCCAGGTTTTGAGTTAGAATTTCTTAACACATTCCCAGGGGATGCTGCTGTGGCTGCCAGTGGGAAGCTACATTTTGATAAAGGCTCAAGGTTTTATGTTCCTGGGAAACTGTTTAGACAGGGTATGGTTATATAGTCCACAGTGACCTTGAATGTGTAATCTTGTCTTTGCCTCCTGATTATGGTCATGCACCATCAAGCCTGCTCCTGGGAATTTTTATATCTGAAATGAAATTCTTCAGTGATGAGTGTGGCTTCCTAGGTAGTCTTTAACGCAGTGCTAACCATATCACTTTTGTTACAGAGGAGTTTTGAAGGCTGCTTTTTGTGGGTGCCATCTAGAATGTTGGTAAAGCTGGTAAGATGTCTTATAGAAATAAAGATATCAGGTGGGTCCTGTAAAAGGTTGAGCTGAAGGGACCCAGCCTTGTTAGAAGACCCTGAAGTATCCTGCTTCCATAAAATCTTCTATACTCGTTTGAAAGTCACAATGCTTGAATGTCACTAGTACCCTGTCATAGAATAGTAGATACATTGTAAATAGTAAATAGTCAATACATGAATATACCCTGTTCATAGAATACTAAAAACCAATAAGTTCCACAAAGGGTAACAGTTGTTTTGTGGCATCTAGAATGTGAATTTGAATTGTACAGTTTCTTAAGACAGAATTCATTAAAATATGTTACTATTCAAGTTGGAATTTTGTTGATGTCAATCCTTTAGAGGTTAGGTGGGAAAATACTGTTTCATCATAAGGCTTTCAGAAATGTAGCAAGATTCCCACACAAGTCTCAATTGAGTGTCTGACAGGTACAGTATTGTATACACGAGTTAGTTCAAGTATCTCTTTGAAAACTATTTTCCTAGGGCTGTGTGTGTGGTGCATGTGGAAGTCAGTTCTCTCCTTCTACCATGTAGGTTCTGATGACTAAACTTAGGTTGTTAGGCTTGGCAGCAAGTGCCTTTACTGGCTGAGCCCCTTGCGCTCGCTCTGTGTGTGTGTGTGTGTGTGTGAGTGTGTGTGTCTGTGTGTGTGTGTGTGTGTGTGTGTGGTGTGTGTGTGTGGGGCCTCTCCAACCTTCAGCTCAGTTTACAGCCCTCCTGTGCCCCTCAGCCTTCTTACTTACCTGGTAGTGCATCATGTGGTGTGGTGAAAACTGCCAAGCTAGCCAGTCCTCCAGGGAGTTGGCCTAAGCTCTGGAAGCTGGTTTGGATGAGGACCCATGAACTGAGTTCTGTTCTCCTTCAGCAGTGCAGGGTGACAGCATCTGCACTCTGCTTTAAGGAGGTGGATGCTGCTGCAGCCACTCAGCTACAGCACTAGAGTTAATGTTGTAAGCCTCTTTCTAGTGCCCCTGTGCCAAGTCACACACAGATATGGCTGCTAGGCTCTTCCTGCTTATGGGACTCTTTAGTTCTCTCCAGCCGGGAGATGCAGGTGGAGGCAGTGGGAACATGAGAAGTCCTGTGAATAATTCATTTGACCAATGGCTCCTAATAAACTGCTGGGAAAGCAGAACTGATAGTCAAGTTTAACTAAACATTTTCAGGAGATTTGGGTGTTTTACGTGAGGAAAATGTTTCTGTCTTAGTTAGGGTTTCTGTTGCTGTGAAAAGATACCATGACCATGGCAACTCTTTTTTGGTTTTTTTAATACAGGGTTTTTCTGTGTAGCTCTGGGTGTCCTGGAACTCACTTTGTAGACCAGGCTGACCTTGAACTCATGGAGATCTACCTGCCTTTGCCTCCTGAGTGCTGGGATTAAAGCACCACCATCACTCAGAGACCACAGCAACTCTTTTAAAGGAAAACATATAATTGGAGTGGCCACTTTCTTTGGGGACCATTTTCTCTCAGACGATCACAGTTTCCTTATCCTTTTTTTAATTAGTAAATTTGCTCTTTGACAGTTTTGTACATGCACATAGTGCACCGTGGTTGCTGTTTCTCCATCCTGCCAGTTTCCACTCCAGGTCCACATGATTTAAGACACTTCCAGTGACCTGTTGGTACAATGTCTGGTTTAGGATTGACCATTCAAATGTCCTTCATTCTGAGTCTCTGTTTACCTCTGTTGGTTACACTGAGATCAAGGATGAGTGTGTAAACAATGGGATCACCTCAGGGTGGACAGATGCCTTTGTCTAAGTCATTGAAGTTTAATCCAGTGTGACAAGACAGGAACCAGGGAGCACACCGGGAAGACAGGTTCACCTCAACATAATGTACTTTTCTAGAATTTCTGCCCTGTACACTCCTCATGAGCTGCCATGATATTTGTCTGGGTCTCCTAGACCTTCCTTAGAAAGGCATAATTGTTTCTTTTCCTTCTGTTTCTTTTAGATGCTGGCCAGAGCCCAAGTATGCTTTTAAACTCCTTTCTAAAGTTCTCTTCTTTGCTGTATGGCTGCCAGGTGGCTGACCTCCATGCCCTATCCTCATACACAGGTGTAGTAGGAGGTTTCTGGCCCGGACTTTCGGGCCTAGCCTCAGACCCACAGACCCTCAGAAGCACACAGAGGCTTACTATAGTTTTAGGCTGTTTGGCCTCAGGCCCAGGCATATCACTTGCTAACTCTTTACCCTTAATCTAACCCATGACTCTTATCCTGTTCAGCCATGGGGCCCGGTACCTTTTCTCACAGCAGCATAGTTGTCCTCTGCTTCTTCTGGCTTCTCTCTGGCCTTCTGCTCTGTGCTTCCTGTTCTCAAGAGTTTTCTTAGTCTGATAGCCCCGCCCATACTTCCTGCCTGCCTTTGGCCAATCAGCGCTTTTTATTAAACCAGAGGGTGAGACAATTATTTACAATGTAACAACATAATCTCCCACACACAGGGCTGACACCTTTGCTGCCCTATCCTCATACACAGGGCTAACCTCCATGCTGCCTTATCCTCATACACAGGGCTAACCTCCATGCTGCCCTATCCTCATACACAGGGCTTTTGTTCGTTCTCCATCCCCAGCCCCCAGCCCCCTTTCCTGGCAGCTACAAGATTTACAGCTTGCCTGCTCTAGAGGTTTCCTTTTAAACTGTAATAACTTATCTTCAAGATTCTGTTGAAGTCTGTTCTTTGCCCTTGAGCTTCCCTTGGTGTGCTTTCTTAAGTTCTTTTATTAATAAGATCAAGAACCCCAGAGGAGATCCTGATTTCCCTTGTATTATGATGGTCCATTGGACCTTCCCAAGATTTCTGGTAACACTTCTTTCCTCCTGTGCCCTAAACAGTATCAAGAGTAGCCTTTGTCTATGAGCATGAACATAGGTATTCAGAAGGCACTTGGATGCTTCTCAGTTTAGCAAAGCAGCAATAGTACATCACTCTTAGGGTTCATGTCCTCGGTCAGAGGGTTTCCCCAAGTTACTGTACTAGGCCTGGCTATCTCCCTGTGAAGCAGGCCCTACATTCAATAAGAGAATGTTTTGTTAATTTCAAGCTACTCTTGCACTACTGGGCACATCTTGCCTGGCTAGTTGGTATTGTAGTTTAATAGAGGGATTTTAAGACTGTTGATAGTGCCAGTCGTGATGGTGTGAAATAGAGGCAGGTGGGTCTCTGTGAGTTTGAGGCTAGCCTGGTCTACAAAGTGAGTTCCATGAAAGCCAGGACTACCTAGAGAAACCCTGTTTCGAAAGCAAAAACAGACAGATAAACAGAAGACTGTTGATATCTTTACAATCCCAGTAGCCAGTTAACTTGGATGATTGCTTTATTTACAGTATAGCAAGGACCATCTTACTGATTCAACTTTTTTGAGACAGTTTGTGGGTCTGAGGATTTTACTATGTAACCCTGACCTGTAACTTCCTATGTAGACCAGGCTAGCCTTGAACTTACTTATATCTACCCACCTGTCCCTCTTATGTTGAGATTACAGATGTGGGCCTCCACACTCAGCTCAGCTCAACTTTTGGGTTTTTTTGTTTGTTTTGTTTTGTTTTTGTTTGTTTGTTTTGGAGTTTTTTTTTTTTTTAGCTCAGGACTTCACTATATTAGGCCAGTGTTCTACAATTAATATCTGCTGTCCTGACTTTAATTAATTTTTATACTTGATCTTAGCAAAAGAATAAATGATAATTAAAGACTTCTTTTGAAGATTTATTTTATGTGTATGAGTGTTTGCTTGCATGTGTAATCTGTACATCATGGGCATGCCTGGTACTCTCAAATGCCAGAAAAAAGCCCGTAATCTTCTGGAACTATAGTTATAGATGATGGTGAACTGTTATCTGGGTTCTGGGTACTGAACCTGGGTCCTCTAACTAGAGCAACAAGCTCTTTTAACCACTGAGCCATCCATCTCTCCAGCTGTTATACATTTTCCCAAGCCCCCCCCCCCAGTTGTATTTTTATTGTATGGGTATAGTTGTTTTGTTTACATTTCTATATATGTACCAAGGCACTCGGGGTTCAAAAGAGGGCATTGGGCTAGAGTTCCAACAGTCATAATCCACCATGTGGCTGCTGGGGATCAAACTTTTCATCTCTGAGCATTTATTATTATTGTGCATGTGTCCATGCTGCATAGGTGAGGGTTTTTGTCATGGCTTTGGGGTATTATTTTTTCCCTTCTGCCTTTACATGGGTTTTGGAAAATCAGACTCAGACTGCCAGGTTTACATGGCAAGCCCTTTTACGTGTAGAGCCATCTTGTTGATCTGAAGCAATTATTTTTGTTTGATTTTTAATTTAATTTTCAGATTTGGGGAGACTATCTAAATCTACTAAAAGGAGAATTGGAAATTATACGAAGCACCAACTGTTGTCAGATCTGCTGTGCTCCATACTTCTGTCAGTTCCTAACACTGGCCTAAGGACATCACTCCATTGGGTGGCACAGTTTATATAACCAGAATAGTAGATCTAGCCTATATTTATGAGCTAGGAAGAAACTTCATTTCTTAGCGGTAGGACCTGGCTTATTATACTGAAGGCTGTACAAGTTCTCCAGCTCATTGCTGTGAGCTCCTTTTCTGACTGGCAGGACCGAGTTGTTCTTCTGAGGCTGTCTGTGAGCTACTTGTACTGTGCTTGGATTTTGATGCCTGATAATAATGTGCCTTAATTGCAGTTTACTGAAGCCGAACTAATTGCTTGTTGGACACTTACATTGCCTTTTTAATTTGCTGCACAATGGCTTCTCTGACAGAAGCACACAACATACTGTTATCCAAGTAGAAGTCACTAGTATCATCCCAGACACAACAGAAAACCTGATTTTGTTCATAATTTAGCTGCTGAAAGAAAATGGAAAGACATTACAGACAGATGTAATTAACCAGTGCCGTTTTAAGTGTGCCTTTGTGTCTATTTGTGTGATAGCCGTGTATGTGGGGTCTGTGCACGTGTGTGTATGAGGGATGGGCTGTATTCCCAGGTGAGGGAGTATGTCTGTGTATGTGTGGAGGTCAGAGGATATTGGGTCTCATCCTTTATTAGTCTCCTCTGGTTCTCCTTCAGACAGTCTCTTGCTGACAACCAATAAGCCCCAGTGATTCCCTGCTCCACACAATGCTGTTATGATAGGTGTGGCAGCCACACCTGGCTTTACCCGTGGGTTCTCAGGCTTACATAGCAGATATTCTTACCTTTTAACAATTTCTCCAGCCCCATGATATCTTTCTCTATCAAGTATTGTTTTGCTTGTGCTTCAGACATGTTTTACATGACAGTAATACTGTGAGCATTGGACAGTCACTTATTTCAGTCTGTGGGATTTACCCTAGATCCACTAACTTTGTATTTCATTAAAAAAAAAAAAAAAGAATGAATGTTATCCTTCCTTACAAATATGACCGTATAGACAGCTTTGTATGTGTTGGTAAAGGGTTAGCACTTATTCTCCTGTCTCTGGACGGTGCTCTGTGTGTTTTTCAACTTTTAATTAGTAGGTTCATTAATCTAGTTGGTATTTTAATGTGAACTATTGTCAGTGTTAGAGACACCACAATTTGCATTTTTATCTTTATGATAAATATTTAGCTCGAGGAAAAAAAATTCTGGAGTGAATGTTAATCTTTTTTTTTAGAACTAGGGTAAGTGTATTTGTTATTTCTCTATTGTCACAAAACACCATGATCTCAGCAACTTACAGAAGAAAGCATTTAACTGGGCTAAGGGTTTCAGAGGGTTAGCATTTTGATGGTGGAACAAAGGAGGCATGGTGGCAGGGACAGCACACCAGAGCAGAGGGAGCTCATGGGTAAGGGCTTAAGGCTTTCTTCCTACAGGGTAATCCTCCATCCTACTTGCTGAGGATAGAGCCATCCTCATCCAGACCACACACCACATAGTAACAAGTAGCTTCTGCTAAGTTTCAATAGATGCACAGATGCGCTTTTTTTTTTTTTTTTTAAGAAGTTAGTTTGTTACCTGTTTGTTTTTCTTTTGGTAGATTATTTCTTATGAGGGTCATGGACATTCCCTATTTAAATCTGGAAGGGCCAGACTGTAAGTATATTTCATTTCCTCATTGCATCTCCAGTTGTCAGAGTGTGTTCTGAAGGGTTACCAGGAGGAGTGCTGCCCAGAGAGCTTTTCTACTTAAGATGGGGGTGGTTTGTGCTTGATAGGGATTGCACACTTAAAAGTTCATGAGACCCTTGAGCCTTCATTACATTTCCAGACTGTATAAATATATCTCACAGTCTGGAAATATGTATTCAGTTTCATCCCCAACAAGATACAACCATTTCTAATACATATTTAAAAAATATGCTCTGTCAGTAATTTGTTAAATGTTTTGTTTTCTAGTTACTTATGCATGTATTTAAGTTTAGCAAGTTAATTTTTTTTAATTAATTTGTTTTGGGTTACCTAACAAATAAGAGTAGCCTACTAATGCCCAGGTGTGGAAATATACACCTGGAATCTCAGCACTTGGACAGGAGCAGGATTACTGTGTCTTTTATCAATTTTGTCTACATAAGAATTCTACTGGTCCTCTTAGGAGTTGTTCGGTAACCATAAAGCATCTGCGATAGTTCTGCAGGGTAGTGTGGGCTAATTTAATTAAAGACTCCGTGACTGCCAACTATGATGGTGCACACTTAGAATTCTAACCTTCTGTGGGCTAAGACAGACAAAAATACTCATTGACTTGCCTTGATCCTTGCCAGAAGCCAGCCTTAGTGACGTTCCTCAGGAGCCATTCTCCCTGTTCTTTGAGCTCACTGGCTGGGATAGACTATTGGCCAGAGAGTCCCAGGGGCAGACCCTCCTGTTTACCCAAGACTGGCATGTGGAGCACACTCCTCCATGTCCACCTTTGTAATGGGTCTGAAAATCAAGTACAGGCCTCACACCTGTGTGGCAAGCATCTTAGTAACTGAGCTGTATTCCTAGCCAGTACTTGGATCACTTCAACTGTCACTTTTGTCCTTTTTTGTCGTGTAGTGCAGCCTAAACGAGATCACGTTCTCCATGTGACATTCCCCAAAGAATGGAAAACCAGTGATCTCTACCAGCTCTTCAGTGCCTTTGGTGAGTAGGAAAAAGTTGTGATGACTGTTTTAAGGTCTGGCCTTCTGTTATATAGATGGTCCGAAGGAGATCCTTTAAAAGATTTCTAAGGCCTCATGCAGGGTTAATTTCAGTCAAGGAATTGTTTTGTCTAATGTGATCTGAGGTGCAATGTGTAACCCTTGCTGACCAGGTAGATGGGCCATCACTATGACTGCCTTTACTGCTGATGAGGGAAAACAAACCTAAATCGGGGTAAATAATTTTTAAGATTAAATTCAGAGAGAATGTATGTCTTATACTGACAAGCAGTTCCTATATAAGATTAATAATGAAAGCAACAAACCCAGATGTCTGAACAGACCAGGACTCCGGGTGTGTATAAGGTAGGGAGTTCCTCTTACCCTCAGGTCACAGGCCATATGGTTAGACTCACTCAGGGTTTGTGAGTCTATAGATTTGTTATTTTAACAAATGAAGCGTTGAGGCTATTTATTCTCTTTGGGAATTCTTGAATAAAGTGAAGTCAGAAAACTAGCCAGTAGTAGGATGCTTAGTATTAACTATGCAGACATTTAAGAAAATATTCATAGGCTGATTAGAGGGCTCAGTGTTTGCTGTGAAAGCTTGGGATTTGAATTCAATACCTGGAACCCATGTGGAAGTGAGAGACCCAATTCCACAGAGTTGTCTCTGACTTTCACATGTATGCTATGGCTACTATAATAGACATAATGGTAATTGTCTTAGTGAGGATTTCTGTTGCTGCAATGAAATCCTGACCAAAAAGCAAGTTGGAGAGGAAAGGGCTTATTTGGCTCTTAACATTATAGTTGATCACTGCAGGATGTCAGGACAGGATCCTGGAGGCAGGAGCTGATGATGCAGAGGCCATGGAGGGATGCTTGTTCAGCCTGCCTTTTTATAGAACCCAGGACCAACAGCCTAGGGATGGCTTCCCTCATCAGTCACTAAGATCATGCCCTACAGGCTTGTGTACAGCAGGATCTTATGGAGGCGTTTTCTTAACTGAGGTTAAACCAGCCAGCACAGTAATGAATAAAATGATATACTTGAAGTCTTTATGCAGAGGTATAAACGTTTAGGAAAGTATTTAAAATGTATTTTAATACTTAAAAAGAGGATATGGAATAGGATCTTGCACAGTTAACACATTTTTAAAAACAGCATAGAGAATCAGATGGACGTGAAGAAAGATGCATTCAGTACTTATCACTGAGGATTCATTATTGTTCATTAAATATGGGGTTTTTGGCCTGCATTTCTGTATTAGCACCGTGTGTATACAGTGCCCTGGAGGTCAGAAGAGGGCATCAGATCCCCTGATACTGCAGTTACAGACAGTTGCGAGCCTCCATGTGGGTGCTGGGAATTGAATCAGATCCTTTTGCTCTTACCAGCAAAGCCGTCTCTCCAACCACTGAGTATTACATCTAGACTCTCTGTTCTCTGGAGCACACATTATCTCTAAGGTAGAAACAGACCCAGAACACTTTGTGGGAAAATAGGTATATTTCTAGAAAGTTACCTTGCTGATGGTCTCTGCCCTTTGAATTCCTACCCCACTTTTTAATTTTGCTGTAGATAAAGACAATACCTGCTGTTTTCCTATATTTAAGTTCTGACTCTATATGCTCAGGTCTTAAGTGCTAAAGTAATTAAATACCGAATGGTGTTTAGCCATTGTTAAAGTCTGGTGCTCTGTCTATTCCAAGAAAGCACAGGTTCTCATCTCCTGCAGGCCACGTCAGGGCTCTGCACTGCTCACAAATAGTGTAGCGGGAAGTTTTTCTGTCTTGCCTGGCCCCCGCGGTCCAGCATCAGCTTATAAAAAATCACTCAGAGGCTTAATATTAGTTATAAACTGTCTATGGCTCAGGCTGTTACTAGCTTCTCTTGCATCTTAAATTAATTCATTTCTGTGAATCTCTATGTTGACATGTGGCCAATGGCTTGCTGGTACTTTCACATTCTATTTCTAGGGTGGCTGGATTGAGTCTCCCCAACTTCACCATTCTTTCCCCTATATCTCCCTTGCATCTCCTGCCGTAGGCTAGAGCAGCTTGTTTACTAACCAATGGTTGCAGCACATATTCAGCACACAGAAAGACCATCTGACAACACAAACAACTGTTTGCTTTAGTGTTATACTTTTTACTGCTGTTTCTCCCTGTCAGCCTGTCTTGGTTTTCCTCTCTCCAAATCCTTAATATTTTAAATTACAGGTATGCGTTCGTGTGACACATGTGGAAGTCAGAGGGCAGCTTGTAGGAATTGGCTATCTCTTTCCACCATGACTAGATGCATGCTCGTTTATCCACTGAATGACCTCAGCAGCTTTCTCTCACTGCATCTTTCTTTTCTTTGTCCTTCACTCTCCTTTCCCGGCCTCTTGTCAACCCTGAGTTTTTCTTCTGTCTGTGGTGCTTGCTTATCACATTCCCTTCAAATTCAACATTCCTGTTCAGTCTGTGTCTGTGGAGCAGTCTACTTTTGGTATCTCTTGGAAGCTTACCCCAGCCTGATGTGTTAGAGAAAAGGGTCTTTTTTGGCTCAGAGCTCTTTCTAGTAGTTTGGAGTCACAGCTTTCTTGCTGTCGGGGTCCCCAGGCAGCACGGGGCATCTTGGAATGAGAGAGGAAGTCGGGTCCTTGTACGGGTTGCATCTCTCAGGCTCCTCCTCTTTTGTACAGCCCAGTGCCCCTCGGCACCGCCCTAGGTGAGCCCTGTATTCTGTCACCCTACAAGGATCCACTGCTAAGTATTATGAGTCAGTTATGCTTCATTTATTCTCTCCCTTTACATTTCCAATGTCCGAATACCTGGTAATTGAGATGAAGTGTCAGCATGGAGTAGGGACAAAATATCCAAACCGCGGCGGTCTGTTGAATGAAGTAATTATGACAGGTTTGATTGTATGTGGTCTCTAAATAACTTCCAATCCTGGCGTAAGGCTGAACAGAATTATTATATGCCCTTATAGCTAAGCTTCTTGCTTTCTTTTTAAATTTTAAATTTTATTATCACCGTTTTGGGGTATGTTTACACCTGTGTGTGAGTGTAAAGTCTAGAGCTTGATGTTAGATTTTTCCTCAATTAAATCTACTGCTTTTCTAAAATTAAAATATTTGTTTATTGTATGTGGACAAACACATGCCATAGCATGTATGTGAAGGCCAGAGGACAGCTATTAAGAGCTGGTTCTCTTCTACCAGTTTAGGTCACCAGTCCTGGCAGCACGTGCCTTTACCCAGAGTCATGTCCCTGGCCCTCTCCGCCTTAGTGTTTTGACAAAATCTCTCACTGAAACCTCACCAGTTTTGCTAGGCTTGCTGGCCCAAGCGTTCCAGGGATTTGCCCATTCCCAGCCCTGGGCATACAGGCACACTCAGCTGTGCTCATCTTTCTATGGCTGCTAGGATCAAGCCGTTGGTCACACTGGGAAGGCCAGTGGGAGGAGGTTGAGCATCTTGCCTGGCCCAGGATCTCTCACTGAACCTGAGTCTGTCCTAGGCTGGTTGATAGGCTTCTCTATTGCTGGAGTTATAGGCCTGGCTTTTTAATGTAGATGCTGAGAGTTTGAACTTAGGGCTGGTGTTGTACAGCAAGTGCTCTTATGCACTAAGCCTTCTAACAAAAATAAGTCGAAATAAGTTTAAAGTTTTCAGTCAGCCGACCAGTGCTGAGATTCCCAGTATGACAGCAGCACTTCATTTCTAGGCTCCCCTGAAATTGCTGACTTATTATTGTGCGGTTCTTTGAATGCTCACTTTATTTTTAATTCACTGTTAACAGGTAACATCCAGATATCCTGGATTGATGACACCTCAGCCTTCGTCTCCCTCAGCCAGCCCGAACAAGTACAAATCGGTTAGTGTCCTAGACATGGGTTTTGTGTGTTATGAGGTGGGAGTTCCCCTTAAGTCTGAAAGCTGGTTCCCTGGTCTCCTGGCTCCCTGTTATTGCTGCTTGGCTAATTTTTGAGCTTGCCAGTGAAATAAAGGAAAAAGTTAGTGAGTATATCATACAGAAGAGAAGGGGTTTTGATTCATTATTCTAAAGATACTTAAACTTTAGCCCAAAACTCCACTCCACGTAGTATCATGTGACTGAATATGGGGTTTACAAATTTGGCCACAGAGAAAGGTTTCTGAGCATGCAGTGGCCAAACAATTTAAAGTCAGATGCTGGCGAACTGGAGGCAGTGCTTGTCTCCAGCCTTCACTCTGGTCATACGTACATCATGTGTGGTTGATGCTGTGCATGTGGTCCCGTGATGCAGTGGCCTCGTAACTGCCTGGACCACCTCTGGTTCCAGATTAGTATATGTTCTGATCTCAGTGTTTTAATGTACATAGTTTTCTGCTGTGCACAGCGTAATGGTTTAGTTATGGGAATCAAAGAGGTCACATTTTCCTATTGTCTTCATCACCCTTCAAGCTCACTAATACAACTCTGGGTTGTATCAGGTTAGACAAGCACATTCATCTTATTAGTATGTAAACTGCTTTTGTATTGAAAAATAACAAAATTGTATATATACCAAAATGGACTTTGTTGTTGCATTTTTGTTTTGTTTATTTATTTAGAGACAGGGTTTCTCTGTGTAACAGCCTTGGATGTCCTAGAACTAACTAGTTCTGTAGACCAGGCTAGCCTCAAACTCACAGAGATCTTCCTGCCTCTGCTTCCTGAGTGCTGGGATTAAAGGTGTGGGCCACTGCATCTGACTACCAAAGTTAGTTTACAGTTTAAAATTAGTTAATTAATTAATGTAGTTTTTTAAATGACTTATCAGTATTTGGCTAGTCAACTTATTTAAATTGTTTTATTATTTAGTTTTATTTGCATGGGTGTTTTCTTAGCATATATTTCTGCTTACCACATGCATGTCTACTGCCTGTGGAAGCCCAAAGAGGACATTGGATCCTGTGGAAATGGGCTTGGACCCCTTCCCCTGAAGCAGTGGCTTTTGTGTTGTTTTGAAATAGGGTTTCTCTGTAGCCCTGGCTGTTCCGGATGGAACCTGGAAGAGCAGCCATTAGTCACTCAGCCTTCCCAGCTCATCTGTTTGATATGCACTTAGGTGTCCTGGGTCATGCAGTTTCTCACGCAGGTGGGATTTGGCACTAGGAGGAGTTTAAGAGCCCTGTGTTAAACATCTGCTTCCATTTTATTTATTGTGCTTTTCCTAAAGTTGCAGGTGTACTTGAGAATTTGAAGTAGCAAACTGAAGGGAGCGGGAGGGGTGTCCTCTGAAGCCGTCATTGGCCTGTGCTTGTATTTTTCCTGTTTGTCTGTGATTAGTTGTGATTTCTCCATGCCATTAAACTTGCATACAATGTCCTTTTTACAGGTAAAGTGGATGACACTTCATTTGCTTTTAAATAGGGTTCTGTAAAGATGGATTACCACATCTTTTGATTCTTAAAAACAACTGTCATTAATTCTATTACCTTTTTCTTTAACATTTGTTCATTCCTTATTTTTTTCTTTCTTTTTGCTTATATGAATAATTTGCCTGATTGTGTGACTGTATACTATATATGGGCCTAGTGCTGTTGGAGGCCAGAAGAGGGCATCAGGTTCTTGAGGCTGGAGTTTCAAGTATTTGTGAGCCTCCATGTAGGTGTTGAGAATTGAGCCGGGGTCCTCTCCAAGAACAGCTTGTTCTTTTAACCATAGAACCATTCTATCTTCAGCTTCTAAATATCAATCTTAAGGTGAAAAGTTTTTTGAATTGCAAGGATTCAGAAATCACCGAAGAAAGACCTCAGACTTAAATAGTATGCAAACACAAAGAGCGTTTATTCTGCAGAGCCAGCATGTAAGAGCGATCATCCACACAAAATGGTGGTGTCTGCCCAGGACAAAGACATGCAGGCCGCTTTATAGTGAACTTGGGAAATTCTAAGTATGTTGAGCTAATCTTTGTTCTAATTGGGCAGTCAAGGACTAGGGACACCCATTGTGGGCTTTTTAGTCATATATGGTCAGTAACAGCCATATCTGGTAACTCTTGAGTCTCCCAGCCTTATAAGGCCAGGTTTGGAGCTCTTTAGCTGACTGGCCAGACTTGGCTCCAGGACTTCCTGGACTCAGACTTAGGTAATTATCTACAGTGGAGTTGTTCTGTGTCTAAGATAGAGTCATATTCCACGGTCCCTTCGAATAAAATTTTGAGCATGTATTTTTAAGTTACATATGCAACTGGATTTCAAGGCATAAAGGATGCTTCCTGTTGGATATTTTCAGTTTTTGCTTGGTAATACTCACTCATCTTAAAGGTGTGAAAGTTTTTGAGTATGTCTGTTTGCTTTCTACTTCTGGTGCTGAATACTAACATAATGTCATTTTGGTGCTGTAACACTTTAAAACTTTGAACTTCTACAAATATGCAAATTCAGGTCAAAATATTTTGATATTTTCTTTAATTTTTCCATATCTCAGGAATGCAGGATTTGTTGTAGAGGTGAAAGCTTAGACCCTGTCAGCACTGTTCAACCAAGTGCAGTGTGTGATCCCAATATGCTGCTTAACCTGCTGATGTCAGTGCAGTCAGGATGAAAGTAGGGAACTATTTAGGATGCTGACATTTACTAGCTTGTGTTCTGGCTGCTTGATGGTGAAATCTCAATGGGGAGTGTCCTTCAGAAACGTGACACCAAAGGTTATGTGGAATGCAGGCATGAAGGATGCTGCCTGTTGGATATTTTCAGTATTTGCTTGGACATTTGTGTCTACTGTCTACTCCTCCGCTCTTCTGACAGATGAGTTGGAATGCAGAGGGCTCAGCTCGTTAGAGCACGATGATGCCTTCAGTGGGGATCAGGAACCCGAGATGCATGCTCTATCTAGAGAGGCTGTGGTATTAGTGAGAGGAGAGCCAGGAGAACTGCATCTGGCTGCACCCGCTTGCCCACTCTCACATTGTGCTTTTTTCCAGATGACAGGAAGCTTTGCATGCCCAGGCTTTTAGTTGACTGGCAAGGGCCCTGATGAAAGCCCAGTCATTTGTCAGCATAGATCTTAGGGTGAGTCACGTAAGCTCCCGGGCTGCAGGTTTCTAGTCTGTGACCCATTTCTGACACAGTCCCTTCACAGGTCGCTGCGAAGATGCACTGAGGTTGTGACATTAAGTTCCCAGCAGAGCCCTGACAAATGGCCACAGATTGTTAAAATGTCTGCTCTGGGTCCCTTTTTGTCAGCAGTAGGGATGAGACTGGGTAAAGGTGGTTTTGAAGTCTACAGAGTCCCAGTTATTTCACTAAAAAGACGGTATGATTTGGTCATTTAGATGAATGGTTTTGCAGTGTTTTTTTTTAAACATTATTTTTGATGACAAATAATGATTATTCTTTGACTTACTGGAAAATTCTTTGAAAAGTAACTTTTAAAATATGATTTACTCTATTTTGTGTGTGTGTTTATACATGTGCATACAACATGTGGTATCCAAGAAAAAACAGAGGAGAATATTTTGGATTCCTTGGAGCTGGAGTTATACATGGTTGTGAGTCACCCGAATGAACTGGGAACCAAACCTGGGTCCTCTGCATTGAGCTGGCTCTGTAGCCCCTGATCAATATCCTTTTGTGTCATTTAGTCTTGAAACAGGATCTTTCTGTGTAGCTCTGACTGTCCTGGATCTTGTTATGTGTAACAGGCTGGTCTTGAACTTAGAGATCTTGCCTCTGCCTCCTGGGTGCTGGGATTAAAACCACACCCTTCTCTGAGTACTAACTTTTAAGCTAAGTATTTTATTCAGTGATACAAATTCCAGTAGTTATAAGTCAGAGCCATATGTAGCCATGTGTTTTTGACTGGTTGTGTTGCCTCCCCGAGGACATTATTGGCTCCATCTCGTTCAACAGTGAATCCTTTGGGCTCAGTGTTCACTACAGCATGAGTAAAATCAATGGGCTTGAACAGCAATATAGGAAATAGGCTAAGAGGAAGTTGTGACATTTACTTTCCTCCTCCTAGGTCAAGTAGATTCTTGTTATCTTTTATTCATTATTTATTTAATGATAGTAGGGTTGAAACACTAGGTCTCATGCATGCAAAATGTTCTACCATTGAGTTATATCCAAAACCCTTTTTAAAGTTTGTTTGGAACCAGACCTTGGGACATTGCCTAGGCAGGCTTTGATCCACACTGTTCCTACCTTAGTCTCCCATCAGGTTATATGTATGTGCCACTGAGGTCAGGAATCATATTTGAAGGTACTGTTGTCTCTTTGCCTGCACAGGACAGTTTTTTTTACCAAGTCCCTGGCAGCTTGACTGTGCTGAGCCTTACTCAGCTCTCCCCTCTGCAGCATGGGGCCTCAGCTCAGTGCAATATCACTTGTGGCTGTTGATGTCAGCCCCACCCCTACTGCCATGTCTGTAAGCATCCTTTTCTCTGAGAGTGGGAATTTACCTCTGTGGGCCCCCAGGGCCGTTGTGTCCACAGTGGCTGTCTGAACCTGGTCAGTATCGTGGTGTTGAAGCAACAATACACATCCTGTCATGAACTGGAGATACCTTTTGTACTTGACAGATAGATTCCATGTCTGTTTTTCCCTTTTTGATTTTGACAACTGTGTGAAGCTTGTTTCCCTAGTAGCAGTTCTAATGATCCAGAGCCTGTGCTTTCTGAAAGTGCTGTAGGTCCTGTTAATGGTACCTTAACAAATTATTCAGGCATTTAAACAGAAATAGAGGGAGCCATCAGATTAATGTAACAATGAAAAAAATCATTAAATGCCTATTTATGTAGCAACCCATAATGGCTTCTTTGGCTATAGTACAAAATATTTTTTATTTACATTCAAAGAGTTCCATTTAAGCTGATAACTATCTTTTCTTGGCATCACTAATTCTAATCAGTGTTTGAAAACTCTTTTTTGACCTCTTATAGGAAACTGTATACTAATTATTAAAACTCTGCATGCGTGCACATACACACACAATGCTGGAGACCCATGTTTGTGTGCTTTCCATGTCTTTTTTTATTTTTGATGGGGTCTCTCTTGCTGAACTTGGAACTTACTGATTGGGCTAGGCTGGCCAGCCTGTGAGTTCAAGGGATCCTCTTGCCTCTAGTTCCTACATGCTAGGATTGAAGGGATGACAACCACCTCGCTTTATTGGGGCTGGGTACTGACCCTGAGCTTTCCTAACAGAGTCATGCTCCAGTGAATTTTTCACAAGTTTGACTGTTACTAACTTAGCCACGGTTTATTTCATGTGTGTTCCATGGGTGGAGCCCCAGTGCTTCTGACATGCTTATCATGTGCCCCACCTCTAGTTCCTTCTTTGCACTGCCCTGTTGGAACTGGCAGGACTCAATATGCAAGTCTCCCAACAGAGTTGGAAATGTTTCAGGTGTTTGTTTTCATATCCCTTTGTCGTCTCTTGTCTTTCTTTCTCCTGCCATCTTCTTTTTTGCAGACTAGATGATTTCTTTCAGTATCTCAGCTCTTTTGGCTCATCACTCCTTGCCTATACCTTTGAGCCAGGTCTTCTTGTCCTGGTCTTTGTTGAGTCAGTCTAGAATACTCTTGTATTCCTCGGCAGGGTGTGTGGTTTTGTTTCACTTTCACAGACATCCAGCTCATTTGGACTTGTGCCTGCGGTGATTGGTGACTTAGATCAGAGCTCAGACTTTCAGTTTGCTGCACAAGTGGTTATGAATTAGCCAGACAGAAGATGGCTCTTTGCATAACAGCCCTTGTATTGCTGTCTTGATGACCTGGATTCAGGTGTGGTTTGTGTTTTGACCTTCTGCCATCACCTGCGCACAGTCTTACATACAAATCTGTGCACACATACACACAAAAATATAAACAGATGCATGTTAAATACAAGCCAGCCAGACACTCGTCCACTCTGCTCACCGCCTTGGTCTGTGTCTGGCTTCCTTTCTGCTAGTGCTCCTCACTCCCTCTGGCTGCCCTTGGCCACCATATGCTTTTCTTTTTCTTTCTCATACCGAAAAGACACCTTTGAAAAATCTTTAGGCATCGGGGCATGGTGTCCCACACCTTTAATTCCAGCACTCAGGGAGCAGAGGCAGGCAAATCTCTGAACTTGAAACCAGCCAAAAATACATAGTAAGACCCTGTCTTTAAAAAAAATATATTACAGAACCCAAGCACCAGCCCCTTTAATGACAGTTGCCCCTTAGGGCAAAGTCTTACTAGTGCTTAGGGGCAGGTTCTTGTTCTCTCTCCCTCCCTCCCTCTCTATTCCCCACTCCCTGATCCCACTCCTCTCCCCCTCTTCTCTTAGACTACTTGCCTAAATGCACAATGCTGTGGTTTCAGTGCAGTAACACACACATACATACATAGACACACACACACATGCATTACACACACCCTCTGATTCAGAGGGTGTTAGTCTCAGGAGTGTCAGAGTGTAATCAAAATATCACACAGCATATTGGGTGCTTGCTGTGCAGCCTCGAGCTTCTGCACCTGCAGCTGGATTTCCGTTATGGAGGACTGCAGGACTACTAGAGTGATATGGGCCGCCAGGAAGTGATGAGTGCTGCATGATGGCAGCTGGACAGGCCACTAATGGGAACCCCGAGTCACAGTCGTCCTACTCAGAGTTTGTGGGACTTCTGTGACTTCTTAGCTGTCCTGTCATCTGCCTCCAGTCCCTCTGTTCTTAGGCTTCGTTACTTACCCTCCCTTTTTCTGTCTTTCCTTTAACAACATTTTGTTATCATTATTTGTTTGGGTTAGTCTTTGTTTTTGTTTTTTCTAGAGGGTTTTGTTTGTTTGTTTGTTCGGGGGGGGGGGGGGGGGGCACCACCATAGCCTGGCTTCTCACATCTCTTTGTTGACAACTGAGCTGAGTCATGAGGTGTAAATACATTCTTTTATTAAATGAAGGGAACATGTCAGCATAAGCAGAGACATGCAGTGAGTCTCTGCGAGTTTGTGCACAGTCTTCTAGCTTCAGCTACTTGGATCATCACAGGTGACTGCTTACCCTGGTGGCTTTATACTCATAGTTATAAGAACTGAAAAGTGATGGTACATATCCTTTGTCAGAACATTGCTAATATTGTAGTATGTCCATGACTGTAAGCAACTCCACAAGTCCTAAAGTGTTATCTCTGTGGTACATTTTTATATTTGGTGTCTGCACCTGGTACCAGGAACAGAAGCTGAAAGTAGTGTAAAGAACTACAGACGTGAGCATTGTTTTACACAGCTGTCAAGTGTATATATTATGTAAATGAGTAGTCTTTAAAATATCTAGTACCTTTGTGGCTTGTAAAACACCTGTCAATTTGAGGCCTAACTATTTTATCTCCTTGATATAATGGGGATTTAACCCATGGCCTTTTCCATGGTACCTAGGTACTCTACTCCTGAGCTACTACAGTGCTCGACCCAAGGACCAGTCTAAGGAAAAGGCTCTTCTGTTGCCCCAACAGCCTGGAGTTCCAGTTCCATGCAGGCTGTTGTTAATCCCATTAAATGAGAGTAAAGATCATTGCCCTGTGTCTTAGTTAGGGTTTTATTGCTGTAAAGAAACACCATGACTTTAGCTATTCTTAGAAAACATTTAATTAGAGCTGGCTTACAATTCAGAGGTTTAGTCCATTGTTGGCATGGTGGGAGGCATGGTGACGTGCAGAAGACATGGTGTCTGAGAGGTAGCTGAGAGTTCTAATCTGGATCAACAAGCAGCAGGAAGTGACAGTGCCAGGCTTGGGTTTCTGAGGCCCCATAGCCTGCCCCCACAGTGGCACACCTCTTCCAACAAAACTGTACCTACTTCAGCAAGGCCACCCCTATAGTGCCTCCCTTTCTTCTCAGGCCACCACATCCAAATTCTTTAGCCAAATTAAGCAAGATTTATTTTCTCTCGAAGACAGGACTCTTTGAGAAAATAGCATCAAACATAGGATACAATGGGGATTATATAGTTCAAAAAGAAAAAAAAAACCTCTAAGAATAGGGGCTATTGAAGGATGGGGCATTTCTAGAATTTTGGTTTAGGTAAGCATTGGATGAACATTTCATAATTACTTGGCAGAGCATCTTATTTTCATTGTGGAGGACAATGGAACATGTCAGATTCCAGAAAATGGGTCAAGACATGCTCAAATCCAAGTATTATAGAAAGCTGGAATCAACTTGTAATAAAATCTTAAAATGGACTCAGGTTGGTCTATCATTCCCCAATCTTATGTGATTCTTTCAAATCCTTGGTAAGGAATGGTCATTTATATGTTGTATGACCCAATAACCTCTTCTGTTTTGCAAGAGACACAATTTGTGTCTTTTTAGGGTCTCTCTAATTATGTCTGATTGGTCAAGATAGCAAGAGTAACTTTTTAAAAATTTATTCTTCTCTCATATATTACATCTTGACCACAGTTTTTTCACTTTCTCCCACCTCCCCCCGCCCACTGCTCTATCTGTTTTCTTTCAGAAAAGAGCAGGCCTCCCAGAGATAGCAATCAAACATGGCATATCAAGTTGCAATAAGACTAGGCACCTCTCTCATGGCTGGATGGCAGCCCAGGAGGAGGAAAGGGGTCCTAAAAGCAGGCAGAAGAGTTGGAGACAGCCTCTTCTCCCACTGTTACACATCCCCATGGAGACCGAGCTACACAACTGGAGCATATGTTCAATCTCTGGGAGCTCCTATGAGCCATGGTTAGTTGATTCTGTGGGTTTTCTTGTGGTGTCCTTGGCCCCTCTCTGACTCCTGCAATACTTTTTCCCCACGCTCTGCCCAATGTTTGGCTGTAGGTTTCTGCATCTGTGCAGTTATGCTAGACTCTTGTCTATAAGTATAGCAGAATATCATTACTAGTCACTAAATATCTCCATCCTTACCCCAGTCATGTGTGGTGCTATCTCAGGTTCCTGGGAATCCAGGCCATGCCGGGTGGGTTTCCTCCTGTGAGTCTCAAGCTGACCAGTTATTGTCACGTTCTTTGGGCTTTGAGAGTCTTCATTGAGATGCCGGGTGTTATTTGAACAGATCTGCCTGTATGTGACTTGTCCTTTTGTCTTGCAGCTATTTATGGTCTTTCTTTGTTGTGTAAAAGTAGTGTTTTATTATGTGGTGGTGGGACAACCTTTTCTGGTTCAATATTTTTGGTGTTCTGTAAACTTCTTATATCTTTATAGGCATGTCTTTCTTAAGTTTAGGAAATTTTTCTTGTAAGATTTTGTTGACGTTTTCTTAGTTTTTGAACCGAGATTCTTCTATTCCTGTTATTCTTAGGTTTGGTCTTTTCTGAGTGCTCCAGATTTCCTGGATGTTCTGTGTCAGGAACATTTAGATTTAACATTTCTTTGACGGGCGTTTCAGTTTCTTCTTTGTATCTACTACACCTGAGGTTCTCCCCCCTCCCTTTTGTATCTGTTGGTGACTGGTGCATCTATACTTCTGTTTCCTTATCTAGATTTTCCATCTCCAGGATTCGCTCAGTTTGTATTTGCTTCAATTTCCATGTTTATTGCTTCTGTTTCTATTTCTTATATTTGGAACTTTACCCTCAGGAATGGATAATATGAAGGAAGCTTGGGTTGTTGGTAGGAGTACTTACCTGGAGTCCTTTTGACCTGTGGCTGGTGGATTCGGGTTGTGATTCCCTGAAGCTCATAAGAACTTTTCAGTTTACAACAAGATAAAAGTTTTAGGTACATTAGCATTACCATTGTTTGTAATCTGTATTGCAATCTACATTGCAGGAAAAAGTAAAGCAGCTGATATAGACTTATGCCTTCAAGTCGTAGAAAAACTATGGCTTTGAATTAAAAGGCATAAATATTCTTTTGTCTGTCCAGGGGGCTGGATGTATAGATTATACAGTAATGTTTTTAGCATTATGAGAAATACTTTCAAATCTATACTTAGAAGACAGTCATAGAATATTTAAAATTTTGAGCTTATGACTGATAGGCTTATCAAAATTCCATAGATCAATGTTAAAACGCTGAACTTTTGAAATCTCAGTATAACAATAGCATAGGGGGACAAAGAAATCTGAAACATTTCTCTTTTTTTTTTTTTTTAAACATCATAAACTATTTCCTTAGACCTTTCTAACTTGCATTCATGTGTTTTTAGACCCTCATAGCTTATTTAAGTTTTCATGTCTTTGGCTCTTTATAACTTGTATTTACCTTAGAACATTTTTTAGACTGATCTAAAAATAAATTATTTTTGTCCAATAGTTTACTATGTTGTTGATTATTGAGAGCAGTTATAGCAGAGCAAATTCCTTTAAATAGTAAAAGTTACATATGAAACTAGTTTGTCCTTTAATATGAAGCCTTTTAGTAAGGAAAACTCACAGACTGAATTGTGAGTTTGTCTTTTTCATTAGGTGACCTAATAGTTCTAGAAAAGCAAGGCCTGGTTATATATGAAATGAACTAGGGTGGTAGCTACAGCCTGGGGGGAAGGAGCTGGTTTCTGTCAGACTGACACAGCTACAGTTAGACATCAGCATCATAAGATATCTCAGGAGAATAAATTATAACAGGACCTCAAGGAGGCATTTTCTCTGCTGAGGCTTCTTCCAATAGCTATAGCTTCTGTCAGGTTGACATACAGAACCATGCAATACAGGGCCCTAACCAGGTATCAGCCCCATGATTTTCAGATTTAGGAATATTTTCCTCTTCCCCTAGGAGCAACCTAATCTCTCTTGTACACATAAACCTCCTTTCTGTGCTTCCCTGGCTTTGAGTCTGCCCCTGCTGTCGCCCCCCCCCCCAGCTTTCTCTGCCTCTCTCTATCCCAGCTCTTTCTCCCTACACCCTTGAGTTTGCTCCCCTGAGGTGTCCAGTGGCCTCTGTGCCAGACAGCCTTTTTACCTTCCAGATGGCCTGTTCTTCCTTCTTGAGTAATGTTTCCCTGAATTCCATACCATTTGCTTCCTACAGTATGTTCTCCTTTTTTGGATCATAATATCCGAGGCCCGTGCCTTCCTGGTTCCTCTCTTAAACGTCGGTGTCCCTCTGAGTTTGATCTGAAGAGTTCTCCACTTTCCTACCAGCTCAGGTAATCATGTTAGTGGTTCCAAGATCAATTTTTCTCTCCATTCTGTGTTTCTACTTGATGCTTCCTAGTGCCTAAAGCCAGCGTCCACTGACTCTGTTCCTGGCCCACGGCACTTCCCGCCCACAGCTCCTAAGGGACCCACACATACCCGGGTTTAAGAGCTCTTCTTTCACCTACTTCACCTCAGCCATCCTGCCTAGATGTCATCCCTGGCTTCCTGCTCTTCTCAGATCTTAGAAAGGAGCACATAGGATATTCCTCAGACACTCCCACTGAGCCAACACAGCAGTCTGCCTGCTGCCCTGGCTTTACCTTGGGCTCTTCTCACCATCTCTGGGTTTCACCCGTCCAGCCTTCTCATACTTCAAGCTGGAGTATTGCCTATCTCAGAGGTGGCTTACATCATGCACCTTCTGCCTGGGACACAAATCTTCATTTTCTGTATTTCTGGCACTGTCTGGTCTGGAAAGCTTCAAGTCTGAGCAGAATCTTGAGAGTGTTTCCTAATGACACCCCCCATCCTCAGCTTGGTGAGTTCTCTGAAGGCAACTCCGCATGGTGTGGTCCATGCCCTTGGAGTGAGTCAATTTCCATTGTAGAATAGGATGACACAGGGTCTTACGATCTTAGGAAAGTATCCAGTAAACAGTTGGCTTTTTTCTTATGTCCACAGTGTGGCTCCCAGTCCTTGAGAACTTTGGCTTCATTTAACTGTTAAAACAACACAGAGCTCATGTATATAACTAACTGTGGGCTAATGTACCCACCTTCCACCTCATACTACTGTGAACTGACTGTCGTGTCTAAGAAGCAGACTGCCCAAGAAAGTGATCCCACACTGACGCTCATATCATGGAGCAAGAGTTATTTGGCTGGTCTTAAAGTTACTTTCTGATGTAAATAACATGTACTGGGCATGGCTCAGATGGACAGACAGGTGGACAGCAAACAAGCCATAAATTCTGATAGTTAAAATGAAGTAGTGTTGTCAAGAAGCAGTGCCTGCCTTCTTTTCTGCCCTTCCCTCCTGATTTCCTGCTTGGCCAGTTTTTCTCTTTCCATCATCTGTCTGATGCAGGGTGTTCATGAAGGTACGCAGTGCTGAGCCTAGCCTTGAACTCCTGATGCTTTTGTCTTCACCTCCCAAGTGCTGGTATTAGAGGCTTGGATCGCATCACCATACCTGGTTTGTAAATGTTTGCTTTTGAATTTGATAAGACAGACCACACTATCAAGGACAGCAGGCCACAGGGGTACTCAAGGGCCAACCCAACCAGGAACAGAGAGGGAGTACCATCCAGATGCCATCACTGGCAAGTGCTCTGCTACAGGATGATCCCCACCCTATACTACATTGTATTACTGAGATGGGTTTTGTTCTTTGGGTGTTTTCTCCTTTTTTGTAATGTGACCATTTTCTTTTCAAGTTTACCTGTGACATTTAAGTTCTCCATAGTAATATAAAATAGGAATCTGATTTCATTTCTCCTGTGGATGAAGTTTCCCAGCTCTTTATTTTTTCAGGCAGTTCTGTCAAAAGTCAATGTTTCACAAATTCTTAATTCCATTTCTAAGCTTACTTCTATACCATTGGTCTACTAGTTTATATGTGCTTCACCATCACACTGAATTTTTTGTTGTTGTTTTGTTTTGAGACAGCATCTTATGCTGGAGTCAAGGCTGGCTTTGAACTTGTGGTTACTGTCTTTTCTCAGACTTCCCAAGTGTTGATTATAGGCATGAACCATTACTTCTACCTATACTTAGTTAAATTCCTTTAGATAAAAGTTTAAGAATAGGCCTTTTCAGCACACAATGCAAGTCCCCCACAAACCTCAAACTCACACATTTTTGCTTCATTCTTTTGAGTACTATTGCTGGGTCCTAACAGTTCCCTTAGGGGAGAGGGCGAGAAGGCGCTGAGTCAAGGACACAGACCCCAGGAGTCAGTTGAAAAGGATCAGCTCCTTTATTCAGCACCCAGGCTGTGATTTGGTGATTTTGCATGGCTGGAGATCTGATAGCATCTGTTGCTAGGTGGATTCCCAAGGGACAGGAACTCTGGGCAGTGCCTTTTGCTAGGCAGATTCTGAGAAATCAGGAATGTTGGACAGTGGCCTTTGCTAGGCCCTCAGGCAGACTCCAGGCTGGCTCATAAGGAGGTGCATTATGTGCATGCCTTGGCAGCTGGTTTGAGCCAATTTCCTTGGTCCTGTGGGCCTGTCCTAGAGTAGGTGTGTGTTCTACCAGCCTGGCAGAGCTTCGTTTGTCACTTTGCTTTGGTTGGGGGGGGGGGTATTTTTATTTTTAATTCTGCAATGTTTAGTTAAAATAGCTCCACATATATATATGTGTGTGTGTGTGTGTATGTATTGTCAACTAGAGAAATTTTGATTGGCAGTAAAGTTGTTTTTCTGCTTTTACTGTTGCTTGTTTTCTGTGCAATCCTGGCTGACCTTCAACTTAAATATGTAGATAAGGCTGGCTTTGAACTTGAAGTGGTCTTCCTGCCTCTGTCCCTGAAGCATTACAGACATGGACGGACAATAAGGGGTGTTTGAGGCCGCTTTGTGCAGAGGACAACCTTCCTTCACTACAACTCATGTCTAGCAGGCCAGCTGGCCAGTGACTTTCTGAGGATTCTTCTGTTTCTATTTCCAGTCAGGATGGAGAAGCCCTAGGGTTGTAGATACTCGGCTTTAGATGGGTTCTGAGGAGTCAGTTACAGACCCTCATGCTCATGTGCGGGGTGTTTTGCCCACTGAACTACCTCCCTAGCCCCAAAGTTCTTAACTAAAATTAAAAAAAAAAAATTAATGGGAACACAGAATTCCTGATATTTTGCTTACCAATTATATACGTTTGAGTTTCTATTGCCACAATGAAACACCATGACCAAAAGCAAATTGGGGATGGAAAAGTTTGTTGGGTTACACTCCCATATTGTAGTCCTTCATTGAAGGGAGCAGCTCAGGAACTGAAGCAGGGCAGCAACCTAGAGACAGGAACTGATACAGAGGCCGTGGAGGGTGCTGCTTACTGGCTGCTCCTTATGGCTTACTCAGCCTGCTTTCTTATGGAACCCAGGACTTCCAGACCAGGGGTAATATCACCCACAATGAGCCCTCCCCTTGTTAAACGCTAGTGTAGAAATTACAGGTCTGTTTAGATATGCAGCTATTTTCTCAACTGAGATTCCTTCCTCAGTTGACTTTAGCCTGTGTCAAGTTGACGTAAAACCAGCCAGCACATCAACTAAAAAGTTACTTAAAAATGAATAAAAAGAAAAATTCGCTTTTTATGTAATATTTAAACTTCTTATACAGGATTTTATAACATAGTGCCTCTAACAACACAGTAGACAGAATGTCACTCTTAAATATCTGTCTAGCTATGTGACTTTCTTCAAGGCCTTAGGCAGTTGGGGGAGTTTTATCCGTGGTCACTGGACCATTCATTTCTCCGGGAGTTGTGGAGATTAAATGTTGTGATGTGTGCTGAATGAAGAGACAACAGACCAAGCAGGAGATGTGAGATTATCATGTGAGAGAATCACCTCACTTGCCTACAGGGAAACAGTAGACTTCCAATGTGTTTGGTCTCCCATCAGCTTTAGCAAAGTGGTGGGAGCAAAGGAAGACCGTAGGTCTTTCCCCTGGATAATCTGGAGAAGGTTAGTGTCACCAAGCAGCCTGCTGCATGCTGTTTCTCACAGGCAAGCTAGCTGCCGAAGGACAGGGTTGACACCCAATTCATTTTGCTGTGTGGCTCTGAGTCAGACCTTGGCTTCTAGATTAAAGTCCCAGAGCTGTAAAACTGCTGGGATTTGAAGGAATGCTGGTAAATTATTGCCATGCAGGGCCTGCAGTAAAAGGATTGTTAACTTGTGTTCCCTGTCAGGGGACTGTTGGGGGCATTCATCGTGGGGTGGGGCAGAGTGACTTGGAGCAGTGGGACTGAACACATCATCTCTCCGCCCTCTGGCCCCATCATGGCCTCAGCTGCTGTGGGGAATACTGATCTTAAGAACTCACATTCCACTAAGGGGGGTTAGTTCGGGTGCTATGGAATAGACCTTCCAACCAAAAATGGAATTTCGGGGAGATGGTGCTGGTCTACACACCAGTGGTGACTTTCTCTGCAGGCTGGGCTGCTGTAATTGGAGCTTGTGCTTGTGAGTTCCTGATTTGCTTACAGTCCCTGCTACTTCTTTAAGAGATGTTCCTCAATATGAAAATGTCCTAATATCCTTGAGCTGTTTTTCTCTTTCACTATAGAAAAGTACAATAAACCTTTTAGTAAAACTCTGTATGTCTTAAAGAAGTTGAGTTTTTTTTCCCCTTCTTTGAAATATATTGTATTAAGTATTTCTTTATGGGTGATGTCCAAAGGTGGTGGGTGGAGTACTTGTTAGTGTGTGTCCACAGTGCACATGGGTACTCGTGTGTGGAAGCTGGGTATCAACAAGGATATTTCTTCCACCTTTGTGCTTTTGAGACAGCACCCCTAGTGAACCC
This sequence comes from Phyllotis vaccarum, assembly GCA_033318265.1. Classification (NCBI taxonomy): domain Eukaryota; kingdom Metazoa; phylum Chordata; class Mammalia; order Rodentia; family Cricetidae; genus Phyllotis; species Phyllotis vaccarum. The sequence continues at coordinate 76,747,853 of JARWLC010000016.1, read as the reverse complement.
AAAACTCCTTAATCTGGCTAAATTGGCTGGCTAATGAGCCTCAGGGATCTGGTTGTCTTTATGCCCACACCCAGTGCTGAGGTTACAAGGAACTTCCTTCATAGGTTTAGTCCATTATTATGATGGGGAGCATGGTGGTATGCTGGCTACATCCTGACAAGAAGGCAGCAGGGAAGTTTGAGCTAAAGAGACCTCAAAGCCCACTACAGCCCAGTCCCACAGTGACACACTTCCTCCAACAAGTCCACACTTCCTAATAGTGCCACTCCCTTTGGGGACCATTCTCTTTCAAATCACCACACTGACAGAGGCACCTCTCCATCCTTCCTTCTGATTTTAATATTTAGATGTTTGAATATTTAAGGTGTGACATGAAACAAAAATTGTGCTGAGAAGTTAAGTCAAATCTGGTCCATTTTAAGATTTTAAAATGTCAACTCTTAGACATGTGTAGCTTCTACCTCTCGAACTTCATTTTCCTTTCCTTGGGGTTAAGGTTCCTGGTACACCAGGGACTCTCTTACCCACCCCCCCAGACAGGATCTTGTCCTGTATAGATCAAATTATCCTGGAACTCACTATGAAGCATAGGCTGGCCTGAGGTTGTTACCCCTCTGTACTGGCCTCCTGAATGTGGGGATTGCAAGTCTGTGCCACCAAGCCTGGTCCGTTGTCCAATTTTGTAGTACCCTGAGAGTATATGTTCATCTCTCCCAGCTGCCTTCTATCTTCATGCTTCCGGTATGTCTACTATGAACTTTGCCAGGTACAGGTGTACAAACTGTGGCCATCATGGGTCTGGTGCCAAGACTGCCTTAACAGCGTGGCCAGGCTCTTACCATCCCCCTTTAGAGATAACTCCTGTGGAAAGTGGACAAGGCAAGCACATGCCGAAATTTCATGAGGCAGCACCCATCACGGTGGAACCATCCACCCAGGACAGGCCTTTCCATCATCCTTACTCTCTTATTGCTGCTTGTTCCATCCTCTGGCATCAAAGGAAGCAACACATGGTTTGGAACACCAGTAACCAGAGCAGAGCTCTGTGGAAGAGCACATGCTGTGTATACTCCAGGCCCTAGGTGCTCCAGGTCCCAGCAGGGCAAACCCAGAAACAAACAAACAAAAATAATCAACACTCCCCACCCCTCATTTGCAGGGTGTAGCCAGATGTACAATGTAGGGACTCAAGGAAAAGTGGAGGGTGAGTATTGTCACATGACTGATCCAGAGAAAAGAGTTCTCTCAAGAGGGGCATGACTTTAATCTGATCACTTGGGAGGCAGAGGCAGGTGGATCTCTATGAATTCAAGGCCAGCCTGGTCTACAGAGTGAGTTCCAGGATAGCCAGAGCTGTTACAGAGAAATCCTGTTTCAAAAATCCAAAAACAAAAAAAATAAGGGTGTGGGGTAAGCAAATGTCAGAGATTATAGAGTTCCTGGAATTTAGGCACAGAGTGGCACAAAGGGCCCTGGCATTTGGCTACCCTGGTATTGAGTAGGCAAACCCTGGACCTTGTTTCTCATTGTGTATGAGTGTGGGGTGTGGAAGTCAAGATAATTTCAGGAGTTGGTCCTCGGGTGCCTCCCACTTTTGTTTGGAACTTTGCCATGTAGGCCAGGCTAGCTGGCCTTCAAGCTTGCTGGGATCTACTGCTCGGCTAGGTCTCCTAGGTCCCCATTGCTGGATTGTCAGCACATGTCACCACAGCTCCTGGCTTTTTTTTTTTTTCTTTTTGGTAATATCAGACTGGGGGATTGAATTCAGGTCCTCGTGCTTGTAAAGTAATCACTGTACTGAATGAGCTCTCCTCACAGCCCATTTCTCATTATTAAAGACAGTCCCTCTGTTACGAGTATGCTATGGAACTTAAACACAGTATCTTTGAAATATGGAGCACAGGCATGTAGCAGAGTTGGCATAGAGGGTTACATCAGTGTGCGTGCATCCTTTGTTACTACCTCATTTATAACAGTGAGTTTGCGGTTATTACCCAAGGCTGATTGTTCACGCTTTCTTATTCTGAAAATGAAGTCTTCAAGCCGCTTGCTAGCTGCACACACCTAGAAAGTCAGTGTTTTGTTTATGTCTTCCCAGTGCTTTCCCTCACACTGGTCACCGTGTGAGGGGACCGTCCCCATGCTTTTCTAAGGGTTTCTTTCTTTTCCTCATAGCTGTTAATACCAGCAAATACGCTGAAAGTTATAGGATTCAGACCTATGCAGAGTATGTGGCAAGGAAGCAGGAAGACAAGCCGGTCAAGAGGAAGTGGACAGAAGACAGCTGGAAGGAGGTGGACAGAAAGCAGCCCCGCGTGTCCGGCCCCTGTTCCCACACCAACAGGTGAGTGAGCCCTGCCTGGGCCGGGGCTTCAGCTGTCCCCAGCTGCGGTCTCTTTGTGCCTCCAATGACTTAGGAGGAAAACACCTTTTTACATCATGTTATAAGTAGCTGATCACTGCTTAATTTTTCATTAGTTTTGCCTTCCTTTTCTTCTTTTTTGAGACCATCGTGGTTGCCCTTGAATTCACCAGCTTTTTTTATGCTAGATTTTTTTTACACTCCTTTGTGAATCTTCCAGTTGCTCACAACTGAGAGGTTATATAGACCCCAGATTTGTTTCACTAACTCTCCAACAACACTATTAGGGCAAACAGAATTTAAGAATAAGGAATCGGGTTCAGGACCTGGCCTCCAGTACAGTGAGAAGCCAGGATTAGAGCTGCTCCTGGTGGCAGCTAGCCTGTTCCTTTCCCCGGGTACCAATTCCCTTCTGCCTCCCTCAAGATCCGAGGTAGATATTCACACTGCTGAGCATCTGTGCCTCAGACAGTAGAGCCTTGGCCTAGCATGCCTAAGGCTCTGAGTTCATTCATAAGCACCACAAAATAAGTAGGTGGAGTGTTACACGAATCCTAACTGGTCTTAGTAAAGACCTGGAGCCACAGATCAGAGTAAAGATAAGAGAGACTAAGGAGCCAGCCACTAGAGAGATCTCCTGTCTCCTCTCCCTTATATCCCTTTTTCTGCCCAGCCATATCACTTCCTGTCTCACCCCCACGCCCTACCAGTGCTGGATTAAAGGTGTGTGCAACTGCTGCCTGGCCTCTAAAGCTAACTAATTCTACTAACAGTTGTCTGGCTCTGCCCTTTTGTTAGAGCATATACAAAATATCACCCCAGTAGAGAGGTTCATAGAAAGAGACTAGTTTGCCTTATTTGGCTTATATTTGAAAATGGAATTATGTAGTATTGTGCTTACGTTTTCTGCTAAAAAGACAAACTCTGTTTCTGGAATTGGCTCTTATGTGTATTGATTTTTTTAAATCATTGTTGAGTTACTATTGTGTGACTGTACAGCATTGGGGCTGTTTGTGGTGAATATGTGCGTGACGGCATGTCTTTATTCCTCTTGAGTGAGTGAGTAGGACTAGGATTATTGGATGGCGGTGTGTGGTATTTATTTATTTGTTAAGCTTTGTAGAAACAAAAAGTCTTGAAAGTGGCTGTAGCATTTTACAGCCCGAAGGTAGTGCTTCACACCCTTGCCAACGTTTATTGCTGTCTGATTCTGTTTTAGCTCTTCTAGAGTGTGAGCCATCATGTGTCTATTTGCATCTCTCTCGTTCTTTCAGTAGTGCTAGGAATCTAATCAGTTCTGAGCTTAGCTGTACCTCTAGCCCTTAGCTAACTAAAGTGTACTTATTGGCCATTGGCCATTCAGGCATCCTCTTTTAAGTGTCATACCCCCCTTGAAAAACTGTGTCTGCTGTTTCTGTTGATTCAAAGTATTTTGAATCAGAAATGTGTGCTGAAAACTTATATTTGAGGCTCAGAGGTCTGTCAGCCTCCCGAGTGCTGGGATTAAAAGTGTGCACCACCACCTGGCTATCTAAGGATACCTCTTATTGAGCAGATAGTTTTTAATTTTGGTGATTGTGGTTAGAGTGACAGTCTTCCTCATAGGCTCTGCCATTTGAGTGCTTGGTGCTCAGTTGGTGGTGCTATCTGGGGAGCTCTAGGGGTGTGAACTTGTTGGAGGAAGTGTGACACTCGGGAGACTTTGAGGCATCAGATCCAGCCACCATACCTGCCTGCTGCCGCCACACTTCCCCATGTGTGAGCATCCTCTTCCTGGGATCTAGAGCGAGGCAGAAGAGGCTAGCTGCCACCAGGAGCAGCTCTAGTCCTGACCTCTTACTGTATTGTTGACCAGCTCCTGAACCTTCCTTTCCTCACCGCTAACACCGTGGGAGGTTCTGGCTCTTTTCTCTCTCCGTTGTGTTGACCCTGCTATTTTACCACAGCACAGAAGTGACTGACACTGTGAGGATCTGCTTAGCTTTTTTTCCTTTTATAGTTAGTAGATTTTTTTTCCTTAAAAAGCGTTTACCTTAAGGTGGTCATGATTTTGCTCCTGTTTTCTTGGGAGGGTCTGTTGTTTTCGCTTCTCTACGTGGGTTGTGATCCGTTTCAAGTGGATTTCACTTTTGTTCTTTGTGAAACCCGAGGTTTGTCTTCCTTAGTTTCTTCCTTTTAAGAAATTTATACTGATATTTTCAATTTTTACCATGACCTTCTAGATATTTTCATTTTTGTGTTTTATATTTTTAATACTTTAATTAATTTTGATATTTTTGATACTTTTTTGTTTTGATTTTTCAGGACAGGGTTTCTCTGTGTTTCCCTGATGATCCTAGAACTCACTCTGTAGACCAGACTGTCCTTGAACTCACAGAGATCCACCTGCCTCTGCCTCCCAGTGCATGCGCCACCACTGCCTACCTTGATACTATGTTGTCTGAAACGGTTTACTAAAGTTCTGTTTTCTGCTTCTGTGTAATGATACATTCCAGGGTTGTAAACTTAGACCATGTAGCCCCTTTACGTTTTCTTAGTTGTTCTGATGGTTCTGCTCATGTCCATGTTTTGTTCATCTCAGGTCAGAGTCTTTCTGATGCAGCCCCAGTAGTTTTTAAAATTATTTTTAAAGATTTATATTTTTTATTTCTGGACCTATATTTATTAGGAATGAGATGTCAGTGCTTTATAAAGAGGAAGTTGTCATAAAGGGATAATGAGTGAAAGCCTCTCAGCTGGCATATTCTCAACCACAGCGAGGACTGTAGAAAACACAAACCCCAGCTTCTGCATCGGCCTTTCCTTGTCTGCCTCTGAGAAACTGCATGGAGCCCTGATCTCCCCGAGACTGCTCCCACGGTGGCATTCCCCATAGAGTCTCACTGCTACGAGTTTTTTTCCAGGCCTAGGATGCCTGAGTGAGTGCAGTCTCATCAGGCAGCCTGGCCTGTGAGCCACAGGTGGATGGTTCCAGACTAGGGATGATCAGCATCTGGTTCTGTTGCAGGTGGGATGGCCAGAACTACACCACCACACTTCCTGGCTGCTTCTGCTTTGTCCCCTTCACTCTGTTCTTTAGCCCTCCATCCCTTGACTAGCTCTTCATCCCTTTCCCTCCTCTGCTCTGTGCATCTTGTTCTCCTGCGGCTCCCTGCGCTGACATCTCCTGCCCTGTCTCCCTTTCCTTATGTTCCTGCCGCTCTTGGCCACCATCATCTTAGTCTCTTGCCCCTCCTCTTCAGTCACGGGGATTTGCTTTTTCTAGCAGCAGCCTCATCTGCCTCAGAGCACTTGCCCTGCAGAAGTACCAAGATGTACTCATGGAGTCTCTAGAGGTTCATTCACATTGGCTTACCTTTGTGCCCCAAAGCCAGTCCATTATAGCCTCTGTGTCTAGTTCTCTGTGAGGTCAGAGCCTTCTCTTCATATCATGTGGGCAGCTTGGCGCTGGCAGGTTCTCCAGAGCCAGGAGCTCTGCTGTGGCACCACTGCTTCCTTGGGGACCTGGCTCCAGAATTACTTTATTTTTTAAATATGTTTATTTTATGTGATTGAATGTTTTTCTGGCATGCATGTCAGTACAGCACATGACTGCCTGGTATCCACGGAGGACCAAAAATAGCATACGATCCTCTGGAACTGGAGTTTCTGATAAGCCACCATGTAAGGGCTGGGAACTGAACCCCAGAAAATTCTCTTAATTACTGAGCCATCATCTAGCCCAGTGGTCTCAGCCTTCCTAAGGCTACAAGCCTTTATACAGTTCCTTCCTTATGTGGTGAGGAGCCCCAGCCATAAAATTCTTTCATTGCTACTTTATAACTGTAATTTTGCTGCTGCAATGAATTGTAATGTAAATATTTGTGTTTTCCAATGATCTTAGGGTGACCCCTGTGAAAGGGTCGTTGGACCCCCAAGCGGTTTCAGACCATACTTGAGAGTTGAATGACCCACATGTTGAGAACCACTGAATTCTATCCTCTTTGGACCTATTTTATTTTTATCTTTGTGCATTTGTGTATGTCTCTGGGTGTTTGCGGGTAAGGACAGGTACCCTTAGAGACCAGAAGAAGAATCAGGTTCCCCTGAAGCTAGAGTTAGAAGTTGTTGTGGACCAATGTATGTGCTAGGAACCAACTCAGGTTCTCTGCAAAACAGCCCATGCTTTTAACTGCTGAGCCATCTCTCCAACCCTACAGAAGAGAATCCGAGTTCTTCCTGCATACCTTTTGGGGTTGTTTGTTCTCCAGTGTGTGCCGTCCCTGTTAGTAAGAAATGATACTTAAAGACGGTAGCTGCCTGCGTGGATGTATATGCCTCTGCTTTCACTGTCATTCCTTGTGTCAATAGAGATGTAAGAGAGGAACTGCCCTGAGCCTGATTCCTGTAGATTGCTGTAGAGCGTCCCCTCACCAGTAAGAAGTGCCATCTTCCTGGACCCTGAGAGAAAACCTCGTTGGGGCTGGTTTCATTACCTTTAGACTCTGGAACTTCACTTAATTTCTTCTATCTTAACTTAATTTTTTTTCTTGTACTGAATGTTTTGCTTCCTAATTGTAATAAGGTATCTCTTTATCTTAATATATACAAAACAGTTTCATAACAACTATCAGTATATTACTAATATAATTATTTTTTTCAAGTTTTGCAGTTACTGACTATTCACCCCTACTGTTATTTGGAGGCTGAAGTTTGGAGTTCGGTGGTAGAATGTTTGCCTAACCATGTGAGGCCCCGGGTTTGAGCCCTCAGCACTGGGAAAAGAAGAGTATGTGGTTTAAAGTCACTTAAAGGGATTCCTTTTTTTGTGGTTAGCCTATAATTATTTTATTTATTTTAGTTTTTTACTCTCAAGGATTCTGTTTCATATAATTTAAAGGCTCTATGTAACTGCAGAAAGCCATTGTGCACATTTTAGGGGCAAATACACCAGGCAGGTTGCACATAGAGAAGCCAGCCCAGTTTCTCAAGGACAGGCAAGAGAAGAAACCCTTGGAGACCTAGGACGAGAACTCAGCTAGAGAATGTGCTGTGCTCCTCCTGTTCTGCTGTTGCCTGGTGCATGCTTCATTCTTGTTATGCTGGGACTGAGCCCAGGCCTTCATACATGCAAGGGAAGTGTTCTATCAGAAGGCCACATCCTCATCCCTTCACATCTTATACCTGGTCTTTCTCCTCTCATCTGTGCTATGGGGTGTCATATATTTGACAGCTGACTGAGTTGTTTTTTCAGATGAAAGTCTGATTTAATTTAGCTAGAACCTACTGTCACCTTTGTAGTCAGTTATAAAGCACAGTGGTGATAGCAGTTAGATTATTTTAAATTACTCAGATGTATTTTTTTTATTAATTAGTTTTACTTATTTTACATTCCTATGACAGTTCCCGTCCCTTCTCTTCTTGTCTCCTGCCTTCCCTGCCTCCCCTCTGCTCCCCCATCCCCTCCTTCTCTGTTTCTGTTCAGAAAGGAGCAGGCCTCCCATATTGATACCTGCTGTAGATATCAATAGCAGTAGTACTAAGCCCCTCCCTTTGTATTACGGCTTGGTAAGGCAACCCAGCATGGAGAATGGGTTCCCAGAAGCCAGCCAAGGCATTAGGGACAGCCCTGCTTCTACTATTAGGAGTTCCACAAAAAGACAAAGCTACACAACTGTCCCATATATGTAGAGGGTCCAGGTGGGTCCCATGCAGGCTCCCTGATTGTTGGTCAGACTCTGGGAGCTCCTAGGAGCCCAGGTTAGTTGTTTCTGTGGGGTTTTGTGATGCCTTTGACCCCTCTGGTTCCTCCTTTTCTTCCTAGCTTTCCCCAGGCTGGGGCTGTGTGTCTGTTGGTCTCTCTCTGCATCTGTGCTTATCCGTTGCTAGATGAAGCCTCTCTGATGGTGACAGTCACCAATCATGTTTGTCTTTCTGGGTCTGGGTTCACCACTCAGGATGATAATTTTCTAGTTCATACATTTGTCTTCAAATTTCATGCCGTACTTGTTTTTAATGCCGAGTAATACTCCATTGTGTAAATGTCCCCCATTCCCTTTATTTATTCTTTTGCAGGGATTATTTATTTTCTGGTGCTGGGGACTGAACCTGGAGCCTATGCACACTGAATAGGAGCTGTGGTGTAGCTTCAGCCTCAGTCCCAACTCAGTCACTGTGCCTGTTGGCGTTAGTGATTTAAACTGATTTTTTTTTTTAAGAACCTGCAGTTTCATTAAGACTTAGAATATTTTTGCAATGACTTAGCTTTCTTTAAATTTGAAACATAGGAAGGTTTGTCACTCTCTCTACTAGAAGTCCCCGATGTGCAGAATCTAGTATTTGACACTGAATGCTAGCTTTCACCTCAACCCTTGAAGTCCTCTGGGGATCTTACTTTAAATAACTTGTAACTTAGAATAGCATCTTGCGTGTGAGTTGCTTTTGATTGTGTTGGAAGGCTTTTGAGAATTGGCGCTTTCTTCTGATATCTTCATCGGACTTATTTGATTAACCATAATGTAAAGTCTTTACCAGTTGTGCCTCTAAAAATTGGCTTCAAATAAGTGTGACTTTTTACAGTTGTGTAAAGACTTCTGCTGACCTTTGACAGTTTACCCTCAGCACATTCCAGTGATGCTGGGTTTCCACGGCTGGTGACTAAATGCAGAAAAAATTCTTGTTTGAATTTCCCAGATGACAAATTTTGGACTTATTTTTCCATTTTGATAATCATGTTGCTAAAGTAAAATATGAAATATGTAAATCTGGGATTTTAATTTGCCTGATGTAAAAAATCCTTAACATTTCTCCTGCAGCTCTCTGGAAACTTTATGCTTAGCTACAGTTCAGTCTGTTACGCTCCAGCCAGCAGGAGCTGCACAGTGTTCGGATTTTTCTGGGGACAGGTATGAGGATGAGATGACTCTGGCCCAATACCAGGCTTGTCATTCATCTTAGATCTGAGATGTGACCCTTGGTCCATTCAAGAATCCATGAAACTGGGCATGGAGTATGTATTTGTAATCTCAGTACTTGGGAGGCTGAGGCAGGAGGGTTGCTGAAAGTTCTAGGCAGTCTGGGCTACACAGTAAATATCAGACCTTGTCGCAAACAAATCCCTGAGGCAGAGAGCTTTCATCTCCAGAAGGTGCACCCACCGGCCGCACACATGACAGTGATTGCCATCTGGGAATATGCCACACCTTCCCATTTGTGTCCTTTTCAAACGCAAAACCCATGGTGGGCAAATGGATGCTTGCTGTTCAAGCATTTAAACTTTTCTGTATATTTGAAGTTTTGAGAATGAGATGAGAGGGTAGAACTTTGTGTCATAGGAACTGTGTGCTTCAGTAGAGCAGGGCAGTGTGCGTGGTCCTTGATGAGCAATGGGCCCAAGCACCCGACCTAACAGCCATCCAGCTGGTGAACAGCTCTCCTAAAGCTGCTGGGCTGTCCGCTGGCCTTCTCACTGCCCAGCCATCAGGACTATGGGCTGTTCCTGCTGCCTGCACTTACCTGCCTCATTTCTTTCTCACTGTCCACTTGTTACTTTTCACTTTTCATATACATCTGGAGGGGTTATTTGGCTTACGGTTCCAGTGAGATAAGAGTCTGTCATGATAGAGGAATTATGGTACCAAGCAGCAGGCACGGCAACAGATCTGGATGCTGAGGGCTCACATCTTGAAAAAGCTGGTGAAGGAAGGTGGGTTGCTGGAGCGTGTTTTAAATCTCAAAGCCCAACCCAGTGATATATCTTCTCCTGAAAGGTCCCACCTCCCAATCCTTTCCGAATAGCACCATCTACTGGGGACCAAGCATCCAAACATCTGAGCTCTGGGACCATGCTCATTCAAGTCACCACATTCTACTCTTGGCCATATAATACAAAATGTCTCCAGATCAGCTTCAAAAGTCCCTATTGTCTCTCAATCTCAACACCACTTTTAAGTCCAAAGTCACTTCTGAGACTTAAGGCAGTCCCTTAACTGCCATCCCCTGTAAATCAAACATAAAATTATATACTTCAGGTTTAGACAGAATATACATTACCACTCCAAAAGGGAGGAGAACGGGACACAGTGAGGAAATATTGGACCAAAGCAAGACTAATCAACATTGCTGCTTTTTGAAGATTTGGATGATTGTTTTAACGTTAAGATCAGTGTCAGCTCTGATGACTTCCTTTCTCAGCCCAGAGCAGGGAGGCAACAGGGAAAAAAAATCTGGAATGTCCTGGAATGCACCATGCGCCAAGTATCATAGCATGTATTATATTCTTTTTATGATGAATCCTTGCAACAATCCATTTTTTTTCCTTTAAGAAAAAAATTTTTTTTTTTTCTCAAATGTTTTGTCTGCATGTATGTCTATGCACCATATACTAGAGTTACAGGTGGTAAGCTAATGTGTGAATGTTGGGAACTGAACTCGGGTCCTCTGGAAGAGCAGCCAGTGCTCTTAACCATTGAGCTACTCTAGCCCAACAATAATCTATTTTTTAAAGAGGAACTTGCTCAGAGTCTTAGAGCCAGTGTATGGGCTGTTGTAAAAGGTAGTGATAAATTTATTCTTTCATTGTCTTAATTGATTCTAGATTCTTGAAAGGCACTATTTCCTGATTTTCTGTAGCTGTAACCTCAGAAGAGCCTTCACAAACCTACCTAAGATACAGAGATAATATGGCTGAGCTTTTGGTGAGCCATTCTCTGTTCTGTGGTAGCCCAAGTTCCATTTTCCCTCCCGGGTGTGAAGCCATCACATCCTGTTGGCTCTTCAGAGCAAACCCCATCCCCTTACTTGGACTGTACTAAACATGCCTACCCATTTAGGATGGCTGAGTTGGCAATGCCTGGTGAGATCATTGAAATTCAAAGCAGCCTTCTCCACGTGCTCTATTTGCCTGCAGAGCATCAGATAAAGATGAGCAGAGTTGGGTCCTTCCTCGCAGCTCCTCTTCCTGACCACCGTGTGTGCAGATGAACTCATTTCCATTCTGGCCCCGACAAGCTGACAGTGTGAAACTTCCGAGCTGACAGTGTGATACTTTATTTCCTGCTCAATCAGAGTTAATGGGATTGAGAGAAAAGCAAAGGGAACCAAAATGATAATTTCTGAGGAGGCAGAACGAATGACTGTCTTGAGAAACACAGCAGAGTGGAATCTAGTGCTTGTGGTGTTCTTTAGGGACTAGCTTAGTTTCCTAGAGTTGTTTCTAGGTTGAGTGTTGTATGGGGCTGTCCCATTATGTGGTAATCACAGAACGGAAGTAGTAACACCCAGGCTGAATACAGGTCCTTGGGGAAATGGAATGCTTTCTTTTGGGAAAGGCTTAGTATCGCATCTATGTGAGACAAAGTGTAACTTAAAGCTATATCCTGGTGGACTTGGGGAGGACCTGATCTGTCATGTGCACTTGACAAAAGGAACCTGAGCTCAAAGAAATGTGGCTTAGCAATTTGTTTCTAAAGACACACGCTGATTTTCACTTAAGTCACTCTATGTGGAGTCCTCCTTTACACTTTTTCTATTAAAATAACTTATTGTATTGTGATATGTATATGGGGGTGCGTGACTGTATGGAGGCCTGGGGGTAACTTTCCGGACTCAGGTCTCTCCTATGTGGGTTTTAGGAACCAAATTAGGTTGTCAGACTTACACCGCAAGCATCATACCTGCTGAGCACCTCACCAGCTGCTTTAAAAATATTTTCAATGATGTTTATAAACATTGCTTTGAAAGCCAAGGAAGATTTAATTTTTTATAATAAAAGTAGGAGTCCTAAGTGGCTATTATTTAATATTTTCAAATTGAAAATAATTAGTTTGTGGGAGTTTCTTCCTTTTTTTTTTCTAAAATAAAAATAAATGCTTTGGGGGGTGTGTTTGAGACAGGGTTTCACTGTGTATCCCTGGCTGCCCTCAAACTCTCTCTGAAGACCAGTCTGCCCTTGAACTCACAGAGATCCACCTGCTTCTACCTTCCTTGTGTTGGGATTAAAGGTGTGTGCCACCATTGCTCTAAAAATCACTTTAACAGGGCAGCATTCACCTGCTGTTTCCACCCTGTCCCCCCAAACCTCTCTGTAGCCTTCTCCACTTGGACCCCATATCTCCAGCCTAGTTGTGTCCCTTGCACTGTTCCAAATCCTTTGCATTCCCAGGGCTTCTACCTCATACACAAATGCCTGGAGTTTTGATGGGGAGGGGGCAGAGTCTTCCTTCACATGGTGTTATGCCATTTTGTGGCTGTACAAGAACTTTACAGGGGCGTTTCTCACTTCCCAGCTTCTATGTTCTCACTTCCCAGCTTGGTGCTTTCACACTTCACAACACACACAACACTGTTGTGTTCTGGCCTAGATAGTCAGTGACCCTTCTAAAAGTACTGGGTAGTAAGAAACCTGAGTATTTACCTAGGTGGAAACATTTTGATGCTTGTCTTCTTGGCTCTGACTTAGGATGTGGAGGGAGTGCTGGCCAGTCACTGCTCTCCCGTATATTTGGGTTGCATCCCATGCTGTCTTTTATGCTTCGAGCATCCGGAAACTTCTCACAGTGTTCCTTTCATGTGATTTTTGTTCTCTGTCCTATCCTTGGGCATCTTGGTCTTTCATCTCAACTACTGTCCTTTTGTCTGCCGGGTTGCTTTCCCGAGCTCCTTTGGCCTACATTTGGGGCAGCAGCAGTGGCAGCAGTGTGTGGCAGCCTTTCCTTCTGTAGCCCTGCTTGTGTGATTGGTACTGTCAGGTTGATTCTTTGTTACACTTTTATCTTACCATCCATTTTCCCCTTTCCATGCAGTCCTTTTAAATGTTGCATGGCTCTGTCACTAGAAACAGTGAGTTGTGCTTTTCTGTTTAAGCAACAATTGAATCATTGTGTTGACAGACAGGCCCTGGAAGCCATGGCATGACTGACAACCAGTCATTGTGTACAGACTGATGAACTGCAGTGAGGCTAGTGCGGGGCCTACAATGATGCTCACACCAAACCCTCAGTTGTATGTTTGGGAAGAAGTGCTTCTTGAGACTTATAGATACATGCTTAGTTTTGTGTTGTGACTCCTCAGGGTCCTGCATACTGCTTGGATTTTACTTATTTTTGACTTTGAAGACCCTGACAGTTGTGAATAGCACTAGTCACCAGCTCTATAAAATATCTCTCATCTGAGTCTGTCAGACAATTTTCTATGTGACACTAGAAAACCTATCAGTATGGCTGCCACCATGACTCTGCACAGTTGATACTCACCTTCTGTCTTCTCCAGTTCCATACTATACTCTTTGAGAGGAAGTCACTGTAGTAAGCCTTCCATGTCTCAGGGACTGTATCTGCAGGTTCAGCCAAGTGGCAGTTAGAATTTTCAGGGAAGATAATTGTATCTGTGCTAAGCTGTCTACAGACTTTTGTTTCTTGTTTCTATTGCCTAAGGTACAGTGTAATGTCTGCTTGATAGCGTTCTGTCATGTTAGCTGTGGTAAATAGTATAGAGACGATTTAAAGGATGCAGGAAGATTGTATGGGTCAGTTAAATGCAACAGGGCCACATTTATATGAGAGGATTAGCATCCTTAGTGTTTGTGCTTCTTAGGGTCTTGGGGCCAGCCTCCTGGCCACAAAGGGACATTTATTTCTTCCCTCCCTGAAGGAAAAGCCTCCTGGTATCACCAGCCTGATAGAGGCAGGGCTAACTAGTGTTTTCCTGTGTAAAGTGATGGTATGAGATGCTCCCTCTGAAAGGCATCATTGCCAAGATTACTCAACTTCTTTCAGGCTTGAGTTTTGTGTCTGTGTGAATCTTGGCCTTGCAGACGGTAGTGACATACATCTTAGTCCTGGCACTTGGGAGGCAGACAGAGGTGATCTCTGAGTTCCAGGTCAGCCAGTGCTATATGGAGAAACCCTGACTCATCTCTCTCTCTCTCTCTCTCTCTCTCTCTCTCTCTCTCTCTCTCTCGCTCTCGCTCTCGCTCTCGCTCTCGCTCTCGCTCGCTCTCTCCTGCTCTTGCTCTCTCTTGCTCCCGCTTGCTCTTTTTCTCTGATTCCACCTCCTTCCACTTTATTTATGTTCAGATTTCCTGCCTGCTTCTAAGATGCCTTGTCTTTGGCCAAAACAGTTTCTTTATTAATCAGTAATAAAGCCATATTCACCATGTACAGAAAGACACCCCACATCAAATGTTTATTCTTTGTCCTTTATTTTCCCCCCTAAGTGTTAGTTAGCTGGTAGACTCCCACAAGAACCCCACTAGCACTTTTACTGAAGTTGGGTGAAGTCTAGGGGTGATTGTGGAAGAGTGAGCACCTCAGTCACATTGTCAAGTGTTCCATGAAGTTGGGACGTCTCCTTACAGCAGCATCTCCCAGTCCCAGCATAGGGTTTTGTTTGGTTTTTTGAGATAGGATTTCTCTGTGCAACAGCCCTACCTGTCCTGGAATTCACTCTGTAGACCAGGCTGGCCTCAGACTCACAGAGACTCATGCCTCTGTCTCCTTGATGCTGAGATTAAAGGCGTGTGCCCCCACCACCTCTACATGGCTCAGCATAGGATTTGGTATATACTTTATTAGAGTTTTTCTAAAACATTTTGCTTTGTATTGCTACGATAAGTTTTTTATTGTAGACTAAAAAAAAAACCCTGATTTTCTTCTTTTAATGTTTATTAATATGTATTAACTATACATAATAGTGAGTTTCATACTGTATATATAATGCATTTTGACCCTATTCACACACACACCTTGTTTCTTTTGCCCCTTTCCCATCCCTATAATCTCCTGCATTCCCAGTGTCCTTCCCCCCCCCCCCGCTTTGGGGACCTTTCCTTGCTGTTTCAGTGACTGCTGAGTTTTAATGGTATTATCTATAGTAGCATGGGTGTCTGTTATAGGCACCTCACCAATGGCTGAAGAGAATGTTTCCCCCTCCTCCATCAACCATTAACTCCTCAGGGAGGGGTGGGCCTCATGAGCCATTCCCTGCTCCAGGGGTGTTGATGGGCACAATCTTGTGGAGATCCTCTGTAGATAGTCACAGGGGCTCTGAGCTCCATGTACTTACAGCCATGTTGTGCCCAGAAGTCAACACCCGCACTGTTCTACCACCCCACTTCCTCCGGCTCTTACAGTCTTACTGCTTCCCTTTCGTGATGTATCCCGTGCCTCCCCCCACCCCGAGCCTACGGGGTGCAACTGATTTTTATATTTTGACTGTGCACCCTTGGATCTTACATTTTAAGCTCATTTATTCTGTTAAGTCTTTGCAGATAGCTTGGCATTTTTGATGGTCATATCTACAAATGAAAGGGCTGTGTGACTGACTGTTCCCCTCTCCTGCTGTATGGCAGCTCCTGAGAGAATTTGGTAATTGAGGGACTGTTGGATGAGCAAAGACTAGGGGCCTGAAGAGAGCCTGGAGAAAGGTTGTTCCCTTAAGTGAGACAGTATTGCGTGGCCAAGGTGGGTTTCTGTGTTATTGGGCTGATGGTGTTTGTGAGCTACGTTTATTACACGCTCTTCCCTCCTTTCTTTCCCCTGTCTCTTTTGAGATTGAGTATCAGATGGCCTTACAGGCTCATGTGCTGGCACCTGGTCACGTGTGTGTGCGTGTGTGTGTGTGTGTGTGTGTGTGTGTGTATGTGTGCACAAGTGAGTACAGTGCCCTTGGAGGCCAGAGGCCTTGGATTCCCTGGATCTGGAGTTAAAGGCAGTTGTGAGCTGCCAGATGTGGGCTCTGGGAACTGAATCAGGGTCTTTTGTTTGTGGCACGGGACAGACTATCTGGACCTGGCATTTGGACCTGTGGGTTCTCCTGTGTACCTCCATCTCCCTGCTTGCATAGTAAGCTCTTCACCACTGGCATCTCCCAGCCCATCCCCACGCTCATCATCCCTCCAGTGTGTGCTCATCTGCAGCACAGCAGCACTCACTAGCTTGTTTGGGATTATTGTGGTCTTTTGTCATCCCACTGCTGACTCTTTGCCACACCTCAAATAACCAAGATGACAGCCATATCAGGTGCTCTTTCACTCCTTACGTTTTTGCATTTTCAATCTCTTCTTGAAACTGCTCTGTACTTAACTTCATTTAGTTTTTATGTTTTATAGTGTAGTTACTCAGTACTTAGTTCCCTATTTTAGACTTTCCGTTGCTTTGCCATAATTTGCAGTTAGAAATGACATGGTAACCATGACACCTTTTTTGCATTTTCTACTTTTGCATTGTTGGATATTTCTCTCCTGAACTCTTAGAAGCAGCCTCTTTGGCTTGAAGGGTATCCACATGTTGTCTTGTTAGGTGCCCCCTTTCTCTGATAGAATGCTGTATTCTCATCTTCGTGCACGGAAGTGTCCATCCCCATAATCTCATAGAGCACATCACAAATGTGTGAATAGTTTTGCTAATGTAGTGATGAGACCCCATTTCAGCATTGTACTTTTGCATCACGGACACGGTTAATTTATGTGTTAGCAACATCAACCTTGGTCTGTGGTATGTGTGGTCAGTATTTTATCCTGCATTATCATTTTTCTCCTTTGGTTTGCTCACACTACTCAAGCACTTATGCGGATGGTGTGGAGGGGCCATTTGTCTTTCCCACTGTCTAAAGAGCAATTTGAGAAAGTCCATCTTTGCTGAAATAAATAACTTGAGTCTACTCACACTCACAGGAAATAAGGCACACACAAACCTGGTGGTAGGCTGAGCACTCAGAAGGGTGAGGCAGAGGGAGTCAGAGTGCAAGGCCATCTTGGCCTGCATATTCAAAAGCTGTCTCAGAAAAAAAGAGATACTACCTTTGAGTAGTTTTTGGTTGTTATTATTATTTTAAAGGTTAGATAGTTTCAGAAAAAAAAGGCTAGATAGTTACTAAACCATTAGAGCCATCCCATGATGCAAAGGGAATGAGTTCTGGGGTCTTGTGGCCTCCAGGACATAATGTTGAACAAAAACTTAGCTGATCTATTAAAGGCGCACACCTCTAATCCAGCTCTCAAGAGGCAAAGGCAGGCGGATCTCTGAGTTCAAGACCAGAGCTACACAGAAACCCTATCCCAAAAAATGAAACATAACAAAATTTATAAAACATAAGTCCAGAAATAGACCCAAGTACTCACAGACATCTAGTATCTGATAGAGGCAGCATAAACAGCCTGAGGTAAGGCTTACTAGCTTTTTCCTTCTGTCAGAAGGAGCCTGGGGATGAAACCTCAGCTATCAGGCCTTGTGTCAGGTGCCATTACCTGCTGAGCCCTCTCCCTGCCACTATTAACAGTTTTAAAGCCATAAACAGAATGAATTTTTAACAATCATCCTCTTCCCACAAATGTTGCTGCTGACATCTTTTTCTTCACATACATTTAGCTGCATTTAGGTAGGCATGGTGGCACATATTTGCACTCTGGCACTCAGGCCATGAGTTCAAGGCCAGGCCAGTAAGACACTGCCTTTAAAAAACAAAAAGTTAAAAAGAAAAGCAAACAGTCCATTGAGTAGAGGTGAAGTAGGAGGCCAACCTTCAGATGCCAGGACTGGTGTGACCCTCACACAGGTGGACAGTCTAGAGGCTGACATGACCCTCCTCACACAGGTGGACAGTCTAGAGGCTGGCATGACCCTCCTCACACAGGTGGACGGTCTAGAGGCTGGCATGACCCTCCTCACACAGGTGGACGGTCTAGAGGCTGACATGACCCTCCTCACACAGGTGGACGGTCTAGAGGCTGACATGACCCTCCTCACACAGGTGGACGGTCTAGAGGCTGACATGACCCTCCTCACACAGGTGGACGGTCTAGAGGCTGGCATGACCCTCCTCACACAGGTGGACGGTCTAGAGGCTGACATGACCCTCCTCACACAGGTGGACGGTCTAGAGGCTGACATGACCCTCCTCACACAGGTGGACGGTCTAGAGGCTGACATGACCCTCCTCACACAGGTGGACGGTCTAGAGGCTGGCATGACCCTCCTCACACAGGTGGACAGTCTAGAGGCTGGCATGACCCTCCTCACACAGGTGGACGGTCTAGAGGCTGACATGACCCTCCTCACACAGGTGGACAGTCTAGAGGCTGACATGACCCTCCTCACACAGGTGGATGGTTTACAGGCTGGCATGACCCTCCTCACACAGGTGGACAGTCTAGAGCAGCTGTCAAATGCAGAGGAGATGGGAAGACCATGGAGGAGCAGAATTGTCCAGCCAGAGTTTTGACTTGAATACCTGCTGGTGATACTTCCTAGGAAAGCTAATAGGAATGAGATCAGCTCTCCTTCCTCTTTGCTCACCCTGCTCTCACTGCTTACAGGCTTCTCTTAAATGGAATGCTTTCCTTTTGTTTTTTGATACTTTTTAATCATTAAAAAAAAAATCTTTTTACAAGATCCATTTCAAGGAGACTGAATTGTTGGCCATATGGTCTATTTTTCATCAATATATTTCAGGAAATGTAGTTTCTTAAGGAAAAATGAGACCTATAATCTAGTTTAATTCAATATGTCAAGTCCTATAAGGCCTTAAAAACAAAACCAGGTGTTATTATAAGCTTAACAGTTCACCTTCTTAGAAGAGAAAGGAATTACACAAAGGTGGAGTGTGTTCTGTAGCTGTTGAGGTTTCGAGCTGGGCAAGGGCAGTGAGGTCAACAGTTGATGCACCCAGAGTTTTTCTATAAATAGTTGCTAGTGCTAAAACAGCTAAGCTTTGCACTGTGTGCACAGCATCCTGTAGAGCCTCCCTCTGGCCAGTGTGTCCCGGATGTGGCCCCATGACATGCTCACAGGACTCTGTCACTGAGACATTGTTATTGGTCTCTCTTCCTGCTCCCAGCATTGCTCATGTTGTTCACCTTGTGAATTGCAGCTTCACAGCAACTGGAATGACTGGGAAGAGAGCCCGGAGTCCTGACCCTGGAGAGGCTGGCATGGAGGACAGAGAATTGGAGGAGACATCTGACTCTGAGCTTGAACAGATAGGTTCCTGTGTGGACCCCCTCCCGGAGGGAAGGAAGAAGACCAAGAAGTTAAAAAGAATGAAGAAAGAGCTTTCCTTGGCAGGTTGGTATTGGTCTGACTAATTCTGATCATGGGCTGCTTCAGGCTTCAGGATGCTTATATTTGGGGAGCAAAATGCTAGCAGGCCTTTACTTGAGGAGGACCCCATGTGGTCATCCACAGAGCTTGTTTGGACTCTTGGTTTCTGAGGGGTTTCAGTAGCACATTGCAATGATGCTTCTGTGTGACCTGAGCAGGAGGTATCTGCATAGCAGACTGTGCTTGTTCAGGTAGTGCAGATCAGAAGTGGAGGGAACCAGACCTTCAAAGACCTGATTCTACCGTCTAGGCCCTGCTCCTACAGGCTCCATAGCCTTCACAGTAGCACCACATCCTGAGTATTCAAATATGAGTCTTTAAGAGACAAGCAATGATGTGTTTTAATTTTAGAGCCTGGAACAAGCCCTGGTTTGGGCACACAAAGCCTGCTGAGGTCTCTTTGTGAGAGGTGGTCAGTCCGTTTTCATAATTCCCCTCACCACCGTGTTATCAAGGTATTGCATGTATATTTCTGGTAGTCCCAGTGTTTAGGACATGCATTTAGATTTCCACAGAAGTGTTCCTTGTGTTCAATTTCAGTAGAAGACTTGACACTGTTCCAAAGGACAATCTGGCATCCTGGTTTTCTTTACAAACAGAATTATATAAGAAGCCAAGGAAATGGGAATTTAGCAGGTGTTCAGAGCCCAGTGTATGCCAGACTCCATTGTGGTAGCCTTATTTCACTTGATTTTAATATTCTAAAAAAAGCCTTGAAAGGAGGAACCATCACTTGCAGTGATCCAGGATCCAAGCTCTTAAGACCATAGGGAAGTATGAGAAGTCAAAGCAGGGGACCCAGGCCTGCCTGACCCCGCTGTACCCCGCTGTACCTCACACTTGCCTCAAGGGCCCAGTACTTACAGACCCTAGAGCAAGGGCCCAGGTGGCTTCTTGTCACTAGTGTCTGAGGGACACCAGGAAGCAGGTGTTACTACAGCGCCCGCAGCATTGCTCCCATGTGCTTGGTACGTGCCGGACAGTCTGAAGTCCTTAAACCTCTACTGTCTGCTGTATCACTAGAAATGCAGAGGCTTCTAAGAGACTCCTTGAGTCGTCTGCCCGCCTAAGGCTGGTTTGTGTGCTCAGGATGAGGGTATAGTGGCCCTGATTGACAGTTAGGAGTGAGCTCAGAGCAGTGCTGGACGGCAGGCTTGCCTGAGCCTTTCCACTCTGCGTGTGTCCTGTTCTGTAAAGAGTTCTGAATGAAGGCTTGATGCATGCTATAGCTCTGCCGTGGTCTCTGTCTCTGTCAGACAGAGAAATTCACAAAGCAGTCAAAAAATATGCCTAAACATTGACTGCATGGGCTGCAGCTGCATTTTAACACAGCTGAGTCCTGCTTGCAGCTTTTCATGCCATCCCCAGCCCTCATTATCACATTCTCTAAAATAGTCAAATTAAAAGGCCAGGCTTGGCAATACATGCCTGGAATCACAGCATTTGGAAGGCTGAGGCAGAAGGATTCCCAGGACTTTAAGGCCAGTCTGGTCTATAGAGTGAGGCCACTCTTCAAAAAAATTAAAACACGTAATTGTAGAATACATTAATAGATTGATTTATTTTGAAACTCCATCATTTTAAGTGAAAACTTGGCATTCTTTCCTCCCACTGAAGCAATGCTGTGAGCGCTGAACAGTGTGAGCAAAAACAAAAGCAGCTTTTGTACTTCTTTGTTGGTGCTGCAGAAGGAGATATCACAGGAGAGACACATTGACGTTGAGTTGAAGAATGTGGGGGAAGTGGGCTTTTTTTCTGAAGCCACCTGAGTAGAGCCTCTGAGTGCAAGGTGGAACTTGCTGGACCCTCAGCTGCCTTGTCCTGTTTGTGTCTGCAAGCTAGGCCAAGCTGTCAGAGGCCGGAGTTGTTGAATCACTTCTTGGAGTGAGTGCAAAGCCTATGTCGACTCCCCCCCCCCCCCCCCCCCCCCCCAGTGCCAAGAGTGGGATTTCAGGTTCTGCTGGTGGCAGGGGCTGTGTGGAGAGTTAGGGACCATGTGGCCTGGTGTCTGCCTGAGGGCTTTAGTGCTGAGCTCCGTGAGGCTCAGCCTCTGTGCTGCATGAAGGCTGGTACCTAACAGGTGGGCCCAGCCTGGGGGGTTTCTGTTTTCCAAAGAGTGGGCAGCAGAAGCAGAACCATTGGGTGTGATGCTCCGGATGCCACACAGGATGGTGTCAACTGCTACTGAAACATTTTGCCACCCTAAATACGCTAGGAGTTGAGTAGCAGATGCCTTTGTATGTGACAAGTCCCCCATTTGCTGGGTTTCTGTTGTGCCACAGTGCATCAGGATGTGTCTGCCCTCAGAACTTCTTTTGGCGTCTGTAACCATGCAGTAAGGCACAGTGGCTGTTATGATAGAGAGGAGAGGTGTGTGGAGCTCATTTTTGAGCAGTCAGAGCCCAGAGCCTTGGTTCTGCCTGTTTCCCTGTCTACCTCAGTGACAGGCTTTCCATTATGAACATGCTCTACCTCAGCTCAGTCCACACTCTAACCACCCCAGTTGTGTTGCCACTGTCCCACAAATGGAAACCTGACTGTAACTCACCCAGAGGAGGCCTCAGCCTGCATCACTGCCTCTGCAAATCCACAGCTGTTCCTGCTGTCCTGGGACTGGTGGTCCTCGGTGGCCTGCTGCCCTCCCTCTCATGGAAACTCAGGTTGTTGTTGCCGTCGTGAGCTTAGGCTTGCTCTAAGCTCAGACACTTGGTAGCTGTAAGTTCCTTACCTTTCTTCATTTGTTCTTTCACACTATCATGGGGACATTGATGGTTCCCTGGTGGGCTTTTATGAAATATGTGAATTAAATGCCCAACTTGGTTTCCAGCAGAGAATGCTGGATGCACAGTGAGAAGTCCCTGAAATGCTTACACCCAAGCTCCCATCTGTGAGCAAACAGGGGCAGCCAAAGCAGGTCAGGAGCTTTGCCACCTTCCTAAGGTTCCTATGGCTTCCCCTTCATGTGTTGGGTCTGAGACCAGAACCTACCTGTGCACCATTCCTTCCTTGCCTGCTTGTCAGAAGTTGTGCACAGGGTGCTGTCAGTGCTAGCCAACAGTGGTCCCTAGTGACTGTCATGTCCTTAATCTGCTTCTCCTTTCCTCCCCAGGAACTTTGGCAGGTCGGCCTGTGCTCTTTGAAGTCCCCGACACGTGGTAACAGAGATCAGGGTGGAGCTCACTGAGTGTGCTGCTGCTGAGAGCAAGCCCAGCCTGCCTGCTTGGAAGCCATACTGAATTCACTTAGTCAAATGAGGCACGGGAGGACTTTGGAAGCTCCTTCTTACTTTTTTTGGCTATCTCTGTCTTCCCTTTTCATCTAAACTGACCATTGGCACGAGTCATGATTGAGGGCTGTTGCAGGTGTGTGTGTTTTTAACTAATTACTTCCTGCTCCTTGGAAACCTGGCCTGCTCTGATGAGTGTTGGCAAGTCAGCTTAGGGAGGAAGTCAGCTGTGAGCCATGCCAGACGAGTCATATTCCTGCTGAGCTCCACCCTGCCTGGAGATGTGCCTGAACACCCTCCATTCAGCCTGTGGTGCCATCACTGGTCCTGGTCACTGGCTCTCAATGAGTAAGTGGTTGTTTCTCCTGCTTCCCACCATCACTGCCTAGAAACAGCACTTAGTCTTCTCAATGGAAAGCTTCCTGTGCCGACCCAGAGCCATCTCAGCCAATACCCAGGCTTTGAGAGCACATGATTTCAAGTTAAGTTCCCTCAGATATGAGTCTCCTGGTGTGTGAGTGAGAAGATGGAGTCACTGTTCCTGTTCACAGTGAGGGATTCATGGTGAAGTGGCTTCACCTCCTTGTCTTTTCCGTGTATTTTTGTGTATTTGTTTACTCTGTATGTGTGTACATGTCTGTGTGAGGGTGTGTGTGTGTGTGTGTGTGTGTGTGTGTGAGAGAGAGAGAGAGAGAGAGAGAGAGAGAGAAAGAGAGAGAGAGAGAGAGAAAGAGAGACACCACGGCAGCGCTATAGCATGCATCAAGCCTTCATTCAGACAGGTTCCACAGTGACAGACCATCAAGTGCTCCTGCAGGACATGCCACAGCAGACACTTCTGGATATGTAATGCTTTTATATCATGAAAATAAAAAATGAAAAATTAATTTCAAAAAGATGAAATTAAAGAAAATTTCTTAGAAACCTGCCTGTAACTTTTTCTTTGCAGTGACTGAGATTTGCCCTCCAGCTGTTCCTTGTCTCAAGCTCTCCTTATGGAGTTGCACACTTTTTCACACTAAGCTCCTAACCCTTCCCTTCCCAGGCCCTGTGGCCTCCCTGGTGAGGGGTAGCCAACCTCTAAGGCTTTAGTTGCCCTGTCTCAGTGTGTGACTTCCTCTAAGTATAAGATGGAAACTGGGAGGGAGCAAGCCAGGGCTCTTGACTCTGCAAGTCTTTAGACTTAGACCCTTTGGGTTGGAGTGTAGGAAGGGGTCCAGGCTTCCCTTACTAGAACGGCCGTCACTGAGCTGCGTCCCAGTCTGACAGTAATTTTTAAAAGAAAAGGGAGATGGAGACGTGGTTCAGTGCTTTTGCCTGGCATGCTTGAGGCCTCAGGTTTGCCTTCCATACTGGGCGTGGGAGATACATTACTTAAGGGGCGAAATAGACAGATCAGTGTTTAGCACTGTTGTTACTGCTCTATCAGAGAATCAGAGTTCAGATCCCAGCACCCATGGCCAGGCAGCTCTCTGACACTTATGATTCACTGCCTCCTTCTGGCCTTTATGGGCACTGACACACGTGTACATACATACATGTATAAATAAATCTTTAAAAATCACAAAAAAGGAAGCACAAAACACCAGGAGCTGTCACATCTGTGTCATGCACAAGGCCTAACTAATGTTTGTGCATGTGTGGCTGTGACAGTGTAGATCTTATGTGAGAGGGAGACAGCTTCCTTAGCCAAAGGTGATGAATGTCTACTTTCTACCCCAAGACCCACTCAGGAATATACACAGTCCTCATAGCTCAAAATGTTCTCCCCGTATGCAGACCTTGTCATTGTTCTAGAGAGCAGTTGGTAGGGGTGAGGTGTGCTTTCTAAACAGAACATGTACTTCAGGGCCTCATGAACTGTGTTCGCATCCAAGTCCAGCTGGACACATTACTATACCCTCTGAGCTTCAGCCCTCTCTTTCATAAAATCAGAATAATAAAGCTTCTGCATAGAGTAGCTATGAATATAAATGTAACCAAAACATCAAACATTCACAGGTACGCAAGAGCTTGTAGTGGTGTTAGGCTGTGTTGTTGATTTGAACCCCTTATGTGTCTCTGTCGCAGGAGCTGAGATTTTAGTTAGAAAATAACCCTCTCCTCACACCTGCCTGAACCAGTCTCCAGCCATGTTGACCCTCCATAAAGCCTCAGGGCAAGCTTCTGGCTGCCTCCTGTCACTGCCCAGAGGCATAGTGGGCATGGCTGTGCTTGGGTGCTTCCTGAGTGCCTTCATTAAGCCCTCAGACTGGTGTGGAAATAGGGAATTCTGTGGCTCTCTACATGTTGTGTAGTCCTTGGACTGGCAGGCTGGAGTGGAAATTAAGCATGCGGCTTTGCCCAGTTTGTAGTTTTGTGTGTGATCTTTGTCCCACACTAACAGTCATGTTGAGGAAGCTTCATTTATTTACCCACTTGAACTGCACATGGCTGCCATCTTGGTATGTTTGTTTTAGGTCCGCTTGTCCATCCGTCTGTCTACTCATCCATCCACCCACTCAGCTACCCATCTATCTCCTTCCACTACCCACCCAGTCACCTTAGTTGATGAATCTCTCAGTTGCAAATATTTGTGTACAGGAATTTAAGGGTCAGCAGATGATAGAGGGAAATTGGGGGTCTCCTTTGACATGTTTAGTCACATAGAAGAACTCAAGAATGGACTCAAAACAGGTGCTCAAGGAGACAGTAAAATCCCCAGGCAGGCCAGCTGTCCAGGAGGAGGCTGGACACGCAGCTGACAAGCCTAGTGGAGGGCCCAGGAGAGCATGCAGCATACTTAAGTTCTGGCCAGCCTCTCCTGGAGACAGAAGGGAAGCTTGAACCTTCCAGTGGGGTGGGGATTCTGGGAGGGAAAATACAATGTCTCATTAAAAGAGAAATTATTCTGCCCACCTAGACAAGCTCCCTTGGTCAGGTGATGGGCCTGGGCCAATGGGGTGTTAGGTTTCACCAGGCCGTCACTGCCAGCACTCTCTCACCCCTAACCTTTGTGTATGCCAAGGGCCACTTAGTAGTTTATATCTGGGGACCTGGGGCATTCAGACCTTGATTGAAGTACTTGACTCTTAAAGGTGCCATTGAATAATTTACTAAGACTACTGCCCAGAATTGTCCTTGGGTCTCTTCTCCCTCAACCTGTGTCCTGCTTCCAGCCTCAGAGACAATCAGAACTGTTTTGGTTTTTTCCCCCACCACAGATTAATCTCTGATCTTATGAGAAAGTTTATACTCAAGGTAGTATTGGCTGGAAGTGGGGGGGGGGGGTGTAGTCCCAGGGCAGAGTGATTGGTTAACATGTCTGAGCTCAGAATTTCACCCCCAGAGCTGAGAAAACAGCCAGGGAGATGAGTTTTCTCCCTCTCGGCATAATGTTTTGGGGATTCATCTCTGTTGTGCATGCAACAAGTTCTTCATTACTTGCTCATTCATTCATTTGGTGCCGGGTCTGTAACCCAGGGCTGTGTGATGTTACCTTATCACAGCTACCCCATCCCTACTTAATTTTGAGTCATCTGAACCAACAATTTATCCATTTCCCATGAACATTATTTCCAGTTACAGACTTTTGTAAATAATAAAATTCTTGTAAATATTCTGTACAAGCCCCCACCCCCCAAAAAGCAGACTCGAACTAGCTGGAAAGTAGTAAGGGTTGGGCACGTGCCAGGAAGGACCTTAGGTTACATGTGTGTGTCTTCTAAGAAACTTCAATCTTTTTCCAAAGTGGTTATGTCATTTATTTGGGGTTTGGTTTTGGTTTGGTTCGGTTTGGTTTTGCATATATTCAGGTGTAAAGGCATGTCTGTGTGGAAGTGGGCATATATGTGTTCGGGTGCATACACACATAGGCAGATAAAAGTGGAGCCCAGAGATTGATGTCTTATGTTTACCTTGACGGCTCTCCAATTTATTCACTGAAGTGGGATTCTTTGTTGAACCCAGAACTCACCAACTTTGCTAGTCTGTTTGGCCAGCTTGCCCCTGGTGGTCCATGTCCACCTCTCATATGAGAGACTATAGGCTGGCCACCACGTACATGCCTGCCTGCATTTATGTGGATGCTAGAGAGCTGCATTCACATCCTTGTTGCTTACATGGCAAGTGCATTATCATCCCCTGAGCCATCTTCTTAGCCCATCTATACTATCACAAACATCCTGGGAAGCCCCAGGGTTCCCTTCTTTTCTAGACTTTGCTCTAGCCCGCCACCTAGATGTGTAGACAATAACCGTGTCATTCTTTTCTCTAATGCCTGGTGTTGGTGTGTGTTTGTTGGCTGTGTGTCTGTCTTCCTTAACAAATTGTTCAGTTCACATAGATCTGGTGATCAATATCTCTTGTTAATTTGTAGTTTACATATCAATAACCCATCCATCGTCAGATGTTCTACAAATGTTGGATGGCTTGGAGCTCCCTTTTTAAAAAATTGTGTGTCCACGGGCTGGAGAGGTGGCTCAGAGGCTAAGAGCTTCTGCTCTTTCAGAGTTCCCGAGTTTAATTCCCAGCAAGCACATGGTGGCTCACGACCATTTATAGTGAGATCTGGTGCCCTCTACTGGCCTTCAGGTGTACATACAGTAAAAAACACTGTGTGTGTGTGTGTGTGTGTGTGTGTGTGTGTGTGTGTGTGTGTGTGTGGTGTGTGTGTGTGTGTGTGTGTGTGTGTGTGTGTGTGTGTGTGTGTGATATCTCACCCTCAAGAAAGGCACTAGGTGGGGACATTTAGGCTGTTGATTGACAGGAGTACTTAATGTGGAATCTGTTCGACTGGTGACAGGTGGATCCAAGTAGTACCTCCCTGAAGCTTACATGAATTTTTTAAGTTTACAAAATAGATAAAACGTTTTAGATGTATTAGCATTACCACTGTTTGTAATCTGTACTGAACATTGTCATTGTGGAAAAGGAGCTAACAAATGTGTAAAACAGCCAGAGTAGACTTATACCTTCCAGTCATAGCAAGAACTGCAGCGTGGGGTTAAAACCATAAACATTCTTTTCTCTGCCCACAGGATTGGAGAGAGAAAGAGAGAGGATGGATGGATGGATGGATGGATGGATGGATGGATGGATGGATGGATGGATGGACGGATGGACGGACAGAGGCAGACAGACAGACAGGACAGAGATGTTTTCAGCATAGTGAGAAGCACTTTTAAGTCTATACTTAGAAGACAACCAAAGGAAATTTAAAGTTGAGCTTGTGGTTGTGATAATAGTAGTCAGTGCTTTGCCAGGGCTAAATTAATAGTTTATCTGAACTCTACTGACCAACTCCATTGACTCTGAACTTTGGAAGTCTTAATATAACAAGAGCAAAGAAGGGAAAGGAAATCTGAAACATTTTTCATATACCTTAAACCACTTCCTTAGACTGTCACAACTTGTGGTTACAAGCCTTAAATTATTACAACTTGCATTTATACGCCTGAAGTAATTTTCTCAGATTCTCACAACTTAAGTTTTTATATCCTTAGATTTTTTACAACTTGCATTTACATATTTTAAATTACTTTCTTAGATCCTAACAATTCACATAAACTTCAAGCCTTTCCTTTTCCATTTAGTTATGAGACACAAATGTTGATTACTGAGGGCAGTAATCACAAAAGCAAGTTCCTTAAATAAAGAAATATCTAAAAGTTACATTAAACCTGTTTTGTGAGTTTATCTCATTCATGTGAAGTCCGTCAGCAAGGTAAACTGTGTCCGTGTCTGCTTTTCTCTGCTCTAGAAAAGTGAGGCCAGATTTTACATAGAAAATGAACTGACCAGGCAGCTGCAGTCTTGGGAGGAGCTGGGTGCTTGCTGCTACCAAATTGGCAACGCTACAGTTAGCAACCAACATTATCAGAGATCTGAGAAGAATAAATTATAGCATCAGGAAGTATAATCCAAATGATGTGTGACAGAGACCACTATCTACACAGTTTTACCATGGCTCCTGTAGTCTCCAAGGCTTTGTTGGAGCGAACACAAGTTGTAGGTCTTTGGGAAAAATATTCCTTTACACTGTGTGAATAATGCCACTGTGGTTGGGCTAATAAAGGAGCTGAGTGACCAGTAGCTGACAGGTAGAGCTTAGATGGAATTGGTGGACAAAAGAGTGTGAAGAAGAAGAGTCAGAGACTCAAGTAGGTGCAGAGGAAACAGATGAACTTGCCGTATTGAGAAAAGGCACCGAGCCATGTGGCAGAGTATAGATAAGAAGTACAGGTTAGTTTAAGTTATAAGCTTGTCAGTGACAAACTGAGCTATTGGCTGAGCATTTATGATTAATAAGAAGTCTCTCTGTGGTTATTTTGGAACTATCTGGTGGGGCAGAAAAGTCCACCTACAATCTTCAGCTGTCACACAGGGCAGCACAGACCCACAAGGTTTGAGAGATTTTCCTGTGGAGGAGGAACTTGGAAAAATTGATCTACCTTGATGAGGCAGAGTAGAACAGTCAACCCAACAGTGTCCGCAGCTTGGGCAGGGCCCTGGCAGAGGGTGAGGCATGTGGCAGTTCTTTGTCTAGTGGTTAGAGTCATCTGTACCCTACTGTCTTCTCTGTAGACCTTAAGGTTGTCTCTAGGAGCTGGTATTCCTGTCTATCATAGGAAAGTTTTTCATTAACATTTTAAATGCCATATTCAATAGATCTCTGAAGAATTTAAGGATACTGTAGTATTAAGTTTCTAGCCTCTCTGGGCTGTGGTTCAGACCCACAGTCCCACAGAAACACTTATATTAATTTTTTGCTGATTAGCCTATGGCTCAGACATGTAACTGCTAGCTCTTTCATCTTATCTCAATCTATTTCAGTTAATCTGTTTCACCACGTGGCCCACGGCTTTACCCGTGTTACTTTTACATGTTGATTCTTGGGCTGCTGGATGGCATCTCTCTGGTGTCTCTCTGGCATCTCTGCTCTGTTCTTCCTGTTCCCAGAGTTTTCTTAGTCTGGTAGCCCCGCCCACACTTCCTATATCTGCCTTCAGTCAATCAGCATTTTTATTAAACCAGTAGGAGGGACAAGGTACCAGAACATAAACGCTAGAGAATACTTTATTAAGTATTCCTGATTTTAAACAGACTTGGTTTTTAGTTACTTGCTTTAGGCTTAACCTTGAAACATATGAGAGGCTACATAAACCTTGTCCCTGTAAATGAATTACATTTGTATGTAGCATGACTGTACACATAGTTCTGAGCACATTAAAGAATTTAATCATTTATAAGATGGCTGACCATTAACCTGCATTCCAGTTATCTTTAACAATTTATAACAAGTTAATAGCTTAAGACTGCGATTATACAGTTTTATTCCTGTTAAGTTGAGCCTTAAAGATTGGAATTGAAGACTTAGCATCCAAAGAAATCTTTAAATGATCAATGCAGTTGTACAGAGAGACTATGAACCTTATGTCCCTTTTCAGTGCACAATTACAAAATGTCACAGTTCCTGTGAGACTCGATTTATCTGAATAGCTAAAGCTTAATAAAGTTAACAAAGACAGAGTCTAGACACATATCCTCAAGTTGGTTACTTTTAACCTGAGTAGCCCTTTGGAATTTAAAAACCTCACTTATTAAATATAACGTATTCACCAAACATAGGTTCCTTATTTAAATTTTCTTGAAGCCTGGTGTTGAGCACAGCAAAGACATGAGTGGTTAGACACGGATCTCTAAGTCAGTTTCTGTTAACCTGAGTAGACCTTTATAACCTTAGGAATTTATCATACAAAAATCCATTCTAATCCAAAAAATCTTGGAGACCGTCTGTTGTCTCTTTAGTCTAAAAAGGAGGTACAACAATAAGCAGAGGACTCAGCAGGACTAAGAAGTCATATGGGTGCTGCTTTACTTGGTTTATACCATGTGGTCAACTTAAGACTGGCAAAGTTACACAACATGGATTGCCTTTTACCTTAGTAATGACGGCTGCCACCACGTGGTTGATATTTAAAATACCAATTTTCCTAAGCAAGAGTTGAATCATGTAAAACATGCTGTAGCAAATTAAGATTACCTATGTATAATTCTTTTTAAAACGATCAACCTTTTGTTACAAGTTTTAAGCTAACCTTTTTGTTACAGGCTTTTAACTAACTATACCCCCAAGAGACTGAGAGACTGTCAGAGAGAAAGCTCCCAAATCACAGAGGAGAGGTATCACTTTTCACATGATGGGGTCCAGGTGGGGAAAAAAAAAGAACTTTCTAGCACACCAGTGTTGTTTTTGTCATAGTCAAAGCAGGCAGCTCTGGGGGACACTTTCAGTATAGAAGGAGAGATGAGTGGTTAGGGCAGGGAGAGGAGAAAACAGCCGGAGAAGGGACAGTTCAAATGGCGGGGAGGGTCTTAATAGAGATGCCCAGATAATGGTACCTCAGGAGCCAGAGACGCTTACCAAGGAGACTAGGAGTGGTGAGTGCTTAGAACAGGTGGAGGTGAGCTTTAGCTTTGGAGTCAAATTTGGTTGTAGCAGAACCAGCAGAAACAGATGATCCGCACACACATTAGGAGTCAAACCAGCAGCTTGGTTCTGAGGCCAGGTCCCTTGGAAGGGGCTCAAAGGTACGGTAGAAGTGAATGTTTTTATTACAGATATGAGGGAGAAAACACCAGAGGCGTCTGGAAGAGTCCAAAGCAGGGAGAGAAAATATACTAGAGATAACCAGTAGACTGAACCGGCCCATCATGGGGAACTGGGAGAGGACCCACACCAAGAGAAAGTTGAGAGCCAAAAGAGCATATGGCAGAAATGGTAGGGTTATAAAAAAAAAAGAGTATTCGGGGGAGGGGAGGGAAGCCCCTGGGATGGAGAGGTCTAGGGTAGGGGGTGGGGTGAGAAGCAGAGAAAGGAACCACAGATTCAGAATGAGCTTGGTGGCCAGCATTTGCTTTAGTTTGTAAGAGTCACCATGGTTAGACATTTGTCCTGAGTGTCTTTGGGACATGCCAGGACCCAAACTTACATATTGACACAGGGTCTTACTCTGCAGCCTGGATAAAAAGTGAGTTCAGAGGTTTCTACTATAGACGTGGTGAACCCTTGTGCTTCGTACCCAACTCTAATCATGGTTGACACTGTATAATCGCATTGAAAACTCATCACACTGATAAGCATATTCCAGATGTGGAAGCACACACTTGTTATCTCAGTGTTGGAGGGTAGAGTTGGAGGCTCAACAGCATCCTGGGATCTATGGTGGGATTTATGTCAAAAAAACAAGAGTCTGGGGAGATTGCTCAGTAGTAAAATACTTGTCCCACAAGCCAGAGACCCGAGTTCAGTCCTCAGCATTCACGGAGGAGGCGACACCACCAGTGCTGGGAAGTGGTTCTGGATACATCCTAGAGCTGGCCAGCCTTAAAGCAAGGTCCAGCAGACTCCAGTTCAACAAGAAACTCTGTCTCAAAGAGACAAGGTGGAGAGCAGCTGACAGCAATCTCTGACCTCCACAGGCATATCTACACAGGTGCACACACACACTTCTTCCACACCTCCCTCTCTCCTCCTTGACCGGAATCAGTTAACAGCTATGGTGAAGACAGTGCAGACCAGAATGATAACACGATTCCCTGAGACCCCCACCACAGAGGAAAAGGCAGGGCCAGGGCCAGGGCGCTTGCTGTTTCTCAGGCTCCTCATGCTCAGGATGTGGCTCAGATCCAGATACCTGAGAGCTAGTCAGAATAGCACATTCTTGGGCCTCAATCCAGAGCAACTGAGTCAGAGCTCTAGAGCTGCAGTCTAGCAGTCTGTAAACACAGCCTCCAGGGGATTCTGCTGCCCACAAGAGCTTAGGAACCACTGGAAGCCTGAATCCGTCTTTTTCACATTAGGAGTTAGCGTTCTGAAATGGATCATGTCCTTGGTTTGAACAAGTCGGGCCACATGGAGAATGAATCTTCCTTGTAGGAGAGTCCGGCTCTTAGAAGCACTCTTTATTCACACTGAGAAGTACAGTGTCATCATCACTGCTGTTCCCCAGGAGAAGTGGAAGCCGAGCCCAGTCTAAAGCACTGTGGGGTTTCTGTCTTACAATCAACAAGAAAGAAGACACTGGATTTTCAGTTGGGAGAGTCTTGCAGAATGTTGCATTTGTCGCTGCTCTGGAACCTTCCAAAGCTCGCTCTGAGTTCCTCCAGAACCGGCTTTCTCCATGAATCTCCTGACCTTGGATCCTGACAAACTAAAGCCAGTCTTGGCCAGCTGAAGTCCATACGAGGCTGGCAATTCCTAGGCAACCAGGGAACTGGTCTTTTTCCTCCACCTGTTTTGATTCAACTCTAAGGAATAGTTTCTAGATCATTCAGATTTCAGGCATCACCTTCTTAAATATCTTGCCTATGACATTTGTGGGAAGAACTCCCAAGTCCTGGCTTTAGTGACAGGTGGCATCAAGCATTTGGAAGGGCCAGAAAGTGGGAGGGAGCAGGGGCACAGGTGTGGACTTCTGGGACTCTATTTTACCTGTGGTTGGACCTACAGTTTAGGATCTAGCCTGGCGCACTGCCTACCCTGTGGCTAGGCTTAACATCCTGGTGTAGTGCAAGCTGCCAGAGGCCAGGGCTGAAGGGTGAAGCAAGGCTGTTGCCCAGAGGGGCACCCTGAGGAGAGAGAGCCTCCTAGCAAAAACAGAAAATACTCCAAATATTTCCTTTTGGGAATGGGGAGAGTAAGCCAGATGAAATGTGAAGAGGTGTCTGAAGCCTGGAGGAAACCAGAAGGCCCTTCCAGAACTTCTATTTGTGGTAAAAAGCCTTGGCATGGGGCAGCCAGCTCTACTGCAAAAAATAGACCAGTGTGCTAAGAAACAGCTCAATTCTGGAAGCAAATGTCCCTGTACAGGAAAGAGCTTCAGTGGAGACTCTTCCCTTCCGTCTGTTTCTTTCTGGACTTTAGCACCAAGCATGCAATGTATGTGTGTATATTTATACAATGTGTATGTGTGTGTGTGTGTGTGTGTGTGTGTGTGTGTGAGAGAGAGAGAGAGAGAGAGAGAGAGAGAGAGAGAGAGAGAGAGAGGACAGGTACACATATGCATGTCCTATATACTATATAGGGGTTGTTCTGTTGTCTGTTGGTTTTTTGAGACAGGGTCTCCTACTGAGACCTGGAGCTCACCAGCTTGGGTAGGCTGGAAGCCCAGAGAGCCTCAGGGATCCTTCTGCCTGGGTCAGTGCTAGAATCATACCAACCTCCTCATGTGTCCGTGGCAAGCTCTTTACCCACCGGGGCAGCTCCTCAGCCCCAGATCAACATTTTAAGGAAAACTCAGGATTCTGTGAATAGTCATGACTTTACTGTCAGAACCAGAGTCAGTGGAAGGGATACCAGGCAAAAGAAAAGTTTCAGATCACTACCTGGACACCCTGGGGGCCCACAGCCCACCCCTGCACCAGCTAGGAGGGGTGATGTGATTAGATTAAGAGCAATAACCTTGACCTAGACATTATCAAGGACAGAATGACCTAGAGAGCCATCCTGAGGACGCTCCTCTGGAGTAGCAGGTCAGTAAGGAGTGACAGTATAGCAAAAGATCATGAGAGAAGATAAATCCTGAGGCCACCCCAATCCTGGACTACGATACAAAGATGTCTGCATACTGAGGGGTTCAACAAGCTTTCTCTGTACACAGTCATTCTCTCCCCGGAGCCTGGGCCCTGGGCAGGGAGAGAGCAATAGGCTCTAGCCAGGGACACTGATCAACTTCATAGCATCACACTGGAAATGTCCCAACTGGTTGTTGAGCAGCTCTGTCATTTCCTCCTGACTTCAGCTGCCAGCTACCTGAAGGTCGTTGTGCACACAATCTTCAGGTTCACCATCCCTGTGATGAATCTTTATGTCATAGCCCAAATAGGCTGGAGAAGCAATCCTAAGGAGGAAATACAGGAAACGGATGGCTCACAGAGGAAGGCAGGCAAGTCACCGCGTTGACACGAGGGGCAGACTATGATGCCTATAAAATAGCTAGTAAGGGGTTTCTGAGGGTCCTAACAGAGGAATGGTCACTGTTGAGGTGACATTTTTGTCATACACTATCTACAGGTTTTTAAACATCACCTGGGGAGAGTATGGAAGTACTTGCCTCACAAACACGAAGACCTAAGTTCAGTCCCAGATGAAAAGGCCTTACATGATCTATGCCTGTAAACCCAGCACAGGAGAGACATGGCAGAGGATGCATGGGGCTCTCTGGTTAGCTATCTTAGCCTAATGGGTGAACTCCAGACCAATAAGAGACCCTTTGAGGGTCTTAAAGGAACTGCAAAGTTTTCTAAAGATGACACACAGGTTATCTTCTGATCTCACACTCAGATGAACACACGTGCACTCACACATGCACAAACACATAAAAAAATCACCTTGTGTCTCATCAATGTGTGCAATTACTATGCATCAGTTAAAAGTGAGAGGGCTAGGGAGATGATTCAGTGGGTGAGGCCCCTGATATACATGCACCTAGTTGGGATCCTCAGAACCCATGTCAAGCCCGGCATGGTGGCATACATCTACAGTCACAGTACTCCCCCCAAAAGATGGGAACAGAATGAACAAGGGGCCCCTGTTTCAAACACAGTGAAAAATGAGGCCTTACACCCAAGGTTGTTCTCTGCCCTTCACACATGTGCCATAATGTAGCCTGCACTCACACGAGCATATGTACATATATCACACACACACATACATGCCCACACTGTGCACAACCACATATCATACCTATACAGATTTTTGTTGTTGTTTTTAGAGATGAAGTTTCTCTGTGTAGCCCTGGCTGTCATGGAACTTGCTCTGTAGATCAGGCTAGCCTTGAATCTACAGAGAGCCTCCTGCCTCGGCCTCCAGAGTGCTGGGATTAAAGGTGTGCACCGCCACTGCCTGGCTAAGATTTTTTTGAGTAAGAATAATCAACATGATTTTTAAAAATCATATAGCCAAAAAGATGGTGCACTTGCTGTGAGAGGCTATGAGCCTGAGTTTAATGCTCAGAATCCTTGTAAAGGTAAAAGGAATGAGCCAACTCTCAAAAGTTGTTTTCTGCGCACACACGGGCACACACATACACACAATACATCACACACAGAGACATCAAGCATGTCATATCCATCACACCTGTCTCTCACATACATAAACATATGCATATCACATATACATCACACACATTACACATATTACATACATATCACACATACATACACACAAATAAACAATAATCATAAAGAAACAACCTAAAGGAGTAAGCATTTTTAAAAAAAATCACAAGGAGCCTGTACCCAGTGTGTCTCAGCTGGAACTGGACAATGACAAGCAGATCAGATCCACCTGCCCTTTCTGCCCATTCGGATTGGATGAACTCTCCACGTCTTTATGTCCTTTCCTCTTGGTGACCATGAGCTGTCCGCATCTGTCTGCAGTTTGATAATCAGCCTGCCAGGGTGAGAAGACCTGATGGGCACCTGGATGAGAAGCCTGGACTTCCAGCAGGGCGCCACACAGGAAGGACAGCTGTCAGAGGCTCGGGACTCCTCTCAGTAAGCCGCTTGTCTTGCTAAAATGCATTCCAGACTGAATGGAGGGACTTGTCCCATGGTCTTTATTTGCTGTGGCTGAGCTCCTCCAGGCAACCTGGTACCTGTTTGTCTTACCAGCACTCAGAGGCTGTGGGGAAGAATTATCAGTTTGAAGGTGGCCTGAGCTACATAGTGGGGTCTTGTCTTAAAGTCAAACAACCAAACAAAAACACCTCACAAAACAACAAACAAAAATATTATCCAAGATAACATGGGTCATCAGGAAGACGGAAGACAGGGGGGCCTTAAGGAAGTAAGGAGTCTCCACAGGTTCAGGATGAACAGAATTTGAGGGAGGCCACCAGGCACATTGCGTCCCATTGTACTGGAGGGGACACTCCATTTCTCAGAGCTGAACTTCTTCAATGAAGATATTCTGCTAGGACCTGACATTCCACACTGTCTACCTTCCCTTCAGGAGATGAACATAGGACCCAGGCCCAGCCAATCAGAGTGAGCCCTCATCTAAGGACGGGCACATGACACATAAGGGCCTTCCCTGTTTGAGAATGTGCTGGAAATGTTGAAAGTCAGGATGGTGTATTTCTAGTTCACATCAGGGGTTCCTTTGCAGCAGGTAAGAAGAGTACCTCATTTTGAAAGAACATGGGAATGACAGCCATGTTTGTGTTGGTGCGCTGGAGGCTGAATCCATCTCTGCCTCTTCAGTTACAGAATCAGCACAGCACTGCGTGTTTCAGGGACCATATCCACACAGGAAGCTCTTTGCCTGTGAGTGACGTGCAAGTACCAGGTGTGCAGGGCTCCTGCAAAGAGGTGAGGAGAAAGGACAAGTTACATAGTTACACAGTCGTCTCAGACCCTTCAGGTACGTTTGACCTACAGCAGTCTAAGAGGTGAATAAGACCCTGGGCTACCTGTTGGGTTGTGAGCCAAGTCGGACCCTATTCTGCTGTCCTGGACCCTGAAGGTCAGAAAATTAGATGGAGGGGCATGTTTAGAGGGAGCCAAGCTAAGAAGCTGAGCTGGGGACCTTACTTCACCACTAATGGGAGCTGTCTTACTTGATACATCCTGGAGTCTGAACTGGAAATCCCTGACAGGGGTTGCCCTCTGGACAAAGAATTCTGTCCCTCACAAGGACCTGATTAGGAGCCTCTCCAGGAGGTGGCCCTGCGCCTTGAAGCTTCTAGAGACCATCCCTCCTTTGTAAAATTCTCACTGGTGACTTGGCCTGGGATGGCCGCCTTCAGCCATGAGAGCACTGCCTGCCTGGACACTGCCAAGCTCTTTCCAGGGCCATCTGCTAGGCAGGCATTTTTTTTTTTTTTTTCACAACAGTCTTCCTCATGACTTATTTTGTAATGGAGAATGTTCCCAAGCCACCAATTTCCAGGTCTATAGTGTTCCTCACTGAGTGTCCCCGCGGGACAGACAGGGTGTGTGATGAAGAAGCCAGCACACACTTGGTCTGTCATTTGACTTCACTTGGCAGAAAGAGAAAGATAGACAGAGGTTCCAGATGACTCTCACCAGTGGTCCTTAGAAGAAATGGAAGAGATGGTTTGTAATGAGGTCAGTTAGGAGCAGGGCAGCCCCAAGCTTGCTCTTGACTTTGGATAACTCCTATGAGCCCTGGTTTTCTTCTCTATAAACAAGGATGATGGTACTACCATGCATGCAGCTGGGTTCTGTAAGAACAGCTGTGAATATACTGGTGTAAGACACTCACGTAGAAACTGGGGAGACAGCACAGTCAACAAAGTGATCTCCTGAGAGCCAGGGGACTTGAACTAGTCTAGAACCCAAGCCAAAAAAGCTAGACTTGGTGCACACACTTATAACCCCTGCCCTGGGAAGGTAGAGACAGATTCCTGGGAGTCACTGACCAGCCCGTCTATTTTGGGAGTCTTAGGTTAGTGAGACACCTTGTCTCAAGAAAAAGATGGACTCCCAACAAAGAACGCCCAAGGTGACCTCTGACCACCACTTACACAATACACATGTGTATAAGAGCCTACACAACACACACACCACACACACATACCACAGGAACACACAAACACCACAGGCACACACACATATACACACACCACAGACACCTACACACACACACACACACACATCACAGACATGCACATACACACACCACAGACACCCACACACATACACACACATCACAGACATGCACATACACACACCACAGACACCCACACACATACACACACATCACAGACATGCACATACACATGCCACACACACACACCACAGACAGACACACACACACCACAGTCACACACACATACACACACCACAGACATATACACACATCACAGTCACACACACATACACACACCACAGACACCTATACTACACACACACATCACAGACACACACATCACACACATACACACACCACAGACATACATACACATACCACAGACACCTATACTACACACACACATCACAGACACACACATCAACACACACACATACACACACCACAGACAGACACACACACACCACAGTCACACACATATACACACACCACAGACATATACACACATCACAGTCACACACACATACACACACCACAGACACCTATACTACACACACACATCACAGACACACACATCACACACATACATACACCACAGACACACATACACATACCACAGACACCTATACTACACACACACATCACAGACACACACATCAACACACACACATACACACACCACAGACACACACATACACACACCACAGACAGGCAGACACACACACACACACCACAAGACATTAACATAAGACTAAGATAGTCTGAAGCTACTGTGACATCCAGTCCATCTATTAGTACTAGCCAACATGGTCAAAGATGGCAGCTAGAGTACCAGCCATCATATCCTAAAACACAAGGAAGAGGAAGCCCATCCTGTGTCTGTGAAAACTGCAAACCTGTAACCTCGACACTCAGGAGGTTAAAACAAGAATATCTTAAGTTCAAGGCCACCCTGGCTTTAGAGAGAAAGTGGGGCAGAGTGATGGGGCAGGAAAGGAAGAACCAGAGAACACATGTTCTGTCTTATTTGTAAATTTGTGTGTGTGTGTGTGTGTGTGTGTGTGTGTGTGTGTGTGCACATGCCCCCATGTGTGCACCTGTGAGCATACATTTGAAGGCCAGAATACAGCAGCGAGACACTTTATTATTTGGGACAGGGTCTGTTACTGAATATGAAGCTTGCTATTTTGGTTAGGCTAGCTGGCCAGCCAGTTCCTGGAATCTACTTCTCTCTGCTCTCCCAGTGCTGAGGTTACAGGTATAATCAGCCATGCCCAAGTTTTACATGGGTGCTGGGGATTCTAACTCAGGTCTTCCTGATTTCCCAGCAAGATCTGTACCCCTGAGCCATCTCCACAGTCCCTCTGCTCCATCTTTTAGAATCCTTCTCAGACCACCACAATGTTTTTGTTTGTGTTACTTAGGTACATGTCATCTAGTTACAAAAGTTAGAGAAAGGAGGTTAAAATATTAAGCATCTCTGGGCGGTGGTGGCTCACACCTTTAATCCCAGCCTCTGGGAGGCAGAGGCCGCAGATCTCTGTGAGTTCAAGGCCAGCCTGGTCTACAGAATGAGTTCTAGGACAGCCAGGCTACACAAAGAAACTCTGTCTTGAAAACAAACACAGCAACAACAAGAATTAGGAGTCTGTAAGACGTCCCAACCCACCAACCCCGCAATCTCTGTCTCCTGCTTTTTACTGCTCTGTGTAAGCCTTTCCCTTGGGTATGATGAGCCGCCTTCTAGCCAGCAGACTATCACTAACACAGTGGGATGCCACTTTGGAGAGCAGATTACAGAGATGGTGGCATTTGTTGGGTGAGTGCCCTCTTTTGCTCTGAGAAAAGCCAGCTGCTCTCCAGAGAGATTCACCTAAGAGTCAAAGTCTGAACAGCTATCCAGAGCCAAGGCCTCAGCGTGAGAGCACCATGATTGAACTCAGAGGAAGTTTCTCCTATAGATGAGCCTTCAGATGACTGTGTCTTGGTAGACCTCTTGACTCCAGGCTCTAGAGACACCTAAGCTAGCGCACCCACAGAACCAGCAAAACTTAGAGACAAATAAACCTTTTCTACATTTGCTACATTTGGGGCTCACTTGTTACATGGCATTAGCTGACTATAATATTTTTTACGTAGACCTACTCTGGATTTCTGGGGAGGGAGGATAGGGCTTGAGGGGTGACCTACACCTGCCTTCACATGTGTCTACCAATAGGATAGTGTGAAGATAATAAAATGAGTTATTGCTAGAAATGGATTTGATATCAGAAAGTGGTGGGGTGAAATGATTGTTAATAAAGAGCCATGTCCCATTTGTCAAGATCTGCCGGGAGACACAACGGGGCTGTGTCTCCTGCAAGACTTCTCTTCCCTTTATAGTTAAGACTTCTGTCCCCTGTGCAAGTAGAATAATCATGCACCAAGTCTCTCTGATTGGTTCACAGAATACAAATTCTCAGAGAGATGTGTTGACAACCCCTTAGATTCCTCGGCCCATGTATTAACAGGAACCAGAAACAGCTCCAGGTCAGGTGACTTGAAGGCCTCAAAGAACTGGCCTTGTAGGATGACATGGCTCTCTGGCCTGCTTTCTTCTCACACTGCTGTTGCTGAAGAAGGCCTCAGTATGTATGCCTGTGACTGTATTCCCAGCTTTGTAAGAGCCTGAGGCAGAGGATGAATTAAGCCCAAAAGTTCAAGAGCAGCTTAGGTCTTAGTGAAACCCTGTCTCAAATGAATGAATGAATTTCACGCCAGGAACCCTGATCGAGTTTATGGGAGGTAGGGCACTTCGGCATGAGTAAGCTCCTGTGCCTGCTGTTGGCAGCCCCCACTCAGCCTCTGGCTTGGCATTGAGCAAGGCTTCTGCAGCCATTCCCAAGGCTCTGTCCCTGATGCAGTCATTGGGAGGAAAGTTCAGAGCGTGCACCCATGGCCCCAAGGTACCAGGTGTACTTAAGGCCAAGTTTGAGTTCACGTTCTTATTTTTTCCCAGGACACAGGGTTTAATGTCACCCTGGAGTCACTGCATGTACAGTGAAGTCCAAGTTTTTCAAAATAGCTGGAAACCAAAGCCTTTCACAGGAAACAAATGTTCTAGAGGGAGAACACTTAAGTCCTGAGATTTTCTTCTCCTAATTGCTTTCAATATGGTGGAACGGGCTGGAGGACATTAGTCAGTGGCATGCTAAGCAGGCAACATGCTCAGCACACATGAGACCTGGGATTTGATCTCAGACACACATATGCATGCAAAATATAGATGATGGGGGCAAGGGAGAAAATTCACTGGTCCACCGCACTGGCTACTTCTTTTAGAGGACCCTGGTTTACCCACATGGTAACTCACTGTCTGTAACTCCAGATCTAAGGGATCTGATGGTATCTTCTGACTTGTAAGGGTACCAAGCCCACTCGTGGTACACACACATACATGCAGACAAAAATACTCATATAAATAGCAGTTTTTTTTAAAAAAATCACCAATCTTTAAAATATGGAAGATAAAATGTTCTGTGTTCTATATTGATAAGCGAGGCTATGTGGGTAATTCACAGAATCCCAGCTTTACCATTACATTTTCACTGGTTATTGGAACTTTGTAAAAGTAGAACTTTCACTAAAACCAGCAAATATCGGGAGAAATGGGTCCCAGATATCATTTGCTTATTCAAAGCCATGTTAACATATTTTAGTATACTTTAAAAGCTGCTATTCAGAGGCTTTGTAGAGGGCTTGTCTGATGTGTATGAAGCACTGGGTGTAAGCCCCAGCTCCATAAAACCACAGCATGGTGGCTCATGCCCATAATCCCAGCACTCAGAAAGTCAGGTAATCATCAATTACATAGATTGAGGCCAGCCTAGCCCTCATGAGACCCTGTCTATGAATGAATGAATGAATGAATGAATGAATGAATGAATGAATGAATACAAATAAAGTATATTGGAAGTCTCTTAGCATTTAGCCGAAAGGGCTTATTAGACTTCTGATTTTAAAATGCAGAGTAGCCCAGCTATGGGGAAGCCACACAAAATCTTCATGGATAACTGTCCCTAGGAAGACTGATTTTAAAAAGTACAACATGAAGCAGATAGGCCTATAATCTCAGTACTCAAGTACCTGAAACAGGAAGATCACTAGTTTGATAGACAAATTTCCCACACAGCCCTACACCCCCATCCCATTTGCATGGGCAAAGGTCCTGGGGTGGGTGGCTCCAAGTCAAGCCTTAAACCCTCCTGGGTTTCTTGGATGGGTCTTGGCCACCATGGCCATCTAAAAGCCATGAAATGGAAGGAGCTGGCAATTTGGTGCCTGTGGTTACAGCCCCACCCAGTTCAAATGATGTACACACACACACACACACACACACACACACACACACACACACACACCTGCCAAGGGATTCTGCTCGCCAGGCTCTCACAGCCTTACCTCTGACTTCCATCCATGTCATGGAGCCCATGTCCAGTTGCTCAGGCTGGCTGAGGTGTCTACAGTGCCCAGAAAACAGAACTCAGAATTTATTGCTGCCTTTCCTCACTCTGTGCTTGCTTAGGAGGCAGGGATGGAGGAGGGCCTGGTCCCAAGAACTCGGCAGGAGCTAGAAGTACTTGGCTCTGAGGTAAGGCCTCACTCAGGCTGCTTGGGACAGGGGCGTCCAGTTGCTTAGGGGCCTTGGAATGGCTTGAAAGCTGAACCTCCATACTTAGAGCCAGGATCTTAAGCTGCTTGGGACTGAGAATCCAGCTGCTTAGTGAGGGGCCTCTGGTTGCTTAAAAGTGGGTGGGACTGCATGCTCCTGGCAACCTGTTGTGGCAATGCCTGAGGCTTCTCAGGAAGGTT
Organism: Phyllotis vaccarum; assembly: GCA_033318265.1. NCBI lineage: Eukaryota > Metazoa > Chordata > Mammalia > Rodentia > Cricetidae > Phyllotis > Phyllotis vaccarum. Next base: position 76,704,741 of record JARWLC010000016.1, on the reverse strand, counting down.
AGAGTGCTTGCTTTCTCTAGAAGCCCATGTGCTACCATCTGTTCTGATAACGTTTGCTGTTGGGTGTTAGCTCTGCAATCATTGTAAAGTTGCTTAGGCAGGTTACTGACTATCTTCGAACCTCATTTTCCTGCTCAGTAACATGAGATAGTAACTTCTTCCCGTGTGGTATGTATGAAGTGGCTTCACATAATGTCATAACCCTAGTGTTTGGGAGGTTGAGGCAGGAGGATTGTGAGTTTCTGCCTAGCCTGGGCTACACAGTGAAGGCCTGTCTCAAAACAAAACCAGTCTTAAGTACCCCATTGGTACCTACATTGAGGTGGCAGAGGTGCCAGCTAAAGGCTGGATCTGTGTGACCTTGAGTGAGTTTCTATAACTTTTGGGCTTGAGTTTTATCACTTATAAAGTAGGGATCATATTTAGAGTACCTCCCAAGACTGCCATGAAATGAGGTAAAGCCCTGAGCTTACCTCTAGGCCTGGCCTGCTAACAAACCCAAGTGTTCTTATGACCATGTGGAAATCCCAGTGAGATCTCCCAGGGACACTGGTTCCTCCCAGATGTTCTGATGTGTCTATATCAGACCCCAGTCCCTGGCAGGCTTGCAGGGGCTCATATTATCCTTTATCCTTACGTTACTTTTCATCCAGACATGAACACTTTTTGTCTCTGGATGTGGGTGCTATGACCCTAGTGGTTTCTGCACATAGAGGGCCAGGAGTTTGCACTGATTCAGGAGGGGGAGGGGCTTCTGAGCTTGGCCAGACCCCAGAACTGTAGGGTTTCACTCTGCTGAGGTGCTGTATGCTGTGAGACAGTGCCCAGCTTCCTGAGCCTGGCCATTGACCCTGCTTCCTATACAGGCCCAGCTCTTCAGGCCTTGCTACTCTGAGTTCTGGCTGGGCTCCCTGGCTTCAATGGGTGTCTCTGAGAGGCAGACTTAACACCTCAGCTCCTCTAGTGCCCAGCACAGGGCCTGGAACCCAGAATATACATGTTGGACCCATGAATGATGACCAAGGGCATTAAAGGTTCCCAGTGTTGTCAATCAGAGGGTTCAGGTTAGAAGTACCACTCCAAGTTTCCAGAAAGTACTGCTGGCCAGGACCTGGGTGTCACATACATGGACCTAGAGTCCTGAAGACAGGTGGCAGCATTTCCTGAACATCTTCATTCTGAAAAATATCATGGCACCCAGGCCTGTGCTAGACAGACGCCACAGGTTGCAGTGTAGCTCAGCCACAGAGCACTGGGCTAGCTAGCATGCATGAAGGGTCCATTCTTTCCTTTCCACACAGGAAAAGGGACTTACTAACATGACTACAGCTGTGTGTCAGGACATGAGATAGGGATGAGGAGCCCCGCCTTATGGGAAAGGGTGGCTGGGGAGACCCTTGGCCCTTCATCTTCCTACGGTTGCTACATTTTCCTCAGCACCTTGAGATTTTTACTCTAGAAAGCAGAGCTGTAGAGTAGCCCTGTGGCAGACAATAAGGGGGGCTGGTAATCAGGAAACAGAGCCTTCTAGGCACCCTTCTATTTTATTGAACTGCTTTAGATTGGCCATAAGGTTCAGTTTTTCCAGGATTCTCTTATTCTAGGACAAACATTCTCACACTCCAGAAAAAAAAAAAAAAAAAAAAAAAAAAAAAAAAAAAAAAAAAAACCCAGTCCAAAGCAGATGGCCACTTAGTTCACTGGTTAGTTCACTCATGGGACCTCCTGCTGCCCCTGAACTCAGATCATAGGGTGGAGAGGCATTAGGGGAAAGGGATCCCCTCTGTTCTAAAGAGGAAGCAGACCCAGATGTGTCAAGATATTCTGACATCATTGAGGAGAGCTGTTTCTTCTTAGGGCTCTTGCAGGATCAGCAACTGAGATTTCAAGGAGACACCCATACCCTACTTACGGAAGTTCAGAAGACAATGGACCACCTGCCCTTGACCACTCTGCTGCCTTGCTACCTCCCCTTGAACCTTAAATGTAACTCCTTCTGAGACCTCTTCCATGTGCAAGATGGTATTGCATAGGAGACTATGGTGTGTGAATTGAGATCAGACTGTCTAGAGAGCTGGGGTGGTGAGGACTTCTCAGTGGCTGAACGTCATCCCTGGCAGAGAAAGCAGAATAGGGTTGGGTGGATCCTGGAAGCTCCCAGCCTGACTCCATCCACCTGTCTGTCCCTTTGCCCAAGGATCATAATGTCCCCCCCATATTCCAGCCCTTCACCTGGCCTTCCCCCTGAGCTTCATTCCCAAAGGTAAAGCAAGGGGGCTGGAGAATGGCCCAAATGTGCATTGGGGCCAAGCTTGCTCCAGCTGTAAACAACTGGCAGATCTGGGGGTTGGACAGTGGATGGGGCAAGTAGTGACTGGAAATAGCTGGAAGGTGGAGAATCTGGGGAGTAGGCGGCTCAGGGTGAATGTGTCAATGACTCTGGAATGTAGGTAACTTTAGTACAAGTACCAGGTGTTATCCCTCACCTGCCTTGTGCCCTCCATTTATCATAGGGTGTGGTGCACTGTGGGCTCAGCAAGTATGGATGGGTTTAAGGGTGGGGAGAGCTCCTGAAGCACCTTAAGCACCCTCCCCCTTAGCTGTGAGATGGACTTGCGTTTGGGGGGAATCCCAAAGATGTATCAAGTCTTCCATCTTGGGCTGACCACTCTTGTCCCAGCCCATTTCACCCCTGGGCCAGTGGACATCCGGTGTGGCTCATAGCCCCATCTTGTCCTCAGTTCCCATATGTGGTTCTTTACAGCCCCCCAAGCTCAGCTCCTTGCTTCCCTGTCCCTGGAGGCCCCTCCCCATTCTTTGCTCATTTCCAAGGACTGCTAGTTAGCTGTCTGCTATTTATTCCTTTCTTGATAATACAGGAGCAGGTATAGCTCCCTCCCTCTTGTCCCATACCTCACACTTCTGTGCCATAAATATGTGACTAAGGGTGCTGATCAGTTTCTTTTGTGAACTTGACACAAGCTAGAGTCTCCAAAAAGAGGGAACTTCACTTGGGAAAATGCCTCCATCATTGGCCTGGTGAGCATGCCTGTAGGATATTTCTGGATTAATAACTGATGTGGAGGACCCAGGCCACTGTTGGGCAGTGCTCTCCTGGACAGACAGTCTGAGCTGCTTCAGTTTCTGCCTCAGTTTCTTGCTGTGGCTTTCTTTTATGAAGGGCTGTGAGCTGTAAAGCTGAAATCAGCTCTTTCTTTCCAGAGTTGGTTTTGGCCAGAGTTTCATCACAGCATTAAAAAATCATACTCAAAACGGGTCACTGCTGACCTCTAGTCAACCTCTAATTCTCATCTACATACCATGTCTTGATATTCCTGAGGTGAGGCGGATGTCTGGAGGCCAGGTATTGTCAGGAGTCCCCTAAGAGGGTTCCCATACTATAGATATGGAAGCTGAAGTCCAGAGACGGGAGGCAACAATCTACAGGCCACATAGCACCTCGGTGAAGTTGCTCCAACCTGAAGCCCACTCACAGGCCTCTCGGCGGGGCTCCTCTGAAGCCCTGGAGGTGGGACTCCAACCCAAGCCTTGTCTTGCCATTAGTAGGGTGATTGCAAGGGTGTCTCCTGGCTCTGGTGATGGCTTTCTCAGAGCCTGCTGTGTGTCTTACTGCTGCTCCAAGTTAGTTCCAAGTCCAGCCTAAGCCTGCACTTTCCATTTGCTTTCTGTAATGTGAGCTCTCCTAAGGCTTGGCACCAGGATCCTGCTGGGTAAGGTTCCTGGTTTCCTTGGATGGTTTTGGATGATTTCATTGGCAGAGCCCAGCCAGAGTAGGCACATTACTCTCCTTCCCTATAACCAGGCATGAAAGAGACACTTGTGATCAGCTGAGACTCCAGGGGCCTTAAACACTGCGAACGAGCCTGCTGGGCATAAGAAGCTCCAGCTGCCTGGTTGATTTCATTGTGGCATCCACCTTGATGTGTGGACCCTGTATATAGCACAAAGATGAGAAGCCTGATGTTCAGAGTCACATAGCAAATGAACAGGTTAGAATCTGGACCCAAGTCTGCAGCCCAGCTTCCAACCGCTTCCTCCAAGATTTCTCTCCTGCTCAAAACTGTAGGAGTGGCAAGGTCCAGGACTGTGCCCACAGAGAGTTCTGCAGAAGAGACCAACCTGAATCCAAATGGCAACCAAACCTTCACTGCCAGTGAGACAGTCGATATTTTTAGACAAGGAATGAGTAAGATCTGATGATTCACAGGCCTGGCACGGCTCATTGGGCAGACCCAGGCCTCAAAGAGCAGGGTAAGAGATTAATTACACAGGGGACAGGAAGACCCCAGTGGACAGAGAGGGCCACCGCCTTCTTCTCTACTCTGTGAGAAATGAGAACAAGGGACTCATGCTTTCCCATGTTGGCAAACAAACAGCTCTGGGATTAGAAAGTGATTCATCTGCTCTGGGTTGTGTTAGGTGTTAGGGAAGTGCACACCCCGAGGAAGCTGCTGAAGCCCAATCCTGGGCAATGGATCTTCTAGAACAGGTGGCTGCATGCCTTCTCCATAAGGAGCCAGAGAGTAAATGCTTCCAGCTTTGTGATGCATACAGTCTTCATGGCAATCATTCCACGGGAAAGCAGCCACAGGTGATTTGCAAATGAGCAAAAATGGTTCTAATAAAACTTTATTTATAACAATAGGAGCCTAACTAGATTTGGTCCACGGATGGCAAGTTCTTGGCCCCAGCTCTAGAAGATGCTTTTTCCTATATACTGTGTTTCCACATTTGTCCTCTACTGTGGGATGTCAGTTAAGAGGTGTTGAACGAATGTCAGAGGGAAATAACACTCAGCCTTCACTGATCTAGTTTTTGAGGTTGACTCACAAGCCCCTCCCCAACACACACACACACACACACACACACACACACACTGTGTGAGAGCTAGCTCTTCCTAGGCTGTGTTAACTCTGCAACAGTAGATCCAGTCCCTGCTTTTGTATTTAATCCAGGGCTTATGGGATCACATAGATGGGAAGTGTTAACAGACTAGAACTCCATGTGATCTTTTCTACCCCGACCATGTTTCTGTCAAAGTCCAGAAGTGAGGTGAAAGGTTATGACCTGACTCTGGTGGGAACTCTAGCTGGTACCTGGTGCTGAACGTCTATTCCCTCATCTGTGAAATAGGTAGGGAAGTTTTAAAAATGCTCCAGTGGATTAAACACCCAGCCAAGCTGTTGGAATTCAGGAGCCATCCTTGAATCTCTTGGGCCTGGGGAGGGTAGAGTCAGACTTACTTTTACAGGTAACAGCCTGGAGCCTCGAATGATGAGCTTGAGGTCACAGGCAGAAAAAGTAGAAGTGTGGGGCATTGAGACCTGGTCTCTCTGTGTTTCCCTTAACCTCCGGCCACCTTCTGGGACCTGGGCGTGGTGAGAAGCCCCAGTTTCTCCAGCAGACGGACTTACCTATTTAGCTCTACCCAGAATTTGCTCTTGCTAGGCCTAGGCCCGGGCATGGCTGGGACTGCCTCTGAACTCCTGTCACAATGCAGCACTGCTACCACTGATTGGGGAGCAAGTCTGCTTATGTGTATTGTGGCTCCAATTTCAGTCACTCTGGCATCCTTTACCACCCTGAGCTCTATCAGTTACATTGACAGGAAGCTCCTTTACAAAAGCCTTACATCCTACTGTCAGTAAGAGACAAGCGTCACTGGTAAAACCAGTTCAGTGTTCTGTTTTTTTGTTTTTTGTTTTTGTTTTTTTCTGAAATGTAGACTGTTGTTTCAATTCACTGTGATGGTGTCCAAGAAGTAAAGCAATGTTCAGACTGTGGTAAGTGCTCAGTGGGAACCTGCTGCCTGAAACAGACAAGTTCACACCCAAAGCTTGCCATCATTGTTATTCCTGGGTAAATGAGCAAAACCAAGAAGGCATTGCCAGGTGTGCTGGTATATGTCAGCAACCCCAGCATTTGAATGGCTGAGACAGCAGGGTTGTAAGTTTGAGACCAACTAGGCTAGATCACAAATGTATCCCCTTCTCTAGTACTGGGGAGAGAGCCATTGCCTCATGCACGCTAGACAGGCATTCTGCAAACTGAGCTACATTCCCAGCTATAAAGCCAATTCCTAGTCAGCTCAAGCTACCTAGTGAAACTGTGTCAAATAAGCAAAACATACATGTAAATAAATATTCTGGGAATTACCACTTGATAGTTTTTCTAGGCACGATCTGAGTTTTTGATTTACGTTATTTTGTGCATGTATAAATTACATGATATACATTTACATGTATATATGTTAAAAAGGATGGGCATGGCCCAATTGAAGAGCCTCAGTTTTCAGAGCATAGTGGTCTGTGCTTTGCCCCATAGGGGTCCCTTCTGAGTGAGCATGGGTCTGGGAGAGTGAGTGAAAGTGAGGATAATAGGTGTTTCTTTTTCCTGTTCTTCCTGTCCATAGTTAGATTCATCTAGTTGGGGTGTGTGTGTGTGTGTGTACATGTATGTCTCTGTGTGTGTATGTGTATGTGCGTGTGTGTATGTGTGTGTATGTATGTGTATGTCTGTGTGTATGTGTGTATGTGTATGTGTGTGTATGTATGTATATGTCTGTGTGTGTGTATATGTGTGTATGTGTGTGCATTTGTGTGTATATGTGAATGTGTATGTCTGTGTGCATGTGTGTGTATGTGTATGGATGTGTGTATGTGTGCATGTGTGTGTGTGTATGTGTGTGTTTTCCTTCTTGAGACAGGGTCTCACTACATAGCCCATTTACTTTAAGCATGGAACCCTTCGGCTTTAGCCTTCCAAATGCTGGGAATGTGTGCATCATCACATCTACTTTGCTATTAAACCATTCACTCATCTGTTCAAAAACTGCTCATTGATCATGTGGCACACTAGGCCGTGGGCTGACAAAAGTGAGTCAGGAAGGAGACAAAAACAGGGATGAGAATCCAGAAATGCCCAAGGTCGAGGCCCCAGCATATGAGAAAGCAAGTTGTCCCCCACTTGAGAGAAAATCTCACATCTCACAGGCTTTGGGGTGGTGTCCTCAGAACCTCATCTCTGGGGACCTCCAGCACGCACGCACGCACGCACAGAGATCAAAAATCTGCATATGAGAGGAAGCATGTGGTATTTGTCATTCTGAGTCTGGTCTATTTTATGTTAAATGATTTCCTGTTCCACCCATTTTCCTATAACTGTCAGGCCTAAAAACCCCTATATTAAATCAACTTAAATAAAATAATAAAGATAAATTTAAAATGTGCAAAAGAGGTCATGCTCTGATTTTTATGAACAGTTTCATACACACAGAACATTAAACAGTCGTGTAGGGAGCAACTACCACTTGCTCTCCAGAGCAGCGACCACCCGTGTTTTCCTTTCTGGTTTTCCTTGCCCTCACTGAGATATAAGGGACCAGGGTGCAATGTGGTTGTAGGAAACGCTTAGTACATGTGAGGTCCTGGGAAGAAGAAGCAGAGGTAGTTTGTGGACTTTAGGGCATGTCCTCCCTAAACAGAGTTAAGAGAATTAACTGTTGTACCATCAGACACCTGTTGGCCAGTCCTCACCACATGCTCTGCTTTCTGGCGCATAGCTGCCTCTTCCACCAGGCTCTACCAGGTGTGGTTCATACATTGTGTCTGGTTTCATACTTTGAGGGGGGTGTTTATTTAAAAATACATACATTTAGTCCTACATGAATAAAGGACAAGGGTTAAGAGAACAGAGATCAGAAGGACATTCCCAAGGCGTGTGTGTGTGTGTGTGTGTGTGTGTGTGTGTGTGTGTGTGTGTGTGTGTGTGTGTGTGGCTTTTCACCAAGGATTGGCTCAGTTGGTAAAGTGCTGCGCACTCGTGAGGACCTGACCCACATAAAAACCAGAAATTGTGCCGTGCACTGTGAAGGCCGAGATGAAAATTCTGTGGATTTGCTGGTAGCCTAGCGGAAGGATCCTGTCTCGACCAATATGGTAGACAGCAATTGAGGAAGAAACCCAATGTCAACCCCTCGTCCCCACGTGGGTGTACACTCACAAGAACACACAAACATCCATACACACACAATGAGGTTACTAGATACATTTTTCTTTTGCTTTTGAAATGGGATTTCCCTGTGTAGTCTCTGCTGACCACAAACCCCTGAGAGTAGAATGATGGCATGTGGACCACACCTCACGTGGTTGTATCTTTTCAATCTTTTGATTTATTTTGCTCTGCCATCTTTTTTACATTCTCCACCTACCTGTAGTAGAAGATTTTGTCCCGGGCTAGACAAGAGATCTTGACCAGTAGTCTCAAGTAAACTATCTTTAGCTGCTTGGTCTCAAATAATCACACAAAAGCTTATATTATTTTTATGCTGCTTGGCCTATAGCTCAGGCATATTTCTAACTAGCCCCTACATCTTAACTCAACCCATTTCTATTAATCTGTCTTGCTACGTAGCCTGTGGCTTACTTTTATTTTTACCTCTTGCTTCTTGGGCAGCTGGATCGCATCTCTCCTGACCCCACCCTCCTTCCCCTTTATCTATGCTCAGATTTCTCATCTGCTCCTAAGATGCCCTGCAATAGGCCAAAACATTCTTTTTATTGACCAATGATATGCAAAGCAGACAGAAAGACATCTCACATCTTAGACAAATATACTGGGTTCAGGCACTTTTGAGCAAGACCTAGAAGTGGCTTTGAAGTTTAAGGACCCCGTAGGGCTGTGGCCAGTCTCCTTTTGAGGTCCAGTTGCATGCTGCCTGCTGTCCCTGTTTGTTCCTGCATTCTCCAAGAGAAGATTGCCATCGCCACTTGCATGGGACAATTCAACTCTCTAAAAATTGCCTTAAGGTTCAATTTTATATTAATGTTTATATAACCCCTTAATAATATTAATCATTTTATATAACCAAGTGCCAATAAATATTTCCTACAATACCCACCCACACTGTCTTTAGAAGAATCTCTTTTTTTTTTAATCTCAAAAAATAATATAAAATTCTGTATTTAGCTAATTTTTTTGCATTGAATTCATTGTGCTCTTTGTGTTTGTGTGACCTGGATGAGATATTGAAGAGACACTCCTTGGGTGTGATGTGGAGACTATCTTAGTGTCCGTTATCAGAATATCCCACCTCTTTGTAGTAGCCATGGAAGAGCAGCTCCTCATGACCTTTAACCCAATGCTTGGTTCTGGTTATGACCTTGCCTGACTCAGTTCCACTTGGGTATGCCAATTCTTCCTTCTAGCTTCACCCTCCTTAATATATATAAAATATTATATATACATATGTGATATATATCATATGTATATATATATAATATTATATGTTAGAGGTATTCTTCCATATAAAAGAACTTCTGTTCCACCCTGTATTTAATTATTGCCAATTTTCCTCCTGACCACAAATCCATCGGTGGGTGTGTTCACTGATTAGGTCTCATCTCCTGTTGATTGATTGTAACTGAAGACCAAGCCTTCAACTCTTGAGTCCTTTCGGAGGACAGCACATAGCTAAACTTAAATATTCTACCAAAAGGCATTCAGTTCATTTTCCAGAATCCACAGCATCTAGGTAGACACTCTAGCACTAATTACATACTAAAAGTTCACAGCCTCTGAGACTCATACAGACTCTCTTCTGTGGACCTTTGTAAAATTCAGAAAGGATATTGTGTACTTCCAACAGTAAACATTCCTATTCCATACAGTAGGCTACAGAAGCCCAGAAAGAGAGAAAGAAACATAGCAAGCCTGAAAGCCGGCAGGAACATGTGATTGCAGAATGTGGATGCCAGAGAGCTTAGGCAGCCCTGTGCCTAGGCCTTGCCGTTTGCAGCCCACACGGCCCTCTGTCTACTCATTGCTTGCAGCTGTCCTGGGCAGACACTCATGTTTCCTGACAGCTCAAACTTCCTGTGGTATCTGTCCTGTCTTCAGTCCCATGTTTACAGCTTTATGTCCTTTCCAGTGACATTATTATTAAGGTGGCCATTTTTAAAATATGAAAGGTGACCCAGCTAGGTTTGAAGCCACACATCCTGACTGCTGTGTGATACCATAAACACCAACCAATACTGTCAATGCCTCTTGTTTCTGAGCAAGTGGGAGAGTGGTCCAGGATGCCTTTTAGTGTTTCAAGGATGGAGGGATCTTGTTCTGCTTGGACAACATCAGGTCAAGAGGAAGCAGTAATGACAGCAGACTTTCGTCTCCTGACCCCAGAGGGTGGGAGAGATGGGAAGGGCATGACCCAAGAACCCAGCTCTCAGCCCACGTCCCTCACCTCACCTCAGCTGGCACTGATACCGGTTCATCCTGCCCAAGTCATGTGGTTGATTAACTGCTGTCCCAGGAGGCTGCCACAAAATGAGTGGATTACTCAAACAAGGTTCCCTTTCCCTCCTTGGCACCCTCTGCTCATCTTTCCCTGGGATGCGTCCTCAGGCCAGAGAGACTCTATCAGGGAAAGGCAACTGGGCCTGTCTAACTCCTGACTTCCCCAAGAGGAGGTCCATCCACAAGTTATCTTATACACCAAGAAACCCAAGAGATCTCATGGATAGGATGGTTATTTGAGGCTGGGCTGCCCGGGCATCATTAGCTGCCTCTCTGAGCACAGAGAAGCTGCTTTTAAACAGCTCTAATGAGTACACTGTACATACCATGAAAGTCACTAAGCACTTGTATGAATCTTAGTAAATTAGAAGAGTATTATGACTCTCGCCATCCTCATATTTTATAAGTCTACCATCTGCTCCCTGGGAATATGTCTCAAGACCCCATTGGAAGCCTGAGACCATGGGTAGTACTGCGTCAGGTAAGTGCTCTATTTCCCTGTAAGTGTGCTCCTATGGTAAAGTTTCATTCACAAGTTAGGCGAGATAAGAGACACAGTAGTAATTGATGGTGTAGTAGTAACACTATAGTGATACATTTAATAGAGCTGGTACAGTGGCTCACTCCCGAGATTCCTGAGCTTGAGAAGCTGAGGCAGGAGGATTGGTATGAGTTTGAGAAGAGCCAGAAGTACACAGTGCGTTCCAGGTCAATTTGGAATGTGATGTGAGACTCTGTCTCAAAAAATATTATAGAGACTATAAAAAATAACTGTTAGTAAGGTGTTTTTTGTATAGCCATAAGTTGGGTCCACAGGACTACGCCCAAAGACAAGTGTAGTGGAGCTCACTTGTTACCATAGCACTTCAGGGAGGAGACAAGTGGATCCCCAGGCTCACTCACCAGCCGGCGTATACACTTGGCAAGCTCCAGGCCAGTTAGGGTCCCTGCCTCAAAAGCTAAGCTATATGATATTTGAAGAATGGTCCTCTGGCCTTCACACACATGCACATGCACCCTGACTCACATACATACACCTTCAAACATACACATCCAATACAAAGCAATGCACACACCGTGGGCATAGCTCTGTGAATGCATATACTGTCCCTTGCAATACTTTACCATACTTTCACCTCTTCACTCAATGAAAACACTTTATGTCACTTTCCTGTCACTTTTGAATCACCAGCATCGTGACTCTTGTACTTTGGGACCATTCTTGGCTTAGAAATTGGGGTTACCTGACTACAGCTTGGGGTCACCATTGGCTGAAACAATAGCACTCGCTTTCCATGACCTCCCCTCTCCAAGTGAGCAATGGAAGGGTAGCATATACAGTGTGGATACCCCACACTGAGGAAGATTCGAATCTCAGGTGTGAGGCACAAGAACTTATAAAACACAGCACCCTGCAAAGCTGAAATTTTTTATGTTGTTTCTAGATGTTTTCATGACATATTTTTGGATGCATGATATACACATAGGTTGACTTTGGGGTCTTCATGTGTCATATGAAACCTTTAAAAGCAAAACTGAGAGAAGCAGAGGACACATATTCAGCTCTTATATTGCTCTAAAAAGAACTTTGTGTCTGTGTGTGGTCATTTCCTGTCCCTCCCTTCACTACCTTGGTCACCACTAATCTCTGTAGGACTCTCTTTTCTATGTGTTTTACATAAATGGGGCCATGATCTTGGACACTCGCCTCCTCTAGATGAGTGAGGACATCTGCCTGTAGTGAGATTCAAGCATCTCCTTGACCTAGGGGTGTGGCCTCTTGGCCAGCGTAGGTATAGGATTCACCTATGATCTTTGAAGCTGTAGCCTTGAGGCATGGCCAAGGTTAAAGATCCCTCTGCAGTACTCTATGCTTTCTCACTGCCTGGAAGGCACATCCTTTCCATCCAGATGAGTAGATCATTCCAGAATTCCTGCCTTTAATTGTTGCTATTGAGATCCTTTAATAAACACTTACCTATAAATCAATTGCCTATGATTAATATGTCTACAATCTGCCTCTTAGTGTTGGCAGCCCTGTGCCTGACCAGATCCCAGCATTTGATGCTGGCACATACTGATGGCTACAGCAGTCCGTCTTCCCATGGTACTTCTGGGTTGGAGGTTTCAGAGGCTGAGCTCTTAGGTAGATTTCATTTTGTCTTAGGTTTCTGGAGATGACACCGGCTGAGACAAGGCACCATTCAGCATGAGCAGGCAGGAGAAGCCTTGCACTTGGCTTTGGTTAGGCTGGCCCTCCTGGCTGTGAGCTTTGAGCTTGGACTTCTTGGATTTTCTTACAATGAGGCTGGCCCTTTGTATATTCTCCCTGGCTTGTCACCAGCTATGCCAGGCAAAGATTTCTCACCCTCTCTGGCACTGGTGGCCCTTGCTTCTTCCTCACCAATGGGGTCAAATCAACCAAGTTGCAGCTCTTCTGTCCTTGAAACGGGGCAAAGCTGGAGTAAAGTGTCTAGGGGAGTCAGAAGGACTGCAGGTGCGGAGAAGGGGGGGAAAGACACAGAGGGATCCACAAGCAGCCATGGGGGATATGCTCAAAAAATACAAATGGTCTTATGTGACACTGTGCAGTTCAGAAAGGAAACAGTTGTGTGCATCCTAACTCGGGCTGTACCTCTCTGAACCACAAGTAAAAAGCATATGGGGGGGGGGGCTGAAGAGTTGACTCAGGGGTGAAGAGTACTTGCTGCTCTTCCAGAGATCCCAAGTATGATTCCAACACCTACAACAGAGCAGCTTATAACTGCATGTTATTTCAGCTTCAGGAAGGACCTGGTGTCCTCTTCTACCCTCTTAGGGCGCCAGCATTCAGTGGAAAACATCCACACCCACACACAAAGTAAATTTTAAACACCCCTCCCCCCCCCCACACACACATACACAGTTGATCTGAAATTCAGAGTTGAGGTGAGTTGCCCAGCACTGGCCCCGTGTTCAGTTCACACCACAATGGGGTGTGGGGTAGGGATGGGGGAAAAAAATAGTGGGCTATAATCCAGTTCCTAAATCGACACCACCACCCATCCTACTTGATGCTGCCTTTATTGTCTAGTGAGTACTGACACCAGGTCATACTGCGGAAGTGACCATCTCAGAGCAGCTGCATCACTTAGCAACAAGGCTGCTCTGCAGTCCAGCCTAGGGCTTCTGGCTTCTTTCTCGCCCAAGCAAGGTTCCTCTCAATTCCCTATGGGTATCTGATCTTAGATGTCCAGGTCTCTTCGCAGGGCTTTTGGGACCCACTCAGCGTCAGGGTCAAAGGAATGTATAGTGACACTCTCCTTGAATTTTTTTTCTTCTATTTATTTGTGTATGCACACGCCATGGCAGAACACAGCCTGAGGTAGTCAATTCTTTCCCTCCACCATGTAGGATTTGGGGATTGAACCCAGGTTATCAAGCTTGGCAGGAAGCTCCTTTACCTACTGAGCCAACTTGCTGTATCCTCTCTCACCATCTTTAAAAAAAAAAAAAAAAAAAAAAAAAAAAAAAAAAAAAAAAAAGACTGGTTTTCATAGAGCCCAAGATGGCCTCAAACGTGCTATGTAGTTAGAATGACATTGAAATTCTGATCCTCCTGGGGTTGGAGGCATGTGATGCTGTAGATTGAACTCGGGGATTTGTGTATGCTAAGCAAGCACTCTAACCACTGAGTCACACCCTCAGCCTCACCCTCAGTTTCAAGCTTGTCTACAGGGTCTTCTGGATCTTTGGACACTTGGCACCTTGTGATTATGAGTAGTTCTATGAGAGCCATTCTTTTCTTAGGTAATTACTTAGGTAATTAGGTAAGGCCACAAGAGAAGAAAATGAGTAGTCCCCAGATAATGAACTTATTGGGCATGATGGCACTGGTCTGTGATTCTAGCTACTCAGGAGGCTGGGGCAGGAGGGTTGCACGGTCAAGGCTTGACTGGACTACAGAGGCTTTGTAATTGAGACTCTTCTTCCAAATGGAAAAAGGGCTGGCAGAGCCTAACGTGTGCAAGATGCTAGAGACAGTTCTCAATCTCTTTCTGTCTCTCTGTCTTTCCTCTCTCTCACACACACAGACACACACACTCACAAACTCATATGTACCCCCACACTAACATACACTCACACACATACTCAACCACACACCCCCACATTCTCACACACACTCACATGCACTCACACATACAAGCACATACATGCACACTCACACACAAACTCACCTCCAGGTAAGAAGTGTTTTCATTGTATTAAATACTGACTACCCTGTTGATGTAGCCCTGGTATAAGCCTGGGTAGATGCCATAGCAACACACCAAACTGGAAGCAGAAGACAGTAATGAAGCCTGGCCAATGTGGCTTCCATGGAAGCTTCTGGAAGCAGCAGCACAGAGTCCCTTCCAACATTAATCTCCTGGCAGAGACATCGGCCAACCCTGTGGTAGAGGTTGGAAATGATGACTCCTGCCAGCCTGTCTCAGAGGTCAGGGTGACCTCTAGCTGACCAGGCCCAATTCCTACCCTGAGCCATACCACACCCAGCATCTCCCATCATCTCTAGGCACATAGCTCTCCATTCCTGCCCTGTTGGCTTCTTGGCTTTGGGCTAATACCCTTTGGAGTCAGCTCCTTCTGTCCATGCAAGACCTTCAGGGAGGTCTTCACCAATTCTCCTCTGAGCTCTGATCTCAGCTCTACTTGAATGACCTCAGCCTGACTCAGGTGGCCAGACAGGGGTCCAAGCTTTGCTACTTCCTTAGTGTGAGCAGCACACAGGTATGTCTGCCTGACATGAACAACCAGGAAAGGATAGGGCACAGAGAGAGGCCTCCTGTGACCTGGCTCAAGAGGTTGCTGTGCATGAGAGGTGATTGGCTGGAAGGTCATCCAATACAATTATTACCCTTATGTCATTTCTTTGTAACAGATACCCTTGACACTTTGGCATGGCAGAAACATGGCCAAAGATTACTGATACATGCACTGCTAAATAGTCTCTGCCACTGACAAAGTTGCCTCTGGGTGCAAATGGGCTCATTTGGGAAAAGGGAGAAATGCTAGGTACTATTATGTATGCAGTTAGAAAGTTAGAGAGAAAAAAAAAAAACATGTACCGAGAGTTGATTTCAGTAACAAAGCAGAGACGCGTTATAGGAGGAGAGTGCAGCTGAGCAAGGGCCCTGGGGTAGGGAAGAGTCTGAGGTGCAGCCTGTTTGAGTGGCCAGAAACCATTAGCAGTAATTGCTTCAGTCTGGGGTCTGCTGGGCCTCGTATGCTGCCCAATGTGCCACTGTGGGTCTTCCCAGAATTTCCAGCACCCTGTTAGATTGTTCCTTCCCTTTCCCTTGTGTGTGTGTGTGTGTGTCATTGTGAAGCTAGAGGATAATGTTGGACATAATAGTTTATTGCTTTTATTTTCCTGAGCCAGAGTTTCCTAGGCTGGCTCAGCCCAGCTCTGGGCTTTATAGGTATGCTTGTCCCTCAGAGGCCAGAAGATGGTATTTATTGGATTCTAGGAGTTGTATTTACGGGCAGTTGTGAGCCACCTGATATGGTGTTAAGAACTGAATCCCAGTCCTCTGCAAGATCAGGCCACACTTTTTTAACAGCTGAGCAATACTGCTCTCCCACGCTTTTCCTTATCTATGAGGAATGTTATTATCTGGGCTCTAAAGAGGAAAGGACCAAGTTTCTCTGTGCTTCCCATGTTTGGAACTCTTCCATAAGTAGCTGCTTCCATAAGTCCAGGAAGTTCCCATCCCCTGGATGCTGGCTCTAGGGTATAGTTATGCAGATGCTAGACTAAGCTGATCGCTATCCATGTGCCTTCATTACCAGAGCATTCCACAGGTCACCCAGAAGGGCTCTGGGGAATGAAGTGTTCCAACCTATGTCTGCCTCTTTCCTTACCTGGCTTGGCAGCCAGGGGCCTCTCTGGCCAATGCCCTGGAGTACCTGGGGTGGGGGGTTGAATCAGAACTAGGGCAGCATGACTGCATGAGCCTCCACATCTCATCCTTTGAAAAGTAGGGACAAATGTCTTCCAAAGCAATATGTTCAGGGATCTGCTGAGCTGAGCAGCGGGCCTGGTGCCCCAAATTCTGCAGAGAGGCCTGGCCCAGGTGTCATGGGACATGGCACAGAAGGTTCCCTTGCCACTGTGAAGTAGCTTCAGCCAAACCTGGCAGTGGACACAGGACACTGAGAGTTATCCAAGCCTGTCATTGAGGGTACAGGGGCAGAAATGGGGGCTTTGATAGGACTTATCTTAGAAAACAGTTTCTTTTTGAGTTCATTTCCAAAAAAAGCCTAAGGTCCTCCTAACGGCAATGACACAGGGCAGGGAAGGAAGTGACAAAGGCCCCGCCTCTGTGAGCTCATAGATTGTGGGTGAAGTAGAGTCAGGAAATATTAAGATGAATTTAGGTAGTGGATATGGTGGTGAACCCCTGGTTTCTTAGCACTCAGGAGGTCAAAGCAAGATGATTACTAGGGAACTAGGCTACCCATCTCACTAGCCTGAACTAACAAAACCCTAGCTCAAAATAATAATAATAATAATAATAATAATAATAATAATAATAATAATAAAGGCTGGTGAGATGGCTCACAGTGCATGCTGCCAAGCTCATGATCTGAATTCGGTCCCAAGAACCCATACGGTGGAAGGGAGAGAAGAGATTCCATCAAATTGTCCTCTGACATCTCCATACGCATCATAGTAGACATGTTCCACCCTCCCCTCTAAACAAAGAAAATAAAATTCTTAAAAGAAAAAGAGATGATTTGGGGGAAGCCATGAGTTCTAGAGGAATATAAAATAAGACGCACATGGCAAGGAGGGAGTCTTGGGGCTTTTTGTGACTTCTCTGTTCAGCTGACTTCTGAGTGCTACCGTTACAGGCTAGATTTTTTCAGGGTCCACAGAGGCGAACTCTGTTGGGTTCCTGCAACAGAGGGCCAGAGAGGGTGGTCTTGAGACAAAGTAGAATCAATCACCTTCACCCGAGGGAATTGGACAGGATCCAGCTCGGAACAGTTGGGTAGATGGTGATGAATCTGCTTTTAAGGAGCTTCACTGGGTTGGAGATGTAGTGCAATTGTAGAGTGCTTGCCTGGCATGTGCCAATATGTGAGATCTGCATTTCCTGCTGGGAGTCATCACCCAGGGACACGGGTTTGCAGCATTAGAATGACATTTGTGGCTGAGGTAGGGACTTAGCTGGGTCAAGGTGTAGATGGGTCAACATCCTGACTCCTCACAGTGCTACAAGATTAAGATGTGCACTAGCCTCTACACTAGAAGCCTGTTGGCTTTCTCTAGATGAGCTCTTCTAGGTGAGTGTCTTCTGCCTTTGTCATTCCCTCTGCACTAAGTTTTGCAAGGAACTTCTTCATGCTGGGGTGAGACTTGGAATAAACTATACATCAAAGAAGCTTAAATTGTTGTAATATGGTTTCTGGGCCCCGTCTGGCCAGAGGTCCAGATCCACAGACCTGCCAACTGTCCCAGATCCCTTAGCTACCCGCTGCTGCTTAGGCCCTCCCAAAATGATTCAGACACTTATGTTAACTTTATGCTGTTGGCCTATGGCTCAGGCACATCACTAGCTACCTCCTTTATCTTAACTCAACCTATTTTCATAAATCTGTCTGCCACGTGGCCTGTGGCTCATCTGTGTTCCTTACCTGTTGCTCCTTTGGGCGTCTGGGTGGCTCTGTCTCTGACTCCGCCCTTCCTTTCCTACTCATTCTGATTCCCCACCTACTTTTTTCATGGTGTCTGTTATGGGCCAAAACAGTCCTTTATTTAAAGATTGATACACACAGCATGCAGAAAGACATTCCCACATCATGAATTTGTCATCAGTGATAATTAAAGGCCTCCTACCTCACCCTGGGACACCCCTGCTCTGGAACCTTCCATCTTGAATGGGGGGGGGGGCAGGGGAGAGCTCCATTCCAGGGTACTAATCTCCTTGCCTGCACACACCTGCTTGTACCTGCTCCATTTAGCCATGATTCCCTTCCTCCAAGGTGACTTGGTACCCCAAATAGACAGTATAAGGCCAAGATATAATGTCCACTTCAAAATGTTCCAAGCCCTGAGTGGGACAGGCACAGGAAGGAGCTGCCACAACAACATATTGGGGGCTATCCCAAGCATGGACCTTCCTGACCCTGAAGGCTGGCAGGAGACACCACTTAGAGTCGCCCCCTCCCTCAGCCATCTTCCTCCAGAGAAGAGGGACATGTGAGGCCTTATGAGTGAGACATTCCTCACAGACTCCAGGTGGTGGGCCTGCCCAACCGAATTGTACCGAGGGAAACTAAGCCTTGGTGTGTGTTGTTGAGTGGCTGGGCTCTTATGCTCAGTTCGGTTACAGAAGTCTGCCCCTCTGCTGGAAGGCTCTGAAGGTCTCTTACACAGGACTACTGGAGACCTGTCAGATTTTTTTGGCTGCTTGTCTGGGGTTCCTAGCTTGGCCCAGATGTGACTCCAGCCCCTGATCCCCAGCCCCAGCTTGCCCTAAGGGTCTGATTATCCCTTTCTAGTGGGACGGATATCTCTGATGTGGGCTGAAGATTAGGAGCTGGCATAGCCTAACTGGAAGCAAGTATGAACGAATGGATGTATTTCCTACCCAGCAAGTGTTCAAATTATAAACCCACTTTACATTTTAAAATAATAAAATAATGAGTCAAGCATGGTGAAGTATTAATGCAGTCCCAGCACTGAGGGGCAGATGCAGGTGATTGCAGGTAATTTGAAACTAGCCTTTCTACACAATGAGTTCCAGGACATCCAGGGCTACATAGCAAAGCCCTGTCTCAAAACCAAGAAAGATAATGCCACTTGCAAAGGCCTCAACCACTTTACCCATGGGCTTGAATGGAATTCTTCAGAGAGGGGCAGCTATCTGTGACCTGGGACAAATGATTGAGTGAAAATGGCCCCAGTAGGCTAATGCTTGAATACTTGGTCCCTAGTAAGTGTAACTATTAAGAGAGATTAGTAGGTGTGGCCTTGTTGGAGGTGTGTCGATGAGGTTGGGCTCCCTACCTCAAGCTTGCGGATCTGGTGTTAGCACCATGCTTGCCTGCTGCTGACTTGCTCTGTGCCACGATGGGCATGGACTCTAATCCTCTGAAACTGTAAGCAAGCTCCCAATTAAATTTTGTCTTCTGAAGTTGCCTTGGTCATGATGTCTCATCACCTAGCCAATGGCAATGGTAAATAAAAAGTGTATGGGAGGATTTCATAGGCTTGGAGCCTTTGTGCAGCCTGGCATCAGGCAAAGCTGCAGCCAGCTGGCCTTCATGGCACCCCTGGGACAATTGTGTTGTCAGTGGGCAGCATGTGACTTCTACTCGCCAAAATTAAGCCATTGCTTTAAAGTTCTGATATAGGGCTAGAGAGATGGCACAGAAGCTAAGAGTATGCATTCTTCTTCCAGAAAACGAGAGGTCCTTTCCCAGCACTCACGTTGGGCAGTTTACAATGCCAACTTCAGGGGATCTAGCATCCTCTCTTCTGGTGTGCACGATACCTCCATATATATGTGTTTTTTTTTTTTTTAAATAAGAAATCAAAATAAAATTCTGACACCATTGGGCATGGTGGCCCAGGCCTGTAATTGTCTCTGTAATCTAAGGCGGGAGGATTGCCTTGCAGTGGAGGCCAGCTTGGGCTATACTGCCTAATTTTTTTTAATTAAAAAGTCCTGGCTAATGATGTAGCTCAGTGGGTAAAGTATTTGACAAATGGCCGTGGACTTGATCTCCAGTACTTGGTAAATAGAGGCAGGAGGATCAGAAGTTCAGGGACATCCTGGGTAGCATGAGGCTCTGTATAAAAGCCAGCACATCCCCTCCCCACCTCTCCCCTTCCCTTGCCCAAGGACCCTCCCAGTTCTCATTCCGTTAAGTATTTACGGAGTGAGTGCTGCCGCTAGACCTAGCTGGACCAGGCTGGCACTAAAATGCGTGACTATTGGGGCTGGAGAGATGGCACATTGCTCTTACGGAGGATCCAAGTTCTGTTCCCAGCACCCATTTTGGGCTTCTTATATCACCAGCTCCAGGGGATCCAATGTCCTATTCCGGCTATTGTGTGCACCTGCACACATGCGACAAGAATCTGAAATGCAGAGTTTTCATCACGTGTCTGGGGCTCTGCGCCTTCCGAGCTGTGGGCTTGCAGTCCATTCTAGCTCAACATGAGAACAGATACACTTGTGCTGGGAACAGATCGGCAGCTGTTACAGAGTCTTCCTGGGTCCTGGGTTTATGTATTGATTTCTTCCCCCAAATGTTTTAACTTGTCTGCAATTAGGGGGCATTAGGTCAACTCAATAACAGACTTGCAGATGCGACCAATGAGGAGCTGGGGGAGGAGCTGGGGGAGGAGCTGGGGGAGGAGCTGGGGAGGAGCTGGGGAGGAGCTGGGGGAGGAGCTGGGGAGGAGCTGGGGAGGAGCTGGGGAGGAGCTGGGGAGGAGCTGGGGAGAAGCTTTCTGGGTTCTCTGTCTCCTGTAAAGATCTGATAGAAACTTGACTGTCCTGAGAATTCTTTCCTAATATTTTCAGTGCCTTCACCTGTTCCTTTATAACAGCCTGTAGGTAGGTGATCTGTGGCTCCATTGCCAAGGGTGTAGCATAGCTAGGCAGTTAGCTCACCTGTGTCCTCTCCCAGACATCGTTAAGAATCACGCTGACCTCACTGGCGGCTGGGAAAGTTTACTGGGATTATGCACATGAGGCCCTGTGTCAGGGAGGAAGTGGCTGCCTCAGATACCCTCTTCATGAGATAATAGCCCTGGAGAGAGGCAGATAAGCAACTCATATCTTCTTTCAGTGGCTCAGCCTAGGGGTTGGGTGGCCAGGAAATGATCTCCTGCCCAGTTAGATCAACATCCCTGGAGACTGACAGGGGCTGAGGGCTTCCCTTCTCAGGTGTGCTTTTCCATTCTACCCTCTCTTAACAAATTGGGTTTTTTTTTTTCCTGCCTTTTTGGGCTACAAATTATTTCATAGTGTGTGTGTGTGTGTGTGTGTGTGTGTGTGTGTGTGTGTGTGTGTGTGTGTGTGTGTGTGTGTGTGTGTGTTATGAAAGTTTTAAATCTTTATTTATGTTTATGTGTGTGTTCACATGTGGGTATGTTCATAGAAGCCAGAAAATATGTTGTATCTCCTGGAGCTGGAATTATAGGTGGTTATGAAGCACCTGAGGGTTGAGATCTGAACTTAGACTTTCAATAAGACAGTTCATGTTCTTAACTCTAGCCTCCCACAGTGTGCTTAAGGCAAAGGTTGTCACAATAATTCAGCTGGGGACAGGAAACAGCTAGAGAGGAGATGGGCCTCTTTGTCTTGGCTCACAGAGGTCCCCACCCATTGGATCCAGCCCCCTCAGGAAGTGGGGCTTTGGGATCTGGGTTGGGCTGGGCACCGGTCTCTTTTACTAATATCTGCCCAAATGACAAATGCAGGAATGGTGTTCCAGCTGGTCTGCTGCCTGGCCCTAGATCCCTGTCAATCAAATGGAGCTTGTCCGTATTATATGTACAGTGTTATTCTGCAACATTGTGAAGAGATTGAGAGTAAAACCCAGGGCCTTCCAGGGGCAGGGCAAGCATTGTCCTGTGAGCTACATCCCAGCCCTTGCCAATGTTGTCCGTGTTCAAAAGTTTAAGACTAAGAATAAACTAGACCCCTCGGTAGACGTTGCTTCAGTAAGTGGCGTGTTCTTCACATAATGGAATTCTAACAGTGATGCAGAGGCAGCAAGAACTAACCTTAGAGCTTCGCTAGGTGAGGGAAGCAAGCCTCAGAACAACACAACATATGTAGCCCTTCCCGGAAGAATGGGGAAGTGTGGATATATCATCTCACGGCCATATATTTGACTAAATATGGCTGCCCACCGAATGACTAAATTTTACTTATTGAAATGGAAGTGAAACAGAGGACAGAGACACAAAATTGTTCATAGCCTTTGGAGGGGCATGCAAAATTTCTACTTCCCAAACTTTCGAAATTAAAAAAAAAATTAAAGGGGAATAGAATAGATAATTATGAGGATAAGGGAGTGGATGGAATGGTAGGGTCAAGTGGAGGGGTTGAGGTAGGAAATATGAGGAATTTGGGGGGATAGTATGGAAACATATACAATAGATACTTCCTAAAATATATAGTCATATTTGATATTTTATGGTTATCCAAATGAAGCTGCCAGCGAATGGGGAAGACAGAGCCCCAACTAGACATGTCTTATCATTACATTAAGCTTCCAATACTAAGACTGGGTTACATATACTCAAGTTGTTGACCAGAGGGATATCATGGGAAACCCTGAACAACCCAGAATGTTGCCAAGACACTAAGTTATTCTCCACAAACTGACTGCAAGTCTCCATCGCTGCAGACAACACTGCACAAATCACTGAACATGGAGAAGTCGACCTAACGTCTACATAGGGTCTCCACTCCTCCATTCTAGTGTCTCAGCACAGAAGCTACTCTGCATACTACCAAAGGAGACACATAAGCCAACCAGCCACAAATGCTTTGATCTTCAATGGTGTCCTGCCTACAGGATATGCTAGTGCAATGGTATAACCAAGCTTGCGAGAGTAACCAACCAATACCTGGTTTGACTAAAGACCCACTCCATGAAATGGAACTTATACCTCATACTGCTTGGGCGACTAAGAACCTGCAACTAGATAGCCCAGAGAGACCTAGGGTAAAACCAAATAGGATTGTTCTACTAAAAGAATGTAGCTATAAAATGACTCCTAATGATACTGCTGATAAGTGTCTTGCTCGGCCATCATCAGAGAAGCAACATCCTTCAGCAGATGGAAACAAATACAGAGACCCACAGCCAGACATTACATACACACACACACTCACACACACACACATGAGAGAGACAGAGAGAAGAAGAGAGAGAGAGAGAGAGGGAGGGAAGGAGGTGAGGGGGAAAAGGGAAAGACAGAGGTAGGTAGGTAGGTAGGTAGGTAGGTAGATAGATAGATAGATACATACATACATACATACATACATACATACCTCGGAACATACAGATTTAAATGGGATGTTTCTATCAAATCCCTCCCACAGAAGTCAGGGAACCCTGTGAAAAGGAGGCAAAAAGGGGGTGGAGGACACCAGGAGAACAAGACCTTTCAAATCAGCATGGGCAAAGCTCTTATGAACCCACAAACTGAGGCAGCATAGGACTGGCATGGGTCTACCAGATCCTCTGCTCATGGATAATGGCTTCCAGTAGAGCACTTTGATGAGACTCTCAAGTGTGTGAATGTGTTTCTGGTTTTGTGCATTCTCTGGGGTTATCTTCTGATGCTCCTTTGCTTGCCTACCTTCAATGTGATAGTCTTTGTTATACCTTCTCGTGTTTTATTTTGTTATATTTTATCACTATCTCTTAGAAGCCTGTTCTTTCTAATGAAAGCCGGAGAGTGGATCTGGATAGAAAAAAATATGGGGGGTGGGGAATGGGCGGAGTAGAGGGAGGGAACAAATTAGAACTATGTGGGAAAAGAAACTATTGTCAATAAAAAAGAAAGGATGTACTCTTTTCTAGAGGAAAACTTGTTTTAAATAGAATATCATACAGGACGGTGCTAGAGCCCCTGATAGCTGTGCTAATATTGGCACTTCTCTGTTTCAGTTTCTCCAAAGAAGGAATGAACCTGGGAAATGAACTATAGAGTGGTGTGCAGGAGGTAGGCAACAAGAAGGGGCGGGGGGGGGGTGCAGGGCTTCCTGACTCCATGCAGACAGTATGAGGAGATTCAGTAGTCTTTTTGGAATATTATTTATTTAATGTATATAAATGTTTGCATGCATGTCTGCATACCAGAAGAGGGTATCGGATCCTGTGAGACCGCACTTATAGATGGTTATGAGCCGCCATGTGGTCACTGGGAATTGAACTCAGGTTCTCTGGAATAGCAGCCAGATCACTTAATTGCTCAGCAACCCTCCAGCCTGCTTGAACACTCTAGTTGCAAATATCACTCATGTTGCGGTGGTGATATCTGAGGATACAGAATGGCAAGTCCCTCTTTGAGCCATCTCTTATCTCCTGTCTCCATTCAACCTTTGGGACTCCAGCCAAGAGAGCGCCTTCTCCATGGTCTGGCAACAAATGAACAGGGTGGCTCAGAGGCTGACCTACTTCTTGATCAGGAGGCCTTTTCTAGACGTTTTCACGCATTGTAGCTTTGGAGTTGCCCAGTACCCTCTCATGGTAGTAAGCCTGTTCACTTCCCTGTGGACATACGCAGCTGGCAGTCATCGTGAGAGGAGCCAGAACTGACAGACAGATTTGTGTGTCTGCTTCTACCTCAGATGTTGTGGTGGGTTCGCTTTTACAGTAATCTCCTGACTAGAATAAGTGCAGCCCCAGGTCCAATCGTGTAGGAACTCCAGTGCTAACGCTGATCTGGTCCTGATTCAGTCATCTGTGTGTCATGTCAAGGGCCCGATGCCACGGAAGTTTGTCACCAGAGGACAGGAACCCATAAGGCAGGATCAGCCCTGCTCCCAGTGGTTGTCCTCTTAGTGGCTGGATATTCTTCCATCCTCTCTCCGCCTCCTCTTCTACCCACTGTAATTTTCTTTCTTTTTGTGGTGTGTGGAACCTCACATTTGGGAAGTGCTCTACCACTGAGCTCTACCCCAGCTCATGGTGTCTTGGAGCAGGGTTCTCACTCCATAGCCCAGGCTGGTCTCAAACTCCTGACCTTGAACCTCAGGATTGTAGAGTGCACCACTATGCCTGGCTTAGTGCCACCTTTACCATGTTGCTTCTGTCACCAACTGTGGTACCTGACCTCAGTTCCCTGCTGCCTCTGACAGTGATGGAGAAGCTGGCAGGCTTTCCATGTAGCACAGGGATGGACTGTGCCTGTTATGTCTGGGCTAGTAAAGTAACTGATGCAGGTCAGAAGCAACCTTGAACGTGCATAGGTAAACAGACCTGTACCAATAAAACTTTATTTACAGAGACAGCACAGTTAAGGAAATGATGAACAGTAAAAAAAATAGAAGCTCCGGAGTGGGAGAAAATGATCAAAAACCACGTGTCTAATAAGAGGCTGGTTCTGTTTCTCTTCTGTTGTATGATAAAGGGCCTGAGCCAAAAGCAACTCAGGGAAGAAGGGGTTTATACTTCAAGCCACAGTCTATCACTGAGGGCAGTCAGAACAGGAACTCATCATGAATTTGAGGCAGAAACCACGGAGGAACACTGCTTGCTGCCTTGCTGGATGAACCATAGTTAGCTAGCTTCCTTATCCAGCCTAGGACTTCTCCTGCCCAGGGAATGGTGCTGGCCGTGTGGGTGGACTCTTATCAAGCGACAATGAAGACAACCCCTTACAGACAAGCCATAGGTCAATCAAATCTGAGTGATCCCTTATCAGACGACTCTAGGCTGTGTCAACTTGGTGGTTAAAGGTAACTACTACACGGGGTAATATTTAAAACCTATCGGAAACGCATGCATCAATCACGCCAGCTACATGGCAATTATAACAGTGGCAGCAAAGGATCTTGACAAAGAGACATGTGTGACCAGCTTCATGAAAAGCTACCAGTGTCGTTTATCAGGAAAATGCAAAATCAAACCACTGTAGGACTGCTCTGACACATGTCAGAATAGTTGTTACAAAAACACCCAGGACGGGCAAGGACATGCTCTGTGTAAATATAAATATTTATAATATAAAGATAGTCGGCACAGCAGCTCTAATAGAAGCAACATGGCCAGTTCACCCAAATCAGACTCATCTACACTCTAGCAAACCCCCTCTTTTATTTTTATATTTTGAGACCAGGTTTCACATATCTCAGACTGGCCTCTAACTCACTGAGTTATGAGCTAAGGATGACCTTGAACTCCCATCCTCCTATCTGTCTCCACCTCCCTTGTCCTGGGGTTACAGGTGTGCACCTCACCATGCCTGGCTTTATGTTCTTGAGACAGGGTCTCACTGTATATCCCAGGCTTCCCTGGAACTCATGATAATCCTCAGCCACTCAAGTGCTGGGAGCATAGTGCCTGTATCATGTGCAGCTGCATGCTCTGCTCAGCCTGGTCTGCAGAGTAAGTTCCAGTACAGCCAGGACACAGAGAAACTCAGCCACACACACACACACACACACACACACACACACACACACACACACACACACACACACACACACACACAAAGCAAATAGTCCCTTCACCCAGCCTGGCTATAAATGCTTTTGAAAGTCAAATGGCATATTCCTAATTTCCCTCTGGAGGGAAGACACATTTTCCTATCCTGATTTGCCTACAGCTACTTAGGGTCCCTGGGGTCAGAGGTTCTTCAGCGTTCCTGTGCCTCTTATTTAGGGACTAGGCTCAGGGACTACTCTTGCCTGTGTAAAACCCTGGACAAGACTCCTCACAACCCTGTGGTGCCTTCTTTGCAAGCAGGCAGGTTCAAAGGAGGTGACTTTGTTAGGGCTCTCCATCTGGGTCTGAGGTGCCCGTCACATGGCCTCCTCCTTGGTCACGTGTTCTGTTCCACTGTATTCCAATTTTATTTCTGTTTTGAGACAACTCATTACATAGTGAAGGCTGGCCCAGAACTCCTATACCCCTGTCTCCACCTCTCAAATGCAGGATCATGTGTGAATGCTACAACAGCCGGCTTTTTAGGGGGTCGTTTTTTGAGATGGGGTTTCAAAAAATGTATGTATGTGTGTGTGTGTGTATGTATGTGTGTGTATGTGTGTATGTGTGTGTATGTATGTGTGTATGTATGTGTATGTATGTGTGTATGTATGTATGTGTGTGTGTATGTATGTGTGTATGTGTGTATGTATATATGTATGTATGTGTGTGTATGTATGTGTGTATGTGTGTATGTATATATGTATGTATGTGTGTGTATGTATGTGTGTATGTGTGTATGTGTGTGTATGTATGTGTATGTATGTATGTGTATGTGTGTGTATGTATGTATGTGTGTATGTGTGTATGTATGTATGTATGTATGTATGTGTGTGTGTGTATGTGTGTGTGTATGTGTGTGTGTATGTGTGTATGTGTGTATATATGTGTGTATGTATGTATGTATGTATGTATGTATGTGTATGTGTGTGTATGTATGTATGTGTGTATGTGTGTTTGTGTATGTGTGTATGTATGTATGTATGTGTGTATGTATGTGTGTATGTATGTATGTGTGTATGTATGTATGTGTGTGTATGTATGTGTGTGTATGTGTGTATGTATGTATGTGTGTGTATGTGTGTATGTATGTATGCATGTATGTGTGTGTATGTGTGTATGTGTGTATGTATGTATGCATGTATGTGTGTATGTATGTATGCATGTATGTGTGTGTATGTGTGTATGTGTGTGTGTGTATGTATGTATGCATGTATGTGTGTGCATGTGTGTATGTATGTATGCATGTATGTGTGTGCATGTGTGTATGTGTGTATGTATGTATGCATGTATGTGTGTATGTGTGTATGTATGTATGCATGTATGTGTGTGTATGTGTGTATGTATGTATGCATGTATGTGTGTGTATGTGTGTGTATGTATGTATGTGTGTGTATGTGTGTATGTATGTATGTGTATGTGTGTATGTGTGTATGCATGTATGTGTGTGTGTATGTGTGTATGTATGTGGCATAGGTCAGCTAGCCTTGAACCCATTGTATGACAAGGCTACCTTGAACTTGTAATCCTCCTGCCTCAGTCTCCTAAGTGCTGGATTGACAGCAGGCACCACTGTAGGAATCTGTGACATCATTTCATCTTCCTGTCCCTGCAATTACTTTCTGTGATGGCTACAGAGAAGGCTTCTGTGAGCAGTCCATTCAGAATCACGGTTTCTCTGTGTATTGCCCTGGTGTCCTGGCCTGGAACTCGATCTGTAGACCAGGCTACCCTCAAATTCACAGAGATCCACCTGCCTCTGCAACCCAAATCCTGGGGTTAAAGGCGTGCACCACCACTGCCCTCTGAGATTTCTACGCCTTTATCTGCAGGCAGAAGAAGCAGCTCTGAGCCACTCTGCATGTAGCTTGAACATAAGAGGCCTCAAAGCCCACCCCCACAGTGACACACTTCCTCCAACAAAGCCACACCTCCTAATAGTACCACTCCTTTGGGGGGGGGCGTTTTCTTTCAAACCACCACAGGCCTGCTCTTGCAAAATGCCTGCTGTGGGTGTTTTGAAATTATTTTAAAACATTTTTAGATTTAGGGGCTGGAGAGATGGTTTCGTGGTAAAGAACGCTGGCTGCTCTTTCAGAGAACTCAGTCAGATTCAATTCCCAGTACCTATACGGAAGCTCACAACTGTCTGTAACTACAGTTCTGGGGGATCCAGCAGCCTCACGCAGACAGACATGCAGGCAAAACACCAATGCACAAAAATAAAAATAAATACATTATAAAAAAATTTAGACTTATTTATTTCATATGTATGGGCATTTTACCTGCATGTGTATATGTGTGTGTGTGTGTGTGTGTGTGTGTGTGTGTGTGTGTGTGTGTGTGTGTGTGCTACATTCATGCCTAGCACCTGAGGAGTTCATAAGAGGGTGTTGGTTCTCCTGAAACTGGAGTCTGTTTCTTTTTTTTCTTTTAAGAACCTTTGTGGTTACATTACTCCACTTAGATGATTAAGCACAATCTTAAAGTTCCTAACTTAACCACTGCAAATCCCTTTGCCATATAGCTTACATACAGGTTCCTGGAATATAATATGGACATCTTTGGGGTACCATAAAAATTGGGGGTGAGGACCTTCTTGGGTCACCACTGCAC
The DNA here is from genome assembly GCA_033318265.1 of Phyllotis vaccarum. Classification (NCBI taxonomy): domain Eukaryota; kingdom Metazoa; phylum Chordata; class Mammalia; order Rodentia; family Cricetidae; genus Phyllotis; species Phyllotis vaccarum. The sequence continues at coordinate 76,675,575 of JARWLC010000016.1, read as the reverse complement.
CTTCCTGACTTCCATCTTACCTGGGAAATATGGCATATAACCAGTAGATAATTGCAGAATGAATGGACAGATAGATAACGTGAGCAAGTAAGGTTGGAGAACCCAGTGTAAGACAGAAAGATCAAGAAACTGGCTCAGGCAGGATCAGGCAGGTCACTTTGGGTCACTGGCCCTGTGCTCACAAGAAAAATGGTTGTCAGGAAGCTGATCTGACTCAAGAGAAGGTGCTCAGTCCCTTGTGGGCCCAGCCTGTCCAGGCCTACCCAGTTGGTTTGGTGAAAGGGCATGTGCGTTTGCCTCTTCGAAAGCCAAGCTCTTTCTGTTCCCCAAGGTCACTTCTGACTTTGACATAATGAACTGTCTGAGTGAAGCAATGTTGATGTTGCAAGGGGAATTGTGACAATGTTGTGGAGACACAGCAACCTGGAGGTCACACTTCATGCCTGCCTGACCTGTTCTCAAGGCAGCATGGGACATTTTCCCCTTAGCTTATGGGAAAACCGCTGAGCACCAACTGTGTTCCAGGCACTCGCCAAGTGCAGGAATAGGTGGGGAAATGGTTTGCTAGGCAGCAATGTGTTTGCCTAGCATGGAAGCCTGGGCTCCATCCCCAGATCCAATAGCCCAGGTGGAGATGCACACATGTCATCCCAAGACTTAGGTTAGTCTTGGCTTCATAGAAAGTGTGAGACCAGCTGAGTCTACATGAGGTCCTTGAAGGGGGTGGCAAGGAAGTGGGGAGGATCTGAGAGGAACTGGGGGAGGGAAAATATAAATTTAAAATTTAATTTTTTAAAAAAAATGAGAAGAGACAAGGCCTCCTAAAGTCTGCACCACCTTGTCTGGAGGATACTCAGAGCCCAGAGATTAGAGGATTCAGTAAATTCAAAGTCATTTCAGAGATAGTGAAGTGTTTTGAGAAAAATCTGGATGGTTTTTTGTTTGTTTGTATTTGTTCTGTTTTGCAACAGTATCTCTCTACATAGCTCAGACAGACCTCTGAGTCGAAACCTCTGCTTCCACCTCCTAAGTGCTGGGACTTCAAGTGTGCAAAGGAGTCTCCAGGACACAGGCCCACTAGACCTCTCTGCACCCCATGAGCTGAGCCTGGAGGACAGAGCTGGGCAGGGAGTTAGCAAGTCACAGCAGGGTTATGTTCTGGAAAGCCGGGCTCTAAGAGAGTAGCCGGACAAGCAGTCTCTATTTACCTATGGCATGTGTTTATTGTGTATGTGAGAGAGAGTGTGGGCACTTAAGCCCATCCACAACCCACACGTACAGGTCATGGGTCAGTTCTCTCCCTCCAGCATGTGGAACACAGGAAGAACTCAGGTCATCAGGCTGGGTGGCCACGCCTTTACCCAGCAAAATCATCTCCTGGCCCAGGCCTTGGGTGGACGAACTGGGGAGAGGACATGGGGCAAGGAAACCTGCTTGTGTCGAGGAATAGCAGGGCTGCCTCTGCTCCACTAACGGGGAAGGAAGGCCCCCTCCTCCTGGGCTGTGGGATGTGATGAGCCAGCAACCCTTTCTCTGTATCCTAAGAGGAAACTGGCACTAAGGAATGCCACATGCTTTTAGCAGGGGCACTACCCCAGTTAGGACTGGGCCCCAGCACTCCTTTCCTACCTCCTGCTAACATCATTTGTCCTTTTGGTTTGGGGGTGTATTTTTTTGGTCAGGGTCTCCTGTGACCTAGCCTGACCTTGAACTCTTTAGGTAGCCGAAAATGATCTTGAAGTTTTCTGGTCCTCCTGCCTTCACCCCAGAAGTTCTAGCTAGGACAAGAGGTGAGCACACTTTCTTTGAGTAAGAGCAACATTCTTATTAACAGAAACAACGCCTGCCACCCTTCAATCCAGGAAGCGGAACCAGGAGGATCATGAGTTCAAGGCCCGCCTGCACTTGTACAGTCAGTTGAAAGCCAGTCTGGGAAATTTAGCAAGAACCTACCTCAAAACTAAAGTAAGAAGAGGGTGGAGGATCGCTCAGGTCCAGAGCGCTCACTAGCCCTGGTTAACCCCCAGTATGGCAAAGAAAAAGACAGCGCGGTGGCACAACCCTTTAATCTCTGCACTTGGGAAACAAGGGCAGGCACATCTCTATGAGCTCGTGACTAGACTGGTTTGCATATCAAGTTTCAGGCCAGACAGGGCTGCATAGGGAAGCCCTGTCCCAAACAGAAAGGAAGATGGAAGAAAAAAAAAAACCCACAAACAAAAAAACCCAAAAACAGGAATGGGTGAATAGGTGTCCTGTCTGCTATTAAGGTCACCTGGGCCTTCCTTGAGGCAACCAAATCAATTCAGAGATATTCAAAATCAGTGATTCAACACACGTTTACCTAGCTGTAGTGGCTTTAAAGGGGCCCAGAGACCAGACCAGCCTCAACCAGTGATACCTAGGGCCTTAAAACATGTGCTTCTAAGTACTTCCAAACCAGCCTACCTGGGGTCTGCCTGGGGTCTTGACAAGGGCAGAGTCCAGCTACGACATTCCTAGACCACGGAGAGACCACCAGCAGCAGCCTCAGGTACCAGCAAATCAAAGGCCCTTTCCCCTGGCTAGGGGGAGGGTCTGGGGAAAAAGGTATTAAACGTCTTCTCTCCATAATAAAATTGAACTTGCTTGCTCATTCCCTGAGGTGGTGCCATTGCTACTTAGCCACCTTGGCCCCTCCCCCAAACAGAAAAACAGGACCCTGAGCATGACTCCAAATCAGGAACACCCCAACATCTAGCCACCCACTTTTATCTAAAAAAACCAAGTTGAAACTGCATCCTTTGACCCAGTGAACGTTCTAAGGGCTCAGTCTAGAGAGAGGAAATGGTCAAAGCCGCTTGGCTGGGGAGGGAAGGACTGGAGTGTGCAGCAGCAGGGAGTACCCCGAGCCTCACAACCACTAGGGAATAGTCTGCTGCATTAACCTGGGAAAATGCGTGTCCGCGTGAACAAAGCATGCACCGGAGTTCTGATGGAAGAAGAGCCAAAATGTTTTCCCTGGGAACATCACACCAGAGAGGTTCTGGGAAGCTACTGGGTCTTTCATTTCTTCCCCTCTGATTGGCTTGGTTCAGGGGCACGGATTGCTTTAAAGGGAAAGCCAATAAAATATATTTTTAGACATTTACTCAGCTAGGTTCTGTGCGCACTGCAGAAGTGGCTGTATTTGTTAAGGGCACTCTGCCTGCAGCTGATTTCAGGTCTTAGAAACCTCCGTGGGTACAGAGTGGGGGGGGGTGCTTTTTACCTCTCTGGTCAATTTTTCCCTTCCTTCCTTCCTTCCTTCCTTCCTTCCTTCCTTCCTTCCTTCCTTCCTTCCTTCCTTAATTTCCTTTTTTTTTTTTTGAGACAAGGTTTCTCCACACAGTCTTGGAACTCACTCTGTAGAACAGGCTGGCCTTGAACTCACAGAGAGTCACCTGCCTCAGCCCCCTGAGTGCTGAGATTAAAGGCATACTCCATCATGCCAGCCTCTTCTGATCTTTTTGGGGGGAGAAAACGGAGGGCCAGAGAGGTTGAGTGATTTGCTCAAAGGAGCACAGCTCACAAACCATCATAACCTGTGGGGATGTGTCAATGTAAGGAGTCTGTGTGTGATGGAGAAGAAACTTTGGCTGTCTTGGTTGTGGCGGGGTCAGGAGTAGGGAGATGATATCACCTATATCTGTAAGTTCACATTTAGCTGAGGTTTTAATTTCCCAGCATGCATCAGTGTTCACTGGAGCTGGAAGAAGGAACTTCTCAGAATCACTCACATTCTATGAAGACAGGAGCTTTCAGACTTGGTCAGAAAGTCTGCAGATCTGGAAGGTAGAGCTTCTAAGGCTTGGCCAGAAAGAGTCCTGCATAATGGTGGGAGCTCTCAGCCAGCAGGACCACAAGGTGGCTTAGCTCTGGTGACAGCTGTGGGTTCTATTTATTTTTAGGATCTCAGCAAATGGTATTGGACATTTAGGCACAAAGGAGGTTGGGATGATGTGTGAAGACTACATGGTGTGCTCACTTGCAGGTGGCCACATGGAACCCAGCTGGGGTATAGAACGGTTGCAAACATCTCTTGTCTCAACGTGGCTCAAAACCGTATGTGCAAATAAGGACAAGCATATGAAGAGTAAATGCCCACTGAGTCTTGAGCACAGGTAGAGCCTGCCTATGGTTGTAGAATAAAGTTCTTGGTTTTATCTACACATATTGGTTTAATAAAATGCTGATTGGCCAGTAGCTAGGCAGGAAGTAGAGGCGGGACAGCCAGAGTAGGAGAATTCTCGGAAGAAGAAGAGCAGAGCAGCCGACTCAAGCCAGATGCAAAGGAAGCAAGATGAGAATGAAGCCCTGAAGCTAAGGTACTAAGCCATGTGGCTAAACACAGATAAGAATTATAGATTAAATAAAAATAAGAGCTAGGTAGTGAGATACCTGAACAACTGGCCCAGAAATTATTATAATATTAAGCCTCGGAGTTAATTATTTCATAAGCAGCCATGGCACCGAGTGGGACACAGAAACTTCTGACTATATTTGGCAAATGTTTCAGAAAGGGAAAAGTCCACACCTTACGGAGTGCAAATTCTATAGGGTAGGACAAAAGCCATCATGCGGATATACGAGCCATCATGGGACACTGGCCTTTGAGTTCGAGACACACAGGATCAGAAAGCCTCAACCCCACCAGAATACAGAGAAGAACAGTATATGCAGAGGTTCAGGGTTGGGAGAGAGATGGTGTGTGAGAGAAACAGATTATGTATGTGGGCAGGAACAGAGTGGGTGAGTGAGAGAAGGTCAGGCTGAGGTAGAGCATGTGGACTCTCAGGTCTGGATGAGAACTTAGATGCTTCTAGACTCCCAGTGGAGACTGTGGTGGGTCACAATAGGAGTGGCATAGTCTGGTTTTCCATATAAGATCACGCCGGTTTCTGGACTGATACTCTTCCTCTGTGATTCCCTGACAGAGAAGGAAGGTTTAGATTGGTCAGAGTTTGAAAGGCCAGTGTACAGTCCAGAAGAGAGCCTTGCTATTCTTCAATCATGGCAAAAAAAAAACAAAACAAAAAAAAAAATGGCAAAGGGAGGCACGTGATCAGGTCTCAAGGTAATTCACTCAGTCTAGAGAGAGAATGGTCGAAAGCATGAGAAAGACATTTACCCCTCAATCGAATAAAGCTCACACGTTACAATATCCTCGGCAGTGGCTTCGGTGTGAATTTTGGCAAGGTGAGCCATCTGGAGCAGAGCCAAAGGCAGCGTGGAAATGGGGAATGGAGAGGCAGCTGGACAGTCTGGATGAGAAGGGGGGGGGGGTCTTAGATGATACAGAGGACACTGGAGCAGAAGACCTGGAATGAACAGCATGCACAGTAGCTACTAGTTTACTTTTATCTGTTTTATCCCCCAAATTTCAGGCTTCATGAGACAATAGAATGTGTTCTGCAACCCCCCACCCTTCCAGTATCCAGCCGTACTTGTTTCTAAGATGAATCGTTCAGATCAGTGCCCTAGAGACCTAATGTGGGATGGTGCCTCTCACACAGACAGCCCAGCCAGCTAGTTGGCATTTGCTGGCATCTGTTTCTTGAAGAAACATCTTGAACATCTTTTTCAAACTCTGGGGCTATAGACTCTGCTTTTGAGAGGTTTGGATCCTAGGAAACCTGGTGTGGCCTTTTATAATATATGTGTTGGCTTTTGCTGTATAACAGACAATTCCTAAACTAGAATGATTTAAAACAGCCAAGTGTGAATAGCTTCATATACCAACAGGATGGTCTCTTAGTTTAATACACTTGACTGTGGTTGGCTAGAGGGTCCACAGTGATTGTTACCATTTTGGAATGTCAGCTGACACCAGCTATTGACTAAATTATCTCAGTTCTTCACAGGCCTTGCATCTTTTAATAGGAAATTAGAAAAATCTGTTGATTATGCTCAATCATGTCTTGGTCTGGGAGGCCAGACAGTTCCTCGGTGTGAAAAATTATAAGCAATTTTTCTGTCTCTTTCTAGCACAGCCTACAATACCTCTTCCAGTCAGATTAAAACAGAGCCAAAGACAGACCCGTGGGGCATGCCCTTAATCTCAGCATTTAAGAGACTGAGGCAGGCAGAGCTCTCTGAGTCTGAAGACAGCCTGGTCTACTTAGCAAGTTCTAGGCCTCCCAGATGGTGTCTCAAACAACCAACCAGCTAAACAACAGCACCAGAGTAATAAACAGTAGTGACTCCACACCTGGCTTGGAGCTGAGAGGGTTGTTTGTGGACATTCTTTCCTTGGAGCCCTAGGCCTGGGTGTGGTTGAGAATGGAAAGACAAGAGAGCTTCCCCTCAGAGCAGAATCTACTTCCTGTGCTCTGGGTTAGGCCCTGACAACCTCTCACCCTTCCCAGCCAGTGCCTGTCCCTACAGGCTGCTGTGGCCAGACAGGGACACGTCTGTCCTTCTTGAGCTGTGGAGACCATTTGGATCTGCAGTGGGTGGGGTTGTTACCACCTGATAATTGACAGGTTTTTTCCTGTACCAAGTGACCCAAGATGTGGGAGAGGCAGGGGTAGGGGACAGATGGAGAGAAGAAGGAAGCTGTTTTTGCTTCTATGGCTGCTGTTCAACCTACACAGACCTTGTGATTTCAAAATGAAATCCAACCCAGAGCATTCTGAAGGCTCAGAGCCCAGATAGAAACAAGGCCAACTCCCTCTGCTGGCTTCAGGGAACAGTCTTCCAGTTCTTCCCATTTGGGGGGGGGGGGGGGGTGTTTCACTTATCTCGGCCTTCCTTAGCCTGTATCTGCATTACCTTTTTTTTTTTTTTTCTTTTTTGTTTGTTTGTTTGGTTTTTGAGACAGGATTTCTCTGTATAGCCTTGGCTGTCCTAGAACTCACTATATAGATCAGGCTGGCCTTGAATTCAGAGATCCGCATGCCTCTGCCTCTCAAGTGCTGAGTTTAAAGGCATGCACTCCCCACCGCAAGCTGCTATTTCTAATTGAAGTCAGATGCTGAAGTTTTGGTTGGATGAAAACTGATGGACATGATTTAACCCAGCATGGAAGGCAAACCATGGAAGCAGATGAGGGTGTATCCAGGGAGTGAACAATGCTCTCTCCTGGCTCTGGAAGGGTGGCCACACGATTTGAAGGAGGGTGGAGTTACATGGCTCCCACAGGGCAAAGAGTTGGGGATCCCAAGGTATGCACCCACTTGGTGGTGATAAAATTCCTGCTTTTACAGCATACTTGGTTACCCAGGACCCTGGAACTCTGGCCAAGTGTCACTGAGCATCTTTGGGTCTGGTCCACGTCTTCTCTCCATCTGCCTGTGCTTACTGTCCTGTTCCACACCCCTCACACCACTCATCCCAATAGAAAGCTAGCTGCTTCAGTCTGTTCTCTGTTGCTATAACAAGATATTCAGAGTCAGGTAATTCAAGAGGAAATTTTTATTTAGCTCATAGTTCTGGAAGGTGAGGTGCACATGAGCACAGTGCCTGTTCAGCTTTTATATGGTCCCATACTCTACTGTAACATGGTGGAGGATGCCCTGTGTCCAGATGGTAATGAAGTGACTTCTAAAACAGACTCATCTCATAAGTGGGAGTAAATGGTGGGATAATGGACATTGGAAACTGTCCTCCTGGCTCTGCATCTCAAAGTCAATATCTGCCACTGTAAATCTTGGTTTAATAAAAATGCTGATTGGCCAGAAGCTAGACAGGAAGTAGAGGTAGGACAACCAGACTAGGAGAATTCTGGGAAGTGGAAGAGCAGAGCAAGAGTTGCCAGTGAGACACAGAGGAAGTAAGAGGTGAACTCTGCTCTTAGAAAAGATACCAAGCCACATGGCTAAACATGAATAAGAATAATGGGTTAATTTAAGAGTAATAGATAGATAATAATATTCCTGAACTATGGGCTCAGAAGTTACTATAATATTAAGACTCCGAGTCAATTATTTTATAAACAGCTGCATGACTGTGGGTCCGGACCTCTGGGCTAGGTTGGGCCAGAAACTTACTACAGTTGACCAATTCTCAAGAGGTTCCCAAAGGTGGACATGTGACATCATGAGACCCAACCACCACCCACACAACAGATTGGCATTTAAGATAATCCTTGTGAGTGCTGTGAGAAGATAGGCTTCAGAGGAGAAGCAGATGTGGATGTGGAGGAGGGGACCTAAGAAGGAGACAGTTCTAGAAGGCCAAGAGAGAAATATAAGCAGCCAAGGGCAGCATGGAACATATTGTGTGGAGAAAGCACTCTGTTCCAGGACCACAGAGAAAAAGGTGGGCAGAGGGATGGGGAAGGGCAGGCTCGGTGAGGCTGAAGCGTGGGGCTAGAGAGGGGCGGGAAGGGACCTGTCAAGTCTGCTAGACTGGCAGATGGAAGTCTTCAGGAGGGCATCAGGTTGGGGGAGACTGTTTTGCACAAGGTGAATTTGCTAAGGTTTAGACAGTAATGTTGGGATCCCTGAGCACATAGTGGTAATGCCCTCAGTTACGCAGTCTACAAAATGTAGTATTATACTAGGTGGTCTCAAGGACGTTATATACAGACTGTATGAAAATCACCTGAAATTCAGCCAAGCACCATATAGTGAGTCTATATGTTCTCTTAGCAACACACACGCGCACACACACACACGCCCACACACGAGGTCAGGCATGGATCTGTCCCCCTCCATCTGTTTACCCCCCATCTGGAGCACCTTTTAGGGATTTCTATTTTCTCAAACACCTTCCACACATTTTACAGCCAATAAATTTACATGAGGTCTTTTCCTATAGTTCTGGCAGGCAAGTCTCAGAGAAAATTCTAATTGGCTGATCTGGGTCATGTGACTATCTTAGAGACAGGTCTATATCATATGACTTCCTTCTTTCTGAAAGAAGAAAGACTTTAGCTTCCTTCCAGGGCCATCTCTCATAGTCTCCAGATGTCCAGGGCAGAAGATGAAGTTCCCAGGGAAGCTGGGAGGCAGGCTGTTACAGATGCTGAGGTAAATGCTCTTCCATCCACATATTTTGTAGTCCTTAATAGTCACCTGTGACAGCCCTTATTGTCCCCACCACTCAAGGTCTGGAGATGACTGCAGCTTAGGGCTTCAGAGGTCCTTTGCAAATGAAGCCCTCATTCAGTTTTCTCGGCCTCCTGATACCATGTGACCAGGCTTGGGGGGTGGATGGGCACATTAATCCTGAGGATCTTTTGAGTTGTCTTCTCCTGCTCCAGGGTGGAAGTTTACGTTGCCCATCCATGGTCCTTCATCTTCCTGGGGAAACATTCTAGAACCTCTGTGTCTCCCCTCAGTCAGTTCAAGAAAACAGCAAATTCTGCAGTGCTAGACAAAGGCCTTTGCACGCCATCAACTGCTAGAACATTTCCAACTCCTGGGGTGATACTTTTATCTGCACCCTCCTGGTTGGAGCAGCCCAGAAACTCTCCACCAATGATCAGCAAAGGCTGCAAAACCTGGAACTTTATAGCTTAGCAACCAACAGTCTGGAAGAACTCAGGAATCTATTTGAGAAAGGAAAACAAGAAGGGAATTAGCTAGCAAGCAAGTAAGGAGGCTGTGAGTTTTATTATTACCTTGGCGACGAGGCAAGGAAGGAACACTTTCAGCGTAGATTACTTGCAAGAGCCAGAGAGTTATCTTGACTTCAGCTCTGAGGCTCATGGTTTCCCCAACACCAAGTGAGTGCTGGGGTAGGGATCTGAAGGAGCTAAGAGGGGTAGATAAAATAGGTACAAAAACTGATGAAAAATCAGACCCTCGATGTCCCATTATACCGTGCCCTTTTTCCTGAGATCATCTTCCATCTTGTGACTTCAGGGTGACCCGTCAGTCAGATATGAGGACAGCAGACCCTGTAGATAAGGAGGGTTTCTTTGACTTCAGATGTCACAGCAATGGTGGTATTGCTGGGACTATTTGATGACCATAGAATGTCACCACATGTCACCATTCAGAAGCTGTAAAGCAGAAGTGGGCATCAGAGTCTGACAGTCTGAGGAACATAACTGACATGGCTGGGGGACACTAGATAGTCAATTTGTATGTGTATATGTGTATAGTGTGTGTGTGTGTGAGAGTGTATGTGTGTGTGTGTGTATGTGTTTGTGTATATGTGTGTGTGTGTGCGCAAGCTCATGTGTAGGCCTGAGGCCAGGCATAAGTGTCATTTCCCAGAAGCTATCCACCCTACTTTTGGAGACAGGGTCTCTCACCGGGGACTTGAAACTTATTGATTAGCGTAGTCTGGCTGGCCAGGGAGCCCCAGTCATCTGTCTCTTCCTCCCTAGCATTGGGATTGTAAGTGTGCCACTATGCTAGGCTTTTATGTGTTACTGGGCAGTGAATTAAGTCCTCCACTGAGCAGCAAGCACTCTACCAGCTCGGCCATCTTACCAGCCCCGAGATCTTTGATCAGAACTGTGTTGATACTGTAGGGAATGGGTAGGCACAAGGTAATCCTCACCTTGTTTGGAGTCCCAAGGGATCCAGGTCCAAGCCTTGAACCTGCAAAGTCTCTAATTTGTCCTAAAGTAATAGGAAAATGAGAATTTACTTGGCTGGTAAACTGAGTCAGGTTGCTGTTATTTTTAAACTAGAGAGAACATTTTAGCTACTGGGCAATAACGAACAGATGGCCATGAGGAAGGATGCTGGGCCATAGGCCAATCTGAGGGAACACATGGATGGGCCATAGGCGTCATACATAGGAAGTCCCAAATTCAAAGAGATCTTGATCTCAATTGGCTTCATCCCAGAGTTTCCTAGAAAACACCCCTTTATCCACGTCCCTGTCTGTGGAATTGAATGTGAGCAGAGTAAGAAATTACTAGGCTTTTCTGCTTTACTACCTGAATTTCCCTTCAGGAAAACAAGTCCTTCAGGTGAGCAGACATGCCCATCATCTTGCTCCAGGACAGGGTGCAATGAAGCTAACTTCTAGCCAGGTATGGGACATATAATCCCAGCACTTGGGAGACTGATGTTGGATCTGGAGTTCAAGACCAGCCTTGGCTACAGAGCATTGTATCAAGGCCAGGTTGGGCTACATGAATCCCTAGCAACACACACACACACACACACACACACACACACACACACACACACACACACACACACACACACATGAGAGAGAGAGAGAGAGAGAGAGAGAGAGAGAGAGAGAGAGAGAGAGAGAGAGAGAGAGAGAGAGAGAGAGAGAAGACTGAACTTAAAACAGACCCAAAAAGAGTGTTTCGTTGTTTGGGGGCTGGAGGTGTAGCACTTGGCATGCACTTGCATAGCATGTATGAAGCCTGGATGCCATCTCCAGCATTGCATAAATTGTAAGTGGTGACACATATCTGTTGGTGGCACATATCTGCAACACTACCCTGGCACTCTGAAAGTGGAATAGGAAGGATCAAACATTCAAGGTTATCCTCAGCTTATATAGCAAGTCTGAGGCTAGCCTAGGGTACATGAGACATGTTTTAAAAGAAAAAAGTCAGCTTTCCTTGTTATAAAAAAAACCCTATTTCTCCCTGAGGAAACTGGACAGGCTGCTGCTGCTGCTGACCCACCCTATGCATCAGACAGGGACTTGAACTCTGTGGGCTACTGTTTTAATTTTAAACTTAAATTAAAAAGATCTTTGGCCTTTTGGTAGCACTGATTTCCTGCTTGATCGGTATGCATGTGGCCAGGCATAGAGGGGAGGAACCATGGGCTACCAGGGTGGCCCTGAGCAGTCACTTCTCCCCAAACCTGTCTGTGTCTTATTTCACAGATGGGAATAGCAAGTGAAGGTGTCCTTTGCACTGCATGCAGAATAACAGTGTTAATGAAAAGTAGGGTCAGGAGTTATGCTTGCCCCAAAGGAACCAGTCTGTTCAAATTGAGTGTGAGATGACAACTTGGCCTTACATTTTCAAAGGTGTTTAAAAGTTCATCAAGATCACCCTTCACCCCTGAATATCTAACTCCACCAGATGGAGATGAGGTCCTTATAGATAGTGTGTGTTTGTGTGTTTGTGTGTGTGTGTGCAGGTGCACAAATGCCGTGTTGTGTAAGTGGAAATAAGACAGCCTTGGGTGTTAGTTCTTGCATTTTAACCTGTTTGAGACAGGGTGTCTTTTGTTTTCTTCTGGGTATGCCAGGCTAGATAGCCCTCTGCCTCCCATGTCCCCTGAAGTTGTGTGCTCTACTATAGTTGGTGTTACGTGAGCTCTGGGGATTCAAACCCAGGTCTTAGAGCTTGTGCAGCAAGTGCTTTACCCACTGTGCCATCTCCCCAGTCCTGATCTGGTCCTTTAATATTCTATTCACTTTACAGAAGAGGTCCAGAAAGGTGATAGGTCCTGGCTTTAAGTAGCGGAGTCAGAATTGGAACACACATGATTCAGGAACTGTCCCTACCTCAACTGGCCACTCCTTCCTTGGTGACTGCCAGGAAGGTCCAGAGAGAAGGGTGTGGTAAGTAGGGTGGTGCTGTGAAAATCCACCTAGGGAGGCTTCAAAGGGAACAACATCATGCCCTGACATGATGCTGGCAGCCTGGCATGACCCTAGTGTAGGAAAGTGGCTTCTGAATGCTGGTCTTTATTAGTTACCATGGAGATGAGGTAGGATGCTTGAAGATGTATCCTAGGCCTGCTCCCCATGCTCACTTGGAGACACAGTAGTGGACCGGAGAGCTGTGGTGACTGTTCTTTGTTGTCAACCTGACTACATCTGGAATTCACCGAAACCCAAGTGGCTGGAAGCACCTGTGAGGGATTTTTTTTTCCTAATTAAATCATTTGAAGTGGGAAGACCCACTTCTTCTAATCTGGATCTTTGAGGTGAGAAGATAAACTTTTAATCCAGATCTTTTGAGGTAGGAAGATCCACCTTTCCCTGGGCCACCCCTTCTGCTAGCAGCCTATATAAAGACTATGGAAGAAGGTAATGGGCTCCATCTTTTCTTGCTCTCACCAGCAAGCCCATTCCATCACTGGTATTAGATCTTCTTCTAGATTCCAGAGCCTACAGAAGACCAGATGAGACACCGGCCTCATGGCCTGAGCAACTGCTGGACCTTCTTGGTAGACAGACCTTGTTGGACCATCTGGACTGCAGCCTGAAAGCCATTCAAATAAGATCCCTTTATAGATGTGTGTATATATTTCTGTACATATATAATTAAATATGTATAATTTATAATATATATGTACATATAAAGTTCTATTCCTTTAAAGAACCCCACTAGGGCTGGAGAGATGGGTCAAGAGGTTAAGAGCATTGATTGCTCTTCCAGAGGTCCTGAGTTCAATTTCCAGCAACCACATGGTGGCTCGCAACCATCAATAGTGAGATCTGGTGCCTACTTCTGGCCTACAGGCATACATGCAGACAGAACACTATATATGCAATAAATAAATCTTATTTTAGAAGGAGGAGGAGGAGGAGAACCCTAACTAATACAGGCACCAATATGACATCCTTGAAAGGTCAGAAAAAAATTTCCGTTTTGTGTGTGTCCGTTGTGTGTGTGTGTGTGTGAGTGTGTGTGTGTGTGTGTGTGTGTGTGTGTGAGTGTGTGTGTAGACGTGAATGCTTGTGGAGACCAGAGAGGTATATGCTCAGTGTCTTCCTTGTTACCGCCTTATTTTTTGAGGACTCCCAGTGAACCTGAGCTTGCTGATTCAGTAGCCTGGCTGGCTAGTGAGCCTCCTGCTTCGCAACCCACTGGTGTCACAGGCAAATGTACAGTATCTGGCTTTTTCCGAGAATCCTGGTGATTCAAACTCAGGATCCAATGCTCATGCAGCGGGCAGGCGCTTTGTCATCAGAGCATCTAACAGCTTCAGACATGCAATAGGAGTTGGGTAATAGGATGAAGGCAATAGTCCTGTCTAAATTACAAACACCAGTATATATCAGACTCCAACAGAAAAAAAAAAATGCTCTGCCACCATCACCCTGAAGCTAGTAAAAACATGGTCCCCTTCAATGTTCCTGGGGCCTCCTAAGTGCTTTCTTTACAGTTGCATGAAACCAGAATCAGAGAGAGTTCAAATGTCACAGCATGTCATGCTGGTTACTCCTCCCCTAGTCTACATTCAATCCAATCCTCATTTGTTTGTTGAAGAACTTGGACCATCTTATGGTGAACTGGAGTTTTGATTTTGCTTATTTTTGACCCCATAAAGGTATGGCACATGTTCGACTCCCATATTTCTTACACACTGGTATTCAGATTTGGAAGCTCCTTTAAATTTGTGCGTTATTTATTTTAGTAGAATTATTTCCCAGGGGTGGTTTCACATTCCATTCAAAGGTAACATCTGGCTTCCCTTCTCCAAGATCTTAGCATCTGTCGATCATTGTCTCAACCCACTGTTTCATTAGAGATCCCAAAAAGGTGCACACTTAGCTTGTGTTTGCTGAGGGGAACACTTCCATAAACAGTGCCAGCATGGACTTGGGGTGTGGTTCAGTTAGGGGAGGGCCTATCTTGCATGAGGCCTGACTCTGCCCCAGTGCTGTGCAGTGGGACATTCCTAGGATCCCAGACTCAAAAGTTCAAGGTTGGGGCTGGTGAAAGTGTTTGCTGCAAAGCACAAAGGTCTAAGTTTTGACTCCCAGAACCCATGGAAAAGCCAGGCAGGTCATCTGTAATCCAAGCGCTTTGGAGGCATAGTCAGGGGACCCTCAGGACAAACTGACTGGCCAGACCAACAGAAAGAGACCCCTCAGCAGACCTCAACCTCATGTGCACACAGTGTAAATGCATGCACATACATATGAACCAACACACATGGGAACATGTGTACACACACACACACACACACACACACACACACACACAAGTTCAAAGTTATTCTTGGCTACGGAGTGAGTTTAAGGCCAGTCTGATCTACATGAAGCTCTGTGATGGGTGCTGTGATGTCTGAGCAGAGAAGGAAAGGTAAGGCCAGGCAGCTCCACCATCTGAGCCATTTGTTTGGTCTCAGCAGTAGCCAGTTCTTTCCAGCTGTGGGTCTCTGGGTCTGCAGTAAGTTCCAGAACCTTCTCCACCCATCACAGTGTTCAAGATATGTGAGCCCACTAGGGGTACCGAGCGTTGAACGGACACTGGATACTCTAGGAAATCCATTATAAATAAAATTATTTTAAAGACAATATATCACTCTGTAGCCAGGTTGGCCTGGAACTCATTATGTATCCCAAGATGTCTTCAAAGTGTCAACCCTCTTACCTCAGAGTGTTTGGATACAGGCATGTAGCACCATACTTGGCTAAATGTATTTATATGTACCTAATTTAAACACAAATCATCACTAATGGCTAGCAGCTACCATTTTGGACAGTCCCTGTCTAGAAACCCCACCCCCATTTATTATGCTTACACATCTGTAGAGCAGAGATTAATGAGTTAATCCAGTAGGAAATTAGGTGGATTAGATCATCTATATGGAGGCCCGGGGTACACAAGCCCCCAGAAAATGCTTACACTTCTTATCAACATCAACCTGATACACTTAAAAGGGGGGAGGAATATTTTTCAAAAGGGCAGAGGCATGACAAATTTGGGCTATGAGGACTTTTGGTCTAGTGGAGGTTCCATAAGTTAAGCAATCACTTCAAATCACATGTTGCTTAACTCCCCTGCAGCCTCTCTCTGGAAGCATACTTGAGAGGCTATCAAACACAGAGGGTCTCTTTCGAGAAGAACCAGGCCCTTTCCAACCTTGGCTTTGCTATATCCCACTGAAATTCCTGGCAACTTTACCTGCAGCCAAAACAGAGCAGCGTTGGGCAGTGTGGTGCCAGGAGGGAAGGTCCCTTACTCTGACGCTTCCATCTTCAGTGGGCCTCTGTCTTTGCAGGAGAATTCCGTTTCCCCTAGAAACTTGGCATCGGAGGTGTCAGCCTGAGAACATATTTGTTGGTGTAAAATTCAAAAGAAGAATATGTTTTGACCATATTTAAGTCCTAACTACACTAAAAAAAATAAATAAATACTAGCTGCTGCAGTGCTACTTAGTTTGAGCTTTCTGGCTTGTCTCCTGCTTTTGTTTACATACCCTAGACTCCCAAGATCTCTGAAGATCCTCAGAGAGCTACATGGATTATCTCAGCAGCCATGGCTACCCAGGCCCACTTACCTCACTGAGAATACTGCAGCTGTGCTGGACGGAAAAGCTGCCAGAAACAGAGATCTTTTTTTGAAGGACACCAGGGAATCGATGCAGGACTTAAAAATGAACAGATCCTCTGATGAAGACATTCCACTTCTTAAGTTTACACTAAAAGTACTTGCACCCAGGAATGTATACGTTATCACAGCCAAGTCCCAGAGTTAGCGCAAATGTTGACCAGTAGGGGACATTACGTATGGTGAGATGTTGGATGCTACTGGAATGAGCTGCGTCTTCAGGCCCACACCCTGGCCTTCACTTCATGAAAAACCAAAACAAAGTGTACTTGATCCTGCCCATAAAATTTATATCAATTGTACAAACCACAAAGGTGGTACTTCCTTTGAAGGCAGTGCTTCGTTTGTGTGTGCAGGTGTGTGGAAGCATGGAGGCCGGAGAACAACTCTGGGTGTTCCTCAAATCCAACTTGTCCTTTCCGACGGGACCTCTCACTGAGTTCTCCAATTAGACTAGAATGGCTGGCCAGCAAGCCTCTGCCTCTCCAAGGCTGGGTTTACAGGCATACATCACACCCCCAGCTGTTTACATGAGCCCTAGGAATTGAACCTAGATCCTCAGACTTTAAAAGAAAGCACTTTACCTACTGATCCATTTCTCCAGCTTCCTAGAAGGTGAGGTTGGACTTACACTGGATTTTTCACTTACTTTGCATGTGTGCTTGTGAGTGTGTAGTGTTGGCACACACCAGAGCACACATGTGGAGGTCAGAAGACAACCTGGGCGGGCGGGGGAAGGGGGTCCACATTCACTCCATTGTCTGAGTCCAGGGATGGGCTGGGGAGGCATACCTAGGGACAAGCCCCTCTTACTGAGGCCTTCATTCTCTTTTGTGCTGTTTTTTAAATTTTCTTTTTAAATCATAAAGATTGCATCTAAAAAAAACTGAAATAATTAAAAAACATTAGATGTTGTATTAAAAGTCACATCTGTCCTGGTGTTGTAGCCAATACCCATAATCCCCGCACATAGGTGGTTGAGGGCAGCCTGGTTAAAACAGGAAGCTTCTGCCTCAGAGAGGTGGTGGTGGGGAGGGAAGGGGAAAAGTGTACTCTGCCTCCTGGCTGACACTGTATAATATACCAAAACTCTTTTACCTCATGCCTGTTGGGCTGGGGTGGTATCAGGCAAAGACTACCACTGTCTTGTGGCTATAATACAGTGTGTGCCCAGTCTGTGGGGTCTTATGTATTGCATTTAACAAACTAGTACACCCCAGACACCCTCTGTTCTGAGTCCATGGTTGACTTCTTTACCCACCACAGCCAGTCTTAATATCCCTTTATGACAAAGGGCTTGACACATCACCCCAACACTTTGGAGGCTCTGAACCCCAAAGTACTAAGTGGAGATGATAATGAGTTCTGGGGTCAAGAGTCTGGGTGAACACGGGAAATGAGGTTTGTGGGCTGGTAGAGGATAGCCCTTCAGAAAGATACTGGCCATCTTTTCTGAGCTGGGAGGCACTGGCTACCACATTTGGCTGCCAGTGTCCACCATGACCACCTGCTTCTATTGGGTGCCCTGGATCTGCGGTAGCTCTGAGTCTGCTTTCTTCTGTGCCTGTGTTCCTAAAAGTGCAGCCCTGTCCCCTGCTGGAGCATCTGAGCCCACTCAGAAGCTAAAACTAAATGTTGTGGACACATAAACCAACCGTGGCCCTCGGAGGAGATCTCAGACAAGTGGTTAATATTTTTTTAAGTTCTTAGAGCCTACTATTTGGGTTGGATCATCTTATTTTGGGAGATACAAATGATATGGGTTTGGATCTTGACATACATACCAGGGGACACCCAACAGTCATTGGAACCACTCCAGGGATAGGGTGAGGCTTGCTTATGTGTCTCCTGGATACCCATCAGTTTAAATTCTTGCATCTACTGTAGCTTCTTGCTCTGCACAGCCTTTGCAGCCACATAGGAACCCTGCTGACTCTGCCATTGCAGTTCCGACTCCACAGGTTTGAAAAAGAGACTCTGAAGTAATGGTTTCACACTGAATCCTGTGTTTCATAGCTGGTCTAGTTTTACCCAGGTTTCCCCGCCTTTCCCATGCTACACTGCCCTCCTCCAGCTCCTCTGTCCTCTCCAGATTCCACTCACTGAAAGCTTGAGACAAAGGGGAGTGTTAGGTCTGGAGAGATGGCTGTCAGTAAAGATAATAAACATGAGATTCTGAGTTCAGATCTTCAGCTGAGCATGGAGGTGTGCACCTGTATCCCACAATGATGAGAAAGAAGGCAGAGACAGGCAGATCCCGGGAAACTGATAGACTAGATAGCTTAGCCCAGCTCGGTAACATTCCAGGCCAATGGGATTCTCTCAAACATGATGCTGTTTTCAGACTTCCACATGTACACTGTGCACCTGCCCTGGATAGCTCACAAATGTCTCTAACTCTAACTCCAGGAAAGTTCTGTACCTTCTTCTGGCTTCCATGGGCAGACACACATACACACGCACGCACACACACACATGCCACACACACACACACAGAGTAAAAAAAGAGTAAGAAAACACTGGCCAAGAGACATCAGATTCTGAGGAAGACAAAGGAAGTGAGAGAGAATGGAGGTGCTCCTGGACAGCAGGTATCTGTTGTCTTAGGACCCAGCAACTCCATTCCTAGCAAAACATCCAAAAGAAGTAAAAATGTATGTTCACACAAAAGCAAACGTGAGCAATCACAACTGTATTGTTCCTGATAGCCACAAATGGAAACAGCCCATGTCTATAAACTGACAAACGGACAACAGCAGGTAGCCATCCATGTTATGGAACAGTACTCAGGCATATAAGGGATTGGATGTGCTGCTGGTACAAGCTTACAATGCTTGCAGTTCAGGAAGTAGGGACAGGAGGGTCTGTTCAAAGCTAGTCTTGAAAAACCAAAGGATTAAAAAAAAACATAATGAAAAAATGGAAGAGGAGGGAGAAAGAAGGAGGGGAGGGGAGGAAGGAAATCCATCTGGATACTACAACATGGCAGTACTTTAAGACCATTGTGTCACATGAAAGGACCACAGACTGAATGATCCCATGCATGAATTGGCCAGAGAGATCAGAGCCTGATAAGGATTGGGGGCAGGATGTCAGACTGGTGATGGGTATGCTCTGAAGTTCATTTTGATGATGGCGGCATGTCATGACACTGCATACAGCCAAAGTCGCCGACTGTCACTTTTTCAATGTGAATGTTTTCATTCTAAGTGGATCACTCAATAAAGCTGTTAAAATCCCATTCTGTCCTTCTCCTGGCTGCTGAGGTTACAGGCAGGCACCATCATGTATGGTGTCTTTTGAGACAGGGTCTCACTTTGTGGCCAAGTCTAGCCTGGATCTCAATGTTCCTGCTCAGCCTCTGAGAGCTGAGTTATACTTATTCTCTTTATCATCTTATTTAACAGTCCAGAACCCTGACCTCTAGCCTCCTGCTGGGTCGCAGACTCACTCTGAAAGGAAACCTGGGTGTCTTTAAGCTGTCCTTAGCTTCTTCCCTTAGAACAGGCTTCACAGACCCAACCATGTAGTCCTTTGAACCCCACAGAGCCTGTTAAACACCAATCCACTGAACAGTTGGTGTTGGGCCAAGTTTGGGGCCAGGGGAAAGATCAGTCTCCGCTCTTACAAAGCTTTCCAGAAGCCAAGCAGGGTGGCAGGAACTGACACCCTTCCCTGGAAGAGGTCAGTTGCTTAGGTAGGTTCAGATCAGGAGAAAGAACAGCCTATGATCCACTGAGCTCCTATTCTATGCTAGGACCTAAAGCTTCAGTGGAGAAGGGGCCTGGCCTGCCCTCAGCAGCCACCCTGCCTGTGAGAGAGGCACACAGGCATATGCATGAGCAATCGATCCAAAAGTGAATGTCATTTTTTTCCTGGAGGTTTCAACCAAATGACAAAATACTGAGAGCTGGGGGTGTAGCTTAGTGGGTAGAATGCTTGCCTTAGCATGGAGGGAGATGTCCTGGTTCAAAACCCAGCATAGCATAAAACTGAGTACGACCTATAATCCCAGCTTCAAAATCATTAAGTTCAAGATATCAACACTACAGGACCGACCTGAGTGTGGACCCCAGGCCTTCACAAACAAGCCCAAATCTAGGCTCAAATGGCTTGCCTGCCAGGTGAGCAGAGGTCTGAGCCTCCACCTCATCTCCAGCTGATGAGGCCCACTCAAGGGGTAGAGAGACTCTTGTGTAAAATTCATTTTGGGGAGAGACTCTGTAATGTTCTGATGCCATCCATCAGCCTGATGGTGGCTAGATCTGACTTCTAATGATAATTCGTGTGTATTATTACGACGTAATAGCCAAGGCTCATATAGTACACCTTCCTGTCCAGTGCTGTTCTCAGGTCAGCACTGACACCTGTCTATCTCATTCCCACTGTGGCCCTTGTCTGTCTTTCTAGTTTAGACAGGAAACTGAAGACCAACAAGCACCGTCACTTGCTACAGGTTGTGAAACCAGTCCCTAGAAGAGTCCACATCCAGATACAGAACAGTAAGATATCTGTGTCCCTTTTGTTTTTACTGGGCTTGTTTTGTTTGAGATGGGATCTCACCTTGTCCCGGTTGGCCCGGAACTTTTAGAGCAAACTGGCCTTGAACTCAAGGACAAGCCCTCTGCTTCTGCCTTCTAAGTGCTGGGATTACCTGTTTTATGACACCAGAACACTAAGCATTCAGCTAGGCGTGTTCGCCCTTACACAGAGAATCCAGTTCTCTCCTTTTCTTCTACCTTGTTCCCTTGAAGTGAGAAACCTGTGAATGGAGGGACTGCATCTCACACAGTATTGGATCTCTAGGACCCGGCCCCATTCTGGGCATAGTGGGCCCTCAGTATCTGTCCAAGGATATGAGGAGAAAGGGAAGAGGAACTAGAAACAATAATCACAATGTCTAAAGTTCAAGTCCATGTGGC
Organism: Phyllotis vaccarum; assembly: GCA_033318265.1. Taxonomy (NCBI): domain Eukaryota; kingdom Metazoa; phylum Chordata; class Mammalia; order Rodentia; family Cricetidae; genus Phyllotis; species Phyllotis vaccarum. The sequence goes on along the minus strand of JARWLC010000016.1, from coordinate 76,654,461 downwards.
TTAAAATTGTGTCTTAGGGCTGGGGAGGAAGCTCAGTTGGTAAAATGCTACCTTGCCAAGCACAGGGACCTAAGTTTGATCTCCAGAACCCACAAAAAAGCAGCCCGATGTGGGGGTACATCCTTATAACCCCTGTACTGAGGGTGGGGTGGAGACAGGAAAATTCCTGGAACTTGCTAGCCTGACAGCTTCACTCCATCAGTGATCTCCAGGTTCTGTAATAAACCCTGCCTTTATAAAAGTGAAGAGAGTGGGAGGGGGTATGGGGGGGGGGAGAGAGAGATACACACAGAGAGACAAAGAAAGACGCACCAACTTGTTTTAGTAGCAAGGCATGGTGCTGTAGGTCATGCCTGAGAATAGGGATTTTTGCAAGTTCAAGGCCAAGTTAGGCTACAGTGTGAAACCCTTTCAAAAAAAAAAAAAAAAAAGAAAGAAAGAAAGAAAGAAAGAAAATCCTAAAAGTTTTCCCCAATGTGTGGGTGGAAAGGTATGTAAATGGTGCCCCTAGGGCCATACCCTATCTTGGCAGGCTTGGTAAGTGGGGGCAGAGTGTGCTCAGGCAGCTGTCTGCTAGCCCCTGTACGTGCCCTAGCTGGCCAGCCAGCCCTTTCTGGCACCCCCACCCCATGACACAGCATAAAGTGTAACCAGAGCTGACCCTTTGCTGGGGCCTGCTGCTTCCCTCCCCACCACCCTGGGGGTATTGGCTGGGAGCTGGGAGCTGGCACTTGAGCCCAGCCCCGCATATTCTGGCCCTTTGAACTGGCACCCTTCAAGGCCAAGAGCAGTATGATGCCCTGCCCATGAAAGCTCTGTGTGGTGGCCTGTCCCAGCGCCTTTGCCTCCCCATTTCCCAGAGAAAAACAGGCGTTTAGAGGAACCAGACCTGGAAGGAGGAAGCAGGTTATGTCATCCCAGAGTGAGACAAACCAGAGCCACAGGTGAGTGGCCTCTGGAGATGGCGACCTGGAAAGTGGCTCCACCTCACTGTGTAGGTCACAGGACACTCAGCTTTGTCACAAGAGGAGCTGTGGTGAGTGGGAATGCTAGCTATCTCCATACACTTACCAATCCTCTCACACCAACAAAGTGAGAAACCAGGAAACAGGAGTTTTAAAAGTTGACCCAGGACACCTTGGTGCTGGATTCTGTCTCTCACTTGATGTCTAGCTTTCTTTCAAGAAACCCACTCCAGCCAGGGAGGCAGAGGTAGGCAGATCTCTGAGTTTGAGCCTAGTCCGGTCCATATATCAAGCTCCAGGCCAGCCAAAGTTACACAGAGAGACAATGTCTTAAAAGTGGGGTGAGGGTGGATGAGAAAAAGAAATCCTCTTATAAAAAATAAATTTAAACTCATTTGAGGTATCTCTACCCTAAGTGAAAATCAACCAGCAGCCATAACTAAAAATGTACTGCCCAAAGAAATGCCTATTATCATAATCATAATTCATAGCTTACACACAATTCACTTAAAATCACCTAGTGGATATGTGTGAGAGACCTGGAGAAATTTCCGCTCTAAGCCATGGGTTTCAGGTGAGGTGCTGAGACCCAGAGAGGTTCAGTTACTTCACTATACTGACAAGAATCTAGGTGCTTAGGTAGGATATGGCTAAGCAGACAGGCTGCTTCCAGAAACACCTATGACAGCTGACCATAGCTTCTAAGCCCTCTTGTTGGAATCATTTGCATGTATTAATAAACATTAGTGTCGATGCTAATCCATACCGTAGGCACTGACCTCCCAATTCCTTCAAGCACCTTCAGAGTTTGTGACTTTGATCTTATTACACCCTTGGTGTCCAAGAAACTCTGAGGCTAGTTCAGGGAGTCCAGGCCCTCTGCTGGAAAGATGAGAAACTGAGGCAGAGTGGGGAAATTGTCCTGTTTCTGGGAGCTGGCAGGCAAGGTCTTCCCACCCCACCCCACCCCACCCCCTAGTGAAGATCCAGAAGCCCCAGAGGGACCAGGCCTGTCAAACTGGTAACTCTTGTTTCTTCCCACTTTTGATGCCCCCCCTCCCCTTCTCAGGAGCTAGGGTTAGGATGACAGCCATAGGCCTGAACCCAGGCCTGAGTGCCATCATGTTATCCCTGGAGGGCAAAAAGCATGTTTAGCAAGTGGCCTCACAGGGCATCTTTATTTTCCATGGGCTTTGAGCATGGCGGCGGCGGCGAGGGGAGATCTACCCCAGAACCCAAGGAGCTGGGGCAGAGGGCTCAAGGGATCCTTTCTCCTCTTTGAGTTGCTGGAAGCTCTGTTCCTGGCCCAGGAACCCCCGAGGAATACTGCAAGAGCAAGAAGGATTTTTAGGGGCATTATGGTAGCAGAATGGAAACACATCTGCCCCCAAAAGTCCCTCATTTTCCCTGCGGTCACCAACCAGCTGGCAGGAAGTGGAGACTCTCAGAGGCACCAAGAGCCAAAACTAAAAAGAAAAGAAAAATGCAGAAAGTTAAGACAAACTTCAGACAGGTGAACCTTTTGAGGGGCGTGGAGCTAGGCAGTCCTAGGAACCTCAGAATCTTTGCAGCAACTGGCTACATTGTTTCTAGGCAGAAGTTTCCGTATAGTCAGACCTCATTCCAAGTGCAGGGAACCAGGCACCTGAGACTCCCCCACACCAAGCAGGCTCTAGAAATGATCACGTAGACTGTGCCCCCAAGAAGACACTCACCGGGGCCTGCCCACTTCCCCCAAACACCAAATATTCATTTTGGCCCTCATTGATGAGAAACAGGGGCGATCCACTGGGGCCTCCCTTCCTGCATTATAGGAGAATGAGCTGCCTCCCAGATGGGGATGAAAATACCCAGGTGAATGGCTGGTTCCATGGCTGACCCATGAAGGGTGAGGGCTTAGGAAGGACCACTGGATATTTACAGCTGATGGGACAAAGTCACTGTGAATGCTCACAGTCCCACTTGGGGTCTGGCCAGTAAGGTCTAGGAAAGAAGAAATCCACAGCAATGTCATCCCCACCAGGCCAGCTCGTACCCGAGGGCTTTATAGGGTTAACCTATCCGCAAAGGTTGCTCTCTCAGCAGCCTGACAATATCACACTGGGCCATCTCAGAGAGGAGGCAGCTGAGAACAGCTGGGTTGGTGGAAGTGGCCTTATCACCACCAAACAACAATGGGATCAGAAACTTTCCCTGGCACATTCATTCTCAGTACTGACTGGGAGGCCCCAAAAAGCTCTGATGCAGCCTCCAGGCATCTGGGCCAGGCCTATGAGGGTGCCATTCTTTTTCTACCATGTGACAGCTAGTAACTCAGCCCAGAGTTCTTCCAGGCAGCACCTAAAATATTCTTAGGGTGAACCTGAGGCTAAATATGGCCTGGCCCACACGCCCCTGATTTGGGTCTTTCGAATGCCATGCTGATACACTGAGGAGCCCATGAGGCCATCCTAAGGCCTGGGGTTCAATTACTAGGGCCAAATGAGAGTCCCAGGGGTTTGGCTGACCACAGCTGAAAACAGCTTCCCATCAGGTAGATCTGCTAAGGCTGAACAGGCCACAGACACCCTACCCTGCAAGTTTTAGGCCAGTATATTCACTCAGGCCTCACACTCAGCCTATATCAAGGTGGCTCAGCTCTTTCCTTCATTTCCTTGCCCACCTAGCCCTCTCTCTAGGTTCTCAAATACCCTGCAACCTTCTCCCCACTTCTAGGCCCATAGATCTGCCTTCTCAGACCTAGGCAGGGAAGGCTTTCCAGGCTGTCTGGCTGGGGGAGAGATTGGCAAAGAATTCCACAGTAGCTGACGTTGATCACAGAACACCCCAATCTCCCTCACCACCCCTAGACAACAGCAGAGGTTTTACTTGGCTACAACAGCACAACTTGGCAATGTAATTTTCTAGGACCCTGTATATGTTCTAGACTAAGTGCAACAGCTTCATGTGTTTCCTTCTGTGTGTCAGGAAGGAACCCATCCTTCCTCAGAGCCCACAAGGTCTCAAAGCTATTGAGCCTAATGGGGTCTCTGAGAATACCAAGATTCTTGGGATCCAAACACCCATATTCTCACTAAATTGCCCTTACCCAAACCCCAGGCGAAAGACCTCCAGGCCACTATCTGGTGCTTGTTTGAGCTCTAGTCATAGCAATAAGACCATGTCTGGGCCTCAGTTGGCAGCAGTCCAGGCTGTCTTGGGCACTGATGCCAATAGGCCTGAGGCACAGCTCTCATGAATGATTCTAGCAAAAGAGCTCCTTTTGCTGATGTCTCAAAACTTCCACATTGAAGCTCAGCCCTGCACTGGTATGGCTTTCTCTCCCTACCTAGGGCGGGTCCTCTGAAGGAGCTTACATGTGTTTGCATCCCTCCAGATCACTTTACAGGGCCTCTCCCTGGACATCACTACCTTTGTGTTTTCCAAGGTGTCCCGTTCCTGCTACAGCGCATGAAACACTTAGGAAAGTGAACTTGATGGGTCTGTACAACTCTAGGGTTCTTTGTGAGGAAGATGAGAGACCAGAATCTTTGTCAATATCTGCCCTTGTCCCCCACAGCGATGGATCGTGTAGGCCAGAGCAGAACACTGTCAGCTATGGAAAGAATCATGAGGTGCCTGAGGGCTTGGTGTGGCCTAAAGTGAATAGAGGGACCCCAGAGTCTATTACTCCTGTTCCCCCAACCCCCTCTCTGTCCAGCATCTATCTCTTTCTCTGAAAAACCACAGCTGATTATAACATGTTTGTGCGGGGTAGGGTTGAATGGGGTTTATTTTCATCTTGTTCCATATCTGAGAAGCAAGGACTTTATGCTAGAATGGTGTAAAAGACAGTATTCCAACACTGTCTTTTCCTGAGTTTTCTGACAAGTGTCTCTCAAAGTGGAGACTCCTAACTGACCTTGCCTGAATCGTCTCCTTGTTTGTTTACTGTGCCAGGGTTGAACCAGGGCCTTATGCACAATAGGTAAGAGGCTCTGCCACAGAATTACACCCTCGGCCCTATTTCAGTTAGACAGGTGGGCAGGGAAGCAGGAATTTTCTTGATTTTGAAGGGTACACCCTTTCTGTGTATGACATCCTCTAGTTGTACATTATTGACATATTTTCTGTCACAAATTTCCCCTGCACAACACATATATTGCAAAGGAACTAATTCACCCACCCCCAAATCCACACTCCTTACATGAACAAGGAGATGGAGACGGGGTAGTGTGAAGTAGCAACTGCTTAATGAAATTTCTAAGGGAGAGAAATCTAGACGTATTCAGGGTATTTAACAGTTCCTTGCTGGATTTTTTTTTTTTTTTTCTTATTGGCAGAGGAGGGAAGCTGAGTGGCAACTAGAACATGAACCGTTACCTCTCACTGCAAAGCACTGATTTATAGTCTCCTTGCTACTTTATCTGCAAGCTCTGCTTGGGGGTGGGGAGAAGTTTGCTAAATATATTCATAATTACATGTGTGGACCTAAAGAGCTGAATGTAAACAGTGCCCTCGGCTTTGGGCATGCTCACCTTAAAATTAGGAATTGCTTCACATTTAGCACTAAATTCTGCCCAACTTTCTACATTTTTAACAGTTTCGTAATTTTTGCCTCCAGCTTCATCACTCCCATGATCTGGGCTCCAGGCTCATTTCATTCACGGAAAACACTCTGTTTGTACAAGTGTCATTAAAAGCTAATTTGGTGAAATCATTTAGCGGAGTCATAGGATCGGGCCATCAGCTCAAGGTGGCGACTCAGCAAAGCACACACAGCTCATATGTGGCCATCACCCACGGGTGAGCCACAGCACTACCACAGACTCCTGGAAATGGTGTGGACTTGTTGAGCCTTGTAAGAAAAACAAGGAACGCTAGAAGGAAAGATCGTTCTTGTCTGCCAAGGCAGCACAAATGTCATCTGTGTGTCCAGTGTGTCACAAGAGCAAATCACTTGATCTACTATCAGGGACTCAGTTCAAAAGCTATGGGGCATTCTATTCCCTGCTGTGAACAGGGAATTTAAATTGAGGTTTGCTAATAGCTCAGGGTGTGTAGATACATATATGGTGGTGTGTGTGTGTGTGTAACACTAAGGTGAACGTCCTGAAAGGGACATTTGTTCTGCCTTATAGACGCCTCCTGAACTCATTGTCCAGACTTTCTTACACAATGCTTTGTTCAACATGGAGCAGCAAGGAATTACAAATTTGTGAATCCAGGTGGAAGCAACCAGCTGCTTGCTCCTTTGACAGAGGTAAACGGAAGGCTCACAGCATTATGTTTGATCTCAGCGGTGTTAAGGGTTTCAAGCTAAGAAACACTGTCCACAGAGTCCACCAAAAGGCCTCACGAAGCCTCTTGGGGTGAGTGGAGATCCTGTACTTCCCCCTTCCGCTACCTTTTTGCCTCTCAAAGAGAGGGGCCACAGCAAGTTTGTACTGAGAACAGAGTTAGATAAGAATCCCCTCCCACCCCCAAACAGCCTTTCCCGTTCACCAAAGGAGCCTGCCTTCCTTCTTCACTGATAGCCTGGGGGTGTTGGCCCTCACCTCCAGTGGCTGCCAGGGCCTGAATCCTTTGCAGTTAGAATGACCCCAAAAGCGGGACTTTGTGGGCCAGTTGGATAAAACACAAACTCATCTCGCCCTCAAAACCCCGACTCTGGGCCCACAGCCTTGGAAGCTTCTTTTCTGAAGTGAACCCCCTTTTGGTTCACAGTTCCCAGCTCCCGAGAGAGAGCCTAGCCTTAGAGACAGGGTTCCTAGCAAGAAGGCAGGTTTACTAAAAATGCCTGCCTCTTTCTGCTGGAAGGAGGTTCATCTTCCCCAAAGCCAGGAGGTCCTTGTGAAAAGAGATACTGTATGTACTCCCCTCCCCCAAATGGGTCCCACACAATCAGGCCTGAAAACATTTCAGCAAATACCAGGGCTCTAGCAAAGTCCATTCCATAAATCCAGTGTTTGAGGAGCCTAGAATACCCCTCCCCATCCCACCTCTAGCTAAATAAAGTTCCATTTATGCCCTTAATTGTGGCTCATTAAAGTCAAATTTGCTGCTTGGTCCAGATTGGGAGAAATTATTTCCATCTTTAATAGCCCAATTAGCCTTCGGGTTCCCAAGAGGACACCATTCCAAGCACACCTTTTCCCCCCATTTAATCTCCTCTCTTTTTCACAACTTCTCCTAAAAATAAATTATAAATATGGATGTGTCCTCAGAAGACGCGAGCGGCACATTCCTCTGCTCCCCTTGGTGGGATTGGAAGCAAGAGAAGCCAGAGCCGCCAACTGCCCCCAAGCCAAATGGATGTCTTATTTTCCTAACCACCTCCCAACTTGGGGTCCTTTCAATCTCAGACATCCGGATTCTCACCCCAAGACCTAGTTTTAATCTATTTATTTTACTCCAAAGCGCTAAGGTCAACTGCTTCTAGAGTGAGGGGCCCCCTAACTTTATCTAGGGGAAGGTGGAAAGCTGTTCCAGACAGGGACTTCCATAGCTCCCTGCCAGCCCGGCCCCCCGGACGCACGTGGAGTGTCGGGCGCGGCGGAGAACCAGCAACCTCGCTCCCCGCCGCATTGATATCGGGGTCACGCAGCGAGTCAGTCTCTCAAATAGGTTTTCCGGGGTGGGGGTGGGGTGGCTGATTTTTTCCACCTCCCAGTTCTTCTCCAAGCCCCAGCATTAAGGAAGTGGGAGCCGCCTCGCCCCTGTCCCACCTCCTGGCCTCACACACGCCCCTCTGGGAAAGGGGTTCGGGTGGGGTTAGCATATCCAGCCGCCTGGGTGGTGGCAGCCCAGACAAGCATCTAAAAAGCTGGGTCCTGGGAAGAGTCGAGCGCGAGCCCCCCCCCCCCCCCGCCTCCACCTCCCCGCTCGGGTCCCCACCCACCCAGCCGGGCGGACAGCCGCCCCGCACCCCACACCCCAGGCCTGAGCACCCACCTGCCGCGCTCCTCACCCGAGCCGGGGGGCACGGAGCGGTGCAGGAAGAGCCAGGGCACTCACCGCGCCTCCTCCTGGGTGCAGGGAGCCCCCCGGGGCTGCGCCTTCTGGCGCCCGGGCCGGTGTGCCCGAGGAGGGGTGCGCCCTGGGGCCCTGCAGCCTTTTCACACGATCCTCTCGGCTGCACGCGGGGGACTAACGGGTGCGAAGGGGGCGACTTCCAGAAACAAAAAGCAAAACCCAGCCCCCTCCCCAAGCAAGCTCCGAGAGAGACAGGCTTTCCTGCAACCGAGAGCAGCGCGCCGAGCCCACGGGGCTGCACCCAGCCTCCGCCACAAAGCCGCGCCCCCGCCCGGGCGGCCCCCGTCCCCCCTCCCCCCGCGGCCTTCCCCCCCCCCCCCCAGCCCTGTGGCTGGCCCGGGGCGGGGACAGGGCCGGCCCGGGGTTGGCCGCACTAAGGAGGCGGCTCCACTCCAGCCCGGCCCGGGAGAGGGCTAGAGCTTTCCAGCTGAGCTCGTCCGCTCCAATGGCTAGGTGTGTGGGGGTGGCTGGGGGATACCTTCCTAGAAACCCTTTCCGGACAGAGTCCACGGACACCCGCATTTCTAGAAACGCAGCCCGGGCCACGTCAGTAGCGACCCTTGCGGGGGGATGCGGAGAGGGACCCAACGATCCCAGCGCTATCCATTCTAGGGGAGGAAGAAGACTCCTTACTTCTAACGTGCCAAGAGGGGAGATGCCACTGTGCCTCCCTCTGGGAGGTTGGAGTAGGGAGCAGGCATTACTCCAGGGATCCCTGAGCTAGAGGTGGGAGTTCCCGCAATGGGGAGGCACCTATTTAAAATTGAGACCCGCCCTCGGGTCAGCCCCCTTCTTTAGGGAACTCCCAGTGCCTGCGGCAGGGAGCGCCTTCGGCCCCTCCTCCAGCTTTCAGCGCTCTCCCTCCACCCTGGCTCACGAATCGGACTGAGCAGCAAGCGCACCCAGCTCTTCCGCCCACCCTTGTGTGTCCGAAATCTCCTTATGGGGTGACTGCAGTGCCTTGCAAGACCACCAGTCTAAATTTCAGGGGCGCGCTCCACTCAGTTCCCAAGAGTTACTCCCCAAACTAACCCACCTTTAGATCCAAACGGAAAGTTGAGCTTTCTCCTTCCGAACCAGCATTCTTGCAACCCCGGGTTCTGAAAACGGGGGGTGGGGCACAAAGGGAACACTTTTCTGCCTGGCAAAGTACTGACCTCTGTGCTGTCACCCTGACTCCCCAAGGTACTTTTGGTTTCAACATTAGGGAGTTTGCTGTAGCTCAGCCGGTTCCTGAAATCGTCCTATCGCATCCCTACCAAGGATACTCAGAGCCGTTGCAGAAGTCACCACCCCTCTGGGCCAAAGAGGATCCGAATAACTGAGACACGCCTTGTCCCTCTGCACAGCCCAGCCTCTCTGCGCGAAAACGTGACTGGACTGAATTTCCCGGGATCATAAAAAATGTATTTGCTGTCCTCTGTTGGCCAGCGGTTGTCACACTCTGAAAAGCACATCAACCAACCCAGAGTCTTGATCCCATGGAGGAGGGAGAAACAGACAGACAGACAGACAGACAGACAGACAGACAGACACACACACACACACACACACACAGAGAGAGAGAGAGAGAGAGAGAGAGAGAGAGAGAGAGAGAGAGAGAGAGAGAGAGAGCCAAGGAGAATGAGCCAGGTAGCGCCCCCACCCCACCCTTGCTTTAGTGGTACAATTCCAGCATCAGGACTGTGGCTCTGGTTCTGTGACTTTGCTATGGTGTTCCAGAAGGCAAGGAAAGCTGGGGATACAAGGACCTCAAAGAACAGCTTTTGAAAAGGACACATGGCAAAGGGAGACAACTTGGATCCCTCCTACATTGAAGGGCTTGATCACTGATAACTGCCCCTCTAGTCTGAGAACTATACACAGAACAAGGACTGTGCCATTGTGTCATTGATACCCCACCTTACAGATAGGGACACTTATGCTTCCAGATCACTGGCTTCTGTGTGGCAGGAGGTACAGTGTTGGTGATGACCCCACCCTCAGGAGCTTGTCTGCTGGGGGAGAGTCCAGAGTGCAGTCACTATTGTCTAGGGTCAGGTGACCGTAAGAGACAGGCCAGACTGAGGTAGATGAGACATGAACATCCTTGCTGCCCCATTTGGTGAAATTCATGAAGAGACAGTTGTGTTCTATTCCAACTGGGCACTGTCCAGGTATGTCAAACCCTTTGACACTGGGACACAACATTGTCATCTACAAAGTTTATTCTCAAGCCTGTGCCCCCTCCCAACAAAAAATGACATGTACAAATCTTTTTTGTATGGGTCACACTGCATTCATAACTATCCTTGGCTATATATAAACTGTGAACCACAGGTTGGAAACCCCTAGAGCCTTTCTGGGTCTTAACTTTCCCGCCTGTAAAGTGGGAGTTAAGAACCCATAAGCCCGGGATGGTGACACATGAATAGGAGAAAGAAGCCGCTTTGTAGCCCTTTGGGAGAGATTGGAAAGGAGGCTCTCCATTAGGAGGAGCACATAGCAAAACCATTACTCATTACTTGAGCTTGGTTGCATTACCTGGAGAGGCCTGTGCTGAAATGAGAGTAACAGAGAAGGAGGCCAGGCCAGCGGGAAGGAGCAAAGCAGGCAACACTTGCTGCCAAACATGTTCCTACAAGTTGTCTTGAGTGCACACACACACACACACACACACACACACACACACACACACACACACACACAGAGACCAAAGACAGACACACACAGACACGAAGACATAGACACACACACATGTGCACAAACAGACACATACGCAGACACAAGACATAGACATATACACACGCACACACACATGTGCACACACACACAGAGACAGACATAGATACACACATGCTTGAGGCTCTGGGATTATTCCCAGCACTACATAAATGGGGTACTGTAACATATGCCTGTATTCATAGTTCTCAGAAGGTAAAGACAGGTAGGTCAAGATTTCAAGCTCATACGCACACATACATATGCACACATACACACATGCACAAGTATTCTAATAATAATTTTAAAACCCTACGTTTCCAAAGTAAACATAAAACTATGACACAGACCCATTGCAGGAATAATCTGAGATCAAACACAGCCTGAGAAATTTGGTGAAACTTGTCAGAAGCTAAACAGACAGCTTGCCTAGGGGGTGGGAGACCCAGGCCTATCCTCAGGACTGAAATAAGTTATCATACAGTAAATGTTAAAAGTTTACATTGATCAAATAGAAGTGAATAAAATCAACATGTAAATATACTGTAGTGAAGTTGCTTGGACCAAGGAGGAGGTCTGGATAGAGGGAAAACAGATTCTCAGTTCTTCCAATAAGGCCTTGAGATGCCATTTGAAGGGGGCATAATAACTCTCTGCTCTTTCAACCCTGTCAGAAGGCTGTGTCCACCCTTGTGAAATCCATGTGTCTTAGGGTTTTATTTATTTATTTATTTTGTGCTGTGAAGAGACACCAAAACCATAGCAACTCCTATAAAGGGAAACATTTAATTGGGGCTGGCTTACAGTTTCAGGGGTTTAGTTCAGTATCACCACATGGTGCCATGGAGGCAGACACGGTGCTGGAGAAGCTCGGAGTTCTACATCTTGTCTGCAGGCAGCCAAAGAAATAAATAGGTGACCTCAAAGCCCACTCTCACAATGACACACTTCACTCAACAAGGCCACACCACTTTATAGTGCCGCTTCCTTTGGGGGCCATTTGCTTTCAAGCAGCATAGCCTGGGAGATAATGTTAAGAATCTAACTCAGGAGCTGGGGGCGTGGCTCAGGGTTAAAATGCTCACCTGGCATGCATGAGGCCCTGGGATTATTCCCAGCATCACATAAATAGGGTACTGTAGCATATGCTTGAACTCATAGTTCTCAGAAGGTAAAGGCAGGTAGATCAAGATTTCAAGCTCTTCCTCAGCTATAGAGAGAGCAAGTTTAATGATAACCTGAACTACAGGAGACTCTGTCTTAAGAAAAAAAAAAAAAACCCACTTCTTTGTAAATCTTGGGCCGAATTACTCTCACGGATTAGACCTACAGTTTTCTCAACACCAGAAGGGTCTGGACTCTGGACTCTCTAGGGTCCCCTGCACCCTTATACCTGCCTGGGTGGTGCGGACCCATCTTTAAGAAACATCAGGATCCTAGGTTAAGGGCAGGAACAGCCCTCCACATTCTCATCTTGGATGCCAAGAGCCACCTGGCCTGCCTTCTGGTACCCCGTGTGCCCCTAGCCTTGCATTTCTTTGTCAAGTAAGAAACACAAGAACCAGCAGTGGTGAAACAGGTGTGTAATCCCAACCACTCAGGAGAGAGGGAGGTAGGGAGGGGGACACCAGCTCAAGGCAAGATTCTGTCTCAAAATAAAAGATGAAATAAAAAGGTTTTGGGGTGCTTCATAGTACTAGAGTGCTTATGTTCAGTACATACAGAATAACCTCTTAAAATGTGTGTGTGTGCGCGCACACACACATGTACACACGCCACAATGTACCAGCTCAAAAATGACCTTGTGGAGAAAATTCTCTTCCCCCACCTTTTATTTTGTGGGCTTCTGGGAATGAAATTCAAGTTGCCAGGGGTTTGTAATAAACACTGAATTATCTCAGACCCACAGAACAGGACCTACCTTTCTGTCCCTTCTGTCCCACAAGGATACTGTAAGGTAATGGCAGTGAGGTAACTCGTGTACAAGGTTCACGAGTTTGGAAATTTCTAGAAAGTTGATGGGAATCTGTGTGATGCCCAGCCAGGCAGTTAGGAACAGCACCGTTCACTATTTCCCAAGCTTTCTTTGGTGAGGGGGTGTTTCACTGGCACGTGACCAATTTTCAGAGGTAGAGAAGACGGACAGAGTGGCTCCACAAAGGCATCCAAGGAAGCAACTGGCCTAAGGGCCCCCATGGTCTCAGACTCCTTCAGGTCGTAGACGTTCAGTTCGTTGGACCGTCTCTTCCTACCAAGCCCAGCCTGCTCCCTTGCTTCTGCCAGGAGCTTCTGTTCCCTCTTTATATTGTAGCCTTGTATCAGCACCTCTCCATTCACCCATGAGCCCCTGGGGCATCCATGCATCCTCTCTGGGGCCTTGGCCCCATGCCCCACCTGGCAGACACTAGATTTCTGGCAATATTTGTTTAGGGAAATGAGTACTAAAGAGGAAGGCACTGGAGGAGAGAAACTGACTGGGTGAGGGCGAGGTGACATCTCCTTTGTGGCAATGTTAAATTTTCCGGGGGGTGAGATCTCCAAGCCCCACATAGACAGATAAGCTGCAACTTGCTGAGACTCTGGCCTATGGCTTATGGTGGCTGAAGCAGAGATTTCCACCTGTTAAAGGGTGATACTACTAGCCGGGAGGCAGAGTGTGGCTTCACACCAAAAAACCAACCAACCAACAAACAAAAATATCCCCAACAAAACAAAACCCAACCAACCAACCAAAAAACCCCCCAAAACAAAAAATCCCCCAAACCCAAACAAACAAACAAACAAACAAAAAACCCCAGAGATCTAGCCACAACTGAATACAGAGCTCTAGCCCTCTTGAGGTTTAGCTCCCTTGGTAAGGGTGGAGGTATGAAAGAGTAAAATGACATGATCCTCATGGGGGCTTGCAGAGAACAGGCACAAAGTCAGTGCTCAATAAATTCTAGCCATTCTCATGAGCAAATAAACACACGTGACGAGGAGCAGGTGTGCCTGAGGTGCTGTGACGAGTTACCAGTGGGAGGGTATCTCTCTCTGCTAAGGTGTGCTTGGCTGTCGCGGGCACCAGCTTCGTTCCACTTCCAAACCCACTGGAGCCGAAGTGGAGGAGGCGTTTGTGCCTGAATGGATGAACAAGCATGGCCGGACTGACTGGCCTGTCCCTGTCACCTGGTGAAAGTGTTGAATGCTTAGAGTTTCAGACACATGGCCGACGTGGATGAACACATAGAGGAAGCTGGGCCTGGAATCCCAACACTCGGGAGACAGAAGCAGAAGGATGGAGAGTTGGGGACCCCCTCTGAAAGGATGCCATGTTTCATAAAAACATACAAGGGCTGAGTAGATGGTCAGTTGGTGAAGTGTTTGCTAGGTAAGTATGAAGCCGAGTTTGGCTCAGCACCCGCATGAAAAGTACGGAGTGGTGGTATATACCGGTAATCACGATGCTGGGGAGGCAGAGAGGAGGATACTTGGGGTTTGCTCTTCAGTCTAAGCAATGGGCATGCTCCAGTTCCAGTGAGAGATGCTGTCTATAAAAACAAGGTGCGCGTCACCGAGGAGGACACTGACTGTGATCTCCAGCCTCTACATGCACATCGTGCACACACATGAACACGGACACACATGAACACCACACACCCACAAAACACAGCGTATACAACAACAACCAAGCAAAAAGGAAAGAAGAAACTAAAATACAAGAAAGGAAGGAAGAGGAGGAAGAGGAGGAGGAAGCATTGAAAGAAAGGCACAAGATAGTTTGACGTAAATAAAAATGAAAACATTGTTCCCGTTCTCCTCAGGCACAGAACTTTTCTTTAAAATCCACCCGAGCATCCCACAGCCCTGCCTCTCACACCAACAGCAGTGTAAAAACAAATGCCTGCTGGATTTGGAAATTTTTGGTTTTGGTTTTTACCTGGAGGCTCCCTGCCATTGGCAGCCCTCAGGCCCACATAGCATCTAAAGTAATAGAAATGTATTCCATTCCTTGGCCAACATTTTTAAATTAAGAAATTATATATAAACATATACACACACATAAATACATATATTTAAATCTGTATTAAAAATAGATGGCCAAAGGATTTTCAACCAAAGAGCCACAGCCCCACTGGGCAACAGCCAGTTGGAGCAGAATGGTGATATGGGCCAAGGTTGTTGGTAGCATGCTTGCCTAATATGACCCCCAGTACCATATACACCGAGCATGGTGACATGTGACCTGTGGGTGGAGGCGGGAGGATCAGAAGTTTATGGCCACTCTTGGCTACATAGACAGTTCTAGGCAACATGAGATTTTGTCTGAACTGAGAGAGATGGGGGGGGGGGGGGAGGTTAAGTAAGGGAGGGAGGGAGAGAGGAAGGGATGCAGGGAAGAAGGAGAAAGAGGAGGGAGGTGGTGGGGGGGAGGGGGCAGGTGGACCTTCCAGGGCTGCCCCTTGCAGAAGGTCAGAGCCAGGGACATGGCCCCGTTTTCAATGGCATCTTGCCCATGGAAACGCAGGCCTATTTCAACCTAGCCTGCTCTCCAAAGCACTCTTGCTCTATTTGCTCTTTACAATTTCTCTTTTGTAAGTTTTTGTGCAGAAACCGTGAGTCTGAAGGTCTCTCTTCATCCTGTACCCTCACCTGGAGGTCTATCCATATCAACAGCCAGATGCGTCAGAGCATCTTGCGTGGAGAAAGAATTTCTTCACCTGGTGAGAAACTTGTGCTGGGTATGGTGACTCACCTTTGTAAACAAGCATTCAGGGGGTTGAGGCAGGAGATTCCTGCGTATGGGGATAATGGGATAATGTTACATTGTAAATAATTGTCCTGCCTACTAACCTTTTGTGTATGTTTATTACTTAGCATCAAGGATAGACTGACATCTACATTATCAAATTCTTTAAATTAAATTTATGCAGTTATTTTGTGTATATGTGTGCATGGAACTGGGAATGAAATCCACGGCTTTACCCTAAACAACACTCTACATCCAGCCACATCCCGGTGCATTAACATATCTGCCTGTGTGTGTGTATGCTGTGAGTGTGCTCATGTGCTGTACAGGCCAAGCATCCACTATCTCAGAGTGTTCAACCATACCCACTAACATCTAGGTTGGACATGATGTTCACAGACCCTCACAGAGAAATGGGAGCCAGTCATAGGACTTTCAGGAACACCCTACCACTTTAGACCCCCTGCTGTATACAGGTGTCCTAAATGGGGGGGGGGGGGGGGGTTACTGTGTCTTTGGAGAGCCATTATCTCCACTGGGTAAAGATTTCCCAGTGCTTCCTTTTGAGAGAGGAGCATTCCATCCCTCCCCTATACTCTGTAAGTGATGAGCTACACCCCTCATCCTGTGCTCTGTTAGGGAGGAGCAGCCCACCCCTCATCTGTGCTCTGTAAGGAAACCCAAAACACTCCGTTTCCTGAGTGAGCCCTGGTGGAATCCTGTCTCCATTGTACCTTAGGAGGACCTGGAAAGGAATTTTACTGAAAGAGAATCTGTAGTTGGTTGGGTTGGCTCAGTTGGCTGGCCAGTGACCCTGAGGGACCCTTATGTTTCTGCCTCTCCAATCTTGCCCAGCTTTTTACATGGGTTCTGAAGATCCAACCAGACTTTGCTCATTGTATCTTCAGACCCTGTATATATAGATTAAAATAGATCCTAAAAGAAGCCAGGACAAAGCCTTCCCTGACTCAGTGGAGCTTATCACCACCCATTCAGATGTAGTTTCTTCAATCGTCAGCTGTAATGTCATAAAGTATCTTTTGTAGACATCTGGCTACAGAAATCTGACCAGAAGTCATGACAGAGACCAGATGGAGCGAGCATTGTAAGCACCGAGGCAGGAGAATCAAGAATTTGAGGCTAGCCAGAGTACCTTAGTGAGATACCATCTCAAAATTAAATAAATAAAAATAAGGGTGTAATTCAGCGGTGGAGTGTTTACCTACCACTCTGAAGGCCCTGAGATCACCCTACCCCCAATAATGGAAGAGAAATGGCCACAACCGAGAAATTAGTGACCATGCGTCCTTCTGATTTTACTAAGCGGCCCCGCCCAGGCTCTTTCCAATGGGGCAGAGTTGGATGCATGGATGTATTTGCTCCATGATGCCACGAGGTGGCACTGTTGCATCTTTTACCTGTACAGTCTCTGTTGACAAGCTGTCTTCCTTTGACCCTAGGAGATTGCTGGTCTATCTGGGAACTTAGGCCCCTTTTGCTTGGGGAAACTTTTAAGCCCTTTGCTGCTACGGTGTATTAAAAAAGCAGGGAGGTATATAAGAAGTATCTAACTTCTTCTTACCAGAAAGCCATGTCGTGTGAAATGCCTTTTCCCTCATGGCCATTTCCCACTTTGGGGTCTTATAAGAATGCTGCTGCTCAGGCCCCTCCTCTTGGAGGCCACCTTCTTCCCTTCCCAAACTACAGAGGACCTGTGTGGGATTCTTCACAAAGGCATCAGCCTTCAAGGAGACCTGCAGACATGAAATCCGTCAGAAGCTCTAGAAATCCAAACTTGAGTTTATATATTCATGAACACATGGTTTAAACCAACAGAAAACATCTGGATCATTCGCACACATGAGCAGCTTCACAAAATTGTAAGCAACTTGAATTCCACATCTGTGCCACTAGCTTCCAATGCAATAGGACATATAGGTGACAGCTTGGGATTCCTGTGTTCTCTTCCAAGCTTCAAAACAAAAGGCAAAAACAAAGGAAACAGCATATGGATGGTGGCTCAGTTGGTAAAGTGCTTTCTGTGACAAGGCCCTGAGTTCAAATTCCCCAGAACCAAGAGCAAAGCTGGACAGGGGGGGTGTATGGACTCCATGGCTGTAACCCTAGCATTGGGGAGTGAGGTGGAGACAGGCGGCAGCAGAGTCAAGCAGAACCAGAGAGTCCCAGGTTCAGAGAGAGGTGTGTCTTAAAAAATATGGTAAGGAGCAAAAGAGGGGACATTTGATGTTGACCCTTAGCCTCCACCCACGCACAGTGTGTGCACACATGAACACGTACATACACAGACACAATGTTTTCTTAAAACAGAAAACACCCCCACAAATGAATTTGTACCCTTACTCTCTCTCCCTTTCTCCCCCCTGTCTGTGTGTGTGTGTGTGTGTGTGTGTGTGTGTGTGTGTCTGTGTCTGTGTATGTGTCTGAGTGCACATACTCTGGTGTGTGCTGGGGATGGAATCTCAGGGCTTTGTGAATGCCAGTGCTCTGCTCTAATTAGATTTATTTTTGTTGCTGTACTGTTTCTTGAAATAGAGCCTTACATCTAGCCAGGCTGACTTTGATGGGCTACATATCCCCCTGCCTCAGTCTCCCCAAAGTGCTGGCATCACAGGTATACATCACCACATCTGGCTTGGAGATATTTTTAATAGGGGAAGAACCTAAGTGCTCTTTTGCAGCTCTTAAAAAAGAAATGGATAGAGAAAAGCAACATAAGTATGACAAAAGAAATTGACCGGTTGCTGGAGAGCCATCATGTTCTGACTGTTCCTTCTTTGCTAAAATTTGCCACCATCTTTGCAGACTTCCTCCCCCCCCCAACTCTTTTTCGTGGATGACAAACTGTGAAAATAAAACTTCACGTGTAGCACCACCGTCTTGGAGAAAATACGATGTCCAGGACAAGAGTGAAAACAGCTTCCCCGTTCTATTTCTGTCCAAAAGGCCTCTGCTGAAACCCCTGTGTCTCCTCTGTTACCTGATGACATGTTAGAAACGCAGTGTCTCTGGCTCTGCCCAAGCCTCAGGAGTCAAACCTGCATTATAATATGCAACCCCAGCCTGCATGTCACAAGCTTAGTCACAATTTGTGTGCGAGTATACACATGCACAGGAAGACCAGAACTGACAGAGTGTCTCCTTAATTACTCTACATCTTATCTGTCTGTCTGTCATCTATCTGTCTGTTTATCTACCTATCTATCAACTATCTACCTACCTACCAACCAACCTATCTATCTTATCCATCCATCCATCATCTATCCATCCATCCATCCATCCATCCATCCATCCATCCATCCATCCATTCATCCATCCACTTATCGAAACAGGGTTCTCAGTGTAGCTCTGTCTTGGAACTTGTTCTATAGACCAGATCCACCTGCCTCTGCTTTCTGAGCGCTGGGATTAAGGGTGGGCACTACCGCTGCCACCGCTGCCTATTTTATAACCTGTTTTTTGAGACAATCTCCTCCACTCAACCAGACTGGTGGATGAAGGACCTTCTTGTCTTTCTTTCCTGTCTTTGGGGTTACAGACCTGCACTCTGCACTTCTGTCTCTGTCTCTCTCTTTCTCTCTTCTAATGCCAAGCCATCTTTGTAGCACCTCCAGTCTTTGATGCTGATTTCAGAGTCAGGGCACATTTCTTTTTGGTTCTAGGTTCGGGGATAAATGTATTTCACTGGCTCAGGTCTTAGATTCAGGGTGGGTTTCTTTCACTAGCTCTGGGTGCAGGGCCAGGGTGGGCTTCTTTTACTGGCCCTGGTCTCAGAGCCAGGCTGGGTTTCTTTGGCTGTCCACTTTCCCCTAGAGTGTGGCTCTCAGCAGGGCAGGACCTGTCAGAGTGTGATGTAAAGCATCATCCTGAAGCCCGTTAGAAACACACACACACATGACGAGGCCCTATTCCAGAGGATCATAGTCACACTTGTGATACTCCCTACTGTCCTGTCAGGAATCTGACCTATCACCCCCGGCCCACAGCTCCAAACCCTTTTCTGGTTAGGAGAGCCTTCTCTGGTTTGATTGGTCCCCGCCCCTCCCCCAGTTCAGTTCTTCCAGGAGCAAGCTAGTGGCTTCATTGGTGCTTGCTTTAATCTCAGACAGGTCCGATACAGTTTCCACAAACTAGGTCAAGATTTGTTAGATTGCACACGACTCTGGTCCTAGAGTTGGAGTCCTACAATGACCTCTTCAAAGGCACTTGGAGCGCCCTCTGATAATATAGCACACACCTCTGTGATGTAATGTGACCGGCACGCCGCTCCACGTGCAGAGAGGTCCCCTGTGTAGCCAGTGCCTGGCTGCTCCCTCACCAACGCCACCTCTGGGCCACATGACACATTTTAGCAAGGGGTGAAAGGAAGCTCTGAGCCAGAGGTTTACATTTGCAAGTAGGAATCGTTCCAAGTCCAGGCAGGGATTCTTCTCTTCCTCAAGGCGATGCCCACTTGCGCGGATTTCCTTTCAAGAAGTGCAAGCGAGACCGATATTAGCTGTCCTTCCTCTGGGGCTCGTAACGTTGGGTTTCAGTCATCAGAAAACGTGAAATGCCCTGAAGCCAGCCACGCAATGCGAAGCTCTTAGCGTTAGCTTGCAAGGTGACCCTTCCAGATTGCAGCCTCCGCCCGCCAAGCCGATTCTGCAAAGTTCCCCCAGGGTTCAGGGAGACCCAAGCAAAGCTGATGGTCCCGAAGGGAAGGGACCCCACTTTCACCTCGCGCAACGGAAGGATGGAAAGGGAAGTTAGTGTGACAGGAGGCTAAAAACAAAAGGACTGGAGAACCCAGTCTGAACGTGAGACATTCTACAAAAAACCTCCAATACCAACAGCGGAAGGAAGAGCAGGCACGGACGGGGTTCGAACCCGTGATCTTCGGTTTACGAGACCGACGCCTTACCACTTGGCCACCGCGCCTGCGTTGGAGTAGCGGCCGCGCGAGCCTCTATGCTGGCGCCACTCCCGTGAGCTCGCCTGACGAGCGCGAGCGCCGCGCTGCCGTCCCGCCCCTCGCGTCCCCCGCACAGGCGCGCGCCCGCGGCAGCGGGAGTTGGCTGGCGTCGCAGTGTCCTCGGTTCGAATCCCAGCTCCATCGGTGTGCTCCTTGGCTTGCGCCGCGGGGTCTCTCCTACCGAGGAGTGATTTTTTTTTTTTTCCTCCCTCCCACAGGAAATAGGTATGGTGGCCAGTTATTATTAGCGCGATCTCGGCTGCCCTGCTCAGGGTTGTGAATCGGTGCGACAACCTTGCAAAATAAAAAGCCCCAGCTGGCCACTGTCTAGCATAGGGAATGTCTCCGATAGCAGCATTAATATCTGGAATCTTAGAAATGCAATTTGTGTTGGGTTTACATTCCCTGTACAGGACTCTCACGTGCCAGGTCTGAGCCGCAGAGGTCTGGACTGCTGGTGTTTATGTTCCTGTCTATGGATTCAAAAGCCTTTTCATTTTTCTGTAACGGGACTAATTGTGCTATTCCCTGCACTTTGCCTTCACCCCAATTGTTGCTAGCCCATCAGCATACTGCATAATATTAGCATACTACTACTGAGTGGGTTATGTATGCTAAAACAAGTACCTTATGCACAGATAGACTTCCTCATAAGCCTCTTTAAAAGTTGCCTTTTGCCTTTAATCCCAGCACTTAGAAGACAGAGGCAGGGGAAGCTCTGTGTTGGAGGCCACCCTGTTCTACACAGTGAGTTCCAGAATTGCCAGGGCTGTTACACAGAGAAACCGTGTCTCAGAAAACAAGCAAACAAACCCAAAGCATGTTTCACACAATGGATTGAATCTGTGCTAGGTGCTAGTCACTGGGAGGCTTGTGCTGTTTTTCTGCTGCCGTGGGGATCTGCTCTGGTGTCTCTGTTGCCCTAAGCCAGTGTTGTGCAGTCAGATCGTGGGGCCGTGTGTTAGGAGTGTCCGCAGCCCAATGTGCAGAGCAGAAGCAAGCAGGACCTTCACACAAGCCAGGATGGTTTACGTAGAGAGGCTCGGAGGAGGACTGTCTGAAGTAGAAGCCAGCCTGAGATACACAGTGAGTTCCAGGCCTGGACTACAAAATGGGACCTTGTTGAAAACAAATGAATGCCAGGACCAAGTTTGTCAAGCTGCCTTTTAGGGGCAAGGACATAGGAAGGTATGGGAAAATAACCCATTCATTTAAAAGTTAAAATCCAATCTTTATAGTACTCATAATCCTGTAAGGCCAGCACTAGAGATACGGACACCTGTATAGTGGCAGTCTGTCCTGCCCTACATCTTAGAGTGGTGCTTGCAGACCAGTGGACCATATCAACCTGGGAACTTTTCTTTTGAATGGTTCTGGAGACTTCCTTGGCTTGCACCTTCTGAGTTCCATGTTTGCAGGCAGTGAGCAACCAGCAAACACTTTGGTGGTCCCTTCGAGCATGCATGCACCTTCTCAGGACCCAGCATGTCTGTTTTCCACTCTGTTGAAAGAACTCAGACCTATGTTTTCTCTATCGCTTCAGGCCTCTGGCTTAGGGGAGTTTCAGAGGCAAGTAAGACAGCTTCCCAAATGCTCTGGGGAGTTTCTAGAAGGGTCTCGTAAGGCGGCTGGCTTCTGTTTCCTGTTGTTTTGTGGTAAGGTCTTTCTTTGTAGCTCAGACTGGCCTGGAACTCACAGTAGCAGGCTTTTACCTTCTAGTATGCCTGTGCTGCCACTTGAGGTGAGAAAGCTTCTGAATGGTTGAGCCACGTGATATGGTGAACATCATTCTTCTGGGCCATACCCAGGTTGGCTGAAGGGCCATCTGTGCTTTATGACTCATGCCATAAAGACTATGGGGCAGTCAACACCACAGTGTCTTTCTTGATGGCATCTTGGACATGGTCTATGTCTTAGTTAGGGTTTCTGTTGCTGTGAAGAGACACTGTGACCATGACAATTCTTAGAAAGAAAAAAACATTTAATTGGGGTAGCTTACATTTTCAGAGGTTTAATCCATTAACATCATGGTGTGACATGGTGGGTGCAGGAGATATGCTGCTGGAGAAGTAGCTGAGTGTCCTACGTCTTGACTTACAGGAACAGGAAGTGCTTGCAACACTGGGTGTGGCTTGAGCATATATGACACCTCAAAGCCCGCCTCCACAGTGACACACTTCCTCCAACAAAATCACATCTACTCCAACAAGGTCACACCTCCTGATTGTGCCACTCCCTATGGGAGCCATTTTTGTTAAACTACCAGAGTCCAGATGGTTTATTAGGGTTCAGACAGACCCAGACCCAGACCCAGTGACACTCCTTGTTGCTGGGTCCTAACAGTTCTCTCAAGAGAAAGGGTGAGAAGATGTGGATTAAATGACACAGACCCTGGGAGTCAATTGAAAGGATTAACTCATTTATTCAACAATGGGAAAGTCTTATATACCCTCCTCCCAGTACCCACAATCTGGTAATATTGCATGGCCCTCCAGGCAGATTCTGAGCAATCAGGAATGTTGGGCAGTGGCTGTTGCTAGGCCCTCAGGCAGACTCCAGGTTGGTTCATAAAGAGGTACATCATGTGAATGCCTTGGCAACTGGGTTGAGGCAATTTCCTTGGCCCTACTACACCTCCTCACCACATTTGAAACAGGAATATGAAGGTTCTCTGTCTTTGGGAGGCCAGGAAGCCTGGGATTCTGCTTTGAACAGGAGAGAGGCATTTTTGTTTGGGGGCTTTTTTTGTTTCTCCTATGATATACCTTGAATGCCACAGCTAAGGCTTCCACCTGTGGAGTCCAGGGTCTCCTCTCTAGATGCCATGGAAACTGTGGGGGAAAACATTAGGTCATCAGGAGCTGCTTTCCTCCTGGGATCCAGAGTGGTATGTTGTAGGAAGACAATTGTAAGGTGGTTAAGATAGGTTTTTATGTCTTTCTAGATGACCACTTGGACCTCTTTATACTTTACCAATTTAAGGGTGACTGTGGAGACTAGTCAGGAGTGTGCTCTAGTCCCACCTGTGTGGGTGTTGTCAGTTTGGTATATTTCTTCTGTATGGACTCTAGCCTGATCCAAGACTTGTTTGCATTTCTCCAGGAGAACATTGTTTGCAAGAATCATATAAACATTATGGAAGGTAAGGGCAATGTGGTGGTTTGAAAGAAAATGGCCCCTAAAGTGAGTATTAGGAGGTGTGGCCTTGTTAGAGTAGGTGTGGCCTTGTTGGAGGAAGTTGGTCACTGTGGGGTAGGTTTTGAGATCTCTTTAGCTCTAGCTATGCCTAGTGAGACAGACCACTTCCTGTTGCCTGTGAGTCAAGATCTAGAACTCTTAGCTACTTCCCCAGTACCATGTATGCCTGCCCATTGCCATACTCCCAGCCCCCATTCTCCACACCATGATGATAATGAATTAACCTCTGAAAATGTAAGCAGCCATTCTATTAAATGTTTTCTTTTATAAGAGTTTCCATGGTCATAGTATATTTTCACAGCAATAGAATCTTCTAGAAGTTGGTACCAGGGACTGAGGTATTGCTGTGATAGGCTGGACCATGTTTTTGTTTGAAGAAAAATGGACTTTGGGACTGTGAATTAGAAAAACAGTTGAATGTTTTAAGGCTTAGTGGGGCATCATAGTAGAAGCATGGAAGACAGTGGTGCTGAGTGTGATTTGGACTGTAGGTGCCTTTATCAAGAGGTTTCAGAGGATAGTGAAGATCAGGATAGTGATATTTTGGTGAAGGAAGTGGCTGCATTTTGTCCTTGTCTGAAGAATCTGCCCGAGACTAAAGCTTTGGGTTAATTCCATTGACAGAGGAATCTCAGAACAGCCTAGATCAGACTCTGTATGGTTGTTAGTTTTCACCCTGATAAAGAGTTATAATGAAAAGGAACAATCTGAGTAAATGAAATACAAAATGTACAGATGGAGGAAGGGGGCACTGGGCAGTGGAATAGAGCTAAATCCTGTTGTTTAGGAAGATAAACGAATTAAGAAATGAAATAAAGGGAGTGGTGACCTAAGAGCAAAACCCCATCCGTCTAAGCTTTCAATTTATAAAAAAAAAAATTAAAGAAAAGCTTAGAGGCAGGTGTGGTGGGGCACAACTTTAATCCCAGTACTGGGAAAGCAGAGACTGGCAGATCTCTGAGTTGAGCCTGGCCTGCTCTACAGAGCAAATTCCAGAAAAACTAGGCTCAGGCACTGAGGGAAACCACGGGAAACAGAAAGCTGGAGAAGATGTAATTGCACAAGGGGCCATGTTCCAGTCACAGCCACCAGCACAACTTGGCAGCTTCAGTCACGTGGTTCTGGCTTCAGCGTCATGGATAAAGGAAAGGGGCTCTGAAATTTTCCTCCTTGACTAAGGAAAGCTGCTGAGGCCAGGCATGTGTCAAGGGTGTCCCTAAATGGAGGCCTATTTCATCAAGCTGTAATGTTGAAGCCTGGATTGCCTTGGAGACCACAAGATGTTGGAGAAGCCAGCGCCTTGGGATACCTGTCAAGGAAAACTGCTAACAGGGACTGGAACCAGCTCAAGAGACAGAGTTGTTGCAATCAACAAAACTGGAAAAAAATTGGAGATGAAGAGCACGTTGACATCAGACATGGAGATGCAGAGTTTACTCAGCTGGCTTTTAGTTTTTCTTTTGTCCAGTATTTACTCACTATGTTCTCTTTCCCGTGTTTTGGAATGGTAATGTGCACCCTGTGCCATTATATGTTGGAAATATGTGGTCTGTTTTTTATTCTGATTTTATAGGGGATTACAGTTAAGAGGCTGTGTGAATCTCAGAAGAGACTTTGAACTTTAGACTTTTAAATAAGTTTGAGACTGTTATAGAGTTATGAGGACTTTTGAAGTTGAACTGAATGCATTTTTGCATTATGATATGGCTACAAGCCTTTGGGGGCCAGGAAGTAGAAAGTGGTTATTTGAAAGAAAATGACCCCCAAAGGGAGTTGGCGCCATTGGGAGTTGTGACCTTGTTTAAGTAGGTGTGGTCTTGTTGGAAGAAGTTTGTGTCCAATGTTTCAGAACACTTCCTGCTGCCTGCAAGTCAAGATGTAGGACACTTGGTCACTTCTCCAGCACCACGTCTGTCTGTCTGCACGCCACCATGTCATATCATGATGATAATGTACTAAACCCCTGAGCATTTAAGCCACCCCAATTAAACACTTTCCTTTATAAGAGTTTCCATGGTGTCTCTTCACAGCAATGGAAACCCTAAAACAGGTAATATAGTAGAATTCTTCAATAACGGTGGAAGGATTTGTAGTATAGGACCCTAATTTTTTTTTTTTTTTTAATTTGAGTGAGTTTAATTAATGAGAAGGAGATATGTACTCCGACTAAGCTGAAAACCTTCTGCAGAAGGAGAACTGAGGCTGGTTTTGGTGAGGTAGGGCAGGGTAGCAAGAGTTCCATGGCAGAGAGAGTGAGTGGTAAGAGTAGTCTAGGGCTGAAAGTGTGTGCCAGCGAGAGCTGACCTGGGCAGCCTGCCATTGAGGGAGAAAGGGAAACCAGAGAGGCTGGAAACAGGAGGTGAGTTGTGGGGTGTGATCAATAGGGGAGGCTCATTAGCTGGATCGAAGGTAGTGGAAGAAGCATCTTGTCCAGACTTCACAGCTAGAATGAGCTAGTGGGGGAGCCCGAAGTGCAGAGAGGTTTAGAGTGGAGGTGAGAGAAAGCTTGAATATAGAGAATATATTTCCGTGTCCCTGATCATTCACTGTGTTTTAAAGGTCCCGAATAATATTAGGATTTAGGGTGACATTAGGGGGTCCTTTGACTATCTAAGGGGATGACATTAGGGGGCCCTTTGATTATGTAAGGTCAGATTTGCTTGCAAAAGCAAATTAATTTAGGGCCCTTCAGGTTGAGTGTCGGATGTAGAGGCTGGAGGTTTTCTAAGAGGTTGGTCTCTCAAGAGGAAGGAGAATGTATGGAAGGCACCATTCCCATGGATGAGAGAGAAGAAGGAAAATGTCGCTGCAGTCTGTACTTGTGGGTGACCCCAGGACCCAAGAAGGACAGAACAAGGACCAAGACATTCAGTGGATTGTCACCACACTCAACAAGGGTCGGGGGCTTAAACTGACTAAGCCAGAGGAGAGACTTGTGCTTGGCATCAGGACTTTCATAGATGCCAGAATGTGAGGACCAAAACCTAGCTCTATGGGAGGGGTCTTATCCACAGGAAAGGGGTGGGGAGTGGAGTCACAAAAGCCACAAGGGTATAGAGCTGCTGTAGGGAAGCTGTCTGGAAGATAAGAGACGAAGGTAGGGCAGGGAAGGGCACAATCGCCTTGTTGAGTCTAAGGAAACTGTAGGATTGCAGCTCCAAGGGTGGAGGGGATGGAGTCTGGTATAGAGGGCCAGCTGTAGCCTTATAAACTGGCTGGGGGTACCTCTGCCTCTAAGAGTACCAGCGAGGTGCCGGACACTTCATAGTCACTTCCTCAGACGCAAGGAAACATTTATACCAGCCGAGGGGGAAACATGCAATTGCCACTGGTGGATGGGGTGCTGAGTGATCAGTGAGCGGAAAGGTGAGTTGTTGCAGAGTATTTATTTACACTGTAAAGATGTGTCTTTGCCAATGCACCTTCTGCTCAGTTTAATAAAGAGCTAAATGCCCAATAGAAAGGTTAGGCAGGATTTCCAAGGACAGAGAGGACTCTGGGAAGAAGAAAGGCAGAGTCATCAGCAAGACACGGAGGGTGAACAGGTTGAGGTAAGGAGCCATGTAGCAGAACATAGGCTTAAAAATATGGGTTAAGTTGTAAGAGCTAGTCGAAAACAAACCTAAGCTAAGGCCAAGTTTTTATAACTAACGATAAGTCTCTGCGTCAGCATTTGTAGGCTGGTAGTCCCAATGAAAAGGTAGAACTACAATGAACTCATAAGGGATAGGATCCGAGGCATCTTAGACCATGGGGAAATTGCAGGTGGTGGGAGAAACTCTCCAGGTTTCAGCACCAAAAGCAAGCTGTACTGCTCAGATGGGAAGATATCCTGGGAGTCAAGGAATACCACAAAGTTACACCTTACAACAAATCTCACAGAAGAGATTTATCGGGAGGGAAAAACCAGGAAGGTGGCTGCCTCTGCTAAGCGAGAAACAGCAGGGAGCTGAGCAGAAGCCGGGGTGTATATAGAGTTTCTCGGGAAGGGGGTGGAACATTTGTTGATAAAGCTTTCCAGGGTGGGGATTGGTTGAGGTTTCAAATCCAGAGCTTGGGCTTTTTACTCTTTAGGGCAGGGGCAGGGTCCAGCTGTCAGGGCAGTTAGTGTTCTGTGGACAGAGGAGTTGGAGGTCCTGCAGGAGGGGCCTGGCTACCTGTGTGCCTTCAGGGGATTTCCTGAGGCTAGGCATCTCAAAGGCTTGGCATGTGACATCCACACTTGAGTTATGTGGGCTAGGGAGCTGAGAATAAGGAATTGGGATCAGGTGAGTTCCACTAGATAAGCTGTCCCAAGAAGCTGGCATCTTCCACATCCTGTCTTCAATGTTAACTAGACTAGTGGTCAGGTGGTGGGATACTGCACACTGTTTTGATGACTAGTGAAAGAGAATGGTTTTTCCTGTGCTTGTTAGCCATGTGTTCTTTTTACATGAAACTTTGACTCAAAACTTTTGTCTATGTTTATGATTTGTTATCATATTGAATCATACATGCTCTTTGTATATTGTGGATACAAGTTTTTGTCAGGTATATGTTGTGAATATTTTTCCAAGTTTGTGTCTTGCATGTGTGTGTGTGTGTGTGTGTGTGTGTGTGTGTGTGTGTGTGTGTGTGTGTGTGTGTGTGTATGTTAGGATCCAAACTCAGGTCCTCATTTTTACCTGGCAAGCACTTTAGCCCCTGAGCTATCAACTCCCTATTCCCAACATTTTTGCTTGCTTGGTGGTGCCTTCTAAAGCATGGAAGTTTACATTTTGAGGAAG
Organism: Phyllotis vaccarum; assembly: GCA_033318265.1. Classification (NCBI taxonomy): domain Eukaryota; kingdom Metazoa; phylum Chordata; class Mammalia; order Rodentia; family Cricetidae; genus Phyllotis; species Phyllotis vaccarum. The sequence goes on along the minus strand of JARWLC010000016.1, from coordinate 76,626,117 downwards.
TCTAATTTATTATTTATTTGCTTTTCGCTTCACTCTTTTTGTGTTTTTATGCAGAAACCCCCAGGGTAGTCAGATTTTTCTTTGGGCCACCATCTCCCAAATAACAACACCAGGACTTATTATTATGAAAGCTTGGCCTTAGCATAGGCTTGTCCCACTGCCCCATATAACTTAATCCATTTATAAATAATCTACATTCTGACTTGTAGCTTTTGACCTCTCCTCCGTCTTTCCTCTCTGTCTCGTCTGGCATCTCCTGGGCCTAGATCCTACTCGTCTTCCTTTCTCTCCCCAGAAATCCTACCTGTACCTCCTGCCACTCAGCTTGTTATTAAACCAATCACAGTGACATATCTTTACACAGTGGCATTGACTATCTTCTAACACCTCTACACTGGGATGTGTAGCTAAGTGGAAGGGGCCTAGCATAGGGTGCATGAAATCTTGAGTTCATCTGCAACTCCAAAACCACCGAATAAGAAAAAAGAAAAATATTATACACCAAGGTTGGGAGCCCTGTAGCCTAGTTTTGGATCTGCATATGAATGCTTGTCCAACAGATCTGTAAGAGGCAAATCCCGTGGAGATCGTCTCTTACTCAGCAAGGACCAGTGAAGCACAGGACAGCACAGCATGCTGCTGAGCTCTCAAGGCCTGAATGCTCTATTCTTTCTCATAACGATGATTCTCTTGGTGGTTTATAGTTTCATTTTGGCAGTCATGCATAGGGCAGATGCGATCATTCCCAAAAACTCCATTTTTTTTCCCCTCCAGTATTTTCCTCTAAAATTCTCTGGGAACTGATATTTCTCAGATTTCTTATCTTAAGATACCAGCTGGCACTCGAGACCCTGGGAACTTTTCTGACTCAGTGCTGACAGGATCAGAGGCAATAAAAGATTAGTGGGTAATGTAAGGAAGCAACACAGGGGACATTAACAACACCTCCCAATTCTGGGAACAAAACATTAAAAATGGTATGGCTGTAAGGATTCTTGGCACGTAGCAGCTACGTGGTAAATGTGCTAGTCCAATAACCTGACATGGCGCTGGGTGAGATATAAGAATTTCTGGCATATAGCAGCCACGTGGTAAACCTAATACGGCACCAGCAGAACACGGAGGGCACGCCCCTAGGCATGGCTAAGTAAATCTGTGCCCACCCATTTTCTTAAAAGGAGACAACACGTGAAAGATGGTCTCTTCCCTTGTACACACCTGGCAACTTTCCTGAATAAACTCTACTGTGGCGCTGGTAGTGTGTGTCTGATCTCACGTGGGAAACCAACAGTGGCATGATGGGAAAAGAGTGCCCTATCAAAGTTTGTCCCTTATAGAGAGGCTTGGGCTGCAGGTCCCTTTTGTAAGATAAGGGAATAGTTGGAGAGATACAAGTTAACCGTGTGCAGCAGTTATGAGAAATCACCCCTACTTCTGTAAATATGCTTTGTTAAATAACGAACAACATTGTTGTTCTTGAGAATGTGTGCCTATGTCTAGCACCTTTTAACTTTGTAAAGACAGGATGTGTCTGGCTGGATATTTGTCAGGCTAACAAAATGATGAGCACTGTTTTTGGTTTAAAAGTTGATGTAAACGTTGGGAACTTTGATTTTTCTAGAGGCTAATCCTGGAGGGTGGGAAATCATGCTTTTGTTTTGTTTTGTTGAAGACAGGGTTTCCCTGTGTGATAGCCCTGGCTGTCCTAGAACTTGCTTTGTAGACCAGGGTGGTCTTGAACTCACTGGTATCCACTTGCCTCTGCCTCCTAAGCGCTGGGGTTCAAAGCACCGTCTACCATATCCCACCACTTGTCTTTGATGTATAAAGAAGTCTTAGGCTATTCAGGGCCATCTGTTTGTGTAAAACTCATCTGGTAATTGAACAATTGTTTTTGGTGCCGATGTTCCTCCACCATTTCAGGACCTGAACCCTGATTTTTGGCAGGACCAAAGCACACCAAGGTGGCAAGTTTTTTCTCTTGTATTTTCCTGTATGTTTTTTAGCAGGTTAGTTTTCCCTTTAGGTTTGTATGTGTTTGTGTGGTATGTGCATGTGTGTGGAGCTGCAATTAACCATGAGTGCATGTGTAGAAGCAATAGAAATATCAGGTATTTTCTCCAATCACTTTTCCACCTTACAAATTAAAATGTAATTTTACTCATTCGTGTGTGTGTATGATGTGCCACAGCACTTGTGTAGTGGTCAGAGGATCTTTGTGGGTTGGGGGGATTGTACCCAGGTTATCAGGATTATGCAACAAACCATCTTACCCATTGTGACATCTCAATGGCTTGATAACCTTCCATCCTTCTTTCAAATAAGGTTTCATGGAATTTAGAAATCAGCATTTTGGCTAGTTGGTGAGTCTCTGAGATCTGCCTTTGTCTACCCCCAGTGCTGGAATAACTGGTATACATAACCATGCTTGACTCTTGCATGTTAATTTTTATTTATGGGTTGTGGAATATTAATTTAATATGTGTTACATTCATTTATGCTGTGGAACATTTGTTTAATGATGCAAAGAAGTGTTGCGTCTCTTATGTTGCATTTGTCTGTGAAGCTTCGTTACTTTGTTTGCCTAAAACATTTGACTTGTCTAGTAAAGAGCTGAATGGCCAATAGCTAGACAGAGAGAGGGACAGGTGGGGCTGCCAGGCAGAAAGAATACATAGGGGAAGAAATACATAGGGAGAGGAGGATTCTGGGAGCTAGCCACCCAGCCTCCCAGCAAGGCACAGAATAAAAAGGAAAGAAAAGAGATATGGAACTAGAGAAAGGTAAAAGCCCAGAGGCAAAAGGTAGACAGGATGATTTAAATGAAGAAAAGCTGGCTAGAAAGAAGGCAAGCTAAGGCTGGTCATTCATAGGTAAGAGAAAATTTCTATTTGATTATTTGGGAGCTGGAAGGTGGGCCCCCAAAGAGCAGAGTAAAAAAACCAAAAAATCAATTGCATTTTGGTATCCAATGTGTGGCTCAAACTTCCATAGGGCCTGAGAAAGCTTCAATAATACAAAGACCAGACACGGCTCCTTTAAAAAGTTCTGCTGCACAGCAGAGCACTTAATCTTTTCCACAATAAACAGAAACAAAAAGTAAGTAAAAAAAATGATACAAATTTAAAGTTTATCTTCTTATACCGCATGTATGTTTGGGTTATTGTGCTTAAATGTGTTATTTAAAATATAATGAATAATTTAAAAGTACAGATTAATAGTCATGTGCCATAGTCAAACTTACAGTCATGTTAGATATGTTTTCAAGATCATAAACAGATATAGATAGATGGATGGTCTTCAAACACTTCAGAGACCTAAAGAATATGGCATTTAATATGTTTAATTACCCAAGGCTTTTCATATCAGTGATTTTAAATTCATATCAATATACAAAAAAATCCATACCAATGTAAAATATTTAAGACTAGTGGTTGCTTTTTTTGGTTTAAAAGTAGATTTAATATCTAGCCTTTTATCCTGTCATTTTTAATATTTCCCCCTTTTTCTTTTCATAGAGCTTTGAATATAATCTCCTTTGTTCAGCTTTTCCTGACTAGTATCAATAACAACTTGTAACCAATCCCCTTAACTGATAATAAACATCAAAAATCCATTTTTGGAAATGTGGGAATAGTTCTCTGAATTACTTCCTGTTGTTTGGGGTACTGATAACTTTGGGGAAAACTTGAGAAAATCAGGATAATTGTTAAGTCTTGCCTGGAGTACTCTATGAGGCTGGATCATCTTAGTAAGCATTGAAGCTGATCTGAATGCTGGATCACTTGAGCCATCTGTTCCCACTGGTGTCTGGCATCCCCTGCTCTGAAAATACATAAACTTTTAAAGACCACACACACACACACACACACACACACACACACACACACACACACACACACCCCTTTATTAATACAAGCACAAACTTCACGCATGCATACAAGTCAGCCAAAGATTTTTTTTGTTATATGTTTAAGCAGTAAACTCTACATCACGTGTCATGAAGTTTTTCTAGGTTTATTTTTTTATGTTTGTAGTTAGAGTTTTCAAGGGGCCTTTTTGGGATAAAACCTTATTTTCCTTAACCCGTACCTGTGGAAATAAAACCATAACCTCTCCCCCAAAGTAACATATCTTTGACTTAAATATTTTTAAAATATATAGGTTGGTTGAATCTAGCAGTTTTTATAATTTAGTGTCTCTTAACAGCTAACAATTTCAGGGACAGCACCAAAATATACAGGATCCAGAATCTCTGTGTATTTCCCTTCTTTATGTGGCATTTTATATTTTTTTTATTACTTCTTTCTTTTCAAACAACTGTTTCTAGTTTTGTTTTCTCTCCCAAGTTATGTGACCTTTTTAGAATTTTTTTCTCATCTGAATATCTTTACTGCACACATCTGTAACCTCTTCTGACTATATAAGCAAACCCCCTAAACCTGCCATGCAGTGCGATAGGGTATGACTGAGTGGGAGTGTACATCCATCATGGTTTACTGGTAGATATCAGAGGATAATTTTTCAGAGTCAGTTCTCTATTAATCGCGTGAGTGTGGGGGATGAAACTCAAGACTTCTCAGGTCCTTTTGTAGTAGGACTATGTTACATTGCAAATAATTGTCCCACCTACTGGTTTAATAAAAATTCTGATTGGCTGAAGGCAGACAGGAAGTATGGGCGGGGCTACCAGACTAGGAAAACCCTGGGAACAGGAAGAACAAAGCAGAGATGCCATAGAGACACCAGAGAAGCAGATATGCTGCTCTGAGAAAAGGTACTGAGCCGCATGGCTGAACAGGTTAAGAATCATGGGTTAGTTTAACTGTAAAGAGTTAGCAAGTTATATGCCTGGGCCCTAGGCCATTCAGTATAAAATTAATGTAAGCGTCTGTGTCTCTGTGGGACTGTGGGTCCGCGGGTCCGACCCTTGAGGCTAGACTGGAATGTCTGGGCCAGAAACCACGTACATCCTTTCACCTGTAAGACCTTCTCACTTTCAGTGCATCCATCCCATGAGATGTGGCTCTGGCAGAGAAGAAAACTGGGTCTTACAGTTTTTAAAAAATATATTTAAAATTGTGTTTGTATGGGTGTGGGTGTCATCACACACGTGCAGAGATCAGAGGTCAGCTTGTGGCAGTTGGTCTGCCTCTTCCGCCATGGGCGTCCTGTAGATGGAATCCAGAGTCATTTTACTAGCTCCCCGATTTTTAAGATTACATTTACTTGCTCATTTATCCGTTTGTTTCGTGGGTGAGATTGAAGAAGCATAAAAGAGATTCAAGACTAATTAAGGTTGATATGAACCTCATTACTGGTAGTTTACTGAGCTAAATGAACTTTTAAATTTACATTTATTTTGTGAACATGTGCACACATGTGCTGTCAAAGTCAGAGGACAACTTGGGGCACCTGGTTCTCTCTTCCATTATGTGGGTTCTGGAGACAGAAACTTAAATTGCTAACTCTGGCAGCACTGGGCAGTCTTACCTGCTGAAGCCTGTTAGGTCTGTCAATGACCAACCTAGATAAAAAACCTTTCTGGGTGTGGTGGTACATACCTTTGATCCCAGCACTCAGGGAGCAGAGGCTGGTGAATCTCTATGAGGCCAGCCTGGTCATAGTAAGTTACTGTCCACTGATTCCTCCTGAAGGATCTATGACATACATACTCCCAAATGGGGCCTTCAGCAGTTGATGAATTCAGCAAGACACTTACTTTCTTGCCACATAAATGAACAGAGAAAAGCAGGATGTGATAACTAGGCTTCTGAGTCATATGAATATTAAAAATGACACCTGGCAGAAAGAGCAGGGCCTGATGGTACAGGCCTGGAACCCTAGATACTCGGAGGTCAAGACAAGATTGCAAGTTCAAAGCCAGCCTAGGATATAGAATGAGTTCAAGACCAGTCAGTTCAATTTATTGAGACCTTGACTCAAGATAACAAGAAGGGCTGGACTGTAGATCAGCTGGAAGGCTGCTTGCCTAGCATCCCCAATATTATATACATCGTTGCAGTGATGTATGGCTGTAATCCTAGCACTGGGAGGTGACCTGGGAGGTTCAGGTTTACTTATGACTGTGCACGAGAAGGGAGTAAGAAGAGAGAGAGGAAATAGGAGGGAGGGAGAGGGGGAGAGAGGCAAGCAGAGGTAGGCAGCAGAGAGACACATACAGAGACAGAGAGATAGAGAGGCAGAGCAAAAGGCAGATAAAGGAGTGGGGAGGAGGAACAGGAAGCAGCGGAGGGCTCTGAAGAGAATGGGAAACCTTAGAATTATGGGACCAGACCGGATGGTTCTGTTGATGGCATCTGGTTTCCATCCATCCTGCTGAGCCTTCTCTCCATTCTGTGCTGACGGATTACGACGTGGAATAGCCATCGTCCATGTCTAGCCATCACTGAACTTTGGTGTCCAGGACTCCTCACTCACTGGACTTTATCCAACATTCAAAAAGCTTTCTCTAGAGAGCTCCAGATCAGCACTACCCAAGAAAAAACCCAGAGATATCTGTGAGAGATTCTAATGCTTCAGGCCAACAGTCCTAGAAGAGCCCATGGTCTCCTTCCCACCCTGCCCCAATTTCAGGGTACTTCTTCTGTGGATGCCTTCCCACAGTCCAACCCCAGCACTGAGATTGCTGCCCAGCACAGGGAAGAGCAGAGCAGAGCAGAGCTGGTCCCCAGGGAGTCTGGCCTCATCCAAGAATTTCTTCCTGACACCTGGCTTAGTGTCCCAGCTCTGTCCCATGAGCAGTGTCACCCAGATGTAGGCAGATGTCTGTAACATGTGGAACACTGCAAAGTGCCCCACCACCGGCTGCCCTGCTGTGTACAAGATACACAGACAACCAGCAACTTAATTGCTTTCTTCTGTCACTGGGGACTAGCCTCCTGTGGTTGTTGCACACAGGTTATCAGCCAGTCACCAAACCCATCACCGTTTGGTTTCTTCTAAGCTAAGAGAAAAATAAAACATTAACTCCAATTTAACCATGGGCTTCTGACTGAAATGTTTCTCTACAACTTACTCCCTTCTAAAAAGCATTTTATACAGGTTATACAGTGCTTTCTACATATGTAGTTGCTTTTGAGATTTGGTGAAGGTCTCAGATCTGGTGGTGTGCTTGCTGCCATGACAGAACAGCCATCTCTCACTGCAGCCTGTGTTGTGCCCAACTACAGCAAGGACCACATATTTTAGTGCCTTTCACTCAGTGGCTCCTCATTCTCTGGAGGACAGAGCAAGTCAGGATGGTCAGTGAGTACCTAGCTTCTGCCATCCACCACCAGGACATGATGTGGGCAGCCTACTTTCTGTGGGGTCTACATGTCCTCTTGCTGGCCCACCTGCTGCTTGGCTGAGAGCTGTTCTGAAGATGCTCTCCACCCTTGTCTCCCAGGGCAATGGTCCCACTGCCCCACAGTGTTTTCCTACTGCATACAAAGGCATGGCTCATCAAAATGTTTTTTATTTGAGACACAAAAATGCAAAATTGCTGAGATATCAAACATTTCCTGATCAGCTACAATACTGCCACTATATACAAAAGATCTGATGATAAATGCACATACATATAAAAATACAGTCTGCATCGCCTATGTACAGTACATGTGCAAACATATGGCATTCAGACACAGTACATAATTGAGTCAGGGGTGCAAACAGCACATACAAAGGCATCATGGTTTTTTTTTTTTTTTAAAAACAACATAAAGGCAACACACGAATGGACCCCCGATTGCCATGATTTCCTGTTCAAGAAACTAGTGCTTCAGTAAGAACGGCGCTGCCCACTGGTGTTTTTCCGCCTTTTCTTTTCAGAAAGTGAGATGCTAAGACATTATGTGAAGATGAAAAGGACACCTGCATGTCCGATGCAAGAACAGAGAATTAACTTCGACACAGAAGAAAACAACTTTGCATTACTACCAAGTATGTTATTCTTAAACCAACAAAACAGCTTCATCCTATTTTACAGGAAAACAAAAAGAAATATCTACATCTCTGTGAAAATTATAACTTTAAATGGATAATTTTTTGAGACTGACGAGATCACATTAGTCTCAATTTTTAAATAAAAAGTGGCTGCTTTTGGCAAATACCTGGCGATGCCTTTGGTTCCTTTAAGCATTTTGCATTTCTATTGGTTTCTTGAGGTCAAGTACTTTTGGTGGATACTAAACCCTTTCCTAAACCTTTCTCTCTCCTGTTAGTGGGTAGGGTCCTCACAGCAGAATGGAGAGGTCACACACTGGGCCATCTTCCAGTGAGTCTCTCCACTTGCTAAAGCTTTGTCGTGGGTGTTGGCATACAGCTTTGTCTCACTGCCGATGTCTCTGATGACACATCATACTGGGCTTCCAGACAGCACCTAGTATATCTGAGATTGCCAAGCTGCTGTCACAAGCCTGTGGCCCCTCCACTGCCCAGAGCAGTGGGCTTGAATGGAGGGTAAAGCTTCTTGTAAACACATGCAGCTTTCTGAATCACAGGTCTTAAACAAAAGATACAGGGAGGGATACATCTCCTCCGTACTGTGAGAGGGTGAGCGCTGACAAATGACCTGCTCACTGCCACACAGTCAGTCACCGGACAAATAAAAATGGAACCCAGAGACTGCTGAGTGAACAAGTGATTGAAGGTCTAAGCCAGGAAACAAAATGACTACATCTGAATTGCTATTCCAGTTTTGACCAAACTCTCTTACGATGAGCCGACTCCAAATCCACCTCTGTGATCACAAACTGTGTGTCTTGATTAACCTGGCTTTCCAGTTATTGTGCTAGGGGTAAGCTGGGGTGAACTGTCCTTTGGGGCAGCGGGTCCTGATGTGTTTAATATCCACAGTGTTGTGTGGTGTGATGGACAGAAGCAAGAGAGGCTGTTTGAGTTTGCTGGCCCTGACCTGGTTGCTCTGAGGGTACAATAGCCACTTGTAGCTTTCTCTGCAGTACTGGTGGAACCCAAGTCCACAGCCTCCTACCAGCAAGAGCTTTTGAGACTGGCCACTGTAGGAACAGCTGAGGGTGTAGATGTGATGTGGGCTTTTCTTGGCCACTTCTCTGGGCCAAGTCTGCTTGAGGACAGTAAAGGGGCTGCTCTCTGACTTGAGAGACAGCTGCTTACTCAGTGTCATTGCTGGGAACACTGCCTGGAATAGCTGGACTCAGGTGACCAGTGGACAGTGCTCTCACTTGCTCCTGCGGGTCAACAGTGCATGTGGGCTGATAGCATTGTCCTAATTCCCTGACTCTGCAGAGCTGACTTGGCTTTTTGGAGTGCTCAGACCAGCAAGGCATAGCCTGTCACAAAACCATGGAGCTTTTGGAAGGAAAATTTTAGTAAATACCTTAGAAAATATTTGTATGAAACAAGCCCATATTGAGCAAAAAGTTCCACGAATTCAGGGCATTTCTGTGTGCTGATTGCACATCTCAGCAGGATGCTTGAGTGAGCACAGGTTTCCTAGAAAGGTCTTGCTGAAACTTACAAGAGGCCTAGAGCTACCTCTGCTTTCTAGGCACTGTAGATAATTCTTTCCATTCACTCCAGCCCAGAAAGATGACTGGAAATCTGTACCTTACAAAGTCAATACCACTGCACTTTGGGACTATGTGGAAAGGTGAAGCTGGGGTCAGATACTGCAGGCTTTTAGGAGGGATTTCCTTGGCAACATGCTACAAACAGAAGTTTACACTACACATGTACATGCACAGTGGGGGCTTAATGGGCTCTCTGACCTGTGCTTTAATGGCTATGAAGTAACTTTACACCTATTACAGGTGTCTGTGTGGAGGTCAGGGCACAGCTTGGGGGTGTAGGGGATAGTTCTGTCTTCCATCACATGGATTCTGGGGCTCAAACTCAGCTCCTCAGGCCTGTTGGCAGGTGCCCCATTCCTACTTACTAAGTCACCTTGCTGGCCAGACACACATCTTTTTAGAGGCCTCACTGAGGGCTGGACCTAGGTCAAGAGGCCTTTTTGTAGAGTGGCGGTTGGTCATGACACATCTATGTGAGCACATGGGAAAGATGCCCACTCTCTCCCAGAGCATGTGCGGGAGGTCTAGCAAGCACTCTTACATCACTAGTGTTCTAAGTACCTACTGGATTCTCAAACCAGGAGTGTAGGGCAAGGAATGCTATAGGTGAGTTGGCTGCAGTGGTACGACTTGGACACCCTAGAGCTGAAATTCCTACAGGGAAGTTCACAGCTGGGGTCAGGACACAAGCAGCTGTACAGCAGAACCAACTTGGTTACGTCATGTTCTGTGACAGCACTCTTCGAAGACTTGGTCAGATGAGGGTGTCCAGCTGTCAGAATGATGATGTCTCCCGACAGTGACTGAACAGCTCCTAACAAGAGGACTCCTTGGGCCCACTGGCTCCTGACCACCAGCAAGTCAAGCTTCAGGAGAAGAGAGGGCTAAAGCCGGGAGAAGGGACCGAGCTGGGATCGGGACCCTGACACAGAGTGGGATTACACAAATACACACTCCAGCTAAGATCACTTTGGGGAAAACCTCCTCAGCAATGATTCTGGTTCTGTCTAGGCGATGGGTCAAGCTACTTCCTGGATGTGCCTGCAGGCCAGGACTGTGTACTGATGTAGGAAGCCCACCTAGCTCAGGCTAAAGGGGTAGAAGGGACTAGAATAAGGCTGTTATTTAGTAGAAATCCCATACTCTGCTTAGTTATTTACAATTTGCCAATAATTAAATGACTGGACCATGAGTTGCAGAAATCCTGTGGCAGTTGGCATTTTAGAAAAAATTTAAACTACTTGACAAACATAACCTTTGCTTTATAGATCAGGAGAAAAAAGAAATAAAACCTCCAGTTTTTAGGCTTAGCCTTGAGGACACACTGAGCATAACGAGGGTATCCAGTTAAAGCCTATACAATGAGAACCAGGGATCTAGTGACAGGAAACGGTCTAACCTGTGCTCAAGGTGGAACTGTCTGGGGTCTGACATACACCACACCTTCCCTTCTTCTAACTTATTAGTTCAAAAAGGAATTTCATGCTGAAGCCTTTTTTGGTTCTTTGAGATGGGTGTGGTCACCTGAGAGTCTGTCGGCAAGTCTTCAAAGATGGAGATACTGTGGCTCAGGTTACTACAAGTAGGATCAGTGGACAGCCATCTTTTTACTCTATTGCAGGCTGAAGAGGTCACAAGGTCAGAGCACATTCCAATGTTTAACATCACCTAAGAACCAACTTCACCCACCTCAGGCCACTGGGGAAGCTGCAGCATCTGGACTCTGTGCACTGGGCTCTCATGTGACAGTATTCTGTAGACATCCACTTACGGTGAGAGATTGTTCATTTAGCTTCCCAAACTCACAAAATAACCTATGACACCACGCAGCCACAGATTTCAGAGTGAGAATGCTCACATGCTGCTGACCTTGCTAGAGACCTGGCTCAGGCCACTCTAGGGAGCATGTGTAGTGGCTTCACCCCTCCCTTGTGGTGGCTTTGTGTTTCAAGTGGAGCTGCTTGCCTCTTATTAGGGCCGTGAGGTGACCAAAGGTTGAAAGTAGCTGATGATCAGAGCCCCAGTGCCACTTCCTGTGGATGGCACCTGACCTTTGGCTTTATCTAAGGCATTTCACATGGCCTCTTGCATGCGACAGGCCTGCCTCTGTAAGTGGTGGAGTCACTGCTAGATGCATGAAGTGCTCTCACACTTGGCTTCCAGGCTATGACCTTCCTTTTTTTCTGTGACAACATGTTTTAAATGCAACAGTGCAGCTATGGCTGTAGCTCTAAGCACTGACCCTTCGGGATTGTTTTCATGTTTTGGAACCTCACAACTCTGAGACAAGTGACCTGTGACCTTAGTCCCATGGGAGCGGCAGGTCCTGTGGGTCTAGAAAATCAGCAGAGAACATGCTTGGTGCAGTGGCGCTCAGAGGAGTGAGCCCGGAGGATGTGGTGGGCATGGTGATATCTAGCCACTCCATGTTGTCCAGGTTGGAGTCTGACAGGTCGAGCGACAGACAGGGGGTCCCCGCCACAAACTGGGCCTCAGAGGTCTCCATGGGTGAGTGGGTGTGGTAGAGCATGCTGGAGTGACTCAGCAAGTCATTCTGGAGGTCCTCTATCAGGGAGAAGGGCTCTTTGTCTTCACTGCTGCTCTGTAGTGGGGCAGTGTCATTGGTCGGGGGTAAAGTTCCGTCCAAGAAGGCTTCTAGCTGGTTCTCTAAGCTGGCAGATAAATTGTTCATAGGTTCTAAGGATACAGGTGGTGCTATTTGGACCTGGGGCGGTGGTCGGGACACCACTGTGTTGACTGGCATTGTAGTGATGCTGGCTGTCACTGGCCTCATCTTGGAAATTGGAGAAGGCTCTTCTTTAATAGGGAAGGAAATCTCTGTGCAAGAAGAAATGATGGTGCTATTATGGATATGATGCCAACACACTTTGGATTAGTGACTACCTTGTTCCCCTTTCTCACATCTTAGAAGCAGAAACACCATGCTCTAACTCTTTTTTATTTATTGATGTAGTCTAGAAAGTTTCCAAAACATACAATATACCTTATGATTCAAGGCTGACATTGGCTCACTTCCTTAAGGTAAGACAGGCCAGTGGCTGCTCTGAGTTTTTGTTCTTTCTGATTTATATAAATTTCAGAGGATTAGGTAAATGGCCTAATAAGCACCAATTATTTATTTATTTAATCTATCTTCAAAACTTTAATTTTTACTTATGTATATATGTGTGTGAATGTGTTCCTATATGCAAGAACCCAAGGAGGCCAGAAGAGGGTGTCTGATCCCAAGCTGGTGTTTCAGGCACTTGAGAGCCACCCAACATGGGTGCTGAAAACAAAATTCTAGCTTTTCCAAGAGCAGAAAGTGTGCTATCTTTCCAGGCTCCACCCTTTTAACATTTTGTGGCTCTGTGTGTGTATGTAAAGCAGAAATTGGTATCAGATGTCTTCCTCAAAGCTAATGCTACTCTGCTTTTTAAGATAGGGTCTTTCGCTGAACCTAGAGCTCATCTGTTCAGCCTGGATGGCTGGTCAGCAAGCTCCCAGGACACTTGTTATCTCCCAACACCAGGATTCCAGGCACACGCTACTGTTCTTTTTTTTTTTTTCTTTTTCTTTTTTGCTTCTTTATTGGGGCAGCCCTGGCCATCCTTAAACTTGCTCTGTACACCAGGTTGGCCTTGAACACAGAGATCCACCTGCTTCTGCCTTCTATGTGCTGGTTAAAGGTGTGCACCACCAACCGCCCGGATCATTTTGTTTTCCTTGTGAGTTCTGGGGGAACCAAACTCAGGCTTGCATCAGTACATAGTACTGATGGAGCCATCTTCCTACCTGATCATGTGTCAATTCTTCGCCAGGCTGACTGGCAAATCAACAGACCTTCTGTTACAGATATACCAGTGCTCATTTAGATGAATGTTAATAACCTTTATCACTGCCTTTCTGAGACAGGCTCTCATTATGTGCAGCCTTGGAACCCAGGGAGACCTGCTGCCTCTGCCTGCTGAGTGCTGGGATTAAATGTGTACTTCACCATGTTTGACTCTATCTCACTTTTCTGAGAATACATTAGGAGAAAGATTTAATGAACAAAGAAAGCTCCGTGTGTCTGGGCATTTTGTCTGTACAGAAAAGGAAGTTAGATTCTCTGGGACTGGAGTTTCAGACGTTTGTGAACTACCACATGGGTGCTGGGAACTAAAGCTGAATCCTCTGGAGAAGCAGCCACTGAAGTACTGAACTAATGCTTTGGCCCCATGAAAGTTATTATTAATCACTGGAAAAAAAATCTTATCTTTACCAGACTGTGCATAAACTGAATGCCTTGACTTTTAAATATACATTTCATTTTTAAACCCCCAAATTTTCATAGTTTATGTTAACCATGAGTTAACATATCTTGAAACATCAATATAGTACTTAGCAAAGGCTTCCATTTATACATGTGCAGATGGCAAGGGTCCTTCATTAGCTCTGACCAGAAGAACATCAGCCAGATGATGCTCCAAACAGGTGGAGAAAGAATAAGAAGACGACTTAACGCTTCACAGAGGATTGCTTTTATCAGAGGACTCTTAACGCTTCACAGAGGATTGCTTTTATCAGAGGACTCTAACATTTGGCATGTGCGTGTGTGTGTGTGTGTGTGTGTGTGTGTGTGTAGCCAGGAATGAAATATGGCACCTCGTATTTGTATTGTACACTTCAGTGCTCTGTCACTGGGCTGCAAACTATCCCCAGAAGTTTCTGAAAAAACTGGTTCTATGCTTATTTTTAAGAACACATGAGCAGAGGCAGACTTTTTTCCTACGGTTAATATCTGGTTAGAAATTATTCTAATTTCTGCTAATTTGATTATTCATGTGTACATGCCACCACCACACATGTGGAAGTAAGAGAACAACTTGTAGGGCTGGCTCTCTTCCTCCACCATGTGGGTTCTGGGTATTGAACTCAGGTCATTAAGCTTGGCAGCAAGCACCATGAGTTATCTCAGTAGCCCATATATGCAGAAGTGCTTTGAACTTTAACAGAACTGGAGGGAGTCCAGGCTAGGTAACTGGAGTGTTCTCGGCCCACGGCTAGACTGGTGCACAGGCCTGCGTTGCAGTTTTGTGTAGAGTTCAGAGCTGGTCCAACTCTGCTTTGGGGAGTGACCTTTCCTTTATGCTAGGTAATGGCTGTGGGGCATCATGCCACTGTTCCATGTGGAAGCAGAGGCCTTTCCTCTGTTATGTGTTTTAATGCCCTAACCTGAACAGGTTTAGAACTGTCCATTTCTTGGTTTCCAAGACAATCTCCATCCTTGGAGAAGGTTGTCCTGGGACAGTGGAGTAAAGGGCCTCTTTCTACAGGCTCACGTCCAGCTTTGGACTTACCTCCACTCTTTATGAGGATGTCGAAGAGGTCGTCCATCTGCTGACTGTGTACGTTAGAAACCTGCAGCCAAGGAAAAGAGAGTTACAGCCAGTCTCTGCAGCCATGCCCTGAGCCTCTGCTTTCATCTAACATCTGATAATCTGGAAGACAACTAAGTTACTTGGGAAATGAAGATTTTTACCCAAAATATCACAGCATGAAAGGTCAACTAGGAGTCAAGCAAGAAGTCAGCTCCTCGACTTCCACATGCCACTGAACGGCACTGAGAAATTCCTAAGGCTTTATTTTAAAAGAGTCTAATTCATTTACATTTAGCAAAAATTGGTATTTTTGAGGTTTACTTGACACATAAGTTGCATTTATCATATGTGGTGGTTTAAATGAAATTGGCCCCCATAGGCTTATAGGGAATGACATTATTGAAAAGGATCAAGACGTGGTTTTTTGGAGTAGGTGTGTCACTGGGGAAGGGCTTTGAGGTTTCAGAAGCCCAAGTGAAGCCCAGGGACTCTCTTTCTGCTGCCTGTGGATCCAGATAAAGAGCTCTCAGCTCCTTCTCCAGCACCATGTCTGCCTGCACACTGCCATGCTTCCTGACATGAGGAGAATGGATCAAACCTCTGAACTATAAGCCAGACCCAATTAAATATTCTCCTTTACAAGAGTTGCCATGTTCATGGTGTCCCTACCTAAGACACCACAGATCGTGGAGTTTAACGTCCTGACACGCATATGTCTATAAAACATCAACAAGATCATCAGTATTTCTGTCACCTGGGAAGCTCTCTCATCTCCAGGACACCAGTGTCCTCTTTCTTTTAGAACAGATCAGTTTTCTGCCAATGATTTGGATATGTACTTCTTGGGGGTACAGAGGAGATAGATTCTTTTATGCAGTGTCATTCTTCCGAGGGTTATCAATGTTGTAGTGAACCCATCATAGATAGCTCCACCACTTTTAATGCTGACTGATAATCCATGTATGGAAATGCCTGCTTTCCTATTCATTCCCTTGTTGACAGACATTTGAGTTTCCACTTTTGGACTGTTAAGAAAGTTGCTATAGAGAGCTGCTTAAAATGTTTGCACAGCTATGCCCTGTTTTCTCTCAGGGAAGTATTTAGGAGTAGACTGACTGGGTCACACAGCAGATGTACATTTAATGTCTTAGAAAATAGTCATACTATTTCCCAGCATGACCGAAGGTTCTCATCAGCAGGTGCTCTGCATTCTCACTTCTTAGGTATGCTGTGGGATGGAGATATGGTTTACTGCATTTCCCTGCTGACAGTTGGGTGTCTGCATGTATTTATTCACTAGCAAATTATCATCGTTGGCGAAATACATGTTGAAGTCTTTTGCCAGCAGCTGATCTAGTAAGCTTCCTGTTTGGATGCTGTGTGTTCTCTAGCCCTTGACTTAAAACCCATGTCTTTGTGTTTGATGGTGTTTGTATTCATTCACTCATTCAATTACTTATTTTAAGACATGGTTTCACTGTTTAATAGCCTCAGATGTCCTGGAACTTGCTTTGTAGATCAGGATGGCCTTGAATTCACAGAGAATCCTGAGTGCTGGGATTAAGGATGTGGTCCACCACACCTGGCTTACACATATTTTTAAAGAACACTCTCCCTGGACACAGAATCCAGATGGCAGTCTCTCGGACCTCTCCCTACTAAGAACCTGAAATAATGTTGCAGCACTTTTCCTGGTTTCTATTAGTTAAAAAAAAATACATTTCATGTATCTTGTGACATAGTTGTTGCATGTGTGCAGGAGTGGGTTCTAAGGATGAAACTCAAGTCTTGTTTGGCTTGGTTGGCAAGCCCACTGAGCAGCCTTGCCAGTCTCTTCCCGTAAGTTGTGATGAGAAACTGGTTATCAGTCAAATAGTAGTTTGTCCATCTTTTCCCTTTATTTCTGACAGTGTCTGTGATGTAACGTGGAATGCTATAATGTAACAGGGATTCTATTTAGTTAGGTTGGTGACTGGCTGTGAAAACATTAGCTATCATCTCTTTAAGTACTCAATTGCCTCACTGTCTTGTTTCTCTCTCTAGGGCTTCCATGTGAGTTACACTGTGGGAAACCATTACACAGACTCTGGGGCTCAGTCATGGATTCTGTTTTTGAATTAAAGGTTAAGTGACATGGATCAATGGCACATATTTATGGGTCACTTATGCATTCAATGTAATGGGCTAGCTCAGGATAACTCAGACATGTGCACTGTATAGACTGATTCCATCCACTCATTAGCTCACTTCCTTTCTCTCCCCTCTGCTAAATTCATCTAGGATTTTCTTTAAGTACTATATTTTTAGTTCTAGAATTTCAATTTAGTCTTTTTAAAAGATTTCCTATATCTGTTTTCATTTACAAAGGCTGAAAACACAGGGTGAACCCATACCTCAGCCTGCGTTATTAAACTCCCTAGGGGTTTTTATTCTGAGGACAGGTAACATTTTCCTGACTGCCAGATAAGATGTTATCTGTGTTGTTTTCTAAAATGAATGGCTTTTTAATTTTATTTATTTGTTTATTTTTTTTGAAGCAGCCAGTCTGGGTTAGCTCTGAAATGCTCATTGTGTAGACATTTCAATCTGAGTTTGTGAGGCTGCTATGAGTCTACATCAAGTCTCTCTGCCTGGTCACTTAGGTGGAGCTGTGGATGCACAATTTAGGAGTTTCTTTTCTTGAATTTTCTCTTCAGTAGCTCAGTTAGGGCCATACTGACTTTCTACCAGCAACCCTGACCCTTAGCTAGAGAGCCCATACCACCCAAGTTCCCTCTGAATGTGTATTCACCAAGCACTGAATGAAGAGCCTCAGCTCTGTGTTAGCTGCTATTGTGAGAAAATGGAGCCAGCAGGGCCCCACTCAGCCTCTGGTGGAGCCAAAGTCTATAGCCTCGAGATTCCCAGTGGGACTGAGAGGTGCTGATATACACCTGGTGACCTGTGAACTCCACAGTTCCTACTGGTTTCTTCTGTTGGTATATGCATCAGAGGGGCAGTTCCAGTGAGCCTGCACATGAGAGCCATGCTCAGTGGGTAAGGGTTGCCTGCCTTCTTACTGTTATTAAAATCATTTGACAGTTCATTTCTGCTCCCCAGGGAAGAGATGCTACTTCCAAATGAACTGTGGGGAAGGGCAGGCCAAGATTCATTTGTTTAGACTCTTATACCAATGTTTAAGCTTTTTTTTTTTTTTTTTTTTTTAAATCTGGCTTTTCCTTCACAGCTGAGGTCTCTGTTGAGTCTGGGACGATGTTTTACAACTAAGGAAAGCTGCCTTTCCCTCTGCATCCTGTGATGAGATTTTCTCAGGGGCACTGAGCATTTCCTCAGGGGCACTGACAAAATGCAGACAGTGCTGATGCTTGCACCCTAGCTAAGGGAGCTCATTTGTTTGGTGCTTGTTGGAGAAAGTGCAGCCATGCCTCTTCATGCCTTAGATACTAAGTACAGCAACACACCATGTGTCCTTGACAAGTATTCCACAGAATATGGGCCACAGGGCTGTACATAGATGCTCATGTTTCTTGCTAGCTGCTGTGAACTCTTGCTAGGGTCCACTGTGACCCGTCCATTCCTCAGGTCCCCTGGGAGCCTGGGCTCCTTTCTCAAAAGTAAGTGTTCATCTCCAAAGGGAGTTTTGGGAAGGCAGGGACTCGGATGTGTTTACATTAGTCAGTAACAAGTGCTCTGGCTCCTGCCAACTCTCCACTGGCTTGGAGCCTGTTAGAGCTGAGAGCTCTCACTCTGATCATTGGGGCACAGCTGCCACTACTGTCATGTTAGATGGGATGCAGGAGGGCTCCAAGGAGACACAAACACCTTGCCTGAGGACACACTGTAACTGCCAATCCCAACAGTTACTATAGGCAAGTGGCTTGGGAATGAAGACATGCCAATTAAAAACAGGCAGCCGAAATATAAAAGATAAAACTCCCAGCTGGAATCTCTGTATTCTGTCTGAGACAGGTTCCTTAGAGGACGACATGAAATGTGACTGGGTATGACGGTGACCACTCACCTCTGGAAGGGCTGGCTGGGCGCTGCGTGTCTGCTTGATGGCCTCCTCATAGCGAGGTGGGTCTTTCGTCTTGGTGACTGGGGTCCCAAACAAAGAGTGCTGGATGATGAACTGCTGGGGTGGGGAGGGTGAACTAGGCTGCATCATACAAGGAAGAAGCACTTGTTAGCTTTGAGCTATCGACCTGTCCCTGCAGTGTCTCAGTTGTGCTGTTGTACCCACAGTGGCTCAGTCACCTCACAGGCAGCTGAAGGCTGTCTTCACTGGCCAGAGATGCAAGCCACTGTCAGCCCAGGGTTGAGTCCCTCCACCAACACCAAGTCACCATATACCCCAGGTGCCAGGATGGCTGTGTGGCCAGTAAGCACTATAGGGACTGCCTCACCATAGCTTACCTTGCTGGCTGGGCTAGGGCCATTTTGCAGGGGTGCAAGTGGGGTGTTTCTAGATTGAAGAACAGTGTTGGAGCTTTTACTGACAAAGGGCTGCTGGGTTGTTGGGCCAGGGGGCCTCTGATACTGAAGAACTGTGTTTGGTGCAGAGTTTGTGAAGACCTGTGACAAAGTAGAAAAGAAAACTGTGTTTTAGAGCAGAGGCCAAGAAACCTTCAAGGTTTGTGGGTCACAGGATCACTGTTGAGATCATAAAGGCAACCTTGAGCAGTGGGAGACGAGGCTGACACCAACAGGACTGATCCAGACGCTTCCTCTGCTGAACAATTTGTTCTTAGGCTGTGTAGCCAGCATTTTATGGGAGAGGACTCAGGCAATTTTCCTTGCTCACTGGGGTGACCCGGTCCCCTTCCAGGACACAGCATAATTAGTAGCAGCTATTTTACCTCTTTGGCCCCCACATCCAAATATGCCACCTCTCTGGATACCTCCTGTCACTGCTTCAGCTCAGAGGGTGATGGTCCAGGGGTCTGCATTCACTGTATCTTCTGCTATGTTTTTGGAGCCACCTGAAGACCTTTCCCCTCTGCATTTCCTGGTTCTGCAGTCCTAATCTTGGACTTCCTTTGCTGCCTCTCCCCAGGGCACTGCTCAAGCCCTCCCACTGAAATGCCGGTCAAACAGGCAGCCTTAAGTTTTAACCCTTCTAAAGAACAGCTTTCTGTGTCAGGAGGTCAAAGAGAAACCAGTTTTCATGAAACTCTGAAATGTTTCCTGTGGCTCCATGAAGAGCCACAAGTGTGATGACTTTTAGAATCTAGTGACGACACTGCTTATGCGGTAGTACTGTGTCTTATAGGGCTTGGCTTCATCACCAACATGATTAAAGACTTTATACTACTAATATCCTTAAAGGAGGTGGCTTCTCCCTTATGTCACCATGAACAGATATATGTCTTTCTTTTTGTTACATTTATCTTTATTTTATGTGCATGGGTATTTTGCCTGCAGGTGAGAAGTGGGTGTCCGTTCCCCTCAGACTGGAGTTACAGCTGTGACTTGCCAAGTGGATGCTGGGAATTGAATTTGGAATAGTGCTCAGGGCTCTAAATTGCTGAGCCACCCCTCTAGCTTCAACAAATATTTCTTACCACGAGAATACATCTCTCTCCAAGCACACCTACTGTTTATAAGTTTTCTCTTCCAAATACATCTACTATTTATGTCTCCTTCCATGTGGCAGACATCACTTTATAGAAGTAATGACTGATGATTCCGAATTCCAGGATTCAAAGATGAAGTGAGAAACACTTATTTCTACTGTCTGTATCACTGGAGACTCTTTTCTTGGCCAAACAAGCTGAACCTCCTTTGAGCTTACTTAACTACATTCAAATTGGTATTTTGTGGTTTCCTGACTTGGTCCTTTATGACTCTGCTTCCTTTTTTACTTCCGCCAGTGTTGCTGTCAGATGGACCTTCCATTTCACCCTCAGGTTGTCTCAGCATATTCAGTTCAGGGTACCTGGGGCTTACGGCTTCGGATGCCTAAAACCTGTTCAAGATCGGAGCTCTGAGCTCAGATCCAGGATAAAAATGTCTGTTTTGAGGCCATAAGGTTAGACCCTTTTCCTCCTCCCCCTTCTTTGAGAAGGGTTGGCTGTGTAGCCCAGGCTGGCCTCACACTGAGACTCTTCCTACCTCAGTCTTCCCTCACACCTGACCCTTGCTGCTCCTTCCTCTATGATATGGCAGAGGCTCTCAGATACACACACAGGAAGTTCTTACTTGAGAGAGAAATGCCAGAAGTATCTTTTTTATCCTCAACTATCTTTTCCCATGGAGCAGCACATTTAATTAGAAAAGAAATATATCTTAAAACTCAGTAAATCTCTTTACCAGAATTATAAAAACATGCTCTGGAAACTTACTTGGAAAAGGGCTAGGCTATTCAACCATCTTTCATATTAAAGAATGTCCCCAATCCTAAACAGAGTGTCTGTGGTCAAATAGCTCTGGACCTAGAGTTTGTTCTAAGGCTGAACATCACAGGGCTTCCCAAGGACAGGCTCTTGGAAGATGCTCAGTAATGGGGAGAGCTGACAGAAAAGATGAACAGCAGTCTGTCCTTGAAAACATCACACCTTTCTGACTGGCTGAGGCTGGCCCAGTACGTGCTGTGGGAAGGCCTCCTGCTTCTGAGGCAGTGCTGGAGCCAAGGCTGTGGCTGGAATCTGTGTGCCAGTGGCTACCTGAGGCTGAACCGGGGCTCCTCCTGGTGCTGGGGTCTAGGAAGAAAACAAAAATTAATCTTGGTGCCAAGAAGCACATCTGGGACTGAGTTTATGACACAGTGCGGCTGTTTGCTTGGGAGTCACAGCTAGGATGAAATGACACAAGATGACTGAAGTCACATACTTTGGGTCATCTCATCTTTGGCAATTATTTTCTCCACATCCCCCCCCCCCCACACCCCAACCTGAGACAGGGTTTCTCTGTAACAGTCCTGGCTGTCCTGGAACTCTCTCTGAACACCAAGATGCCCTCAAATTCAGAGATCTGCCTGCCTCTGCCTACCAAGTGCTGGGGTTAAAGGCATGCGCCACCACTGCCCAGCTAATTATTTTCAAGTTTCTTTTCTTTCTTTCTTTTTTTATAACTGATAGAAATATAAAAGACTATCACTCATCACTCATGGGGTGCCATGTGACACTGTGCTGCACACACAAGTCCTATTTTCTCCCTCCTTGTTCTCTGGAGATGGGGATCAGGGGTTCAAAACTGTCTTATTTCCTATGTCCACGATCCAGCTTTAAGTAGTGTACACAGTGCAGGAACAGTCAGATGCTGGGCACACAGCTGTACAGAGGCCCAGCAGGAAACATGTTCTGTTCTGGTAGCAGCTCTAACAAAGTGTTTACATCAATTTCCCCCCTAAGATACGCTATAGAACAGAGCAGGGAAGTGGGATTGTTTTGCATTTGCCAAGGGTGTTCCGGCTCTGCCTCTAGCTTAGGTGTGAATGCATTTCTGCCTGCTCTCACAGGTATTGGGAAAACAAAGAAACTCAATGACTCGATTTCCCCTTATGGCCAAAGGAAGAAAGAAAGGCAACAAGCAGGTCCCTGCAGTCAGAACAGCCCCACTCCATGTGAAGCATTCTCACGGGAATGGCATTTCCCAAGAACAGGTGTATGGCTCCCCTCTCCCCCATACACACCTCTGTCAGAAGACACGAGCTTACATGTTAGATGTGTCTTTATCTAGAAATGGGCTGTCACTTAGAACCAGGATAGGGGTGAAGTACTCAAGGCACACAGCCTATGCTAATGCTATTAATCCTTTTTTTTTTTTTTTTTTTTTAAAGTTTTTTTATGAGTATGTTTGTGTGTCTTTGTGAGTTTATTTGCACATGTGTGCAGGTGCCCAAGGAAATCAGAGGGTATAGGAGCCCCTGGAACTGGAGTTACAGACAACTGTGACCATCCTGATACATCCTGCTTGAGAACAGCATGTGCTCTCAACTACCGAGCAGCTCTCTGTGGGCTAATGCTGTCAATAGTTCTCTCTTGTACTTGTTTAATAAAACACCAATGGGCCAGAAGGCCGGCAGAAAGGAGAGGTGAGGCAACCAGAACAGGAGAGTTCCGGGAGGGGATCAGCAGATGTGAGCCAGATGCAGACAAAGGAAGCTGGGGATGCTGCACTGAAGCAAAGGTACCAAGCCACATGGCTAAACAGGGGGAAAGAATCACGGGTTAGAGTAAGAGTTAGCAAGTAATAAGCCCGAGCCATAGGCCAAACAGTTTGTAATTAATATAAGCCTTTGTGATTATTTAGGACTAAATGGCTGGGTGGGACAGAAACTTCTGACTACATACCAGCCCTGCAAGTACACCCAAGAGAACAGGAGGCCATCTTGCTTGTTTTTATAAGTAGTGCTAGCCATGCTAACCCCACCCCACCCAACCACACTATGCCTTTCACAACCATAGCCTAGAGTAGCTTAGCAACAGCAGGGTGTATCAATCCCACTCACCTGGAGTTGGAGGCTGCCTACTGGAAGTTGCACTGAAGTGACATTTGAGCCCTGGATGGACACTGGCAATAGCAGCTGAGTGGTTTGCGTGGTCAGTAAGGCCTGAGGCTGAGCAACAAGGGCAGGTGGCTGTCCTTGGGAACTCACGTAGAACTGTGAGACAACACTCGGCTGCTCTGCTTGGGTTATGGGGACCTCCTGCTTGATGACCACAGCCTTTTTGGCAACAAGGGTCTGGCTACCTGTGGAGACAGGCTGCTGGGAGCTGGAACAGTCAGGAAGTGAGGCCTCATCCTTGATGGAGGACCCGACACTGGCATGTGTCTGATCTGATGTACTGAGGGGCTGTGAGGGGCCACTGGGCTGAGGGTCTGGTCGCTGCCCTCGTTTTTCCACTTCAAGCTGCATCTTGAGGACCTCTACAAGCTTCTGCTCTTGTTCCAGTTTCCTCTTCAGCTCTTCAATCTGCTTCTCCTTCTCCTGAAGCTTACGGTCCTTCTCAGCAGCATCCAGTTCTAGTGCTGACAGGGTGCTACTGGTGGGACTCAGGCTCTCCTCATGACCTGCCACCCTCAGCGGGGAGGCACACAGGAACTGGGAAGGGGACATCATGCTCATGATCTCCGTGAAGGTGTCTGTCATGTTTGTATCATCGGTACTGAGACTGGACTGCTCAGAGGGTGACGGTGAGATTGGCAGAGGAGAATGGGCACTTTCAACATGGGCCACGTTGCTGGGTCCAGCAGGCGGCAAATCTGCCTTGAAAGTAGACACAGAGCTAGTCACGGCATTCTGCAGTGTTGTGACGGGCAGTGCCACTGTCACCTCTGGGTTGTTGGTGACTATAGCTGCCGAAGACACTGCTACAATATTGCCAGCAGCAAGGCCACTACTCGGCACTTCCTGGTAGGGTTTCAGGCGTTCAATGAGGTCTGGTTTAGTTCCTGACACTGGCAAACCCCTCAGTTTGAGTTCTGTCTTGAGCTCTGACACCTGGAGGTAAAAGCAGATCAGGTGTTTGGTTTCATGAGTCTCCTGTGCATAAACAGCAGAACTACCCCCCTCCCATAGAGGGACAGGCTCCCACTCTCAGCACATAGAAACTTAAGACTTTCTCCATTTGTACTCACCGTAACAAACACAAGTCTACAGAGGGGCACAGAAACCTGTAGGCAGTATCTGGACAGAGCCGATACTGTAAGAATTGCTCTCTTTTCTCATGGTACTCAAATAAGGCACGTGTCAGTAAATAAGAACTATCAGTTATTTGAAAGATAAAAATGAAATAACAGGAAAACATTCCCATAGAGCTGTCACACTACGGAAAATGATGTGTATGACAGGCAAACGTGGAATCGATACCTTTAAGTCGTCCAAGCTGGAAGGCAGGGGTCCGGGCCTCCTTGCGGGCGTAGTTGTGCTACTACAGCCGTTCTTGTCATTTCTTCAAAGGAAAAAGAGATCGGCGTTCACACTGAGCTGCTCACACTGAGCTGCGTCTAGGTCTGGCTCTATCACAACCTATTAGCTTAAAAGGAGACTTGTAGGGAGAAGGGGCCAGTCAAAGAAACACACCCTGTCCCTGAAACCAGAGCTAGTCAAAGAAACACTTATCTCTCACCTAGAACCAAAGAAACATGCCCAGACTCTGAAGCCAGTATCAAAGGAACACACCTAGTCATAGAATCAGAGCCAGTGAAAGAAATATTCCCTGGCTTTAGAATTAGAGTCAAAGGTCAAAAAAGGCCACTGAGTGAAACAGTTTGGCCCTGAAATCAGAGCCATCTCTGCCCCTGGCCAACAAAACTAACCACTCTCTGAGTATCCCGAGAGAAACTCCACCCTAAGAAACCCTATAAAAACCCCTCTGCCTGTTCAGTTGTGGGCTGTTCTTTCCCACCCTGGTAGAGGCAGCCACTCTCCTGGACTCCAGATAAATCTCTCTTTCAAAGAGTAAAAATTCTCTGAGCCAGTCTTAAGGGGACTGAGCAGAAAAATCTTGCAGAGACGTCCCCTGAGGGGCTGAGCAAGGTGGAAAAGAAACAGTAGTAACTTTTTTGCCAGAGCAGGAGGACACTGCTACATTTCTGCCAGAGCAGGAGGACATTGCTACATTTCTGCTGGGGTTTCCCCTGCAGCAGAGTGAATTCAACATTTTGGTGTGTGAGCAGCAGAGCTCTGCTGGGAAGCCCCATTAAAAGGTGGAGCAAAACTCAGCTGTAGGAGCAGGATTGCTGTATCCTGTGAGACCATCCCCCACACGCCCCAGTTTCAGTCAGGATACCTGTCCCTCCAGAGCTGAGCTGTCCCACTGCAGCCCCAGCCATCAGAGCTGTCCCGGCACCTCCAGGTATAGCCTGACTTCCCAGTCAGGATATCTCTCTACCCATTTACAAGACTCAATTATGGTGCATACGGGAAGATTCAGTACTGGGGAATTACCAAATGCATTCTGTCCCTGACCAGTCCCTACAGGCACTGTCTGTGTGTGGGAAATTTAGAAGGTGGCTCTAAGCTTGATGCAGAAGAGACAAAGGGTTGGCTAAGGTGCTCTTGAAAGGAAAGCTCTAAAGGTCACACTTAGCAGCTAACACATTTATGTCATGCCTTTGAACAGTTGCCTGACGTGGGTTGCAGTTACAATGCCTAGTCTTTTCCTAAACAGAACTTAAAGTCTTACCTCAGAGTTGTAAGAACTCAACTTGTGCTTTTGGTTTTGCCACTCGATCGTGTCCTCACAAGGATCATTCTTGAATATTTTTCAGTTATCAGCCTCTCCATGAAGTTTGAATAGCAGCTATACTGTTCAACTATTACCTGATGTCCCCAGCCCAAGCCACCTTTTATTCCCTATTTAGTGATATTGTCCTCTGGAGAATATAGAGTGAAGTATTACTCATGGGGCTAGGGAGATGGCTCAGTTGGTAAAGAGTCATGCAAGCTTGAGAACCTGCGCTCAGATCCCCAGCACCCACATAAAAAAGCTGGGCACAGATGTATGTGCGTAATCTCAGCACTGGGGAGGTGGGGACACAAGGGTTTCTGGGGCTTGCTGGCCAAGCTAACAGGCCAGTTCAGTGAACTCTGGGTTTTCTGAGGGGATCCACCTGATACTGACTTCTGACCTGCATACAAAAAACGCAAATGTAACCCTTCCTGTTTTCTTTATGGCTGAGAGTCCATATCTGTGCCTATGATTCAATGTTTAGCTCATTTCTCTTATTTTAAAAGCTGAATTTTCTTTTCACCTAAATCACAGAAGAGAGACCTGAGGTTCTGAGCCCTGGAGTGGGCTTCTGACACCTTCCAAAACCTCTGCTGGTGTGGCCACACTGGCTTATGGGAATATGTAAAGTCCAGACTAGGCCTACAGTGACGGGGAGAATCTCACTGCAGCGCTTCAGGACTTCTGTCTTTTTGTTTGTTTGCTGTGTAGTCTGACTAGACCTGACTGCAGCCTCCAGCCTTTCCTCCCCTCATGCTGGGATTATGGCAGTGCCTCATCAGACCTGGCATCAGCTCTGCTCTGTTCTGTGACAGATCTCTGGTAAAGATTAATAGTGTGCTGGAAAACAAAATTCTCAATTTTCAGATCTGGGAACTGGACAGAACCTGAGTTAAATGACTCAGGGCACTAGATGGCTCTTTCCTTGCCCTAGGGTAAGTGGTTAGTTATGGCAGGTGGGGATGCTCATGGAGGAGAAGGAACCAAAGCCAAGGAAGAAGAGGCTTGTAGAGTCTGCAGTCCTATGCCCTGGCTGACCTCTTCCCAGGTAGAGAGGTAAGCTGCTTCAGAGCACTTGCTCTTGCTGAGGACCCAGGTTCCATTCCAAGCACCCATATAGCAGCTCACAACTGTCTTGTCATTCCAGTCCCAGGGGACCTGATGCTCTTTCTGACCTCCTCAGGCACCAGGCATGGACATAGTACACATAAATACATGTAGGCAAAATACTCATATACATAAATAATCTTAAAAATTGTGTAACGTTTGATGTACATGGATGTTTTACCTGCGAATATGTCAGTTTCACTTTTAAAAGGACAATTCACAGGTAGATTGTCATAGGAAAAACCATGTGGAATTTTCAGTTTCAGTTCCTTCTCTGGGATGGTGTCAGAAGACCAGCCCTCCCAGACTTGAGCAGGAATGATAGTGTGTGAAGAGCTAGGAGGCCAAGACTCCTGTCAGTCCTGGGGCGTGAGCAGGCAGTAGTGCAGTATGTCTGCCCAGGTCTTGGACAAAGCTAACAAGGAACAACAATTGCTTGGGTCCTGTCACAACTTTTCTTCCCTGGATTCATTCTACCATAATAGCTTACTTGTGCTTGTTTGCTCTTTAGTAACACGTTCCAAAGTTACTTCTCTATCTCCATGCTCTACTTTAGGCATGCGCTTCAAAAGATGGTCTAAGTTACCAATGAATTTGATCTTCATCATGTATTTTTATCTTAAGAGAAGAAAACTTTTGACCACTCCCTTACGATAAAAACAGCTTTCTCAGAGTATTTTCCCAATCACAGGCTTCTCTGCTCTTTTCAATCTCTCCAGAGCTGGATAAGTGGGGCGTGAAAGATGGGCGTTTTGCATCTTTGAGTTTCAGAAAAAGCACACTGGGGTGAATATCTAAAACACTCTTCAATCAATGAGTTGAGGGCACACACTTGCCTCCTCTGGGCTCTAAGGATGGGTTCCAAGCTGAGGAAATACAACCCTTCTCTGTTCCTGGGCATGTAGACCTCTCTGTGAGTCGTCTGCTGTCTCTCTCCTTACTTCATCACTGCCCTTTGCCTTTAGTATCAGTATTCAGCTTTTGTTTTTAATGATTCGATTCTACCAGGTTATCACCATCCAGGACACTGCACTATCTGCCATGTGGAACCTCCTCAGCAACAGTTCTACTTCCTGTACAATCTGCTGAGAGGAACAGTCTCTGCAAACATGGATTCTACTTCCTTTCACCTTTCTTAAGCACCACTCATGGTTTCCTTCATGCAGCTTTGCTCACCACCAATGCATGTCCCTCCCGAGAGCTTGTCTCTTTCTGTCTGTTTAGAAGAGCCTTATAGAGACTTCCATGTGGAATTTTCCACAAAGCTTTCCCTGACCACTCCTTCTTCACCGTATGTGGGTGTGCATCCTATGGTTTTCCCATGGCATTTGACACTGACAGGTCCAACAGGCCTATCTTTCCTGAATAGCTGTTAAAACTCAGAGCCTACTGGAGGACAAATGTTGGACTAGAAGGCAGGTCACATTGACTTTGGGACTACAGATATTGTGCGGTGAGCTTGGACAGCAGCCAAGTGAGGGTGGTCCCTGAGCAGAGTACTTGGCCATGCCCAACCTTCTGTAACTTGGAATCCTTGCAAAGCTAGGGTACATGACTTCTCTGTGTAGCTCTGGAGCCTGTCCTGGAGCTCCCTGCAGACCAGGCTAGCTGAGAGCTCACAGAGATCGGCCTGCCTCTATCTCCCAGGGCTGGGATTGGCTTACTTGATGGGCGCGGGCAGGATGGTCTGGTAGTTATAGTGTTGCTGCTGCTGGCTCAGGATCTGCAGCTGGAGGAAAAGCTGCTGTTGCTGGAGCAGGCGGGCATAGTTGGAGTCCATCTGCGGCTCGCTCTTCTCCCCTTTCTGGTTTGGTGGAATGTACTGGTGGTACTTCAACTTCTTCACGCGGGGCTTAGGGTCTTTGCATTTTTTACTGCGGTGTTTGTCATTTGGATTCTTGGGATGGCTTTGCTGTATTATTATTATTTTTTTTTGAGGAAATAAAAAAATAGGGAGAACATTTTAAGAGATGTTGTTCATGAAAGCAATTCTATCATGTGCCCCAATGATTCAAAATTTAAAAAAGCAGTGTGCATTAGGTGGTCGGTCTTGACAGCCTTGGGGAAGAATACATAAAACACATTTCAAGAGCCACTACCCTGGGCCGGTGATCCCAGTTCTGAGGAGGTAGGATTAGGAGCTGAAGGTCAGCCTTGCCCACAGTCCGAGACCAGCCCAGGCTCTGTAAGACCCTGTCTCAGAGAACCATGAAGACACTTAACTTGATTTTTAAAATTCTTATCCTCCATTGCTTCTTTGGTTTGACACTGTTTATGCAAATGCTAACAGACATCTATCCTGGGCTTCCTGCAGGGGAACAGAGTCCTTACACATGGTATCTCCTAGTAAAGCAGGCTGTACGTCTATGTGAAAATAAACAAATGCCTCCTTCTAATGAGACTAAGATGGATTATAGAAGCAGCATTACAGAAAACAACAGGATTCAAAATGCCAGTAATATACATAGAAAAAAAAAACCCCTGAAAATGTTTAATTTTTATTTTTAAAGTGGGGTGAGTCCATACCATCTCTTCTATCTTATAACCGACAGGCAACTTATTCTTGTGTTGCTCTTTTTAGTTTGGAAATCAACAGACCATTTTCTGCTTTTGATATTTATAGACAACTCTACCCTTTCAGGTGAAGGACAAAGCATGTCTGTGTTTGTCCATTTCTGTTAGTTTGCGTCTAGCCCCTCTTCACTAGTACTCTGTAGGTGCCTGTTTGTTTTCTAATGAGACAGAACTGGTGTAGATCCCAATGGGAGAGAAGGTGGGGAGGATCTTGGAATGAGAAGGGGAATCTGTGATCAGAATATATTACACAAAAGCCAAATGAAACCAAACAGTGCACTGGAGAGACGGCTCCGCTGTCTAGAGCACTAGCTGCTCTCGCAGGTCTGTGGTTTGGTTTCCAGCTCCCACATGTGACTTACAATCATCCAAAACTCCAATTTCTAGGGGATCTTTTGAACTCTTCTGGCACAAGTCACTCACATGGTCCACATACATCTATGCAGGCAAAATACTCAAAAGAAATAAAAATAAAATACATCTAAAAATAAAGAGTAATAATAAAAGCCAGACAAAATAGGACACTACTCCTATGCTGCTTTTAGTGTCAGACAACTAAACAGACCTCGTGAATAAGCTACATGACAAGTCTTTCCCACACCAAAAAAATGTAGAGCAGACTTGGAAGGTGCTAACACTCACGCACATCCTTCCCATGTGAATGCATGCACGCCAGTGCAGAGCGGAACATGAATGGCCCCATGAATGCTCAATGGAAATGTGCCTTCCTCTCCCTGGGCTATAGATTGTATGGACTCTTCTAGTCATAAAGAACGGTTCTACAGCATGATTTTTATAGCAGTGGTACAAACACCTCACAGAAACAAGCTGCTCTGACAGACTCACAAGAGCTCAATGTGCATCTTTTCCCAACTCTTCACTCGCGACATCACAAAGGATACTTGGGGCTACTGTATGAGTGTGTACACACCACTAAAGTAACAGTCTAATTAGCTGGTCAGCTAGTTTCAGCATGTTCAAGGAGGAATCTGTACAATGTGAATGTCGCTGGGGCCTGTGCCCTCCCTTACTGCAGGGCCCTTCCTGCACCCTTCCCTCCGCCTTCCCTGGGACTGCACATTTACTGTTGGTGTTTACTCCTCTAGAGACACCCTCCCTAAAAGAAGACATTAGGGAAACAGAGGAGCAGAGAGACAAGAGGACAGGCTGGCATCTGGCCCTCTGTGCCACTGAGGATGTGGGGAGGATACTGGGGGTGAGTGTGGCTGAGATACGGCACGATGCGTTAGGAGGTGACTTTGTTCACACTCCTGCTTCCAGTGCTGAGCTGACGAAAGGTGTTCAGGAGTTAGAGTCTCACTGCCTTTGACAGCCGTGGTTGAGAGAGAAGACTATGCTCACCAGAAAGGTAGAACTGAGTGCGGCCATGATCTTCTGGGCATAAAAAGGCTGGAGTAGAACCTGGGCCTTTATAATCATGCCACTTCTTAACTTATTTGAGGATCAGTCTCCTCTGCATGGTGACAAGAGGTTAGTTAACACTAATGTCCTATTTAGTTCAAGAGGTTTGAGACATGAACTCTGCCAGTTTTAGGAAAAGCCACAAATGAGATGGTGAGACTATTCCTTATTGCTATTTTCCCATCATTTACTTAGGAATTATAAATAGGATTTTAAGAACTTTTAAAAATATACTGCATATTTATGTCTTTCAACCAAGTGCACTTTGGGGAACATTGCCAGAAACTAGAGGCATATCTGAGACCATGCCAAGCTGCTTCAACCAAAATGACAACCAGAAGGTCTCTCCAGAGCCTCTGACCAGTACATACTCTCTTCTAAAAAGTCCAAAGCTGGCTGTCATGAAAGATAACCCTGCAACGGCACACTGACAGCCCTTCTTAGAAGCCAAGCTGTGTCATTCTGTTGCTGTGAGGACAGGTCATGTCCTGACCCAGCCCAGCAAGCATTACAGTTTTGTTTTCAAAGTTGTGGGATCTCAAGACACATGCCTCTGTCTGTGTCCTAAGACTTGTCACCAAGGCACCAGCTACCATGTGGAGCCCTGCAGTGCTGTGCTCTGGGCACCTACCTTTACCAGTGCTGGGCCAGGCTTTGCTGAGGATATGGTGTTTGTGGGGAGGATGGGAGCTGTAGACCTCGTGGGAGGCTGGTCCGAAGTAAGAGGAGTTTTCAAGAATTCAGGAACAGCTGGGGACACTGAGGTAAACTGATGGGAAATAAAAAGAGAGACAAGGCAATGAGATCAGTGACTACAGAGAATGGAAACGGCAAGGGAATGGCCTCTTACAACAGCAGCCTTCCTGATTGATTGTCCCATACAAGGTGGTCGGCCCCAGAGCATATCCATACAAGACTCAGCAGGCCATATTTATACATTAGCACACCCATAATGCACACATACATATATGTAATAAGCATAAAGAGTCGATCAATTCAAAGTGGGGAGGGAGGAGACCTTGGAGGGGGAAAGGATGGGTAAGTGATGTAGAATTATAAATGCATAAAAAACTTAAGAATATATAAAAAAGTCTAAAATGAAACAAAGAACATACACTGTTGTGACTGGGATCCAGAGGTAACTTACAGGCTCAATCTCCACAAGCAGGTTCTTTAGCCTTTACCTCTGCAGTGGGCGGCTGAAACTACGGGACTTTGGACTGAGATGCTGTGCGTGTTTTCCCCTCTACTCCTTTATTTGGAAAAGACAAAAGCACTCAAAATAATACACGGCATTTCAAATCCTCTCTTGATAGACAGGCTTGGAGCACGGACCTTCACCATGCCCACCCCTTCTGCTGTTGGCAGCATCTCAGAGAAAGATCACCAGGGGCCTTCAATGTGCTGGACACCTTACACTTCTGTCTCCAAACCGATGCTAACTGACCACTTCCCTGCGCCTTGAAAAAGAGAAGCTGAAGAATGTGCTCCCAGGAGACTGTCTCCTTGCATACCACAGCTTCTCGTATAGGGGCTCTGCCCTTCCAGAGCAAACGCAATGGAGCTCGGAAGCGGGATGGGGTGGGGCCGAAGCCACCGAAGAAATGACTGCTTCCTGCTCGTAAGCCACTCCAAGTATGTGACATGTCCATCACCAGAGGGAATGCTGTGTTCTGACTTCGGCTTCCTTATTACCAGCTTTTCTTCAGGGAAAATGGTTTTTGTTCAGGAAAGAAGACATCCCACCCCCTTCTGTCCTCTTGTGGAAGTATTTAAAATAACAAACTGCATTTCCCTTCCTTAAGATAAACAACCTGAAAACTTGGAGTTCTATTAGCAACAAGAAATATAAAGCCTGGTGTGTATACTCAATAAACATCTGTTTAAATGATGAATGGCATTCTTGTGGCTTCCCTCAGCAGAGTCACATTCTCAAACCCAGCTGTGCATCTGTGAGTGGGTGTGGTATTGTACAAGTCCAGAGCTCTCCGAGAGCGGCTCCTGCTACTCACTTCATCTTGAGATTATGACCATAAGACAGTGTAGGAGGCTTTGTAAAGACGGCGGTTATCAGCTTCATTTTATCCAGAAATGAAAGTGAAGGCCACATCCTCTGTTCCTGTTCTGGGTGCTGCGCTCTAACACTCTGTGGATGTCTGGCTCATTGATAAACCTGTGGCCAGTCAAGTTCCATGCATCAAGTGAAAGGTGGTACTTCCATGGGACATAATCTTATGCTATCAGTGGTCTTTTCACCCGACATACTTTGGGAACAGAGATACTTACTCTGGGTGGCCTTGTATAACTGGCATATGAAGTAGAATCAAATGCTTGAATCTTGAATTATACATGATCTCCTTTCAAAAGCATTTTACCTAGTGATCTGTCTGACAAGCACAGGCAGTCACACATATCTGAGAGTGAGTAAAGTGTTAACAACTTGAAGGACCACCCGGAAGTACAGGCACAGCAGCCTGGGGACACCTTGTGAGGGTGCCTCCTTCAGCCTCCAACATAGATATCTCTCACTAGGTCTAGTTCAATGTGACTTCTCCAGAAAAACGATAAAACTAACTCCACTGAAACGTGGTGACTGTTCATCATTCCAAAGGCAAAGGATAAACAAGCTGAAAGAAATATCTAGAGTCCTCCAGGCATCCTGTCAGACTTCTTGCGTGTCTTGAAGGACCCAAACCAAAATATCCTTCCTAATGGCTCCAATTAGGTAAACTATCCAAAAGGACTCATGTACCAGAGTTCTAAAACAACCATGTTCTTCTAAAATGGCTGAAAATATCCAGGTCACAAGGGATACTTCCTCTGCTCTACAGTTAATATGTCATCATATGAGCAATATGTCACCGCCTTAGAATATTAGCTGAGTGTCTAAACTGGTACCAACGCCTGTGTTCACTTGTGAATATCCAACATCAGTGATTCAGAAAGATTTCCCTAACGAAGAAACAGAAGCTGTAGACTTGATTCTCCTCCCACAGGATGACTGTTCCCACTAGAGGACACAGGGCTCAGGATCTCCACTTTCCATCAGGGGGTTGAGGACTGCTTCAGCTGGTAGAGAGCTTGCCATGTAAGCATGAGGACCTGAGTTTGGAACCCCAGCATCCATGCAGAAAATGCAGGGTGTGACAGTGTGCCTCTGTAATCCCAGTGCTGGGGAGACAGAGACAGGAGGGTCCCTGGAGCTCCTCAGCTAGCCAGCCATGCCAATAGGTGAGTTGTGAATTTGTGTCAAGTTGGCAAAATTAGTCAGCACACGTCTTCCCTGGAAAGACGTGTAACTTAAGTTTTGCACCTGTTTTTGAATCGTGTTGTTTTTCTTGGGATGCCCTTTATGTACCAGGGACAATCCCTCCTCAAATACTCTTGCCCATTCTGTGGGCTGGCCTTTCATTCTGTTGATAACTATTAAACTCTGATGAGAGCTGTTACCTCTTGCTGCTTGGGTCTTGTGTTCAAGAAAACATGGAAAATGTAAGGACAAGATGATCTCTCCTGTGCTGTCTCCTAAGTCTTTCCAAGTCGTCCCCTCTGTGAGTTCATTATGCAGGATAAACATGGATTCAATTTCTTAACTATGGGTATATGGTTTCCTTAGAAATACAATTTACTGCACTGAGATCGTGGTGTCTATGTCAAGGAATACTTTGTCATATACACGAGGGCTTTTTAACCCCCAGGCTCTTATTCAGTGGGCTCTGATAGATTCCACTCATCTGTGTGCTTGTTTTTATGCAGGCACCATATTATTTTGATTTTTATGGCTTCATGACAAGTTTTAAAAATCAATGTATTATATGCATGTATGAAACTGTCAGAGTAAACAATCTAATTAATAGTAACTTTAAAAAAAAGGGTGACACTAACATTATATTCTTTTAAATTCAAGATGGTTTTGGTTTTCAGGGCCTCATACCAGATTATTTCAGTGGAAATCACTATGGGTATTTGCTGGGGCTTGTACTGAATCTGTGAATTCTTTGAGATCATGTTGCTGTCTTGACATGTTGAATGACATGTGTCTTTCTGTGTTCGGCTGACTTTTCTGTAGTAATGACCTCACTCGCACAACACTGAGAGCTGTTCTTAACATCAGCTCCAGTCACATGGGAGAGGTTGTGTTATGGCATCACCATGTCTGCCAGGCAGAGCTGAAGGCACCGATTCTGTCTTGGCTTCTTCGGTGTGGGAATACAGGGGTGTATACTCATCCCCAGCTCTCTTCTATAATAGCGAGAGAACAAATGGTTATAAACCACACAGCCATTACTATAGACTAGTAACTGTAAATACATTTGAAAAATTATGTATAAAAATGGGAGTTATAAATCAAGGTTGGAATAATTGTTTTTTAAAATATTTGCCCATATAGTACTCAATGAATTAGCTTGCTATTTTAAAGACGCTTGAGGCATGAGTGACCAGGCCCCTCTTGAGGACCTCCCCCACAGAATAAACTGTCCTGACCTTGCCCCTGCCCTACAGAGCAAAATGCTTAAGCTCTGGACTTGAAATTCCACTAATCCCCACCCTGGAAAGCTCCATCCTGAAAAGTTCTACCCCGTTCCCCAAGAAACTCTATATAAACCCTGGCTTCTGCTCAGTTCTCACCCGTGAAGAGGCAGCCACCCTTTTAATATATCTTTTGTGTGATGTTTGTTGTGTGGTGTGGCTCTGTGGTATTTCTTGGCTACCAGCCACCAGGACACTTCTCCACTGGAGCTGTAACACTTACACTATTACTATGAAAAACTGCCCAAGATGATCAACTTAGTTAAGAGGAAAGCTTTACTTAGCTCATGGTTTTACAAGTCCTGTTACTCTGGTACAAGGCCATCCTGGCAGAAGCATACGGAAGAGATGGCTCGCAGGGGAGAGAGTGGAAGATGTCAAAGAAGCGGAAAAATAGCTCAGCAGAGCAGCTGGTCAACAGTTCTTTCTTCAAGTGCCAGACTTTGGAAATTCACAGAAAGGCTATCAGATCATGCTTATGGTTGGACATCATGGTGTTTTAAAATAAGAGGTGATTAATTAAATAAAGGGCCTAAGAAATTCCTGAGAAGAGTCTGCAGGTGAAAGAGACAGGTGGAAGCTGTGATTTTCTACAGTTTTCCACTGGTTATGAGTTGCCTAAGCATAAAACATGCTGCACTCCATTTGCAATGTGTGATCTTTGTGGATGAAAATGTAGGGTAGAAGGGTCAGCCAAAGAAGCCCATCCTGGCCCTGAAACCACAGTTATTTGGATCTGAGACCTGAGCCAATGAAAGAAATACTTTATCCTTAAACCCAGAACCAAAGACATGTACCCTTACTTTGAAACCAGTATCAAAGAAACATACTTTAGCCCTAGAATCAGAGCCAGCAAAAGAAATATGAGCTGGCTCTGAAATTAGAACCAAAAAGACCATAAGACCCAGTGAAAGAAACACGTTTTGGCCCTGAAAGCAGAGCCAAATCTGCCCCAAGCAACTAAGCAGAAAACCAACCAATCCCTGAGCACAAGATCTAGCCAATTCAAGCTCGAGGATTGAAATCTGACCAATCCCCACCCTGGAAGACTTCTCCCTGGAAAAACTTCACCCCTAAGAAGCCCTATATAAGCCCTGCACCCGCTGGCCCTTTCCTGCTGCACCGGCTCACCCTGGGCTGAGGCAGCCACTTTCCTGGAATCTTCTCTCCCAATAAATCTCTTGAATGAGATTTGAGTGAGGTTCCTTCACTGCCTGAGCAGCAATGGAACCTGGACAGAGCAGAGCTGAGTAGGGCGAAGCTGTAACACTTTCCACAGCAGAGTGTAGTTGTTACATTCCCAGCAACCAGAGTAGGACTATAACAACTCCCTGGGAAGCCCTCCCCTGCCCAAGCACAGCTGTTAACATTGGGGAAGCCTTTTCCGGAAGCTGGATTCTAAACTGCTATGTATGCTTACTATGACCAGCGGTATTCCTGGGCTCCCGGCTGCCCGAATCCCTTTCCATCTGAGTTGTGCTAACACTTATTGACATATTCAGTTTTTATTGCTAATTTGTGGTTTCAGTGACCACGATGTTTTCTAGGCCAGTGGCAAGGCAGAAATAAAGTGATAAAAGGAGGGAGGGAAGAGAGGCTGGGAACAAACATACTCTTCCTCACACCAGCCCACCTCCTAATAGCTGATTTTGCTAAGAACTTCTGAATGATCCACTAATGAACCCTGTGCCTTCATGATTCACCCAACTCTCAAGTCCACTAGCTGGCAGCTGTGCACACACAGGCTAGAAACTGCCCGAGAGGTGATGTTGCAGTGGAACCATCTTGGACTGTGGAGATTGTTTATGTCCCCCAAAGCTAGTCTGTGCCACTGGCTTAGCTGCTGGATTTGGGGAGTAGATGCACACAGTGCTGCAGCTATACTGAAGGCACAAGTCAGGCTCTGTGTGCACTGCTGTCTTTGACAGGCACTGTCATTCACATTTCCACCAAGGGCTCTACAGTGTCAGCTTGGCTGGATTGCCTCTAGTTAGTTTTTCACATAAACCCAGATAGGGACCAAACTTTCATGAGAGAGAAAAAAAAAGGTCTGCACGGGACAGAAAGGATGTCCATCTCTCTTGCAGAAAGGGTCTCTGTGGCCCTGACTTTTCTTGTGGCTGTGGCCAAGCACCTGCCTAGGAGCCAAGGAGGAAGGGCTGGTGTGGCTCACAATCTTGACATAGAGGCCTTCCTGGAGAATAGATAAACAATGGCTTCCTCCTTCCTCCTGATCTATTCAGTGGGAGCCATCCATTGGGAGCAGCACCCTGGGTGCCTTCTCCTCTCTCCTGCTTGTATCTCTTACCTGATCCCAACTCTAGTCAACTTGATCACAGTCCCAAGAAGCCATTAACAGAGAGCTGAGTTGACAGTTATGTCACTAAAGCTACAGCCTTGTGAATAGCTGTCTCACAACTTGACCTACTCAGACAGAAAGCAGAAAAGAAACCCAAATGGCTAAGTAAAATACTTTCTAAAGTTTGTTTACTAATATTACTTGGCATTCTTTTTAGGCCTATTTTTAAAGCTCAAACCACGAGAACACACAGTAGGGGCAGGCCTCCCTTCTCTCCATCTGCTCAGATCTCAGTGTGTGATGCTCCTTACCCCCAGTTTTGGCCTGGAAATGGTGGCATACACCTGGAATCCCAGTACTTGGGAGGCAGAAACAGGCAGATCTCTGAGTTCAAGGCCCACCTAGTCTACAGAGCAAATTTCTGAACAGCCAGGGTCTTGAAAAGACAAAAACCTAGTAAATAAAAGACAAACTCCAGTCTCCTTTTAGGCAATGCTCCAGCAAAACTGGAGGCCACAGACACTGCTGTTCCATGACACTAGACAGAAGATCTGGACTGTCACTACCCGTGCCGTATGTCTCAGTTAGGTTTCTATTGCTGTGAAGAGACACCACAGCCACGGAAACTATTATAAAGGAGACATGGAACTGGGTGGCTTACGGTTCAGAGGTAAACCACCCAATTACATGTTTATCACACAGGACATGGCGGCGTGCAGGCAGACACGGTGCTGGAGAAGGAGCTGAGAGTTCTGCATTTTGATCCACTGGCAACAGGAGGTCAACTGTGGCACCAGATATAGTCTGAGCATAGGAGTACTTAAAGCTCACCCCCACAGTGACACACTTCCTCCAACAAAGCCACAGTACTGTCCCTCTCTATGAGCTTATGGGGGTCAGTTACATTCAAAGTACCATATCATCTCTAATGGGACCACTTTTAAATACAAGAATATAAATATCTATAGATTTTTGCAGTCATTCAGAAAGCTTAATTATATGAGTCTTTTTAAAACACTTTTGGGAAACAGGTGCATACATGCATGCACATACATATAGACACAGACTAAGTTGTCTGCCTGCCTCCAACTCTGTGTGGTTTTCCCTTGATAGACAAGAGTTCTTTACATTCTGGTTGAAGACAACAAACAAGTAAACACATATTTTGGAACAGTTTTGAGTGGAATGAGGAAATAATGCTTTAAAACGTATTCCTAACAAAAATGTGACCACAAAACAAGAACATAAGAAACGTATTTTCAATCTTTGAAGTTTCCTGTGAACTCAGGTTGACTTTATCAAGGCTCACTTCCATGTTTGGCAATTTAGCTAAACAAAACAAAACAAAACAAAACAAAACAAAACAAAACAAAAAACCAACCAGGTAAATGCCAAACAATGTAGTCATCAAGCCTGAGGGAAGACAATGGCATCTTATTGTAAATACAAAAAAGTGAAAATGAGGGGATGGCTCTGACAGCTGACAGAATGGGCTGGTTCACTGAGATGTGGGGTATCGGTTAACGCTATTAAAATTATATACACGTGTATGTTTTTTGTTATCAAGACAGGGTTTCCCTGCATGGTTCAGCCACAACATGGATAGAACCTTAGATACTATGCTAAGTGAAATAAGCCAGTCACAAAGATACACACTGTCTGATCACACTTTTAATGAGCTACCTAAAGAGAGGTAAGGTCTAAGAGACAGGTAGTAAGACAATGGCTCCTGGAGCTGGACAGAAATGGAGGAGGTGTCAAAGGTCTGGATGGTATTTCAGTGTTGCTCGGTGAAGAGGCCATGGAGATTTGTTTCAAGACTGTATGAATGTATGTGACCCTCTAAGAATGGTTCAGATGACAGAAAGCAAGTTTACTATATTACTTCATATTATATTGTTATATTATATTGTGTTTGTCAATGTTTTAAGAAGATTAAAAAACATATCAAAAGTTATACCTCTGTGTATGTATGTATGCATATTAGAACTATTAAGTGAGGACCAGTTGCACAGTTTTACAGTGTTTGGCTCACAGGTAGAAAGTGTCAGTAATTTCAGATTTTTCTTCTGGTGGGAATATCATTTTGACACAGTCTAAAAGGAAGTTAAGAAGGTCTTACCTGGGCCGGAGCGTTTGCAGTCACGGGGGGTGGCGAGGCACTGACTTTTGGCTCACTGGGGGATGCGGCTGAGCCCTGAGACTCCTGGCTTGCTGGCTGGTCTGGAGACAAGGCATCACTACTATCTTCATCAAATGAGAACTCCCCATGAGTGTGGGGATAGTCCTCCTTCACCACGCCTGCAGAAAGAACCACAGTTAACTTGGGCTCTGAGATCTTAAGGCTGAATGAGAAAGAAGAATTTTGGCTTAAAGCTGGCCTTTTCTCAGAGGGTGCTATACCGCCTCAGAAATGGAGGCTCTTCTAGCAGGAAGCACACTCTTGTCTGTCATGTACTCTTTGGGGTTTGATGTTCTAGTAAGATTAAGCCTTTGGGTCCAGCTGGGATATGGAGCCCAGGGCTCTGTATCCTGGGCCTGGAGAATACCACAGCAACAGAGTGATCCAGGATGCAGAGCACAAGCCTGCTCTTTAATATGTAAGCAGAAGAGCATACCCACTCAATAAAGTAATATTTAAGAGATGCAGGGACCTTATTCTTTTAAATGTTGGCCCGGAACCCAAATGTTAAAATAGAAGAGAAATAAGGGTGTTATAGGAATCTGCATGTCAGTTTCCATTTCAAGGAACATCACATCTATACTCACACCTTACTTTGGGGGTTATCTTCCCAAATGTTTGGAATCAGTGTTAACTCTGTGTTTTGGAATTTTTTGACTACAAATTGCATAAGCTTTAAACTGACACTAACTCAGGAAGGCGAGAGCTGTACTAGCTAGTTTTTCAGTTAGTATAAAAACAAACAAATAAAAAAAACCATGCTGACTGAATATTCATTTGTTTTACTGCTAAAACTATGCCAGAAACAAAGCACACAACGGTGACATGGGCAGGCCTTGGCACATGAGAGTGTGTTGCACATGTGCAGACCGGGGTTCAGCTACCAAGTGTAAGAGCAGATGAAGCAGACAGATGCTACTTCTCAAGAGTGCAGTGAACCCATGGGCCATCATTCTTGCCTGTGAAGCTTAGGTAGACATAATGAAGAGCCTAACAACATTAAATAAACAGTAGAAATAGAATCACATCAGAACCCACTCAGACATAAAATGGGAATCTACGCTAGCTGGCAGCAGAGGCCATTTTCTAATCCATAACAAAATAATCGCAGCAAGACAGATGCTTATTAACGTCTAGTTAACTAAGAAAATAATGCCCTTGACTGATGTTAGCATTTTAATCAAATCTGTTTTATTTAAAACTCTTGTGGA
Organism: Phyllotis vaccarum; assembly: GCA_033318265.1. NCBI lineage: Eukaryota > Metazoa > Chordata > Mammalia > Rodentia > Cricetidae > Phyllotis > Phyllotis vaccarum. The sequence goes on along the minus strand of JARWLC010000016.1, from coordinate 76,584,698 downwards.
AGACAGAAACTGCTCCTCTTGCCTATAATTGCTTCCTTGACACTCGAGTCCACAGGAAGGATGTTCTTCTCCACCAGTTCCATAGGACCAGGCCTCTGAGCAATCTTCTCGTTCAGGTCATCTGCCAGCCGAGCTCTCTTCAGCTTCATCTGTGTGGCCTGCAGAGACGGCTCTGCAAACGTTTCTGGAAGATGAAGCAAACCTTTAGCCAGTGCACCTATCAGGCCAAGTGACTGAACTAAAGTACTTGAGCAGGGTTAACTCTGGAAGAAAGAGGTGACTGCTGACAGTGCTTGGTAGAGTTTATCTCTCTCAGATCAGGGCAGCTACCTGTCCATGCAGCACAGAGGCCCCAGGGGTGAATGGTCATACGTTGAAGCTGAAATGGGAACTGCCACCATCTGCCTAAAGCAGGAGGTACCAGGGAGACACAGCATTAAGACACATGTGACCCAGAGCTCTAGAAGTAGATGGTTCTCATTTGGCTTCACTGGAAAGGCAGTCACTAGAATGGGAGGCACTAAATCTTAGAAGTTTCTTTTATTTTCTAAGTGGGAAGAGCTGGGTTTAATATTCTTGGACTGATTGTAACCTAGGGTGACTTATCATAATTAAGAATTTGAGCTTATTTTGGAACAAAAGCCTCCTCTTATAGAGATTGTGGTGCATAGACCTGTGAGCTCACACACTTAAGATGGCAGACCTGCCACCACAGAGGGGAAGACCCTGTAGCTCCCCCATCGCCTGTGCTTCACCCTGTCAGTTATCCCTTGGGGTCCTCAACTCATTAACACCTCCTCCCACTGCCTAAGCTATGGTGTGGCTGGTTTAAAATGAAGCAGTTCACTACCCCCTAGATTCTGAGTTGATTCTGAGCTCTTATGAGATGAAGCACACACAGAACACTATGTAGGAAGAACAGGATCAGCCAGCCAGGGAGTCAAAAGGCAAGTATGAACAGCATTGTGCGCGCACACACATTCATGCACACCATGTAGTTGTTTTTTTGCTGTGTTATTTAGTGAGAGATTGCTGAAGTCAATAATCCTGAGATCTGCAGTGCTCTATCCTAATCCCGAATCTCTGATATGTCTATTAGTTCAGGGGACTTCGGAGAACTGAGCCCACAATGGAGAAAGCTTCCCCCATCCCCCACCCCCAGGAATGTGAAGGACACATCCAGGAGCACACACTCTTCTGTCTGTGGAGGCCAGTGTGGTACTTGGCACTTCTTCAGAGCACATTCTAATGCAGCTACAGTCTGTGTCCCTTCTCAGTCAGAACTACTTGGTTGTTCCCTGTCTCTGCAGCATATGACACAGGAAGGCAGACAGCTCTACCTGGCTCATTATTGGGCCCCTGGTGCCTAGCGTCTGTCCAGGGGATGCACAGCCTCCTGAAGAACTGCACCTTTGGCTGTGCCTGAGCTACCAGGCTGCCATCCTACATGAGAAGGTCACCCTAATTCTGTTACTAGGTGTGGAGAGAATGGGCTCTTTCTGCCTACAATGGTCTTTTAAATGTCTGCAAGGTTTCCAGAATCTTTTCAAAGCTTAACACACTGGAGACTGTTGAAAGGATCAAGCTCCTACTCTTGCTCAGTCAGTTACAGAATTCTAGAAATTTCTGATGGAGAAGCTGGCTTTCAGGATGACTTTCTTAGAGAGAGACAGCATATGAGCCATGTATTCTGCAGAAATGAAATGACATTGTTTTGTCTCCAAAGGCTAAGACTACATGACTCAAACAGAGGCATCAATAATGGTCAGGTCAACACCACTATAGCTAAGTAGCAATAAAGAGGAAAGGTGACATGTGTGGGCATCATTTTGGGTAAATGTCAACGAGATCCAAGCTGTCAAAAATCTAGGGCTAGATATGTGACTACCGTGTGCACTGACTTAGACACATCTTTCTCTCACGACAGAGAAGTCCTATGTACCCAAAATGTCCTTTTAGAACAATACAAGTAAAACTTAGGAACCAGGTGGTAGAAGAACTAGCCATAAGGTGATTTCCTGGAGGTCAAATGCCCCTCCCTCCCTTCATGAGTCTTCATGGTGCTATCCAACTTGGAGGATGTTAGGCCATGAGGTAAGAAAGTTATTAAAATGAGAATAAACAGAAATGGTGGACACCTCACTTTTCTTCTTAAAGAAATGCAGCCAAGTCGGCAGAAATCAACCCCTTACCTTCTAAAATATGCATCCTGACCAGCTCAGAGCGGTCCGGGCGACTCCGGATCTTGTGCTTCAGAAAGTTTTCAGTCTTAAAAGAAATATATTCTTCATGATTTATTGTAATTTTAGATTTTCTTCAAAAATAAACTATATGCTCTGTTTGTTGTGTCTCTGAGAGAGTAACTGGAAATTAGCGCTTAAGAGAACTATCATCTAGTACAAGACTACAAGGTAGCCATCAGTGTCATCCAGGGGTTTGGAGTGTATTAGTATAAAATAATTACTTTAGAGCTTTATAGTGACACTGAGAAAAAGCTCAAATTTCTAAGGTGAGCTTTGAATAAACATAAGATTTAATCCCCTTATATAAAACTAATACTTTAGAAAATTAGAAATTTATTTAGATATTAAATCCTTAAAAATGCCTTCTATTCTAGCTCAGTCTTAGCACATTTTCTAAATCTGCACTCTGCACTCAAGCAATAGGTCTAGGAGTCTGTTACTGTATTCTGGAGACAAGTGTCAAGGAATTTTTATGATATTCGTATTTTCAAACTACACTACAGAACCCCATCCACCCCAGGCGAAACAGAAAGAATGTGCATAATGGCACTGCGCACTCGTGTGACGTATGGTCACAAAGGAACTACTTTCAAGAACACAGTTGAGTGTGGCATATTCTTTATTTAGCTGTGTTCTCAATCCTTAGACAAATGAACAGTGGCAGACTCAGGAAAATTGGCCAAGGACCTTGAGAAACACATGACTTCCTTGTCCCTCTGTAGAGCTAACAAATAGCAGAGGCTCTTGCCTAGTCTATATGACCTAGTCTCTGGTCTTGCTCTAGCCTGCTTTCTTATAAAACAAGACCCACCAACCCAGGAGTGATGAGCTGGACCCTTCTAAACAGTTGTCAGTCAAGAAAATGCCCTACAGATCTGCATTTTGGTGGGGGCATTTTCTCAGCTGATCCCTCTTCTCAGATGATTCTAGACAGCACAGCCCTGAAAACAAATGAATTTGTTACTTTTATTTTTTTCTTATCTTATAGGTATGTGAGTAATGTATGCACATGTGTACATGTGGGTGCATATGCATATAGCGTGTGGGGGCAATACAAGTACATGTATACATGGATGAGCATGTGAGTGAGGAAGACAGAGGCTGATGTCAGGTGTCTTTTTCCAGTTTCTCTTCACTTACTGTGGTAGTTTGAAAGAAAATGGCCCCTAAATGCTTTTAGGAGCTGTGGCTTTCTTGGAGTAGTGTGGCCTTGTTGGGGGAAGTGTGTCACTGTGGAGGCAGGTTTGAGGCCTTCTTTGCTTAAGCCACTTCCAGCGACACAGTCTACTTCCTGTTGCCTGGATCAAGATGTAGGGTTCTCAGTTCCTTCTCAGCACCATGTCTGCTGAATGCCATCATGCCCCACCATGATGATAATGGACCACACTTCTGAAACTGTGAACCCCAATTAAATGTTTTCCTTTATATAAGTTGCCATGGTCATGGTATCTCTTCACAGCAATAGAAACCCTAACTAGGACAATTACTGATTTTTTTGCTTTTTTAATTTTATGTGTGTGTGTGTGTGTCTCAATGTGAGCATGTGTGCATGTATGAGCATATCTATGTCCAATGTAGGGTGTGAGAGTGTGCATATGTGTGTGGAGGACAGAGGCTAATGTCAGGTGAGCTCACCCAGTTGGTTAGCCCGGCTGGTGAGCAAGCATCAAGGTTCTTCTCGAGTCAGCCCTCTCGGTGCTGGGACCGATACAGGTGTGAGCTGCTTGGCTCAGATTTGCTTTATATGGGGCAAGGGATTAAACTTAAACTCAGCTCTGTGGCGAACACTCTACTGACTGAGCCGTCTCTTCTGGTGGAGGTACTGACTTTAAAAGAACAAAACTGAATTGGCATTCACTCCTCTATAAGCCTCTAAAAATCAAGCTAACCCAGAATGCATGCTATATCACACATCTTGGAGATAATATATGTTCTGCATCAATAATATTTAGGAGTACTGGCACTTGGAATACAGTAGAGAAATAAAGATTTTTAAATGAGATGACTTACTCTGGCTCGCTCCAGGCTTTTTATCTGCTCATGGAATGCTGCTGGACTCTTCAAAGCTGTTAGGAAGAAAGCAAATGGTTTCTCCAGCATCAACAGAAGCTCACATCGTAGCTTGCCTTCTGCTATGGCCAACAGTATCCATCTGTGCTGACTTTCATTTACAGGTCCTTTATGTGACTCCTCTAAATATGACGACTTCAATGTTACCCAACTGAAATTATGTACATCACAAATAAAACAAATGGACATTTCAAACAGAGCTGGGTTAAGTGCCAGGTTAAACCACCCATGGCCAGGGCCCGACTTCCAGGGTTCTTGTTCTTGGTGCTTATATGTGCTGCAAGACAAAGTCCACATGGCCCTGGAACTTCAACATGGGGACACACAGCACTCTTATTCAGAAATCACAACTGGTTTGACTCTGTGCTGGTACACAATTAAGACTGCTGTTGGTCTCCCTAATAAACCTGCAAGGTGGGTATGAACCCCAGTATAAGATGTGGGGGATTAAATCTAGTATCCTAAATTTAAAGGGTCATGTTCTTTGTATCCCACCATAGTACAGCACACAAAAGATGACTCTCTAGTCATCAGTATTCTATTTTGGAATCTCAGCATGATGGGAAGTGGTATTTGCATTTTAACCTGTCATCTTTGGAGACTCTTGATTTGTGTACAGCCACCATGGGCTTATGATAATAGCAGGTAAGAACCATGGATATGGGTCAGTAAATGGGAGCTAGGACTAGGCTTCTCTAGGCAGGATGTCTTGAGCATAATCTTCTAGTTTGTCCTTGAGATACCTCTGAGGCTGCAAGCTCCCCCCCCCCACCCCCCGGCTGAGGACCAGCTCTCCACACCAGCTACAGCTGACCTAGCTCTAGTACCTTAAGCATCATTATCTAATGCTGTTGAGTGACTGGCTGGGAAGGATCATGGTGGTGGAGATGCCCAGCAGATTATCAAAGTGGCTTTGGGCTACCAAAGTGGACTTAAGATATTTAGATGACTGACATTAAATAGTCTATAAAAATTCCACTGATAAAAACGAATCTGCTAAAATACAAACAAACAAGAACATTCCTTAGTTTAGTTAACTGAGAGATGATTTTGGGCTATCAGTGTGTTACAGGACTGGGAAACACGTTTGTTCTGAAATTTTTAGTGTTTTAAAGTGGAATAGATTAACTCTTAGAAAAATTAATTTATAAACAAAGTCTGGATAAACAATCCCATGGTCTATAAGACCAGCCATTCTCCCCTCTATAGCTTCCAAAGTTAGTGGTTAAAGGTAAAGAAAACAGTTTAGATAAATATTCCATAATCAACTCATGAGTCTCTTGAAGGAAACAAGTGTACTCAGGCCAGAAAGCCCAAGCTAACTGTAAATAGCATTCTGTCAGGAACAAACCTGAGATGCATGGAATTGGGTGACCACAGCACAGGACCACAGCCCAGCACCACAGAGAATGAATGATCCTGAGTCAGAATTCTGAAGGTTATGAGTTAATGGTATCACATTACTCTTCTAGGTCTAGCCTCAGATGTAACAGCAGAGTTATCAGTTCAACCACTTTAAAGTTCACACAGACATGCTCATAGTAAGAATCCACAGCAAGGGCTGGAGACATGGCTCAGTGGTTGAGCACTGGCTGCTCTTCCAGAGGACCTGAGTTCAATTCCCAGCAACCACATGGTGGCTCACAACCATCTGTAGTGAGATCTGGCGCCCTCTTCTGCCCTGCAGGCATACATGCAAGTAGAGCATTCATATACATAAAAAAATACATAAATCTTTAAACAAAGAACTGCACAGTGTCTTAAAGGTATTCTTCATTAGTATAAAATTCAAGCCCATTTTCAAAAGCTGCATCTCTTTTTAAGATGACTAAGGGTTCTCCTAGCGGGACCATGCTGACATCTGGCTCTCTTGTGCAATGGAGGTAAGCCTTCCTCAGAAGTGCCCGTCCTGTCCCACAGTGGAGACAACAGTGATGTGGTCTTACGTGGCATGATGCCCTGGTCCACGAGTTGTTCTCTTGTCCTTCTTTGCTGCAGCCTCAGCTGGAGCACTGTGGGAAGGAAAGAGAGTTTATGAGCAGCTGTCACCCCAATTCCCGCAATTCCAAAGGGGACACTGCTATCCTCCATTAAACACCCACTGCGTTCTCCCACAAGAAGGACATCAGTTGGGAAGCTGAGTGTGGTGGCCATGTCTGTCACACCAGCTCTCCTGGGGCTGAGGCAGGGGCCCCTGCAGGTCTGAGGCCAGCCAGGTTACACAGTGTCTTCCAGGATACCCTGAACTATATGTAGGGTGAGGGCTTGTCTTACTAAGGGAGGTGAGAGAAGACATTTCTTGGCATTAAGTTATAAAAGAAAAAAAAAAAGATTTTGTGATTCTGCTTGCTGGTGAATTCTGAATTTACTCAGCAACTCTTTTGTTTAGTTAATAATTCAGATTTATGATGAATGCTAGGCATTTCCTTAAATACTAAATCAAACTTAAATACTTCACACAGTACTCAAGCAAACTGATAGTTAGCTTATACATTATGATGACTTGTTCAAAGGAAACCTCATTCGCAGCAACAATATGAAGTTCCCTGACATTTTTCTATGTTAATAGCAACAATTTACTTTAAAAGACTGGCTTGTTTGGAAGGGCTTCTCCATCAGGAAAGAATCTAAAGAAACAGCTTTACTGATGCCTAACTACATATAAATTAGGCCAGAGAGAAACTTCTAAGCTATAGATTTAGCAGGCTTTGTATAAACACACATTGAATCTTCCCCTCCCAGTCCCGGGAGAGCCACAATCAACTGGTATCACTGTTTAGTACAAAGTAAATTGTGAGAACTGGTAGAAACAAGGCCCACAGTAGGAAACGTGGACATCTAGCTTGTCAAATAAAAATTAATTTATCCAACCTGATATTCAAGGAGACTCGTTATAGCCACTCTGGATGTTTAGAAAACAAATTATTTAAAAAGAGGATGGTAAGTAAAACAGACATTTTCTTCCTGGTTATTTTAAGTTGTTTTGTTTTTATTTTCAAATTACGGTTAAGATGACTAACGGTCTGTATAAAAGTTACCAATGTGTGCTAAAACAAAACATGCCTGTTTCTTAATAGCTGCTAGAGGATGGCTGAGAATGCAGCACGAGGATGTCTCCCATCTGCAGGAGACCCTGCATGCCTCGGGGTCACAGTCCCGAAAGTGTTGGCCCTGTGTGGACTGCAGACCAGTCTTGCCTTCGTTTGCACAAAGACCCTGAACTGCTCAATGGCTCTGAAGAACACCTTCTTATCAATGCTGGAGATGAGTCCTGAACACAGAAATGTGATGGGCTTGTTTTTGGGTCTTGGAGTTCCACTGATAGGGCATTTAGAGCTGAAACAGTTGAAATAAAACTGCCACAGAAAACAAAATCCAAGTAAAAGCAGCTTAAACAGCACACACACTTCTGACACGAGCATTTTTCAGGAATGTGGAGGCCAACACTGGGTGGGACTTAAGGTGGTCACAGCAGGAGAATCCCAAGGGAAGGAATGAAGGACAAGGGGTCAGGGTGTCATTCTAGCTCAGAGGGTCCATATCAGGGAGAAGCTCCAGCAGCAAGCAGGGTTTCCCTCTCCCCAAACACAATGTATCTGCTGCTATGAGGCTAAGACATAGAACAGATATGCTACTCTGACGATTTCCTCAGGCCAACACTTCTGACTGCAAATGCACAGGCTTTCCCTGTACCTCTGTCTTCTGGTCTGAGGTGTCCAACTGTTCCAATCAAATCTGGCTCTATATACTCAGAAGGAAGGTACGAATCCCTGGACTCTTCCCAGTTTCAAATACTAGGCTAATGGTACTACAACACCATCAGACTTGAGTATTTGCCGGACTATTCCACAAAATGCACGAAGGCACTTCATTTATGATTGCTGCTTTACTCTGACAATTCAGAAACAGATCAATGGAAGAGATGTACAGAGAGGGGGTCTTCAGCTCGGCTTACATCCTTCCTCTGACTCCATCTGTGCCTTCCTGGAACTAAAGGTGCCCAAAAGCCATCGGGGCCTCCATCTACCTATCATCTACCATATCCCAGATGTTCTTGTCACTGGGAACACTGAGCAACCTGTGTCAGGAACTGAGCACTAAGATCAAGGCTCACAGAAGATGCTTACTCAACCCCCTCCTCTTGTCACCTAGGAAACCATTTTAGGTACTTTGTGCCTGGAACTAGAGGCAGAGAGAGCAGATATACATTTCACGTACCACAGGGAAGAGGCACCAATCACCAACTGTTAAAACAAAAGCCACACACAAGTTCTGTATTTTTCACTCAGTTTCCTATATGGCTAAAACAAGCAACCTCCCGGACAGCCCAGGCCATTCTGCCTAATGGGAGCAGAATGACTTTCCCCAAACTGAGAACACCCACTGTGCTACTCTAAGGTTTCTGCTGTACAGAAGTGCTGGAGGAGCATCGTGACTGTTAATGGGACAACGGTTTTGAAGCAAAGACATTAGAAAGAACAAGACTGGAGAGAAGGCAGACTCAGAACCCATCAGCTATATTATGTCTGTTGGCTGCCTGGCTCTCCTTTCCTCTATCTACACCCAAAGGGAGACAGTACGGGCACCTAACATCTAATAAACAGACTCAAGTAGACAGGGATATAGGTTAATTGTAGTGCTTGGTGAACACTGCGTGTGGAAGGTGGGGAACAGAGATGCCCCAGTACATTGCAAATCTCAAACTTTCAAGATTCAACTATGGCATTTGTTTATAGTAAATACGACTAGTGAGGGGCAACTTGGTAAAGGCTATTCTAGAATGTACTAGTTATATAGGACCATACAGTACTATGTAATTATAGACTATTAATTTTAGAAAGCAGCAAACTTCCTTTTAGTACTCTACTCATCAACTTAGTAGAAAACAATGGACAGAGAATACACGCCAATGGACATGTGTACCACGTGGGAGGCAGAGATTGGGTGAAGTGTATTTACTGGTGCTTTCCGGGGACTGTGAAAGGAAGCAAGGACCTTGAAAACAGAGGACCAAGACACCGAAGGGTCCCGTTCCTTTCTCTGGAGTCTTGCATTAACCAAGGCTAGCCCATCCACGTGGAAGGAAAATCCCAGAACACTGGATGTTACTCGGCCTCTTGCAGAGTTGTATTCCTAACTGCCATCCTAGACTGCACACCAGTTAAGCATAATGTTTTCCTGGAAAAGGCTTCCTGGCTGTACAGTGAGCCTGAGTGCTGTACCCTGTACCTCTCTGAGACATCAAGTTGCACAAGCAGACTCATGCTGTTAGACTCACAGCCTGCATGCTATTAGTGAGCTGACTGACGGGACACGCAATACCCTCCATGTTCATCTTGTAAATGATTGAGGGGAAAAGAACACATGTGCAGTAGAATTCTGGTGGGAAAGCAGTTCAAACACACACTAGTGCTGTGCTTGCATCTTTCATAAAGCAAAGGCGTAGCTATGAAGGTAAAACTGAATTCACACTTGAATCCTTGCTGAGTTTGTTCTTATTTTTGGAGACTTGAGAAATGAAAACATTTCAATACCTTTTCCCCCACAAAATCCTTAAACCTGTTTGTTTCATAAGAAGGAAGTACTGACACACAGAAGCATAGTGTATATAAGCAGCAGGTCATCTTTGAAAGCCTCATCTCAGTGTGTAACTCCAAATATTGTGTGTTTCTAGATAGGCAGCACTCAGTGTACCAGGCCCTGTCAAAGGTGTGACGGGTGTAGCCCAATTGCTCATGCATGGTTCACATCTTTCTCAGCTAGTCTGAGCCCTGAGTTACATCAAACAAGAAAATATGGGAAAAAAAGAAAACTAAAAGTGGAAACCCCAGATGCTAACACCCAGAGACACAACGGCTCCTTGTTTTGCACAGTCACTTCATGTTCTACACAGTGACAAATGCTACATTAGCAGCTGCAGGTTAGTTTGTTGTGGGTGTCATACAGCTCTTAGGAGGCACTATTTATCACTTCCTTGTGTCCAGTGTTTGCAATAGTGACATTCTGGTGGAGCTCCGATGGACTCTGCACCAGCACTGACTGTAGGTAATGGACCAGCCTGTACACAGCCATCATGTTTAGAAGTTATAGTAGGTGAGACCACAGATGACTTTCTATTTCTTTCATCAAGGTGAACATTTATTGCCTCTATCTAAGGTGACAGGTCTCATGTTCCTCGGGGCCAGCACTCATGGTCTTTTGTATTAATTTCTATAAAGAGAAAGACTTTGGAATTTTAATTTAATACTTCTTGTTACAAAACACAAAAGTCATTGTGTCAATGTGTTTTGAACTTGCTCTATTTTCATAAAATATTTGATTTTAATCACCACTATGAGAAAGGTAGTCCATTTAATAATTAAAATTGTGTCATATACACTAACACGTTTTGATACTAAAGGTGTCTTCTTTTAGTTACTCTCCCTCACCTTTTAGTTTAAGGTAATAAAATTAAGATTAATATCTAACATAAAAGACCTTACATATAACTTACACAAAATTTTAACTTTTCAAATTAAAATGACGAGTATTGAAATGTTTCCTACATAGAGAGATTTTCATATGTATTAATAACAAGAAAAAGCATGAGCCGAGAAAGTCAAAACAAACAAAACATCTTTGGCTTTGGACTGTGTGAGGGACACCTGAGGGCCGCATGTCACAGAATCAAGGCAGAAAAGACACTTTCTGGGACCCAGGACCCAGTGCTGGTGCGTTAGGAGGACAGCGGAGGAGAGTGATGAGCAGCTGGCTGCATCGAGACAGGGTCAGAAGTGTTCTGTAACTATAGAACAAAGGTAAAGCAAACTGTAGACTCATGACGGCTGCGAAGACTCTGTAAACAAAATCGATACCTGAGCAGACTAGGAAAGAGCTGATGATCTGGGCAAACGCAAAGACAGACATGAACGAACAGTCTGAATCTGACGACCCACTGACGGGACAAGCTGTAGGTCAATGAACACAACTCGATTTCAGCTTTGTTCCAAACAGATGCTGGAGTAACTAAGAGAGTGAAGTGACTGGATTCTGGCAAAAAGGTATCATGTGTTGTCTGAGCAGGATGAGAGCCTGATTGACTCTATAAACCAGACAGCTTACAGAAGCACAGCACATTTGCTTTATCTTCTGGGCTTGGACATGGAGAGTCACAACTACCCACGCCTAATGACGAGTATTGAAATGTATCTGCTGGCCATGCAGTTCATGGGATTTTAAGCATTGTTTATCAGCTACAGGTAAATAACACCATGGAAAATTTATATAGAAAAGATAAACAAATATTTAAAATGGTGAGACCTGTTAATATTTTTACCTCTATTACTTCAAATCACCAAACTAGAAAAAAAAATGGCCACAGACTTCCACATTTATATTATTAAATTTCAAGATTTATTACTTTAAATTATGTGTATGTGAGTAGGCATATATGTGTGAAGGTGCTTGTAGAGGCCAGAGGTGTCAGATCTGGAGCTGGAGTTACAGACAGCTGTGAGCCACCCAACGTGGGTGCTGGGAACTGAACTCAGGTCCTTTGATACTCAGGATGGGATGTTAACCCTGAGCATCTCTCCAGATATCCAGATATCTTCACTGGGAAGGTTTAATTTACAGTTACTTCAGGGATTTCCATCTGAGCCCAGGCCCTAGAGGAAGACCCTTCCTTGTGATGCTTGTACCCTGGTGTAAGTATCACATTTTATAGAAAGTTTCCTATTTATCTGTTGAACTATGAAAGCGACTCCAATCTGCCCAGACTTCCTGTCCTCTGTCACAATGTGAGAGCCCCATGGCTTCAGAAAATGTCTGGTGAACATTCTATTAATAGTACATACAAAGTATGCAATGAAAATACACAGGGTGGGACTGTATTAGTCATGTAGTTTGTGAGTTGGCTTAAGAAAATGAAACCTAGCTCCTTTTCTTCGGAAAGACTCAGTACTTGTATTATAAGGCTTCTTGCTGCTACAGACAGCTGCAATTAAGAGCGGCATCCATTTGGGAGTATATTAACTACACATTTGTTGATTAAACATCTTTCTTGTTTTGTAGGACAGGGTTCTTCTGTCCTGGAATTCCCTCTGTAGACCAGGGTAGCCTAGAACTCACAGAACTCACTGTCTCTGCCTCCCAAGTGCTGGGGTTAAAGGTGTGGGTCATCACTACCAAACTCAATTAAATTTCTAGTAATGGACATAACATCCAGATAGAATCATTTTGCCATTGAGAGGTGATTGCCTTCATTCACCAGACAACACTAGTAACCTCATGCCAAATAATATAAATATTCATTGAGTGGTAAGAAGTAAGGGCTATAGAGAGCAGGGGCCCTGGGACCACAGAGTCTTGGGACCGCAGGCTGGGCTGTGATGTGGCAGAGAAGCTTGGGAGTCTTGGGGGAATCATTCTCATATTCCAGGGCAGGAACTCTGACATGATTAATTTTCCTTAATGCCTTTGAGTGTTCTGAGATGACCTCAGGCCTGATATTTGGTAGACGTTATAGATGTTGAGTTGCTTAGGCTAGACCTTAGGAAGCTCTTTTGATAAGGCAGAAATGTCAGTTGGCCATTGGTTTTGTGGGTCCAGGTGTGAGAAACTGGGAACAATGTGTATTTGAAGCTATAGGCATTTGCTGAGCCAAAGCCTAAAAGGAGTTTAGGGCTTGGCTGTCAAGAAACAACAGTCCAAAGTGCACCTGGGAGTCAGATTCAGAACGGAGAGCGCACAGACATCAGAGGAAGGTTGAAGCAGGAGTGTTGGGTGCTGCTGCTTCCAGGCACGGGAGCAGCTTTGTGGAAATAGGAGGAGGAGGCAAAGGAACAAGGGACAGACAGGAGTGTGTCCTGGAGGCTGTTGGAAAGGCTGACAGCCTTTGTGAGGAACTACTACATGACAGAAAGGATGGATCTCTGGTCTGGAACAACCACAGAGTTCTGGGGGTGATGGCATATATATTTTCAGAGAAGTAGGAAAAAGGTCCAGTGGTGAAAGTGAGGTCAGCTGGGGGGGGTCAGTGAAGAAAGCATGAAGAACGTGAACATAGCACAATCAAAAACGATGAAAGAGATACAATGCCACGTATTACTTAAGAGCTCAGATAATAAGGCAGCAGCTATGCTTAGCCAGTCACTCACTGGCTCTGAACTATGCTATTTCTATCAGCAAAAAAGACCACAGGACACAAAATCAGAACATGTAATAGCTTTTGAAAGTTCTACACATGGCACCTTTGTTACAAACAAGTGTATCCTTGCAAAGAGCTCAAGTGTGCAGACACAAGTGTGCACACACGTTCACTGTAACTGTACCTTCAACAGCTTGCTACAGGTGTCTGGATAGTCTATACGCAAAATGGAATACTATTCGGCCACAGAAAGGAATTACGTATTGCTATAGACCAAATGTGGGTGAGGGGATGAAGAGATGGCTCAGCAGTTAAGAGCACTTGCTGCTCTCATAGAAGGCCAAAGTTTAGTTAGTTCCCAGCACTTACGTTGCGTGGTTCACAGTCACCTGTAACTCCAGCTTCTGGGAATCTGACAGTATCTCCTGGACTTTGCCGGTACCGGCACTCACATGTGTGTGTGCAACTTTTATTTGCTCATACTTGAATACACATACACACACACACGGGTTGGGGGGTACATACTCTTAAAAATAAATCTGAGTGTAGAAGAACCTAGAAAAATACTATGTGAAAGAAACCAGACACGAAATATAACATATTATTTTTTTCACATATAAAAATTTCTAGAATAGGTGAATCTAGAGTGTACAGACTGCTGGCTGCCAAGAGAGGACCTGGGAGCAATTGCTGAAGGTGTTGGGTGTTTTTTTGCAGTAATGAAATTTCTTTGAGCCTACACTGTAGCAATCATTGCATAACACAGTAAATTTGCAAAACATTACTGAACTGCTTCCTTTAAAACGGTTAATTTTTAAAGTGAATTCCACCTCAACACATTTTTTTTTCTTTCTTTGACACAGGGTTTCTCTGTGTAGCCCTGGCTGTCCTGGAACTTGCTTTGTAGACCAGGCTAGCCTTGAACTCGGAGATCTGCTTGCCTCTGCTTCCCAAGTGCTGAGATTAAAGGTGTGCACCACCATGTCTGGCCAACACATTTTTTTATTTTTTTTTTTTTAAATAAAGGATATGGTAGGATACACTGAAAAACTAACTTCTCAGGATCACATCTCCAGTTTCCCTGCCATACTGACTTCTGTTCACTTCTAGAAGTAGACTTTTCCCTTGTGCTTCTAGCATCTTCTACAGTTCCTACTAGGAACAGCACTTTTCTTCTCTTCCCATGATGGTTAGAATATGGCACTGACTTCAGTTTCCTAATAAAGGGAATGCTATGCCACACCGAGAACACATCGTCAGAATGACTTTCAGGGACAAGTGATTATGCTGGTTAAACTGTTTCTTCTTATTGTACGAAATTAGGAGTCAGTTTTTTCCCCTCTTCTTCAAGATATTAACCATTTTATTTTTGCATTTTTATTCATTTACCATGTGTGTGTGTCGGGGTGTGTGTGTGTGGGGGGGGGAACCGTAGTGTGAGTGTGGAGGTCAGAGGATTAGTGGAAGCCAATTGCTTCCTACCGAGTGAGCGGGTCCTTTACCGGGGAGCCATCTTGTCAGCCCTTGTACTTATTTTGAATTGATATTAGTGTCATAGGAATAGAAAACAAGATGCAATGATGTTCTTATGAAGGACACAGGACAGGCCATGAGCAAAGGTGTGAAGTCCACAGAAGCATGGTGGATCCAGCCTGTTTTTATCCCTGCTCACACTGAATGTGAAATCCAATGCGAACCCACGAATCCTCAGCTGCTAAAAGGAGCCACCAAGGTTCCTATGGTTTTAGCTGTGTTTTTGAGGTCTAACTTGCTCATAGTAAAATAATGTTCTTCAAGTAATTTTTAAAAGTGTAATGCAAAGAGACAAAAACAAAAGAAAGCCAAAAACCAAAACAACCCAGTGGCATCATGCCCCGGAAGCTCTGCTGTTTATACTGACTGGACACACTTCCATCTCCACTTCCTATTTGGAACAAAGGCAACTGCAGGGGGCACCCACAGACCTGGGCCAGCAAACAGCATCTGCACCAGAATTTTTATGACTCTTTTCTGACTAAAACAGGAGCAACAAACAAGAGGACATTAGCTAAAGTGCTGTGCAGGCTTAGTGTGCAAAGAAAGCCGCCCATGGTAGAGCAGAAAGTAATGCCTCCCTCTGGGGGGATATTTTTAAATATAATAAAAACATTCTCGGAGATATCAGATACACTGAAAAGATCCCCACAGCCCTCTTTGGTGCTGCATCCTTAGGAACACAGTGCTGGCAAGGGTGGGAAGTCCCATGGTGCGATATTCACCTTTAAACTGCAGCCAAGCTCAAATGCTACTTCAGGTCCTGCTGGTTCCCTGCACTGTTCTGTGGTACCAGGGCAGGAAGACAATGTTTTCACTACACAGTCCTGGAAATTTACAGGAGCTTTGAGAACTCTCTGGTTGGCTGCTGCTCTCTGTTGTCATGGAAACAGACTGCTAAAAATGGGGCATGTTCCTTTAAACTGAGCATACCTTCACACAGATTCCTCACCCCTTTTTGCAGAATTGGAAGGAATGTCTGCTTGTCCTGGTATGACAATGTGATTGATATTCAGCTGGCGGTGGAAGGGCAGAGATCACACTTGCTGTGGCAGAATTCCAGAAACACACAAACACACACAGTTTCTCTTGGTTAAAGAGCAGTGGGCAGAAGCCCACAGTGGCATCTATGCAGGCCCCAGCGCTCAGGCACTGAAGGCACAGACACATCAGTGCACTCGCCTGGTGCAAGACAGATCAGAAAGTTCCAACAACATTTGATCCCCCCTCCCAATTTTTAACCTGAAGAATCATAAGACTCTTCATATGAAGATCTCTTATCTACATGATTCCGAGGCACAGAATGCTCATTTTTCTTGCTTTGGGGATAATGAAAAGTCCTATGCTATATTAGAAGCAT
Source organism: Phyllotis vaccarum (assembly GCA_033318265.1). NCBI lineage: Eukaryota > Metazoa > Chordata > Mammalia > Rodentia > Cricetidae > Phyllotis > Phyllotis vaccarum. The sequence continues at coordinate 76,568,365 of JARWLC010000016.1, read as the reverse complement.
AGTGGAGGTGTGTTTTATGGTGGGCTCTTGGTAAACCTTCATTCATCCCTTAATCCCTCTGCAATGCTACAGTGTACAGTTGTCTAAAAGATTTTAGTGCAGACATTTAGGGTGGGTGCTCTAACCAACAATAACAAGCAACTAGAAACTAAACAGGAAAATAGAAAAACTTTCTATTCACTTCCCCAGCCAGTGCAAACTGCTTGGTGGGAAGGAGCCTGATGCAGGGTCCTACCTGGGCTTTTCTCATTTGGTGGGTCAGGAATGTGGTGAGGTAATCTAGTTTGATTAATGTCCTTATGAAAGATACCACAGAGCTGGGAGAGAGTCTTCTGTCTCATGTTATTTTAACATATAAATGCATGTGCTTACATATATGTAAACTCATGTCTATCCATGTTCATACATGTGCAATGTACATCAAAGCATAAAGACAACTGAACGCTGTGATGAGCTGTTATCATGATGATGTGGGTGACACTGAGTAGCCACCTCTGTCCTTTCACAACAGTTCGCTACCTTTCTGGTATTTCAATGCAGTGTGTGTGAAAGAAGAAAGACTGACCATGGCCTGGCGGAGCTCTTCCACTAAAACAAGGAAGTGCCATTTGAACCCATGAACAAGGATGTAGAATCTCTAGATACGAAATGAATTCACATCAACACATCAACAGGAAGGTTCGTCACTCAGAAATGATACACAGCAAGGAAACCGCCCACCTCTGTGTTCTCGTGTGTCAGCCTTGAGAAAACAGTCTGGACGTGCCCACAGGCTGAAAGGGAGGCAAACTGGGGTTCCCAGTGCTGTATACCAAGGAGGATGTCCTGCATAGGAGGCTCCACAGGAACTTCCCTATCATCACTTACTCTCTTCCCACTAGCACCATGAGGTAAGGTGCAGATATCTATGATTTCAGAGAAATTAAGTATTTACTCATATGTAAATTAGTGAGAAACAGATGCAAAATGAAATTAAGCCATTTTCACAGATACTTTTTCTTTAAAAATTTAGCTCATAAAAAGAATGTTTATTGAAATACTATAGCACTGACCCTCCTCAGCAATGCAGCTAACTACACTGACTGCATGCACGGGAAGTCTTGTATAATCAGAAAGCTATATTTGCCAATAAGAATTCATCGTGTTACAGGCAGTGACCCTCTGGAAATAAAATCTTTAGAAGGTAATATTGAATGGGCCAGAAGAATTAGTGTCCTTATAAGAAAAGATACAGAGAGCTGGCTGGTTGCTCCTCTAAAAGGAGAGCCCTCACCAGGAGCCCAGCCCTCCAGGTTCTAGCCTCCAGAGGTGTGGGAAACGGTGGCTGCTGTGGAAAGCACACACTCTAAGCTTCTTCATCTTTCAGTTCCTGCTCAAAACAAACATCCTTGGAAAGCTACCCTTAGAAAATATCTAAAAACCCAAAGCTTTGAGCATCTCTGAGACTGGTGTTACACTAACCTGTCATGTTACCATGCTGAGATGACATATAAAACATAACTACACCCTTCCGTGACCGGTCTCACATGTGTACTTTTATGCGACTCATAGAATCATAAAGGGGCGATTCTGATGGGCTTTCCTTCTTTCAGGTGACGGGATCAAGAAATCCCAGAAGTCCATGCACACATCCCTGCTGACCCACTTCAGGAGATGTCACTCAGCTCTGGAACAGGCTTTGGAATAAAGAGAATAAACTCAGCGCCTTCCATCTGAGACCCTGGAGTTCAGGAAGAGTAGTCTTTGTAGGAATAAGCTGAAGGACTCAGGATAACAATGACCCAAGTAAGCGTGAGGAGGATGGGCACAGACAGGTCCTCACAGCAGTGTCTGACATCTGGAGTGAAAAGGGAGGCTGTCCTATGGTGGCTTAGACCAGGGACCAGCAAGGGCCTTCTGAGAGAATGGTGCTGGAGGGAGGGCAGTTAGAGCAGGCCCTAGGGACTATGGGACTGGGTTTTACTTCTCATACAGTGAGCGGTACCAGAGGCACTGAGCAGTGTGCACAGCCTAGCAAGTCTGAACTTCACCATGAGGACTCTCGTTAGAAGGGATGCAGGACAGCTGGGAGGGAAGGGAGATGAACTCCCCAGCTGCCTCCACCTGAACAGATTGCTGCAGTGCTGTTGGGGTTGAATGCATTTCTGAGGAAGAACTGACGTGACAGGCTTGGTAATAGATGAGGTCAGGGAAGGAATTCAGGATCCCTCTCATGGCCACTTTTGGCAAGAGCCACTGGTTAAAGAGAGGTGATGTGAGTTGAGATGGGAAAGCCTGGAGGAAGACGTGTGGTGTAAGAAATAAGATACCCAGGGAGGACATCCAGAGGTAGGTGACCATATGCATGTAAAAGAGGACTAGGTTACTGGCGCATGACTGTGGAGTTTACTGTCCTCTTCGTTTCCCAATTTTTAGGCTATATAAGCTCTTAGGATGTCATGGCTTATGGAGGTTTGCAACATCTACCACAGTCCTATGTGGAAGGCACTTCCTTTCTGCTAAATAACATGGTTTTCAGATGGGTGACGGTGGTTCATGCCTTTAATCCCAGCACTTGGGAGGCAGAAGAAGAGACAGGTGAGTCTCTGAGTTTGAGGCCAGCCTGGTCTACAAAGTGAGTTCCAGGACAGCTAGGGCTACGCAGACTAACTTTGTCTCAAAAAACAAAACAAAAAAACAAAAACAAACAAAAAAACAAAACAAAAAACCAAAACCCGAAACTATGATTTTCAATAAAAATTACACTGTATAATTTCATCTCAAAAGTAGCATGAAACTGTATACTGTATCTTTCAAACTTATTTGTTAAACATTAATTTAATGATAACTTACATGCATGGTACTTTCAGTTAGAGTGGAGGCAGAAAACAAGTAAAAATTCCCAGAGAAATTAAAACAGGTATTGTTAAATTCATGTCCTTTATTCTGTTTGCAACAGGCTCTGTCTAAACTGACCATTTATTTGTCTGTTTTTCTTACTAGAACTCAAGAGTACTGGAAATCCATTGTGTATCTTGAATTAAAGACATCAGATTAAGCAGATCAGAAGAGGGCCAGCAAGGAAGTGCTGACCACACTTGTTTGTAACAAGAAGAAACGTGGGGTCACACCATGCCTTGGTGATCACAGTGCTTGTCCTCACATCTTCCTGTAGTGCTTTCCAGACACTGGGCTAATTGAATGTATCATTTATAACTGTTTAAGGTAGGGTGAGTAGGCACATACTCTTTAGATATCTGGTGCGGGGCTGGGACACAGCTCAGTCCTAGAATGCTTGGTTAGCATGGGCAGGCCCTGTGCTGAGTTCCCACACTGCACAAAAAAGGGAATAAATGTTTGCTGCATAATAACATTTCTATGAGATACAGGACTTGGGGTTAAGTACAAAACTGGATAGATGACTGTATCTCCAAGAACCATTATTGCTGTGGGATAATCCTTTTGTACACTGTCATGATTTGTCATTTGAATTGGTTTAATAAAACACTAATTGGCCAGTAGCCAGGCAGGAAGTATAGGTGGGGTGACCAGACTAGGAGAATTCTGGGAAGAGGAAGGACAGAGTCAGGAGTTGCCAGCCCGATGCAGAGGAAGAAAGATGAGATGCCATACTGAGAAAAGGTACCAAGCTATGTGGCTAAACATAGATAAGAATTACGGGTTAAGTGTAAGAGCTAGAAAGTAATAAGCCCAAGCTACTGGCCAAGCATTCATAATTAATATAAGCCTCTGTGTAGTAATTTGGGGAAGTGGCTACCAGGTATTTGGGATTATCAGGTGGGACAGAAACCTCTGCCTACATGTTAGGGCCTAATCGTGATGTCAGAACAGATGTTCAACACAGTGGTCTCTGGTGAAATCCAATGACTCCAGTAAGTTACTGGGAGTATGCAGAAGATGGCCAAGTATTTTAAGCTATTAAAATAACTTTTTTTTTTTCCTTTTTGAGACAGAGCCCAAGTCCAGGCTTGTGGATCTTCTTGCTTCAGCTGCCTGAGTGCTAGGATTTTAGGACTGGACACCGTGCCTGGTGTGAGTGACTTTCTTTAGGAAAGGATGTAGTAACTACATGTTAAGAAACTTTGGCCTGTAAAGCTGAAGAGTAGGATATCCTGGGCATGCTCTCTTGGCAGACTTTGCTGTGCCCCACGACAGTGTTTTTTAAAAACTTTTTATTTAATTAACCCTCTGCCCCCCTTTTGAGAAGCTAGTGTTACCATGCTGTCCAGGATGGTCTTAAAATCTTGGACTCATACAATTCTTCTGCCTCAGCCTTGGAGTGGTTGGGATTACAAGTATGAGCTACTGAATTGGCTGATAAATAAACACAGGTAGAATTTCATGAGTTCATTTTTGCCACATAAAAGCTGTGTGCTTAGGCAAAGTTATTTATTTTGCTTTCTCTCTTTCTTTCTCTCTGGGTTGGATTCCCCAGAATATTTCAGACAAATATTCTTTCTTTAAACAAATCTAATATTCCAGCATGGCATTGCCTGCTCCCTTGGCAAACTGCCACAGACTCAGACTTCACCTCGCATTTCCCTGAGATCTGAGACTCTATCCTCACCCCAGTACCAAAAGCTGAGTCTGGTGAAAGGGATCAGTCACTTGGTCACTTTCAGAGGACAGCTGCCGAGTGAGATGCAGAAGGATGGTTTTTTATTTTCAACAGCAGAGAGTTCTTCATCTCAAATTCTGTTTTCCTTTTTACTATAAGCAACTACCACTTTGCCTTTGATGAATAAACTCTATCGTTCATTTCAATGACAACTCATTAAAAGCTTATCTGAATTAAAAACGCCCAACTTAATGACCAGTCCCAGAAATTCATATAAACAAGTTTTCTATTGTCATGCTGTAGAACTAACTAAATAACTTCTGAGTGTAACTAGAAAATGTTCAAAATGGGGCTGGAGGGACAGCGCAGCGGTTAAGAGCACTGGCTGCTCTTCCAGAGGTCCTGAGTTCAATTCCCAGCAACGACATGGTGGCTCACAGCCATCTATAATGAGATCTGGAGCCCTCTTTTGGCCCACAGCGATACATCCAGGCAGAACACTGTATACATAATAAATAAATACTTTAAAAAAATTGCTAAGAAAAAGAAAATGTTCAAAGCCCTTGAAGATGAGATGGGTGTGATTCTTCTCTACCCCTGCTTTCACAACCAGAGCTGGTATAACAAATGCTCCACTTTGACTCTGTTCAGAGAACTCATGTGTGCTGCTTTTCACTAAGAGCAGAAAGGAGAAAAATTCTCCAACCACACACTAACTAGGAATTAACCAAAATGTTTTGACAACAGTAATCATTAGCAAAGCGTGGTGATATCTTCCTCTGTTCAGCTGATTCCTTGGTATCTACAGTAATTACCAATGGGAACTTTTTCCTGGCTTTGGGGCTCACTGGTAGAACATTTATTAAGTGTGCACAGACCCTGGATGAAATGGAACTACAGCTTTAACTGTTTTACATGTTACTAAACGTGTTGATGTATTGCCAAAATTCTATAAAGTACATGCATGTACACTCGCGTGTTTGTGTAATGACATGAGTATAGAGCTCAGAAAACAGCTTGTGGGAGTCAGTTCTACCATATGGAGTCCAGGCATTAAACTCATGTGGTCAGTTCCAGTGGCAAGCATCTTTGCCCACTGAGCCATCTTGCTTTCCCCATATAAACAAACAAAAATCCTTAAATACTATTTGCTTACAAGGTTTGAACCCCACCTCCAGCAGCCCTATATTAATTTTAGCCAATCAGCACTGTCAGCAGTTGTGGGATTGAGATAGACTTCAATATAAGCAAGCAAGCGAGCTGCTGTCCCTTGCGAGGCAGAGTAACTTCCAGTCCTTACAGCAAGAAGGGCTCAGCAGCACCAGAGGGACAGGCTGGTGTGTCTGTCACTAGAGTCAGATGAGCCACTCACTGCCTAGAAACTTCTGATTTTATGATACAGGTGTTTAAAAGTTTTATAGGTTGGTCCTCAAGGAAACAAATGAATCTTTCTTAACAATAATTAGAAAAATTCAAGTGTTGATAGGAATATCATAAATATCTTTAATAAGTGCCTCTTAACACACAAAGATAAACTATTAGGCATTATTAATAGTCATTTATAGTTTTACCTCTTTTGCCAAAACAGCACTGTATCTATGTAGACTTGAAGGCGTTTTCAGTAAGTCAACCTAAGACACCCGAGTAGAGTAATTCTCTCTGACAACACTGCAGAGGATGTACAAGAGGACACTGCGTGGCTTTCATGTTACAGCTGGCCACACTCACCCTATTATGCACCTGCAGTTGGTACTGGGGCACACTGAGTTTCAGGGTTCAGTTCTTCATAGGAACAAGTTATTTTCATATGACCCAAATAAAGGAGTTTCCCCAAAAGAAATCATTTTTTTCTGTGCTCACTGAATCTAGGCCTGAGAAGGCAGGCTGCCCTTGATGTGATATCTGGTTCTACCATTTGACTCTCATGAGTGGGAACACATGATATGTTAAGCAAACACACCAAACCCAGTCCCATGCAATTCCAGAGAGATGTCAATTTCTGTGCAATCTCTGAGAACACGAGGTTCTTTTCCCCCACCTCTTTATGAATTTACACTTATGAATATACAGGCCACTTCTTTATGAGAAAAACATGTTAGCTCTTAAACTTTAACTTGTTCAAAGAAGCAAAGAGCAACGTAGGGTTTGCAAGTGGGTAAGAATGAATATGAAACTGATCCTGCACCCAGCCTCCCACGTGAGCAAGGGCACAGATCCTATGCTTCTTCATTGTAAAGCTGAGGGAATTAAAGTGCAGAGCAGTGGACACGTCCAGGGTTACAGAAGTAATGCTGCCCCTGGGCCTGAACCTAAAGACCTGTCACTCCACAGCCCATCTCTGCACTTTTAATGCTGCACTGTTTACTGCATTGCATAACCCTCAGGATTGCCAAGGAGATTTTAATTATGTAATCAATCAGCTCACAATCCTTCTACCATGTATGCGGGTATCTATGTGTGATGGTGCTGGGAATTAAACCTGGGACTAGTTTAATTATGATGTGCTGGGCTCATCCCCCACATCTATAGTCCTTGTCTTCATATTTTTGATCCTTGCTGTTTAAATCACACTCAGTGGTTCTGATATCTTTTTGTTTCTATTTCACTTAACTTGCCTTACAAAGTTTTTTATTTTTTTTAATATATGAGTCAAGAGTGGATTCTTAGACTGTTTATCAATGCATGACATAAAACCTTAAGCGCCCACCCCCTTCCACGAGTCTTCGTGTATCCTAAAATCTCTCTTGGCACTGATTTTGGAACAATCTGCAGTAGTGCATGCCCATAAGCAGAGTGCACCCATTGTTCACCTCTCAGCAACAGTTACTTTTATCTGTGTTATCTGTTGTGACCTACGTGTTTTTCTACTCATTTCCAAACGCAGTTCAACTCATCTTTTGCAATCTATAGTCTTCCATCATCACATTTTTACACTCTTGAATGTCTGAGGAAAAAAAAGTAGAAGCAGCTCCCTGTGCTAGACGGGGCACCGAGGTCTCTTACAGGCTGGCTCTCTGTCTGCACACAGAGCTGAGAGGGAAAAGTCTCCCCGAGAGAATCAGAAAACTAGTTTTAAACCTGAGTGGGCACTGGGATCAGCGACACTCAGCTCTGAAATGGAGGAAAACCTTGTTCTCTGCAGACTTTGGGCTCCCTCAGCCACAGCCCTGCTCTCAGCCGTAACGGAGATGAATACTGTGCAAACAGGAGCAGCATTTCCCAGATCCCTGGCCATTAATCAGTGCAGAGCTCACTGACAATTAACATCGATCATAAGCATGCTCAAGCTTATTTGCTTGCTTAAAAAAACAACAAAACTATGCAAAGCGCTTTTACAAACAAAAATGCTTATAATGCACACACAGCTGACTCATCACTTCAGGACTCAAGGAGGAAAGAGCCGGCTACCTTTCTACTGCTGAACAACAGAAAGTCACATTTTAATGGGTAATGATTTTCCTGAAATTTGGTGACTGTGAATACAAACAAAGCAATGTTCTGATTAATAATAAAAAGAAAATGGCTTCTCCAAAAACCAGGGGGTAAGAAGAGAGATTCCCCTAAACTAGGGAAAATGCACAAACAAATCTGGAAAAATTTATCTGAAACAAGGATGGGCTTCCTAAGTGCCCATATTAGTACCAATTATTGCAAACTGCTTGTGTGGCTCCCTGTCAGCACTGGCTCTTTGGAAGCGGCTGTCACCACACAGAACTTGGACAGTGTAAGTGTCACAGTGAACAGAGAGTACGCAGACAGACATGCTGGCTGGGTAACAGGAACAGGAGCATGGCCACCCTGCCCTGTTGAGACAGACTAACCTTCCTTGAGACTTTTCTGGTTGCTCCCCTCAAGGCATTCCTTTCCTCTGAAAGGCTCGAAGTCCTCAGCGGCTAAGATCTCTGGGAAGCCCTGTTGCTGTTTCTTGGAGCTATCGATCATGGTGAGAGGCTTCTGGAGACAGGTAGCATCCAGCAGGACAGAAGCTCGATGTGCAGGACAGGAGAAAGCACAGAAGACTCTGGTCCCACTCCCTCCCTCCTCGCCACACCCTAACCACAGGCAATCATGTCTCTAAGTGGCAGAAAGCAGCCATTCTCCCGGAGTTCCCAGCTTGACCTGCAGACACAGTGGAACCGGTGGGAGCCCGTAACTCTCTTCCACATTGGGAGGAGGCAGAGCCTTCGAGGCATGACTCTTAAGATCCCACCCCCTTTCCCAGCCACCCCCCTTCCCTTTGCCATTCCAGCTTCCCCCACGCTGGCTGCTCGATCTGCAGCTAGATGGTCCCGATCATCTGACGAGCACTGAGTCAAACAGTTAAAAATAAAACCTCTAGCTGTTAAAGAGAAACCTCTGCTGATAACAGGAAGATGAAATGCTGTCTGCAGTCTCTTCTAGGCTCTCTACAAGCAAAGCCTCAGGCTATGGAATACTTTAAACTGGCCAGACAAGAGCACGTATTACTCATGAAATTCTCCAGCTACACAAGGGCATCTAAAGGAAGTGGTTTTATTTCAGCAGAGACATCACACTGAATAAACATGCTACCAGCACATCTGGGTGGAAAGCATCCCTTTACTGTAGGAGCCTTTTGCTGTACAGGGCTATCCCTCGCAGAGCCAAGGCTTTGTAGCCAGGAATGCGCTGCAAAGGCAGTTGCTTCCCTGGCCATTCAGAACCCAGCAGGGCAGCAGTTTGCCTTTGTGCCACTAGTTGGCCAAGAGAGCTAAAAATCACCATTTATTATTTATTTATTTATTTATTATTTTAGGAGAATGCTTCTCCCAAGCACAAAGCAATGCCACCGAGATTGTAATACTTCCTAACAGATTCTGCCAACGATGGGCTGGAGTTTCACTACACAATAGGAACACCTTTCCTGCAAGGCCTTTCCTGCAAGGCCCAGGCTGCTGGTCAGCAAGGAGCACCCTGGCAGGAAATGTCTACAATGGAAATTCCAGGCAACGTGGAAACAAGTCTGTTTCCATATACACCAAATACATACAGACAACCACTCTCATTTTAAGAGTTCAAATTATATGGCTTTTGCATAGAGCTCCCATAATATCCATCAAATGAAGAACAGTGGCCCGGCAGCTGCAGTCCATAAGGAGTCCTGCTGCCTGAGTTTTTAATACACAACCAAGGAAGGTTAGTACGCTGGAAGAAACCATGAGAAAATGGCTGACAACACTGTCCCCGCTGACAAAAAAAAAAAAACACTAATGGAAGATGAATAAAAAGGCCTCTAAATAAAGTACATTTCTCTTTAAGAGAAAATGCAGATACATTTTAGTTGCACACACAGCATGGCCCTTTGTGTACTGAAGAAAGGTTTACATCTTGCATCTAGAAGTATATTTTCCCTGCTGACACACAGGGTCTGGATGAAGCATCCTGCCCTTCGCCTCTGGTTCCAAGGCTAGTGTGCACTCAATGCACACTGCCCTACCAAGATTGCCATCTACCCCCTTCTCCCTCATCTCTGGAGAACAGGATTATACAACACAAGACATGCTTCTTGACAACTGAGATTCCTTTAGAAGCAACAGAAGCGGCCCAGGAAAGTCTAAACCTCAGAACACAAGGAGTCTGTTCTATCACAAGGCAACTTTTTACATAAGTACAGCATAAGGACCAGTACTGAGAGACCAAATACCAACATCAATCTACAAACCCCTTCCAACTTCCAAATTCTCCAAATAGCAGAAGATCCAAAGCAGGGTTCCATGTGACTCGGCTGTTAATCTCCTTAGGGTCCTCCAATCTGGAACAGTTTCTCCGTCTTTTTTGACTTTTCTTCCACTGAATTTTAAGGACTGCCTGCGGGCTACTTACAGAAGAAGCTGCAGTTTGGGTTTGGGGACTGTGTCCCTGAGATAAGACTGGGGTGACATAGTTTGGCAGGAAGGATGATCATCCTATCTACAGTACAATTTATGTCCTGATAATTAATTTTAAATAAAAAGGACTGTTAAATTCAAAGTGCATTAAGCAATACTTCAACCTGCAGAGCATCACAGTAACATAGCACTATGGCATATCCACTATCTCCTGGTAATCAGGGGCTAACTGTGAGTGGCGGTGGTTGGCCACTGTCTAACTTTGCACAAGAGAACTAGACTATCTCAGAAAAAGATAAAAATCCAAAGCATGCTTTCAACTCCGTATGTGTCGCTTTTACACCCTTATACTGCTGAAAACTCGTAAGCAGAATCACTGGGGACCGTGCATATTAGACTGTGTATATAAATCCAACTGTAAAAAAATGGATAGCCTGTCATTTATCTGGTGATAAAATGGTCTCTATTTGAGCGAGACTCCTAGTTTGGCACTACCCTCTGACAAGTTTTTCAGGCTCACCTATTCCTGCCATGTTCAGGAACTAGGGTCTGAATGTGTGGTGTGGTGGATCTTCCAGGCCTTCTCTGCACATAGAGGATGTGCTATATATGTTTACATGTTTACAGTTAACACACACACATATTTACATCTCTGCATATTAAGAGATATCAAATACATCTACATTCAGATACATACATCTCTATCTATTTATAAATAGTGAAAAACATACATTTACCCAACACTTCTAATTTCCAGTTCTGTTTGTAAGGGTCCCGCTCATTTTCATCTCTATATTCATTGACCTCTTTTCCCAAGAGTGAAATCTGCCTCCCCCCCTCCCCCCCAGAGTCTCTACAACCAACCCATCAATGTCCACAGCCAGTGCTGTAGCCTTGCCCTGCACAGGGGATATCCCGTCCTGACCCAGCACATCCAGTGTCTCAGGGCAGCTGCTTTGCTGGGACTTTATACCAATCTTTGGGTTGAACAGAGATGAGAGAGAGCCTTGTATTATTTTAGCAGGAGAAGCTCAGTGTCACAGGAAATGCTTTGCAGAGGGTTTGCTCTTCTTCCTGCCACGTGCACTGTAAACCTTCATTGTCATTTGGTTCTATTGTCATGAATGATTTTTAAGCTCAAATGATAGCTATGTGATTAAAGTCACTTCTATTTAAGATAAATTTGCCTTGCCATTATTTTGTGTACCTACGCTCAAAAGAGCACTTTAGCCTGGAGAGAGGCTGCCATAAATCAAGTCAATTTCCCCAGCAGCAAGCACAGATATTTAATAAGCGTGAGAAAACTGTGTGGCGTAGAGTAGAAGCATTTCAAGAAAGGCTTCAGGGATCAAATACAAACAAACATGGCTCAAGGGACCCACACAGAACCTGGCAGAGCCAATGGAGGCTCACAAAACTAAGGGATGGGAGATTCCTGCTGGGATGACGACAATACCCAGAAAGAACAGGGAATATTCTCAACAGGGCTTGTTCCACTGATGCAAATCCTTTAAAAGCAACAACACAAAGAGGCTGCTGGGATTGTGACTCGGAGATGGAGAGGTCATGGCTAATTTTTTTTTTTTTTTGTCAAGTCCACAGCTTTGCCACAGATCCTCAGCTGCTGTTCTCTGGAGAGAGGTGAACTCGGTGGCTTCCTGCACACTGGCTGGACACATTCAGAAAAAAGAAACATTCAGTGGACGATACACTTCGAAGTTTTCTTCTAAGGGCACCATGATTCTTACAACAGTTCTAATTTTGGATCCTTATTTCCTTCCTTTTTAACATTACTCTGAAATATGAAATCATTAGGTCATTTCTAAATAGATAGGTTAACTTCCAATGGTGAGTTTGAAATGTGTCTTTAACGGGAAATTAAAATTAAATAGTGCTACCATTGAAACATAATCTTAAAAGGTCTTTATCTTCATTTAAAAAATCCATTTTTGTCAAGGATAGTGGTACACTCATAATCTCAGCTTGGCAAACTGAAGCAGGAGGAGGGCTGTGAGTGTCAGTCCAGCCTGGGCAAGATCGATTCTAAAAACAAAAGTAAAAACAAATGTCCTCTGTTCAGACTAGTGGAGCAAGGTGAAGAACAGCGCATGGCCAAGGGTCCCCCACATTCGCAGCCCTCACCCCTCTCACGACGGGGGCTTATCTCCATGGCAACACTGACTCCATGTACCACATCTTGCTTCAAGTCATAGTGTGGTAATCAAGGGACACAGGGCACTCACCGATGCTGAAAGAAGCAACTCAAACCCTTCCCTTGTTTCTAAGCTTTACAGTTACACAAACACAGACAACTGGCTGGAAGATCCATAACCAAGAGCTCTCCTGGGATTGTCTTTGAGCCAGTCCTCTGAATTCTCAGAAGACATCCACAGCCATAAACACACGGGACAAGGAAATGACAAAAATGACAGCACTGAAATATCAGGAAACGTAAGGGATGACAGGTGAAGGGGACCAAATCCCAGCACAGATGGGTAGTAGCTATGACATCACCATCAGTGATGCTGAGTGACTGCTGGAATAGTAAGAGAGCCTGACAGCAGACTGGCCCTCCTCATCCCAAGTTTTATAAATATGTAACATCACAGGCTATGTAACATGAAATAAACATGCACCCTGGACATACATGTGAAATGTGGAATATATATCCAGACCTCATGTACTTGTTTTCATCTGCAGAAATCTTTTTTAGAAATCTATTTTATTTTTAACTGTATGTGTGTGTGGGCGCATGTATGTACAGGTACCCAAAGAGGTCAGAGGAGGGCACTAGATCCTCTGTGTCTGGAGTTAGAGGCTGAGTGCTGGTTGCTGAATCGGTGGGTCCTCCTCTGCTATTAACCACCAAGCCATTGCTCTAGCCTCTTTATAATTTTTTTTTTAAATTGTGTTTTCATTTCTCAAACGAAGAAAAAAATTCTCTGTAGTGACTTGGACATGTATTTTGTAACCAAGTAGGGACAGAGAATAAAGGAAATGTAATGACAGTCACACCTATGAAAAACAAAATACACTTTCATCTGAGCAGGCCCAGCAGGAAGCTTCAAGGCAGGTGAGTTAGTAGGGTTTTGTCTTCACTCATGCACGTTAGGAATGGCATGAAGGAATGTGGGGTAATGCTCTTGTACTTGTTTTGTTTTAGTAAAACAGTGATTGGCCAGTAGAGGTGGGGAAACCAGATTAGGAGAGTTCCGAGAAGAGAAAAAGCAGAGCGGCAGATGCCAGCCAGACGCAGAGGAAGCAGGATGAGAATGAGGGACTGAGCAAAAAGGTACTAAGCCATGTGGCTAAACATAGGTAAGAATTATGGATTAACTTTAAGTGTGGATAGTAATAACCCTGAACTACTAACTCCAGCAGTTATCATAATATTGAGCATCCGAGTCATTTATTGTATAAGTGGCTGTGAGACCGGCCAGGAGGAAGAGAGAAACTTACAACTACAAAGAAGCTTCTGCTTTGCATCCGTGTATGTGACACTAAAGACATGTTTATCTGTCATTCATGGTTATACCTAACTCAGCAATGCTACACCAGTAAGAATGAATTTACTAAGAGTTTCTAAAGGTCTATGTCTCTACTCAGAATCAGCAATACTGGGTCTCAGCACCTCCCTGCTCTCAAGATGACACTGTACTAGCAACTCCTCATCTTCTAGCAAAAACCTGGGGCCCTCCGTCTTTAGACAGGTACTCTACTCCTTGACATTCACAGCCTCCCTCCTAGGAGAAATCTTGCCTGGAAAAATCCAGGTCCCTTGCTGAGCTCTCTTGCCTTCTTACAGAATCCGATAACTCACTGTACTTCTGACTTAAACTTTTCTATGCCTCCTTGAAAATTTAATTGTAATCTTTAATAAATGTTTATAGTTATTTCTTTTGCATAAGGTATAATTATATAAAAAGTATTTTTAATTATGTGTATGTATGCATATCTGCACATTTATACTGGAGGGCAGTGTGTGATCCACCAGAGCTGCAGTTACAGGATGAGCTGCTGGGCATTGGGTGCTGGGAACTCAAACAGCGTCCTCTGCAAGAGCCATGTCTCCAGCCCCTACACTTTGCTTTTGAAGAAGTTTCTTTCTTCTTTTCTGTTTTTTTTTTTTTTTTTTTTTTTAAATTTAAAAAGTCTTTCAGCCGTATACAGTACTACTCCCCTCCTTTCCCTTCCCCCCAGTCATCCCTCAATCCATTCCCAAGGAGGGTAAGGCAAGGTGAGTCAGTTTGATCTGGTATATCCAGTTGAGGTAGGTATCAAGGCTAAGTTAGTTGTGCCTCTGTAGGAAACGGGCTCCAAGATGTCAGTTCATGCATCAGGAATAAACTCTGGTCCAACTGCCCATGTCGTTTGACTACCGTTTAGTTTCTGTTCCTTTCCCTGAAGGTTCCTCTGCGATAGTTTCTGAGTCAGCCATCTCCGCAGGTCTCCTCCTCATGACTTTGATCTGTTTGCTCACGTACTCTCTCCTCTCTCTTCAGCTGGACTGGGAGCTCTACCTGGTGCTTAACTCTGGATCTCTGCTTCTGCCTCCGTCCATTGCTGGATGAAGGTTCTATAGTGACAACTAGGGTGCTCATTCACTTGATTATAGGGAAGTCCCGTTTAGGCTCCCTCTCTACTATTGCTTGGAGTCCTAGCTGGGCCCATCTTGTGGGTTCTTGGAGGTTTCCTAGCACCAGGTTTCTCTAACCTCACAGTGGCTCCCCTGTCAAGGTGTCCATTTCCTTGTTCTCCCTCTCTGTGGCTCCTCCCACTCAGCCATCTCCCTCTCTGTGGCTCCTCCCACTCAACCATCTCCCTCTCTGTGGCTCCTCCCACTCAACCATCTCCCTCTCTGTGGCTCCTCCCACTCAACCATCTCCTTCTCTCATGACTTGTTTCTACCTCCCCCTGCTCCCGCCCCCTTATGACCCCAATTTACTTAGGTGATCTCTATTTCCCCTTCCCAGAGGGATCCATGGATATATCTCTTAAGTTCCTCTGTTACCTAGCTGCTCAGGGTTTATGGTTTCTAGCCTGGTTATTCTTTGCTTTATGTCTAAATCTACTTATGAGTGAGCACATACCATGTCTATCTTTCTGGGCCTGTGTTACCTCACTCAGGATGGTACTCTCTAGATCCATCCATTTGCCTGCAAATTTCAGGATGTCTTTTTTTTTTAACTGCTGAGTAGTACTGCATTGTGTAAATGTACCACAAATTTTAAACCATTCTTCAGTTGAGGGTTATCTATGTTGTTTCCAGGTTCTGGCTATTACGAATAATGCTGTTATGAACATAGTTGAGATAATAATGCCCTTGGGGTAAGAATGTGCATCCTTTGGGTATATGCCCAAGACTGGTATTGCTCGATCATTGGATAGATTGATTTTCAGTTTTCTGAGGAACTGCCATACTGATTTCCAAAGTGACTGTACAAATTTATACTCCCACCAGCAATGGAAGGATGTTCCCCTCCAGCATAGTTTTTCACAGATGTTGAAAAAACAATACTCAACCTCATATGGAATAACAAGAAACCCAGGATTGCCAAAACAATCTTTTTCAATAATAAAACTTCAGGAGATATTGCCATCCCTGACTTCAAGCTCTGCTATAGAGCTAAATAATAAAAACAGCCTGGTACTGGCATAAAAACAGACTTGTGGATCAATGGAATCAAATTGAAGACCCCGACCTTAATTCACACACCCATGAACACTTGATTTTTGACAAAGAGGTCAAAAATACGTAATGGAAAAAAGACAGTATCTTCAACAAATGGTGTTGGCATAACTGGATGGTGGTATGTAGAAGAATGCAAATAGATCCAAACCTATCACCCTGCACAAAACTCAAATCCAAGTGGATCAAAGACCTCAATACACACCCAGTTACACTGAACCTGATAGAAAAGAGAGTGGGAAATACCCTTGAATGCATTGGCACAGGCAACCACTTCCTAGGAATAACACCTAAGCACAGACACTAAGAACAACAGTTAATAAATGGGACTTCCTGAAACTGAAAAGTTTCTTAACAGAACTTTATTTGTACAAAGGAATCAGTGCAGCAACATTAATAAAACAAGACAAATATAATCAATGAACAAAATAAACTCCAATATATGATATATGCATGATTTGGTTTCTATAAAAATTCTAGAAAATTTAAATTAATTAACAGGGACAAAGATCTCAACAGTGCTTACCTGGAGAAAGCAATGGGAACAGGGGGGAATTAGCTGGCGTGTTATGAGGAAATTCTAAGGCTGATGGAGGTGTTGGCTATCTTACCTTGGTTGGGGGGATGGTGTCATAGGATACAGACACACCCAAATTCCTCAATTCGACACTTTAAATATGAGTACTTTATTTCATGTCAATATCATTTTAATAAATGTTTTCCAAAAAGATCACAATGACATTTGTAGGAGAAAGAGAAAAAAACTTTTATGTGATATGATAATCCTTGAAATAGGAAACCAAGCAAATTCAAACCAGGTTCACTTACCCATCTGTTAAAAAAGACCCTTAACGGTAGCTGAAGGAGGTTTCCCTGGAGCAATCTGGAAGTCCTGTGCACTATGGTGGGCAGGAAGGCGCTACATATCAGGATGCTGTAGGGTAGTGAACCTGAGAGCCCGACACACAGATCACAGTAAAAACTGCTTCATGTGAGTAAAGGTACTTACTGCCCCAACTTGACACACGGGGAAGAGAGAGCTGACTTTCAAGAGTTGTTCTGAAGGTCTGTACTTACACATGTACAAATGAATATAAAGGGCTATTTTTAAGCAAGTGGAGCCAAACAAAGTGGCAGAGAGAGATAACATCGCAGAAAAACATACTTGCAAAATTAATGCCTGGAAATTCTCCTAACTTGATGGAAAACATAAAGATATAAGAAAATCACACACATGGAGTGGGGGCAGAGAAGTACACAGAGTAAGAACCTCCAGTAGCATAAGAAGCACCACAGTCTGATATTTTCATGAGTTTCAGGCCAGCCCAGACTATACAAGCGTGACTTTGTCTTTAAAAAGCCAGTGTAAACAAAGAGCAACATCAAAGTCATATGAGTTATCAACAACAGAAAAAAGGAGGAAAATTTCTCTAATAAACTAAGAAATGTATGAAGGTCTTCATTAAACAAAGTTGGCCCCATACACAAATAGGACAACATAGAATCATAAAGATCTCCCAGACAGTCAACGAACTTAGTATGATCCCAAGAGAAATACCCAGTAGTTTCTCAATAAAAACAGAGAAGTTGTTGACAGTTAAATTTATATGGAAAAAATAAAAATACCCAAGACAGGCAGGAAAACATACAAAAATAAAAGTCATGTCATGGAGGGGGGCAATACCAACTCTGGATTTGGAGAGAGCTTGACAGTCAGACCACCAAGGTTCTGTTTCTAGCACTCAGACTAGTGGCTTACAGCTACTTGTAACTCCAGCTCCAGTGTGCAGTGGGATAATGTGGTTACATTGTAAATAATTGTGCCGCCTACTGGTATAATAAAAATGCTGATTAGCTGAAGGCAGACAGGAAGTGTGGGTGGCACTACCAGACTAAGAAAACTCTGGGAACAGGAAGAATAGGGCAGAGTTGCCAAGAGACCCCAGAGAAGCCAGTAGATGCTGCTCTGAGAAAAGGTATTGAGGCGCATGGTTGAACAGGATAAGAATCATGGTTTACTTCAAGAATTAAGAGTTAGCAAGTTATATGACTAAGCCATAGGCCGATCAGCATAAAATTAATATAAACATCAGTGTGTTTCTGTGGGACTGCGGGCCTGTGGGACTGCAGGACTGAAGGTCAGTGGATGAGTGAGTCTGGGCCACGGGGCCACGGCTGGAAAGTCTGGGCCAGTAGACTCCAATGCCTCTAACCCTTATGGACAACTGCATTCATGCTCTCGAGTATGCGTGGGTGTACATATATATAGCTCAAAAATAATGAAAAAAAAACTTAATTAAAACCATCTGGGTCTGGTGAGTGAGGATCAGTTTTTCTAAGTCCTAGACAACAGAAAATGGTTTCAAAGTTTGACCCAAAATACAAATGCAATAGATGACTGACAGATTTTAGCCACATTAAAACACAACCCCAAAGTATGCCAAAAAAAAAAAAGAATATTCATAATGCTTCGATGAGAAAAAAGTTTAAAAACCTGCCAGAGAAATTATCAGATCATTTATCTCCCACACATTAAGTATTTTGCAGTGATTGTTAAAAGCAGGAAGAGATGTTCAGCCTTACTCATTAGCTTACTCATCATACAATTAGAGAAACAATCAAAAGTCATAGCCAAATATCAAATGGTGCAGATGTTCAGTACACTTGGTTGCATAATTTTTGGGGAACTCGTTTCCTCATCTTTCTGTTGGTGGGAATGTGAATGAATGTCCATCAGGAAAGATGTGGGCCAGCCACATATGAAAATTAAAATAAATAAGTGCAAAGAACCCAACACACTGAAGAAGAGGGCAGAGCCAGACACAACTTCTCTCAATGCAAGATTGCATTGGATGAAAGGAAAAGAAATGTAAACAAATACTCAATCAGCAGTTATTTCTAAAATAGTTTTACTGGAATAGAAATTATAAACCACGAAGTTTACGTGTATAAAATGATTTATTTTTCACAGTGGCATGGATTAGCAATACTGAATCTACCTTATGTGTTATAAAATTAAACAATACAAAAAAAGATGTTTGTTGGCTATGCTGACCAATTAGCACTGGTCAACTTGATACAATCTAGAGGAACCTGGAATAGCTGACTATGAACTGAAGAAATGTCTCCATGAGACTGGCCTGTGAGCAACTCTGGGCATCTCCTTGATTAATGACTGGTGTGGACAGTGCACTTCTAAGCAGGTAAGCACAGGTTGTAAAAGGAAGCTGACTGAGTAAACAGTGTCTTCTTAGTCTTAGTCTGCAAGCACCTCCATCAAGTTCATACCTTGGCTTCCTCTGATGGTGGACTGTAACCTGTAGACCAGATAAAGTCTCACCTCCCCAAAGCTGGTTCAGATCAGTGTTTTCTCACAGCAACAGAAAGCAAACTAAGACACTGAACTATGGCTCTGAACAGAGATTTCTCAAAATAAGAAATAAAAAATGGGTAATAAATATCTCAAAAGTGCTCATCATCCTTGGAAGGAAATGCTAATTAAAAAAACTTTGATATATATATAAAAAAGATATATATTTATCTTACCCCACACAGAATGGCTAAGATTTGACTGGTGTTTCCTCTCTTTGATATTTCAGCCTTTCCCAGATACCTGGCTCTGAATTTCCTTTATTTGTGGAACACTTGGCGTTCGACTTTGGGGCACAAATTCCCCTCCACCCCAAACAAAGAGGTGCTTGCTGACCAGAGAAACACATGGCCAGAGGAGTAATTACCAGCTGCCTACACTTTCTGTTCTGAGTTAGCCTCCAGTCTTAGAACGGCCACACATAGTTCCGTTTTACTTTCATCTGGGTAAGTTTTTCAGACAGTGGCCTCTTTATCCTGGTGGGTTGTGGGCTTTTTCTCTCTTTGTTGGACCCCTCCTTGGGCTGCTATCACACTAGGTAGCTGCCCCACTTCACAGTCATTTGCATCATCACTGACAACTAGTTGGTGAGTAAATCAGACAATTTTTTAAAAGGGGAATTTGTTTAAGACAATGGAGGGTGTTTGGTCTTTCTGTAATTTTTGTCTAGATGGTTTGATATTGGAACCAGTAAAGGAAAAGATAAATGAGGTAGATAGGACTATCATAATGTTTATCATATTATTTATTATGAATGTTTTTGTTTGATTTCTGTTTTATCATTTAAAAAGCAAATTAATGTAAATGCCAAGAAAAAAATCTTTTAAAAGCCTGTTAAGAGAGAACACAAAGATATTCAAACCCAAACAGAGGAATATAAAAAACAAATTTTAGCAAAGTTGTCTAAGATTACACAAAACAGCCAACATTAATTTATCCAGTAACCTTTAAAAAAATTCACAATGATAAAGATGACAGAGAAGCTAGCTGGGCTCCAGTACAAATGCTAGAATTAAGGAGAGTAAAAGAAGCAATTGTGATATATGAGATGCATTCACCATTTGTAAAACAAATGCTGATTTAGCTGGTCGTCATGTAACTGGATCACCCCTAAATTGGTTAGATATGGTTACTGCTGTTTTGGAGGCAGAGCCACTTTTACAGTGGAAAGCATGGTGGAGGGAGGAGGCTAAAACAATAGAACAAAGAAGCAGGGCCAGAGGCATAAAAGTCGCCCAAGACCAACTTCTTGGGAAAGGGGATTATGCTGATATTGACAGGCAATCAATATACAAAGAACATATTCTGGCTTTATGCCACATGGTAGCAGTAAATCTGGGATTAGACTGTGGAAGAAAGAAAAGTGAATCCTTCACGAAAGTAACTCAAAGCCCAAAAGAAACTTTTACAGACTTTTTGCACAGATTAACTGCAGCAGTAAACATAATGGTACCAGACTCAGAAGCTAGGCAAAAAGTACTAAGAAAAAAGTCACAATGTTAACTGTTACAATTGTGGAACGCAAGGTCACATAACAAGAGATTGTAAACAAGGTGTCCCCAGAAACAGTGCTTTTGCTAGGAATAATCCAAGAGAATGCCTCTCCCTTCTAGAGTATGCAGAAGGTGTGGAAAATGAAGACATTGGACTAATGAATGCAGATCAACAAGGGACAGACAAGGTAACTTTCTGCCCTTGGGAAATGCCCCAGGGGGCTTTCAAAATCTCCTTATCAAATCCAATCCAGTCTTACCCTGTCATTGTGGAGGAAACACCTTCTCAGAACAATTAAAGAAATCAAAAACTATTTTAAAAAGACTTACTACACTGAATAATAGAAAATCTATAGAAAAAGAAGAAAAACTCAGGAAAAATTATGAAGCAAATATTTTGGCAAGCTTCTATCAATGAACAAAGACCAAAATTAAACGTACAAATAAATGTTATTATTGAAGGTTTATTAGCCACAGGGGCAGATGTATCAATAATTTCACCATTTCATGGCATCCAAGTTGACCCCTTCAGGAGGTAAATGTTCAGTTTGGGGGAATTGGGTCATTATCCCAGGTAAAACAGAGTACAAGGTGGCTTGAGTGTATAGGACAAGAAGGACAGAGAGGAATATTAAAACTATATTTGGCTAACATTGCTATAAATTTATGGGGACGAGATTTACAGCAATGGAACAAAGAAATCAATATTCCTCCAAACACAGAAATAAACCATAAACTAGCATGTTTCTGGAAAAAAAACATTAGAAGGTATTATGAGAAACAGTTACAGACAATTCAGGTTATACAGAAACAAGGCTTTGTTTAGCTGCTGATCTTTCAAAGACACCCACAGCACTACCTCTAACAAAAGAGAAATTGCAGGCCTTAGAGCAGCTGGTCAGGAGCAGTTAAATGCTCAGCATACAGAAGAATCAATTAGCCCTCGGAATTCTTCTATATTTGTTATTAAAAAGAAATCTGGAAAGTGGAGAATGGTAACAGACCTAACGGCAATAAACAAGGTGATCCAGCCAATGGGCTCTCTACAGTCTGGGATTCCTTTGCCTTCTCTGTTACCTAAAGAATGGCCTATTATAGTTATTGACTTAAAAGACTGTTTCTTTACAATACCTTTACAAAAACAAGACAAACAAATTCACCTTTACAGTGCCTGCTTATAATAATTCTTGGCCTGTAAAGAGATACCAGTGGAAGGTCCTCCCTCAAGGAATGCTGAATAGCCACACTCTGTGCCAGTATTTTGTACAAAAGCCAGTAGAACAAATATATAACCAATTTTCACAATCTATAATTCATCATTACATGAATGACATCTTGTTGGCTGATTCAAATTTTGATACCTTTGAAAAAATGTTTGAAGAAGTAAAAAAAAATTTGTCTGCTTGGGGATTATAAACTGCCCCAGAAAAAAAACACAGAGAGGATTCCATTAATTATCTAGGTAGGCTACAAAATAGGCCAACAAAAAATTAGACCCCAAAAGGTACAAGTCAGGAGCAACAGATTGAAGACACTTAATGATTTTCAAAGATTACTAAGAGACATTGCCAATTTATGACCCACTATTGGAATAAAAAATAATGAAATAGATAATTTATTCAAAACCTTAAATTGTGACAAGGAATTAAATAGTCTGAGAGAATTGTTACCTAAAGGTGAGAGAGAATTTGCTTTGGTGGTAAAGAAATTACAGGATGGACATGTGGATCCAGACCTTAAGAGCATTCTAGTTATCTTGCCTTCTAAGCATTCTCCTACAGAAATTTTAATGCAAAGGGAAAATGTTATATTGGAATGGATATTTCTACCATCTAAATCGAATAAGAAATTAAAAGCATACATGGAAAAGATTTCTGAACTGATTTTTAAAGGAAAATTAAGACTGTCAACTGACAGGAATGGACCCAGCAGAAATTGTTGTACCTTTAACTAATGAAGAAATTGACCAATTATGGGTACCTAAAAATCTATTTTATATCATATATACATATAGTTTAATGAAGCTGTATCACTAGGGATAACAGATAAGAGAAACCTCCTTTCAAGTTGTTGGTCAGAAGAGGCCAAACCTCAAAACACAGACTCCTGTCATTACCCCTGGTTGCCTCTCAGAATCTGAAGTTAAGTCTGTATTGTCACAGACACCAGAGCCTTTTAACAAAGAACAGGGAAGACCTTACCTAGAATGACCTGGAAACCTCTGCTTTGAGAATTGGAAGCAAGCTTGAATCACAAAATGGTGCCGCAGCAGGCAGATTAAGCTACAATAAGGCTGGTTCCTGAAGTCTCACAGAAGACTCAGTATAAGCAACAAGCTGCATGGGATTACTTTAAGGTTTCTGTTTATATTGAACAAAGGAGGAACAGAGTCAAAAATAGTTTCTTGGTAGCAGCATTTCCAGGGACTGCTCTGTTTGTTAGTGATGAGCAGACACAGCCTCTTTAAGAGCAGATTCCTGACTCAGCTTTATTGGCAAAAACTGTGTGGCTCTTTAGGAGACCCTGATGCCAAATACTTAAGTGGAGTGAGCAGAGGGCTCTACTTGTGACAGTGTGGACTCTAAGATTCCTCAGATTGGGGTGGTAAAAGTTTCACAATATTTAATATTGGTTCCCAGACTTGGGAAAGTAAGAGTGGCTTTGGCACTTCTGCCATGTTGAAAAGCCACTGAGTGAGGCAGAGTCTGCAGGCAAAGCAGAGCTGAACAGTCTAGAATTTTAAAAGCTCCTCTGCTTGGAAAATGATTAAGGATACAAAATAAATCAGATTCAGATTTTTAAAAACCTCTAAATGGGTTACAATGTGTGTAAAATGTACGTAGGCTTCAAAGAGAAAAGACAGACATGGATAAAAATGATAGAATATTTTCTTTAATTTTGTTAAATACAAATAGACTAGACATTGTAAATGTATTTCTTGCTTGACGGCTGTTTTGTTATATATAATTTTGCTATTTTGAAATTGAAACCTTCCTTTTTGATTAGATAGAAAAGGGGAAGTGATGTGAGAATGTCTTTCCATATGCTGTGAATAAAGGACTGTTTTGGCCCATGACAGGCACCATAGCAGTGGGCAAAAATTGGAAGCATAGGAAGAAGGAGGGGAGAGTCAGAGAGAGAGACAAGCCAGCTGCCCAAGACTCAGCATGTAAGGTAACCCAGGTGAGCCATGGGCCATTTGGCAGGGCAGATTAATGGAAATGGGTTGAATTAATAGGAAAGCGCTAGATAGCAACATGCCTGAGCCATAGGCCAAATGGCATGAAATTAATATAAGCATTTGAGTCATTTTTTTTTTGCGGGAAAATCAGCTATGGGCAGATCCAGACCATGGGGTTAGTTGGGCCAGAAACCTCATGTTACACTCCAGTGACACACCTCATTAAACAAAGCCACATCTCCTAAACCAGGGCTTCTCAACCTTCCTAATGCTGTAACCTCTTAACACAGTTCCTAATGTTGTGCTGACCCCAACCATAAAATTATTTTTGTTGCTACTTTATAACTGTAATTTGCTGTTATAAATCATAATGTGAATATATGTGTTTTCCAGTATCTTAGGCAAACCCTGTGAAAGTGTTGTTTGACTGTCACAAAGGGTTGCAACCCCCAGACTGAGAATCACTGTTCTAAACCTTCCCCAACAGTTCTACTGACTGGAGACAAAGTGTTCAAACATGGTCATTCTAGTTGAACCACATGGATTTATTGCCCAGGCTCTTGTCCATACTTGGACTGGCTTGGAGGGATCTTTTACATACTATGGAAGAGTCTTTTAATAAATCTCCCATTCAGATTAATTTCTTTGCATTCTGTGGGCCTTCTAAAACTCTCAATGATGTGCTGGTACACAAGTGTTCATAACACATTTCCGTGGTCATAGTGTTTTATCATGGCAACTGGAAAGTAAGTAAGAGACCATGGCAGTACCTGTTGGTTGAAATGAACCAGAAGGCAGAGCCAAGAGGTTTAAGAAAGCCAGTGGCTGACAAGACATTGCCATCTGCAGGAGGAGTTCAGGGTAAAACTGTTCTGCTCTGTAAAACCTTCCAGCCTCTTCTCCTAGCTTTACGTATGGCTACTTTACATCTTTTCCAACAAGTTTATGAAAAAGAAATGGTGACACCTTAAAGATGGCTTAGCTTTGACTAAAAGCAATCTTTTCCGCTTTGTAGCCTTCTTCATCACCTCTGGTGACAGCTTTTGAGCATAAAACTACATTTCCCAGTAGCCACTCTGTGCCTTATTTAGCCTCATTGTGCCTCAGTTTCTGGGTCCATGAAATGTAAACAATTACATTTTTATCTCCCAAGTTCAGTGCATTGTCTCTTTGGGAAAGAAAACCTCTCTGTGTGCAGAATCCAGGACTCTATCTGGCTGTGGATGCAGTGGCGAAATGAGCCCCACACAGACAAATTAACTGGCCATATCATCAAAAGGAGAAAGGACAAGAACGGGGGTTGCTTTTCTAAGTGGCACAGTGACCGAGAAGGTCAAATCTAAGTGTGCACTCAAAACGGAGCCGAAGGAACGGGAGCTTAGAAAGGGCACAGTATCTGGCATCGGCCCATTACACCGATGAAGCTCTTCTTTTAAATGATCAGCTACAAGTGACAACCGTACCTGCAGTGCCAGCACTTGGGAAGGTGAGAAAGAGGGATACTGAGTTCTAGCCCAGACCTGTTTACACAGTGAGACCTTTATCTCAAAACCAGTTATAGACAAAACCAAAACTAAACCACATACATGCATGCATGTTAATAAATTAGAAATCTATACTATGAAAAACAGTTCCAAGTGTCAATCAAGAGCTTATTCTAATTCCATTCTGCTCTTACTTGGCTTCCTACATTAGCAGCACCTTTCCTAGACCTACTACACACCACCTAGACGGTGCTGTTCACCTATGCTACAAGCTGTTCTCCATCTCTAGTGCACTGTGACACAGACGCCTAGTACGCTCAGCCTGCTATTAAATACTTGCTGCTGTCTTTCAATTCCTCTGGTTTCATGTGAGAGGGGGTTATCATAGCACATGTGGGGAGTGATGAGAGCCTTGAGAGCTGAGGCATGAACCTTAAACCAACAGCCCGATGATGAACTGGGGCACACAGCCTTTGGGGGCCAGACCGCACAAAATCTGACCAGTGTTAAAATTATGCTGAGATAAGGTGAGCAGTGATACCCTATTTTATTTCCATTGCCCTGTTCAAAGTATGTAACAACACAACATTTTCCTTAAAGCTTCTGTACATTAGTACCATTAGCAAATAGGAGTAAGAGAGATTCAGCTCTGTGAGTCTACAAGAAACCATCTAAAAATGCAGATGATTGGGACCTCATGTCATGCTAACTTTAAGAAAACACTCTAGAAGAAGGTTCGTTACCTGGGATGAGGGTGTTTCATGATGTAAAAGAATCAAGTCATAAAAATAGATAAAATTTTTAAAAGGAGGTGCTTAAAACTGGGACTCAAGGGGCTGGAGGGAGCTCAGTGGTTAAGTGAACACATGGTCTCTGCTTAGTGGTGCTACTTGGGTGGGTTATGGGGAAGGTGGTCTTGCTGGAGGAAGTATGTCACTGGGGTGGGCTTTGTGAGCCCATAGCCTTATCCCACTTACAGTGGGCTCTTTATCCTACGTGTTCATGGTTGAATATAATCTCTCAGTCTGTTGTTACAGCAACCTGCTACCAAACCTCCCCAGATATTATGGATTCTCCCTCTAGAACCATAAGCCCAAAGAACTGTTTTTGGTTAGGGTTACTTTATCACAATAAACAAGTGACTAATACAGTCTATACTGTGTTTCTGTGAAAAGCATTTGGCAATCAAGTACGTACTCTTAACGTCTGACAAGCAAGCACACAGTTCCACAAGCAGAGAATTCACTAGTTCATCAACACATTCCAGTTCTTTGAAAAAAAAGCACACACATACACAGGGGGCTGTTGGGAGCCAGACAGAGAAATGGGGGGGGTGGTGTTAAGATTATATCTAGTTACACCACTGTTATTCCTGGCTTGAGAAAAGCACTTGACCACGTATTTTTTTCCAGCATTTATGCTTTTACACAGTAATCAGGAGTCACACAATTCAATACAACTCAGAATATTCAATTTATTACTTCACTTTAACTAGGAACATATAAGATATCCTGGATTCCCAGCAGAATGTGAGAAAATATATTTTATTCTTATTGCCAATCTGAAAAGGCTTGGTTAAGAACATACATGGTCTACTTGTTTATGTCCTTAAAAAAAAAAAATCAAAACACATGACAACAAAAATGGATATGGAGTCATAAATTTCCACTTGTTGTGGGGCTCTCTTATGAGTTTTTCCTTGGTTGAACTGGAACTCAACTCTGTAGACCAGGCTCGCCTCAAACCTACAGAGATAGACATGTCTCTGCCTCCTGAGTGCTGGAATTAAATGCATGTGCCACCACTGCCCAGCCTTGTGTAGGATTCATCTAAGAGTTAACTCATTGAAAAGAAATGGAGGGTGCATAAAAAAGCTCTAAGAACAACACTTCCCACCCTGATAAACCACCTCTCCAGTGTGGAATCCTGCCCACCCCTGCAATTGTAGACCACCACTCAGACTTCCAATGGGATAGTCCCAGGGCTTTTAGCATTTAAAGCAAGTATAAACTCAACCAATCCTAATTACCTATTTCCTTAAGTAATCCAGCTTCCAAATCCCTTGGGTCCTGCTCTTCACATTTATTTTTAGTTAAATATAACATATATATATATAACAAATATATTAAAAATGTGTTTTATATATATATAAAGTGTGATAGCACACAATAAAGAAATATAAAGGACCAAATAAAAATAATCTATAGGCCTTTCCCTGAACATCATCAGGCAAAAGTGCCATCACTGAAAGATCTTTCATAACAACATTATAAGTGACTGCAAGTGTCTCTGCTTTTGTGCATTTCAAAGGTCACTGGGAAGCAAGCCATAGCAACATAAACGTGTTCTTAACATCCATATTTATTTTTTGACAAGTCGTTTCTGGATCTAATCTGTTTAGTGATCAGGTCACAATAAAAAAAAAAAAAAATCAAATGTGTTTATTCCAGAGGTTTCCTGTAACTAAAATGAAAAAAGTTTAGATGACAACCTAGAACAAGAAAACCCCTTATGTATTATACAAACATCTGCAGGCCTTCAGCATCTCAGCAGGCGCATCTACTGACTTAATATCCTCAGAACAAGGACCCGGGGGGAGAGCTGCACACTACCCCTGGGTGGTGGAGGCTCTGTTCAGGAGCCTGCTGACTGGACTGCCCGGCTGGAACTCTTGTAAGTAGCCTGTGAAAATGTCAGCTTGGAGTCTGTTCTGGAGGGCAGGGTCCCTAGAGAGCTCGAGTGTTGGCCTGTTTGTCTTTTCACATGCTTCACAATCTCTAGTCCTTCCTTGTAGACACTGACTGATGCCCAGGGAATGCTAAGGTTGTGGGAACTGGCAGGACCCACGAGAGACAACTTCATGGGAAACCCGTGCCCACTGCTTTTGCCTTCTCAGGGCTAGGCTAATAAGCTGCCTGTCAGTGTTGTGAAGATGTAGGAGTGGCAGGAAGAAGCTGTGTGCCGTGTTATATTCTTTAAAAAGAAGTAATTATAGAATCAGGGAGCAAAAATTACTGGGACTACTAAAAACAAAAGCCCATCAAGTTACAAAATATCACTGGGAGAAACCTGTTAAAATGATATTCACTTCTCATGAACGGAGAGACCAGATTCTCTAAGTATCTACATTAATTCTGCTGTTTTAAACACTACAGAGATTCACCTACTCTCCTGTCAAAGCACTCCTACAGGGCAGGTCCCAGGTGTGGCCCCGATCTGGAGATGGGATGCAGAGGAAGTGAGGAAAACACACAGCTAGAAGCTAGCCCTGGCTGTCGTTCTCAAGCACCCTGTGGCTGCTCCTTGGTTCCTGCTCATCATGCATGGAATGTGAGCATGACGGCTCACAATGTGCCATGTGTTCATGAGAACCATGTCTACACTGCTTGTCTGTGTATGGCCAGGGGATTTGCTTTTAGAGACCTATGTGTCCAAACAGCTTCACAGAACCACAGTGCCCTCTGAATTTCTGACTTGTACTAGGGGCTGGAAATGCAAACATTATTCTAAATCAAGGCACACAATCTCAATAAATGCCTACTAATAATATTAAAAAAATATTTTCTGGTAGCTAGCAAGATGGCTCACCTGGTCAAGGCACTTACTCCCAAGCCTTGTGACCTGAGTTCAATCCTTAGAACCCACACGGAGGAGAAAAAGAATCACTTTCTTTTGCACAGAATAAGCACAAGTGTGCACACTCATACACATAAATGTAAAAATAAAAAGCATTTCTGTCTTTGGAGTACCAATTTTCAACACCTTGGGTAAAGCTGGCAGCCCAATCAGTATAATTTCCTTGTCAGAATGATGGTGCCCATGCCAACTGACAGCATGCCAATCATCCAAACACTGTCAGGCTCTAAGTGCAGCCTGTGAGACCCAAAGGTGAGTCACAAATGAGATTCCTGCACCAAAATTCTAAGACTAAAGATATTAGCACTTTCAATGAAAACAGCAACATACATGACAAGAAAAGAACATCCATCATTTGGGGTTTAAAAAAAAAAAAAAGGTGAAATGCTGCCTTTTAAACTGGCAGTGATCAACACATGACACATACCAGGCCAACCTCTGAAAGCCATAGGAAGAGATACTGCATGCTCTAAAGTAGATGTTATCTTAAAAATAGCATCCATCAAGTCAATTTCTCTTTCCTTTTGACAATGAGATTTGACTAACAAAGAGCTCGTACATATGGTTTAATAACACGACACATGAGTACACTGATCTATGGAAACTCAAGTTGGCTGAGATGGAAGCTTATTTATGGTTCTGCGGCCTCATGAGCAACACAGGACAGGAGTGAGGATGAGGCAGAGGTGTAAAGGGCGTGATGAGAAAGGGCATCGGTATCGAGAGGGAGACATGTGGCTGGAGCTGCAGACAGACACCGTGACAGAGTGTTTCTGGGACTTACCCATGCTCACAGACTGAGCCGGCAGAGGAAGCTGGAGTCCTGACTCCCCAAAGACTATACTTCCTGTTAATCACAGTGAGGGCAGCAGGGAGGCAGGAGAGCCAAGAGCATGGTTAGAGGAGTCAGAAAACACTGGCTATGATTGCTTGTTAGTTTAAGTGATTACTAACTACAAACCAACCCACTGGCTGTTCTCACTGTCATGCTGCTTTCTGTTACGATAGTACCGGGATATCGATGTCTTAACATATAGGCTAAGTGACACTGAATAAAAATACTCATGGGCCATGTTTCCAAATAACCTCCCCTCTATTTAACAGGATCTTCACAGGGATGACAGAGTACACATTCTGATGTCTCTTTACTATTCCCTGATGGTCTCTCACGGATAGCAACTCCTCCTTCACAAATCAGTTCATTATTCACCAGCCCAATGTCTAATAAAACACATCGTAAATTCTAATTTTAAGAAAATCATCCCAATTTACGTAAATATACTTCTTAAATCTAGTATCTAGAAAAGCATTTATGTTAGGCATTTCTATATGTTTTGATGATACGATTTCAATGGTAGCCTAAACTAAATTGCTAATTATTATTCTCTAAGTCACCCTGTTATCACACAAGGCAATCTCCAATGCTCCAGGGGCATTTTTGTAAGAGACACCAGACAAATGACTCCTAACGAGGTGTCAAGGTTGCTGTGGAGACTGTGGTCCTGAGAAACAGTGGGCACCAGCAACCCCTAAAACACATATGGATAAGCATTATGAGCATTCTGGCCTTCTACCTGCTGTGTCAGTTAAGATGCATGCCCAGCTCAGAGGTATGGAAAGGGTCTATCCCCTGCTCCCTCCCAGCAGGCATATGCCACAAGGGTGTGTTTGGCAACACAATGAAACAAACTAAACCCTTACCAACAACTGTCTGAGTAGAAAAAAGAGGGCGGACAGATTATGGGTGCTTCTGACATTGGGGAACAAAACAAGTTATTCAATAGGCAACTATAAGCCACTATGAAAGAGTGCCTCACCTTAGGAGCTTATACGGCTTCTTTCTCCTTCTGAAGGAGTCAGGGAACACACTTCACAATTCTTCACCACTGAAGAATTTCATTTGCAGGGGTCACTCTAGAATTTGTTTTTGGACTTTGTAATTGGGCCTAGTCTAAGTACTAAGACTAATTGGAAAAAAAAAATTAAAAACTCGACTAAAGGGATATTAGAAATATACAGCTATTTTCTTAGTCTGATTCCTGAAGAAAAACAGGTGATCAGAATTCGTCAGACTGTTTAGTGATGCCCTGAGGAGTCACAGAAAGCACACTGGGTCATGAATGCCGACAGGAAAGCCAGAGTTTTATAGGAAATGAGCCACTGCTGTTATCTGCAGTATAAAGGACCAGAAGAGCCTGGACTCTTCAGCTCCTCTGTGACACTTTCAGAGTCCTGTGGCTTCTGGCTCTAGAAACACAACTGCTGTCTTCTCAAATCTACATTCCACTGTGCCAGCTCATGTGCATTCTAAGGAGCAGAGTTGGCTGAAGAACAATGTGTTACCTTTGCCCATTTCCAAATACCTGAACCAACAGGTTAATGAGGGCGGGGAAATGTTCTTCAAGAAAATGCAAAGCTGAGTTCAAAGCCATGAGCTAGCTCTCTGTGTTTCTTATGTGCAACCAACTTTTGAATATTTCATTTTCTCTCTAGTAAGGGGTCATTAATAAACAAGGCAAACAAGGATCTAAGTTTTTCACTGTCCAAATTTAATGGAAGAGAAAAAAAAATCTTGGAAAAAATTTAGATGAGGCTTTAAGTTCAAGTCTCTAACTATGATAACTAATGATTTGAATGTCTGAAAAAGAAATGTCTCCTTACCAGGACCACCCATGCTATTTCACAGTAAATGTTTCAGATGAGACTGGGTGAGTTATAGGTGGTAGACCACAATCGGAAAGCCTTCTGAGATAGGCAGGTGGTTGGCACTGACCTCACTGCTAATGGGTTACTGAGGGTGAGCCTGAAGCTGTGTGAAGGGTGGTAAGACTCACATCGAAACACCTAAGATGCTCTGGGAAGTGTGCAGCCCTTTATCATGGCAGTTACAGAATGCTGGCAATGGCTGACACCTTGCAGATCACCATGTCCACCAGATCAGAGCTCTCCTTAGTCTGAGTGTAGGAAAGGGTTGCAGCTCCTTTGGGGAATGTGGTCTCTATCTACAGTGTCCTCCACCTGAGCTTTTTCTAATGAACACTAAAGGCTAACATAAATATAGACATAAAATGGGGCTAACTGATGTGTAATTCGACAGAGTGAAGCCTGGTGTTTCTGTGGATGGGCTGTTTTCATAAAGAAACACAGCTTATGTGTGTCTACTGTTCTTTATAGTGGCCATTGGGAATGATTGCCTTATTGAGACATTACTAGGTGTGCAACATTCAGACATGAGGAGACAAATCTAGTGTATTTGTGCTGAACATTCTACCACTCAACTAATGGAATAATAAAAATAGAACTAAATGTGAAACCATCTGCTCACAGAGCTCAATTACAAGCTATGATGACATAATCCTTCTAATCGCTAATCACAGACTTAACTACCTCTAACTTTTTTCAACAGAAAAGAATGTAGTTTCAGTGAGAAAAATCAAAACCTTAGGAATAAGAAGAAAACACACAAGCAGGGACATGTGAATGTGATGTTTTTATGGTTGGCTACACAGTACTTTGAAAGTAATACCTCCATTTTGATATGATTTAAACACAAGAGTACAAAGAGCTAAAAATATGAACAACATACATAAAAACATCAAAGACAGCCAAGTCAGGGACTACACACACGCATGTGTTACTCAAAACTCATATT
Organism: Phyllotis vaccarum; assembly: GCA_033318265.1. Taxonomy (NCBI): domain Eukaryota; kingdom Metazoa; phylum Chordata; class Mammalia; order Rodentia; family Cricetidae; genus Phyllotis; species Phyllotis vaccarum. The sequence continues at coordinate 76,535,456 of JARWLC010000016.1, read as the reverse complement.
TCGTTTTATTTAACACTTTAATTGGACAAAATGATACATGTTTATAATATATGTGTGTGTACTGGCGTTTTGAAATACAACCTCTATTGGTAGCTAAATGAAGCCTGTATCACACTGTCTTTGTAGTGAGGGTGATTAGAGTCTCCTTAGAACTTATATTCAGGAATGCCGTGCATCATTATAACCACAGTTACTGTACACTGCTCCAACTCACTTCTCCTGACCCAGGTTTTTAATCCCTTGACCCATAACTCCCCCAAAAACCTGCATTTCTGCATTCACTTTCATACCCTGGAATATGTATGTAAGGCAGGCAAATGCTATGTGCCTTAAGTTCAAACACATGCCTGAACATAAGGCAATGTTTCAAACTTCCTAGAGTCAGGAAGGATAGTAGAAAGTAGAAGGGAGTTAGCTCCTGCTTGGATCCTTAGGTTACCTCATTGTGAGGTGGCTTAACACTGAACAGAAATTACTCTTGGGGAAAACACAGTGGCTGAAAATCTCATTTCATTCAAAATTAATTTTATGTTTATAGAATCACTATAGTGATAAGGAAAAAAAATCAATGCATTAACCATCTACAAGCTATAATCAGTAATATTATATTGTTGTTACAAAAAAAGTGTTTTAAGACTACTTCTTAAAAACAGTCAAATATTTTTCTCTCAGCCAGGACACTAGTAAAAATTGTCGAGTCTGGGAAACAACCAGGCAGGCAAAGGGCAGACTGGGTTCTCAGAACAGCTTGAAACAGAACACAAAGTGGGTTTATTCTGAAACAGAAGTTCACATCTTCACAAGATTACAAATGATGATAAATCGAACCAAATGATTATGTTACCAAGACTGCGAGTATGAGACAGCTCCTACTAGTTCATGGGTGGTGCTTAAGATTCAGCACAGAGTTTCAGTGCTGGACACACAGATTTTAAAAGCTGTTGGAACTCAGAGTGACAAAAATGAGGGTGTATCTGGAAATTACAGCTCAACAGATGAATGTGGGTTGATAAAACGCTAAGCACATAGAGTCACACAAGGTTTGAGCAGGATGGTATTAGTAACTATGAGAGCAGAAAAGGCAATTCAAATGATTGTTTTTCATAAAATACAGCTGTCTTAGTACATCAAACATTTTACCCTTTCATCTACCTCCCTAATGGCATCCACAGGAAGGGAGTGGTAGAGTGCTTGTCCAGCCTAAATAAGGTCCTGGGTTCCAAAATCAACTCCTAGTGACTAAGGAGAGCCTGTTGTATATGTGCACCTCACACTCAGGCATCTACATGAGCACCTCTGAGAGAACATGTCCAGCTATAAGAACCGTATGACTATGGTGCATTCCCTCCTCTGCTACACATAGCCAGTCTGTGAGCAGTGTGCGACCTGATTTATACCAAATACAACTCAAATCTTGGGAACATGACACTGGTCTAGGGGTATCATGCAACCTGAATATATTTAGTCATTTCCGAGCAACTGTATTTGCCTCAGCAATTGTCCATAGAAAGCCAGGCTCTTAGTGACAGAATGTCTAAAAAATATCACTCAGGGCTCTTTCTGAATCAAGCCTATGTGTTGCTTAAGCTAAGGTGGTCAAGGGCAGAACCCAATAGTAAGATCAGGACATAAAACCACATGGTTCTTACAAGAAGCAGGCTCATGTCCACCCTGCGCTGAAGACTGAACATCACTCACTGTTCTCAGCAAGGGGAGGTTAGTGAGGGCGACTGGACATTCAGGCCCCAGAAACCTTCCAGGGTGATAGGAAGCATTCCACAGGAAATTCATTTTATTTCTTCTTACTTTTAAAAAGGTATTTTAAAAAATGTATTTGTAAGGGTAAACACATGAGAACTCTGACAGCAGGGTAAACCCACTTGAAGTTCTGGGTTTTGCCTGGGCATGGTCAGCATGTTCTTTGAACATCACACCGTGTCTACATTTGAAGTGCATTACAGTGTATTAGAACTAAGTGTATCTAGTCTATATTTATTAGTATTGTTTTCTGGAGACTCTGAGATGCCTTTGTCATAAATGAAAATTTGCCACACTGATAAGAACTGATTAGAAAATATTCAGTCTGTATATAAGAATAAACTAGCTCCAATAGAACCTAGCTTGTCTTGTGCCCATTAGTATAAAATCACTCAAGAAATTCTTGCTTTCATTGAGGTGCCTAACTCTTCCCACCTCTGAAATTAAGTTCTAATATACTGGAGATGGCAAAGGGAGGAGGAGGTCATGGCCATTACCACTTCTTTGGAATCAGTAACTTCACATGCCTTTCCAAGAAGAGGTCTTCCCAGTCCAAGCTGGGCTAATTTAAGGCTGACTTCTGAAGGCAGCATTGCTACCAAAGACAGTTCCTGATGACATAAGCAAAACAGCAGATGGGAAGTGACATCCTGCCCCTTCTCAGGAACCATCTTGTACCTCTGGGAAAGTGTCCCTGATGGGGATGCCCAAGTGAAAATGGTAAGGCCTTACACACAAGTTGGAACTAACAGGCGATCCTCTAGATCAAAGTCCCATGTGCAACTGAGACACTCACCGTTCTTCCGCTCATTCAGAGAGGGTAGGTGCTGACTGGACTGTAGGGAGAGTTCCTGGAATTCGTGAGCCACAGCCTCACTTTGAGGACTTGGTGCAAGGTGGGCTAGCGGCCCCAGCTCTTCCTCTGTGTCTATGGTCCCTGTGTGATCCATTGTGTTCCAGCCACTGGCAACAGGGAGTAGGGAGTATGAGACAGCTCTTATACGTGGCCTGTTGAAGAGATTGACAAATTTTTTAAAAGTGTAAATGAAATGTTTTAAGTCTTCTCCGGCTTACACAAAAGTACTAAGATGGGTGGGCTTCCAGGTCCCACAACAGTTCAAGGCTCTGTCTGTGTGTCTACTACTAACTTACCCTCTCTGCATCTCAGGTTCCTTGTCCAACTCACAGGAATACGGTTCCTATCTAAAACTCATTTATACAGTAAATAAAAGCCAAAAGACATTTTACATATATTTTATACCAAGGATTAAAGAAAAATCTAGCTATTCATATTATTCAGAGTTCAACACATGCTAAAATAGAAAGTCAACAAATACTAATTAAAGTAAAGAAGTGGGCTGCCTTCAAAGTCCATCTCCAACTATTTATTCTGGGAGACTCTGAATTAGTTAACAGTCACAGACGCCATCAGCCTGGGTCTCAGAATGAACAAACATGGAACAAAAAAATACAGTTTTTAAGGGAAAGAAATTTTATTTTAGGTTACAGAGACTTGGTTTTGTTTATTTCCTCAGCATAACTTGGACTTTTGCAGACTACTGAGAGGCTGGTCACAATAGAATCAAAAACACAGGAACCACAGCATGCAATATTAGTTAGGTGTTGAGTTGGAAGCTCGGAGAGCTGTCCATCCATGCTATACAGTGGCAATGTGTCTGTTCAAACTGTGGCCTACTTACACAGCAGTATTCTCTACAGATAGTCTGTCAGCTGCCTAGTGGCTGTGTGGTCTGCAGTTTTGACTATACCAACACAGAAATTCTCCCACCCATGAACCCGGATATATGTCTCCACTTCTCTCCTCATGCCAGGAGTGTGATGACAGATTCCTATACGTGGATTTTTAAGAAACTGAAAAGGTGTTTTCCACCCTAGTGGTAGGGCGCCAGATCCCAGTTGGTCCATTGTCCTTGCCAATCCTTTTGTAGATTCTTTTCATTTCAGACGTTTTATTGGGTACAAAGTTTTTTATGGTATTTTTTTTTAAGTTTTATTTTTATTTTATGTGCACTGGTGTTTTGCCTGTATGTATGTCTGTGTGAGGGTGTCAGTCCCCTGGAACTGGAGTTACAAACAGTTGGTAGCTGCTATGTGAGTGCTGGGAATTGAGCCTGCATCCTCTGGAAGAGCAGCCAGTGCTCTTATCCTGAGACATCTCTCTAGCCCTTTAAGGACTGTTTCCCTGGTGATGAATGATGTTGAACATCTTTTTGTGTACTTTTTTCCCATTCCTTTACCTTTTTGGGTTAAGTATCTGATAAAATTTGTTCATTTTTAATAGTATGCAGTTGGCTTTTTACAACTGAATCCTGGATGTGATGTATATTCTGGACACAAGCACTTGATCAGCATGCTTCTGGTGACCATTCTCTTCCAGTCAGTGTATCCACTTGTGTTCAATGTTGTTTCATAAAAATTATTCTTGATTTGGTATGGTCCAATGTACAGACACTTTCTTTTATGTGTCATACTTTGCTGTTGTAGCTAATAAATCTTGGACTAGCCCAAGTTCACAGACCTTAACTCCTGTGTTACCTTCTAGACATAGAAAGACATCATATATTTAAGTGCTTTACATATGCAGTGAGATATGAATAAATATTGATGGCTTATGGACATCTGACTCCTACAGCATCATTTATAGAAAAGATCACCTTCTCTACTAAATTGTCTTTGCATCTTTGTTGAAAAGTCATTTAGCCTGTATAGTGTAGATCTATGAATCTTGGCTTTCAAATCAGTTCCTCAAAAAAGGGTAAGCTGTAGATACCTGAGCACTGCATGGACAGGGAAGACTCTACAGACTACAACAAGAAGGAAACTAAGATGTGCCGGGCTGCCCAATACACGGAAGGCGGAGCCACACAAGTGAGGCAAGGTTATGTTCCCCCAAAACGGTCTGAAGAAGAAGCTACCAACACCTAGCGTCTCTACCTACCAGTCACTGAAAATACCCTGTAGTAACAATGGCCACTCATCACCATCAGCTGGGCACTACTAGGGAAGCTTAAAGGACTGTGTGGGGCAAAAGCAAAGTGCAGCAAAGGCACCAGGTATGAATATGCACGTAAGGGCCTAAGGCTAAGCTTTTCTTCTTAATTTCTTCAAGGTTAAGTTCAATGCAAAAGGTGTATCACCTGGTAGGAGGTTTCTGGGTGAAATCCATATGATAATTTTAGCATAAAGAATGAAGGGGCCAAATGCAATCACTGTTTTTACATTTCTATAGACTACAAGTAAAATCTTTAAATAGACTAAGAAGTTAAAGCAGAATTCCCCAAATAACTGCAGAAAACAATACAAATAATCTTAGCTGAAACACTGATAGCAGAATTTAAATGGCATTCTAAAAAATGCCTGATTAACTCCAGAAGAAAGGGAAGGTGGTAAAGAGAGAAGTTGGACAAACAAAATCAATAAGGCAGTAGAGGCCTTAACCCAATATCCTAGTGACTCGATTACACTTCAAGGGGCTAGACACTAATCAAGAGAGTCCAAAAATAAATGTTCGCAACTAACACACTTAAAAAAGAAAAAGGAATGATCCTGGTAGAGGCAAATAGACACTAAGAGGACGCCAAGAAGATGGTAAGGACTATACATTGGGAACAAATAATGTTGAATTCAAGAGGTTCTATTAGGTAGATAAATTTGTAGGGAAATTTGCTTATTTTACAAAGAAACACTAAAATACATCTCAAAGATTTTCAACACTGAATTTTCATTTTGAATTGTTTATTCTTACAAAATAAAATGTGCTCATGGCAAGACATTTCAAAGACACAAGTACCACGATGCCCTCAAAACTGCTAGACATCCAAAGCCTGGACATCAGTGTTTCTGATCCAGGGGCTTCCTTAGACTGAGATTTTAAAATATTTTCAAGGCACTATTGCCTGTTTTTAATACTGAAAGATCTCTTTTCAACTTATGCCTTGACATTGTACTCACCTTAAACTCCCACACACTTCCAAATCGAGAAAATTATAAGCTAAGTAAATCTTTACAAAATGTAGCAAAGGGGAAAAGAATAAGTTTTCAAAAAAATTAACTTAATATTCGTGAACATTTTTGATAGAACATTGAATATATTCTGAAATTTGCGGGATGTCACCTTAAAGTCTACTTAAGTGCTTGACAATTTCTTTTGAAAATTAAATCCGACATGCATTATAAACAGCACTCTGTCTAGAAGTCTCTAATTGAGATCTAACATTCAGCCAAGTTAGAATGAATTGTCTCACTGGGTCAAGACTGTGCTGTAAGGTAAATATCACTTAGTCTGAAGTGGACAAAGAGTGACAATGCTCATTTATCTGGAACTCACATCATGGTGAATGACTAGGTATTCCTTACAAAACTTTGTAACAGAAACATTCCAAAACAGAACACCCAGCACTGTCAGGCAGGAAAACACACAGAATTTAACATCAACCCAGGAGTCAGATTTGTTCTTAAGATAAACCGACATGATTCTCCAGGGTCTAGCTGGTTTAGCCCACATCATGAAAAGGTCTTTGCAACAGCTAGAGAGCATTGCAGAAAAGATCAACCAATCAAAATGCACAGCCGTGGAGCCTGTCCAATGGACACACCCACAGCACACTGCACCTAAGAGAGTCTAAGCACCAGACCATCAGCTTGCAGAAACACGAGCTAAACAAGGGTGACACTAACAGACATCAACGTGGGCTGAGAAGAGTTAATGACAACGACCTTGAGGAAACTAAAGAATACTGAGAAGGAAGTCACCTTTCTCAAGGAAGACACACTAATTAGTCACTCAACACCAATGGTCAGGCCTGAAAACACAGACAAGTAACATGATAGACTCAACAGGCTACATGTATGTATCTAAGATACAAACATATGGAACAAAAAATAAAGAAAAAGAGGCCACGGATTTGAAAGAGCCAAGGGATCACAAGGGAGGGCCCAGAGGGAGGAAAGAGAAGAGGGAAATGATATAATTAAAAACTAAAAACTGCCAACAATAAACCAAATCTCCTTATCGGTTAGTCCTGCTGTGGTGACAGGAGAGTGGAAACCAAACAGCAGGCATTACTTTTTTGTTTTTATTTCTTTGCTTTCTCAATCTTTTTTCAAAATGAAACCAAAATAATACACAAAGATGATTTCATATTTTTAAACACTAGGTTACTGGGTTAAGGTGGTCCTTACACCAATGTTATCATTTGCTTCCAAATGAATATAAATTCAAAGCCAACTTTCTTTCCATAATACCTCCTTGCTTATAATGGCCAATTTCTGGACATATAACAACACACACATAGTCACTGTTACATATGGAAAATGATACATAAGAAGTCATGTCTGTGTGGAGCTTCGAAAGTTCACTACACAGCTAGTCAAACGCAGATGAGCACAAGCAGATTGACTCACTACATGCAGCAAAAAATGCCTCAGCCATAGCAAAGCTGTGTCTCTGCTCTTCAAGTGAATCACAAACGCTAAGACAAAAATGAACATCTAAATAAACAAGATAAAACAGCAGGTTTGAGCAAAGATGTTTAATGACAGGAACCCATGATCACATCTGCTTATATTTGATGAATAAAAGTTACTTCGCAGGTATATAAATGGATCAAAATAATCAAAGAGCATCTCATTTCAGCTAAAAGGCATCAAGGCCAAGTAAGAGCACTTTTCTCTTCACTGTGAGACAACAGGCCTCTGAGGGGAAGGAAAGGGAAGGATCCAGATTCTCCTACAGTCTGGGACACAGGGATTCTATTGCGAGCTAGAGAAACACTATCTCCTGAGATTCCTTTCACACAGAAGAGATCCATCTGTGCAATGAGGGAAAAATGGACAGAGAACATGACTGTAACAAGTGTGAGGAGGAGATGGCCTGGAGGTCAGAGTGCTGTGGGACCCTGAGGCAAAGGGTTGGCCTCAAACTCACAAAGATCCGCCTGCCTCTGCCTGTGGAGAAATGAGATTAAAGGCATCATCCCCACCCCCTCACCCCCAGCTAACAGGGTATCTTTTGACACAGTTTACAGTTCATTTAAATAAACACCTCTAAGCAGTACTGTTATTTGTGGCAGTCTGGCTTTATATGTAGCCATTAAATGTGAAAAGCCATACTATAAACATATCAAATACGACAATGCCCTGCCTAGAAAGTTATATACACCCTCTCTGTAGACACGGTTACCTCTCTGGGAATGCCATACAAAATGACACATAAAAAGACTGACAAACCTGTCTAAACAAGGTAATACAGCCCCTCCAAAATGCTCTGCTTATAAAAAGATCTGTCAGATACCACAGGCCTGTAGCCAAGATGACGGATGCTCCAACGACACAAAAAACCAGAGGTGACTGTCCAGGTAGCTGTGTTGCTATCCTCTACCACATTTTGAAAGCTACTACTTCCATGTGCTTCTGACTTTCAGATGATACATCTTCCTTCTCAGATCTTAAAAGAGTTAAAATAATAAATATTTAAAATTACTATCCTATTATCCCTTAACAAAAAACATTCAAATGTTAGATTTTCACTATCCCAGATAAACAATTTTAAAATAATTTATACACACTACTATCTACCAATATTCTAAAAATATATAATATACTTTATATATGTTAAGTTTCAGTTATAGTTTGTGCCTTATCCTCTCCTAGATACTACCTTATAATAATTCCTATTGTTTATAGTCTTAGTTTAAAACCTTCTTAGTTAGACAAAAGGGGGAGATGTAGTGGGATTCAAGGGGTCAGCTAATAAGGTCAGAAGACACTTATCCAGGGTCCCAGGCTCCTGAAGGGGGAGTGACCAGCCCCATTCAAGAGGGGCTTCTGAGATCTTGGGGGGCCCATTTTGTTCCTGCCTTCTTGAGAGACTAGATCAAAGTCCATCGTGCACCCATCCGATTATTCAAGTATATTCCTAAGCTATCACTTATTACCGTGAGTGTTAAATTGTTTACTAATAAATATTTATCTTATATTAATATATTTTAAATAAAATTTACTACATCAGTTTGTCTTAAACTTGGAGCAGGCTGCAGGATTTTCTCCTAATGAGCACAATGATGACATCTAAGCAAATAGTCTTTGATCTATGAACAGAATTAGTAAAAGTATGGAATACATGTAGTTTTCCAACTTCTATATTAAAAAGACAAAATTAAGGGCAATCACCTAAGGAATATAGGTGAAATGCCTCATCTGGCTTGAATATCTGTTTTCAAAGTTTTGTTCATAGTGAATTAATCTTCTAGAGTAAGAACTGATAGAGGATTCATTTTGAATTAAATGATGTTCTCATTTAGCAAACACTCCATTTAAAGCAACTGCTGATTCAGAACCAAAATTGGCATTTGATTTAGATGCTAAGAAGCAAATTCTTTTAAACAGATTAAGTATTTTATTTACTTATGTTTGTGCAGTGCTGAAGACTGAACCCAGGGCCTTGTGACAGAGTCGGCCACGGTGTCGCACATTCTAAGCATGTTACTTAACCGGTAAGAAAAAGAAAAATCCACCATACTCTCATTTCCAAGCACTTACAACAAGAAGAAAGAGTAAGAGAACTATAGACAAAGGGAAACAACACAAGCGCCTATCCCCTCAGCGGTTTGCTCTTCTTGATGTTAGCAATCAACAGAATTTGCTAATGGAAACCCAGGTCTGATGTATTTGCCCAGGATGGTGACAGGGTAAGGAGACAGCGATGACAGAGCCACGGGCTCCTAGCAGGTGACTCAGATCTTTAGTACTTAAGCAGAGAGAACACACACCCTGACTGTCAGACTGAACTCTAGTTAAAAAAGGACACACTAGAATGGGCTTATCTTAAGACACTTTCCTTTAAATAAAGCTGTGCAAACGGCCATTTCCTGCCAGCATTCTGACAGAGGATCAAAGCTCATCTCATACATAATGAGGTCTGCAGTCTTTACTTTGAGAAAGTAGAATAAGCACTCAATTTTGAGTAAAAAAAAAAAAAAATGTGTTTTCAATTTTAAAATTTTGATTCATTTCTTTTAGTTTTTCGAGTCAGGGTTTGTGTAGCTCTGACTGTCCTAGAACTCACTCTGTCGACCAAGCTGACCTTGAACTCAGAGATCCACCTGCCTCTGTCTCCCAAATGCTGGGACTAAAGGCCTGTGTCACTACTGCCCAGCTCAACACACTCACTTCCTCCCCCTATTTCTTACCTGTTTCAAAAGTATTTCTGCAGCATAACTTTTGTGTGTCTAAACATCAAGTATTTTGTAGCTAAAGTGTATCTGTTCACATAGCATTTCAGTTACTGCAACAGCCTAAGCAGATTCAAAGTAAATGCAGCTGTGTTCTACTTAGAAAACGACTCCATTGGTAAGACCAGAAATGCATCCCTAATATACAAGTCCCGTGTGCACATATAACCCTTTGGTCCCTTCAGCGTACACACAGGCCTGGAACTGCCAGGTCACAGAGTAACTCTACACTTAGCTGTCTGAGAAAATGCCCAACTGCTATCTACAGGCAGTACTGTTTGATGTTGCTACTTCTCCAAACTCCAGCATCAGCTCTTTGTCACAGTTCTGTCCTGGGACAGAGGGAGAAGACAAAGTGAGAAGCAGGAGACCGGGAGTGGAGGACGGTGAGATTTGACCAGCAAGCAGTTAGAGTCAACAACGCTGGTGATAAGTCATCTCTAATCAGAAAGCTGGACTCTGTTAACATAAATAACAACCCAGATATTATTTTAATATACTTTGATTTCTTGCAGAGTGTATTAGTACTGTACTTGCAGACAATACCTCAGAGCTCATCTTTAGGCTTCAAAAAGAATACTACCCATAAACATCTGATATCACTAGCAAAGTATGAGATAATTTACTCTGATTTTAGCAGTCCTTCAAAGCATTCCTGAGTTGTTTGTGTCAATCTCATTTCATGTATAAAGTAACAGTTTTATATCTATAAACATTTTATCACTTCCTCTATAGCTGTGGATAGGAAATATCCATTTTTAAATACTTGCTGAGCTATAGATAAGGTATTATTTTCCTGTTTATCAACAACTCATAGCTATCTGTTTCCTCATCTGTGCCCTCAGGGCCTGGCAGTCACCGTCTGCCCTTTGAAGCTGGCATTTGCCTGCTCTACAGAGTTGGGTAGCAGAGGAATCACAGACTCTGTGGCTTTTGTGCAGCTTCTTTTACTTAGCGTATTTCCAAGACTCACTCAGTCTGTCACAAGTATCAGCACTTCAAGGCCTTTTATGGTTAAATAACTCACTGTGGGATTTACCATATTTTGTCCCCATTCCTGACATGATGGGCTTGGGCTATCTTGAGTTGTGCTGAGATGGACCCTAATATACAAGTCCCGTGTGCACATATAACCCTTTGGTCCCTTCAGCGTACACACAGGCCTGGAACTGCCAGGTCACAGAGTAATTCTACACTTAGCTGTCTGAGAAAATGCCCAACTGCTATCTACAGGCAGTACTGTTTGATGTTGCTACTTCTCCAATTTCCGCACATCTCTTTAATTTTATTTTTAGACCGTCTCATATAGCCCAAGTTAGCCTTAAATGTTCTATCTAGCAGACACTGACCTTGAATTTCTCACCCTCCTGCTTCCACCTGAGTGCTGGATTACTGGCCTGTACCACCATGCCAGTTTATGTGGTACTAGGCACTGAATTCAGGGCTTCCTGCATCCTAGGCAAGCTCTACACTAACTTAATCACATACCCAGTACCCAAAAATCTTTTTACAAATGATGGCTTAGTAGGTGTAACTTGACATCTAGTTGTGGTTTTAATTTGCATGTCACTAACACCTAATGGTACTGAAAATCTGTTCTGTATTAGCCTGCTGTGGGATTATGCTCCTGTACACTGTAAATATCTGTCTCTCCTTCTGGAAGTAGGAGTGGGGCTACCAGACTATAAACTCTGGGAAGAGAAACAGCAAAGCAGAGATGCAAGATGAGAATGCTGCTCTGAGAAAAGGTGCTAAGCCACACAGTCAACCATGGGACTGAGCCATAGGCCAAACAGCAGCAATTAATACAAGCTTCTGTGGGATTCTTTGAGACTAAGCTGCTAGGTGGGATGAGAAACTTCTTACCACATTAACCAGTTATGTACTTTGGAGAAATGCCCATTTATTATTGAATTTGAAAAGTCATTTCTATTTAAATCTGCACATTGAATATAACTAATACTACATCTTAATTGGCTTGCTGACAACAGGCCACACCTGCCAGAAAAACAGAGCCGCTGCCATCCAATAGAGAACTAACACTGAAATTCCAAGGATTTGGAAAGAATTAGCCCTAGTTCTTCTTATATGAAATATGCATTATTCATAATGTTCAAACTCCTAAAAACTCAAGAAGTGTGATTTAATTTCAGACTCGTAAATTAATGCCAGTATGACAGGTTTGGCATTCTTATTCATTTCCATACTATAAGAAACACAATTACATGATCATGCCAAGAAAGTCCACTAAGTAACACATTTTAAGGTATCCAAACAAGTATGTCTAAACTGACCTGTGATGGGCTAATAAAACCTTTTTGTTGTGTTTTAACGATACTAATTGGTGCAATTGCTTTCTTTTTGAAAATAAATTTAATAATCTGTCTAAAAAATAGATTTGCTAATATTGTTTCCTGTTGTACAGACTGACTTTCATTTTCCTTAAGAGTGTGCTCTAATAAAAAGTCTAATGCTGATGAAGTCTAATTTACTTTGTGTGTGCTTTGATTTGGTTGTTTGTTTTATTGTATTAACTAAGAAACTAAAACCAGTTCCAAATATATAAAATCTGTTTCATGTTTCCTTTTAAATGTTTCTGTTACTACTGCATAAGTCAAGAGGAAGGGATACAGCTTCACTATCTGATGGCAACATCCAGAACATTTGTAGAAAAGACTTGTCTGGTTTGTTGATTTGTTTGAGTCCCCCACCTCAACTGATTGGGTCTCACTCTGGCCTAGAATCTATGGCCTCTTGCTTTGGCGTCCTGGCCTCCACACACAGCAAGGCTATCTACTTACATGGTCTTGCTGCTTCTATTTACATTTAACATCACGCATGCCTGGCTCATGTCTGGACTCACTCTCAGTTCGCTTGCAGATCTACATACTTATCCTTAAGTCAGTACCATAACGTCTTACTACAGCTTTGTGGTGAGTTTTGTTTTGGAGACAATCTCAATGCAGTTTGGTCTAGCCTGGAACTCAGAGAGATCTGTAGTAGTAAGCACGCAGTATCACCTTGACTTGAGGCCCCAGTGTATGAGGAGTGGCCAGGATGGCTCTCTTCCTGTCTGTTCTCTCATGTTCTTTGAGGAAGGACAGGACAACTTCTGCAGCATGGAACATTCCAGCTTTCTAGGAATTGCTCAACTAACTACCCAATCTCTTGTATCAGTATTTTCATATAAACCCCTTGATAAATATTCACCTTTTAATCAGTTACTAGTGATTATTACCAACTACGGAGATCTGCTGTCTCTGCCTCCCAAGGGCTGGGGAGTGATGGTGTGCACCACCATGCCTGACCTTTGTAAGTAAGTTTTAAAAATGAAGAATGTGCATCTTCCAACTCTATAGGAAGATTGCGTTGTTTCATGGTAAATAATTGTCCCACCCACTGGTTTAATAAAAAGCATTGATTGGCCAAAGGCAGGCAGGAAGTGTGGGTCGTGGTTCTGTGGGTCTAAACCTTGAGTTTAGGCCAGAAAGTCCAGGCCAGAAACCTCATACTACAAATGGCGCCCAACGTGGGGCATATACACCCACATAAAGATGGAGAAAGCTTAAAAAATGGTCTAGAGCCCAAACCAGCTTCTGAGTTGTGTCTCTCATGTGAGCTGTGGTACAGAGACGCCCTGGTGAAGCACGTGAGCTTAGGCTACAATGGCGGGCTTTTGGAGAGCAGCTTAAGGTATAAAATGGCTTGTTTCTGAAGTCTCACAGGACCCTCAATATAAGCAAAAAGTTTTAAATGATTTATTTAAGGTTTCTGTTCATAAAAAAGGGAACAGAATCAAAGATGGCTTTCAAATGTTGTTTTCATGGATCAGCTCTGCTTGCCCAAGGTAAACTGAAGCTTGACTTTTTGAAGAGAAGCTTCCTGATTCAGCCTTAGAGGCAAAATACTTATGAGTCTTTAAGAGGCTCTGCTGCCTAATACTTAAATGGAGTTAATGAGCAGCAGATGGCAAAGCTTTACTTGGTGATTATATGGATCCTAAAATTCCCAGAGTACCTGGGTTAAAAAGATAAATTCTATGAAATTAGGCTAGGAGCTGGGTGGAGCCATCCACCCATCCTACCAACCTTGAATTTTGGCAGATTAAAGGTGTTTTCAGCAACTGAAAGAAATAGAAGAATCCTTGGCAGATTAAAGGTGTGTTCAGAAACAGAAAGAAATAAAAGAATCTGGGTGGAGTCAATCACCCTAGCCAAGCAAAGGTGTGGTCAGAGACAGAAAAAGTTAAGAAATAAATATAAAGACAGATGTTTTTAAAAAGAAAAAAACCTAAATGGTTTAGAGTGTGTTGAAAAATATATATACATAGGCTTAGAAAAAGAAAAGGAAAGGTAGAGAAAGCCCTTAAAAAAGAAATAGAGAAATAAATAAATAAGCCACATAAAGATGGAAAATACAAAGAATGTCTGGATACTATATATTATTGTCTTATCGTTAAGGTTTTTGACTGAAAATGACTTAGTAAAAGCTGCTAAAAGACAGTTGATTATAAATGCTGTTGGAGTAAATCAACCTATATATTTTGTAAATGAGTTGACTTTAAAATTGAAATCCAAAGATATGCTACATTGGAGAAGAGGTTTTCCTTTTATTTTCACAGAAAATGAAAAACTATGGATTTATTTCTGGATAAAGAACATAAAATTTGATAGAGGAAGACCCCCTGAAAAATCTCCAATGGAAATGGATGGACCAGATGATTCAACATTTCAGAGCACTTCTGTTGAAGTTTCCCGCGCTCTGTCTCCAGAACAATTTCAAGGAGACTGGCTGAGATGACCCAGCCTTACAGACTACTCCACTGAAGACTTGTACATAATCCTACATTTTTCTTTGGATTCCTATGGGATTGCCAGTGCGTCCAATCAGCAGGAAGTAGCCTAGAGAACGACGCCCACATTCCCAAAATATGGATTATGGATGTTTGTGTTTATTTACAGTGTTGATTATAAGTTGCTATAGATAAGGGGGAAAAAGAATATTAGATTTGGAGTTCTTTTTGTCTTAAAGAGAAAAGGGGATATATAGGAAGATTGTGTTGTTTCATGGTAAATAATTCTCCCACCCACTGGTTTAATAAAAAGCACTGATTGGCCAAAGGCAGGCAGGAAGTGTGGGCGGGGCTACCAGACTAAGAAAACTCTTGAGAACAGGAAGCACAGGGCAGAATGCCAGAGAGAATGCCAGAAAGAAGCCGCAGGAAGCAGAGGACAACCATGCTGCTCTAAAGAAAGGTACCGAGCCCCATGGCTGAACAGGAAGAATCATGGGTTAGATGAAGGGTAGAGAGCTAGCAAGTTATATGCCTGGGCCCGAGGCTGATCAGCCAAAAACTATTGAAAGCATCTGTGTGTCTCTGTGGGACTGTGGGACTGCGCATCTGTCAGTCCTAAACCTTGAGGATAGGCCCGAAAGTCCGGGCCAGAAACCTCTTACTACACAACTCTCATTATTTTTCAAGATGTTGTGATTATTCTGGGTCTCTTGAATTATCATGTGAACTTTAACTTGTGAATTTTTTCAAATATAGATTTTTAAAGGAGCCCAAAGATATCACATTGAATCCACAGGAAACTTGCCAACAGTCATCATAATATGGATTCTTTCAACTATGAAATGTCTTTCCACTTTTTAAAAAGAATTGTCTTTCCACAGTGTCTTATGGTTTTCAGTTATATTTTGGCTAAATTTCCTTTGAGTATTTTATCTTTTGAATGATTTCTTCTTGAAGTTATCATTGTGAATACAAAGACATGCACTACATTTTGTACGGGTCATTTTCCCTGCAGTCTGAACAGCCTTAACAGGTTTTCTTTTTCCAAGTTCTTTATTTTTTTTAAAAAAAAAAAAAAAAAAAAAGTCATCTGTAAATTGTGGTGGTTTCCCTTCTTCCCCCCCTCCCTAGACATCTTTACCTCATTTTCTTGTTTAGCTGTCCTGGATAGACACTATACCACTTCTATCTCCACATTTACGCCTGATTTCAGTAACTTGCATTCTCTCTTTGCCAGATGGCTAAAGTTGATGTCATCAAAGCACCAACTTTTATTATTTTCCATTTCCTGTATTACTATCCTGCATTTATCTTCATTTCCACTGTCCACTTGGGTTGTGTCTGATTTACCTGTTTCATACATTCTATGAAGGTGGGAAGATGGGTTATAAATTTGAGATTGCTGGATGAGACTCACAAAGTTCACCTCTTCCCCCTTGCTAGGCAGCACCTGTATTATTTCATATGTGGGATTCATAAATGGTAGAGACCACTTTCCATGTCTGAACTAGTTAAAGCAAATACTTCTTGAACTGTCTCTCTAAAGATGGAATGTAAAAGATCCAGATCATTTCCGAATCAGAACTAGCCTCCTCTTTGGACAGCC
The DNA here is from genome assembly GCA_033318265.1 of Phyllotis vaccarum. Taxonomy (NCBI): domain Eukaryota; kingdom Metazoa; phylum Chordata; class Mammalia; order Rodentia; family Cricetidae; genus Phyllotis; species Phyllotis vaccarum. Next base: position 76,519,045 of record JARWLC010000016.1, on the reverse strand, counting down.
AACTTATGGGCACCTGTGTGAAAATGTCAATTCTTTCAACCAGAAAGTAGTCTTCTTCCACTGCTGAAACTATGGTAGCAGGTTGTTTTCCCCCAAAGAATATGACACTACCTCCAATTTCATATACTCATACCCTGAAAATGAAGTTATTCCCATAAAAGAGCATATAGCCTCCTGTTTAAGTCTTGGCTACTTTCTTCAAGAAAGGGATAAAAGAAGAACTCACTGGGTGTGCAGATAGCTTTATGTTAACTTGACAAAGCTAAGAGTCATGAGAGGCAGGAACCCCAATTGAGAAAAGGTCTTCATAAGATCGGGTAGTAGGCAGACGAGCTTCTCAGATCCTTTCTTAATTAGTGATTGCTAGACACAATCTTAACATACATGCCAGGGGACAAAACCTGGAAATATTATAAGTGAAAGCAGTCAGAGGCCCAACACTATGGGTCTTTCATATGCAGCCTTCCCAAGTCAGCCTACAAAGGCAAATTAAATTGGTGGCTTACTGGAACTAGGGTCTAGAGAAGATGGACTGTACACACGAACAATGGGGGGGGGCTGTTTGTTTTATTAAAAATTATGTGAATTATATTGCAGTGATGGCCACAAAAATTCCATACAATTACAAAAACAACCACATTTTACACTTTAAATGAGTGGATATTATAGTATATACATGATATGGCAGCATTTTCACAACTACAAAAAAAATGCAACCCAATGGCCTTTAAACAGAACCATTTACTGGTGCTCAAGTACAAGAGAGCAAGGAAAGAATGAACTGCTGCTCCTAAGACAGAGTGGAGTCTGCTGATCACAGTCAGTCAAAGGATCACACTCAGAAGCCTTCTACTGCACCATTGATGGTGAAAGTCGGCCACTGGGTTGGCCAGGATGCATCTAATTCCAGCCCCAAAACCTTCCAGGTGGACAACCACCAGTGCCCTCAGAGCCACAGGCGTAGCTAAAGGTGAGGACAACAGGGTGCTAGAGAAGCAATAACAGACTTGTGGTGCACATCGGAGATTCGAATAAATCAATCCACATCAATAATGTGAGCAACTAGTGTTATTATTTTGTCTGTCACAAAAAGTACAGTAATCATTTTTTTTAAACTTTCAAACTACATGTCAAATTCATTTCTAGCTTGTCTTAAATTATACTTCAAACTTCCAACCAACTATTCTGACACATACACAAATCAATTCTGATAAATAATGACAACAGGGTTTTTACTTTCCATAAGACAAGAGCACTAGGCTAGTTCTAAAATGAATACATCTGGCTAGCTCAATTTTCATATAATATTTTTATTAAGTCTTTGAGACTGTCATACCATATTCTTTGGTCATATTTATCCCCAACTCCTCCCATATCCACCATGTCTCCATCCCCTCCCAACATGGTGTCCTTTGGGGGGGGGTGTTCTTTGTTTGTTTGTTTGTTTCTGATAGCATACCAAGTCCAATGTGCTGCCTTCCCATATACTCCTGTGTGGGGCCATCCGGAACGTGGGCAATCCACCAAGAGCCTACAGATTCCCCTCCCCCTCCAGACTCCATGCTGGAGTGTTGACTGGCTTGCTCCTGTGTGGGTCTTATGCAGGCACAGCTGCTGAGGTCCTGAGTACAGTCACTGGTCCTGTCATGTCGAGAAGAGACTTTCCACTCAGTTCTCCTTGGCTCCTTGCGGTCTTTCCACTCCTGGATGGTCCCTAGCCTGGCACAGGTAGGTAATACAGAGGGCTCATCCGGAGATGAGCATATTACAAATAGTTACTGTTTATATTTTGATGAGCTATGAATTTCCATTTAAGCGAAGTCCACTCACTGTACACTGATGCATCTCTAGTGAGATCTAGACTTGTGGCAGTCTATGGACACGGATATTTACAGGGCAGCTCGAGTCTATGTCTCTTTAGCATAGTTTACTCCCTAGGAGTACAGCCTAGTTCTAAAAGTTACAGTAGCTGAAATTAGTTACTTTTGCATAATTTTCCAACTTTTAAGGTGTAACAAGTATGCAGAGGTCAAGATATTTGCCAACATAACACAGGTACATGGCTAAACTAAAATTTTATTTTTTTTTAAAGAAAAAGCAAACAGTTTTTAGCAAGATACTCGTCAAGCTACTTTTTAAGACTAGCCATTTAGTCTCCATAAACTCAAACTTTTCTTCAAATTTTGATTTTATTTCAATTAGTACAATAAGCTTCTTCCCACATACTTACTTCTCATTGCACTGTAAGGTGCCAGGGAAGCACGGGGCTTAAATTTAGTTCCTAAAAGCAGGTATTTAGAGAAGGAAAAGACAGCCTGGATTTCCATGTTAACAAATCCTTTGTTTTCAAGCAGCATTTTTATTAATTATTTTCTATAAATGTCAGGGTTTTTAAGAATATTATTTTCACTTGAAATTTTAAAACCTTTAATCATGACTTGGAAATGACCTCAACATATTATAAAACTTTTACCATGGATCTGATGTGTGGAACCCACTCCCCAAGGATGAGGGGCTGCTGTGGCAGCCAAGTACACTGAACAATTTATTTTATGATTTTAAAAGGAAAACTTTATTAGAAGACTGGCAACAGGATATTTTTGGAAAAATTACAGAAGATAGTGTAAAAATTACTAACTGGATAAAGCTGAGGCCTTGGCTAAAGAATAATTTCATCAGCCATCCCTCAGCACTCCCAGAGCTGTGCTCTACACTCTGAGCACCTCCATCTGCCCCCTGACCTGGCATGAATGCTCTTTCAGCCAGGCTGGGTGACCATTAAACCACAAGTTAGAATTCCATTTCCTTTTACATTCAGAAGGAAGCAAGGTGGGTTCAGTTTCAATGGAACTATCAATGAAGCAGCTCCTCCCAGAGGAGAGGCAGCAGGGTGTCTGACTCGGTACTCACATCCACCTCACCATCTCATCTGGGCCTCCATCAAGACTAAGGCAGCTGCCTGGGGTCACAAGCAAGCATTCACAGCAGCGTCCCTCCCAGTCAGAACACCAAGGAAGTTGGCCAGCAGCAACACAGCCCTCAAATGCAGGCAAACATTCTGATGGGTTTTTATTTGCAACTATATGAAAATCCTAACAGCCATCAAAACACAAATGTAAAGACAGACTCCCCAGTTTTGAACAAACTGCAAGACACTCATGTAGGCAGAACAGCTTTCTCTTCTCTAAGACTTTTTTTCCAAACTCTACACACAGTAAGGGTTCCAGATAGCCTTAACAACCTCTATATAAGCCAGTCTTCTCCAAGGACATTCTCAATAACATGGTCCCACTTGTCAAAAGTCCAGGAACATGGTGATGCACTCTGACACACTACTCATGCTCAGCAGAAGCAGGGTGGCTCACAGATGCTACTTCAATTTAAACAAACATTGTATACTGAGGCTTTCCTTTTTAAAAAAAATGGTGTTTAAATATAGCATTCTTTTTCTGATTTAATTCTGTACAAAGGAGTAAAAATATGGCCTTAAGTTAAAAGTTTAAGAAAGGAGGGAGGGAGGGAGGCCGCGTCCAAATGAAGACGGTGCCTCCCAATAATCCTCGTGATGGAGGCTTTAGGTTTTCTGCTGGAGTGCAAGCTCAGGCACTGGAAAAGGGTGGAGGAGGCAAAGTGCAGCACTGAGGCTCAGTCTTAAGGCTACAGCTATATCCACCAGCACCCATAGACAGGTCTACCCTGTGCCCTCAAAGCCTCAAGTGTCAGGTCCACTGGCTTTCCTAGAGCCTTCTCTGATTTCTCCACCCTAGATTCCAATTCCATCACGGCAGGGCCTCCCATAGTATATAAATATATGAAGCCTCAGTAATGGCAAGTATAGAAGGTACCAAGAGCACAGTGCCCAGTGAAGAAGAGGCCATGCACGGTGAGCAATTCAAACAAATGACAAAGCGGCATTAGCAGTCCGTGAGGGAAAGATGGACATGCAATAGTGAGTGATGATGGCTCATGCCACTAGTGTATTTTCACGGAAACTCATTTCCTACCTCAGGCTAACACAAAAAGAAAGTACAGTGGATCAGACTAGCACTAAAAAGTAGGACAAACTTTTGGGAAAAAATAGTGTGTCTTAGAGTATGGAGTGATTAAACATGTAAAAATCCTTGCCATGTAGATGATAAATACAATTACATGGTGAAGCTGCTACACAGCAAAGCATGCCACCAGAGATAACACATCTGAAAACAGGAAACATCAATGTCATCTGGAAGACATAGAACTCTAAAGTATGTGCCAAAAAAAAAATCCAACAATATAAAAGAAAAACCCAAGTCATAAAAGAAGAACCTGAGATATTCAAATAAACAGAATATGTAATACTCAAGTCTAGTAGAAATTAAGGGAATGTACTTTTCCAAACTGGCAAAACTGAAAAGCCTGACAAGACCAAGCCTTGGCAAGAAACTCTTGGGGATGGGGAGATCTTAGTAGAATGACTTCAGTTTGACCCTAACACCCACCTATGAGGTTGGATGGGATGTGTACACTTAGAATCCTGGACCTGAGGGGGCTGGAACAAGAGGGTCCCCGGAGCTCAATGGCTATCCAGTTTAGCCTCGTTGTGACCTCCAGGTCATTGTGACTCTGCTGTAAGAAAAGAAGGTGGACAGCACCTGAAAACAGGTTGGCCTGTGGCCTCCACACACATGCATCTGCACACATAGGAACACCTACACATGTCTACTTACAAACTATAAAAGAGTGGATGAAGGGGTGATCAGTGGTGGGTATTTGCTTAGCACACTTATGGCTCTGGCTACACCTCCAACACCACTAACCACAGTAAAGAATTAAAAGCTATACAGCCATGAACCTAGACCGCAAAGTTCAGAATGCTGTTGTGGTGATATGTTGTATATTTAATAAAATCAGCCTGGAATATCAGAGAACAGACTCACCCACAGTCAAGCCATGAAGGTCAGAGAGTGGTGACCCAGGTCTTTAATCCCATCACTCAGGAGACAGATCTTTCTGGATTTCTCTGAGTTCAAGGTCTAACAACTCAACAGTAACTCACACCCTTAACCCTAACTCTAGGATTATGATGCGGAGTTGAACTGGAAGTGAAACGGTTGGTTGGAGAAGATATTGAAGGCAGGAGGAGGCAGAGATTCGGGCATTTCTGTAGAAGTGGCCAGTCAGGCTGAAGACCTTTGAGGATAGCACTTACTCTGCTCACACTGAAGAGTTGGCTGGGTGAGAACTGACTGTGGTCTGTTTCCTCTCTCTGATATCCCAGCTTTCCCCCAATATCTGGCTCTGGGTTTCATTATATGCTAACTAGAATTTGTGCAATATGCTGTCCAACAGCCAAGTGAAGAAACAAACCGTGATGCTGTCCTAGGACAGCAAAAACGTGAGAACCAGTACACACAGTGCACTATCACACTTAGATCAACATCTATAAGCTGCAATGCTGCTGCCTATAAACGATGTAATGGAAGTGCAAGCCATGCGTTTAAACAGCAAACACCATGGGGATGGGAGGTCACACTGTATGTCCTTTATTTCATTCTATGTCATTTCTAGCTCTTGACATAGGCAAAGGGGACAAAGCATCGAGGTCATTTTTTTTCCTCTAAATTTTTCTGTGTTCGCCACATTTTTTTAAGTGCTAAGTACCTTCTATTTTGAACAAAGAGAAAAAGAAGGGAAGAAGCTGAGATCACCAACCAGGCCAGTGCTGGCTGCTGCTTGGTCTCCTATGCGCTGTGCTTCATCAGTTAGTGAGCACAACACTAAACATTCTCAACGAGGCTGTTCAACAGGAAACCTTGGATAAATCTACTTTTCTTCTATTTTCTGTGGGTTCCAGCTTTATAAACTCACGCCGGTGCAGTAATGGACATTCTCACACCCTCCACCCAGACCAGCACTACACTTTAGCCCCTTTAGCGAAGAACCTTACACTGCTGCTCATAATATTTTCAGGAAGACTTTGCAACCACATCCCATTTTTACAATTATAGTCAGCCTCTCCATCCCATCTGCATTAAAGAGGCTGCTCTTTATGTTATGGTAAAAACATAAAGAGCACCACAGAGTTTTAACTCTTAAGTGGGTCTCAGGTGGAAAGGACTAGTCTTGCTCCCAGGGAGACATTTGACAGTGTCTAGAGACATTTGTTCTTGCCACAGCTGGGAATAGGGTTACTAGAATCCAGTAGTAAAGACCAAGAATGCAGTTAAACATCCTATAGTGACACTTACCATGAGAGCCATCTACAAGACAGCAACAGTACCAATGTGGGAAAGCCTGGGGCATGATGCTTAAAATCATGTCTGCTGATGAACAAAAAGAGTGTCAGAGAGCAAGTGTCAGGGCCAAGTGCAGATGGCCTGGGAAAGTATTTCCTGCCAGGTAAGGAGAGGAGAATGCTCAAATGTCAATACTAGATGCGGCCTCCAGAGAAGAGCAGCTTTAAACATAACATAAAGCAGCAAGGATATAAGCTCTTGTGAAAATACAAAGGTTGGATGCTTGGTCTAGAACTGTCTGCTCCCAGAGTGTAAAGACACATGACTTTGTTCACATTTCCAGGTGAAAAAAAGGTCGGGGGGGGGGGGGGGGGCGATGAAGGGACTGTTCCACGTGGAAGAGAGAGCCACCAGGTAAAAAAAAGACCATGGAATATAAGCCCAGGGAAGCTGCTGCCACTAGGTATTGACAGCTCAGATGTTTATCTTCAGGGTAGAAAGAGGCTGCGCAGAGGATGGGCATGGAGAATGGACTAAGAAAAACCAATGAGGATGGATGACAGAGACATGAAGATGGAGGTCTTTGTGCTCACAGGTGAGCAGGAGAACTTGGAATGTTCAGCACGCAGGGTTGTTCCTTCAAGGGAAGGAATGCAGAACCTGTTATCCAACCGCAGGGCTGGAGCGGAGATGCTCTCTAGCCTGGTGGCCTTCATGTACTATGTGGATGGAGAATTTTCCAGCACTAGCACTGGACACTCCCCCATCATAAGCTTGCTTTTCTCAATCTATAGACCTATCTTTACAGACTTTAAACAGTTTCACACCTAGTCCCATCTGGTCTGCATTTCACTGACTTTGTTCCTCAAGGAGATTTATGTGTATTTTGTTGTGAAAGTCGGATTGAGTTAATTATCACCTTTTCATCTAATTGGGCTAAATTTACATATGCCTAAAATAAACCACTCAGGGTCAGAATTTTGAAGTCTGAACCAACACAGGCTGCTGAACCACGTTGAGCAAGCAACTGTCTTGCCTCAAGGCTCATCATGCTTCTGGTCATGATGGTCAACCCCCAAAAGAAGAGGTGATGAACAGTACTGAGGCAGGGCAATCACACCACCAATGTGTAGACTTATCTATAGAGCAATGGTAAAGCCCAAAACTGCAACACCTGCACGCCTTCTGCAATGCATCTGGTGCCCAAACTTATCAGAACCCCGTGGCAGTAGAATTAAAATTTGCCTGCCTCAGGCCCATGTGAACTTTACTTAATGCTCAGTGCTGCTATGGGTACTGCTCCAGACTTACTAGGAGTACAGTGTCTCCTCAGAACTTACAACAGTAGTGAGGAAGATAGTTCACATCTGTAAGACCAGCCTCTGGAGGCAGAGGCAGGAGGGCCAAACATTCAGAACCAGCCTCAAGTACACGGTAGTCCTTATATTAAAAAAATAAAAGGAACCTGGGAGAATCATATTTGCAAAATGAAATTAACTCAGATAAATACTGTAGGTTTTCTCTCACACAGAATCTAGAGTATTAAAAAAGACAAAGCCAGGTGACAGTGGGGCACACCTTTAATCCCAGCGTTCAGGAGGCAGAAGCAGGAGGATCTCTGAATTAGAGGCCAGCCTGATCTGTAGAGCCAGGGCTACACAGAGAGATCCACCTCCTCTGCCCCCCCCCCAAAATAAAAAAATAAAAACACATGAAACTAGAAGGAAAACTATTTGGAAAGAGAGGGCCAACAGGAGGGCAGGAGAGGCAGGAAGGCCAACAGGAGAGACAGGAGAGCCAATAGGGCAGTAAATGGTGAGATCAAGTCCTTTATGTACATGTAGGGAAAATCATAAGGAGATTTATTGGCGCATATAGTTAACATGTGCCAATGAAAGACAAAAAAAGTGTGTAATGTGACATGCATCAGGGGCTGGGTTCAATAAAAGATCGTGGAGCTACACAAGAAGAATGAATGTTTGCTAAATTAAATTGAACAAATGGATGATTTGTGTACTCATCACTGTTGGCACAAACAGTGTAAAACCCCCATAGCACATGTGGATTGCATGTGATTAAGTTTATGGAATTGTTCCTTTAAATCTTGGCAGTTTGGCAATAGGATCCCAGGACTCACGGGATTCAGATGATCTGTAGAAAGAACTAAAATGAGGAAAGAATAATATAAAAAGCCATTGTCCAGGGTTTGCTTATTTCCTTCCTGACTCCTAGGTTCACTGTTCAGAGGGCAGGAGCCCCTGTCAGTGGGCTACGTCTGGATGCCGCCGCTGCCTGGAAGATGAGAGAAGCACAGCGGCCTCTAGACCACTGCTGCATGCCATTCAGTCACTGACTGCTGTCAACATTGAGACTTGATCCTCTCTGTCTTGTGTCAAATGTGCTGCAGGACCAACACGCAGGGTCCATTGCTCTTTCATTCAAAAGTATCGGGAAGAGCTTTCTAGGGTCTGAAATTAAATCCTCGGTGCTGAAGACACAGCAAGACAATCAAAATGGAGGCTAGGATGTTAGAGACACATGAACATGCTGTCTGTGATGACAGAAGCATATAGTAAGTTGTGGTGAGGCGGCCGAGAATGACAGTCCATGGAAGGAGGGACTTTAAAATAAAATCCCTGAGAAGCTGAAGCTGAGAGCTAAAAATGTAACTAGAACTCTGCAGCCCAAGGGAACACAAAAAGAGGGGGTAAGGCACAGAGGCCACAGATGCTGGCAGGAGAGAGAGGACTGTCATCCAGAGAAAACCTGTTTGAAACTGGTTTCTCCTTTTGAGGTTCAGGAAGATGCATCAACTCTAAAGCACAGCATGAATAGGAACCTGAACACAAAAGGCTGAAACTTTTTTTTTTTTTGCTGTGGGACATTCCTTCTGTGTCCCAAAGCAAACCTAACGCATACTTCACAGAAGCAAGAGGAACAGCTTTACACTGAGCTCAAGAGTCTGGGCAGTGAGTGAGGTCATTGCAATGTGCTGCTGACACTCCAGGGCAGGATGGTCTGGAGGGCACTTTGGGACCATAAATTTACCAGAAGTATAATTTGAGCTATTCAGATGTCAATGGGAAGATTCTGGCAGGGTTCAAGCTTCCAGCCACAACCCTAGCAGCATAAATGGTATTCTGTAATTTGAACTTGTGACAGTTGGAAAAGCAAATGCTGATACTCTGTTCCAAAGTCCCAAAGAAATGAGCAAGTCATACCAACTACTCTCCTGACATATTCTTGGCAACCCCTGTCAGAGCAGCAGACTGAAAAACTAGCTTTAACACACTTTCGTTCTGTATTATAATATTCTTATTCTTAAAAACAAAACAAGAAACCTACAAAGTCAAAGGATCTCACAGGGAACTAAACCCACACGGGGGAGGGGGGCTTTCTGTGTGAGCTGCTCTTCTGTGAAACCACCACTACCTTCCATTCTTGTCAAGAGTCACTCACTGGTGACCTAACCCCTCCTAAATTACCTAGTGTTCCTGGGCCTGACTCTGGCTTTGCCATCCCACCAGAGAATGGAATTCCTAATCACAGAAGCCCCGAAGCAAGATTTCTTCAATAACAGGAAACTTCTTGTTCTCTGAAGAACTTCAATCTCCCTTGGTAAAAACCCACCCCAAGCCTCTTCCACCCTCAACTCCAAGGTTTCAGGGTGAGCACATCCTTCCCCCTGACTGTTCCCTAACTCCTTTTCTTCACATATTTAGTTATGTACACTCTGCACTCAACGGATGTTTATAAACATCTGGGATCTGCCAAGCTCTGTAATAGGTGCAGAGAAAATGCACCATTAAAAATAAAAATAGAGATTTCTTCCCTCCTGTACCATATCAAGCAGCAATTCAATAAAGTGTATGTTGTCAAACAATGATCTTCAGGAAAAAAGAAAAAACACAGCAAACCCCTCAATGGGGACTAAGAGTACTTAGTAATGAGATGGCTCTCTGTCCAAAGGAGCCCACGGAAGAGGGGTCTGAACATCGTGAGGCACAAACTACAGACACAGTGCAAGTCCTGGAGGCAAGGACACTGGAGCAGTAGCCAAGAGGGAGGCTACCCTACTAGTCCACAGCACCGCTGAGGCTGCCAGTGCAGAAAGAGTGGGCCAAAGGAGGTTGCTGGCCCTGCAGCCCATTTTCCTTTCACAAGCCCAGCACTGTTCACTAACCCAGCTCATCATCATCTGCAAAACACTATCCTGTCTCACGACCATCCCTCAGCTCCCTCTGCCCTCACACCATCACCATCACCCCTTCATGCAGCTACTCTCCACAAGCCTGTCCCCCTCCCTCAGTTACTCATGCAAGGCAAGTCCCTCAACAAAAGCACATGTTTAACCAAACGCCTTTTCTCAGGTTCGAGTTTCAAATCCTACAACCTCCTCGGCCCTCCACACCACAAATTCCACTACCTGTCTACTTCTGGTTTATGATCTCAAATGTCATAGATTCTCTGATGCCCAGCAGAACCTCTGCACAGATTAAAGCATGTTCTATCCTGCTCCATACCCACCCACGGGCAGGACTGAAAGACACTGAGGCTACACACCCTTGAAGAGGTAAGAGAGGAAGGCAGCCATGTACAAGGATAGCCTTAGATGGCAGCTGAGAATGTCCATCTACCTGGTGATCCCCCTCTAGAAAGGACGCATCTACCTGTCCTCCTTTCTACCCATTTCTCCCTTTACTAACCCCAATGTGCAGGCTAGTGAAGAACAGGGTCTAGGTACACACACTACACACATGATGGTGGGATAGTGAGAGTGTGCATGGTGTCATGAAGTCAGCATGAGTCAAGGGCAGACATACTGGAGGAAGTGAATGCAGCATGAGGGGAGATGGGACCTCTCTTAAGCCTTAGTAACTCCTTCCTCTCGCTGTCCCTCACATCCTTACCAAATCTATAAGCTGCTGTTGTGTTGGAGAACACAGCCACTCTTCAGCAGTACTGAAGCCCAACTCTGGGCTCTCCTATCAAATCCACAAAGCAAGCACTGAACTGAAAAAAATTAATGACTTTACCTCAAAACCATGGCAGGAAACTGCAACTTGATTCTCTATAGCTGCTCAGAAATCTTATACACACTTCTAGTTGCCCCCCCCCCAATAGTAAATGGGGATTTTCTACTTTTTTTCCTAGTCCCAAATTTCACCCTTCTGGGCTAATAAATTTGGGTTCTACTCTACTGAAAGCAAAGGCCCTTTGGGGTGATCACTTAAAACTTCCTCTCTATGGCTCAAAATCCTACATGGTTAGTATCTCCCTGCCTTCACCTCCTGACTCCCAATGCTCTTTGCTTCTAAGGTACCTCCTTTACCATCTGCTCCCTCTGTGGGGCTCTACTCAGTTACCATAAAGCCAGTCTTGCTTCTCGGTTAATTTTAAGGTTTTTACGAAGAGATATTTTACAAAAAGAAACAAACTGGGCTTGGGAGATGTCTCAGTAGATAAAGTGCTTGCTATGCAAGCATGAGGACCTGAGTTCAGATTCCCAGCATCCACACAGAAGTTGGGCATGTTGGCACACATTTGTAACCTGTAGAGGTGGGGTGGACCCCAGAGGCTCACTATCAGCCCGTCAGCCAGTCTCACGGAACTGGAAGACCCATTTTCAATTTCAAAAATTGTACTGGAGAATGACAGATTAAGACCCCTGAACTCATCTTCTGGCCTACATACACAAACACACACACATACACACACGGGGTGGGGAGGGGCACACCATATACATATGCTCACACATGCATACAACAGCCACATAAAGAATAAAAATGTTAAGGAAGTAGAAAAATACAAGATGCTCTGGTGACCGTGATACTTCAGAGTACACATGGGACAGTAAATAAAGTGGGATGGATCGGGCAGGATAAACTCACAGAAGATCTTAAAAGCCAGAGCAGAAGGATGGTTTCTGAATGAGGAAATGCTCGTGGTGGATCAGCCTAAGACCAAGAGCCTGGAACTGGATGGAACAGAACAGCAGAGGAAGGAAGGGCTGGAATCAGGTGGGAAGAAGGAACAGGAGATGCATGGTAATGTGACCTGCTAGAGGAAAGGCAGTTCATAATGCAAACATCTTGGAAAGCACAACAGCTGAGAGATGCAGGGCAGTGGGAAGGAAGGCAGGGAGGGGGACACTTGCAAGGGGACAACACAGCAAGCCTGGAGACTAACAGCACTGATGGAGGTGTCTCAAGCTTACATGCCAACTCCACACAGTGAGGGCACACTGCTACATGTGACTATAAGTCATAGCACTCGTGAGGCTAAAGTTGCAAGTGTCAGCTCCCCTGAGCATAAACAGAACATAGGCCCAGAAGAGATTTGTCATCTGTCATAAAACTAGCTGTGACAGAGCAGGAACAAGAGCCTACACCGCTCTTGATGCCTTCTGAACTCATACGGCTGCCCCTTGTAGAGCCTGGCCATCTTAGACAAGGACACATGTGAGGTACCACAGGCCACAGCAAACTGGCCACAGGAGCAGATGCTCACAGACAGATCTCGACTGTTTGAACCCATTAACAGCTGGCTGAGTCAACTCCACAGTGCTGAATGTTTTTATAGCAAAATTGCCAATTACTATTTGTTGTTTGCCTGTTTGCTAATCCCAAGAATTATGACAGAGACATTTAAAGAAAAAGGACTATAAAACATCTAAATCCTTCTGAGCAACCTGACAGTTCTGTGCTTCCATGAACAATTTCTCAAAGTGCCAGCCCCACAGTGATTGCAGCTGAACGTACCCAACTCTGACCTCAGACTTGACCATGGGCTTGTTTCCATTACTTTACTTCCTCAGACAATTCACGCTGACATTTGATGTTTTGAAACACATATGTATGAGGCACCTGAGAGCATCTGAAGACTTTCTCTGTGACTAAGTGGCAGGTGCTATTCCGTTTGTTTTCATCCACATAAACTGTGCCCTTAACTTAGGAGCGAGGACACGCATTTGCTTCAGAGTTTGGACAGGAAAGAACCATGCACCAGTCTCCTCTAGAAGAGGCTGCTTTCCCAGCTCCTTCAATGAAAAGGATTCTGTGTTTTAAGGGAGATAGAAGTAATCTGTGATCCAGGATTCAAGTCCCTTTCAAAGAGCAATTTCTTCTGATGACTGTAATATTTAAATCAAGCCAGGAAGAGAAAGAAACTATAAAACAAAACAAAACTTTAAACGGATCATACAATTTTTAGATTGCTATATAGCGGGGCTCACGTTTTATTCCTGAAAATGAGACATTAATACTTTTGCCTTTAAATATCTCAAATACTGAGGGAGTTTTCTTGGTAGGGCAGACAGCAGCGTGTTCCCTTTGTTGGTATAGTTGCTGCTATGGTCATGAAACTGTTCTGATCAAAATATAAACACACAGGGACCAAACTCACTGCTCAGCACCACTTTTCAGACTTCAACTCTGGTAACTTTAACTGCTTCTTAAATTAAAAAATATATATATCTTTAAAAATAAAGATTAAATGCACCCAGGATCCTGAATCTGAGTAGAGAGAGGTAACAAGATTTAAATGTCTTTCCCAGCTTTCTATAGAGAGAGTGAGCAAGAAATTACCAAGCAGCTAGCTCCCACGGCCACAGCCTTACTCCAGCTAACAGGTGCAGGGCCAGGAAGACTACTGGCCTGTCCACTAGTACTAACATCCTTGTGTGCTTCAGGACATTACTACCATGCACTTGGAAATCCTCTCAGGGCTGCTAACTGCACTTAACTTTATGATGAAATCCAACTTCAAGTTCTCACAATAGTCTTTTCTGAACACTACAAGTTCATCTAAGTATCTCTAAGTATCTCGGAACTTGCATGTGGCCGAGAATGACTACTATTAACTCTATTTAGGAAAAAGCAATATGCATGCAAAACTATCAATTATTGTTTCCTGGATGCTGTTCAACTGCCTCTAGCATCAGGCCCAGCAGTTGTCTCAAATGCCGCTCTTTGAGGCATGTAACCCTGACTAAAACAGAGGCCCCATGGCAAGCAGCTCAACTGGCTGAATGAATGTTGCAGACCTGGGAGAACCAGAGTTCACCACCACTGCCTGAGCAAAAGAGGCCCCAGCAGAGGCGGTAGCAGGTAGAGAAGGTAACGGCAGTTGGTATCTGGAATGAGGTCAGAGTTTCCTGTCCTCTGGGACTGGACACTTGGAGAAGACAGGAAGCTGTTCTAGAGAAAGCTAGGCAGGTCTGCTAACATTCCCTACAGCTCTCAAAAGGCCCTCTCCTTGGGGATCTTACATCCGAATCCTGTTCTCTGTACTTTGCTCTGTAGCATCTGCTACACACTTATTTGTATCCCCTTTCCTTTTGCCTGTAAGGCTGGAAGCCTTTGAGGTAAGGAGACCATGCTTCTATTTCTAATTCAGCACAGCAGCTGGCACAGGACAGCCATTTGACATGTATTTTTGAACTGCTTGTTGGAGAACAATACGAAGTCTGCCACTGGTAGATTACCATCACTGGTCCCAAATATACTCTGCTCCTATTCTGTATCTCAACTCTGATGAAAACCACTGTCAGAAAGGCTGTGCTAAGCCTTGTTTTTTTCTAGGTATGAAGCTGCCCTTTGCAGTGGTAGACTGTAGATGACCAGCCCCTCACAAGCCAGGGGTACAACTGCCCCACAGAGCAAAAGTTCACCTTCCCCCTCAGTCTGCCATTTCTGTGCTCAATCTTCTCTGGTGAAAATGCCAAGACTTCTGTGAAAACAGAGCACAAGCCACACGAGCAGCTGTACTACCTCAGTCAGCACAATGGACACTTGCCTGCATGGTCTGCCATGCACTGTCTCGTATTTGTCCATGTTCATTCTCATCTTGGCTGGAAGGTGAACAAGGACAGGAGCTATACTGACTCCCCTCACTGGATCTCCGTCCAGTACTCAGCATAAGGCAGGCATCCAACAGCTAATTATAAACACTCTCTAATACTGTTTGTAGTACTACAGTGCTAACCCCTAAGAGAAACTCCTTCCAGCAGCTGAATGGGATGCAGTGACAGGACCGTTGTTGCTAAAGCACAATCCACAGGGTGCACAGGACGTGACTAACCACAGAGCAGCCCTAGGAGGCTTAGAAGTCAAACACTTGAGGTAACAGTCAAGTGGCCCATCATCAGGCTGACCCAGTCCATGAATTCAGATAGTTAAGATCCCACCAATACTCTCTAGCTACGTGGCTAAGGCTGTAATGTCAAAGAGTGGACTTGGGTGAACCGGCAGCGTCCTTGGTGGGAACACCACCTTTATCCCACCTGTCAGTGTAGAACTCCTGACTTTCTGCAGCAGCCCTCCAGCAGCTGGCATGATGCTTCTGCTCCTGCTGCCCCATGTACCTGTGGCTGCAAGTGTGGCCAACGCCTGTCCCTGGAGTATCTGTTGGGGTAGCATCAAGATCCTTGGCATGCAGTATCTGTCTTTCACAGATAAGTATAAAATCTACATCATAACTTTCAATAATTTAAATCTGTTTCCATGGCAACTGGGCAAAGTGTTCCTTATAGAACTGGAGAAGGCAAGCACCACATTAAGGTTCAACCCACTAAAATACTTCACAATCATTTGCTTTTGTTCCTGGGTGTGAAGAGACAGAATGGCAGCGTTTGACTTTCCCTAACAACCTCTCTAAGAACTAACCTTATGAATAACAATACAATTCCCATCTTCAAACAAATAACTCAAGCACCCATCAACAAAAGGTAGCATCTCATATCTGATGGACAATGTATCCAACTGCCTTACTACTGGTCAGGTCCTGACCGGCAGAAAAGAAATATACATCATGGCATTTTATTTCTAGAGACCAGGGAAAGGCTGCTTTACCAACTCAACAAGCAACACAAAGAAAGAAATGGCTCAAGTTTTCTTTCTCAGGTATTTGATTTCTTGACACAGAATCTCACTGTGTGGCCCAGGCTGGTTTGGAATTCACAATCCTCCTGCCTCAGCCGCATAAGTGCCAGTCACATGTGGCCAACCTTCCATTCTGAAGCTGTTTGGGAGCACTTACTATAAACTCCTACAATATTACATTTTAAATTTCTGGTCATTAGCTTACATTTAAAAAAAAAAAAACGGCTTCTTTCCATCTGTTCCCTCTTCTCCTAACAGTCTAATACTGATGGAGTCCTGAAACTCCAAGTTCTAATAAAATTTCTATAGCTAGGCAGAGGTGCAAATGCACCTGGGTCAGTGGCACATTCCATTACAGTTTCTACAATGTGAATGGCCTTCATAGCCCAGGAGCCAAGGAGAACTGGTGGGCCAGGAAAGCAGGCAGCCCATAGACAGGAGGAGGGCCCACAGCAAGCTAAACACTACAGGAAGTGCTCTCAACTAAAACCTACAACAAGCTCTCAAAGCTCATTGTTATAAACCAGTCTTTCTCAAATCTTACCATTAAATATTATATGTTAATATCAAATATTCTTTTCTATTAAACACTATAAAACTTGTGCTTATGACAAGGAATTCAAATATTTTTATCTTCCTACTTTGTAACACATTTATGCAAATGTTTTAACCTTCTCTCCCAGGTAAAACCTTTGTTTACACAAAGGCCCTGCTGCATTCCCAAAGCTTAGGTGACTTAGATCTCTACCTCTTCCCACCTTCCTTCATGGCCTTTGCCCAATTCTTTTTTTTCCCCTCTGGGTAAAGTATTTTTATCACAATTTTTAATTTTTTGAAATTAAAATATATTATTTTCCCTTTCTACCCTTGTAGTGGGATTATGTTACATTGTAAATAACTGTCCGCCTACTAGTTTAATAAAAACCCTGATTGACTGAAGGCAGACAGGAAGCATGGGTGGAGCTACCAGACTGAGAAAACTCTGGGAACAGGAAGAGCACAGCAGAGAAGCCAGCAGATGCAGAGGACAACTATACTGCTCTGAGAAAAGGTACCGAGGCACATGGCTAAACAGGATAAGAATCATGGGTTAGCTTAAGAGCAAGAGCTAGTTGGCAATGATCCAGAGCCAGGGGCTGATCAGCATAAAATTAACATAAACATCTGTGTGGGTCTGCTGCAGGTTCTGTAGGTCTGTGGGTGTGCAGGTCCGAACCTCAAGGCTAGGCCTGCAAGTCCGGCCAGAAACCTCATACTATACACCTCCAGCTTTGTGCTTTAAAAACAAACAAAAACCTGACAATTTCAAAAGTCTATAAGGTTAGCAGTACCCAATCACAGGGAAAAGATACAGTCAGTACCTGAGTTAGAATAAAAACCAAGTGCAACTTCTGCCTGGGTGGGCTTTCTCCTCCGCTTTATGATCAGCACACCCTCTTGATCAAGAGTAAACTTCTGCCTTGTCAAGACACTTTGGAGTGGCGGTCTCTTTCTTTGCAACTTCTAACATTAAAAGTAACTGTACAAATGAAAACACTGCTCAATTTGGGGATCCTTATTTATTTTTATTTATTTACTCATTCATTCATTCATTCATTCATTCATTCATTCATTCATTCATTCATTCATTCATTCATTCATTCATTATTTTGAGGCAAGGTCTGGCTATGTAGGCCCGGCTAGCTTGGAACTCACAGAGATCTGCCTGCCTCTGCCTCTCATTATAAGATTAAAGGCTACATCCTACTGGGTCCTGACTGTTCCTGACATTGGAAGCTTTCTGATTTACAAGGCAAAAGCCCTTCAAATATGAAGCTTAACACCTCACAGCTAGGACACACTGGGATGAACAGACTCACACATCCCCACTGTACCCAGGCTACTTGGTGACACCAACACCCAGGGCCTTCCTAGACCCTTCCCAGCTGAGTAAGGGCATGCTCAGCCCAGCTGCAGATCTTCAGTGTAGGATCTCATGTCACCCTTCCCCTCCACAGCATATTAACAGTCACCTGCACTTTGTCTTCTGTAAGCTTCTGTGCTCTGGGTCAACAGTACTCATTGAATCAATCTTGCTTCTCATCAGTGAGGGAGACTATAGCATAACAGAGTCATGTGATTTTCTTGTTTATCCCATCAGCCAACAATCACTTAAGTATTGATGCCCTCAGCAGCCAGAAACCAGGCAAAACTCCTTCCCCAGGGTAACCCCTCACCTAGGCCTGCAGCAGAGTCCACAAACTCCATGCTGTTCCATGGGGGAGCTTGTCTCTAATATCATATTCTCTATTCTCTTTATCTCTACTTCAATACCGGCATTTACTTTATTGCAGTCTTGCTGGGCTGGCTTTGTAGGATACTGAAAGTGGCCCGTGTCTGCAGCCATTTGGCCAATATGCGTAACAGAAGGAAAACATTCAGTGGTCATGGATGTCAGAAGTGAACATGTACAGGATGTGTTCCAAAGCTCCACAGAAGCCCTGAAAAGCAGCAGCATGGAGCACTGCCATGGCGGATGGCACATTCTGTGGGAAACTGAAGGCTCATGTTCATCCTTAAAACAACAAAACGAAAAGAATGGGGACAGAAAACAGAGGCCAGGGAAGTGGTGTCATTCTCTGAATTCACTTCACTGAGCTTAATCCTTCCTGCCCAACAACATTTCCCTGAGAATCCTTTTTGTAGACCAGGCTGGCCTTGAACTCACAAGAGGTCCTCCTGTTTCTGCCTCCTGAGTCCTGGGATTAAAGGCGTCACCACCACAGTCTGGCTAAGGACCTCCTGTTGGAAGTCTACTAGGTGGTCAGTGCGCTGAGTGAGACTCACTCCGACTCCACTGGTAGGAAGACGGACAAGTACAGACAACTACAGCACGCACAACATAGAAGAGCAAGTGTGCTGAGCACCGGAAGGGCTCTGGCCTGACTCGGGACAGTTCAAGGACAAGGAGGGCTGGGAGAAAGAGCTGACGCTCAACACTCCCACATCACTGTCTTCAAAGCTGAAGTGACAGGAAGTGCCAACAAAGAAGAACTGTCACATTCCAAAACACCTGTCAAGATCCGGAAGAATGAGTACCCATAGCAATCACACAGACTCTGTCACTGGATGTGAAAGACAGAAATTATTTATTCTAGTGCACACCATTTAGTCAGATGCATCACATTAGAAAGTTCAAGACCAACAAATTGAGATCCAGTTGTTAATACTGAAGACCTACCAGTTTGGAAGGCAATTATAAAGGCATAAAATCTGGTTGCATTAGTTTAATAAGTTGAATTCACTTCTGAAACACAAAAATTCTAAGAAATATCTCATCTGCATATGACTCTTGATGGAGAAGATGACTCCACCCCCAGACAAAATTACCATCCAGTGAGTGGTAACCACAAAGAATGAAGCGGACCGTTGCCGTCTCCATGTATAGAAAGCTGCTGAGCTGGGTCAGACACAGGTCTTCTGACTCCAGAGGTCTGTTCCTGTCATCATTGCCAGCTGGTTACTGCTGGTCCTGTTGCTGCTTGGCCCTTTAAAACTTAAGAGTGTGAGAGCTGGGGATGTGGCTTAGTTGGAAGAGTAGCTGCCCAGCACACGAGGCCCTTGTCAGGACTCCAGTACTGTAACCACTAGGTATGGCTCACATCTGTAATCCCAGCACTAAGGTCAAGAGTTCAGCCTGGGTAACTTAAGACTCAGTCTCTACATAAACAGACAATAACAACAAAAACAAAACAGGTTTGAATTTTTTCCCCATTTCGAGACTTAAACTATCAACAGAGCAGCTTATTCATGAATAAAACACAAATTGGCTTTTTTTTTTAAAAAAAAGAAAAGTCAAAACAATACAATCTTTGCCTTTATGACCACTGAAAATAAATCTTCTAGTTTTTTCTCTTGTTCTTTCCTTGTATTAACCAGGGGCTGTATTAGTGCCTCTCTGCAAATGGCTATTACATATTTTTTTTAGAAGCCCTAAATACAGCATCTTGATTGAGAGTAGAGAGGTACCCAGCCTTCTAACACAAACATGAGAAGATAGTGCTAAAGTATCCTGGTATCATTTTGTCTATAAAATAACCAGAAGTAAGTCCTTCTAAAATACTTTTTAGTTTTTGAACTTAGAACTTGTACTAGATACGGAACAGCTTGTTACAGTTATTACTAAGTGAGATGTCTCTGGTGTGATGATAATGGAAGTCTTTATAACAACCCCTTTCCTGATGACCCATGACCATGACAACTCTTAAGCAACTAATTGGGGCTGGCTTACAGTTTCAGAGGTTTAGTCCATTATCATCATAGCAAAGAGCATGGCAGCATATGGGCAGGCATTGGAATAGTAGTGGAGTGCTTTAGGGGGGTGGTGTGTGTGTGTGTGTGTGTGTGTGTGTGTGTGTGTGTGTGTGTGTGTGTTTGTGTGTGTGGCACTTCAAAGCCCAAGCGCAGTGACACACGTCCTTCAACAAGGCACCCTAAACCCTAATCCTATCAAACAGTTCCGCCTCCCAATAACTAAGGATTCAAATATCTGAACATATCAGGGGCCATTCTTACTCAAACCATCACACATGACAAGTACAAACAGTCTCAACAGAAATAAAAATCAGTTTTGTCCCTAAGACCCCAAGGATTAGTTGTGTGCATAAGTACTCTTGGTATATTTTAACTCATTTTCATAATGCTACATATAAGAGAGAGATCTATAGCAAGGGTAAAATAAATTTAAAGTATTTTGGGTTTGGCAACAGGTTAGTCCTCAGACCAATATGGTCAGGCACCTTGAACCTTAGCTTCTCCAAAGGCCTTGTCATCTTCTCCTCACTAGATGAAGACTCTATGGACTCCCCCATCATATCACCCAAAGCCCAGTGGCCACAGGACAGTGGGACACACTTCAGCTGTCTGTCTTGACTTCTCTGCAACTCAAAACCTTTTTCTGTATTACAGATATAAGTTTAAATAAAAAAACTTTAAAGAACCATATTTTCCCTTAAAATCAGAAAACTTTAGTAAAAAAGATATTATGAAAATCACATAGATGCTCAGTAAGCTGGAGAAAGAGGCAGGAAGATCAGCAAAGCAGGAAGAGAGCAAATTAAAAGCTGGCTCTTTGGCTGGCAACACATCCAAGGGGGGAGGGAGGGGCCAGGGAGGGAGAAAGGTGATGTCATCAGAGATGCTAAAGACCTGAGAAGCAAAGATAACACTGGGAAGGTTGATGCCAATAAATCCTACAACCAAACTCAAGAGGACAAACCCCTAGAAGATGTTGTCAACAAGAGTAAACCGGAAGGGACTTCAAAATCTTCCCTCGACGAAAACCCCAGATCTAGGTAGCTTCATTGGTGAGTTCTTGCAAGTATTTATGGAAGACCGTAATCCCAAGCCTATCCAAGTTTTTTCAGAGAACTAAACAAGAAAAAATACTCCCCAACTTGTTGAGGCCACCATTAACTTGATACCAAACCCTGACAAAGATATGAAAAACTCCTAAACAGAATCTTAACTAAACCAAACAGCATATTTAAAAAGTAAAACATGGCTGAACCAGGGCTGATGCTAAGAATGATTAGCATTTGGAACGAGATATAATTCATGAGCTAAGAAAAAAATAGTAACAACAACAAAGCCAGGCACATGATCATCTCAACAGAGGCAGGGCACCAGGACACCTACCACACAGTCTAACATGCTTCTTAGCTCAAAGCAACACACAGCAAGAATGCAAGAGAGCTCAACTTGATAAAGGAATCCACAAAACCCAACTGTTCCCACCACGCTTAGCAAAAGGCAGGATGCCAGGATGACCATACTCTCAGTTCTACCCAACATGACACCAGAGGCTCTGCTCAATTCAGTAAGACAAGTCAGGAAAGGGGCTATGCGGTAATGGAGCTGAGGGATGGGGGGGAAGAATTTCTTTCCTTTGGGGAGATACAGACAAGATCTACCTCCTCCTCCTAATGATCCAATGACAAACTATAGTCAGTTCCATCAACGTTCACCCTGGTTACTTATAGAGCACGGGGCAGTGTTATAGACAGAAACAGACAGATGACCCCAAAGTGGACTGGAAGGTATACACCCAGCGTGGATGATGGTTTTCCCATGGCCACACAGAGGAAGACACCTTTTCCTTGTCTTCCAGTTTACGTACTCTAGCCCCTCCCCAATACCCAGAAACCACATGCAAGCAGAATATAGTTCCATTCAATTGGGAGGAGTGGCCAATGATGAGGGAGAAGGGAATGCCCTGTGGTGACGCCAACAAACAAGCACAGCTGATGAAGACAGGGTGGTCGTGATATGGCCGGATGGACAGTACCTTACAGCTGTGTCTATACAAAAGTCAAAGACAGAAAGGGCTGGATGCATAGCAAGGTCCTAGGTTGGAGCCCCAGTGCCAGAAAAGAAAAACTCCTACAAGCTACTAAGTGAGTTCAGCAAAACTGCCACATGGAAGAACTGGATACAGAATGGAACCAAATCTGTTAGCAGTTTGCAGTCACATACTGAGATTCTAAAAAATATCATTTATAATCACAGTAAAAATAAAACATATAGAACAATATCTGAAAAACTGTCTAATATTTACTATATAAGACTGCTAAGTGAAACTAAAGAAAATCTCAACAAATGGAAAGAAATACTTTACATTAAGTGGACTCTCATTTATGACTTCAGTTATGGTCCCAGGAGACATTTTGTGTAAATCCAGAAGCTGACCTAAACCTTCGGTGCATATACAAAGGACCCAGACGAGCCTAAAGATGCGTGCAATATCGAGGCTATGAGGCCAGTCACTAGGGCAATGTGGTACTAGGCCTGACCTAAGGAGATCAAGTTGAATATGTGGTTCAGACCTGTAATCAGGACACTCTGAAGACTGAGGCAGGAGAATTACCAGAAATATGGGGCCAGTCTGGGTTACAGAGTGAAACCGAGTGACAAAGAGAACAAATGTCAAACACACATATATCCAGGTGCAACCGACCTTTGACAATGCACAGAGATAATTCAGTAAGGGAGACTGGTGCTTTTGGTTTCTTTGCTTGTTGGGGGGTGGGGGGGGGTCCCTTGTGCAATAGCGCTGGCTGTCCTGGAACTTGCTTTTGTAGACCAGGCTGGCCTTGAACTCATAGATATCCTCCTGCCTCTGCCTCTCAAGTGCTAGGATTAAAGGCCTGAGCCACCATGCTGGACTGAAGCTGGTCATTTTAATAGGTCATTTTTGGCATTTAATATCCATATGCCAAAAACTTTGAGTCACACCTTACTGTGTATACAGATATTAACTATGGGCTGGTGCTATAGTCAGTGGTCCGGCACCTGTATAACATACGTGAAGTCTACCACCACAGACCCGTCAATCAACCAAACTACCTATAACTACGCAAAACACCTCAAATTATAGGGAACCTCTGTAACCTTGGATTTGGTAAACAGTTCTTAGACATGTCACCTAAAGTGCAAGGCTTGATGGACACACTGGTAAACTTGACGTGACTGAAATCGGAACAGCTATTCTTTCCAAGACACTGCAAGGAAAATATAAAGGACAAATCACACACTGAGAATATTACAAATCATAAATCTGACTAAAAATCTCTATCTAGCCAGGTGGTGCTGGCACACACCTTTAATCCCAGCACTCCAAAGGTAGAGGTAGGTGGATCTCTCTGAGTTCAAAGCCACTAGTCTACAGAGCAAGTTCCAGGACAGACAGAGAAACCCTGAAACCCTGGTTAGGGAGGAAATCTCTATCTAAAACACTCGAATCTAAGAAAACAACTCAATAAGTAAACATATAAAACATATGACACTTATCAAAGAATGACAAATAAGCACAAGAAAATATGCTCAATCTTTAGCCACTGGGAAAATCGTAGTCAAAAGCACAATGTGAGGTTACTGTATTATGGACCAACAGGAAAACACCGCTGGCCCCAGCAAGCACCGGCAGTGACCTGAAGCATGAGTTCTTATGCACTGGTTGTCAGAATGTAAAAGTAAGCAACTGTATAAACAGTCTGGCAGTTTCCATAGCTACCTAGGGCTGCCACTTCCCTCCCAGGAGTGTTCTTAAGAATGCATGTTCATAGGAGCAAGGGTTCCTATGATGCAAACACAGACACATCCAGCAGTCAACTGTGAACGGAGAGCAGCACACAAAGCTAGAGTATCCATCCACACAACAGGACAGCACCGAGAAAGCACCGCTACATCAACATAAAGCAGCACACAGGATCTGTTATAGAATCCAGAGACAACTAACTCATCTAAAGTCACAGAAATGACATCAGCGGTTGCCTGGAGATGGACAGAGGACCACGGAGTGGACTACAGAGAGGTACAAAAAGCCTTGGAGGATGATGGGTATGTTCATTCTCCTCTATTGATGGTGCCATGGGCATATGAATGTGCTGGAATTGATTAAAGTGCACATCTGAAATGGCCAATTCACTGCAGACGTCAATTACTCCTCAAGAAGCTGGCAGAGGTTCAGTGGTGGAGTGCTTGTCCACCACATGTAAAACCCTGGGTACAATCCACATCACTACTTTTAAAAATATAAAAAGTAAAAATTTTAAAAGATTATGCTTTGGTGTGCTTGGTATTTTTGTCAACAGGACACAAACTAAAGTAAGCTAGCTGGACTGTGGGCAAGCCTGTGGGAGCATTTTCCTGATTAGTGACTGACATAGAAGGGCACAGGCCACTCCTGTACAGATGGTCCTGGGTTGTATAGGAAGGCAGGCTGAGCAAGCCTTGTAAAGCAAGCCTGTAAGCCATGTTCCTCTGGGGTTCTGTTTCTGTTCCTCCCTTAAGCCCCTGCCCTGCTTTCCCTAAAGGATGAACTGTCAAGTACCAGCTAAAATAAACCCTTTCCCCTTCCAAGTTGGTTTTGGTCAGTGTTTTATCACAGACTAGTAAAACAGAAAGGAACTTGAGCAGCTGGGCTAATGCTCAGTGAAGAGTGGCTGCCTAGCACACACAAGGCCCTGCCAGAGCCAACTGCCACTAAAAATAAAGAGGGGCACACCTTTCATCCCAGCACCAGGGCACCATGGCCTACACAAGTTCCAGGCTAGCCAAAGCTACACATAAACCCTGTTTCAAAGAAAAGAAAAAAGGAGGGAGGGAGGGGCTGCCAGCATTCTGCAGCTCTTTCAACAATACACTGAAACTCCTGTAGTAACAAAGTGACTGGTGTTACTGCCTTCCACACACCTTTCTCTTTCACATAAACACAACTGGAAAATGACTATTAGGTACAAAACTGAACCAACTGGTCTCCCTGGATCCTGATAACCAGCTTTGAAGGAAGCCTGAAAGTTTAGCTCAACCAGAGCAGGGACTGCTCTGTCACTAGATATTGCAATCATTACTACTGCAACCTGCCCTAAGGCGGTTCATTAATTCAGGTAAACATTCCTCGTACATGCCCTCGGTGCCTGGCATTGTTGAAGTGCTGAACTTCATGCAGCAGGGCCAGGATCACATTACAAAGCTGCTGTGTGTCTTGTCTTGGATGGACTTAGTTATTGTACTAAGCACACAGCAGAGGCAGGCCGTGGGGGAAAAACGTGCAGCCAATCCAGGACAGCCACTCTTCTAATGGAGACTCCAAAGAGGTCCTTCCAGCTTTGAACAGAAAAACAGTGTGGAAAGCTAACAAGGACCTGCCCTAAAGGTCTATTTGAAACTATTAATAACCACTGAAATTTAAGTAAATTCTTCAAGGTTATACAAAGATAACATTCCATACCACAGCTTTTCCTTTCTGTTTTGGGGGATGCGATTACTTTCTGGTTTAAAACAGGCTCTTTTTGTGGAGCCCTGGTTCGGCTGGCACCCATAAAGAAGCCTAGGCTAGCCTCCATCAGCCTCCTGAGTGCTGGGATTACAGACATGTGCCACCAAACTAGGCTTAAGAACATTCTTTATTCCTTATTTTAGAGAATTCTGTTCTGTGGACCAAGTGCAGAATCTGCATCACAGAGAAATCTGTGTGCTTTATTCAGTCATCAGTAAAGCACAGAAGACACACATCTTCCAGCTGACCAAGAGCATCCATTTGAAAACTCTCTGTTCCTTGTAGTGATGTTGGTTCTGGCTTTTTCTTTAAAGGAATCCACTGAACTCATGCATACAAGAGACTCAGATTCACTAAGAATCTCTTCTTGGAGATAGTGAAGGCTCTCTCGGGAAGATTCTCTCTACTGCCTCTGAAACACCACCTTTTATCTTCTTGGAGGAACAATTTTACAAACAGCAAGCTGATAGTGGATTCTGCCTGGCAGAATGAGTACCTGCAGCGTGTTCTACAACATCATGGCCTATGCCAGACCCATACTGCCCTGCTAACCCTGTGAGTGCTCAGAGAGCAGTGGCGCCCATCAAACAAAAGATGACAAGGAAATCACAGTACCCAGAAAGTCACTTTCTGGACTTTGCTCTTTTGAGTTTTAAGAATGAAAACGGTTCTGTATTTTGTAAAACAGTAAGAGGATAATTTATCCAAAAGCAGAAGATAACATCTGCAGACCCAGATCATGTGCTGAGAAGACGCCGCCTACTGGGGTCTCAGCAACACTGCCGTGTCTCCACAATACGGTCCAGTATTTCATTTTACTTTCAAAGGGAATACTGTTCCGGCGCCCAACATCTGCTGCCAGTTACTAGACATTTGGCACTTCATGCACAGTAGCCCCACCATCATCACTATGCCAGGGAACACTCAGATGATACTGACTGTATCACAGTCACAGAGCTACAGCTCCTATACTGTGCAACAGAGAGTCTTCCAGGCCAGGTGTGACCACACTTGTTGAGAACGTGGACTCATATCTCACCATGTACACCTACAGTTTAATTATTATCAGAAGGACCAATATTTCTTAATTTTCCTTTATCTAAAGTTCTGTAGAAGAGATGTAATACAATGACAGAGCTGACTGCACACAATAATTTATATTCTGAGCAGCTGACAGCATATAGCCTGTGCTACTATATTTATGCAGTGAAGCCAGGTCTTTCTGGTACAATGGCTCAATGAATAAAGTGCTTGCTGTAGAAGAATGAGGCCCTGACTTTGATTCTCCAGTACCTCCACTATCTCCCTGCACCCCCATCAACTAGGCATGGAGTTGGAGAGGCAGCGCAGTGGTTAGGAGCACTCACTGCTTTTACAGAGATCTGGGTCACAAGCAACTGTAGCTACAGTTCCAGAGGATATGATGCCCTCTTCTGGCCTCCACAGTTTCCTGCACTCAGTGGTGCACAAACACACACTCAGGCATACACAGATATGTACAGAATAATTTTTAAAAGCAGGGCATATAAGCACACTCTACAGCTAGCCAGCCAATCTAGTCACATCAGCAAGACCTTGTCTCAAAGTGTAAGGTGGGCAGCATAGGAAGATACCTGATGTCACCCTCTGGCTTCCACCCCAGCATCCTTACTCTACATCTGTATCTTTCTTAGCTACTCTTAGTAGTAATGCTACTCTTCTTATCATGCTTAACGTGGCTTTAAATTATGACAATTCTGATTTTAGATGTTATCCGTGCTTATAAGTATATAATCTATGGAAAGCTGTAACAGGATGCATACTGGATAACTTCTCAGTCATTATTCCACTGTGTCTACAAAACATGGCACAATGGTTTTGAGTGGTGCTTCAGGACCAGCAGCCAGGTCTTGGAATGAAGCCCCTGCTTGACCTGTTACAAGCTGAGATTTCCATAGATAATATACTCAGAAAAGGACCTAGCAGGCGACAAAAATTACTACCCTCTTAGGACTTCTGCTATCTTTGAAATGAAGATAAAACCAAATTCAGACATCACTAGACAGAAACAAGAGTGACCTGAGCAGCCTCTACAGCCCTTTTGTCTGTGAGGAAACCAGACAGCATGAACAGACCTGTTGTGGATGCTTGAGAAATGTGTGTTTACATATTGTGTGTGCCCTCCTTCTTTCCCTCACCTCCTTCTTATGGGTACTGTAGCCTGTCTTAGGATTTCTATTGCTGCAAGAAACACCATGACTAAAACAACCCGGGGGAAAAGGAGGGTTTATTTGGCTCACACTTCCATACTGTTGTTCATCATCAAAGGAAGTCAGGGCAGGAGTCTGGAGCCAGGCCATGGAGGGGTGCTGCTTACTGGTTTGCTCCTCATGGCTTTGTCAGTCTGCTTTCTTAGAGCTCCTAGGACTACCACCCACAACGGACTGGACCCTCCCCCATCAATCACTAATTAATAATATGCCTCACAGCTGGTTCTTAGTGAGGCATTTTTCTCAACTGAGGTTCCCTCCTTTCAGACAACTCTAGTCTGTGTGTCAGGTTGACATAAGATTAGCCAGCAGAGCCCAACTTTCTTCTCTTTTGTCTTGCTGAAGCATGATCTCATGCAAACATAGGTACCCAAGTCCTGAATTCACTTCCTCTACCTCACAAGTGCAAGGACTGTATTATGGCCCATGTGGCCACTCACCTTAACTTCTATGTCCACTTTACTAGCGTGCATCTCAATGGTTTTTCTCCCTCAAGTCTTTGTGACTGCATCTCAGGAGTGACAGATCATTCGGATTTGCCATCCTCTCGTTATTTATGCTCTGTTCAAAAAACAAAAAACCAGGGCTGGCAAAATGGCATGAGATTGTGGTTGGGTTTGAAGTCAACTTGCCACAAATTAGAATTACCTGAGCAGGGAGTGCCACCTAAAGAAGTGTCCTAATTAGTTTAATTGATGTGGGAGACTCACCCCAACTGTGGCTGGCACATTCTCGTAGCAGCCAAGGTAAAAGGTTATAGCAGAGGGGAAATGAGGAGCCTTTTTCTCATGTGGCCTCCTCTTCCACCCAGGTGAGCTGCTGCTGCTTCCTTAAACAGGGCTTGAAGTTCCCAGACTTCCATCATGGGCTGAGGATGAGGGGCAGTCAGGAATCTTCCAGAGCACACCCAGCCCTCTGAGCTGACCAACTAGCCACTGGGCTGTTAGCCTCTCCAGTGAGAGGTATTGACCCCAACTGCTAAAGAACCACACTTCAAGGGCCGAGAAACTACCAGGTTCTCAATCTCTCACCTGTGAGACAAATGCTACTATTTTAACAGAAGCTAGCTCAATAAATTCTTTTATATATGACAAATATAATAATAATGATGTAATTACACATCCCATTGCTTCTGTTCCTCTGGAGAAGGCTGAATGATACACATGACCTGAGTTGGACCCCAAAACTCATTTAAAGGTGTAAGGAGAGAACTGGCTCCACAAAGTTGTCCTCCATCCTCCACGTGTACACCACGGCACACGAATGCATGCACATGTATACTTACATACACACAAAAAACCCTCTTGATATCAACTACATAATAACACACAAGAAAAGTAAAATAAGGTAAACCCAAAACTTAATAAATGTCATGTGTATGAAAAGTGGTCCTACAGTAAACAGTGCATCCAAAAGAGAAGCTGCCCTGACAAGCCTGTGCTTAGCATGTCTGGATTGCAGCTGTTCACTCATCACAACACTGGGACTGTGGTTCTGTTTTAAATGACACCACCTTAAGAGTTCATCAGTAACGAACAACACTAACTACTTCCTAAGGAATAATGATCATTTTGGAAAACAGAAAAGCTAGTGTACCAGGTACTTTTGGATTACTTCTGCAGGAGCTGGTAAGGGTATCTCTTCAATTCAACAATCTTCCACTACACACTGATAGAAAGTGTGATGTTATTTGTTAACGTCTGAGACCCTGTCACAGGAATTTCCCAAGTGATTTAAGTAAGCTGTATGGCAAATGCCACATCTTATTTGTGCTTTAAAAAAAAATGCCTGTGTGTATAGTGCAAGCATGTGTGTATGCACGTTTGCATGTATATGCACGTGAGTGTATCAGAAATGTGTGTGTGTGTGTGTGTGTAGGCCTGATTAACATCTGGCGCTGTGTTCAATCATTCTCTACTTTATTTCTTGAGGCAATTTATTCTCTCAATTGAAACCCAGAGCTCCTTGATCAGCTCATCTCACTTGCCGGTTGGTTTGCCGGTTCATGACTCCAGAGTGCTCGAATTACAAGAGGCCACCAAGTCTGCCCAGCTTTCTGTGGCTTCTGGGGATCCAAACTCATGCAGCAAGTGCTTTACACAAAGAACAATCTTCAAATCTCGATTTTTTTGATTTTTGAGATAGGGTCTCCCTCTGCAACTCAGCTGGCTTGGAACTCTCTCAGTTACCTAGGCTAGGATAGAACTAGTAGGAGCCCTGCTTCTGAGTATTAGGATTATAGGTGTGAGTCCTCAGTCACCACACCTCTCAAAGCCTTTGAGTAGCTTTGTGAAAAATGAAGCCTATGCAAGGCCTAATCCATCTGAAGCAGACTCAGAGAGAACAGCTTTTGTCTGCAATTCAAATGAAAAATATCAGTTATTTTAAAAGTAATTATAGCAACATATCTTACAGTAATTTAAAAGGCTATCACTTGGCTTCTTGCAGAGAAATGTCTCTTAAATTACAGCTTAATAAGAGCCTGCACATGCGGCCAAATTTCATCAATTATCTGTTTAAAAAACAAACAAACAGAAAACTTTCCCTGGAGGCCTGCTCTCTTCTACAGGGAAATGGAGAAGTAGATCTGTGGGTTGAGATGCACTGAAAACCAAAGGTAAGTTCTTTTTAAAGTGAGGACTAAATAAGGTGCCCTGTGCACAGCACCTTGCAGCAAGGACCAAAAGAAACAATCACTGGAGATAATGAGAATTTCTTGTCCACTCTAGCTTTATAGTCGGAGTCCATTCCATGCAACTCAACTCCCTGCCCCAACACACAAATAAAAAGCCACTACCAAGACAAAACAAAACATAAACCAAAAACAAGTTCACAAAAGCATTATTTGTAGAAGTCAAGAAGTGGAAAGTACCCAAATGTCCACCAATTTATTAACAAGATAAAATAAAATACACCTACACAAAAGAATATCCTGAAGTAAAAATGAAGGTTTGATATCTGCTACAATGTAAACGAACCTCAACAACATGATGTGCTGGACACCTTTATGTCAACTTGACATAAGCCAGAGTCATGGGGTGGGGGGTGGGGGGTGGGGGGGAACAACATGACACAAGACACTTCAATTGAGAAAATGTCCCTAGATTGGCCTATGAGCAAGCCTGTTGTGCATTTTCTTGATTGGTGGAGGAGGGCTCAGCTCACTGTGGGGAGGGTCACCTACTGAGCTCCTGGTCCTGGGTTTTAGAAGAAAACAGGTTGAGCAAGCCATAGGAAAGGCCAGCAAGCAGCACCCCTCTCCATCAACAACAGGTTCCTGCCCTGTTTGCGTTCTTGCCTTTACCTCTCTGAATTATGGTGTGTGGCCCAAGAGTTGTAAGCTAAATAAACCCTTTCCTTCCCAAGTTGTTGATGGTCACGTGTTCTATCACAGTATCCAGAATAGCCAAGTCTGTGAAGCCAACAACCAGCACTGCCAGGGTTGGGACAATGAGCGGGAGACTGGGGAGGGGTCTGGTATTTCTTCATGAAGTACTCACCGTATTCTGGACTCAGACTGTAGCGACTGGTGTAGAACTCTGTGAATACACTAAAAACTACTTTTATGAACCTTGCAGTATGTGAATTAATTATGAATAAAACTATTAGTTTAAGAAATAATGGCATAAAAGCATAGCATAGTGCCCTGCTTGGGGGGGGGGGGCTGTTTGAATCTTCCAGCAATAGGATAATCTGTTTTAAGAGCACACAATCTGTTCAAATGAAGAAAGGATTGGTTTTCTTACCAATAAATCCCCATCCTGGCCAAGCATGCAATGAAATCCAAGGTAGCCAGAGCCAAGAACAAGAACATACACTCTGCAATCAGCTGGTAGGTCTGGGGAACAAGAACATACACTCTGCAATCAGCTGGTAGGTCTGGGGTGGAATCAACTCAAGACTGCAAGAGAAAAAGCATTCTCCCGCACACAACACAGCTCACCTCCCACTGGTCCAAGCCCCTCTGCCACGCGAGGAGAAAGTCTGTCAGCCTCTTGACTGGCACAGAATGAGGAAAACAAGCATTCTTTCTTTCCTCTGACTACATCAACATCCTGCAGAAGGCCTGTTCGTACTTGGCTGTCAGGAGCCTTTCACCTCAGAGCGTTGTTAAATTAAACAGAGATTTCATCAGGCAATGGCTAAGGATGCAGGCAAACTAGAGAAAGCAGGACTGGAAGGGTGACACAGCTTGACTGTCATTCTGCTCAAAACTACAGAGTCTACAATACCAACGACACTCTAACCCTTCCTAAACATAATACTTACATCCTCTGTGGATACACATAGACATACAGGCAGATAGATCTGGGAGCCAAAGAAAGGAGTTGAACCTACAAGGACAAATTTCACAATCTTACTGTGCCCTTCTATCAGATACTGAATGAACAAAACAAGGTCAGGAAAACAGGGCACAAGAACACACCACCAGGAAATGTCTTCCTGCTCACAGCTCTTGTGACAGCCCAGGCAGGGCTCATCTTCAGTCTCAGTTGCTGAACTTGCTATGCATTCTCTAAGATCCGGCCTGATGGAGCAACCACCAAAAGCCCCGTGAAGACTTCATACTAAGTAATCTCCCTCCTCCATCCAGCCCCCGCCACAGAACTGAAGACAAGAAGCCATCAATAAAGTCTCTCATCATACGTATTAAATCAGGGTGTGACACAAAGCCTTTATTCACCTAGCAGGCATTTAAAAGCACTGAACTGAGACACTTGAAGTGCATATTGTGCAGAACAGT
Source organism: Phyllotis vaccarum (assembly GCA_033318265.1). Taxonomy (NCBI): domain Eukaryota; kingdom Metazoa; phylum Chordata; class Mammalia; order Rodentia; family Cricetidae; genus Phyllotis; species Phyllotis vaccarum. Next base: position 76,486,139 of record JARWLC010000016.1, on the reverse strand, counting down.
AATTGGTAACCTTTCCATAAGACTGATGCAATCTGATTATAATTCCCAAGTGTCAGCAGTCAGCTCTGAAGGTAAAAGAAAAAGGAAGTGGGATGGCTTCAAGCACTCGGGGAGAGGTGTGGGAGGATACCCTTTCCCCTGACAGCAGTTCTCATTTGGCTGAAGGCTGTTAGCACAAGCTCAGACTGAAAATTCTGTCACATTAGAATCGACTGAAATGCAATCAAGATGAAATTTACTGGGTTTAACATACACACTTAACTTTCACCTTCCCCTTTCGGAAGACACAGAAGGAAGAAGAGCTTGTGTGGAGTTGTGTCTATGCTAAAGGGGAAAGGCCAGTTTAAACTGTATTCACATGTTAGGTGTCAATAAGCAACCAGGCTCCACAAAGGCAGCCTTCCTCTGCCTAGCTTCAGACAGATTTCCATCATGCCACACGCAAGGCACAGCTTTCAGGGCTGGCAAGAAAAAAAAAAAAAAAAAAAAAAAAAAAAAAAGCAGTTTTTTTAGGGAGGATGGGACACAAAGTTGAGGGATGTAGAGCTTAGGAAATAACTTGTGGCCCTAGGCTCCTGCTTTCTTCTCCACCTCTATACTCCCTTCCAAAACTCTACCTTTGACCTAGAAGTATAAAAAGAAAATAAATCAGGCTGATTCTGGGGACCTGTTCCCACCACACAGCAGCATACTCCTGTCCCCAAGTTCAGTCTTACCTCCTTCACTGCAAGGCAGTCTCATCTAGAACATGAGAGAATACTCAGACTCAACCTCCCACTTCTGCCCAATTTTTATCCAGTGACCCGAGTCTGCCAGTTTAAACTCGAAACTCTGCCTGCAATGGGAGGAAGCTGCTAAAGAGCATTTAAACCAGCCATCATGTGAGAACCTTAAGATCAGCTTACAGTGTATTTCACCAATGCAACTGAGTTTGAATTAAGATTTCCATCCACTACTCACTTGCCACAGGTAACTTAGAACTGGGGTTTCAAGGCATTCACACCTGTAAAACAAAGGGGCTGTATAAACAACTTCTATACTATCACAGAGAAGGGATTCCAGAACCAAGAACTGCAGAATCGTAAGGAAGCACAGGGAGATTGTACTATTATTTCTGATAAGAAACCAGAGGGAGTGTCAGAGGAGGCACAAAACAGCCTCTTTCATTCAGGGTCCACTAACTGTCTACCAAGTCCACCCCGGTTTAACTGTAAACTATTTATTATGAAGAGTTATTAGGGTTGGCAAGATGGCTGAGCTGGAGAAGAACTAGCCCCAAAGCCTAAGGACCTAAGTTTGATCCAGATCCCATAATGGAAGGAAAGAATCAGCCCCCAAAAGTTGTCCTCCTGCACACCTCACAACCCCTAGCTTCCATAATCTCAAACACTCCTAAGACAACCACCCATTACAATCAGAGAAAAGAAGTTGTGAAGAATTTGTTTTAAAATCATAAAAAGACTTAACTCAATAAAAATATTTATTTTACTGTTTTACATTCTCTTCCTTAGCACCCTTATTATGAACGTGGGAAAACAAAACAAAAAAAAACAAAACAAAAAAAAAAAACAGTAGAAATTACCTTTTCTTGACTGCCTACCACATGCCAGGAGGTGATTACAGACAAGTCAGAGCATTGAGGTCACCAAAAAGGGGATGGCCAGGAAACAAAATATTGACTGTAAAGGGAAAACCTTTGAATCCTTCAGGGACCCAAAGATGATGGGAACTCTGCATCTGACTGGGAGCTAGGCATGGCGCTCAGAAGGCCTGCACCAACCAAAGTATCTTCAGTCGGCCATCACACCTCTAGGCCCATTCTCTGTGTGTCTATCAACAGCACTCAACTATAAACACGAGGGTCACATCAGGTGTCCCAGCCAAGGCCCTTGAACACACATTTTGAACAAACATTCATGCTTTTTGCTATTTTAGCTTCTTGTGAAGAGAAGTCAACCTGTCACTACGTTCTCTCTAATGTTTATTACATCTAACGTTCCTATGACGGTCCTCAGCAGCTGTAACAGGTGAGATGAGTTACCTGACTTGCAAAGCAAAAGGAGCTCGGTCTTCCTTCACCTGTTTATCACTGCATTTGCCTCTACCAGGGGTTTGCTTGGGTACTAGGTGTACTTGATAGGAAGGACATGCTCTCTTAAATTTCCAACCTATTGAAATACAAATCACCAGCCAAACAAGCTGCTGGATGTGACATTGTTTTTATTGAATGCCACACTCTTGACTAGCACAGCATGAAGCAACAGAACATTCTGGATTGTACTCCAGAAACCCAAGGCCTCTGGAAAATGCCTAGCAACATCACGGCCAGGGGATTAAGTAGTGAGTGACCAGAAAGCAAGAAGAAAGCCTTCAATGCACGATCGAATCTCATTCTCTATTCTCAAATGTACTGATTAGTTATTGTACTAGGGCAGGCCCGTAATCTCAGGTGGTGGGGAAGCTGAGGCAGGGTGATTACACAGTGAATTCAAGACAAGTGTGAGAAACTCGGTGTGACTCACCCCCCAAATTTAACATTGAAAGGAGAATCTGGAACTGTTAGCACAGTGGCAGAGTGCTTTCCTAGCAGAAAAAGAGACCCTGGGCTACATCACCACCACAGAAAAATGATCTAAAAAAAAAAAGGTGATGACCCGCATAGATTAAGACCTTACTTCTAACTTTAACATTCCTGTGGCTTTTCTCTTTCAAGGATGTCAAGGAGAGAGTAGGAAACAAAGTGTGAGAAGATGGAGGTTGAGCAGACTTGAGAGCAAGCTTGCCCCTTCCTCCGTAGTATGTCCCTAAGGGTCCTTCATATTGTTCCTTAAAAAAAAATAGTTATTTTTTATTTGCATTTGCAAGGAATTAGACACAGTTGGGAGCGGTGATGTGGGTGCTGGGAGATGGACCTGGGTCCTCTGGAAGAACCTCTTACTCACTAAACCATCTCTCCAGCCCCCATGTTGCTTTTATACATGAGGCAATCTAGACTTAGAAAAAGCCAAACAGACTTTTGACTTATTTCCTGAACGTGATTTCACATCTTTTATTTTCCCTAAGAAAAGCAGGACACAAGATGCAAAGATGCCCAACACACGCAGCACTGAGTTCCTCCCCATTAGGCTCTGGGGCGAATGCCCCAGTGGATATTTGCAGAGAGGCAGCTGAGCCTATGCCGATGCCCCACCCCCCAGAACACCAGGATAAATCTTAGATGGACTGAAGTGTGGAAGTAAACCCACAGACCTAACAGAAACAGGAAGGAGGAAACCGTTCAGTGAGTACATCCAAATTCAGGTTCCACAGAGACCGGCAGAAAGCACATAAACCGTAAGGAAAAGGGTGTGGGGGCTAGAGCACCAGAAGATTGGGCTTCAGTTCCCATCACCTACATGGTGGCTCACAATTATCTATAACTCCATTCCCAGGGGATGCAACGTAATCTCCACAGACATATGTTCAGGCAAAACATCTATAGGACATAAATTTGTTTTTAAGAATGTCTTTTTTAAAAAAAAAAAAAAAAAAAAAAGAGTCGAGGTGAAAGGTGAAGACCAATGTGTCCTCTGACCTCTATGTGCAGTCCCAAAACAAGAGTGACACAGCACAGACATTGATCCGCACTGTCTTAGTTAGGGTCACTATTGCTGTGATCAAACACCATGACCAAAAGCAAGTAGGGGAGGTGAAGCTTTATCTAGCTCACATGTCCACATCACTGCTCATCATCGAAGAAAGTCAGGACTGAAATTCAAACAGGGCAGGAACCTGAATGATGTGAAGGCCATGGAGGGGAGCTGCTTACTGCCTGGCTCCCCAAGGCTTGTTCAGTCTGCTTTCTTATAGAACCCAGGCCACCTGATCCACGGAGACCCTCCCAAATCAATCTCTAATCAAGATAATGCTGTACAGGCTTTCAGGCAACCAGATCTTCTGAAGGCATTTTCTCATTTGTGGTTCCCACCTCTCAGATGACTTAGGCTTGTGTCAAGTTGATATAAAACTAGCCAGCACAGTGTATAATCCACACATTATTTCACAATCTGTGGATTATGTTTATGTGTTACATTTAAACATTATCTCAAGTTAAGACTTAAGCAAACCTGGATTTCGTCACCTAAATAGGCATCTTGGAATCTCCCTTCCACAGAAACTGAGGACATGCTGTGGGATGGATGTCTTTCTCTACACTGTGGATTTGTGCTCCTCTCATTAGTTGATAAATAGAGCCAGGTGGGAAACACAGCAGAGACACAGGAGAAGGGGAAAGGCAGGACAGACGCCAGCCAGCCAGCCAGCCAGCCATCTACGGAGCACACTGGTAATGCCACCACTACGTGGCAATACACAGATTAATAGAAATGGGTTAGTTTAAGATGTTAAGAGCTAGCTGGTAATAAACCTAAGCCACCAGACAAACATATAAGTAATATTAAACCTCCAAGTCAATTATTTGGGAAATGGACTGCTGGGTATTTGGGAGTTGCTGGCTGGACAGAAACTTCCAACTACACAATCATATCTGTGTAAGTTCAAAATGGTGGAACTTGTGAAGAAAGGAAGTATTTATGAAAATAAAACACAGAGCCCACTAACCTAGTTAACCCCACTCCTGGAAGTACAACACTATGGCATGGTCTATATGTCTGAAGTCAGCATGAATGTCTCCAAGTGGAGTGAGTGGATTAAGCAGATCCAGGACAGAACAGATGCCTAGAGCTATTTAAAAAAATTGGGGGGGGGGGGCTAGAGACATCAGTGTCTTTGAAGTTAAGAGCACTGACTGTTCTTGCTGAGGACCCAGATTCAATTCTCAGCACCCACATGGTGGCTCACAACAAACTGTAACTCACTGTCTCAGGGAATCCAGTACCCTTTTCTGCCCTTTAAAGCCACAGCAAGCATGAGGCACACAAGCAAACACTCATATACATAAAAATGAAAAACATCTTTCAAAAAGTGTTTTCTGTAAATAAAAACTATACACTTACTGTAGTGGGATTATGTTCCATTGTAAATAATTGCCGTCTACTTGTTTAATAAAAAACGCTGGTTGGCTGAAGGCAGACAGGAAGTATGGGTGGGGCTACCCAACTAAGAAAATTCTGAGAACAGGAAGAACATAGCACAGATGCCATAGACACAACAGAGAAGCAGATGCAGAGGACACCTATGCTGCTCTGAGAAAAGGTACCGAACTGCATGGCTGAACAGGATAAGAATCATGGGTTCATTTAAAGGTAAAGAGTTAGCAAGTTATATGCCTGGGCCTAGGTCAATCAGCATACAATTAATATAAGTGCCTGTGTGTCTCTGTGGGACTGTGGGTCTGCAGGTCTACACCTCGAGGCTAGGCGGGAAAGTCTAGACCAGAAACAATACTACAAATGGTGCCCAATGTGGGTAAAATATACTCACATAAAGCCACAGAAAGTTTACAAACAGTCTGGAGCACAAAAATGAAGCCAAAAGCAGCTTCCGAGTTGTGTCTCTCAAGTGGCCCATGGTAAAGAGACTGAGTGGTGTAAGGGATTAAGTTGCAAAATGGTGTATTTGCTGCATGCAATTTAAGCTGAACAAGGCCAGTTTCTGAGCATCAATGTAAGCAAGGAGCTGTATATGGTGAGTTTAAAGTTTCTGTTACTAAGGACAAAAAGGGAACAGAGTCAAAGATGGCTTCTTAGTGGCGGTGTTTTCTTGGATTAGCTCTGTTTACTGGAAGTTAGCAGAGGCGTGGATTTTTAAGAGGGCCTTCCTGATTCAGCCTTAGAGGAAAAGCACTTGTCTTATAAGAGGCCCTGCTGCCAAATACTTAAATGCAGTTAACGAGCAGCAAAAGGCAGTGCTTTACTTGATGATTATATGGACTCTAAAATCCCCCAGAGTGGCACCTGTAGGTCCTACCAGTACCTGGGGTAAAAAGCTAAATTCCATGAAGCCAGACCAGAAGCTGGGTGGAGCTAGTCAGCCATCCTAGCCAAGCCTTTAATCCTTAGCCACATCTTGGCAGATTAAAGGTGTGGACAGAAACGGAAAGAAATAGAAGGGGCTGGGTGGAGTCAGTCACCCTATCCAAGCAAAGGTATGGCCAAAAACAGAATAAGATAAGAAATAAGAGATCTACAGTAAAGACAGATTTTAAGAAAAAAATTCTAAATGGTTTAGAGTATGTTAAAAAAATACACATAGGCCTGAGAGAGAGAAAAGGAAAAAGGAAAGGAAACGTCCTGAAAAAGAAATAGAGTAAAAAATGGTAATAAGCCACAGAAAGATGGAAATTACAAAGATTGTCTGGATACTGTCTGTTATTGTCTTGTTAAGTTTTCTAACTGAAAATGAAGTAGTAAAAGCTGCTAAAAAGCCATCTGATTATAAATGGCAATGGATTAATCCTACCTATATATTTTGTAAATAAGATGCCTTTAAAATTAAAATCAAAAACATATGCTACTTTGGAGAAGAGGTTTTCTTTTTATTTCCACAGAAAATGAGAAGCTATGGATTTATTTCTCGTTAAAGAAAATCAAGTTTGATCAAGGAAGACCCCCCGGAAAGTCTCCAATAGAAATGGATGGCCCAGATGATTCAGCATTTCAGAGCACCTCTGTTTAAGTTTCCTCTGAGCTCTGTATCCAGAACTACTTCAAGGAAACTGGCTGAGATTATCTAGCATTAGAAGCTATTTCACTAAGGTCTTGTCCATAATCCTAAATTTTTTGGGGGGGGTCCTTATGGGATTGCTAAAGCCCCCATTCAGCAGGAAGTAGCCTAGAGAATGACACCCACATTCCCCAAAAATGAATTATGGGTGTTCGTCTTTGTTTACAGTGTTGGTTACAAGTTGCTACAGATAATAGTGAAAAAAATTATACAAAGGAAATTAGACCTGGGGTTCTTGTTTTAAAAAGAGAAAGGGGGATATGTAGTGGGATTATGTTCCATTGTAAATAACTGTCCCACCTACTGGTTTAATAAAAACGCTGATTGGCTGAAGGTAGACAGGAAGTATGGGCAGGGCTACCCAACTAAGAAAATTCGGAGAACAGGAGGAACAGAGCACAGATGTCACAGGTACACCAGAGAAGCCAGCAGATGCAGAGGACACCTATGCTGCTCTGAGAAAGGTACCGAGCTGCATGGCTGAACAGGAAGAATCATGGGTTAGTTTAAGGGTTAAGAGTTAGTAAGCTGCATGGCTGAACAGGGTAAGAATCGTGGATTAGTTTAAGGGTAAAGAGTTAATAAGTTATATCCCTGGGCCCTAGGCCAATCAGCATACAATTAATATAAGTGTCTGCATGTCTCTGTGGGACTGTGGATCTGCAGGTCTGCACCTTGAGGCTAGATCAGAAAGTCAGAGCCACAAGGCTAGGCCAGAAAGTCTGGGCCAGAAACATAATACTACAACTTACCAAATGCTAACATCAAATACTCTCATGGGCATATAAGCTAAGTAAATAATGGAAAGCCAGGGCAGGAGAGACTACACAGTATACTGTAATTTATAAAAAGAAATATTACAGCCTGCTGACATTTGCTTGTGTCTACAAAGAGAAATAATAAACATATTTATAGGAAACAGATAAAGGCTATATGAGGGAGTGTGGTGATATATAGTATATTTAATAAAATTTGTTTGGAATATCAGAGGTCAGACTCACCCACAATCAAGCTGTGAAGGTCAAAAAGTGGTGCCTTTAATCCCATCCACTAGGAAGACAGAGATCTGTCTGGATCTCTATGAGTTCAAGGCCTAACAGCCAGGCAGTGGTAGCTCACACCTTCAATCCTAGCTCTAGCAGAGTTGAATCAGGAAGTGAAATAGCTGGGTGGGGAAAGAAATATGAGGCAGGAGAAGGCAGAAATTCAGCCGTTCCGTCTGAGTGCCAAGTCAGGCTGAGGACCTGTGAATTACTCTGTTCACCCCAGGAGTTGGTGGGTGAGAAGTAGCTGTGGTTTGTCTCTATCTCTCTGCTATTTCAGCTTTTGCCCCAATATCTGGCTCTGGGTTTTTATTATAATACTAAATAGAATCTGTCCTTTAGGGGAGACCCAAGAGAATTGAAAATTTGGCTTTCTGGACATGCTCACATTATTTAAGTGTTTGAGTCATATGAACATTTTATTCATATAAACGGAATTCTTAAATGCTGGAAAAAAAAATACACCAAGAGAACTGCCTATAATCCAGAGTTCAAATTTAATGATTAGGAGGAAATATTCCTCTTAAATTTGGTATTAAAAGGCAAGCAAAGCATGTGATGATGCTAAAAGTGTAGTTTCTAGAGCAGCAGTCATGGCTATGACTTGGTAAAATGAAAAATGACCCCCTCACCTGCCCAGAAGGCAGCGGTGGCCAGCAGTCCTGGCGATACATGGTCCACTCTGCACTGCTGCTTGGTTTTCATGGGCATGTGGTGTGCACTGTGTATACCCATGTTTCCATGTGTGTACATGAGTGTGGCTACATGTGTATGTGTGAGCAAATGCATATGAAGGCCTGAAGTAGATGCTCTTTCGCCTTATTCATAGAAGCAGGTTCTCTCAATCAAACCCAGAGCTCACTGATATGGTTAGTCTCACTGGTCAGCTTGCTCTAGGTATGCCATCTCTGCCTTCCGAGGCTGAAATTACAGGTGGGCCACCACATCCACCCAGTACTTTCATGGGCCTCCTCCAGTGCTCAGGCTTGTGCTGTAAGCACTTTTAACTATGGCTCCATCTTCATAGCCTCTCATCTGGTGCTCCTCACAAGCCTGGCTCAGCGCCTGTCTGCTTGACAGGCAAGCCCTAGGGCCTTATGATGAGCTGCTATTGGGGAATCACCAAAACTGAGAATGGACAAGTGCTCAAGTGGTGTTGTGCAGTTGGGTTTCCTGTGAGCCTGCCCTGTGTGGAATGGCTAAGACACCAGGGACACCTCTCCGCATACACCGCCTGCTTCCTACAGTCAGTGTTTTCAAACACATTTCTTTCTATGAAGCAGCAATTGTGAATCACTGAAATTAAACTAAAGATGGCCCATTCAAGAGAAAGTTTTCAGTGGGATGACAAGCTTTACAGAATGGAAGAGCAAATAAGGAGCAAGGACCAAGACAAGTCACATTGTTAACCTCATGCTTATACAGAGAGCACCACCTAGCAAGGCTTTCCTCCAAACGCTTTTTGAAAAGTTGTTCTGACAGTGACAGTGATTTTTACATCTTCCAGTTAAGATGAAGGACCTAGAAAGGTGAGTAGCTTTGTTTTGCAAGTCATCCCTTGGACTCAGTTTCTGTTGTCTGAAGTAAACCAATGCATGAACATGTCTGTACAGTCCCCATTTCTCTGAAATGGCTTCATCATCAAGACACGCTCTTAATTCATAATTCATACTTAATTCATTTAAGAACAGGCTGCATTAGCTGGACTTACGTCAATTTGACACAAGCTAAAGTAACACGAGAAGAGGGAACCTCAACTGAGTTTGGCTTGTGGGCAAAGTTTGTGCTGACGACTATGGCCCCGCCCACTATGGCAATGCCATCCCTAGGCAGGTGGTCTGTGCTCCTCCATGGCCTCTGCATCAGCCCTTCTTCCAGATTCCTGCCCTGAGTATCTACCAATGTAGCAAAATAAACTGTGACCTTCCTAAGCTGCTTTTGGTCATGCGTGCCAAAGCAATGGAAACCCTAACTAAAACAGCAGTGAGCTTTAAAGTAGTGATTAATAAAAACAAAACAACCAGAAGTACTGGTCTTTTTTTACCCAAGAAATGGGTGTTTGCTTAAAGCAATTAATTATTTTCGATTCAGATGAGTTTTCAACTCACAAGAGTTCGCTGTATCTATCCACAACCAGACAACTTTAAATGGATCTATTTCACAAGTCTTTACTTAGATGCTAATTCCCAGTGCCTTTTTAAAGTAACCAGCAACCAGAATATTCTACAGCGAAAAGCAACCTATATTTAAAGAGAAAATAAACTTCTTTTCAGACTTAAGCAGGTTGAAGAAATCTACTTTGCTGTCGCTACAAAATGGACTGAGCTGAACTGAACGTCCAGCAAGAACTTCCCAGTGAAGACAGCCACAGAATTGCTTACATGGGTAATTTTAGTTTTCACTTTTAAGCACATCGGTATTTTCCAAATTGACTAATAAGAATATCAGAACTAGAAAAGGTCACTTAAGTAAGGCTGCACTGACTCAATGCCGCTCAGTTTTTACCACCCATGATGCTGCTGAGGTTTCTAATCCATTTTCACCTCAAGTTGCTCAGTGTGGCCAACATCCCCTAAGGATTCCCTCCAAAGAGAAACAACCCCAAGTGAACAGGTACTAACCCCGCCTCCTGAGACTTGAGACAACCAACCAAAGAAACTGTCTTTTTTTTATATATCAGACACAACATAGAGAATTTTGTTCCCAATGTAAAGTGTGTATTAAATTCTGCTATAATTAGCCAGACAGTGGAGCATGTGCTTTATATATAGTGGTTCTCAAGGGGGCAGAACTGTCCTCAAGGCACACTGTTAATTACTGAAGAGGCTCCTCTACTGAAGCAGAAAGCATCCAGATTTGGAAGCCAGGATCTAGGCCCGGACAACACATGGTTGGTAGAGGTGATAATTCAGGGTACCCTGGCCCATGAGCTCACTATAGGTTAATATTACTTTAGAATTCAATACTGAGCCATTCATTCGACATGATATTCTGGTAAATATCCATCATCCTGCTCAAATTATGGAGGACAAAGTGGTGAGGGAATAGGGAACAGTGTGAACTTCCACATAGCACACTTCACCTGTACCCCAACTCTAGGCGCACGTGGAGCCGCTACTGCCATATCCAACAATTTCAATCTTCTATTTCCTTAGTATCAACGATAAACATTAGGGAATGGTGATACCTCAGAGTTTGTGATGCAAAAGGTAGGTTACAATGTAGCATGGAATACTGCATCCCTGGAGGCTGTATTACTTGAGCATTAACTGAGACTGGCTGTGATTTCTCTTGTATGCTGTCATTCAGCCTACACTGTTTTTCTCATTAGCATCAATTATTCCAAGTAAGATGGTTTTCTCAGGTCCCAATCTTTGTTCCTGACTTCTACACACGCACACAAATACATGTGTACATACATACATATGTGTGTCTGTCTGTCGCCACAAACATACTCACTGGCCGCAGGGTCTGCCATACTGCATCCTAGCTGGCCATCTGGGCTAAACAAACACCACAGCACCTCTTCCCTTTACTTTTTCCTTGCCTAAAGGGAGCACTCCACTGACCTTGGGGTCACGTTTATGAAGGTACATTATTTAGAACTTGGTGTCAGGGTAGCAAGGTGGGCTTTCCAAACGTTTGCCACAGAAGAGGCCTCTACAATCACTCATCCAGAAAGTGCGATCTCTGGCTTCAGACAAGAATCAAACTTTTCAAAGTTTCCTTTGCCCGAGGCAAGCCTTGGGCTAGGCGCCTGGCCCGCGATCCCACGCCCAGCCCAGCGAGCGCACCCCTGTCACTCTTAGAACGGCTTTAACTCTCACACAGGGCCAAAAGCCGGTTCTTGAACATTCAGGGCTAGGGAACCTACTGGGATGGCACAAACTTTCTTCCTAGAAACGCGGGGCACTGCGTGCAGTTTCACGAGGGTTTCCAAACACAGCCTCTGCAGCCCCGAGGGGAGCCCCCAGGAGAGAAGCCGAGAGCTGAACTGGGAAGGAGGCTGGAAGGTGAGTCCGGGGCGTGGGCCGTCCCCATCCCACCACGTCCCGGCAAGGGTGGCTTCGGCCAGGGTGCAGCGAGCGGCTCCCTGCAGCTCCAGCGTGGGAGCGCGCGAGCGAAGCGCCCGGTACCCATCAAGCCGAGGCCGCGGGGAAAGACCGGGTCGCGGCCGCCGCGCGCAGCGACCCCCGGGAGAGGGACGCCTGGCTCCAGAGACCGCCCCGCCCCGCCCCGCGCCAGTCCCGGGACAGCACGCACCAGGCGGCGCCGCAGCAGCCTCAAGGGCCACCGAGGACGCGGGCCGTCCACCCGTCCCCTTCCCCCGAGCCCGGCTTCACCCTCCGTAGCTCTCCCCTTCCTTCAGTCCCAACGGCCGCCTCTCGCCCGTCCGCCGCTCACCTCCCGGGGCCGCCGCCGCCGCCGCCGCCACCGCCACCGCAGCTACCGCCAGATCTCGCGAGACTTCGCTCCGCCCCTGTGCTTACCCTCCTCCCATCCCTAGGAGCGGGGCATCGACCCCGGCCTGGAAGCTCCTGGAAGCACCGTGCGGACTCTGGAGGGTTCACGACTTGCTTCTCTTCCCTAACCTGGCATCCACCCGTGCCGGTGACCCGGAAAGTTTAAAGCGCAGGTGCGAGGGTTCCCACGGCGCTCTCACCTGGCTGGCCCGGGGCGCATGCGCAGGCCGAGCTGCAGAGCAGAGAGCTCGGAGGTTTTTGCAGAATCTCTGGCTGCGCCCAAAGTCATATGGTCGGTCAGTTAGTGCCTGCTCCCCCAACACGCTCACAGCTCTTGATGCCTCAATAAGTGCATTCTCACTGACTCCACATTCCAGACTGGGGGCCAACCAGGATGAGCAGACCCGGTGTGGAGTCGGAGCTTCTCTGATGCCCGATCCGCACCTCATTTTGGCTCCTAGGCCCCCCTGTCCTTTTCAGCTTCACTACCTATCCCTCAGAGTTCTCCAGAGCAAAAGAGGTGACCTGGCAGGTGGTGTATTGCAACTCATCTGTGTGCAGCTAGATATTAAACGCCGCTCAGTGTTTGCACCAACTCTCTAGAGCCCTAAAAGATATAGTGGGAGAAAGTAGTATCCTGGACAGAGAACCAGAGCATCAAAGTTGATAGGGCAGCGGTTCTTGACCACAGGGGTTGCATATCCTTCACATCAGATATTTACACCATAATCCATAACTCTAGCAAAATTGTAGCTAAGAAGTACCAACAAAATAATTTTATGATCGGGGGTCGCCACAACATGAGTAACTGTAGTAAAGGTGGCAAAATTAGGGAAAGCCGTGTGATTTCTTCCCCGGAAAAGAGACGCTGGCATATTGAGGTTCATCAAAGTGGGTACCCATAATCTCCGAAGCTTACAATGAAGAAACTACCCCACATGTTCATAATAAGGCAGTATTTGGATCTGCATTAAGTCCAGGACTTGGCACTGCCTTGTGGGAAGGTCTTTGTCTTAGTTATGGTTTCAGTTGCAGAGAAGAGACACCATGACCATGGCAACTCCTATAAAGGAAAACATTTAACTGGAGCTGGCTTATAGTTCAGAGGTTTAGTCTATTATTGCCATGATTTGAAGCATGGTAGCACACAGGCAGACACGGTGCAGATTGGCAGGCAGCAGGAAGGGTGAGCTTGAGCTTCTGAAATCTCAAAGCCTACCTGCCTCCCCAGTGACACAATTCCTCCAAAATGAGGTCACATCACCTAATGGTGCCTCTCTCAATGAGCCTACGGGGGTCATTTTATTCAAACAGCACAGTCTTGTTCTGTGAGCTGAACCCTCTGTGGCAGCTTCTGTAGATTCGAGGGCCTGGAAGGTTCTAGCTCATCCCTGAAAGCTACACTGAGGCTGTCGGAGCTGACCCATCCTGACAATCACATCATGTCAGCAAATATGGGCCAAAAGCAACCTTCCCAACTTAGCCTCCCTGGAAAGGATTCCTCCAGAGTACATGGAATGTGATTGCACAATTCAATAAAATGGCTATGTGGATGAAGAGAGGAGATCCCATCCAGTTGGTAACTTATTCATTTGTTAGCTTAGTCAGTCTTCCCAAAGACACCTATCAGGCAGTGTTCTCCAAGGAAAGAATAGAGTATAGCTAAGTGCATGGGGGGGGGGGGGGGGATTTATCATCAAGGCTAAGCCCCACAATATGCTGCCAGCAAGACTGGCAACCATGGAAGTCTATGACATAACTCACCCTGAAAACCAGAAGAGCTGATGATGTATCTCTCAGCTGAAGGCCCAAGAAAATGTAAGGGGGCTGGGAGGGAACTGGTAAAAGTCTCAGCATCTGAAGACCAGAGTTCTTGAAATTTTTATGTTGAAGGACAGAGGACTGCCCAAGTTTGCAGTTAGCTGATGAAGGTTTACTCAGCTCACTGAGACACAGTGCGATCTTTTCCAGACATGCCCAATGGACACACACAGACATAATGGGCTATCTGAGAGAAGAAGCCAAGGACTAGGAAATAAGTGGACTTGTCCAAGGACATAAAATTTTAAGTGGCAGAGTTAGGAATCCCTCTCTAGGTCACGGACTCCAAACCTATAAAACTTGACTTTGGTGACCTATAAATTCTTTCCAATCCCAATACCCTATTGTAGGTAAAGACACTTGCTGCCAATACTAACCACTTGAGATTCATCCCTGGGATACACAAAGTGGAGGAGAGAACCAACTCCAAGTTGTCTTCTGACCCCCCCACACACTCTACAAACTGTTCAAGATTAAGACAACCTAAAAGATTCGATGTTTTTCTCTGTCTCATATAAAATAAGGGCACAGATAGGTCTGGGGGATGAACTAAGTTAGTATTCATGGTGCATGAGTAAAAGTATCTTACACTGACTGAGATACTCTTGCCGTAATAACTCTCTTGTTTCTCTTTTCCCAATATGAACTCCAATAACGCTGGAAGATGGGCTTGAATGTATTTTCTAACACAATAAAAAAAAATTGGTCTTATGTCCTTAAATTCACTATATGGTGTGAAAGGAGACTGTACCCTCTCCAAAGCTCTCTCTTCCCAAATCCCTCTAAGAGGACCAGTAAAAAGTCTCTCCCTCCTTATACAGGAAAATCTACCCAGACATTTTAAGACGTCCGACTTTGGAAGTCACTCCACTGGGGGAAAAGACAACCACAAAGGGGGAAGGGAGGAAAAGATGAATAAGCTGAAACTTGTTGACAAAATTCTAGTGGGATTTGGGGTTAACAGCTGTGACAATGGGAACAGAAAGAAGGGTTTATTATAGGAACTGAAGCTGTCCCATGTTCCCACCAATGGCAACAGCTTATTACAGGAGCCACCCTCAGAAAGGGAGGGTGTAACAACATCCTCAAGAGTGATATTGTCCAACTACTGCCATGAGAGAGGTGTCTAAATGTGTCCATTATCTGTTTGGGATTTAGTTTTACCAGACAGGGTTTCTTTGTGTAGCCCTGGATGTCCTGGAACCCCCTCTCAAGCTGGCCTCAAACTCACAGATATCCACCTGCCTCTGCCTCCCACATGCTGGATTAAAGGAGTGTGCCACCACTGCCTGGCTCAAATGTGTCCATTCTTAAAGAGTAGTATGTGATATAGTTGAGGCTATAAGGTATCAAAATGTCTTTTGATACACAAGGGACTTTATAAATGCCAGTAATAGGGTTTGGCTAATGCGCCAGTGAAAACACTTTAAGCACTAACTGGCAAGTATTGTGTTAATAGCCATGAGCAAGACCGTTGTTTCATGTCCTGTTAGGGAGAGAGGCAGGAATCCATAACAACAAATGAAAACACTCTAAAAAGGTTTGGGAGAGATGGCTCAATGGTTAAAGCTCTTGGCTGTGCCAGCGTGAGAGCCATCAATCAGATATCCAGGACCCACATCAGACCTGGCATCGTGGCCCACATTTGTAATCCCAGTGCTATTATAGCTGGATGGGAAGGAGAGATAGATGAATGTCTGGAAACTCAAGTACCAGCTATCCTGACACACTCAATGAACAGCCAAGGTTGTCCTACATACACATGCTGCTATGGAATCTCTCTCTCTCTCTCTCTCTCTCTCTCTCTCTCTCTCTCTCTCTCCCCCTCTCTCTCTCTCTCTCTCTCTCACACACACACACACACACATACACACACACACATACACACACACACACACACATACACACACACACACACACCAGGTAGTGTTCTGTGGATGTAAGGAGGCGCCAAAACCAAGACCACACTTTAAAAAAAAAAAATTTAATTGGGGACTTGCGTAGAGCTTAGAGGGCTGGTCCATTATCATTATGGTAGGGAGCATGGCAGCAGGCAGGTAGGTATGGTGCTGGAGAAGTAGTTGAGAGCTACATTCTGATAGCAGGGTAGGAAACAGACCAACACTAGGCCTGCCGCAGATTTTTGAAACCTCAAAGCACATTCTCAGTGATACACCTCCTCCAACAAGGACACTTCCTAATCCTTCCAAACGCTTCACCCAACTTGGATCTAAGCTTGCAAATGTATGAGTCTGTGGAGGCTAATTTCATTCAAACCTCTATAGTAGGCAAGAGGACAGCATTCTAGAGACAGGGACAACATGGATCAGCAAGAACTAGCGTGGGTCGTAGGAAGACCGTGTACCCTGGGGCCTTTGGAAACAGCATACATCATAAGTCATGTACGCAGCCAGGCATGGTGACACACACTTGGGATCCCATAGCTGGAGAATCTGAGATCCAAAGCATTTTGAGTACCAAGCCAACCTGAACTACACAGCCAGACCAGACCCTGCTTCAACAACCACAAAGACGTGTACATGCGGTGGTAGTTTGAACGTAATGGGCTCCCATAAAGTCACAGAGAGTGGTACTATTAGGAGGAGTGGCCTTGTTGGAGGAGGTGTGTCACTGTGGGGGTAGGCTTTGAGGTTTCTTATGCTCAAGCTACACACAGTGTTGGTTCAGTTCCTATTGCCTGTGAGTCAAGATGTAGCATTCTCATCTCCTTCTCTAGCACCAGGTCTGGCTATATGCTACCATATCGCACCATGATGAAAATGGGCTAAAACTCTAAAACTGTAAGCCCCTCCCACAATTAAATGTTTTTTTTCTTATGAGAGTTGGCTGCGATTATGGTGTCTCTTCATAGCAATAGAAACCCTAACTAAAACACATGCCATGAGCAAGCATGTAGAGACACTGGAAAGGAGGTGACTGAACTGAATTAGGAAGATTCCCCAAATGTTGATCTGTCCTTCCTTGTTGGCCATCATTATGGAGTCCTCAGGCTCGGCTCAGGGGCTTGATCAAGGGTGGTATCCTAATTATACTTCTGTTGCTGCATAAAAATTACCCTGACAAAAAGCTACACGGGACAAGGGGTTAGAGTTCCAGACTAGAGTCCGTCATTGTGGGGAAGTCAGAGACAGGAACCTACTCTAGTCACATCACCTCCACAGTCAATAGCACTTTTTTTTTTTTTTTTTTTTTTTTTTAGGTGATTCGAGGCTGTCAGCAAAGATAGAGAAGCTGTCATGGATGGCCATCACATCTGCAGGCAAGAAAATCTCCTCGCATCCCAGAGTCAACCTTCTTTGCTACTAGGGGGAAGAACATGATGTCCTCTAGTCAACCTGTGGTCTCACAGGTGGCTGGACCCCAATATGTGCCTCCACTCTGTTGAGTGCTGGCAAAGCAGCAGCCCTGATGCTGGCAACAGTAAAAGCTGCCAGGGTAAGCCCTTGACACCAGAACTTTGAGGTGATAGAGGCTCACCCACCTTTCAGTGGTGGTAAGTTTACGGGGTCAGCCTACTATATGGTTTGGGATACTTTTCTTAGATGCTTGGTAGAAAGTTCTCTCCTCCCCCAGTGCCTCTGTGGGAAACTAGCATCCTCTACTTTTCTGTTTAAAGTAGACAGGCCTTCTACAACTCCGACCCCACAGAAGCCAAAGCAGGCTGGAGCCTGAGAGACTTGGAAGAGAGGCTTATTGACTGCAAGGGCAAATTCAGCTTTCTCTGCTCTAACTGAGCATCTCTTGGAAGCCAGCACACTCTGTGGTCATTCGTGCTTGGCCTATAAGAGACAGGAGCCATCAAAACAGAGAACCAAGATGCCAAAAGATCTTGGCTCCTCGGTGACATCAGCACGCGGCTCTGGGAAGACTCCAGACCCACGGGGCCCTGGACAGTCCCCTCTCTAATCTAATAACCAACTGCATGTGGTTTCTGTCCCCAGCAATGTAAGCATTCACATTGCCACAAGAGGAAGGCAGCTGTTTCTGAGGAGTAAGCATGCATTCCCCCGCGCTGTGCCTGAGCTGTTCCAACCACTGTGCAGGCTTTACAAACACCCTTCTGCCCCAGTCTTGTTCCGATAAGCCCTGTGTGGATCCACATCTTCCATTCTAGAAAACAAATCCACCCTGTTACCCCACAGCTCATACAACTGGTAAGTAGCACGGAAAAAGGTCTGTATGGTGCCCAGAATCCAGGCTTTTAACTACTACATTTAATGGCATGTACTGTCCAACCTCATTACATTAGAAAATAAAAACTAAGCCTCACTTTTCTGCAGAGCATAAACCCAGCTCTGTCTCTTACTGTCTGCTCCAGAACACACTTTTTGTTTACTTGAGACAGGGTTTCCTGTAAGCTGTGCTGGCCTCCAACTCATATAGCCAAGGCTGACCACAGAGAACCGGCCCCACTACCTCTGTCTTCCAAGTACTGTGATTATAGGTATGTTACAGGTGTTCACCACTATGCCTAGTTGTGAACACATGTCTTCAGGCCCTCTGTGAGATGACAAGATTACCTTTCTGAAGGTTGCTCTGTGCTGCTCAACAAAGATGTCTGGATCTCCACTATATGGGTGTGTTGGTACTTTCTGGTTCCCTCTGGTTGGGTCAAAGTCTAGTCAAAGAGTGGAAATAGACGGAGAATGTGCCGTTTCTGGGACAGTGCCTAGGACAGTGGTGGGTCTATTGAGCAGAGTCTCTCGGCCCATCTTTCATGGACATATAATGTGAGCTGAGGATGAACTTCTAAACCATTTAGAAGTGGGCCTTGATGGCTGTCCCTATGTGCACTAATCTGTCTTGACTGACCCTTTTCCCTCCATAACTATTAATCTTGCATTTGTGAATTCAACTGAGGAAACAATGTTTTAATCTACATGTGTATTGAGCACATAACCCTCTAAACAATGTAGCATGCCAACTCTTCATGTCACATTTACTCTGTAGTGTATTAAGTCCAGAAATGGTTTAGTCTACTGGAGGTTCCAAATATTATATGCAAATGCGATGTCATTTTATTTTTTTAATATTCCATTTGTGTGTATGTTGCATGCATATGTGTATACAAGTGTGTTTGCATGTGTATGGATACATGTGAGCATATGTGCACATGGAGACCAGAAGCTGATTTCAGGAATCTTCCTCAACTGCTTCTACTTTATTCAATGAGGCAATGTCTCATTCAAACCTAGAGGTGGCTGATGTGTATAGTCTTACTGGTCAGCTTGCTCTAGGGAGCACCTGTGTCCACCTTTCATGTTGGTTTTGGGGATCCAAACCCTGGTACCTACTGCTGAATAATGAACTAACCACCTAGCAATTTCCCCAGCCCTGTTAAGCCTTTTTTTTATATAAACGATTTTGAGCATCCATGATTTGGGAATCCCTGGGAGCCTGGATACTGAAGAATGACTACACATACGATATGATCCTTCACTCATTGATTCAAAGTGCTGTGCTTAGCTGGACCACAGGAGAGCTCAGATTGCAGCCCTGAAGATTCTAGCTACAGACACTGGGGGCCAGCCTCCCACTATGCCAAGCAGATTCCTTCATGGCTCTAGTCCCTCCCTGAAGAACTTGATCTAGAACTCAGTTCCAACTCTCGAGGGCCACATGAACTAAGTAAACAGAGATGTGTAAAGTTTAAAAAAAAAAAAAAAGTTACCACAGGAACAGGGTAAGCACCTGAAAGAGATGACATGAAGTGGGGACATATAGGCACTTTACAAGTAACAAAGCCTTTTGGGCGTCGGGAAATTGTTGACAAAATCAGTCCCCAACAGGATGAGCTGGCAGACCTAACATGGAGTGACTTGTTCTGCGTTGTGCTGGGTCTCACTTTTGTTTCCATCTTTCATTGCATCTCCCCTTCACCTTGAACCCTACCTTCTCCTGGACACCAGAGTGCTTGTCACACATCCACGCTTTGGCTCCCACTCCAGGACCTGTCTGGCACGCCTTCCCTCGGGCCTCACCGCCTTGTCTTGAAGGCTGGGTGATGCTGTGGCTGTCGCCACTGAGGAGCCCTAACTAGTCAGTGGGGTGCTTCTATCATTGGATTGTACGTGTAGAGGGTGGAGCTTTGCCTTCCTCTCAGTCATGAAGCTAACATCAAACACGTGCTAAAGAGCTTCAGCCTCGGCTACATCAGTACTTGGTTCAGTAAAACCAAAGCCTCGTGGCTCGGTCACTGAATCGCTTGTTGTGTGAGCATGAGGACCTGAGTTTGGATTCCCAGCACCCATGTGAAAAGGTGGACACTGAGGGGTGCACTTCTATAATCCCAGAATTTAGGGGCAAGCAGGGGCAGCTAGCTCTAGTGCCTGCTTATTTACCTGTGAGCCCCAGGCTTAGTGAAAGACCCTGTCTCAGAAAATGAGGTGGCAAGCCCCCACATTAGTACATACATGAGACACACTGACACACTTACATCAAAGCCTGACTACCCACATGAAGGACCTTTCTAACAAGACTACATAGTAAATATTGACCAAAGGCCAATATTCCAGGGTTTTCTTCCAACCCTTCCCACCTGTGGGTTGTAGCCACAACGCTTAGTTCTTATATGTAAAATAGGATTATGAGAGCATTTATCTCACACAGTGATAATTCTGGAAGATACAAGCTCAAGAGCATTGTCAAGTTTACAAGTTTAAACCCCAGCTACCTTTAACATTACTGCCTCTTTGTCTCAACTCCTGCTCACATGCCCCTGATAACATCACCCGTGATGTTACTCACCACATCCCCTGTCCCTTCCTGCCAACTCTAAGTAGCTTTGCTAAACATTCATTTCAAAGATGGAACATGCTCTTGAAACTCTCCAAATGAGTTCCATGTTGTGTTGTGAAGGTTCAGTGAGCAGCAATGATTTAGACATGCAGTCCACCTAGGAAGCTACCCAGTACTGGGAAGTTTATGCCTGGTAATGCTCTGTCCAGACGTCCTAGAAACAGCTAAGAAAATTTGGGCTAACCCTAGACTCTCTCTTGTGCGGCTGTGGAGTGGCGGGATGTGCAGTCTCCTGGTAGCAGTGGCAGCCACCTCGGCGGGGGGGGGGGGTGGGGGTGGGGTGGGGGGGGGTGGGGGGGTGAGAACAACGTCAGATATTTATAATAACATATTTACATTATAGTTAATAACAGCAAAAATACAGTTACGAAGTGGCAAAAATAATTTTATGGTTGGGGGTCAGCACACCATGAGGAACTGTATTAAAGGGTGGAAGCCTTAGGAAGGTTGAGAACCACTGTCGGAGGCCATCATGGGGAGCATACTCTGGCTGCCTCCCCCCATTTTCCCACAGCTGGAGGGAAGTGAGCACCATTTGGATTTCTGGTGAGCGCATTCTTTGAGGTTTCATGCTGAACACAACTGTGCTGTTATGGAAACCCTTCATAACAGTGGGTTATAAACTGAGGACCCTCAGCCGAGGCAAAAGATCCTTCAAACAAGAAAATAAATGCAGATGTAAGCTTGATTTTTTTTTTTTTTTATGGAAAATCTGAGGACCCAGCTGTGAAAGGTTTTTGCTGGGACACCGGAGTGAAAACTCACAGGTATAAGGATAGAAAGTCTGATGGAAATGAGACAGCAGGTCTGTTGGGAGAAGATGATACCAGGAGACAACCATGGCCAAAGTGAAAAGTTAGTGTCACAGGGATCTCCTCAGAGGACCATATCCTCTTCTTTTTCCCCAGGACCATGTTGACACAGAACTGCTCAAAAGCATTTTCATTCCCGCCTCTTGTGACTCATGTGCCTGGAATGATGAGTTCACATTCCAGAGCCCCACTGACCCTCCTATACCCCTGCTCAGTGCTTCCTCCAGATGGAAGGGCCATGGTGTCCGCTCCTAACATCACCCAGCATCCAGAGTTTCACTCTGGTGCCCAGTCATGTGAGGGGTAGAGAGATGGGGAGGCATGAGAGGCAACATTTTTCACAGCTTTGTCAAGATGTAAGTATTAACTCTACAATTAGAGGGAACAATTACCTCACAATTAACAAATAAAGAAGGCACTAAAGCCCCAGTGTCAAAGGGCCCGAGGCTATAACGCTGTGCATATTTTTCATCCAAATTCAGGTTTCTAAAGGCCATGCAGGAAAAGGAACCAGGATGTCCCTGGGAAGGGAAGGCAGATTGAAAGACACTGGAAAAACCATCAACAATCAGTTTCAGCAACAGAACAATGACAGTATTGATTATAAATTATAGAATGCAGCAGGTACCGTGAGCATAGGGGTATTATAGGAGGGAGGGGGTATTCTTTTCTTTAAGGAGATGTAATTAATACACCAGAAATAAATGAAGGAACCAGAACAATCCCCGTTGGACCACAGCATTCATTTCCAAGAGTATGTGAATCAAACAGGCACCATGTTAATCAAGTCACGTGGGTTAAAAATCCTTGTTAATAAGCCACACCAGGGCTCCATGCTTAGCGCAGTGTACAGCACTTGCTGACCGCCCACATGACTGATAAGGACATTTCTCCAGCTTTCTAGAAGCAATTGAGAATTCTAAAGCTGGTAATAGATTGGAGACCCTAGGTAGAATGGTTGGCATGCCTGCAGTTCCAGGACTTCTGAGGCTGAGGCAGGAAGGCTGAAAGTTTGAGGCCAGCCTGGGCTACACAGAACAACTGTCTCAAAAGGTGACAGGTCAAATCACAGCAAAGCAAAGTCCTTTAGGACAATCTATACCTTGTTGTGAGGCTTTCAAAGGAGATTTTCACTCATATGCTTAGCAGTGTGCTGGACTCTGTAGTATGAAGTAGACACATAGGCATACTTCCTAAAGTATTTTCACTAAAGAAAACATACCAAAAAGAAGAGTAAGGACTCCATCCAGCTAGCTCCGTTGTTAAGAGCAATTGCCACTCTCTTAGAGGACCAGAGTGTTTCCCAGCACCCATGTTGTGTGGCTCACAACGGCTTATGACCACAGATCCAGGGGATGTGATGCCTTCCTTTGGCCTCTGGAGGCACCTGCACTCACATGTGCCCATACACACAGACATGTGTATATACAGAAAAGTGAAAGCTTTTAAAACAAAATAAAGGACTGAAGAGATAGATGGCTCTGTAATTAAGAACACTGGTTACTCCTCCATAGGACCTGGTTTCAATTCCCAGGAGGGAATTGAGGCTCACAATATAGTCTGTAACTCCATATAGTCTATAACTCCAGTTTCAAGTGGCCCGATGCAATCTTCTGGTCTTTGCATGCATGTAGTGCACATATATAGCATCCATACACATAAAAACAAATCTCTAAAAAAAAATAACTAAGTAAAAAAATCCAGAATCACTATGAGCTCATAAGGCAGATACAGGAAGCCAGCAGGGCAGCCTGCTGAGCATTTCTGAACTAATGGCAAAAAGGCCTGAATCTCCCACAAGAAGGAATGTCAGACAGAGAAGCATGTGTGAAGCCCTGAGTCAGGAAAGACTTAGGTGTGTATCTTAATTCATGTTCTATGCTATAAGTAAATACTAGAGTCTGGGAGATTTATAAAGAAAAACATTTTGTCTAACTTCACAGTTTTGAGGAGTCAAAATTTAGGGTCAGGCAACATTGTTGTTCTGCCTCTGTATTATCATGTGTGATGGAGAACATCCTGATGGGACTGCATTAGGAAGGGAGAGAGGACACATGTTGTAACAGGAAGCTTCAGAGACACAGGGCCAGCCTTGGTCTGTGTGTGTGTGTGTATACTCGTGCTTGTACATGTGTGTGGACGCCAGGGGCCAACATCAGGTCTTCTTCAGTTTTGAGATACAGTCTGTCTGTACACCTGAAGATGGACTGGCCAGCAAACTCAGTGGCTTTTGTATCCTCAGTACTACAATTACAGGTTCCTGCTGCCACTCCGGATCCAGACTCAGGTCCCCATGCTTACATGACAAATACTTAACTGACTGAGCCATCTCCCAGGCCCACCCTCACCCTCTCTCTCTCTCTCTCTGGGCTGCTGTCATAACTGCACTATTCCTTCTAAGAGTATCCCTTAAAAGCCAGTGATGCTGCCACCTCCCTCTGAGCCCCACTTTTTACAGGCTTCTCCCTCATAGCAGTGCCTTTCTGGTGTATGAACTTTAGGGGGACAAACTCAGACCCCATCCAGACCATAGCAGTGGGGTTTTTTTCCTTTAAATATTCCTTTTTATTAATTTATTTTAAAAGTTTTTTCTACTTATACCCCTGCTGGCCCTCCCTTTCCTCCTCCCAGTCCCTCCCAGTCCTCCCTCAGCCCCCCCCCACGGCCCGACACATCCCCCCCCCATTTGGGATGCGGTACCCATCACCAGGAATGTTTAAGGGGATGTGGTGCCCATCATCACCAGGAACTTTGACTTATTGGCTTTAAGTTGACTTATATTGTGATCCTAAAGCCATGGCTTTTCTACCCCCACCACATTCTACATCATCTTGCCAACAAATCTGCCAGGTAGAGGGGGAAGTAAGAATTAGTAAAAACCCTTCAGCAAGTGTAACAAGATATGCGTTAAGGCTAAGAGCGAATGACATGCCACATAAATGAGAATGAATCTCCCTACTGCTCTGCTCTTGCAAGGCCAGGTGGAGCGGGCAGAGAGGCATTTGGTAGCAGAAGGTAATTCTAAACATGATTTGAAAGTAAGAAGAGTCACAAGGAAATTACAAGTTCTGATTTAAAAAAATGGAGACGTCAAGAAAGAAAGGATGTTCAGGGGGCTTCCAAAGGAAGGTTCATAATGCTCAACTTTTTTTCTTTTGCAACAGGGTCTCACTATGCAGCACAGACAGGTATGAATTTGTAACTGCCTCCCTTCTGCTTCCCGAGTGCTGGGATTACAGCAGCATGTATGACTGATACATCAAAATTCCACATTCCCATTCAGGCCTCGTGTGCTCGTGTGTGTGTGTGTGTGTGTGTGTGTGTGTGTGTGTGTGTGTGTGTGTGTATGTGTGTGTGTGTGTGTGTGTGTGTGTGAGAGAGAGAGAGAGAGAGAGAGAGAGAGAGAGAGAGAGAGAGAGAGAAATCCATGTATTTCTGCTTATTTGAGTTTTTTCCTACATTTCTAGACATATTTCCACATGGTGGGTATGTATATGCGTTTATGTGTATGATCTATGTATCCACGTACACGTGTATGTGTGTGTCTAAATACACTGTATCTCTTCCATTCAAGCTTATCCTGATTCTGTTTAGTTTCTGTGAGCAGACAATGTCAGGGATATTCAGACTGGTGTGGCTGGAAACAAAATATCCTTATTATACTATTCCATTTGGTAGCCTAAGAGGTCCTGTAACTCACTGTGTAACCCAGACTGGCTTAAAACCCGTGGTGATCCACCTGTCTCAGCCTCTCAAGACCTTGGGATTACAGGCATGAGCCACCATTCCTAGCAAAAGGTAATTTATTTATTAGCACCGGGATTGAACCTAGAGCCTAACAAATTGTAAGCAAGTATTCACTGCTGAACAACTTCCTCAGCTCTGTCTGTGTTACCTCTGTGTGAACTTGTGTGCATCTTCCACCTCTGGGTCTAGATACGTTGCTATGTCTGAATGTTTGTGTGTGTGTTTCTTTGTCTCCTGAATATCTGGAAATGCTTGTGCTCCCCTATCTTTGTGTGTGTGTGTGTGTGTGTGTGTGTTGGACATCATTGCAAGGAAATTTCTGTGAGAGAGAATACAATTAAGTTGCTGCACATGCCCGAGGGAAGGTAAGAGATCAGTTAGATAGGAAGGAGCAGAGCCCTGGGTGGCAAGTGAAGGCTCCAGGAATCCAGTGACCTCTTTGCATTGGTATTGGAATTTCCCCAAGACTGGGAACAAGAGTGTGGGTTGGTAAGTCTAGTCAGTGCTTTCTGAGGCCTCAGAGGGCATGCTGACACCCAGTTTACCCTATTTCTCACTGCTTCGCAGCTGTAGAAAGTGGGCCTCACAGGTAATGTTTTCACAAATTGAAGAGAAGCTGCCAGCTGCTCAGTCAGCAGAGGCATCTAGCTGACTGAAGCACACCCAGAACGTCCCTTTCTTTTCTTGTAGGGGAGCCTTCCTTCACACTCTCTCGCCAGCAGCAGCTTTTGATTATCAAGCAGTGACGTGTCTACAGGAAGTGTTCCCAACCCCAGCTTCACAAACTGGAGCAGCTTTCCCACAGAGATGCATCACACTAGCCCTGCACACATAGGGTTTCCCACACTAGCACTACCCGATGCCTTAGTAGGTGATCTGCCTGTCTTATCTACATATGAAGACCACACGGAAATCGTCACATTTCTATTTAGTAAACACTTAGATTTTGCTATCAATTTTTCAGAAAAATAGAAGTATTCGATTCATCCAAATCCCTTAATATCCCAAGCCCTCCTGAGCTCCTAAAACATGGACATTGGTTATGTGAGAGGTAAAGTCAGGAGTTTATACTTGTGTGTGTGTGCATAGATGCACGCATTTGCTTGCAAGTGCATACAATACATTCATGTGGGTGGTCAGATGGACATGTGTACATGCTTATGGAGGCCAGAGGACAACCTTGGGTGTCATTCCCTAGGTAATGTTCTTTTTTTTTTTTTTTTCCTTTTTTTGTTCTTTCTTTTTTTAATCAGACAAATCCCCACTTGCCTGGAGTGTGTCAGGTAGGGGAGGCTGCCAGAAAGCTGCAAGGGTGTGTTTTCCATTTTCACAGCATCAAGGTTTTAAGTGCCTGGTTTTTGTTGTGGTGGTGGGTGGTGATTGTTAAATGTGGGACCTGGGGTCTATCTCACATCTTGTCTTTGTATTTGCAAGGCAAACACTTTTCCCACTGAGCTATTTCCCCCAATCTGTGCCAACCTTGCTTTTAACTTTTTCTTTTGGATAAATGTGAGGCACAGGGTGGGTGGTGGGGTGGGGCTACTTGCCTCACATGCATGAATCCTGACTTCAATCCCCAGCATAGCATAAACTAGGGATGGTAGTAAACGTTTGTAATCTGAGTATCAGAGGTGGGGCCGGAAAGGTTTATAAGTAGGAGGTTATCTTCAGTACTAACGTGTTCAAGGTCTCAAAGAAACAGAAAAGGTTGTGAGTAAAACAACAATTTCTCTTATAGATTTAACTTTATGTTTTTGATATATTTGTCTTCTTTGTCCACCTCTCTTTCCATGTCGATTTAGACGTGTGTATTGCACATGTATACATCTATATCTCATGTTTCTATATCTGACGTTTATACCTCACTTCCTGGATCCTACAGTAGACGGAGAGAGCAACCGTTCAAAGCTGTAATATGGCTCCACATCTGCACCATGGCACACGCAAACACGGCTAGTCATAAACATGGTAATAACACAATAACTTTTAAGATGCATGGAGAACAGCTTCCCAATGTTGTACCAGCTTCATGCATTTGCTAAGAACAAGGGCACTTCTGAATATAACCGCACAGATCACGTGAGGTTGAACCCTCCCTGCTGCTTAACACAGGCCACATCGAGAGCTTGCCTGTTGTCACAATAAAGCCATCAGATCATTTTCATACTTTTTAAATTCAAAATTAGCGCATACTATACTTACCTGTCTTTTCACCTTTTAAAAACCTAATCCTAATTAAGACCTAAGTCTTAATTATGTTGATCAAATTTTATTTTTGAGAGAAACAAACTTCAGGCTCAGGCCGTTCAGCTACATGTAACTGATTTTTTTTTTTTAAAAAAATGAGGGTTTATCTGTACTTTTTTATTAGTATTTATTTTCATGGAGTCCTGTATTTGCCAGAAGTCACACTGGTTTGTTAATTGTGGGGGGAACATACATGGTCTTATTTTTATTTTACTTCATGTTTTATTTTCTTTATTTCTTTATTCTGTATTTTTGCGGGGCTAGGAATGGAGCCCAGGGGGTTGCTCGTGCTCAGTAAGCATTCTGCTCCCAGCCCCTCACCCCCACTCCACTCCAACCCCTTCTTTAGTCTTCATTTAAAAAGTGAACTCATTTGGGGAGAGAGAAGAACAGGGGAGGGGAAGCTAATCAAGGAACATTCATACTTGTATGAAAATGTCACAATGAAACCCATTATTTGACACAATTAACATGTGATAATAAAATAATGAATTGATTTAATGGAAAATATTAGGGAAACAGTGGAGCAGACGTTTAGAGCCAGTACCGGCTTTTTTTTTTTCAACCTCAGAGCTACTGGCATTTGGGACCAGGTCATTCTGTGTTGTGGGTCACCCTGTGCCTTGTAGGGAAATAGCAGCAGCCTGTTCGCTTCTCTCTACTCAGGACAGCAGCAGAATGTGTCTTCAGACATTGCCAAATGTCCCTCGGGACGCAAAGTCACACCATCAGGAGCCAGTGTTCTGTCCAGAACCATTATTGAAATCAGTGGCGACAGGTGAGGGATCTTGGAGCGGACACTTTGCTCTTCCTGCCCAGTTCAGCTCAAGTGGTGCTTAGGAAGTCTCTACCTCCCATGCCCCTGCACAAGGTCCTGTGAAGAACAGGACCCAGGCCAGCGCTCTAGGAGCTAAAAAGGGGAGGGGGTGGAATGGGTGAGGATTTTCAAGAGGAGGAACCCCAAATAAAGGCACTGGGGAGAATTACACCCTCAACAGCAATCACTTTTCTGGGCCTCTCTCTTCTCAGAACCCTTGTATGCCAATGGTGTATTTTAACTGAGCGGGGTCCCGCCAGCCCCTGACAGAAAGCTCTATCTAGGTCTACCCCACTACCAGGACCCCAGTCTAAGTTAGGCTGTGGCTTTCAGGCCTCAGTGGCCCTAAACTTCCCTCTCTGTTGAGAGACCCCCCCAGCCCCACACCATCCCTAGTTTATCTAAACGGAGAGTTTTGCATTGTTCCCTGCTCTGTGTAGAAAGCTCTGTTCCAGATCTTTGCAATGAGCCTGGGTCTCAGTCACCAGGCCTCTGGAGTCACCTCTCTGTCCTGACAGACATCCTGTATTTCCCTCCCCCCCACACCCTGTAGAACTATTTTGTGACACTTTTGGCTAGCTGACCTGACCTTCTCTTGAGTGACAGTCTGGGCAGAGGTGGTTCCTGGCAATGAGGTGCATAGATCTGCCAGCACTCCAGACAGGGCACCGAATCCTCCTCATCCTCACTTCCTTCCTCTCTTCCCTTCTTTCCTTCCCTTCCCCACCTCCCTTCCTTCCTCCCAAGCTGAACTGCAGGGTGGTGGCCTCCTAAGATCAAAGGGACTGTCATGCCCTAAGCCTTAGAACCAGCAACCTCTTGCTTCTGCTCCTGAGGGAAAAGTAAACCCAAGGGCTCTAGCTGCATCAGCCCAAAGCATCTCAAACCCAGATTCTCCTAGCAACTTCAGTGTGAATTTTGCTTTTCATGTGTGTGTGTGTGTGTGTGTGTGTGTGTGTGTGTGTTTTCTCGATACTTATGCTTATACGTGTTGATGTGGTCCAGTCCAATGTGTCTGTCATTTCAACATGTGCATACAACATGGTCAGGGTCACCGGCACGTCTGTCTATCACTGTTAACCTTTATCTTGTCTTGAAATAGTTAAAATCCTCTTTGCTAGTTATTTGGAAATATACAACTAAGTGTTGCCAAAAGTGATTCCTCTACCCAACTGCACCATTGACCCCTAATCATTATCTCTCCATGTTTCCATATCCAGTCCTGTAGACTTGGAGCTGCCTCTTGATCATGTCCGATAACCATGACATGATCACTCTCTAGTTCCTCTTGTATAAACTAGGGATCATCACTGGTCCTCAAAAGAACACACAAATGAAAAGAGTTGATGGAGGCGTGGTACTTAGAGCCACGACTGGTGTGTAATCACTGCTCAGAGAACTGTTATTGTCTGTTGATTTCACGGTCAGGTTCAGTCATGGCCAGAAGAATCTGCAGTCTGTGTGCTTTTGTAGCAGTACATCTGGCTTCTTCTCTTCAGCTCCAAGCTCTGTTTACTTGGTGTTAACAAGTCAGTCTATAAACTAAGAAAAATGACTGGCAGTTAGGAGAGATTCGCACACTAGTAAAGGTATCTGTCACCAAGCCTGATGATACAAATTTGACCCCCACATTCCATGATGAGAGGAGAGAGCCACATCTGGAAGTTGTCCTCTGACCACCAAACATACACCATGGCATATAAGCACACACACACACAATAAATAAAATAAGGTAATAAGAAGTTTAAACTCACTTTTAAATAAAAGTCAGGTGCCAAGGAACATAACTTCCTGAATAAAGCTGGTACTCATGTTGTTAGCATCCTTATGCAGGTATTAGTGATCGAGTGGAATGCTTTCATTTATGTCTCATAGGCCATCCCCAATTCACAGTGGGTAAACTGAGAATCAGTTTAAGTGAGTGGCCAAAGGTCATACAACTTCCAGCTGGTGGATGTTGAGCATAGGACCTGTCACGAACTTGAACATACTTGGGTTGAGAATCGACTCAAGAAACTTGAATTTCAGAACCCCTCTCTCCCTACTCCTCTGGGCTTTCCTGTTTGAAAGTCTTCAGTCTCTCCATTCTCTGCACATTACTGCTAGTAGCAGGTGAGGTTTTCAGACACCAGCCCCCACAGCCATGTGTTCTCTCATTATCTGCCTTCTTTCCTGGAGTCGCTTTCCTGTGACTGTCTGCATTTTGTGTGTGTGTGTCAGGGTGTGCCTGTGCACGTGCATGTGAAGTTCAAGGTAACATCAAAGGTCATTTTGTAGGTTATGACCACCTTGTTTTTTTAAGACAAGGTCCATTTCTGGCTTGGAACCCACTGTGTAGGCCAGGCTGGCCACAGCAAGTCTCAGGGATCCACTTGTCTCTGCCTCCCCATCACTGGGATTTTGAGCATGTAGTACCACCTTTGTCTCTGGGGATCAAACTCAGGTCCTCATGTATACAAGGGAAGTACTTCACTGACTAAGCCATATCCCCAGCTTACTTCTCTCTCTGCTTCTAAGGCTAAACCTTCACTGTCCGTGGAATTCTGAATGAAGAGGAGGGAGGGAGAGTCAAGAAGCAGTCAGCCCTTAGATGTCCACTCAGGCTGAACTTGGTAAGACAGGATTGTTAGGTGAGGTATGGAAAATCCAACAGCTGAGAAGATTTTTTAATATAATTTCCCATGCGAGATTCTGGAAGGAGATAATACAAAAACATAACAGACAACATATTTAGGCAGAAGGAGGTCTTAGATCACGCATCTAGAAGTTTCTGGAAGGCCCCATGTATCTTGTGGAGAGATGGAGACAGGAGCCAATGGTGGTAGGCAGTACCACTAAAGGGAGTCATGGTAGGAGGGGTGAGATAGCCCTGAGACCAAGAGCTGGCTAGAGATAGCCAGAAACAAAATTATTATTTCCAGAGAACAACCTAGCTAGGAGCTGCTTTGGATGGTTGGAGTGCCTGGTTACCATCCGAGAGTCCCAGAGTTATAGGCTGAAGAATTGCACGCTTCTGGGAAAGTGATTATGAGCAAAGGAACTCCTGACATGGGCCCCACAGAGCAGAGCAGTGTCATGACACACTGGACTCTTTCCTATACTTATCCATCTCTCTCACTGTGCTGCAAGATGGAGGATGTGGGTATAGAATTCTGGGATGAAGGAGTCTTTGAGCGAAGTTCCAATCCCTCTTGGCTAAGGGTCAGTGATGGGCATAGCCTGAGAGGGAGGTCAGGGTAGGGTTGGGGCACCAAGGTCTTTGCTTCACACACCTCAGCCGCAGAGAAGAGTGTGTGCTCACCCTCTTATGGTGGGTTTGTACTTGTCCTGGGTTTGCAAACGATTGAGGCATCATAAAGACTACACACCTTCCCTGTTACAGCAGAATATGACATATACCCCATGGCTGTGCGGTTCCCAGATGCTGGTCCTAATTTGAGAAGTTCTAGGAAAATTAGAAGGTGTCTTTGGGGGCTCTGTTTTACCAAAAGCCACATCCTTCCTCCTCCTATCTGCTGCCACAAGGTCAGTGATGTGCCCGACCTCATCCCTTCCATGACCTTCTGAAAAATCAGAAACCACTGACTGGAGCTATGAGGCAAATGAATGTTTGTTACAGTGTCTCAAATTCTGGATAACACAGTCCCTGCACTTCAATATCCTTCCTTTAAAAAAAGAAAAAGTCATTCCTAGCACTGAGATGAGCACCAGAGTCGGGTAGTACCACGGGGGAGGCTACATGCTGGGAATGGGACCTCAGACCATTTCCCTCTCCATCTCTGCTACCTTCCTACAGACACTGTCATGGAAATGCCTGAAGTGACCTGGGACCTAGGTTTATCTTGTCACTATAGATGTACACCAACACTGTAGAGTGAGTGAGTGAGTGAATAAAAAAATAAATGGATGAGGACCTTTCCAGGCACTTCAGCAGTCATGGGTACCAAATGGTGTCTCTGGATTGTTCTTGGTGAGATTTTGTAAATAGCAAAAGAAAATGTTTTTGTTGGTGGTGTGTGTGTGTGTGTGTGTGTGTGTGTGTGTGTGTGTGTTTTCAGGCTCAAACTAGATGTCACTTCCTCCAGGAAGCCTTCTCTGGGTCTAGGTGTCAACTTTTTAGTCAATACACTATAGTCAGTTCATTGTGGTTCACACTGACAAGAGTGTCTGACACAAGACAGCCAGTGCATTCTCTCCTAGGCGGAACAGAAGACTACAGCTGTTCATTCGGTTCTGTTTTAATGAATGTATCTCTCCAATTCATATCTTAATAAATCCCAAATACCCTTTAAACAGATTTACAAGGATTGCTCATACCAGTTGTCTGTAGCAGAAGGTCTGGCCCAAGGTAGCATCCAGGAAGTTAGAGGAACTTATATTGTACTGAAGTTTAATTCATGACCTCCTGCACACTACGGACATGCTTTCCACTGAGCTACACCCTCAACCCTAGGAAGTGCTTTGTAAATACTTCAAGGTTACCAGCACTGTGCTGAGTGTTTTTCCACTAATGGCCCCATCGCCGCAGTAACCTCCAGAGTCAGGGTGGCCTGTCTCCGTGTTCAGCCATGGTAAGACCCTCAATCTTTCTTTATTTCCACATCTGTCTTTTCTAGACTGACTGGCCTAAATTCTTGAGGTTTTGGGAAGAGTGGGAAATGCTTGGAGGTGATGGGCTGGGTGGCTAAGTGGGTGGGAAAAGAAGAATGAAGAAGGAGTTCGTGTTAGCAGCTGGCATTGGCTCCGGAAGCCAGACACAATGCGTTCTCCGTCAGAGGAACACAGCGCCAAGACCACCAGAGGAGAGACACCCCTCATGGCCCCTGAGTCGGGTGTGTTCACCTCACACTCCACAGGCTCCATCTGCTCCGTGATTTGGAACAAATGGTGCAGCGAAGTTTGAACTGCTCAGTGTATTGTACTTCTGGACGGAAGAAAACCAAAGAGAATGTCTCAGAATTGCAGCGGCACATAGGGAAGTGTGTGGATGTGTGTAGAGGTGAGCTGTCATGGAATGTGCCCAGTAACACAAGGATATCGAGTACCCACAACCAAGAGGGAAGGAAAGATCAGCTCCCGTGGCACATCGATTTAGAGAATAGCTTTTGTTTTGTTCAGAGAGCTTTGCAGGTCTCTCAAGGGATCTAACTCCTTTGTAGACCTTTCCCGCCTGTGCTCTGCTGCCCGTAAATGTGACCCTCTCCGTGGCCAGGGGCCTCAACAGCTTGGAGGCTTACCGGAGCAAACAACTTAGCAAAAACAATCTGTCCCATAAACAAAACCGGTGGAAGGCGTCCAGCCACACACAATGGAGCTGTAATCTCCTGGGCACACATTTCCCGTCCGGGGTATTAGCTTGTACGCTGCTTCCTTCCAGGTAAAGGTAGAGGCCACTGGGCCTTTGAGTCCAAGATCAACAATGCCTACACATCCCCCATTTGTCTGCAGTGTGTGAGGCGGGAATTCAGAAGTGGGGCCATTGTCCGTCCTTCCTTTCTCCTCATAAAGAAGCATTGAAAGCCTAAAGGCAGGGCGGCACGTTTGGAAGGGTGCTGCTCTTCAGAGCACACCACCCAGCATTCTGCACTGACTTTGCCACTGTCTAGCCCTGAGCTTTAGGATGAGGGCTTTGCCCTTTCAGAACTTTGAGTTTCTATCATTCAAGCGGGACAGTGTATGGATGCCCAACTTCACTGGACCTCAGTGAGGTACAGAATGCAGATGCTGGTTGGTCATCATCATAAAAACAATTACAGAAAAATAGTAAGTGTTGATAAGGACATAAAAAATGTGCAACTCTTTGAGACAAATTTCCATGTATGGCCCTGAAGTAGCTTGTAGCCTAGGACTTTGAACTGCTGATCTTCCTGACTCCCGTTTATAAGTGCGGGGATTATAGGTATGTGCCATCACATTCAGTTTATGAAGTGCTGGGGATTGAACCCAGGGCCTCACGCATGGTAAACTACCAACGAAACTACACTCTAGCCCTCAGAAACTAGAACTCTTGTTCCATTGTTGATGGAATGTTTAAAAAAAAATGCAGTGCTATGTAAACAGTATTGGGAAATGTTAAGAAATTAAAAATAGGATTACTGCATGATTGCAATCTCCTTCAGGAGATTTTTGTACGCACTCACTCACACACACACACACACACACACACACACACACACACACACACACACCACGCACACGCACCTGTGTCCACAGAGCCATTATTCACAATAGGCAGCACACAGAAACAACCCAAATGCTGATCTGCAGATGCATGAATAAAGGAAATGTGGCAGGTGCCTCACAAGAAGGAAATCCTGTCCATACTATAGTGTGGGGAATCTCAGGACATTGCATTGAGGGAAGCCAACCAGGTGCAAAATACAAATATGGGTTGCATGATTCCACTTATGTGAGGTATCTAAAGTTGAACTCATACAGCAGGAAGTATTGTGACTGTGGGGACTTAGGAGAATTTGTGGTATTTTTTTCAAACATACTTAAAAATAATTAAGGACTGGGTGTGTGGTTTAGTTGATGGCTTGCTTGTGCACCAAGTCCCATGTTCTATCTCCAGCATTGCATAAACACAGTATAGTGGCATTTGCTTGTAACCTTAGCACTCAGACGATGAAAAATCAGAAGTTCAAGATCATTCCTAGCTACCTATTGAGTACAATAGTACAAGTACCTATTGAGTATAATCTCCATCTAAAAACTAACCAAACAAAAAAACTCCAAAATGTTGAGATACCATTTCTATATCTATCAAATTGTCAATAAAAGCAGTTATCATGGTTCATACCTTTAATTCTGTGGAATTGTGATTCAGGTGGCTGAGGTAGGAAGATTATGAGTTTGAATCCAGGCTGGGTTACACAGCAAGACCCTTTCCAAACAAGAAAACATACAACTCCCCCAAAGACCCCCAAAGCAAACAACAACGAAAACAAAGGATATGCAAAAAACAAAATTTCCAGCAACAGGAATTAGTAATGTTTAGAGAAATGGAAACTTATCGGAGAATGAGAATGTCAATTACTATTTCAAAAGGGCGGTTGGCCCTGTTTACCAAAAATAATGCATATGTGCTACAACTCAGTCCTTTCTTATTACTTATCCTAGGGTATATGTACAGGGGTTTCCAACCTTCCGTGTTAAAAAAGCAAAGGTCAGGAATTTCTAAATGGCCTCCAGTGGGCTGCTGGATAAAGTGGCATCTACTGTTAAATTAAAGCATTGACATCAGTAGATTTGGCGTACTGCTGGTGGACATCAACCAAGCACCCATTCATGACATAATATAGTGTCTAGGCTGAGAAGATGTCCAGAGAGTAAGAGCCTTGCTCAGTAGACATCAGGACCTGACCATGGATAGCAGCACCTCCTACATTTATGCAGTGGTAACGCCTATGTGGTAGGGGGCAGAAAAAGGAGGATCACTGAGGCTTGATGGGTACCAGGTCAGGTCCAGGGTTAGTGTTGTCTCTAGAGTGAGGTGGTAATTGATATAGCAGGCCACGGGATGACCTCCTCTGTCCTCTGCATATGCATACGCACCCCCTATGTACACTATGCACATGTATGCCATGCTCACGCATATATGTACACACACACACACACACACACACACACACACACACACACACACACAGAGAGAGAGAGAGAGAGAGAGAGAGAGAGAGAGAGAGAGAGAGAGATCAGTGGGCAAAAGCACCTCTGTGTAACTCTGAGGATCTGAGTTCAGATCTCCAGCACCTATGTAAAAAGGCTGCTGTGACTTCATTGGAGTCTATAACTTTATTGTGTTCTGGGGTTGGTGTGGTAGGGATAGGGGTGGAGATGGGAGTTTGCATCTGTCTGTCTTTCTTCATGTTAATGAGAGGCACTGTCTCACGAGAATAGGGTATAAAGTGATAGAGCAGGGTACCCAATGTCTTCCTCTGGCCTCTGAGAACGAGCATAGATGTGCATACTTTCACACTTGTGTGTACACATACACAATTAAAAGTAAAAATAAATCTTCACAAAGCTGTTTTTAAAATCTCATCTCTGGGGCTGTGGAGATGGCTCACTCAGTGGCCTTTTGCCTTGTAATCATGGAGACCTAACTTCCATCCCTGGGGCTCATATATAAAGAAAAGCCAGATATCATAGTGTGCATGCAAAATCCAAATGCAAGGAAAGCAAAGACAGGAGGCTCCCTGGTGCTCTCTGGCCAGCCAGTGTGGACTCCTTGGTAAGCTCTAGGCCAAAGAGAGACCCTATCTCAAAAAACAAGGTGAATGGTTCCTGGAAAAACAACACCCAAGGTTGTCCGCTGGACTCCACGCACGTAATATGAATGAACACATATACACATGAACAGACACACTCAGTAGAAGCCATCATCCCCACCTCAGAGACATCCTCAGTTCCCATCTCCATGTCTTCAGTCTGTGAATATCTTTCTCCAATGTCTTTGAAACACATAAAACCTGACAAACCCCAAGCGTTGCATCTCCTTCCTCCATCTCTGCTTGCCAGAGTCCTGATGCTGCTTTATGTCCATGTTGTCATAGTGATGAGACCTACTGAGTGTCAGCTATGTGCTCAGTGCTTCACCTTGTCAGCACCTCATTGAACTCAGTACCGCAATGTGGGGGTTGTTATTGCACTTCTGAAGATGGGGACATCCCAGTGTCTTACCATCACATAGTCATGGACTTCAGTTGCAGAGCTGAGACATAGATACGAGTCCACTGGCCACATCTGTTGCACTTTATTTAGCTATATTAGATATTTGTTGCTGCTTTTAAAAAAAAAGTCATAATTTGTTGCAAATATTAAAATGTTAGGACACGTCACACAAAAAAGCCCAATTTCCAGGAAAAATAATAGATGATGTGAATAGTAATCTGAGAAAATAATTAACTTCTTGGGATGTAGTGGGGACAAATGTAGAAAGTGGTTGCTACTTAACTCTATATAGTGTTTTAGGTGTGTAAGATGAAGGGTGTCATGCTGCTCTGTTTCCCACCATTACAATAGAATTCTAGAGACCAGACATTTGTTTGGCATATAGTTCTAGAGGCCAGCTTCTTGTGATGGTCTTTTTGCTTTATGTTGTTCTAAAGGAAGGACAGGGGAGTATGCATGCTGGAGAGAATAAAGGCCTATCTTTTCATCAGGAGACTGATTCCTTGACTAGTGCATCGGTGACTTGGGCATTTTTGTGATCAAAATACCTGACAGAGACAATGGAATGGAGGAAGCATTTATTTGGGTT
This sequence comes from Phyllotis vaccarum, assembly GCA_033318265.1. Taxonomy (NCBI): domain Eukaryota; kingdom Metazoa; phylum Chordata; class Mammalia; order Rodentia; family Cricetidae; genus Phyllotis; species Phyllotis vaccarum. Next base: position 76,448,442 of record JARWLC010000016.1, on the reverse strand, counting down.
GACAGTTCTGTAGCAGGGGGCTAATGCGGAAGAGTACATCATGGTACATCGGGGAATGAGGAGCCACACACACCTTCAAAGGCCTATTCCTGGTGACTCACTTCCTCTAGCTTTCCCCATCTTCTAAGAGCCCCACAGCCTCCCAACACAGTGCCACCAGCTGGGGAACAAGCTCCGGAAACATGAGCAGCATAGGGGGCATTTTAGATTTAAGCATGACACTCATTAACACACTCCGTGATCAACACTGTTAATCCTCATTGGTCTTTTTGACCCAACCCTGTCTAAAGATCCCACCTATCAACACAGCTTCACTGAAGATTAAGTTTGGGAACATGTGTAAAGTAGCAGTAATAATGACCAGTGCATGATATAAGCTTTCAAGGGACCAGCAATAACTGGTAGAGGAGGGAGCTTGTTTCAGGCTGGACTCAGGTGTGGTTGAAAATAAATTGTGATGAACAGCACCTTTATCACTCTGGATCTACTTCAGGGTCTGGGATTAAAAAGCAAAATGCAGATTTAACAAAAGGTGTCCCCCCCCACCCCCACTATCACTTAGGAGAGTACAAGGCTTTCAGGAGCTGTGGTCAAAGCAGGTCAAAGAGACAAAGCCAAGGCAGAGAGATAGAGAGATAAGCACTTCATATGGTTAGATTATAGATCAGATAGATGAGAGATGAATAGATGACTGGGATATGATTGATAGCTAGGTAGTTGGTAGATGGATAATGGATAGAAGATAATTGGTGTGTAGATGGATGATAAATGATTGACTGACAATAGATATATGAATACTTGATTGACATCTGAAATCAAATATTTCATTTTAATTGATATATGAAAAATTATTAATAGATGGATGAGTTCTTGATAAATGATAGATAATTGATTGCGGGTAGATAGTTGACTGATAAATAGATACATCACAATATTACTTCAATTTATCACTGGTCTTGATAGATAACATTGTCTACTTACAAAAGAAGAAAACACAAATAGCTTTCTGTACCCTTGCATTCTATGCCTGTAATTCAACCACTGAAAATATCTTAATTACATCTGTGCTATGTACACACACACACACCCATTTTATTGTCATTTTTTTCCTTAAACCATACACTATCTGTATTGTTATGGGTATTGGTTATGAGAGTTTGTACTGTGTTCGGTACAAACACTCCACAGATGATTCAGAGTGCATGGGAGGATGTATGTAGTCTACCTGCAAATACTATAGCATTTTCCATAAGGGACTTGAGCATCAATTCATCTTGGCATCTATGGGGTCCTTGGAACCAGTACCCCTTGGAGACACTGGGACTAAATAGAGCAATACTTTTAATTTAATCATGAATCTGGTGTGATACTTTCTAGTACACATTAAGATGCATTATTATTAAATTATGGATGTTTTTCTAGGCACCAACATTTACAGAATATGGATCCTAATGCAAACATATTCTTTTATTCCTTACCCTTTAGACAACTGAAGAGAGGCATTGGCTACATGAGCCTTACCTAAAGTCTGCAGGTATCAGGTCTTTCCTCAAAAGATAGGGCTGTGTGTGTGTGTGTGTGTGTGTGTGTGTGTGTGTGTGTGTGTGTGTGTGTGTGTGTGTGTATCTGCATGTATGCATAGGTCCTTACATGTATGGACAGCCTTTAGTGTTATTCTGCAGGTAATGGCCTGTACATGTCCCTATGTATGTGGACCAAGCAGACCAGGTCGGCTAGACTTAGAGCTCAGGATATCTTCCTGTCTCTATCTCCCTAGCACTGGGATTATAAATGCATACTCTGTACCCAGATGCCCTCTTCATTGGTTCTGAGAATCATATCCAAGCACTTTATGAAGTGAGCCATCTGTTCAGCTCTTCTCTTGAGGTTTCTTAATGAATAAGTTCATCAGTTAGGAGGCTGCTGGCCTCTGGGGTAGGATAATTCTTTGAGTCTGTTCAGAGCATTTCAAGATGCCTGTCATTATGCACAAGTAGTTGGGGTCTCTGGGATCAGGATGGCACAAACTGTTGACCTCATATTCAAGCCCCCAAGCTGAGGGCTGAAAAGATGATTCAGTGGGAAAAGTTCCTGCTATCCAGACATGAGGACCCGAATCTTAACCACAATAAAGCCAGGCATTGTAGTGTCCATCTCTAATCCCAGTATCCTTACAGAGAGATTAGAAACAGAGATGGAAGAACACTCAGAAGTTCACAGGCCAGCTACCCAGGCATCTGAAGTGGGAAACAAGTGACCTTATCTCAGTGGGGTAGAAGTCAAGGACAGACTTCTGTACTTACAGGGTATCTTGATAAAGGACCCTTGCTCCAGGTCCTGTGTGCAACCTCCCTGCCCTCTAGCTCTGACCATTTGACTGACATGTGCTGTATGCTGTCAGGTGCTCTGAGGGGTCACCTTGACTCCTCACTGACTCTGAGGTCTCCTCATGGGAGATGTAAAATTCACCAACTCATGATCCAGTCTGCTGGATTTGCACGATTTTCTCAACTAGTCTATGCCCCTGTCTCCTATCTGGAAGTAAAGCTGGGGTACCATCGGCCTCCAGAGGCTCGTGGGAAGGTAACATGAGTTAACTGGTACAGAGCCTATAGTCAGCATGTGGCCTGTAGTAGGCAAATAGCTTAACTGAATTCCTTGAGTCCCCACTCATTTGCATTGCCCACCATGTTCAGCCATGATTCTTGCATTGTTTTAACGCATCTTAAAAGCAGTATTGGAGGTTTGAGTTATCCCATTGTATAGATAGTAAAGTGAAGGCAGTGAAGGGTCACCTCTGCGGCAATACATAGCTCCCATAACCAGAAACCAGCAAAGCCAGAGCTTGACTCAAATGTCTGACTGCTATGGTGGTCACAAGGCAGAGGGTAAAAACACTGTCCAGGGAGCTGATAGGCTGTTCTGTGATGTGGCAACAACCTACAATAGGCCTTAGTGTTGTGACTGAAAAGCAAGGGCTTGGACTGACTGCCTTTCATGGTTCCGGGTGGCTTCTGAGTCTTGGCTATTCAGTGAGAGCGGGAATCTGGGCAGAGCAGAATGCAGCAGAAAATCAGGGACACTAAGTTCCTCTTGCCTCCACAACCAGTCACCGACATGCTCACTCCTCCCTCACCACTATGCCTGGGCATCTACCTGACTCTTGGGGCATCTGAGGACACAGCGGATGTTATCTTGGCCTGACAAAGCCATTGGGTCTAGATCGCTGGGGCCTAGTTTCCAGGGAATGCATCTGGTGTCGCAGGTAACTTAGACAGTTTGTAGTCTCCCTAGAGGATACTTCCCACAGGACCTGAGGCAAGAATGGCTGTCTCACCCTGCTGTGAAGGTGATTCCCAGAGATGGCATAAGGGATTGGCAGAGGCAGTTCTGGAAGAGCTAAAACCATCTGCAAATGTTCTGTGCCCTTCCTTACCTATGCAGATGACGATGGTGCTCCCAACATGATGCTTAGGGCTTTCTATACAGTATTTATACACATATTTAATATTTGCATGGACCTATGAGCCCATGTTTTCATCCTCATTTTAATTTATTTAATTTTGTTGTTTGTTTATTTTGGAGATCAAACTCAAAGATTTGTGCATGCTTGGGCACGGGCTCTACCACAGAACTATGTCCCAGCTTTTTTGTTGTTAAATTTTGAGATGTTCCACTCGATTACTTCGGCTGGCTGTGTACTCCCTCTGCAGCCCAGGCAAGGCTGAAGCTCCTGATCCTTTTGCCTTAACTTCCTAAGAAGTGGGGATGGCAGGCCTGTGCTACTAAGCCTGACCCATCTCTACTTTAGAATAGACTCTAAGACCTTATGTAAGAGGCTCACATAATTCCATAAAGAGCAGAGTTGGAATGTGAATCCTGGTAGCCTGACTTGTCACCAGTGAGCTGTGCCTCACGATGGCCATGCCCCTGACAACTCTTTCCGGGTTTCTGAACCCCGCAGACAGCACCACAGACACTAGTATGACTTGATTTCAGTTGAGTACGAAGAGGAAGTCAGCTGAGAGGACCCACAGGAAGAACAAATTCATCCATGCTGGAGCCAATGATTTCATTGACGCCTAGTGTGCACCTTTCAGACAGAAAGCAAAATGCATCCCGTGCCCTGAAACAAACAGGCCTAGCTCTGAGCCTCTGAGTCCCTGACTCGAGCAATTCAGTTCTAACCCACACCCCTATGTAGCAGTCTGGTTTTAGATACAGGCACAGAGGTTCCTGTGGTGAAATATATTTAATACAAATCGTCTAGACTATCAGAGGACAGAGCCATCTCTCCAACCTTTTGTTTTGTTTGTTTTTTTCAAGACACGGTTTTTCTGTGTAACAGCCCTGGCTGTCCTGGAACTTACTTTGTAGACCAGGCTGGCCTTGAACTCACGGAGATCCTCCTGCTTCTGCCTACCAAGTGCTGGGATGATTGAAGTGTGCCACCACTGCCTGGCTTTCGTGGCTTGGCTTTGTGGTTGACACTCCTCTGGTATTTCAGACCAGTTTTATTAAATGTATACCACTGCAGTCTCCAGTGTGGTCAAACAAGTTCTTAAGTTCACGCAACCAGGAAAGAATCCAAACTGAAACCTAATGGGCTCTTGAGAGAGCATTAAGTTCAGAGCACCAGGCAGCTTGCTGGGGCAGTCAGTTTATGTCAAAAGAAAAGTTCAGTGTCCCTAGAGCCAGATGGCCAGCCCAGGTCAGAACGGAACCCTGGAAAGATAGTGTCTTCTATCAAACCTGGACCAGCTGTGCCTGATGCCCCAACCACCTGTTCAGGACTCTTCCAAGAGTTTCCAGCTCTGACGCTTGTTTTCATATGACAAGAAACAACAGCCTCTGCCCAGCCAGGGACCTAGGTCACAAGGCTTAGAAAAGGGGCACCTGGATGTGAAGACCTGGGTCTGGACTCGTCCATCCTATGTATATCCTGTCCACATAGGATTTCCGTTTATCCAAGAGTTCCTTGCTCCATTCTGGGCGCTGTGCATGGAGATGAGCATGGGAAACACCCGTGAGCTGGGACCATTAGTGGAGACACCTTACTCATTTTAATGGCCTTATAGCGTTATGTCACTATCCCCAAGCTTTTATAAATAAGCTGCCTGACATTTTTGAAAGCTCTTGAATCTTGAAATAGATTTAGACTTACTAGAAGTCCCCATGTGCTGTCCCAGCTTGTCTGCACTTACACAGCTTATAAAGGAAACAGAGGAAACTGATCGTACACACTATTCAGACTGCCTGGGTGTTCACGTACAGTCATTATCATTCTGTCAGTGGAGCATCCTCTGGGATTCAATCCTGTGTATTGTCATGATCGGGACTGGGATCATCCTGTCACCACCAAGGGTTCCGCCATTGTACTCCGGTATCCTCACTCCCCATTTGACCCATTGACTGTCTGTCAAAAGGGTCACACTGTCCCCAACCCTAAACCCCGGATGCCACTAACTTGTTGACAGTTTCTGTTATTTTGCTATTTTGAGATATTTTATAAAATGACATCATGTAGTATTTAACCCTTCCTTATTGGGTTTTTTCCTCTCGGCATAATGCCAGGGAGAACCAAGTGATTCCTTTCCTGTGGCCATGTAAAAGCTTGTTTAACATCTGTTGAAGGTCATTTGGGTTGTTTCCAGCTTGGAGCTATTACAAATAAAGCTGCTAAAGAGTTCATGAATAGAGTTCAGCACAAACATGCATTTTCGTATTTAACAGAAATGTAACAAGAAAGCAATGGCTAGGGTCTCAGGCCATGTGTGAATTTTAACTTCAACAATTATATTACTATTACTGTGTGTGTGCATGTGCATATGCCATGGTATGCATGTGGAGGTCCCAGATCAACTTTGTGGTTTCTTTCTTCCATTTCCCACCTTGAGTACCAGGGACAGAACTCAGGTCACCAGGCTTGCACAGCACACACTTTTACCCGTTGAACTATCTCTGCGGCCCCTGTGCATCTAACACTGTAAGGGGCTGCCAGGGGCTGGATAGGCCAGTGGTTAAGAGCACGTTCTGCTCTTGGAGGGGACCCAAACTCCACATGGAGTTACAGTTGCCATCTGTACAATGCCCTCTTCTGACCTCCTGAGTCACCCAGGCATGCCTGTGATGTGCACACATACATGCAGGCAAAACACTCCTATTTTAAAGCAAAATAAATAAACCTAAGAAACTGCCAAATGTGTTTCAAGTTGTTGTATTATTCTAGAGTCCCAGCAGCAATCCTCAAGAAACACACAACCATACCAGCACTAACCAGATTATGAATTTGAAAATTTCAAATTGTGAAAAAAAAAATTGAGTCATATTAATAGCTAGCTGTTCATTGTGTCTTTATTTTGAATTTCTTGCATGGCCAGAAACATTCCACATTGCTTTATATGATTATCTAGTTTTCCAGCGCCTCTTTGTATCTGTGACCCATTTTCTAACAGGATTTAAAAATACATTTTTAAAAAATATTTGGAGCCCATACACATGTACATGAGTAAGTGTATGTGACAGTATAAATGTGAAGGTTAGAGGTCAGTTCCCTTCCTCCTACTCAGGACCTGTGAGGATCAGACTCAGGTCTCCAGGCACAGTAGGAAGTTCGTTTACCCACAGAGCCATCTCCATGGCCCTGGAATTGCGGGGGTGGGGTGGGGGTGGGGGGTGGGGGCGGGGGGGCGGTGGGGGGTGGGAGAAAGGACGCTGTGGTGTTTAAGTTTTAAGAGTACTTTGCATGGTCTTGATTTTTGTGTGTGTGTGTGTTTTCTCACAGGCTATGATGATATTTTTAGCTTCTTAACTGCTTCTACCAGAAAACTGAGTCCAGCTTCCACACATTCTCCTAGGGATGGTGCCTTAAAAGTTGTGTTCAAGGGAGCTTCACCTCCCATGAGACCATGGAGCTTTTCTCTTAATTTTCTTTAAAATTTTTATAGTTCTATATCTTTAGACTTATATCAATGATTCATCCAGAGTCAAGTTTTATATAATGTGTTAGATTTCATTTGAGCTTTATATTTCTGTCTGTGGAAACAGATTGTTTTGCTTCATGAATATAGTATACATCCTCACTTAGCTCTTCCTGATTCTCACCAGGATTTTATAATTTTCATTTTATTGTCTGTATTACTTCTTTCAGGTTTATACCTTAAGGTTTTGAGTAACTATAAACGACACTGTAATTTTGGACCTAACTGCTCACTAGTGGCAAAGCAGAGTTACTTCAAAGTGGCTGATTTTTGCATGGTAATCTTATTTCTTATGGTGTCCCTGTATTTAGTTCCGAGAGTTGTTTCTTATTTTTAAGGTTTCTCGTTACTTTTCCAGGAATCCCCAGCTCTGTCACTCAGCCTTACAGATCTCCATGTCTCTCCTCTAGGACACTTGAGCTTGTACCTTCCGGGTCCATGTCCTGGGGTCACCGAGTCTGGCAAGGGAGAGCAAGAAGTCTAGAGACAAACCTTAGGGTTTCTTCTTACTTGCAGTCACACTGGGGCAAGCATTACCTGAAAGCCATCAAGGCATCCCGGGTTCTTAATGTGATCTTGGCACGTGTAGGGTGCCTGCTGGAGCTGGAACCCACAGGGACTGGCACGGAAGTGATTGTGATGGGCAACTTCAGCTTTTTGTGGCTGCTGCCTGAGTTTGCTTTCTGTTGCTGTGATGAAACACCGATCAGAAACAACCCGAGGAGAAAGGGTTTATACGGCTCCTCATACTTCCAGATCATGGTTCATCGTTGGGATAATTTAGGACAGAAACACAAGGAACTGAAGCAGAATCATAGAAGAATACTATGTACTGGCTGCTCAGAGAGCGCTCTCATACCACCCAGGATCCCCCCCCCCCCCCCCCAGGCATGGCAGGGTCCGTAGTGGGCTGGGCCCTCGCAGCTGAGGGAACTGGAGAGCTGCACACTGTTCTAAGCTGACTTAAAACTTTATGATCGAGTTCTCCGAATATTATTTTTACATGTTAAGACATGATCTCTTATATTGCTATTTCAGGAACATTCCAGAAAAGAAACAGCTGTATAGCATAGTCATTAACCCTACTTACATAATACAGACTGCCTGGGTTCAAATTCTAAAGCCATTGGTGACACAGGAAAAGCTACTTACCTTCTCTGTGTACCACTTTCCTCCTTAATATAAAGGATAATAACAGTACCCACACCAGAACGCTGTTGTTGTGAAAAATTAAATGCAAAACAGGGCTTAAACAGCACGTTTGAAGTTCTTAATAAACATTATAAAGTGAATGGGCTATGGAGAGGGCTTGAGTCTGGATCCTCTGTACCTGGGTAAAAAGCCAGGCATGGTGGCATGGTTCCCTAGAACTGGTGGATGAAGACCAGTGGATCCCTGGAGCTTCCTGAGTGACCAGCCAGTCTTGGCTAGGCAGTGTGCTCCAGATTCAGTGAAATACCCTCTTAAAAACCAAGGTAGAAAAGGGATCTGATGTTGACCTCTGGTTTCCACACACTCTCAGCTGTGCAAGTAAACTTGCATGCACACATAGCACACATGCATGAGTGTGCTCTCTCTCACACACCGATTTTTAACCCTTTACAAAGTACAATTACATGTATGAAAAACACGAGATTTTAAAAACGGCAAGTTCCACATGTGATTTTTGAACCACACGTGAAGAGTGTCACATCTTTCTGACCCTGTGGGGATGGATTTAGGCTGCTCCATTTTTGTAATCATGAAGAACATAGCCATGGGCATCCTTCGTTCTCCCTTACTTCTTGGATAGGCATATCTAAAGTATCTTCTGAGAAGGAAAATCGCTGGGTCAGGAGATGCGATGGTTCTTTACTTTAATAGCTCCTGCCCACACCGCACTCTGTGGAGCCCATATCCATTTACAGGTCTGGGCATTTCTACCTCTCCACATCCACAGCAACATGATACTGTCAGGCCTCTGGCCACTTCCCTCAGGGAAGGAACAAGCATGAAGCATGGCATCCTAAGGAGACACCTTCATCCTCAGTGAAGTCCATGTGTTTGTGAAATGAATTCTTCATGACTTAAGTAATGGACACTAGATTGTAAGCAACTCCTTTCGACCTAATAACCCTAGTGGACTTTGCATCTATCACAGCAGGAAAATACATCTGGATTACACAGACAAGAACTAGGATTGCTCATGGTAAGGAGGTCTGTGAAGGAGGCAGTGGGAGGCAGCATGGTTGTTGACCATGAGGTGTATGAAGGCAATTAATTGCAGCAGCTTCCAGACAGAGTTCTAAGCACTGTGCATATGAAAGTGCACTAACTCCTTGTTACTCTTCTTCCTCAATGTATTTTTAATTTATTTAGCCAACTCATTCATCTGCTGGCCACAGCTGAGAATGGCCTTGAACATCTCTTCCTCCAACTCATACCTCCAAGGTCTGAGATTGTACGTATGGGCTACAACACTTACTCTATGTGATGCTGGGGATGGATCCCTGGGCTAGGCCCATAATGGACAGGAGCTATACATCACTGGTCCCTGACATTACTTTTTTTTTATGGATCATCATAAAAACACACAGCTAATAATTTTTCTAGAGCCACAAATAAATAGAGAAATTAGGAATTAAGCGCAGGAAACGGGCTCCAGAGCCCATGTGGTTAACAGATCTGCTACAGCTGCTTCGGCGAGAGAATCCTTCAAGGTGGCAGAGAGGGAGCTCACACCACACAAGAGTGCTCCAAGTACCCTGTGGCACAGAGCAGCAACAGTAACATATGCATCCATTGAATTGATGGCCTTCCTTTGTGTATCTAGGTTTATATAAGCTATCAGATTGGACAATGACAAGGCTGTGAAGCCCTGGCTCCCATTCTCCTCAGAGGAGATAGAAACTGGCAGTTAACAGCTTTGTCCACAGTTACAGTAGCACAGTGACAGAGCAAATCTATACTATCATTCTGCATCTGCTCGGTGTGGTAGACAGGGGCTACCCCAAATACGCACATATTTTAATTTCTAAAACCTAGAAGTTGTATTACATGGCAACCATTTTGCAGTATGATGAAGGTTATAGATCTTAAGGAGATTGTCAGTAGAATTGGAGGAGCTACTCAAAGCGGAGGCTGTAGGCTGTAGCTCCGTGGTAGAGGGTTATTTAGCACGTGTGAGACCTTAGATCTGCCCCAGACACTCTCAAAAAAGAGAACAAAACCTAAGAACAGAGAACATTCTGTAAGAGATGTTTAGCAGAACAGGCCAGAGAGGTTTGGAGCAAATGACACTCACTGAGCTTTGATTGCAGGACTCACTAGGAAAAAGCATGAGAGGCAACCCGGAAGCCTGTAGGAATGGAGACCAACCCTCAGCTAAAAACTGGATCTCATTTCTAGAACCATTTGAATGAAATTCAGCTTGCAGTCAATAACCTCAGAACCAGACCATCTTCAGAGCTTCCCCCCCCCCCCCCAAAATGCTGACTTGTGAGATTTTAAGCAGGGGACCCCACTGCCCCTGAACTTCTGATCTCCAGAAACATGACATTACAGATGTGCTGCTGAATACGTAGTAATGTGCTATGGCAGCAAATAGGAAATGAAAATATCCCTTGTTGGTGTTCAGCACATGGCAGGTGACTGGCAGGACCTGAAGGCCATGGGAGCTTGGCAGGACTTGATCTAAAAATATCTCCTTCCCTGGCCTGCCAAATCCACTGATATTTCCACTGTTAGAGCCACATCTTGAAAGTAAAGCATCTTCTGTAAAGGTCTTGATACTAAACTCAGACATGATCAGAGGTGAGGCCTGTGAGATGGCACCTGGAAAGGAGATCATTGCCCCCCCCAAGCTGGAGACTGAGTTTGAACCTACACAGTGGAAAGAGAGAAATGACCTCTGCAAGTTGTCATCTGACCTCCATATGTACACAGCAGTGGTGCACACACATACACACACACAGACATGCACACACATACACACACATATATACAAACACACATACATATTTACATACATATACACACATATATGCACACACACATACATACACGAACACATACATGCACACACAGACACACATACACAGACACACACAGACATGCACACATACACACACACACACACAGACATGCACATGCATACACACACAGATATGCGCCCTTAATCTTTCCCAAACAGTTCCACCAACTGGGGAACAAACATTCCTATATCTAAGCCTGTGGGGGACATTCTCACACTGCTGCATGATGCAAAACAAAAATTCTAAAAACAATTTGAGGTGAATGAAAATAACACACTGGAAGAGTTATTTTTGGAGTTGTCTGCCCCACAGTCTGGGCCTGCATCAGCCACTGTCCTCAATAGGCTGACTAAACAGACAGGTGACAGTGAGAAGCAGAGGACAAGATGAATCCAATGCTTCCCGAGTCCATCTGTGGGTCCTTACAGGAGAGTTACATTAAGTAGAGGGCTAGATGTCTGCAAAGCTAGGCAGTGCTGGTCAAGTGGTCCTGCCCGTTACTGACAGGCTGGGCTCTAGGTGATCTGATAATTTGGTAGAACTGTGTGAAATCTCTTTGTTAGAGAAACTTCCCCTTATGACTGGTATTGGGACCCCAACATTTTCTTTCTCCCAATGTGAGATTCTAACTTCCCAGGGTCCACTGTTTCCGTCATCTAGTAGATAAACACTGCCAGGATGAAGGTGTTTCCCAGCAGAGGACAGGCCATGTTGATTTAGGCCTTCCTCCAGAGGGACATGGGAAGGCCCTGAACAGAATGCAGGGACCAAAGGCCACTAGAGACCGGAAAGCTAGAGACGTCGGTTATGATTTTATCTAGAGCTGCCACTGTTACCACAGTACAGCTGAGAAGAGAGCAGACTTGCTTTGAGTTCAAGGGCAGCAGCACATCCTGCGCAGCCAATGGTGAACAGTATGAATGTCCTCAAAGGCCTGGCAATCCAGAGAATGGGTGGCTATTTATGATGCTCATTTTATAGGCATGGTCTTTTCTTGAATGTTAATCAGTGTTCTCTATGTGCATGTGAATCCTTGAGTTCATGTTCATGTGTGCATGAGTGTGTGTGTGTGTGTGTGTGTGTGTGTGTGTGTGTGAATGTCTTTCCTCTTTTTCATGAGACGGGATCTCTCACTGGCCTGGAGTTTGCCAAGTGGGCTAGACTGGGGGCTACTGAATGTGGACCCACCTATCCCCTCCGCCCCTCACTGGGATTGCAGAAGCTGACTGCCATGCCAGGTTTTTTTTTTTTTTTTTTTTTTTTTTTTTTTTTTTTTTTTTTTTTTTTTTTTCTCTCTTGGTACTGAGTATTGAACTCAGGTCCTCATGCTTGCCAGGCAAGCACGTTTACTGATACTTACTTATACCTCCCCAGCCCAGTGCAGGCCCCAGTGCATGGCCTGAGGAATCTGTATTCTATTCAGGGAGCTCCCCTCTTCCTCCAACACCTTTCTTCTTTCTTTACCCTCGAGGGAAGCACGAGCATCACACTCTGACTGCTATATGCACTGCCTTACCACGGGGTCAGAAACAAGACACATCTGTAAGTCAAATATGGAACCGTGTAGATCTAGAATTAATGAGGTTGGTGGGAGTAAATAATGAGGCTAAAATAACCAAGAAGGAGATGAAGCCTGTGGGTCTAACTCCTCACCACATGCTGCTCAGTGTCAGACCCACATCAGCCTCCTGTGTTGGGTGCCACTGTTTGTGGGGTCCCTGTAAACACTACATCCAGCAGAGAACTGGTCCATGTGAGGCAAAGGAAATCCGGCTCACTATGACTCAGTGTTGGTTCAAACTTCTAGAGATACCAGACAGGTTGTTTTAAAAATATTTAACCACAGTACAACTTTAGGAATGGCTTTATGAAGACAATCATCACAATAAACCTTAAGGTGTGCCCACATTTTGCAAAGTACACATGTCCTCATATGGGCTTTAGCTATATCTTAAGGGCTCAAAGTACATGTGATATCTCTCCTAGGGATGGATTCTATTGACTGAGAGATAAAGCCAAAGATGAAGGTCTAGGCAGGAAGAATTTGGGATAAATAATACTCTGGGGGACTTAGGCATGGCCCTAAAGATAGCAAAGGTCACCAGGATAATACCAACATCCACTCTCAGCCTTCTAGGTGGAAAACAGGTATACATATCTTCTGTTGAAGAGACAAGCATGTGTGTTAACATTCCTGGTTTCCCTAGCCCTTATCTGTGAGCACAAGGACCCCATGTCCTCTACAGTCATTCACTTCTATACTTTGGGGAAACTGAGGTACAGAGCATTCTAAGCTTCTGTGACTAGGAAGGGTGGAGCTGGAATTTACGGTAGACAATTTGGTCTGCAGCCCTGTTCTTTATCAAAGCTGGTTATGAGACCTTTGGAGTCATAGGCAGTTAGTTAATGGCTGCTGGGGGTAGTGTCATTTCCTTCAGGGGTATAGCCCTTGGCAATTTGCCCATGCCCTAGTAAACACACCTCCATGCCTCATATAAGCAACACTAATTAAATGCAGAAGACAGACAAAACAAAAGGGCACGGAAATCTGAGGGGTACTTGTTGAGAAGAAATGGGAGGTGAGGGGTATGTGGGACAAAATAACCAAAATCACTATGTGCATGCATCAAGTTGTCAAAGCATTTAAAAAAAAAATCAAACACAGAGACAAAAATCTGCAATCATGTTCTATATTGTGACACACACACACACACTTGCACACATGTGCACAAGCACATGAAATTTATTTACACTGAAACAAGAAATAAGAAATGAGAAAAGTTTGAGCAAGAGGAAATGGCTCACTAGATAAAGTACTTGCAGTCCGAGTCTGAGGCCCTGGGTTCCATCCTCGGTGCCTATGTGAAAAGCCAGCTGTGGTGGTGCATTTGTGCCCCAGAACTCGGGGAGCACAGGCAAGCATGTCACTAGGCTGGCTGGCCAGCATGCCCAGCATCCGCAGGTCCCACTGCCTCACAAAACAATATGATTGGCCACTGAGGAAAAACACAGTGCTTCACTTGGCTTCTGGTATCCTCGCATATGCTCTGGCACCCATGTACACATATGTCCTACTTCATGCCCTCAGATTGCTGGATTTCATATTCTAGGCACGGACTATTCACCTGGGATTGGGGGTGTTTCAGGAGGTACATTCCTGAAATTATATGCAGCTATTTATATGGCTATGAGAGTACGTTTCTTTTTTTAATCCATCAGTTTTTCTTAGAATTAGAGAACCCAAAAGGGATCTGAACAACTGATTGAGGAGCATGAATAACTTTGGGCCAGAGAAGCCATGTCATGGACTAATGGATGGAAGATTATGGCTAAGGGCCATAATGGGCTGTGGGCTGGGTCCTTTCTAGAATATTATTAATTGGGTGGGGGCAGGGTTGAGCAAGGGGAGATGTCTTAAGATGAGGGAGATTTGGTTATGTTCATCTGTTAAGGAAAGGGGAGAGAAAGGAGGCTTGGAGGGAAGGAGGGAAGGGGGGGGGGAAAGATTGAAATTAACAAAGAAACTCTCCCTCAGAGTCAACACGAAGGACCTGAGAAAGTAAAGCAAGACTTAAAATTGAGAGCAGTTTCCCTGCTGTATTCCCCAGCTCCCCTAGGAGTAAAGCTGGAAATCTCTCACTGGTCCACCCCTGTCTCACAGCCACTGTGGCTCAGGCTCCTGCCAGGGTCAGTGTACTGCAGAGCATCCTTGCTAATACTGGCTGTAAGCTTGACTGGACCAGGAATCTACTAAGGAGCAGGCTGCTATGACTCTTGTGAGGTCCTTTCTTGATCAGATGATTTGGAGCAGGAAGCCTCACATTCTAAATGTGGACGGTGCCTTCTGGTGGCAGCCCAGATGAAAACAGGATGTGAAATATAGAAATTTGGCTTTTTGCCTGCTTGCCTTCACTCTTGCTGGCAGGCCCACCTATCCTGTTGCTGGAGCAATTCCTTCACTGATATTAGAACCGGCCTCTTCAGGATTCTAACACAGACTCTAGGCCAGTAGTTCTGCAGGAATCCTTCAGGCTTTCAGGGACATATTAGGACTGCTGAGACTTCCAGCCCTTTAAGCAGAGTAAGCAGCAGGTTCTTTGCCTCTTGGGTGTGAGACAACCATTGGTAGACTTAAACTACCTGTATGTATCATGTAAGGAGATCTAATAAATGTAGGGAGATTATGTTACATTGGAAATAATTGACCCACCGCCTACTAGTTAAATAAAAATGCTGTTTGGCTGAAGGCAGACAGGAAGTGTGGGCAGAGCTACCAGACTGAAAAAACTCTGGGAACAGAAAGAGCAGAGTAGAGAAACCACAGAGACACCATGGAGACACCGCAATGAGATGCCAGCAGATGAAGAGGAAAGTAGTTGAAATGCTGCTCTGAGAAAAGGTACCGACCCACATGGATGAACAAGATAAGAGTTATGGGTTAGTTTAAGAGCAAGAGCTAGGAAGTTATATGCCTAGGCCCCAGGTCAATCAGCGTACAATTAATACAGGTATCTGTGTGTTTCAGTGGGACTATGGGACTTTGGGTCTCAAAGTCTGGGCCACTAGGCTAAGCCGGGAAGTCCAGGCCACGAGGCAAGACCAGAAAGTCCGGGCCAGAAACCTAATATAACAAACAATTAAATCCTCTTTAAATGTACATTCATTGTGTTGGCTTTATTCTAGAGAATTCTGATTTATGCAGCACCTCTCACGCATTCATCAGTCTCCATCTCCATCCAGGAGACAATGGTAACTGCCTCTTTGTATTCTCTAAGTGAGACTCTTCCTCAGGCTTCTGGAATGGATTTCTTCCTGCTGCATGGCCATCCCCTCATGCCCTGGAAGCCATATTTGGAGGCCATTTCCAGTAGCTAAGAATAGTATGACCATTGCATGCTGAGACAGAAATCCAAAGTGCTCCCTGACATCCATCCTGGACAGGTGGACTCAATTCTGTTTAGTCTAGTAGTTATTTATTGAGGAAGTGCTACCCTGAGTCAGAGACCAGGGCAAACATAGATAACAGGAGAGGTACACTTCCTTCCCTCACAGCACTCATGGTCCTGCAGGGTAGACAGGCTTTAAATACATAAGCTATTATAAAATGTAGATAGTTCAGGTGCCTGCTTAGCATGCAGGAAGTCCTAGGTGTCACCTCAGTACTGCAGAAACCAGGTGTGGTGATATATGCTTGTGATTCCAGCAAGGGGAAGACAGAGGCAAGAAGACCAAGGGCTGAGTTCTACTTCAGTCTGGGATAAATGAGGTGCTCTCTCAGGGCAAACAATGACAAAGATACGATATTGGATGCATATAACTTGGGCAGTGGCAGCATTTGGCTCTTTTAAATGAAAAGGTGCATACATTTCAATATTACTCATATTATACCTTTTGTTAATATTTGCAAGCACTAAAGCTCACTGAAAATCAGTTGGTAAGAACTAGACTCAGGGACTTTTATTCTCTAAGGAAGTATGAATTTGGTTTTATTATCAGTTTATGAGAGGCTTTGTCTATACTGAGAAAAGCAGAATGGAGTTACCTGACAGGCACAAAATAACAGTTTTCACACACACACACACACACACACACACACACACACACACACACACACACACACACACACACACACAGAGCCTTGGAAACCAGTAACAAGCAATAGAGATGGAGCCCTGTTTACCCAGCCAGCATAAAGTCAGTTGGGGTCAATCTTGCAAGAAAGCTTAGAAATGATTTTGTGGTGTTTGAATGAGGATCTCTCTCTTTCTCCTCCCTCTCTCTCTGTCCCCCCTCTCCCCCTCTCTCTCTCCCTCTGTCCCCCCCACCCCATGCTTTTGGATCAGATATAAACTTAGCTACTGCTCTAGCACCCCCATGGCTGGCTGCCTGCCGCCGTGCACTGAGCCACGGTGGTCATGGAGCCCTAATTTAAATGCTTTCTCTTATAAGTTACCTTGGTCATGGAGACTCTTCACAGCAACAGAAAAGTAAATAAGACAGTGAGTGAAGGTTTTGAAGATAAGGGCTGTTTCATTAAGGTCTGTTGTCATAGCCACATCCTGGTCCTCCTCTTGTCTTCAGTGAGAACTTTAGTCTTTCATTCACTGGGACAGCTTTCTTACAGGGCTTCCCATGCTTTTCTCCTAGGCAGTCAAGCAGAATGGGTGTTAAGATTTTGTGCGTGTTGTGGTATGGTTCTCACTTACCCAGTTATCTGGTGGTGGATTTCTATGGATGCATGTGGGAATGCGGCAGAAGGCAGCGGAT
Source organism: Phyllotis vaccarum (assembly GCA_033318265.1). Lineage (NCBI taxonomy): Eukaryota > Metazoa > Chordata > Mammalia > Rodentia > Cricetidae > Phyllotis > Phyllotis vaccarum. Next base: position 76,431,182 of record JARWLC010000016.1, on the reverse strand, counting down.
AGCAGGAGACACTTAACGCTGTTTCTATGTAGAAAGGAGTTTTATTGTCAGATGGGTATGACTATGATTAACAGAAAGGTTATGATAACAAGAGTTATGATAACAGAGATGTTTATAATAAGCGGGGGGGGGGGGAGACAGAGAGAGCAGAGAGAGGAAAGGAAAAGAGAGACATAGACGTACTCCCAAGAGAGGACAAGGGGTGGGTGGATCAGAAGCTGGAATCCTGCATTAAATGGGGCTTGAAGGCATAGCTCAGAGGAGGGTGTGGCTTTAGAGGCTAACCGTGGGGAACTTTCCTGCATCCATGAGCCTCCATTGTCTTTAGTTCAATGTAAGCCTGCCGCTGACTTCATCATAATTTGGAGTGACACACCTGATCCTTAACAGGGAAGCCACATAAAGCAGAGAGGTGTTAGTGACATTTCTCTTGCTGTGATAAAACTCATGACCAACACCACTTCTGGAAGAGTTTACTTGTAGTTAGGGTTTCAGAGGGGGAGAGTCCATGATAACAGGGAATGGGCCGTAGGCAGCAGACATGGCAGCATGAACAGCTGGGGATTCATTTCTCAAACCCAAGCAGGGAGCAGAAAGCAAACTAGGAATGGTGTAGTTCAGTGACATACTTCCTCAAGAAAGGCCATGTCCCCTGAGCTGTCCAAACAGCACCACCAGGATCAGGGGACCAAGGATTCAAATGCCCTAGACTGAGAGATATTTCCCATTCAAACCACACAGAGGTAATGAACTCAGACCATGCTTCTACAACAGTGCATGCACACATTTGATGGATTAAGGAAATGTACTCAGTGGACTTGATGGACAATATAGGCTATTCTTGGTGTGCCTTTGCGTATGGAATTCTTTTGCTTCTCTGACCCCAAGTTTATTTATCTATTTAGTGTGGGTAACACATGGTTCTGTTTGATACAGAAACTGTAAAGTACTGAGCAAATGTGATTGCTTCCACCATCTCTGTAGTTCTAAAGTGGATGAGAAAAATAGTCACCACCACAACAAAAGAGCAATAAGAATACTTTCAAATAAGATTAATGTCAACGGGGACCGAAAAGATGGCTCGCTGGGTAAGAATGCTTGCTACTCAAACATGAAGATCTGAGTTTGAATACCCAGAACCCGTGTAAAATGTATGAACACTTACGTGCACGTAATCTCAGCACTGTGGGGTTTAGAGGCAGGAGCCACTAGTCTATCTCCAGGTTCAGTGAGAGACCCTGTCTCAAGGAAATAAAGTGATGGAGCAGGGCACTCTGTGTTTTCTTCCGCTCTCTACACATGCACATACACAGATATGTGTACTCTTACACATATATGCACGTAGACTACATACACAAATTCTCTCTCTCTCCACCAATCCCAAAGTCAAAAAATTAATGGATCAGTGGGTTCAAATGGAGCCTGCAGCTATAGTTTGTAAGCAAAAATTTAAAAAGAAAAAAGAAGAAAAACAGCAATTGGTTAAAAAAAAATAAGATAGATAAACATAACGTAGGAGTCAGGAGTCTGAGGGTTGCAAGTGACTCAAGTCTCATACGTCAGTTTCCAAGGCCACACACATACAATTTAGTCCCATAGAGCCTGGCGGCACTAGGTTTAAAGAGCTTGTCTCTGTTGCTGGTCACTCTCTGGCAAATGCCACCTTCTCTCTGCCAGTGCTGACGGCAGCAGCTCCATCTCTGTATCAAGCTTGGTTCTGAGCACGCGATGGGCGTAGCTACACCTCAGAATTCCTTGTGAAGAACCTCTTGGCTCATTCTAAATGGTATTCTTACTTCTGACTGAGGGAAAGTGATGGCCTAAATGGCCAGTTCTGAGTCACATGTTCACATCTGGAGCCAATCGATGACTTTTAACCACGTGGGTTGGGTTGAGTGTGGTCAGAGCAAGTTCAGACACCCATTAGTGGTTACTAACGCATGACATCTATGAACCCTTGAAGAAACAAAGTAGGACTCACCAGAGGGGAAAATCATTCTTTAAAGCCAGCAGAAGGTCTCGGTGGGTAAAAGCACTTGCCAGAAAGCCTGATGAGAGTCCAATCCCTGGAACCTGCATGGTGGGAGGAGAGAACCAGGTCCTGTAAGTTGTCCTTGGACTTCCACATGAGCTGTCTTCTAACTCCTGCATGCAAGTACCCCAACTCACAAACTAAGCAAATAAATGAAAATGTAGAAACAGAAGGGCAGAGCTGTTGTAGAAGCAGCAAGCTCCACCTCATTTTCTGTCCTGGGATGAGCCTCATTCTAGGGGCCTTCAGGAGTTATTGCTCACTGGAGACCATCTGGGTAGACCTTTCACAGGCTCCAAACTTCTAGCTTACCATGTTTCTCCCACATCTGTTCGTTCCTTTGATCTAAATGCAATTCTCCCATGAGTCAGAGTAAGTTGCTTAAAGTCACACAGCCATGCAGAGTTTCCAGATCCCCAGCTTTTACACAGAGGAATTGGTTCACTGGCCTGGATCCTGGGTTTGCAGAGATGGCCTGGAGGGTTTGGAGAAGTCCAATCATGTAAATAGGAGGACTATGAAGACAGACATAAGCCTGACAGTCTAGTATCTGTGCCCAATCTCTAGAGGCCCATTGTTGCACTGGTACAGATGAGCACAGAAACTCCTAGGAGGTCCCATATGATGATCGGAACAGGGAATCTGCCTCTTTAGGGGCCATTCAACCTGCATGTCAGTTATTAACTTGCTGTGTGTGGCAGGAATCCAGACCATGCTTCTCCTTGCAAGACTCTGGACCCTTCTCAGGCATGCTAACCTACACACAGGAACATGTACACATGTACACATGTGCAAGCACACATACAGGGGTGTGGTCTGGGGAGGAGACTGTCATGGGAAGAGGAACATGTACACATATGTGCTCATGCACACACATACAGGTGTGGTCTGGAGAGGAGTATGCCAGGGAAAGAGTTGTCATAAGTATTAACTCCCATGACCAAGCTTGACCTCATGAGAAGCTCTGCATGCCCTCCCTTGCTATTCTCCTAGTCGGGAAAGCACCATGGTTTATTTAACAAGTCTCTGTGAAATTGTTTGCTACATGTTCTTGACCTCAGAGCAGTGGTCCTCACCCTTCCTGATGCTGTGACCCTTTAATACAGTTCCTCATGTGTGGTGACGACCCCCCCCCCCAACCATACAATGATTTCATTGCTACTTCATAACTGTGATTTTGCTACTGTTATAAGTCTTAGTGTAAATATCGGATATGCAGGATATCTGAGATTGAATCTCTGTGAAAGGGTCATTCGTCACCTGAAGGGGTCAGGACTCTCAGATTGAGAAACACTTCCCTAAGAGACTAAAGGAAGGGGTCCTGGTGGGGACAAACAAGCAACTGGGAAATGAAATCATGTGACTGGTGATGAGTAGTATTGCAATCAAGACAAAGCACAACACCAACCATGGATTGACCTGCTGGATGTGAGGTCAGATAGCCCTAGAGAGGGATTGGTTCCCACCCGCCAGATTCCTCAGGAGTGGGAAAGTGGTCAGTGGCTGAAACTTGAGAACAGTATCTATCTGAAAGACTGTGGAGACCTGCCCTTTGCCCCGATTCAATCACAAAGCAAAGCAGATGTTGTCTTAATAGTTTCCCAGTCCAGTGGCCAAGAGCAAACAAATGATGTCATACATGTGGTTGTGTTTAAAGACAGGGTTACAACACGTGCTGATTGCTGTTGGAGCAATAGGGCTTCCATCTGTGATCCTGGCGGAGTTTGTCCTGTTAAGTTCAGATCTGTCAGAGGACACCAGCATTCACAATGCTCTTCCCTTTCTCTACAAGGTCCCAGCCTGTCAGCCTGTTTTAAAATATAAAGGTGCATCTGGGTATTTAATCCCGTCGCTGAGGAGACAGAGCCAACCTGGTTGACAGAACAAATTCCAGGACAGCCAGGAGAAATTCTGTCTCAAACACACACACACACACACACACACACACACACACACACACACACACACACACACACACACACACACACACACACACACACGATGGGTACTAGAGACAGTGCATAAAATGGTTTACTGTATCACCTTAAAGGAGAGAGCTTTTAAAACACTAACTGGCTCAGCTGCCAGAGGCTCTTGCTGTACAGTCTCATGAACAGCATTTCGGTCCATGGAACCCATAGCGGTGGATGGAGAGGATGTAGGTGTTGAGGATTAGGCTCTTTGCTGACTGATTCATCTGTCATTATCACTGCTTTCTAATTGCAATTGCTTAGTATCCAGACTCCCGGTTGGAGACTGAATTAACCCAACAAGATGTGCTTTGTATAAATTCACTTGCCCACACCATCCTCTCTTATCCTTCCTTGCCTGAGAGCCAAGGCCTCTACGCTCTACCAGACCAGCCAGCATCTCTGGCTTCACTTAGAAGATCCAAGACACGGATAAAGTCTTCTCAAATACACTTCTGATATCTTAGGCTTTATATTGGCCTGCTCGACACTGGTGATTCCCGGGAGCCGAGGGTGGGAAGTGTCGAGGATGAGAGAAAAGTTAAATAACTTGTCCATGATGGCTCAGCTGGGTAACATCAAGCAGCGCTCCCCCCCACCCCCCCACCCCCTGCTCCCTCCTTCCCTGTGTTGGAAAGTGGTTTCCTTGTCTTTTTCTGGCTAACCCACCGTAAACTACAGCTCACTGCGAGGGCTCTCAGCATCTCAGCAGTATGATGCCTAACAACTTCATCTTGTTGGCAATGAGAAAAACTAGAGAGAAGAATGGTTTCCCTGAAAGTTACAGAATTAGGAGGGGCAGGGCCAGACCAGCGCCTCACTTCCTCATCTGGCACAGGGCAAGCCTGTCTGGTTCAAGTCTCTCTCATATTTTATTTTTATGTGTATGAGTGTTTTGCTTCCATGTGTGTATGTGCAGAAGTCAGAAGAAGGCATCAGATTCCCTGAACTGCCATGTGGGTGCTGGGAACTGAACCCAGGTCCTCTGGAAGAGCAGCCAGAACTCATATCCACAAAGTTATCTCTCCAGATCCATCACTCTTAATTATACTTCCTGTCTCTCCAGGGATAGAGGAATCCTATCCCACAGATTTTCTGTTATGATGGGAATGGCTTGGGACTGTGTTGATTAATATGGCAACTCTACACTCCATGTGTCCACTGATCACTTGAAATGTATCTAGTGTAAAGCAGGAATATGCCTTAATGCCACTTAATTTTAATAAGTTTCCCTCTTTTGAAATAGAATCTCATATAGCCTAGGCTGGCCTCAAACTCATTATGTAGCCTAGGCTGGACTTGAACTCACTAGGTAGCCAAGGCTGGCCTTGAACTCTTGGTATTCTTCCTTCAGTGTTAGGATCACAGGTATGTGTACCATCAGTCCTGTGAGTTTACACTTCTAGAGCTACATAAGGGCCATAGCTACTGTACTGGACAGGGAAACTTCAAAGGTTAAAAGTCATTCTGAGTCTACAGTCCCAATGAATGTGTGTTGTGTGAGTGGATGACTCATACATACTAATTTGTTTACTTTTATTGTATATGTATGAGCGTTTTACCTGTATGTGCATAAGTGCACCATGTATGCGGTGCTTGCAGAGGTCAAAACAGAGCAATCGGATCCCAAGAACAGGAGTTGCAGATTGCTGTTAGCAGTCATGTGGGTGCTAGAAGCTGAACCCAGGTCTTCTGCAAGAGCAGCGAGTGCTCTCAACTACTGAGTCATCTCTCCAACTCCTATCTATTTATTTTGCCTGTGTGTACATGTCTGTATGTGCATGAGTGTGGAGTTCAGAGGTCAGCGTGTGATATAACTCCTCTGTATCTATCCACCTGGTTCTGTTTTGTTTGTTTGTTTTTAGACAGAATCTTCGTGGGAGTTTGAAAGAAAATGGCCCCCGAAGGGGTTGGCACTATTAGGAGGTGTGGCTTTGTTGGAGGAAATGTGTCACTGTGCAGGCAGGCTTTGAGGTCTCACGATGCTCAAGCCACACAAAGTGTCTCAGAGCATTTCCTGTTGCCTGCAAGATGTAGGACTCTCCGCTTCTTCTCCAGCGCCATGTCTGTCTGTCTGCATGCTGCTTTGTCCCTCCGTGATGATAATGGACTCGGCCTCTGAAGCAAGCCACTCTAATGAAATGTTTTCCTTCATAAAAGTTGCTGTGGTCATGGTGTCCCTTCACAGCAATAGGAACCCTAACTAAGACAGTCTCTCACTGGCCTAGAACTAACTCACCAAGTACACCAGGCTAGCCCTCCAGAAAGCCCCATGGATTTTCCTCTCTCCACCTCCCCAGCTCTGGGATTACAAGCACATGCTTGGCTTTTTATGTTGGTTCTGAGGACTTAGGTTCAGTCTCTTTGCCCTTCAACAACTAACTGCATCTCCCTAGCCATGGGTAGACAATGGTACTAACTACTAAATCTAACCACTGGCCTTAGGGAAGGGCTAACTTCAGTGTGACTTACTGGCAGGGAAGAACCTGAGATGCCTGTGCACAAATGGCTGGGCTGCCCATTCTATCCTGGGTTTGAGTGCAGCCTTCTTTGGGGACAGCTACAGTCATGCCTTCCCACTAAGCAAAGGGTTTCCACAGAACTCCAACATTCTGCTGCATAACTCTGGCTGGACAAAGGACAGGGGGTTCTATTTTACTGAAAAATCCTCTTGTAAGCAAACAGATGAAAAACAGGAAGAAGATGGGAGACAGGCAGAGGACAAGATACATCCTTCAGTGACATGGACCCAATGCCATTTCAATAAAAATACCGACAAAGTCCAATTCCTAGAACTCACGTGATGGAAGGAGAGAACCAACTCCCTGTGTGGTGATATGCATGCTCACCCTGAACATTCTTAAAAGTGAAAGAAATATATAGAAAGTTGTCCTTTGATTTTCACATCTACATTATAGCACGTGTATACCTGTATCCACACATCACTCATATATACACATAAACACATTAATCATAATAAAGTAAAATTTTTATAAAAGAATGAAGTTGGAGAATTCATAGGTCCTAATTTCAAAGCCTGCTGCAAATTTAAAAGAGGAGGAGTGAGGGAGGACAGCAAGAGTAAGGGGGGGACAGCAGGGTGAAGGTAGACAGCAGGTGAGGGTGGGCAGCAGGAGTGAGGGAGGGCAGCAAGGGTAAGGTGGGTGGCAGGGGTGAGGGTGGGCAGCAGGTGAGAATGGGCAGCAGGGGTGAGGGTAGACAGCAGGTGAGGATGGGTAGCAGGGGTGAGGGTAGACAGCAGGTGAGGATGGGTAGCAGGGGTGAGGGTGGGCAGCAGGTGAGGGTGGACAACAGAGTGAGGGTGGGCAGCAGGTGAGGGTGGACAACAGAGTGAGGGTGGGCAGCAGGTGAGGGTGGGCATCAGGGGTGAGGGTCGGTGGCAGGGGTGAGGATGGACAGCAGGGTGAGGGTAGGCAGCTAACTCAGAGGTAGATCAAGAGTTTATAAATGTCCTCTCATTTCTGATGCTTATTGTGACAGATACCCAAGGAAAATGGTGAAACATTGCCCTCTGAATGTGATAGGGCTACTGTACGTACACCATAGGCTCAGAGCAGCTGCCTAAGAACACGGACACGATCAATCCAGTTAAAAAGTCCAGCATGGAGGCAGGAGGGGCTTCCAAGCCTCCACCCCCAGCTGAGGAGCTGTTGGTAGTTGATGGCTGCTGAGGTGAAGAGTCGTTTTTTGGGGGGATGGCTACTAATAGGTTGCCCATGTCCCAGTAAAGGACCCCACACCCAAGCATGTATGAGTAATACAAACTTGACTCTGGGTTATGGAAAAGGAAGACATGAGTTGGGAGGGAGGCATGTTAGAGGGCCCAAGGGGAGTTGGGACAAAAGCAGTGTGGGAGGGAGGGGGTATATACTCTAGATACATTATAAATATGTATGAGATTTGTTTTCAAGAAATAAATGTCTTTAAAGAGAGATGATTTAGTTTGGCTTAGTTTCAGAGATTTCAATGGAAGGAGAGGCAGAATATCATGTCAACCAGGAAGTCAAGCAAGAGGAACAGAAAGGGAACATGAACAAGGCGCTCCTGGAAGAACATCTTATTCTTATGCACGACAGCAGGTCCTTGCTGTATTACTCTGTATCCCCTGTTTGCTTGAAAGCCTCTTTGCTTTCCTTTTGTTCTGTGGTGCTAGAAATGGACCCCACAGCCCTGCCCATGCTAAGTAAGCCCTTTACACACAGCCACATCCCTAGCTCCTGTTTACTTGGGAGTCTTTGTGAAGAATTTTCATGGACATTTCTCAGTGCTTCAGAAACTGAACATGCCTTTGATACAGCAAGGTGGACACTGGCCACTGGAAGTCCTCAATGGGGCTGAATTGGTCCCTCTGGGTTACCCACATTCAAACACATTCCTTGAATGGAATCCATCTATGAGGCCAGGAAGATGGCTCAATGGGTAAAAAGTTCTAGCCACCAAGCTTGATAACTTTAGTTTGATCTCCCAACTTCAATAAGATGTTCTCAGCACACAGGTGTGAATGCATGCGTGCAAACACACACACACACACACACACACACACACACACACACACACACACACACACACTTAAATAAATAAATGTAATGTTTAAGAGAAGTCAGTGGCATCTGGGATTATCTCTGGGGATGCTCTCCCCAGTGGGAACTCTGCAGCAGGAGCTAGGAAGGTTCTAGGGTCCCCCACTCCACTCGCCACTTGCAAACTGCCTGAGTTCTCTGGCCTTTACTTTCCTGTCTATTAAATGGGGATTATAACACTGATCCCTCAGATTGGAGATAACCAAATGCCAAATCCTTGTAAGGTGCCTGCTGGCATCCTCCACTGCTCCCCAGTGAAGAAGCTCTTGTAACTACTTGCTCCAAGATTCAGGTTGGGCAACCCAAGCACTTCTACCAGCTTAGCTATAATGCCTGCCCTAGAACTGACTTTTACAGCCCAATTTTTCTCTAATTTTTTACTACCTTCCTCTGCTCCCTTAACCTCTTTGAAAGCAAAAGGGGAAAAAGGGCCTCTAAAGAGAGCGGCCCTGTACTGCTTTTAAACAAAACCAAACACCTAAATAAACCAGCAGCATCATTCTTTACCAACAGTTTGCTTTTGTATCCCCAGCTGTTACTTGTTAGCTGCTGGTAGGCTCTTGGGGCAGGGCCAGCCCCTTTCCCCCCAAGCCTGGGGATGTGAGAAGGATGGGGGCTGTGCCTATATGCTTCCTTCATTCAGCCATATGGCTCCTGTAAGCTAACTATAAAGACTGGGCTCTGTGCAGTCCAGGGTCATGAGATAAGATCCAGATACACATCTGTAATTCCAGCCAGAGGCAACACACACAGAGAACCAGGCCTGAGAGACTAGGGCAGGGAGCTCAAGGTCCATCCTGTAGCCAAGCAGGGCGGTAGATGCTCTGGTGTGGGGGTGGGGGTGGGCAGGCTGCTGGACCACTGTGCCAGCACCCTGGGTATCAGTCCCTCTGCACAGCAGACCATCCTGGTAAGGGATAAGTGCCTCCTAGGCTCTGGCTCCGAAGCTTCCATCTTCACAAGCCAGAACCCACAGAGAACTCTGAGCATCTTTGTGGCTGATGAGGAGAGACAGTCAGAAGGTCCTACTGGGCTCCTGGATGCTGCATGGACTGTTGGGGGAGAGCCCAGGCAATAAGGCTGCCCATCAGTCTCCCCACAAAGATACTCTCCTAGTCCTTAGAGATACCTTGGGACCACATCTGTCCAAGGACTGCCCCCCATTAATCTGTAGCCCTTCCGGCCTCAGGCAGGGCTGAGTGATGTATGTAGGTGGCTTTGGGGAATACCCCATTCGTCTGGCTGCTACCCAGCTAAGCTATTCTTTAACCCGTCCAAATGAGGGTCCTGTAGAAATTAGGGTCCAGGGATGCCTCTTCTTTAAGAACCTTTTAGGAATAAGAGCTTTCAGCACAGCGCAGCCTTCCTTCCATCCATCCTGCTGCCGAAGCCATGGGGTCACTGTAAGCTAACTTTAAGTAGCCTCCTTAATCTTGCTACAGATAGATTTCAGCTTGGCTGGTTTTATTTGTTTTGAATGTGTGCACACAAGTGCCCATGCTGTGGAGGCCAGACAGCTACGCCAAATGTCTTCCTTAATCACTTCTCCATCTTTATTATTATTATTATTATTATTATTATTATTATTATTTATTTTAATTTTAAGGCAGAGCCTCTCATTGAACCTGGAGCTCAGTGATTCTGCTACCAGCAACCCCCAGGAATCCACCCACCCCTACCCTCTTCATCCCTGCCCTTGGGCTGGGATTACAGCTGTATACCATCATTCCTGGATTTTTAAGTACATATTAGAGACCCAAACTTAGGTCTTCATGTTTGCCAAGCAAGCACTTCACAGACTGAATCATCTTTCCAGTGCTCATGTACTGAGTGTGGACCAACACGGCTGTGTCCTTACAACAGGTGGTACAAGTATTCTATCTTAGCCCTGGCCCCCTGCCCTTGTGGAGCCTGCCTGCATGCATTTGAGGCTCCCCACTAGCTTTCAAAGAAAGAAGAGATAAGTTGATGGATTGGTGGGTTTATGAGTGGATGCATGGATAGGTTCACGGATGTGTGGGTGGATGGATAGATGGACCGGAAGTTGGACAGAAAAGCAGATGAGTATGAATGGGAGAATATCTGGAACCAGTCTGAGACCTCAGGCCTGCTCGCAGTTTCAAAAGGCCCCCAGCAATGCTTTCTGCACATGTTCTGAGCAGGGTAGAATTGGAACACGCCCCTCGGTGGAAGCATCTTCATGAAAGCACCCATCACGTACCAGCTGTGGCCCCTGGAGCAGGAGCTTCTCTGCTCTCCCCACTTAGGCAGGAAAGAGCTCTGTGCCTGTGTGGGGGTGGAGGGTTGTGACAGAGACAGAGACAGCAGGAGCAGAGGGAAGTGGAAATGGGGCAGAGGCGTGCTGCTTAGCAACCCAAGAAAATTTAGAGAAGTGACAGGACCGTTTTGCCTCCTGCCGCAACAGGAGTTTGTTTTTAAAAAAAAAGAAAGAAAAAGAAAAAAAAAAACCCCTGACACACCTATGTTCTCTGATCTCACTGAAGCGATTGGAGGGGAGTTGGTGAGAATCCATGAGGCTGCCCTGGTCATTGTTGAGAGCCGCTAGCCACTCTTCAGGCACAGGAAATGTGTCCTCAACAGCTTGGATGGGAACACACTCCAGGCCCCTCTAGGGGAGGGACTGAAGCCTTGCAGGCTAGATGTGAAGAAGATAGCGCTGAGCCTGAGCCCAGTTTCCTGGAGGAATCAACACTTGGGAGCTACCTGGGGACTTTCCCCTTTGGCATCTCCTTTTCCAGACCCCACTCAACGCCCCAGTTCTGTTCCTTCCTCCTCAGTAACATTCCTCTCTTGCTTTTCTTTCTTAATTTGATTTTCTCTGGCTCAGAATCAAGATCAAAAGGGGAAATTCTTTCCAGGCTTTTAGGAGGGATTCCCAGAGGCTCCCACTGGAGAGGCATACATAATTACCATAATTATTTTAAAAGCCATCTCTCCTCGCTCGGCTCTCACTCGCCCACTTCTCCATTTCTCCCGTAGGCTTGAGGGAGAGGGGACGGAGGAGGCTGGGGAAGTGGGTCTGAGGTTGCAGCTGGACCAGCATATACTGTGTTCTCATAGCCAAAGTGGAACACACACGTGCTCCCTCAAGGTACATCCGAGAGCTGCGGGAGGCATGGGCAGCATGGACTCCTGGCATGCGAATCAACAGAACCAGCTAAAGGGAAAGTTGCTCCCTTTATAATTTGTTTTTGATCATTTTAATTTCAGTATGTCTGAAGGCAGCGATTGATAAGGACATTGACCCTGCCCTACAAACCTCTGACTTTGCTTTTAATGACAACAGGGGTAGTCCCCAGGCTTAGAGCAAGGAGAGAAAAAAAAAAAAAAAAGATACAGTTTAATAGATGGGCTGATTCCCCCCCCCCCCCCCCCGCCCCTTCTCTCTTCCAGCACCAAGTCTTCAAGCCTTCACAACCACACTGGGCTTTTTTATGTATGTTCTAGGATTGGAACTCAGGTTGTCATGTGTAGCAAGCATATTACCCCCTGAACCATTTCCCCAGCCTTTTTGCATGTGTGTTTTGTAAAGTATGAAAGAGGCTTTGCCCTTATAGCCTGTTTTTTAATAGACAGAAGATAAACAGTGAACAGGGAGGCTTTGGAGAAGAGCGCAGCTTGTTAATCCTTTATCGAGGAACTGGCTCTTCACATAGCCTGCTCAGGAAAGGTTCTATTGGTCCAAATTAGCCAGAAGTTGACACTGGTGAGAGTTGGAGGGGGCGGTCCTCACGTGGCGGGTGGTTATTTTACAAGGATAGAAATGGAACCCAGGGCTTCTAAAATGTGTGACGTTTATCACTGAATAAACACTCCCAAGTCTTTAGTGATAGAATTTGGAATTTCAAATATTGATCATTAGTGATCACGTTGGGGCACAAGGATGGGAGGCCAATGGCTGCACAAAGCATCTTAATGGTAGCCATAGCCGACTTCTCACAGTAGCTAGTGATTGTTCAGATCTGGGCGTCTAGTGGAAGGGACCCATCCCTGGATGTAGGGCCTGTTACCATCTGGGCCTTTCTATCTTTGGACACTCTGGTCCATCCACAGTGATGTATGGGTCTGGGCAATGGGAGAAACACAGGGCCTTCTGCTGGTAATGCTGGGGTTGGGGGTTTCCAGCTGGCTTTGAACCTAAGAGACAGAGGCATTTGTCTCCCATAGCATGTTTTTTAACACAGTGAGGAAGTAAAAGAGGGAAAGAGAAGAAAGGGAGAGAAAGAGAGAGAAATGAAATCTTCATGCTATATTTCCATCCCTGGATCCAGCTGTTCCTGAAGCTAAACCCTATACGCATTGCATTGCTCTTAGAGCTACTGAGAAGCCAATGAATTCTCCTTTCTTATAATCCTGTTAGGTTTGGGTTTCCAGTCACTCGGAACCACAGGAGATTTAACTGATGAAATGGCTCAGTGAAAATCCTTGGCCCTGGTGACAGAAAGAACTCGGAGGGCTAGGCCTAGTGGAGCTCATGATCCTGTGTCTCAGAGAGCAGAAGAAGGAGGACCAATGAGTTCAAGGGCATCTCAGCTATGTGTCCGGTTGAGGTCTAGCCTGGGCCAAAGAGACCTTGTCTCAAAAAGTCAAGCAAGACAGAATCCAGAAATCGCTCTAGGAGCCTGCTGCAGTGACACAGGGAACTAGCAGTGCCTACTCATAGACACTGGCACATGAAAAGCCACCACAGCCTCGGGAAGCTGCAAATGATAGTATCTCATCTACCAAGTACAGGCTGCACTTATTTAACCTGCAACAATCTTGTCACAGAGGCTGGTCTTCATCAGCATTTTATAGGGGAGGACCTTGAGGCCCAGGGATCATCTGTGAATTCTAATGGCCCAGGACACTTCTGGGTCACTAATTCTAACTAGCCCCAACTATCAGTCATCCTCCCTCCCTCCCTCCCTCCCTCCCTCCCTCCCTCCCTCCCTCCCTCCCTCCCTCCCTCATCTTTCTCTCTTTCATTTATTTTATTTTTTAAAGACCAGACTCACAATGTAGTTCAGGCTGGCTGGCCTCAAACTCATGGTCCTTATGCTCAGCGCCCCCTGTGGTGGGATCACAGAGATATGCACCATTATCCAGACAAGCTTCCATGGCAAACAGGTGGGCTGATCACTGGCAAATGCAAGACACTGGCGAGGTCTGTTTCGGAAGGTGTGGATGTCAGGTGTCACGTGGGGATGCTCACATACTGTGTGAAAGGACTGTTGCCTTCAGTCCGGTACTCAGCCTACATAACTGTCAACCTCCCTGAAAGGGCCAGGGTGAGCGCAGGGCACCCTGCTCTTTAGCAGAATGACTTTAGATGTGTCCTTTTGTCTGGCCTCCAGCAAAGTGGAGACCCCAGCTTCCTTTATCCCCAGGCTATGGCAGAATCAAAAGAGAAATATGGTTTATAGTAAAAAGAAGGGACTGTGGGGAAGAGGGCAGGAATCACTTGGCTCTCTGAGGTGGACAGGCCCGTGTGGGCAGATATAAACCACCCCCCTCTATTCCTTCCCCACTCGGGGCTGGTAAGAGGCAGGCTGAATGGTGACCTGAAAGGAACCTTTGTGTCCCCAAACGGAGAGAGATAAGAAATGTGAAGCAGAGAAGCAAACGCACGCTGCTACAGGCGCTTGAGAGTTTATTTTTACCCTGTTATCTCCATCCTGAAATGTCAGGCTTGGAGCCGCGTCATGTTCGCCAACCCCCCCCCCCCCCAGTGTGGCAACCCAGCTTGGAGACGGGCCTCCTCTCCTCCTCTGCTTCCTCTGTGAGAGATCCAGTGCTGTGGTGATGGGAGGCATGGAAACACTGGAAGAGATGAGGGGAGGCTGGACCTTTTATTTGGGTTTCAAAACAGGCTCACTTCCACTTAGGAACAGGGAGTGCGGAGTGGCAACTTACTGAGGTTTACGAGTTCTATGCTACAAAGCACACAAGTCCCGACCAAAACCAGCTCACATAATGAAGAACACTTCAATGGCTGAGCCCATTACCACACCTTGCAGTAGGTCAGGCTCTTACAGGATTTGGTGTTATCTACCATTTAGCTTTGCCTTCTGTGTGGTTGGCTGTTCACAAGTCACTCTGTGCTCCCCCAAGGCCCCATAGAATTCTAGAACTTTCTCCTGTGATCACAAATGGCTGCAGTAGCTCTCAGGTTCACGTCTTTGTTCCCAAGGAAGCAGAGCCTCTTCGGTTGCCTTGGCCTCTGAGTGGGTTCTGTGCCCATCCCTCAGTTACTTCCTCGGGTGTGAAGGCAGCAAGCGGGAGATGCTTCGGAGTCACATTAGCCCATTCCTGAAGGGGGGGATGGGTGCCAGGCTGCAGGCATGAACCTGTCATTGATCCATATTTTAGTTTCATCCATTCCTCCCCAGGAACCCTCATTTGTTAGGAGTGATTATCCTTATTCAGGCATGTACTAGTATTCATTTCTTATCTTTCTGGATGTAAGTTCACCTGGGAATCTCTGCTCCAAGCCTCTGTGGCTGGAGAGGTGCTGAGCTTGCTAAGTGCCTGCCACACAAGCATGAGGGATCTGAGTTTGAATCCCCAGAGTTAAGTTTAAAAAGTCAGGCATGTTACTGCATAGCTGTAATCTTAGAGCCAGTGGGGGGGGGGGGGGGTGTGAGCATAGGGGTGGATGGAGTAGGTGGGGGGGCATGAGGGGCAGAGAGGATTTTTGGGTTCACTGGCCAACAACTAGTTGAACACTGTATTCAATGACTCAAACATTTAAGATGGAGAGAAATCAAGAAAGATATAAAATGCTGACCTCTGGGTTCTAACACACACACACACACACACACACACACACAACCCACATGCTTGTACATGAACACACAAAGATACCCCATACATGTAAAAAAAAAAAAATGAGATTCCCAAATCTGTCTTCTCAAAATCTCATCCAGTCTACCAAATATCCTCTGGAGAGACAAGATAAAATGTCACATCCTTATTGGAGATGAAACCACACCCCTGGCAGGCACTCAGCCCTTCACATAGGTTTAGTCATTTAAAAGTCTCCATAATCTTCAAACTAGGTAATCACGCCCTGCCCTTCATGCGTCAGATTGTTCCATCTGCTGCAGCTCCCCACCCAGAGGGCTCTGCCCTCAAATCTCTGCACGGCCGACTACCTCAGAGTGAAGACTCTGTCAGAAACAATGACTTCTCAGTGGTCTTGAGCAAACTAACATGCATGATATCATGTTTTATGATGTGTTGAGCATCTCCTTTGCATCATCAACTCCAGGAAACAAGATGAAGCTTGATTTAGGCAACGCTTAGCTTCCAAATGCTGCTTCTGTGTCTGGCACATGCTTATCTTATCTGAATGGCCTTATAGAAGTGTTCAGGATATTTTCTCCTGTGCTTACCACTAACGTGCTGGGTAGAGAAGCTGGAAAGATTGGTTGTTGAGTGCTTGAGGCTTTCTCTTCCAGAGGGCTAGAGTTCAGTTCCCAGCACCTATTGAGCAACTCACAACTCACACCTTCCTGTAGCTCCCAGGGGATGTGACGCCCCCTTCTGGCTTCTGAGGGTATCCTCATATTCCTGCTCATGCACAGGTATACACATAAATTCTTAAAGTGATTTTTACAGACGTTAAAAGCCCAAAAGTGACAGTCGCACTGAATCAGAACGAGGAAAGAACAGGAAAAACAGTTGATCCTGCCCATTGCAGACCCAGAAGTGAAGGTCAAAATCTCAATGTGCTAGACACCCAGGTGGAGGCCCTGTTGTCTCTGTGGCCACAAAGTCACCCAGTGACATCCTCAGGGCAACTGGGTAAGAGTGAACACACCTGATGCAATAGTTGTCGCTGGTCTCTGACTCATCACCCGGGACAACTCTAAGGGACATAGTTGTTCATTCTCTGGTCACCGTACCAATCCCCATCCCTCACTCAGGCTCTCCCATAAACATTCCCCATCATTTGTAATATCTTTATTTTCACGTGATTATTGGATTGATATCCACCTTCCCCTCTGGACTCCAGACTTCTCAGGAGCAAGGATTGATCTTTTAACCTCACACGATCACCCAGTGTCTCAGTCAGTGGTTAGTACTGTGAAGATACACCAAGACCATGACAACTCGTATAAAAGGGAGCGTTTAATTGGGACTTGCTTACAGTTCTAGGCGTTTTAATCCATTATTATGGATGAAAGCCTGTCAGCACACAGGCAGACATGGTGCTTGAGCAGTACCTGAGAGTCCTATATCTGGATAGGCAGGTAGCACCCGCAAATCCACGAACATCCACAACCACTCATGTATACACAAAGTACTTGTGAGGCATAGTCGGCTAGGCCCAAGGCTGGGTGTAGTTGTTTGAATAGGCATCACCCCCATTGGCTCATATATTTGAATGTTTGGTCATCAGGGAGCAGTACTAGAAGTGAACTTGTTGGAGTAGGTGTGGCCTTGTTGGAAGAAGTGTCCCACTGGGGGGTGAGTTTTGAGGTTTCAATACTTCCTGCTACCTGCCTATCCAGATATAGGACTCTCAGGTACTTCTCAAGCACCATGTCTGCCTGTGTGCTGACAGGCTTTCATCCAGGGATCTTCCTGTTCCCACTTCCCCAGCACTGAGACTGCAGACACATGCCACCACACCCAGCATGGTCCTCAGGCTTGTGTGGCCAGCACTTTATCAATTAGCATCTCTGCTGCCTCTATCATAAACACTTTTTGAATGAAGGAAGGATATATTAACGGAACCCAGAGGCAGCCAGCCTAACTCATCCGCAAGAGATAAAGGAGGCTGAAATGTTTTCACTTTAAAATCAGGGCCTGACATATCATCACCTTGTGGTCCTAGAGTAGCCTCTGGCGTGGAGGAGAGGGCTAGCCAGCCGATAAGGGGGAATGAACAAATGAGCTGGCGCTGTCCCTTCCCAGAGAAGGTGATTAAGTTCACGGGGAGGGAGAATGACAGGAAGCTACAATGTGTGAATGAGCCCAGCCAAGTCCGAAGGGCTGGTTCTAGGGTCACTAAGGCACATGCCAGGAAACAGGGAGAGCTTCCAGCACATGCTGAACTAGTTTTCAAAGGACAATGCGTCTTTGGGCTTCGGTGCAGCGAGTTCTGGGTCAGATACCTAAAGTTTAAATGGGTCATGGCTCCTATGTCTATCACATAAGCTAAAATACCCAAACAAACAAAAACACACAGGACGAGGTTGTGTCTATGAGATAACTTGGTCACAGTCTTTGCTGGCAATTTGGAAGGACACTGAGATTTGAATTTTTCTTTTTCATCATTATAGCCTCCTTCCTAGGTATCCTGGGGTTGTTTCTCTCCATCTGAAATATTACCAAGAACCTTGATTTTTTTGTTTCTTATTTTTCCGTCAGCCCTTGTGGGTGATGAGATCACACCCATTCTTTAAGCACCCGTTGGAAACTACATAGCCTGAATCCTGAAACCTACTGAGCACTGCCCATAGTGCTCAGCAGGGTGTGCAAACATGTCTGAGTCTCAAGCCTCTCCAGCCAAAAGAAGGGGCTGACCTCTGACCTACAGAATCCCTTCCCAAACCAGAGAAAAGGGGGAGGGGCTATAGAGTCCTAGACCCTGGCTAGTTTCCAGGATGAGCTCATTATTTATTCTTAGGGAAGGGATCAAATTAAACAAACAGCGCCTATAAATAGAGTGGGGATCCACTTAGTGTCACCAAAAGGTCCTTTTTGTGAACAGACTCACCACAAGAACATTCTACTGCTACCTGACTGATACTAAACACGGAAGCATTGCATTTTTTCCTTTTTCTTTTTAAGTATGGTTCAGAAGGGGAAAAAACAGCAGGTGAGCTAAACACTGTGAATTAATCTCGTTCTGGTTTTCACTCCCTTCCCCTCCCCACCATTTAACCAACTGTGAGGAGCACCAGAGAAGGTGTTGGCACTCCTGCATCAACACCCTAGCAGGGCAGCTTCGGCAATTCCCTCAGGGAGTGGATCATGGTCTGGACTATTTGACAGTGTTCTGGCCTAGATGAGAATGCATGTGTAACGGGAGCATCTCCTCCTGGCTTCCTTCACGCTGCTAAACCCAGAGGGGGCTTGGATTCCCGTGGCAGAGCTGGGCTATGAAGTGAAAGGACCCTCTCAAGCCCGGTATTTATGAAAAGAAACAATACGGACTCCATCTTCAAGTTCTCAAGCCGACTTTGAACTTAATCACACTGAGGCCTGCCTGACCGAGAGGCAATCATGACCACGCAGGGGCTGGAGTGTCACTTGGACTGACTAAGTGGTCATCAGGCCATGGGGTGACATCAAGTCTTTAAAGAACAAGAGCTCTGACTCAGCCCAAGGACGAGGAATGTTATATATTATTAAGAGCTGTGTAAAAATCTTTGATATTTTTTGCCCTAACCCCTATGAGCTAAGGGCCTAAAGTTTTAAGATTGGTGAATTCTAAGATTATTAAAATTTATTTTGTGGGGAGATAAAAACGTCTGATCTTCCTTTAAAGGTTTTAATGGCAAACCAAGGCACAGTTCTAACAGAATTCACACTGAGAAGCTGATGAGTTTAGTAGGTGTCCTTACAAAGAACCAGGGAAGAGATTATAGGGCAGGAGTGTGGGTGTGCTTATAGCAGCCACACTGGAGGGTCTGTACCCAGCAGGGGTGGTGACTCCTTAGTAGTCATAGATAGATCCCTAGCTATTCCCAAGCTGTACACCTAGCATCCCCATGAGGTCTCCTACAGTGAGGGCAGAATTGCATACGACTGTGCTGTGGAATAATACTTTTGTACACTGTGAAGATGTGTTGCTCTCATTGTTAATAAAAAGCTGGCTGGCTGCTGGGTAGGCAGTAAGAGATTAGGTGGGAGAGTTAGAGTGTGAAGACTTTGGGAAGAAGGATGGTGGAGTTGCCAGCCAGTCATAGAGAAAGAAGGAACTGAATATGTCATGCTGAAAAAAGATACTCCCACATGGTAGGGTGTAGATAAGAAATATGGGTTAATTTAATTTGAAAGAGCTCATTAGTAACAAGCCTAAGCTATTGGCTGAACATTTATACATGATAACAAGTCTCTCTGTGGTTATTTGGGAGCAGGCTAATGGGGAAGGAACCACCCACACAACTGGTTTGAAGGAGTGGCTGGATATTTAAATGATGGTCCTATGACCCTCTGTACTCCTTCTTTGGAAAGATACTCAATACTCAACAAGCCAACTGTGAAGCTCTTTTGAAAGAGGACAGAGTTTAACTCACAAAGATGGTGGCAGTTTGGTTATAAGGTTGAATGGTCATGATGGATTTTGAGGTGTTATCTGGGAAGACTGAGTGTACCTCTGGATCTGAATTGGAAGGAAATCTTTCATTTACCCTGCTACCCCAGGTTTGAACCTGCCTGACTAAAATTGAAACCAGGGTAGTAAGAAAGGCAACTGATCCTGGTGGCCTCATGTGCTGTAGGCTGCTCTACTTCAATGCTGCACTTGCCTTTACCATTTAGGGCTGCTCAAGGTGATGGATTTACTAACTCACAGTAGAATATTACCTACTAAGTGGCCTTGGTCTGTCATTGAAGATGCCCACCTCCTGCCTACACAGAAACTGTAATATTGGTTATTTGGTAATCTTGTTACTCTAATAAAATGTCTGACAAAAAAGCAACTTAAAGGGAAAGAGACTTATTGTGAATATAGTTCAAGGAGACACAGTCCATATGGTAGTGAAGGTATGAGGTCGAAAACCAGGTAATCACATTGTATCAGCAGCCAGAGAGCAGAGAGCCAGCAGGAAGTGGAGATAGGCTATAATGCCTCGAGCCCTGTCCATGTGACCCACTTCCTCCAGCAAGGCTCACTTCCTAAAAGGTCTTATAACCTTCCCAAACATTGCTATCAGCTGGGGACCGAGTGTCCAACACAAGTCTGTGGCAGACACTTCCACACACAAACCACAACCACCACCTTCTGACCTAGACACCTGTCAATATTATATTTTCTTTTGGTTGATCTGATACAGGACTTGTACACAGTGAACATTTTATTCTGCCTTGGAATGAATTACCTTCAATTATTGAAAGAATTTATCCAATGCTTCCTGGTGTCACATCCTCTTTTGGAGACAGAGGAGCTGGGTGAATAATGTCAACATGCATCCGAGGTTTTACTGTGTCAGCTGCTCGGCTTAGTGTTTTGTGTTCATCAGTTGTATGACTTCATCACCTTAAAAGCCCCTGAGTAAACATATTGCTCTGCTTTATACATCAGAGAGAACAAATTAGGAAATGATGAAGCAAGAGATTTAAAAGCCATAAAAATTGCGAAGGAATTTTCCCTGCTGTGATGGTGAGTTAGTTGCCAGTTCGAAAGAACCTAGGCCTTTGAAATGCCTGTGGGATACTATCTTGATTGCACTGTGGTGGGAAGAACCACCCACTGTGGGTGGCACCATTCCCTAGCTGTAATCCTGGTCTGTAGAAAGGGGAGAAATGGCAGCATGTATTTCTCTCCTATTTCTTGATTGAGGATGATGCAACCAACTGCTTCATGCTCTTGCTGCCTGCCTTGACTGCCATAATGGACTGTATTATTGAACTGTGAAATAAAGTCTTTATTCCTTTAGACCTAAGATAAGGGTATTGGTTCTCACAGTACAGCTAGTACTGGAGACTTTCTTTGTCTTGTTGCTCGAATCCTTCTGGTCTTATAGATCCCTGGTCCACAAACAGGATATAAGAGACTCAAATTAGTACCAGAGAATCTTGACAGGAGGTTTTTCAAATACTAGGTTGTCCTTTGCTTTTTATCAAATACACAACATATGGGGGTATTTTTACTTCTTCCTGCCTCTCTTGTCTTGGGACAGCAACTTCCTCAAGAGGGTAAAGAGAGTTTGATCTGAATTCCCTGGAGGTGCAAAGATTAGGATTTACCTTTGAGCATTCGGAGGGTGAGAAGTAGTTGTAAGGAAGATGTTATGACTTGGGTCTGGAATGTTTAACAAATGTTCATGTACTTAATGGTTGACTCTCATTATGTTACTTGGTGTTTGAAGCTTTAAGGTTTGGGGACTATTTGTTACCATAGTATAAAGCTCTGGCTGCTTTACGGGAGGCCAGGCAGATCCTAGAGACCCCAGGTAAGGTATCTCCTTAAAGCCTACACAACAACAGATTGGCCCCCTCCCCTGCATATTTCTGTCTACAACTTTGGCACAAGGCCTCTACTTTATCTGAGGACAGGCTGATTCTAGGGACCCAAGCAAGCTAAGACAGTGCCCACAGATAGCTAGTACTCCCTAAAGCGAGTGCCACAGCTCCCAACTGCACCCCCTTTTCTGAGCTCCATATTGCATCCCACAGCCTCTTCAGAAAATGTCTGCTATACTAAAGGCCACACTATACTAGGAATCCCAGAGACCAAGTGAGTACCCAGATCCCAGAGGCCACATGGGTATTTGGAACCACAGAGGCAATATTGGCACTCAAAACCCCAGAGGTCTTACGGGCTATACAAACCCCAGCAAAGACACTCTACTGGACCTGAAGAATTGCTAATCACCAGAACTCCTGGCCACTTAGGCCAGAAAACTAAAGAGGAAACAGAAATCAAAGAATAAAACACCCATCCAACAAGGACAAACTCAGGAGCCAACACCTAGACCTATAATCCTCCCAAACACCGATGCTCCAACACCAGGGTAAGAATACAACCAACACCAGAACCCGCTCCCCTATTGCAGCTGAAACAAACCTTAAAAATAACTTTATGAAGATGATAGTGGTCCTTAAAGAGGAAATGAAAAAAAAATCCTGAAATAAATTGGGAAAAAGACAAATGAAAAACGGGAAGAAATGAATGAATTCCTTGAAGGATGCCAGAAAGCCAAGAGGAAAAAACAAACAAACAAATAACAAACAGGTGAAAGCTGTTATGTGAATGAAGGAAACTCAGAGCCAGATCTCTGGGAAAGGCAGAGATAGCAAAGAGAGGAAACCCCACAGTCAGATCTTACCCAGCTGTCTTCCAGCTTCCTCAGCCTCACCCCTCGTGGCTTCTTCTGCCTGGTCTGTCTTTCTATGCCTGCCTTAAATACTCTCTTCACCCAGTTGTTTCACATTCAGGTTAAGATTAAAGAGGTGGCACCACCACTGCCTGCCGGGGAGCCTGGAACTCCCTCTGTAAACTAAACTGGCCTCAAACTCAGATCTGCTGTAAAGGAAAAAGGCCACGTCACATATAAAGGGCAGAATTACACCCAAATTCTTAATGGAGACTCCAAAAGCCAGAGGGGCCTGGACAGATGTCCTGCAGACTCTAAAACACAACAGCTCTCAGCCCGTAGTATTTTCAGTCACCACAAATGGAGAAAACAAAATATTCCATGACAAAGCCAAATTTAAACAATATCTCTCCACAAATACAGAAGGTACTAGAAGGAAAACTCCAACCCAAGGAGTTTTTTTTTTCCTTTGAAAGTGAGGAAATAAATATTCTCACACTAGGAAAACTGGAAGGAAGGAAACACACGCACATACAGACTCACATATGCACACACACACACACACACACACACACACACACACACACACACACACCCCACCATCATCAGCAACAAATGAACAGGAATTAATCATTGCTCACTAATATCTCTCAGTATCAGTGGACTAAATTCCCCAACAAAAAGACACAGGCTAACAGAATGGATATGAAAAACAGGACTCATCCTTCTGCTGCATACAAACATATACTTCAACACCAAAGATAGATATTGCTCAGGAGAAATTTTTCCTAAACAAATGGACCTGAGAAGCATAGCTATTCGAATATCTAATAAAATAGGCTTCCAACCAAAATTAACCAAAAGAGATGGAGAAGGACATTTCATACTCATCAAAGGAAAAATCCACCAAGCCAGCATTGTATTTCTTGACATCTATGCCCCACATGCAAAGGCACAGTTATAAAAGAAACGTTATTAAGGCTTAAATCATACATTGAGACTTACACATTAACTGTGGGAAACTTCAATACCTCACCCTCACCAATGGACGGGCGATCCAAACAAAAACCAAAGGTAAGAATAATAGAGCTAATAGACATCATGACTCAGATGGACCTAACAGATAACTACAAAACATTTTACCCAGACACAGAAGAATATACCTTCTTCTCAGCATCTCACAAAACATTCTTCAAAATTGACCATATACTCGGCCACAAAGCAAGCCTTAACGAAAAGGAGAAAACTGAAGGAACCCCATGTACCTTATCAGACTGCTACGAATCAAAGCTTGACCTCAACAAAAAGAAGCAACAGAAAGCCTACAAACTCATCTCTACTGAAGGGGAGGAAATAAAGAAACCAGAGACATCCTAGAAATGAAAATGAACGCACAACATAACCAACTTAGGGGACCAAATCAAAACAAGGCTAAGAGCAAAGCTCATAGCACTAAATGGCTACATAAAAAAACTGGAAATTTCTCATGCTGGTAACGGGACTGCACACCCAAAAGCTCTAGAAGAAAAAGAAACAAGCTCACCCAAGAGGAGTAGACGGCGGGAAGTAGTCAAACTTAAGTATGAAATCAATAAAATAGAAACAAAGAGAACGAAACAAAGAATCAATGAAACCAACAGTTGGTTCTTTGAGAAAATTAACAAGATAGACAAACCCTAATCCAAGCTAACCAAAAGGCAGAGAGAATATTCAAATTGAAAAAATGAGAAATGTAAAGGGGGACATCATAGACACAGAGGAAGTCCAGAGAATCATTCGGTCATGCTTCAAAAAACTGTACTCCAAAAAACTGGAAAACTGAAAAGAAATGGATAGCTTTCTGGATAGGTACCACTTACCAAAGTTAAACTGAGACCAGATAAACAGCTTAAATAGGCTTATAATTCCTAAAAAGATAGAAACAGTTATTAAATGTCTCTCAACCAAAAAAGCCTAGAGACAGATGGTTTCAGTGCAGAATTCTACCAGAATTTCAAAGAAGTAATACCAATACTCCTCAAATTATCCCATACAATAGAAATAGAAGGAACACTTCCAAACTCTTTTTATGTGGTTAAAGTCATCCAAACCACACAAAGATTCAACAAAGAAAGAGAATTACAGACCAATTTCATTCATGAACATAAATGCAAAAATAGTCAATAAAGTACTGGCAAACTGAATCTAAGAACATATCAAAAAGATTATCTACCATGACCAACGAGGCTTCATGCCAGAGATACAGGGATGGTTCAACATACATGAAACTGTCAAAAAAATCTGCTATATTAAAAAAAAAACTGAAAGAAAAAATAATCATCTCATTAGGCAATCTCACTAAAACCAGGAACAAGACAGGGCTGTCCACTCTCTCCGTATCTATTGAATTATTACTTGAAGTTTTAACTAGAGCAATAAGACAAATGAAGGAATCAAGATGATACAAACTGGAAAAAAGAAGACAATGTATCTTTATTTGCAGATGATGTGCTGGTATACATAAGGGACCCCAGAAGTTCTACCATGGGGCTCCCACAGCTGGTAATCACCTTCAGCAAAGTGACTGGATACAAATTAAATTTTAAAAAGGAAAATCGGCAGCTCTCCTATATATAAGCCATAAGTGGTCTGAGAAAGAAATGAGGGAAACAACACCTTCACAACAGTCACAAATAATACAAAATATCTTGATGTAACTGTAACCAAGCAAGTGAAATACCTGTAATAGCAAAATCTTCAAGTCTTTGGCGAAAGAAACTGAGGAAGTTATCAGAAGATGGAAAAATCTCCCATGTTCATGGATAGGTAGGATTAACATAGTAAAAATAGCAATCTTACCAAAAGCAACGTTCAGATTCAACACAAACCCCATTATATCCCAATACAATTCTTCAAGACCTCAAAAGAACAATACTCAACTTAATAAGAAAAAAAAAAACCCCACTATAGCTAAAACAATCCTGTTCAATAAAGGAACTTCTGGAGGTATCGCCATCCCTGACTTCAAGTTCTACTTGAGCTATAGTAATAAAAACTGCATTGTATTGGCATAGAAACAGACAGGTGGACCAATGGGACCAAATCAAAGGCTGAGGCATATCTCTACATACCTACGGACACCTGCTTTTTGACAAAGAAGCCAGGAACATACAATGGAAAAAATAAACCATCTTCAATAATTAGTGATGGTCTAACCGGATATAGATTCACATGGATCAAAGACCTCAATATAAAACCAGATACACTGAACCTGATAGAACAGGAAAGTGGGAAATATGCTTCATTGGCACAGGAGACAATTCCTGAACAGAACATCATTGGCACAGGGACTAAAATCAGTAAGTAGGATATGAAACGGAAAAGCTACTGTAAGGCAAATGGCACCATCAAAAGTACAAAACGGCAGCCTATACAATGGGAAGTTTTTCACCAAACCCACATCTGACAGAGGGCTGATTTCCAAAATATATAACAGAACTCAAGAAAGTAGACATCAACAAATCAAATAATGAAATTTAAAAATGGACATACTGAGGAAGACCACTGGCCTTCACATACACACATAGATACACACACACACACACACACACACACACACACACATGTGCGCGCACGTGCATGCACATACACATGCACACACAGACACACAGACACACACATGCACACATGCTCACACATGCATAAACGCACATGCACACACACGCACATGCACACATGCATACAGGCACACATGCACATGCACACACATGCATACATACACACATGCACACACATACATATGTACATGAGCACATACATACATGCACACGCATACACACTTACACACATGCATGTGTGCACACACACGCACACACACACACACAACAACAACAATAACAACAACACAGTTGGTATGATTCTGACTTAATACATTCTTAGTTTTTAAAAGTTCCAGTCAAAGTAGGGGATACTGTGAACTTGGGTTGACTCTGAAAACTTGGGTTGACACTATATTTGACTTGTCTAGTGTTTATAAGAATTCTGTTAATTTTCAACAGTGAAAAGATCTTTATACTTTAAGAAAATGCTGATGTTTAGCACATCTTTAAAAGAATGAGGGAATATATAAATAAATACATAAAAACAAAATCTTTCCAGACATAGTAGTTCACACGTGTCATCCCAACACCCAGGAAGGTGAGGCAGGAGAATTTCTGTGAGTTTGAGGCTGGGCTGTGTTACATGGTGAATTCTAGGTCATCCTGGGCTAAAGGGGAGACTGTCTCAAACAATGTCAGAAACTACAAAGGGAAAACTTCAAAAACAGTACTCAGGAGGCAGAGGCAGGTAGATCTCTGTGAGGTTGGAGCCAGCCTGGTCTACAGTGAGCTTCAACCAGGAATACATAATGAGATCTTCTCTGAAAAACAAACAATAAACAAAAATGATATCAAGTGTTCAGCATCTCAAAGAATAAATGTTCAAGGATGACCAGTTAAGTAATAAAAACTCCAAGGGTAATAGAGTAGCCTCTATCCAGCCAATGATTTCCACTTATGGCAGACACTTTGCTTTGCTCACTTGGCAGTTTCAAGGAGGGACTGTCTATGATGAATTGTCCTGTGAGCATGTCTTCAGCCAGCCTGCAACAGGGAGGGAGCAGCATCCCCTAGGTAGGGCTGGCAAGTTTCTACCGACTGAGCCATCTTGCTGGCCCGGTATAAAACTTTCTTATCCCGAGAAAGCAATCATAACTGTGCACAAAGGTTTATTGCAAATGATGTTCATTTCATCTCTGTTTCCAGAAAAGAACAACCTGGATGGGCAGATTCACAGAATGGGACTGGCTGAGCTCAGATAAATAACTTCGTCAACAAAGTGTTTAAGGTGAGTTGCCAAGGTCAATTGCAGGCTTCCGAGGGAAAATGTTTCCAAACAAAAGATGGATAATACTCAAGGAATGACACCTGAACATGCATGCACATTATAAAAAATAATTTAAAAATTAAATTCAAGCTTAAAAAAAAATCTAACACTGGTAGATACCACTGCATGGCCAAAAGAGTCTGGCTGGTGGGAAGTGGGGTTAGTCCTGACTCACAGTACCAAGGCTCCTACCTTTCAGGAGAATGAGCACTATTTCAAGAAATGAGATAATATTCCCAGTGAAGAGCTATGATAATATTTTAGGTTTCATTCTCTTCTCTTTTGTTCATAGCCCAAATCCAACAAGATAAAGTTATTTTTATTATAACCAAGAAAGAAAAAGTACACAGTTAGTAAATACAAAACTGTACTTTGTGAATTCCTCAGAACCGGAACCTGGTCCCTGGATATTTCTTCTTCCTCCATCCAGATTCCTGTTTGTGTCCACACAGCTTCCTGTCAGGTTGGCTTTCTAATCCTCAAGCTCTGTTCTCTCTGTGGTGAATTCATCAAAAGCACCCCTCACGCCACAAGAACTATTGGCTGAAACAAGGCGGTTTTCATATTTCCTAAAATGGAAAATTTCTGTAGCTGTAGAGGAAATGCTGAGTTTGGGTTCTCGATATAGATGGACCTTCAGTGGTCTTTTTAATTTTTTTTTGAGACCTTACTTATTTTTATTTTATATGTATGAGTGTTTATAAGCATGTATGTCTGTACACCATGTCAGTGTAGTGTCCACAGAGGCCAGAAAGGGGCATCAGATCCACTGGACGGGCCTTACAGGGAGTTGGGAGTTTCCTTGTAGGTGCTGGGAATCAAACCTGGGACCTCTGGAGAAGTGGACACTGGGTCATCTCCTCCTAGTGGTTCTTGTGGGATTATTTTCTTTATCCGAATTGTTCATATTCAGATTTCTTACACAGACCATAAGACTGTCCAGCTGGATCTCCCCCAACTACAAATGCCCATCTATCTAGTATGTGTGTGGTTCCAAGTTTGATGCCCAGCACCCCTCCCCAAATACATGCATGTCTAGCAGGAACACTGACCACACTAAATAACTATATGTGACTTATCTGATTATAAAATGGTTTAACGCTGATATATTATTTTATGGAGGGGCCGGAGCTGACATGCCAACATCACTGGGCTGTGATCAAAAGACTGTTGTCTCTCTCCACCATGTGGGGCTCAGAGATTGAGCTCAAAATTGCTAGGTTTGGCACCAAGTATATTTACCCACAGAACTATCTTGATGGATCTATGACGATATTTTTAAAATAATGGTTGGCGTTTTGTTCGTTTTCAGGGCTAGAGATGGAGTCCAGGGCCTTGCTCATAGTCAGGAAGCACTGTACCACTAAGCTGCATTGCAGCCCA
This sequence comes from Phyllotis vaccarum, assembly GCA_033318265.1. Taxonomy (NCBI): domain Eukaryota; kingdom Metazoa; phylum Chordata; class Mammalia; order Rodentia; family Cricetidae; genus Phyllotis; species Phyllotis vaccarum. The sequence continues at coordinate 76,402,294 of JARWLC010000016.1, read as the reverse complement.
GGGTTAATATCTCACAATAATCTTTGTTCAATTCCATCATTCACTATTTAGGTCAAAGCAATCTTGGAGCCCCCCTCCCGCCAGGTCTCTACACTGAACCTGGAGTTGTTGGTGGGCAAGCTCTTCCCACCCCCTAGTGCTGGGTTACCAAGTGTGTTATCTCCTCAGCCAAGGGCTTTTAACTGGGCTGATTTTATAGATCACTTCTTTACAATCTGTTACTTATCAATATCTTGATATCTTGATAATATGATCCACTGTAACAATTCATTTCATCGTGGGAAAGTTAACTTTACCTCCTTTGAATTTCTTAATATGTTTCATGTTAGTCTTGAATGTGAACTGCTGCTCACTCATTTATCCCAAATGATCCCTGAGAAAACCAAGATTTCAACATTTTCCAGGAAAGCACAGTCCCAGAGAGCCAAGCCTGCTTTAGTCTGTTTTCATGTTCATTAAGATTTCAGAGTTCCTTGCTATGTGTACATTGAAACTTAATATATTTGAAATTTAATTCAAAATAAATTCAATTTTAAGTTTAATTGATTTAAGTCTGATATAACATGAAACAAGGAACAGAGAACATTGTAAATGCTTACACTTTGAAAAACAGAAGACATTCAAAAGTATCAAAAAGAAGTTAATGACACGATACTTTAATTTTAGTAGGTAGGGAGGGGCCATCAAGATGGCTCAGTGGGTAAAGGTGCTTGCTACCAAGTCCGGTGACCTGAGTTCAAATCCCCAGGGCCCACATGGTGGAAGGTGAGAACTGACTCCCGTAAACTGCCCACTGAGTTTATCCAAACTCCACTACATTGTTCTCTGACAACCATGCATGCACAGTGGAATGCATACACACGTATACTCACACTTAGAAATAAACCAGACATATAATAATAAGATAAAAATAAATAATAAAAAATAAAAATTTAGTACTTCATTGTAAAATATTACTTATTTTAAATTGTAAAAAATCACTCATTTTTACTTTGCCATTTTTCCCATGTCTAGGGTTTAACTGAGAGCTTTGCATATGCTACCTTTAAAAAAAAATCCTGTAAATGTATTAATTTATTATTTATTAATTGTGTATGTGCACATGATGTATGTGTACCACAGCACTCACGTAGAGGTCAGAGGACACCTGTGTGAATTTTACTCTCTTCCGTATGTTTGTGGGTTCTTGTGATTCAGTTCAGGTTTACCACCTCATTGACCTCACATTTGAAGCAGTGTTTAGAAGGCTGGGGACACAATGGCAGAGCAGAAGCCTGGTGCGGAAATCCCTAGGTTCCACCTTCAGCACCAGGGTCAGGACAACACAGAAAGGTATAGTCAGGCCGAGTGGCTCATTCCTCTAAGGACTGAACTGAAGAGCTACCACAGGAGAATCGCAGAGGTTTGAGGCTTGTCTCGGCCACACGGTAAGTTCCAGGCTGGTCAGGGCTACACAGAGAGACCCAGTCTCAAGCAATTAACAACAATTAAAAACAACAAAGTAGCATGCTACACATGTACTTGCTGAACTTCTTCTTCACTGTCCGTCTAAATGAGCCAATTGCCAGAAACCACACCTCTCTATTACAGACCAAACTTGAACATTCCAATTAAAACCGCTTGGTTCCTTGTAGATTTCAGGATATTGGTCATTTGGCAAATTGGGTTTCTGTAAATGATTTTCTGGGAGTTAAAATGAATTGACTAAAAACTATATATCCAGAATATCATTTAATTTTTCTAATAAACTTGTACTTTCTGTATTATTATTATCTTTTATAAAGCAATGGGTGCTTCCATGGCTGAGGCTGTGTGAGCCCAAAGTTTATCCTGTAAACTTGACCCTAGAACTGGAACCCCAGCTACCTACTGACTGCATTTTGGATGATGGTTCCATCCCAGCTTTCTGCATGAGATCAGGTGTCTTCTCCGAAGTCTTCCCTGACCTACAGGACTACACACAGATCCTCTGTATCTTAGCAATCGTCCAATTACTTAGGCCCTGGTCCAATTAAGTACTTCTCTAGGAGGTGCCAGAGGGAAGCAGAGAGAGCATATCCAGCCTCAGGGACCCTAAGTAAGAAGTGTAACTCTTTACTTTGCACTCTTAACCGTGGTGAGGGGATAGCTGGCGTGGCCTGGTACACCCAGACACCTGTCAGACCAGGGCATGTGGCTTCGTTTAATGAGGGCTGTGAGTGCCATATTTGGGGGTCACTTCTGGGCGGTCTCTCCCATTCACAATCTTGCTTTCTCCACAGTGAAATCAGTCTGCAGTGCATTTCCCCTCTCCATCCCTTCTCCTGCAAAGAAGGAATTTCTGGAAAGTTCTGTAGTAAAATACTAGGGTTAGCTAGTAGGCAGTACAGTGCAAGATGCTGCTGCAGGTCCTCAAGCCCCTCACCTGTCTTCCTACTGTGGTGTGATTTGGGTCTTCTCTGGAGATGTGACTTGAAGCATCTTACAACTTTTGTAGGAGATTATAAGGAAAATGGAGGTGGGGGTGGATGGTTGTAGTGAAGCATGCCTGTAATCTCAACCCCTAAATTGGAGGCAGGAGGATTTCTGCGAATTCTATGCTAGGCAATCTCGGAAAACAAAACAAAAATGAGACCATCAGGAGATGTCGCCAAGTCTGATGATCTGAGTTTGAAGGCTGGGACCCACACAGCCAAAGCACAGAAGTTATCTCTGATTTCTGCACATGAGACATGCTATCCCTCACACAAACACAAATACACGGATAACTGCGATTTTAAAATAAGCAATATATTCAAGTTGCTTATTTTAGAAAGAAAGGAAGAAAGGAAATGAGGAGGGGCAAAACAAAACTCCATTGACTATAAACTCTTAAAACGTACACTATACAGATGCTTGGTTTCTGAGCCAAGGTCTCCCTTTGTTGCCCTGTGGCTGGCTTGGAATGTGGCGGCTCTTCTCTCTCAGCTTCCCAAGAATAGATCACAAGCTTATACCTTCTCATGGTTTATAACTCATAAGTATTGGGACACAAGTGTCTAATTTATTGGCATAATAGAGAAACATCAGTTAACGGTTGCCCTAGACAGATGAAGAAATGAGGGTATATGTGATGATAAATTACAGGGGGTCCAGGAAGCTAGCTGCAAATCTACAATTCGATGGCTGTGATGTCACAATGGAGAGCACTTGGCTAGCATGCATGAGACCACAGGCTTGGTCCTCAGCAGTACACACACGCATCCCCAAATATTAAAAGTATTCTCTTATAAGTTACAGTACAGACAAGGGACCTTAATAAATAACACCGCATCTAACAATGCCTGGGAAAGCTTGCAAGATGACTTCTGGGATAAGAAAAACCAACCAAAAGCAAAGGGCCAGAAATGAGGATATTAAAAATAACAAGGTGGTAATATAGAAATCTTAGTTAAGCTGTTATAAATGGGATTTCACCATGTCCCTAAGTATCACATTCAAGAAAATCTGGGTTGCATTTAACATCCTAAAGCAAAGATGTAGTAAAAGAGGAGAGAGTCATTACTACCATATAATGCAGAACGTCTTAAAATAACCTAAATAAGACGTATCTGTGATCCCTGCCCGGAAACTGATAAAGCTTTAAGAGAGAGGTGGAGAGACATCTCTGCTTATGGGTGGGTTGAAGATTGAATTTAGATTCAAGGCCACTGCAGCTAAAGTCACAAGAAGGACCGAAGGGGGCTTGGTAAAATGATTCTAAGTCTTGTTTGGGGCCAGGCGTCATTAGGACACTTTAGAAGAGAAACAAGTGAGATCTGGCCTACTGTGTATTAGGACTATGAGTAAGGTAAAGCCTCAGCAGTGGGACAGCTCTTAGTGAAGGGAGAGACACATCCAGGGCTGGCAGCTCGGCTCAGTGGGGAAAGGCACCTGCTGCCAAGCACAGTGACCTGGGTTTGAGCCTCAGGAATCACACAGTAGGGGGATAACTCCCAAGTGTAGTTTTCCTGTTTTTGTTTATTATTGTTGGGTTGGGTTGTTTTTTGTTTTTTTTTTTTTTTTTGCATCTCTTAGGGACTGGACCTCAAAATCACCTATAAAAGATGTTTAGCATCACTGTTAAAATGTTAGCATGAATTGTGATACTCATTAACCCACAGGTGCTCAGCATAAACTAAGCCTGATGACAATACCAAGTGTTATGTTGCAGAGGATTCTTACAGACCCACCGATTCTCATAATATTCTGACTTACTATTGATAATTCGGAGCCAGTTTGAGGGCAAGTGGATAAAAACAGTTGCCACTCAAGCCTGTTGACCCAGCCTTGATGGTGGAACCCATGTAAAAGTGGAAGGAGAGAATCAACTTCCAAGTGATGTCCTCTGACTTTGACCCAGCACCATGGCATGCATATGCCCATATTCACACACTTATACATATACAAATGCTAATAATAAATAAAAATTTAAAAACCAATCTGGAAAATGTCAGCCCTACTGGCTAGATTTCACAGTGCTGGGAGGTGCTATGCATGTTACAGTAACCATCAGTCTTACTCAGCTGCGAGCCCTACGTGCTACAATACCATCTGCTTTGGCAATACGTGCCCACTGGCGCAATAATGGCATGAACAGCAAGGGAGCAACTGAATACTTTCTGATTGGGTGGGCTTTAAAGCCCACTCACTCCGTAATATTAAACCCACACCCAGCACCATTACTGGGCCAAGAACCTGCGGCTAGGCTGGTCATAGGCCATAAAGGAGAACTACTATTATTATTTTTTTAAATGACCATAAAATCGAACCAACTCCTAATGACTTAAATTATACCCATATGTTGGAAAACGGTCCAGGAATGAAGTCATATGAGGACAATTCTCCAAGAAAACAAGAGTCTTGTGACCTCAGTTTCTCCAAAGCACGGAACTGTTCTTGGATTATTCTTTCCTCTCCCTCCACGTGTAGCAGATAAAGACGAGTTTACTTCAGATTGCTCATTACGATAAAAAAAATTAAAAAGCTATGTTTTTTTTCCTCATACAAACTGAATTTGTGATCATAAAAATTGCTCAGCCATCTCCCATTCCACAGGCAGATACTCATTTTATTCATGTCTCATCTAACAGCATAGGAGGGATTGCATAGCTCAGAGAGTCATCAATCTATCAATGCTGCTTCTCTCTCTTTTTTTCTCAGCCCAACAGGTGAACTGGCTGTTTTGGTTCCTGTATTACAAGTTAATTCATAAAACCCTTAAATGCTGTTTCAGATTCCGCTTATGTTGTAGTTTTTTTTCCAGGAACAGAAACTGCTTTGATTTTTGATGTCACACTCTTATGCTTCCATTACTAGGGGAGCTACCTCTGGTGAAAATCTGTACAATGTTTTGTTTATGACTCATACTCCTGCACACTCTAACCTTGTTTTATTACAGAAAGAGATACGGCAAGCCGATGCATTAACCTGCCCTGTCTTCTCCAAGAGTCATTGCAGATAGACCCACTGAGACACTATGGATTCCTCTTGGGCTCTTCTGGCTCCAGGTCATGTCACCTGGGGTCAAGTTAAGGCTTGTGCACCAAGGAGAAATTATACTATTAACGACTCTGTGTTTATGAATGGCCTTTGGGACTGTAAAGACTCATTCATCCATCTGGAGAAGGCACTAGTTCATTTTTTCTCGGGATTTAAATCATTTTTCATTTTTATAGGACATTATAACATGTACACCTATTAAAGCCAAATATAGGCTTTTGTTCTACAAGGGACCAGAACTGATAATCATATGGGTCTTTTTTCAAGCACTCTCCAGATTTTTCTGATCAATATAGTAACACAGACAGTAGCACTGGACACAGTTTGGGTCACTGTTCTTGGTGGCAGAGCATCACACACAATGCTCCTTGCTCGCTTTTTCATTGTGTTTCTAATTTGCTTGTTATAAGGATACTCAAGCCCAAATGACAATTAGATTTATCTACAGCATCTTAAACCAAAACCACTCTGGATATTTTTTTTTAAGTAAGAGATATTGGGACATGATCCAAGAATAGAGTTGTGTGGGGAGATTTCTGAGTGCTTGTGAGAAAACTCCAAAAGAACAAGAATCTTGTGACCTCGGTTTCTTCAAAAGAAAGTGTTGATCTTAGATTATGCTTTTCTGCCTGTCTCAGGTATGATGAGTTTACTTTAGATTATCCATACAAGTTGCTATTATTTTCTATATGCCTCTATGCAAAAACATATTTCTGTCATGTGCAAATGCTACCATGTGTGGTTTACCCTTGTAATTGTACACTTTACACTATTCTCAGAATATAAATTGTCTGATGCTCTGAATAAATTTTGTCATTGTATGAGATGTTAGCAACCTCATTTATTGGTTCTAATTTTCCAGGTCCCACTGCCTCTAGAGAGGTAACACCCACAGATTAACGCAATTCTCAACTCTCATCAGAGAAGCTTCTATTTGCAGAAGATGGTGATTAATACACAGACCACAACTGGCCAAGGTGCATTCAAGAAGAGAATGCAGAATGCTCACTCCTAAACAGAACATTTCTATCACACAGCCCCTCCCAAGCTTCACAGCTCATTTAAGAGTCAGAGGTGATGGGTGACTACAAGGATGCAGCAGGGCAGTTAGTTGCACATATTACATGTGCAGGCATACAGTAAGTATAAAAATTGTGTAAGCTCAAGGCAGACCAAATCTCAGCATGGAGAGAGGAACCGGTGCAGCAGAATCCCATCCCTAGCCAAGGAGCTATTGGCAACTGCTAGATGATGAGAGAGAACGGTCCATTTTCTCTATGAATGTGTCCCATTATGTTGTATAAGGTTTCTGGCCCAGACGTTCCAACTTAGTCTCATGGCCCAGACTTTCAGAGCCACAGTCCCATAGTCCCACTGAAACACACAGGCACTTGTATTAATTGTACCCTGATTGACCTGGGGCCCAGGCATATAACTTGCTAACTCTTGCTCTTAAACTTACCCATGATTCTTATCCTGTTCAGCCATGCTGGTACCTTTGCTCAGAGCAGTATAGTTGTCCCCTGCATATGCTGGTTTCTCTGGCGTCTCTGTGGCATCTCTGTTCTTCCTGTTCCCAGAGTTTTCTTAGTCTGGTAGCCCTGCTCACACTTCCTGTCTGTCTTTGGCCAATCAGCATTTTTATTAAACCAGTAGGCGGGACAGTTAGGCAACATAATCCCGCTACGCTGTTATAAGTCTTCCGTATTCCAGTGGAAGGGTACACACCCTTTGGGCAGCATAAATTAGCCTTGAAGGATTAAAAAAAAAAAAAAAAAGACACAAGGCTGATGAGCAGAGAAGAGAGGCAGACCTGAGAAGAGTTTTGGCTGCTGGGGCAAGTGAGATGGCTTAGTAGGTAAAGCAGGTGCTACCAAGCCTGGTGACCTGGTTTCAGTCCTTGGAACTCACATGGTGGAAGAAGAGGATTTTTATTACCTGTCCTTTGACCTCTACATGTACGCCATGACAGGTTTGTGTATACCCATGTGTACACGCACAAGATAAATTAAAAATATACATGTAAAGAAAAGAAAGAGGAATATCACATGGGAAAGAGAGAGTATTAAACACATCCATCAGGATGCAGGTTAGCGATGGTTGGCAGGGAGGGAGGAAGGATGGACCATGGGATACACATACAGGATTGTCAATGGGGTGAGGTCGCTTCATGGGTATTTTCTGTATTAGTAAAAAGCAACTAACCAAATTCAAGTAAGTCATGTTTGGATCGATGATGTGCTTCACTGAATCCAAGAATATGATTACTGTAATTCTATGCACTGGTGGCCGAATCAAAAGTAAAGTCGAGGTTAGATTAGCAAATGGAACATCGTTAACAACTGGGGAGCCTCACAAAGCTTGCCTGCAGAGCAGATAATGAACACTCGGGTCAAAGAGACAAGTCAAATGTTTGGAGCCCCCTACCAACAAAATTATAAAAGTGATTACCAGCAACTAACAACCGAGACCTTCTAGAGATGTATAACTTTCCCACTGGCCAGAAGACACATCTTGTGGTATTTTACCCTACTCAGCATTAAATGTGAAATGAGGCCTTGCCTGGAGGTTTGCCACAGAGAAGGATTCATTTACAACTTGTGTAACGTATTCTCACAGCACCCCAGGACACTGTGCAGGCAGCCAGGGTTTGTCTGTTAAAGGTGTCAGGGACATGTTAGTGTGAACCCTCCTTACAGCCTGACTCCCTCAAGGCCTGGAAAATAACAGTTACACCATCTCCAGCATGTGGGTTGTATTCAACTATTCTGGCACGTGGTAGGCACATCAGGGTTTATTGAATAATTGGCATGGTTTTCCAAATAATCGTCGTGAAGATCCTGGGTTTAAAGGGATAACACTTGCTGAGTACTGGGGAGATGGCTCAGTCGGTAAAGTGCCTGCTTTGTAAAATAAGGATCTGAGTTTGATCCTAGAGACCGTATGAAAATCAAAATAACAAAACCAACGGGCATAATGGCACCCTTGTTATCTTGTCACTGGGTGGGAGAAAGTGAGAAGGGACAGGCAGATCTCTGGGGCTTGCTGGCCAGATATCCAAGGCTTCATCAATGAGCAATATCTAAGAGATGACACACACAGAGACACGTAGACACACACACACAGGCACAGACACACACACACACACACACACACACACACACACACACACACACACACGGAGCAAAAGTGACAGATTTGAAGACAAAGACAACCCACTTTACATAAACAACCCTCTGGGGGCTGGAGATGGTTCTGTGATTAAGAGTGTGTACTCTTCTTGCAAAGAACTCACATTTGGGTTTCCACCACCCACTTTTAGGGCTTCACAACCTCCTGAAACTCCAGCTTCAAGATCTGATGCCCTCTGTAGCCTCCTTAGGCATCTACATTCACATGCATTTATCCTCATGCAGACACACATACAGATAATTTAAAGCAAAATAAATCTTTTAAAAATATGCACATATATGCTGAATGTGTTAAAAGACAGCCACAGGAACAGACAAAGGCTCCATCAGAATCTGTAGGTAAAAATGAAAGAAATAATCAAGCCTTTGGGGGGTAAGATTAGTCACCAAACTGAAACCAATAAAGTCCTTTCTCATAAGGTTAGCCATCAAAAGCAGATGTCCCTAAGAAAATACTTATTTAGAAAAAAAGGATTCTGTACCTATCTATTGATGATGTTTTATCAAAAAGCAGAAAAACCCTACATATTTTTTAGAAGCTTATAAGCTTCTGAAAGCTCCTAAGTATGTGTCGACACCTACTCATATTTTTCCAGAGATATTTACATAAAAAAAAATCCTGGCCAGCCAGCCCCTGAAGCTATATGGTTGTTTTATTGTTGTGTTTGGTTTTTGGCATTTTAAGTGCCTGCGTGTTCATTTCCCCCTAATTTAACAGGCCTCCAAGCACAGGGGCAGAGGTCTCCTTCTTGCCTGTTCCGTGTCTGTCTCGGGTGGAGAGGGGCGGGGTACACTAAAGGGGCCTCTGTTTTCCACTGCTCCCTAACATTTCTACCCATGCAGACTCCAGAGCTGTTGCCAATGCCTTCTTCATTGATTCCCCTGCCTTCCATTTCCTCCAGGCCAGTGAAGAGGGGGTTGAGAGAAAATGAGCAGGGTGCCCACCAGCACACACTCTGGAGGGCTGGGACTGCACTTGATTCTCTAGTGTTGTGATCCCTTTACACTGGTCATTTTTATGTATCTGCGCTAAATATAAGCAATAAATCCCAACAGATGGACAAGCAAAGGAGCCACTGGGAGTTCAGTGAATATAGTATGCTGGGCACCTGTTTTTTCCTTCACTAAATTACCTTATCTATCTATCCATCTATCCATCTATCCAAATATCATCTATCCATCTATCCATCTATCATCTATCTATCATCTATTTATCTATCTATCTACCTACCTATCTATCTATGTATCTACACACCCACCCATCCATCCATCCATCCATCCATTCATCCATCCATCCATCTATCATCTATCTATCTATCTATCTATCTATCTATCATCTATCTATCTATCTATCTATCTATCTATCTATCTATCTATCTATCATCTATCATCCATCCACCCACCCATCCGTCTATCCACTCATCCATCTGAAGCACTGGGATTGAACATGCTGGGGGATGTACATGCAGAGGAAAACACCCTACTGCTAAGTTATATATCCATAGCCCTCTTTTTACTTTTCATTGTGAGACAGGGTCTCACCGAGTTGCCCAGGTTGGCCTTAAACTCGGTCTACATTTCAGTTACTTTTTGTTTTTCCATAATAGCTGGGATTGCAGGTCTGTGCTACCATGTCTGGCTAACTGTATCTTTTCTTTTAAAATAGACAGACAAACAGAAAAAAATATTGAAGTTTAGTGTGTTGGTCCACTCTTAAAATCTTAGCACTCAGGAGACTGATAGATGAGGATTTTGCATTGGGGGCTACATTGGGCTACGTTCTGAAACTTTGTCTCAAAAGCAAAATAAACACAAACCAAAGGAAAATCACTGGTCCGATTTATATGCAATAAGGCATGGCTTATGGTTTTGAATGTGTCGTTGAACTATTGCCGCCAAGGTCACAAAACCTTTCTGCCTATTCTTGGTTTCTTTGCGGAGGTGGTCATTTTTAAACTTCAATCTGGAAGTCTTGTTTCTGAATGCTGTGACTTCACCTGGAAGCCCAGGGTTTAACATGGTGTCATAGACAATATTAAGCAATCCGTAGCACTTCCCTAAATGCATTTCTCCCTCAAGGCAGGACATGCTCTCAGGCCAACAAGACTCAGGACTTCTGGTCTGACTCAGGCTTGTCCCTTGGGCGCACTGGAGCGCTGATAAGAGCGAGTCTGCCTTTCGTTAGCTCCTAATGAGTCATTCTGCAAGTCGAGAATCTATTTTTTTTTCTTCCTCTCCCATGTCATGCTTAGGCAAGAACCAGAGGCAGATAACGCCCTATTCAAAGTGCCGCCATCCTCAGGGTCCAGGAATCCCAGCGCAGTGTAAGACGCGTGACTCAATGGGGACCCCTAGCGGCAAGACCCGGGAGCACTGCGTGGGCGCGGAGGTCCGCTCGGAGGGCCTCAAAGGCAGCGTCTGTCCCCGCCTGCCCCCTCCGCAAAGCTCTGGCAAGATTTCTCTTAGTTTTGTTTTAGCTAGTAAAAATGCTGGGTTGCCTTCTCTTGTCCCTCCTTTTCTCGGAAGGTCCTCTTCCTTGTCTATTGCCACGTCACATATATTATCTTCTAGTCCCTCCCTCCTTCCCTCCCTCCTTCCCTCCCTCCCTCCTTCCCTCCCTCCCTCCCTCCCTCCCTCTCTCTGTCCTTCCTTCCTTTCTGATTCCTCACTGACAGAAAAGTGAGGTTTGTCTTAATTTGGTTTTTCTTCTTCTTCTCCTCTCCCCTTCTTCTTAACACGATGCATTTTGGGCTGCCCCTTCTTAAGAGCAGAGTTATGTTCACCCCCAACCTGTGACAGAACTGACAGCCCCAGTAAGTAGCGGTGAACCACCCCTTTCTCATGTCTGCTATTTTGCACAGCATTGCTGCTTGGCTGTTGGGTTTGTGAGTGCTTGGAGGCGACTGATGAGCAGCCCTAGAACCCTTTTAGATATGTAATACCCAGCATGACAGATTTATTATTATTACTTGAAGCCTCCTTCCACAGATTTATAAAATCGAAATATGTGCTGGCTAATGTCACCTGGAAACTGAAAGTCGACAGTCAGCAGCTTGGTGAGTATTTTTATTTTGGTGATGCTGGAAGTAACTGGGGCAGCTGGGTTGCTATGGTGACTGATTCTCTAAACAGAGCCCTTTGCTTCCACGCATCACATAGCAAAAAAATTCCAGGTTGACATGGTCGCAACATCCTACTTGAAGCATCCCCCATGCTCCCATGAGGACTTATGAAAGGGAAATTTGAGGTCAGAGCCAAAAAAAAAAAAAAAAAATAGTCAAAAAATTACAACTTGGGCTTTTTTGACCTGGGTCTCCTTAGTCCTCACATCTCTTGAGAACCATTTGCTCACAGCGGGGAGCTCTGCTCTGGGGGTGGCTTGTAGCTCAGGGAATGTTTATTTGCAAAGCAATTAGGTGATTAATTGCTCCAGTGTGGACATAGGCAGGAAGTTGAGACTCGGATCTCACTATCGCTCAACAGATGGAGTGGCGGTGGGGTGGATGAGTGTAGGACTATACTGAGGACCTTGCTGCTGTTTCTGGGGCCTCTTGCAAATCTACGACTTCTTAAGACCTGTCTGGAGCAGCATCTCGTAGGACCCTTGCACGGTTGTCAGACTCACTCGAAGCCATCCTTACCTGAGCAGCCCCCACGGTGACCCAGAGTCATTGCTCTTTTTGTCAGCTCTGCTCCTTCCTCTTGGCCACCGGCCAGCAGGACTACCTTTGCACTTACGTTTACTGCGTCCCTTCTTCTGGTTCTCATTGTTGCCGGAGTTTCTCAGTCTCCCAAGCAGCAGTGTCCCTCAAGTTCTCTCATCTGTCACCCCCGTTTCTGGTTGCATTGTAAGTTGCCCAGCACTCCTGGTCAGGCCCTCTAGCATTATAGGCACTTGCTCATTCACTTCCTCCCTACCTCTAGATGTGGCCATTTTCTAAGGTTATACCTATTGGTCGGCTCATATTTATCAGAGGTATTCAATGCTAGCATCTCCTACATCTTCATACAGCACTGTCCCGTCTCTGACTTACAATCAGATAATCAATATGGAACTATCCTTCCCCCAGTCAAACCAGACCCTCTCCAGACTTGCTTTACTTTTGTTAGACATACTCATCATCCCTTGAGTTCAGCCTTGACACTGGACAGCATTTAGGTTTTCTTAGACATTTTGCTGCACAGACTGGCGTGTGCAGTGTGTGTATGTGTGGAGGCCACAGCAGAATATCATGTTCTACTCTTCTCAGCTTTACTGCCTTGAAGCAGGCAGGGTCTCTCATGGAACCACAAGGCTGGCTTACAGTTCGGAGGATCAATCCATTATCTTCACGGTGGGAACCATGATGGTGCACAGGCACACATGATGCTGGAGAGGTAGCTGAGAGTTCTGCTGCTAGATCCACAGGCAGCAGAAAGACAGGAGACACTGGCTGGCCAGGCTTGGTTTCCAAGACCTTAAAGCCTACCCCTTAGTGACACACCCCTCCATCAGGGCTATACACACTGTACTCAATGTTCCTTTTCCATCTCAGAATCAATTTTATTTTATTTTATTTTTGTTTCGTTTCGAGACAGTGCCCAGGGTGACTTAGAACTCGCCAGTACATGAGAAGGATCCCGAGCTTCTGATAATCCTGCCAGGGTTACAGGGTGAGCCACCATGACCAACTTCAATGAAAAAGAACAAAACAAAACACTAGGGGTGCTCTGTTCTCATTTATTTATGTACACCACTTGTGTGCCAGATGCCAGAGAGGCCAGAAGAGGGTGATGTGACCCCTTGGAACTACTATTACAAACCACTGTAGGTGGCTGACTGCCAACCCCCAAATCATGACAAGGTGACATTATTAATTATGAATGCTTGCCTTAGCTTAGACTTGTTTATAGTTAGCTTTTTTTTTTTTTAAACTTAAATTACCCCATTTCTATTGATCTGTGTGCTGCCCCAAGGCTCAATGACCTCATCTACATTACTGTTTATCCTGCTTTCTTCTGTCTGGCTGGCCCCTGGCTGGCTAGCCCCTGGCTAGCTGGCTCCCCATTTCTGTTAGCCCCACCCGTCCTTTGTCTGCCTAGCTATTGGCTGTCTAGCTTTTTATTAGACCAATCAGGGGCCTTAGGCAGGCAAGGTGAAGCAGCAACACATCTTTATATAGTTAAACAGATGCAGCATAAACTAATGTAACAGTCTATGCATAGTTAAACAAATATTTTATTCCACAACTGATTGTGGACCACCATGCTGGGAACTGAACCTGGGTCCTCTAGATCAGCCAGTACTCTTAACCACTGAGCCATCTCCTCAGGTCCTGCTCCTACTCTTTTAAGTCAGGATCTCGCTATGAAACTTGGGCTGTTTTCAAACTTGCTCACTGGCCTGGGACCTGTGCTGTGTCTACTTCAGCCTCCTGAGTGAGCCCAGCCTTCTGAATAAACCACCGGTGAGAACCACCAAGCCCAGCAAACAGATCTCTCAATGGCATATTTTCCTGCTTAGTAAGAAGCAGCCTCCTCTTCTGGCAATGTGGCCATGCTGCTTCTCCCACTTCTCCGTTCATGCCTCGGCAAACAGCACAGTTCAGTTCCATTCACTACTCTGCTAATCCGGTTGAATGGGCTAAGTGCACGCTCCACATCTGTCTCCTGAAATCCTAGCCATTCCCCAACTTATCTTAAAATCTATCTCTTGGATGCCACGGCTGGCCCTGTGTGGGTGTCACTTCTTCCTCTGATCCCTGGAGTCCTTTTGTCTCTCTCCTGTGGCCTTCTCTGCCTTTGAATTGTCTTTCCTGTAGGACTGATTGAGCCTTGATGACCTGGGCATTGACAGAAGAAACAGAGGGTTATGTTGAGTGCCTGACAGAAGCAGACTTGTCCAGTCACGCTTCCCATGGCTCTCTCCTCAGCTGCTGCTGGGTGTAGCTCTGCCCAGAAATAAAGTTGCACAGGGAGACAAATCCTTGACTAGACAAGAGGTGCTCTCCCAATGACACAGATTCTGGATCTCAAAACGATAGAAGGATCCCAAGTGTCACATTTCATTAGCTCTGCTTTGTTTACTACTTAAAAATATTTTAAAGAATTACATTCCTTTAGTTCGTGTCTAGAGGTCAAGAGACAGCTTCCAGGCATTGATTCTTTCCTGCTATGTGGGTCCTGAGGACGCAGGTCATCAGGCTTGGTGGCTCTTATGTGCCATTGTCTGGAATCCCAGGAAAGCCCTTTTGCTAGCAGAAAGAATGGATTTTGTTTGGCTCTAGTCCTCAGTAAGCTGTGTTCTCTACCAGGATCAGATTCCTGGAACTAGTTAAAATTCTCCACTGTCACCGGTTAATCTGTCTTTAACATGGGTCATCTTGTGGTTTCCCAGAAAAGCTGAGTCTCTGCAAACAAAGGACCCACTGACATATGCCACTGACAAGCACCACACTAGCATTTTAAAACAATCTATAGTTCTTAAAATTAGCATCGCTGGGGCTGCAGAGAGGGATCAGAAATTGACAGCATGATTGTTCTTCCAACCTGAGTCTGGCCCCCAGCACCCACATCAGGTGGCTTACATGTATCTGAAACTTCAGCTCCAGTGGCCATTTTCTGATCATGGGCACTATACTCATAGACACACACACACACACACACACACATACACACCACACAATACCACACCACAAACACATACATGCACCACACACACACATGCACCACACACCACACACACACACCACACCACACACACAATCAATAACGTGTACTTTTAAATATATTAACATCTTAGTACCAAATTATGCTTCTAGAATACTGATAGCCAGACCCCGAAAACAGAGGAGGGTTACCTGGGAGAGGAAAGAGAACTTAGGGGGAGAAAAGATGGATGTGATACAAATCTGAACAAACTATCATAATATATATGTCTAGCAGTGTTGCAATGAACATTCTAAACGCTAACTAAAACATTAAAATGTTTATTTTTTGTATACTTATTTTAAAATTATCTAGATTTCTTATATATTATATATACACATTATGTATTCATATAGCTACTATATGTATTTTATATATTATAATAAACATATTTATGTAAAATTCCATATATTATTCATTACCTGAACATATATAAGTATAAATATATATTATACAATTATATATTTATTAAAAATATAAGTTTATGTATATGCATTCAGCATATGTATATGTATCTTCTTTTAAAAGTATATTTTTTGCTAAACTTTATGTATCTGCATAATATTATTTTGCCTGCATGTATGTCTGTATACTATGTAGGTAGACTCAAGATCCTCTGGACCTTGAGTTATGGATGCTGTGAGCCAACATGTTAGTCCTGGGAATTGAACTCAGGTCTTTTAGAAGAGCAGCCAGTGCTCTTAACTGCTGAGCCATCTCTCCATCCCATACTCTCTTTTTAATGAGGTGTAACTTTTGGATGTAAAACAGGCTTTATCCCAAGAGTCATGGGAGCTTGTGCAGTAATATTATCAACAACTATAGTTCTCAAAAATTAAAACCCTAACAAGGTAAGAATTTTTTCATAAAATAATTTTGGGTGTATGTACACATGCCCATGTCCAGGCTCACAGAAGCTGGGGGGGGGGGAGGACACAATGGGTGTCTTACCCTGCTGCTCTCCACCTTATTTTTTGAGACAAAGTCTCACTGAACCTGAAACTCACCACTTCAGATAGGCTGCTTTCACTCACCAACACTGAAGTTACAAGCACATGGAGCGATGCCCAGCTGCTATTAGAGAGCTGGGGACTTGAACTCAGGTCCTTACTGTGCAGCAAATGCTCTCACTCACTGAAGCCATCTTTCCAGACCTGGATAGCCCAGAGACCTAGGGCAGAACAAACATGACTGACGAATAAATGAAGACATGATTCCCAACGATATTATGCTATACTTCTAGATCGGTGCCTTGTCTAGTCATCAGCAGAGGAGCAGTGCATGGGAACAGATGCAGAGACCCACAGCCAGATATCATGGGCCACGGAACCCAGGCTGCCCTTCAATTCCACCATGCTCCTGCTTCCATCCCTGGAGTGCTGGTGTACCCACTGAGCCTTCTTTCCAGTCCACAAATCTCTATTTTTTTTTTTTTTTTTTTTAATAGAGCTGCAAACAGCCGTCCTAGTCAGCCAGCAGAAGGTGGCTGTGCACCAAGGGCTCCAAGCATTCGGAATTCTGCCCTCTGTCCAGAACCTATGTTTGACTGTGACAAGAGAGTATGTTTGCTCACAGACACGAAAGTGGACACACACACACTCGTCCCTCATACAGCCCCTTTCCCAGGTGCCCTCCCAAGCCTCCCATAGCTCTGAAGTCAGACAATGGGTTTCAAATAATGGTTTATGAATAACTCCCGGATGATGAGAATGGCTGAAGTGCCGGGGTCTCGGCGTTGTCATCATGAAGGAGGCTCATACAGTGGTGTCTTCATGGCTTTGTGCTGGGGGGGAGGTCCAATCAAGAGCACCAGTGACAAGAAAAGGTTTGACAGTCTTTATTCAAAGGGCGAAACATCCAAAACTCAGCCAGTCTCCCATACATCAGAAAGGGCTGTGTACAGACAGTCAAAGTCGGCGCAGCAATCAGGACACCGCTGTCGTGACCCAATTCAAACCATCAACTTGCTTAAGGAACCATAAAATCCACTGCTATCAAAAGGACATTTACCTCTTCCAACTCTCAAGTTAAAAGGAATAAAAATGCAGGAGATGACTCTTTGTCTGGATGCCCCAGGTACCACCACACACTTGTTTTTCCAAAGGACAACAGCCTTTCCTCGCCACCTCCTTTCATAAGGAGATGTCGTAGCATGTAAAGGGGGAACGTCCAAGAATAGAGTGGTGCTTTGATGACCTTGAATGTGGATTACTGAGCACCAGACAGAAGCAGCAATTCAGAGCAAGTCCATCTCCACCATCTATTCTGTATAATGAAAAACTTCTTTGCTCACAACGCTGAGGAAGATGCTGAACACACACACATACACACACACACACACACACACACACACACACGAGAGAGAGAGAGAGAGAGAGAGAGAGAGAGAGAGAGAGAGAGAGAGAGAGAGAGAGAGAGAAGCAGAAAGATTTCAGTTTTGCTTCCTTCTTACCAAATCTTGGCTTATACAGCCATAAATTAAAACAAACAAACAGGGACAGCCCCGGAACTCCAGTGGTGCAGGCTACCAAGTGCCTGCTGGCGAAGATGGACAGACAGGAAATAGTTAACATCAGATAACTAAGGAAAGTGTCGATTCTTGTCATAGCCTGGCTACATTTTCTTAAGACTCTTTGAGTGGGCATTTCTAACGGAGAATTTCTCTCAAGGTGTTCTCCAAGACAACACGAAATCAAATTCCACTGGAAAAAAAAAAAAAAAACGGAAGGAAAGGCCAGAACTGAGCCTCCTTCCTCCTGAATCTCATTTTCTGGGTGAGGTCATTTCCAGTTCTTTGTGAGCTGGGATTGCACCTCAAGCACTTAGACACCTACAGTCTGGACATCGTCCACCAAAGAGGGACAGTCATGACCACCTGAGCACAATATCGACGGCCACTACTTTTTGTGCCTGAGATCCACCTGCCTCTGCCTCCCCAGATCTAGGACGAGGGCTGTGTGCCAACATGCTTTGCTTTACTACTAAGGAGGATGTCGCCTCATACAACTTTAAGAAAACACCAAGAGAGGCGTTAGGATGGCCGCAAGTAAACCCAAGGATACTTGTAATTTTTAGGCTCAAGGCTTTATGTAAACGGCTTGTAACCACTTTGCTGACTAGCTTTTGAAGATCTTTTAAGAGCTACCCAGGAGTTCATCAGTAAACTGGGTATTTATGTTTTGAACGATGACAATACAAAAAAAACAAAAAAGGTAGCAAAATGCTGCTGGGGAAAAATGTCAGACTTTCACTTTGTAACTTCCCATTCCTTTAGCAAAGATTCTAAAAAAATGTGTTAAAAAAAATCTGAAGAAACCAAACAACTGATGGATGTACAAGCCGGTGGGGTTGCATACCTGGAAATACGTGAGTCAGGAAGTGAGTCTTCACTCACTTGGGACAGCCATTTACAGTTCAGCAGAAACCCTCAGTCATTCTTAAGCCCACTGGAGACAGTATGGCTGTTTATTCCCACATATGCCACAGTGAGCAGCTGACATGGAGAGCTGAGGGACGCTGGAAGTCAGTGTGTTAAAGACTTGGTGCACTAGGTAACAAGGATGTTTAAAATGGCGGCTTTGAGAGGAGCTTTGAAAGTTTAACTCTGAATGAAAAGCCATCATAGCGTGAGCTATGCGAAGCCTTGCGTTGAATGGAACACGGCAGAAAAGTGGAATTACGTAGAGAAGAGACTAATACACCGTAAGTGGAAGTGACATGTCCGTGTCAGTGAGCTGGGACCATGGTGAAACTTCAGTGAGCGCAGTTCACCGGGCAATTCTGTCTTGGTCCAGAAGGCAGATACATTTCTAACCAACCAAGCAGATATATTTTTAATCTGAAACAGGCAGCTTAGATTCCGTTTCCACCTTAGGTTTACTTTTTAACTTTCCCCTATTTTCCACACTACATAACAGAATTCTCTAATAATCGGCTGGGTCTTGACACTCTCAATTCATTCCTGAAAGGCTCTGGACAGGACAACAGATTCTCCTGAGCTGTGTCCTCCACATCCTCCAATCTAGTCAAAGACTGGAAATACAGGAAACGAATCAATCTCTCCTGATCATGCAGACTCTTGTGGTTACTCCTTACACACATCTGTCCTGCATCAGTTGCTATAGCCACCTAGAGATGGGCTGGAGTTCATAGGAGGCAGAGGTCATGGGTGAATGTCATTGGAGGACCACCGTATTGAGACTCAAAGCCATCGTCCGTGGACACTGAACTTTAAGTAAATAATGATGTCAACAGAAAAGTTCAGTTCAAAGTGCTTTTGTTAAGGTCAGAGAAAGTATTTTTCCTATTCACTTTAGCGTGACAAACCAAGAGATGGCTGACACAAATGAAACAATCGGGTACAAGGCTAGAATTCATGTTGGCATCAGTTCTTGAGGTAGAAAATACACTGCCTGCTACTGAACACATGAACAACTAGTACTTATATATCACAGTTTGCCAATGGCATGAGGCGGCTATGAATCCTGTGTTAGCACAGAAAGGCCATCCTATACCAATCATGAAATTAGTTTGTGGGTCTTTAAACATCTTTGTATTTCTTCTGAATTCTTATGTATTCTTTGCACAGATCCTCCATTTATCTACAATTGTTTAATGTGAAAAAGAAAAACCCACATCTAGAAAGCACCTAGACCTCCTCTGCTCCTCTGGGTCCTCATGCAGGCAAAAGAGGCAGTCAGTACAGGAGCATGAGCTGGGCAGAAATGGTGTGCCTATTCTAGTATGGGGCTGGTGTCACCGACATCACTGACATGTGGGCTGGGAGGAGGCCTGAAGACTCTTTGATGTGATTTGGGTTTAGAGTAGGAATTTGGAGGTCAAACACTGGGGAAGCCAAGAAAGCTGAAGAGTCCTTCATGACCTCATCAAATCTTGCCAAACAACAATTTTTGCCAAACCAAGTCACAGTAGTATATGCTACATATATATGATGACCAGGAGGCTAGTGGGCTGTCTTGTCCCTGTGAGTGGGAGGTGAAGAAGCCGGATAACACGGCTGGGAAGAATGTTAGGAACAGCAGCCCTGCTCAGTCCTACCAAATCCTATGAATATAGTGCTAGGAACACGATGGGATATATATATTTTTTAACCAGCCTGAGCCACAAACACTGGCTCTGCTCGCTTCATGTGGCACCCTGCCCCGCTTTATTTAAAACGGAACACTGCAAACCTACCACAGACAGGGTGAGGGGTGCAGGCCAGCAAGGGGAGGTAAGGACACACCTCAGCCCAGAGCTCAGGAGGAAACCGTAGGGGGTAGAAAGCTGGTCCCTAAAAGCCCTGGGAAAGAATGGACAGCTATGCAAATGATTAATTAATGGCAATCTGAGCGTGGTCACTTTCTCACTCTGCCCCCGGACACCACATCTGCATAGGCCGTGTGGAGGAAGTCATGCAGCTGCTTGGCGTTGCCTGCATGCCCCAGGATGCTCGTGAGCTGCTCCTGGGACAGGGAGGCCAGCTCCGCGATGTTCTTCACTTGGTTCATCAGGGATCGACAGTTCTTGGCGTTGATCCCAGGCATCTTCAGCACAAAGTCTTGGGGGCCGGGGTTATACTTGTCCGACTCCGGCAGCGTTTCCGAGTCTGCGGTGATGGCCGTGGCCGTGGCCGCATCGGGCTGCGGCTTGTTCTGCTTCAGCTCCTCGAACAGTTCGGCTGTGGCATGAGGCGAGGGGCACCAGAGCAGCCGCAGGCGCGGGAAGTGCAGGGTGAGGAGCGTGAGCTTGGAGCTCACATCGTTGCTGCTCATCTCCTGGAAGAAGGCACCGCGTGGCGCCAGGGAGAAGGGTTTGCTGGCATCGAACTCGATGAGCAACACCGGCCGCCGGTAGTAGCGTGACATGGCTAGGCACTGGCTGTACAGGCGGCCGCTGTGCAGCGAGCCGATGAGGTCACTCACGCTTTTGCGCTCCACGCACAGCTCGGGAGTCAGGATGTAATCGCCCACCTCCAGGGTCACCGGCTCGATGTCGATGCCCCTCCGATGAATCAGGGACGGCAGCTCACTCCGAAACTCACGCATGTCTACCACGATGCTGGGCTGGGTGCCGTTACGCTCCTGGCCACCTATGAGAAGGGTCATTTAGGTCATGTCACAGGGTAAAGGGCTCTGGAATGAACTCTGATAGGTTTAAATCCGTTTCTGTTGTTGAACTCGCATGGATGGCTATAACACTTCCTGATATTCCAAAAACCAGCATTTATAGAGAAAACAGCGGTAGTTTACCCCAAATTAAGTGGAACCTATAGGTAAAAGATTGGGCTGGCAGCTGACTTACAGTGCCACACAAATATCTATGCTCTGGTTCCTCTCTGGTCACTCACAGGAACCCTGACCGAATTTGTGCTGACCCTTATATCTCCGGGTCTTATGCACAGTAGGGGCTAAATAGCCTGCCTTTGAACCTGTTGTTATCTTTGGGTCTAGAGATGGGAAAAGGGAACAGCTTCTTACACACTGATGTGTATACCTGGGGCCATGCTAGAAGGCTGATTTTGAACTTGACAGGTGTGGGATCAGAGGCTCCAAAACTTTATTTCCAACAACCCTTAGGGGTAACAATGCTGTCACTCTAAGGACAACTTTATTGGGGTATGTGTGTTATATGTGCAGGTGTGTGTATGTATGTGTGTGTGTGTGTATGTGTAATTATGTTGAACCCCTGTGGGGAGACCAGAGGAAAGTGGTGAGTGTCCAATCTGTCATTTTCTTCCATCTTATTTTCTCCAGGCCGGGTCTGTCACCGAGCCTGGAGCTAGGCCTGTAGCTGGCAAGCCCAGGGATCCTCCTGTCTTTGCATATCATAACAGTGGTGCAGTGCAGGCCCATGTGGTCATACCCAGCTTTTAACACCAGTGCTGGGAATTTGAACTCAGGTCTTTATTTTTGTACGGCAAGCATTTCCTCCTACTAAAGCAACTTCTCAACTCCAAGAGTACTTTTAAGGATTAAAGGTTTTTATAGGCAGCATTATACCCCCACATATCCACACCCCAATCACTTCTCAGTAGGGTTACCTAGCATGGTAAGAGGGGCTATGCGGACGGGATTCAGGTAAACTTCCTGAAGCTGGGTCACCCTGGGCCATCCAATGTTATAATACGGATAAGAAATGTCCCCAAAGGCTTATTGTGCAATCAAGACTTGCTCTTGAAGTCCTGCTCAGAAAGTTCTGACTTCATTGACAACAGTTAGTACAAAGACGCAATCACAGCCGAATCGACTGCTGGGAGATAGGGTCTAATCAGAGGAAGGAGACCACTGGGCATGCCACTGAGGGGTGTCCTGAACTTACCCTCAGTTTTTTCTCTTTGCTGCCATAGATGAAATGCTTTCAATCCCACACCCTCCCACCATGGTGTTCTGCTTCATCATAGGCTTGTGAACAACGAAGCTGGCTGAGTGTGGACTGAAACCACTTGAGAATTGGAACCTAGTCATCCTTCCCTTAAACTGCTTCACTGGGTATTCATCACGGCAGCAGAGAACTGACCAATGTACCTGGGGTAAACCCAGAGGTCCATAGGATAAAAGGGGGAGGCAGCAGGTTCAGAAGAGGCATTAGCATTGTTTTCAGGTAATGTCTAAGTCACTCAGATAAACAAAGAAAGGGTCTTCTATGAACTGCTAGGAAGCCAGCCCTGGAAACACCCTGACGCTGCTCAAGGACATCAGCTGGAAATCTGTCCATGCTGCAGACCTGTAAGGAGGGCAGTGTGTAATGTTTTACAGCAGCAATAGGAAATGCAGACAGAGGTTTCCACAAGGCAGACCTCTATCTAGGAAGCACTTATGGCTTGACCCTCCTGCCTTCACTCTGTCTTATGGGATGTAGTTCTTCCCAAAAGATCACCAAGCTGGGCAGAGTTAATCTGTCTCAAAAAGGGCAAAGACATTCTGAAGCAGTGCTCCCAGGGGGCTCTTCTCCATCAGAAGCTTCCACCCACAGCAGACTCTCTATGTTTGAAGCCAGTGGGCCATACGTGCACAGCACATGTGTGGAGAGAGTAGTGACCTCTCTCCTGCCATCTAGTGGGATGGGACATGGGATTCAGATTGTCAGGCCATCATGCAAGTGCTTCTAACTTATTTCTGGGTCACTTCCCCAGTCCTCTCTTCTGGCCCCCGACAAATACCTGATAAAGCAATGGAAGGGAGGGAGGGTTGTTTCTGGCTCAGGGTTTCTGTGCACAGGCAGCTGGCTCTGTTGTTTCTGAGCCTGTGGCAGGCAGAGTACCACAGGGAAGGCATGGGCATGAAAGCTATTCACCTGGAGTCCCACTGGACTCTGAAAACACCCGATCGCATCAGAGGCCAAGGCAACTTTAATTGCTGCTTGGCTGGTGGCAGCTGCCCTGGGAGATGGAAGTCCTGTGAACAAAGGCACACTTGGAATCCAGCAAGCCTTGGTGGCATGTCAAACACTTGGGCCTGGACAGATAGCAGGAAACAGAAAATGCTCCAGAGCAGGGAGTGTGCCCCAACAAGTGCCAGCAATATGTAAACCTTAGAGGACCGGCAGGGAGGAAGTTAGGGAAAGCTTCCTTCAGCATCCATGTGTGTGAATCTTCTGGCTTCCTTGGGTTTACAGAACCTACCCAGCTCTCTCAAGGCTTCACTGTAGAGTTCATTTGGAATCTCCCCCCCCAATCATTTCCTTTTCTTTATAAAATGTTTATTATTTTTATTTATTTGAATGTGTGTGCACCTGCATGAGTTTACATACAGCTCCTCAGAGAGGCCACAGGATGGTACTGACATTACAGGAGGCTGTGAGCTGCCTGATATGGGTGCTGGGAGCTGAATTCAAGTTTTCTGCAAGAACAGCCAAGCACTCCTGACAGGTGAGCCATCTCCCCAGCCTAACTGTGTTTTTAAGAGTTTGCCTAGAAAAACTCAGCTATGTAGTTCCAGGGCTTCACAGCTTCCTCCAAGGGCAGAAGAGGTGTCAGGACCAGGGCAGGACTTACCAGCTTTTCGTGTATCAGTGGGAGCATCTGTGGAGACGGTGCCTCTTGTTAAGTCCAGGTTGGTTTCGTCTCTGCCTTCCCGTTCTTCAGGGACAACCATGCTAGCCTTTTCCCTGGGAGAACAAGTATCGTAAGTATTACTTGACTAATCTCAACATTTTAGATAAATCTTTTGAGAAGTCTAATCTTTAAGGTGGTCTACATGCTGGTCTACAGGGGTGTACACCTGTAATCCTAGCACTCAGGAGGCTGAGGCAGGACACTAGACACTAACTGTAGTGGTAAAAAAGTCTAAGAAAATACACTAGAAAGCCACTTGGCTGGGTGTTCATTTCTCACCCCTCCAGAGTTCAAATATGAAGCTCTTTTGGTTTCTATTATGTGACTGAGATTGCTTGAGCCTGCTGTGGGCTGAAAACAAATAAAGCCAGATATTTTTCAGAGTCATAAGTAGGGAGGGTTCAGTCAATGACTAAGAAAAAGAAGATGAAAACAGACACGATAGGACTCTGGTTGGAAAGCCTCCAGGTGAGAGGTCCCATCAACCACCATTAGTTTCAAAGGAGAATCAAGGTCAATCCAAGAATAAAATCTCTGTCAGGGATCAAAACAGATAACCAACATCTAGGGTAAGAGCAAGGAACAGCAGCCAAACCTTGAAAGCATTACGCAGTACTTCCTGTTCTATGTTAGGCACTCAGGATATAACAGTGACCACTGGGTTGACAAGATGGCTCAGTGGGTAAAGGTGCTTGCCACTAAGCCTGACTATCCGAGTTCAAATGCCAGGGCCCACCTGGTGGAAGAAGAGATCTGGCTTCTACGAGTTGTCTTCCGACCTTGACGCGGTGTACATGCATGCATGATTACAGACACAGACATGCATGGGACAAGTAAACAAATGTAATAAAAATGATCATATAATCCTTCTAGTCTTTGGAGTAACCCAGGATCTCACACACACGGCTTAGGAGAACCATGTCACCTGTCAACACTTGACAGACAACATTACGTCAGGTCCCTGACTCACCATAGTGAGCTGGGGTTCCTCCATCTACGGCAAAGTCAAAGCCACCCTGACCCTTTGCTACGAACCACTGACCTGCCCAGCAGGAGGCATCTTGCCCTTACCCTCAGCAACTGGACGTAGTGAACTCTAAGCAATCCTTGCTCGCTCCAATTGCCTCATCTTTACCTCCCTGATGACTTGAAAACAGCAGCCCAGCTTCGTTCTTACGACATCGCCCTCGGAGGTCTTGGCAAGAGTCCGTTCTCTTTCTGTCACAGTAAATTTTCTCCTGGTTGAGGCGAAGTGCAAAAGCCCTACCGGCAATGTACCCCAAGTATTGCCTTGTGTTTTGAAAGACAAACACCACTCAAATTCCTCAATCTCCTGGGAAAAGAAGAGTCCCAGGAGGCTGAACAGCGTGACCACTCGACTCTGTGCAAAGTGGAAGACTATTTATAATAAGTAGGTACTGAATTTAGAAGAAAGTGATGCTAAGGCTTAAATAGCATTAAAATGGATGTGCACTTTCTCACGAGCTGAGGACTAACTCAGGACACATACATGTTGCACAGATCTTCTACTCTGATGATGCTCCTAAGCCAGAATCATTTGTACAAGCCAGGAGAGGCGTGCGGGTGCATAATACATCACCACTATTGACTTCCAGCACCCTTTTATCAACTAGGCTCCTTGATGAACCACGCAAGAGGCAGTGGTTGCAAGGCTCAAGGCTGGAGCACAAAGCTCATTCTCTAGGGGACTCTAGTCTACAGCCTATCAGCTCCTTGGAGACAAGGTGTGAGAGAAGCATTAACCGAGTAGGGTGCAGTTGCTGATGCCTGGCAAAGTTCCAGGAAAGGCTTGCACGCTCAAAGCTGGGTCATAGCTAGGTCCCGGGGATGAGCACTCAGCCTGTGGAACAATGCTTGGTGAGAGTGTTGCCTTGGGTCGCAGGTACAAGTGTTCAGTCAGCTTATGCTGCATGTGGCTGGTGGTGAATGCCTGACTTTGCTCTGGCAGGCTACAGTTGGAGAGACGAAGTCAGTCACATGGATGCCGGGCCTATGAGGCCATGGAAGTCAGGGCTGGAGGAGAGTTCCTGTTACCGTGTCTGCGTGTGTTGAGACACCTGGTTGACGGTAGAGTTGGGCGCACCGCCATGATTCCAGGCGACACCACCCGTTCGTTTCCTGAGCTTCACTCCATGGCTTTTCCCCGCTGAGCCTCACCTGTGTCCTTTTTCTGTGACAAACTTAACTGTGAGTCCTGCTGACCAGATCACTGAGTGGGGGACCTTGACACAGGAAAGCCAATGATCTAATATAGATATTTTCAGCTCTAGGTGTTCCTTTGTGGGTCGGTGACAGTTATTTTGATCAGAGAAAAGTAAGATAAAGAATTTGAAAGCCATCAAGGAACACAGGGAGATGCTGGCCTGTCCCCAATGGAACCACCTCTCTGACTCGTACGAACACCTTTGCTGCCACCTTCTCCCAGCAGACAGCGGCATCCCTCAGTGCTTGTCATAGACATCTTTACAAACCGCATGAGCCTCAAGTGTAGTGCTGCCACAGAGCCCCAGCGCCCCTTGGAGCCTCTGGGCTCTCCTATACACCTCTGCTCAACGGGATCCCTTTCTCACTGCGTTTGTACCGACCAGATGCTCAATAAGTAACTTTACTCTTGGAGACTCAGTGGCTGATGGTCTCAAGAACAGACAGGAGGCTCTGTGAGCTGTGACTAAGAAGAAGTTGTATAAAAACTATTGTTCTAATACTATTTCTGAAATAGCTTTTCAACACATACACACACCCCACAATACTTCATAGAAACGATCCCACAGTGCATTTCCATAGGCTAAGAGGATTAAGTAGCAAAGCTGTATAGATAGCGGCTTCAAGAAAAAGGCCGCTATTCTAGAAGCTATAAAGGGAAGGGTGCCATCTACACATCATGCTAAACCCCTCAGTGGGACCAGAGGCACTGACCTGTAAGAACCCATTCTAGAAATGTGTGTGCGGGACTACCCTGGGCATTCAGAGGCTGAGCACCCACAGCCGGCCCTGTGACACTGTCCACTCTAAGATTCTGTCTATCTCAGTGCCAGGCTCACTGCCCCGTCTACTGCCAACGTCCAGGGCATGGAAAGCCAGTTCCAAAGACGTAGGCCACTGTTTTCTCTAGCCTAGGCTTTCTCAGGCTCTGTTCTATAGTGCCCAGCCTAACCCTGTTTTCTTAGCCCCTTGGGGTACCAGTCTACTGCAGTCTATTGATATGGCTCCTGGAGGGTCATCTGATTTCCCCAGGTGCTTATGGGTGAGAGGTCGATAGACAGTTTGTGACTGGTCTGTATTGAAAAGCATGTTCTACTAGGATTGGCAACATGACATTCACTCTAAAAAAACATACACATTCAGGAAAAAATAGCACACCCTTTAAAAAAAAAAAATACCGCCATAGAGTGATTCTAGGTACAGTGGTCAGAACTGGGGTGGTGGTGGGGGCATAAGATACTTCCCAGATCATGATAAGGTGGCTACCCACCTGCAGACAGGCTGGACTTTACAAGGAGGGAAAACCCACAAGGCCCCTTGAGCAGAGGGTGCAGGGTTGGAGAGCTTCCCTCTTGGAATGGTGTTTTGAAGTGTGTCCGGTGCTGCACACTATGGGTAAAAAGCAGTTTCCCTCACACATTTCTGATATGAAAAATCTAAAATTCAAAATGCTACAAAATGCAAAGTGTTTGGCTGGTCAACCCAGGAGCTCAGGAAGAAAATTCTAGGTCCAGTCCTCTGCTTAAGGGACCTACAGATGTGCCCAACTTGTCGCCTGCAACCACCTTCAGGCCATGGGTTTAACGGACACACAAACTTCACGTTCAGGGTTGGATCCCATCACTAACACTTCTTATTATCTATGTGAGAATATTACAAAATTTGAAATATTTCTGGCTCTAAGTATTTCAGGTAAGGGATACAACTTACTTTCTTCTCACTAAACCTGTATTGAGCAACTGCAGGGGGGAGAGAGAAGGGAGGGAAGTGTGTGTGAGACAGGCCTCAGGTACCAGCCATCCTCCAGTTCATGATTCTCCCTGCCCTTTCTTCCCATGGTGTCGGATGAGATGTCATCAGAGATATCAGGATGTCACCAGAGAAGCCACTGGCTCTCCACTGGCCCGGGGGGAGGGCTAAGCTAAGCATGGTTTCTGTGGGCCGCCCACCTCACCTTATGAGCTTTTCAAATGCCTCCTTTTCCTTTCGAAGAGACGTCAGGTAGCGCTGTTCTTCTGTGGAGCCACCATATATGAGAAAGTAAACCCTGTGGGTTAAGACAGAACTTTTTTAGGTTGCAGAACTGTAATTCTTAATCCCTAAAAGGGCGGCACAGCAGAGTGTCTGACAGCCCTGGACAGTTGAGTAACAGCAAACCCAAGGAAGAGTGAGGGCTTGCTCAGCACACGGGGCTCAGACGAAGAAACGACACAAACCCCACCTGCTAAGGGTGGTATAAGGCTCTTCTGCAGTGAGTTCTTTTTCTGTTCACCAAATGGACGAATACAGTTCAGGTACATACTGAAATATAACTAAAGGGCAGGGAAAGTCTTTCTTCATAACTATAAACAAATAAAAGAAGAGACCCACACATCTCTTAGAGGCTTCTTTTTTCAACTTTTTTTTCTTTGTACGTCTGCCAAACCACAGCTTAAAAGTTGGACAATCATCATTAGAGCCAGTTTAGGGAAATTCAATGCTAGTGACAAGCAAGCACACTAAATATTTAAGACCTTCACCCTCACAGTGCTTTCTAAGTTCCCTTTATTCAGGCCACAAGAGATTGGAGCCAGGAATGTTTTATATAAACACATGGATAGTATCGGGAATACACACATATATTAAATGTATTTTGTCTCTAAAGGGCATTGCTCTGAGGATAGAGAAATGGGTAGTTGATAAAGAGTGCTTCCTGCTCTTCCAGAGGACCAGAGTTCAGCTCTTAGCACCCACACTGAGTAGCACACAGCCGCCTGTAACTCCAGCTTTGTCCATTTCCCACCCTGCATCTTTGGCAACTGATACACACATCCGCATACATCATTAAAATGTGTTAACCCTGCCCCATTAGAGGTATTCCCTTAACCTGCTTTACTTTTAGCACAAAACTTCCCAGACTATCTTACTTTGAAGCATAGAGTGGGGAAAGGTCACTAGGGTGAGTTAGGAGATTTCAGCTGCCCCATGGCTGAAGAATTTCTGGACCTCAGTTTCCTACTGACAGAGCAAATAGCTGAATTCCCAGGTCTCTTCTGCTCTTGACATTTTGACTTACTGTTTTTGGTCAATAAGTTTGCTGCACATACATGACCTGGGGGCTGATAGCTAGCAGGCTGAGCAGCGGACCAGCTAGCAATGCACCCCTGGCCTCCTCCTGAGCCAGCCTCTGCTCTGAAAGGCTGCCTTAGTTATGCTCTACAAAGGTCTCTCTTGGCTCTGTTTCTAGTTCAGTCTGAGTTCAGGACAATAATTTGCATGTTTATCTCCCCTTACCTAGCTGGAGAGCAAGAACACTGTATTCTTTGGGAGGCATCACTTTCTCATCTGATAGATCGGTGGATTTGAAAGAGATACTAGAAACCCAAGAAAACTCAGTAATTCCTGAAACACTTTAGTTTTAGAAGAAGGAAATCTAGAGTCACTTCTTAACATCTGTAAGTCCTGAGACGGTGAGGTGGCAATGCCTGTGAGTTGTCATGGTGTGTGTGCACACCCCCGCACACATACTGAAGAATGTTTAAAACGTTACAGGGTGTTTTAGAAGATCAGTAACATTTGGCTACGTCACTAGTATATATTACCTTTGATACTACACTGGACGTTATAAGATTTTTAGACTACAGATATCGTACCCTGTAAAAGACTGGACATAAAGGAAGAATATGAGGAAGGCAGAGATAACACCAGGGCGGTGCTGGAAGCTTGCAGGGGTGGCTGACTTCCTTCCATTCATCGCAAAGAAGCACCAAACCAACCTCACAGTGGATTAAAGGTTAAAAAACCAAAACCAAAACCAAAAAACCCCCCAAACCCCAAACCCCAAAAGCAACAACAACAACAAAAAACCATGCAGACCAGACATCTTTTGTCCCGAAGCCCTCAGAGGTGCCAAGCACGGACTTGCCTCAGCGGTTTCCCGGGCCTGTTGGCCCTGTAGATCTCCAGCTGCCGGACAAAGGTGAGCTCAGCATCATACAAAACCACGTATCTGGGCTCCACCTCGTGCAGTACCCGCGTCAGGGCATAGGGGTCGCTACACCCCAGAAGCGGATGGATGATGGTTAGGGGCTCTTTCAGGATGCCGTAGGCTGCATCAGATGATAAATTTAAATCAAAAGCTTCGTGCTGAATCTCTCCCCCGCAGCCTTCTGGGCTACTGGTGGCTTGTCGGTGCCGGCCTTCCTCTGCAGCCCCTTCCTCCGGCGGCTCCTCAGAAGTCCCCATCACTTGTACCAGGGTCGGCTCTTGCTTCTTCCTTTTGCGGGCCCCTTTTTTGGTAGAGGTGCGCTCTTTGTTTTGGGCATCTTTGGGCCTTTGGTCAGATTTTATAGTTCTCTTTGGGCCGTCCCCCTTCCCAAAATTCACCCGCGCTTCTTCGGCTTTGCTGTCCTTCTCAAAGGTTTTCCTGTAGAGCCGCAGCAGGAAGGCTTCTGCACCCATGGTCAGGTAGTCTCGTAGCTGGCAGCACGTGCGGTCATCGCTTGCACAGATCAGTACCTGGCCTGCAAACAGAAGGCAACATGCTTGTTTGCTTACTCCCATTCGGGGCCTCCTTTGAGTGGCCGTGGGTCCCTTGTCCCCTTCTATGGGAAGGCATCTTACCCTAAGAAATCCAATTTATAAATTGTTCAAAAAGGGGCTTGGGCCCCAATCCCATGCTGTCACTTCCGGACTGATCCAAATATCTAGTCTAATGAAAGCAGAATCAAGGTACAATGGAGGTTTTAACGAAGCTTCTAATGACTAATTTCCTAGAGGCTCCTAGATGTCAAAACACATCCCAAATGGATTGCATATTCAAATGTCAAATCTTATATCATAAGAAAGGATGGCTTGTCTTTGCCCCCAAGATGGAGGTGATTTTTTAGTCTTAAGAATTGGAAAATAGTTCTCAGAGAAGATTGTCTCTAAAGGTTGATTTTAAAGCAATAAAAACAGTATTAGAAAGTCCGGAGACATAATCAACTGATCAATGTCTCGAAGTAGGAGCAGAGAAACTGGCGTGGTTTAAGTTGGTCGAGGCAGCTAAAACATATGTATTAGAGATACAGCTGAGAGCAGGGGCTTACTCATAACAAAACTTAAGATGCCTTCTCAAATTAATAAGGTCTATGTATGTGTAAAGCACGTATACAGGCATACAAAAAATACAGAGAATTGCCAACTAGCTAAGAAAAATGAAAATGATTATCATTAAAACCAATACTGTAATATGCCTATAATAACAACACTTAGGCAGAGGCAGCCTAGTTTAAGGATAGTCTGGATTACACCCAAGTTTCTAGTTAGCCTCTTGAGAACTTGTGTAATCAAGTTAGAAAAATGTCACAAAACGCCTCGATTTTTAAATGAAAAGCTTTGACTACACTAGTTTATTTAATTGATTTAGTGCATGTGTATGGGTGAGAAACCCTGCTTTTTCTTCCACCATGAGGTTTCCAGGGAACAAACGTAGGCGGTCTGGTTTGGGAACAAAGGCCTTTAGCCACTGAGCCATCTCACTAGCTCCCTCCTGATGCTTAAGTATACGTTTTTGTGTTGGTCTGTAGGCCTAGCTGTCCCTGACTGCAGGCCAGGGGCTGGCCATACCCAAAAGACTTTAAGAATGAGAAATAGAAAACACGTGGAAGAAACCTAAAAGGAAATAGACTAATGTCAACAGCACATCATTTGGTACTGGAAAATCTAACCCCTCCCCTGATTTTATTGGTTTTTTCACTTTATCTAAGTGAGCATTTATGTCCTTGGGTCTTAGATCACCGTACTGTAAGTTCTGGGTAATTATCACCAGGATATACTAGAACAAGGATTGAATGTCTTTAAAAAAAAAAAAAAAAAAAAAGAGTGATATTTTTTTGTTTGTGCATGTGCCCAAATTCAAGCATGAACATGTCTTGGAGGCCAGAAGGCACTAGACAACCTGGGGCTGGAGCTACAAGTGGTCTCAAGCTGCCTAATGTGGATGTTGGAGCCGAACTTCCAACCTGTACAGGAGCAGCAAGTGCTTGTAACTGCTGAGTCATCTCTCCAGCACCTTTAGCAGCTTTAGAAAAACTAGTCATTTAGGTAATGCACAAACGAATTGGCTCCACTGTGGTATTTCACAATGTCATTGTACTGTGTTCTCATTTTCTCCAACACCCCTCATATCGCCCTGCTTGCCTTTATTAGTCTACAGTTCTAAGACTCAGTCAGTATTTTCAAACATGTAGATTTACTCTTTATCTGGTTTTATATTAAATTTACAGTTCTGGATTAGTCTACGGTGCTCATATGTTAGCATGCTCATGCCTCGAATTTGGAATTGTTTTTCTAGGGCTCAGTTAATAGGGGCATTCAATATTCTTTGGAAAGACACTTGGCTAGGGATAGATATAAAACAAAACCCACTAACTGAAACGTTGGAGACTCTAGATTTAAATGGTGAATATATATATATATGGAAATTTACTGAATCTTAAATAGAGGTCCTGAGATGCCAAGTAGTGAAGAATATGCTTCCTGAATAAACATTAACTCAACCTGGAGAAAAAAACACATGAGTGAAACAGCCTGGGAGCCAGGTGATTGACATCTAACATCAGTGTGGGGTCTCGTGACACCTGTCTGGAGTCCATTTCTAGGAAGTATATAAGGAAGGCAATCAGAATGTCAAGGTGAACATCAGGTGCATAGCAAGCTCAAAGCCAATCGGGTCAGTGAGGTCTTGACTCGGGAACAAACACGAAGATTAACACAAGGTCACCATCTCCCCCTTTTCCTACCTGGGCCACCAAGGGCTTCGCTCTCCTTATTTTCTGCTTCGATTTCTTTCAGGACCTCGCTCAATGCCTCCCACTTTGGGTTGCTTTCTAGGACCAGTTCCTTCTTTGTTTCTGTGGAGAAATAAAATATTACTGCATCCGCTATGATGTTTAGCCAAAGCCATGCCAAGGGCTTTCCCCACCACAAATCAACTTGCATCGCTGGGAATGGACATGTCCTTGGGCATCTACCATGCTACAAGGGAGCTGCTTCCCTAGAAATGCCTGCTGCCTTAAAGGTCTGCTGGAGTGTGCAGAGGTGACGGGATGCCTGGATAGGCTGTGTGAGCGGCTGACACACACATGGTTCTGTGCTGTCATCTGTGACACTGTACATAGGCAGCTACACAAAACAAGGAATAGGTGCCAAAAATATTTAGTATTTCTAATAAGCCCATGCTTTCTATGATCCTGAATATGGCTAAAGTGGGTGACAACTATTCTTTTCTGTAAACAGATTATGAACACACTGTTTTGAATAAATCTTTAAAGTAGAAGAAAGTGTTAATTGTTCCATCCCAGGCCTTAGAAGAAGCAACATTTGGCTCTTACTAGGTAGAAACCAGAATAGAACCTACAGTTACTTCTGTATAGTATACTTACAATCTTTAAAAGTTCAGTGAATGCTTAAATGTCTCATTAAGACTTTACGGGGCCCCATATAGTAATGGTTGAAATGTTTCTCATGTAGCAATAACAACACCCTGACTGATGTCTGGGCTTTGACACTGGTGTTCTCTGGCAATGGGTTTCGTTCTGGTTCCATTGCATACTCTTCCCACACACTGCATGCACTTATACGCCAACCAGAAGATTTTAAATTTGCTGTAAGCTGACACCTGCTTCCACACCAATATGAACCGAGAGGTGCTCGAGGCTGACCTTGCCCTTCTGCACTGCTCACTTTCTCCGACGTTTTAGCCTTTTTGTTCAGTTTGGCGTCGGGAACATGATACACTCGTGCACGAGCATTCACGAACATGGAGGTGCTAGCATCCAGGAAAAGCCAACCTAACAGAATGGTTTAAAAAGGGGCTTCAATTAGTGGTGATTTTAAACACTCTAGGGCACATAACCCACACAGACCACTGGCTGCCATCTTGTCTACACAGTGGTGGTGCCTAAGTTTCACTTATTGCTGTGGACTTTGGAGGGTTTCAAAGTGTGTCCAGAGGACTCTCTCAGGACTCCCCAAGAGGTTTTCATGGAGTACGAGATACCCAAACTTTCCCTATTCTA
This sequence comes from Phyllotis vaccarum, assembly GCA_033318265.1. Lineage (NCBI taxonomy): Eukaryota > Metazoa > Chordata > Mammalia > Rodentia > Cricetidae > Phyllotis > Phyllotis vaccarum. Next base: position 76,367,597 of record JARWLC010000016.1, on the reverse strand, counting down.
AGACAACCGTGCTGCCATTTCCAAGGATGGGAGTGGGAAACTGCACTGGATAACTTTGAATAACGCCTGGCAGTGGTACCAAGTACCACCCACTAATGAATCTTTTTCTCGTGTACCTTTGTGGTTCATTTCTTTTGTATACAACATTGGGAACAGTCCACATACTAGATATGTGCCCTACCACGGTGCTACATCCCTGCTTCTGTATTTTGTTATTTAAGAATGTCCTGAAGAAGCAGAAAAAATTACTAATTGCAAAAAATTTGACCCTAGGACTCAAGGGTCTTGAGTAGTTAGCATGATAGACATGGTACATGTAATATATTTCTAAACAGACTTCTTAAGCTTTTGACACTCTAGCAGATAAAATCCATACTTTGGGGTCTCTTTGAGTAAAATTAATTTTAAGTTCCTACCGACTAAACTTCCAGAACACAACCTATTTCTAAGTTGGAGACTGTCTGTACTACAAAGTCTTTTCTGGAAATAAAACTGCCAGGAATGGATATGAATATTTATTATACAGAACAGAAGTTAAGTAGGCGGGAACATTAGCTTTCAATAAAGCTCTACCTCCTTGTGCGGCGAACATAAAATGCAATTTAGAACACACAGTTGAATATAGCACCCCTCACATTAACACTTCTTTTTGAAGTGGCTCCTAGAATCATAGCAGCGTTTTGAATTCACACCTGAATTCTGACCAAACACCTTCTCTGTGGCTCTCAGAGATTCCAGAAGGCTAAGAAACGTGACACAGTCATACTGAGAGAGGTACTGCAGCAAAGTCCTAAGTATCTTCAGATCCTGCACCAAGGATTTAGTCTTGGCTCCAAGCTGGTGCCATAAAGGGTCCAAGTAATGGCGGATTGTCTGAAAAAGAACACAATTCACTATTGCTAAGATAGGTCCATTATAGCCATGCTTTCAAAAACAGCTGTTTGCTGCGTGTATGTAAAAACATATTCAAAATGATAAATGTTTTGTTATTTATATTTTACTACAATAAGATCCCCTAAATATTTCCTTCCAAGAAAGTGGGTAAAAAGTTCACCAAATTCTAATAATGTTTTAAAAGCACAATATCTTATTACTACAATTTTTATGACAGGATAGAGTTCATCTCCATTAATTCTTATTAACTGACTGTCAGATGGTTCAGCGGGTAAGACTGTCCACTGTGCAAGCAGGAGACCCTGAGTTCAAATCCCTAGCACCCACATAAAAACATAGCATGTGCCAATAACCCTGCAGCTATTAAGCTATTAAGGACATTCTAGCTGTCAGCTTAGCTGCAGGCTCAGTTGAAGACCCTTTTCTTAAGAAAATAAGGCAAAGCAGTGATGGAGAGATTACTCCATGTCCTTCTCTGGCCTCTACACATTCTGGAGCACGTACAACATCCACACACACACATACATAACACACAGTGGTACATGCACATGTGTGCAGACATCCACAAACATGCATGCACCAACACATGATAGACAAAGGGCCAGCGACTTGTTCTTATGGAGAGAAATAGTAATCTCATGGGTATCTCATCTGACATGAGTGCGCACTGAGTGGCACCTGGGTGACCTTATAAATCATGCCCCAGACATGACAGGTAACAGGAGGGCTAGAGCCATTCCACAACAGCAGACCATTTTCGTTAGGAGATGTGTGGAACCTCAAGCTTCGTTTTACTTGATGCAAGCTCTGTCTATATTTAGATGCAATTAATGCAAGAATGTTCAAAACAATCGTTGACTCTCACCGGCCAGAGACATCAGACAGAAAGCAGTGTTCAATAAAGCCTCCTGCTTTTCTAGGACTTATCTTCTCTTAGAATATAAAGATTTGTCATCAGCACGGTCTAAGCTACACACACTTTAAGACAAAAGATACGGCAGAACACACGGGGTCCACTCTGTACAGTCCCCACACACCGTTCGCAGTGTCACCAAGAGTGATTCAGAGATTAAAAGACTAGCGTGTTCTAAAAAAATGTGACCTAGGATTTTTTAAAGGTAGCAGTTTGGAGTTCTGTAATTCACTATAGAACTGAACACTTATGCACCTAATATTAAGCTATGGTTAAAAAACAAGAGACGTTCCTTGAATTAAAGTCTTAGCATTTTCTCAGTTCAGAACATAATTTTGACACAGAACAGAGGTCTCAGTAATAAAAATTGCCTTTAATCCCAGCATTCTGGAGGGAGAGGCGGGTATATCTCTGTGAGTTCTAGGTCAGCCTGGTCTACATGCTGAGTTCTAGGCCAGCCAGGGCTACCCAGTGGGACCCTGTCTCAAAACAAAAACAAAAACACCCTCCACCAAAAAGATGCACCCAACTTTCTATTTTACAAAGATGGTAAATTCAGAGATGTATAATTATGAAGCATTCTTTTATAGACTCAGTGTCTACAGATACCCAGATACTATCATTTTGGAACAAAGACATTGATTCTACTTACAATAAGACATTTTTTCATTATGTAATTGAAAAAAGGTCAGCTGTATGCTTACATGCCAAGCACAGCTGTCTCTGCACATTACTATTTCCCAGTAGGTAAAGCAGCCCCACCTTAAATCTCCTCCAGTTTAATTTCTACCAAAGACTTGGTGATCATTAAAATGCCTTGCATTCTTTAAAACGACATCCTAACCAGCTGTGCTACGCAAAGGGAAGAAAAAAACGAAGTGGACCTTGTCAAACGGCTTCCCAAGAGCATTTTCTAAGGACAAATCTTCCACTTCCAGTGTAGGGTTGTGGCACTTCAGTTCCTTCAGACACGCGTTTAAGATGTCTAGTATGGCTGTCTGGATGGAAAGCATGGTGGGAGTCATGGACACGTGAATCTCCACGACTTCAGGCTTGTGCTGCTCTAAGAACGAGTTGACTGCTACATGAAACCTAAGGAGACAGAATTCCCAAATTAACAGCTGGAGACAAAATGGAAGCAAAGAGGCAATGCTTAAGAATACATGGGCCTTTGCTGAGGAAGAGCATTCATTACTCAAGCAGGCTCAGAAAACTCGTATTGGGCCAATCCAGGACCTGCCTCATAGAGTGTGAGGGAAACGGACCTGGCCACTGGGTTCCTATCATCTACGGCTGCTTTGTGTTCTTACAAAAGAAAACAAAAAAACCTGTCACACTTATTTTGTGTGCATGTGCCACAGTGCATGTGTGGTGATCAGTCACCAAGGTTACTAGTACTTTTACCCACTGAGCCATCTTGCCACCCTTACTTCAATTCTTTTAAAAAAGATGTTTTTATTTACTTGTGGTGTGTCTGAGCACTCAGCTCAGAGGACAGCCCATAGTTAGTTCTCTCTTTCCCTGTGTGTCCTTAGGGTTTGGTGGCAGCCACCTTTACCCCGTGAGTGATCTTGTTGGCTCTGCTTTTGTGCTTCTAATAGCCAGGCTGAGCTAACAGTCCCTCCTCTGTCCCCAAACATTACTGTCTAGTCGTTTATAGGAGGGTTTCACTTCTGAAACAAGGAACAATTAAAAAAAAAAAGAATAATTGTACAACTAATATTCTTCACAAAATTGACACGTACACACACAATGCATTTTTTAAAAAAGGTCCTTATGGACAGGATGGCCAAGTTTCGCATGCATTCTGTCACCTGCATCACAGTGCTGCTAAGGCAAGGCTCTTCTTCTGCTCACAAAGCTGTCCCTTCACATCATTACCTTGGCCACAGGTAGAGCTTCCTCACGAAAAGGTTCCTCATCACTCTTTCCACATGACAAAAACCAGTGTCGAAAGCAACAGCGTTGTCTGTGAAAGCTTTGATGAAGCCACGCTTGTTTTTCTGGCGGAAGAGTCGCAGGATGAAGGCTTCTTGGCAGGACTCAATGATCCTGTGTGCTCGGTACACAAGGATGCCTGTTGGGGATTGCATTAGTCAGGGTCCTCTACAGTAACAGAACTCATAGGATGAATCTCTATGTGCAGAAAGGGGATTTATTAGAGTGTAACAGGAACTTGAAGGAAGAAGACAGGGGTTGTGGTGCACACAGGCAATTCCCAGGCTCACTCTGGCTCCTTCTTTTCTGGAACACCTACTTGAAAACAGATAGGCCTAGCTCTAGGCTGGGCGCAGACATAAATCCTTGATCTTTTGTGGAACTTGAAATAGCATGACCAAAAAGAGGCGAAGAGGAAGGGATGTATTTTGATGCGTACATATCCACATCACTGTTCATCACTGAAGGAAGTCAGCGCTGGAACTCACACAGGCAGGAACCTGGAGGTAGGGAGCTGCTGCAGAGGCCACAGGGTGTGTGTGTGTGTGCTTACTGGCTTCTTCCTCCTAGATTGCTCAGTCTGTTTTCTTATAGAACCCAGGAATAGCCCCACCCACAATGGGCCCCATCCACAGTCCATTTCCATGGACCATTAAGAAAATGCCTACATTTTGCCTACAGCCCAGTCTTCTAGAGGCATTTCCCAATTGAGGCTCCCTCCTCTCCCATGAGTCTAGCGGATGGAACCCTAGCCAGCACAGGTGTGTGTTTTAACTTCAGTGATGAGTGTGCAAACCGGAAGTAGAGGTGAGGGAGTGAGTGTCCCGAGCCATTGGGACCCCCAAAAGAACTGAGAGAAAAAGAATGGAGGTCTCGGATGTCACACAGTGTCAACAGAGGGACTAAATAAAACAGCTCCATTTTATAACTCTGGGTAGCATCTGCATCCCATTAGATAAAGTCAGCTTTGAGGATACAGTCAATAAAGAGGTAAATTACACTACTAAGACAAAAACCCCTTAACAAGCAAACGTAATACAACATTTTGTTTTGTTTGCAGAGGCAGATACTTGATATTTGACTTAGTCTGGCAGTAGTTAAACTCATGGTCCTCTTGCCTCAACCTCCTGAGTACTGGGATTACAGGCATGCACCACCAGGCCTGTCCTGAGTACTGGGATTACAGGCATGCACCATCAGGCCTGTCTTGAGTACTGGGATTACAGGCATGCACCATCAGGCCTGTCTTGAGTACTGTGATTACAGGCATGCACCACCAGGCCTGTCCTGAGTCCTGGGATTACAGGCATGTACCACCAGGCCTGTCCTGAGTACTGGGATTACAGGCATGCACCACCAGGCCTGTCCTGAGTACTGGGATTATAGGCATGCACCACCAGGCCTGTCCTGAGTACTGGGATTACAGGCATGCACCACCAAGCCTGATACTACATGACTTTTGTGGTCTGTATGGAAAGATGACCCTGAATCTTAAAAACAAGAGCAAGAGAGATGGCTCGGTGGATAAAGCACTCGTCATGTACCCCTAGAGCCCACAGAACAGATAGGCAGATGTGGGGCTACCTGTACTCATCACCGAGGAGGTCCCTGAGCAAGTTTCTAGCTAAATTGGCAAGGGCTGGTCAGCTCCAGTTTCAGCAAGTGACCCTGTCTTAATAAATAAAGAGAGGAAGGTTGAAAAAGATATCTGATGTCAACTTGGGCCTCCACACAGATACACACATGTGCACCTACACACGTGAGAACACACATATACATGCACACAAAAGGTAATTATAAATGTTTCTTAGACACTAAGAAGAAAACCTTTACTGCACCATTCTTATTATATTTATTTCTTTTTTATTGTGTATGTGTGTGCCTGTGTATGTGTGTGTGTGTGTGTGTGTGTGTGTGTGTACCTGTGTTACGTGTATGCACGTATGCATGGTGGTTAGAGGACAACCTTTGGGTTCTCTCCCTTCTACTGTGTGGATTCTGGCAATGGAACTCACGTCAGGCTTGGAGGCAAAGTGTCTTTACCCATGGAGCCATCTTGCTGGTCCTGTTGGTACCATTTTGATAATGTGTTTGATGACAAAAAAAGAGAAGCAGGAGATCTAACCGAGGATAGGTGTTACCTCTGGGTCAAGTCACCATTCTATGATGAGTGTCAGTCTTTTAGACCTAAATCAAGCTGATGTACATCAAGGTGTACACAAACACACACGCACTTGCTTGGGGGCCTGATCTCTTCATTCATTGGGCCATGAAAATGATATAATGATCCATGTGCCTTTCTTATCATTCAATAACTCATTGCAAATCTATCACTTTATTTTGAAATTCTGGACTATAATGGCTGGCACTAAAATATACTCTCCCAAACCAAAAAGCAAGTATACGAAAATTCATTTACAAGTTTATGGACAAAGACTTTCCAATCATACTGGTACACACATTGTACTCACTTCCTGCTCAAAAAAAAATATTTTAAACTTAGCAGGTGCCTTTCCCAAGGATCCCATGGGCCACACGTGGTTAGCCTGTGTTGAAACATTACACAGGAAGCTAAGAGCCTAAGAGCATTTGCTGCAGGAGAACAGGACCTGAGCTCAAGTCCTTAGGACCCACCTAAATAGACACATGTGCAAACTGGTAGCCCCAGAGCTGCAGGAGACAGGGGGATCACTGGGACTCTTTGGTTGCCAATCTGCCTCCAGGTTCTGTGAGAGACCCTGTCCCAATGGTGTAGAGTGCAGAGTGATAAAGCAGGATGCTCAATACCCTCCTCTGGCCCATGTAATTGTACAGGTGCACACAACCACACACACGTAGACATGTGCATGCCATGCACAATAGAAGCAGCATATACAACGGAAAACTATCACAAACTGGTCTTTCACTCTATAGATTAGCCTTAAATCAGGACAATGTGCTCTGAGAGGCTGTCATTGTTTTGGAAGCTGGAAAGGAGAAAAGCTAACGTGCACTCCAGACACAGGCTTTGAGAACAGGATTCGGGCAAGCCTTCTGAGGCTGGGTCACCCCGCACCACCTCGTGTTATTTTGGATATGAAATGTCCCCAAAAGCCCGTTGTGCAGTCAAGGCTTGTTCCTACAGTCGTGTTCAGAGGGCTGTGTGTGTTTTCATTTTAGGTAGGGATTATTTTAAAATTAAAAGGGGGTAGGGGGAGAAACCTGACCAAAGTCACCAGAAGGAGGGTTGACCGAGGGTCTGAATAAAGTTCCTTGAGGTCCTTGTAAACCAGCATCATCAGTGTAGAGTGTGTGTGGAGGGGGATTCAGTGCTTTGGGAGCCTCTCGCGAGACAGGACAGCATGGACCAGATTGGACTTGACTTTGGTAGTTTCAGTCAAGAAACCACTGGTAGGCTGAGCTGGGAGAGGGTGTTGACTCAGACTGTGCAGGCCTAGTGAGCATGACGGTGAAATACTGACATCTAGTGGTAGTTTGTAAACAATGTTTTCATGTTAGCAACTTAGAATTCATGTTTACACAACGCAGTGGTAAGCTCTGGATATATGGATATCTCCAGTTACGAAGGGTAACTATTGGTACAATTTATTAGGGGTTTCTGTATACAAACAGCATAGCAACGCTATCATCCTAAGAGGTATCGTTTTTAAAATAAAAATATCTATTTATCTATATTATTTTATGTGTATGGGTGTCTTGCCTGCTTGTATGATAAAACCAGAAATATACACTGAAAAAAAAAAAAAGGCAGCACCTTCAGCAAATGGTGCTGGTCAAACTGGATGACTTCATGTAGAAGAATGCCAATAGATACAAACTGATCACTCTTCATAAAACTCAAGTCTAAGTGGACCAAAGACCTCAACATAAACCCAGTTACACTTGACCTGACAGAAGACAAAGTAGGCAACAGCCTGGAACTCGTGGGCACAGGAGACAGCTTCCTGAATAGAACACCAATTGCACAGGCTCAGATCAACAATCAGTAAGTGGGACCTCATGAGACGGAAAAGCTTCTGTAAGCCAAAGGACACTGTCAATCAAAGAAACAGCCTAAGAATGGAAAGAGATTTTTACCAGTGTGGTGATATACTGTATATGTAATAAAGTTTGTCTGAAAAATGGAGGACAGAGCCAAACCATGAAGGTCAGAGAGTGATGACCCACGCCTTTAATCCCAGCACTGGGAAGGCAGAGATCCTTCAAGGCCACACAGAGCCAGAGTGATGACACCCACCTTTAATCTTAGCACTATAAAGTTGAAGGAGGAAGTGAAGGGCAGAGGGAGTGGAGGAGATCAGCCCTTAGCCTGAGCTCCCTTTTGGCTGAGGACTCAGAGGTATTCAGTCTGAAGAATCATGGAGACAGGATCTACCCTTTTCAGCCCGAGGAGTTGGCTGGGCTTGTTCCTCTGTCTCTCTGATATTTCAGCTTCTCCTCAATATTTGGTTTCAGGTTTTTATTATAATATCAAATAGAATTCATGCAATATATCAATATCCAATAGAGGTCAAGTATTCAAAATATATAAAAAACTCAGGAAAGTAGATATTATCTAAAAACCCATCAAATTTAAAAATGGAGTACAACTCTTTACAGAAAATTCTTAATAGAGGAATCTCAAATAACTGAGAAACACTTAAAGAAAAGTTCTATACTCTTAGGCATCAGGGAAACACATCAAAATTTCTTTGAGATCCCATCTTAACATCTGTCCGAATGGCTAAGATCAAAAACAAGTGATAGTGTATGCTGGTGGGGATGTGGAGCAAGGGGAGCACTTCTCCATTGCTCCATATGCTGGCGAAGATGTCGAGCAAGAAAAACACTTCTCCATTGCTGGTAGGAGTGTAAACTTGTACAGCCACTATGCAAATCAATGTAGTGGTTCCTCAGAAAATTAGGACTAGATCTACCTCAGGACCCAGCTATACCACTCTTGGGGATAGCATCCAAAGGATGCTCCATCTTATCACAAAGACATTTGCTCAACTATGTTTATTGTGACTTAAATAGTCAGAAACTAGAAGCAACCTAGATGTCCCTCAACTGAAGAATGGAAGGAAAATGTGGTACGTTCATACAATGGAGTTAAAGAAAAAAAAAAAACTGATGTGGGACACTTTTCTAGATGTTGTGAATATCACTCGTTAATAAAAGAACTGTCTTGCCTATGGCAAGCATCTTAGAAGTAGGCGGGGAAATTCAAGCATAGATACAGGGGAAGGAGGGCGGAGTCAAGGATATGAGATCCAGCTGCCCAAGAAGCAAGATGTGAAGAAATAGGTGAGCCACAGGCCACATGGCAGGACAGATTAATGGAAATGGGTTGAATTAAGATGCATGAGCTAGCTAGCAATATGCCTGAGCCATAGGCCAAGCAGAATGTAATTAATACAAGTGTCTGAGCCATTGTTGGGGACCTAAGCAGCATTGGGCAGGTCCAGACTTTGGGACTAGGCCAGGACAGAAACTTCAAATTACATATAACATCATGAAATTTCCAGGCAAATGAATCCAATTAGAAAGAATCATCCTGGATAGGTAACCCAGACCCAGAAAGACAAATATGGTATTATTAGCTGTTTTAAATAATGAAGCTGCAAGAGATGTTAGGTAAAGAAGAGGGTAGAGCATGGATCTCCCTGGGAAGAGAAAATAGAATAGATTCTGTGGATTAACTAGGGATAGGTGAAGATGGAAGCGGGGGGGGGGGGGGGGGGGAATGTGGGGTAAAGGGGAATCTATAGCTGGAGTCGGGGGCTCTGGGGTGGTATGGAAGCCTAGTGCAATGGAAACTTCCTGGAATCTATGAGGGTGACCCTCATGAGGGCTACTACTAATGGAGGATGCTGAACTGGCCATCTTTTGTAGCCAGGCAAGTCTTCCACGGTGGGACTGGGTTATATTCAGTTAAGATGTGGGCTGAAGAGGTCCCATAGAGAACCCTAAACAGCCCAGATTGAGTTAGGTGGTGATAGCACACATCTTTAAAACCAGGAAGACAGAAGCAGGTAGACCTTTGTGAGTTTATGAGGCCAGTCTGATCTACACGGCGAGTTCCAGGACAGCCAGAACTGTTACATAGAGAAACCCTGTCTCTAGAAACAAACAAAACTGCCAGCAGAAGAATAATTATATCCAAAAGACAAATGCCTATCAAGTACTATATTAGTGAAAATAAGATTTGGAAACAAGGGTCCACATCTTACACAAAATCACACATTGATATGATTCATTCAACTAGCAATGGACCTAAAAGTTAAAACAGAGTTGAAAAGCACCCATGTTCCAGTAGGTACACCTCTGTCAGATCATGACCCTTTACAGGGTTTGTATGCCAAAAGAAAGACTGTGGATGGACAGGGCTCAGTGCTTAAGAGCATTTATTCTTTCTGAGAATCCAGGTTTGATTCCCAGAACCTACATGGTGGCTCACAACCATCTGTAACTCCAGTTCCAGGAATCTAATGATCTCTTCTGACCCTGCAGGCACCAGACATGCTTGTCGTGCTGGCAAAATATCCCTAAACACAAAAATATTTACAACAAATAGACCACTGTGCCACTAGTCACATAAACAGCAGCATGTGCAATCATGTTCAGTATACATAATGCTCAGCAATATAGCAAATAGCTGTCTGGTTAATTTACTATACTGTGCTTTTCTTCCTTATTTTGGAGGCCCCCCCTTCTACTCATAAAAAACAAATCAACTGTAAAACAGCGTGCTGTGTTAATGGTGGCATCAGGCCCAAACAGCTCACGTTTACTATGCCTCTTGGTTGCATCAAGAGCTCAACATGTAACTGAGTTAAAACATTCGGGATTTTTAAGAATTCATTTTTACTTTAAAAATTATGTATATAGTTTGTGCATGTATGGTGGGGTGTGTGTGGCATGTTGAATGGGCCAAAGAGGGTATCAGATCCCCTGGAGTTGGAGTTATGGGTCAGTTGTGATCCACTGACATGGGTGCTGGGAACTGAGCTGCTGTTTTGCAAGAGCAGTGAGCAACCCTAACCTCTAGGCTATTCATGTATGTAAGTTACAAGGTCTTCATATAGTGGCTAAATCATACAGCCTGAGAACCTGTGATCATGCAGTGACATGCAACCATACTTCTTTACGTTATAAATATTTACTTAACACCTACAATGTGTCAACCAACAGTTTAACTACAATGCTGAATAAGAGCCAGTTTGGGATTTAGCAGAGGAGATAGACACACATAAAAATGCTCACACTGTGTGTAAGGAAGATTTCAAATTCTTACCAGTTATTAGATCTGAAGGTATTCTCTCAGTCAAGAAGTCAACCACAAGTATTCGACTTGTAGCGAATATAATGCCACCTTGTGTGTACACGTCATAGCGACTGTTACTTGTGATTTCATTTGTCACTCGTCGGGGGAGGTGTTCAACCCCTTCTATCTTCAGCTGGTTGATAAAATATTCCTAAATCAGATTAAACTCATTAGTAAGCTGTTTAAGACAGGGCAGGACAGTTTTAAAACAGGTTTCAGAGATTCAAAATGATGTCTCTTTTCAGATTTGTGAACATCACATCAAATACATAAATAACTTAGAAACTAAGTTATTCCTTTATACCCATCAATTGGGTTACTTTAATTAAGGTTTCTGTTTAGTTGTGCTTTGGGGTTTACAATAAGAACTAATTGTGCTTCGGTCATTATTTGCATTTAACACCAACCCCCAAACAGATCGTTTAAAAAAGCTTTCTAGTACCTAGAAACTACTTTTCAGCAAAGCCAGGTTTCAGCCAGTTTATGCTGTGGGAGGTAAGGGATTCCGCTCTGCAGACAATGCTTTAGATTGTTGGTGCCGTGTTACTAGTTACAGGTTTTGCGGCTGATAGTCTGTCAGTTTGATGGCACTTTCCTGGGCATCGTACAAGGCATGAAGACCCATGCCAAGCACTGGTGATACCCAGGGGAGTCCAACAGAGCCTCTTCTTAGCTCTTTCTGGCCAACTATCTAGAGGACCACCAGAGTTATCATTTTAGTCTATGTTCCCACCTCTCAACTTTTCCCAGCAAGATGTGCACCAGTTCATTGTCCTCAGGATCCCCTATTCTTAGTTCGATTACTCTCACAGCATCCTTAGCATCCAGCCCTTCTTCCTGGCCTTACCTCCCCAATACCTCTTTTGTAAAGCCTTAAGGCCTCCTTTTCCTTTTTCTTCCATCTCAGGACTCTGCCATCCCCATCATTGTCCTTTTAGGGACCCCAGTCTGCTGTCCCCGGAAACACCCTTAATACTTCCAGGCTCACACATTATTTCTACAGCTTTATTCTGTATTATTCTGACAGCTTCCCCCCTATCCAGGGTAACCCAATCCACTCCCCTACCTCAGTGTGTACCCAAGTCGCTCTTGTCTTTTCCAGTGTCAGAGAGTGTGTGGGAACCTCAGTGTACTCAAACTGTGGGCCCCAGATCTCACCCCAAAATTCAATGCCCTCCCTGTCAAGCGAGGAAACCAAGACTTCCCGGAGACGTGCTCCCTCCTTTGCAGGGTCCTTCCGCAGTGTCAGAACACTGAATCTCCTTCAAAGACCTGCACTCAATGTCTTCCTAAATCGTGGGAGCCAATTGGACTTCCCGGGGTTCCCTTCCCTCCTTCGCAGCGCCCGAGAATTATGTAGGTGCCCCGAATCTCCCTTAGGGACTGGCTCGGGGCCCCTGCAACCGCACAGTTTCGCCGATCTCGGCTCGGACGTCCCTACGCCCTCGGGTCTACCCAGCTCGCAGTCGCACCTCCTCGGCGGGCTGCGTGTTGAGCACCAGCACCAGGCAGGCCGGGTGGCAGTGCAGCCGCAGGAAATGGTAGAGGAGGCGGTCAGCACCGAGCCCGCGGGCGCACACCACCAGCCCATCGCTGTCGAGTAGTTCCAGCACCAGCTGCCTCTCGTACTCCAGTAGCGGCGCCATTGCCTTGCAGACCACCCGCAAGCCCGGCTCCATTGGCGCATTTCCGGGGCTGAGGCCGGACGGGGACGGAAAGAGCCGAACCGAGCCGAGCTGAGCCGAGCCGAGTCGAGCCGAGTCAAGCCGAGCACTGGCCGAACGCAGGAGATGAACGCCGAAAATCGCCGGACTAAAAGAGCGGCTCCTGGCCCAGTCTCTGACGACAGTAGGGTGGGCGTAGCCGAATGGAGCCGAGTTCAAGAGAAAAGAAGCCAGTTGTAGCCAGAGTCTCGGCTGGGACAAATGTGTCCCGAATGAAGCCGAGCCAGAGGGCCGGAGGCAGCCGAACTTAGCCGAGAGGCGCCGAAAACAGTCGAAGGCCTTAGCGCGCGGAAAGGTGTCCGGTTTAGGCAGTAACTGGGTGTCTTCAGAGTTTGGTTCTCTAGACTTAGAACATAAACTAATAAAATACAAACAGAGAGGTTTAATTAGCTCAATCCTCCAATATCGACAGTTCAGAATGCTAGCTGTCAATATTCCAAGCTCACCCAGCGTCAGCACCGCTTTGCCAGCGTGCGATTTAGTTTCTACTTTTTATCCTTCAAATTTTTTGAACAAGCTAAGTACTTTATAAATTTCTGTTTCCTGTTTGCAAAAGTCTTGAATACAATATGTTGTTTCATAAAGTCGCAATCAGGTGCCAGCTGCAGTCTCGTCCGGCCTTCCACTAGAGGGACATCTTGGGTCGTGTTTGTTAACTGCCTAGAAATGCTAGGTAAGTAAATCTAGAACTGTTCTCTCTCAGAACCCCCCCACTCCCCTTTATTGTTAGTCCGTAAGAAATACAAGTGAAGCCAAAATACGGCTTTTCCATTACAAGGAATAACCTCAGTTAGCATCATGAAAAACATGCTTTTTAGGGTCCTGATGCTTGCCCCTGCCAGCGCGTGCACACACACACACACACACCACACACACCCCCAAGCATTTTTATCTATATAAAATAATAAATAACCCGGAATTGAAACCTGAGTTTTAGTTTATACAGGTAGTCCAGTCTGTAATCCCAGCTATTCCAGATGCTGAAGCAAATTCAAGGTTCCGAATTACAGATTGGGACCCTGCAACACAAAGTATAAAGAGTGCTGGGCTATAGCTCAGTGGTAGAACCCTGTATTTGTCACTAATATCTCACAAAATTCTGACTAAGAGTCCTTTAAAGTCCTTTATGTGGAGGAGTTTCCTGTAACATGGATGCATGCTTGTTTATCTAATTATTATTATTTGAGAACCTTTGGTTGGCTCCCACCAGCTTAATACACAGCATTTCACTAGTTACTTTGTAGAGGAGTTCAACCAAACCTTTGGGATACATTTCTGGAAGTGGATGATGTAATGGAATAAAAAAACTGAACCAAACCAAAACTCTTATCTGAGTGTTCATTACTTTTGTTACGTTGCCTTCCAAAATGTCTACCAATTTCCCTTCACATCAGTAGCCTATAAGAGGATCTGTTTCTCTTTCTCTTCTGCTTCCTCCAGTGTTTCCTTACATTTAGTCAACCTGAAAACAACATTTAATAACTTCCGAATTTTCCTGAAGTGGAAAGAGATGCCCACAGACACTTTACGTGCAGCATTTCCTGTGAGCCATGCAGTAATGCCTGTAGTTCTGCAAGTTGGTTATATAACCAGGCAAAGTCACAGGTGATGATATATTTCTTAGCTTTCATTCAGGATACAGTGAATAGGGATTCAACATACATTAAGAGGTAGGTAGGTATGTGGGTGACAATGCTGATATTTACACCCAAGTCTTCCCACACTGTGGCAGGCAGAATAAAGAAACCTAAAGGATGCATCAAATTCCCAGAACCTTTTATGTTATTTTTCATGGCAAGGGGAACTTTGTAGATGTGATTAAGCTAAACTCTTGAGATGAAGAAATGATATTGAATTATCCAGGCTTGCCAAATATAATCATAAAGGTGTTTAAAGGCAAAGGGGATGCAAGAAAGTTAGCTTCAAAGGAGATGTAAAGGGGAAATTGAGGTCAGAGTGAGGTATGAAGGGCCAGGAACACACACACAGCCTTTAGAAGCCGGAAAACATGGTTTCTTCCCTGGGAACTCAAAAAATATTCCAGCTGCCTCTCACAACCCATTTTGCACATCTGGTGCCTGGGCTGGAAGAAACTGCTTTTGTGATATTTTAGCCTCTAATTTGTCACAGCAATAATGGGAAATGAGTGCATAAGAGTTTCTTATTTGACTACACTGAACTTTGAAGATAAAGTTCCCAGTTTATCAAAACAAACCAACAAACACCATAGACAGGGTGATGGAGAGATGGCTCAGAGGTTGAGAGCACTGGCTATTCTTCTAGAGGACCTGGGTTCAATTATCAGCAACCATATACTGGTTTACAACTATCTATAATGAGATCTGGTGCCCTCTTCTGGCATCCAGGTGTGCATGCAGTAAGAACACTGTACACAATAAATCTTTTTTTAAAAAAATAACAATATATAAGGAAGCAATTGTTTAGAGGGTCAAAATTTACTGAAAATCTAGCTAATAAGGAAGTGCTTACAGTGAAAAAGTACCTGTGTGTGATCCTAGAACCCATGTGAGAGTTGAGAGTTCCATTCCTGGGAGGTAGTGACAGCTAGGTCCTGGGGCTTGTCATTCAGGCCAGTGAGACAGCCTGTCTCCAACACAAGATAGTTTAGTTGTCAAGATGGCTCAGTGGATAAAGATGTTTGTCACTAAGCTTACTACTTGAGTTTGGTCTCAGGGATTCACATGCTGGAAGGAGAGAATTGGCTCCTGACCTCCATGTGTATGCTGTGGTTTGCACCCCGCATAAATAAATGCATGTAATAAAAAAAATAGAGGGTGGACAGTTACTGCGAATTGACCCTGAATGTTAACCCCTGGTCTCCACACATACATAGACACAAACATGTGTGTGAGTCCAGACATGCACACACTCAATAGCCATTTAGATGAATAAATGCATTTACTCTTCCATAGAATGTTAACTGGGCATACAATGTTTCAGGTCCTGTACCAAGTGCTAGGATTTTACCAGGGAACAAAGCAGGCAAAATCCTGCCTCATATTCTTCCGGGGAAATAGAATACGAAGAAGTCTATTGATTATCTTATTATGTGAGCTGTGGTTATTTTTTGAAGATTTTTCTTAATTGTCCAATCACAAGAGAGTACTTGAAAAAATGTCATGCATCCCTGGTAAGTAGACTATCAGAGAGCTATTAAAATCTGAATGTGGAAAGGGACCAATATCTAACATATACCGAAGAAAAAATAAATTGTAAAGCAAAAATAGAAAACATGGTCCCATTTGTCTAAAAATATCGATAGTATTTTCACAAGACTGTGCTGAACGGGCTGGAAAGAAACTAAATCTCTTAACACAAGCAGCCGCCTTCAGGAATTAAGGTGGGAGGTCAGCATCACCTTTGAAACTTTACATTTTCTGTTTATTCTCCTCTGTTCTGTTTGCCTTCCTTCCCTTCTACTTACATTGCATTTACAATAAAAGCAAAAGGAGACACTTCCCAGCTACTGTGCAAACACTTCATCAGTACCAAAAACTTTACCCTGTGAAGCCTAGATTTAATATGTGCACGGTGGGCAATAGCCAGTGTCTCATGCTGGTATCTGAGGTGGTGGATCTTTGTACCTTTCTGCAGGTTGGATTGACAGCTCACCTTTGGTCCTTCATAAGCAGAAGAATGGTTTCCCACCCACGTTGCTATCACAACGATTCTCCAAGCCTTTATTTCTTAGCCTGACTTCCCGTCGTCCCTCCCTACTTTCTCCATTCTTCCTTTCCCTCTTTTTACTTTCTTCCCTCCCTTTCCTGCCTTTCCATTCTGAAGAACAGACCCACCTCTTTCTTATTTAGCCCATCAGGATCTAGGCCAGCCCTTATTGGCCTTTGACATAAGGCTGGCAATGAGATTAAGCCTCATTTTCTCCTACACACCCCAGTCTCATCTCATTCCACCTGCCAGAGCCAGGCTGCTGACATCTCTGTCAGCATGTAGTCAACCCCTGGTATCCATGGGGATCGGCTCCATCCCCCTCCCCCATACTGCCATAATATGCAGATGCTCAAATCTATTATACACAGTGACACAGTGGCCTGGAAGCATAGACCACGTGCTTATTGAGCATGTGCAAAGCCCTGGGTTCAGTTTCCTGCCACAGGGCAAAATTGTTAACTTGAAATGATGTAGTCCAGAAGCTGTGCCGCCCAGTTTCGAGCCATCACTGAAGTCTTGAACACAATATGCATGCTGCTAACCACTTGCCATAGTGCATTGCTTGTCCTGTCTGTGATTGGTTCAATGCATGGATGTGTAGTTTAGAGATATAGGGCTGTGTTACATTAAAAGTTCATTAAATCTAGATCATCCCAGGATGGTCATTCCTAGCATTCTCACTCAAAAAGAGGCTGTTAAATGTTTTAATTTTGTCTCTGTTGCTATGATAAAATATTCCATTAAAAAGCAACTTACGGGTGAAAGAATTTATTACAACTCACAGTTCCAGGTCACAGCCCACTTCTGTGGGGAAGGTAAGACAGGAGCTTAGTTATATCACATAGTCAGGAGCAGAGCATGGTTAATGCATGCTCATTCATTTGCTTGCCTGCCTGCTTGTGCTCAGCTCCATTTCTTTACTCACAGAACCCTGCCTACAGAATGACATCCCCCACAATGGGTTGGGTCTCTTCACATCAATTAACTTAATTAAGACCAATCTCCCATAGGTGCCCACAGGCCAGCCCAGTGTAGATAATTCTTCTCTGAGACTGTCTTCCCAGGAGATTTTAGATTTAGGATGTTCATGGAGGGCAACACCATGCCACAGGTTGATGTGTGTGCCAAGCTGACAAAGTTAAACAAAATAAGTCAATATTAATAATTAGATACAATGAAAGAAAGTTCAGAGGCCTCAAGGGTGCATCATAAGGACTCTTCCAGTCTGGTTGTCTTAAGATGGCTTGTCCAAGAAGGTAATGTAACAGGCGAGCGCCCCTAACTTTAGCGCCCCTAGACACCCCAAGACCATGGCTAATGACCACTGTTAACTTTAAAGAAAAAGAGAGTTTAATGAATGATATACCGGTACACACATATGTGTGGGCTTGAGGCACGGTGGAAGCCAAGAGCCCCGAATGCTTTCAGAGTAGAATTCTTATACCACACTCTGGGTAGGGGAGGGGATAGGAAAGTTACAACAGGGCGGGACCAAAGGTTAGTTTAGGATGGAGTTTAGGAATGTGACAGGCAGGCAGGTGTATTTCCTGTGAAACATTCAGAGTCTTGGGCAAGCAGGGGACCACCTGAGGGTATTCATTTCCTGGAGCAATGGTCACAATGGGCATATTGTGCAAGCTTCAGAAAGTTCCTGCCTCGGCAAAACAGCACATGGTTAACAGTTCTCATGGTAGGGCTTTCCTGGGTGGTCCCACCCAGGTTGTTACATCAGGAATGCAGTCCCAGGGAGTCAGCCAGCTAAGCAATGGAGGAAGCACATCCTTCCTTATCTTGGGTGGTCCCATTCAGAGTGATTAGTGTCCAGAAGGTCGAGCTGAGAACCTGAGTTCTGAGCAAGCTGCCACTTAACAATGGAACTGAAACTCTGTCAACTTTGGCCAGTTTTAGGGACCTCAGGAAGGGGGTCGAGAGGAAAAAATCAAACAGGATTTTTCTATCTTCACAGTAATATGTGAACATAACTTTGAGACATGGATAAACAGGGTAAGGAGAGAGGTACCAGAAGCAGAAATATTCTAAGACAGGAAGGAGACCGACTAGGGGGCAATTGATTGCTGGGTTTGCCTGATTCTAGGGCCAGGTCTCCATGGAGCATTGTAGCCTTACTGTGGTGGTTTGGGGCTCATCTCGGGGGTGGAGTGGGGTTAGAACAGAGTGAATGTTGAGTGGTAAAGGTTAGGACATTACTTGATTCTTGGTTGGACAAGTGTTTATCAGGTTCCTCTGTTGGGTATGAGCAGGAAATAATGATGACAAAATGTAATTCCAAAGCTCTGTGGGAGGCTTACTACATGTCAGTCAGGAGACTAAGCGCATTCTCGCGTGTCTCTGCAAAGCTGGGGACTATTATTCTCTTAACTCGTCAAATGAGAATAAGACTCAAGGACATGAAATAGGATTCCTGAGTCTACCTGGCTAAGTGTGGAGCACAGAGCCCAGGATGCCTATCACACCTGCTGTCCACCCTTTCCCACTGGCTGCCTTGGGTGTCTGCCTTAAATCAATTGTATTTTAGATTTGAACTCGAGACTCAGATTGTGTCCATCCTCTTCTTTCTTGAGTCCCCCTTTAGCATAAAGACAGAATGGTTTGGATCGATAAGTCCTGGCTTTATTTGGGTTTTTATGTCTCCTGATGTTTATAAGACTTAAAAAAAGGGAGATTTATTTTGCATGTATATTTTTCCTGCATCATGTATGTGTAATGCACAAGGATGTCAGAAAAGGGCATCTGATCCACTTGAACTTGAGTTATAGCTACGTGGATTCTGAGAGATGCCTTCAGTACCGTGATGCCATAGGACTTTTTTATATGAATTAGTAACACTTGCATATAGATAGTGTCTCGTTAAACCAACAATATCGGCAAATGTTTAAAGTAATTCAGAAGCCATCTTTAAACAGGTAATACTTTTAACATATGTTTTCAGACAACGGTTAACAGAGAGAGACTGGAGAAATGGCCGAGTGTTGTGTGCCTGTTTGCTACAGTTCTGTTGCAATAGCTAGGTTATCAGCCTGGATGTCCATGGGTGGGTAAAAGGATCAAACACTTGTAGCAAATATACATAATGGGGTTTTAATCATCAATAAATAATGTAATTGTGACATTTATAGGACAATAAATAGAATTGGAGATGATCATGTTAAACAAAATAAAATACCTAGAAAGATAAACATTGTGTTTCTGCCATATGCAGAATCTTGATTAAGAAGAAAAGGCAATTGAAAGCAGAGGGGGCCAGGAAGTGGGGACAGTTGCAGCTGAATGTGGGAGGGAACTCTGACTAAAGCACAGTATGTACCTATATAATGTGACTAAAACAGGAAGAAACACCTCACAGAACCACCTAGAATAATAATCCGCCAAACATCCAGCCATACTGCTACCTGATCACGCTGGCAGAAAATGAACTATTCTACATTGCAATGCCTCTGACGCTCTGCCCAGGGTTGGAGGGCCGCAGGAGCCCCTGCTGTGTGCAGCATTTACCTTGATTCTCTGAAAATGGGGGCACCCAGTGATGTGCACCATGTTAATTCTCCGTAGAGAAAGTCACCTGCCCATTGACCTGTGCCCACGGATAGGAGATGCTCTATTTGGCATCTAACCACTAAGAGGTAGAAGGGATTTAATCATTACATCTTTTCTGGGAAATGAGGACTTCTAATGACTAATTAAATTAAGTACTTTTTACACTGTTTGACAAAGGCATTTGTCATTAACAGAAAAGGGGAGAAAAATGCAGGAATGAAGCTGAACAGGAACACCAGTCACCTGCCCCTCTTGGGACCATGGTAGTGTTCTTACGGATTAGGAGTCAATCTGTACGGATTCACGGGACACTATGAGGAAGCTTTTCTGTGCAGAAAATAATGCACAAGGCAAGCAAGCTTTGCGAAATGATTCCCCTTATTGGAAACACCATTTTCTCTTACTGCTTTGTCTTTCTTGACATTTATTCTGAGAAGAGGCAGAGGGAAGAACTGGCTACACAAGCGGTGGGGCTCAGTTCAATGTGATAAAATGCAGGCATCCTGTTAGAAATAATTATTAATTATTCAGGGGCTGGGGAGATGGCTCACTCAGCAGGGTGCCTGTCTTGTAAGCATGGAGACCCACTAAAAATGCTGGGCACATCACTGGGGAGCTGGAGACAGGAGAATTTCTGAGACTCCACTGGTTGTCCAGTCTAGTCTTCTTGGGCGCTCCAGGCCAATGAGAAAGAGCTCCTGTCTCAAACAAACAAACAAACAAACAAACAAACAAACAAAACAACACAGAGCATCCTCTGACCATCTCACACACACACACACACACACACACACACACACACACACACACACTTGTATTTTCAAGATAATGACAACAAATTGAACAAAAGTCCTTTCTGAATGTGACTACACAGGTTACTTACTTTGAAATTCATTTCTATGACAGATGAAAAAAGATTCATGTATCAGAGCCAAATAATAAGGACAGAAGACTGCTAACTTGATAGAATGAGAACACTGCCTGTGGACAGCGTAGATAAGACAGCTAGGTGATGGTGGCCTGCAGACTAGCATTATCTAGCTATACAATCCAGCCCTAAGAGACTCACCAGACTGTGGGGTATCACATATGCATTTGCACTGAATTTTGTTGGTTTGTTGGTCTGGATTTCTAAGATGGAATATTTACACTAGAGGGAACAGTAAAATCCATTTCACTGTTCTGGGGCCCTTGACGCTTCTCGTGCTGAGTAAAGATAGTGAGCAAGGGCAGACCTCCATTTTGACAGGTAGAGCAGTTACTACATGCTGGGTTTATGTGGTACAAGGGCAGAGAGAATGCAGTTACACACACATAATGATCTCCACGGGCATCTTCCGACTGTTGTTGCCCCAATTTTGCCGGGAAAAGCACAGAAATAGCAGCCACTTCTAAGAGGCACAGATGACCAAGTGCTCGGACCTCTTGGTGATGGGAGTCTCTGTCTTCCCAAGCAGATGTGCTCTCCATGGTGGGGAATCAAGAATAGATTCTGGACGGAGGGATAAGGGCAGGAGGGAAGAAGGAGAGAGAAAGAGAAGGAAAGAGGGAGGAAGCAAAGAGGTGAGGAGGGAAGGGGGAAGGGAGGGAGCTTTAGAGATGGATGGAGTTATTATAGTTCATTGCATTAACTATCCTCTTCCACATTCATCCCAGAAAACATGCCCAGTGGGACCTTGGACAAGCTATTTCCAGATTTGATTATGTTAAGCACATAACTGAGCAGGAAAAAGCAGTAGACAGTTGTAGGTTCTGCACAGTACTGAGCAGATTGCTCCGCTCTGGAAGTGTAGAATAATTCCCTCAGCTGTGTAGAATAATTCCCTCAGCTACTTGGGTTTTGGCAGCTGCAAGCTCTTAGCCAAACTCTTTTCAAAGAGTTGCCTTCCGCTGAAACGCTGCCTGGCTTAGGGGTAGGCTGTATCCAATGCCCTGTTTATGTGGAGATTCGGGGCGACAGAAGGGTCAGCTCGAGTTCAGACCTTCTGGAGTCGTGACTGTATCTCAGTTCAGCAGCTCTGCTGGACCAGTTCTGGGTCCATTTCCTCATGGATGTTGAGAATTCCCCCAGTGAACTTCCTGTGTGCAAACTTGTTTCACAGAAACAGATTTTGGGAGATTATGATGGTGAGTGAATACTTTTATCAATTATTTAACATATTTTTTATCATTATTATTACGTGCATACTGTGCAATAATTAGAAAATACAGGACAATAAAAGGAAGAGAAAAGGTCAGCCATAATCATTACTTTCTGGGTAACTTTTGTTTTTATTTAAATAATATCATCAATATTGTATTTTATTTGATCTAGTGACATTTGGGAGTTAGTTGAGACAGATGTTGAATGGCTAGCAACCGAAATGGATTCTGACTTATTAAAAAGCCTAGGGGTTTGTGGCAAGCTATTGTGTGATTCACATACTTTCCAAGAAGATGAACAACCTGGTTCCTTTAAAGGAACCAGGCTGTTAAGACAGCTTATTCTGTCAAGTGATTGCCGTATAAGAATGGGCATCTGAGTTTGATCTTCAGAACTTGTGCCAAAAAGCTTGATAGAGTGGTGTGCATTTGTAATCCCAGTCCTGGTGAAGATGAATGCATCTCTTGGGCTTTGGACAGTAACCCCAGTCTAATTGGTGAGCTCCAAGATGTCAAGAGACCTTGTCTCAAAACACAAAGTGGATAGATGGCTGGTTCCTGAGCGATGGCACTGAAAATGTACTCTGATCTCTATACACTGAGAAGACGTGTGTGTACCTCCCCAAGCACACATGTGTATACAGAGAGAGAGAGAAAGAGAGAGAGAGGGGGGGGAAGGGAAGGGGAGGGAGAGAGGGAAGGAGAGGGAGGGGGAGGGGGGAGAAGGAGGGAGGGAGGGAGGGAGTGCAAGCCAAGGACGATAGAGGTCAAACACTGTAGGAAGAGCTTGGCTCTCTGGATGATGCCTGAGCATCTCTTGTTTCAAATTCAGAGTCTATGTGTAAAGTGTCTTTGAATAAACCAGCAGCTAAGGAGTGGGGGAAACTTGTAAATGAACTTTTTTTTTAGGGTCTGAAAAGGGGAATAACAGCCATTTTAGTTTTCTAGAAGTTTCTTTTCTTTGGTTCTGTCTTGCCTATTGGAGGCTGGCTAGTGTGTCTGGAGACCTGCAACTCTGTTAACAGAGAGGGACAGGCCTGCCAGGGATCTCTAGGCCTCCCACCTCTGGTATTTTCCTCTTGAACAGGTTTGTTCCTGTGACGATGAATCCACTAGCCTTCTACAAGCCTAACTGGATTCCATGACTCTAGATCTCTTTCTGCAGATCCCTGTTTAATGACGGCCATGTTTTCCCCCTGCCTCCTGGATTGGTCACTTTCATTTCTGTATGCTTTTGCATATACTATACCTCTCCTTTTTTTTTTTTTAAAGGAATATAAATTGGGAATGGATATTGAATTTTATAAAATACTTTGTTGACCATCTATTGCTATGGTCAGGTGAATCATCTCTTTGCTTATCATAGAAATGGGCTGGGTTTTGAATGTCCTAATATTAACCCTTTCAAATAATTAGGTGATAGTGCTTTTGGAGGCCTATAGAAGTGCATGTGAGGTGTAACCGTAGTAACCAAGATGAAAGTCCATCCCAAGGTGTTTTAGTCTGATCTGCTGGAGCCTGAGAGTATGTGGCAGGGTTTCTCTTTTTGCTATATCCATGAATACGTACTTAGGTATCTTTAGTGTCTGTCTTTTCCCTGTCAAATGGGTATACAGATATGAAGCACATCTTGTGGGAATGTTTCAATAATTAACTGGGTTTCCCTATGGCATAGTCAGAGATGAGAGAGTATTAGAGCAAAGACTTCATTTAATTAAGTATATTTCTGAAAGATTAGAGAAACTTGTAACCACAAGTTTTTTTTTTTTTTTAAAAAAAACACTACATAGGTAATTTTGTTGGCATTGCTGCTTCAAAGAACTATATTGTGTATTACAGCCTGCACACTTTGAGAAAGCACATTTTCTTCTGTAGTAAGGGGTTTCTGGCCCTGACTTTTGGGCCTAGCCTCAAGCTTTAGGCCCATAGACCCACAGTCCCACAGAGACACACAGATGCTTGCTATAGTTTTATGCTGATCGACCTAAGGCCAAGGCATATAACTTGCTAACTCTTTACCCTTAATCTAACCCATGACTCTTAACCTGTTCAGCCATGGGGCTCAGTACCTTTTCTCACAGCAGCACGGCTGTCCTCTGCTTCTTCCCGCTTCTCTCTGGCATTCTGCTCTGTGCTTCCTGTTCTCAAGAGTTTTCTTAGTCTGGTAGCCCCGCCCAAACTTCCTGCCTGCCTTTGGCCAATCAGCGCTTTTTATTAAACCAGTGGGTGGGACAATTACTTACAATGAAGCAACACAATACCCCTATATTCTTCCTCTAGTTTCTATTTATTCTTTATGCCAGCTCACATTACATAATTCAGGGGTTAGAGAGACAGCTTAGTGGGTAAGAACACTGGCTGCTCTTGTAGAAGACTGGGTTTGGTTCCCAGCACCCAAATGGCAACTCTCTGTCATTCCAATTTCAGAGGGATCTGATGCCCTCTTATGGATTTAAATAGTATGCATATAAAATACAGATAAAAATGCAAATAAAAAGAAAGAAACCCTTTAAAATTTAAAATATGTTATTGAATTAAATTAAAATGTATTTGTGAGAAAGTTTCTTGGACTTCTTTCTTTAACAAGGTAACAAGCAAAAGAAGAAGAAATTTTGGAAGTTCAGAGGATTTATTTTGAGTTGACAGTAAATCAGAAGGAAACAAATAGGAATTCAGTTTGCTTTAAATATAGATGCATCTTTAGTTCATATACATATGCACAGTGTGATTTTGTGCTTTACAAAGAGGAGCACATAAAGTATGTATGGATATAGCTATAAAAACTTAACCTAGCTTCATATGTGTACGATAATTGCTGTGCTTTGTTATTTTTGTCCTAATTGACTTGCATCAATGCAGATTCTGACCTCGATATGATCAGCAATAAATCATAAAGACTGTCTTATCTTTTTTTTTCTGTCTTGCTCCCAAATATAGATCCCACCATCTTGTGGGGCTATGAGAAATTGCTTACTTATTTTGATGAGGGAAGTAAATTGCTTCCCTATGATATTAATGGGATTCTTTAATCTTATTAGATAAAAAAACTTCAAAGACTCCAAAGTGATTCAAATGAGTTAATAGCATCTTAATTATCTGACATCATTTTAGTGAAAGCAAGAGTCTGTCTCTGGGGTGTATTTTGTCTCTGTAGGAAAATGACTGATGGAGGTCTGGGGAACGGCTGTTCACTCATGTGGTGAATTCCTTAAGAAGAGAGAAATGACTCAAGCCAGATATACTCACTGGGCTCAGATGAGAGAGGCAACACTGGTGCCTAGGAGGAAGAACCAATGTCAAGGACGGAATGCAGAGGTGGCGAACAGCGTTCTCTCTGACTAGTCAAACCACACGCTTTAAGTGTCTAGGACTAGTTTCCCCTGTAGGGAATGAGTTGAAAATGCTTAGTTGACAGACGTTGTTACCTCCAGGTGTTATCCTTAGCATAGGAAACCTCAAAGCCTGTCCCCACTTTCTCCAGCAAGGTCATACCCACTCCAACAAAGCCACCTCCTAATAGTACCACTCTCTATGAGGCCAGTTACATTCAAACTGCCACAGTTACAGAGAGGGTTCAAGGATACCCTTGGCAAGAGTAGCATTCAAGAGTGAGGGGGCTGAAGAGCTGGCTCAACTGTTAAGAGCAATTGCTCTCTCTCCAGAGGACCATGTTTCCCAGTGCTCACAACAGGCAGCTTATAAACTGTGATACCTTCTGTAGTGGTGACTACTCTGACATAGAGTACTGTGCTGACTGGTCTTTTTGTCAACTTGATATAGCCTGAGTTATCTAGAAAGAGGGAAAATACCTCCATCAAATACTTATTTACTTGCCTGTAGGCAAGCGTGTGAGGGCATCTTTTTGATTAATGGTTGATGTGGGAAGACCCAGACCACCAGGACTTTGCCACCCCTGGATGGGCGGTCCTGGCTGTTATAAAAAAGCAGGCTGAGCGAGTTATGGAAAGCAAACCATTATGGAGAATTTCTTCATGGCCTCTCTGCTTCTGCTCCTACCTCCAGGTTCCTGCCTTCAATTCCTGCCCCGACCTTCCCTCAGTAATGGACAAAGCTGTAAAATGAAATAAACCCTCTCCTCCCAAGCTGCTATTGGTCATGGTGTTTATCACAGCAACAGAAGGTTAAATAGAAGGCCATGGCAACCAACAGGAGAACTTTGGTAATCATAGCTAGAGCCTAGAGCACAGTTTGTAGTAACAAACCTGAGCAATGTCTAGCAGATGAAGGAAGGAAGGTGTTTGTGCTAATGAACCAGTTTCACACCTACAAATCCACCCCAACCTAAACCCACAGCCAAACAAACCCTCATGATGTTGAAATCTCATGAGCGTAGTTTCCGTACATAGCTAGATGTCACAGTCTCACAAAAGACTCCCTGGTCTACTCCTTTTTCTGGGACATTCCCTGAGCTGTAGGGGAAGAGGTTGTGTTGGAGATGTGTATGTATATTGCCCCCACTCTCGCCTCTGCAACTAAGGCTTTCTCAACTTTTTCCATGTCTCCTCCATATCACCTGCAGCCGGCGATTTTCCTTTCTCTTGGTCTTCCTGCCACTCCAGGTCCCTCTGAACATCCCCGGTTTCTGTAGGTTCATCCCGATTACGTATTCACTGCTGGGAACCACAGAAGAGAGAGAACATGTGTTTGTCTTTCTGGGTCTGGGTTACGTTTGTTCCTACTTCTGTTCATTTACTTGCATATCATATGATTTCTGTTTTCTTTATAGTGAAATGTATTCTGTCATGAACATATATCACGTTCCCATTTCCTCACCGTTGTGAATAGAGAGCAATGGATGGTAGTGGGCAAGCATCTGTAGAGTAGGATGTTGAGTCCTTTGGGCAAATGGCAAGGAGTGGTA
Source organism: Phyllotis vaccarum (assembly GCA_033318265.1). Lineage (NCBI taxonomy): Eukaryota > Metazoa > Chordata > Mammalia > Rodentia > Cricetidae > Phyllotis > Phyllotis vaccarum. Next base: position 76,340,553 of record JARWLC010000016.1, on the reverse strand, counting down.
GAGCTGGTCACATGGTAGATTTATTTTTAGTATGCTGAGAATTCTCCCCCACTAGGACTTTTATCATGAAAGCATGCTAGATTTTGTCAAGGGCCTTTTCTGCGTCTATTGCAATGGTCATATAATTTTTATCTTTAACCCCTTTATATGAGTTATAACATTTAATCACTTAACATGTTAAACTATTGCTGTATCTCTGGGATAAAGCCGATTTGATAATGGTGGATGATCTTTTTGATGTGTGCTTATATTTGATCTGCAAGTATTTTATTGAGAATGTAGACATTTATGTTCATGGGGGATATTGGTCTGTCATTGTGTTTTTATCTGGTTTGGGCATTAAAGTATACTGGCTTCATAGAGCTTAGAAGAGCTCCTTATATTTCTTCTTCTTTTTAAAAATGATTTAAGAATTATTGGCTATAGATCTGCTTTGAAAGTTTGGCAGAATTCTGTTGAATCCATCTAGACCTGGTCTTTTGGTTTATTTGTTGTTAGGAGCTCTTTTGCTGTTTTAATCTACTTATTCTTATGAGTCTGGTTAGGTGTTTATTTCTCATTTTGATTTAACATTGGCAGTCTAGGTGAACTAGAAATCCATCCATTTTTAAAAAGATGTCCAACTTAACGAAGTATAGGTTTTTAAGGTATTATATTATGAACTTTTGGTACTTGTTATAATATTTCCTGTTCATTTCAGATTCTGTTATTTTGGTTCAGTTGGGCCAACTTATTTATTCTCTCAGAGAACCAGCTGTTGGATTAATTGATTCTTTATTTCCACTTCATTCATTTCTGCTCTAATTTTTATTACTTCTTGCCTTCTATGGGTTTGGTCTGTTCATGCTTTTCTACTTTCTTGAGCTGTATCATTAAGTCATTTATTTGTGCTCTTTCTGGCTTTTCAACACAGGAGCTGCTAGCTATAAATTTCTCTTGTAAGACTGCTTTTACTATGTCCCAGAGGTTTTTTGTATTTTATTATAGTTTTGGTTTAGTTTCAGGAACTTTTGATTTCTAGTTTGTTTCTTCTTTACCCCATTCATTGCTCAGTAAATATTGAGTGGTTTTGTGTATTTTTTGCTGACTTGTTTGCTGTTGAATATGTTTTTCTGTACTCTAGTTAGATAGAATACATGGATTTTCATTTTTTTTCCTCTGAATTTGTTGATGGAAGGGTCTGTTCTGATCCTTCATATTGTTTGCATTTTAGGGATGGAAGCAGGCACGTAGCCTCCTTTTGTTGGGTGCCTATCTGATGTGAACACAGCAAGCTTGGCTGACACACAAGTTGTGCATCCTGGACCGAACCTGGAGGTTGGGGAAGGTGCAGGTAGAGCATTGCATGTGGGAGCCATTTCAGGACTGAGTGAGTACATGTTGGGAAGAGTTAAAAGGACAGCCTTAATAGGATGGACAGCTGGGTTGGGCCTGGAGGGTTGATTCACTGTGCAGTGGGTAAGGCTGGTGGATAGAGAGGGAGAAATCTTCAGCTCTTACAGTTTTATACTTGTATTTCATGGAGACTTCTTGATCTTATTAACATCTGCATCAATTATATCTGCTTCTAATTATATCTAGATATGAATAGATACAGATATTAGACAGACACTTATTTGCTATTTACCAAATAGCTGTATCTACATTTACAATGGGAACAGAGCAGATATAGGTATGAATATAAATATAAATGCCTACTTGGTATTTGCCAACATTCTCATTTGAAATCTGTTTGTTTCTTTAGAAAATCACTTCTATCTGGAGCTTTTCTCTGAGTCTGGAGGGCAATGTTCTCTTTCCTTATGTTTAATGGCTTTTTATAATCCTCAGATGTGAATCATAACTTCACAGAAGAAAAGTCTTCACATCATTTAATTAACAATTCCACCAAAATATTCTTTATGAGTAGCAAGATCTGCAGCTTTTTATCACAATGGGTTATTGATCCCAAGTTATAAAGCACTGGAAAAGTACATTTGGTCTGTTTTGAAGTCTTAGAATAAAAAAGCTTTAAAAATAATTCATTATGTATAGGATTTATTTTCTTCTACTGGGAACAAAGTCTAGTTGTTAGAAGAGTTATAAACCTAGGTAGGAAGAAAATATTTGGTGTAAACATTGTCTTATTTTGGTAGTAATTATTTTTAAATTAGAAAGTTAAATTTATTTGAACATTTCCCTATATCCTACTTAGGATTTGATACTTCTAATCCTAATCTATACATCCATGGATTTTACCAACATAAAGCAATTTAGAAATTTCTTTTACTCTTAAAATAAAAGGTAATACTTCTTCACAGTTGACCTGTCCTGCTACCTTTCTCAAAAGCCACAAATTTGAAGTACATCAGCAAGGGAAATTTATGAATATACATAGATCTATGCTCACACGCTAGACCTAGCAAGCCTCCCATGGAAGTAGAACAAGTTTATAAAAGATGTATGCGGCTTTCCAAACGCTGTTTGTTTCTACGTGTTCCTATAGAGAAACACCAGCGAGGTCTATTTTTATAGTCTTAGAAGACGCATACATTGCAGGCTCTGGAGGGAGAAACACCTGCTGGTGTAGGAGGAGCCAAGGAGACTCTATTTTGACTTTAGACCAAGTATCAATACCAGCGGGAACACCTGTGCTGAGAATTAGTCAGTTTCTGCCTGCTGACTGCCTGCTGTGATGTTCTCTGCATGGAGACTGGGCTTGGTCCTCATGTGCTGCTGAGGTGCGCCAGCGCTTTGCTCATCTGGAGGAATTCTGTCAATTCCCTCCTGCAGGGGCTGTGTGCTCTGGGTGACTGTGTTCCTCCTTCAGTCTCATGTGCCTGTGTTAAGAACCAGAGTAGTCACCAGAGAGCCATGAATACCGGTGCTCAGGTAGTTCCTTACTTTTTTTTTTTCCCCCTTGCATCCTGACACTCCAGCCCAAGCAGTGACAAGGCTGTGTCTTCTGTTCACAGTTAACCCATTCTAGATAATTCCTAATTGACATGCCCTAGTTGTCTCTAGGATATGTCAGCTCTGATGGCGCTAACCAGCAGCTGGGGAACCCCACTGTGTATTAAATATGGCTGCATAGAGGAGGATGAAGGTGACATAATCTCAGAAAGAGTCTCTGTAAGGGAGTAGTTCTCCTGAAGAAGGAAGCTGTGGTCCATATTTTCTGTACATACTGTCAAAGTACAGGTGCTATACCTGCATCTCAGGAGCCCCAACTACACCACCACAGGGCTGACTCTCTGTGCAAGAACAAAAGGTTTTTTTAATTCAAGCCAAGGCACGGAGCTCCTCTGACACCCCTTTTGCCTCAAGTGAGGGAGGAAGGTCCCAAGCTCTTTTTACAAGGGGTTTATATAGGATAGAGCTACAAGTGTTGGATTATATGTCTTAGTGCTGTGTGATTGTACAGGGAATCTGAATATTAGGTAATCACTGGAGAAGTCAGTGTAGTAACCGTTAACACCTTGGCAGGATATGAGGTATCTGTAGGAACATCTGGTCTTTGTAAAAATTTTTACTGCCTTTATGCCTGTATCCTGCTTTTGCCAATTCCAGGATATATGTTTTTAAAAAACTTATTGTTTTCACTGCTTTCTTGGGGCTTGAGTTCAGCCCTCAGTCACCGGTTGTCTCAGGATGGTGGCCTGTCTCCCAAGAGGGCACTGGTTCTGCTTCTTCACAGGGAAAAAGACCTTGCCATTCCTCTGGGTCTGACTGGAGGAAGGTCTTGTCATTATCATAGGTCTGAAACACTGAAGTCCTCAGCATGGCTACGTATGTCAACAATACACACTCTCTCAGGACTTCATCTGCTGCCCACACATAGGTGTATTGTAACACTGCTTGTCCCTTGCTCTGACCACCTCCGTGTGATGTAGCTGTTCTTTGCTTTGGTCTTCTACAGCTGGTGCTAAATTTACCTGTGCTCAAAACTAGTCCAGAACCATATGGGGAAGGAAAGTTTTGGGAAAATAGTTCTTGAGTAGCTGAGTGGATATAGTACACTTTGTGATGCTACATGTGTTAGCCATGTTTTATCGTTGTGGTGAAAATGCCTGATGTCTTCTTTTCTGTAAATAAAATGCCCTGACAAAAGTTAAGGGAGGAAGGGGCTTCCATTTGAGGACTGTGAAGTCATAATAGCATGAGGCTTGAGGCAGCTGATCACATTTCATCCACTGTCAAAAACCAGAGAATGATGATTTATTATTCTCAGAGCTCACTTATCCCCCTTTTTTGCAGTCCAGGATTCCAGCCTAGAGAATAGTGCCACCCAAAGTGGGTAGATCTTCCAACCACCATTAACTTAGTTGAGATAGTTCCCAACAGGCATGCCCAGAGGTCTACCTCCTAGATAATTCTGTGTCTCAGCAAGCTGACAGTTCATACTTACAATCACACCCACAAAAATCAAAGGAGGAAATATTTTACCTCATGGTTTCAGAGATTTTTTAATCTGTAGACACTCCCTTAGTGACTGGCTTCCTCCAATCAGGCTCTACCTTCCACAGTGGCCACCACCTCCCAGTAGCCCATTAGGTAGCCAGTAAGTAATTGATGAGGTCAGAGCCCTCATGGCACAGTTCATTTCCAAACCCCACGTCTGAATATCAGAAACAACAACACGATGTGTTAGGAACTTTTCGGCTGTATTGTCACCCCCCGGGACCATCATGGGATATGCAGCCCATTGTTAACTGAAGGACAATTGTGTGGCATGTGGCTGTGACTGTAAGAGGGTCATTCTGATTTTGGGTAGAGAGTGTATCAGAGGGGCTAACACAGAAGCCCCAAGACCAAACGGGAATCTTACACATAGTGCATCTGGACCATGATGGTGAACTTGAAACAGGCTACCCGGTGAGGTACTGAGAAAGGAACGAATCTGATAACTATCCAGGAAGAGCAGTAGGTTTGGATTTGAAAACAGAAGAGAAAGAAGAGAGAATTAATAATGATTCTTAGATGTGTGGGTAAATCACTTGTTGGGAGCCAGTGCAATCCAAGACTCCCCGAGTCCCCAATATATGGAAAAGGAGCATGGTTTCTTGACTAAAACCAGGAACATGTGTGGCAAGGGCCTTGAGAAGCCGACTCTTCCCACTTAAGGGACTATGGTAATCAGTCCCAAAGCGGCTGTGTGCTTGCTCTGCGACGGTTGAGATACCCTGTTTCCTTTATTGTAACATTGCTTGATTAGCTTCTTGCTGATGCCATTCCATCTTGTGGCAGTTTTCTTTGGACTCTGTTCCACTTGTCCTCTGCAAATAGTATATAAGATGTTATGCTTGTAAATAAATTTGCTGGCATGAGCTCATGCAGACCTCTTGATCCCAACTTCCATGCCCTCTCTGTTATTTCCGATCCTCTGGTCCGTCCCCTCCCTCTTAGGAGCCTGTTACTGAAGAATGACCTCCGGTCCGGGTCAAACACCTGTATGGATGGAGGGTCAAGGGAGGTTAAGGAGTTGGATGTGAGAGGGAGTCTGGGTGGGAAAGTCAATAGGTTCATTTTAGATGTGAGCTCCATAGAGGAAAGCAGTCAAAAGGGGGACAAAAGATATTAGAAATAGGGAGAGGGCAGTTTCTTCTGGGCCTCTCTATCTAAGGAACAACAATATATGATGATAAATATTAGATGCCTAGATTGGCCTTAGGGTGTACCTGTACAGATTACACTATTATGTTAATTGATGGGGAAGATCCATTTTAACGACAGGTGGGACCCTTCCCTAGGAAAGAAAATGGACAAACCAAGCTGCACAATGGCACTTAGGGCTCTTTGCTTCCTGACAGTGGATGCACTGTGACCAACTGCCTCAAGCTCCTGCCTCGGTCATGCTCCGCCATGACTGACTGTCCACTGGAACTACCAGCCAGAATAAACCCAGGCCCCTGAAACAGAGCAGGAAGGTCATAAGCTATAGTGGTTTTACACAGTAATTAAAAATTGATAAAATTACGAGTGGTTTCCAAATTCTTACTTGGAACACCCATGTATGATGAGCATCATCTCATAAAAGAGTTTGCCATTTTATATAATACCCCCAAAGCTAGATGGCCATTGACATTTTATATAATACCCCCAAAGCTAGATGGCCACTAATTCTTGTCAATGGCTATTTGTTCTTGCCAGTTCAGTGACAAGGAGCCACGCCATGTGTTTAGCTCCAATGACCCTTTTATTGTTCCAAGCACAAGATAATAGCCAACATGGCAGAATGAGGTCCCAACAGACATTTGAAAGATCAGTTAAACCCGAGCAACCTCTTCTCTGGGGGTGCTAGCCACCTTCTCTGCTTCCGTGCATTGGCTCACAAGAATCACATTGGCCTTTCTTCTCTCTTCCTGGACTCCTAAAAGGCTCTTCTTGTCTCCCAGCATCCTCTGTTGATAAACTTATGTGACTGGTTCTGGCTAATGAGTTGGGAGTGTGACTGGTCATTCCTGGGTGGAGGCACTTAGGAGCTTGGTGATTCTCTTTGAGTCCTCGGCTTGTAGAGAAGACTGTTAAAGCAGAGGCTGGAAGTAGCCACTGAACAGAGGGCAGCGTCTAGGGAAAGCTGCCTCCTCACAGAAATCTTTGGAAGAACAAGACATACATTTACACAAAGCCCCTATTATTTTGGTATTAATTCTCATGGCAGCTCAGCTGGCCATGCTGCTGCACCTCACGACATCCTGAGGTCTATGTGGACCCAGGCAAGCCTGCTGCTGGTGCTATTGATATTAATTACAGAAGGATAACTAAGATTCCATTTGTAAAGAAAACAGTTGCCAGTTTTCAATTTTGAATACCTGTAAAGCTCAAATTCTCTTGTACATTTGATCAAGACTAGGAAAAAACCATGTGAATTCTTTTAATAATGAGCTACATGAAAATTCCATACATGAGTTGAAGGGTAGACATTTAAATGTTCAGAGATCTTACTGACCTGATGGACTCTTTTTATTATTTATTTATTTTTTCAGTTCGTTGCTCTCTCATATAGCCTGTGTTGGCCTTGAACTCACTATGTGCCAAAAAATGGCCATGAAGTTTTGAAACTTATAATTCCACCTCTCAGTGCTGTATGTGTTACTGTGCCTGCTTTATGCAGTGCTGATGATTGAACCCAGGGCTTTGTGCATGATAGACAAGCACTCTACCCACTGGGCTATCTATCCCCAGCCCCAGATAGGCTCTTAAGTCTGTATTAGTCATTTGAGGCTAACATGACATAAAAGCTCCCATGCTGAGTACACTTAATAAGAGACTTTTATGTTTTCCCAGTTGTAAAGGCTAAAACTTGGACTTAGAGTATCGGCATCTTTTTTATTTTTATTTTTGAATATATCATCTAACTGATAGTCTTCTGCCTGTGGCTTCATGTATTTCTTGTATTCCTTAATATATTTGTGGCTTTCCAACTCTCTTTTCATTCTCTCTCTCTCTTTTTGACAGAGTCTCATTCTGTTGCCCATGTCGGCCTCAAATTTGTGCCTTCCTGTCTCAGCCTTCCGAGTCCTAGATTACAGGCATGACCAAAAAGAAAATAGTAAGGTTTTGTCTATTTTAATAAAGATACCAGTTATTGGATTAGGATCCTGGGTAATGACTTCCTATTTATTTATTATTTAAAGACATTATATTCAAATTAACCTTCAATCATTTATTGTCTGGTCACTTTCTGAAGTTCTCTGGGATTTTTTTTAGCACTTCAAGGGCTTAAAAAATTGAAAAACACAATTTAGTCCACAATGAGGAGATTAACTGTGGCTTGGGTTGGCCATGGCTGGTTCCTGTGTGCCACAGGGCTGTGTTACAGTTTGAATGTGATGTTTTCTGTCAGCTCATATGTTTGAATGTGGTCTGGAAGGCAGTGCCTCAGTTGGGGAAGTAGCCCTTAGGAAGTGAGCCTGAACATATAAATTTTTTAATTTTTCTAGCTCCACTTTCTGTCCACCCTTGGCTTCCTGTCCCACCACAGTGTAAAATGAAATTGCCAGTGTGCACTCTTAATATCATAGAGCCTACTGTCACCTTGCCTTCTCCTCCACCATGGGTTGCTTCTTTGCTGTATGATACTCTCCCTGGGGAGATTCATTATAAACACCAAGTAGAAAACCAATAACAGACTCCAGTCCAGTTTAGTCCTGAAACTGTGATTACTTACAAGAGTGTGAGTGATAGGTTTCTTGTAGCAGCAGGGACAACTCAAAGACAGCTGCATCATCCAAGGTCACTCTACCATTAGTGATGATGACTCACAAGAGTTTCAATTCTAGAGTTCTCTACAGGACTTGCAGGCAGCTCCACGGGTTGCAGTCTCTCCTCAGCAGTCCTGACCACTTGCATAACCATGTGAAGGGAGGAGCCTTGGTTATGTTGGTCATTTTCAGGGACTTCCTGAGACCTGTGAGTTGTCTACTTCCTGGAGCTTTTTAAGAAGCCTTCTTTAGAACTTCTAATAAACTTCCCTCCCCAGGAAGAAGTGTGTCACTGCAGAGGGAACTTCTACACAGCAACCCTCAAGTTCTCCCCAAATCCCCACTACTTGTGTTTAATCTGGTTTTTGGTAACAGCAGAAGAGAAAATGTACATCTAGGGGCTAAGCAGAGGGAGGCCATTTCCAAGTATGATTTAGGGTGTTTCATTGTTGTAACAGCATAGCATAAGTTCTGACAGATGCAGTCCAGTGACATTAGATTGCTGTGTGTCTTCTAGAAGAGGAAAATATATGAGCTAGTTGGAATTGAAAGGAAAAATCTTAATATTTGGCTGCAGTATGAACTAATCTTCTGTAGAGATAAGGAATCAAATGATATGGTGAGCTCCCTTTAAATGCAGAAAAACTAGTCTCACCCCCTGTAAACCTCACAGTGTGATTCGGAGCTATTGTCAGAGGAAATCCTGGCAATGACAGTCAAGGGGAAATAGCACAGGTACAAGATGAATAGCCTACCATGGCAGGTTTGTGTTCATTGTGTGGCTCTCTGCCAGGATGCGAAGTCTACATTAGCAACTTAGCAAGGGCTCTTGTGGCGGCAGATGTGGAGGGGCACATTGCCAAGAAATCACAAGAAAAATTAGGCAAAAGCAGATTAGAGGTGTTTGGGAGTAGAAATTTTGGCTTAATAAAAAAAGAAAACTGTAAAAGACTCTTTTCCTGGTGGCTTCTTTGCTGCAGACCCGAAGAAGACAATTATGCTGATGATCCCAGGGAGGTTCCCTCAAGCAAAGGAATTGCCAGGAATTGTCGGCTAGAATAAAGTTGTGTAGCGTATAAGATAAAACTAAAGTAATGATTTTAATCTTTCTTTCTTTCTTTCTTCTTTTTTTTTTTTTAACCTAGCAGAAGTCCAAAATAGGAGTTTAGAAATGGTAAAGCACTTCACGATCACCAAAGACTCAGGCTTCTCACCTTTTTTTTCCTTCTAAAATAAAGGCTTTTGGAGCCACTGTGCCTCATGGTGCAGTGTGGCTGCTGGAGCTCTCCCCCCCCCCCCCCCCCACGGCAGGAATTATGAAGCTAAGGAACAGGGGGAAATATGTCATGTCTTAGCTGGGTCAGCCTCCTTTCAGAAATCTATACTGATTGGCTCCAGTGTTAACTGACCAAGGACTCCTTCACCTGGTCCAGAGGACAGAACGTAATGAATCTCTCTCTTTCTCTCCTTCCTCCCTCCCTCCGCTCCCCTCCGCTCCCCTCCCTTCCCCTCCGCTCCCCTCCCCTCCCCTCCCCTTCCCTCCCCTCCTCTCTCTGTGCTAGTCCAACAATGGCTACCTGTGTATGGAAGGTTCAGGAATCCAGTGGTTACTACTCATCCATGAAGCTGGATGCCTTGTCTGGTCTTCACTGTCTGCTGGGACCCTGCATAAGTAGGCTCTAGCGCCAGTAAAGGGACGGACTTGCTAGTGAGGGTGGGATGAATCAGGCGAAGAGAGCGAGGAAGCGTATCTCTTCCATGTTCTTATCTAGGCTGCCAGCAAAAGGGGAGGTCCAGATTGGAGGTGGGTCTTCCCACATTAGAAGACCTGGATTACAAATGAGTTCTATCACTTCCAATGATTTAATTAAGGGAAAAACTCTCACAGGTTACCTGCCACTTAGGTTTTCATTAATTTCATATGTCGTCAGTTGACAACTAACAACAGCCATCATGGCCATGAAACAAAATGTGTGTGTGTGTGTGTGTGTGTGTGTGTGTGTGTGTGTGTGTGTGTGTGTGTGTGTGTGTACACACTGGTGTTTGTGCACATCTGTGTAAAGGCCTGAGACAATCTCAGGTGTTTCTCTTCAGCTGCAGCTATTTGCCTTGATCTCTGAGATTGGCTCTCTCATTGGCTCAGATCTCTGAGATTGGCTCTCTCATTGGCTCAGATCTCTGAGATTGGCTCTCTCATTGGCTCAGATCTCTGAGATTGGATCTCTCATTGGCTCAGATCTCTGAGATTGGCTCTCTCATTGGCTCAGATCTCTGAGATTGGCTCTCTCATTGGCTCAGATCTCTCAGTTTATTGAGCAGGCTAAACTGGCCAGTGATCCTCAGGGATTCCGTCCCTTCCCTTAGTGCTGGAATTACAAGACTGTACTACAGTTGCTAGCTATTTTACTTGGGTGCTAGGACCGAACTCAGATTCTCCTGCTCGCATGGCCAACAGGGTACCCACAGAGTCTTCATTAGAGGTTTCTATTTATTGCTGTGATAAACAGTGTGACTGAAAGCAAGCTGGAGAGGAAGGGGTTTTGTAGTAGGAGGGTTCTTGGGTCCCGGGTGGCCAGAGACCCACAGACCTGCCGTGCCAGACCCCTTAGGAGCCCACCGCCGCCACTCAGGGCCCCAGAAATGACTCAGACGCTTATATTAACTTCATGCTGTTTGGCCTATGGCTCAGGCACATTGCTAGCTAGCTCTTACATCTTAAATCAACCCATTTCTATTAATCTGTCTGCCACGTAGCCCGTGGCTCACCTGTGCTCCTTACATGTTGTTCCTTTGGGCTTCAGCTCAATCTGCCTCTGACTCAGCCCTTCCTTTCCTACCTATTCTGATTCCTCCTTTTTTTTTTGTTGTTTTTTTTAACTTTATAAAGATAAGGTAGATGATAGAGTATTTTCTTTAATTTTGCTAAATACAAATAGACTAGATATTGTAACTATAATTTTTGCTTGATAGCTATTTTGTTATATGTGATTTTGCTATGTTAAAATTGAAACCTTCCTTTTTGATAAGACAGAAAGGGGGAGGTGATGTGGGAATGCCTTTCTGTATGCTGTGAATCTCAATCTTTAAATAAAGGAGCTGTTTTGGGCCATGACAGGCACCATAGAAGAAGTAGTAGGAGGAATCAGAATAGGTAGGAAAGGAAGGGCGGAGTCAGAGGCAGATCCGAGCCAGCCACTCAAGGAGCAACATGTAAGGAGCACAGGTGAGCCACGAGCCACATGGCAGACAGATTAATAAAATGGGTTGATTCAAGATGTAAGAGCTAGCTAGCAATGTGCCTGAGCCATAGGCCAAACAGCATGAAGTTAATATAAGTGTCTGAGTCATTTCTGGGGCCCTGAGTGGCAGCAGTGGGCTTCTAAGGGGTCTGGCATGGCAGGTCTGTGGGTCTCTGGCCACCCGGGACCCGAGAACCCTCCTACTACAGGGTTTACTTCCTTACACTCTGTCACTGAGGGAAGAAGTTAGGGCAGGCACTGAGGCAGCAGCCGTGAAAGATCCTGCTTACTGGCTTGCTCAGATTGTTTCTTATAACACCCACTCCCACACCCCAGCCCACTGATGATCTGATGGAGGCACTTTTTTTTTCAATTGAAATTCTTCATCCCAGATGACTCTAACTTGTTTTAAGCAGATAAAAACCACCCAGGACACCGACTGGGAGCAAAGAGGGTATCCAAGAAAGATTTTGCTACTTGTAATGAGCTGGTGTCTCTAATAACTTCCTTTCCTGGAAGTTATCCCTCCCAGAAGTATGTGGAGACTCTCTCTCTCTTCTCTCTCTTAGTGAATGTTCTGCAGTGGATCCAGCCCTCCAATAAAGAAGGTGCAATGCCTGCCTGCTTTGTGATGGTGGTAGTGGTGGGGTTAGAGAGAGAAAGAGAGAGTTTCAGAGTGGACTGACACCCGGACCACATACGTCGATGAGATGGCGAGACACACAACTTTGACAACACACAAGATAGCTTTAGGCATCTTGCCAAAATAACAACATGGCGTCAACGTAACACCCACCAAAAACATTAAAAGCCATGAGTTATATTTGTGAGAGAGCTGTACTGAACCGGTTAAAAAGTGCACCCATTTATCCTGCCTGGCACATGGATGTGCCACCTGGGTCATCATAAGGTGGTCCTGCGGATGGAAACTGTATGCCAAGATGGTACTACAGAATGTAGGCTTTACCTAGTAAATATATCTACTGTAGAACGTAGACTTTACCTACTTCTAGCCTTTGGCCTATCTTGCTGACAGACTTGAGACATGGCCAGTTCATATCTGTGCTGTATCTTTCAGGGATCTGTCATTTGTTGCTGAGTGTAATTCCTAATTAACAGAGAAACTATTTTTGACCATTTAAGCTGTGATGTGCTAGCAGGCAAATAGTTGTTAATCAGCATTGTAATTAGTGTGGAAAGCTGAAGAGCTTTTATCAAGGTCCAATTAAACAGCAGCATTCAGATAGTGTTATCAATGCCAGGCGTTTGTCATGTGCAGTAATGAGAGCTGCAAATTGTCACTGCCCTAGTAAGGTATGACACTTTCAGCTGCCCAGGAACTTGTTGGCAGCTGTTGCTGCCTCATTGCCTGAATGCAGATATTCAGAAGTCACACCACCTAGATGCAACTTAGAGCAGGCTGCCTCCTGGTAACGGCAGTGTGGAATGCCTGGAGATCAAATTCTTTCCTCTTGTCCATATGATAGAATTTTATTCTGAGATGAGTTGATCTGCCTCTCTCTCTCTCTCTCTCTCTCTCTCTCTCTCTCTCTCTCTCTCTCTCTCTCTCTCTCTCTCTCTGTGTTGTGTGTGTGTTCATAGTCATACATGTATGTGTGCACAGGGGTGCTTGCATTTGTCCCCAGGGTGTTGAGGCCCAAAGTTGACAATGATTAAATATTGAGGCATGATTCCTTGCTACACCCAGAGCTCATCTTGGCTAGTCTGGCTGGCCAGCTAGCTCTGGGGGTTCACTATCTCTGCCTCTTTCAAAGCTGATATTACAGGTAAATTCCGTGCCCAGCCAGATTTTAACATGGGTGCTGGGAATCTGAACTTTGGTTCTTGTGTTTGCAAGGCAAAGGATCTACTGGCTGAACCATGTCCTCAGCTCAAGACAGCCTTCTTTTTCGTTTTTAGTTTTGGATACAAGTTGCCCAGGCTAGCCCTTAGCTTGAGATCTCCCTGCCTCAGCCTCCTGCCTAGCTGGGGTTTGCAAACACGTGCTTCCAAGCCTGATTTAGTTTCTTTATTTTTCTTAACGTGGGCAGAATGTCCAGTGGAGGCTCACTTTTTCACTATAAGTCTTGTCTCAGTGTGTGCGTTCAGAGACCCAGCTGAGTGTGACAAAGCATCCTGTTGTCAGTGGATGAAGCCACATGGCATTACTGCTGTCAGCTTCTAGCACCTCTTGCATGGGAGTGTCTGGTGCATTGGCTCATTACAGGAGCTACTATTTGTCACAACACTTTATGGCCTTAAAATATTTTGTGTGTGAAAGAAAAACTATCATTTATTTAAATATTACATTTGAAAAATGCAGTCAGCAAGGAGCCAAATGAATACATTACTTCAGCCTTGACCAATAAAACACAAGAACGTGATACATTGATTTTGAATTCCCTTCGAAAGACAATTATAACATGAAAGGAAAGTCTAAGTTAAATTTATCATCACAGTAGCTGCGACTTAGCAGGTTGTATCTGGGTAACAGCAGGATGCAGTCCGCAGTCACAGAAGGAAGGACGGCAGCGTGGAGACCGGCAGTGATCATGAAAGACAGATCCATGAAAATTGAAACAGTTCTCTTTCTGGGGGCTTTCATATCAAGGAGCTAATTTCCCCTCATTTCCCGAATACTTTTCCTGAAGAATCAAGGTAGCAGAGATCTTTAATTTTGAAAACATCCAGTCGGGGCTTTTACCCAGCAGACCAGTGTCTTTAGCTTGTCAGCTTCAAGTTTGAGCCCTGAGGCAGAGTGACCCATGAGCCCACAGGATTAGAATCTCATAAATTGAACCCAGCCCACAGAAGCCAGCAGGACAGTCAGCTACAGTCTCCCTTAAATATTATGTGCTCCACATAATTTTATATGCACTGTGTATATTAGAGACAAGTTCTGGCTTAAGCTGGAATAGAAGAAAGAAGTCAGTTTCCTGCTTCAGCCCTCCCCACCACCACACCTGCTTGTATAAAGTATTTGAGATCACACCAGGCTGGCTAGAGCTCATAAGTAGTAGAGAATGACTTTAGATTATCCTTACTCTACCTCCCGAGTGTGGCATTATAGGTACGCACCACCATGCCTGGTTTTATGCTGGGGATCAAAGCCAGGGCTCTGCGCACGCTGGGCTAGTACTCTACTACCTTAGTTCTCTTTTCACTTTGCATCCCAGAATAGATTATTGTGTCATAAACTGTCGGAGATGGGTAAAACCACAGCCAGGAGCTGAATGGCTGCTCAGCTTTGAAAGTCAGCCCGAGGAAGGACTGCAGTCCGTACCAATGTCACAGTGCTCTCATCTTTTCCTGGGTACCCATGTCCCAAACTGTAGGTGCCAAGCAGGAGAGGGAGAGCTGGAAGGGAGGAGCTGCCCCACCTACTGAGGAGCACTGTCCCTAGTCACCAAGGCACTCAAACCTCACGCCATCCCTTTTCATTTCCTCGGAGCTGTAATTGTAAATGAAGAGGAGTATTGCAACACATCCAATTATAACGAGATCCTCATCCCTCAGGACTCATTGAAGAGAAAAAAAATGTATTTTATGGCTAGGAGAAGCTGTTAATCTCTGCAGTTACAGCTGAGCGCAGTTCCGCAGCAGCTGCAAGATGGGCGCTCCCTCTACTTCATCTTTCCAGAGATACACCCCCCTCCGGTCTCGGCAAATTAGGCCCTGGTGCTGGTTTCATGAGCACCTT
This sequence comes from Phyllotis vaccarum, assembly GCA_033318265.1. NCBI lineage: Eukaryota > Metazoa > Chordata > Mammalia > Rodentia > Cricetidae > Phyllotis > Phyllotis vaccarum. The sequence goes on along the minus strand of JARWLC010000016.1, from coordinate 76,325,431 downwards.
GGTTAGGATCCACAGAGCAAGATTTTTTTCCTGAAGCCTCTTAACCCAGCATCATCCATCCTAGGTAGTTGGAATCTGAATAGCACACAACTTCTCCTTAGCAATCAAAAATAGTGATTTGTGGTGGAAATATTGAGAAGGCAAATCACCCTTGAAAAATGGAAAAATGACTTATGGTTTTGGCTGGACAACTGATTTCTAATACTTATTAAAAAAATAAAGGACAAGGTGGAAGGGGGTGGTGGCGCATGCCTTTAATCCCAGCACTTTTGAGAAGCAGAAATAGTGGATCTCTGTGACTTACAGAGGACTGTCTAAAGAACAAAAAGAATTAAGGACATGTCATCTTTTTGTATTCTTCCTTTAAAAGAAAAAAAGAATTCTTTTATTTTTAATTAAGAGTATGTGAGAATGCGCACATGGGTGCAGGTGCCCACAGTGGCCAGAAGAGGGCATCAGATCGCCTGCAATTAGAGTTTCAGCAGTTGGTGGGTTTTTGTTGCCAGAGTGCTGGGATTTGAACTCTGGTTCTCCTGTTTACGTAGCAAGGTCTCTTAACGACTGAGCCACATTTCCAGCTCCACATTCCCATTCTACCCACTCAAATCTCCTTCCAACAAAGGATTCCCAGTACATCTTTTCCATCTTCAAAGCAGATGTAAATGAAGGGCTGACAGATGTTAGCAAGATTATTGCCACAGTCTTGTGTAATGTAATCATCCAGTCAAGCTTGTCCCATCACCGTGGCACATTCTTTTGGTTGAAACAGGTTGAAGCTCATAGCCACACTTAAGGGGAAGGACACAGAGGGTATAAAGTAGCTGGGAAGTAGGGGTGTGTGGCTACCTAAGGTTCATGGACACATCTGAAACATCCAACTCTGAAAGGGTCATCCCTACAAAAATCCCAAGTGTCTGTGTGTATTATCCCCTCGCCAATAACAGCAACTAGACCAATAAAGACAAGCTCCCAAATTTCCTAGGAACATCTCTGGCTTGGGGAGATGGGAAAGGGGCATGTAGGGTGAGAAAAAGCATCAGTCCTCACCCCTGGAATCTTCATCAAAAGAAGCTTCTTTGATGTATCGATAAGGACTGAATTTCAAATGAAAACACATGTCAGAAGGTCAGGAGCACCCACTGACATGGGTGTTGGGATCATGTTTGATCTGCCATGAGACGATAACCCTATCTATGAATAGAGAGGCCTCATGCCCTGTGGACTCGGGTCGGTGGACCAGAGGCATAGGGAGAGGGAGGCAGGAGACACTTTTTTCTACATAAAAGGACTTTATTATTATTATAACGGGGGGGGGGGAGGGGAGAGGAAGAGAGAGCTTCTTTGAGAGGCATGGCAAGAGGCAGCTTAGACTATTTCTAAGTAGAAAGACTTTATTATAATAACACAGAGAGGAGAGATGGGGGAGAGAAAGAGAGAAGAATCAAGAGAGTGTTGGGTGGTGGGAATTCTTCTTAAATGGGGCTTGATGTCAGAACTCAGGGCAGGGCATGACAGAATCCTAACAATGGGAACAGGACATCATGAAGGTGGCTGAGTGGCCTCAGAGTAGGAATATGCCAGGCTCCTCGAATCAGCCAGGGATGGCCCTTTACTGCTTCCTCAGTGTCCAACATATTACACTCACAAATGGCCTTGGGCCAAGAGTTTCTTTCCTTTTCCTCTGCCCCTCCCCCTTCTCATCCCCCCCCCTCCTCTTTCTCCTCCACCTCCCACTCACCTTTCCTCCCTCCCTCCTTTTCCTCCCTGCCCCCTCCACGCACACATACACATATTGATGCAAAGTAGATCCTCCAAGGATTATCTTGAACTTCTAATTCTCCCAAGGGCTAGAATTACAGGTGTACGCCACTGTGCTCAGTTTATGTGGTACTGTGGATGGATGCTGGGCAAACATCCTACCAACTGACCTCCGGCTCTAGCCATGAAGCTGTGCTGTGGAGGTGGGGATATTCACTAGCAGCCCAAGTCTCTGCCTATGCAACCCAGTATCTAAATAAACTTTGGATAGCATTTTCTTTTTGGCTACTCTTGAAAAACCTTAGAAGTTCTAATTCTAGATCTTTCATTTTGGCTAAGGATGCCTTTGGTTCCCAGTAGCAAGTCGTGGGTTAAACATCACAGCTTGTTTCAGTTGACAGAGGCCTTCAGAACAAAGGAGCAATCAGTTGTGGAGTACCAAGAGCTGTGTGTTAACGATGCCTTGTTACAGTGACCAAATGAATTTGACCACAAAAGTTGTGTGCGTTCTTGTGTGTGCCTGCACTGTGCTTCTTTGCGGGCTCGATGCTTGCTGTGTGCAGAGGTTTATTTGTTTTCTTTGCAGTGTGGTGAGGTTTACCTTCCTTGATCTCCCCTTGGCTGGAGGCTTCCCATACACAGCGCAGGCATCCTGAGGAAGGATGTGTGGGAGCTGCCTGGGGTCCCCCATCTGTCCTACTCACAGTGTGCAGTTTTGTCACTCAGGGCTCCAATGGCTTCCATCTACAGTGGGAACGACTTTTTAGAGAGAGTAGGTAGCTTATGGAGTTCCTCAATCATTTAAGGCAATGGCTGGCCGTCAGTGGGGAGGCCTTCAGGCCTGACTTGTGCCGGTTGCTGGGAGACAGGGGAGAGGTGCCCCTCAGCCATGTGGGGCTGAGTTTCTGGCAGGAAGTATCATTAAAGTCAGAGAGACATATTTTGCCTAGAAAATTGTGTTTAAGAAAAAGATGTAAATGCCAGGGCCGAATCCCAAGTCTAACCGTGTGCTTTCAAAGGCTTTTCTTCATGTGATTTGCTCAAAACTTCTTGCTGAGTAGGTAGACACATGCACACAGCTTCTGGCCATCCATGGATGTGTGTGTGTGTGTTTGTGTGTGCTGTATGTGTGTGCATGCATGCACATCTCATGGTTCAAGTGTAGACTTGGTGGGCAAGCAGATGGGTTGCTTCTTGTGTTCTTCAGGATGGTGCTAGAGATTGAACTCAGATTTTCAGGCACATGCTTTTATCTATTGAACCATCTTGCTGGCATCAAGAGACCATCCTCAATAAGCCAGAAATACATTAGTGTCTGCTCTGAGTATACATTTTTTGCTTTAAGGTGACACCGGAAAAGAATATGTGTCAAAACAAAACAAAAACTAAAAAGAGCAGCCAAAAAAAAAAAAAAAAAAAAACAAAAAACAAAACAAACAAACAAAAAAAACCAAAAAAAAACAAACCCCAAAAAACAAAAAACCTCTGGTGTCTGTTGTGACCCTTCTCTCTGTAACAAATTCCACAATGAATTCTCCAAGGTTGTCATGGTTCCTCCTCTGATGCCCTAGCTCTTCTTTCTCTCGGTCCGTCTGCCACTTTTCTCTGCGGTACTGCTTTGGTTGTCACCTTCCAGTGATAAATATGTCCCTGCGGATTTATTTATTCATCGCGTCCACCCAGGAAAGATTACAAACGAGGAGCAAAGGTGAGAAGCCTGAAACACACACATAAAGGGGAAAAAACCTGCCCTTAGACTGATGTCGGCGGTTTCCACAGCTCTGAGAGGGCAGCACAATCAGGCACGTTCAATTCCAGCATCTACATATACCACAAAGCGAGGCCAGAGGTCAGCGGGGAAGGAACGGGGATGTCGCTCACAGAGCCGAGATCACAGACCGTCAAATGTGAACCGAGTGCCTGGGTTCCAGCTGCATGATGCTGAGGAACTTTCCGGCATCACTTTGCTCTCTGTCCCCAGCAAAAGAAGGCTGGAGAGGGTGGGGGGAGGCAGCTGAACAGATGATGCCATGCAAGAAGAAGAAAGGAAGGAAGGAAAAACCTCCATAATACTTGAAACAAGCATAGGCAGCAAAGAGTCTTGACATTCAAAGGATAAGAACTGAGAACAGCTGTTACTCTTGTGGTTGTTGACAGGAATTCCTAGTTCAAGCCATTAAAAAGCCGCCATGACGGTGTGGGAGAACAGCTGGAGTTCTCTGGTTTTGAAGAGAAGAGAGCAGTGTGTGTGTGTGTGTGTGTGTGTGTGTGTGTGTGTGTGTGTGTACACACAGTATCCCTTATGCTGCTTTGTTCCTGTCTGTGATGAATGAGCTGTTCTCTCTGCCCTGGCTGCTCTGATATGTATGTTGAAAGGCAATGATGGGAGAGGAGACAAGTTATTCTCAGGTCAAGATGAAGGATACCCCCTGCCACAGCTGGTCTTCGGTGGCTGTTAGATGCTGAACACCTTAGTAATGTGTTAGGTGGCTCTCTCTCTGTACGTGTTTGTGTGTGAGTGTATGAGCACACATATGTGGATGTCTCAGGTGTTTTCCCCAGTCCCTTTCTACCTTAGTTTTTGAAACATGGTTTCCCAGGGAATCTGAAGCTCAGGAATTCATCTACAATCTAGACAAATTCTAGACAGTCTAGAGTCTAAATTCTAGATAGTTTCTACCTACAGCGTGCTAAGGCTACAAGCCTGAACCACTATGCCAGTTCTTTCTTGTTTTTTTAAACATGGGTTCTGAGGGTTTGATCTCAGGTCCTCGAAAGTACTCTACCAATGGACCCCAGGTTGCATCTGCGCAGATGAAGCAATCGACATTGTCAAGCTGTGGTTAGCCAAATTCCTTATTGTATTTGGATTTACCCAGTGCTTCTGTGAATATAATCTGTACTCCTCCTGTTCATGGTGCCACACTGCATGGCGTTATTAGCCACTCTTAGTCTCCTCACATTTGGGACAGTCTCTCAATGTTTCTCTTATTCTCGTGTTCTTTCTAGCCTTGCACAGGACTCCCCATTTGTGTTTTAGACAGTCTGGATAGTCAGACCATGGAGGTGTAGTGAATTTTTCACACACATGTAGTCGGATGGTTGGTGTGAGCTGTCGACTTAACTGGATTGAAAGCCACCTGAGACTGTGAAGCATGACCCTGGGTGTGTCTGGAAGACTCTGGCTTCATTTAATGTACATCAATTAATGTACTGATGGACTCTGGTGTGAATAGACTGTTGGAATGGTAAATGAGTAAAGTCCCCAGGGTTTGTCCTTGGGAACTATATATTGCTCTGGTCTTGTTGTTACCAATAGGGTGACCTGTTCTTTCTGCTCCCTGGATACCATGATGGGAGTGAGTTTCTCTGCCACACCCCTCCCTACCCTCTGGAGCTGTGAGCTAAATAAGGTGTTTTTTTTTTTTTTTTGTTTTTTTTTTAAATCAAGTGTCACTCTCCATGGCAAGAGAACTAACAGGCACAGGCCATGGAAGCAGTGCTGCTACTACTCAGGCAAGTTCAAGTCCGTTTCTTGGACTTAGGGGGCATCAGGACTCCAGGGGAATTGGGACCCAGGTTGCTGGGATGCATCCCCCAAACTTTGGGTTTAGAACATCTGGAGTGAGGCTTGGGGTTTGCATCTTCAGAAAGTTTTCTTGGGTAATGCTACTGATGTGGTTACCACCCTGTGAGAGCCACAGTGTGACACCAACACTCAGAATGGAGTTACTGTTAGATGAAAAATATCCATTTGTGTCATCTACCCAGATTATTTAGGTTTCTTAAGTGTAGATTTGGACTTGAACTTGGAATGCCTCTTTCTTCCTGCTTCCTCAATCTTTGCTGAGTTAGGAACAATCAAGTGTGATTGGAAGGGTATTTATGTCTGTGGCTTTGGAAAGGGGATGACATTTTCAGGCTACACTGTATCCTGTTCTGTCTCATCTGAGTGGACTCCATATGCTGAGTAGGGCTTCCCAACTGGGCAGAGTGACCATGACATCCACATCTTGGAGAAGATTCCCTTAGCCTGGTAGCCACGGCAGCTATTTGGGCTGAATAGTATGGCGACATGTAGGAATTTTCCCAATGAAAGGATGTAAGGGAGGATCATCCCTTCTTGTATCCCCAAATGCATGTGATTTTTTTGGCAGGGAGATATTAGAGTATTTAAGATGTGGAAGATTGATTGAAAAGGGATCTCCATGATGTAGTGTCTGTGGATGACAGTCCCTGGAGCCTCCTGAAGGTTGATGGACAGATAAATCAGAACTCAGTGATGTGGAGCATCTGGGAAGTTTTAACTCCAGAGCCTAATTATGTTGAACCATCTTTAGCCCTCCCAACAGCCATTTATTGCCCTTCTCTGTGTGTGAACTTAACACTTTGTGATCAGTAAGTAAATCCCTTGGGATGTTCACATAGCTCTCACCAACCAAAATCATGAGGGTGCCATCAGATACATACAGCTCTGACTGTGACACAGAGATTTCCCCACATTTCTTTGACATGCCTACCTGATATTTCTATCAATATATTTGAGAAGTGTGTTGGTTTATAATCTCCCTTGTTCTGTTTCTATGAACCCTTTTAAGATTGCTACCTAATTATTGCAATATGGAATTTGGAGTAAGCTAAATCTGTGTTCCTGGGCCATTTTCACTCATGGCCTGGCCTCCTCACCAATCACCAACCAAGAACATGTACCACAGACTTGCCTCCAGCTAGTGGCATGGATGCATTTTCTTAGCTGAGGCTCCCTCCTTTCTGATGACTCTATAGCTTGTGCCAAGTTGACAAAACTAGCTGGCACAGATTCAAACTTGGTTCAGCTATTAAAGATGTTGAGATGTACTACCAACCAAATTCAAACTTGGACTATTGAATTAAGAACTAAGCCACACTGGGTCCATGGGCCATGGTGCCTCCCTAGAGAAGACAACCTCTAACCATACTTGAACAGAAAATGGCAAAGTAAACTTGAACCTCAAAACTACTGCCTCCAGTGACCTGGCATTTACTGGAGCCACAGGTCCAGTAACTGTCCTATGCAAAATAAGTGACCCATGATGTGTCTTGTTTTCTGGAGGAACCCATTAAACTCAATGTTTCTTCCTTTACAATGTCTTGACCCTGACACTATTTCAAATATTTATTTAAAATGATTTGACAGGTCAGACAAAATGGCTTACAGGTAAGGGTGCTGCCAAGCCTGATGACCGGAGATCTATCCCCAGAACTCGCATGATAGGAGAGAAGTGACTCCCCAAAGTTGCTCTGTGGCCCCATACTTGTGCACAGTGGCACTTGTGTGCCCACAGACACACTGAGTCTCTCTCACACATAAATAAGATATGCAGTATTTCACTGTGACCTCAAAATTTCCTGAAGCTCCTGTGAAGCCCTTGAAGAATTCATAACCTTAAGTATTCTCTATTAATGATTAATATTATTTCCAAGCTCACCCACTATTTCATGTTTTGATTAGAAACTTGGTCTGACTTTTAAGTCAGGCCTGATTTTCGATAAAATATGATGCTACCACTCTCCTCTGTAGGCCTGCATCTCCCCTTCTTAATCATTTAAAACACTGCCAGACAATCACAGATTTTCTCAAACAAAGAACAAATCATTACGCACAGAGGCCCAGGGCCAGAGCACAGAATCCAAATGTGTTAGCATATTTAATCTTTCCATTTCGGGAGGATAATCTGTTTTAGTTTTCTTAGCCTTTGCTCACTTGCTTTCATTATTTTTCTTCCTTCAAAGGGCAACTTAACGATTTTCTTCACAAACAAGGCTGTGGGTATCTCTCCCACTCAGGCTGATTTCATGGCTTTCAGGATTATTTCCGTGTGCTATGAGAGAGGAACAGGATGGTTCCCCTGTAAAGATTGCTGACGGGGACAAAAGGAGAGAAAGAGACAGCCATGTTTTCATGGACTTGAACCTAGGGCCTCCTGTGTGCTAGCCAAGGGCTCTACCGCTGAGCTGGCTCTCCAACTCCCGCTGTTTTTGAGATGGGAATTCATCGTGCACTTCAGGCTGGCTTTGAACCCCTGATTTTCCTGCCTCAGCCTCCTAAGGCTCCCGAGGTGTGTGCCACCTTGCCCTGCAGCCTAGAGCTTTTGACATTCTCCTCCCCTCCTCTTCCCCCTGCGCCCCTCTTCCCCCTCAATTTCCTTTTCCTCAGGCAAGATCAATAGTGTCTCTTCACTGCTTCTGTAAAACCTCTAATTTATTAAGACACTGGGGAGAGGAGAGACCATGATCATAACACAGTGTCTGAAAAATATTAAATAATAATAAGTCAGAAAAGAGACTGGGGCTCTAGGAATAAGAACTTGGAGAGGACACTCGCAGGGGCACCTGAGTCTCTGGTCTAACACCAAGGCAGAAGAGACGCCGGCAAATTTTGAAACTGAAATTGTATTTTATTTATTTATTTATATTTTTTTTTGCAAGTAACAGAAACCATTTTCTCCACATAGCATGGCTCGGTAGTTCACGGAGCGCTACACACAGACATACAAACACTCTTGAGAAAAAGAAGGGGGTTGGGAGGGAGAAAGAGGCACACACCAGGAGTCGGCAATCAGAGCTGGTGTGTCAGTAACACAAAACTGTGTGGGACTTCGTCTCTTGAAATGCTCATTCGCACTCCATGGCTTCCATTCTCAAGAGCACATCAAGTCCAAGTTGGCTCCTAGAGCACCTGCCATTGCACTTGTATTCTTAACAGCAGGAGGGTGCCTCTCCCCTCCCAAGCCGTCTCAGAAATCACACAGAACATGTCTACTAAACAGGCTTGAGTCCCACATCATCTCTAGCTGAGGGAGAAGCTGTGAAAGCAGCACCTAGAGAGAATGGGGTGGAGCCCGACGACCTTCAGGGGTGCTCACTCATGTGTCGGTTGAGCAGAGCCGTGCCCCTCCTCCTTGGTCCACTGGTGCAATGCAGATGCAGAATAAGGCTCTTGCCACTGTCTCGGGAGGTGGCAGGAACATGCCAGAGGCCCTCAGACCACAGGAAGAGGGCTTGGATTAGATATCAGGCAGGGTGGTGTGGGACAAACAGGCTTGGATTTTGTAAGTGTGTCAAGCTCATGAATGTACTCAGATGAGTAACAGTGATAGGCTGGATTCAGCCTCCATTAAGTCATTTATTGCCTGTTGTGGTGGGCACACACCTTTGATCCTAGCATTAGGGAGGCAGAGGCAGGTGGATCTCTGAGATGAAGGCCAGTCTGGTCTACAGAACAAGTTTCAGGACAGCCAGGGCTGCTACACAGAGAGGCACTGCCTCAAAAACCAAACCAAACCAAACCATAGCAAACAAACAAACAAACAAAAAAACAAACAAAAAAACACTCTTGCTTTTACTTAAGCTACATGGCCCAGCTCATTGCTTTCATTATAAAAACACACCAGGGCAGAAGACCTGAGTGGTGTTTTTCTACGAGGAGCCTATTTCCTACATACAAGGCATTTTGTTTGTTTTTCTGCGTATATGTCTGTTAAATGAATAAACTGGTGGTATTAGGTGTTTTGTCCCCATTATCACACCCACTCTATTAGCAAGAACTTCAGTTGCAAGCAATAGAAATTCAAGTTAAATGCTTTAAAGGATAACTTATTGGCTCTTTTTTTTTTTTTTTTTGGTGTGTCTTAGGGTTTTTATTGCTGTGAAGAGACACCATGACTCTTTTGAAGGAAAGCATTTAATTGAGATGGCTCACTTACAGTTTCAGAGTTCAGTCCATTCTCATCATGGTGGCGAACTGAACAGGACAAACTCCATTTTAAATAGAACTTGGCCAAGGGCTGAACATAGCTCCACTCAGTTCCATAAAGTTTTCAAAACAACCACAAATGACCCAAAACAGCTCAGGGCCCCAGTCAGGGTGACCCCACCCAGACGCACCAACACATAGCAAGTTTTAGTAATCAATGTCTGTGGGGCTCCAAATGTCCTTGCAACAGCTGGTGGAAACTCTCCAAATCCCCTTAGACCTGAACTCCCTGCTTTTCCTTTAAAAACCCTTCATGGTGGGAATGCAGAACCGATCCTATCCACCCGCTGTTGCATCAGAGTGCCTAGGCTTGTAATCAGTAAGCCCCTTTGTACTTGCATCGGATACATGCTCTGTGGGGGTCTTGTTGGGGGTTGTGACATGGGCAAAACAGTGGGAAGCATGGCTCATGCAGGCACATACAGTGATGGAGCCAAGAGTGCTACATCTTGACCAGAAGTCAGCAGGACTCACTGGGTAGTATTCTGAGTATAAGAAACCTAAAGCCCTCCCCCACAACGTCTCACTTCCTCTAACAAAGCCATGCTTCCTAATAGTGCCCCTCCCTGTAAGACTATTAGGGCCAATTACGTTCAAACTACCACATTCCACTTCCTGGCCCACATAAGCTTGCAACAGTATCATAAGGCAAAATTCATTTAGTCCAATTTCAAAAGTCCCCGTGGTCTATCACAGTCTCAGCAATGTTTTAAAGTCCAAAGTTCAAGATCTCTTCTGAGACCCATGCAATCTCTTAACTGTAATCACCTGTAAAAATAAAAAAGCAGATTATGTAACTTCTAACATAGAATGACACAAAACACAGGGACGGGTGCATAGCAAGGAAACACTGGACCAAAGCAAGACCAAAACCAGTTGGGAAAACTCCAAACTCGGCATCTCCATGTCTGATGTCAAAATGCTCTTCAGATCTCCAGCTCCTTTCAGCTTTGTGGACTGAAACACACGTCTTTCTCTCGTGTTATCAGCTCTCCTCAGCAGGTATCCCATGGCTCTGGCATCTCCAGCATTTTGGGTTCTCCAAGGCAATCCCTGCTTCACCTCCACAGTTTCGCACAATGGCCTCTCTCAGCCTCCGTTCAGGGACAGCCCAGATACGTGCTTGGCCTCAAGCCTTATTTCATTAGAGAGAGAGAGAGAGAGAGAGAGAGAGAGAGAGAGAGAGAGAGAGAGAGAGAGAGAGAGAGAGAGAGAGAGAGAGAGAGAGAGAGATTAAAGATGTGGGTCACCATCTTTGACTCTGACTTGACTGTAGGTGATTCTGATTTTATTAAGTATATAATATATTGCCATATCTTTCTTCTATTCTTAACTCTAAACCTAGAATCACATGGTTGAAGTTGCCAAGCTCTGCTGCTCCCAGGGCTGGAACATGGCCCTCTACTCAATTACGTCTTTACCAGCTTTCTATCTTCCTTCACTAAGCTTGGCTGTCCTGAAATTTGCTTTGGAGGCCAGCTGGCCTCAGATTTAGAGATCTGCCAGCCTCTGCCTTCCCAGTGGTGGGATTAAAGGTGTGCGTCACCACACCAGGCTCTAAGATTCTCATTAGTTTCTTTCTGCAAGGTAGACATTTAGCGGGGTGGGATCTTGTCCTGAAGTCTCCACTCCATTTACTGCATTTATCTCCTCGAACTCAGGATTTAGACCCATGCCTCTTCCTGGTGCCCTTTTTCTCCTCAGAATTTACTTTTTGTAACTTACTTTGCTCAGCTTGTTCCTTTTTGTTATAAATCTTCATGAGAGTTAAAACTAATATCTATACAACAGAGTCTATAATAGGATGTTTTGCGATTTCTTCTGCCAGTGGAATTAATGCAGAACTCTTCACTTTAGCCTCAGGTAGACTCTTCAAAGAAGGGCAAAGGGCAGCCACTTTCTTCACCAAATTTCACAAGAATGATCTCTAGACCACATACTAAAATTCTTCTCTTCTGAGACCTCTTGAGTGAGCCCCTCATAGTTCAAAAACTAGTAGCATCTCTGTCTTCTGTCCCATGAGCACGGCACTGCTTTCCAAATCCAAAGTACCAAAGTCCATATTATTCCAAACAAACACATGGTCAGGACTATCGCAGCAATACCCAGTCCATGATACCAACTTCTCAGTTAGGTTTTCGTTGCTGTGAACTATAATCAAGGCACCTCTTATAAAAGAAAACATTTAATTGAGAGGCTAGCTCACAGTTTCAGAGGCTTAGTACGTTATCATCATGACGGGGAACATGCTAACATGCAGGCAGACATGCTGCTGGAGCTGAGAATACTACATCTTACAGGCAACAGGAAGTTGACTGAGACACTGGGTGGTATTCTGAGCATAGAAAACCTCAAAGCTTGTCCCCACAGGGACACACTTTCTCCAACAAGGCCACAACCACTCCAACAAAGCCACATCTCTTAATAGCACCATTTTCTATGAGATTATGGGGCCAATTACATTCAAACTACCCCAGTGTATATTTGCTATTTGTTGTGATGGCTATAAAATATTTTCCTTTAAGTTTATATAGACTTTATTCACCCACCTTCTAGTACCTCAACTCCTACAAATATCCTCCCTTCCCTAAATATCCTGTCTCTACTTTTATGGTATCTATCTATCTATCTATCTATCTATCTATCTATCTATCTATCTATCTATCTATCATCTATCTATCTATCATCTATCTATCTATCTATCTATCTATCTATCTATCTATCTACCTACCTATTCATCTATCTATCTGCCTATTATCTCTCTGCACATTGAACTTTTGGCTGCCGACTCCAATTCTGACCCAGGGGACTCTGCTCCACCTCTCACTTCTGAGTCAGGCTGCCAGATGCTCAGCACACTTCCTTGGGTACCAAAATCCATGTATCCTCTTGTCTTCTTTCCATCCCATCCATCGTTCCAGTTTTGAGTTCTGCTTGGCATGACTTTCCTGTCTATGCCTGCCTATAAATCTGCCACAACACTGTGCCTGGTGCATGGAACATGCTCTGCTAGGAAAGCTGATTCAGGTCTTGTATTATTTATGTCACTAGATCAGCTGGGGTCTTTTGACTTCTTAAAATGCCAAGCCCATCCCTTGATTTACAACACCTCAGGTCCAAAGCCCTCTCCAGGATTCCTGTGTACTTTCAGATAGCTTGCATTCTCTACTGCTGATCTTCAAATATAGCTTTTGTACATATTTTCTCTGATTTTTACCTAGTAACCTGATGTGAAGTTCTTACTGTTGTACTATACTGATTTAAAGGTATTTTTTAAAATCTACTAAACATTGTTTATAAATAGTAGTGTTTCATGACACTTTCTATAAAGGTTCAGAAGGTATGTGTCTCTGTCATCTTTTTTCTCTACCATTTATCAGTCAATTACCTACCTCCTCATCTATGCATCCATCTGTCTATCATCTATCCACTACCTTTTATCTTTCTATTTATCCATCTATCATCTATTATCTACCTGCTTATCTGCCACCAATCAGTCAATAAATAAGTCATCTATCCATCATCTTCAGTGATGGATGTGTAAACAAGACTCTATTAACCAGAAAGCAAGCACACAAACACACACCACACATCACATGCAACACACACACATGCACACACACGCTCGCACACACGTTTGCTCGCACACACACATACACACAATACATACACACACGTACACACACTTGCACACACACACACATGCATGCACACACTCCCCCACTGTCAGGGTGACAGCGAAGACACAACTTCTCTTGCAATTACCCAGCCCTCCTACTGCAACACAGTCACAGACCACTGTTAAACAAATGGACATAGCTGTGTGTCAATAAAACCTTATTTACAGAATAGACAGCAGGCTCTGATAAGGAAGGAAGCTCTGAGTTTGGGCACATTATTAAATTTACCCTTCTAGACAGTTGTTTTTCACTCTCTTATTTGTAATTTTTTTAAAGTTAATTCTGAAAACTTGAAATTTTCAGGTATGCAAATCCCCTTTGCTTCTGAGGACTCCCCTCTTGTCCCTCAACTCAAGAGAGTCTAATCTTGCCCTTGGCAGTCATCCTAGGCTGCCAAGACCAAAAGGAGAAGACAGTGCTGTATTCCTCTGGGCAATCTCTCACTTGGCAGTTCACTCCCGATTCCCTCGCTCATTATCTGCCCTCCTCATTTGTCCTGTGTCTTCCTCCTTGTAAAGGTTAACAGGAAAGTTAATTGTCTGCTTGGCAGAATCTAGAATCCCCTGGGAGATGGGTTTCTGGGGAAGCCTGAGGCTTATCTTAGGGCTAATTGATATGGGAAGGAAACCCATTACAGGTGCCTTTCCACTGAAGGGGTCCCAGACTCCATAAATGGATAAGGGAGCTGAGCATCCCATGTACCCACTGCTTCCTGATTGTGTCTGTGATGTGACCAGCTGCTCCAAGGTTTTGCTGCCTTGACTGTTATCTACAGTGTCGCAGGGCTAAGGGACCCACATGGAGATGCTAGCACATGGAGAAGGTAGCAGGAATACAAAGGCTGCAGCAGGGTCGAGGCTCATGACCTTCCTAAACACCAGCTCTCACAGCTCCATCACTGCACAGGGTATCTCCTGAGAGCTGTGCTTTAGAGACCTGTCCCTGCTGCTGATCTTAGAAAGACAGAGAAGCAGCTGAGTGCTTGACCCCAAGTTCTTTGCCTTAACGGCTGACATTCTGAACCATGTCTTGTTTTTCGAAAAGCAGAAGGTTGAGGGTGGTGTTTGCTGATAGGGACCTGGGGTAGGAGAAAGGAGGCAGGAGATGGTAGATATGGTAGAGGGTGTGTAAGAATCTAAGTGGATGAGTCACAGTAGACAGCCTTGGTTTGCTCTGGACATTGAGGGAAGTTTGTGATGTTTAATCATTAACACCATGCCTTTCTAACACACAATATGAAATATTGTATCATGGAAAGGATGTATTTACTTTTAGAAAGAATCTTTGTTTTGAAAATAAAAATGGCATATAGTGTCCTTTTGTTATCTGTATCAGTGGTATTTTTTTTTCTTTAAATTTCTTTATGGTGAGCTACAGGAACAGAGTGTGCATCTTTGGTTTAAACATTGGTTGCTGGGGGTAGTTGAAAGAAGGCATTTGAAGGAGGAAAGGCTGGCTTTGGCTCATGGTTTCAGCCTATGTCAGGTAGTTCTATTGCTAATACTGAATGTGGTGGTGTTTCTGCTATCTCATGGTGCACAGGAAGCAGAGAGGTGACAGATCAGAGGCATTCTCCTAACACACCCGTGTCCTGCTTTCTCCCATTTGGTTCATGTCATGCTTCTGTCTACCTCCCTGTACTGAGGTCATATTATGAATCCATCAAGGGATTGACCTGTCAGGGTTTCAGGATCAGTCATTTCCTCAGATTCTACCAGCTATCAACCAAGCCCCCAGGCTGGGAGCCATGAAATGTTCACAGTATCAACAGTGCGCTTTGAGTATCGTTGAGAGAAACTCACCACGGCCACAGTGTGTAGGTACTGGTGGATTCTGTGTTGCTGGTATTTTATTTAGGAGTTTTTTTCATAGATATTTGCATGCTAAAAAGAACGATCTGTTTTCGTTTATCCTATGTTATCTGACTCAATTTCGGGAAAATATACACAAGGGGCAGCAGGTGAGATAAAAGTATTTTCTGTGAAAGTCTAATGGTCTCAGTTTGATCTCCTGATCTCTTGAACTCATGGAAAGGTAAGAGAAGAGACCCCACCCAGCAGGGTTCTCTCCTCTGGCCTCCACACATGCACCATGGTATGCATATGCCCTACTTTCTAATAACAATAAATAATACATTTTTAAAAAGAAAATTGTTCAGATTTGAAAACATGCATGAAGCATTTTTCTCTCTTCTTGAAGAGCATTTCATCTGCCCTAAAGATGGAAGTCAGCTTGGGAGTACACCACCTCTAAACTAGTTTGCTAAGATGCCCTGTTCTGACAAGGATGGGCTCCCTCCAGTCTGGGTTTCATTTTGTACTAGGAGTGAATGAGGGGCTTGAGATAAACCCAGCAGGCAGACTGTGAAACCCCCACAAAGCTTGATTCCATTTGAAAAGCAGAAACCAGAGAAAGGATGTCAGCAGGGCGTGGACACAATCAGATCTTAGAGTGTGACAACCTCACACTGACTTCTTCATCATGGAAAAAAATCACTATTTCCCTCCACACTTCAGTTTCTCTCTGTGTTTGTAGATACATTACATATATATATATATATATATATATATATATATATATATATATATATATATATTTCAGATAGGGTCTCACTATCCTACCCTGATTGGCCTGCAACTCACAGATACACTTCTCTCTACCTCCTGAGTGCTGAGATTAAAAGTGTATACTACTATACCCAGTCACATTTATAAGACACACAAAAATAACCGATGTTATGTACTCTGAGTTAACATCTGCAAAATATCAGCATTCACAGACAAAGGCAGTGTTTTCTGGAGGCACAAATCAATATAGATTATTATCTCTGTGTTTAAGCATCTTAATTCTTTCATATAAAGCTCAAATGTTTTGGTGACATTGTTCCTAGACTCCCCTCCCACCACATGCATCCTGGAAACACACAAGTACATATGGTGTAGGTCATATATGATTTCTTGATATTTATTTTATGTCTTGCTATCCTATGTTTAAATGTAAATCTTTTCTATTTGTGTCACACACCTGCAGAGTCCTTAGTGACTAGAGGGACATCTGTAGGGGGATTATGTTGTTCCATTGTAAATAACTGTCCCACCCACTGGTTTAATTAAAAAGTGCTGATTGACCAAAGGCAGACAGGAAGTGTGGGTGGGGCTACCAGACTAAGAAAACTCTGGGAACAGGAAGAACAGAATGGAAATGCCACAGAGACTCTATAGAGTTGCCAGACAAGCCAAAAGAAGCAGAGGACAACTATGCTGCTCTGAGAAAAAGTACCGAGCCCCATGGCTGAACAGGATAAGAGTCATGGGTTAGTTTAAGGGTAAAGAGCTAGCAAGTTATATGCCTGGGCCTTAGGCTGATCAGCCTAAAATGAATGCAAGTGTCTCTGTGTCTCTGTGTCTCTGTGGGACTGTGGAACTGCGGGTCCCAACCATGAGGCTAGGCCCGAAAGTCAGGGCCAGAAACCTCATACTGCAGGTATCAGATCTCCCTGGAGACACTTGCTAGCAGTTCTGGGGACCAAACCAGCAAATGCTCTAATCACTGAACTTCTTGATGCCATTCAATCCACCATCTTTTAGAACTACTATTGATTTTCATTTCTTCAATGGATTTTCTTTTTTGGACCATATTGTTTGCACACTATGTTCTTTTCACACCATTATTTGTGAATTACTTTTAACTTGAATTTATTTGGAGGACAATATTTATCTTTGCAATCCAAGCCGAAATTGCGTATTACAAATAGATTGTTTGTTGGAGAACTGACCCATGGTTTAAATTACCTCTGCAGTTGAATAGGATGATAATTGCGATGATTGTATGTGGTACCATTTTAGAAATTAAAAGTTGTATTTTTCAACCTCCCAGGTAGAATAGAAAGCAGGCCTGTGAGAGTGAATGAGTTTAATGTGCTGTTTACACAGTCTCCACGTGCTTCACATACAATCATGGATTTATTTCATCTTGAACTAAGAGAGGGAGGTCAGAGATTTAAGTACACCCCTCCCACATGGCTGTCAATTTAGAACGTAGTGCCTTGGTTTTTAGAAACACCAATTATACTTGACACTCAGCGAGCAACTTGTGTTTATTTACACATTTATTTTTGAGTCATATGTACCTGCACATTTGGGTGTGCATGGAGTATGTGGGGATGTCAGAGGACACCCTCAATGTTACCCCTCAGTCACTCTGCGTCTTTTTGTTTAAGATGTTGGCTTCACACTCACCTTCATGTTCCCAGAGATCTCTGCTTCCCACCTCACCACTGCTGGGGTGACATATCCACACCTCCATACCTGGCTCATTATGGGTTTTAGGGATCCATTCTCAGGTCTTCAACGCTTACAAGGGATGTGCTTTACTGATAGTCATCTATGGACACAGAATAGGTCTGCAGCACACACTCACTTCCAATGTGTGTGTGTGCCCAAGGCCTGGAGCCAGCATTCTCAGCTGTGAAAGTTCTTGCTATTTCCCAGCAGGCCTGTTTGACTGCCCCCCCCCTTTAAGCTCCACCCTCCCCTTTCTTTGCTTTCCTTTTACTCCTTTTACTCTTACTCCAAAGATTTTGATTTCCTTAACTCTTGCACTGACTGCTCTACTTAAAATGCTTTTCTCTAGACAGCCTCATGGCTCTGTCCTGTGGCTGGAAGGGAGGGGTCCCTGAGCAAGCCTAGTGGTACTTCCTAATCCTCTCATGGACTTTTGCTGCTTTTTTTTTTTTTCCTGCAGAGTATAGACACTATTTTACATTTATCGTGTTTGTCCATTTAGTTAGTGTTTCTCTTTCACTTACACACACACACACACACACACACAGGTGGGGACGAGTCTGCCTTGCTCTGTTCATTGTATCTAGTGAAGTGTCTGCTGGGCAGAATATGGTCAGTGCATGTCGTTTGAATTAATGTAAGTGAATCCCACACTCCACTGTGTTATTGTTGTGTGTGTGTGTGTGTGTGTGTGTGGTCTATGGATTATACCCGGAGCCTCACTGTGCTAGCCGAGCTCTCCAGCACTGAGTTACACTCCCAGCCTAGACATCCCTTTGACTAGTGATGAAATGATAATTTCAGAATCAGGTTTCCAGATGCTGATGTTTTCTGGGTAGGGACAACTTATGAGTTGTACGTTGTGGCTTGGGCACACAGTGATGGCTTATAAATGGTCTATGTTGTTTTAAGTCCATAGGCTGATCAGCATAAAATTAATACAAGCAGCTGTGTGTTTCTGTGGGTCTGCGGGTCTGCGGGTCTGGAGCACAGGCCACACAGGCCAGAAACTTCATACTACAAAATAGTTTGTAATTTGAGCCACTTAAGATCAGAAAACTGGTGGTCTTGACATATCTCAAACAAGCCTATACAAATATCACTAAAGGGACCAGATGAACTTAGGATTTAAAATATAATACTTTGTTTCTTAAAAATGATTAAAAAAACTCTACCTCTTAGAATTCATATTTCTTTTTTGACTTGCTGCAGACTTGAACAGGAAGGAAAAAGAGGGTAAGACTCATTCATTTTTAATTGTCACTGGTGTGGCTTGGTGCCTCAGCCACATCAAAGTTGGTATGTTATTCTCTTATTTCTATGATCACAAGGTGACTCTATCCCTACAATATTACCTATCTCAAAGCTACCTGTTTATATGCTTTTTAATCACTGAAATAAAGACACATCTCAGAATATCTGCTCAGCATTCTTCTACTGTCTGTATTACATTGTATGACTACACCTAGCTGCAAGAGAGTCTTGGAAGTCAAATCCTTGGCCCTGCTATGGAAGGCAGCAAGAGTAACAGATGAACTGGATGGCAGGTTGGAGAAATAGCTAGCTCATCAGTCAAGGGTACTTATTTCTCCTAAAGGGCCCCAGGTTTGATTCCAGTAACCGAAATGACAGCCTACAACCATATGTGACTACGGTTACAGGATATTTGGTGCATGAACATACATGGAGGCAAAACCACTCCCACACATACATTGGAATTTGTTCCATTGCTATAGAGCCCTCTGAAATATTCTGGGGGAAAATATTGGCTCCTTATGACCATTGGTCAGCTGCCCTCCTGGGGTAGAGATGGGGGAGTGGCTTACCTGGCTTCCAAGAGTGGTGGGAGGTGCTTCCCTGCGCATGTGTACAGTCAGTGTCTCCTTTTTCTTTTCCCTCTGCTATGGCTCCTGACAGTGTCTGGCAGCTCCAATTAGGCAAAGGTATGAAGAGGCAGAAAGAAACTTTGGTCAAGAATAGAGACAAAGCTAAGCTGCCATGTACCTGGTATTCTGGTGCTTCCTATCTAAGTGAGGATTGTGGGTAGAGAAGCACATCTCAGACCCAAATGCTTCGGCTTGACATTTGCGCCAGTTTACATAATAATTTCACATATACTTATTGATAAGTCCATGAATTTATTGTTGTATGAACTGAAATATTCCAAGGCTTTTCTTTTAGGCAACCAACCAGCTCCCAAATCATGACACAGAGCTATATTATTAGTTTTGAATGCTCAGCTTAGCTTAGACTCCTTTCTGGCTAACTCTTTTAACTTTTAATCTGTTTCTCTTCATCTATCTATTGCCTTGGGGCTTGTTACCTTCCTCACTTCTGTGTATCTGACTTTCATTGCTTCTCATGGTGGTCTGGCTGGCACCTGCCTGGCTTCTGGCCCTGGGCACGTCCCTCATTCTTCACTTCTTCTTCTTTATCTTCCCTTTGGAGCCTAGATTTCTCCTCATATTTCTTCTCTCTGCCTGGCAGCCCTGCCTGTCCGTCTCTTTGCCTAGTTATTGGACATCTGGCTCTTTATTAGACCAATCAGGTACCTTAGATAGGCAAAGCGGACAAAGAAACACATCTTTACATAATTAAACACGTATCCTGACATTGTTGAATAAATGCACCATCAACAAAAGTAAACACATCTTTTCACGGTTAAAGAAATATTCTGCATCATAAAGAAATGTAACACGTTTTTGTCTAGTAAAATAATAATCCACAAGAGAAACCATTCCTTCGTATCTTCAAGCATGGGATCCAGGCCCCTACCCTCACCCCCAGCATGGGTACCAGACAGAATTCAGGATGCTAAATTCCCTTGTGTGAGCATCAGGTCAGTGAGATGACTCAGTGAGGGAAGGCATTTGCTCCTGAGCCATATGAGTTTAATCCCAGGGACCTACATAACAGAAGAGAGAGCAGAGTCTTATATAGGTTATTCTCAGACTTCCATAAGCAGGCCTAGTGTGAGTGTTGTATATGTGTATGTTCCTGCTCAGCCCCGATTCCTCTGCTTTGGTCTCTGATGCGGTTGTTCTGTGGAATTTATTCTACATTATCTATGGTCTCATCAGTTCTGCTTATCCTGTAATATTATCTTCTGCATCCTGCTGTCATCAATCCTGTGTTCCCCTCTAGCCCAGGAGAGCAGTATCTCAGCCATCGGTCAATGTTAATGTCCCAGAAGCCTCCTGGAGCTTTGTTGCTCAGAATCCTCTCTTGATTTATAATTCTAAGATTGTTGCTTGGGCAACATTGATGGATGGTCAGTTTCTACATTATGAGGTAATCATAAAACCAGATGAAACTGTAGGAGGAACAGGGATAGCTCCTGAGCAGGTCTGAGAACTCAGCCCTTCTCCAGATTCTCCCCAGGACTCCCCTCTATACATTTTAATGTATGAACAGACATTACATTTGACTTTCTAGACTTAAAGTTACGTGTTACATAAACATTACATTTGAAGTTTTAGTGTGAGCTGTCTATGGAAGGTGTGCATTGTGCACATGTGAGCAGGTGCAGGATGCCAGAAGAGGGTGTCAGATCTGCTGGAGCTGAATGTCCAGGTAGCTGCGAGATGTTTGACATGGGTGATGGATCCTCTGCAAGAGTAGAAAGTGCTGGTAACTGCTGAGTCATCTCTCCACCCATTTCCACTTTTGAAATGTATGGTGGCTTTTAGCTTACAGCTTTCTGTGTTTTGGAGTAGAGTTATAAAATGTGACAGAATAGCTTTTGGCTATCTAGCTCACAGTAGAGCTTCCCCTCCCTGATAAAATATATGTTTTATATAGGAATTTATAGTTCGCAAGTTAGCCAGAAGAAACGTACACAGCAATCTAGGAGGTAGCTCCATTAGTAAAACATTTACTGTACAAGCCTGATGACTGGTGTTTGATCCTAGAACCCATGCGAAGAAGCTGAGTGTGGTGGTAGATGCTTGTGAGCTCAGCGCTGGAGAGGCAGAAAGGTGAATCCCTGGGACTCATTGGCCACCCAGGCTTGCCTACTTAGTGAGCAACAGGCCCCCTAGAGACCTTGTCTCTAAATACAGAGTGGATGGCTCCTGACCTATGACAATGTGCATATGTATCCTCATATGAATGTGCCTGCATAGGCATGCTCGCTTGCACAAGAAAGCACACACATATGTGCACACTCACATACAGATAGATAGATGATAGATAAAGACATAGAAAGTAAAAATAAAGCAAATAACACCAAAAGTTATAAGAAAATAGAAACCACCATCAAATTAAAGCTAGAGGAAGACCATCATAGCCTATCATATTGATGAATGTAAAATGGGACAGATTGAGGGGATGGATGTGTCTGGGTGTTCACATATATCTTCCTCTAGGGTTCTCCACCTTCTCTTTTTGAGACAGAGTCTCTCAGTGAGCTATGAGCTTATGATTAGACAGGGCATTGGCCAGTGAGCCTCCTGTCTGTGCCTCCCAGTGCTGAGATCACCTCTGTGTGCCATCTATAGTGGTTGGCTTTTTATGTGAATGCTGATGACCAGCACCCTCAGCTCCTAGTGAAGAGGTTTTTGTCAGCTGTACACCTGTCTGGTTCCTCACTGGTCAGAACTGCTTTACCCAGAGGTTCCCATTTCAGGTCTTGATTTTCTAGTGGTTGGGCAGCAGCCATGTTGGGAGCTTTGTAGTCATCCTCAGGTGCCAGGGCCTGGTTTTCACCTTTGCTCCTCATTTTCTGATTGGCGTATTTGAATACGTTTTTAACTCCATCACTCCTCAGCGTTTGTCACCTGTAAATCCATAACTCAGTGCTAATAGCTATTCTGGAGGTGGAGGAAGATGAAGTGGATTAATGCACATTGAGTATCCACTAGGCCTTCTGTTACTGTAGCTTTTAGTTCTGTTGAACTCAGGACTTAATGAAGACAGCATTAAGATTATCCAAGAATGACGGAATGCACTCAGTGGGACGAGGACTTGATAAAGCCTGCTGTAGAATTAGTTCAAGTCAAATATTTACAATAATCACGAGAGAAAGCACAGAGGGGTAACCAAGACAACCAGTCTGAGGGGGAGCAGGGCAGCTTCCCTGGCTGGTCTGGAGCTTGCAGTCTATCCTGCAGGTGGTTGCCTTGTTTTCCACCTGTGGCTTTCTGGTCTGTTCTAAAACAGTGCTTTGTGTTTGCTTTTCAAATTGAGGCTTCTAACAAGGACGAATATTTTTCTGTATGTTCATGGGTGGTGTGCGTATGTGTGGTGTGTGCATGTGTGGTGTGTGCATGTGTGTGTGTGATGTGTGCATGTGTGAGGTGTGTGATGTGTGCATGTGTGGTGTGTGCATGTGTGCTGTGAGCATGTGTGGTGTGAGCATGTGTGGTGTGTGGTGTGAGCATGTGTGGTATGTGGTGTGTGCATGTGTGGTGTGTGCATGTGTGGTGTGTGTATAGGTCAGAGAAGACGACACAGCTGCACAATGCATCCTGATCTTAAGCTGCCTTTTAGGCATGCCCTTAATACTAGTGCCTCAAGGTCATAGGTGATTTCCAGATCTATGCTGGCCAAGGAAATAGTACCTGCTCTCCACTACATATTCTGGTCACCACGCTTTCTGTTAGTTACCCTAAGAAAGATATAATGTTAGAAGGTTGAGCCCAGGCATTGGTAGAGTCTGACCAATAAACTTTGATTTGGAGATCAAGTGTCTGGGTCCCAGTAGATAGATGGCCACACATCCATGCACATGTGGTCACCACTATTTGTTCTCAGGGTGTCAACAGCAACACATGTAATTGAGAGGGACACACTGTGAGATACATAATGTGGAGTATGAATGGTGATAGTTAGGGAATAGATAATACCAAGATATATTGTATGAACTTTATAAAGAATAAAAAACAGTGTGAAAACAAATCTGGGACAAGATCAACAGACCATGTCTTCAGCTCTGCTGACCACACGGATGGGATTTTCTGAGTTGTCTTCGGTTTCACGTAGCTTAAGCAAGGCGAGCTGCTGGGACTCTGGTCTAGGTAGTTGTGATGGGAATTTCTGAGGCACAGCTCAACTGTAGCCAGAAATGCTTGCTCTTCTTCCTGGGCCACCTCATCCTTACATGTGACCACAAGGTGGCACTCCAGTCTGTGTTGGAAACTGGGTTGTTTGGTGATAGGGCTGTCATCCACAGTTGCCTTACAGTCTGTGCTAACAAGATGCTGACATTTTATTTCAAATGTGTAAATATCATTGTGTTGCCAAGGACTGATGCTCAGGACCACCAGGGGAGGGAAGAGTGGAGCAGGACCAATTCTGTCTGTTATATTTGCATCTGGGCTTTATCACACCGTGCTATGTATGAGTTTTGATGGGGCCCTAGGCTCTGACCATGGGGAGGGTGTTCCTTTTCTGTCTGTTCTGAAGGTAGGGCTGAGGAATTCCTTCAGAGGCTGAGAATTGGTTTGATGTCTCCTCTCATCTCTGTTCCTTTGACTGACCCGTATTGGGGACCGAGGATCCTGTGGGAGGTTAGATTTCAAGTCTTCATGGTTTCAGTAGATGGGAGCCACACCCTCCGGGGTAGCCTGGGAGTCTTGAGTCTCCGCTTCACCGTGTAGAGAAGGAAGTGCCTGCTTTCCCTTTGAGTCACTGCTGCTCCCAGGAGACAGGCTCTGGAGCTGCTAGGGTGCCCAGGGGACCGCAGTTTCCTTCAGTTTCGCTCCTTGCTTTCTGAGGATACAGGAAAGTCTTTGAGGTAAGGAATTTCTTAAAATAAAACAAACAAACAACCCTCGCCCACCCCACCCCCCAACACACAACAGCAGCACCACTAGGAAGGGAGCACAGGCTGGGACACTAAGATTACATAATGCTGCTGCTGGGTAGGAACTCTGAGGTGTGAGTGAGTCACTGTCCTCTGCTAGAGCTTCTCATACTCGGCAGAGCCTCATTAATTTTGCTGAACTGCAGTAACTTCAGAAGAAGAGCCTTAGAGCCTCTGTCTCTACCACGTTTGCCATATGAAGGCCCGCGGATCTGGCTTCCTTACCTTTTCCCTAACTCCTGTTCTGAACCCCAGCCATTTCAAACTTTTGTGGATTCCTGGCTCACAGCCTGCCACTCTCACCTTCTATGCTCCTTATTAGAGTTCTTCTGGTTGAAAGTGACAGAAGTTCAGTTCAAACCGGGCCAAGCTCAGTCCAGCTGGGAGCAGGGGGGGAGAGTCTGTATGAGGAGGGGGGTGGGTACAGATTATGAGGAAAACTCCCACAGTGAAGGCTGGCTGGAGCTGAAGCTCTGGGGAGCTCACTGAATCAAGAACAGCCACTGGGGAACCATGAGAAAAGGAGCTAGGCCCTCCAAGGGTAGGCGACTGTTGACTGGCATGGACAATATGTGGAGCCTCGAGGGGTGGGATCAGACTGCGTTCCTGTGTGTGGGCAGGCACCTTGGAGCCCATTCCCTGCAGAGGAACGCCTGACCCAGTCTTGATTTTGGGATGAGGACATTGAACCTGTCTGAAGTGGATGCACCAGGATGAGCTGGCCTACCTTGGGACTTCTTGCCCTTTTAGGGGAGGGGATGGGGAGATGGGGTGGGGGAGGCTGAAGGCTGACTGGGAGGGAGGGGGGAAGGGAGGGTGAGCAGGGGATACATGGGAAAAAAGGCTTTTTTTTTTTTTTTTTTTTTTAAAGAACAAAAAGAAAAATACTGAAAACCAGCCAAAAGAAAGAAGAAAAAAATAAAGAAAAACAGTGCATAGTGGCAGGGGAGATGGTTCAGTGGGCAAAGTGCTTGCTGCACCAGGGTGAGTGCCTGCATCTGGAACAGTAGCACCCACATAAGAAGTCGGATGTCTCAATGCGCATCTTTAACACTAGCACTAACATTAGGGCGGGGACAGATGGATGCTAGGCAAGTCAGAGAGACTCTGCTTTAAACAATAAGCAAGCAAACAGACAAAACTCACACACACACAACTCCTAAAACCAAATGAATAAAAGCAACAAAACAAGGTGGTGAGTAGCATAGGAAGATACTGAGCAATGGCCTCTTCTGCAACAGGCACACATTTACCTTCATGCCCCACCATATATACACTACAGTATACTACACACACACACACACACACACACACACACACACACACACACACACACACACACTGCGCACATGCTCTTATATACAAAAATAACTACAAAATTTGTGCAGCTATTGCTTCCTGACGCACCTGGGTAAATAAAGGACTCTAGAGTTTGCTTTCAGGAACAGTTGAACTCGGGTGCATATGCTGCTATTGGCTTTCATTTTCCTTCGGTGTCCCTACAGACTGTCTCCGCTAGGCTCTACATTATGTTCATGGTCACTATAGACATCCTAGTCTACTTGCTCAGTGGCACTGTCGGGATGAAATTCGCACGGAGTCCTCCTTACAGTAGCCTTGGGTACATAGCCATGGATGAAGCCACCTGAGTCCCAGGGAGATGCCCCACTGGTGGGTCTTGGTTATGGAATGGCGTTGCTACAGGTGATGGACGTGACTTAGATGAAGGTGGAAGAGAGACACCTAGGGCTTTGTTATGTCCAGCAAGTCACTGAAAAATTCAGGGCATCTAGATTTTCTGTTTTGTTTTTCTCTCTTTAAGTTTTGCCTTTTGTAACCTACCCTGATTGTAAGATCTGTGTAATAGCTCAGCCCTTTAGGCACACAGATGCCCAGCATTCTCGCAGTAATGTGCCAGAAAGTTGACTCTGTTTTTCTTTATCACATTGATTTTCCTCCTTTGTCAGAGAGTGTTTCAGCTTTCATTTTATTTTTATTTTTTTCAGACAGGGCCTTGCTATAAAGTGTAGGCTGGCATGAAACTTACTATGTAGTCCGGGATGGCTTTGAACTTACAATCTTGCAATTCCCCCACCTCTGCCTCCTGAATGCTAGGGTTCTAAGTATATGCCATCAGGCCTGACAATCAGTTGGGTTTATTTATGTGGTCTTGTTTCTGAGTTTTTTTTTTTTTTTAAATCTATTCCATTGGCAATTTTTGCCTACTCTTTTTTTCATTAATACACTGTTTTAATTATTATAATATTATAATAATTTTTTAAAAAATTTGATTGACACATGAATTTGTACACACTTATAGGGTATTTAATATATATTTTAAAAGACAAGTTCTTATGTAACTCAAGCAGGTATTAAATTTGTTATGAAGCTGGGGATGAATTTGAACTTCTGATTCTCCTGTCTCCATGTGCTGGCTGGCAGCTGGGATTACAGTCTACCAGCCTGCTGAGGAGGGAACCCAGGATTTTATTCATGGGAGGCAAGTGCTCTGCCAGCTGGGCTACATCCTTAACCATTATTGCTGTATGATGCTTTCATGGGTGTATATATTACTGTGTTCAAACTGAGATGAACATATCTATTTCCGAAATGATGAAAGCATTAACATCCTTTACTTCCATAGCTGGTGGTGCATCTCAGTGGCTGAGTGCTTGCCTAGCATGTATGAAGCTGAAATATCCAGCACTGAGAAACAAAACAATTCTTTGCTTTTCTTGAACCATATAATCGGTATAGTCTCTCTGTAAAAAGGCAGCAGAGCTTACTTCTCTCTCTAACTGTAACAGTGCCCACTGGCTGACCCATCCCACCGCTCCCTCTCCCTCTCTCCTGCTCCTGTGACCGCGATTCTTCTTTCAGTATAGTAAACCAGACTGTCAGGTAGGCCAACTTTCGACTTCTTTTGACATTGTGTCTGCTCTTCTAGGCTTTTGCTTCTCTGGTAACTCAAGGGTCATGTTGTCAGGATCCACGAGGATCTTTGGTGTGGCTTTGACTGAGGTGGTGTTGGTTCTGCTGCTAAAGTTAGAAGATTGACATCTTCACAACATTGAGTTTCCTTATCCATGAAAATAGAGAACCTCTTAATTTGGGGTCTCTCTCTCTCTCCTCCCCTCCCTCTATCCCTCCCCCCCTCTCTCTGTGTGTGTGGTGTGAGGAGGGAAGGAGGTTTATATTTACACGATTATTTTGAGGGTTACTAATGGAAATAATATTAATTACAGTGTATGCTGAGAGGTAAACCTAGGGCCCCACACATGCTAGATAAGTGCTCTGCCAATGAGCTAAAGCTTCATTATAATTAGTCTTATTAATGAAAAGCAGGAGTCAAATATCGGGGTAATGTCCTGAAAGATTAATGGGGCAGAGGAGCAGCCACCAGTGACTTCTTACCCTTCTTACCTCTGACCGAATGGGTGCAGGATCCTGTCTCCACTCACCTTACATTTCTGTCTCCACCTCCCTAGTGCTGGGATTAAAGGTGTATGGCATTAAATGACAAAGCTCAAATTCTGTCCTATACGATTCTGCAGCTCACACACCAAGTCCTGAACCCAAGCTTTAAGCTCCCAGCAAATAGAATGTGGAATGTGTTCGTGACCTTGGCAAAGCAGGAGGAGACAGAATGGACTTATGACTGGGGTGGTAGGTGTTGGGGGCACAGTAGAGGGTAGCAGGGATGGGGCCTGGGTTAGACACTGTGGAGAAAGACAGCTACAGACAGACAAAGGCGGACTTCGCAGAACTTGCATATTCAGATGAATTAAAATTGACGCTGACAATGACGACAGCTTGATTTGTCCCTTGTTCTTGTCTCCTGAAGTGTGACGTTTGGGACCTTTGCCCAACACTGGATTTGCCTGTCACTTTGGATATTGCCAGAAATTTTGCAAAAAAGCTCTCAACAAATTTGCTGACTGAGGGAATGAATGATGTGGCTGAAACTGGAATTTGCTGAGAGATGAACTTGAACAAAGCCTGACTGTCAGAAAAGTCAAGAGAGTAACATCTCTGGACAAGGACAGCATGATATTTAAGACACAGGCTCCATTGCAAGAGACAGGACCTTACATCTTAATTTTGAAAAGTTTTAAAAGCAAAGAAAGCTTGAATCATCATTTATTCACAGAAGATTCACAGAAGATTTACAAGTGGCCAATGCATAAGTGAACTGATATTCAGGATCTTTCTTAGGAAAATAAAAGTCACAGTGAGATGCGGACTATTTCATGTCTATCGAAGTGACTGTAACTAAAGATAAAAAAAGTAGGGATGGGATACGTGCTGGTAAAGATGGGGAGAAATTGGAGCCTTTGTTTGTTGATAAGACTGCAAAATAGGGCAGCTGCTATGGCAAGCAGAGCCATATATAAGCTCCTTATAACGTGAACCGTGGAGGTATCACGTGACTTGGCAGTTGTAGACTTATGGAGATGCCAAGGAGCTGGAACTCGGGATGCAAATAGTTACTTATACACCCAAGTTTATTGCAGCATTATTTAAAATGGTTGTGGGGGATTGAATAAAAATGGCCCCCATAGGCTCATAGAGAGTGGTACTATTAGGAGGTGTGGCCTTGCCGGAGGAAGTGTGTCTCTGGGGGTGGGCTTTGAGGTTTCAAGTGCTCAAGCCAGGCCCAGTATTTCTTTCTTCTTTATGCCTGCTGATCCAGATGTAGAACTCTCTGTTTCTTCTCCAGCACTACGTCTGCATACACACCTTCATGCTTCCCTTCATGACAATAATGGACTAAACCTTTGAACTGTATTAAGCCCCCAATTAAATCCTCCCTTTTCAAGAGTTGCAGTGGACATGCATGGTGTCTCTTTGCTTTCTCTAAAACAGAAACCTAAGTAAGACAGTGGTCACAGGCTGGGATGAAGCCAAGTGTTCATCCACAGGTGCATGGATGGACAAAACCTGCAACTGTGCATTCAGTGGGGCATTGTTAAGTAATAAACATGGGTACCATGGATGAAGTAGAAGGCATTATATTAAGGGAAATAGAGCCAACAAAAGGATGTGTCACATGTAGATAAGAAGTCTAGAAAAAGCCACTCTGTATATACATAATGATTAGATACTCCCACAGGCTGAGGGAGAGGGAAGGAAAACTCCCTGTGTAGGTCTCTTTACAGTAGGAAAAATCTAAATAGTGTTGATAATTATATACATTATAAATGTAATCGATAAAAATTGAATAGCAGGAACAGATAAGAACAAAGAATTATCTAGCTACTCATAGCTATAATTATCAAATAAAAATATTTGTATCATATTTACTTTATAAATAAAATACTAAAGCATGACTGATAAAGTTTCTCCTCATTAAACAACAGGAGTAGCATCTACACTGTATCTCACTGGTCAGCTCCTTTGTGGTGGACCATCGCCATGCCAATTGCTTGCTTCTTATATCACATGCAGCTTTCTCTGAAGACCCTTTGAAGGGAGAGATGCTAGCTCTGTCCATATAACCTGAAAAGGATCAGAGATGCAATGATTTGAGGCCAAATCATAACCAGACTGGAATATAATTATCCCTGTTTCCAGAATGGTTAGATGTAGTCAGAAATTTCTCTGTCCTGCTTGGCAGTTCCCAAAGCTGTTAACAAAATAATTGACTTGAAGGCTTAATTTATAGTGACTGTTGGACCAGTAACTCAAGCATTTTACTGACTAGCTCTTACTCTTTAATTACCCCATAATTCTTATCTATGCTTAGCCATGTGACTTGGTACCTTTTCTCAATGCAACACTTTCATCTTGTTTCCTCTGTATCTGGCTGGTGTCAGCTTCTCTGCCTTTCTTGTTCCCAGAATTCTCCTAGTCTGGCCACCCTATCTCTACTTTCTGCCTAGCTACTGACCAATTAGTATTTTATTAAACCGATACCAGTGATAAATCTTTACAGTGTACAGGAATGTTATCCCACATCTAGATACATGGGTGTGGGTCCATTGACCTCTCTGGTCCCTCCTTCTGAGAGGTGACAGAAGTTCTGCTGTAATGGTCTTTGGCAAACAGACCTTTGGAGGCTACAGCTGTCTGCCTGAAGGAAAGTGCTGCACCACATCATCACAGGAGCCTGAGGCTCCACCTTCTCACATCTTGGTAGCAGGACAAGAAGCAGAACTCCCTAGTGACCTGCATCCTGAAATTAGGCCTCACAGTCCAAAGGCTCACAGCACTGCCACCATTGGGCATCAGTGTTTGAACACATGAGTGTGTGAGGAACATTCCAGACTCAAATCTTCAAATTCCCCATCTACCCCAGCAAATGACAGAACCCAGACCAGAGCTCTCCCCTCTGTCCTTTCTTGTTGCATTAGAGCATTGCTTTCACACAGCTTGGTTCCACTTAGGATGGCCTGTTTGCAAATTTCCAATTAATTTATCAGCAGTAGATATCAATGTGTTGATTTATCAGTGACGCCATATCATGTGTAAGTTGTTTTACTCAATATTTTAAGGTTGTTGCAAGTGATAATAGAGATCTAGTTTAACTTTTAATGATTTTGTATAGTTCACCCCCACTTCTCTCTCTCCTCCTGCTGTGTGTATATGTGTTTGTGTACATGTGTACCTATGTGAGTGGATACGCATGCACATGTGTATGTGGAGGCCAGAGGAAAATGTTGAGCATCTTTCTCAATTGCTTTCTATCTTGTATTTTGAGGCAGGATTTCTCACTAAACCTGAAACTCAGTGATTTTGCTAGAGTAGCTAACTCCTTATGGTAGTTTGAACGTACTTGGTCCCCATAAGCTCATAGGGAAGGGCATTATTAGGAGGTGTGGCCTTGCTGGAGGATGTATGTCTTTGTGGGGGAGGGCTTTGAGGTGTTTGGTTTAAGCTTCAGTCAGAGTCACAGTCAACTTCCTGTTGCCTGCAAGATGTAGGACTCTTAGCTATTCCTCCAATACCACATCTGCCTGCATGATCATGTTCCCACTGAAGAACCAATGAAGTGCCTCTATTCTGAGCAAGTCCCTAAACCCAGCTTGAAACAGGCCTTGGTTTCACTGACTTAGGCTCCAGGCACTTCGAAGGACAAAGTCAAATGTCCCAATACAGGAGATAGTGGAGATAGCCTCAGGCCATCTGATGGCCACTAATTAACCACAGAATGTTAGCACTGGAGATAGCCTATACAAAAAGTTTTGACAAGCAACTGGACAGCCTGAAAGCTAAGAAAACAGAGGAATTCTGGGAAGTCCCTAAAAAAAAAAAATGACCTAGTCAGAATTGTACCCATACTAAGACCCCTAACTGATGTGTAACCTTGTGGTTTTTGCCTTTAAAACCCAGCTTTCAGAGGGCTGGGTACCTCCTTCAGCCACCGCCACATCAGTGTGCTAGATGGGGTCCTTGTGACTTGTATTTCTTTTCAATAAACCTTGCTTTTGTATTTCAGAGAGTTTGCATCTCTGGTGGTCTCTTTGGGGATCTTGCAACCAGGGCACAACTCCCCCATGATGAGAGACTGGACCTCTGAAACTGTAAGCTAGCCACCCTAATTAAATATTTCTGCTTGTTTGTTTTAATAAGAGTTGTGGTCACGGTGTCTCTCTACAGCGATAGAATCTCTAACTAAAACACTCCCTAACCTAACCCAGGGAACCCTCCTGTCTCTGCCTCCTTCCTAGTGCTAGAATTATATGTATGATCGGCCAAACTGGGCATTTCAACTCAGGACCTCATGCTTGCCTGACAACCATTTTACCAACCGGGCCATCTTCCCAGTTATCTTCTGCTTGCTATGTATACTCCAGTTACATTTTATTTTATTTTTGTTTGTATTTTGTGTTTTCCTTACTGCTTCCGTTTCCCTTTTCAGATCCCGAACAGTGCCATTGTTTCCATTATCTATTTGTTTGGTTTTTTTTTTTGACATTCTTTAAGAGTTTTATTGTCTTCCAATATTTTGCTTTTCTATTTCTCAGTTTCTTTAATTTTTTTTCATTTACTCTGTAAGGGTTTCTATCACCTTCATAAAGTTATTTTTAAGGTTATATCTTGTGCTTCAGCTGCATCGGAATGATCAGGTCTTGCTGTGATATGATAACTGGTCCCTGGTGGTGACATATTACCTTTCTGTTATTGGTCTGTTCTTACACTGGGGTTTAGGTGCTGGTTCCTATATTTGTCCTTGTTGGATGGGTGTTTCATTCCTTGGTTTCTGTTTCCTCTCTGGTCTTTTGGCTTAAGTGGCCAAGGGTTCTGGTGACTGGTGAGTCTGCAGGTCCAGTAGGGTGTCTCCACTGGGATTTGGGGTCCTCGTGTTCCTTGATCTGGTCTGACCTTCAACAAAGCCTGAGTCTTCTTCTGGGGTACCTAGGAGCAGTTTGGCTTCTGGTAGAACAGCTGGGGTTGTTCTTTTGACTGGTGTGAGCTGTGTCTGAACCTATGGGGTCTGCTGGAATTTTGGGGAAGGGCTGGCCACAGGGAGGATGATGAAATGGGAGAGGTCAGGTGCCTGTGTGAGTCTTGGGGAGCAGAATCCAGGGGATGGCAGCAATCCAGCTGGCAGATGGGTCACTCATCTGCTGGTTGACAGTGAGGGCTGCACCAAAGCAGTGATATTCCTCTGGAGTTGGGGAAGGGCCCTGCAATGGTGCCAGTGCTGAGATGGAAGGGGTTACTCACCAGTTGTAGCTTATGTGGTCTGTGCCTCAGTGGTAGAAGTCCACTGGGGTTAGGGGCAGGGCCAGGGATGAGCTGGGATGGCTTGGGCCTGGGGAAGGGGGTGGGGCAGAATCAGGGCAGGGGTGCATTTCTGCTGGCAGGCAGGTAGGTATGTTGGTATTTTGTTCAATCACTCATCCATCATAAACATTTAGGCTGTTTCTGCTATTATGAATGATGATCCCCTGGACATCCTCAACTCTTTTGTCTCTCTGTGTGTGTTTTGTATGCATAAGTATTAGTGTTGGGGATATCTTCTGGAGCGGCCCTCTCCAAACTCTGCCCCTGAGAGAGCCCACCAAGACCACGCCTACAGGCTACTGAAGACTTGGCTGCTATACCTGCCCTGTGCTTTCTCTCTTGTGATTTTTCTCCTCCCCACCCTCCAAGGGTCACCCAGGAGTTACTTTGCTCTGTTCATTAAACCTGGACTTATCAGTTTGGCTTGACTGGCTTATTCATTGACAGTGGAGGTTATCTAATAACCGGGGATTCAAAACTTATCAATATTAGTTCATTTGTACATGTGTTCAAGTGAGCACAAGTGTGTGTTTGTGTGGTACCCAGGGGTCAGTGTCAGGTGTTCTATTAATCTCCACCTTATTTTTTGAGATAAGGACTCTCACTAAGCCTGGCATTCATCAATTCAGTTAGGCTGGCTGGCCAGTGAGCCACAGGGGTTCTCCGGTTTCTCGCCCAGTGTTGACAGTTCAGTGAACTGTGACTCCCTTTTTATTAGGTTTTTATGCTGTGTGCCAAGCACTTTGCTAACTGGGAAGTCACCTTAGTCCTTTTTGTTTTTAAGAAACATGTAAAAGTTGAATTATCGAGTTGAGAGTATATAACAAAATAATTACTGAGCCCTAAGATACTTAACACAAGCATCAAACCTACGCTGTGTCCAGTAGCATCTATCTCTTCTCAATGCCATGCAACCGTGGCTTCTATTTTCAAAACATGGTCTCACTCTAAAACAAAACCCTGCACCCATTAAACAGTGTTGTAAGACCTATGTTTGAAGGACTGGTTGTCAGTATGTGGTGCCCATGGAAGGTTGTAGTGCACTGGTTCTCAATCTTTTTACTATTACAACCCTTTAATACAGTTCCTCATGTGTGGGAACCCCTCAGCCTAACTGCCATTTTGCTACTGTTATGAATTATAATGTAAATATGTTTTCTGATGGTCTTAGGTGACTCCTGTGAAAGGATCATTCAGCTCTAAAGGGGTTGTGACCCACAGGTTGAGAACCAGTGTTGTAGAGCCCATTTAGAAGTTGGGATATTGGGAGTGTAAGAAAGCATGACGGACCCCGGTCTCCTCTTCTCCCGTTGCTTCCCAGCCTGTATGTGGTAAACAGACCTGTGTCACAAGTAGCAAGGCCAGGAGGCTCTAAGGCTGTGAGCCAAAGCCTTTTTTTTTTTTTCCTCTGTATAAACTGCCACTTCAGGGGATTTTCTCACAGCAATAAAAACTGACCAGCACACACAAATTTTGTATATTAGTCCTGCCTCAGCCAACCCTAGTCACCAACTATTGACTTTTTTCTTTATGATACATTTCACATAAATGAAATCACATCCTAAATGACCTTTTGTGTCTGAACGCTTCCAAAGGATGTTCACACTGTAGCCTGTATCCATGTTCCTGACACTTCTGGTCTTCCCCTTCCTCCTCGTCCATCCTCTTCCTCATCTCTGTTTTCCTGCTCCTCCATTTTAATGACTGAAAATAATCTCACTAACTGGACAGATCAAATTTGGCTTATCTACTCAGCTTTTAAGGTTATATGGGGTCAGGGGAAACAGTGAAGATGCTGGTCTGAGTTGTTCCGGAAGTGGATCCCAAGATAGTGACTTCAGGTGATGCCTGAAGACAATGGGGAACAAAGGAAGGGATGGAAGGGGGCAGAGAACACAGGTCTGTACTTGATAGCGGCATCAGTGTCCATTATGAAAGGGGGGGTGATGTCACCTTTATTTCACAGAAGAGGAAACTGAGGTAAGATACAGGTCTGGGATTTGAGCTCAGATCCAGCTTAAGTACCTTTGTACTTTTTGTGATCTCAGACTGGAAAGGAATTCTCTCCATGTGCAACTTCACCCATCAGAATGTCTTGGGAGCCTTTCTGCCACCTGAGCCTCTGCTTCCTTCTTATTGGTGTGATAGATAATGGGATGATGGGATGAGTCTCCTTGCTCTGTGATCGAAGCTGAAAGTATTTTTCTTGACATACTGGAACTTGTGTGCCCGCTCTTCTCTTTGCTTCCATTGATGACTTCTGGAATTGCTTTGGAAAAAGATGTCAAGTAAAAACTAATAGTACCCAACCAGCAACAGACCCTAAAGACAAACACAAAGGGTTTGAAATTTAAAATTAATTAAATTTTATTAAACCTAAAATTAATTAGCCCTGTCCCTGGGTAAAGGCTCCCACAGCGGATGCGTAAGCTGGTTATTTGTTGATGAGGATGGATGGACTTCAGATCTGCTAGAAAGCCTATGCCTTACTTGAAGCAAGCTCTGAGGGTTGGAGGCTAAAACAGCCCTTCTCACTAAAGAGTTTCTAGGAGATGGTTTTCGGCACAGTTGAAAGCAAAGAAAATGCTTATGCAGCGGAAGTGAGAGGCTGTGAATCAGCAGGGCAAACAGGAGCTGAAGTCTTCCAGGAGCCAGGCTCAGCATTTCAATAAAGTGTTTGTTTAAACCACAGTTAGGCTGGGTCCTAGTGGATTTATTTACTGGTCATTAGCCGCTCCGAGGAGGAGATAGGGAACAATAAACTGAGAAGCTTCAATTAAAAGTTAGGAATTCCAGGCACTAAATATGAGGAAATAGACAGCAGCAAATATGTAAGTCTCCAAGGTAAATTCACAAAACAAAAGAAAACTTTAACCCAAATTCTATCTGTAAAGCTGGGCATGGGCTGCTGCCTTTGCCTGGCCTCTGTGCAGAAGCAGCATGTTTGGTGTTCACTCAATCACCTACTCTCCCCTAGGAAATCGAAAGATTTAAATAAATAAGAATAAATTTATTTCCCCAAATGCAGGTTAAACTACCTGCTCTATGTCACTGGTAGAAGTCAAGGCCACTGAACCAACTGAAGCCAGAAAGGAGAGTGGAGAGAGGAAGAACCAGGGCTTCTAATAACTTGTTCCCGGAAGTGAACATACATATATTCCTCTCATCGTCTATTGGCTGGCATAGCTTATGACAGAGGAAGCTGGGAAGTGTCCAGGAGAATATGGAATAATTGGTGTTGAGAAAGAATATTTTTGGGGTCGCACAAAGAAGCACATGAACAAAATGAAGTTAACCTGGGTGCGTCAGGACCCAACCTAAACTGGGATGTGCCTGTAGGGTGTGTGTTAGAAAAATTCACTCAGTTCTTATTCTAGCACCAGTGGTGACTATGTCTTGCCCTGTTGGTGAGCTTGACCCCACTTTCTGTCTTCTTTGTGTTTCCTGCTTCACTGGGGTGTGAGGAGGTGAAACTTGCCACTTAGATGTTCCTGCTACCATTGAAACCACCTGACACCATACTTTCCCTCACAATAATGGACTGTATCCCTTTAAACTTTGAGCCAAAATAAATCTTACCTCCATTAAATTCCTTCTTGTCCATATCTGGTCACAGGGATGGGAAAGGTAATGAATACCTGACTCAGTCAGCTGAAGGTTTTAAGAGCAGGGTCTCCCCAATGAAGAATAGAGTCTGCTTAAGGAACACAGCTTCAGCCAGTGCCCAAGGGTCCTTCTTCTTTTATATTCAGGACTTTGCTTGGCCAGTTCAGTCAAGTCAGTGCCTGATTCAGGGAGAGACCTTGTCTCAGAAACAAAGGTAGGACATATTTGAGAAAGTTACTCAATAGTAAACTCTGCCACACGTGCAGAATCCAATCCTGTATAATAAATAAAGCCATGCCTACCCACCTTCCTATCACTGGCCCCGCCTCTCTGTCAAATCTACTGGACGTGTGTGTGTGTGTGTGTGTGTGTGTGTGTGTGTGTGTGTGTGTGTGTGTGTGTGTGTGTATTTCAAAGAGTTTTCGTTAGTTCTGTGGTTGGTTGAAGGAAGGTAGCAAAGTGGCCAAAGTCAGGGCAGCTTTCTAAGTGATTTTACCCATAACCAACATAAAACTTACCTCTTTAGACCCTGTTTACTTAAAGCTCCTGCAGGTTGCCTTGGTCATGTTTAGTTGGTGGTATTTTAAGGAGAATCCTGTGGGAACTGTCTATTGAACTTCAGAAGCACAAAGGACTTTCAGTTCTACTGCTTCCCACTTTAAAGTACCTTTAAGTGATGTTTGTAATGTCCTTCCCTATGGCCCATCATCTGCCTGTCATGAGTAAAAGGTAGAGATAAGGTGGGTAATCTTCTGGAAGGTTCCAGTTGGGGAGACAGAAAGGAGAAAAGCTAGCATTATTTATTTAATTTATGTGAATGTATGAGAGCGCACACGTGTGTGTGTGTGTGTGTGTGTGTGTGTGTGTGTGTGTGTATGCACATACACGTGCATGTGTGCACATGTGTGGCAGAGCTTAAAGTTGAGTAGCTTCCTTGATTATATTCCAGCAAGCATCAGGGATCCTCCTGTCTCACCCTGGGCTTATGGGTCTACTTTTGGTATTGGGGATCTGAATTCAGATCCTCTTGAGTGTACAGCAAAGATTCTCTCTCACTCAGGAGCCATTTCTTCAGCCCCCGAGAAGATGACTTTTAATCAGAATTTGTATATAGGTGAATGAGAGAGGTGATATCTGGCAAGGTGAAGGTAGCATACTGCTATTGTTGGGGGCAGAACCACTCTTTCTGGTGGATGATTCATGGGCCAAATTCTCAACTGACCACAGATCCTTCTAGAAGTTTCCAAACACTTTTCAAAAATCTTTACTCTGTACAGGCAAAAAGGAATCCAGGAAGTGGAAAACAGGACAAATGCTCCAGCTAGGGGCAGGATGCAGGGGTGGGGATGGGGTAGGGGGTCTGTCCAGTTGGGGTCAGGGGAGTCATTGTTTCAGATTCTTTTAAACAAAATGATGGGCTGTTGGCTGCAGGCACAAAGGAAGAAGCCAAGCTCATTTACAGCTAGTTAGCTCCCAACCCCTGACCCCTTCTCTTTGCCAACACAAGAGGAGAGAAGGGAGAAGTTTTACTGTGTTTGTTTCAGACTTCTCTTGAAAGTTACAAAACCTGCAAAGAGCCCTCTCCCACGCTGAGTCATATGTACTCACTGAGAAGCAGTTCGCAGTCGGGTGTACTCGTGAAAAGGCTTTGAAACTCCCACTACTCAGAACCAACAATGCCATTGTCACATTCTGACATTCTTCTAGCTATTTTCAAGTACACCTGCATATCTTCCCTCTCTCTCTTCCTCTTCCTCTCTCTCTCTTTCTATTTCTTTCTCTCTCTCTCACACACACCCATACACACACTCCCACATACCTGCACTTAAAGGTGTCTGACACATTCATATACTCACATGCACACTCACACCTACACACTCATACCCGCACATGCTCTTATGCAAATGAGATCACTTCAAGGCTAACCTGCTTTTTCACTCAACATTCTTCCATGGTCTTTCTGGGTCAACAAATTTAGAAATATCTCATCAATTTTAATGGCTGCTTAAAATTCCACTGTGTGGTTAAAATGTATACTGTTTAAGCAGGCCCCTATTGGCGGACATTTAGGTTGGTTCTGATGTTGGTCACAGAAAGTTGCTGTGAAAACCCCGTGCTTACATTTAGACCCACACGCATAATTTAATGCTCATTTAAGCATAATCTTGCAAACCATGTAGCTTACTTTAAAAGTATTAAATGTAATGGTCTTATCTGGAGGTGTGTGTGGAACTGAGGTGAGAAAAAAAATGTTTCCTGAGACCCCGAGTCCCCTAGGGACCCCTCATTACGAAAATGGAACCATAAACTAGGGTGAAGTCAGGGCCTGTAGGATTTCTGAGGATAAGGATTATAGAAGCTCTGGACTCTCTTTATGACCTGTTACACAAGGGTCCTCAAGGGTGAAATAGAGGCGCCAGGCAAGAATGAGGGCACATAGGCAGAGAGAAAGAAGAGAAAGCTATGCTACTCCTGAAAATCTTGGTTGGTTAGCGCAATTCCGTTTAAGCGCAATTCAAATGTCTCAGAGGAGCATAGAGACCCAGAAAATTACACTCTTGCAAAGTATGTGACAGATACCCGTGTGGAGTGCATTGGAGGCACTAAGCAAGCTTATTGGTTTGAGGGGTTTGGGAGGAATTCAGGCCCACGTGAGTGCTGCACGGTTTTCTGAAATGTCCGGATGCCAGAATGAGGCAGCAAGAAAGAGCATCATGGGATAGGAACCTGATATGATGGGGTGGGGAGCCGACACGGGCACACGGCACTGAATGGCCACTGTATGGTTCTCACTCTCACAAAGCCTCACTTGTAGACAAATAAGTAAGAAGCTAAAATTGTAGGGAAAAGTGGCCAGCCAAAGAAACCCACCCTGGCTCTGGAGCAGAGCCAGTAAAAGAGACCCACCCTGGATCTAAGACCTGAGTCAGTGAAATACATTTATCCCTGAACCCAGAACCAAAAAGAAACGTGCCCTGGCTCTGAAATTAGAGCCCCAAAGCCCTAAAGAGCCAGTGAAAGAAACACACTTTGGCCCTGAAACTAAAATCCAAATCAGGGTAAAAAAAGAAGGGAAAAGATCTGACCAATCTCCACCCTGGAAGTCTCCCCAGAAAGCTCTGCTCCCCAAGAAGCCTTATATAAGTCCTGAGCCCACAGCTCTTTACCGATGTCTTCTACCCCAGGCTGAGGCAGCCACACTCTCCTGGACTCTCCCTCACAATGAATCTCTTGAAGGAGGTTTGGGTGGAGATCTTCTTTAGCCAGAGCAAAGCCTTGATGGAGATCAGCTAAGGGAGCAAAGCGGTAACACTCTTGTTGCCCAGGGAACCTTTCTTGGCTGGGCTGAGTTGTTACATTCCCTGAACAGAGAACAGCCATCAAGAAGAAGTGAAACCTCTGGCAGGGCCACTGTAACAACTTTGCCCGGGAGGCCCTCCCTTGCTGGAGCAGAGCTGTTAACCCTGGGGAAGCCTTTCCCTGAAGCAGGGCTGTAAGCTGCTGCCTAGGCTTACTGTGGCCTGTGGTGTTCATTGGCTCCCCAGTGCCTGAATACCTTTCCATTTGAGCTGCAGCGCTCAGTTTACCTGGGCTCCTGACTGCCAGGATCTCTTTCCATCTGGGCTGCACTGGGCTGCACAAACACCTACAAAAATACTTTGCTAAATGTTCTGACCGTGGGGTCTGTTCCCCAGTAGGGGATGCTTGAGATTAGAGAAGACTTGACTAAAACTGTGTTTTCCTAAGAACTGTCTCTAGTGTTTTAGTGTTTGACCTTGAAGACCAAAAAGACATTTTCCCGTAAGACAGAGACAATAGATGAGTATTTACTTCAGTGCCCAATCTTTGTCTTTTATAAAAAAAAGATGCAACAAATGAAACTATAAATGTGTCATAAGTTATTATGGTTGTCATTAAAGTCAACTTGTCACAAATTAGAACCATCTGAGTAGGGAGCTCGACCCAAACACATGTCCCGATTGCTTTGACTGACATGGGAAGACCCGCCCTGATTGCAGACAGCACATTCTGGTAGCAACCCAGATAAAGAGAGATGACAGAGGGCAGATTACTAAGCTATTTCTTTCTTGGCTTCTTTATGCCACCCAGGTTGCTGCTCCTGCTGCTGATGCTACTTCCTTTGCTGATATCAGAACCAGCATCTGCAAGCTCTCATTGTGGACCAGCAGCTCTCCAGGAATCTTACAGGTTTCCAAGGCCAAATTGGGACTACTGTTGCACACTCAGAGAGTCATTGTGGGTACTGGGACTGCTGAGGCACTAGCCTCAAGGATGTACACATAAGTCATGTGTTATTTACACACACACATACACATACACACACATGCGCGCGCGCACACACACACACACACACACACACACACACACACACACACACACATACCATGATGACTTGATGTATGCATGGCTCATTCAATGATCAACACAACCACATGGTCACTACCAACAGTTTCCACTCCAAAAAAAGAAGGGGTCTAAGAACTTCCCAAAAAAGAACTCAAAATAACCATCCTAAGAAAGTTCAGTGAGATGTGAGAAAACACAGGTAGACAAAGAAGCCAAGGCAGAAAAACAATACCTGAACAGAAAGCACCCATTAAAAAAGTAAAAGGTCCAGGGTGTTAGCTCAGTTGGTAAAGTGCTGAGCAAGGATGAGGGACCTGAGTTTGATTCTAAGAACTCAGGTTAAAAAAAAAATGTAAAAAGCAGTTCATGTTGGCACAGGCTTATAACTCAGGTCTGAGGACCCCTGGAGCTCACTGGCCTCCCAGCCTAGCCAGTAGCCCTGCCTCAAACAACAAAGGGAAGAGTGTCTGAGGAAGACAGCCAGTGCTGACTTCTGGCCTGTCCAGCCTTTCACACATACAATAAATAGATAATAAATAAATCTCCATAAAACAGACATTCTGGAACTGAAGAAGAAGGTGATATCTGAAAAGACACATGGAGAGCTTCTACAGAGCAGAAGAGCAAGCTGGGACAGAACGTTTGAAGTTAGCCAACTCGAGGAACGGAAGTGGGAAGGAACAGGTGGAGAAAGCCAGTGGGCTGAGGGGACACTCTCAAGAGCTGGGAAACCAGTATTGCTGAAGGTCTCCCAGCAGCCAAGACAGGAACCATACATGCTGGGGTCACTTTGCAATTATTTCTGGACTTAGAGAAGAAGCAAGAAATGCTTTGTAATTGTTTATAGAGATAACATTTGGGAAGAGGAGACTGGGAGAAGAGGTCACCTAAAGAAACTGGAATGTGCCCAGGAAATAACTTGACAACCCTTTATCTAAAAGTTCTGGAAGGTCAGAACTCTAGATCTTCTGTATGGTAGTTTCTGAAATTACCATATGTGAACGCTTGCTTCCACACTTTGGAATGGCATGCATTGGGATCTCCAGCATGCCATTCATGACCTGTAGGGTCATCTAGAAGTTTCTGTCCTGCATATCTTTAAGTCTCACCCTAGAACCTTGGAGCGCTCATGTAAATGTCCTCCGTACTTCCTCTTTCTTGAAAGGATTGTGCTTTTGTGATACAGGTGTGCCTCTGACATCTTGATATGAAACTCCAGCAAGTCTCATCCTAAGCACAGCCTGATTTTCCTCGAGGAATTGATATCGATTGATTGACTGATCAAGTTTTTCTATAATAAGACAGCATAGGAAAAGACAGCCTTATTTCTGTTGAGTCAGAATCTTATACCCAGAATGGTTGCCGATGGCATTCATGACCATGAAGATAACACAAAGAGCCAGGTGGAACAGGGGCTCCATCATGAAGTGGCTAAATCTACCTCTATCAAGTTCTGCCCCCCACAGCAGGATTCCCCAATCTGTGAGCTGGTAAATGCATTTATAGTCTGTGTTTTCATGACTTGAAGTACAAGTATCATAACCCATACATATCCACTGATCTACTACCTCTGCTGATGAATATGACTACCTCTGCTGTCCACTAAATAGAACGGATCGTGTCTGGGACTAGACTCCCCTGAGCTGGCTATCACAGGTCTGCCTTCTTGCTCAGTCGCTCTGTCTTTGAGCTAGCTGGGGCTAATCAGCTTTTTCTTCTGGGCACTAGCATCCCCACAGACAAAGAAAGGCACATCTTAGAGATCCTCTTGGGTGTTATGTTCTCCTGTTCTGCCATTTTGGAATTTTCCAGATGCCTTATGACTGCCAGTGGTGTTGGAAAACAAAGAATTTACTAAATGTTTCACATGGGCACTGTAGAGCAGGGAGAAATGCTGTTTTATTCTATTTTAATTTTAAAAGACTGGCTGTAGACTTTTCTTCTTTCTAGACAAATGGCATGATTACATTCAGGGATTTAGGGATTTTATTGTTTACAGAAATACATTTTTGGACTCTTTGATGATAGTATGGGACCAGTCCTCTGTTGTCTTGTAATGTCTGGGTGAGTGATGATAAAATAAGGGAATGTGGTGATATATATTTAATAAAACCGGTCTGGAATATTAGAGAACAGATTCACTCACAGTCAAGCCAGGAGGGTCAGAGAGTGGTAACTCACACCTTTAATCCCAGCAAGGGGAAAGACTCAGGAGTGGTGACCTGTGCCTTTAATCCCAGCAGATCTGGGTTTGAAGCTAGCTTGTTTACAGAGAGTTAGTTCCAGGCTCCCAGACAGGCAGTGGTGATGCCAGACCTTTAATCCCATAACTCCACAGACAGAGGAGATCTTTCTGTGTTTCTGTGAGTTCAAGGCTAACTACCAAATAGGAGTAGCCCACCCCTTTAATCTTAACCTGGATGTGAAAGAATTGGGCGAAGAAGGTATGTAAGGCAGGTGTGGGAAGACAAATAAGTTATTATTCTATAGAAGTGATGAGGAGCCAGGCTGAGGAAGCTGGAAGATAGTGTGTGAGATCTGACTGTGGTGTTTCCTCTCTTTAATATTCCAGCCTTTCCCAAATACCTGGCTCAGAATTTCATTTATTACAACCAGAATTCATGCAACAGAAAGAGGTTGACTTCTTTCTACAGCATATTAAAATGCAATAGAATCTTCTTCATTTCACAGGCCACGGTGAAGAGGGAAAGAATTCAAAGGGAAGGAGGCAGCTGTGAAGAAGCTTTAAGGAATAGCTCTGTAAGGTGATAGGTGATAAGCTAGAGCCCCAGGAGGATGTAGATACAGATGAAGTGTGGCCCACAAACACCATGCTGTTGGCATGGCATGCTACTTGATCACTTTGTGTGGGATTGTACCGCTGTCCCATAGCCCTAGACCATCAGTGAAATTGTACAGCTCACTTTCTGTTGCTGTGTTTGGGATGCTTTGGGAGAATAATGAAG
Source organism: Phyllotis vaccarum (assembly GCA_033318265.1). NCBI lineage: Eukaryota > Metazoa > Chordata > Mammalia > Rodentia > Cricetidae > Phyllotis > Phyllotis vaccarum. The sequence goes on along the minus strand of JARWLC010000016.1, from coordinate 76,281,440 downwards.
GAATAGAGAAACAATTCATTGTGATTTGAAGACAAGAAGAAGAAAGACTGTGCATATCCTTGGATGAGATTTTCAGAGATGAACTGACCAACCTCAGAGGCAGTAAAATCATATAAGAAGTGGTCCGGTAAACTTGGTTGCTACACCCAAGAGTTCTTGGAACAGCTGAAGAATGATCACTAAGATCACACAGAGCGAGAAGATGGGGTGAGCCATTTGCCAAGAATAATGTAGAGAAGAATAACATTAGAGACCACAGGACCACTCTGGGGTCTGGAGGATGCCCAGACAGATGCAGAGGATTCCGTGTGCAAGTGTGAATTGATAAGTGTGGACCAGATTAGAGACCCACAAGACCACTCTGGGGTCTGAAGGATGCCCAGACAGATGCAGAGGATTCCGTGTGCAAGTGTGAATTGATAAGTGTGGACCAGATTAGAGACCCACAGGACCACTCTGGGGTCTGGAGAATGCCCAGACAGATGCAGAGGACTCTGTGTGCAAGTGTGAATTAATTAGTGTGGACTAGATAGTTTAATGTTAGTTCCATTTTCAGACGTGAAGTCTGAAGCCCAGAGATGTTTTCTAAACTTCCTTCTCCCTTCGTGGTGATTTCCCAGTTGGTTCTTTCCCATCTACATACTCCGTTGCAGCTCGGCCCCAGAGCTCCACTAGAAAAGACGTCATACTTTCAGTGTTGGTTTTAGCATGCCTTGTGATGCGCCTCTGATGGCGGAACCCAACGTGAGGGGTAAAGTGAACTGCTGTAAAAGGGTTTTCAGCGATGTGGTGGTGAGGTCTGGAGGGGGTGGGCATCCTGATGTCCCTAACTAGGTCTTAGTCTTGAATGAGCCTGTGCTTCTGAATTTTGCTTCCCAGTTTCCCTCTCCTTTCCTCCTTGAAGAAACAGGATGGGCTGAGCTGACCGGAGCCGAAAAGTCCACTTCCTACAGGTCAGTTAGGCTCCTGTTAAGCCTAGCGAGGTTAGGTTCTGATTAAAAAGGCTCTCCTAATTGCAGGTCATATTAAAAAGGACAACATACTATGCTGTGTTTCAGAGTGGTTCCTTTCTCCACCTGTTATTGGCAAGCGCTGAGCTATACCTCCAGCCCTTCCTAAGCTCTTTGCATGTAGACTACACTCTGGTAATTGTGACTGGGATAGGAAACTCAGGGAGCCTTGACTGCTAGTGTATTTGCCCTTTCTTTGAACAATTCCATATGTGTAAATAGTATTTTGGGTCCCTTTCATCCTCTGTTGTCCCCCGTTTTCCCTGCACTCCTGCTGAACCCCCTTTTCTTCCCAATATGTTCTTTTATTTTTATGACTTTTTTTTTTTTGTGGGACCCACTTAGTTCAACTAATGTTGCTTTCATGAGCTTGGATGAGCACAGGTAATTTGCCTGTTCCCCAGCCAGTGTGCATAACCTTTGTCAAGATGGAAACAGACCCAGTGACACCCTTTAGTGAGACTAGAGATCAGAGGGGACCCAACCCGTTATCTCTAGTCCTTCCTGGGGAACAATGTTGAGGATGAAGTTCTGAGAAAACAGACTGTGGTCTGTAGAGTGCACGGATGTAACAGGGCAGCCATACACTAACCACTTCACAGCTCCTTACAACTCCACTGGGTGACTGGTTGTGTGAATGGGACCCCTGTCCCCTCCAGCTTTACTGAGCATCAGCCTCCTCCTCTTCCTCCATATCCCATTAAAGTGGGTTCAGTAATATCTCTGTATTTGCCTCTCACACCCTGCAGCTCCCCTCCTTGCTGGTGAATAACTAGTCCAGGCTTTATTATTTCTCTTCACTGGTCTCCCATCCTCTTCCTTCTTTAAATGCTCATCAGAATTCTTCTGTTGTCTCGAAGAGAATCTCTTAGCTCTAATGTCATAAAAAGAATCCTTTGGCTTTAAGTAAAATTTATCATCTCTCCTGTGTCATGGTGCTTACCATTTGCTCTCTTCTTACAAATACTTTTATGAGATAAGAGCTTTTTTATTTTTTAGATTCTGGGGCCAAATAGATAAGTCATTATGGACAGTGGCACTAGTGAATTTTAATTATACTTTTTGGCACTCAGTGGTAACTCATACAGGCACTGGCATTGATTTTCGTTAGAGACTTATTGCTGGGTCTCGTGGAATGTTCTGGTGCAGTTTCTTCAGGGAGGGAGGTGAGGGCGAGGGGATGTTCAGCAGCTCTTTCTCAGGGAGACTAGCAGAGAGGCCTTGGCACTGTTGCCTGAGTTGATAATGGATGACAGCTGGTTTGGGGGTTCCCCAGTTTCTGCAAACATTCTACTAGGGGCCCAAAGCCACCTCTTTATCTTCCTTCTTGCAGTGCTTGGGTTCAAGTGCTGTGTCTGTCGGAACTAAACAGAAAAGTCATTTAAGGAACGATTCCCGGTGAAGCACAAGGGATATTAGATTGCTGTGCGTCAGCTTGACCCATATTTTATTCCACACAGTTTCATTTGACTTTGGTTGAGAACAAAAGGATAAACCTTATTTTAAATCCTACGTTAACCTTTAAATCGTGTTTTATTAAAGTTTAGGATGACATCGAATAGAATAACTAACACAGAGGTTTGGGATTATGGTTTTTTTTCTAATTCCCGTGATTTGGGGTCATATATTTAACCTCATCTTTTTTTTTTTTTTTAACTTTCTGATTTATAAAATGAGAGGATAATTCTCAGGTGTGTGCTAGTTAAGGTTTCTGTTTCATGATAAATATCATGACTGGAAGCGGTGGGAAGAGAAAGGCTTATCTGGTTTTCTCATGCCCATCACAGTCAATCACTGAAGGATATTAGGGTAAAAACTAGAGGCAGAACCTGGTGTGTGTGTGTGTGTGTGTGTGTGTGGGGGGGGCTGATTCAGAGGCCCCGGAGGAATGCTGCTTCTTGGCTTGCTCTCTGTGATTTGCTCAGCCGTCCTTCTTATACTACTCAGGCCTATCTGCCCAAAGATGGACCTGTGTCTTCAATGTCTAAGATTCTGTCTCCCATCTCTTGGATTCTCAAAGGCTTGCCTCTGAGGCTCTCCTGTTGGAGCTCCTAAGTTTTTCTCTCAAGTCAGGTGTTCTTTATTGATTCTGTTTTCACCTTCGCATCTTGAACTGTGCTGTTTGGGTTGCTATAGATTTCTTTAAGGGATTTATCCATTTGCTCTTTAAGGACCTCTATTAATCACTTAAAGGTTTTGTCTCTTCTTTTTAGCTGTGTTGTAATACTCAAGACCTACTTTCAGTAGATTAGGCTCTCTCATGATAATCACTAATCAAGAAAATGCTCCCCAGGATTGTCTACGGTCCAGTCTGATGCTGTAGAATATTACTGTAAGGTGTTTATGTTGCATTTGTTTAACTCTGTGAAGCTGTGTTACTTTGCCTGTCTAAAACACCTGATGATCCAATAAAGAACTGAACATCCAATAGCCAGGTGGAGAAAGGATAGGCAGGTCAGGCAGGCAGAGAGAGGATGAAGGAAGGAGACTTCTAGGAGAAACAGAACAGCGAGAGAAAAAGGACTCCAGGGACCAGCTACCCAGCTACACAACCAGCAATGGAGTAAAAAACAAAGAAAGGTAGATAGAAACAAAAAAAAGTAAAAGATAAAAGCCCAGAGGCAAAAGGTGGATGGGATAAGTTGAGAAAAGCTAGCAAGCAACAAGCCACGCTAAGGCCAGGCATTTATAATTAAGAATAAGCCCCCATGTGTGATTTATTTGGGAGCTGAGTAGCACCCCCCCCCACACACAATAGTTTGATATAGGCGTTTTCTTAATTGCTGCCACTTCCTATCAGAAGATTCTGAACTATGCTTTTTTATACAGCCCAGGACCACCCGTCCATTATCAGTCTACCCACAATGGGTGGGACCCTTCCATATCAATCATTGATTAGCAAAATGTCACACAGGCTCCAGGACAATCTGATGTAGGCATTTTCTTAGTTGTCATTCTATCTCTTCTCAGATGACTTTAGCTTGTGGCAAGTTGACAACAAACACTAACTAGCTAACTAACTAACTGACTGACTGACTGACTGACTGACTGACTAACTAACTAACTAACTAACTAACTAACTAACTAACTAACTAACTAGGTCAAGTAGATTTCAGCTGAAGTCCATTGCCAAGGCTGGTGTTTTGTGGTAAAAGTTCTGTAGCTGAGCTACGATCAACTAATGATGCCTGCATGGGCACAGGGTAGAGGAAAAGCAACATGGAAGCCAGGGATTTTCTGTTGTTTTTTTCATGGTTTTTAAGATGTTCTAGAAGATTCAGAAGGCCACTTCAGCCAGGAAAACATGTAGGCTAGACTAAGTGCAGATTTTCACCTTTTTTTCCATTCTTCCAAATCTAATACCTCAGTCTTATCTCCAGCCCCACAGGAGAACACCAGCAGCAGCCTCCCTTCCCCTTTGCCCCCATCTCCAGTGGATCACATAAGTATTTCCCTCTAATTCCCATTGCTTTATCCTAGCCCACAATTTCAACAGCGTTCTTTGAAAACCCAGCAGCCAAACTTAAAAGAGTAGCAAATCTCTGTTAGATGAAGTATGTAGGTGAGCATCTCCTCTGCTCCTCCATATCCAACCCCTCAGTCTCACTCCCAGCTCTGCAGCAGACCTACCTGTTGTTGTATCTCCTAGTTCTCTGGGAACTAAGCAAATCTTGAAGGAACTCTTTGCTTTCCTCCTCCTGGGGACTTCCTTAGTGACCCCCACCCAGCCCATTCCCATTCCTAAGTGCCAACTCCCAATACCTAGGAACACATTTTACCCAGATCCCTCGTGGTTTCACCTATCAGGATCCCAGAAAAATTTCCTACGAGGCGACACACAGACACATACTTTTCTAAGAACCAGAGAAAGCAGGACAAACAAAGGAACAAACACCAGCAAAGGCAAGATATCAGCACCAGAATTACAATCTTTCCAAAGCCAAATAGTCCGTCTAACTGCTTATACGCAAGAGTCAAAGCACAATCCATACAACCAAGACAATGTCTCCACTTGAACCTAGCAACCCAACCAAAGTAGGTCTTGAGTATCACAACATGGCTGAAAGAAAGGACAGAAACTTTAAGATAGCATTTGTAAGACAGAGGTCCTTAAAGAGTAAATGAATAAACCCCTTAAGGAAGTCTATAAAAAATGCAAACAAACACCCCTTCATGATAAAGGTCCTGGGGAGATTAGATTAGGAATATAGGGGATAGACCTCAACAAAGTAAAGGCAATTCACAACAAGCCTATAGTCAACATCAACTTAAATGGAGAGAAACTGGAAGCAATTCCACTAAACTCAGGATAAAAACAAGCTGTTTACTCTCTCTATACCTATTCAATATAATATTTGAAGTCTTAGCTAGAGCAATAAGGCAATTGAAGGAGATCAAGGGGATGCAAATCGGAAAGAAAGAAGCCACAGTCTCTTTATTTGCAGATGATATGATAGGATACATAAGGGACCCTAAAAATTCCACTGTAAAACTTCTGTGGTTGGTAACGCCTTTAGCAAAGTAGCTGGATACAAAATTAACTGACACAAATCTCGTAATCCTCCCATGTGCGAATGACAAAGGATTGAGAAAGAGATCAGAGAGACAATGCCTTTCTCAAGCAATAGAAGATGTTTTGTGGTAACTCTGATCAAGCAAGGGAAAGACTTGTATGGTAAGAACTTTAAGACACTGAAGAAAGAAGTTAGAGATATCAGAATATGGAAAGATATACTCATGGATTGGTAGGATTAACATAGTAAAAATGGCCGATCTACCAGAAACACTTTACAGATTGAATGCACTCCTCACGAAATTCTAACACAATTCTTCACAGATCTCGAAAAGACAATGCTCAGCTTCATATGAAAACACACTCACACACACACACACACACACACACACACACACACACACACACACACACACACACACACACCAAAAATCCAAAACCAAAACCAAACAAAAACCAACCAACCAACAAAAGCAAAACCCAGAAAACCAAAACAATCCTGAGTAATAAAAGAACTGATGGAGATATCATCATCCTCCATTTCAAGTTATTCTACAGAGCTATCGTAATAAAATAATAATAATAATAAATCCAGCATGGTATTGGCACAAAAACAGACATGCCGATCAATGAAATTGAATTAAATTTCCAGATATAAAGCCACATACTATGGACACCTGATTTGTGATAAAGAAGACAGAAATATAAATGGAAAAAAGACAGCATCTTCAATAAATGTTGCTGGTCAAACTGGATGACTACATGTAGAAAATCCAACTATCTCCAAACTTATCACCTGCATAAACTCAACTCTACATGGACCTGAGACGTCAATATAAGGCCAGGTACACCGAACCTGAAAAAAAGAGAACGGGGGAACTCATTGACACAGAGGACAATTTTCTAAACAGAGCACCTTTAGTACAGACACTAAGATCGACAATTAGTAAATGGGGCCTTGTGAAAATAAAGAGCTTCTTCTTGACAAAGGACACCATCATTTGGACAAAACAGCAGCCAATAAAATGGGGAAAGATTTTACTGACTTCAAATATTCAAAATATATAAAGGACTCAAGAAAACAAACGACCCAAATTAATAATGGGGTACAGATCTGAACAGAGAATTCTCAGTAGAGGAAACTGAAATGGCCAAGGACCCCTTACAGAAATGTTTATAAGCCTTATCATCAGGGAACCGCAAATCAAAACTACTTTGATATTTCACCTTACACCCATCAGAATGACTAAGATCAATAACACAAATGACAGCTCATGCTGGAGAGGGTGTGGAGTGAGGGAGCACTCCTTTATTGCTTGTGAGAGTGCAAACATGTACAGCCACTGTGGAAGTCAGTGTGATGGTTCTTCAGGAAATGGGAATCGATCTACCTCAAGAGCCAGCTATACAACACTTTGGCATATAATCCAAGGTCATTTCATTCTGCCACAGAGACACGTGCTCAACTATTTTCACTGCTGCTCTACTCATAATAGCCAGAAATTGGAAATGAACGCAATGTCCCTCAACTGAAGAACAGATAATGAAAATGTAGTACATTTATACGATAGATTATTATCCGGCTGTCTAAAAAATGAAATACTGAAATTCATAGGTAAATGACTGGGGCTAGAAAAAAAATCATCCCAGATCCAGAAAGATAAATATGGTATATAGTTACTAAAAAAGTTAGCCATTAAGTAAATGATAACCAAGCTGTAATTCATAGATCCTAACAGGATAGGTATTATGGAAGGGACAGGGTGTGTATGTGTGAGTGTGTCAGATACACCTTCCTAGGTAAGGGAAATAGAATAGGTAGTTATGGATGTATAGGGAAGACTGGAGTAGCAGGATCAAGTGGAACGGGGAGAGGGGTACAAGGGTGGGAATATGGGGGGAGGGGAGAGAGAGCACTAAAATTAAGGGTTATTTTGTACTTATAAGTAGAAGATCTAAATGGTATTGCCAAATCATGGCAGAGACAGAGCCCTAGCTGGCCATCTCTTGCTACCAAGTAAAGCTTTCAGTAGTTGGACCGAGTTTCAATTGAGCTGTTGACCCAAGGGGTCCCTTGGGAACTCCCAAACAACACACTGTTAACTAAGACACTTTCCACAACTGACGGTAAGGCTCCATTGCTGAAGTCAACACCTACATAACTCATTGAACATGGACAAGTCGAGCTGGTGCCTTCACATCTACAGGATGGTGTCCTTGGTACAGGAAGGCATTCTTCACTTTACGAAAGGAGACATTTAAACACCAACCAGCCACAAAACCTTTGATCTACAATGGTCGTCTTGCCTGCAGGATATGCTAGTGCAATAGGGACACTAAGTCTGTGGATGTAACCAACCAATATCTGATTAGACTGGAGACCCTCGTAATAAGATGGAGTCCATAGCTGAAATGCTTGTGTGATCAAGGAGACTAGAGAGCCCAGGGACTTAGGATAAAACCAAATACTACTTGTGATGACTACTCGTGGTTATCAACTGGACCACATCTGGGAACATCTGGAATTAACTAAAACCTGTGAGGAATTTCTACTTAATTTGAAGTGAGAAGATCTATTTCTAATCTGTATCTTTGAGGTCAGAAGACAGACCTTTAATCCAGGTCTAAAGTGGTCCACAGCTTCTGTAAGCTTTTATAAGGATGTGAAGGAAGCTTCTGCTCTCTGCCTGCTCACTAACAAGTCCATTCCTTCACTGGCATTAGAGCCCTACTTCTTCAGGATTCCTTCCAGGACATGAGAAACTATCACATTCTTGAATTTTCTGTTCAGTCAGTCATTACTAAATTAGCTGGACCACAGTCTGTACATTATTTTAATAAATCATATATACATGTATATGTGCATACACACTATAATATATAATATATAACATAATATATAACATATAACATAATATATAATATAAAATATATAATATACAATATATGATATACAATATACAATATATAATATATAACATATTATATATTATATATATTTTCATTCTATAAATTCTGTTACTCTAGAAAATCCTAACTAATACAGATGGCCGATTCCACAAGATGGAACCCATAGCTGGCAAGCTTGGTAAGTTACTAAAAAGACTAGATATCCCAGGAATCTAGAGTAAACCCAAACGTTATTTTTAATAATAATAATAATGACAACAGCAATGTAGCAATAGGATAATTCTTAACAACATTCTATACTCATATATGATCTATACCCATAGATCAGTGCCTTGCTCAGCCGTCATCAGAGAAGCTTCCTCCTGTAACAGATGTGAATAAATACAGAGACCACAGGGGGATAATATGCAGAGCGGGTGAGACCTTGGAACCCTCAGCCCTAAACAGTATGTCTCCATCTAATCACTCTCCTCAGGCTCAGGGAACCCCACAGAAGAGGAGGCAGAAATCTAAGAGCCAGAGGGGGTGGAGAAGGCTAAGGAAACAGCACCCTCTTCATCGGCGTGATTGTTGAACATAAGAACACACACAGAGCCTACACAGGTCTGCACCAGTTGGGGTCCTAGGAGAAGTGAGTGCATGTCCCCATCCCTAACCCAGAAGCAATCTCCAATTGATAACCACTTTGCAAATGAAAACTTAGAGTCTCACTAGGGAAACAAGCTACTCTTAAGGGCAGGCTGACAGGCAGCAGTCAACCACAGAAAACACACTCAGTGGCATCTTTGAAGGCTCCTTGGCTCATAATGTCATGGCAGTCCCACCCCAGTTTTACCTCATTTTAAAATTTTTGTTTATATTCTTTTCTTCTCCTTTTTTACACCGTAGGGCTTTGTGGATGTACTATGGCTTCCCGTTTAGCATTTTTACAGGATTCCTGCATGAGCGGAAGAGTGAGGATCTGTTTCTTGTGCCTTCTCCTGGGCGTTTTTCCTTCTGTGTTAGTGTTTGTTTTATCTTCTTATATTTTATTATTATTCCACAGAATCCTGTTTGCTTTCTGAGGAGAGACAGAAAGGAAATGGATCAGGATGGGAGGGGCAGGATATATTATGTGAGGGAGATAATTCTACTTACAATAAGAGTAGAAAAAGTCCGTCTGGAAGATACAAGTTCGTGTTTCTGGTGTGTGTGTTCATGTGTGCGTATGTAGGTGGGGAGGCTTGTTGCTTTTGTGTGCATGTGTGGGAGGCTAGAAGCCAACATTGATTATGTTTCAATCACTCTTCACCTTTTCTTTGACATAGTCTATCACTGATTCGGCTTTCGGATTGCTGGATTGACTGCTCAGCAAACCACAGCAACCCTGATGCTAGCCTTCTCAGCACTGGGAGCACAGGCATAAAGCATGTGCCTGGCATTTCATCTGGGTGCTGGGATCGATCTCAGGTCCTCACGCCTACATAGCAAGCACTTTATTGACTCAGCCAGGTTTGCAACCTCTTCTGTTTTTAAACAGTGAACTATTCGGGTGTCCTCCCAGCCTGTGAAATAACTTGGACGAAGAAAACAGTATTTTGGTTCCTGATGACATAGAATGAACCAGCACTACTGTCTTTTAACTAACTATAGTCATTCCTACATGAGTAGCTCTCAATTGGTCCAATTTGCATTTGGTAGAGTCCAGAGACATGTTGAGTGCCATAACATGGATCATGTAATGGTTACTAATAGAATGTATAGTGAGGAGATGTCAGAGGTGATGATGGGCAACTTTCTAGTGAAGGTCACAAGCTCTGAATGCCGGTCTCTGGACGGTGCAAGCTCTGTGAGTTCCCTGTGCATGTTAGCTTCAGCTGTAACCAACCTTCCCAAGGCTGGTGGAGGCAGTGATTCGGCTTTTGAGCAGATACAGAGAAAAGCTACTTGACCTTTACCTGCATCTATCAGTGACCTCTTTGCCATGGGCACACGATTCATCAGGCCACCAACAGTTGCAGAAGAAAAAGCTTGTGGTAGATATTTAAAACAAATAGGAAATCTACAATGGTCCAGAAAGAAGGTATCAGTGAGTCAATGTAATATTCCCTCACTGAAGACAAAAATCACAGCTGTAGCTCAAATACTCCCAGCTTTGCAGTGGGACTAAACAGGAAGCCAAGTATCTTTGCAGGTCCTTAGAACTAGACTTGATAAAGTATAGTAGCCTTTGTGAGCTTGGCTGGGAGCTTTGGTTTGTCTTGCTAATAAAGAAGGTTTATTTATTTATTTATTTATATTTTGCATTTTAAAAAATGTGTATGTCAGTGCCCATGGATAGCAGGAGAGGGTGTTGGATCTACTGGAAATGGAACTATGGGTATTTGTGAGCTGCTATGTGGGTGCCAGAAACTGAACCCAGTCCCCTGCAGGAGCAGCTAGGGCTTTTAACTTTGGGGCCATCTCTCCAGCCAATGACCTTTTTTATTCTGGTCATTTTATTGACTGGACTTGCATCTCACACCCTGCTAACTTGCAAGATGATTCTTTCCCAAACTGCTTCTTTAAGTTTCCCCAAATTTTTGTTTTTGCTATGAGAAGACAATAAAGTAAATACCTTTGCATGCTTGTAAGTATTGATTTCCTTCCCTTTTGCCCATGTCCTAGGAAGACAGTGTAAATATACCCTTTTATAGTTAATGATCTGGTCCATGTACATCAGGAGTCTTTAGTCTTTGACCTTGTGGCAGGATATTGTCATCTACAAATGTGTTAGGTCACATTCAAAGATTAACTGGGATGTGGGGCGCCCAAGGGATACAGAGTAGACAATTCTGGTAAAGACATGTTGAAGTCATGGTTCAAATACACAGCTATTAATTATAGTAAAAGAGAGAGAGAGAGAGAGAGAGAGAGAGAGAGAGAGAGAGAGAGAGAGAGAGAGAGAGAGAGAGAGAGAGAGAGAGAGAGAACATACAACTTTTTCCTCCTGTGTGGTCTAGTTTATGAAACAATTGAAGTCATCTTATCTAAATTTGGGGGGGGGTGTTGAAAATTTTAGTCTTTACTATTCAAAGGTTCCCGTGTTTGGTGTTTGTGGCAACTTTGGGGATATGCCGTTTATTTACAGCATTCTCTGGCTTCTACAGTGACTTTTGCCACAGCACAGTTTATGGCACTGGGATGTTTTCCATGGCTTAGAATATAAACATATATGTGATGGTTGCTTACACATCCATAGCCAAGACCTCTCACTGAGCAACTAGAAGGAAATGAAAATCAGCTTTGGATTAAAAAATATTGTCTTTTGAACCTCATTTTCTCACCACGAGCTGCACCAATAGCATCAGTGGTTTAGTCGTTTTCACCAAATAGAATCTATATTAATGATTTATTTTCTGGCAAATACAGATTTGTCCTGCAGATGTAGGAGCCTGGAGAAAGGGTTTGCTTCCCTAGAGATGTTATTGCTATGTAGCAGGTCCGGAATAACGGAAGAGTTGGGAAGAAATGTATTATCAACTCACAGTGGGCCGGGAGCATGAAGAGCTTAGGTGAGCCTGCTGCTTGCTGCTTGGTGTGGGCTAGGGTTATATTCTCGTCTGATGTTAAACTGTGGAAAACCTGCATCCACCTAGATTGTTAGAGAGTTGATGATATCAAGGTTTAGTGGGGATTTTTGTTCGTTTTTCTGTCCTGGCTGTAGACTAGAGGCTGTCAGCCTCTAGAAACACCCTCTACTGCCGATGTGGCCTTTTACCTCACCAAGCCAGCAGAGGGGAGCAAATTCTCATGCAGGGTGAGTCTTATGGTTTTATGTATCTCAGGGATGCCCTGTGTTCATGCCTGTGTAATTACACACATGCCATCTCTTGCTTTCTCCATGGCTAGAAAAACTGTATTTAGTTGTGGATTAAAAAATGCAGTACAGAATGAGCAGTGTCAAGCTTGGAGGGTCCTGTGCAGCCATAGAGGATGAGACCAAGAAGGGATGAGTGACAATAGTGACAGGGCAGGAGAGGAGGGATCAGCAGAATGAGGAGAAGCTAGAGTCTGGCTCTGATCTTCAATTCCTACTTTGACACAGCTCTTCCAACTTCTGGAAGATTCTATCATGTATCCTACTATCACAAGTGAATACATTCTACTTTCTCTCCTATAATCTAGATGATGTGGGAATGTCTTTTTATATGCTGTGAATAAAGAACTGTTTTGGCCCATGACAGGCACTGTAGAAAAGTATGTGGGGAAATCAGAAAAGGTAGGAGAAGGAGGGCAGAGTCACAGGGAGCTCGACCAAGACGCCCAAAGAAGCAACATGTAAGGAACACAGGTGAGCCACGGTCCATGTGGCAGGACAGATGAATGAAAATGGGTTAAGATGAAGGAGCTAGCTAGGGATGTGCCTGAGCCATAGGCCAAATAGCATAAAATTAGCGCCTGAGTCATTTTAGGGGGGCCTAAGCAGCGGCGGGCGGCTAGGTCCCTGAGACTGCAGGTCTGTGGGTCTGGACCTCTGGCAGGGAGCCAGAAACCTCACTGGCTTCATCTTGACTCAGATTTCTCCCATTTGTTGCCAGAGGACTCCTCCTCAGCACTTTCTTCCTGCTTCACTGTATATAATCTATAAACGGGATAATCAGAGAATTGTCTCTCCACTCCCTGAGACTACCGGGGTGAAGAGAAAAAGTTCCTAACACCGAATAACTTATTTTATTGCTGTTTTTATTACCATTCTCATTTTGTAAAGATCTGGAAGCTGGTGCCCTATTAGGAAGCGCATGTGCAGAACCTGTCTTTATTGTTACTAAGGGTTAACCAGCAGGCGGGACTGATGGACTCTCAGGTTGAAGTAGCTTCCTTACCTTACTGACGAACATTTTCAACTCATACTCTCCCTGGAGAGCTCTGAGGATCAGGCTAGGCATTACACGTCCAGGCTGAAAATGTGTTTTAAGAGGGCAACCTGGGTGAATAATTCTTTGAGTGGGAGCCTGCTTGCTACCCTGAGGCCTTTTGTCTTCTCTACCCGACAAGGCTTTACCATCTCAGAGGGAGCACAGAACATTTCATGCCTTGTCTAGAGCACTCTTAGGGCTTTATTTCCCAGAAAAAGTTGAACCTCATATTAGTGCACTGCAATCTTACCAGGTAATTAGAGCCAAGCTCTCTCTATTCAACTGATTTCAAGAATGTTCCTCCTAGGAGAGAGGAATCCATCTTGGGCATTCCACGGGTCTTAAGGTGATTCTATTATTCTGAGATGTTCTGCAGCATTGCTACGCTCTTTCTGGGTGAGCAAGGGATCCGGCAGCTAGTGGGGATGTAGCTGAGTGCTTTTCTAAAGTCATACTTGCAGGGCCTTACTGATTATTAGCTTGGATGCTCTATCAGCTAGATTCTCTTAGTTTCAAAAGTGTACAAATTTGAAGCTTCATCACTTTGCTCCATAAAGGTGCTTCTGTTAGTGCTGGGCAGCTGATTCTTACTGGAATTCTGCCAAATAGAACTGTGGCGGGTTTAGCATGAAGTCAGCACCAAGAATAGATAGTTTATATGCAAGACTGTAAAATCTTTGTGGTTTTGGTCTTACATATATCAGAAATATGTGAGTGTGTACATGCACACGCATTCATAGAGAGGCCATTGTTTCTCAGGTTGTCCACCTTGCTTATTTTTTAAATATTTAAAATAATATTAATGTTATTAATATTAAAATATTATTTGTGTATGTGAATATATGCTATATGTGTGCAAAAATGCCTTCAGAGGCCAAAAGTGGGTGTTGGATACCCTGGAGCTTGAGTTATAGATAATTGCAACCAGATCAACATAGGTTCTGGGCAGCTGAACTCAGGTCTTCTGGAAGACCCTCAAGTGGTCTTAACTGCTGAGCCATCTTCCCAGCCCTACTTTGGTCATTTCTGATACGGAATTTCTCATAGTCCTGGAACTCCCCAGGTAGTTTAGTGGCTGGCAGGAGTCTCTGCTTTCCATATTCTGGGATTACAAATGAATGCTGACAGAGCCACTTCCCCTGACTCCACAAGAGAAATCTGATGTTAGCCAGTGATCAGCAAATGACTTCTGAATGACTGAGACTCTTAGCTGTCAGCTGTTAATGAGAAAAAAAGCCACATTCATTTGAATGATCTAAGTTGGCCTGTGACTAAACGGTGTCACTCCAGTCCATTCACATCCTCAGTGTGACTTTATTTGGGGACAGGTTTTGCTGCCATTATTGAGTTTTCTATATAGCTGAGCAGGCCCTTGTCCAAACACTGATACTCTCACAAGAAGTAACAGAGGCACACACTCATAGAAAAATGAAGAGATATGGGAGCAGGGCTTGTACAGCTGGAGACCCACAATTAGAACCCACCAGGTGCTATTTAGAAAGCGTCATCATAACATGACAAAGCCTGTTGCACCTCAAACTGAGCAAGCGCATTCCACGAGACGCATCACTCAGTGTGCTTACATCACTATAACTACAACAAGTACCTTTTTAGATAGGCACCCCCCCCCCCCCCCCCGCGCCTTCAGGAAGATCATCTTTGGAAGCACAGGGTGTTCGAGGGTCAGTTAAAAACCAAAGCAGTAAAATTTGTCCAGATGGAATCTCATGTGCCTCCTCCAACTTAACGTGCAAATTCTTGGGCTGAAGTCTAGCAGTCTCCATTCAAAGGATGGGGACCCCAAGCTAGACACAGGAAGTAGCTTGTCTCAGATCTGTCTGCGCGGGTCTGAATGTGGGGTTCTTCCTTCCTGGGAAATAGCCTGTGTTGGTCAGCCATCTGATACTGTAACACTTACCGGAGGAAAACAATCACAAGCAGTTTTGGAGGCTTTGGCTCATGCAGCATTGCTTTTGGCTTGTGACAGGTTGGCACATCATGGTAGGGAACAAACGACACAGTAGGCAAAGTCGATCAGTGCACGGCTCAGCTGCCAAAGAAAAAAGAGGGGAGGAGCTAGGGCCCCAGTATCTCCTCCAAGAACATTTCCAACAACTTGAAACTTTCCCAGGAGGCTCCACCTCTACAGTTCCATGTTCTCCCAAGAGTACCACGAACGGGGAAAACTAAATTTTTAAAAATGGGCTTTGGGGGACTTATTATTCAACCATACCCCAGGTGAAGGTAATAACCTCAGATGTCTCCCAGAGTCAGGCTGGTGAGGTAAATGCACAGGTGGGGATTAGGGGGAGATCCCAGAGGGCCAACGATCTGCCTCTCATCTGGTGGCTGCAGGGGGTGCAGAACCTAGAAAGGGGTGCTCTGACTTCCCCCCCAAGAAGCCAGGAAACTATGTTTTTACTTTAAAAATTGTTGTTGAAAGAGGGAAGAATAGCAAGAGAAGCAGGAACTGGGAAGATAGATGGATAGATAGAAAGACAGGTGGATGGATGGATGGATGGATGGATGGATGGACAGATGAATGAATGAATGTACAGACAGATTGATAGATGGATCGATGGACGAACAGACAGATGGATGGACAGACAGATAGGTGAATGGATGAATGGATAGATGGATGGACAGATGGGTGGATAAATAGATGGATGGATGGACAGATGGATAGATAGATGGATGGACAGATAGAGATATGGATGGATTGATGAATGAATGGATGATAGATGGACAGATGAATGGAAGATAGATGGATTGATGGACTGGTGGATAGATGAATGAATGGATGGTTGATGGACAGATGGATGGATAGATGGATAGATAGATGTATGGATGGGCAGATGGATAGACAGATAGATGGATAGACAGAGAGATGGATGGATAAATAGATGATAGATGGATGGATGAATGGATGATAGATGGACAGATGGATAGTGAGAATGGCAAGGTTAAGAAGGAGTGGCTGTGAGGAGGACAGCTCATGAGCTGAGGGTGTTTAGGATAGGGGAGGAGGCAAGAAGGGCTAGGATGCTAGCAAGGACTCAGAACCTGTTACACTGAGGGATCTGGAGGCCAGCACATGCTTTAGTATGCTAATAGGCACCACAGATTGCCACATGTCCTTTCTGTGAGGGAGATGACTTCTTTTGGTTGAGAGAACCAATTTCACAAGTTCCTGGGGTGGGGGTGGGATGCTGGCTTTTATTTGACCACCAGAAATCCTTCTATAGTCTAGGCTGAGCTCATTTCTGGATATTTGGACTGCCTTTTGGGACTTGGGAAATAGGTGTTTCCTTTGGAACTGACAGTTTGGAAGAAAGTAGAGAGGGTGGGAAGATGTCAAGGCAGAGAATTACTTTACAATCAAAGTATTTATTTTGTTGAACAAACACAATGTACACCCCAAGTGACTGCCTATTCTAAAGCACAAGTAACCCCTCAGATAAGAGGTCTAACACATTCCCCATGGGCTCATGCTTGTGCACTTGGCGTCCAGATAGGGACACTTTTTTGGGTCTTTGAGGATATGGGGCATAGCTTCTAGAAAACTAGGAGTGAGCTGTGGAAATTATGTCTGCCCCAGTTCTGACTGACCCTTCATCCCATCTGCCCCTGTGGTGTGAACAGCCACCGTATGAGAGAAGATCTGAGAGGGTGCACATCTAGTGTAGAACTGGGCGGATAATAAGAGATGTAGAGAGAATTCAACCCAGGAAAGTTGATTCCAGGGTGAGCGCCCTAAGCCTCTGTTTCAATTGCTTTGACAAATAAGAAGGCAGAAAAAAGCTTTGCTCTCTGTTAAATACAGAACTGTCTTTAAAATGGAGTATGGAGAAGAAGGCCTGAATGACCTGAGTTTGCCCACAGTTAAACCTGAAAGAGGTGGGTAGGGATCTGTATCAAGTAACAGCACCCCTGTCCTGTGAGCCCCAGCCTGCATGTGTTGTGTGATATTGTAGACAGGAAAGATGGCTGCTATAACAGGAGAACACAGAGGAATGAGGCATAAATTATCAATAAAAGAGAATTAGACCCAAAGAGATGATTTTAAAGAGGGTGGGGGGTGGGAGTGGGGTCAGGCAGACACGACTGAAAGCATTTCCAGTCCTCAAAAGCAGGGGAGGGCATGAGGACTAAAGGGGGAGGGGCTTGACACTATTGTCCAGAAAGCTCCGTCCCCAGGGAGTTCCACCTGCTGAATCTGCTCGGTTCCTTTCCTCCTGTCCCCCTCTTTATTGGCACAGATGGTGTGATCAAAATAAATTGCTGACACTTATTGGGTTTGGGCACTGATGTAGACCCAGTTGGGTTGGTGAGTGCTACTGTAACAGGTTGATAAGAGAACTGACCTTGAATTTTTCAAATTCAAATGCGTTTCGAATGTGTGTGTGTGTGTGTGTGTGTGTGTGTGTGAGAGAGAGAGAGAGAGAGAGAGAGAGAGAGAGAGAGAGAGAGAGAGAGAGAGAGAGAGAGAGACAGAGAGACCGAGAGACAGAGAGACAGAGACAGACAGAGAGACAGAGAGAGAGACACAGAGACACAGAGACACAGAGAGAGACAGAGACAGAGAGAGAGGGAGAGGGAGAAAGAATTGTATATGTAATTTCCTTTTAGGAATAACCTCGGAATAGCACACAGAAGGACAGACACTGATGTGGTGCCTATGTCAAGCCACTGAGTTGAAAATTCCTGTCCCCCATACCATAGCAAAAGAGGAAAGTCTGAGCTTTCTTGTGTTTCTTTTGGATTTTGTATGTGTGAAAGGGTTATATGATGACTATAAAAAGTCTTAATTTGCTCTTATTATTTTTAAAGGAGTGATTTTAAATAAAAATATGGGGGTTGGAAAGATAACTCATTGTTTAAGAGCTGGTATTGTTCTTTTGAAGAACCTGAGATAGAATCCTGATTTAAGAATAATTTTCATGTATGGAGAGAAGAGATAGGTTAGTTCCCTTAGAATGGAGGTTAGGGCTGTGGAACTAATGGGAAGGAAACGTGTAGTGGGGAGGAATGTGTCAGGAGACACAGCTGATCTAGATTAAGTTAATTTCTGACTGTATCAGCAATGGAGGACTGGGGACTTTGGGATATTATTAGAGATGACACTTGGAGTGACCAGGGAAAGCTCAGGAAGTCTTATGGAGAACGGAGTGCCGCACTTCTGGCCCAAGGGAGGAGTTTAGAGCGCATATTTAGTTGGTTCAGGAATTAAAAATGCATATACAGCATATGCACCATGTCTTCCTATGCTGCACTCATGGCAGACATGACTAATCAAACACAGAAAACTTTGCTATGAACTTAGATGGGACAACTTCTACCAGTGGATTCATTTTTTTGTCAAGACCTCATCTGTCTCTTCTTTCTGATTGCTGCCATATTAGAGGCAAGCCACACAACATCTGATTAAGTTTCGAGTATCAGACTTGTTGGTTTGAATCCCAGCTCTAGATCCTTCCTACTTGGTGACCACTACTTGTTGAGTGGCCACGTCAAGCCTCAGTTTCTACTGAGGGAGCAGCATCTGCATCTGCTTCATATTTTTGTAGTGGTGATAATGCTGCTGTGTGAGTGTTTGTATGTGTTTGAGTATTAGAGAGTATGTGTGAAAGAAAATGTGCCTGTGTGTGTGGAGATATTTTCAAATATAATAAAAACAGTTGGAGATATCAGAGGGATCTACCCACAGTCAGTCTAGGAGGATCAGACAGTGGTAACTCACACCTTTAATCCCAGCACAGTGAGTATCCTGGGAGTGGTGACCTATGCCCTTAATCCAATCTGAGTTCTAGGTCATCTTAGTTTACAGAAGGAGTTCCAGGCTCCCAGGCAGGAAGTGGTGGTGCCATGCCTTAACTGAGCTAAGAAAGTATTTAAGGCAAACATAGAAAGACAGAGCAGACAGAAGAAGCCGTGGCTCACACTGTTAGTCCCAGCGCTTGGGAAGCAGAGACAAGAGAATCTCTGTGAGTTCAAAGCAAGTTCCAGGACAGCCAGGACTGTTACACAGAAAACTCTGGAAACAAACAAACAAAACCAGTCTAAGATATTAGAGGACAGACAGATCCACCTTCTCTAGTCCCCCCCCCCCAAGGAAAGGCAGAGATATCAGAGAGAGAGAGAGAGAGAGAGAGAGAGAGAGAGAGAGAGAGAGAGAGAGAGAGAGAACACCACAGACAGATCTCACCTAGTTATCTTCCAGCTTTCTCAGCCTCGCTCCTCCTGGCTTCTTCTTGAAGATATCCCCACATGTGTGTGTGTGAGAGAGAGTAGGTGTGTGTGAGTGTGTGTTAGAGAAAATATAATATGTGTGAGAGTGTGCATGTATGTGTATGTATATGTGAAAGTGTTCTCAAGCAAGGTCCTTTCTTTCCCCTATAAAGGGCTACATGTGGCTTTAAGGATGGGTTTGGTGTAGGTCAGAGGGAGTATAGGGGTGGAATGTAATTAGAAGATGAGATAGGGTCTAGAGCCTGTAGGGCCTTGGGGTACAGGAGGATGGTGGTCTTTTATTTTATTTTAAATTGTGTGATGTGTGTTTGTCTCTGTACGAATTTGTGGATGGGTACAGGGCTTGTGAAGGAAACCAGAAGAGGGCATGGGTCCCCTGGAGCTGTAGTTATGGACAGTTGTGGGCCAGGGGACATGGCTGCTGAGAGCTGGCTCAGGTCCTCTGGAAGAATAGCAAAGTACTCCTAAGGGCCCAGCTCTGGATCCTCAGCTACTGTCCTCTCTAAAAAGAAAACTGAAGCATTTGGATTGCCACTGAATTTCTTCCTGTCTCCTACTCTTAGGATTTGTTGAGGGATTAACTCTCTGGAGGAACTGTTGAGGGCTTTAAAACTGGGAGAACAGTTGAGCTCTAGTGAACTGTTGAGGGCTTTTGTTTGCCTGCTCGTATGTTTTTGAGGCAGCCTAGGCTGTAAAGCGTCTGTGAAGCTCAAATGGAAAGGTATCCTGGCAGTCGGGAGCCCAGGAATACTGAGCGTTACAGCTTAGATGGAAAGTATTCAGGCTGTCAAGGGAGCCAATGAGTATCACAGGTCACAGTAAGTGTAGCAGCAGCTTACATTCAGGGAAAGGCTTCCTCAGTGTTAACAGCTCTGCTCTGGCAGGGGAGGCCTCCCAGGGAAGTTGTAACAGTCCTGCTCTGGTTTCCCAGAGTATAACAATACTGCTCCACTGGGCGAAGGTTTCTTGGCTAGAACTAGAGTGTTACTGCTTTGCTTCCCTTCTGGGTTCTCTGTTCAGGAGTGTAATACTTCTGCTTCACTAGGGGAAGGCTCCCTGAGCAAGAGTGTTACAGCATTGTGGTCCTCACTGCTCTAGCAAAAGAGCTAGGTTATCACTCAAACCTCATTTAAAAGATTTATTGGAAGGGAAGAATCCAGAAGAGTGGCCACCCCAGCCATGGGGGAGAGAGGGCAAGAGGGAAGGGGCACCAGGCATAAGGCTTAGATAGGGCTTCTTGGGGGTGAGTTTTCTAGGGAGAAGATTTCCAGGGTGGGGATTGGTCAGATTTTTGATCATCGAGCTCTGATTGGATAGATTTCCATGCTCAGGGATTGGTTGGTTTTCTGCTCAGGGATTGGTCCATTTTCAATGCAAGATTTGGCTCTGGTTTCAGAATAAAAATATTTTTCTTTCATTGGCTCTTTTGGGCTTTTTGGTCTAATTTCAGGACCAGAGCATAGTTCTTTTGCTAGCTCCGATTCTAGGGCCAAAGTGTATTTCCTTGATGCTGGATTCAGAGTCAGAGCACATTTCTTTGGTTTTGAGTTCAGGGATAAAGTATTTCTTTCATTGGTTCAGGTCTCAGATCCAAGGTGTGTTTCTTTCACTAGCTCTGACTTCAGAGCCAGTGTGGGTTTCTTTGGCTGTCCCTTTTACTCTGCACAGGCTGACTTGGAACCTGAGATTCTCCTGCCTCTGCTTTCTGAGTGAAGCATTCCAGGGTTGCAAGCATCACCTACCAGAAAAACCTTCCCCACCACTCTGCTCTTCCCTTATATGCTTCTATTTGCGGACTTCCACCTTACATCACTCCTTCTAGACAATTCCATATTGATTTGTACTTGCCCAAACCTACCTTGCTTCCTCTGCCAGACTAAGAGCATCATGAAGCCAGGGGATTTATCTGTTTTCTTGTCATTACCTGGTGGAGTCCAAGTGCCACACACACACAATAGATGTTCAATGCTCTACTTTCTGTACCCAATAGAGGGGCCATGGATTAGAGTTGTGCTTTGGAAATGTCATCCTGCTCCTGGATGGGCTCAGGGATGCCGGGTCAACCCTAGAAAGCAATTGGGAAGTCACCTCGTTCTTGAAGTTCATACACTAGGACAACTTTATAGTGGAGGAGCCTGGATGATGTTGAGCCGGAAGCGAGCTCAACCTTTTTGCAGCTGCTTCTTCCCTGAAGGAAGGAAGAAGGGGGCTACAGCAGAACAAATTTTGCAAACTAAGCCAGGGGAGGGCATCTCATTCCTGAGCTAATCAGAAGTGGGCAGAGTCCTTCAGACAAACTTTTCCCCCTGTCCCCGACTAAGGCTGGTCCCAGCTCTTGAAATCTTTCACCTTGTTCTGCCAACGTGTAGCTCAAGGTGCCCGGTAGGAGTGTCTTCTGAGCCCAGTGAATTAACTGCCAAGTGAAGAGGAACAGACTTATTGAAGTCGTCAAAGCTGAAAGCAAATTTTTGAACTTCGATGTGTCCTGCAGAGTGTTTCATGAATATGCAGAATCATACAGGAACTAGTGGGAAGCAGAGAGAGCCACAGAAAGCCTTCCTGAAAATCTCAGCCAATGGAGGTGGGCCTTCCAGTTCATTAAAACACACAATAGACTGTTAGAGAGACACTTTCAAAAGGCACTTTCCACTGAGTAAGATCCTGGGGTGGAGGGGTGTGTGCCTCGCCCTTTCCTTTGCTTTGTAGAAAGTTTTCCAGGGGCCACATCAAATGTTCTGAAGCAGGCATTGTCTCCAAAGGCTAGACAAAAAAAGTGTAGGGCAGCCTTGCTGTGGCTACATTAAAATTGGGTTTGGGATCTGGGCTTTCAAAAGGCACGCTTCCCTTTTCTAAGACTAATCTCCAGGATTCATTTACACATCTCAGCTTGATGGCCTCCACTCCATAGCACAGCCCATATGCTTGCTTCTTTTGATGGTCATGATTCGGCCTAAATCCCCTTATTTAGTTTTAATTTCCTAATTTTAGCTTTAACTCTGAGGATTTTTGTTTTTGTGAACTGTGAATGATTTCACACCCCCCCCCCACATGTCTTTCCTTCCCCAAATTCTGAAGTGCCATAGTAGAGGAGTCACCTTGAAGATTTCTCAGCAGAATTTGGAGTCAATAGCTCCAAGGGTACAGCTCAGTTGGTTGAGTGCTTGCCTAGCATGCACGAAGCCCTGGG
Organism: Phyllotis vaccarum; assembly: GCA_033318265.1. NCBI lineage: Eukaryota > Metazoa > Chordata > Mammalia > Rodentia > Cricetidae > Phyllotis > Phyllotis vaccarum. The sequence continues at coordinate 76,258,694 of JARWLC010000016.1, read as the reverse complement.
TTTGATCCTCATCACCTTATAAACCATAGAGTGTGGGGCACATGTGGATAATGGTGGCACTGGAGGAAGGGAGGAAGGAACATTAGGGGTTCAAGGCCATCTTTGATGAACTCACCACATAGCAAGTCTGAGGTTAGCCTGGGCTACAAGAGACTCCTTCCATAAATCATTCCCCACATGGGAAACTTCTAGACATTGTCATTGCCTTCTGTGATGTTCAAATCCTGTCTTTCTTCATTTTTTAGGGTATCCAGAAGGCCTTTCTTACTTGACCTTTAAATCCACAGGAAGCTCCTGTGAAGGCATGGATTTATTCTTAAAAAGCTTTGTTTCTGGAAAGGAGCATTTAGTGCCTGAGATCAGGGTCAGGTCTGAGAATCTGGAGAAAGTCTTGGGAATGCTCCCAACAGCAATAGATTCAAAAGTTAGTTTTGTGCTGAAAGTTCAACCAGTAGATTTAGGGCTTGGGTTCACACCAAAAGGGTATCCAATGGTTTCTGTATCCCATACCCCTTTGCCCAGTCCTGGAATGCCAAGATGTGAAACACTCTGCTTATGCATGCTTTTCTTTAAAAACTCCCTCACCTCCTGGCTCTCGGTGGAAACTCTCTGCTGGGCCGGAACTAAGGGTTTTGACCGGGGTTCCTTTGAACCTGTCCAAAGCAATAAACAGATCCTCATGTGTTTATATCAAATCAAGCTCCCTGGTGGTCTTTGGGGTGGGTAAGTCCCTCAACATGGGTACAACATTGCTCACACAAATTTAGAATGCTCCAGACACCTGGAGAAAAATGTGATTCCATTGGAGGAATACATTTCTGCAATGTTGTGCTGCTCAGGTTGCCTTAGCCAAATGATAAAGTCTAATTGCCAGATGATTAGACCCGGCTGCCTTCAGCATCTTCCCGGCTGAGTCTCATAGTTTGCAACCACATGCCAGCCCATTGCTGTTCAGATCCATGCATATATATATTCTTAATGTGACTTGGAAGTGACCTTTCTCCCTGACCCTAGATTGACATGGGACTCTGTTGGGCCAGTGGGATATTGGCAGATATGAATATGCTTCCTGTTCAGGCCTCTTTGCCCTGGACCTCCATCATTGCAATGAAAAGCACATTTTTGGGAGTGGTGATTTAGTGAAAATTGTCCCCCACATCTCATGTATTTGAATACTTAGTCCTCAGTTGGTTCTAGTTTTGGGGGAGGTTATTGACCCTGTAGGAAGTACAGCCTTACTGGAGGAAGTACGTCACTGAGGGTGGGCTTTGAGGGTTTATAGCCTCACTTTATTTCCCTCTGGCTCACTATGCTTCGTGCATACAGACAAAGATATCGTCAGCAGCTTCTTGTTCCTTCTCTTGCCTTTACTGCCATTATGGACTCTCCCTTCGGAACTGCAAGCAAAGAAAAAACTTTCATCTTGAAGTTGCTTTTGGTCATGGTGTTTATCGCGGCAACAGAAAATTAACTAGTCCCAGGCTAGACCACTGGTACCTGGGAAAGAAAGACAGATAGTTGGAGCAAAACTGAGCCCAAGACAGCTTAGCTAAAATAGTCCTCCTGTTTCATGACATTAAACCTTGAAATGGCTTCGTAATGTGGTGTGATTTTAGCAACAGAAACTGCTCTATTCTGAGAACGTAACTGAGTTAATGATGGTTTCGCCTGCTCCTTCCTATTGCAGAGGCTTTGGGAGAGACAGCTGCATGAACTGGAGGGGGCGTGGCTGCACAGACATGTTAGCTGAGCTTGTCTCTTCTGCAGACATCTTGGAAGCTTTCAGTCAAGGCACCAAAGTCCTGAGCACTGAGCAGAGTGGCGTCTGACTTATGTCAGCTTTTCTGTCTGTTCTGTCAGTGAAGTGTTGACAGATTGAGTGTTGACGGACAGCTCCAAGAGTCAGCACACGACTGCCTCTGGTCTGCCTGGTGATGCAATTTAACAGAGCTGCCAACACTTGTAAAACATGGTGGTCCTCGGTGTGTGTGTCTGGGGGGCTGGGTGAGAATGAAGTGTACCAAGGCTTGCTGCCTGATCAGGCCTGGAGCTGAGTCTCTCTGGGCTTTTCTTTTCAGATGAGCTGATCTTTATTTGCTTCAGTCTAAATGTTACCTGTGTCCCCTGCAAATCCATATTCAGACGTTTGATTCATAACTAATTGGGGATGGTCCTAAAGTGCCTGTTCCCTCTTTCTTATCTTCTCTCTTTTCTATTCGTTCCCTTATTATTTTTTAAAAATCTTTTTCTTTCTTTTTTCGCATTTATCCCTGTTTGCTCCTTTTATGCCTCTTTGTATTTCTTTCCAGAGTCTCATAGCGTAGCATTGGCCTGCCTTGGATTGGCACCAAGCTTCACCTTAAGTCTCCCAAGTGGTGGGATTATAGGAATAAACCACCATACCTGACTAAAAAGGAATTCATTTGAGGTACTGAATTTGTTCGAGATATGCAAGTTGTGGCATCTCTTTGGTAGCACAGATAATAGCTTAAGGAGTCCTATGTTTGAACAGCCCATTAGCAAAGACTGGCTTCTAGTTTGTGTATATGTGTGTGTGTGTGTGCATGTGTGTATGTGTGTTTGTGCACAATATGTGCATGAATGAATGTGTATAGGAACTGAGAATATTTAGACTCTTCTTCCAAAGGCTCTTTTTACTTTGCTACTTTGTGGGTTTTTTTTTTTTTTTTTTTTTTTTTTAACCAGGGATTCTAGAGACATAATTTAGATCCTTGTGTCTGGAAGGCAGTTTACCTACTAAGCCATCTCTGCATCCCGGTTTGCACATTTTTAGAAACATTGTTAAAAAATGAGAGAGTTTGCAAAGGAGATGCTCTATTTATAAATATTTACTGTCTAATTGGCTGAACGTGCTCACTAGCCTGTGGCTATGGCATATACGTGAGTCAGTCGGCTTGGGTGTGAGAGGCCAATCAACCACTTACTGGCCCAGTAACTTTGGGAAAATGACTTTGCTTCTCAGAATCTTCATCTACAAAATGGAGTTTTTAATAGCACTTGCTTCTTGGGATTTCCGTGCAATTAAATACGTTCCTGGATGTGGAGGCTTAGGCCAGTGCCTGGGACAGTAGAAGGACTATGTAAGAGGTCTCATTTCTCCATCTGGTCACTGTGCAGATGGGAAAACATGGGCCTAAGCTCCTTTTACGCTCTATTGATTAAGCATGAGTGTTGACATGCTGGCTTCAAGCTTCAGATTTGTTTAGGTGCACAACGTACTGTGTTCGTAATCACAGGTAGAGGTGGATCTATATGCGAACGAAGATGCTGTAGAGAAATTCAGGCTGGCGTATGACCAGTGAAACAGCAGGTGGGGTGAGACTTACAGTAGCCTCCCAGTGTCCGTGGGGATTTGTCTGTCTCTGGTCTTCTTCTCAAAGTCCTCTGGGAACGACTTGGTTCTTAGCATCTGTTACCAAGGCGTGTCCCGGCAAGCTTCATAAGCTGCTGCCATTCCCGAGTACCGAGTGGCCAGGATGGTCTGTCAGCTGAGCGGGGAGAGAGAGGAGTGGAAGCAGCAACTCAGGAAAGAAGATCACTCTCTCGTTATCAGAAATGATGGAGTCGTTGTTTTCCATGACTGCGATAAAAATACAGTAAAGGACGAGGACACGTTGATTTCAGTTCACCGTTTCAGAGGTCTCTGTCCGCTCCTGGGACCCATCACCGAGTTAAGCGGCAGAGCATCATGTGGGGTACAGCTCAATGGAGGACAGCACTGGGGGTTCCAGGATTCTGGCAGGACGCGGTGAGATAAGGACCAGTTTATCTTTCAAAGGCAGATTTACGTGACCTGTTTTCTCCAATAAGACCTCTCACTTGTGGCTCCACCTCCCAGTCCGTCACATTAGGAGCCCATCAGCGGAGCCCTCTTGGGTCCAGTTGCATCCCAAGTATCCCCCCATCACTGCATGAGGCTTTGACGAACAGTTCACTTCAAACCGGAAGAGCTGGATAGCGGGAGTTTCTGAGCAGGCTAGAGTGGACCGATCATGGTCACTGCCCACCACTGCTATTGGGACCTGGACATATATTTCTTTTATCTAAGAAGACCATTAAACCTTATTTTTAAAAAATTAATTCCTCTTTAAATTTTTCTCTTTTTGAGAATTTTATATGGCTATACAATGAAATACAATTATTTTGTAGCTCCCATTTGCCACCTCTAACTCACGTCATATCCCCACCAACATGCTTCTCTCCCCCAACTTGATAACTTTTACTTCTGATAGCCAACTAAATGCTGCTAGTCATGCCTATATACGTGTGAGCATAGGATAAAATGTGTTAATTTCATTTATTTAATCTATTCATTCATTGTTTCTGCACATACACGTGCAAGTACACCTGTGCCAGGTTACCCACGTGGAGAGGACAGTTTTCAGGAGCCAGTTTTCTCCTACCTTGTGGGACCGGAGGATCAAACTCTGGTCCCCAGGCTTGGAGGCAGCACTTTTATCTGCTGCCCCATCTCCCCAGAGTACCAGGAAAGCTTATTAATCTTCACCTTTCCTTGTCTGAGTAACAGAAACAATGATGGTCCTGTCTCATACAGCTAATGGACGATCACAGGAGAGAGCTATAGAGTCGAGGCTGGAAACTGACCTCCTGTTTGTTTATGTATTTATTTATATTATCTCACTGACTGGAGCTCACAAAGACTGGACTGACTATGAACTCTCAAAGTTTTGCCTGCTCCTGCCACTCAAGTGCTTAAATTAAAGGTGTGTGCAACCATCTAATTATTTATTAACATTTTGTGTGTGAGGTAAGGTCTCATGTAGCCCAGAGTAGTCTGAAACGCTCTGTGTAACTAAGGCTGACCTTAGATTGTTGATACCCTTCCTTCATACTGCCTACCCTCACCCCTCAGAGTACTAAGATCACAGGGCTGAACCACCATGCTGGGTTTCTACAGTGCTGGGAGTAGACCCCCAGGCTTCACGCACATCCCAGTTACAAGCTTTAAAACTATTTAAGTGACCAAGAAAAAGAAAGAGCAAATCATTTCATGAAATAATAAAACCCTCAACTCAGTGTCCATAAGTGAGTTTCTGTGAAGATAGGCACACTCATTCCTTTATATATCAGACAGTGGCAGAGGTGAGTGTGAGACAGAATGTTTGCCTTTCAAAGTGAACGTACTTTCTTTAGATAAAAATAATTTTAAAATTTTTATTCATGTGTATGTATGTCTGTATGTGAGTATGCTAATGTGTGGCAGTGTCTGTGGAGGCTAGAAAAGGCCAGTGGATCCCCTGGAAATGGAGATAACAGGCAGTTGTGAGCTGCCTGGTGTGGGAGCTGGTGCTCTGAGGGAGCATTGGCACCCTTAGCTGCTGCAGCCTCTGCAGCCCCTCTTCTGCTGCAGGTATTTTCTTGCTGACATGTTAGTGAAGATCCTGGTATGTCTTTGGGTTGAGGAAGGAAGTCTTTGAGAAAGGTGTTTGGGGACCCTTTTGGTGAATGGTTATATGGAACACCACTGCACCATAATTTTTGGAGGGGAAGTTAGCAAAAGATGCTATGCAGGCCACTGGGGCTTCATTCCATCAGGAAGTCATGGTAACGAGTGCAGAGCATCGCTTGTGGCAGGGAGCTGGCTGCTTCTCCCTGGACTCAGTAGTCACCTGTTAGGTGCCTCTCAGGGGAAAGATCAGCACAGACTCTGGCATCTCTTGGAATAGATAGATCCCTACCGCATGGTAAGGGCTCTGTGCATATTATTAGATGCTCATACAAATGTGAGGAGGCTGTCAACTTTGGGAACTGGCATTGTACGTTAACGGAGTCAGACCCCTGTGACCTTGGGCAAGCACTCAACTCCTCTGAACCTCATCAAGAGATGGTAGTCAGGGTAAAATGAGATAACACTTGGCAGCAGTGAGGTTCCCATACATTTTAATTATTATTAATACTTATTGGATTGGACTATATTCACACACCGAGTCAGATTCATAAAACTTTTATGAAAATTATGTCTGTTTCTCTTAAGAATCCATGAGCATGTAATAAGATTCTGTAATTAAAATATTCAAGACACCTGAGAGCCAAAGAAGTCAAATATTAATGAATTAAGAGAGGAGAACATGGGCTGATGGTGCTGTTCTGTGGGTGTGTTACCACAGTGCATAGGTGCTTGTGTCTGAGCATAAAAATCTCCTAATAATTAATTAGTTCCCAAGGTCTCTACTGCAGAGCTCATTTGAATGAAAGCTACAAGACCCAGTAAGTCCACGACATGCTGTGCCAAACCCTTGATGTCCTTTAGAACTTCTAATCCAATTTGTTTCAGCAAACCAGAGTCGTGGGGCACACGTTCTAGTCACTGTGTTAGGTGGGGACACAGCCCTGGCCATGGCAAAGTCTCCAGTGTCAAGAGAGCCTTCCATAGACCTGCCTGATTAGCCACGTCCTGTAACTGACAGAAATAACCAAGATTTATGTTGGTTCATGGCTCCAAAGGGTTCGGTCCACGGCCACATGGACAGAACACCATGGAGGCAGAAGTATGTGGTCGAGGAGAATTGTTAACCCTGGAAAACCGGAAGCAGAAATGCCTACCTACAAGGTGTTAAGATTTTGCTGTGATTGGAGGGCCAAAGGACACCACAAAGATCACACCACACAACAGACCTCACGAAAGATTTATTGGGGTGGTGGTGAAGGAGATCCCAGAACAGTGGGGTTTCCTCCCAGACTGCGGATTAGGCACAAACCCCACCAAACACTGTTTTGCAGAGATCCTGTATGAAGTGGGTAAGAAAAGGCGGCTGCTTTCTGACTCAGGCAGAGAAACAGCAGCAAATGACCTGCAGATGTGAGGTTTTTTCCCCCCCCCCCTTCATAATCACTTGATTACATCTTTCATGTTGACATATATTTTTTTAATCAGGTCTACTATTCAATTTCACATTTTATTCATTTTATTTTATTTATTTTTTGTTAAAAAATGTCTTTTATTATATCAATGTATCCCCCTGCTCTCCTCCCAATCCCTCCCAGTCAGCCTCCACACTCCCCCCCCCAATGGACTGGCTCAGCGAGGCACATCCACTCCAGGCAGGTCTGTGATTTTTTAAGAGAAGGAAAAGGGGAGGTCTGTGTTCGAGTGGGCTAGGATGCTGGTGGCAAAGGAGACAGAGGATGAGAGAGAAGGAAAGAGAGACAAGGGAAGAGGGGAAGGGGTATTTGTCCAGGAGAGACAAAGGACTGTCTCTGGATAGAAAGAAGACAGACATGGTGATAAAGGGGAAAACCAGTTCTAGGCTGAGGTATTTAATCATGTTAATTAGGTAAGCCAGAGGGGGCTTTTGATTGCTGGACCTCCATAGTCAGCCTTAGGAAGGGGAAGCAGCCAAATAAGGAAATAATCCTTGGTGGCTAGTTTTAGAAATGTAATCTAATGGTTTTATAGAAAGGCATAGAGGAAGAGAAAGAATAACACGGCCTTCCAGAACCATGGTCACACCACGCTCAAACTGGCCGGAGTCCATTCAGAGGGGGGATGAAAGGCCAACCTTCTCTGAATAGGGATGGCAAAACGGGGGAGGGGCCGACAGGCCACGAAGGATTGGGCTTTATAAAGGGTACATGACTCCAGGCAATGATGGAAACGTGTCACATTTGGTGGCTGATGATGATGTGGCCACTGATGCTGAGTTGCTGAAGGTGGGTTTGGGGAGCACCTGCTTCTGGAATTGGGGAGCACCTGCTTCTGGAATTGGGGAGCATCTGCTTCTGGAATTGGGGAGCACCTGCTTCTGGAGTTGGGGAGCACCTGCTTCTGGAATGTGGGTGGTTCTTGGTTTTCCAATACCAGTGATCTCCTTTTTTTTTTTTTTTAGCTGAGTCCCTCCTTCCAGAACCTTCCAGAATCTTCCCTAAGAGTGCCAATAGCTGATCCCCAGCTCCTAACACACGAGTCCAATTCCTTTTCCATGAACACGCTAGGCTGCTTCTGCTACTGGACAGAGAAGAAGGAGGCATGTGATGCTAACGGTGGCAGGGATCCAGTCTGGTGATGTGGGAATGTCTTTCTGTATGCTGTGAATATCAATCTTTAAATAAAGGAGCTGTTTTGACCCTTGGTGAGCACCATAGAAGTAGGTGGGAATCAGACTAGGTGGGAGAAGCAGGGCAGAGTCAGACAGATCGAGCCAGAAGCCCACAGAAGCAACATGTAAGGAACATAGGTGAGTCATGGGCCATGTGGCAGACAGATTAATGAAAATGGGTTGAGTTAAGATGAAAGAGCAAGCTAGCAATGTGCCTGAGCCATAGGCCAAACAGCATGAAGTTAATATAAGCATTTGTGTGTTTCATTGGAACTTTGGGATGGCTGGGCCAGATAAACAGTGGGTGGGTCCAAGCTGTGGGGCTAGTTGGGCTGGAAATCAAATGTAACAGTCTGGAGTATTGAGATGGTTTAAATAAGAAAGCAAAGACTGGGCAGATATCTCTGGCACCAATAGGATAAGCAACGAAGGTGGGATGTGAAAGAACTGAGTCCAGCATTGGGTCTGAACATTCAGGGCAGGGTTGATGCCAACTGGCAATCAGAACTTGGCTGTGTCAAGAGCCAGGAGCCTGTGGCAACTGGGAGCAGAGAACAGGGCTCTGTTAAATGCTCTTCTGGGAGCTGGAGCTCTGTGCATAAGGTGCTGGCCTGAGTTTGAGGCACAGCATAAAAATATCCCATAACGCCCAATGACAGGGAAGGTGGATACAAGAGCATCTTAGGGGCTTGACAGGACAGCCCAGCCCAATTAGAGAAGTCCCGGTGAGATTATGTTACATTGTAAATAATTGTCCCACCTACTGGTTTAATAAAAACGCTGATTGGCCAAAGGCAGACAGGAAGTGTGGGCGGGGTTACCAGACTTAAAAAAAACCACAAAAACCTCTAAAATCAAAACAATAACAACAACAACAAAAAAACCTCAAAATGCCACAGATACAAAAAACAACTATAGTACTTTGAGGAACGGTATGGAGCCTCATGGCTAAACAAAATAAAAATCGTAAGTTATTTTAAGAGTAAGAAGTTAACAAGCTATATGCCTAGGTCAATCAGCATAAAATGTGTCTGTGGGTCTCTATAAGTCTATGAGTCTGCGGGTCTGCGAGTCTACAAGTCCAAACCTCAAGGCGAGGCCAAAAAGTCCAGGCCCAAACCAAAATACAGCAGACCCTGTCTCACAAAAGGAATTGATGCCATTCTCTGGCCTTCACACAATCTTCCCGCCTCTTTGCAACTGTTCTGATCTGAGCATGAAGGATATACACAAAGAACAGTAAAGGAGGAAGTAGATCATGTCAGCTTCCGTTAAAAGGCCAGGGTATGACAGGCTTGGGAGAAACCAGAAGTGGGGCCTGAGATGGTCAAGTGTAGTGATCATAATCTTTTTTCTTGCAGGCAGAGAGGAGAATAAAGTCTTGGGATGGATGAAGAGATGTATTTGGTACATTTTTTTTTCTTTTTAAACAGGGTTGCTTGTGTTCAAGGCATCCCCCTTCTAACAGACCCACTTATCTATGAACACTGGTCAGCCTTTGAGGAAGAGTACTGGTCTTTTCAGTGAGCTGGTGCTTGTGTATTCATGTTTGTGCATGAATTCACGAGGGCAATGGAAGGAAGGAAGAAATGGAGAAGGGGGAGGGGAAGAAAATAGCATCTACAAGGGATGGGGGCCTGAGTGGGGAAAGGTGTGAGCATATACAAAGCAATTGTTTCAAAGTTCAGTGGCACCAGGTAGTCCAAAGTTGGGCAGCCACCAACTTTTCTATCAATGCCCCGAAGAGGAAGTGCAGAAACCACTAAGTAAATGCCTTGGTCCCCTAGGGACTTGTCTGATTCCCGTCTCTATAAATTTATCTGTTTTAAACTATGCATGTAAGTAGAGTCACAGAGTGTGTGGTGTGTATGTGTATGTGTGTGTATGTGTGTTATGTGTATGTATATGTGTGTATATGTGTGTATGTATGTGTGCATGTGTGCGTGTGTATATGTGTGTATGTATGTGTGCATGTGTGCATGTGTATATGTGTGTATGTATGTGTGCATGTGTGCGTGTGTATATGTGTGTATGTATGTGTGCATGTGTGTATATGTGTGTTTATGTGAGTATGTGTGTGTATATGTGTGTATATGTGTGTATGTATGTGTGCATGTGTGTATATGTGTGTGTGTGTGTGTCTGTGGGAATGAGAGGTGCTCCTTTCACAAAGAAATGAATCCACATGCTCTGTCCTTATGGCTTTCTCACTGCTCTTCTTTGCCTGGATAACTTTTTCTTCCTCAGCTCACTTAAAAATGTCTCTTCTAACGTTGCCTCCTTACAGAACATTTCGCTTAGATAGTTGGGATGAGCTGAGACATACAGGAACCAATGTGTTTTGAGTCCACCCCAGTGTCTCTGCTGGTTTCACTGGAGGTGACCAGGATGTTGGCTTTGGGGTGGAGATTGCTTGGCCTAAATACAGACTTTATTTTTGCCTTACTCAGTATTTTATTGCTGTTGAGACACTATGACCACAACAGCTCTTATAAAGGTAAACATTTAATTGGAGCTGCCTTACTGTCTATTACTGTTATGGTGGGACATGGCGGCGTGCAGGCAGACATGGTGCTGGAGGAGGAGCTGAGATCTACATTTTAATCTTCAGGCAGCGGAAGGAATCTGTTTCCCACAATGAGCATAAACTGAGTGTAGGAGACCTCAAAGCCCGCCCACACAGTGACACACTTCCTCCAGCAGAGCCATACCTTCCAATAGTGCCACTCCCTTTCTTTCAACCCACTTTAAGAACTCCTGGCACATAGCAGCTACTTGGTAAACCTGCTAGTCCAACAACCTGACACGGCACCAGAAGAACCCGCTGCGTACAGTGGGCACCTAGGTGTAGCTATGTAAATCTGTGTGCACCTGTTCTCTTATGAGGAGATGCCACAGGAGGGTTGTTCCTTTTTCCTCCTGTTTCTCTTTCCTTGTATCTGCCCGGACACTTCCCAAATAAACTCTAGTGGGGCAGCTGGTAATGTGTCTGTTCTCATGTGGGAAACCGACACCCACCATATTCTACTCCTTGGTCCCCAACGGTTTGTAACCATTTCATAATCCCCAAATTCATTCAGTCCAACTTCAAAAGCTCCCAGTTTATAACTTTCCCAAACTTAATTAAATGTCTAAAGTTAGAAGGTGGGCAAAGGTCTTTGTTGTAATTTCCATGGGGAGGGAAAAACACAGCAGAACAAGCACAGTGGTGACCAGTGTAAACAAGCACAGTGGTGACCAGTGTGAACAAGCACAGTGCTGGCCAGTGTGAACAAGCACAGTGATGACCAGTGTGAAGAAGCACAGTGCTGGCCAGTGTGAGTGATCACAGGAACGGCATCCCTAAGTTACGAGTACTTGGTCTATAGCAGAGGATCGTGGCACCACACAGAACCTGCTATGAGATTCCATCTTCCTCCAGTCAGAATGGCTGACGTAAGGAAGGCAAATCACAAACGATGACCAGGCTCTGGTCTGGGGGGGAGGAACCTGGAATAGCTATTACAGAAGTCACTGTAGTGGTTTTCCAAGAAATGAAATAAGAACTGCCATATGACCCAGCTATACCACTTCTGGGCAAATACTCAGACTTGATGCCTACACACATCAAGTTCATTGCTGCTCTGTTTGCAATAGCTAGGAGAGGAAATCAGCCCGAGTCCACCAACCGATACATGAATAATGAAACTGTATACACGATGGGATTTTATTAAGCTGCACAGCAAATGGAAATAACGAAATTTGCACGAACGGGGAAATACTATACTAAATAAAATAACTCAGGCCCGGAAAGACAGGCACTGCCTATTTGCTCTCAGGTGTGGAGTCTAGCTTCTAATTGTCATACCTGCATTTGTGTGGGAGTGAATGTGAGCATAGATTAGGAAGCAACACAGAGCCCGTGAGAGGAGAGCAAAGAGGCATAGAGCAGGAAGAGGGCTATCTGAAAGCCGTGAGAGTGTGTGTGTGTGTGTGTGTGTGTGTGTGTGAGCAAAGGAGATAGGGAGGAATGGGGTGGGAATCAACAAAAACTAAGTATGTATGAAAATACCACTTAAAAACCTGTTACTTTAAACGTTAACTATAAAAAGAAAACGAGAGTGTTCAGAGTGTGGGCTTTGATTGGCTGCTTTGCTTGTGATGATACACCCTCAGACTAGCTGTTGGCTCTGGAGGGCATTGACTGTCTAATTCTGGGAGGGGCTGCCCCTCCTCCAGAGTAGCCTGGCCTCAAAGGTCGGACGCTCTTAGGGCCATGTAGACCTGTGATGCGGGTTCAGCATAGAGGATGTAAACCAACACAGATAATTAAATACCTACTATATGAGACCGAGCCTATTAACACTCCATCATGGGGGTGGGTTCACCAGGCTCTTCCCTCCCTCTCCTTGAGGACTGTAACTGGCAGTTGGCTGTAGCTGGGGAGAAGAAGGGTTCATGTGTCTTCACCCCTCTCTGAGGATCTATAGACAGCTAATGCCAGCTGGGGGAGGAGACAGTCTCTTCAATGGTATAGCCACTGGTAAGTTGCTTCGGCAGCTGATCCTTAGCCACAGTCCTGTAAGCAGCCATAGTTAAAAATCACTGGGTCTTCCAAAACGCTCAAAAGTGGAAAAGAGAGGGGAAGGGGAAGGGGTCTCTAGGAATGGGAAGGAGCAAGAGAAGGTGATGGGGCGTGGATACAGTCAAAATGTATTATATGTGTGTATGAAAATGTCATAATTTGTGCTAATTTTAAATGCCTGCAGCATTTTTTGGAGCAGCCACCTGAGTGTCCTAGCAGCCCTTCCTGTGGATGCCTGGTGTGAGCTGTGTTCTTCCTGGCTGAGGGCAGTTCAGGGCTCCCAGTGCTCTGGGAGCTGTTTGCTTAGTGTTTTAAAATTGCTTCATAGCAGTGGCCGCCTCTCTTCTCTCTTATTAGCCCTGCTTCTTAGAGACTTTCAGCCCCTGCACCTTCCCTTCACACCATATGGTTTTCCTTTGAGTCTCGTATTTTATACTCAAATTCTGGAAGTGGGATGTGACATTCTCTCCTGAGGATTCTTAACAGGAGGCTTACCCCAGTGGCTGGTAATGGCAGGGGATTCTGTGTGTCGGCTACACCCCTCCCCTTACCCTCTATGGCCAGTCTCTCCTGTGTTTATGGTCCTTCAAGTTCATCTTTCACATGTCCCTGCTCTGGTTGTTTGTATGGATATCCAGTCAAATAATTGCAGACTATCTGTGAGTTTCTATAGAATAGAAGTTAGAGTAAAGTATGGTAATGTGAATTTTGAATAGGTCCCTACTTTGTGTTTGACACTGTGCCAAGCATGTTATGTGAGGTAAGTACTTTATTCCCTGACACCATTTTACAGATTTGGAGAGGAAAGCTAAGGGATTTGTATGAGTCTGTAGAGGCTGGTCAGGTCAGAATTTGTAACTGTGTCTGTTCATCCTGTGGCTGTGCCTACCGTTGATGACAGTGTGACAGTGTGAGCCATCTGTGACTTTTTCTCATGTTGGTGATTTTCTGTATGGTCCTGGGAACTCCAGGTTGCTATGGAGCACCTCTGTAACATACAACTGATACTTGTCAAGTCTTACCCGGTGTGCAAGCCTGTGATCCCAGCTGCTCAGAGCCCAAGGCAGGAGGATTGAAAGTCTGAAATCTGCCTGGGCTACAGAATGAGTTACAGGCTCACCTGGGGCAACTGAGTGAAACTCAGCTAAAACCAAACCAAAGAAAAACCTGTTGAGATGTCTTTGAGGGCAAAGGCACTTGCTACCAAGTCTGAGTTTGATCCCTGTGTCCTATGGGGCACATGGAGGGAGAAAAATCAGGTCCAATAACTTGTCCCCTGACCTCCTTACCTTATACCCAACAAATGAGAGAGAGAGAGAGAGAGAGAGAGAGAGAGAGAGAGAGAGAGAGAGAGAGAGAGAGAGAGAGAGAGACACAGAGACACAGAGACACAGAGAGAGATCTTGGTGAACACTGGCATGCATGGATTAGTGGGCTGTTTTCTGTTCTAAAAAATAAAAATAAGATTGCTGGAAAGATAGCTCAGTGGAAGAGCAGTTACCTAGTATGTACAAGGCCCCGAGCTCCAGTCACACACAGACACAGACACAAATACACATATACACACACATAGATACACACACAGACACACACACAGACACACACACAGACACACACACAGACATACACAGACATACACAGACATACACACACAAACACACACACACAGACACACACACAAACACACACACACAGACACACACACAAACACACACACAGACACACACAGACACACACAGAGACACACACACAGACATACATACATACACACAGACATACACACATACATATACACACACCACACACATACACATACACAAACACACACATACATACACACATACACACACAGACACAGACATACATACACATACACAGACACACATACACACAGACATACACACACATACACAGACACACATATACACAGACACACACACACAGACATACACACACACATATACACATCACACACACATAAACACACACACAGTAGCTTTTGGACAATTAGTAATCCATGCTATGTTAAATGCCTTTACAATCATGCACATGTTATTTCCCCTCTATGGGTCCCTATCTGTTGAGAATGATATTTAATCATAACAAATGCTGCTAGAAAGGAAACCTGAGATCTGTGTCTCCTATTTCTCCTCCAGGGAGGAGGCTGCAGGGATATGATAAAGGAGTAAACTCAGAATATGGGTCCTTCGCATTTGATGTCAGACAGCCGTTGGACAATGATCTCCACTGCCTGCATGGAGAAGGTAAAAGACTTCAGGGACATTAATTTTACTACTGTTTGTGCACATATGCTGTATGTTTGTTAGAGAATTTGCAAGTTAGAGGGGGAGAAGGTGGGAGGGCTCTGGGATAGGGACCTTCAGAGAGAAAAGTAGGCTGAGTGTGCAGTGTTCTGCACCCACGTAGGCAGCCATTTTTCTGTCCCAGCAGAGTTTGGCTTTGAGGGAATGCTGGGTCATCTCTGTGTTAGTCAGGGTTATCTACAGTAATGGTCTCAGTCTGCGTTCTATTGCTGTGAAGAGACACTGTGACCCCAGCAATTCTTATTTAAGAAAATGAGTTGGGGCTGGCTTACAGTTTCTGGAGTTTAGTCCATTATCTTCATGGCAATGAGCATGGTAGAGTATGGGCAGACATGGTGCTAGAGAAGTAGCCAAGAAGTAGCTCTAGATCTGTAAAAGCAGCAGGATGGGAGAGAGAGAACACTGGGCTTGGCTTGGGCTTCTGAAACCTCAAAACCCATCCTCAGTGATACATTTCCTCCCACAAAGCCACATTTCCCAATCCTTCTCCTTGATACGAGCCTATGGGGGTATGGGGGGTTGTCATTTTTACCCAAACTACCACAGTAACAGAACTTATAAAATGAATCTCTCTTTCTCTCTCATACATATCCAATGATGGTTGCCTATGAGTGGAAGTTCCAAGAATTTAAAAGTTTTTCAGTCTATAAGGCTGGTGTCTCAGCTGGTCTCCAGTATACACTGGCATCCCAAAGAAGTGGGCAATCGTGTCAGTGAGGGAATGGATGTCCCATCTAGAGTGAAGACAAGCAGGTGAAGCGTTCTTTATACGGGCTTCCAGCAGAAGGCATGGCCTAGATTAGAGGTGTGCCTTCCCACTTCAAAAGATCTGGATTAGAAGTAGATGTTTCCACTTCAGATTAAGCAAAAACCTGTCACAGGTGTGCCCCTCCATTTGGGTTTTAGTTAATTCCGGATGTGGTCAAGCTGACGAACAAGAACAGCCACCACAGCCACTTTGTCATATTTTTCCAAGAAAGGTTGGATGGACTCATATTCTCCTCCTTGTCTTCCTTCCAATCCTTTTCCCTTCTAGTAATTAAACCTGGGCCCTGTGCATGGGGGTAAGTCCCAAGGCATCCCCCATCCCATGGTGTCTTAGTGAGAATGGCCTCCACAGCTCATGAATTTGAATACAGGTTCCCAGTTGGTAGAACTGTTTACAAAGGATTAGGAAGTGTGGCCATATTGGAGGAGGTGTACCACTTGGGATGGGCTTTGAGGTTTCAAAGAACTGCCATTTCCAGTCTCTTTCCCTCCCTCCCTCTCTCCCTCCCTCTCTCTCTCTCTCCCTCCCTCCCTTCCTTCTTCCTCCCTCCCTCCTTCCCTCCTTCTTTCCCTTGCTACTTCCCTCCCTCCCTCCCTCCTTCCCTCCTTCCTTCCCTCCCTCCTTCCTTCCCTCCCTCCCTCCTTCCCTCCTTCCTTCCCTCCCTCCTTCCTTCCCTTCTTACTTCCCTCCCTCCCTCCTTCCCTCCTTCCTTCCCTCCCTCCTTCCTTCCCTTCTTACTTCCCTCCCTCCCTCCTTCCCTCCTTCCTTCCCTCCCTCCCTTCCTACTTCCCTCCCTCCCTCCTTCCCTCCTTCCTTCCCTTCCTACTTCCCCCCCTCCTTTCCTGCCCCCCTTCCTTGATCTAGATATAGGCTCTCAGACCATAAGGCAAAATTAAACATTTTCTTCTATAAGTTACCGTGGCCATACTGTTTTATCATAACAATAAAGAAGTAACTAAGACGTCTCCTTTAGTATTTTGAGGCAGGATATCACCAAGTTTCCCAGGCAGGCCTGGAACCTGTGGTCTTCTTGCCTTAGCCTTGGTTATCCTGGGATGAGAGCAGAAGTCACCATGTCCTGCTTTTCTTCAGAAAAACTCATTATTATTTTGTTTGTGCATGAGTGTAGGTTACACATGCACCGTGGCGTGAATGTGAAAGTGTGTGTGCTCACACACCATGATGCAACAGTGGACTCGGAGGGCAGCTTTTAGCAATGCCTTCTTTCCCTTATCTTTGGTTCTGGGGATCAAGTTCAAGCCATCAGTTTCCCAGCATGTACCTTTACCCTCTATGCCGTCTTGCTAATGAATTTTTTAAAAAAATTATCACGTCTTGCTCTTTTCTGCTGTTTGTGAAAGCATCAAAGGTTGAGAGATGAGGTTTCCAGACTTTTGAAGAGGCCACATCTCTTCACCTCCCCCACTGAGCTCCACCAAGAGAGTGGGAGTTTGATTTTCTCTTTTGGTTCAAGATCTGTTAATGGGGTTAGGAGACAACCACAATCAACCCCCCTCAGTCAGGCTGAGGCCTCACTGCAGGAATTTGGTTTGCCTTTGATGTAATCTTCAACTCCAGTTCCACTCTGCTATTGAGTTTGCTCCTGATGAGTGGGATGATTGTGGGTATTCTTCTCTTTGTGTTTCAAGAGTCACCAGCCTTAAAGACTGAATGTCAATAGGGGATGTGGTGCAGGGGAGGCCTGACCAAGGGGCCACCTTGCCTTTCCCATTCCTTAGGCAGTTATTCAGTGAACCCATGGGATGCAGGGGAGGAGGAGGCACTGGAGATGTGCTGGTGACCACTGTATGCCTGTTGCTGTCCTCAGAGGCTGTCACTCAATGTGGAGGAGCAGCCGCCATTTCAGAAACTTCAGAGTCGCAGGAATGTTCTTAAACATTTTTGTTTGTGACAAGGCCCTGCTGTGTAGCTCAGTGCATTACTTACCTTTTCCTTACTGTGGTCAAAGAGCCGACAAGTAGTGACTTAAGAAAGGAAGGGTTTATCCAAGGGGATGCAGCCATGGTGGTGGGAACATGGTAGGAGCAGACGCATAAGGCAGCTGGGAACACTGCATCCGCATGTGAGAAGCATCAGCTGGCTTTCTTCTCCTTTGGGTTCCATTCAGGACCTCTGTTGTGATCTGATCCGGTATGCTCCTTACCTGGGATGACTGGCAGATGGCTATAGATAGAGAGCTCATGCCCCAGGTGGTGGGAGGCGCCATGGGAGGCAGCGGGCATGACAGGAGACATTAGAGAGAGGGAGAAAGAAGAGAGAAGGGAGGGAGGGGTAGGGGTTGAGAGTTCGTTCCTTCTGGCAGGTAAGGGTAAAGGAAGACGAAAGAGAAAGTTGGGCATGGGAATTTTTCTTAAATGGAGCTTGGCATCAGAGCTTGGGCAGGGTGTCACTTCAGGGGCTAGAATAGAATCCTCACAACCTCAACCCAGGAAATGTTTTCTTCTCACTTCATTTAGCCTAATCTTGATTGCCTCTCACAGATTTGCCCAGAGATTTGTCCACACTAATTCTAAATCCTATCAAGCTGTCAATCAAGGTAACATCCCACCCAGGCTGGTCCTAAGGATTAGCTTTCCTACTCCAGTCTCAAGAGTGTTGGGATCACAAGTGTGCAATGCCGACCATAGACTTGAACATTTAGGAAAAGATAGAATGTGCATGGAGAGTGTCTTTGAACAAGAGGGACTTTTGACTATCTTAAGACTTTCATGTCAAAAAGAAACTAGGCATTTCAAGACTGTTCTGCCCAGAGAATGACCCCCAGAGAGATCACCAAAGTCCGAGGAATCTGAAATGCAAACACAAGGTTTATTGAGTGCGCAATACAAGCCAGGCAGGGAACTTGTCCACACACTTGGTACAGGGAGGCCAGGAGGAGTTCCCAAGCTGAGAATACATGAATCTTTTATAGGCAAAAACCGTAAACTGGAGTAATATTGAGGAAATGATAGCTAACTTGGCCTATGATCAGGGTGGGTTAGGATTGGGTTTCCATTGACTGGTCCCTGGGCAGGGCTGGAACATTCTGCAGTTAGGCTAGGACCCCCAGCCCCGATGTCCTTTTGGATAACATCTTCCGCAAGTTTCTTGGAACTGAAGGGGGATTTAGCCTGAGCTTTCCTTGACCTGTTTGCTAACATGGCTGTTAACTCTAAGATGGAGGAACTTTTGGTTCCTCAAAGACAAGGAGGAGAAAGTCTTCCAGGCAGAAGGAACTAACACCAAGGTGAGCAATGAGGAACAGAGTGGGCATGTGCTGATAATAGGATGGACATCAGTATGTTGGGAGCAGGACCAGCAATGGGAGAATGTGGGATAACATAACCAGGTCAGAAAGAAGGGTGGGACTCCTCCACACAGATTGCACATCATTTTTGGGATTTGAATTTTTTTTTCTAAATGTGATAAGCTACAATATCTCCGGAGTTATAATCAGGGAAGTGACATGCTCCAAATTAGTCTTATTTTTTTTTTCAGTTTTTGGTACTGGGGATGGATCACTTATACACGTTACCCTTTCCTGTCTTTGAATTATAAGCAAATATGCTGGCTCTCACATGTCTTTCTGTACACTGTGAATAAAGGACTGTTTTGGCCCATGACAGGCACCGTAGCAGTAGGCAGGAAATCGGAGCATAGGTAAGAGAAGGAGGGTGGAGTCAGACAAAAAAAAAAAAAACCAAAACAAACAAACAAACAAAAAAAAACAAGCCAGCCACCCAAAATTCAACATATAAAAATAACACAGATAAGCCACAGGCCACATAATGAAACAAATTAATAAAAATAAATTAAAATAAAAATCTACCAAACAATATGCCTAGACCATAGGCCAAACAATATAAAATTAATATAAACGTCTAAGTCACTTTTTTTTTTTTAAAAACAGCTACAAACAAATCCAAACCCTAAGACTAATCAAGCCAAAAACCTCTTACTACAGGTGGGAATCTGAGAGTGTCGAGCCAGCTGTTGCTGAAAAAACAGGGCATTTCAGAACCTGCAGGTAAAAGTAACGCTTCATGGGTTGCTCGTGTTTTGGGCTCATTATGTTCCTCAGACTTTTTGTGCCGATGACAAATGACTGATAGAGGGAAAGAATCTGTGGTAGTCTGAATGTAATTGGTCCCCATAAATTCATAGGGAGTGGCACTATTAGGAGGTGTGGCTTTGTCGGAGTGGGTGTGGCCTTGTCAGAGGAAGTGCGTCACTGTGGGGGTGGCTTTGAGGATTCAAATGCTCAAAATCCCACCCAGTGTTGGAGACCACTTTCTGTTGCCTTCTGATCACCATGACTGCCTGCATGCTACCATGATGATAATGAACCAAATCTCTGAACTGGAAGCTGCCACTTCAGTAAAATGTTTTCCTTCATAAGAATTGCCATGGTCATGGTGTCTCTTTATAGCGGTAGAAACCCTAACTAAGACAGAATCCTTTTATCTTGAGATTTCAGAGGTTTCAGTGCATGGTTGTCAGGCCTCATTGCTGTGAGCTCTGGTGAAACAGGTCATTATGACAAACAGGACCCAGTGTAGTAGAGGGCCTAGCATAACCCTATAGCAGCAGACAGGAGAACAGATGCCCTTCAAAAGCATGTCCCCAATGACTTACTTCTTCTAGCCATACAGTCCTATAATTTCCACCACCTCCCAGTGAAACTATCTGGCTATGACTCCGTTCACAGATTTCAGTACATGAGTCGAGTTGGAACCCTCATGATCCAATTGCTTTCTCACATCCCACCTCTGAATTCTGATACATTGGATCTGAGCCTTTAACACATGTGATTTTTTCACGGACGTTTTATATCTGAGCTGTAACAGGGTCTGAGGCCCAGGTGGGCTCCCTCATTCATCAGTTCTGGATCAGCTTTGCTAATATTGGTTTGGTCCTTTCATATGTGTAGGATCACCGTAAGGATGCTAAGTGCTGGTCTCTGTCATCTCTCATTCCTGAGTGAGTCATGTAGTACCCAAGAGAATGCAGACATGGAAGATGTCTTGAGATCTCAGCTCATAACTGGCATGGTCATCACTTCTACAACATACTAATACAAGCTGGAGGTTAGACCAGACCCAAGGGATAAATACATACATTCTACATACATTTCTTGGGGAAAGGTATCAAGTCACATGGCCAGAGAATGTAATCCATGGAGAATGGCACACATTGTGAGAAGAACTTATGCACATGTGAGAAGAAGTAGAAAGACCACCCAAGAGGCTGCTGTGGTTACCTTGATGAGAGGTGATGGTGGCCTGGCACATGCTAGTGCTTCTGTCTGCATTCTGAAGTGGCCCAGTTCTGAAGTAGAAGGTAACAAGAGCCACATGGCTGGGTACCAGGCCCTCTGTAGTCCTCCAGTGTAGGAGCTATGATTCCCAGTTTGTGTGTAACTAGGTGAGGCTCAGAGGCATCAGGGAACTTTCTCACGTTCACTAGTTGCTAAGCAACATAGACAGGAAAGGAGACCAGGTGCAACTGAGTCCAAATTCAATTTCTTCTGTTTGCCAAGTACAGCAACAACATATACATACACCAAAGACACACATGCACAAACACACACACACACACACACACATGCACACACACAGATACACAGACACACACACACAGTGGCCTTCTAAGAACCTTGACTGTAGAATCAAAAAAGAAAAGAAAAGAAAACCCTGACTGGAACTGTAGAATACCTCTAAAAAAAGAAAGTGAAAGAGCCTGAACTCAGGTTGTAGTTTTGGGACACATCAGTATCTCCTTCTTTTTATTGATTATGAACTAGCACTGGACACTGCAGGCAGCTTTGAGTCACTGTGATTTCCATGGTCTCAGGAGAAAATGAAGTAGATCCTGGAACAAAAGATTAAATTTGCTATTTTTCTCATTTGATATAAAATGTGGAGGCAGGGCAGGTAACAGTGTTCAGTGGGTACAGGGCACTTCCTGAGAAGGTGACAGTGTTCAGTGGGTACAGGGCACTTCGTGGGCAGGCGACAGTGTTCAGTGGGTACAGGGCACTTCCTGGGCAGGTGACAGTGTTCAGTGGGTACAGGGCACTTCGTGGGCAGGCGACAGTGTTCAGTGGGTACAGGGCACTTCCTGGGCAGGCGACAGTGTTCAGTGGGTACAGGGCACTTCCTGGGCAGGTAACAGTGTTCAGTGGGTACAGGGCACTTCCTGGGCAGGCAACAGTGTTCAGTGGGTACAGGGCACTTCCTGAGAAGGTAACAGTGTTCAGTGGGTACAGGGCACTTCCTGGGCAGGCGACAGTGTTCAGTGGGTACAGGGCACTTCGTGGGCAGGTGACAGTGTTCAGTGGGTACAGGGCACTTCCTGGGCAGGTGACAGTGTTTAGGGACTTGTTGCCAAGGTTGGTAAACTGAGTCATGGAGGAGGAAGAAACGTACTAACATCATGCTATCCTGTGACCTCCATATGTGCTCCATGGCTTGTGTGTGACCATGACCTCCATATGTGCTCCATGGCATGTGTGTAACCTCCATATGTGCTCCATGGTATGTGTGTAACCTCCATATGTGCTCCATGGTATGTGTGTGACCTCCATATGTGCTCCATGGTATGTGTGTGACCTCCATATGTGCTCCATAGCATGTGTGCACCCCTATATACAAGTAAATACATGTATTTTTTTTAAGAGTAGTTACTTCCATTGTCACAATTGGTAGTGATATGCAGCTGGTCCTGAGTGAGTGGAGGCCAGGGACAGTGCATAACTCATCTGGTAACACATAAGCTGTCCCTAACAGCAGTTTTTCAACTCAAAATGCCTATCATATAGAGGTTTACAGATTCCCTGAGTCCTTCCTGGGTTTCATCTCCATAAAAGATGGTATTTTCAGAAATAAGTCTGGTCTTTGCTGAGATGCGGCATAAGAACGGACTGTGTTGGGAAGGTGCTATGGGCAAGACTGTCCAACCACCACCTCTCTGTGCTGCTTCTTTTAGAACAGCCTCCAAGGAGGGTTGGTGGGAGTGAAATCCCATCAGCTCTCATTTACCAGGTGTTTAGGAAAATTGCTTTTTCCCTGCGGAAGAAATTACATGAATTATAATAAAATCAGTGCTAAGGTAATAAAATTACATGCTCAGGGCTCTTCTACAAACTGCTTTGTCTGGCAGGGTAATTTGAGTGAGGGAAGACAATCTTCTGGCTCCCACACTTTCACATAAAGAGGGAACAGAGAAAGTAAGCTTCACTCTGTTCTGGCAGCACTTAGCTACTTGTTGAAAGGTCCCTCCATTTTTTTTTAAACTTAATAAAGATCTCTGTATAGATTAGCCATAGAACATAGTTTGGAATGCAGATTCATGAGGTGAATGATTTAGTGTTTTTTTTTTTTTTAAAGAAAGATTATTTTATCTCCTTAAATTAAACAAGTTATTTTGTTTGTGTTATTTTATTTAATAAATGTGGGTGTTTTTTCATGAATGTGTACCACATGCCTGCAGTACCCTTGGAGGTCAAAGAGGGTGCTGTATCCATTGGAACTTGAGTTACAGACAGTTGTGAGCCCCAATGTGGGTGATGGAAAAATGAGCCTGAGTCCTGTGGAAGAGCAACCCATTCTCTTAACCATGCAGCCATGCAGCCAGTCTCTAATTTTATTTCTAAGTGTGTGTGTGTGTGTGTGTGTGTGTGTGTGAGAGAGAGAGAGAGAGAGAGAGAGAGAGAGAGAGAGAGAGAGAGAGAGAGAGAGAGAGACTGTGTATGTGTGTCTGTATTCCTCTCTCAGTGTGTATTTGCGACTGTGTATTTCTCTGTCTCTGTGTGTGACTGTGTATCTCTCTCTCTTACACACACACACACACACACACACACACACACACATACACACACACACACAGACTGTGTATCTATGTCTGTATCCCTCTCTCAGTGTGTATTTGTGCAAATATGCATGGGTGCAGGTGCCCTCAGAGGCCAGAAGAGGGCATCAGATCCTCTGTAGCTGGAGTTATAGACAGTTGTGAGCCTTTTAATTTGTCTTGGGGCCAAGCTTGGGTCTTCTTCAAAAGCAGACTTTCATCTTACCTGCGTGTCATCTCTTCATCCCCTGATTAATTATTCTAATGTCTGTTTTAAGGAAACTTGTTTATGTGGATGGCAGATTCCCAAGACAGGGACAAAAATATCCATAGGATTGGGCAGAAACAAACTGTGATATCACAGGAATCATGATCATTTGGGTACCTGTGACCTGCTAGCTTGAAAGGAAATGTGATGAATTGCATATGTGATAAGAGAAATCTCTTTTATAGTTAACAGGAAAAATAGACATCTTTGCTTTAGTCTGTGAGCAAAATAGAAGGCTAAGGAACGGAAGATGTGTTTGATAGAGTTGAAGAAATAGATCCTGGAAGTAAAAGAAGCCATTGCTTCCTCATTTGTGTATGCTAATGGTTTGAGGCTGGAGAGGTGACCCAATTCAGATCTCAGCACCCACACCAGGTGACACACAACTGCCAGTGACTTCAAGTTTAGGAAATGTGACTCCTTCTTTTGTGGGCACACACATACACATTAAAAAAAAATGGTTCTCAGTATTAGAGAGATGACTTTGTTGATAACATGTTTGCCTTACAAGCAAGAGGTCTGACTTTATCTCCAGAACTCATGTATGAAATGCCACATGCCTGTAATCCTAGGACTGGGAGACAGAGAGGTCCCTGGGAATTTTCTGGCCAGCCATCTTAGCTTACTGGTAAGTTCCAGGTCATGGAGATAACCTGTCTCAAAAAAAAAGATGCCTAGTGAATAACACCTGATGGTGTCCTTCAGTCTCCACATGGGCATCAAGTGTACTTGCATATACGTGGGCATGCATACCATACATGCACACATGCAAAAAAAATGGAATAATGGTTCTCAACCAGGGATGATTGTGTCTTCTCAGGGAGTGTCTGCAACATCTGAAGATGTTGTGTTAGCACAATCTTTTGGCATAGAGTGAGTTCAGATACAGTGTAAGGAATGATCAAAACCAAAAATGGCAACCAGGCTGAGGTGAGGTGGCCGTGCCTTATCATGCCAGCTCCTCCATGTGGACAGGGAGCACAGGTTCTGTGCCTCTCCTACCCACAGTGCATGTGTATAGTCACAGAAGATCTGTAGAGTGTTTATTTTTGAGACAGGGTCTGATATAGCCCAGGGTGGCCTTAAGCTATGCATCTAAGGATGACCTTGATCTTGTGATCTCCGCCTCTATCTCTGTTATGATTAAAGCCATGTGCTACCTGGCTGAGCTGACTCTGTGCAAGGATGGCACCCAGGGTTTTGTACCTGCTAAGCAAGTGCTCTGTCAACAGAATTACATCTCAAGCGTTCTTTCTGTTGTCTCTTCCTACCATAAAATATAGCACATTTGCTCCCACCTGCCCCCCCCCCACTCTGCTCCAAGCTTACACACTGCCTCGGCTAGCCAACTGTTATACCTGTCTTAATGTCTTAATGTCACCTATGGTGATATAATAAAATTTGCCTGGAGTATCACAGGACAGAATCACCCACAGTCAAGCTATGAAGGTTGGAGAGTGGTGACTCACACCTTTAATTCCATCACTCCCATGCCTTTAATCCCATCACTCCGGAGGCAGAGATTCCTCTGGATCTCTACGAGTTCAAGACCTAACAGGGAGGCAGGCAGTGGTAGTTCTCACACCTTTAATCCTAGCTCTAGCAGAGTTGAACCAGGAAGTGAAATAGCTGGGCAGCAGAAAGAAATATGAGGCAGGAGAAGGCAGAAATTCAGCCATTCTGTCTGAGTGCCAAGTCAAGCTGAGGACCTGTGAAGGTAGCACTTACCCTGTTTGACCCGGGAAGCTGGTTGGGTGAGATTGACTGTGGCTTGTTTCTCTGTCTCTCTGATATTCCAGCTTTCCCCCAATATCTGGCTCCATTTTTTAAAATTATAATTCTAAATAGAATTCATGCTATATTACCACCTCTAGAAAGTCTCTCCTGGCTGCCCCCTGGGAGTCAGGAGAAGGTGCCTGTGGCTGTTCTATAGTGCCTTGTGATTCCTCCATCTTGGAGCTTGGAGTGACCTGCTTTAACAGCCTTTAACATCCACCCACCACTTAATCCATGCGAATCTTGTTCACTGAGGGTGCAGCCTCAGTGTCTGCACGAACAGTATCAGACTAGTTCAGTAACTTTTTGCTGAATGAGTGAATGAACAAGGGCCAATGAGAATTTAGACCTAGCTCTGCATCAAAAGATAAGTCTCTGGCGCTTTCTTTGCCTCTTTCTGTGGCTTCCCTGTTTGCTGTCATCCTAATGAGCCATGGTCCCAAAGGAGAAGCTTATGTAGAGGACAGTGAAGGGTCAGGAACTTTACCTACCTAATGCAAGGAGGGGAGTGCATGAAGACAACCCCATTTTGCCTTGGGAATCACCAAGCTGCCATTTTCCTGAAAGTACTTGTTGAATTCTTAGGAGTAGTAGGGTTTTTGAATTTTTGGTATGTGAATTTCATGATAGTTTTCACTGTGTGTAAATTTCACTTTCTCTGGTATCTGTTGAATCTCAGGAAGGCAGCGATAACCTGCGATCCATCTCAGGAATTCCTCAGAGAATCTTCTACTTATGCACCATCCAAGACCCCACCAGGGAAGTGTGCCGAGGTACACAGTGTCCCTGTTCTACATATGTGTAAACTGAATTTTCTCAGGGAGAAAGAGTAACTGTATAGATACAGTGAGTTATTAACCAAGCTAAGACTTAAGGAGTTTTGCTTCATGGGAGAAAGATGATAGAAGCCACAGCAATGTCGTTAAATTTAGAAAACAAAGTTGGCTATGGCCAGGTTGCAAGGCTTCTTTGACATCTCCTGAAAGCTGGTGTTCCCATCCAATTTTGTTCTGAAAGTAGGAAGCAAAGGCTCCCAGGGATCCCTGGGTTCATCTCTGCTTCCATTTATCAGTATTTTTGCCTCTCATTATACTCATGGCCTAGTTTTCATGGGCCCTCTAGATTTCAATGAGCACAGAACACTAGGCAATTGTCATTGCAAGCTTTGGAAGTTCCTTAGGCATTATGAATAAGGTCTTGGACCCCAGCTGGGTGCCATAGCCTACTTTGGCTCTGCTCTATTTCTTCAAGAAATCTAAAGGATAGTGTTGTCATCTTCCAAAAGCAGAAGCCAATAACAAAAAGCAGCCTCCTAAGTGAGAAATGTTTCCCCCCTTCTCAAAGGCAGTGGGGAAATTGCTAGAATGGAATTTTATTGTGTAGGATGCTACTGTTTGAACCAATAGAACATGGGAGAGGGTGGCAGGACTTAGAGGGGGTAAGACCTTTGGTGCCCAGCCTGGGGGAAGGAAGCTAACAATTCACATTCAGATTTCAGGCTGTGTTTGATGTGGAAGCCAAGCTGACCTGCCTTCAATGCTTGCCCTGGGCGCATGCCTGCACAGGGTCACGCTGCTTGTGTCTCTGGCTAGATCTCAGGGTACCACGGGGCTTCCAGATGAGCTCCTGCTTCCGTTTTCTCTTCTGCTCTAAACTTTATCGGCCAAGTGTAAAAATGATTAGCAATTCTTATCAGATGTCCCAGATGTGGTCTTGGCATTTGTAGGACTGGAGGGGAATATGGAGGGGGTGGGGGGGGGGTTCATAAAGATATGGAGAGATGAACTCCAAGGTTTGAAAGCAGTGTCTTGTGCCGAGGGCTTGCTCCTCAGTGGGTGGTGTGAGCTCATCCCGTGTAATTTTAGGAACTTAGAGAAAGTCTACTGGGGCTCCTAAATAGAGCTCTCCAGCCCTTTAGGTGGCTGACTCGGTGTTAATATCCATTGGGTCTTCCTACAACTTGCCTCCAGGAGGCAGCAGATAAACTGCCATGTGGGTGGCTCCGCTGCACCCCCCTCCCCCATCAGATTTTTTTCTCTTGACTGTCCAAACTGGGTGTCACATTGAAGGGCAGAAGCTGGGAGACATTGAAAAAGGGCCGCCATGGTGAGCCGCCATGATAAGGCGCTGGAAGCTCTTTTAGTAACTTTTGATCCTCTACTATTACTCTCCTGTGCTAAGTACCAATGTTTGCAACCCATCAAGTTGGAAGGTCACAAGATGGTGTTCAAATTGAGGGAGACCTGAATAGCCTGAATTCTCATCCCAGCTGCTACCTTTGGTAGCTGTCTGTTGCTAGAACTCTCCAAGGGGGAGACACAAACACACCTAGCGCTTCCTCCTCCTAAGGGCCCGATGACAAACCAAAGCTTATTCTGGGTAATGGATGCATTTACGGGCTTCCTTCCTTATACAGGACGGGTGAGGGGTTACTTACAGGGATGTGGGTCAACCTTCCCAAAATGGTCACAACTGAAAAGCCCTACACAGCAAGATGAGGGCTTCAGTGTGCAGAGTGGCCCCCTGCTAAAGTCAACAGCATAAAAACGATAAAAGGGAAAACCACAGGATGTCTCAGTAGGGAGGGTGCTTGCCCCTAGGATCTCTATCATGGGAAGAGAGAACTGAGTCCCAAAAGCTGTCCTGTGCCTTCCTTACACACACTATAGCAAGTACATGTGTGCTTTCTTATGCACAACACACTAACCAAGCATATTTTTAAAAATTCAGAAAGGAAAGTAAAAGAGAAATCACACAGGGCCTGACAGACACTCAACCTGTGAACTAGGCCACAGTCAATCGCCATAAATGGTGTTGTAATATATGCCACTGACTTGATGTAAAAATGTCGTTCACCTGTGATCTTTCTCCTAAAGACCCATACCCTCCGTTTAATGATGGAAAAATATCAAATGAACCTTAATGTAAAAGAAGCTTCTAAAGCATGTGCCCAGTAATCTGAATAGGGTCAAGTCTGAGAAACTGTTAGAGCCAAGAGGAGCTGTGAGATGCATGAGAAGTAGTGTCCCTAATGGAATTATAAAACCAAACAGGAAATCTGAGGTTAAATGAATGAATGAATGAATGAATGAATGAATGAATGAATGAATCTGGTGCTGAGGAGATGGCTTTGTGGGTAAATGGCGTGGCATGCTATACAAGCACATGACTTGGATTCGATTCCCAGCATGGTGGTGCACATTTGTCATCCCAGCATGATGGGTGGAGGGTGGGAGGTGGAGACATATCCCCTGAGTTCGCTGGCTAATCAACCTTGAATACTTGGCAGGTTCCAGGCCCGAGGGAGACTCTTGTTTTAAAAACATAGATGATTACCCAGTTGTGATGACACACATCTTCCATCCCAGCACTTGGGAGGCAGAGGCAGGCAGATCTCTGTGAGTTCAAGTGCAGCCTGGTCTACAAAACTAGTTTAGGATGGACAGGGTTATACAGAGAAACCCTGTCTCTAAGACCAAAACTAAAACCCAAGCCCAAACCAAACCAAATAAGCAAAAATCCCTGTGGCTGTACTCTGGCCTTCACACATATGTTCATTCATGTTCATGTGCACTCCATACATGAACACACATAGAGAGATTTAAAATAATACAAACAAACTCTGGACTTTTGAATAATAATATATTAACATTGTTTTTAAATTGCATTAACTATATCATCATATTATCATGTTCATTATAGGAGAAATGAGAGAAGGGTCCATGGGAATTCTTTTCTTCATCTTTGTAAATTCTCTGTAAATCTAAAAGTGTTCTGAAAATTAAAATCAATTAAAAAGCTATTAATAGTAATAATAGTTTTCCCTTTCCAGTCATCTCAGCTAGTAAAGCTCAGCATCCAGGAGGACCTAGCATGATGTCAGTCTCACTGCTGGCTTCTCTTTGTTAACTAAGAAGTCTCATTCCTTCGATTGTGGTTGGAATGGCAACCACACATACAACATGGGCAGCACATGCCTCACCTAAGGGCATGCCTACTAGCTATGAAAGCAGCGGCTTAATGGCAGGGTCAGATTTGGCTCCTGCCCCAGAAGAATCAGTCACTTCTCTCTCCGAGTCACTCTGCATGATGGATGGATTTCCATTATTCATCTTGTTGCTTGTCTGTGAACTCCGTTACTTCCTGGGTCACTTTAGACAAGTGACCTCAGGTTCTCAGCCTTTGGGTCACTGCCCTTTTGAGGATCTCTTAACATATGTCTCGCATATCAGATAGTTACATTATTATTCATAACAGTAGCAAAATTACAGTTATGAAGTAGCAACAAGAACAATTTTATAGTTGTGTCTCCCCACAACACGAGAAACTGTATTGCAGCATTAGGAGGGCTGGGAATCATTGACCTTAGGTCTATGCCCAATATAGATGCTTCAAAAGTCATGATTGAAGAACTGGAGAGGTGGCTGATTCCATGAAGAGCATAAAGAAAGCTGAGTGCAAGGGTGCTTGTCTACTGTCCTGGTGTTGGAGAAACAGAAACAGGAGGAACACACACACACACAGACACACACAGACACACATACACACATATGCACATACAAACACACACATATTCACACACATGTACACATATACACACCTACACATACATACACACACATACACATATACACACATACACATGCACACACACACAATGGCACAGAAGATGAGTCTGCAGTGGGTAAACATGTGATGCTGCTGTTTAACCTGTTACCATGACACCAGAGAAAAGATGGTATTACCCACTGTATTTTCCAAACATTGCCATAGCAGTATCTCCTATCCCATAAGTAATTCTTTTAATGCGGTCTTGCTAATTTCTCCATAGCTTGATGAGGTGTTACCATTTGCACTGTAATGGGTCTTTGAAGCTATTTGGGTTGTGGTGGAAGTAATACTATATGAGTCTGAAGTTGCATCATATATGTGTGTGTGTATGTGTGTACATGTGCGTGTATACACACACACACACACACACACACACACACACACACACACACACACATCTGCACACTTCATGAATTACTGTCTTGGATACTCACTCTTGGCACCCAGCCTCCATGATGTGGGCATAGACAGCCTATCAGAGACACTTTTTTGGGGAGGAATCAAGACTGTGGCCCATACTCTCTGCTGAGCTTCCAGCTGCCAGCCTCCAGTTGGCAGCTATCGTGGAAGTAGATTCTCTATTCTCCAGCCAATCTATCCCAGTGGGTGCCATGTGGGACAAACCAGCCATCTCGTCACACCCTTCTGCCCAATGTGTGTGTCCATGGGCCAATTCACTGGAGATTGTTGGGTTAAGTCACTATATTTTGGAGTGTAGTTTGACAGAGTAGATAACCAAAACAGATGGGCAGATAAAAGTCCTGTGTGTTAACTCACCGCCCCTCTCATTTCACACAGGGAGATCAGATGCTGATGCTCGGATTTGTTGCCACAAATGGAAAGTGATTGAAAAGGAAAGAGCCACATTTGGAAATAACCAAAACATTTCTCAAAGAACAATAAAGTACTGAGTTCCTATTACAATCCATACTCCAGGCTAAGGGCTGTGGGAGATGTTGGTGAACAAGATAGACATGTCCTGTGTTGTCCTAAAGTCAACTCTTGAGTGAAGAAACAAACCAGTAACCACACAGCAAATTCAACCTCAGTGGTTGCAATAGCAGGACATTCCCCTTAGTTGTCATGGTTTGGTTTCCTCACAGCATGACTAGCGCTCCAGGGATGCACTCAGATGCCCCAGAACACAGGTAGGCTCCCAGCTCTGAGATGTACAATAGATGTCTCTACTTCTGGGACCTGGGTTGGCTGATCCAGGACCAGTCACTCAGGTGAGCAGTCAGATTCATGGAACTGTACATAAGCTCTGCCGACGGCTATGCTAACCATAGATGGGACACAACCTGCATTCCCCTTCCCCGAGTCTCCAGTCAATATCCCAGGATCTTTCTGAACAATGAGATCGTTCCCTTACTCCCCCCCCCCCCCATTTTTTCATGATAGAAGCAAACTTTCATTAGTGCAAAGTTCAGGATGTGTTCTCTTATCCCTTTGAGGTTGCCAAGGTGAAGGACTAGGTTCAGAGTCATGTGGGAGAAATTTTAGCTGAATACAGGAAGGTTTTATAAAGCTGGTATAATTTTTGAGTTTCCAGTCTCTGGAAAATTTTAGACAAAGGACAAAATTTTAGGCTAAGTGCTTAGGTGTGTTGTTATCAAGAGTTTTCAAGCATTGATCCTAGGAATGGAGTAGTTTTGGAATGGCATGTAACACCCATCATAATAAAAATAATAGCAGACAGTAGTTCATAAAGTAATTGTTACACGAGCATTGTGGTCTGTACTGATCATTCAGTAGCATATTGAATTCATGCACTACTGCTCTTAAAAACCAAAACCAAAACCCAAACCAAAATCCAACTAAACAAAAACTTCAAATGTACAGGTGACACATGTGCTTGCATGTAGGTGCCTGTATGCCATGGCTTGTATGTATATCTTAAAGGGCATATGTATATATATATATCTTCAAGTGGCCATACTGGCCTCCATTCTTGTTTGGGTCTCTGTTCTTTGGTTTGTAAGCAAGGACGGTTGGTAAGCTTGTGGGGATTCTCCTGTCTCTGCCCCACACCTTTCTATCTCACCAAAGGAACACTGGAATTACAGATTCATGCTACTGTGTATGGCTTTATATGGATTCTGGGAATTCCAACTCAAGCTGTCACATTTGTGTGGTAAATACCTCGTCCATCGAGTCACCCCCACTCTGAGCACACTGTTCTTATTACAACAGGGCACATGAGGAAGCAAAGCCTCTAAAAGTTAGATGGGTCCTTGCTCAGATTCATTTATGTGAGTAGATATGTTTAAACTCAACTTGTCTGTTTAATCACGACTCCATTTTCCTTGAATATCCACACCTCATATAATAAAACAAAACCCCAGATTAAATACAGACAAAGTGAAAATCTTGCAGAATTGGAGCCTGAGAAGTAGAGAACATTTTGTATGAGATAAAAAGAAATTCAAACATGGGAAACACAATTAAAAAGATAATTGGGGGAAAGAATGAAACATTGACCTTGAGAGTACAGGGAGCCTTATGGAGGTGGAGAACTCCCTGTAGATGTCTGCTGCAGTGTGGGTGGTGAGATGTTTTCTATTCTTCTTTTGTTCGTTCTTGAGGTTTGAACACTGGCTTGACTCATGTCTACTCTCTCAGGACTTAATTAGGTGTATTATTGTTATCATTGTTTTGTTTATCTTTGAAAGGGATAACATCCTCCCAAATAGGAATGCCTCATTCTGTGTGTGTGCATGTGTTTGTGTGTGTATCTCTGTGTGCATATATGTCTGTATCTCTGTGTATAGGGTGTGTTTTTATGTATATCTCTGTGTGGTATATGTTTGTGTGTGTTTATGTGTTTATGTGTGTATCTGTATCTCTGTGTGTGTGGGTATTTGTGTGTATGTATTGGTGTGTGTGTACATCTCTCTCTCTGTGTCCCTATCTCTCTGTGTGGGGTGTGTTTTATGTATCTATGTGTGTGTGTGGTGAAGTCTGAACTGACACACTTGAAGGCTGTCTCCCAGAACCCTTGTGATTAAATTTAACAAGAGTTTCTTTTAGAAATTTAAAACAAACAAACAAACAAACAAAAAATCCCAAGCCCTACCTGATCACTTATTTTTATTCTAAATTGTCAAGAAAATTGAAGGCTCCTATCATCTCCTTAGCTGAGTAAAGAGAGACAAATGTGGAGGTATAGTGGGGTTATACTTTGTTAGATTATAAATATTTGTCCTTTTTCCTACTGGTTTAATAAGATGCTGATTGGCCAGAGGCAGACAGGAAGTGTGGGCGGGGCTACCAGACTGAGAAGACTCTGGGAGGAGGAGGAGCAAGACAGAGAGGCCAGCAAATGCAGAGGAAAGAAGTCGAAATGCTGCTCTGAGAAAAGGTACACATGGTTAAATAAGATAAGAATAATGGGTTGAGTTAAGATGAAAGAGCTAGCAATATGTCTGAGACATAGGCCAGTCAGCATGAAATTAATTTAAGCTTCTGTGTGATTATTTGGGGTTAAGTGGCAGCGGGGCTACGGGTGGGTCTGATTCTTGGGGCTAGACCCAAAAGTCGGGGCCAGAAACTTCTTATTACATGGAGGAATCCTGTTGAGTGCAGAACAAACTCCAGGCTCACAGTCCCCTGCCTCTCCCCACCCCTTTTGCCTAGCAAGTTAGCTTGGAGACCAACCTGCCTCTGCTTCTTCAGCAGGACACTTTCAATCTCATTTCTGCTGCAGAGCATAACAGCAGATCTCCATAAGAGCTCTTGGCCTTTGATAAGCTTATTATGACATTTCCCGAGGAGATGGGGGATCAGGAGGGGCAAAGGGCTAGGCTAAATATTGCCTGGAAACAGTCTTGTTTACTGAACTTGGGTCTGGAATCTCTTTTATTATTCATCTCTTGTTGTGAAACTAGATGATACTCGAGTTT
Organism: Phyllotis vaccarum; assembly: GCA_033318265.1. Classification (NCBI taxonomy): domain Eukaryota; kingdom Metazoa; phylum Chordata; class Mammalia; order Rodentia; family Cricetidae; genus Phyllotis; species Phyllotis vaccarum. Next base: position 76,224,554 of record JARWLC010000016.1, on the reverse strand, counting down.
AGTAAGGAATTATGGGCCCTAAGTGGCACATATCTGAAACTTTCAGCTTCAAGTAATCTAAAATTGGCTATTTCAGGTAAATGCAGAGAAGTCTATTAAATTCTCCAGACTTGTGGGTTCTGTTGGCTTTATGTAAGAGATGCTTGCTTTTTAAATGCAGCTTGAGTTTTGAGTCCTGTGAAAGGAATGGTAATTGATTTGGAGGGCCCTGGAGAATACAGTCTGTGGGCCATAGCCACATTTAATAAATAATGCTTTATTAGAACACAGTTATGCCTGGTACCAGAGCTTTCTGAGTTTCTGACCCACATGTGAGGTGCTGTGTGGGGGTTCAGAAAAGTACACAAACAAGACTTAGGTCTTTCCATCCTTGGAACATCAGTAACCCATTCTAGGCAGAGAATGAGACCATGAACACCACAGCTGAGCTTACATTTTCTACCCAGTAACACAGTTGTGTTGTGAGTACGGGACCCCAAAGGTGCAGCCCCAAAGCTACACAGTTCATTTGCTTTTGCTCCTTTCTGTCACTTGACAGCCTTTTATACAACTCAGGCACCAGTGAAAAATATCTGGCAAGAGTTCTGTGGTTCACTGGCCCTCTGGTGCAGTTATTTGGCTCTGCCCTCATAGTGCAGAAACAGTCATTGAGGACACAATGGGCAAACAGGATGGGTCAGCAGTGGGCATGTTTGTTGAACACATAACTCTCATATAGAAGGTTCAAGCAACGAGTTTAAGATAAAACCGATCTATAAAAAGTTATAAAAGTAAATGTATGCTTATTGTTAAAGTTTGGGGAAAGGGTTTCAAAGACAGCATGAAGACAACAGTTAGGGTGGAGAGATAGGCCTTGTGTCAAGCCCATGTTCATCTCTAAAGCCCACATAGAGCACTGTGGGTGTACATCTATGTTGGGGTGCAAGATGGTAGGGACACCCAGGGCCTTGGTCTAGCTGGCCGGTCAGACTACTTGGTGAACTCTAGGCCAGAGAGAGACCTTAGATTAAGAACTAAGATGATAATTGGGCTTGGTGGGGCATGCTTTTAGTCTCCGTACTTGGGAGCCGGAGGCAAGTGGGTCTCTAAGCCTGGTTCATAAAGTAAGTTTTAGGCTAGCCAGGGCTACATAGTTAGACCTTGCCTGAAAACAAGAATAGCATCTTCTGGCTCCACATGCAGTATGTGCATATGTGCCCTCCACACCCCCACACCTGAATATATACACACAAAGCGAAAAGTAGCAATACCAAGAGGTATCCTACTTAAATATTTGTGCTTTTATTCTTGTTTAGTAATTTCTCTATAAATGTTTTTTTTAATCAAGAGAGTAAATAACTGGGATTTAAAATTATTATTATCTGTGTTTGTTTTATTTCTATGGGAGATAATTGATGAATCCTGCTTCCCTTGAGACTCCTATCAGTGAGCTGTTCCCTGATAGGGTGAGTGGATATGTAGAAGCCAGCCTGGCTGCTTTTGCCTCTTGACGTTCAAAATTAGAATTTTGTTCATGATCCAGATTCTGAAAAATCCTGAAGTGCTTTTGGATTCAAGGAGGATTTAATTACGAAGCCTGGTAGAATCTCAGCTCCGAGGGCTGTGTTGCTTATGTGTGGGCAACTCATTTACCCAAAGGAGAGGTTCTTCCCTCCTAGCTCCAGGGCCAGGCGGAGTTCCTAGAAGGCCTGCTCGTGGAGGATGGGCCCTTTGAGAAGGCACTGCTTTAAAGTGGGCCAGGAAGGGTGGCCATGAGTAGCTGAGCCAGATTATAAGTAGGGGCTGGGGTCTGGTGATTAGGTTTATGGTTTTCTCCTTCCATTCTGTGGCAAGGAGGGAAATGATATTCCAGCCCAACACTCTCCTAATATGTACCCACCCACAAATACTCTTCTTTCTCCCTTCCTCTTCCTCTCCTATCGTCTTCCTCCTCTCCCTCATCTCTGTATGCATCATTGATCTGTTCTAATCTGATGACTACATAGCTTCTGTTCCTGTACACTGCTTTTGCCCATCCTGCTCCATCACTTCTGTCTCCAACCCCAGTCCCCCAAAAAGCCTTTAAAAAAAATAACAACAGACAGCTCATAGTATCCTAAGGCAATTCCAAGGTTATTCCAGAAACATACCAGCATTCAGATGGCCTCCAAGACCCTCTCTCCCCAGTTGGGAAATGGAAAGCTGGCAGGGGACAATTATATTTGGCAGCTTTTAAATGATGGATATTTGTCTTGGTGAGAAGGGGGGTGGCCAAGTCATGTGCTTGAGGCATATTTGAATGTGCGCCCATCTGTGTTCTTGCTATTTTTAAAGATGACTATGTGGCATTTCACCATCTATCCCAAACACCTCCTCTGTTCTCCCTGAAGGCCTAGGGTGGGTATTTATCAGCTACACTATGCTGTATCCCCTTTGAGCTGCTTGAAGGCTTTAGTCTGGAAGCTGTCTTTCAAACAAGAAGGACAAAGAGTATGGGGAAATGTGAGCAGGCATCTCCATCACATGCCTTATGTTGCCAGTTTGTTCTTTGATTCATCCTGCCCAGAAACACTGCTGGTAGAGAGCCTCTCTAATTTGTTACCTGTTTCTGTCGTTAATGAACATTTCCCCTCCATATCTGTCCCCCTTAGAGTGATTGTTGCCTCAAACAACAATGGCATTCTGGAAGTACTATGTGCTTGTTGGCTGTTGCCCAGGTTGCTGCTGTTATTTCGTGGCTTATGGGATCAGCAAAGGCCCTGGGACAGACCTGTACCTAAATGTGTTCTGCCCCATGACAAGCTGAGCTCTCCTTAGTATGCTGTTTTAGAGGATCAGTTTCCCCATCTGAGAAAGGAGAGCGATCACAAATAACCATGGAGCTTCAACAGTGTGCGCTTGCTGGTGTTCTGGGCATGGGGGTGGGGTGGGAAGCAGATGAGAATGCATACCAGTGAGGCATATAGGAGCAAAGTACAAGCAAGTGACCAATTGAAAAGGCACCTTGCCGGGAAAATAAAACAGAGCTCAGTAGGCAGGAGCATTTACTGCACACTCGTGAAGACCCGAGTGTGAGTTCTCAGCACCCATGTAAAAGCTGGGTGTGGCCAGGATAACCTGTGACCCCAGAACTGTGTGGAGAGAAGTGATGGAATCAGGAGGAGTTTTGCAGCATTTGGCCGCCACCCAGTTCAAGGTTCAGTGAGAGAATAAGACAGTGATGGAGCAGGGCACCTGGCATCGTCGTCCTCTAGCTTCCAAATACATACACAGATACATGCATCATACACATATGTAACAACACGTGTGCTCATACACGCACAGACACATGCATAGGTAGGGAAATGTGACTGTAGGCTAGCAGGTGAGGATAACATTAACAGGATGGCCAGGAAAGACCTCAGAGAGGGATGACACTGGAGCTGAAAAATGAAGAGAAAGAAAGTCAGGGGTAAGGCTTGACTAACAGGACAGACAGTATCGAGGGCAAATCCTAAATGATGCCCAGGGTAATGTCTCATCCACTTCAGACTCATTTTTCCTCTTGACAGAATAGCAACCTATTAATTTGGGGATGCCTAACAGTATCACCCTCCGAATCATGTTAGCCAAGGGTCCCTTAAAGTTTTATCAGAACTTGGAGGGTAAATCCAACTTGAGGATAAGCAGGGTGGTGACCTTCGACCTTCTTGATCATCATGTTTCCATTCATTGGCGTTAAGCTTTAGGAAAGTTCTAAGCCCTGCTGGGTTGCTCTAGAGAACGGTATATGCTCCATTCTCCCAGCAGCCAACCTAGATCCCAACTGCTGATGAAACCGAGGTCCTGCTGACTCCCATGGAGCAGAGCAAGACCTTTGACTTCCTTTGTTGGTACATCCCAGGGAAAGTTCACAGCCTCTGGTCCTGAGAAGTAGGTGCCGTGGTTGCTCATCTGAGCAAGGCTGGGAACAGGTGATTGCTCTTCTGGGCAATATGGAAGTAACCTGACAGTTTATCTGCTCTCCAAGAGATTTTGGCTTCATGGGGACTGGGACATGGGCTTATAGTTTATGGTTTGATATGAGCCATACTACTCTGTGGTGATATATTGTGTATTTAATAAAAATAGCCTGAAATATCAGAGGACAGAGTCACCCACACAGCCGAGCCATGAAGGTCGGTGAGTGGTGACCCACACCTTTAATCTCATCACTCAGGAGACAGAGATTGTCTGTATCTCTGTGAGTTCAAGGCCTAACAGCCAAGCAGTGGTAACTCACACCTTTAATTTTAGCTCAAGCAGGATTGAATGAGAAAGTGAGAAAGGGTGGAGTCCACCTTCCCCTGCCAGTTCCCAGGTGGAAGAGGAGAAAATGGTCTGGAGTTTGAGAGTTCATGGAGACAGGCCCGAGAGTTGGCTAGGTGAGACGTGGATGTGATCTGTTCTCTATCTCCCTGACATTTCAGCTTTTCCCCAATATCTGGATCTGGGTCTTATTATATAGTAAATAAAATCCACGTGGTACTATTCACCTCTGCAAACTGAGAAGTCTCACCTAGGGCTTGAGCTTCACAAGGTTGACTAGGGGAGACAAACCAAGCTGCATATGTAAATTGAGAAAGCTACCAATGGCCAGGAAGGGTACATCTTGGCAGAATGACCAAGTTGTTCATGAGCTCAGCTGCAAAGAGGATTAGGTGTGGATTTCTATATTTTTATGAAAAAGTCTTAGTCAGTTCTGCTTTATGTGAAGTCTTGGACCCTCATCTTCTTGATGCGTGTGTGTTTGTGTGTGTTTGTGTGTGTGTGTGCGTACACATGTGTCTGTGAGTTCTTTGGATGTGGAGGCCAGAGGTCAATGGAAGGGATCATCCTAAATCATTTTCCACCTTAGGTTTTGAGTCAGGCTCTCTCTCTGAGAGTTGATTTGGGTTTCTGGTCATGAAGTGCCAGAGAGCTTCCTACCTCCACCTCCCCAGGCCTGGGATTATTTGGGGAGGGGGTGGTGGTGCTGCCTTGCTGATTTTTTTTACTTTTTCTTTTTTTGTTGAGTGTTGGAATTTGAACTCAGATTTTTATGCTTGTATGTCAAACACTTTATTAATTGAGCCAGTCTCACAACTCAATATTTTTTAGGTAAGAAATAAAAAATAGGTGTCTTCTTAGAACAGACCTCACTGACAAATTTTCATTCAAATTTTAGTTTTTTATGTATATGGAAAGAGGATTGGCATCCTTGGAAACTGGCATGATTTTCTAAGCAGCACTCACTCACAATCTTACTTAGGTGGTGTGTGTGTATGTGTGTGTGTGCACGTGTGTGCTGTGCAGAAGGAAAAGCCTATCACAATTTGGAGTTCTTATGCAAGTTTGTAAAATGGGTTAGGCATTAGCTGAAAATAATCTTTATCCAGTCTTTAAAACATTTATTTATTTATTGAAAATAGATTCTTTTCACATACAACATATCCTGATTATAATCCCCCCCAACTCCTCCCAGTTCCCCCCACCTCCCTTCCCTTCAAATCCACTTCCTACTGTCTCTCATTAGGAAAAAAGGCTTCTAAGTACCAAATATGACAAAATAAAACATAATAAGATGCAGCAAAGGCTTTCATATAAAAAAGTTGGCCATGGCAACCCAACAGGAGGAAAAGAGTCCCAAGATCTACTCCTTCCCATGAGCCCCATAAAAATACTCAGTAGCTATACTAAATGCACAGAGGACCTGGTGTAGGCCCATGTATAGGCGCTACGCTTTAGTGTCTGAACTCATATGCATCTTGCATCGTTGAATCAGAGGGCCTGTTCTCCTAGTAACCTTTTATAATCTTTCTATTTCCTCTTCCACAAGGATCTCCAAACGGTGAGGGGAGGGATTTGACAGAGACTTCCCATTCACATTCTCTTTCCATATAGGTCTGGCTGTAGGTCTCTGTATCTGTTCCCTTCAGCTTTTGGAGAGAGCCTCTCTGATGATGACAGATAAGGGGCTGATCTATGAGTACAGCAGAACATTATTAGAAATTATTTTATTGATTTATTTTTCCCTTTTAGTCTAGTAATGTTTGGATTTACCCGAGGACTCTGGGCTGTCCTGTCTGATATTTTGGTGAAGAAAGCGGCTGTTTTTTTGCCTTGTCCAAAATGTCTACCTGAAGCTAAAGTGAAAAGTTGAGGATTAATTCCATTGGCAGAGAAAAATCTCATGGTATTTTTTATGAAATTGTGAGGCCTCTAATTTATTTCTTATTAATAAGTGATCAATCTCATCATTACCTTGTGCTTGAGGACCTAGCAGACCCGTGTAGGATCTGATGTGATATATATATATCATATACATACATATATATATGTATGTATGTATGTTATCTCTATTTCTAATAATTTCCTGTAATTGTATAAATAATGAAGTTAATTATGTTTTATCAGGAATAAAACCAGGAGTTTCAATATGTAAGACAACTCTTACTGCATGTTGAGAGTCAGTAACTGTTTTGAGGGGGCCTGCGAATTCCATTAATACCAAAAGAATGGCATACAGTTCTGACTTTTGTACAGAATTGTAAGGGCTTTGAACCATTTAAGTCTCCTGATTTGTATCCTGCCTTTCCTGATATATTTACATCAGAGAACATAGGGACTCCAGAAACTGGTTTTTGTCGTACAATATGAAGAATAATCTAACTTGTTCTTTTTAGGAATTCTACTCTATTGCTTTTGAGATAACGGTTGTTAAGCCCCCCAAATTACTGCAAGATCTTTGCCATTACTTATCACCCTTCCACCGATAAAAATTTCCTCATTAGTTAAAGGCACTACAATTTCTGCTGGATCCACTTCTGTCAACTGATGAAGCATTAATTTTCCTTTCAAAATCAAGTCAGAAATCTTTTCTACATGTTTCAAATTTTTCCTCAGCCTACATGGCAGAAATATCCATTCTAATATAAAATCTTCCCTCTGCATCAGGAGACCTGTTGGGGACAATCTAAGGGGTATTATAACCTGAATGCAGCTAAGCTCTGGGTTCACACGATCTATGTAAACTAATTCTTCCTCACCCTCAGCCTATAATTCTCTAGGACTATTTAAGTCTTTGTCCCCTTCTAGGGTTCTAGCCAAATGTAATAGTTCATGCCTTTCTACCCCAATAATGAAAAGTAAATTAGTGATGTTCCCTAGAAATTTCTGAAAGTCATTAAGAATCTGCAGTTGATCTCTCCTGAGTCATACAGTCTGTGGCCCAATTTTTTTGTAGCTCTATTTCATAACCTAGATAATTAACGGTTCTCCTCTTTGTATCTTCTCAGGGAAAATTTGTGATCCCCAGACAGGCAAAACTTTCTTTACTTCTAGAAACATTGTGGTAGAATTTAAGTGTTATTTGACAAGGTTGAGAGGTGTGTCTTTAGAGTTTTAAGAGCTTAAATGGGGTGTGGCCACTTTTGTTAAAAAAGGGCTGTTGAGATCTTGAGTGGCTTGTTTGGTTTTTGTATTTTTAGAGATTAGATTAATATTTATTGTGAGATATTCTTATTTTTAAAAATTGTCTTAAGGTTTAATTTATATTTATGAGTGTTAAAATATTTTTAAATAAATATTAATTTTATATATAATATATTGCAAGTAAAAATTATTGTAATAGCTGATGCCCACATGAGTTTGGGGCTAGCCAGACTTCTAGCCCATTGGCGTTTTGGTGAACACTGTCAACAAACAAAGAGTTTAGCCCTGAGAGTCTGCGCTTGCGGGTATAGACTAGATGCTGCTCTGCCGACAAGCAGTGAGTTTTAAGTGAATAACTATGGTAGGCTATTCTCTAGGTAAGAGAGAAGGCAGGGGTATTCCAGGCTGTGGACAGCCTATTGGATGAATCATCTTATTTATGTCTCTCAGATCTGTCAACATTCTCCATTTTCCAGATTTCTTTTTTTAATAACAAATACAGGAGAATTCCAAGGGCTGGTAGATTCTTTAATATGTTGATCATTTAGCTGCTCCTGAACCAGCTGTTCTAAAGCCTCTAGTATTTCTCTAGTCATAGGCCATTGTTTATGGCATACTTGTTTGTCAGTTAGTCATTTTAAGGGTAGGGCTCTTGGTATTTCTAAGAATTTGACAGTTATTGTGTCCTATTTACATATAGCCTGAATGGTTGGTGTCTGTTTACTTTTTAAAAATCCTTATAATATTATTCTCAGAAACATGAATGGGTCTCTGGTTCATGTCTGAGCTTGGAGAAACTTTAATCTGGATATTCCATTGCTGTAGAAGATTACATCCCCAAAGATTCATTGTTATATTAGCCACATAGATTCACATATTAGCCATATACGGCTTCAGCCTTCCTCTCTGTCCTTCTGGCCCAATGCATTCCATCCATCTCAGCTTTGTTTTACCTGAGAAATGGTTCCAATCCCTATAAATTGAACGTTTACCTCCTTTAGAGGCCATTTTAGATGCCATCTTTATGGTGTTGTTATTGATACATCAGCCCCAGTGTCTAGAAAACTCTGTATGATAATATCTGTTTGTACTTTTAATTTTGGCCTTTGTTCATTTATGGAAGTCTGCCAGAAAATTTGTTTATGGTTTTTCTTGGAAATTTTGATTCTTCTTTTAAAATTATTTTTTTTTATCATCCAGTGCACTATGGTTTCTTATATTAGGTACTGGATCTTTTAATTGTCCTGAGGAGGCGTTTTCTTCATACTGACTGGGAATGATTGGACCATGTTTGAATTTGTGACCTGTGATTTGGGAGCCTCTCATAAGAGGCCCTAAGAGGCATTTCTCAATGGTAAAGGATTGCCTTGTTTGCCTCTGTAGATCTACATTTGTTGGCTTAATGTCAGCCTTTGCCACATAATCCAGAAGGTAGGGGACTTCTGTTTGAGTTATTCCTAGAAGAAACATTAATTTTAGGAGTGCCTTTTATACAATTTCTTTTTATATGGCCTGGTTTACCACAACTAAAGCATTTTATACCTTGATTTCTTTTCATGATATTAGAAATTGCTTGTCTTACCCTGTAGTAAGAGGTTTCTGGCCCGGACTTTCTGGCCTAACCTCAAGGTCTAGGCCCATAGACCTGCAGTCCCACAGAGACACACAGATGCTTTCACTAGTTTTTAGTTGATCAGCCTCAGGCCCAGGCATATCACTTGCTAGCTCTCTACCCTTCATCTAACCCATGCCTCTTGTTCAGCCATGCGGCTCGGTACCTTTCTTTAGAGTTGCATGGTTGTCCTCTGCATCTTGCAGCTTCTCTCTGGTGCTCTCCTGGCACTCTGTTCTCAGAGTTTTCTTAGTCTGGTAGCCCCACCTACACTTCCTGCCTGCCTTTGGCCAATCAGCTCTTTTTATTAAACCAGTGGGTGGGACAATTATTTATCATGAAACAACACAATACCCCTACACTACCCAAGATTCATTATTATAATTGAGAGACTAAGTGTTGATTGCATATTTCACCCATTCCTTTAAGGATTCTGATCTTATCTTTAGAGGCAGAAGTATCTTTTTGAATTCTAAATTAGCATTATCAAAACCAAAGATTTAATTACTTATTTCCTAACATCTAGATCTGATGTACACTCTGTGTACTGCTCTAGTGAATCTTTGTTAAAAAGTCAGAATAAAGTTTTTTTGAGCCTTGCTTGACCTTAGTATATGGCTCAGTTATTTGCCCTGGTTGTAGAATCTTTATCCAACCATTTAAGGCTTCCATTTGGCATAACAATAAGGTATATCAATCAAAAGTAGACTGAGTCTGTACCTCAGCAAATTGATCCTCACCAAGAATTTGATCTTGAGAAATATTAAAGCCTCTAATCTTCCCTTGTTGCTCAAGAGCCTTCCTTAGCCTGTTCTCTCAGCCAGTTTCTCCATTGTAAATGTTGCCTCTAACCTGAAACAGCAGCTGTTAGCTGCATCTAATCTTTAGGTGTTATTCTATTTTTATAGACCATCCATTTAACATTTGTTTAACATAGGTGAAATAACTATTATGGACTATTACATCTTCTTTGATGCCTTTTAAACCTCTCATATGAATTGGTTGCTAATTATATTCTATAACTACCCTGAATATTTACCACTTGTTGGGTTTTCCTGAACAGAATTCAGTAGATCATAACAGGGACAAAAGGAGAATGCTGTACATTTACAGCTTTTGGTAAATCATTTCTAACTCCGCAAGATATTGGTGATGGTTTTTCTATACTGTTATGTATTGATTTGCTTTATTATTCTTATCAGTTAAATAAAAATGATCTTTCCGCTGTTGAAATTTAGAAACCACCAATTTCTCCAAGGCCTGAATCTCCTGAATAGCAAATCTTTCTAATGATTCTATGGAATTAATAAGTTCCTTATTTTTATTATTAATATATGATTCTAGAGATTTAAATCTCTCTGTCATTGATGTCTATAATCTGCAGAAAGTACCCGTATGGACTTAATATTTGCTTCCAAGAAGGAAGATCTATATAAAATGTTGTCATAACCAGTTACCACAAAATTGACTTTGCATGCCAACCTATCATTGGCAGATTCCATGTTATGCATCTCAGTAATTAATTTCTCTTCAGTATTTTGTCAGTTCTGTGACAATTTATCATCTTTAGCCTACAAGGTCTCCATCAGTCCAGTTAACATCTCCTATTTAATATTGTTATCAAATCATGTTTTACAGATATAGGATTTTAGAGATAAATGTAGGATCAAGCTAAAAATTAATATTATTGTAAGCATATAAATTCCAGGGATGTTATACATATCTTGCAAAATTTCATCAATTGTAGCAACAAAAAAGCTTTTAAATTCCAGAATGGTTATATTGTCTGCCATGGTATAATTCGTTACTTATCTTTGATGGCTTCAGTTGGGATAATTTCTGCATGTGTTGGTGTTGTTTGTCCAGCAGATGCTGCAGGTTTTCCATCCACCAGTCAGTACACACTGACTCAGGTTTTCAGGTTTGGCCTACTATGCATCTAGTCTAAACAAAAGCAAACTCTTACAAAATCAGAACAAATTACTACAAACCAATAAAACAACACACTGAGAGAAGCTACTTGCTCTTGCTGTACAAGTGGGCCTTGTGGCTCTCCTAAGCTGCAGAAAGGGCTGTGGCTGAGTTTTGGTATGAGTGTGCACACAAGGCGAAAGAAAGGCTTGGGACTTGACAGTAGCCTGCCCTGCTGGACAGAAAATATACCCTTTAAAAGTATCTGTAGTTTGGATTTTAATCTGCTGTGGCCCCTCTAGACTCTAAGACCAATACCACTCAGGACCTTGTGGCATCCAGAGAGAGGGTACTGGCAAGGCTTCCAGTAGCCTGGAGCTGAAGCCGAAGCCACAGGGCTGGAAAGACAGCCTGCTTAGGCTGGCTTTCTTGATAACTCTCTTCTGCCAGGTCAGGTTGGCAAGCCATGTTGGGCACCCGATATAGCTAGTATTAAAATAACAAGCAATTGATTAAAAGGTTAATATTTATTCATGGGTTTATTTGAAACACTCATTGATACAAGAGATTGAACTGTTGGGCAATTCCTGGAAAACCAGTCTGATCTACATGGTGGAAGCAGGTCTGGTCTTTCCCCCAAGAGTGTAAGGGAACAGACTGGAAGAGAGCTGGAGTGTACCTGGTCTTAAACCAGCCTGGCCACACCCTATACACTGGGACATCAAGGTACAAAGGCTACACCTCAGATATTGTCTGATTTCCTACTGCGTGGATGTGGTAGTGTTCTGCCTTTAATCCCAGCACTTGGAAGGCAAGTGGTGGATCTTTGAATTTGAAGGCAGACTGTTCTACAGATCAAGTTCAAGGACAGCCAAGCTTAAGCAGTAAAGGCAATAATCAAAAACAGAAAATTGGTGAGGATATAACTGAATGAAGGGAAGGTGTTCCAGTCTCAGGAAGCAGGAGAACTTGGCAGCTTCAGCCATGTGGCTCAAAGTTTTGGAGTTAGGGCTATAAGAAAAGGGTTATGGAATTTGCCTCTGTACCTAAAAGAAGCTGCTGAGGCCAGGCATGTGTCAGGTGTCCCTGAATGGAGGCCTAGCAGAGAGACCATTGCTTGAAGTTGTAAAGCTGAAACTTGGATTGCTTTGAAGAACCAAAGATGTTGGAGATGTCAGAGCTGTAGGATACCTCCTGAGGAGAGCTGCTAACAGGGAGTAGAACCAGGCCAAGAGAAAAAAGGGTGTTATAGTCAACAAATCTGAAAGCAATTGGAGATCTGAGGAGCATCTTGACATTAGACATGGAGATGCAGAGTTTGGAATTCGCCCAGCTGGATTTTGGTCTTGGTTTGATCCAGTATCCAGCATTTCTTCACTCTGCTCCCTTCCCTCTGTTTTAGAATGGTAATGTATATCCTGTGGTGCCATTGCATGTGTATGTGATCTGCTTTTCATTTTGATTATACAGAAGGACTAGAATAAGAGATTGTCATGAATCTCAGAAGAGACTTTAGACTTTAAACAAGTTTGAGACTGTTACAGACTATGGGGACTTTTGAAGAAGGGCTCAATATATTTTTGCATTGTGATACGACTTCAAGTCTTTAGTGGGCTATGGAGCAGAATGTGATGTTTTGAAAGAAAATGACCCCCCCAAAGGAAGTAGCACTATCGGGGAGTGCAGCTCTGTTGCAGTAAGTGTGCTCTTGTTGAAGGAAGTGTGTTACTGTGGGGTGGGCTTCGAGGTCTCTTTTGCCTAAGCTTTTCTCAGCATGGACTGTCAAGTCCACTTCCTGTTGCCTTCTGATCAAATTTTAGCCAGAGCCAAGTCTGCCTACACACCGCCATTTTCCTGCCATGATGTTAACGGACTGAACCTATGAAATTTTAAGAATGCCACCCCAATGAAATGTTTCCCTTGTGAGATTTGCTGTGGTCATGGTGTCTCTTTACAGTAATAGAAACCCTAGCTATGACAGACACCGAAGAGACTGGAACACAGGGGTGAAGGCTCGTTTTAGGTACCAGTTTGACTTTTCTGTGTTTAATGATTTGGGTGGATGTTGTCCTTGGCAATGGGACTCTGCTGTCAGTTTGTAGAGAGCAGCCTTTTAAAAGTCTTAACATTAGCCTGGATTGTTTGGGGATTTCCCTGGGACACCTTTTGGCCAGCACCTTAGTTGAATGCAACCCACTAGAATCCTTACCTGGATACAAGAGGTGTCCAGTTGAGACCCCATATTCTTCATTGCTAGCAGTCCTCATTAGGATCCATAGATTCCACTGCCCTAAGATTTTGCCTCAACTGCTCCTAATTTTAGCCATTTCTCCTTGCATTTTCTTTCCATACCATCTCCCTTCCCCATTCTTCTTGTACCCATCCCCGCTTGCCTCCAGTCCATCCATAAAATTTCCCCTTCCCAAGGAGATCTATATGTCCTCTCTAGACCTCTCTTCATTATCTAACTTTTCTGGACCTATAGATTGGTTATTATGTACTTAACACCTAATATCTACTTATAAGTGAATACACATCATATTTATCTTTCTGGGTCTGAGTTACTGTAGGAAAAGGGGGCTATCCAAAGAAATCCACCCTGAAACCAGAGATAATAAAAGAGACACACCCTGGGTCTCGGACCTGAGCCATTGAAACAAACACTTTATTCCTTAATCCAGAACCAAACACACATGCCCTGACTCTGAAACTCATACCAAAGGACCACATTTGGTCCCTAGAATTAGAACCAGTGGGGGGAAAAATGCCCTGGCCTTAGAATTAGAATTTAAAAGCTTAAAAAGGCCAGTGAGAGAAACAGAGTTTGGTCCTGAAATCAGCCATCTCTGCTCCACCCCCCCCCCAACTGGTTAACAAAACCAACCAATCACTGAGCAGGACACCAACCAATCCCTGAACACTCTGACTCTGAACCCAGACCCAGTGAAAGAAACAGTCTGAATCTGGGACCCAAGCCAGTGAAAGAAGCACTTTATCCCTTGCCCAGTACCAAAGAAACATGCCCTGACTCTGAAGCCAGTATCAAAGGAACACACTTGGTCCTTAGAGTCAGAACCAGTGAAAGAAATATTCCCTGGCCTTAGAATTAGAGTCAAAAAGCTATAAAAGGCCGCTGAGTGAAACAGTTTAGCCCTGAAATCAGAGCCATCTCTGTCCCTGGCCAATGAAACTAACCAATCCCTGAGCAGGAATAACTAACCAATTCTTGAGTATCCCTAGAGATACTCCACCCCTAAGAAGCCCTATACCCCTCTGCCTGTTCAGTTGTTGGCTGTTTTTTTTTTTTTTTTTTTTTTTCCCCATCCTGGTCGAGGCAGCCACTTTCCTGGACTCCTTTTTGCCAAATAAACTTCTTTCTCAATAAAGTCTTGGGTGAAGATCTTCATTCACCCGCGTGGAGAACTTGCTGAGACATCCATTAGGGAACTGAGCAGAAAAACCTTGCAGAGATGTCCCCATAGGGGAACTGAGCAAGGCGGAGCAGAAAAAGGAACAACTTTTGTCATAGCTTGAGGAGACTGCTACATTTTTGCAGGGGTTGGTTTTTCCCCTTTAGCAGAGTGAAGTAAAAGAAGTAACATTCTGGCAGTAGAGAAAAAGAAGCGGAACTCTGCTGGGAAGCCCCCTTTATGGAGGGTGGAGCAAAGCTCATTTTGTAATAGGAGAGGAGACTCTCTACCACACCCCATATCCTACTGGGAGACCCGCCCACTGCCTGACTTTCTAATCAGTCAGGTTACCTCTCAACCCAGAGCTGAGCTGTACCTTCTCAATTCCATGGAGGCACATTTTAGCATCTTTCCATAAGACCTGCTGTGGGTTTTTATTTATTTATTTTTATTTTTATTTATTAATTTTTTTGGTATGTGAGTGGTGGGGCTCTGCTAACTCATCATCTGCCACTGTATCTCCCCTTAGCCTACGTGGATCTCCCAGGCTCCTCAGAGAGGCTCCGCTGCACCAAGGATGCCAGTGAACTCTGCCATCTTGGATCAAGCCTCTTGACTGAGTAGTCATTCAGCAGAGAGTTGTTCGTTTTCCATGAGTTCATAGGGTTTCTATTGTTTCTATTACTGTTGAAATCCAGCTTTAGTCCGTGGTGGTCTGATAGGATATAGGGGGTTATGTCGATTTTATTGTGTCTGTCCGGACTTTCTGTGTGTAGGATTATGTGTTTATTTTGGAGAACGTTCCATGAGGCACAGGGAAAAAGGTATGTTCTTTTGTGTTTGGGTGAAATGTTGTGTAGATATCTATTAGGTTAATTTGGATTATAACATCTGTTAGTTCGAGCATTTCTCTTTAGTTGTCTGAATGAGCTGTCCATTGGTGAGAGTGGAGTACTGAGTCTCCCAATATGAATGTGTGAGGGTCAATATGTGATTTAAGCTATAGCAGTGTTTCTTTTACAAACTTGGGTTCCCTTGTCTTTAGGACAGGTGTTAAGAATTGAAATGTCACCTTTGTGGGTGTTTCCCTTTAATTAATATGTAGTGTCCTTTCCTATATCTTTTGATAGTTTTGGCTTGAAGTGCATTTTGTTAGATATTAGAACAGCTATATCAGCTTGTTTCTTAGGTTAATTTGCTTGGAAACTTTTTTCAACCCTTTACCCTGAGGTAATGTCTATCCTTGATGTTTAGACATGATGTTTAGACGTGTTTCTTGGATGCAGCTGAAGGAAGGATCCTGTTTTCACATCCATTCTGTTAGTCTGTGTCTTTTTATTAGAAAATTGAGACCATGGATTCTGGAAAATGTCAATGACCAATGAGTGTTGATTCCTGTTATTTTGTTGTTGTTGTGTGAGTGTGTGTGTCTGTGTTTCTGTGTGTCTAAGCATGTGTGTATATGTGCACATGTGTGTATGTGTGCATGTGTGTGTGTCCGTGTGCATGTGTGTGTGTCCGTGTGCATGTGTGTGTACCTGTGTGTCTGTGTGTATATGTGCACGTGTGTATATGTGTGCATGTGTGCATGTGTGTGTGCATGTGTGTGCACGTGTGTGTGTGTGTCTGTGTGCATGTGTATGTCCCTTCTTTTGGTTTTATTGGTGAGATTACTTATTTCCTATGTTTTATGAGTATCATTATCCTTCTTAGGTTAGAGTTTTCCTCTTAATATCTTCTGAAGGGCTGGATTTGTACACATATGTTGTTTAAATTTGACTTTATCATAGAATATCTTACTTTCTAAATCTATGGAGATTGAAAGTTTTGTTGGGTACGGCAGTCTGGCCTGGCATCTGTCTTATCTCAGAGCCTGAAGCACATCTGCCTGCGTTCCTCTCTTTTTCAGAGTTCCACTGAGAAGCTGAGTGAATTCTAACAGGTCTGCCTTCACGCTACTTGGCTTTTTTCTCTTGCAGCTTTTAATATTGTTTCTTTGTTCTGTTGTTTAGTATTTTGGCTATTATGAGGGGGGTCTTTCTTTTCTGTTCCAGATGTTTGGTGTACTTTAAGCTTCTGGTACCTTTATAGACATTTCCTTCCCTAGGTTAGGAAAAAATTCTTCTATGATTTTGTTGAAAATATTTTGTGGGCCTTTGAGCTGGGATTTTTTCTCCTTTTATTTCTGTTATTCCTTAGGTTTTGTATTTTCATAGTGTCCCAGATTTTCCTGTATTTTTTTTTTTTTTTAGATTTAACTTTTTTTTTTGACAAATGTACTCATTTATTTTATCACATCTTTAATGACGGTGGTTCTCTCATCCATTTCTTGTTTCCTTTGGCGAAGCTTCCATTGTCCTTCCTGTTTGAATACCTAAATTGTTCCTTTCCAGAATTTTCTGTTTGTCTTTCCTTTATTGCTTCTGTTTCCAAGTACAGGTCTTGAACACTCTGATTCAACTGTTTGTTTTATTTTCATGGGTTTCTCTAAGGAATCTATTCATTGTCTCCAATTGTTTGTGTTTTCCTGAATTTATTTAAGGGTTTTATTCATTTTCTCCAATTGTTGGTTTGTGTTTTTCTGAATTTCTTTGAGGGATTTACCCAATTCCTTTAAAAGGGCCTCTATCATCTTCATAAAGTTGGTTCTAAGGCTGTTTTCTTATGCTTCATCTGTGTTTGAATAGTCAGGGGGTTGTAGTAGGATAGCTGGGCTCTGGTGACAACATATTGCCCTGGCTGTTATTGATTGTGTTATTAATTGTTGTAAGCACCGGTATCTGGGTATCTGGGTTTGGTTTGTCTTTGTTGCCTGGGTGTTTTGTTCTTTGGTTTCTGTTTCCTCTCTGGATTTTTGGACAGTGTGATGGCTCTGTGTTGTCTGTTTTCCTGGCCACTCACAGGGAATACCTGCTGGTGTTGGAGAACAGACATCTCTACCTTGCGGACTTCTTGGCTTGTCGTCAGGCTGAACACCATGGTGGTGAGAGCATATTGAGATGGCTTTTAAAGCAGGGGAAGTTACCAGGCACCAGGCACAAATTTTATAGGCACTCTCCCTGTGACCTACTTTCTCCAAAAAGACTCTGTCTCCTAAAGTTTCAGATCCTCCTAAAATATTGCTTTCATCTGAGGAACAAGAATTCAACACTCTCTCTCTCTCTCTCACTCACACACACACATACACACACCACACACCACACATGCACACCATACACACCACACACACACCACACACATATCCGCACCACACACACACACACACACCACACATGCACACCACACATACCACACACACACATACATACATACACCACACACACGTATATCACACATGCGCACCACATACCACACATATCACATACACATACATACACCACACACACGTACACACCACATGCACACACCACACACACATCACACCACACACACACACACACACACACACACACACACACACACACACACAAATGGAAGAGAAAACAGGCCATCCACCACTCTTCACTAAGGGATGAGAGAAGAGACATGATCAGGTAGGAAGGTAAACATTGTCCTCTCTGGCCAGGCAGCTGCACACTAGAAGAGAAGGCAGGAGAGTGTGAGGAGCAGAAAGACAAATGAAGCAATTAAATACCTCCGTCAGGGCAGCCTGCTCCCTTCTGTCTCCTTCCACTGCAAGCAAAGACACTGCGTTTGCAGGGAGAGGACAGATCATAGCCAGGAGTCAATGTGGATGGGTAAGGAAGTGGGGTGGTCCTGGGGAGTCAGTTATTTTCCCCAAAATAACTTCCCACATCCCATACCCTCCTAGTCTCCATAAAGCCAGCTCCGCATTCTTTTTAGCCAGGGTCAGCTTCCTGGCAGACACACACAGATGGCTCCAGATTTACAGCCAAAGTTGCCTTTCCAGGAAAATGCTTCCACCTTCTGCAAAGGACACAGAAAATAGTGTGCAAAGGAGATTGTGAAAGAACAGAACTTTCTGTCCCTGAATTAACGCCGTTCACTTTATTCCGATGAATGGTTGGTGCAGTGGTGTGCATCTCTCAGCCCAGCACTCCAGGGACAGGGGCAGGCAAATCTCAGTAAATCTAAAACCAGCCTGATCTACAATTGAAATTCCAGGTGAGGAAGAAGGAACATTTGAACGGAATACAGTGAGGGCACAAAAAACTAGTTTTTACTGGATATATCCATATAAACACGGCTCTGAGAAAGTTGTAGGACAAAGACCATGGACCCTACCATGATTGAAGAGTCATGACCAGAAAGGGCACTAGCTTGTTTTTCTGATGCGTGCTCCCAAGCTGGTGGCATTATTGAGGGGCTTTTCTGATCTTTAGGGTATGAGGCCTTATTTGGCAGAAGGACATCTTGTGACTCCTTCCAGAAGAAACTTAAGCAGGGAAAGATTTGTTAAGATAAAACTCACTGGTTTATCTTAACACTTGTCTGTGCGATCACCAGGACTGGGCCTTTGCAGGGCACAGACAGGCACTGGCTCTGGTGCCAATCTCTACTGTCTCATCTGTTATTCTGTAAACAGCCTGCAGCCTTGCACCACATACCCGCGACCATGGACTGAACCTTCTCTGTCATGACAGAATGAAGCCCCCTTCAAAAGAGGGAGCTAGCAGGGCCCGAAGGCCTGTAGTCCCAATCTTGGGGAGGTGATGCCAAGAGGACCAGGAGTTCAGGGTCATCATCCGCTACATGGAGCTGGAGGCCGGGCTGCATTCTGAGACAAACAAAACCTAAAATGAGAAATAAACAAAACCTAAACTGTGGGCTGCAACAAATCTTTCCCTGGTTGATTTTCTTCTGGAAAGTGTCCTGTTCCCAGCACTGCTAGAGAAACATATGGGAAGAATATTAAATTAAAATAAACCTACACAAGAACAAAAGCTGGACAACGGAGCAAAGCTTAAAACCTAAGAATGTTACAACTGAGCTGTGCTATGGAGCTAGCACAGTAGTTTAAGTACTAACCTCACAAACACAGGAATTGGACCTTTTAGCTCATGGGAAACACTGGGCATGGTAGTACAGGCTTTTAATCCCAAAGCTGGAGAAAGCAGGGGTAGCTGGAGCCCTGGGGCTCACTGGCCAGCCTGCCTAGCTTAATTGGCAATCTCCAGGCCAATGAGAAACCTGTCTCAAAGATGGCTTCTTGAGGCGTGCATACATACACACACAGACATTCCTAACCTTAAAAATAGCCGCACCTTGCATTCTGCCTCCCATCCTGAAGGAGCTGATGTACCCATTTTGTGCTGCTGGGTAACAATCTTTTAACAGAGTGCTTAATCAAAACAGAAAGCATTCATTGCCTCCACCATTCTGAGAGTCAGGTACTTGGACTGGGCTCTCTCGGAAGGTTCTTCTGTACCTGGATTCTTGATCATTCCCTAGTGAGGGTCGTGCTTGTGTTTGTGATCAGTTAGCAGCCGAGCGACGTTTCCTGGAGATGCCTTCACTCCTGTGGCTGATAGTCAGCTAGGTGTCACATGACCCATTAGGCCAACCTGGGCTTCTTTACACGGAGGTAGAAGTTCCAGATAATAACGAGAAAGCTGCAGCTCAGAATTGATACTATGACTTTCATTTCTTCTCATTGGTTAATTTGTGGCGGCTGTCCATGGCTGAAAGGAGAGACAAATAATTTCACTTGAAAGGTGCGATCTTTCACTCTGCTTCAGAGACACAGAGCCACTTTCTAGAACTGGTGGCAAGAGTTCATTTTGAAATTCTCAGTTGCCTAGTGACTAATGGGGCCACCAATCTGTGCCCACAGGCTGGGAGATGAGAACCTTGTATGTACAGGTTCTCCACTTCGCTAAACACACTCCACAGAGATACACAGCACAATATTGTGACTCCTCTGTTTCCTGACCTGCAGGATCAAAAACAATAGCGTTCTTCCATCTAAGCCCTGAGTCCTCACTCATAACATATTCGCTCACTCAGCTCTACTTTCTGGCTCTCTGGGATGGCCTCTTGTCTTAGCCTCTGGAGGTCAGCCCTGGAAGTACAAACAAAGCTTAAAAAACATGGGACGAGGTTCATGATACAGATCATCATCCAAAGTAGGCAGTGATACCCACAGGCTTGGGGTCACACCCCGAGGACACTTCTGCCTGCCTGAACCATGGACAAGTTATTCAATCTCTATGAACCTCGGTTTCTTTACTTTCAACATGGAGTTGCCTTAATAATACCAATAATAAAAATATGCAAAGAAAAAAATGCTTGTGTGCAAGGATGGCTAGAGAGGTGCCGGAATATTAACTGTGATGGTTGGTTCCAGTTGTCACCTTGGAGAGACACAGAATCACCAGAAAGGACTTCTAGGGGTGCTAGTGCAGGGTTATCCTGATTATGTTAATTGAGTTGAGAAAGCCCACCCACTGTGGGTGTTCCCTGGGTTGGAATCCTTATCTGAATAAAAAGGAGAATGTGATCAGAGCACAAGCATTTACTTCTTCTTAACCAGCTGCCCCATACTCTGGCCCTGATGGCTGGTCACTGAAAAGAGTTCCATCTTGGTGGCTGGTGACCGAACAGAGTCAAATCAACTGTTTTCTTCCCTTAGTTGCTTTTGTTATATTATATCACAGAAACAGACATGTAACTAGGGCATCAGCTCATTTAATCACTATAATGACTATATGAGGTACGTGCTGTTTTCAATATTTTCCACAGGATATAAATTACTCTCCTAGAGGTCAGCAGCTCAGCCATAGGCAGTCACAGCTGAAGCCAGGATCCAAGCCTGGACATTCAGCTCTCAAATGTGTGCTATAACCACCATACTTAATTCATATATGACAGATAGGTTTCCCTAGGGACAGAGACCCCAGGGACAATAATTGGGATGCTGTGGGTACAGGAGAGGAGAGCAGTGTGGGTAGGGAAAGGTGCCAGCCAAAGAAAACCCACCCTGGCTCTGAACACCCTGGATTTAAGACCTAAGCCAGTGAAAGAAATACTTTAACCCAGAACCAAAAAGAAATGTGTCCTGACTCTGAAACCAGCATCAAAGAAACACACTTTGGCCCTAGAATCAGAGCCAGTGGAAGAAATGTGCCCTGGCCCTGAAATTAGAGCCCAAAAGTCCTATATAAGTCCTGAGCCCACAGCTCTTTACCAATGTCTTCATGTCTCCTCCTACCCCAGGCTGAGGCAGCCACACTCTCCTGAACTCTTCCCTCACAATAAATCTCTTGAATGAGGTTTGGGTGCAGATCTTCTTTAGCCAGAACAGCAGCAGTAGCAGCGGAGCCTGGACGGAGATCAGCTGAGGTAGTGAAACTGTTTTTGCTGCCCAGGGGAACCTTTCCTGGCTGGGCCGAGTTGTTATATTACCGGAACAGAGAGCAGTCAGCAACGGATAAGTGAAATCTTCAGCTGGCCACTGTAGCCACTTTGCCCTGGAGGCTCTCCCTTGCTGGAGCAGAGCTGTTAACACTGGGGAAGCCTTTCCTTGAAGCAGGGCTGTAAACTGCTGCCTAGGCTTCCTGTGGCCTGTGGTGTTCATTGGCTCCCCAGAGCCTGAATACTTTTCCATCGAGCTGTGATACTCAGTATTTATTGGCTCCCGACTACCTGATCTTTTCCATCTGAGCTGCACTGGGCTGCACAAACACCCACAAGCAGGGGAATGGCTCTCCTTATCATCCTCATCAGTCTGTTTCCAGGTGGGGCAGATTAAATAAAAACGTATGATTGCAGAAATGTCAGGGCCCAAGGTTGACATTATGGATTTACACAATTGAAGAGGCCATTTTACCTCCACATTCCCTACCTCCTGACTTCCATATCTGATATTTCTGTATACCTCCCACTCCCCCACCCCACCACTATGACCTACCTCAAAGTGAATTTAAATCTACAACCATACTGAGGAAATGGGGTTGTTGCCAAATACATCACAGAACATAGAATCATCCAGTGTCCTGATGTTTCCTGGCCACAGGAACAAATGCTTAGAGCCCTTGAGAATGACTTTGAAAACATATTTCTCTCATGTGTGATTTTTTTTATTTTCTGCAAATTACACTGTACTGGCTGTATCCTGAGGGTTTCTTCTCTCTCTCTCTCATATAATAATATTTTCTGACTGCAATTTTCCCTTCCTCCACACCTTTCAACCCCCCCCCCACACACACACATTGACCCTTCCTCCATTTCCCTTCAGAGTTTTTTTTTTTTTTTTTAAATCTTTATCTTTTTTCTTTCTTTTTTTCTTTTTTTATTTTTAAATCACTTTACAGCAAGAATAAGGGATGGCCTGGGAAGATGGGTCCAAATTATCTCACAGCTTGTCACAAGCCTGGAAACCAGCCTCATCCCTTCCACTGCAAATGCTGGCCTGCAAATCGTTCCGTATTGAAAAGCTGAACATTTTTTTAAGGCGTATGAGCCAGGCATACCTGAGCTCAGGCCCTAGCTCTCCCTGTCACAGGCTATATAGAGGACTGTGGGTAAATTCCTCAACCCTTTAAATCCTCCTATGCAAAAGAATTGAAGAAAGCACCACTGCTGGAGCCCTGTACCCAAAGAATTTTTAAGAAACGCTCCATTCTTTCCTGTCCTTTCAAATGCTGCTGGCTATTTCAAGCTCTCTCAGCAAGCATGGGTGTGTGTCACGAACCCCCTCACTGAAGAATTAATGCTAAGGGGATCCAAGCTTTTCTCTGCACCTTCCCCTTGGGTCCCTCCTCCTCTCGATTTTGATTTAGCTCAAAATAACTGAACTTGGATTGAACCAGTTGGAATCTCTCTCTGTATCCAGCAGCTCCACAAAGACGATTAAAACCTTAAACCCCACAGCTGTGCTATAGTTGAAGCCAGATTCTGCCTGGCTACCTTAGGCACTGTGTGTCTATATTTTTTTTTTTTTCAATCTTAAAAGCATGTGATTTTAATGATTTCTAATTTTAAATAGTTTTAAGTCATACATGCAATCCTTTTCTGATTAAACAGATTTGAAATGAATAATTCTCCTCAGCTAACTATTCTCAAAAAAATGCCAAAAAAGTGTTCTTTAATTTTTTTTAACTAATTCTTTGGGACCTTCCTAGAAATGTATTTTGAGCACATTCCAGATCTGCCCACCTCAATGCCCCTGATTTCAGATCCTCTTTTTATCAACAGTTCCAATTTGTGTTGAGTGTACATAACCAGGGGTGGGGCCATTCACTGGAGCCTAATTGGATTCTCATAAGTCTTGACACACTGTTATGTTTATTCAAAGTCAACACAAGAACTATCAGTATAGTTTTAGATAAGTGTAGATATACAGATGTAAATATATGTATAGATGCCGATATAGATTTAAATATCAATACATGGATTTAGAGCCCTACTAAAAGAAACATACTGTGTTTTATAGCTTCAATATAAAATGTTCCTCACAGATATGTGTGTGTGTGGGGTGTGTGTGTGAGAGTGCTGTGGTGTGTGTGTGGTGTGTGTGGTGTGATGTGTGCTGTGGTGTGTGAGTGTGGTGTGTATGATGTGTGATGTGTGCTGTGGTATGCGTGTGGGGTGTGTGTGTATGGTGTGTGTGTATGTGTGTGTGGTGTGTGAGTGTGGTGCATATGATGTGTGATGTGTGTTGTGTGTGTGTGTGGTGTGTATGTGTGTGTGTGGTATGTATGATGTGTGCTGTGTGTGGTGTGTGTGTGGTGTGTATGATGTGTGATGTGTGCTGTGGTGTGGTGTGTGTGGTGTGTATGATGTGTGATGTGTGCTGTGGTGTGTGTGGGGGGTGTGTATGATGTGTGATGTGTGTGTGGGGTGTGTATGATGTGTGATGTGTGTGTGGTGTGTGTGGTATGTATGATGTGTGCTGTGTGTGATGCATATGATGTGTGCTGTGGTGTGTATGATGTGTGATGTGTGCTGTGGTGTGTGTGTGTGTGTGGTGTGTATGATGTGTGATGTGTGCTGTGTTGTGTGTGTGTGGTGTGTGTGATGTGTGTGTGTGTTGTGTATGATGTGTGATGTGTGCTATGGTGTGTGTGTGTGTGGTGTGTATGATGTGTGATGTGTGCTGTGGTGTGTGTGTGTGGTGTGTATGATGTGTGATGTGTGCTGTGGTGTGCATATGATGTGTGCTGTGTGCTGTGCTGTGTGTGTGTATGGTGTGTATGATGTGTGCTGTGTGCTGTGGTGTGTGCTGTGGTGTGTGTGTATGATGTGTGCTGTGTGCTGTGTTGTGTGCTGTGGTGTGTGTGTGTAGGTCAGAAATTGATGTTGATTATCTTCTTCCCTCTCCTCCCCCCCCCCCTCGGTCTTTCACTGAACCTGGAAACCCCTATCTACCTAGACTGGCTGGTAAGTGAGTCCTAGGAATCTGCTGCCTGTGCTCCCTGCCCGTCCTGGGAATATAGACACATATCACTGTACACGAGCAATTACAGTGTGATTGTGTGTGGGTATGACACGTGAGTGTGAGCGCACAGAGGCCACAGCACATGTGTGAAGATCAGAGGACAAGTGAGCAATTGCAAACAGTGTGATTGTGTGTGGGTATGACACGTGAGTGTGAGCGCACAGAGGCCACAGCACGTATGTGAAGATCAGAGGACAAGTGAGCAATTGCAAACAGTGTGATTGTGTGTGGGTATGACACGTGAGTGTGAGCACACAGAGGCCACAGCACGTATGTGAAGATCAGAGGACAAGTTAGTTCTCTTTCACCTTTTCATGAGTTCCAGGGATTGAACTGGATCATGAGGGTCGTGTGGCAGCAAGCTGTCCACTATCCTGTGCCCAGTTTTTACATGGATGCCTGAGATTCAAACTCGGGTCCTTATAAAGTGCAACAGCCCTTTGCCCTGAGCCCCCTTTTCACCCATCTCCATTATATTTCTGAGCGTTTCCAACACTCGGGTTCTGGAGACAGGGTGAGGTTGACAAGACATTTTTCCTTTATGGACCCTTGCTTCCTGAGTACCCAGAGAGAGAGAGTTGTTCCTTATATCTCCTTCACAGCGACTATGCTGTGCCACCCTGGAGAGCCCTGAGAGGAAGGGGTGCCACACTTGTTATTTTATAGGTGGGGAAATAGTTGTGGCTGCAAAAATGACCTCACACAGAAGTGGTGTTGTAGCCAAGCCCCAGGCTCTCCCAGTTGGACTACCCTTCTATATGTATTGTCTCCTATTGCGGAGCAGAGACAGGTGATGGAGGTCCACAAAGCACGGTGTTACCATGACTACTGAGCTCCCTGGGAAGCTTGGGGCAGACTATGTCAGTTGTTACAGGGACCCAAGGACTCTTTTGCTTCTGGGATCCAAAAACTTATGCAAAAAGCCCCAAAATAAAACCAGCCCTGTCACAGCTATTCAGTCCTGTCCCATTACGACAAGAACAGCCACAGACAAGGTTTTAGTATATAGGTGTCTGTCCCGACCCGCGGGACTTCAGTGGGTTCCCTGTCACTTCTAGGGAAGGAATGATAAAGGAACAGGAGGCACGAAGAAGGACCACCAGTCTAAGAATCTGATCTACTGGTCAGTCTTTATTATTTCCAGCTGCTTATATATGCTTTTGCAGGGCTGCAGGTGCAAGGAGAAGGGAGGGTTAGTGAGGGGGTGAAACTTGGCTTGGTGTTAGGCAGTTAAGAGCCAAGGTCAGTGCGTTCCCTAGTAGTTTTTTCCAAGCACTGTCTTGATCTAAAGAATGCTGTCATAATCTAAAGAATGACAAAGGAGGGAATTCTTTAGTTGACTCTTGGCTAATGAACCAGCTCCTGACAGGCGTCCCATAAAAGTTTATTGGCTAATTGAAGTGATCAATTGGTCATAGGGTGCCAAACACATGCTATGTCAACAGTCACTTTTCTGTCACATCCACAGCAACAAAGACCTGACATGGG
The DNA here is from genome assembly GCA_033318265.1 of Phyllotis vaccarum. Classification (NCBI taxonomy): domain Eukaryota; kingdom Metazoa; phylum Chordata; class Mammalia; order Rodentia; family Cricetidae; genus Phyllotis; species Phyllotis vaccarum. Next base: position 76,198,324 of record JARWLC010000016.1, on the reverse strand, counting down.
CTACAAATGGTGTAAAGAGAAGTCCATTTTGGCCATGGTTCTAGAGACTCAAGTTCATTATTAGGTTGCTCCATCATCGGTTTGGGCTTCCAATGTAGACTGTACATCCTGTCACAAGTGTAAGCTGTGGCTAGCAGTTACTCTCGAGGAAGCAGTGCAGTGAGGGAGAGAGAAGAAGAGAGAGAATTATTCCCTTTTCAAGGGTGCTCTCACCTCCAGTGACTTAAAAGCCTCCATCACTTAGAGGTCTGCAGACCCTCATAGGATCACCGCTCTGGAGTGTAAATCCTTGTGTGTTGGTATCCGGGGAAAACAGCAGAGCCATAGCACCAAACCTTGATTTAGTTACATGTTCTGACCTCACAGGTAGAGAGATAGAACTGGAAATTCAAACAAAGACAGGAAATAATTCCAAGCCGCAAAGCTAGTTATTATAGCAAAGTTTGACACATATTGCAGGTGTAGCGTGCCAATTGCCAAACTGGCTCCGAGTTTTTCCTTCTCAGCACCAAGACTTAGCAACTACTTTTCTTTGTCTTTAATTCTGGGCTTACTTTGCAAATTCCTTTAGCCAGCGGGACCTGGCAGAGGTGGGCACTCTGACAGTTATGAGTGAAGACTTTACAGATGCTCTGTATACTTCTCCTTGTCACATGGAGTCTTTCCCAAGAATTCTAAGAAATTCTGGGCTAACCTGCAGGATGATTGATGACACACATGTGACCTAGGCTTGTAGCCAGTGAGCCATTGAATACTTGGGGTACTAATGAGTGTCTTGTTCAGTCAGCTCCAGGCAACCTATCCTGCTGATGACAGTGAAATGATAGCTAAGATCAGCTGAGACTTGTCCAGGTCAACCCTAACGCCTAGATGATGTATAGGAATCGAACAATGCTCATTCCTGTAAAAGCCTGAGATTTGTGGCAGTGTGTATACAGCACTAGGCCTCCTGATTTCTGGATCATGGTTCTCTTCCCTACCTTTAAATTCTTTCTTTCCTTTTTCTTACAGGAGCAATGTCTTTATTTTTTAGAAATCCTCCCATCTCTTCAAGAGATGCTGGTAGACAAACCAGTAAAGGTGCTGTGGTGACTTCAAAGAAAATGGCCCCCAAGAGAGCGTCTCTTTTAGGATGTGTGGTCTTGTTGGACGAAATGTGTCACTGTGGGGGTGGGCTTTGAGGTCTCATATATGCTCAAGCCACACCCAGTGTTGTACTATTATGTTTCTGGCCTGTCTGGCCTGTGGTCCAGACCTGCAGATCCACAGAAACACATAGATGCTTGTATTAATTTTATGCTGATTGGCCTCTGGCTCTGGCATATTGCTAGCTAGTTCTGGTTCTTAAACTAACCCATGATTCTTATCTTATTTAGCCATGTGGCTCGGTACCTTTCCTCAGAGCAGCATAGGTGTCCTCTGTATCTGCTTCTCTGGCTTCTCTGTGGCATCTCTGCTCTGTTCCTGTTCCTAGAGTTTTCTTAGTCTGATATCTCTGCCCATACTTCCTGTATGCCTTCAGCCAATCAACATTTTTATTAAGCCAGTAGGTGAGACAATTATTTACGATGAAACAGAACACAATCCCACTATACAGTGTGACAGTTTATTTCCTGTTGCCTCAGAATCAAGACATAGAACTCTCAGCTCCTTCTCCAACTCTATGTCTACCTACATGTTGCCATGTCCACCATGATGATAATGGACTAAATCTCTGACACTGTAAGCTGCCCCACTAAATCTTTTCCTTTATAATAGTTTCACTGGTCATGGTGTCTCTTCACAGTGATAGAAACCCTAATTAAGGCAGGTGCTTACAGTGACTTCCTAAGAACGCCTGTCTTATTTAAGGTTTCTATTCCTGTGAAGAGATATCATGGCCACATCAGCTCTTATAAAGGAAAACATTTAATTGGGGTTGGCTTACAGTACAGATACTTAGTACATTATTGTCATGGAATAATGCAGGCAGACATGATGCTGGAGCTACATCTTAGTCCCTTAGGCAAAAGGAAGTGATCTATGTCCCACACTGGGCATAGCTTGAGCATAGGAGACCTCAAAACCTGTCCACACAGTGACACACTTCTTCCAAGACCACATCTCCTAATAGGGCCATTCCTCTTGGAGGCCATTTTCTTTCAAACCATCACACTCCACTCCCTGGTCCCCAAAGGCTTGTAGCCATATCATAATGCAAAAATGTGTTCAGTCCAACTTCAAAAGTCCCCTTAGTCTATAACAGTCTCAAGCTTATTTACAAGTCTAAAGTTCAAAATCTCTTCTGAGATTCATGCGCTCTTAACTGTAATCCCTGTAAAAGCAAAATCCAAAAGCCGATCATATACTCTAACATATAATGACACAAGATATACATTACCATTCCAAAACAGAGAAGGGTGCATAGTGAGGAAATACTGGACCAAAACAAGACTGAAAACTGGCTGGGCAAACTCCAAACTCTTCATCTCCATGTTTGATGTCAACATGTTCTTCAAATCTCCAGCTCATTTAGTTTTTGTTGACTTTAACACACTTTTCTCTTCTTGGGCTGGTTCCCTTTCCTGTTAGCAATTCTCCCACAACTTTTGGATTCTCCAAGGCAATCCAGCCTTCACCTTCAAAGCTTCACATAATGGTCTCTCTAGTCCTCCATTCTGGGACACACCTGACTCATACCTGGTCTCCTTGGTTTTCCTTGGTCCACAGAGGCAAATTCAATAGCTCCTTTCTTCTATTCTTGACTACAGAACCACATGGCCAGAGTTGCCAACTTCTGCTGCTTACTGGGGCTGGAATGTGGCCCACTTATTCAGTTATGTCTTCACCGGCTTTCTGTTTTTTGATGATTTCCTCTACTGCCTAAGCTTCTCTGTCCAGAAACTTGCTGGCTTCAAACTCAGATTCACCTGCCTCTTGGGTGCTGGAATCACAGGTGTTGCCACCACACAGACCCCAAGCTTTCCTTTAATTCCTTTTCATAAACTGGAAGCTTGTCTGGGCAGGGTCTTCCCTGAGGTCACCACTCGCTTTAATCCATTTCTTAATCTGATGAACCCTGGGCTTAGCTCCACTCCATTTATTGGTTCCCCCTTCCTCCTCATCTTGTACATCCTGTGTTTTTACTTTCTTAGCTTGCTCCTTTCACTATATGTCTTCATTAGAGTTAACACTAATATCCACAGGACAAAATCTATGCTAGGCTGTTTTGATATTTCCTCTGCTAAAGCCATTAATCAAAAGCTCTTTAATTTAGCCTCATGCAGCAGACTTTTTCTTTAACAAAGGCAGAAAGGAGCCACATTTTTTTTTTCACCAAAGTATCTATCACAAGAACAGTCTTTAGTGTACACACAAATATTCTTCTCCTCAGAAACCTATTGAGCCAGGCCCTGAAGTTTAAATCACCCTCAGCATCACTGTCTTCCATGCTCCTACTAGGATGGTCCGTTAAAAAGTGCTTGAAGTATTCCAGTTCTTTCCTAATTAAAATTTCTACAAATGAAGGCATGTGCAGGCCTATTATAGCAGTGCCCCGATCCCCGGTGCCAGTTTCTGCCTCAGTTAGGACTGATATTGCTGTGACCAGACATCATAACTGCAGTGGCCCTTATAAAGGAAAGCATCTAGCTAGGGTTTGCTTACAATTTCAGAGATTTGGTCCATAACTGTCATGGTGAAGTATGGTGGCCTGTAGGCAGACATGATGCCGGAGAAGAAGCTAAGGGTTCTACATCTTGATCAGAAGACAGTGGAAGCAACTATGACACTGAGCAGTATCTTGAATATCTGAGCCCTTCAAACCCACCTCACAGTGACACATTTCCCCCAACAAAGCCATACCTCCTAATAGTGCCGCTCTCTATGGGGGGCATTTTCTTTCAAACCAGAACAATAGAGGATAATTGGTATGATCTCTAGTGCCACTTAGAATCCCTTTGTTCCTTCTTTGCACCTCAGGCTCCTCCATTCCAGAATCTGGCCATATGACAGTGCTTTTCTGGGATCTTTTATTGAAGCCAACAGCTGTTTGACAAAAGCCACCTCATAGAGGATGTTGCAGGCTGCAGGTATTCCCAAGGCTGTCATAAAAGGTCTTGAACTTAGTGCTATACCTTTGTCTGGTGCCTGTAGCCTTTGAATGGGAATGTAAATCTACTGAGTGACTCCTGAATCCAGGGATGGCATGGTACTAGGTCTTCAATGTTCTACATCTTTTGATGACATCTTCATATAGCTATATACTTTTGATTTTTTTAAACACATGTTCAGAAAAGGATCCTTTATAGGCCGAACATCAGATATTACGAAGATGGGCAGCAAGACCATCATATTCACGGAAGAGAACATTACTGGTACTCAGAAGCCCTCTCACACTCCTCCAATCATAAGGGTCCCTCTTCCCTTTCCCACCCACTCTTTCTTTTACTTTTTTAAACATCAAAAGAAAAGTGACATTATCAAAATGTAAACAATATCAGAATTCAGTGTGTGTGTGGATCACTCGTGTGGGCAGTTCTTTATAGCAATCCTTTCTCTATGAAGATTGCCATAAAACAATTTGAATGCAGTAATTTATATAGTAAGGTGTGGAGCAGCTGTTCGCTCCCACATAGCTTAAAAAATAAAACAGCCAATATAATGAAAACTTCCTCAGCCATTTTCCCATCCATTATCTCTTCTCCTAAATTTGGCTATATATACATGTATACATACATACATACACACATACATACATACATACATACACACACATACACACACATATACACATACACACATACATACATATACACACATACACAATACATACATGCATACATACATACATACTTACACACATGCATACATACATATACACACATACATACATACACACATACATACATACACACATAAACACACATACATACATACACACACATACACACATACATACATACACACACATACATACATATATACATACGTACATACACACATGTATAATTTTCATTTTCACTTTTCATTATGTGTATTGATGTTTTGTCTGCATGTATGTAAGTGCACCACACATGTGACTGGTATCTATGGAGGCCAGACGTGGGTACTGGATTTCTTGAACTAGAGTTACAGGCTGTTGTGAGCCTGGGTTGAAGCACTGTTAACCACTGGCTACCTTCCTAGCCTCAGCCCAGCCCTTCCTGACCTCAGATATTGTCACATTTCTACCGTACTGTGTATCTAGGCTCTACATCATTTTATTTTATGGTGATAATGCCTCATCTGAAGCTGTGCGCTCCGTTTGATCAACATTACTTGTGAGAGTCGCCTAAAAAGCAATCCTCATTCATTTTAAATGATAATATTTCATTATCTTTGTTTTTTTTTTAAAAGAAGGCCTTTTCTACCTTCTCAATCTCTTTCCTCATTATTTTCATGAGAGTTATGTCAGTGGTTTAGTAAAAATACTCCTCCAGCTTTCTCCTCACTTACAGATATTCACATGCACATACATGTAGAGTTTTAAACATGTTCATTATAAAAATTGCCTCTACAGAAGAGATATGAACCTGGGCTTTAGAGCCAGGCCGTCTGGCTATGATACTAGTCCCTTTGATTAGAAGCCTGGTAACCTTGGGAAAGTTATTTCATCTCTCCATACTTTGATTTGCTCACCTGTGAAACGAACTGGTAATATTGCCATGTCAACCCTGGAGAAGGTCAGGATATCTCCTAGGTACTCCAGAAATGCTGGGGCTCTGATGTTATATGTCTGCAATAATTCAGCATGCTGCCTTTCTTTTCTTTCTTTCTTTCTTTTTTTTTTTTTTAAAAAGATTTTATTTATTGTTTTTGTGCATGAGTCATACAGGTCTTGAGGAGGCAGATGCCATTGACTACCCTTGGAAGTAGAGTTACACTGATTTGTGAGTCACCTGATACGGGCTCTGAAAACTGAACTTGGGTTCTCTCCCAAAGCAGTCACATTCTTAACCACTGAGCCATCTCTTTAGCCCCCAGGCGACCCCCATATGCAAACATAGAGCTGTCTTATAGTGGGAAGCACATGTGTCCATGTGGACACACTCACAGTCACATGTACACCACAGTCCCCATATAAGAGGACTAGTTTATAATCCCCCAGTCCACATTCATTTTGAATTTTTATCTGTAGCAGTGGTTGTTGTGTGTACTCTGTGTTTCTGTCTCTAACCAGAGTGCTAGGATGTTGGACGTATCCACTGTCTAGATCCAGGGTCCTATGATGAACATGCTGGTCTCTGCATCTCTCTAGAGAGAATATAAGGGTTCAGCGGCTTGCATGGGAGATTGCCCTCTGATTTCCAGAAGTCCTTTGATTGCAAATGTAGGCAACAAAGCACTGTGTGGTTAACACCACTGCGTCTGACCCCCACAGATGTCAACAGTGGAAACTACAGGCCATTAGTTGCTGCAGCATCCCCTATGTTCTCATCATGTTGCTAAAATTATAGTAGTTGTTTGATTTCCTGGTACATTTTTTTTCCTTTAGAGTACTAATAAGGGTAATATGTATTGCATATGTGCTGCTCTGTCAGGAGCTTGTTCAACATGTCTGTACCTGTATTTCAATACAACTCAATATGGCATATCCTACTTTATCCACTAAACAATATTATACCAAGAAAGAGTTCAAGTTCTTCACAAAATTTCTGAAGGCATCTGTACTATGGATAGAGAATGCCACTTGCTTGTTACTATGGTTTGCATGTGAGAGGTTCCCAACAGGCTCATGTGCTAGCATCCTAGGTCCTTAGTGAGTAGCATTGTCCCTGGAGGTTGTGAGGCCGGGGTGGAGGTGTGTCACAGAGGGTAGGACCTTTGAAGACTACCTGTGGTCACAAACCATGTCACAGGTTTCTATCAGAAAATATGGCGCTCACCTCCCTGTGCCTCCCCGTGAAGATGGGCTTTATTTCCTGAAACTATGAGTCAAAACAACCCCACAGGGATGAGAACAGTCCCAGGGAGCTGAGGAGCCAGAGGCTTGTTAGTTGCTGTGTTCCTGAGAGAGGCTACATTTCGCAGATGTAGTCGAGATTTCCGGGTTTCTTTTGGCTGCTTGATGCCTAATGTTCTTTTGTTTAAGTGAATCATCTAGAAGATGGGAGATAAAATCTTCTTTCTCATTACATATAGTCTGAAAGGATTGCCTCAGTGACCCTCACTACTAGGACCTCACAGATGAATGAGTGGTCCATCAAATGTTCCTGCCTTGGACTTCAAGTGAGAAACTTCCCTATGGAGGACCATGTAGCATGGATTCTGGCCAGCAGAGGAAGTCACTTCCCTGTCCTACAGTAGATTGAAGTCCAGTGGTCATGCAGCTGTCCAGTGTTGGAGACGTTGTGGGTGCAAGCTGTGACGTCTTCACTAGATATGCTCTTCGGATGGACCTTCCACACTCAGCCTGCCTTTGAATTCCCAACATTGCAGCCATGGTGGAGCTTTTATAAGTTGTCTAATATCCTTTAATCAACTCTCACCACCTTGCTTCAATTAACTGCAGGCTTTCATGTCATGTGTAAAATAAAGTTTGATCTTGAAGAATTTTGGAAGGTACCAACTCTTTAGTTTGGGGAATCCATCCCTGAAATTAAGTTTTCTAAGCCCATAAACCCAAGTTTCTCCTTCTCTAAAGGTGCCATTCAGTGTGTGTGTGTGTGTGTGTGTGTGTGTGTGTGTGTGTGTGTATTTGTGTATGTGTTTGTGTGTGTGCTTGCATGTTTGTGTTGTTCAATGACAGGATATGTTTTGAGAGAGGCATCACTAAGTGTTTTACCTTTCGCTTTGTAGTATCCCTGGAAGGCTTTGAATAGAAGAGGAAGATTACCTGCTTCTCTTTGGCCATTCAGCTGTGAAAGCAGAAGCCCAGGTGAGGGATAGTGTGGACATGATGTTAGTATCCCAGATGGAAATACGTGGTGAGATATTAAATGTTCCAGTCAAGGATGCTGTGCAATGCAGTATTCTGGCTGGCCTCACCCTTGTAGACATACCAAGTCATTTTCTCACTCAGAGGGGCCTTGCCCTTGATTTAAATGCTCTATTGTTACCAACTGAACAGGAGCTAACTTTTACACTACACTCCAGAAGTTACATACTCAGTCCTGGATAAAACTACGTTTGTGGATGGATTCATAGAGGTGTGAAAGGAAGGAAGGGAGGTATTGGAGCCAAGGCTCTTGGCCTCAGTGAGAAGCCTCACTGAGCCTCAAGCAGTGAAGCTTGAGATGCCATTGATAGGAGGGTGGTAGGGAAAGCAGAAGGAGGTTGATGACTAGGGAAAGAGAATGGGGGGGAGAGAGTGAAGATGGCAGGAGAAAGGAGATGGGAGAGGGTGAAGATGGGAGAGGGTGAAGGTGGGGGAGGGTGAAGGTGGGGGAGGGTGAAGGTGGGGGAGGGTGAGGAGGGTGAAGATGCCAGGAGAGAGTGTTTTTCTGCAACGTGGGGTCACTTGGGAGCAATCCAACCCCAGGGTCCTCTTTGGCAGTCTCCCACTGGATTTTAGTCAGAAGATGTCCCTGTCCACAGTAGCATAACAACAGATATGACAGCAGCTGTGTCCTCCTTGGGGACAATGCCTGACCTCAGAGGGACTATGCATGCAACTGACTTATTTTTAGATTTTTCTCATTCTTCCTCCATGGCAGTGGGGAAGTCTGGATGAGAAATTCTGAAGCTGAATGCATATGGCTGAATGAAAACCTTTAATTAAGAGTTAAAGACTTTAATCTGTCTGTAACTTGGTTTCATTCCTAAACCCTACAATTTAAAAAGTGGGCTTAAAAAATGAGGACACAAAATGACAACTGATACAAAGCCATGTCTATGTTGAGCCAAAATAACCGTGGTCTCTTTGGCAGTGACAAGCTCCACTCTTCAAAGCTCTACAACAAAAAGTGTCTCTTCCTCAGCTGAGCCATGAAGTTTCCTCCAACTTCTGCCTGTCTTGCTGACTCAGTATGGAGGAGAAATAGACTCTGTCCCCTTCCCTTGGCCAACACCCACACTGCTGTCACACCCACCTGTGTCTTTCTCTGCCCCCTTCCTCCTGGGTACCCCAGATGAGCCATTCTTGGAAAGCAAAGTTCCCTTCCTTTTTCTTTTTAATGCCACCGAAGGAAGGGAGGCAAAAAGCGCATACTCATTGGCCTTAGCCCCTTTTTCCTGTTGTGATAATAAAATACTCTGACAAAAACGACTTATGTCGGCTCACATTTGAAAGGACAGTTCATTGTGGCTCAGCCGTCCAGGCGGCAAAAGCCTGAAGATGCCCATCACATCCAACCACAGTCAGGATTTAGGACGGAAGTTCTTGTTCTCATAGCTTTCTCCTTTTATAGTCCGAGATCCTCACCCGGGGGATGCTGTTGCTTGCAGATGCAGATTACTGGGACCTTCCTAGTTAGGTATGGTGATCACACTGACCCCCACAGTCATGCCCAGAGGCCCACCTCGCATTATCCATCCCGAGATCTTTTCCCCAATATCAAATCTCTTAAAATTCGTCAGAAGCAAGCAGCAGCGTGGGCAGGAAGGAGTGTGGTACTGCTGACATCTCTCTCTCTCTCTCTCTCTCTCTCTCTCTCTCTCTCTCTCTCTCTCTCTCTCTCACACACACACACACACACACACACACACACACACACACACATACACACACACACACACCAGGAGAAAGCCCTCGGAGTTTCTCATATATAAATCACGGCAGTTTGGAAGCTCTCACCTTTGGACCCAGTGGAACTGTTGGGAGCTTGTACAGTGAGGGAAATCACCGAGACAAGCAGGAGAGAAGCTCACTCACTAGCCTGCACCTGATTCCGTCAGGAGAGCAGCTGCTACTGCAGCAGCGAGGGCATGGGGAGCCTGCAGGGGAAGAGCTGGGGAAGATGAGGTCCTCTGGTACAGCCGCCGTTCCCATCACAGAGCTGAGAGTTCTCCTTGCTACAAAAAGCATTGTGGAGGCAGTTGAGCCTTTCTGTTAGTAACAGAAAAGAGAAAAATAAAGCCGGAAACAATGGCAGCATAGTTAACATGTATAGCAGTGCAGTTAATTATAATACCTGAGTATCCGTGTAGTTAACGTATAAATATTAACATATGCTACTAACATGTCATTAATATGTTAACGTTAACACAGTTCTTAGTAAATCCCAAGACACTGTATTAGTGGTTTTTCTCATAACGGACAGAATTTGTGACAAAAGCCAAAAGTGACTGAGGAAAAAGCTTACACAGTTTCAGGGCACAGTGTAGCACGTGAGGAAGGCATGGTATCAAATGGCTGAGGCTCCTGATGGCCTCACTTGGAAGAAAAGGAAGGAGCAAGCTATAGAACCTCAAGCCCTCAGTGACCCACGTCCCTAAGCAAAACTTTACCTCCCAAAGGTTCCACAACGTCCCCAAACAGCACTACCAATAGCAACAAGCATTCAAAACATGTCTAAGGGAGGGGGCATTTCACAGTCAAACCACGACAGTTCAGTGGTTGACAAACATTTTGTATAAACAGCCATACAGTTGATAATTTCAGCTTCCATGCCCATATGGTCTCTGTAGTAACCATGGGTATTCAGCTCAGCCAATGCAGGGCAAACGAAGCCATCTGCAAGATAGCAACAAGAGGCTGTCGATGATGAGTCTAATCCAGCTTGATTGATGGACACTGAAATGAAAATTGCATGCATTGAGTGCCTTGGAGTATTTTTTTCTTTTGATTCAAAATATGTATTATTATTGTAGTGTGAGTTTGGAGGTCAAAGGACAACTTTATGGAGTCAGTTCTCTCCTTCCACATTTTTGTGGGTTCTGGGGGATTGAACTCAGGTTGTCAGGTTTGCAAGGCAAGTCTGTAGTGGGATTATATTCCATTGTAAATCATTGCCCCGCCTACTACTTTAATAAAAACCCTGATTGGCTAAAGGCAGACAGGAAGTGTGAGTGAGGCTACCAGACTAAGAAAACTCTGGGAACAGGAAGAACAGAGCAGAGAAACCACAGAGATACCAGCAGATGCAGAGGACAACTATGTTGCTCTAAGAAAAGGTACTGGGCCACATGGCTGAACAGGATACGAATCATGGGTTAGTTTAAGAGCAAGAGCTAGCTAGCAGTATGCCAGAGCCAGGGACTGATCAGCATAAAATTAGTACAAGCATTTGTGTGTTTCTGTGGGACTGAGGGTCTGGGGGTCTGGACCACAGGCTGGACAGGCCAGAAACTTAATACAACACAAGTCCTTTTTTAGGTGGCATCATCTTGGTAGCCCTTCTTTTAAATTTTCCAATGTATTAAAAAACGTAGAAACCATTCTCAGTCTGTTATCTCTGTAAAAAAACAAGTGGCAGTCTATATTTAGGAGTGAGCGACCAGCCTTCTTGTAGATGACTTTTACAGGTTCACAATTTTAAACCTCACAATAATAGCTCCATTTGACAGATAAATGAACTGAGGCAATAACATCAGGTGCCACAGATAAAAGCAACCAACTGCCCACTGAAGTAATAACATCAGGTGCCACAGATAAAAGCAACCAACTGCCCACTGAAGTAATAACATCAGGTGCCACAGATAAAAGCAACCAACTGCCCACTGAAGTAATAACATCAGGTGTTCCAGTCTTATTTGAAAACGGGGTCATTGCCATTGGAACAGCCCCCTGCTTCAGTAAAACTGCCGTCCTTATCAAAAAAGACAAAATTAGATCCAGAGGTGCATACGGGGTATGCATGGGATGGCCTCCAGCCTTTCAGGATGAGGTGAGGTGCATGCAGTAGCCCACTGTCTATGTCTTTTGGAAAAGAACCAACCCGGCTGTCGACCCTTCTTCACTTTGGAACTCAACTTCAGGACCGTGAGAGGAGATTTCTGTTGTTATTTCTGGTGTGAGTCACTCAGCTGGTGGCACTTTGTCATAGCAGCCCCTGACAAACCAATAGCATCGCAAAGCTAATAAGCTACATAGCTGGGCTCGAGAGGCAGTTGCACATTAGATGCTGGAATTTAAGTATCGGGATGTTTATTTAATTCAGAGTTTTCATTAAGGTTTACAGCAGTTTAAAAGCCCCAGAATAAGAGAGACATTGATTATGTGGAGGAATCTTATATACTTAATCTCTTTTTCCCAGATTTATTGCTTTGGCTGGGATCTATAGTCACATGTTGGCCAAGACTAATGAGAGTCGATACCATTCCTTGCTTTGTCCCTCATTTTTGATGGGAAGTATTCAGACTTTTGCATTAAGCATTGATGCTGCCTGTAGGTTTTGCTCCAGATTTTTTTTTTTAAAATCAGTTCAAATTTTTTCCTTTAACTACTAGCTTGTTATGATGGATTCAACGTTATTTGGCTTCTTTTTCTGAATCCATAGGATCCTATAGATTTTCCTACTTATTCTAGTGACATGGTGGAAGTCATGGATTTATTGGACTTCTGTTTGTCTTGTGACACTTGTTTTGTATTCCAAACTAGGATCCTTCTTACTCCACCTCCTAGATATGGGATTACAGGCATGTGCTGCTTGCCGGCACATTGGTTGATTTTTATTTTATTTTATTTTTTTTACATTTGAAGCATTCTTGCTTCCAAAAGGGGTCACCTCAGAATTATCATAAATGCCAGAAGTTGCTTTAATTAAAAATGGTGCTTTAATTTGATGAATTAAAGAAGAACCCGACTTGTTTCCTTAAAGGGTGCATATTTTGCCAGCCAGGTCTTATCCTGGAAGTACTTTTTGAAGCTAACTTAATAAGTCATAAGAATAAAGGCTTGTTCAGAAAGCAATGGTTCAGCATCTATGTCCCTTGGCATGGTGATTTATACAGCTGTGATTTGCTATCATTCCAGCTCTAGAAAAGGCTGTTGTCATGTGGCTGGGGTCCGTTTTCTGCTTGAAGAATCTTCAGGTGTGACTTTTTCTACTGCAGACCTCCATTTCCATAGTTAAAGCTCACGTTGAACATGTAATTTCTAAGAGCATAAAGTCCACAGTGAAGGAAAACTTCAGTCTGCTGGGCTCAGGCTGGGGAGGAGACGGGAGTGAAGGGAAGCACATACTGCTTAACAGGGCGAAAGCAGAGCTTTGCTCAGAATCGTGCAGTCAGGGGTCTGGAGGGTGGTGATCTAGGAAAGGATCTCCAGTTCTGAGCCCCTATGGCCAGTTTGCTTGCGAGAATGTCACCAACATCATGCATTTTAGCTTGATCACAACAGTTCCCACAATGCCTGGTTTGATATCCAAGAAGTACTTTGGGGACATACCCAGAGTGCAAATCCCATTACTCACTGCATGAATGATGCCTCTGAGATGGGTTGATGTTAGACAAACTTGGGTTCTAATGAGTGACCTTGAGCAAGGCATTTAACTTTTCCGTCCCTTATAGCAAAGCAGAGATACTAACTTCTTTTCAGGGTTGACGTGATAATATCTGCCAACATTTGGCACAAGACTTGACAGTTAATACTCAGTTGGTTTAAACTCAGTCTCTTCACTTTCTAAAGCATGCAGTGAAGGGGACATAAGGTCACCAGTCCATGAACCTCATACCCTAGGATCTTAACTATGTTAGTATATAATTTTGCACTTGCATAGAATATTCTTCTTGGGTAGGTTGGACTTTGCGCCTTTACCCTAAATGTCATTTGGTAAAATAGGTTAGAACTGGTCCAGCCAAATGTATCCTTCAGCCAAGGGTTGTCCATCTGGGGTCAGGGATCACACAGATGTAAGGATTTTTGCATTAACGGATGATAAAAAATAGCTGAGGTTGTTTATCAAAATCATCTGAGTTTTAAACATTGTTTCGCAACTTCTTAGCTGTAAAAGATGAAGACAATTCCTTTTACTTGTTTTTTTATTTGAGACAAGGTCTTGCATGGTTAAGGCTAGCAAGTGCTAAGATTACAGGCGCGGCCCACAGTTTGTTCTTTATATTGTCAGAGTTAAGAACAGATGGGGAGAGATGGAGGGAGGAATATAGGTGAGGGGGGGCATCCTTGTCTCATAGAGTTGAAATATTAAATGACATCATACATATCCTCAGAATGTAAACGTATAGACCTTCACAGACACACATTGTTTACTGGCCCCAATACATGTGCTTTTATGAATTATGTGGTTTGATATCTTCATAGTTCTGTGCTATTTTGATGATTCCCATCTTTCAGGAGACTGGGGGTTTGGAGAATATATGTCCTGACCTCACCAGGTATTGTGGTGATAGGATGTAAATTTGTTTTTGTCTATTATTTAGCCTTGCCGTTACACTCCTTACATTTTCTCTATTTCAGGCTTCTTTCTACTTATAAGCGAGTTTGTGGCCCATCATCGCTCCCCAGAACATGTTCTGTTGCTTTCTGCTACCCTGAAGGCAGTAAATGTGGCTTTTGGAAGGACATTCCCTGCTATCTAAGGCATTGACACCTTGGGCTTCAGTGCTCTGTTTTTGGTTCAGTGAGGTCTTTGCATGCACAGCAGATTCTGGACAGGGAGAGGTACCATGATTCCTACAGACTAATTCTATTTCCTGGGAACAGTGTGACTACCGTGATCCTGACCCAAGGCTTTGCCCACCTAAAGCTTGCAGGAAGTTCATTTCTTTAGGACACAACATTCTCACACAGTCCCTTCCTAGAAGGTTTGCATGTGGTATTTTGTTGGCTGAGAAGCGATAATCTGTCTCTCTCACTTTTCTTGCAGTATTCCATCTGGTCTTAATTATGTTTTGTTAGAAAAAAATGAAGTACAAAGGATGAGTCTTCCTTGAAGTTCCAAAAGATATGTACCAGAGAATGTATCTCAGGAGGTGGTGCTGACCATGGGAATGATACCAACACTCTCCAAATTTCTCCAAAACTATATGAGCGAATCGGGATCTGACTCAGATTCAATGCACGGGGCGTCAAATATAATGGCCACACCAGGTTCACAGTTAGAGATGACTCTCCCCTCCCCATTAGAACAGTTTAGTGTTGACTCCTATTTTGACCTGTGCAAGCCCTGTTGACCAGCTGAATCAGTGTGTCAGGGATAAACTTAGGATGTAATCACCTAAATTAATCTATCACAGGAATATCATCAAATCTTTCTATAGAAATATCCCTCCCATGATGAAGAGCCAAACACACACTGTTCTCAAAATGCACTCCGGTGGGATATGGCTTAGTGGGTAAAATTGGAGGACCTGAGTTCAAATTCCCAGAAGTCACATAAAGCTGGACATAGTAGTGGGCATCTGTGGTCCCAGTGTTCTTTTGGATAGATAGGAAGTGGGAGAGGAGAAGCCCTGGAAGCCCCTGGGCCAGCTAGCCCGAGGTTCCCAACAGCGAACACGAGGCCCTGTCTCAATTAAAATGGGAAACTAAGATGGATGCCCCAAACTGTCCTCCAACTTATACACATATGATATGGCATTTATATGCTTGCAGTCATGCATACACACACACACACACACACACCCCTTCAAAGTGTACTCCTAACTCTTATAAACCATCAGCGAGCACAAGTTAGACCTTCTGCTGTAGATTTAGTAGCTATGCTCACAGGGACTGCTGTTTATACTTACTTCAACTCATCACATACAGATGGACATAGATAAATCCTTGACACTATGACAGTTGGTTCATTTAAAAATTAGGAGAAAGAGTCTCAGAAGGGTCAGGTGAGTTACTCAGTACAACACAGCACAGACAGTGTGGATTCAGTCAGAATTACTGCAAAGGCTGTGCCTGCACTCCTGGTCTACAGCCAGTTGAGGGCATAATTAAGGGTGATATTCAGTCCATTGCTTTAAATACTTCATGAATAGTTAAGGAGCCAAGACATAACCATCATAATAAAAAGCTAAATCTGTCTAGCTCTTAGGAAAAGCAGGGACTGTGCTACAGTGTAGCATGTGGTACTGCCATGCCCTGTTGACACTAAGTAGCTTTTAACAATATTTATTACCATGGAGTGTATTGATATGTAGTGTAGGTCAGAGTGCAATTTTGTGGAACCAGTTCTCTCTTTCTCTGTTCCCTAGGCTTGGGGGTTGTCAGGCTAGCCTGCTGAGCATGGCTCTGCCTCCTAAGAAGCTTCCTCCCTGTGGTAGATCTGGGCTTCAAATCCACAGACCAGAGCAAAATGTTTACTGCTGCTTCCCAAGCGGGCCACAGGTGAACCACTGTTGAAGACTTCAGCAGTAGTGTGTCAGGGTAAATAGCATCCGTGGAGCTGCACCCAGGCAGCTGAGGTCAGTGTGGTGGTAGGTGGTTGTCTTAACCTCAGCAGCAGAACCTTCAGCATGTGGAGGTCTGGCTGAAGAGCTTTCTTGGTTTAGGTTAAGTAAAGGCTCAGGGCTCTCTTACTAATTGATGTTTTGTGTTTCTGCTTGCCTGAGCTCCTCATGTATACAGAAAGATTTTCAAAATAGCAAGAGCTCTTATTTCTTGTGGTCCACACGAGCCATCTTCAGAGAGACACAGCTCGTGGCCAGGGTGTAGAGGCAGAGTGGCAGTTGAAGGGAATGATTTCATTTGTTTTGTCCATTTCCTCAGAGTTAGCATAAAGTCAAAAAGAGGTCCAGGACCCTGGTCAAACCCAAAACAAACCAAAAACAAACAAAAAAACCCCCAAACAACCACAAAACAAAACCTGTAAGAAGTGGAGAGAGTTCAGAAAGAACGGGGTGCACCAAAGCAGCCTGTGGTTAACCAGCATGTGGAAGATGAAGCTGAGTCTCCTGCGCTGGCCATTGTCACCTCGACACCAGCTCAGGGTCACCTGGAAGAAAGGAACCGCACCTGAGAAAATACCTCCATCCTATTGGCCTTTTGGCAATTCTGTGGAGGCTTTTTCTTGATTTATGATTGGTTTGGAAGGTCCCGCCCACAGTGGGTGGAGCTACCTTGGGTTCTGAGCTCTGTAAAATAGCAGCAGCCTGAGCAACCGGTGGGAGGAATCCAGTGAGCAGCACACTCCCCCATGGCCTCTGCTTCAGTTTCTGCCTCCAGGTTGCTGTCCAACCCCCTCAGTGACAGATTGTGATGTGGAAATGTAAACCGAAGCAAATCCGTCTTTTTCTCCAGGTTCCTTTTGGTCATGGCGCTTTGTCACAACAATGGAAAGCAAAGGAGGTAGACATCTCAGAGAGACAGTGAGATGAAGTGGTCTCCAAAGGCAACTGAAGTGTGTGTGTGTGTGTGTGGGGGAGGTGTCATTAGCCCACGAGGACACTGAAGGAGAACCTCAGGTACCATTGTTTGGGACAGTCTTTCGTTGGCCTGGAGCTCACTAACTACACTAGCTGGCCCAACAGCCTGCAGTCCCTCCAGTGATAGAATTACAAGCATGTACCACTGTGTCCTTTTAAGTGGGCTTCAGGTATCAAACACAGCTCCCCATGCTCGGCAGGCAAACATTTTTACTGATTGAGGTCCTACCCCAACCGCAATGGCTACTCTTGTGCATGTATGAGCAAGCGTGTGTAGAAATAACACTTGTACATCATCAGAATGGGGAACTATCAGGCATACTTTTATTTGGTACTGTGGTTCTGAGGTGTGTTTGTCCAGACAGCTCTATGAACATTAGTTTTCTGCTATAATTATAAAGCATCACTAGAGACAAGCTGTACAGTAACATTTCTCCCCCAGACATCAGGGAGCCAGAGAGCAGGACTGGCCATGTTCCTGCTATAGTAAAGACAAATGGCAAGACACAAGTCCCCCAAGATGCACTGTGCAGAGAAAACTGCAATCCTATTAAGAGATTGCACTGTAGGCGCATCTTCCTGTTCCATGCTCTGACAGAGGAGGGAGACAAGGCACCATTTTAGCAACTGAGCTGAGCATGCAAGTGTCAGGTCTAGCCATTTCTGAACAACAGTCCATGGCACTGAATCACACGTGTCTGCTTTGATAGTCAAGAGAAGTAATGTGGTCCACCAGCCCAGGGTCTCTCTTTGGAAGGAGCCTGGAGGTAGGGCAATGTGTTCTTTGAGTGCGGCATCTCCACTGTGCATGCAGTTCAAGAGGCCCCAGTGAGCTGCTACAGTAGTGGCCACTCCTGGAGACTTTTTGTCTGGTGAGGGATGCAGTCCTTGCTTTTCATAAGGAAAGAGGATATTTTGTTTTGGCTTCATGTGCCAAAGTGGGAGGTAGAGGGCTGTGGGCTTTCAACCTTATGCCACAAGGGGACCTACACAGGTGCATGTGCAGGCTTTGGTACCCACAACAGTGAATATTAAGAAGGTCACTCAAGCTGCTATGGAGATCGTTTCATGCCATGGGCTTGCTACCTAGTAAAATGCCAGCTTGGGATAGAGAAGAGGGGAGCTTTAGCACGGATACTCCCATATCACCATCAATGCAGTTATCTTACTGCTTGTGGTGACGTAGACACTTCTTATTTTTATCTTTTATGTTCTCTTCATTCTGCTCCTGTAAATATTGTTTTAACTATATGTGTATGTTTGAGCGGTGTTTGTATGATCATGTGTTCTTGTGTGTGTACACATGTGTGCACGTGGGTATGTGTATGTGAAGGGAAGGGGGTCAACCCTGAGCATCTTCCTCAATGACTCTGCCTTACTTTTAGAAGCAGGGTCTCTCACTGAACTTGAAACCTACTATTCAGCTGCATTAGCTGGCCAGTGGGCTTCAGGGATCCACCTGTCTTTGTCTTCATGGTTCTGGGATTGTACTTGCATCCTGCAGTAGCTGGATTTTTACATGGGTGCTATGGACCTGACTGTACATGAAGCATTTTCCTGTCTGGACCACCTCTTCAGGTCTCCATTTTGATATCTGATCCATTTATATCCAAGTGCGTGCCAATTGAACAAAACAGTTTTCTCATTGTAAGAGTAGACACATGTTCACCAACCACGGTGTTCCACCTTCCCGCCCACAGTGACTGTTTCAGGGGTGAGCATGTGACTAAAGATGGATCAGAGAGACCCCATAGTCATTGCATGGATCTTTGTGGAAGGATAAGCTCTATTGCTCTCATGGTTGTTAAAATAATGGTAGATGAACTCTCAAAAGGCTGGGATGAATGGTCAGATAACCCATCATCCCTATTCGTAGGTGTTTAATCAAAAGAACTAAAAACTGGCACTTAGATACAAACCTCAGATGTTCACAGAAGCACCATTTACAACGTCCTAAATAGGAAAGAAATGATTCAGATATCCTTTAAGTGGACAGATGAATGCAATATGGTATATCCACATAATGGAATATTATATGCTCTAACATGCAACAACCTGGATGAACCTTAAAAACTTAATGCTAAATTAACTCAGCCAGGGACAGACACATGCAGTGTGATTCTGCTTACACTGAATGAAGATAGAAACAAGAAAAACCATAAGCACAGGCTAGGGGAGATGACGAAAATATATTGGTGGTGAGTGTAGCAAGCTGCAAATGTATCCTATGCCCTGTCCCAAGGGTCTTACTGGGTTTCCCTTTGTTACCACATTGATGCTGATCTATACAAATACGAATTTGGATCCTTTATTGAGAATGTTGAGTCTTTGTTAAGCACCTTTGTTAGCATCCCCCTGGATCTCTAAGTGTGCTAATTGGATAGGGATTGCCCTGTGGTTCCTGCTGAGCATCTCAACCCTCTGTCGCCCTTGGTTGATTAATTGTGCTGGTGGCAAATGTTTCAGCGTCACTATCCCCTGCTCAGCTGTGGGCTACACATCTCACAGAGCCACATCCTTTCACGCCTATGAGGAGACGTATTCTAGAATGTCACGGAGTCCGGATGGGAGGGACAGCTATAGATCTCAAACCCAGGCACGACCCCACAGTCCCTGTTTTTAAGGGTTAAACTCCATAATTTTATGCATTCTCCCCCCCCCCCAAGGATTCAACTAAGAACAAGAATCTCTTTAGAGTAGGATGCAGCCCGCCCTTTCCTCAAGGGTTTGACTCTTCCAAATGGGATGCATTGCTGCCAGAACTGAGCTCTGAGAGGATCTAGGCCAGCTTCTTTCTCCTCTGTGTGGGCCCTCTCAGTAGGTCTCCAGAAGAGACCACTTTCCCCATTTCCTTATTGTCTGAGCTCCGCCAAGAATGTCCCCCTCCATTCCCTGCACATTCTTTTGATTCTGGTTGTGTGACAGGACAAAGCAATTGCCTTTCCTGAACAAAAGTCTCCGATGAATAGATATCAATGGTAATATTAGTAATTAGCAGTTTTTCTCTATAGCGTGTGTCTGAAACTGGTCTCATTGATAGATCTGGACTCTTCCATAGAGGGTAGTCTTTCAGTTTGCGCAAACATATGCTTATCTCCATTTGGTTCTGACTATGCTGTAGGCTTTGTTATTTATTTATTTATCTTGGTGATGGATCTGACAGGGGCCCAGATGGGAAGACACAGCGGCATTCTCTGTAAGACAGGCAGCTCTTTCTCAGGTGTTGGGTGAAAGAATGAACTAGAAACTTCAGCAGGTTTCTTAGACTTAGCACAAAGCAGAGTTCTTTGGCCATTGTTACAGTCGGCTTTAGCCATCAACCCAACACAGAACAAAGAGGCTTCCCTGCGAAGCAAATCTCAACTGATGGTTTTCCCAGATCAGGTTTATCTGTGGGATATAGTCTTGACTGTCAAAAAAAAAAAAAAAAAAAAAAAAAAAAGGCTAGCTGAGCACATGTCTACATGTCTGTGAGCTACAGTGCCTACTTCCTCCTGTGATAGACTTTTGACTGGTGTGACTGGAAGCTAGGAAGGAACCAAATAAACTCTTTCCTCTCTTGCTTTTGGTCAGTTTTTAATCACACACACACACACACACACACACACACACACACACACACACACACACACACAGAAAAACAGAAACAAAACTTGAACAGCCATCCTATGCTGTTCCTATGGCAATAGACATACATGGGGATTTAATCAAAAGTGCCCCTCAGTGCAAAGAGGCAGGGCAGTGAATGCCCTCCAAGCCCTGTCCATATCTCTTGTGTAGACTTCCCTGCCCGTTGCAAGGTTGCTCACTTCAAGCATCTGCAGCCATCTTCCTGAGGACTTTTCTGTTCCAGACACAGGGGCAGATGCTCCGTGCAAAGGCTGAGCTGGAAGGTGCCAAGGAGTTAATGTCCCTGGAAGTTACCCAATAGCAGATGGCTTTCATGAATAAATCCTGCAGCCTTGCATTCCTTTGCTGTGGAACAGTGCTGAGGTCTCTAGGTGGGACTCAACCTCAGGCAGGGCAATTTCCACATCACATTTTCATGGGGCCAGTACTCCCAACTCCTACTCAGGACCAAAGCTTATATCATGGGAAGATATCTATGGGCATCCTGCATAAGTATGGTGTTTCTGTTCAAGGAATGTCGATGGCTGCTCATTTGCCTGTGTACTGGGTCTAGTGTTGATGCCCTGTGTGCATCTGAAGGCTTATTCCACTGTTTCTGCCAATTTCAAGATACACACCATCTTCACATCCTGGTATCCTCTGCTGCCTGCTGTGCAAAGCATTGAGGCTATAACCATGATAAACCTGAGAACCCAAAGTACCAGGGCCCTGGCATCTCCCACAAGTGCCTGCCTCTGCTTTCTGGGTCATCCTCAGAGTGGACACTTGCTGTCATTTCCCAAGGATGCTAGGATTGGGAATGTGAATTTAGTGCTTGTAATTAGAAGATGTCTCTCTGCCAAGCTCTGCTATCCCCATGGAGACAAGAGGGGAATTCATATCAGAAATGATGCTGGAGGCACCAGGAAAGTGTAATCAATATTTACCTGGTGTAGAGTCCTGTGAAGGGAAGAAATGGACTGCCTTCTCCACTGCACAGACCCCATCCTGGAGAGCTGCCTCCTGTGCATATTTGGTGGAAGGGGGAAAGAAAATCCATGCAAAATAGAGATTCTTTTGGTCTGGAGAATTCATGGAATTGTTCCTTCATCAGTTTGCATATGACAATCAGTTACTGAGGCAGGAAAAGCTTCAAACACCCTGGCCTGCCTCTTGAAATCTACCGTTCTGGTTTCTGTTTATTTGTGTCCAAACTAATGCAGCCGAGACATACTTTTCTCTCTGTTCCTGCTACCTCTTGCTCTGAACAACTGATAACTGAAATTTGTTTCATTTCTGTGTAATCTCCCTGGGGAGGTATTCTGTGGGAGAAGAGACTTACGTGGGCTGGGGATGTTTCTCTGGATGGTTTTAATAAAGCTGGACACGTGAGAGTGATATAATGCATATATTCTAGTTAATTCTTTTTCTAGCAGATGTGCACTGCCCTGAGCTCCTCATTGTACACAAAGTGACAGAGAGGATGCCAGCGAAATTAAGTAGGAAACTAATCTTTGGGTCAGAAGACGAGCAGGAAACAGAGCAGGTGAAGAAGCCTGGCTGGGGACTTGACCTCAGGACTAGCAGCGGAGGGTGTCCCCATGGATGTGGTTGCCCTGGATATTTGTTGGCTAGAATCGTGTGAGAAAGTCAGCCTCAGCTGAGGAAGCATTTTTGAGGGCGGCTATGTTTGCACCTCTGTTCTGATTCTAATCCATAGAGAAGCACTGGGGACAGACGCACTCAACCCTCCTACCTCTGCTGGAAAACTGTGAAGAGGCAGCCTTTCTTGCTCTCCATCCCAGATGCCTCTCCTCCTGTAGCTCTTATATTTCATGGCACATCTATGGGTCACTGTTTAGGGTCTCTCTGTTTTCATCATTGTTAAAGCCCAGTTCCTGCTGTAGGGTGAGTAATGCATAAATGTGAATGGAGTAGACGGAGAGAAACCGGGGATGCTTCAGAGGAAGCATAGCCACCGTGGAAAATGCCGCTCGTTCTTGATAAAATAAGTGAAGGCTTCGAGAAGTTGGCTTGTTTTTAACACGAGGAGACAGTGAGCAGTTCACATTGCCAAGCAAAGTCTAGGCAAAGTTGGCACGTCTACCCAAGGCCCATGGTTCCAGCTTGTCTCTAAGTGAACCACAGAGGCTCTTGGCAAGAAGCCTGGAATCTGTCAGAGTGACAGACAGCTCATCTCTTCTTCCATGGGCAGAGACTAGAGGCTGAGTTTGATTCCCCTGTTCAGTTCTTTGGTGAAATAATGCCACTTTTCATGGTGCCTCCAGGCAACTTTGTAGGAGAAGTTGGTTCTCATTTGACATCTCCTTGTCCCTGACAACTACATATTGAAGGGCCAGCATGTACTGTGCATGTATTGTGTGCCTTTTGAACAAATGCCATGGTCTGACAGAATTCTCTGTATACCTAGGAGCCAGCCTCCACTGCAGCTGAGAAATGAAGATACCAGATTTCTTTGAATGACGCCAAATTGTTTGAAGACTCATCACACTTTACTTATGACAAGAGATCACCTTAAATTCTCACCCAAGCTAGGCTTTTCTGAGAACAAGGTGTTCTCAGAAACACCCCAGGATGACTACCCAAGAAACTAATTTTAGTCAGTCTTCATTTGTGATATAAATAGAATGTTTGCATTTGGCCAAAATTTATATTTTAAGTTTTAATGCCTGATATGATATTATTTGGAGATGTGGTCTTGGGGAGAGTGACTCGGTCATTTGTATATTAAATCTTGATGCCTAATGTAACACTCCTTGGAAGTGTGGCTTTTGAGGGGAGTGACTAAGTCATCGGACCAAATCCTCTAGAATGGGATTTATTCCCCACAAAATGAACCCAGGGAAGCTGTCTTGCTTCCTTCTCTCCTGTGAGGACACAGTATGTGGCTACCATTAAGAAGCAGAGAAGAGGGAGTTATTTACCAGACAGAGTTTTGATAGAGCTTTGGTCTTGGGCTTCCTAGCCCCCATGGCAAGGGGGGATATGTTGGAGCTGTTCCTCGGCTGCCCAATTTATTTTGTCCCCAAAAGGACAAAAACATGTTTACAGAGATTTCACTCAAAGGCCTCTTGTGTTTGATGACACTGGTGTATGAAATGGTCAAATTATACAAGAAGGAAAGTTTACAACAATCAGTGTGAGGAGATTCTAGAAATGCCCATGAATCCCTGTGCAAGATTTCCCACTTATTGAGGGTCATACCTTACTCTTGCTTGTTGTTGGCATCCACATAGGAGGCAAGTCCCTCAAATGCTGACTCATTGTCCTCAATACACAGCAGGGGGGTGGGAGGGTGGAGAGGGGTGGAGATGATTTCCAGAGTGCCCACAGTTGGCCTTCACTACAGTGATGCAGCTCTGTATCCAAAGGGAAAGGCTCAATATGAGCCTTTATCCTAGGACCCAGGCACCAGCTGTGAGGAGACCAGGCCAGAGTTTGTTAGGGAAGAGACACCTGGTTAGATTTAGGCTTTAGATAAACAAGAAACCATTTTCAATATGAATATGTCTTATGTAACATTTTGAACCTATTGTCCTCAAAAATGATTTCTTAGTTATTTAAAGGTAGCTGTCACCCTGCATTTTTCCTCGTGAAGCATTTGTCCTCATAATTCTTGTTTTTAGGGTGGCCTCTCCCCCCACATTCTGTTTAAATGAGAAATCTTTAGTCTTAAAAGGCCAAGCTCATGCTAACAAGGATTTAATGGCTGAGGGCCTTAATTCATCCCTAACTGGAGACAAAGCCAATCTGGCTAGAGTCAGTGACAGCCACAGAAGCAATTTCCTACCTCCTCCTCCATTCCACGCATTCACCAAAACAAGGAGGGACCAGCCAACTCCCTGGTCTTCTGGGTGAGAGTTTCCTCTTATGTAGAAAGTGGAGCTCGAAGGCTGTTGAGGTTCTCAGTGCAAGGTATTCATGCAGCTCTTGGTTCTCTCCATCTTTCCTCATGCCTGTAGGGACAGTCAGCAGCACTGATGGTTATAAGCCCTAAGTCTGGATGAGCAAGATGTGCTTCTCATCCACAGTGTAACTGGAGAGGTTTTAAATTTTTATTTCTGTTATTTGTTGACCAGTGATATTACCAAACATGTTAATGTACAGGACCTCAGTCTCCTACTTCTCAGAATCTCTTTCAAGCAATTAAAGTTCTTCAGATGTATGCTTGATCACCCAAAAGGGTAGCAGCTGTTAAGAGCACTCTAGAGAGCCCTCATACACAAATGAAACTTCCTTTTATAATAACTATTCACACAGCTTCTCTATTTTATAAGTCCTGTCAATTCTTAACATTGATTTTCTTTTTAAAGCAGAAAGTTTTTGTATGTTACTAATGTCTTGGCCTTACCTTTCCTTCCCTTCATACTCCCCCCCCCCATTCCTTCTTCTTCATGTTCATGTTTCCTTTGAACTCACAATTAATGCATGCTAGCTCAGAGCAATGTTTCTTGATTCAGGTCATAGTTTAAAACTGGAGAATCACAGGCATAACTCTAACACAACATGGGTGCTAAGCAGACTTTTCCAGAATATCTGCTTTAATTGGTCAGAAGTTCTGCTTGTAGCCAGGGTTGAGGGCCTTCGGCCTAGAGGTGAAAAACGGAGCACCAAATTGGGGGGTCTGGATTCTCCTTCCAGTTCTGTAGCTTGGAATGCATTCTTTAGGGAATGGGGATATAGCATAGTTGAGAGTGCTTGCCTAGCATACATGAAGCCCTGGCACACATGGAACTTGTTATGCCTGTAATCTCAGCCCCTGGAGGTGAAGACTGGAGGGCTCAAAGATTCAAAGTTGTCTCTGACTACATAATTAATTTTAAGGCCAGCTTTTGCTACTCACCTAGTTGTTGTAAGCCTAAGAACTTGTCCATGTATTAAGACTGGGCAAGGAGACCCAGTATGAGGAGTACGGTCCCAAAAGCCAGTTAAAGAGCCAGACATAATTCTTGTCTCCACTGTAAGAAGTCCTATAGGAGGACGAAGCTAACAACTGTCATATATATTCATAGGGCCTAAGTCAGTACCAGGCAGGCTCTCTGGTTGTCAGTTCAGTGTCTGCGAGCCCCTATGAGCTCAGGTTGGTTGATTGTGTGAACCTTCCCATGGTATCCTTGACCACTCTGGCTCCTACACTCTTTTCTCCTTCTCTGCACGATTCCCAAACTCCACCTAATGTTTGGCTGTGAATCTGCACCCGCCTCCATCAGTTGCCAGATGACAGTTGCGCCAGGCACCTATCTGGTCACAGGAGATGGCCAGTTCAGGATACCTATCCACCATCACCAGAAGTCTAAGATGGGGCCATCCACATAGACTTCTGGAAGATTCCCCTGTGCCTGACTCCAGAATGCCTCCCAACAGCCCCCCCAGCACTCTCTCCCTCCATACCCCCCCAAACCTGGTCGCTCATGTTCCCACCCCATCTTCCCTCAGTCCATTCACAAAATCTCTTCTATTTCCCCTTCCCAGGGAGATCTGGGTGTCCCCCTATGAACCCTCCTTATTACCCAGTCTCTCTGGGTATGTGGCTTGTAGTAGAGGTATCCTTTATTTTATAGCTAATATCTACTTATGAGTGAATCTACCACGCACCTTTTTGATCTGAGTCACCCCACTCAGGGTGATGTTTTTTTTCTAGCTCCTTCTATTTCCTTGTGTCCTTGTTTTTAACAGCTGAGTTATACCCCTTTGTGTAAATGTACCACACTTTATTCGTTCCTTGGTAGAGGGACATCTAGGTTGTTGACAGGTTCTCAGCCAGAAGTCTTTTTAAATTAAAGCCCATGAAGCTTTGAGCACATTTGTACTTGGCCTGGTGGAGCTGTCAGGTTTCTGTCCATCCCAAAGTTGTTGAAGTGCCTGTTGCTTCTCATGTAGACCCAAGAGGCCCTGCTTTTGACTCTTTGGCTCTCCCACCCCAAGGTCATGTTAGGTTAGAACTTGAAGCTTTGTGTACCCTGGGGGAAGCTTAGACAGATTTTTGGAGCAGTGAGTGGTTTCATGGTCCAGTTCCAGAGCCTTGTGTTCCACTCCTTTTTTCCCCCCATTCTTTGCTGTAAAGGCCGGATTTTTAGGTTCCCATGAGCTCTGCCTCCCGGTGTGATGCCACCATCATATTCCCCTTTAAACTTCCTCCCAACTGACAGATGACAACAGGGTTTTTGAAAGGACAACTCTTGACAACTTTTTGTTTAGTAGTCTCAGCTTGGCACAGTAGAGAGACTCTCCTGCCAGCCCCGAAGAAGTAGGCAGCCATGATGTGGATGTCTTTGGAGGGGGTGATGGGTTATATCGAAACAGAGTATTTCAGGGCCTGAGGGTGGCCAGTATGAAACCAGGGGCTTCCATCTTTCAGGTAAGAACAAATGTATTCCACAGACGGCCAGAATGAGTTTAGAAATAGCTCTGTCTACAGTGAAAGTTGAGATGACAAAATACCCCACTGATATCCATCCTTGGGGGACCCTGAGCTGTAGACCCCAATGGGCTGTGTTTAACCCAAAGGAACTAGGAAATAATAAATATGTACGTTTTGAGTTACCAAACTCTGGTAACATGCTAGTCATCAATTAAAAATGAACATAATCACTATCCAGAAAGTACATCCTAGAAGAAGGTGGAGTAAATGACAACCTACGGTTGGTGGTTTGGGGTCACCATAAGTCCTTCATTTTCCCCTCAGGTTTTCCCACATTGCCTATCTTTCTGATTCTTTATAAATTAAGATGCTAAATAGCTATTAAAATTAAAAATATTACCAAGAAAATAGTAAACATAAACATGTGAGGATTACTTGTTGTAAATCTTGACTTGTCTGATAGATCAGCACTCCACAGTATAAAGGACAGATAGGTTTTGTTTATTCGTTGAGACAGGAGCTCAGGCTGGCTGTGAACTTGAGATGATTAAGTTCTGATTGAGGTTGGGGAGAAATCTGGAGTTATCCAGAAATTTCTAGAGAATGTGCTGCATGTTTGACGTTGTGTTAACACACCACATATGTAGCCATATACCCCATAATGATCCTCAGGCAGTGATGGCCTGCATGCATCACCATGCTAATCCCACAAGTCAAGACCTACTATAGTTAAAGCCAAATTTGAAGCAAGCTTTAATTAAATTCTGGCCAGGTGGATGGGCTCTGGCCAGGTTCAGACCCAGGTTCCAGGTAAACGGCCCCAAGTCAGGGCTTGCATCAAGTTAAGTATTTCCCATCAGGTGCAATCAGGGGCAAGCATATATCCTGACGTATTTCCTGCCTACATATCTCCTGCCCACATGCAATGAAGCACAGCCCTTGCAGGTGGGTAGAACAAACATTATTTAGGGAATGAAAATACACATCTTGTTATTTCCCATAACAGTCACCTCCAGCATTCAGGAACTGTCTGTCCTTAATCAAGGGGCTTGCAGGCATTTTGGTCTCACAGATCTCTAAGGCATAGTGATTTAAAACTTAAACTGTAACTTTGGCTCTCACATCCACACAGACTACGTTGTTGTGTATTAGGCTGAGCCAGCTAGGTTTGTACACGATGACGTCACCTAAGTGTATGTTTCTTAGACTGCATTGCTATTTCTAAGGGATGCACAGCTGTAATCTAGTTTGTGATTGCCACAACACTGTGAAGTAGGTACTGGGCATATTCCCAGTTTTCATGCATGGAGTTTATGTAGCTTGTCCAGCCATACTGCTTGGAACTCTCAGTGCCTGGAAGGGACTTTCCATTTAGAGGACACGAAGATGCAGGCAAATGAAGAATAAAGACAGGTTAGAGAAATAAAGAAGAGATGTGGAGAAAAAAAACTTCCAAGTAAAACAAGCGTTCAAGGCATCTCTACCCAAGAAGGAAATGAGAGGTTAATTTTAAAAAGGTGGAAACGACTTATTTAACAACAACAGATGCCTGATGGCTGAACATGGCTTTGAGACCTCTCTCAGGTTCAGAGGGAAGTGGTGCTTTGATTTATGAGATGTTGACATTGGGTATAGGTGGAAGGAAATAAAGACTGGTAGGCTGGTAATTTGTTACCTTCGACCAGGAGTCTACTTGGGGGAAGAGGCTGCTTTGATGGTTCTTAGGTGTTAGCATAAAACATCCTTCCAGACAGAGCACTTGAAAGCTGCAGGAAATACATTTCTTCTGTGTTGGTATGCACTTGCTCAGGTGAACAATAACATGTAGGTATATATCTTGTAGCCCTCTTAAGGAGGACAGAATAGTCAAGAGTTCTCACCTGTGAAGGTGTTCGGGTCTCTGTTTCTTTTAGAAACACCAGTCTCAGAGTTGAGCAACATTCCAAATTGGGCCAATCATCTTCACATTGGTTGGTCTAAGGGAGGGCACATGGCAAGAGCTGATCTACAGAGTGTATCTCTGGGCTTCCTTAAACTGGAGCCGGGCGAGGAAAGGGTTCCTGTTAGGTCGCTAAACTGTAGTGAGGTTGTCCAAGGCTGCCAGCCACCGAGTCTCCCATGTTTGAAGTAATTTAAAATAAGCCCTTGAGGAGAGTCAAGAAACAGTATCAGGGTAGTTTTAAATCCCAGCTTCAACTTGTACCCAATTTTAACAGCTCTTAGATAAGAAGATATTAGTTTTGTGGTTCATAATCTTCTTTGTTTCTTTCTTTTGCAGTTTTAATGAGTTATAATTAGCATATAACAAGCAATGCCAATTTCACACATACTATTAAATAGATATTATTTATGAAATCACAACCAAGATAATAAAGGCACAAATCCCCCAAATTTCCTTTGGACCCAGATCCAAGGAACCATTGATTTACTTTCTTTCATTATTTAGTTTTTAATCATCTAGAATTTTATATAAATGGAATTATACATTTAGCTCATGCCTTTTATCTGGCTTTTTTCACTCAGCTCAATGAACTGGAGCTCTGTTCATGCTGCTCAGGCATCAGTATTTGCTATTTTCTCCTATTGAGTAGGTACCCTATTGCTTATCTCCTCTCTGATGTTGGATATTTACTTCCATTTTTAGTTATATTACTATTAGGAATAACCATGCCATGAACATTGGGTATTGGTCTTTATATGAAATGAAAGCTTTTGTTTCTGTTGGCCAAAGTCCTAGAAATGTGAAAGTTAGTGGTTTGGTAGGTACATACCTAACTCTTAAAGAAGTTTACAGACTGGGTTGAGGAGATGGCTTGGTAGGTAAAGTGCTTGCTGCCCAACTAAGCCTGATGACCTGAGTTCAGTTGCCCAGAATTCACATAAAAACTGGAGACTGGAGCACTGGTTTCTCTGACACTGGCACATCTATAGGGAGGTGGAGACAGAGACCCCTGGAGGCTCATGGGCCAGCTTGGAATGTGCAGAAGAGAGCAGAAGAGTGATAGATCCTGTTTCAAATAAGGTGGAAAGCAAGGATTAATATCCGAAGGTTATCCTCTGCTCTTCACATATATGCTGTGTACATGTACACACATGTACAGATATATGCATACAGACAGACAGACAGACAGACACACACGGCCTGTCACTTTTAGGCTCAACATATATCTTCCTATGTACTTTCTCATGGGGACCATTTCATCTTGACATGGGCTATCACTGTGCCCAAGAAAATGCTCCCCGAAGCAGTCATATCACCGGGGGTCCCATTCTCATACAAAATGTCATTTATAACTATTTCTTAGAACTGAGATACAGTCAAAGATCTCCGACTACCCAGGAATACTGATCAGCTTAACATTTTGTGATCCAAATTTTGTTTGAGAATTTTGGATGCTTCCCACCTACCAAACAGAAATGGGAGTAGCTTTAAAAGAGAAATTGACAGATTATTTTAGAACCACTGAAGAACTGAATGCAGCCCCCTGAAAAAGGCAGAAGTTACGTACAGAGAACATTTAACCGAATGACCATAAAGCTGCAGAGGGACCTGATTAAAGTTCTATTTGTCCTTACTGGGTGGTACATATCTAAGATCA
Source organism: Phyllotis vaccarum (assembly GCA_033318265.1). Taxonomy (NCBI): domain Eukaryota; kingdom Metazoa; phylum Chordata; class Mammalia; order Rodentia; family Cricetidae; genus Phyllotis; species Phyllotis vaccarum. The sequence continues at coordinate 76,167,514 of JARWLC010000016.1, read as the reverse complement.
AGTGATTACTGGGCTTAACAGCCACAAGAACAAAGCCTATGGTGGCCCCTCTCTTAGTGGCACAGTGTTGCTTCATGTGTGGATGGCAAAATACGTGTTCATTGTGCTACAAAATTTCCAGATCATTTCTCTGAAACTCAATTTCTCCCTTGTTCCATTTGTTCCAGATCTTTGCAAATGTGGTGTTTTGAATAGGAATGGACCCCATAGACGCATATACTTGGAAGCTTTATCATCAGGGGATGGCACTATTTGAGAAGGATTAGGAGGTATGGCCTTGTTGGATGAAGTGTGTCACTAGAGGTGGGATTTGAGGTTTTAGAAGCCTGATCCAAGCCCAGTGTTTCTGTAACTCTCAGCTCCTTCTCCGGCACTGTGTCTGCCTGTGTGCTTCCCACCATGATGATATTGGACTACATCTCTGAGATGAATGCTTTCTAAGAATTGCTGTGATCATGGTGTCTCTTGACAGCAATAGGACAATAAGGCAGCAACATGGTATGGTCACCTGTTCTCTCATCCGCTCTGGACCCAATTCAGTTCTAGCTGACTAATCATGATCTCACGGGAAGCAGTCTTGGAGAGCTTCATTTGTAGCATCTGTAAATCTGAATTTTGAAAAAAAAATTTACTTAACAATAAGTGATATCCAGAAGAGTGTATGTGAAAGCTTAAGTCACCCATAGCATGGTTTCATTTCTTCATCTCAGACCTGTGTGTCACTGGAAGACAGCAGCTTCTCATAGCAAGAGAGGCTGTGATCCCAAAATATGTTTATCTTCCTAAGCACATGAGTTGCTATTTCAGTGAGAACCAGGATGCAGGGACTGAGAAGGCTCTTATGCTTAATTGACATGGTTAACTTAGGCAACAAGGGCTTTCTTTTAATCTCATAATGACTTAATAAGAACTTAACAACAACATACCTGCAAGGTGGAGAAATGTTCTGATACTGGCAGAGAATTTGAACCAAGCAATGTGAAAAGATAAAGGCATCAGCTTGCCCGTGTTTGCTGGCTGTCTTGCCGGGTCCAAGGCCACCTCTGGCTCGGGAGAAGGTGAAGGGATGATGAAGGATGGTGGTTCTTTATTCATCTTGCTTCCGTACTGACGCTGCTCACAACCTTGAACATTTCATCGCGCTGGTATGTATGCGTGGCTCTCAGTTTCCTCATCTGTGAGGTAGATACTAAACTCACCTGTACCTGTCATGTCGACTTTTTTATTGTGAGCAAACACCTCAGAAAGCAAGAGAGGGAAGCCACTTAACATTGACTGATGATTGCAGAGATTTTAGTCTGTCATGGGGGGGGGAGGCCATGGCAGAACAGAGCATATGACAGCCAGAAAAGAGAGAGAAGGGGCAGGGGAGGGACAGAGGGACAGGACAGGAAGGGGAGATTATACTGTCAGAACTAGTAGTGGACTTCCTTGTTTATTCTACTATGTATCTAGTCAGTTGAATGGCACCACCACCGTCTAGGCCACGCCTTTCTCTGTTTGTAGATCTCCTGTGGAGACACCTTCACAAACACACTCAGAAGTGTGCTTCTCTCCTGATCCTGTCAAGTTGATGATCAATATTCATTATTCATCATGGCATTACCTCACAGAGTACTTAAGAAGATAAAGTGAGTCATTGCGTGTAAATTGCTTAGAACACAATACTGAGTGTAGTCAGCAGACATCACTATGACTATGGTCATGCTTATGATGGACAGCACATTGCCTCTTCCACTCTCAGTGAAGATAACTCATTTTCATGGTCTCTTACTTAGATGTTTAGGCACTGGATTGTTACAGTGGTCCCATTTCTTACCACAACTCATCAGCTTTATATATGAGGATCATATGAAGATTAAGAAGCAGTAGTTGACAGAGGCAGCACATCACACCAGAATCCAAAATACTTTTCTATTACTTTAAGTTATTCTTAGATTAGTTTTCTTCTCAGGAAGAAGACATGGCTCTCTAACCCAGACCATCCTGGTAGTACCAGGGGAAGAAAACTGCTCCTAGGGTGGCAAAATGCTGCTTCTTAAGACCCAGGTAATTTCCTCAAGGCTATAGGTCTTTATTCTTCATAACTGTAGCAGCCACAGCACCCCTCACCTGATAAGCTCTTAAGGGATTTTCGGACTGGAGACTTGAGGGTTTTTGGCAGTGAAAGTCTTTGGTGCTCTTATGTGCTTTCTGTTTAGGGAAAGGCATGGAGCAGATGACCCTCTGTCTCAGGGAAGACCCTTGCCCCAGGATTTGGGCATATATTGTTGTAGCAGCCTCACAGGTTCCAGGACAACATCTGGTAACATGGTTTTCTCCTCGAGGCAAGTGCTTCCAGTGTCCGATCAGGCACAGTCAGCTCTACCGTCCCAACACCTTGTGCACAATTCAGGGAGAACTATAGAAACTTGGGGATTAGAAAAGATACTTAACAAGCCTGTCACCGTAAGTACAGAGAATGAGATCTTTGGGGGAAATGGAGTGAAAGGGGAAGAAATGAATTGTTGAGTAGAGACAGAAGTTTCCAAATAGAACAGAAAGGAAAAAGCCACTTTGCTTAAAAGATAGAAAGCAAAAGATTCCCGTTAGGAATGAGATAGCCATGAAAGGTAAATTCTGGAAAGGAGACCAGGGGACAAAGGCAGAGGATGTGGGGCTATATGAGGGGTGGAGACAGGCAAGTGGAAAATACTATAAACTCTTAAATGCAAGCAAAAGAGAGTCAAGTAACGAAAGGCACAGATAAAACAAATATAAGAAATAAAATCAGTTTCAGAGCGAGACTGATGAGCCAAACACAGCTGACAGCCAGCCAGTTGACGATTCAGTGAGGGAACAGGGAGCATGAAGGAGACAAATCTGAAGAGAAAGAAGATGTCTTAGTGGTCACGGCTGTCACGTGGCTTTGACAAGGGAGAGAGATGGACAATGGAGTGTGGAGGCTGATGGGCAAACTCCCCAGCCAGAGTTGCATAACACTACAGGGATTTGCCTTGTGGTCCCTGACCGTCACCACCCTGATGCACATAAGGACATATTCCCCCGCAGTGAGGCTGCTATGGAGGTACATCTGAGGTGGAAACCTCTAGAAACAGCAGGAAATGTAAAGACTCCCCAAAGTCATGTTGGGTTTTTAAACGTGCAGTCTTAAAGGGCAGTCTCTCTAGTTTAACAGCCAGCCTATGGCGTGTGTCTTCCCAGGGACCTTACTGTGGGAAGTTAATCATTTTCTAAAATGCTAATTTTGATATATTCTGTCATGGCACTTTGCTGATGTCATCACCCCTTTGCTTCCCACCAGCATTCTCCCTCCTGCTTCCACATATTTAAGTTTATTATGTCAGTATTAAGTCCAGATTCTGCGTACGACAGAGGAAATAAGGTATTTGTCTTTCATTTACCTGTTCTATTTTCTTCTCTTCCTTCCCACATTCGCCCCAAACCATTCCTGTGGCTCCACTTTCCAGAAAGAAACAGCCTGGTGGGGAGCATCAGCAGGTGGGGTTAAAACTCTGGGCTCCATATGAATGCACATCCATGTGAACACAACCCCGGGAGTCCATTTATCTTTGCCCACGTGCACATCTCCCAGAGCTGACCACTTGGGACTGGGCAGCCTACGTGGAATCTCATCCCTGGAGGAAACTGACTCTCTCAGCAGCCACTGACCACCTGAAGCTCTTCATATAAGGGTGAGACCATGTACATTTACCAAGAACGTGACCATGGAGTGGTGCCCGTGGTCTGGAGAAAGGCTGATAAAAGGCCGTATTTAACTGATTCTGTTAGGGTATATTCAGAATCATTAAGAAGTTTTTAACTTCTAGTTAACAGTTCAGAGAACAAAGTATGGGAGGGTGGTAAGGTAGGATTGTACATTGGTAACTTGATGTCGGCTCTTCACACAACTCATGTATAGGGGCAGCTTTCCTTGACCGCCATCCTCCACCCCCACTCCTCAGGAGCTCCAAATGGCGAGGCTCTACTCCTCAGACTTCTTTGATGACCATTCTCTAATGGCTGTACTGCCTTTTCCCAGCCCCTCTGAGGTGGGAGAATGGCCAGGCCCCACCCTACAAAAAAATTTCACTCATCCCCAAGTTTGCCCCAAGATCAGGCTACATAATCCCTCTAATCCCAGGCCACCCTGGAAAGCTCTGTCCCAAGGAAATACTAAATAAATCCTGTGGTCTGCTCAGTTCTCTGCTGCTGCTTCTCACCCAAGCAGAGTCAGCCACCCTCTTGTATTTTTTCCCTTTTTGATAAATCTCTTATGTGAAGTTTGCTGTGCTGTATGACTTTGTGGTATTCCTTGGCTCCTAACTGCTTGCATCTGAGCTGTAACACTTACATTGCTGTCAGAACTTTGATAGGCTCTCCTGGTGTCTGCTCCTCATTGGGGTCTGAGCTACACTGGGACCTTATCCCTCATCCTGTAGTAGACTCACTTCCAGATCGACACCCCACCCACCAGTGGCAATTAGGTAAGTTTTCTGATTGGTTGGTGTAAACGCTTCCTTGAGTCTGAGGAAGTTGTCTGTTGAGCATCTGGCACCCCTCTGGTAGTCTTAGAGGCAGAGGAGCCCCCAACCACAGTCTTTAAGGATGACACTGTTCACCTGACCTCACTCTGCCTCCCTCCACCATTGGAGCTGCAATCCTGCAGTTTCTCTTAACCCAACCACACAATTGCACCCGTTCTTGCCTTCTTCCTCACCCTCCTTTCAGAGCTGCCTGAAATCCCACAGCCCCTGGAGGCCCTCATGGATTTTGTAAGCCCAATTCCTGACCCTTTTCTCTGGACGAGACTCCCTTCTCAGAGCTCACCTTTCATCCTAGCCTTCTGGTCTCTACGAAAACCCTGATACCAGCCCCGAGTCTCCTCTCTAGCTTAGCTAGAACCCCACTGAGTGTGGTGATGACCCACTTAATGGCTTGGTCCTCATTTGGCCCTCTCTGAGTTCTAGGGACACCTAGGACTGCAGGCTACAGTGACGTCTTCCTTCTCCTCCAACATGCACACACCCTGCACCCTGCACCTTGCACATGCTCTTCACTGGCTCTTTTCTCAGCTCCCTCCTGTAGTGTCCTTTGTCTATAGCCAGAAAATTTCCTATCTCTAAGCCTTCTGTGTTCTCGGCTTACTGGATTCAGTTCTACAGAGAGTCAGGTGTCTTTCAGGGGCGAGTGGCATTAGACTTGTTTTACGCTCTCACTTCAGTTAAAAGCTAGCTCTGGAGTGAGGGCGGCTCCCCCTCCTCTAGACCCAAGCATGCTTGTTTAAAGGTTCCTTCCAAAATCTTTCTCTCATATCAGGTCATCCGGTTGATTATGTGGCAGAAAAAGGAGGGCAAAATGAAATAAAGGGGCAGACTGTTCCCACTGGGGACTATTGCTACTCACCTCGTAGTCTTCTGGTTTGGGTTTAACTCTCTAGAACCTTTGCTACAGTATAAATTTTATCTTGAGATATGTAAGACTATTGTGTGACCTTTCTGTGTCTCAAGATTTATAAGCATATTGGTATTATTAAAAATCTGTAAAGAAAAAAAAAGGGTTATCTCAAAGTTTGTAATACCAGGTTGATAGTTAGAAGTCTGTACATAGGTGATCTTAATGTGTCTTGCTGCTGTCCACCTGTAGGATGATTGACAGCCATCTCTGCTAAGGTTGGAAAGGATGGACTTTCCCATGGATCTTCACTCCTATCTTGATTTAAAGTGTCCACATGGGATAAAACAACCAAGGGGGAAAAAGCCAACTCCTCGTAGCTATGAAACACCAACTGGTATTGACCTCAACCCACAGCTTCTTTCCCTCTGACCCCTTCAGTATCCCTTTTCCCTTTTCATATAGTCTTTCTATATGCTGTAAATATCAATCTTTAAGTAAAAGAGCTGTTTTGGCCCTTAGTGAGTACCATAAAAGAAGTAGGTGGGGATTCAGAATAGGTAGGAAAAGAAGGGTGGAGTCAGAGACAGATCGAGCCAGAGGCCCAAAGGAGCAACATGTAAGGAACACAGGTGAGCCACGGGCCACGTGGCAGACAGATTAATGAAAATGGGTTAAGATGAGAGAGCTAACTAGCAATGTTCCTAAGCCATAGGCCAAACAGCATAAAATTAATATAAGCATCTGATTCATTTTTGGGGACCTAAGCAGTAGCAGGTGACTAAACAGTCTGGGACAGCAGGTCTGTGGGTCTGGACGTCTGGCTGGCTGGGAACAAAAAATCTTATTGTACTAGATGGTGTCCCTGGGTGGGCTCCTTGTTCATGACCTATCATGGGATCTCCTCTATCTCCCTCTACTGGACTAACACAGCCCTGCTACATCATGGGACCTCCTCTACCTCTCCCTACTAGACTAACATAGCCCTGCTTCATCATGGGACCTCCTCCACCACCCTTTACCTAGGCTAACGTAGCCCTAGTTTTCCCTGTGTGGGACATTGCTGGGGTGTATGGCTTGGTCAGGGTACATGTCCCTTCTTGTTGGGTGGTCTTTCTCAGATAGAAAAGAGGTTGGGATCCTATATCACTAATCCCTTCCTCCTTCATCGAAGAGTTCCAGTATATTATTACCCAATCTTACACTGTCATTTTCCATGACATTTACTCGATTCTCACCAGCAACCTTCTCCCCTAGGTGAGTCTGGGAAAAAGCTAGGGTACATACAGATGATATCCATCAGATTAATACCACCACCTAAATAGGACCAAGGCAGTCCCGAACGGGGATCCTGAATGGAATTAAAATACCCCAGGAGGCATTCTAGCTAAAGATCAATTTATAATTTGCCTCCAGGCCAGCTTCTACAAGACTGCCCTTAAACTATGAAGCTATGGAAAAAAAATCTTAAGAGGTGATCCAGGACAAACATGATAATCTCAATTCCTAGAATGTCTCTCAAAGGCCCTCTTACAATATACCAGACTGGATCCTAAGACCACAGATGAAAAATAACTCCTTATGACCCACTTATCTGAGAGTTTCCCCGATATTAGAACAAAAGTTAAATGCCTAGAGAGAGGACCCTTGATTCTACAGGCAGTGGTCTGTAGAAAGAGATGAAAAGCCCCCAAACAAAAATACCTAATCATTGATGGCTAAGGCCTTTCAGCCTGGCCTCCCAAAGCCTGAGAAACCTTCTGGTCCCTGTTTCAAATATGGTCAGAAGAGTCATGGGCCTGTCCAAACCACCATATACTACCCACAGTGCCATCAAGAGGGTATTGGGGTATTGACTGCCCTCAAGTGCTTGGCTGTGGATGTCTGCATCTGCTTCCATCAGTCATTGGATGTAGGTTCTATGATGACAATTAGTGTCATCACCAATCTGACTACAGGGGAGGGCTAGCTCAGGACTTTTAGCTGGGGATGTCCTTGTGGATTCCTAGAGATTTTCCTAGCACCAGGTTTCTCCTTAACCCCATAATGTCTCACTCTATCAAGATATCTCTTTCATTGCTGCCCCTCTCTGTTCCTCTCAACTCGGCCATCTTGACCTCCCCCCCCCCCCCCAGTCTACCCAGGAAATCTTAACCATTTCCTCTTCCTGAGGTAATCCATGCATGTCTCTCTTAGGGCCCTCCTCTTTACCTAGCTTCTCTGGGGTTGTGGATTGCAGCCTTGTTATCCTTTGCTTTGTGTCTAATATTCACGTATGAGTCAGCACAGTACCATGTTTGTCTTTCTTGGTTACCTCACTCTGAATGATATTTTCTAGTTCTATCCATTTGCCTGTGAATTTCACGATGTCATTGTCTTTTACTGCTGAGCAATACTCCATTGTGTATATGTACCACATTTTCTTTATTCTTTCTTCAGTCAAGGTGCGTCTAGGTTGTTTCCAGGTCCTGGCTAAGCATTATTAATAAAGCTGCCATGAACATAATTGAGCAGGTGCCCTTGTGATATAGTTGAGCATCCTTTGGATACATATCCAAGGGTGGTAGTACTGGACCTTGAGATAGGCTTATTGCTAACTTTCTGGAAACTACCATACTGATTTCCAGAGTGGCTGTAGGAGCCTGCACTTACCAGCAGTGGAAACATGTTCCCCTTACTCCACAGCCTCTCCATCATGGGCTGTACTTAGTGTTTTGATCTTTAATGATTCTGACAGGTATAAAATGGTGTCTCAGAGTTGTTTTGATGTACATTTCCTTGATGGCTAAGGATGTTGAGCACTCAAGTGTCTCTTGGCCACTTGAGCTTCTTCTGTTGAAAATTCTCTATTTAGATCTGTACCTCATTTTTAGATTGGATCATTTGGTATTTTGATGTTTAGTATCTTGAGTTACTTATATATTTTGGAGATAAGCCCTCTGCCAGATGTGGGGTTGGTAAAGGTCTTTTCCCATTCTGTAGGCTGTTGTTTTGTCTTATTGACTGTGTCTGTTGCTTGACAGAAGTTTTTCAGTTTCAGAAAGTTTCACTTATTGATTGTTGCTCTCAGCGTCTGTGCTAGTGGTGTTATATTTAGGAAGTGGTTTCCAGTGCCAGTGCATTCAAGGTTACTTCCCACTTTTTTTTTCCTATCAGATTCAGTGTAACTGCATTTATATTGAGGTCTTTGATCCATCTGGACTTGAGTTTTGTGCAGAAGATAATATGGATCTATTTGCATTTTTCTACATGTTGACATCCAGTTATGCCAGCACCATTTGTTGAAAATACTGTCTTTTTTCCATTATACAAATTTTGGCTTCTTTGTAAAAAAATCAAGTGTTCGTAGGTGTGTGGATTAATGTCAGAATCTTCAATTAGATTTTATTGGTCAACATGTTTGTTTTTATGTCAATACCAAGCTGTTTTTATTACTCTTGCTCTATAGTAAAGCTTGAAGTCAGTGATAGTGATACCTCTGGAACTTCTTTTATTGAATAGGATTATTTTAGTTATCCTGGGTTTTTTGATTTTCCATTTGAAATTGAGTGTTGTTCTTTCAAAGTCTGTGAAGAATTGTGTTGGTATTTTGATGTGGATTGTACTGCATCTCTAGATTGGTATTGGTAAGATTGCCATTTTTATTATGTTGATCCTACCTATCCAAGAGCATCAAGGTCTTTACATTTTCTGATACCTTTTTCATTTTTTTTTCAAAGACTTAAAGTTTTTCTCATACAGATATTTTACTTCTTTGGTTAGCGTTATCCCAAGATATTTTATGTTATTTGTGGCTGTTGTAAAGAGTGATGATTCTCTGATTTCTTTTCCCATTTATCATTTGTATATAGGAGGATTAATTTTTTTTTTTTTAGTTATTCTTGCAGCCTTTTGCATTACTGAAAGTGTTTATCAGTTGTAGGAGTTCCCTGTTAAAATGTTTTTGGTCACTTATATATACTATCATAACATTTGCAAATAGCTGGAAGTTTGACTTCTTCATTCCCAAATTGTATCTTCGTAATCTTTTGTTGTCATACTGCTCTAGCTAGAACTTTAAGTGCTATACTGAATAGATATAGAGAACGGAGAGCCTTGTCTTGTTCCTGATTTTAGTGCAATCACTTTGAATTTGATGTTGCCCATTGACTTGCTGTGTTTTGCCTTTATTATGGTTAGGTATATACCTTGTATTCCTCATATTTCCAAGACCTTTATCATAAAGGGGTGTTGGATTTTATTGAAGGTTTTTACAGCATCCAATGTGTTCTTTTTCCTTTCAGTTTGTTTATATGGTAGAACATAATAACTTACTCTCATATTTTAAGTCATTTCTGCATGTCTGGGTTGAAGCCTACTTGAGTGATTTTTTAAAATGTGTTCTTGGATTCAGTTTACCAGTATTTTATTGAGTATTATTGCATCAATGTTCATGATGTAGATTGGTCAATAATTTTCTTCATTGCTTCTTTGTGTGGTTTGAGTATCGGGGTAACTGTAGCCTCATGAGAGAGTTTGCCAGTGTTCATTCTGTTTCTATTGTGGGGAATAATTTGTGGAGTATGGTATTGGGCCTGGGCCTTTTTTTTTTTTTTTTTTTGGATTGGAGATTTTTGATGACTGCTTCTATTTTCTTAGGGGTTATAGGTCTATTTAAATTGTTTATTTGATCTTAATTTAATTGTGGCATGTGGTAGCTATCCAGAAAACTGTCCATTCCTTTTAGGTTTTCCAATTTTATGGAATACAGTTTTTGAAGCATGACATAATGATTCTCTGGATTTCCTCAGTGTCTGTTGCTATGTCCTCCTTTTCATTTCCGATTTTGTTAATATGAGTGTTTTCTTTCTGCCTTTAGGTGAGTTTGGGTAAAGGTTTTTCTGTCTTGTTGACTTCCTCGAAGAATCAATTCTTTATTTCATTGATTCTTTGTTTTATTCTCTTTGTTTCTATTTTATTGATCTCATTCCTTAATTTGATTATTTCTTGTCATCTACTCCTCCTCGGTGAGTTTGTTTCCTTTTGTTGAAGAGCTATCAGGAATAGTCATTTTTCTAGTGTGATATTTCTCCAAATTCTTTATGTAGGCGTTTAGTGCTATGAACTTTCCTCTTAGCACTGCTTTTATGGTGTCCTATAAGTTTGGGAATGCTATACATTCATTTCCATTGAATTCTATGATGTCTTTGATTTCTTTCTTTATCTCTTCCTTGACCCAGTGATGATTGAATTGAGTGTTGCTCAATTTCCACGAGTTTATAGGCTTTCAAAATTTGTGTTGTTGAATTCTTAAGAAATGGTGATCCAATTAGAAACAGGGAGTCATCGCTCTCTCTCTCTCTCTCTCTCTCTCTCTCTCTCTCTCTCTCTCTCTCTTTTGTATCTGTTGAGATTTGCTTAGTGACCGAGTATGTGGTCAATTTTGGAGAAGGCTCCATGAGGTGCTGAAAAGAACAGGTATTCTTTTGTGTTTGGATGAAATGTTCTATAGATATCTGTTAGGTCCATTTGAGTCATAATATCGGTTAATTCTCTCATTTCTCTGTTAAGTTTCTCTCTGGCAGACCTGTCCAGCAGTGAGAGTGGGGTGTTGAAGTCTCTCACTATCAGTGTGTGGGGTTTGATATGTGATTTAAAGGCTAGTGTTTTTTTTTTTTTTTTTTTTTTTTTTTTTTCAAATGTAGGTGCCCTTGTATTTAGAGTATAGGTTCATAATTGAAACTTCATCTTGATGGAATTTTCCTATGATGAATATGAAATATTCTTTATCTCTTTTGATTAATTTTAGTTTGAAGTCTATTTTGTTAGATATTAAGAAAGATACACCAGCTCATTGTTTAGGTCTATTTTACTGGAAAATCATTTTCCAACCCTTTACTCTGAGGTAATGTGTATCTTTGAGGCTGAGGTGTGTTTCTTGTATGTAGCAGGATAGATCCTGTTTTTGTACCCATTCTATTAGCCTTTTTTTTTTAAAATAGACAAATTGAGTCCGTTGATATTAAGAGATATTGATGACCAGTGATTGTTAATTCTTGTTACTTTTGGTTTTGTTGTTGTTATTGGTAGGGTGTATGTGTTTCCCCTTTTTGGGATTTGCTGGTGTGAGGTTGTCCATGTTTTCATGGGTGCAGCTAACTTTCTTGGGTTGGAGTTTTCCTTCTAGTACTTTCTGTAGGGCTGAATTTGTGGATTCTATTGTTTAAATATGGTTTTGTCATGAAATATCTCTTTTTCTCTGTCTATGGTGATTGAAATCTTTGCTGGGAATAGTAGTCTGGGCTGCTATCCATGGTCTTTTAGTGTCTGCAGAACGTCTGTCCAGGACCCTCTTGCTTTTAGAGTTTCTATTGAGAAGTTGGATGTAATCCTGACAGGTCTGCTTTTATATGTTACTTGATCCTTTTCATTTGAAACTCTTAATATTATTTCTTTATTCTATATGTTTAATGCTTTGATTATTATGTGGTGAGGGATTTTTTTTTCATCCAGTCTATTTGGTGTTTTGTAAGCTTTTTGTATCTTTACAGACATATCATTCTTTAGGTTGGAAAATTTTTCTTCTATGATTTTGTTGAATATATTTTCTGTGCCTTTGAGTTGGAATTCTTCTTCTGTCCCTATTATTTTTAAATATTGTATTTTTCATAGTGTCCAAGATTTTCTGGCTGTCTTATGCTAAAAATTGCCGGATTTAACATTTTCCTTGACCGATGAATTTATTTCCTTTATCGAATCTTCAACGTTTAAGATTCTCTCTTCCACATCTTGTATTATACATCTATAATTCCTGTTTGTTTATTCAAATTTTCCATTTTCAGAATTCTCTTGGTTCGTTGCTGTGGGGACAGGCTTTTGTACACTGTAAATTTCTCACAATATTTCTTATTGGTTTAATAAAACTATGATTTGTCAGTAGGAAGTCAGGAAGCATAAGCAGGACGACCAGACTAGGAGAATGCTGGGAAAAGAACAGGCAGAGAAGCAGATGCTACCCAGACACAGACACTGTTTGCTGCACGGAGCACAGGTACCAAACCATGTGGCCAAACATAGATAAGCACTATAGATATGTAAGTAGAAGAGCTAGATAGTAATGTGCTTGAGCTACTGACCCAGCAGTTACTATAATATTAAACCTCCAAGTCAATTATTTGGAAAGTGGCTGCTGAGTATTTGAGAGTTTCTGGCTGGGACAGAAACTATGGGCTACAGTTCTCTTTATTGCCTGTATTTCAATTTTCAAGTCTTGAACTGTTTCCTTTACCTGTCTGTTTTTCTTGGCTTTCTTTAAGGATTTATTAATTTCTTGGAATTTTTTTTTGTTTGTCTTCTCCTCCATTTCTTTAAGGGAATTTTTAATTTCCTGATTAGGAGCCTCTATCATCTTCATAAAGTTATTTTTAAGGTCATTTTTTTTGGCTTCGTCTTTGTTGGTGCAGTCAGGTCTTGCCGTAGAAGAACCCTGGGTTCTGGTGCTGGCATGTTTTCTTTGTGTTGTTGGATGTATTCTTACTCTGCCACCTGTGCATTTCTCCCTTCCAACCACTGCAGGTCGGGACTGTGTCTCCAGTGGTTGTTGGTATCCGGAGGATGGTTGGCTGCAGGTCTTTGGGGCTTGATTTTTGAGAGTGAACCATTCGACTGAAACTGTGGGAAGATTTTATATTTATTTGAAAGTCAATATTGCAACGTAAATCTATGACCAAAAGTGTTCCCATTTTTGGGTAACATTGGACATATTAAATTGTCCATATAGTTAACTATAAGTAAGTAAGACTCTTAACAATGCGAGCAGGGGCTATCTCTAATGCTTTGCTGGCTCTTGGGAACCTACTCCTCATCTTGGGTTGCCTTGCCCAGCCTTAATACTAGGGGAGGAGCCTAGTTTTACTGAAACTTGATACGCCATGTTTTGTTGATATCTCTGTGATTCCTGCCCCTTTCCAAACAGAAACAGGGGAGTGGATGCCTGGAGCAGAGGGGAGGTGAGAGGAAGGGATGTGATGTGAAGAGGGTCTGAGGGTAAAATAAATAACTAAATAAATAAAATTTAAAAAATTAATTGGGAAGAAAAAAAAAGACTTTCTGTATCCCTTTGCCTCTTAAGAAAGACGTGGTTTAAGGGCTGAAGGGGGTACACCAGCAGGTAATGACTTTTATTTTTTTAAAACATTTAATCGCCTGTGGAATTTTTAGGTGTTGCAGACTAGATGCAAGATGGTGCAAGGGAGATCCTTAGCCATAGAGAGTCTTGACCATGTGAGGAGAGTGTGAAGTTCCTTTCTCCTCCCAGACTAGGGTGTTGCAGGAAGGAACAGCGCTTGACTCTCTTGGAGTGCTAGAGGAGGGAAGCGAGGCCTAAGCCAAGCATGCCTGGATGGCAGCATCGGCAGAAAGAATCGATTAGCTATTGCCCTGCCACAACTGCTCCGACACAGTGGTTTGAAGCAGTAAAGGGTTAGCATGGTCTACAGACAACCCAGGAAAGCTCACAGCATACAGAAAGCAACAGTAGAGCAAATGCCTAGATCAAGTGAGGGGAAGTGGCAACCGTACATGGAGTTTAATGAACCCAGCAAACATTGTGAATGAATGAAAAGAAAAACCAATAAAAGCTCTGCACTGGTACAAAATCAGACTAGAGATATCACCTTGGGAATAACTTTAATCAGCGGCAGACATTTATTCTGTTCCAATTCTTGTGCATCAGGAATCTGATTGTAATGTAGAATTTGGATCTCTGTTCTCTCATAAGGTATAGTCAGGGCTGACTGATGTCACTGCAGCACTCAAGGGTAGATGGTTCTGTTTCCAGCTCACTCTCAAGGGTATTGGCAGGATCACAGTCCCTGTAGGCTGTAAGACTGAAGGCTTGAGTTCTTCACCGATCCACCCTAAGTATCTTTCTGAGTGCTTTCTTCCTGCGGAAACTTAAATGTGGAAGTCTGTTTATTAGTGCACATAAATGTGTGTGTGTGTGTGAGAGAGACAGAGACAGAGATGGAAGGAGGGAGGGAGGGAGACACACACACACACACACACACACACAGAGAGAGAGAGAGAGAGAGAGAGAGAGAGAGAGAGAGAGAGAGAGAGAGAGAGAGAACTAGCAACGTGAGTCTTATTTTAGCAAAAACCAGTCTTATATAAACTAATCTTGGAAGTGATTTTCTAAGAGGAAGTCACTAATTTCAGTGTGTTTTCCTGGGATGTACTATTACACAGAAGTGGGTACCATGGGGGCCAGAAATGAATAGAAAGGACCAGAGCCCTTCTCTCAGAAGAGTTCATCTACATCCAAAGGGAGACAACCAAAGCTAACCTAGGTCCAAGGCACTGGAAATTGTTGTCAAACTGTAGCTAGTTCCCCAGTGACAAAAGTGCCGTGCCCTTTAACTTAGCACTTCATCACATTTCAGTAATCATGATACAGACCCAAGAGAGGGGATGCTCCAGGGCTGGCTGACTTGCGGGATAGGCACATTTATAATTTTAATAGGTACTGGGTTTTTGTTGTCATCATAAAGATGAATTGATTTTCGTATACCCAATTTACACCCCTTTATTTTCCTTCTTATTCCTGGAAAAATGTTACACAGCTAATCATTTAGTACAGTGGGAAAGGGATGATGAGAGTAAAAATGTACATGTTTAACCCAAGTCATGAGAGATGAATCATACACATCACTAAACAGCCAAAAGATGGCTCTGAGATTAACCCAGTGAAGCTCATGGAGGGAAAGCCACTTGTCAAACAGCAAACGAATGTCAAGTTGGGCAAAGGAACAAAATGGAAGAAGAAAGACTTCAAATAGAATATGGAGTAAAATTCCAAAATCCCACCTCAATCAGACATGAGCCTAACCTGACCATGGACCACACATTTATATAACAATCTACATAATAGGTCTGTGTTGTGCTATATTGACACTGTGTTTCGGTTGTCACTGTGGCCATAATGAGCTAGACAAGCATCCTATCAAAAGTAGTGTTACACTCTAGTAATCCAATATCTCTAGGTGAGTTAAGAAGATGGGCCATTTGAGTCTTAGGAGTTCAAGCCCAGCCTGGTCAACATAGCAAGACTCCATCTCAGAATAGACTTGGGGCTGAATCTAGCTCACTGCTATGATCTTATGAGTAAGTTTGATTAGAATGTAGCTACACCAATTAATTTATGAGTTGTATGTGATGTTTTCTTTTAATAATAGAGCACTAGGGTTGAGTAGTTGTCAGGCCTAAAAATGTTTATTGCCTTAGTCCTTAACAGAACATGTTTGCTGACTTGTAGGTTAGATAGACAGGCTCTGTTCTCATGGGACTCATCATAATCAGCAAAGATACATACCATATTCATCAACTATCAGTAAAGATGTACCCTATGTTCCTAAATAATAAACTGTGATTAGTATTCTGGAGAAGAAAAACAAAAAAACCAAAAAACCAAAACACAATCAGGAACATGGCATGGATCATTTCCTATGTATCCCAAACTGATCATGATTTTCTTGCCTCCACTTCCCAAATGCAGATTGTAGGCTTAGACCGCCATAATTGGCTTGTTTTGAGGTGAGGTCTTGATTTATTGGCCAGACTGGTCTTGAGCTCACGGACTCCAGTGGTCCTTCTTCCTTGGCCTCTTAAGGATCTAGGAACACTGACTTTCAGGACCAGGCTTCTCTGGGACCAAACTGGTAGGATGAATGGAGATAATTCCTGGGGATTATAAATATTTTAGGGAGTAATTGGATGGGGAGGCTTCCTGAGAAGAATGGGGGGAAGGAGGTTTTCAAACCCAGGGAAGGGAGCACACCAAAACCTCTCATTGGTAGAGTTTGTTCCTTCCAAGAACTAGAGTACCAGTGTGATTGGTACAAAGCATAGGTAATGAAACTCACTGGAGTTCTGATGTTCAGGTCTTGTAGCATGGTCAGGGATCTAGATTTTGTTTGAATTGTGCTCTAAATGCATCAAAGGACTTTGTGATCAGTTGTATGAATCTCAAATCTCATTATCATTAGCTGATAGAAGTCAGAGATTGATGGAGGGTTTGGTGCCAGCCTCCCACTCTCTCCTGTATTGATGCATGTGCTCTAGACACAGACTAGTATAGACTGTGGCTGGAGGTAGGATGGTTTATGGTAGGGTAGCCATCAAAGAAAAAAGGCCATGGGGCACCTGGAGAGGTGGAGAAAGCAACCTGGGCCTTGGAGTCATTTTTGTCAGGGGCATCTTCTAGTAGAGAAGTCATTCTGCTTGGATGACATGTGCTCTGGTGAGGTCTTAGCCACAGGGATGTCTCAAGGAGACATGTACCCCTGGACTTCTGCTGGGAAGAGAGAGGTACTGACCATTAAAAGGAGCCAGGCTGCAACTTTGATCATGTATAACGGAGCGAATAGCCACAGTTCATATGCTCTATGGTGAGCCTTCTTTCTGCAGCTCCTGAGCACAGCTGCCTGGCAGAGCCCTAGATGGTGCTGAAAACATCCCTTGACTTTGTATTTAGGGCTGCAAGTGTCCACGCTTGAAGAGAAATAGCTAAATAAAGTAGCTCCACAAGAGTCCCTTCTGAACATCGAACATGGAGCTAATTCATCCTTTCTGGGCTGTGCCAGATCTTAAGTCTTTTTCATTCCTCCAGAAGAAATGGAACAATTGAGCTCTAAGTTTGAAAACCCTAACACCCCCGTCTGTAGAGAGCTTTTTAATACAATGATCCTCCAAGGCATTTCTCATTTATAGTTA
The DNA here is from genome assembly GCA_033318265.1 of Phyllotis vaccarum. Lineage (NCBI taxonomy): Eukaryota > Metazoa > Chordata > Mammalia > Rodentia > Cricetidae > Phyllotis > Phyllotis vaccarum. Next base: position 76,150,369 of record JARWLC010000016.1, on the reverse strand, counting down.
AGAGCAAGTATTAATACCACCCAAAATAATTTTGTGATGAAAATAAAGGGGCAAGTTGCTTATTGCAAAATGTTCTGGGTGGATACTGCTGTTGTCATGGTTGACTTCGATGTATACAATTAAATGAAGGCTCAAGTCTAACTGTATACCCTTTCCTAAAGATTCTTATGTACGCCGAACAGAATATAAGCAAACAATGCAGGAGAGCCCCTTAGTTACAATCAAGGACAATGTAATGACAGTTAAATGTGTTTGTTGGGCCTGAACTCCCCACAGTCTGTTGATTTCCGCATTGTGGTTTTCTGTGATGGTCTCCATTTGATGTAAAGAGAGGTTCTCTATTAAAAAAAAAATTTCATTTCTTTTACTTTTTGAAATTTTAAGGCAGTTATGTGATTTGGGACCAGAGAAGACCCTGGGGTGTAACCCATAGGCAAAGCCTGCTTTCTCATCTCACAGTTTGGTGGGGTCTCTTTCTTTACTCGTGATTCAAGCAAGAGTGAGTCCAGTCCCTAGAAGGAGGGTCCTCAGGAGACTTTACCAACCAGATCGATCATTTCTGTTTTGTGGGGAGGAACAAGAAGACCTGAAGGAAGGGCTTGGATTTTTCTCTTTGAGGACCTGAGGCGAGACTTGGAAAGCACTTTCTTTGGAAGTCTCAGAAAAGGGAGGCACAGCTATTTACTCTTTGTCAGACCGGGAAACATTATAAACACTCAAAAAAGGCCATGTAGGAAATGTGCTCACACAGCCTGTAAGACCTGTAGGAACTGGACCGTCCTGGTTCAGCTAATATCGACACGTGAAGATCCAAGTTGTTCTTCTTCCTTCTCCTCCTCTTCCTCCTCTTCTTCAAGAGAACCAGGAAGTTAGTTTTAATGTGGAAAATTTTCATTTAGATATTTTTTTAAGTCATTCAACTTTTTAAAACAAATGTTGGGCGGGCCAAACAGAATACGCTTTTTTGATTGGCAGCCTGTGACCCCCTGGTTCACAGCATCACTTGGATGATGGGGTAGGGTTGTATTCTTTTTTATCTTTTTACCCCCTGGTTGGGATGGAGAAATGAGCTTTTTCTGTCAAGTATTGGAATATGGAAAAGAAAACCCCTGAACCCAGTGTGCATGGGTGTCCTGGCTCCTCTCATCTCCCCTCGGTCACTTTTTCTTATCCTTCTACTCAGACAGTGTCTAAATCTTCTGGTCCTAGAGCTACAGCGTCACCAGAAGAATATACTCAGGCTGATGTTCGATGTCAGTCTGATTAGGAGATAGGAGAACCCAGAACCACTCTTGTAGACAGATGGACGACAGGGCAAAAGCTTCATCCCTCATTAGTGTAAATGTCACTGCATTCTGCAGGCTGGGCCCAGTGCATGTAACAGCTTTGGACAGAGCACATCTTAAGCCTGTCAAGTATTTCTGTGCAGCTGATGAAGGCCTTAAAACGCTAAATACAGTTAAAGGGTTTATCTTTTAAGTCAAATAATCCATCTGAACCAAGATCAGTAGATTTCCCAGGCAGGGAAACTTCAGATATTCATTCATCATTCAACAAACATTTATTGAGCACTTGCTGTCACCAGGGGATCATTAGGCACAGGACACTTAACATCAAATAAGATGAATGTAATTCCTGGCTTCATGGAGAGTACATTGGAACCTCAGGAGAGAGACATAAACACGCCATAGAAACATGATTCAGCTGGAGGTTCTATCTGAAGAGCTGAAGCAGGGTGATGCAGTCATGATGGAGAGCTTCCATTTGAGATGCTGGGTGAGGGTCTCTTAAGGAGATGATGTTTGCATTCATACCTAAACTATAAATACTTATTTCTCCTACACTTTATAAACTTCATCTTAATTTCCAGAGTTAACAAGTGAGAACCAGCACGTAACAAAGCATTCACAATGGCCATCTCCTAGTGGTGATGCTCACTGGTCCACTTAACTTACGGAGTGTTGGCTGAGTGACTGCCATGGACTCAGCAGCATGCTAAGTTATAGAAACGCAGAGATGAACAAAACCTGACAAAATATGGGCACGGCTGTGAGGTGTGCTCTGAAGAAAACTGTATACATGGCTTCTAAGAATAGAGTAAGTCCAAGTTAAACCGAGGTTGAGAAGTCAGAAGGATTTGGATGTATCAAGAATATTGGGGTATGAGTTTGGAAAAGGACTTTAGGTGCCCTGGGTATGCAAAGAAATCATATTTGGAGACACAAGAGAAATTCTTTTAGGATGGAGCAAAAAGGCCAGTGGGCCAGGGGAGAGATCTCTTAGCTGATAAAGTACAGTGTGAGCCAGCAGGATGTGAGTAACAGCAGAGCTGGGTGTAGTGCTGCACACTTGTGATCTTAGTGCCAGAGAGTAGAGATAGCAATCCCTGGAGCTTGCCAACCACACAGGCTAGTCAGTGAAATCCAGGCCAGTGAGAGACCCTGTCTTCAAAACACTGATTAAAAAAAAAAAAAAAAAAGGTGGACATTGCCTTAGGAGCAATATCCAAAGTTGATTTCTGGCTCTCACAGACATGTAAAAATACACACAGACACAGATACACACACACACACACACACACACACACACACACACATACACACACACACACACACACAGAGAGAGAGAGAGAGAGAGAGAGAGAAATACAAACACACACACAGAGACATATACACACACAGAGACATACATACAGAGAGATACAGATAGACACACACACATACACACAGAGACTGACAGACAGAGAGACAGAGATACACACAAGACAGAGATATACAGGCACACACAGAGACAATGAAAGAGACAGACAGAGATACAGAGACAGAGGGAAGACTATACAAATCAGACCAAGTGAGCCCTGGGAACAGGCAAAATTGGATTTAGATTTTATGTGAAGAGAGCTGGAGACCCACTAAGGGACTTTAAATTGGGTGGCAGCATTGGCGTCACCATTGGTTGTTAGATGAAGGACGGACTCCTGGGGACAGAGTGAAAACTTTGAGAAATGTGCAGAGTTTGTTCATGTGTCCTGCCGACGTGACTTAAGCTGGAGCACGGGATGAGAACTCCTGTGTGTGCTCATACGGTCGGTCACTGTGCTGCTGCTCCAGGATGACAGGCCAATGATGTTTCTGGACTCCAGTCATTATCGGCTCACCCCGAGCTTCAGAGAACAGCAATGGCAGCATGTCCACACACATCCACACACACAGGGACAGAGAAAAGAGGGTGGAGACGATGAAAAATTCTATGTCTGGAAGAGGGGAGTGAGTAGCCCCTGGCTGGGCTGGGGTAAAGGCAGAGGCGCCCCAGAGGGGAGGCCAGCATCGCAACAGGGTGTTGTCGGTCACTTCCGGAAGGTGGACTTGGACGGATATAATGAGAACAAGTTCACGGACAAAGAGGACAGCGGTGATGGCCAAGCCCAGCCAGACCAGGGCGAGGTGGACGCATGCCTGTACCCATCAACACAACAGGCAGAGAAGGGCCGAGCACAACCACCACCCCTCACTAACACAGAAGATCCGAGCACACTCCCCCCATCAACACAGGCAGAGAAGGGCTGAGCACAGCCGCCACCCCTCACTAACACAGTCAGAAAATCCGAGCACACTCCCCCCATCAACACAGGCAGAGAAGGGCTGAGCACAGCCACCACCCCTCACTAACAGTCAGAAAATCCGAGCACACTCCCCCCATCAACACAGTCAGAGAAGGGCCGAGCAGACCCCCTCCCATCAACACAGTCAGAAGGGCCGAGCACGCCCCCCCCCCCATCAACACAGGCAGAGAAGGGCCAAGCATGCCCCACCCCCATCAACACAGTAAGAAGATCCGAGCACGGACCCCCCAACATAGTCAGAAGGGCCGAGCACGCCCCCCCCCCATCAACACAGTCAGAGAAGGGCCGAGCACACCCCCTCCCATCAACACAGTCAGAAGGGCTGAGCACACCCCCTCCCATCCGAGCACACCCCCTCCCATCCGAGCACACCCCCTCCCATCAACACAGTCAGAAGGGCCGAGCACGCCCCCCCCCCAACATAGTCAGAAGGGCCGAGCACGCCCCCCCATCAACACAGTCAGAAGGGCTGAGCATGACCCCCCATCAACTCAGGCAGAGAAAGGCCGAGCATGCCCGCCCCCATCAAAACCCCCATCAACACAGAAAGGCCGAGCACAGCATGCACCCCCCCCCCCCCATCAACACAGATTCAGACAGTGGAGGGCAGAACAGGCGGCATTGTCTTGAAAGTGCTCATCACTTTTTTTTTTTTTTTTTTAAAGCTAGTGATATTAAAAAAGCCATTCAATCTCTGGACAAGAATGGTGTGGACCTCCTAATTAAGTATATTTATAAAGGCTTTGAGAGCCTGGACCTGACAAGAGCAGTGCTGTTATTACATGAAAAGACATTGGCTGGGGGAGGGATAGAGTCCATGGAAAAACTGTGTAGTCCAGTTGGAGCTGGATGTTGAGCATAGGAGAAGAGTAGCTGATCCATCCGATAGACCAAAACAATCAAATGGCACCCCTGCCCTGTGGGTAGCATCTGCTTCTCTCAGCTTGGCCTTCTTTTTTTCATATCTATAAAGAAGAAAATTACAAATCAAGTTATTTAATAAAATATATTTTCATCTATCTAAAAAAAACCTAACATGACTATAAATTATTTTACTATCATAGATGACTATTAATCTGCATTTCTTAATTATACATTACAATTTTAAATGAGTTACATAAACATAATCTCTTAAATGAAAGTAGAAATATACATACAGTATATTTATATATAAAATTGACCTTAATTTTGTATCAATAAACCAATGTTCATACCAATGTCAAATATTTTGAGATTAACAATTGTTTTTGGATCAAAGTAGATTCAATAATCTTTTTTATCATTTCTATATCATATCCCCTTTTTCTGCCTTATTTTTGATGATGACCGTTAATCATTTATAATAAAAATAAACATTGATAAACAATATTTGGGGAATTTTGGTGTAGCTTTTCATTACTACTTTCTGTTGATTGGGGGTGGGTGGGTTGACAATCTTATGAGGGGTCCTGAGGCTGGATCATCTTAGTTGGCAGCCTTGAAGCTGATGTGGCCATCTCTTCCCATCAGAGATTTTCCAGGGGGTATTCCTTGATCAAACCTTATTTCCTTTAACCCAGAATAAACCCACAGCTTCTCATTTTTTCTGTGGAAATAAAAGGAAAACATCTTGTCCAAAGTAGCATATCTTTTGACTTCAGTTTTGAAGTCAAGGCATTTATAAAATACATGGGTTAGATTAATCCAGCAGCATCTATAATCAAATGTCTCTTAGCAGCTCTTGCTCCTTCCTCAGCAGTCAAACTATTCAAAGACAAGATAACATCCAGTATCCAGACTCTCTGTGTATTTTCCATCTTTACGTGGTTTGTTATTATTTTTACTCTATTTCTTTTTTTAATGACTTTCTTCATCCTTTTCTCTTTCGTCTCTTCCAAGCCTATACATATTTTTAAAATACACTGTAAACCATTTTTGAGGGTTTTTTATTTAAATTTGTCTTTACTGTGTATCCCTTATCTGTTTCTGACCACACCTTCATTCTGCTAAGGTGTGGCTAGGATTAAAGGCTCGGCTATGGAGGTTCGGCAGAGGTGCAGCAAACCACATTTACCACCCCAACTCTGGGGAATTTTAGGGTCCACACTGCTGCCAAGTAGAGCACTGCCCACTGACTGATGCTCATAAACCTCATTTAAATGTTTGGCAGCAGGGTTTCTTAAAGGAGCCTTGTGCAGGTTTTTGCTGCTAAGGCTGAGTTAGAAAGCCTCTCTTAGAGGAGCCAAGCTCTGCTTGCCATCAAAGAGAGCTGACCCAAGAAAATGCTGCTACTAAGATGCTGCCTGTGTGATTAAGATTAAGAGTCTCATGCTCTCCCAACTGAGCTAGTTGGGCAGTCCTGGTGCACACTGTTAGTCCTAGCACTTGGGAGGCAGAGGCAGGAGGATCTCTGTGAGTTCGAGGGCAATCTGATCTGCAAAGCAAATACCAGGACAGTTAGGACTGTTACACAGAAAACACTGTCTCAATACAAAACAAAACACACACACACACACACACACACACACACACACACACACACACACACACACACAAGGGCTGGAGAATTAGCTCTGTCCTCTAATATTCTAGACTAGTTTTATTAAATATATATCACCACACAATAATGCCTTCAGTGTTCTTCAGGTAATAGGGATCATAAAATTTGGTTCTGATTCAAACAAATAATGTTCTGTATTTCAGCTCAGTGCTTTTTAAGAAAGAAAAATGCCACATACACACACACACACACACACACACACACACACACACACACTTTACTTTGTTGGACAAACCAAATTGGTTCTCAAAAAAAAAAAAAAAAAAGACTGGTGCTTGTTAAAAGTTATTATTACAAAGTAGTTTCAAAAGCAATCATGAATGCACATGGCCAAGAAGGAATCGGCCTGGTTAGTCTTCCCTTCAGACACCAGAGTCACTGACTGAGATGAGAACTAGCATAGACGTTCTGTAAACTGCAGTTTTTAATGCTTGCTTTTGCTGTTTTGTTATGTTTTTCAGAATTATAATAAACTTTAGAAAATAAAATGTCAGTGTTGAATAAAAAAAAAGAAAAGAAAAATTCTTTAGCAATTTTACTTATGTGTATAATGAATTTTGGTTATGTTCACACCATTGCTCTCCTGTCCATCCTGCAGAGAGCCTTCTCCTACCCCACAAGCCCCTTTCCCCCTATGATGCCTTTTTGTGTGACCCCGTGTGGCTGATCCCTTTTAGGAATCTGAGTGGTAGACAATGTATTGATGGCTACAAAACTGCACAAGGTGACCCTGAGGGAGGGGACTTCCAAGAATGACTCCTGGGTTAGCAATCTGTGTGACATCAGGGATGGTGGTGGCATTTTCATAAATGAAGAGAGACTGAGAAACAATGTGGGGTAGAAGGAGCAAAATGTTTTTCTTGGCTTATTAAGTGTGAGACATTGAGAAGCATCCACAGGAAGAGGTCCAAGCAGCAGGCGGGATTCAGTGTGAATGTTTAGGCCATAAGCAAAGCGTGGGGTGATTGGTCTAAGGATGGTGCTCAAAGCCTTGGTAAAAAAAAAAAAAAAAAAAAAAAAAAAAAAAAAAAAAAAAAAAAAAAAAAAGTAATGGTTGAATCTGTGTCATTTGTGAAGAGACAGAGAGATGGTGTTGGCAAAGGTAAAGGAGAGGTTGCCATGTGCTAGGGCCAAGTCATAGGAGTGCATGGGTGGTTTATGCCCCAAGGAGCAAGTTTTAATCAGAACCATAAACACATGTACATGCACCACTATTCTTGTGATAAAGTTGCACCTACATCCTTTTTCTGTGCATGGCGAGGGTTGAACAGGTTTTTCTCCACAAGGCAACCAGTTGTCCCTATGAGCAGGAGTGGGCGTTATCAAGATATGATTCAGGAGTGTGTGGGACCTAACACTCTAATTTAACTTTGAAGTGAAATCTATCCAGGCTAAGTCTGCATGTTGTAGGGTAGTGGTTCTCACTAGGGCAAATTTATCCCCGGGGGATATTTGGCAATGTCTGGAGATATTTTCAGTTGTCACAACTGAGTGACAGGTGTGGGTGTGGGTGCTACTGGTGACTAGTGGGTAGAAGCTGGGGACGATGCCGAACATCCCACCATGCACAAGACAGGCCTCCATGACAGATATCAGACTGCTCTAAATGTCAACAGCACAGTGTTAAGTTGCTTGTCCAGATGTCATTGTCCCTTCCCGAAAGTCTTCCTTGTCTTCTTGGAGCATCTATTCCCAGACTGGGAAGTTACTGAAGTGTCTCCCTTGACTGATGTTTCCCACATAGGCATCCATGAAAGGCAGCTCATAGAGTAATTTCTATACCTCAGACATACAGTTCAGGGACACACACACACACACACACACACACACACACACACTCGCGCATGTGGGGGTAGGGGTGGGGAGAGTGCAAGCTAAGACAAAAGCATCAATGTAGCATTGACTTTCAATCATTCAATACCCTTAAAGCTGTTTTTCTCTCTTGCTCTCAAATCTAGCATTTGTATTTTATTCTCTTGGTAATAAATGGTATTTTTTTCTTCACTTTTAATTTAAAAGTGGTTCATTGGCTGTGTGAAAATCATCTGGCATGATAATTTTAGTCTCATGTATGAACTCAAGGTGGATGTGGCATTTCTACATTGGTTCTGCTTCTGTATGTGTGTATGTATGTGTGTGTATATGTGTGTGTCTATTTGTGTGTGTATATTTGTATGTGCGTATATATGTGTGTGCATGCATATATGTGTGTGTGGTGTGTATGTTTGTGTTTGTATGTATGTGTATTTATGTTTGTGTGTGTGTGTGTGTACAGTGGGGGAAAACTTTGGAAGAGAGCCATTCATGAGCAGTTCAGAGTATGAAACCTTTCTTAAATATTTTTAAGTTATTAATACATTTCCTTTTATATACCCTCTGATGTTCCCCATCCCTCCTTTCTGCTCCCCCCTCCCCACCTTCCTCCAAGCCCACCCTCTATCCACTCCTCAAAGGAGGTCAGGCCTCCCTTGAGCAGTCAACACAGTCTAACATACCAGGTTGAGGGAGGACCCATCTTCTCCTCTTGTATCGAGGTTGAGCAAGGCATCCTACCAGGAACTTCAGACTAGGAGATGCAAAACAGCCCAGTGTTCTCATTTGTCAGTGCTTGAAAAGTACTAGAGATTGCATCCAAGTTCCCATGGAATCACGAACCTCTCCTGAACTTGCTGGAGGATTTGCAGAGCTGTGGGCGAGAGGCCATGGCACAAATTACTGAAAGTCTTGTTAGATAATTGTCATTTGCTAAGTGACAATTTGAATTTTGTTAATTAAAAATAAAAGTTTTAACTAGTGTTTACAGCCAGGAGTGGACTTCTCACCAGGAATTGATTGTGCTGGCAACTTGGCTTTGGACTCTGAGCCTTCAGGATTGTAAGAAAACAAAATTCAGTATGTAAGCCAATGAACAAAACAAAACAAAATGGGTGTGCACAAACACCTAGACAAGGATTGAGGTCACAGGGTGTTCGGGATTTGGGTGGGGTGAACGGCTTGAAGGAATGGTGTGTTAAAGGATTTTGGTGTGTTTTCAGTGTTTGGTGATTCTTGCTGGAGAATTGAAGTTATGTGGTTTAGGAGATTTTGTTCACTACAGTGTTCTTTTACCTAGTGCCAGCACATGGGGGCACTCAGTCTATCTGCTAAATCAGTGTCTCGGGAGGTTGGCATGTAGCTCGCTTCACTGATTTACTAAGGCAGAAGAGGTTGGCTTGTTTGTTGAGGACAATGGCATGAGAATGCTTAGCCCACCGAGACAATTAGGACAAATGAGAATTGTAAACATCAGAAGTGATTTGTATGCAGTTCATGAAACTGGGAATCTAATACCAGAGCCTCAAATAAAGAACAGGTTGATTCGTCTTCTTCAGTGAAAGACTGGAAGAGACAGGGAAAGTCCAGGGAGTGTGGCAAAGTAGAGACACTCCTGGGCCCTAGGCTTCATGCCACATCAACCATTTTTTTTACATATTTTTAAGAAATGATATAAAATATCTGTTGTATGGACAAACATTGTGTCTCCTTTCTAGGAAGGAGGGAATGTGAAGAGCAAATATTGATGAGCTTTCTTCCATTTTATCAGCTGATCAAAGCCTTCCCAGAAGCCATACTAGGCAGACTCTTCTAATGTCTCATTAGTCAGAACCAGGTCACATGCTTAATTCTAACTTAGGGAGCCTGGGACAGAGTTTGTTAGGTGCCTTACAAAATAATCTTGATTATGGTTGCTAGGAAAGAGATTAGTTGGACAGCTATTGGAGTGCCACATGTCCTGATTCGAGCCAACTTGTCTGAAGTTTCTTAGTGGGTTTAGGCCAGCGGGGGTTCCAAGGCTTCTCTCCAACTTGCTGGAGATCCAAGATGTGAAGCCGTGGGAGCTTTGGTAAAACAGCACTTGCTTATCACCTTCTAGGACTGGGCTTCATCTCTCTGGATGGTCACATCATGGGACCCAATGTGTGCTTAGGAGACTCATGGATTTGGTACCAAGAGGGACAAAATTAGTACAGCCTTGTCTGTGATGTGTCTGGTTTTCGTTACTACGAGATCAGATCTTACCCAAGATGTGCATGAGTGTCAAGCTGAGCCAACATGGAGCAATGCCAGACATGAGTGAGTTCTAAGCTGTGGAATGAAGCTTAGTAAGTGGTTAGCACATGGCTAGCACTCAGTAAATGACCATGGTGTCCACTGTCTAATGGTCAATATTGATGAGAAGGGCAGGTGGATTCACCGGGAGCTGAAATTGCATGTAGGATAAGAGATCAGCTAAGGTACAATGACAATTATGCTTACAGGGAGAAAGAATTCTGCTTGGAAAATATTTAGGATCCTAGGATTCTTTTCCTAGGAGTGCAGGAAAACCACAGTGGCTGAGAGGAGGGTGCTGAGCATGGGAGTGACTTGTTTATGTCTTGAAAATGTCACCTCACAGCTTTCAGGGTGAGCAACAAGGAAGGAAGGTGAACTAGAAAGATGGCAGAGGCTTCCTTAGTAAACAGGAGGATTGAGATTATGTTTGGGCCACCAGGTGTTTATGGGGCACTGTTGAGACATGGTTGAAGAATGGTCTGATGGGGACACATTCTGCAGGACTGTCCAGTGTCGTGTATGTGGGATCTGAGAGAAACAGAAGGACAAAAACAGAAACAGTGATGCTGCCGTTGATTCCGATGTGGACAAAAGTCAGGTGTGCCTGACGGAGGCACTTGTTCTCAATCAGCCCGAGGCGCCCACCAACACTTACGTAGAGACCTCATTGGGTATTTAGATACGCAAGCGTAAGTCTTAGGATTCAGCAATGGCTAGAGAATTACATTCTTAGGTCCTTGTTGTATAGATGATGTTTAAACTAGTGGTGCTAGATGTGAATGAGGGGTACAGTGGGGAAGAGAGAGAGAGAGAGACAGAAAGAGAGAGAGAGAGAGAGAGAGAGAGAGAGAGAGAGAGAGAGAGAGAGAGAGAGAGAGAGAGAGTGAGAGAGAGTCTGGAAGTCCAGAGAAGAGAGAAAAAGAAGCAGAAAGAATGTGGCCAGGGCTGGGCTGTCTCATCTCTTGGGAGCATACAGAGAAAAGCAAGAGAATTAGCAAGAAAGAGAATAGTAGGGGATAGCAGGGCTGGGGGAGCACTTTGCACCTCGCTGTTAAGTGAGTCAGCATCTGGAACAGCCTTGTGGCTAGCACAGTGGAAAGGGAGCAGACAAGAGAAAAAGGTCAGGATGGTGTATGGGGCTTCATGGTCTATAAAGAGAGAGTGTGACTAGAGACCATGGGGAGCTGGAGGCCAGCATGGGCTTTGAGATGCAGCTGCAGGTATATGTTAAGGGAGTTCTATTTATCCTCTCTGCCAGGGGCCAGGGGAATGATTCCTTTTGGTTGGAGGGGACCCATTTCATAAGATGATGCTCAGGAGTGATGCTGGCTTTTATCTAACACAAATCCTTCTATAGCCCAGTTTGAACTGAGCCAAGACTTATTTCTTGCACTTTCGCAGGCCCTAACACTAGAGATTATTACGAGGATGAATAGAAAGAGAAGAAGATAGACCCACAGACAGGATCCCACAGGTGTGAGAAGGAAAAGCCAAAGAGAAGACAGGTGAGAGACTAGGACATTAAGGATCAAATTTCAGGAAAATCCAGGAACCAGAGCTTCATGTGTGCTGTAAAATGGTCCTAAATACCTGAGGATGATGAGGATGGAGAGCTGGCCTTGCCTCATCACCTGACGTTCTAACGACAGCATTCCCATAGGTGAGTGGATGATAACAGCCTGTCTGCAAAACACTTTCTCTGTGGCCTGTGAGAGACTGCATGAGGTTCAGTTCCTATCCAAAGGGACTTGAATGTCAACAAAGAGTAGCAAGATTCTAGCAAGAAAAATGACCGTCCAGCATTATGGAGAGACCTCACTGTGAGGTCTGTTGAGTGACGGGTTCAGAGCGAGGCTGGGGGCCATAGAGGGAGAAGGAGAGTTCAGATGAAGGACTTTTAGAAGATAGTCCCTAACCTTCCTTTTGTTACTTAGGAACCCCGACCTTGTAATCCACAGACTGGAACATGGATGAGAAGGGAGAGGAAGTGGTGGGTCCAAAGTCTGACTCTGATATCTGGAAGATTCTGTGGCCTTCATGCTCCCTAATGCCTCAGTTCTTCCGTTTGCTCACTCCAGACAAGGCTACTAACAGTAGCTGCTTCACAAGATGCTACAGGATGCAGTGAGACACTGCCCATCAATCACCGCACGTGGGGACTCCTGACACACACACAGAGGCTCTTAGAAAGTTTTAGGTGTCCTCTTCTTATTAAGCACTCACTTCTTGGGAGTAGATCTTCACAAGGACCAACTTATCTCTCTGCTCAGTTAACGTTTTTGTCAAGTAGATGGCATAATCCATGTTTAGAATAAGGTAGATACAAGTTACATGTTATTAGTTAATGTCATCAGTGAGAGTTAAGTATCAGAAACCACACTGATTGCAAGGACTCAGAAAGAGCTGGTTATTATTGGCTGTCCTTGTGATTGACAGTCGGTGACAGATTTAAAGGGACACACACTGTATATGCAGATTGATGTGCAGAGCTCACGATTCGGTTTGCCCGTGCTAATTACTCAATCAGTGGGCATCATTTCCTAATTGTGGGGAACATGATAACTAAGCTCTTGGATGGCTGTGCACTCAGTGTGCTTCCTTCTAGGAAAGGTGGCACTTTGACAAATTTAAAAATGACTGACAGTCGAGTTGTCATCTTAAATGGATGGTGTTCCAGCCTGCCGCATAGCTAGGTGCTGCTAGCTCTAGTGTCCATATGAGGATAATGGGTATTTCTCTGCATATAGTGCTAGAGTTCTTTGCTGGTGGCTAGCCACCAAGCCAGCTGGGATTATTGCCAATGCTGATGTCATTGTCCACTGGGAGTCATTGTGCCCAAGCAGGTTAATAACTCCTTTCGTCTGCCTGTGTTCCTTCCTGTGAGGGACACTTGTTCTCCATCGTGGGTCACTTCAGTATTTCCGGCATTCAGATAGATGTAGGAAAGCTTCTAGGTCTGCTTAGCTGAACAAATAAACCGATTCAGCAGCTTATCCCTTCGCTAGGATCCCCATTTAAAGTTGCACGTAGATGCCTGGATGCAGTTCAGTTCTAATCTTATGGGAACTATGGGAGCCTCTCTCAGAGTTGCTGTACCAAAACCCCACAGCTCTCTCCTCTCCCCTCCCCTCTGCTCCTTCCCCTTCTCCTCTCCCTCTGCTCTCTTTTCCCTCTCTCTTTCCTCTCATTTTATCTCCTTCCCTACGTTCCCTTCTTTTCCTTTCTTTCCCCTCCCTCCCTCCCTCCCTCCCTCCCTCCCTCCCTCCCTCCCTCCCTCCCTCCCTTCCTCTCTGTCCCTTCCTCTCTGTCCCTTTTCCCCCTTCCTCCTCCCTCCCTCCCTCCCTCCCTCCCTCCCTCCCTCCCTGTCCCTTTTCCCCTTCCTCCTCCCTCCCTCCCTCCCTCCCTCCCTCCCTCCCTCCCTCCCTCCCTTTCTCTTTCTTTCTTCTCTTTTATCAAAGAAAATGAAGTAAAATGTTTAAACTTTTACTGCTGCTGCTCGAATGGGTAGTGGACATGGAGAAAACTCAAGCACCATCAGCCACCAGGTGAAAATGGCAGTAACCGTGAGATGCCAACGTACCTTCTAGAAAGCTCAGTGATCTTGGCTAGTGAGAACATGAGGGTTACTGGAAACCCTCTTAAATTGATGTGACTAGAAGTATATAGACTTTAACCAAATGAGCTTGGCGGTGATCTCTTTAGAAGTTGTGGTGTATCCAGCCTGTGACCCAACAGTTCTGTTTTTAGATTTTGCCCAAGGGAAAAAAAATGAACACGAAGCCCCCACGATGTATCCAAGCATTTTTATAGAAGTTTTATTCATAACAGCCACGAACTGTAACAACACAAATGTCCACCAATGTGTGAAGAGACACAGGATTATGGCAAGTCTCCCCAAAGCAATACTACACAGCAAGAGAAACAAAATTGCCCCTCCATACAATAACAAAAAATATTGGCTCATTTCATTTCTGTGATGTTCTGAAACAGACTAGATTCCCTAAAAACTTGCTACTGAGCTGAGGCTTAGAGAATATTGGGATCAGAATGCACAGGAGAATATCATATAGTTACCTCAAATTTTGAAAGCACTCAACAAAACAGCTGACGATGAACATGTATCATTAGCTATGTTCATATAGATGGCAGACAATGAATACATACCATTAGCTATGTGTAGACATGCTAGGAATTCCATAAAGTTAGGGATGTGGCTCATTTGCTTAAGTGCTTCCTAGCATATATGAGGCCCTGGGTGTAAGTCTCAGCACGGTACAAGCCAGATGCAGTGGCTCAGTCCTGTAGTCCAGTACTTTGGAGGTAAAGGCAAGGGAATTAGAAATTCAGAGCCATCTTCATTTACAGTGTGAGTTTGAGACTGACCTGAGCTATGTGAAACCCTGTCTCAAGAATTCAAACAAATAAACAAAGCAAAGACAGGTCCAGTCATTGTAAGAGCAGCAAGGCAAGGAAGATTGTCATTTGACAGGTGGGCAACCACAGGTCTGTTCTTCATCATGTGAGCCAAACTGAGGCACTGTATAATCATCCAGTTTTGACCTTTCTACCAAGTGTTTTGGTGTGTGGTGATCAAAGTGATATTAGCTTCCATGGCTGATGTCCCTGAGTGTCTCAGGGCCTTCATTTAGAAGAGATTTGTCTTCTGCTCACAAGAAGAGCTTCATCAATAAGCTCTTCTACTCAGTTGTTCAAGGACTCAGGGTCCCTCTGGTTTTTATGGTCTGTTTTCCTCTTGGTATCCAGAACCCTTTGTGTTTTGCTATCCAGAAGGGTGAAAAATAGACAAGGCACATTGCTTCTTACAGTCTTTGCATCCAAGAAGTGTACAGCATTTCTACTCATATTCCATTGATGAGAACAGGTCGTGTGGCCACACCTCTTTTGAGGGATGTTGAGGCACTTGGCTCTGGGATGAATGTTCACCTTTTGTAAAAGAAACAAATAGGCTTTTGAGGATGCGCTAGTCATTCATGGAGCAGTCCACACCTCTTAGCACGACCCATCTTTCTTGCCCGTCTTCCATATAAATGGAGTTCATGTTTCTGTCCTTTATTTGGAAGGCTTACACGCCCAGGAGAAATCCTCCCAACCACATCAGAAATGTTCTCCTGCAGACAGGCTCAGGAGAGCTCTGAGGTTCATCCATCACAATATAGAAGCAGTTCATCATCTGTAAGATGAGAAGAAGGAGCTGCCATCTGCAAGATGAGAAGAATGGAGCTCATAAAACAGATGTTCATCTGGTGAATCACAGCACAATTGAACTGAACCTGCAGAAAATGAAAACCCAGAAAAGTAGCCATCCTACATTAACAAAAGCAGTCCCCGCTCTTACACTCTGCTCTCCAGCAGGGAAGTCGTGTTTCTTCCTATTGAATTATGTTCCATTTTAAGCATGGATAATAGCTACTTTTCTCATGTTTCCAAACTAGGAAGGCAGGGGCATCAATTCTTCCTGCTGTAGGATGAATAAAATGTTACCGCATTGTGGCTGCAGGTAAGATATGTTTCCTGAAATGCTCAGCCCTGCCATTGTTATCATGAAATCCCTCTCAGGATAAATTCGTCTCATTTTTAACCATAGCCATTTGTTCTTGGTGAGGGAGTCATGAGATGGCATGAAATATTAAATGACCTGTTGTCATGAAGAGCTCCTGTCTAATTTCCCATAAACCTGCACATCAGATCAACAATGCATCAGGTCTGGAGTAACAGACCTGCTGGCCTCCTACAAGAAGGTTCTGTGGTGATGGGTCTGAAACTGACTCTTACTGCCAGTGTGAGGGGCTGGGGGCAGGATGGTCCCCAGGATGTGCAGCAATGGCCTTGAGACTGTGCTTCTAGTGATCATTACCTCCTCATTTCAGCTGGCTTTCTTGTCACAAGTAGGAATTGCTGGCTCTCTGTAGTTGAATGCTAGTCTCTCACCCATAATTCACTATGCTTCTTGTACAGCAATTGCTGGTGGAAAGTGAAAGGGTGTTGTTTTAAATTATGTTGATGCTTTATTAATATGTTAAACGACCATATCGGAGCTGTGTTCACTCATTACAGCGAGGAACACAAAGCATCAGTAATGAATGGAAACACTCCACTTAAAGATCTCCTTATAAATCAGTTGAACATGGGGGAAAGAATCATTGTTTATTTATGAGGTCTTGGAAAGAAATTATATAGAGCAGACCTTATATAGCTCCTGCTCTGAAAGCATTATAAAACATTGATTATGTGTTTGCTATTGACTTTGTACTCCTGTTGCTTATGTGTTTCTGATACAGCATCAATCCTTATTAAGAATAAGCCCCCGAAACTGGCTTAGATCTGATGGAAAGTTGTAGAGCAAAGCAGTGAAGTTTGCTTGGGCAGAAATTGGATATTTTTTCTCTATGTAGAGAGCACCAAGGAAATCTTCAGAAGGTACTGTCCTCAAGGGGATATTTCACACTGCTTAGGATTTACTGATAATTTACTTTGTTGCAAAATGCAAATCAACAGACCTTTCCTGGGTATCTTGGGAGGGTAGCTTTGTCATTAAAGTGTTTGGCTTTGCAAGCACTAGGACCTGAGTTCAATATCCAGGGTCCACAGAAAAAGCTAGGTACAGCTCTTGGGAGGTGGAGACAGATGGATCCCTTGGGCTTGTTAACCAGCCAGCCTAGCCCAATTGATCAGTCCCAGATCCCAAGATCCCGAAGAGAGAGACATCTGTCTTAAAAATCAGGGAAGGTAGGCCCTGAGAAATAACAGAGTTGATCTCTGGCCTTCACAGGCACACGTACATGCAACCTACATGAATCTGCTCCTCTTTCCAAAAATTCAGTTATTACTATGGGCAGACACGTTTTGAGGTTTCTACAGTGGAATAGTCACAAAGATGTGAGTGAAGACAAAACATTGCCTCGCTGCATAGGTCTGCCGAGATTCTTCTGAGAGTGGTAGTTGTAGAGTTTGCTAGCGATGTGGGTTGGATGAAGTATAACCCTGTACTGTTCCAGATCTCCAGCTCTTAGCATGTTCTGTAAGAAGGCGCAGATATGCCTTAGTAACACATGACAGGGTCCTGATGACTCGAGTCACTGCTTGGTTGAATTGGCTTCTTGGAGCAGGCAGGGTAAGACTGCCTGACCTTATTCTCTAGTAACCACAGCTCAGCCATTGTCCGGAAATGTGAGTCATTCAAGATTATTTGCATGCATCACTGAGTAAAATCAAGGAGGACTGAAGTAGAACTGCTTGAAACAGTAGTTACTCCTTCTGATACTTGAGCTAAGATGATGGACATGTAAGTGAGAACGGTAATCAGATCACAGTCAAAACCCCTCACAGGGCTGGAGAGGTTGCTCCATGGTTAGAGCATTGGCTGTTCCTGCAAAGGACTGGGGTTCAGTTCCCAGCACCCACATGGAGGCTCACAATGGTAACTCCAGTTTAGGGGATCTGATGCCCCCTTCCTGTCTCCTTGGGCACTTCATGCACATGCTGTACATAAATACATTCAGATGAAACACTCACAGACATAAAAACAAATTGATCTTTTAAAAAATCCACTCACTGGGGCTGTATGACAGCTCTGAGGATAAAGATATTTGCTGTCAAGCCTGAAGACTTGAGTTTGGTTCTAGGGATCCACCTTCTGGAAGGAGAGCACAAACTCCTTCAGGTAGTCTACTGAACTCAGAGTGCATGCATGTGCATATACACAGTAAATAATTTTAAAACTTTAGAAAGTTGCAAACAAATTATTACTCCAACAAACATATCATTGATAACTTACTGGGTGCTTATGATGGGACTTTGCTAAGTACCGTGCTGGTCAGTCTAATCAACTTAACACAAACTAGAGTCCTTTGAGAAGTGAGAACCTCATTTGAGGAATTTCTTCCACTAGATTGGCCTATGAGCATATCTGTGGGGCATTTTCCTAATTGTAATGGATGTGGGAGTGTTCAGTCCACTGTGGGTGGAACCATCCCTAGGCAGGTGATACTGGACTGTATAAGAAAGATACCTAAATAAAACTAGAGAGGTGAAGCCAGTTCAGTAAGGAATGTTGTACTATGGTCTCTGCTTCAGCTCCTACCTTCATGTTCCTGACTTAGCTTCCCTCAAAGATGGGCCGTAGCTTGTAAGTGTAGGATGAAGTAAACCTTTTCCTCCCTGAGTCGCTTTTGGTTATGTTCTATAACAGCAATAAATAGCAAACTAAGAACTTTTAAAATTTTCTAAGTTATGAGGTCACTGGGTTTGGTAGGATAGGTTCTCTGAACAAGGTGACCTTTATTCTGCTGCTGATAAAGTAGAAGTTCTTCAGGGAGAGAGAGAGAGGAGAAGGAGGAGGAGGAGGAGGAGGAGGAGGAGGAGGAGGAGGAGGAGGAGGAGGAGGAAGAAGAAGAAGAAGAAGAAGAAGAAGAAGAAGAAGAAGAAGAAGAAGAGTAGTTTTGAGGTTTGAGGTGTAGGATACAAAATCAGCCTAGCAATATCAGTACACTTGTATACATTAACAAACTAAAACGGAAATCAGGAAAATGATCCCATGGACACCCCCAAAACACTTAAAGATATTTAAATCAAGGATACAGATGATTACTACACCCCAAAATCCCAAAACACAAAAGAAAGAAAACAAAGCAAATCCACCTGAAAAGGTAGTCCTTGTTTGAGGGTTGGAGCCATTTTTTATTTGCCACCCCAAAGATCTAAAGATTTAATGCTATCATCACAAAAACTCCAATGGCTTTTTTTTTTCAAAAATAAAAACAATCATAAAATTTGTATGAAAGTACAAGAGATCTCTAATAACCGAAGCTATTTTGAACACAAATAGAACAAAGCTGGAGGGGTGGCACTTCTTGATTTCAAAATTGATTACAGAACTACAGTAATCAAGCTTGTAATGGCACTGGCATACAACCAAGTGTCTGTAGACCAGTGGCCAGAATAGAGAGCCCAGAAATAAAAACATGCAATCTAAGGTCAACTGATCTTCAACAAGAGTGCCAAGAATGCAGAATGGGGAAAGAATAGACTCTTCAATCGCTGTGAAATTGCACATCCACACCCAGAAGTATGGAGTCGGACCTTCATGTCACATTATAAGCAAAACTCAACTAGAAGTAAATAAAACTTTACTACAAGACCTGCAGTCATAAAACTACTGGACGCAAAAGGAGGAGGATTTGGCTATGATTTTATGAATGTGATGACCTCACATAATCAAGTGAGGCGAAAGTAGATGATGGATGGGCCTTTATTAAATTGAAAAGCTCTGCATAGCAGAGAAAGTGATTAGCATAGTGAGAAAGGCAACTTATGGACTGGGAAAGATTTGCAAATATATATCTTATAAAATGCTAATACTCCAAATATATAAAATATTCAAAACAGGAAGTTAACAAGGCAAGCTAACCAACCTATCAGCCACAGGAACCCAAAGAAGTCCTGGTAGAGCAGTTTACTAGTTATATAACTTTGAGCCAGCCGTCTCCCTTATGTGCAACATGGAGAGTAGCAGTATGCACTGCTCAGTTGTTTTGAGAATTAGAGGGACATCTTCCATGCAATTAAAAGTCATTTACTATCCCTTAAGTCTCCTCAACTTAAATAATTTCCTTTGAGTATTCTGAATTAATGTACAAAGTATTAATTATTATGTTTCTTTATGACATTTCCAAATACTATATGTATGTATGTATGTATGTATGTATGTATGTATGTATGTATGTATGTGTGTGTGTGTGTGTGTGTGTGTATGTATGTGTGTGGCATGAGAATGGGGAGCAAGTGAAGAGTGTGTGGTGCTAGAAGACTATTCTGATAATGTGATGGCTTCTTTGTTCTGCCATTGTCCCTTTCTCGTAAGAATAAATGCAATGTTGAAATTGAAGAGAACAGACACTTGTGTATGTTTTCTTTATATCTTGGGTTGTATATTCTATTTAGCACAGCATAGTTCTTAGTCACTTGCAAGATGGAGATGTAAAGTTGCCTCTAGAGAGATAATGTTGGGAACAGAAACAACCTAGCACCATGGCCATGGCTCTTGGAAGAATGTAAATCCGGCATTGAGTTCACCGGATATGCTCCATGTCATTCTTCTTGCCAGGCTCTTGGGAGATAGTGAAATGAGTTTCAGGAACTGTCAGATTCTCCAGGGGTGGAGAGTGAGCACGTGATCACAAATTTTCATTCATTTCCACGTGAAGGGAGATGACATAGGCTGGCTTTGTGATTAGTTTTTCTGACCTTATAGAGAACAGCTCTCAGAATACAAATCAGGGCATTTGGACATTTTGCTCTTTATGAAGTCTCTGGGGAGGATGCTACAGTGATCTGTTATAAATGCTCCAAAAATTGAATGATGCTCTATGAGGGTGTTATAGGCATTATTTACTTGGATGTCCAGTGGATTCTGAGAAGATGCAATGCTGCAAGTTGATATGCTGAAATTCTCCAATGCCAGCACTCAGCATAATCCTAACTTACCCCAGGATTACGGTCATTTTTCATTTTTAGCGGAGAAAGGAGGATTACTCTAAACTTTCCATCTTTCTCTATAATGGGAATCTTTACAGTAATCTGATGGATATAGGATGCTGAGAAAGAAGTTTATTTCAATTTCTTTTGAATTTCCTGGTCTCTGGCCTCTGAATTCAGACAGACTGGTTTCATGTGTCATTGCTACCACAACCTAGGCAAAACTTATTTGAGCCTCAGTTTTCCTGACTCTTATGTGGAATGATACCTACTCCCAGGAACTTGTGGAGATAATATGGAGTAATGTAAATTGCCTTATATAGTGCCTGGAACAAGATTACACCTGATAAATGTTACCTATTATTTATTTGATGCTAGCCTCTTTTTAAAAGGAAAATAGACATATATTGGCTGTGAGGGTCTAAGGCAGCTGCAATCTAAAGAAAAATATAATAATGTCTCTTTTGTCTTCGAACTGTGATCTCCAGCATTGGTCTGGGTCAGGGTGTTGCTGATTTGAGTGATCTTTACAGTAGACGAGAACCATATGGAACCATTGTGACCATTCTTGGGCATGGGCACTATCTTTAGTTAATCGATCCAGTTATGGTTTCATTCTGAAATGATCCCCAAAAGCTCAGGTGTTGAAGGCTTCGCTTTCCATGCAGTAGAGTTCAGAAATGGGGCTTTGCTGGGTGTGGTAGTATACACCTTTAATCCCAGCACTTGAGAGGCAGAAGCAGGTGGATCTCTGTGAATTTGAGGCCAACCTGGTCTACCCAGTGAGTTCCAGGACAGCCAGGTCTACCCAGGGAAACCCTGTCTTGAAACAAACAAGCAAACAAAAAAAACAAAATAAACAAACAAAAAACAAAAATAAGTGACACTTTAGCTTTATGGGAATGTTTATATTATAAAGGCTCATCAATGGATCAATGCATTGTTAGGTTCATCATTTGATGGGTTATTAGGCGATGGGAATTGGGGCCTAGTTGAAAGGAGTGGGTTCTTGAGGATATGCCCTAATGGGCTATGTTTTGTTCTGGGCTTGTGTCTCTCCTTCCTCATTTCCCTGTAAGGATTTTTTTCTTCGACTTTACTCTGTGATGCACGGTTTCATCATAGCCCAGAGACAACAGATCTTTGTAAGCAACCACAGACTGAAGTCTTCTCTGGGCCCAAGAGCCAAAAGAAACCTTACTTCCTTTAAGTGGTTTTCCTTGGCTATTTTGTCACAGGAATGGAAATGGATGGATATACCTCGCAAAGGCACCATGGTGGGACTTCACAGCTCATCTGAGACATGAGAACCCTGTGGTCCTATTAAATACTAGCTCCCTCATTACTAAGCTTGCCCCAACTCCCATCTAGTCTGCTTGCCAGATTCTGCCCCTTTGTCATATGTCATGTTCCCTAAATCCGTTACTGAGTAGTGTGGGTTATTTTGTGCAAATTTATTAAGTTCTGAGGCCACTTGTCATAAGCTCTGTAGCCAAGTTTGGCTGGATACTTTTCTTGCCGAGGGTCAAAGCCATCAGCATCTGAAGCTGAGGCTTTCTGGTGGGCTGGCTGGTGGTAGCCAGGTAACCTGGATTAGTTTACTTTTCCTTTTATTGCTACAAGATTCACAATCAGTGACAACTAGATGTTCACTGCATCTTCCATGAAACAATAATTACAAACGCAACTTTGAGAAGTCCACCACTGCAGGAGCTGTTAGCACCAAGCCACATGAGCATTTATATGACTGTTCTTTTAGAACCTCGGCCTTTCCCTGCTCAAGCTACTATCCACTGCTATTGAACGGGTGGGTGCTGTGGTCGCAGGGGGCTTGCAAATGAATGGAGGATGCAGCTGCATCTTTCATTGTGGTTCAACCTCAACAATAAGATGAACATGATACATCTGTATAGATAACTTTGAAATCTAAAAATTGATCCCATAGTATATTTAATGAGAACTGCTATGCTTGCATGGTTCAACGGAAGACACAGTTGAGGGTGGCAAGATTAATGAGTTCGGTCCCGTATCTCAAGCATATTATTTTTACATGATACATGAAACATGAAGATTATACATAAGAAAGAGGTAGCGTGTAAAAATGTGAGTTCATGTGCACGTCATATAATGTTTGAATCACGTTAAGTGTGTGTGTATGTGAACACATATCATTCCCTTTCCTAAATCTGGCACTTTGACAGTGTTTCATGCTTCTAATGGCTGAATGGTATTTCCTTGTGTATAGGTCCTGCATTTTTTTTTTCTTTCCGTTCGTCAGATGATGGATATGCAGTGCAGGTTGTTCCCATTGCTTAGCTACTGTGAATGGTGCTGCCATGAGCACAGAGTGCTGGCATGTCTCTGTGTGTCTGATAGTCAGGTTTCTGGATCATGTGGAGTCTCCATACGGAGTCACCATATCCATTTGCACACTCGCCAGCACTGTGCAAGCATCCCCTTATTGTACATCTCCTGAGCACTTGACTTTGTCCTTTGAGATAGTAGCTCATTTGACTCACGGGATTAGTGATGCTGACCCCCTTTAAATCATGCTCCCCCCCTTTTTCCTTTTTTTTTCTTTTTCAGTAGTGAGTGTTTTTAGCACCTTACATTTTTCTGGCTACTAATATAATATTTCCTACATTCTATAGATCACTTCTTTGCTCTCTGGGCTATTTCTCATGTAGGACAAGTACAGAAATCAGTAAGCCCTCAAGCACAGCCAGGCTTCAGTAGGGCGGAGAACTCTTGGGAGGCCTGCAGGCTTCTTAGAGGCTAACTGGAGGGGAGTTTGCCTCTGTGCTGAGCCTCACAGGCTCCTTCATCTGTGCTTTGTTTAGTTATTGTTTCCATAGGGGAAAATGTGTAAATCTTAATGTGGAGCGTGGCTACGCTTCACGTATGCTCCACGTATGTGTTTCTAATGTCAGCAGTTCAGGACATAGCAAGCTCCTTTTGCTTAAGAAAATCCTTTTGCAATCTGCCTCCCCCCCCCCCCCTTTGAGGAAACTTCTGCTGTCTTTGTTTTTTTTTTTTTTTAGTTTTATAGATTGAACTTTAGACAAGTGTTTCCCACGGGGCTATTGCCCAGCTGTGCTTAGGTTTCCTTGAACTATGTGTAAATGTAATGCTACAGTACATGGCCTTCTGTTTATACAGTAATAGTACTTCTCAAGTCATCTGTTTTGTTACTGTGTCTATAACTGACATTGTCCTGTGGCTGAAGGGTACCCCTCATTTCCTAGGTGCTTATTCGGGAACCTTTTGACCATTTAAAGTTCGGCATTTCTTTTCTCTTATGGATAAAGTTGCTATAAGGATTTGTGTTTGTAGATCTCCGTGGATATAGCTCCGCATGCCAAGAGGGAATGCAGAGCCATTTTTCAAAAACACTGTTCTGCTTTATGCTGTCGTGAGCACTTCAGGGGAACCCCTGCTCTTTTTGAGATTTCTTGATGGCCTCTGAACTCAGGCAAAGCCTGGCTTAGGTTTAGATTCAGAATCTGCCCTTTTAGATTTGCAATCTTGACTTGATCATTTAACTTCTCAGAATCTCTTTCCTCATCTATAATATGGTGATCCATCCTGATGGGCGATTGCATACATTACATTGTATCATGTTTTTCTCATGTAGGTGATAAAACATGCGCCATTCTCACCATATCCATAGTGGATGGCTTAAGACACGATGTCCTGTGGTGTGGTGGCACTCTATGTTCACTTTGTCACATACACACAAAATTCCAAGCTGTTAGGGAAAACTCACTGCTATTCCAATTTTCTTTAATCCCAGTGATATCAAACAAGTGATCTCTGTCCAGTGTCTGTACAATAAACTTTGATCAGAATTTCATACCCCCTGTTTCTCTTCTTTCTCCTTTCTTCTTCTGAATCTCTTCTTTCCAGCTAGTTCTTCTCTTATTTCTTTCTTTGTGTGTGTGTGTGTTGTGTTTACACTGTGTGTGTCGTGTATGTGCATAGCCTATGTTTGTGCTGTGTGTAGTACATGTGTGGTGTGTGTATGTGCACGCTGTGTATGTTGTGTGTTTGTGCTATGTGTGGTGTGTATGTGTGTGCTTGTGGTGTGTGTTGTGTGGGTTTGTGGTGTGTGTTTTTATTTTGTGTGCATTGTGTGTATGGTGTGTGTGTTTTGTATGTATGTGTTTGTGGTTGTGTGTGTGTATGTGTGTGTGTTAGTCCATTATAAGCGACATTATCTAGAAACAATTTAATATTCTTTTTGTCTTTGTCTTTAAATTTTTCTTGTTTGTAGAATTGATGCCAAATAATACTTTTGTACTTATGGCTGTGGTTTTATACTTTAATAAGTGATTTATAGCTAAAAAAAAAAATCTAAGTTGTCTGAAGGGGGAAAACAGATTAAAATGATGGCGGAGCAACTCAGATATTGCCCAAACACAAAGTAATTTTTATCTGATGTTTGAACAATGCTGACTCATGGAGAGTGTGGGACAGATTTCAAATGCCTCTTCCAAAATGGCAAAGCCAAGGTGTTTGCCACTGACCAGGTGCAGACTGAGATGGAACACAGACATCTCTGTAAGTTAATGAAGCAAGTTCCAGTCTGAACTCAGTGATGCAATAAGGACTCTTGGCTTCTGATCTTTCCAGGATGTAATCAATCCTAGAGAAGACTGGGTATCTTTTCCTTTACACTTACACAACTAATATATGTTCACTAACAGAAAAAAAAATAACCATGAAGATAAACACAAAGAGGGAATATATTGCTCCCATTTCTATTCTGGCCCATACAGGCATTCATTATCCATTCATGATTATTCACCTATCCATCCAGCCCCAGATTTACCCACTTTACCCTTGTTTATTCAGTGAGGAGTCATTCATATCATTGATAAGTAGTAGCTGAGCATCTACTGTGGGCCTGGCAACATTTGAGTTGTGAAGTTACTGAGGTATGCAAGCAGAGGAAGAACCCTTGTCCCCACCCCGGTCTTTCTATACCCTTGTTTTTCTCTTCACATGCACAAATATAAAACTGTTTAAATACTACTATAAACAATATAATACAATAATGTGACCTGGATTTAATATATCATAACTATCCTTCTGAGTCAATACGCAGATCTGCATTATCTACTTTGACGTTTGTAGACAATTTGACTAGAGTATAATTTTTATAGAAGTTAGGAAGCTCTCACTACTGAATTTAAAGACTTTTCTGTCTACCCTGGAATGTGTATTATGTTTATCAAAAACTTTACTTCATTTTTGATCATTATATCCAGCTCTAGTTCTACAGTTGACTGCTAATGTAGCTGTGGCTAACCCATGTTAACCCTCTGTATCCTTGTCTGTTTAGTCAGTCTCACAGAGTGTCTTTAAGGAGCAAGCCTCTTGGTCTATTAAACAAGAATATGCTAAGCTCTGAACGAGCATCACGTGATGGGCCTCTTGGTGATAATGCTGCTGGCAACAATTCTCTCTAGAATCTATGAGTCTTATCTTTTTTTGTACAAATGGCTTGATTCTGTTTCATGTTTGGCTAGAACCTGGAACCTCACTGATAACTATAAAGTCATAAAGTAATAAATATGGTCAATGAGTATTGGATGAGTAAGTCCTGATGCCTGAAAGCCTGAATTGACAGAGTCCCAACCAGTCCTGGCCCATACACCAGAGGCTAACTTCAGGCTTGGTGTGTGACACGGACTGTTTTTGTGTGAGACATGAGCAGACACCTGCCCAAACAGGGAAATGATGACAATCCAAAGTAAAGGCATAACTGAAGTCGGCCTGGCGAACCAGTGGTTTTATTGGAGTTAGTTACAGGAGTGTGTCAGGGGTCACTGATGGGAGAAAGATGACCCAGACACAGCATTTTGTGTCACCAGAGTCTACTCCAGCATGGCTGACAGCTCATGACAGCCTGCAGACTGCCCACTAGTTTGTCTATTCCAGGTAGCTCAGCTGGTCTCAGTAGCTCTCAGAAGCCCTTTCTGCTTATACAACCTTGGGGAGGGAGGAGCCCTGTGTGTTTGGTGAGTTTCAGGCACTTCTGGAAGCTTTTGAGTTTTACTTCTTGAATTTTAATGCACTATCCTGCAGTATGGAATATTTCTCACTCCCTGGAACACCAGTCTTCTGCAGCTTCCCCTCAAGGTGAAATGTTTATCTCAGAGGGAATCAGGACTCAGCAGCTCTGACCAGCCTACACAGAGGTAAGCAGCAGTCAGGGCCAAGGCTCTGTCCCATGGTGTATCACATTTTACAGACCCTGCATTCAATGTCACATTACCTTCACCAGCACACAGACAGCACCTGAGAGTCCCTCATGAGACCACACAGGAATACAACAGATTATATTTTATGGAGGTACTTTTAGTGAAGTTGACTGGGAACAGCCAAGCAAGACCATAGTGAAGATAGCTTTGACTTTTCAGAGCAGAGTTAAATGATGCTTGAATAAGCTCCTACACCAATATCTTGTTTTCTGGGGGAATCAGAATCAATGCCAACTGTTTTAGAGTCAATAAGAGTTGGCTTCAAATTGTATTTTTTTTTTTTTTGTAACCTACTTGCACTGTGACATGTGAAGATAACATCTCCCAGCCTGAATCTGTAGAATGAAGAATGGGATGCTTGCTTGTTGAGTTGAGAGACTAAACAAGACAGCCATGCAAACAACTTAGCAAATGCCTTCTGTGATTTTAGGGACCTAGGGCAGTTCAAAGGAGTCGCATGCTTGTGTGTGTTATCTGTAGTGTAAAACCTCCTCTTGGCTGACGAGATTCTGATCCCAGGAAAGTGGCTCACATATCTTATCCAGTTAATATTCTCCTCCAAAATTGTCCGCTAAAACATGAGGGTAATTTTCCCTGTACCTTCAGGCTTCTGTTCTCCTGCCAGGGAGAGCTATGAGTTAATGTTTGCTGACAGAATGGTATGTCCAGGTACAAGAATGTGATGTGTTTGTCTGAGCTCTGATGTAAACACCAAGCCCCTGTGGAAGTCAGTTAAACTCTGTTGTGATTTGTTAATATAGGGATCATGTCATGTTAAGTACTCATTTTGAACAACAAACACTAGTTCAGTGAACACTGGTATTTTTAATAGAATATAAGGTCTTCAAAGGTGGAGCTCTGGCTGCTTGCTCAGTATTGAATATCTATCTGGTGCTTGTTAGGGTTCCCATAATTACAGACTGAATGGATGAATGAGATGAGGGGGAAAATATACTTGCTGCTCAGTGAGTTAGACCAGTGCCGGGCAAACAATCCAATACTTAAGACAGACGCACTGCTGTTCGCCAGATCCAGCGGCTTGTGTGAGTTTCATTTCTTTTTTTTTTTTTTGTCAGACAAACCCCTCCAGTGCTCTGCCCTGATGGATCATCATCTTTGTGATAAACAGGAAAGGAAATCATTAGGGCACACATGCTCATCACTCCACATGCCTCTGCCTCTGATGGATGGTCTCCATTTATGGAGCCATCGGTAGAAACTCAGAAGAAATGGTTATTATCCTAGCTTGTCCCTGAACAAGTCCATCATTGAACAACTCCTGAGACTGATGTTCCCCCCCCCCCATGGGCTAGGGGGGTTGTTACTTTGAGAAAGAGAAAGTTAATCTGAAGAGAGGGTTCAGTGGATAAAGTCCTTGCCAGGTAAGTGTGAGGATCAGACTTTGGATTCTTGAGCCCATGCAAAGGTTAGACATGGCAGTGAGGTGGGAGAAGGCATAGTAGGTAAAGTGCTTGGCGCACAAGTGTGAGCGCCTTGAGTTTGGATTTCCAGAATCTATGGAAAATCAGATGCCATAATATGCTTCTGCAATCCCAGCACTGCTGTGGGGAAGTGGGAGATGGAGATGGGAGTGATGCGGGATGTCTTTATGTACACTGTGAGTATGTGTTGCTTCCATTGGTTAATAAAGAAGATGTTCTGGCCTATGGTAAGACAGGAGACTACTAGGAGAGAAATCCAAGAGAACAGACACTGCCAAATGTCCAGGGTAAGCCACGCACACCGGTGAGCCACAAGCCACATGGCAAAACATAGATTAATAGAAATGAGTTGAGTTAAGATGCAAGAGCTAGATAGTAAGAAGCCTGAGCCTTAAACCAGTTTGTGATTAATATAAGCCTCTGTGTGTTCATTTGGAGCCAAGCAGCTGCGGGACACAGGAAAACTTCTGGCTACACAGGAGTCTCTGGAAGCTCATCAACCATGTAGCTTGGTATAGTCTGATATTGAAAACACAAGACTTGATCTTAAGTAAGATGGAAGATAAGACCAATGCCCTAGATGGTCTTCTGATTTGCACATGTGTGTCCATATTTATACACACTCAAATAACATGGGGAAGGGAAGGAGGAGCAGAGAAAGGGAGGTAGAGAGGGAGAGAGATTACAAATGTCAGAGAAAGCTGCCATTTGTCTGTTCCTTATAGAAATCATGTAATGGTCAGTGGGCGGGATCACCAGTGAATGAGCAGATATGTGAATTAGCAGGAAGTAAATGCTCCTGGTGTGAGCATCTGGCATGCTTAGGCAAAGTGGGCACAACACATATTCAGCAGCCTGGAGAATTATATGCATTTATGCATCAGGACATGTTCAGGATGCACCAATCTGAAAAGTGTTTGGAATAGTTCAGAATGTGAGCAAAAGAAAGCACACACCAATACTCTGTGTCTACTCTACATTAGAATACTATACAGAAATGAGAAGTTTCTCCTATATGTAATGTTAAATAATGAAATGATACTTAAAAGAAGACATAAGGTAAGATACCTACTGTTTACATAAAGTGAAAAAATACAGGCAGAATTCAATTCATAGATTGTCTATGTCTGAAGACAAAGTAGGTAAGGTTCTAAGGTAAGGAGACAGCACTATAAAGTCTGGATGGAGGCTACATCCCAGGGAGAAGAGACACACCATGGTTAGAGAATGTTGGCTATGTTCTATTACTGGCCCATGGTTATATGTATATTCTCTTCATAGATGCTGCCTCCCCTGTGCCATTATTCGGGTTTCTGTTGCTGTCTATTCGTTAGTTTATTACAATAAATACATTTTTAATAACTCAGTTTCTAGGCAGAGTGCGGGCACCAAAGCACATCTGATTCACATCTTTAAAGCAGTGCCCTAAATCCACAAGGTCTTAACTTTAGCTGTTGGTTAAATATGTAGATTGTCAGGCTCCTGTGAGGTGTAGGATAGACAGACTGGCATTTCCGTGGTGCTCTAGGCACCAGAGTTAACAGGTGAAGGACATGCAGGGCTTCTGCATCTCTCCTGGGGTGTCTTTTGCTCAGCCCACTTGAGAGCCACTGGTTTAGGTTAGTGGGACTAGCTGAGGACCCTGGTCTGAATGCTCTTCTGAGTAAGCCAGGCCAGGGTGGAGTCTAGGTCCTGGATTTCCTACATTCCTACTTCCTTTCTTCAGGCCCTCCTGTACCTAAGCCCTCCTGGAAACCTGTTCTGTTGAAAGTAGGCTCCTGGATTCATTACCTCCTGAATTCATTATTTACATATACATATACACATACATACACAAACACTCATGCACACATTCTCATGTATATGCCTATGCATGCATATACATGTAGGCATGCTCACAAATATGCAATGTATATACATACCATCTGCATGTACACATGACATATGCTCATAAGCATGTAAATAAACACTTATCTGCATGAATACACACCATACCTTAGCTCACAGGCATCTGCATATACATAGATGCACATCATCTACATGTATATGTATGAATATGCATGGAAATATACATGCTCATGAATCTCTATATACATGCTCATCTGTATGTATCTACATGTACATATACTTGCCTGCATGAATACACACAATGTACAAATGCTCTTTGGCTTATAATAGTGTTATGTCTCAATCAGCCCACTGTAGATTGAGCATATTATAAACTTAAAATGTGTTTACTAGGCTGACCCTGGCATCAAACCTTAAACATGTTCAGAACACTGTACTTTAACTCATGCCTGGGCATCATGAGAGAGAATTGTGGAAGCCCACAATGACTCCATCTTGTGGCTTGATTCCATCTTGATTCAAGGTCAGAGAGTCCAATCTTGGTTTTGCTCCTTGAGGCTGGATAACAGAATGTTTGGTCAAAGGCATGGTCACCAGATGTTTTGAGAATTAGTGTTTATGCTTATTTGTTCCTTGAACCACGGTGTCCATGAGAGAAGGAAGGTTTTTGCCTCCTTGCTTCAATATTTACTGAGAGCCCTCCAAATTCTATTTTTCTGTCTCTGTTTTTTCTTCTGTCTCTGTTTTTTTTTCCCCAATCCTCACTCCCTGCTTCAGGACTGTTTGACAGATCAGGCAGCAATCCTATTACCTGTATCCAGCTCAAGGAAAGATTATTCAAATGAATGAATATATTATAGGTAGGAGACAAGCAAGCAAACTTAGATACGCATACATATGCACATAGACATACATATATTATGCATATATGCCTATTAGTTATCCCTGTTTTAATGTATGAGTGAATAAACACATATGTAGTTTATATTATATTTGTAGTTCTCAAATGCACATATATGTATATTTTTGCATAAACAAACACATGAATGTGTATTTGCTCATTCGTTGTGTGTCTTCCTAACTATATAATTCAGTCCAACTTTGCTAAGCATTTAATGTATTCCAGACACCTTGCTAGTCCTCTGGAACACCTCTCTGCCTCTGTGGAGCTTACCCCTTAGTGGGGAGAAAAAGTAGATGGCAAATGAATTATACTGTTGTAAAATAATTATTTGGGGCCAAAGACTATTGCTGTACAAGGGGGATGGGAGTATGGTGTGTAGGTGGTCAGCAAAGATGTGACTGAGCACATGCCTTTGAAGGAAGCCTAGGAAGTGTTCAGAGTGCATGCTAGCCATCAGCATCTGAGGAACCCTTCTAAAGGCGGATGGAGTGAACGGACTGTGTTGTCTTCTGACCTTTACATGCATTCTGTGGCCTGTTTCCCAAGTAATTATAGCATTTAGAAATCAAAAAGACAAGTCTTTGAGGGAGAAGAGAACAGGTGCTTAAAGCCAGGGAATGATCTGCTAGGGGTAGAATTGCACGCAAAGGAAAGGAGCCCATGGAGAGGCAGGATGACATCAGAGTGATTGTAGGCATTTGGCTTATTTTTTTTGTCTGAGGATGTAAGGAGAGGTGTGGAAGAATTTGAATCTGTTGTGTTGAGAAAAGACAATATAGGGAGAGAAGGATTGTAGAATCAGGGAGACAGGATGGAAGGGTACAGCATCCATTCCACTAGCCTAGGACATCAGTACTGAAGGAAGGGAACTCAGGGCTGTTCTGTGCAGCGGAGACGGTTGGGCATGGCTCATCTAGTGGACATTCACATGGGTGTTGGAGTAATGGTGAGCCTAGGGTATGTGGTACACATGAGCAGCAGCTCTGTGTAATGATGCTGAATTCCACAAAGTCTGGAAAGCACTCTGCCCCATGCTCTATCCCTAGTGTTCAAGCTCTGTGTGGCAAACAATAGGGGCTCAATAAAATCTATGGCGTGAATGGTATGCCTATTTCCACCTTGTACCTTGGATATGTGTTCAGTGCATGTGCACATGTGTATTTGTCGCTTTCTACCTTATTTTTTATTTTTTATGAGACTGGCTTTTCATTAACTGTGGAACTTGTGGATTAATTAAGCTAGCCAGCAGAACCCAGAGACCTGCCCATCTCTGTCTCTCCAGTCAGAACACTGTACTTTAACTCATGCCTGGGCATCATGAGTACCTGCTTCTGTGCCCAGCTTTTTACGTGGGTGCTGGAGATCTGAA
Organism: Phyllotis vaccarum; assembly: GCA_033318265.1. Taxonomy (NCBI): domain Eukaryota; kingdom Metazoa; phylum Chordata; class Mammalia; order Rodentia; family Cricetidae; genus Phyllotis; species Phyllotis vaccarum. The sequence continues at coordinate 76,117,793 of JARWLC010000016.1, read as the reverse complement.
CTGTGCCATCAAGCTTCTTCTGCAAGTACTTTACCAACCTACCTCCTCTCCTGCCTCGCTGAGAGCCATTTTCTACAGGTGAGGCAGTGAAGGCTTAAATGTGTTTTGGCAGATCTGAAAAATGTCTCCATTTTTCTTTGATGGCCACATTGAGTCTCCCGTGTGAAAGCCCCTTTGCTTTTCAAAAGTTCCATCATTTTATGTCACAAGTGCAAGTCGGCTTTTAACATTATGCTTTGAAGAAAAGGAGAAAACAAACGTATTTCCCCCTCCCCCAGGCATCACAGCTGAGTCACCTCTCACTTGCTGATCTGCTCTGACTGCAATTAGAGTTAAATGGCCCTTGGGACCAGAGCAGTCTCATCATTATTTACAAGATGAGAACATCACAGCTCCCAGTGTTAACAGCTCTGTTAGTGGCAGATCTCTTTGCTGAGGGAACAGGGGAGGAAGCATTGGAGAAGGATTATAAGATGTTTCCCTTGGGGTTGAAACGAAGACCAAGGTGAGAGAGAAGAACCAGGTTGGGCTGTGGCAGTAGGTACACCGTGTACTATAGGTCAGGGGGCGTTTGAACAGCTCTTGGACATCTGCTGATCCTTAGTTACCTTCCATTAAGGAAAAGAGAGCAATGCCTAGTTAACCATGTAAGAGAGTGGTAGAGTGGGCTGGAGAGATAGAAGCTCAGTCAGTGGTTAGGAGCACACAATGTCCTTGCAGAGGACCTGAATTATGTTCTCAGCACCAACACTGGGTGGCTCATAACTGCCTGATTGTAGCTTCAGGGGATCAGGCATGTTCTTCTGTGCACATATCCACACATACATAAACACACACACACACAATGAAAATAAATCTTTTAAAAGTCCTGGAGGAGCTACAGAATCACGTGTGAGAATATTCTTACATTCTTAGTAGCAGTGAGAGGGACGGAAAGGTGCAAAATCAGTAAGGAGTGTGTTATTTTAGTCACTAAGCACGGTGCTCGTGGTGTCTGAAGCTCCTCTTGTTGCATATTGTGCTAAAATGCTCTGGCTTCCTGCCTCTTTATGCCTTTCATTCCTTCCTATTCCCATCAAATTCAAATAGCAAGTCTTTCCTGAACATCTACCATGTGGAGGCATTGACTCTTCTAGTGAAAAACAGACAGATGTGGCCCTGAAGGAGGTCAGAAGCTAAAAAGAGGGGGGCAGAACAAAATTGTATTCATGCCTGCGATGTATTTATGCTCTGAGAGGGGAGATGCTGGCAGCCTTGAGAATCTTTGCTAGATGATATAGGACTGAAGGGTTGAAGACGAGCCTTCAAGAAAGGCAGGAGAGATGGCTGGCAGACAAATGATGGACAGTAGGACCCCATGTGCAGAGGTCTGAAGAAGAACTGACGTCTGATGTTGCTGAATACAGCAAAGGAAAGAGAGAAGCAGGGAGACAGGCAGGGGAGAGACCTCATGGGCAAAGGAAAGTGCTGAATGCTGCTGAATTAACCAAGGTTTCGGCAAGGGAGGCTGACCAAAGTCCACTAGGAGCAACACAGAACCAAAGAAAACCAGCAAATGCACTCCAGTAAAGAATTTAGCTTCTGCTTCTCTTGGAACCTTAGAAATAGATTTTTTTTTTTTTTCTTTCTGGATGGTGCCAGTTAGTGTGAGTCTTTGAATCGGCTCACTAACTTTGAGCACTGTGCATGTTAGAGGTAAGCCTGGTCAGTGTCTTATTCTTCTGGCTTCAGAAGCGGAGGTGGGACAAAAGGCTTCAACTTCCGGTTAAAGCCGTGATGCTCTGTGTGCGGGTCGGGGTGGAATGAGAGAGGATGTATATAGATCTTCCAGCCAGCACCAAAAGCCAGCTTGGCATTTTCTCCCTTACTCTTGTTCTTTGGAAAAGCCTGTGGTCACCCTGTGACGTCACAGTGCTCTTCTTAGCCACACCCAGCTGGTTGCCCTGAGAGGTTCATTCCCAAACCTGGTCCCAGTTGCAATTACATTGCTACTAAAGAAGAGGGCTGAAGCAAGTCCCAGAAAGAAAATGATGGGGAACTGCCAAGGGGGAGCTTCTGAGTTCCCTGGGCGATACAGGTGTCAGAAGTTAGTAAAGGGCTGCTGGGCTCCATGCCAATAACCCAGATGCTCCAAATGAGTATCAGAGGAAATCAGTCAGCCTTGGAGATTCTCTCCGCTACCTCTCATGTGGAACTGCGAGCCATTTCAGCACAGTGGGGCTTGGCTGAAGGGGACCGGCTGAGCTCGCTCACCAGATCTTATAACTTCACCATGGCCATGATTTGGTGGAAGGTCAGGTTATTCACACACATGCTGTTAAAAAAATGAAAAAGAGAGACATTGTAGAAAATATCACAAAATGCCATTATCAGACCCTGGAAATAGCCATAATTTATTTGTCCTGTTTTTATCCTTTAGCGAATTTATACCTCCATATACATTGCTCTCACTCCCCTTTCTTCCCATCAAGCATTGCTCCTACTTTGCTGTTTTATTTTTCAAGCCTCCAACTTTAACGCTAGTTGTCTATAAGCATGAGTGGGGTCTTATTTACCGGAAGGGGACAGGGCAGTCTCTCAAGGCTACACCACTGAAGGAAGAGACATCAGCAGTCTCTCACTTTCATCAAGTATTCTCACTGGTGCCCAAAAAAGCTCTTCTCACGATTTCTTTTTGTATTTATCTGAATGGGAATTGAAAGATTAATTTTCCACTTATGACTTAAAACTTTTATTTATGGTAATATTGGCTTTCTGCTGTTGAACAGCCTTATGAAGTTGAGTGTGTTTGGAGGTAGGTTCATGTAGCCATCGCCTTAACCATTAGCTCAGAAAACTCCTCATACTGCCTATGGTGGTTTGAATGAGAATGACCCTATAGGCTCAGGTCTTTTAGCTCTTGGTCCCTAGTTAGTGGAAAGGTTGGGCAGGATTAGGAGATGCGGCCTCTTTGGAGAGGAGTGTCACTGAGGTTGTGGGTCTTGAAGTATTAAAAGGCCTCACCATTCCCAATTAGCGCTCTCTCTCTCTCTCTCTCTCTCTCTCTCTCTCTCTCTCTCTCTCTCTCTCTCTCTCTCTCTCTCTCTCTCTCTCTCTCTCTCTCTCTGACTCTCCTCTCCTCCTCCTGCCTCTGCCTCATGCTTTGGATCAGGATGTGAGCTCTCAGCTCCTGCTCCAGCGCTTGCCTTCATGCCTGCTGCCTTGGTCCCCACCATGATGGTTAGGGACTCAACCCTGTGAATTACAGGTTCCCTGATTAACTGTCTTGTAAGGTGCTTTGGTCATGGAAATAGAAGCAACTGAGACACTGCCTTATTTTTATTGAGTCCATTAGCATTTTGTAACCCGCCCCCCCCAGACTCCATCTGTTTTCCACTGCTACATTTCCCAAATTCCCTCAAGTATGGAATTGCATAAGCTGTGTACACATCTAGACATGGATAAGTTTTATTATCACAGAGCCCTATTGTGGGGATGTTTTCAAATATAATAAAAAATTCGGACATATCAGAGGGATCTATCCACAGTCAGTCTAGGAGGTCCATACAGTGCTAACTCACACCTTTAATCCCAGCACAGGGACTATCTGGGAGTGGTGACTACGCCCTTAATCTAATCTGAGTTCAAGGTCATTTTAGTGTATGGAAGTAGTTTCAGGCTCCCAGGCAGGCAGTGGTGGTGCCACACCTTAACTAAGCAAAGAAGGTATTTAAGGCAAACATAGAAAGACAGAGCAGGCAGAAGAAGCCATGGCTCACACTGTTAGTCTCAGCACTTGGGAAGCAGAGACAAGAGAATCTCTGTGAGTTCAAAGCCAGCCTGGTCTTCAAAGCAAGTTCCAGGAAAGTCAGGACTGTTACACAGAAAACTCTGTCTCAAAACAAAGACTAGAAGAGGTGGATTTGTCCTCTGATATCTCCAACTGTTTTTATTATATTTGAAAATACAGCTGTGTTAGAGGCGGGACTGCTTACACAATAGAAATCATGGAGGAAGGAGAAGGACAGAGAGGAATATTGAAGCCATATGTGGCTGACATTGCTATAAATTTATGGGGATGAGATTTACTATAACAATGGAACACACAGATTAATATTCCTCCAAATACAGAAATAAGCCATGAACTAGCACATGGTTTTAGAAGAAATATCAGAAGATATTATGAGAAACAGTCACAGACCATTCAGGTTATAGAGAAACAAGGCAAAACAGCTGCTGATCTTTCAAAGACACCCACAGCACTACTTCTAAAATGGCTAACAGAGAAGCCTATATGGGTTCATCAATGGCCTCTAACAAAAGAGAAATTGCAGGCCTTAGAGCAGCTGGTATAGGAGTAGTTAAATGCTCAGCATATAGAAGAATCAACCAGCCCTTGGAATTCTCCTGTATTTGTTATTAAAAAGAAATCTGGGAAGTGGAGAATGGTAGCAGATCTAAGGGTGATAAACAAGGTGATCCAGCCAATGGGCTTTCTACAGTCTGGGATTCCTTTGCCTTCTCTGTTACCAAAGAATGGCCTATTATAGTTATTAATTTAAAAGACTTTCTTTACAATACCTTTCCAAGAACAAGACAAAGAAAAATTCGCCTTTATAGTGTCCACTTAGAATAATTCTCAGCCTATAAAGAGATACCAGTGGGGATCCTCACTCAAGGAATGCTGAATAGCCCCACTCTATGCCAGTATTTTGTATAAAAGCCAGTAGAACAAATATGTAACTGTAGGGGTATTGTGTTATTTCATGGTAAATAATTGTCCCACCCACTGGTTTAATAAAAAGCGCTGATTGGCCAAAGGCAGGCAGGAAGTGTGGACAGGGCTACCAGACTAAAAGCTCTGAGAACAGGAAGCACAGAGCAGAATGCCAGAGAGAAGCTGAAAGAAGCAGAGGACAACTATGCTGCTCTAAGAAAAGGTACCGAGCCGCATGGCTGAACAGGAAGAATCATGTGTTAGATGAAGGGTAAAGAGCTAGCAAGTTATATGCCTGGGCCTGAGGCTGATCAGCCTAAAACAATAATAAACATCTGTGTGTCTCTGAGTGCGTTTGTGAGTCTGCAGGTCTGTGGGCCTAAAGCTTGAGGCTAGGCCCGAAAGTCAGGGCCAGAAACTTCATACTACATGTAACAAATTCTCACAATCTATAATTTGTCATTACATGGATGACATCTTGTTGACCGATTCAAATATCGACACATTAGAAAAAAATTTTTGAAGAAGTGAAAAGAATTTTGCCTGCTTGAGGATTACAGATTGCCCCAGAAAAAATATAAAGAGGGGATTCCATTAATAATTTAGGCTACAAAATAAGCCAACAAAAAATTAGACCCCAAAAGGTACAAATCAGGAGAGATAGATTGAAGACACTTAATGATTTTCAAAGACTATTAGGAGACATTGCCAATTTACAACCCACTATAGGAATTAAAAAGTGATGAACTGGATAATTTGTTCAAAACCTTAAATGGTGACAAGGACTTAAATAGTCCATAGTCCGAGAGAATTATCACCTAAAGCTGAGAAAGAATTGGCTTGGTGGAAAAGAAATTACAGGATGCACACATCATGTAGATCCAGACCTTAATTGCATTCTAGTTATCTTGCCGTCTAAGCATTCTCCTACAGGAATTTTAATGCAAAGGGAAAGTGTTATATTGGAATGGATATTTCTTCCACATAAATTAAATAAGAAATTAAAGACATATCTGGAAAAGTTTTCTGAACTTATTCTTAAAGGAAAATTAAGACTTTGTCAATTGACAGGAATGGACCCAGCAGAAATTGTTGTACCTTTCACTAATTAAGAAACTGACCAATTATGGGGAGAAAGTGAACCTTGGCAAAGAGTCTTCAGTAATTTTTTGGGAGATATTAACAACAAATATCCTCAAAGCAAAAGAATTGAATTTCTAAAGAAAACTAATTGGATTCTTCCTTGTATTGTATGAGATAAACTAATTTCCGTACATTTTATACCCATGCAAACAAATCAGGAAAGGCAGGTTACAAGACAGAACATAGAAGTGAAGTGGCTCAAAGCCCTTATAATTCTGTTCAAAAGTCAGAATTATATGCTATCATGATGGTATTAATAGATTTTACTGAACCTCTTAACATAGTCACTGACTCTCAGTATGCAGAAAGAGTTGTTCTACACATTGAAATGGCTGATTGTATTAATGATAAATCAGAATTAACTTCATTATTTATTCAGTTACAAGAAATAATCAGGACTAGAAATCATCCCTTCTATATAACACACATTTGATCCCATATGGGTCTGCCAGGTCCTTTAGCACAAGGTAATGATGAAATTGATAAATTATTAAAGGAAATGTACTAGAGGCCTCAGAATTTCATAAAAAGCATCATGTCAATAGCAAAATATTAAAAAAAGATTTCTCTATTACTTGGCAACAAGCCAAAGAAATTGTAAAAAGGTGTCCCACCTGTTCTTTCTATAATCAAACTCCATTACCAGGAGGAAGTAATCCTAAAGGTATACATGGAAATGAAATCTGGCAGATGGATGTATTTCATTATACAGAATTTGGGAAATTAAGATATGTCCATCATATAATAGATATGTTTTCAGGATTTCAATGGGCAACTACTTTGAGTTCAGAAAAGGCTGATTCTGTAATCACACATTTTCTAGAGTTATGACCATCATGGAAATACCTGTACAAATTAAGACTGACAATGATCCAGCATATGTCTCTAGTAAAATGAAACAAATTTTGCTTATCATAATATAAAGCATATTACAGGAATACCACACAATTCTACAGGGCAAACAGTCATAGAGAGATCAAATCGAATTCTAAAGGATATGTTAAATAAACAGAAAGGAATAACAAAGACCCCTAGTGTAGGAGGATTATGTTGTTCCATTGTAAATAATTGTCCCACCCAGTGGCTTAATAAAAAGCGCTGATTGGTCAAAGGCAGACAGGAAGTGTGGGCGGGGCTACCAGACTAAGAAGACTCTAGGAACAGACAGAATAGAGCAGAATGCCAGAGAGAAGCCAGAAGAAACAGGGGACAACTATGATGTTCTGAGAAAAGGTACTGAGCCGCATGGCTGAACAGAATAAGAGTCATGGATTAGATTAAGGGTAAAGAGTTAGCAAGAGGTATGCCTGGGCCTTAGGCCAATCAGCCTAAAACTATTGTAAGCATCTGTGTGTCTCTGTGGGTCTGTGGGTCTGTGGGTCTGTGGGCCTAAACCTTGAGACAAGGCCTGAAAGTCCAGGCCAGAAACCTAATACCACACCCCTAGAGATAGACTACATAATGCTTTATTAACTTTTAATTTTCTCAATGCTAATGGAAAAGGAACAACAGCTGCTGAAAGGCATTGGACTATAGAAAAAAAACAGCTGAACTAAATCAGCCTGTTTACTTCAAAGATGTACTAACCTTTGAATGGAAGCCAGGATAGGTGCTACATTGAGGAAGGGGTTTTGCTTTTGTTTCCACAGGTGAAGAAAAGTTATGGATACCATCAAAATTAATAAAGACTTGATTTGTACCATAGAAACTTCATGAAAATAAGAATTGATAGCTCATCCACCCGTATTACAATTCTTTAAGTTGTAATAAAAAAGGGTGGGGGCAGGTTTTTGTTTTTGTCTTTACAGAAAACTGGAAATACTCATCTTCAAGAAGTAAAAAGACCTTGGACATCTAGACGTCTAAAGCAAAATGGAGGCTATCCAGAAAAATTTACAAGCAAAAGAATATTATAACTATTGGTATCAGTATACCCCTTTAGGGTAAAATCTCATTGCTTAACCTCTATTTTTTGTAAGTTGAAGTCCAAGTTTAATTATAATTTAAAGCTGGCTTTCGAATTGGAGTGTGGCTCTCTCCTTCTCTAAATTCAAGCATGCTTGTTAAAGGAAAATACAAAATCTCTGTATCATATCAGAAGAGCCACCTGATATGGGACAGAAGAATAACAAAAAATAAGGGACTATTCTATTGTTACTAATTCTATGCTGAATAAATACGTATATATTTAGCTTCTTGTACATTGTGTTGGGTTTTAGTCTCTTATAATTTTTATGCAGTGATCTATGACAATGCCTAATTGTGAATTTGAATTACCCAAAAGAAAGATGGAGCCCCATAATGATAATTTCACATGGACTCTGACAAAGCCACTAGGCTGATAAACACTAACCAAAGATCAGATTTGGACTACAAACTGCTCAGGACAATTTCGAGGTGGCTCGCTGAGATGAACCAGCTTCACAGACTACTATGGCCAGGACTTGAGACAAGCCGTGCACTTTTCTGTTATGCAAAGACTGGACAACAAATGATACAGCTACTTATTTCAGGACTTGACATTTAACAAAACTTTTCTTTTCAGGATCCCCAAAAGATGCTGTCACCCCCAGAAGCAGGAAGTAAATTTAAGAACATGGCACTCACATTCCCAAGTGGTGGGGTGGGTTGTTTTTGGTCGTTCAATGGGTTATGTGTGATTGTCATTTTTTAGGTTAATTGGTTAAAAATTGTTAATGGCTATGGTTAGAAAAAATGTTAAACAAGAACAATTAGATTCAAGATTTGTTTTTAAAAAACAATAGAAAGAAAAAGGGGATATAAATATATAGGATATAATGATAGATTATTGAATCATCTTTTAAAAGTATTTACTAGCTTTAAATATTTTACATTGGATTGGATTTTTGTATATTGTATTCAAATTGTGTATATTGAGATTAATTTTGTTACTATACAAATATCTCTATACTTGTTCAGGGTATTATACTTATTCAGCTCATCTAACAATGTAATACAAGTTACTAGTCTATGAAAGTTTTTATTACCAACTAATATAAAGCAATGCAAGTTAGTAGTTAGACATTACATTCAAACATAGTCATATTAGATATGTTTTCAAGATCAAACAAATATATTTTAGATGAACAGATTTTCTTCAAACACTTTGGAGATCCATAGAATATGGCATTTAAAATATTTTAAGAACTTAGACTTTTCTGGACAGTGAGACAGATCAGCTCCTGGCAGCACCAATCTACTTCAAGAGAAAAATGGGCATTGAAGAAACTCCATATGGAGTTTACTTTCTTGGTGGCAATGGTTAGCCACTGGACAAGAACCTGTTCTTTTACTGACTGCTTGACAGGATGTTGTTTAAACTGGGCATACAGGTTCCATAGGAAAGTGACCTCTGAGCTTTGGCAGAACAAGCTGAGAGGGTCCTTCAGGTTCCTGCTTTGCAGAGAAAACTGTCAGACATTCTTTAGGACTCAAGGAGAAGTGAATGATGAACTGTACAAGAATGGGCAGAGCAGATTTCCTCCTTCACTGAAATGAAAAGAGACTCTGGGCCTGTAGGCTGAAGATGGATGCCCCAACTTTGTAAAGGAACTTTGAGTGACTGTCCAGACAGATAGGTGTCATCTCTGCCACTTCTAGATTTTGGAAGTTGCTTGCACTTCCTGTTTACTTGGGTAAATATTATATCCTTCTGTGGTCTTTGATGTAGTTGAAGATTAGATAATTATAGATGTTTTTCTTAGTTATATTAAAAGGTATATTGGATATAAAACTTTAGATTCACAAAGATAAGGTAGATGATAGCGTATTTTCTTTAATTTTGTTAAATACAAATAGACTAGATATTGTAACTATAATTCTTGCTTGGTAGCTATTTTGTTATATGTAACTTTGCTATGTTACAATTGAAACCTTCCTTTTTGATTAGACAGAAATGAGGAGATGATGTGGGAATGTCTTTCTGGATGCTGTGAATATAATCTTTAAATAAAGGAGCTATTTTGGCCCATGACAGGAACCATAGAAGAAGTAGGTGGGGAATCAGAATAGGTAGGAAAGGAAGGGTGGAGTCAGAGACAGATCGAGTCAGCTGCCCAAGAAGAAACATGTAAGGAACACAGGTGAGCCACAGGCCACCACGTGGCAGATAGATTAATAGAAATGGGTTGAGTTAAGATGAAGGAGCTACCTAGCAATGTGCCTAAGCCATAGGCCAAACAGCATGAAGTTAATGTAAGTGTCTAAGTCATTTTGGGGGAGGAAAAACAGCGGCAGGTGGGTAAGTGGTCTGGGGCTGCAGGTCTGTGGGTCTGGACCTCTGGCAGCCAGGGGCCCGGAAACCTTATTATAACACCCTATTTGTTAATCTTAGAGAAAGCATTAGAAACTCCTGACACCAACAGAATTATGTCCTGTTTTGAAAGAGACCTAATCTTCCAGCTCCATCTGTGGAGCAAAGAACACAGTGGATTCCTAAGCAAGACAGCACCATGGAGAATTCTGGACAGAGGGAGAGAGGAATAAGGACCTGCAAACAGTTCACAACATGTGGAAATGTGTTCATCTCACCTTAGGTGGAGCCCTGCTGGCCAGTCTTCCAGACTGCAGCTCCCCTGGAGCCCTGGCACTCTATAAGCCTGCCAACCAAACAAACACAGGCATAGACAGCAAGCATATTTTTAAAAAGACAACTTGATATACCTCCTGTGAGGGAGGCAGCATGGCCATGTGACAGTCACATTAGGACCATCGATTTTCTGCCAGCAGTTAGTGGGAAGGGGAGCCCATGTGTGCCTTGAGGCACCCTTGCTCCCAAACTGACAAAGGAGAGAACTGTGGTATTTTGCCTAAATGCACCTAGCCTGAATCTTCCTGAAAACTGTCCCTAGCCCATTTGCCAAGGGCAGAAGTGAGTTTGGAAGGACAAGCTGTTGGCTGAATCCCCTTTTCCATGCATGGATCTTCTCTAGGTGGGAACAGGATGGGAAGCCACATTTGTGGGCTGGAAGAGCTCGTGGACACACTGCTGAGTGAAGTCTCTTGACCAGTTTTTTTAGAAGCAGGTGGTTGCCCTGGCAACAATTACTAATGTAAACTAGAGTAAGTGACGAGCATCGTCTCTTTCTTCATCTTTGTGTTCAAGAAAATGTGTCTCTCACACTAGTTGACAGTACTGTAAGGCTGACGAAGCCTTGCGGGGGGGGGGGGGGGGGGCTCCTTAAGGATGAAGAGAGTGACAGACCAATCCGTAAGTGAGCAAGCCCAATGGAACCTAGCCGCACTCAGTTTGGAATACAAAGAGCGACAGTAAAAACCAAAAGATGGAAACAAAACCAAACCAGCATCTTTTCCAGCTCAAGCTTCAAATCTTGGCCTCTGCGAGTGACAGTGACTCTTTTCTTCCCAGCTGTGGCCAGTGTCTCAGCAGGGCTGTTTCCTCTCACTGTGGTGCACAGCTCCTCTCTCTCTTCCGTTCTAGAGTTACTGTGGTAACTCTCCTTACTCCTGGCTCTTCTTTGGATCCTCTCCCCGTCTTGACATTTTCATGATCCTGCCTCATTAATTCAGCATTTAGAGATTGGATGTCCTGCTGGATGCTGGGGAACACATCCGTAGTCCCAGCCTGGAGCAGCATAGGAGCAGGTGGAAAGATTATTCACTTGAGCCTCAGGCAACACAGAGAAACTGCGTCTCAGTACAAAACAAAACAAAAACACAAACCCAAAAACAAAGCATTAAAAAAAAGGAAAGAGAACAGAACAAAGACCTAAAGGATGACAGCAGCCATACTTGACTACGCTGAGGACAAGCCCTGTTAGCCCTGTTGTTGGGGGCTGGGTCAAAGTAAAAAGTAGTTGTGGACCTTCTGGGTATAGTATCTATAGGGCTACACAGTAAGCCATTTTAATTACCACCCATAATTTTCTTTTTGGCACAAATGTTCTCTCTCTCTCTCTCTCTCTCTCTCTCTCTCTCTCTCTCTCTCTCTCTCTCTCTCTCTCTCTCTCTCTCTCCTCTCTCTTTCTCTTTCTGTGTGTGTTTTGTATATGCACACACATGTGCAGGGACACCCTGCCCTGTCACTCCCTGTCACTTTACAGAACTTTTCACTGAAGCTAAGGTGGCCACTCTCTTGTCTCTACCCCCCACATCACTGGGTTATAGACATGCGTTGGCCACGCTCACCTTTTTGGTGGGTGCTCCAGCATTCTTACCCACTGATCCATTTCCCCTGCCCTGGACTTGGCATCAGTATGTTAAAGAATTTCTCTTTTCTCCCACTTTTTTATTATGGTAAGTAAGTCTGCTCATTTGTAATCTCCAATGTCTAGGACAGGGCAAGAAGGAGATTATTCTCCCGAGTCACAGTAACATTAACTCAAAGTAGGAAATAAGATTTTTTTTTGCCAGTGATTACTACCCTACTGAGATTATAAAAACAAGGAGTTTTTTCAAAACTATAGTATAGATTTAAAAGTATAGATTTGGGCTCCTCTGTCACTTCCTGACTTTAGGAAATGTGGAAGCAAGGTCCAGGCAGCTTCATAGTCATCAAGCTTACCAAGGGATTGTGCAGCTTTGGAGGATTTGTCTGCTTCCCAAGGCGGAAAGTGGAAGACCACTCCATCAGAGGGACCAGTGAAAAGGAAGGCGTGCTGAGAAATGATTAACAGCAATGATACTAACCCAGGGCTTAATGGAAGAGAGAAGCTGAGCATCTTGGGAGAAACAAAGAGAGTCCTATTAGGAAGCAAATGCTGATGAGTCATTAGATTCAAGAAGATTAGATGGTTCAGTGCTGGGCCAGAATTTTTGGAGACAAGGAAAATCACATGGGTTTTAAGTTGAAAATCCATGAATATAATATTCACATCACTGATGATTTCTGAAAGAAGCATAAGTAACAAGCAGATGTTTTATAGCAAGTTTAGACCGAACATATGTATATTGTTTATAGTAAGGCCTTTCCCAATTTGGAATCTCAATTCTTTCTAACTTCAGGCTTTGTGTAGACAGAGTTCTTGGTAACAGATATAAATCACCACTACTCCATGAAATTCTAGAGAAGAGAAATTCTCTTATTATTCAAGTATGGAGACATCATTTATCCATCCACTAATGACTGAACATCTATCATATGTCAGGTATAATGTCTAGTGATTGACAGATAGATGGTCTTAATACTCTGGTCTCTCTTGGAACAGTGGTTACCTTTCTGTACTGATTATGTAACGCTGAACACTTACTGTATCAGAGCTTTTCTGGGTCAGCACTTCAGCAGATTTTAATATAGCAGTCCAACGCAGGGTCAGAAAATCTCACGAGACTGAAGACTGGAGATAGGGCCTTATAAAAGCCGGACCTGAGTTGTGGACTAACACTTTTCGGATGGCTTTCTCACATGGCTACTAGCAGGAGACACACATTTTTTTGTTGCTTGGGTCTCCTTGTCATCACTTGGGTGTCTTCACAACACGGCAACCAACTTCTCCAGATGAATGATCTCATAAACAGTAAGGGGGAAACTGTGATGCCTTTCATGGTCTACGTGTAGGTGCCAAGTACTGTGAGTTCTGCCACATCCTGTCCTTTGGAAGTGAAGCATTCAATTCAACCCACCATACTCAGCAAGGGGGGAAACTAAGCCCCATCTTTTTAATGAAGGACTGCAAAATAATCCATAGTCATCTTTTATGCCATGACTCCTGCTTTGTCCAAAACATTTTATTAGCTGGGTTATAAATAAGTTCAAATGCAGACTTAAGGATATAGTGCAAGCAGACTGATTTGATCACCTGATTATTCTCAGGTATTAATTATATGATGATTGTTACATAGTAATAGGACCAATGTTTACAAGACCATAACTAGGGAAGATGTAGCTTAAAAAATATCCTGGGGTTGCAGAAATGGTTCAGAATTTAAGAGTACTTGCTGCTCTTGCAGATGACCCTGATTTGGTTCCTAGAACTCATGGTGGGTGGCTCACAAGCACATAGTTTCTTTAAGAAAATATCTTGAAAAAAGTATCTGATACTTGGGGTTACTTCCAAATTCCATCTCCAGAAATTGCAACTCGCATGTTCTCTATGAGACAAGGATATTTGTTATTCTTGCGAGCTTTTCAGGTGATGAACCATAGCCTCAGTAAACCTTTAAAAAATGGCTCATGGAACTTAAAACAGTCAATCACTGGCTGCTCCTTCAGGAAATTGTTTAATTGCATAATTTGATGAGTTTACCCGGTAATTTGGTGGCCTTTGTCTCCATTTTTATTCCTTTAATCTATATTCTGGTTTAAAAAAAATTATTTTGGATTCAGTTTCTCAACTACATTAGAGTTTGACATATTGATATTTCCTTACAGCTTCATCATGCATTCACACATCTAAAGGAATAATCTTAACTCTAGCAAAATTGGCTTGAAGCATGTGTGTGCTATGTTAAAATGCCAGGCATGCTATAATTATATTTTATCAGGTGAAGTTTAACATTTTAATAGGCAGTGTCTGAGGCTGATTTGACAGGGTGTTTTTGGATGGTGAAATGGATGCTCAAAATAAGAAAACACCACTCAGAAACTAAATGAATCACTTCTGCTAGACAAGTAGGATTGGAGTCTATTATGAAGGGCCTGTGCAATGTCTGAAGAGCTGTCTTCTTTTTAATGTATGTTCATTAACTCTGATTTGGAAGGTTGAGGAAAAAGAACCCCTTTGTGACTTGTTAATCATTAAATAAGAGAAGCAAACAGTTGGCAAAGCCCCAAGATTCTTTATTTGGGGTTTTATTTTATCTTACCATGAGTAATAAGTCATCCAAATAGCAAGATTTAAGCCACTTCATCAGCGATACAGTTCTCTCCCTCTCTTTTGAGGCTATGTAGATTATCCGAGTTGGACAAGTAGGGTTGGTTATTCTCACTGTTCTGTCATTGGGTGGGATTTTATTACAGGGATCATTTGCCCAATGCCTATTACCTTTGCTTTGTTTATAAATGGAAAAGATACGACTCCCTTGCTTTGAGCTAGGTATTTGATTGTAAAGCAGACTGAATAGATGAACCAGGCATTTTGCATCTGAGAGTCTCTTTCAGGAATGGTTAATTATTTTTATCTCAGAGGAAGATTTTTTTTTCCCCAATGGAATGCTAAAAGATTCCTCTTTAGATGATGGGCAGTGAGGCTGCATCTGCCAGACTAGGATGCCAGGTGCGATTCAGATGGTCTGAACCAAAATGCATTTCTTCACACAGAATCCTATGGAGGTTAAGAGAATGGGGCCAGAAGTTAGACTCGGATTTGAGTCACTCTCAAGAGATCACTGCATAATCTTGGGTGAATTACTGTTTTAGAATATTATTTTAAGGTGTGTTACTTCTGTTTATGCTCTGGAACATTTGTTTGATGATGCAAAGATGCATTACCTGGGTTTGATTAAATAAAATTCACCTGTGGTCAGGAGGCTGGTCTGCAACTAGCTGATAGGAAGTGATAGGCAGGAGCCAAGTGGAGAAGGGCTTTTAGGATAAATCAAGGAAAAGCGGGAGAGCTCTTCCCAGGGAGTGATGGGCAAGGAGAAGAGGTGGACAACTTGCTATTCAGACTCTCTGAGGAGCAGAATTCCACCTCAACCCTCAGGTCCTGAGTTCTTTAGGAGGACAAGGAAGGTAAGTTTCCTTCCTATCTTTGAAAAAGTTAATGCCTGAGGGAAGAGAATCCCTTGCTGCCTAACCCTTGCTGGTAGCATCCAGTTGCTGATTAGGACAGTCCTGGTTTAAAAGGCAGCAGCAGTTTAAAAAGAGGACAGTACTTGGCACTCCAACAGGAGGTGGAATCACAGGAAAGAAGAGGTTGCACCAGCTGGCTCTGTTACATTTGCCCTCTGGGCCTCTCAGCCACTGGCTCTGCTGCATTTTTCAGTTTGGACTTCTTCTTACACTAGTAGTAGGCTGCCTCTTGCCTGGAGGAGTCAACAGAATTGACAAGAGACTTGGGAAATCCTTTAGGAGAGAATTAAATAATATTGAAAAAAAAATCTTTATGTTAAGAATGGGAAGCATAATGATGCAGGGTGCTAGGGTTCTGATACTGCTCCCTTAGAAGGCTTGACGTTAGAATCAGAGTATGGAAAGATTTGAAGAACCAGGGAAATGCCTCCATTTTGAGCAAGTCCCTAACCCCAATTTGAAACAGGCCTGAGTTTTGAATTCTCAGAATGGTTGACATAGGTTTCAGGACAAAGTTGTCAGAAGGTCCCAACACAGAAGATAGCCTAGGGCCATCTGATAGCAACTGATCAACCACAGAATGTCCCAGCACTGGAGATAGTCTATAAAAAAAGGTTTGACAAACACTTGGATAAACTGAAGGCTAAGATAACAGAGGAAATCTGGAAAGTCCCTAAAAACCAACTAATCAGAATTGTACCCATACTGAGACCCCTAATTGATGTGTAACTTTGTGGGTTTTGCCTTTAAAAACTCAGCTTGTAGAGGGGGCAGGTATCTCCTTGGGCAGACAGGGTCCCTGCTCTGCAGCGGCTTGTATTTCTTGCTTTTGCATTTCAAAGAGTTTGTGTATCTGATGGTCTCTTCAGGGGTCTCAAGACCAGGGCACAATAATTAATGATCTAACTGATGCTGATGTGATATCAATAATACCTACTATCAGTATGATAATTAATATATTATCAATAATAGCCATGGTGGTGGTTTTTTGTGCTAAATATGACAAGTGGAAAAACAGGATGCAGGCCTTGGAAAGATATACTAATGAAAAAAATGTTCAGATACAGACAGAAGAATGTAGAGCAGAATCTGCCACACTATTGCATTGTGAAACCGGAGGGGAACTTTGGGTGACTGTCCAGGCAGCCAAATGTCTCTGTTGTTAGGTAATACTACATCCTTCTGGGTCTCTGATGGAGTTGAAGCCTAGGTAGTTATAGTTGAGGTTTCCTTAGTTATGGTAGAAAGTAAATTAGGTGTAAAATTTTAGATTTACTAAGATATGATAGATAATGAAGTAGTTTCTTTAAATTTGCCAGACACAAATGAATTGGACATTGTGAATGTAATCCTTACTTGATAGTTGTTATTATATGTAGTCTTAATATGTTTAAATTAAAACCCTTTCTTTTTATTCAGGCAAAAAGGAAGGAAGTTGTAGGATATTATTTTAAGGGGTGTTGCTTTTGTTTATGTTGCATTTGCTTAACTTGGTGAAGCTGTGTTATTTGTCTGTCTAAAACACCTGATTGTGGTAATATATATTTAATAAAATTAATCTGAACTATCAGTTAACCACAAAACCAAGCCTAGTCAGGAAGGGGCAACCAACACCTTTCATCCTAGCTTTAGGAATGTGGAAAGGGGAAGTTAAGAGAGCTGGGCGGGGCAAGAGGCTTTTCAGCCTTCCCAAACACTCTACCTTCCTCTTCTGCTGAGGACTCAGGCATTCAGTTGAAGGATTCCTAGAGACAGGGCTGAGGAGTTGACTGGGTGGCTGTGGTTTCTTTCTGATAGTCAACCAGCTTTTCCTCCAATATCTTACCTCTGGGTTCTCATGATATGATAACTAGAGTTCCTGCAATGTTTGGTGACCAATGTGGGGCCCAAGCCCATGACCCTGAGATTGAGTCTCATGCTCTACCAACTGAACGAGAAATGGCGTTCCAATGTGGGCCACTTCCTTCTTTAAAACCTCATTGCAATTGTGCTTTAGAAGTTGTGATACTGTGTATAAGGTTAGCTGTCTCTTTTCTTCTTGTATTTTCCCTACTTGGGTTCAGTTTTTGAATCTGTTGGTCAGTACCCAGGTCAGCTTTGGGAAATTTTCTTCTACACTCTAACTCTCTCCCCTTCTTCTTACTGAACTTCTGATCATATGGAATCTAGAGTTTTAAAGAAGCTTTCCAAGTCTTCTGCATTTGATATGCTTCTTGTCATGTTTTCTTCTTCATATACCATACTGGTGATGTATCTTTTAATAGACCAACGTATGTGCGAGTGTGTATGTGTGTGTGTGTGTGTGTGTGTGTGTGTGTGTGTGTGTGTGAAATCTGACATTTAAATGCTTGTTGAATTCTGCATTTTTCATTTTAAGAATTTCCATGGGATTTTCTTACTACAGTTAGTTGGGAATAGTCTTTATCTTATTCTTTTGTTTTTGACAAGGTTTTCTGTAGCACACTGGCATCAAAGTTTCTTCATAACCAAGGATGATCTTAAACTCCTGATTCTCCTGTCTCACCTCTCAGGATCAGAATAATTGTTGTATTCCACCATGTCCAGCTTTCTGTTTTCTTGAAAATACTGATGTTAATTTGAATACTTTGGAATCTCTCCTATATATATTTGATAATATGATATCCTTCTGTTTTCCTTTTCCCATCTTATTTTTTAAATTTTCGGCTTTCTTTGTTTTTTTATTTAAAAATATTTTTTCCATATCCACCACTGCTTCCCTCCCCCCCTCCCAGTTTTCCCTCAGTCTCCCCCCATCTTATTTCCCTATCGATTCCCCAGTGAGGGCAAGGAATCCCAAGGAAGTCAATTCCATCTGGCATATCCAGATGAGGTAGGACAGAGGCCCTCCCCCAGTATCAAGGCTGAGTAAGGCGTTCCTGTGCAGGGAATGGGCTCTGAGAAGCCAGTTCATGCACCAGAAATAAACTCTGGTCCTACTGCAAGAGGCTCCACAAACTGCTCAGGCTGTTTGACTGTCATTTGCATTCAGAGGGTTTGGTTCCTTTCCAGGGGTTACTCAGCCACCAGTTCAGAGTCAGTGAGCTCCCAATAGCTTGGGTCAGCCTTCTCTGTGGGTCTCTTCCTCATGACCCCATGATCCCTTTGCTCATATACTCTCTCTTCCTTCTCTTCAGCTGGACCAAAAGCTCGACCCAGTGCTTAGCTATCGATCTCTGCATCTGCCGTCACCAGTTGTTGGATGAAGGTTCTATTCATTTGATTATAGGGGAAGTCCTGTTTAGACACCTTCTCCACTATTGCTTAGAGTCCTAGCTGGGCTCATCGTGTGGGTTCTTGGGTGTTTCCTCAGCACCAGGTTTCTCTCTAACCCCACTAAAGCTTCCTCTATCAGGACATCTGTTTCTTTGTTCTCCCTCTCTGTTGCTCCCTCCGCCCAACCATCCCCTTCTCTCATGATCTCTTCCCACCTTCCCTTGCTCCCTCCCCTGCATGATCCCAATTTACTCAGCTCTCCCTTCTCTTGATAAGCCCCGTAACTTATTATTCAGTGTCATGGGTGGAAAGCATCACTGGAACTCTGGAGGTGATCGTACTCTATCAAGGATGGTTTGTTCACTGAAGGGTTATCAGGCTGGAGGGGCTCCGGCACCCTCGATTCTCAAGAAACAAAGGGAAACACCACTGACTGTGTATTAAGATAAATGGATGAGAGCACCTAGACCAGGTGACTACTGCCAAACAAACCTTCTCTTTGCCCTGTTTCCAAGCTCCCCAGATGCTCCAGGGATCCGGCACTGATGGCTGCACGCACTGCTCTCTGTTCAGACAAAGTCTTTATTAATTCATTGTTAATAATTAAATTATTAATTAGTCAATTACTACAATTTACACAGAATTTCTCTGTGTAGCCCTGGCTGTTCCGTAACTCACTGGCCTCAAACACAAAGATCCTCCTGCCTCTGGAGTGATGGGATTAAAGACATTTTCCACCACTGCCCAGCACCAAGTCTTCAATATTTTAATGTGCCCAAGCCTGCCTTTTAACAACACATACTTATGATTTTGACAGGTAAAGTCAAGGCAGATTTGTGGTACCTTGATCTGAGTGGAAGCTGGGTTTGTATAGGAAGGAAGTTTCCCTGAAGCCCAGGGTGGAGCTCTTGAATTCTGAGAAGAACTTGGAGTTGGAGTCATGTCATGTACTTGGGGGCTGGCTAGGAGCCCTGTGTTTGTCTCCCCACCTCCAGAGAGCTACTCTCCTGTTTTTCAGGACTTTACTTTTCTGCTTGGCTTCCACTGCTAGAGGGAGACTCAGAAGCCAGCTGTACATGCGCCCTTTTATCCCCTTCAAGCATGACCCTTCAGGTGTGAACACTTGAGTTCTCTGCTGTTCCCCAGAAGCCCCTGATTTCTGAAAGGACAGCTTTGCTGCTCTTCCATTGTTGTCTCCTGGGAGGGAATGGAGCCCCAGTGAGGCCTTTTGAATCACTCTTCAGGTTCACACCCCTCAGTTGCTTCCAAATTAGCAGAAGCTTTGAGTGGAGAATTAATACACATTACTGAGCTTTCTTTATCTGCCGGCCACCTACTTTCCAATGACTTCAAACATATTCTTAGGAATTCCCATTCTAGATTTTCTGCCTATTCTATTTAGGATTACTGGTTTGTTGCCTTTTTCAGTCAATATTCATATTATTATTATTATTGTTTTTGAGACAAGGTGTCTCACTGAGCCTGGAGTTCCTCATTGTGGCTAGCTTGCTGGCCAGCCAGCTCCAGGGATCCTCCTGTGTTTGCGCCCTCAGCACTCAGATGACAGGCATGTATCATCAGCTATGGCTTTTTCCATGGAGTCCACATTTGTATGGGAAATGTTTTACCAACTCAGGCCCCAGCTGATGTGGCTTCTGGAATTTATTGCTTCTTTTTCCCCTTTTGAATCTGCCACCAACCAGGAACCATTGTATTCTTGTATATAGCCCTCAGGTTTTATTCTCGAAAACTACAAACATGAAACATACCAATTGATTTTCCTCAGAATAAGAGGACCAATTTGTGTTTGTGCAGGAACATAGTTGTGTAATATTTTTGGAGTCAAAAATCCTGGCATTTTGAAAACAAACCTGTTGGTAAACTGCATGGTGACTATGGAGAATACATTCTCTACCACACATTCTATAAAAGATTATATTTGTACAATATTGCATTCATAATCCCTTCAGCTTAGCATCTGGTGATTTCTATTTGGATCTACTAGGAATTGAACCCAGAGTTGTCATTTGAAGACATGGTCTTAGAAATCACAACACTGATGTTCTATCTAGACTGTGTTCCTGGGTGTTTAAAAGAAAGCCAAGGGCCAGTGAGACTGCCCAAGGGGTGAAAGTACCTGCTACCAATCCCGATGCCCTGAGTTCAACCAACCCCCGGGACACACAACAGAAGGAGAAAACAGATACCTACAAGTTGTCCTCTGGCCTCTGCACATGCATGCTATGGAAATGCATGTCAATATATACGTACACACTCAGTAAGTACCTAGTGAGAAAACCTGAGAAGCTAGCTATACAGCTTTCTGCTTATTTGAAGGGTGGTGTTCACAAGGAGGAGCTGTCTTTCCTCAGACAGCATTGCCAAGAAGACTGAACTGGAAGGTGTCTTCCTTGTCAGTGCCTGTCATTCTGCTTGATTTGGATGTCTCTGTGTCCAACCTGAAAAAAAATATACACATATATATATTTATATGTATTGTGATCTAAGCACTTTACAAAGATGCTGAAATTGTATCTGGGAAGACTATTTTAATGTTTTAGAATAGCTGAGTGCATGGGCATTTATTTATAATTATCTTTAACATATTCAAACCCAAACATAAATGTATGCAATTATGTATAGCAGGTTTAATGTTGTACAAAGATGTTAATTCTGATTATCCCCCTTCCTATAACAACTTATGTATGCTATATTGGCTGTATGACTGTCCAAAAAAATTGCTCATGGCGATTTAAAGGTGGACTTAATATGCTCCTCAAAACTCAGTTATGAGATACATTTACAGATTATCCTCAGTTATTCAGTCAGCTCATTGAAAACGATTTATCAGAAGCTGTGTACCTGGCATTTGCAGCTTTACCTCTTAAGGATGATTCCTTTATCCCTCGTGCAGAGAAGTGCTGCATATAGATTCTACCAGCTTCATCTTCCTCTACATCAGTCTCCACCTAGTTCTCTGCACCACATACAGTCTGTGCTCTAGATGTCAGATGTTATTTTCAAAATGAAAATCTAATTGTATTTCACACTTGCTGAAGCTATCCCAGTTGCTTCTCCTTGGTCTCAGGACCAATGGCTCCATGGCTGTGCTCTTGCCTGCATCGGTCTTTGTTCCGGTATTGTAGACTTAGTGAATGTCAACATCCTGGTTCCTGATACTTTAAATCTGAGCCCAAGCCTCAAAGGTTCAATTACGATATATGTTTGTGAATTATTAACAGTTTAGACTTCATATTTTCTAAGATTTACTGCCTTTCTCCTTTGCCCAGTTTGAATGAGCCACTGTAGCCTTCTGCTGTAGAACAGACTCTGTTACAGTAAAGTTTCTTGGCCCAGGGTGGCCAGAGGTCTAGACTCACAGACTTGTAGCCCTACATTCTTTAGCAGCCCACCACTGCTCAGGCCTCGAACATGATTTAGACGTTTATATTATGTTTTTGTTGTTTGGCCTATGGCTCAGGCACATTGTTAGCTAGTTTTTTTTAAATCTTAATTTAACTCCTTTTTATTACTCTGCCTGTTACGTGGCCCATGGCTCACCTGTGTTCCTTACACATTTTTTCTTTGGGTGGTTGGCTTGATCTGATCTGACTCTGCCCTTCTCTTACCTATCTGATTCCCCATCTATTTCTTCTACAATGTCTGCCATGGCCAAAACAGTCTTTTATTTAAAGATTGATAGGCATAGCATACAGAATGGCAGACCACAATTCAGGATGTATCTTCTGCTTGGAGAACCCTCTTTTTTTTCCTTTGTGCTTAGAAAAATCTTCCTGGCCTTCATTTCTCATATCAACCTGACTTTGTACCCCCTGGTCCAGATTGACTCGCTATTTAATTCTCCTCTATATGTGTCTCTGCTTTGTTGTACTTTACCCACACTCCATGATTTATTGATTTGTTTGCTTATTCACAAGGAAAAAAATCCAGAAGAACAGAAATTTACATATTATTACTCATCATTGCTTAGTGCCCCGGAAGACCACATGGATCCTGGATCATATTAGGTGTATAATGAATCTGTTCACAGTGAATTACGAAAACAGTAAATTTATTATTTCACTTGTAGATGTATTATTTAACTTGTGTGAATAGTTTTCACATTTAAAAAAATCACGTTGCATAGGCGCATGGTATAGGACATTTTTACTTATTTCAATACCAGACATTATGTGTCTCATGAATAATTATTTTGCCTAAAGATACTAAGAATTAATCATGAACAATTTATTGTAGTAAAAAGTTTCTGGCCTGTTAAGCCTGTGCTCCAGACGTGCAGACCTGCAGAAACACACAGATGCTTGTATTAATTTTATGGTAATTAGCCTATGGCTCTGGCCTAGTGCTAACTAGCTCTTGCTCCTAAACTAACCCATGATTCTTATCCTGTTCAGCCATACAGCTCGGTACCTTTTCTCAAAGCAGCATAGTTGTCCTCTGCATCTTCTGGCTTCTCTGGCATCTCTGTGGCATCTCTGCCCTGTTCTTCCTGATCCCAGAGTTTTCTTAGTCTGGTAGCCCCGCCAACACTTCCTGTCTGCCTTCAGCCAATCAGCGTTCTTATTAAGCCAGTAGATGGGACAATTATTTACAATGTAACAACTAATCCCACTACAATTTATCTTTTTGGATTGTTAAGTTGACTAGGGTGAAATTTAGCCTTAAATTTTAGCTAGTTATAGTCATTAACAAAATCTGTTTACTTAACAAATACTTAGTGACCATTTTTGGCATAGAAAACACTGTCTGGGGGTAAAGAGATTGTAAAAGCCAGGGTGGTAGAGGGCTGCTGTGAGGAGAATATTACAGTCCTAGCAAGGACTTTAATTATACATACGAAAGGACTTTATACTCACAATGTCTATGGCTGCATGTACAATTGTGATCTGCATGGGATCAGACCAGCCTGAATTCCAGTGTGAATGTGAGCAGGGCTCATACAGTTCTACCCTAGCTGAGAAGCTCTTGGCAATTGAATGCCAGGAAGCTGAGAGGGAAATGTTGGTAGGGTATGAGAAGCATTGGAGGGAAGATGGGGGGTGGGATAGGAGGGTGGATTTGATCAAAACACATTGGGGCATTTCAGAGAAAGCACAAAGGTTTCTCCAGGGAACAGGAGCATGGTGAGTAGAAGAGATAAGATCCGCTCAGCATGAACAGCGTGGAGAGGATGAGAGCTGTGAAGAGGAGCTGTAGAGCCAGCGTGGCCACAAGTGTGGGATCTACTGCAGTTTGATAAGAAAAATGACTTTTTGTAGAGAAAAGTAGAAATGCATGGGAAATTTGGAGAAATGGGTCATTTTTGAACTTTCATAAGAATGAAGGGCAATCTGAGAGAAGACAGCTTGTCATTTGAGCACAGAGTCCTGCATTTAATTTCTAGAACCTGAGTTTAAAAAGCTGCTGTAGGAGTGTGCACTTACAAGCCCAGTGCCGGTAAAGGGCAGCCAGGTGGGTGTCTGCAGCTCATTGGCCATGCAGGTTAGTCCACTTGGTGGCTTCCAGACCCCCTAGAGACTGTCTCAAAAAGAAAGAAGGGCAGGTGAGGTACAATTCCTGAGACTGATTCTCATTTGCATGTGCATATGCACCCATGAGCACCTACACACACATGAAAATTGATGAAAAGGGTTTCTCTAAGGAAGTGTTGAGAGGCATTAAAGGAGCCAGCAAAGATGTGTCCTGCTGAAGCTTTGATCTTGAAGATGCCCTGGAGGACACCTCCTGTGAGGTAACTCTTTGGAGTCATTGTCAACAATTAATAGCCAACACTTACTACAGCTACTGCCACATGGGCTGTTCAAGATCAGAATTGGGCTAATTTTGTCTACCTTCTCTTAAACTGGAAGATATTAACCTTCTGAGTATTTATTTGATTATAAGTCACATGAGTAAAGCAAATCCTAGGAGGCTGTTCAGCTGGACTCCACAGAGACAACAGTATTACATTTTGTTTGTTTGGGTAAATTTCTCTTTCTGTAAATCAAATCATAGCATGGCACACTGGTTGCTCTAAATTCTCGACTTGCTCAGTGATGTAATTTGGAGAACATTCTATACCCTAACAGGGTGTGTATCATTGCTTTTAGTGGCTGCAGAGGACTGTGCTACACATTTGATCCGCTGTATAGTCACCTGGTGTTTCTTCTTTTAATTTTCTTTGTATAGGGGCAATTGCATATGTATACAAGCTAACTAAATATTTTTAATAAGGTAGAAGATGGCAGTTGAAACTAATGTGTCCCATGACCTTGGAGAGTTCATCTGGAAGCCAGTTCTTACACTCTGAACTATCATGTATCAGAAGAAGCTGATATGTTTTATCTATGACATCATAAAACCCAGTCAGTGAGGGGTATTCTGTCAGTTCATTGAAGCTGATGGGCTTGTCTGAAACCTTGTTCATTTCATCTGAATGTGGCAGAATGCCCAAGTCAATTTGACAATGATTTCAGGGCATTTAACAGGTTATGAAGGGACCCATTATGACTGTGTCAAAGGCTCTCCAAAGTGTGTTCCAGACTCTATTGATTTAATGTAAAGCCTAATAATAGTCTATGGCTTTAAAACACACAAATTTGAGCTAGATTTGAGCTCTCAGGCAGTATATTTGTAAATGTACCTACACCTTTATTTTTGGAGATTTTAAAGGATTTTTTAAGCCACAGTTTAATGGAGCCGGGGAGCTGGATGTGTTCTGGCTTGGTTATGTTTTGAAGTTAGCAACTGACATGATAAAGATTGGCTTGAGGAGACAGACTCTTGGATTGCCCCTCCCCCTTTGGCAGCCTGTATAGCCACAATGAACGCAATACACACAGCTGTGGCATAGCTGTGGCAGCATGGGAATACTGGTGTCTCCTGTCCCCTTTAAATCCTCTCCAAGGAACAGATGCTCCACGGGCAGGTTCAGAAAGGATTGGTCCAGAATTAAACCAATGTGATTCCTGTTTGATTGTAGGATGCCATGTGGGCAGAGCATAGATGTCTGGCTTCAGTTTGCTAAGGCTGTGTCCGGAAGGCAACACCTAGCTTTAGAAAGGATCAGTTGATGACTGGAGTGAGAGGTGATATTTTATGCCATCCAGTATCCACTTTAAAATGAAGGTACCACTGAAAATTCTAGAATAAATCCTTTACTACCTGAGGTAAGGATTTTATACAATGCAATAGAAAAGACGGAGGTTGGTTTCCTATTATTCTGTCTCTGGAAGTAGAGCTGATGGGTGAATGTCAGTCACATCCAACACTACTCAGTAAGGTGTCGAGTGAGATGGTCATCAGTCACAAATTAGAATCAGATTTATGGGCTATACGCATAGATAACTCATTGCTTCTCGGTTTATTTTATTGATGTAAATAGTGACATCAGAAACTCAAAATGGTCTGAGGCAACAAAGATACTTTATTTGTGCAAATAAATATTTAAGTTGTTGTCACCTTAAAATATTAAAACTAACAAAATTGTTGTAGCTGTTCTGCCCAGTCTCCTCCAGCCTTTACAGGCTTCCAGATGCTTCCCTCCCGACAGGGGTGCTGAGGACAAGCTTGCCCTCCACAATTCTTGCCTTAGTGCCTGCTTTGCAGTTTTTATCTTAGTTTCCCAACATGCTATGAAGTCTTACAACCCCTATTCCCCTGGGTCCCGCTTCCAGGACTGAGTGATGGCTGCTCTTCCCAACCTGGGTAACTTCCCTGCATCTGCACTGCTGCTCCTACACCTATCCACTGCTGCACTCTCTCCCCGTACCACCCCCTCACCATCACCACCACCCTGTGCGGCCTGATTGGCAGACCGAGGCATCTGCTTGCTGTCTTCTGGCTGAGGCTCCAGCATGGCCAGGGCAGGTGATGCTCTGAGCCCTGCATCGCTCTCCCCTCTCCCCCTGCATCAGTCATCTAACAGTCAGACAAACAATAAACAAAGGGAACGAGACAGAACAAGAAGAATTAGGTCCCTGCTGAAGGTGATGACCTCGGTCGACAGAAAGTCTCAGAATCCTGAAGACCTTATGAATGGGATGGTGCAGTGTCAATGCTGCTACCCAATCCACGTCCTCCTCCACTTCCAGGGGTTCCATATTGGGGTGGGCAGAGAGAGGTCCTTGATCTTTCCCAGATTCCATGTCGAGGTGGTACAGGCTTCCCTGCGGAGGATCCAGGATGTCTCCTGGCCCCTCCTGAGACTGCTATACAAGGGCATCCACTATGGCTAAAGCCTCAACCAGATACAGATGCTGCAGCCCCTTCAGAGTGAGAGAGAAAGATCAGAGAGACAGAGACAGACGGTGGCTGGCCACCTGACAGCGACGGTAAAGAAACTTCCTCTGGGCCTCTGACCTCCCAGCCTGATAACGGCCTTTCTCTGGGGATCTGGATTCTGGGGCAGGCCTCCAAATGTACTGCCCAGTCTCAGCAATCCCCAGAAAGATCCCCAGAACCACACGGACTCTCTAAAAGCAAATTGCAGCTGTACAGCTGAGCTCAGCTCCTGACTGTCACACAGCAGTGCCAGTGGAGGAGTGAGCTCCTCTCAACTCAAAAGCAGGGCCTTTTAAAACAAAGACCATAGAAAAGCCGTTATCAGGCTGGGAGGTGAGTTCTTACTATGGCTGAGGAAAGTTCTTTACTATCGCTGTCAGGTAGGCAGCTGCTGGTTGTCTTAGGATGGGGAGAAGATGCTTCATGGCTGGGCTGGAATGTCCTCTGATTACCCAGGATCTTGGGCGCTTGGCTTTTGGGGTTTAGAAACTTCTCATGATGGGGGACTAGAAACGTCTCAGATCCCAAAATATCTCCAGGCCTCAAGGTGGAGGGACTTTAGTCTCTACAGTAGCCACAAAGCAAAAATCTGTAAGAGATATTTTAAACATTAAAAGTAAGGGATCAAGCCATAGTATAAGAGAAAAAAAAAACAAAAAACAAAAAACAAAAAACACCCAACTGCTTAGACGGACAGTAAAGGAAGGGAGGGAAGCAGGATAAAGCAAAAGCAGAACAGCTAATAAAATGACAACCTTGAAGTCTTTAACTCTCAAATAAATTATCAGTCAAAACACATGGTAAATCCATAAAACACCCCAACACTCACATTTTTCTGCCTACAAAAGACTTCACCTGGGGAGGGGGCACACTGAAAAAGGTTAAGGGGTGGATAGTAAAAGCTCTGAAAAATGGCAGGCACTGCTATAGCTTAAGTCAACACTGTAAAAAGAGACAGGAAACGCTGGCGTGTAATAACAAAGGAGTCAATTCAGCAAGAGGACTTTGCAACTGAAAATATACAGCTAGTCTTGGAGTTCCTGCACGTGGCATCAAGCATCATTTGAGAGATAAAAAGAATTGCAACGTATACTACAGAAATGCCAAGTGTCTTAAGGCATCATATTCAAAGGGAGGCTAGACAGTAGAGGATCTCTACGCCTCACTTCCACATACGGACTAATGCTCCACAGAGATGAATGAGAAGAAGCAAGAGGTTGGATTTAAACTAAGCTTGCAACCAGCTGGATCCAACAAAGAGAATGTCTGCACAGGAGCTGCAGTAAGGAGCCAAATGACCACTTCTAGACATTTGTCAAAAACACTTCTACTCTTTCCCCTGTCTACCAGATGGCTAGATTGCTACTAAGACTGACGGATAGCCTGGCAAGCAGCGAACCTCACTTTCACATGCCCATTTTCTGGAGAGAGGCCTGGGCCAGCTCGTTGCCCAACTGTAAACCAGTCTGCTTCCTTTTCCTCATTTTGATAACAGAATTTTCAACACTCAGTTCCCTCCCTTGTGAATATTTTGTCAAGAATAAGACAAGCTGTGTTGTGTACCTTTGGTTATGCGAATACAAGACCTATTTGGTTTATTAAACATAAAGTTTAGAACAGAATCCGTTTTTAAGACCGGGCCGACTACCACAGGGAATATTATAGAAGGAATCTAAGGAGGTTCTCACTTGCCCCAGAGCAATGAGCTCACTGTGGCCTTATTCTTGGGTCGCTGTCCAGAGAGTCTCTAGGAGCTGAGTGTACTTGTTCTTATTCTGAGATGAGAAAATGTCTTGAATATTTATTGGAGATAGAATTAGGAATGACCTCCCTCGGTGCCACTAGATGGAAGTCAAATGGTCTAATGAGGAACAGCAACAGCAGAGCTCTGTCTGTTAGTCTGTCTGTTTGGTTCACCCAAGTTTAATTTTAATGGAGGTTGGAATGAGAACCCATCTTTAAAGAGAATAGCTACTTTGGTTGTTCATTTTTCAAAAGAATGAATGAACCACCTTTAGCTTATCCGGTGGGATTAGGGGCATAAGTGCTGGCTGGTGAGTGGCCAAAGGTGCTTCAGAGCTGGCCATCTCTGGAGGTGGCAGGCTCCACACCAGTGGTAAACTAACTTCCTTATGTGCCTAAATTGCTGTAATGAAACCTGTGAGATTTCTGAACCAGTTGCTGGAGCCAGAAAATCTGGGCATGGCCCCGGCTTTGGGTGGTGTGTCTGAAGCTGCAGGAAATGTAGGCATGGCACCTAGATTTAGATGGTGTGCCTACAGCTGTAGGAAATGTGGACGTGCCCCACCCCCGGCTTTGGGTAGTGTGTCTGTAGATGTCTTATTTAACCTGCTGGTATTGTTTGTTTTTCTGTCTTCTCAGAACTTTTTTCTAGTTTTTACCATGGTGAACCTGCTGTATGAGATATCCTTGAGTCCAGAACAATTGTACCTTCATTTGACAAGGGTAGGGAGGGGAAGGGTCACAAAGAAATGCAAGGCCACCTTCTTTTAACAACAGGGCACTGACACCTGTGAGCTTCACTCCTGTTCTCTCCCTCCATTTGTTTGTCTTTAAAATTGGAGATTCCAAAGTGACCTCCCACCCAGATCTCAGCAACATATGAGGCTTCACAGTTTAGTGCTGCTGTTACATCCCAAGGCTTGTGATAAATCAGTAATTAAACCAGTATGGTGCTGGGATAGGCATAGACAGCGAGACCCAGGGCAAGCAGGAAGCCATAGGTAGGTAAAGAAAAAGTGGGCATTTGAGCCAGAGATGTGTAAGCAATTCAGTT
Organism: Phyllotis vaccarum; assembly: GCA_033318265.1. NCBI lineage: Eukaryota > Metazoa > Chordata > Mammalia > Rodentia > Cricetidae > Phyllotis > Phyllotis vaccarum. The sequence continues at coordinate 76,087,928 of JARWLC010000016.1, read as the reverse complement.
GGACCCTTGTCTACACATGCACCGAATGAATTCTAAGTGTTCTTAATATCTTAGTGTAGAAGGGAAAATTAGATGAGGTAGGTTTTGTTGCTTTTGAACATGAGCAGATATTTTCACAAACTTAAAACGTAAAAAGGTTTCCTAAGACATAGAAGTGTAGTTGATAAAGAACGTGAGTGTGAACTAAACCACATACTCCACATAAGCACACGTCACAAGACATGTGCAGAATGAAAAATGAAGGTGTACAGCTAATTTCTGGTGATCTTACTGCCCCTCCCAAGCTGCAAGCACCCAGTAAGATGTCAGAGCTGCTCAGTGTGATAACTTGTACTGACCTTGTCTCTGCACCCAGGTCCCGTTCCTCTGTTAAAGCAATTGCCTCAGAGGATGCTAGCATGTTCCTACTCCTGCTTCTTCAGCAGGATGTGAACATTACTCTTGAACTGTTTGTGGAGAAACATGCTTCCTCAATCTTTTACTGATGCTGAAATATATAATTTCTTTAAGGAATTTGAGTTTGTATGTAAAGACTTGTGTGTGTGTGTGTGTGTGTGTGTGTGTGTGTGTGTGTGTGTGTGTGTGTACACAACTTATCAGAATCTGCTCTCTCCTTCTTTCATGTGAGGACCATGGATCAAACTCAGATTGTCATTTGTGGTGACAAGCACTACTGCTTGCTGATGCCCTGTTTATTGTTCTACACTGCAGGTGTAGTACTGAGTTCTGAGCAGTCCAGTTAAGACACACTAGTTCCCTCCACGTATTTTAAGCAATCTTGTGAATGTATAAATTTTAATTGCTCACTGGCTATAAAATTCCAATGCAATTAGGATTATTAACTTGAGGGTCATCCTACATATGTTTATATTTCGCATGTGCTATTTTTTTTTAAAGCTGGGTGGTTATGGGAAAGCTACCCCTTATGACTATCTATGTTATTGGTTTATATTAAAGACAGGGAAACTGGGGTAAGGAAAGGACCGTGATGAAAATGGATACTTGCACAATGGGTACTTGGAATTGTGGTTGTCAAGTAGTAAATTATAGTGGCTATTTTAACCATGCATATAAAAGGGCAAGTTTTATCATCCTTTGGTCCAGTGCTGGGATCATCCTTGATGGCCCTTTCGCTGTTGTTTGTATATAAGGGACATATGAGTCTGGGTTGAGAGGTTCAGGAATGCCCCAAGAAGTGCTGGTCCACATAAAGTAGTTCAGATGCCCTCAAAAGTCAGGATACAGCTGACCACCCACCCACTAGTTTGCTGAGCAGCAACGTGTAGGATATCTTTACATGGAAGCTTTTGCTAATGACAGTGAGAACCACTCACTACTCTAAAGTAGACTTTGTGGGAGTGTCTGCTTGTCCTGTCCCTTGGGGTCCCTCTATCAGACTACTGCCAACATCTGTAATGCCTTAAAACCACACCCTGTTTCTCTCAACAAGAATGTCGGGAAATATGACTCCCATGAGTAATTACTCTTTCCTTCTTGGATAGTATCATTACATAAACTTCATCAGCCATCTGTCCCAATAATCTAACCTCTTGTGATCAGCAAGAGTTATTTTGGAAGCTGAAAAAAACCTATTGACTATTTCTTTCCAATCTTACCATAACAATCTCAATTTCTTTTGAATGCCTCTGATTATCTAGGAGAAGGGTCATATACAATGGAATAGAAAAAAAGATTAATATTTCAGGATATTATCTCACCATAACTGAATACATCATAATTTACTTAATTACTAGGCATTGAAATTATTTGCAATTTTAGCTATTAAAATGACATTGTATTAACACTGATTAAAAACAATCCTTCATATTAGGATGACTTAGGATGAATGACCAGAATGGAAATTCTGGATCAAATAATGCAACTATGCAAAATGTTATTCACAAAAAGTGCTTTAAGGGTTCCCTTATCTTGTATAAATGATGAAGTAGCATTTCCCTTTCATTAAAGAGCTACTCCTCAAAGACTTAACACTTAGAGATTTAGTCTTTTAAAAACATGACTCTAGCACTGTTTCCTGTTAAGTAAGAAGATGACAGTTGGATTTGTGATTATTGTACTGCTGTAGCAGTTCTTGAACCATGACCACTACTTCTGTCTCCACAGTAGCATAAAACATGTAGCTGGAGACAACATCTCCTGGCACATTATCGGGCAGCAGCTAAATGTCAGGCTGTCCTTTGGAGTCTTACATAGCACTATAGCCCGCATCAGGGTGATACTACCTTTTGTCAGCATTGATGACACCTTATTCAGACTGTTCTTTTCAGCAACATGTGTTGTATGAGGTTTCTGGCCCAGACTTTCTGGCCTAGCCTTGTGGCCTGGACCCGCAGACCCGCAGAGACACAGAAACACACAGAAGCTTACATTAATTTTATGCTGATCAGCCTCTGGCTCTGGGATATTGCTAGCTCGCTCTTGCCCTTAAGCTAACCCATGATTCTTATCCTTTTCCGCCATCTGGCTCGGTACCTTTCTCAGAGTAGCATAGTTGTTCTCTGCATCTGCTGGCTTCTCTGGCATCTCTGTGGCATCTCTGCTGTTTTTCCTGTTCCCAGAGCTTTCTTAGTCTGGTAGCCCTTGCCCACACTTCCTGTCTGACTTTGGCCAATCAGCATTTTATTAAACCAGTAGGCAGGATCATTATTTACAATGTAAAAACATATTCCCACTACACACATGTCATTTAAAAATTTTTTTGATAAAAAATTATTTCCCCATACCCACCACTGCTCCCCCTCCCCTCCTCCCAATTCTCCCTCAGCTTCTCCCCACCTCATCTCCCATCCATTTCCCAGGGAGGGCAAGGAATCCCAAGGTGAGTCAGTTGGGTCTGGCATATCTGGTTGAGGTAGGTCTGTTTCCCTTTCTCAGTATCAAGGCTGAGTAAGATATTCCTCTGTCAGGAATGGGCTCCACAAAGCCAGTTCATGCACCAGAAGTAAACTCTGGTCTGACTGTAAGAGACTCCACAAACTGCCCACATCATTTGACTGTCATCTACATTCGGAGGGTTTAGTTCCTTTCCATGAAGGTTCCTCAGCTGTCATTTCAGACCCAGTGAGCTCCCAATAGCTTGGGTCATCCATCTCTCTTGGTCTCCTCCTCATGACCCTGATCTCTTTGTTCATATAATCTCTCCTCCCTCTCTTGGGCTGGACCAGGAGCTCAACCTGGTGCTTAGCTATGGATCTCTACTTTTGCCTCATCAGTTGCTGGATGAAAGTTTTATAAGGACAGTTAGGGTGGTCATTCATATGATAATAGGGAAAGGCCAGTTTAGACATCCTCTCCACTATTGTTTGGAGTCCTAGCCAGGGACATCTTGTAGGTTCCTGAGTGTTTCCCTAACACCAGGTTTCTCTTTAACCCCACAATGGTTTCCTCTGTCAAGGTATCTATTTCTTTGTTCTCCCTCTCTGTTGCTCCCCCCACTTGACCATCACCTTCTCTCATGATCTATTCCTACCCACCCTGCTCCCCCACCCTGTATGATTCCCAATTTACTTAGGAGAACTTCTCTATTTCCCTTCTCAGGGGGATTCATGGATGTCTCTATTAAGGTTCTCCTATTACCTAGCAGCTTGGGGGTTGTGAATTGTAGCCCAGTTTTCATTTGCTTTATGTCTAAAATCCACTTATGAGTGACATGGTTGTCTGTCTTTTTGGGTCTGTGTTACTTCACTCAGGATGGTACTCTCCAGATCAATCCATTTGCCTGCAAATTTCAGGATGACTTTTTTTTTTCAATGCAGAGTAGTACTCCATTGCGTAAGTGTACCACAATGTTTTAATTCATTCTTCAGTTGAGGGGAATCTAGGTTGTTTCCAGGTTCTGGATATTATGAATAATGCTGTTATAAACATAGTTGAGTTGATGCCCTTGGGGAAGAATGTGCATCCTTTTGGTATATGCCAAAAGGTATTGCTGGATCATTGAGTAGATTTATTCCCAGCTTTCTGTGGAACCACCATACTGATTTCCAAAGTGTCTGTACAAGTTTACATTCCTACCAGCAGTGGAGGAGTGTTCCCCTTGCTCAACATCCCCTCCAGCATAGGCTGTCATCTGTGTTTTTGATCTTAGCTGTTTTGACAGGTGTAAGATGGTATCTCAGAGTTGTTTTGATTTGCATTTCTCCATGGTTAAAGATGTTGAGTAATTCTTTAAATGTCTTTTAGCCATTTGGAATTCTTCTTTTGAGAATTTTTATTTAGCTTGATACCTCATTTTTAATTGTATTATTTGTTTTTTTTTAAACCTCTACTTTCTTGAGATCTCTACGTGTTTTAGAGATCAGTCCTTTGTCCAATATAGAGTTGGTGAAGATCTTTTTCCATTTTGTAGAGTGTCTTATTGACTGTGTCCTTTGTCTTACAGAAGCTTCTCAGTTTCAGAAGGTCCCATTTATTAATTGTTGTACTCAGTAGCTATGATACTGGTGTTATGTTTAGGAAATGTTCTCCTATGCCAATGCATTCAAGGGTATTTTCTACTTTTCTATCAAGGTCATTGTGACTGGGTTTATGTTGAGGTCTTTGATCCACTTGGACTTGAGTTTTGTGCAGGGTGATAGATATGGATCTATTTGTATTCTACTACACACCACTACCCAGTTATACCCCATCACTTGTTGAAGATGCTTTTTTTTCCCCCATTATATATTTTTGGCCTCTTTGTAAAAAAATCAGTTGTCCATAGATGTATGGATTAATGTTGGGGTCTTCAGATTGATTCCATGGATTCATGTGTCTGTCTGTTTTTATGCCAGTACCAAGCTGCTTTTATTATTGTAGCTCTATAGAACAGCTTGATGTTAGGGATAGTGATGCCTCCCACATTTCTATTATTAAACAGATTTTTTTTTGTTTTTTTGGCAATCCTGGGATTTTTGTTTTTCCATATGAAGTTGAGTATTGTTCTTTCAATGTCTGTGAAGAATTGTGTTGCAATTTTGATGGGGATTGCATTGAATTTGTAAATTGCTTTTGGTAAGATTGCCATTTTTACTATGCTGATCCTACCTATCCAAGAACATGGGAGATCTTTCCATTTTCTGATATCTTTTTCAATTTCTTTCTTCAATGACTCAAAGTTTTGTCATATAGCTCTTTCACTTCTTTGGTTAAAGTTACCCCAAGATATTTGATGTTGTTTTTAGCTTTTATAAAGAGTGATGTTTCTCTCATTTCCTTCTCACCTCTTTTATCATTTGTGTATTGGAGGGCTATTGATTTCTTTGAGTTAATCTTGTATCTGGTACATTTAGCAATATGTCATATATTTGTGTTTGGTCATATAGGTGAATATTATCAACAATAAGAAAGTTAATGATCGATTGTTAGCTATTTATATCTCATACTTTATTTTCTGTAATTTACAATTAGTTGAAAAAGTTATATCCAGAATGTAATAACAATCTATTTTAAAAAATGTTCACACACACACACTCCAAGTTTCCTTGCACACATACACACACACACACACAGATTATGTTTTAAGTAGTAAATGTATGTTTCTTTCCACTACATTTATCTTACATGATTAAAAAGCATTCTTATAATTGTTTCTTTTTAAAAAACAAAGAGAATTAAATTATACATAAAATGTGCGTTATGTATAAATTTCACTACTTGTCAGGGAGTAGAAAGTTAAGTGTGTGAATAGTGTAAAATTCTCTCTCTCTCTCTCTCTCTCTCTCTCTCTCTCTCTCTCTCTCTCTCTCTCTGTATGCCTGGGTGTGCTTTCCTTGTATATGTGTGGATACCAGAGGCTGATTTGGCTGTTTTTTTCTATTGCTCTCCATCTTAGTTTCTGAGATAGCATCTCTCACTGAACCCGAATCTTGCCTTTTGGGCCAGGCTACTTGGTTGGGTAGCCCCTGGATCCATCTGTGTCTACCCTACCTCTACTTTGCACTTGGGTAGATGGACACACTTGGCTTTTTACTTGGGTGCTAGTAAATCAAATCGTTCCTGTTTTCGCAGTAAGAACTTTGCCTACTGAACTATCTTCATAGCCTAGATTCTTAAAAATGTTGTAATAAATATCTGTAAGATCTACATGTTATAAACTAAAAGATCCTTAGCAGTTTGAATAGTCACAATTTGAGGCTATACACTAAGAAAACAATTTTAGTTTTACTGGATCTTTAAAAAGATTAGATTTGTAGAAGTGTCATTGTTGGTGGTTTGAAGACAACATGACAGGTTGGCAGGAGGTGATAAGGCTATAGGGGTATGATATGCAGTGATATGAGCTTCCAGGTCCACCAATGGGCAACTTTTAATGTGCCTGGTCTTTAAGATGAAATGAGTAGAAGACTGATCTCCATGATGCATCACAATCACGGTTATGCCACAGCTCATTATATTTTCAAGGAGGTAATAATAGCACAAACCAAAGTATACATTATAAACTGGTATGTTCTGCAAGGGGTGTGTTGTCTATTCTATCTTGATGATTCAAACAAAAGAGAATTCTACAAGACTGTCAACTTTCACCTGATGGGGAATGTCTTTTTGTATGCTGTGAATATGCATTATGACCCCTGGTTAATAAAGAAGATGTTTTTCCTATGGCAAGGCGGCTTAGGGGCAGGAAGGAAATCCAAGCAAAGATAAAGGAGAAGGGTAGAGTCAAGAGATGCTGCAAGCTGTTGCCCAGGAAACAAGATGTAATCAAACACAGGTAAAGCCACGGAACACATGATAATACATAAAGAGCTAGTTGGTAATGAGCCTGAGCCATAGGTCAAACATTTTGTAACTAATATAAGCCCCTGAGTAGTTATTTTATAAGTTGCTGTGGGACCATGGGTGAGAGAGATTTTTTTCCAGACTGCAGGCCAGAGTGGGACAGAAAAATTTCCATCTACTGAACCTACCACAAACACCAGACCTAATAATGAGCTGGGCCTTTATTCACATATTTCTATCTTAAAACTCTCTATGAGGAACAAAAGGTACTTACTAGAAATAAATAAATGTTATTGTGTAATGTCTTGCTGTTATTATAAACATAATTATGTAAGAGAAACTACAAATACAGTGTTATGGGATCCAGTTAATAGCAACTTGGTCCTCATGTGGAAAGTGTCAAGGACCAGTTCCGTTCAAAGCTGACTTGAATTTTTCTTTCCTTTCCCATGTTTTTCTTGCCTTCTATGCCCTCAGCTAGAATGCTCTTCCTGAGTTAGAGAACTTAATACAAAAATTACTGAAAATTCCGTCTTTGGAAGTAGAAAAGCTCAACATTTTATTTAAATGTGGAGCCATCATCAACTGTGTTGCCATGGAGACCCTTCCTCCCATGTGCTCAGCAACATGTCTGCTGCCAATTATCCAGAAATAACCTGTCTATTTCTATGGAGTTTTTTTTTTTGTGTGTGTGTCTCACCTACTCCTGCTTCTGCATTCTCTTTGAGCTTGGGTGAAAAGGGGAGGGCTTTTTATTTCTATCCTTTGTAGGCAGGAAAGGAAAAATTTTAACATGTCCAAGCTGAATAGGATCCCTACTGTGTCACTTCCTGTGTAACATTATTACACATCCCCATTAGCGATAGCAGATGAAAGGTGATTTTCTTTTAATTGTTCATTTCAGTTAATAGAACAGACTAGCACCTTGGTGACTCTGGTGGGAAAGGTGATTGCGTTTTGTGTCAATTTAAAGTTTTACGTTATTGGCTTTGTGCCCCCACTTTTTTTCCACAGTAGTTTGATGCGTCTCATTATGCCATTCAGAAAAACTATGTAGCGAGGTTCTTGAGATTTACTTGCTTCCCTGTTTCCGTTTGGCTGATCCATGGTTGGGAACCACAGGATCATGTGGGCCTGAGCCTCTTGAGTAACAAGAACCCATGCTGCAAGCTGTGTGCTGAGAACTCTCATCATGCTTCTGCATAGCCTCAACCGCATGGTGGTATGCATTCCTAGGAAGGCTTCTTATAGTGCCTCAGAGGGTGGTTGAATAAGGCATCTGTTATTTACATACATATATATATAGTGTGTGTATGTTTGTATGTGTGTGTGTAAGTACAGGGGTGCCACAGATTATTGGACTTGGTGGCAAATACCCTTTTCCACTGAGAGACCACACTGGTCCCACAGATCTGCTCTGACATGCTAAATTTCCTGTCTGTGCAAGCAACAGAAAGGGAGTAACTAGGAAAGACCTCAGAGTCATTTGCCCGATTTACCAGCGGAAGCACGAGGCTTGTCTAGCCTTCTCATCTATGTTTACTGTCTCCTGGGAGCTTTAGAGAGAATGTAATACAGAAGGCAAGAGTAGCTCCAAGCAGCGTATTCCAAAGTACCACTAGCTGGGTCTGAGATAAAGATGGTGGGTGGGAAGGAAAGGCAACGAGGATGCCTCACCTTAGACTTTTTTCTGTGTCAGTTTTCTAATCTCAGGGAATCAGAATGTTTCATATCATTAAGAGTTTCGTCAGACTAGAATCTTCAAAAAAGCCCCCTCCCTTATCCCCCCCCCCCCTATTAGGCCGATGCACATGATCTCTGAGCTTATCCATCTTTGGTAGGTGCCATGACTGCTCACCCTCCACAGTCACTGGCAGAAGAACAAACTTCCAGCTGTAGAGGAGACCCATGTAGAGGAGCCCCAATTTTAAGAAGTAGTGTTTCAGGGCCAGTGGCGGCAAAGTGCTCATTAAACTATCATACTGCTAAATGTAATTTCAAGAATTTTGTCTTCCAAAACCCACTCACAACAGCACACAAAAATACACGTACTGAAGTGTTTGCTGCAGTATCATTTTAGTAAAACGTGGTATTAAATGTCTTAGTTGTCTGATAAAACTTTTCATAAAAATTGATACAACAGTCATGTGGGTATAGGGATAAACACTTGAGATCCTATCACTTGGGAAGTTGAGGCAGAGGGTCAAGAGGTTACAGCAAGTCTGGGCTTAATGAAAAGTTTGGAGACAGTCTGGGATACATGATCAGACCTGTTTGGAACAAAGCAAGATAATAAATACATGCTTATAAACATAGCTAAACACAGAAGAAAAAAGAGAAAAAAAAGCATGTCCTTCAAAGAGGATACACTAAATTAAGGCGCATTACACAGGGAGCTGCCATTGTGCTTTACAGAGCATAAAACAGAGCTTTAAGGTGGAATCCAGATTACCCAGCATAGTGTTATATAGGCCAAGAAAGCCAACTGTGAACACTGGTTAGCTATAGAAAGTTTAGAGGGTGTTTTTATATTAGCTTCTGTTAATTAGACTTTCGTTTCTCCGACCAAATATCTAAGAGAAATAATTTTAAGGAGGAACATTTTCTTTTCTTCACAGCTTCAGTAATTTTATTCCATAGTTTTGGATGTTTTAGTTCCAGACCTATAGTAAGGCTGATGTCCCAGTGGCGGGAGCTGGAAATCAGAAATCAGGGGAAGAAAGGGAGGGAGGAGAGAGTGGGAGGGCAGACTGAAGTGAGGAGCAGAGACAGAATGAGATCTGCCCAGGACACATTATATATAGTCTCTGTTGGTTTTGTGTATGAGATCAGACACACACTACCAGATGACACACAAGAGTTTATTCAGAATAGTTGCTGAGCAGGTACGAGGGAGAGAAGCAGAAGAGAAAAAGACAGACTTTCACATGGCAGCTCCTTTTAAGAGAACATGTGGGCATCGATTTACATAGCCACACCTAGGGGCGTGCCCTCCATATGGGGTGTGCTATCCATATGGGGTGTGTTCTGCCAGTACCATGTTGGGTTTACCACATGGCCGCTATGTGCCAGGAATACTTACAGTCTCCACAGACCATCTCCACACAGCCACCCAGTAACCCTTCCTCCAGCTAGGACTTACTTCCTGAAGTTCCCAGAACCTCCCCAAATAGTGCCGCTAACTGGGACCAACGAAGATATAGGGCCCTTTTACACATTCGGATTACAATCCGTTTAGGTTCAGTAGTTACATAGTCTAGGTGAAAAATTATTTTGACATATTCTGACAATCACGGATGACAGTTATGCCCTTGGCTCATGTGTGGTTATCGTTCCCTAGATAACATTCCCTCTTCATCCTCTCCTCAAGAGTCTTGTCAAATTCCTGTGATTTTAGGGCTGTTCTGTTCTGGTAAGCTGAAATTGTCAATTTGGCACAACATAGAGCCACCTGGGAGAGGAGTCTCAGTGATGGATTGCCTAAATAAAGTTGACCCATGGATATCTCTGTGGGCTTATGCTGAAGTGAAGGTCCAGACAATGGTGTTTTAGGTCCTGGACCATGTTAGAGTGGAGAAAGTGGGTTGAGTGGTAGGTATGCATGAATTTGGTCTTTACTGTGGACTTGATTGGTTGCTTCAAATTCTTGCCTTGCCCCTTCTGTGAGGATGTGCCATAACCTAGAGCTGTAAGATAAACCTATCATTTGATCACAAGAACAAAGAGTGACCTTACATGGCCCCTAGTTCATCTTATAAAGATATTTATCAAAAGAAAATTACATAAATATTTACTTAAAATGAGGTTGAGAACCATTAATACTGGTGGGCACCTTTAAGTTCAGATGACACATCCTGCAAAATATCCTATTTGCTTTTAAACACGTTATGCTTTAGTGACTTGGATGTTTATGGGGCTGGACCGAAGTCATAAAGACTGTTTCTCAACCTTGCCACCTCTGTGGAGATGAGGGGTTCATTTAATTTTTTGACATATACCTAATTTACTGTGAGACATGCAGTATACTAAATATCCATCTATTGCAGAAATAGAAAGTCAAAGCCTGCATCAGGATTGATCTAACAAGAGCAGCCTATGGATCTCATCAGCCAGTTGCCCAATGGCTACTCCACATTCTCTTTATGTTTAGCTACCTGGACAAGCTAATAAAGTGAGTTCTTCAGCAACAACCTCAGGAGATCAGTTATCCCCCCCCCTTGCTGATTGCTGAACAGAAGACAACGAGGGGCAAGCTCTGTGCTAGTAACTGGTTTCTTGACTGCTCTGTGTGACCTACTTGCAATAAGCTGTACATTTGCACAGCTCTCTCCACGTGTCTCTGGATTCACAGGGTCTGAGCTCATTGTGGGGAGATGATGTATAGCATGAACAATTGCTTCTCATGTGTAGCAACTAGAATCTGGACGTGAAGGGACCTGTCACCAGCCTCCAAGTGCTGGAGTTGCAAAGAGAATCAATGTTCTCCAAGCTTGCTGGTGTTATCTGTCTACTCACACAGACTGTAGTCCTTTGAGGCCTTAGGAGGAGCTTGATGGCATTTGGGGAGCAGTGCTCATTACTTTAATTAAGAAGTGTACAATAGGCTAAAGATCTTGTGGGGAATAAGAACAAAACAAAACAAAGAAGGCTCTTCTAACCCGAGCACTGGAATTACAATATTTTGAACTCGAGTAAAATTCTTGCTTGAGTTTTTGCTGTGTGATTCTCCTGGATAGAATCTTTCTTGATTTATGTTCAATAAAAGTCATTCTTTTTACCTCCCTGACATTTCTATCTAAAAACAGGCCCAGGTGTTTGAGCAGTAAGTATTAGATAACTTGAATTGTGTCATGCTGGAAGAGCTCATCTTCAGGGCAGCTGTGAAACGTGTCTGTAGCTGGAAGTTTCTTGGTTCTGCCTAGCCCTGCAGTCCAGATGAGGCTCTCTCACCCGTGGTCCTGCAGATGCTTATAAAATAATTACTCTGAGACTTAATTTTAATTACAAACTGTTTGGCCTATGACTCAGGCTTTTGGTTAACTAGCTCTTTCATCTTAAATTAACCAGTTTCTATTAATCTATGTATGGCCATGTGCCTTGTGGATTACTTGTGCTCCATTACATCTTGTTCTTCCCAGTGGCTTACAACATCTGTTCCAACCCTGCCTTTCTCCTCTCTATATCTCTTAGACTCCCCACCTGGTTGTCTCCTGTCTTGCCATAAGCCAGAACATCTTCTTTATTAAGGAATGGTAGCAAATCATACTCATGGTGTACAGAAAGACCATCCCACAACACTTCCCCCTTTCTGTCTAATAAAAACAGAAGGTTTTTATTTTAACATAGTAAGATTACATGTAACAAAAAAGTTATCAAGAAAGAATTATAGTTACAATATCTAGTCTATTTTTATTTGGCAAAATTAGAGAAAATATTATATCATCTATCTTTGTGGTTTGAAGTTTTATATTTAATTTACCCTTTATCATAACTAAGGAAAACTATAACTATCTAGTCTTCAACCCCATCAAAGACCTCAGAAGGATTTTAATATTATCTGAGTAAACAGAAAGTGCATTGTAAGCAATTTCTAAAATTTTAGAAATGACAGAGACATCTAGGTGTCTGAACAGTCACTCAAAATTACTCTGAAATGCTGGGATATCTATCTTTAGCCTACAGGCCTAGAGTCTCTGGCATACCTTTCACCAAAACAGGAAATTTGAAGGACTCTTCTGCTTATTCTGTCAAAGTTTGTCAGTCACTTCTCCCCGTGTCTTGGAAAATGTCTGGCACTCTTTTCTGCAAAACAGGAATGTGAAGGACTATCTATTCTTGATTTGGCAAAGTTCAGTGGTTGCCTTTCTATGGATTCTACTTGTCCAGTTTAGTATAACATTTTGTCAAGCAGTTGAGGTAAGAACAATTTTTCGCCAGTGTCTAGGTTTTGCTATAAAGAAAGCAAATTTCATACAGAGTTTCTTCATCTTCTTTGAAGTAAATGATGCTGCCAGAAGCAGATGTGTCTCACTGTCCAGAGAAGTCTAACTTCTTAAAACATTTTAAATGTCATATTCTGTAGGTCTTTGAAGTGTTCATATAATTTAAATATATATTTATATACCTAAAAAAAAACTTAACTAGCATGACTATATGTTGCTGGGTTCTAATGGCTTCCTCAGGGGTGAGGGTGACAAGGCACAGCATCAATGGCACAGACATTGGGGGCACATGAAAAGCAAGCAGATTCATTTATTCAGCAATGGGGAGAGAATTATATATGCTCCTCCCAGCACCAAGGCTGCATCTCAATCCAGTGACATTGCATGGTCGCCCTCATTGGCTGGGTGGCATCTGTTTCTAGGCCCTCAGGAAGACTCCTGGTTGGCTCATAAGGAAGAATTTTATAAGAATGCCTCAGCAACTGATTTGAGCCAATTTCCTTGACCCTATGAGCTTGTCCTACTACAACTATAAGTTTGCTTAACATAGATGATTAACTATTAATCTGTATTTCTTAATTACACATTATAATTTTAAATGAGTTGCATAAACACAAAACATTCAATAAGAATAGGGAGATATATATATATATATATATATATATATATATATATATATATATATATATATATATACATACAATATAATAAAATTGACCTTAAATTTGTGTCAATAAACTAGAATCCATACCAATGTAAAATATTTTTAGACTAGCAGGATTTTTTTTTAATTAAAGTACATTCAATAATCTACCTCTTTTTTCATTTCTATATCATATTCCCTCTTTACTTTTAGAAAGAGATTGACTATGGCTATTAATAATTTGTAGCCAACTCCCCTTTAAATGAAAACAAAAATTGATAAACAATATTTGGGAATTTGGACATAGCTTTTTATACTACTTCTGCTGATTGGCGATGCTGTCCATCTTATGGGGATCCTGAGAAAAATTAAAATCACAGTTAAATTTTGGCTGTAGTAGTTTATGAAGATGCCTTATCTCAGCCAGTCGCCTTGAGGCTGATTTGAATGTTGGATCATCTGGGCCATAGTTGTCATTGAAGACCCTTCAGGGGGCTAGGTTGATTAAACCATATAAGCTTGGAAGCAATTCATAGGTTCTCATTTTCTATGGAAACAAAAGAAGAATCTCTTTTCCAAAGTAGCATATCCTTAGACCCAAGTTTGAAAGTCAAGATGCCTTTAATATATACGTTGATTTAACTTAGCAGCCTTTACAATCAAATGCCTTTCTGCTGTTAGCTCCTTAATAGTCAAAATTCAAATAAAATACAATAATGTACACAATCCAGACTCTGTATATATTCCATCTTATATTGCTTATTTTTATATATTATTTTTCTCTTTTAAATATTTACTTTATTTATATGACTGTAAGCTTTTTCTTTTCTCTCCCAAGCCTATGTAAATTTTTAAAAACTATAGCCCATTTAGAGGTTTCTTTTCTATCTGAAAATCTCTTTATTGTGTTTCTGTAAACCTTTTTCTGATCAGGAGAGTTTTAAAATTGCTAAGCTGTGTAAAAAGGTGGCTTTAAATTCTGGCTCTACCCCATTTAGCTTCCCAACATGGTAGAGGTTCTTTACTGCCAGCTCTGGGTGCCTTACTCACCTCCAACTCTGAGAAGCAGTGGGTCTGTGTTTCCACCAAACACCATGCAACCCATAAACTGTTTTTTTTTTTTTTGTCTGTCTTAGTAAAAGCTAAACCTAGCATGCAGCATGCCATGAGGTTTATAGACCTTTGCTTACTGTGACAGGAACCTGTGCTACACCAGTGAGACAGGAAGTAAGAGGCAGTTTTTTGGCTCCATTTTAGAAGCTGTTTTTTTTGTTTGTTTGTTTTTTGTTTTTTGTTTTTTTAAAGCTTTCCCAGGCTTTATGTGGAAATTCCTGCCACCATATTGGCATGCCTGTTGTAGCAGGAAGTTTCTTGGTCCTGACTAGCCCTGCAGTCCGGACAAATCTCTCCCACCTGTGGTCCTATAGATGCTTATAAAATAATTACTTCTAGGCTTAATCTTAATTGGTCTATGGCTCAAGCTTCTTATTATCTAGCTCTTTCTTCTCAAATTAACCCATTTCTACATATCACCATGTGTTTTGTGGCTTACCTGTGTTTCATTGTATCTTGCTCTCACAGCTGCTCTAAACATCTGCTCCAACTCTGCATTTACCCTCCCTCTCTCTCCCTTGGACTCCTCACCTGGATGTCTCCTCTCTTACCATAGACTATAACAGCTTCTTTATTAACCAATGGTAGCAAATCATATTCACAACATACAGAAAGACCATCCCACAGCACATGTCAGCAACTGTTTTTTCCCTTGTTAGTTTTCTCACTCAAGTGTTCAAGTCCCCCATGCCCATAACCTTTTCCATATCTAAATATTCACCTCACCTCCAGGCATGCATAGAAAAACTAATTAGATAGCTACCCATTTGACAGCACATAAAGAGGCCTAATAGGTTTTTTAATCCTTATCTCAACTATTTGTCTAAGTCAGTGAAGCTAGGGTCATGGCCCCACTGACAAACTCAAAGGGCCATTATCTTCAGGATGTCTTGCCATTTCTCACACAATATATCTTTATCATAAGTATAAATTGCCATAATACTTATAAGTTCAGCCTGTTTAAGGGACAGGGATTTAAAGGGTTTATACCACAGGGGTGCAGAAGGCTTGAACTTGGATTGTCTCAGAATTATCTAATATTGACATGTGTTTCAAAATATTTGTGTTCTTTGCTCTGATAACACATTTGCTTGGGATGCCAGAATATGCTAACTAGACCACTTTAATTTGTAGTAAGTGTTGGACAAACAGATTTGTTCGCAAAATGCTGAACAGGGAGATAGTAGGGAGGTTAACTCTCATATACAGAGTGACATGAGGAGATAGTAGGGGGGTTAGCTCTTATACGTAGTGATGTGAAGGATAAAGAGTGCCAGTCACAGGTGTTTGCAAAAGGGCCACTGCATTGACATTGATCAGAAAGTTCAAAAGTGTGGAATTACTGAAGAATGGGAAGAGGATGTGGTATGGTGAGAGCAGAGTGAAATAAATAAGGTTCGAGATGAGGAGGGGCCAAGGTTACACAGGAGAAGTCACTTGAAGAACGTTTGGGGAGAGGGGGAATAGGGGCATACATTGATGGGGATGACTATGTTAATGAAAATAATAAAGAATATTTGGGAATCACAGGTGAAAGTGTAATATTGTCAGGACATACAAAGCATCTGATTTAAGATTTTTTTTCTTTTTCTGTTTGGATATTAGATCATAGAAGTTCAAGAAGGTTGGCTAAGCTGCCAGAGGAGAAACTGCTAAGAATCCAATGAAGAGATGTCAGTGATTAGGGCTCAAGGGTGGTACTGGAGATGAAAAGAAGGAAATGGAGATGAATTCTATTTAAAGGAGACTGGTCAAAGTTGCTGCAGAACTAAGAGATGCCTAGTAGAAGCTACTACTCTACTGAAGGTCACTTAGCAGAGGCTACTACTCACTCTACTGAAGGTCACATAGTTGAGGATACAGCTCAGTGGTAGAACACTTAGGCTGGTATTTGCAAGGCCCTGGGTTAGATGTTCAGCACCACATCAAAAAACTGAGTCCTGATTTTAGTCCAAATGTGAACGGTCCCCCTTGGGCTTCATTGTTTTAACACTTGGTTCCCAGCAGGTGGTGCTGATTGGAAAAGTTGTGGAGCCTTTAGGAGATGAAGCTTTGTTGAGAAAGTGTGTTACTGGAGGTGGTCCTTGAGGCTTTACAGCCCAGTTCTAATTCTGTTTACTCTCGGCTTCCTGACTGGATTTGATATGACCATCTGCCTCCAGCTTCTGCTACCACGCTGTCACTGTCACAGAGAATGTGATGGCTTGTATCCCCTTTAAACTACAGGCTGAAGGAAACCCTTCCAATTGCTTCCTTTCTGATATTTGGCCATAGTGATGAGACATATAATTAATGCAGTCACCTAATTAAAAGCATTAAGCACCTATAGGCAGGCTGAGAATGTAGCAAGCCCAACCCCAAATCTACCATGGCAGCCAGGCAGTAAACATCATTAATTGAGAATGCTTGAAACAAATGGGATAGTCAACATTCACCCTCCCCTCCCCCTTAACAATTGCAGGGAGAGGCTGTAGGGATTACTCAACAAACTTGACACATTTGTATCTTTCTTTCAAACAAGAATAGATGATGCTCAGGGCCAGGGTACAGTACAGTGATCTGGGAGAATCAATCAGGTGCTGACAGGGCTTCAAGGAGAAGGTGAGCTTCCCTTTCAGTTAATGAGGGAAACCCACCATGGGACTCTGGGTACTCCTGGACCTTTCTTGTAAAAAGCAACACAGCTGAATAATAAATAGGAAAAAGGCAGAGAGCAAATTATACTAAATTTGAGGTAATTTGTGGATTTTATTTTTCTGTCTGCGAGCCAGGTTTAAGGGCTAAGATGATGCACAGAACCATTCACATTATCATAAGGAGGGCTCCTTCACCACTTACCCTCCTGACCACACTGTCCAGAGGCAGACCAAAGCACACACAAGCCTCAGATTAAGTCATTGGTGCTTAATGATCTACAAGCTAGGGATGAGAATGTCATTTTCCCAAACATCTCTAAGTTATGCTAACACAGACAGGAGCGGTGGGAAGTGAAGGGTCTTAAAATGTCGGAGCTAAACCAACAGACTTGAAGCATTACTTGTGTATTGGATGCTGTTTTGGGGGGTTTGCTGTTATTATTGTTTTTAATGTCAGGTCAGCTCAAAGCCTTTGGTTTCCAGTGGAAACAGTAAGATACTTATCTATGAGAAGAACACACAAAAGAAAGGCTATAGGAGCCAGAAAACCACTGTGAGATGGAGTGTCACTGAGTACATGTCTCAGAGTAGGCTTTCTAGTGATTGTAGAAAATCTGCTAGTGTAGCCACAGCTCAAAAGCATAAGCATGTAAGGCCCTCAGAGCTGACCCTTACTGAAGACTGATCATGAGTTAGATAGTGCACTCATTGTTTTCACATAACAATTTTGTCTTTTTTGTAATAGTATTGCATAAGGAGGCTGAGTCTCCACAATCTCTTCAATATTGATTGGTTAGGAGCTTTATCTGTGATATCTCTGTTTCCCATGGTGTATAAGAAATAGGAAGTAATTATGGAAGCCATATGGACTTACAAAGTCAAGCCTTGAAGTAACTCGGGTACTAGAGAAACATTCAAGGATGAGTTCTACAAGGTGCTAGAGCAGGAATGTGAACAAGCACATTGGAGAGGAGCTGAGGAAAGACATTGGGCCATGTTCCCAGGTTCCAAAGCTACATTGTGATGCCCTTAGGTGAGGACTCGGTTTTTGGTTTTTTTCACTTCAGGTGAATTTCACCATGAGTGTTTGTCTTGTCTTTCCAGGCTTCTATAACAGGATATTTCAGACTAGAGAAATGATGAACTGTGTGGTTAATAGGAATTTCACAGTACCGGCCCATTTGCTGATTACTGAAGACCTATTTTTTAAGAAGATGACTACCCCTACTCATGAGGGCAGAGCTCCTCTGAATGAATCATTTTCTGATATAGTTTTCCCTACTCACAAGAGGTATATTTCAAGACCTCCAGGGTTACGTGCATCTGTGGCTGCTGCTGGACCCTGTGCACAGCATGGTTTTTTTCTATGGTACAGGTCCTTCCCATCTCTCCTTCTCTCTCTCCTCTTTGAGGTATGTGCATGTTCATGTGGGTAGGTGCATTGTGTGTGAAAGTATATATGCAGTGTTCATGTGGAAGCCAGGGGTAACATGGAATGTCCCTAATCTCCTTTGGCTTTGAGACTCAGTTTCTTACTAAACCTGAACCTCTCCGATGTAACTAGGCTGCCTGGTCAGAGAGCACCAGGGTTGTTCCTGTACCTGAACCCCCTTCCCAAGACCTAGTGCTGGGGTCACAGATGTGCACTGCTATGCTTGTCCTTTAATTTAGGTGTGAAGGATCTGAATGCAGGTCTTCATCTTGTGTATCAGGCTTTTACCACTGACCTGTCTTAGTTCCTTTTCCCATATCATTGTCGTGTGACCAAAACCTAGCTGTTGTAGTGGTGCGGTTTCTCGGTCCCGGGTGGCCAGGGTCCTGGACCCACAGAGCTGCTGCCCGAGACCCCTTAGTTGCCCAGCCGCCCATAGCTCAGACCCTCAGAAATGACTCAGACGCTTATATTAACTTCATGCTATTTGGCCTATGGCTCAGGCACATTGCTAGCTAGCTCTTACATCTTAAGTCAACCCATTTCTATTAATCTGTCTGCCACGTGGCCTGTGGCTCACCTGTGCTCCTTATATGTTGCTCCTTCGGCGGCTTTAGATCGATCTGCCTGACTCTGCCCTGCTTCACCCTATCTATTCTGATTCCTCCACCTACTTTTTCTATGGTGCCTGTCATGGCCCAAAACAGCTCCTTTATTTAAAGATTGAGATTCACAGCATACAGAAAGGCATTCCCACATCACCTAGCAATTTTTTTTTCTAATTTTTAAAATATTTCTTTGAGAACCTTGTACAATGTATTTGGTTGCATCCATCCATTTTATCACTCCTTACAGATCCATGCCTCTCTCTCCCTGCCCACCCAGCCCCTTGATTTGGGGTTTTCTCTCCTTCTTCACACTTTCATGTGGAGATCTGTTCTGACTAATGATTTTGGCAACCTCAATATTCAATTATGTTTTACTTCTTGAGACTATTCACCCTGTCATTTAAAAGGAGTGTTTTCTGGTTTTACTTTGGCAAAATTCCTGTTCTTTGGACTCATTGCTAAGCAAAAATAAGGGTTAATTGGACACAGTACCTTGGTACTGTGACAATTGATCTGATAACTGAGGTGACTAATGGGGTGGGTGCTGTCTCCAGCACAGCCCTGAGCCCAAGGGGTGACTCATGCTCAAGAGGACAGAGAAGACAGTGAAAGATTCCATCACTCTGCTCAGAACGGCACACTGTCTAAAGCTCACAGCTTCATTTCCCCCTGGATCTTCCCATTTAGCATTTTAGGTGAAAATATGAAATGTAGGTACTGTAGGTAACTGAAATCATGTGCTTTTAGAGTCATCTAGGAAGAGGTCTCAATGAGAAAATGCTTCTGTCAGAATGCTTGTGGTCTGTGGTGCGTTTCCTTGATTAATGATTGACATGAGAGGGCACAGCCCATTGTGGGAAGGTGGTCCTGGGGCAGTTAAGGAAGCTGACTTAGCTAGGTATGAGGTGCAAATCATTAACCAGAAGTCCTCCATGGCCTCTGCTTCATTTTCTGCCTCAAGTTCCTACATGGACATTTTGTCATGATGGAATAAACTGCAAGATGAAATAAATTCTTTTCTCCCCAAGTTGCTTTGGTCATGGTGTCTATCAGCAATAGAAAGCAAACGAGACACTCAGGGTTAGCTTTCAGCAAAGGGATTCGTAGGGACACAAACATTTAGGCCACAATGGAAGTGACTTGGTGGTGGCACAATGCTTGTAGTTGGGAAGTCTGTACTGATGGTGATACATCCAGTCAGCATTTGTGAATTATAATTTCTTCCTGCTAAGTGGTAATAAAATGAAAATTATTGTCTTTAGCACCTTTCTGTACCCAGCAAATGAAATGATTTCCAGTACAGCTATGTTATAGGCTCTTGTTATGTGTATGCTTTTGTGTGGCTTGCATCTTGGTACCTAGTAGTAGCTAATGTTCTTAACATTTGGTTCCACATTCCCAATTGACAATACTTATGGCTATTATTTTGAAAAAAGTAACATGCATCCAGTGTTGTCAATGAAATACAATGCATAAGTCTTTAGATTGGCCCTTATAAAGTTAAAAAAAATGATTAAACAAACAAATAAAAAGCTCCATGGACATAAATACCAGTAGGCAACATATGTCAACATAATTTGGAATTGGGAAGAATGGGAGATGAACTAAGAAGTAATTGATGGATGGAGAATATTAAGAAAGCTGAAAGCCAGGCACATATGGGAGGAGAGGAAGAATGCAAAGAGTAGGCATCCTTATTTGTAGAACGTCAGGCAAAAACATGTGAGAGGTACCAAAGCCACAAGACTAATCAGGAGCCTCTCACAGGCAGAAACGGTATGATCACCTGGTGATGGAATTCAACACTACCCTACTTCATTGCCCTTCCTTGGAGGAAGATTTTAATTTAAGGAATTCTTAGGTTAGGACATCTTATTCAGAAAAGCCTGTAGCAAAATGTGTGCTAAACAGAAACCATTGAGAAATAATCTCTGTGCTGAATCCTGTTGCTGTTAGAATAACAGCATTGGTAGCCAATTCCAGACAGCCAGATGGAGAATGAAGTCTTAAGGACTTGTCAGCTGGAGGGACAATACTGCAAACCCACTGGTGTTTTGCAACTGCAAGGAAACAGTTCTTTAATGCTGAAATTTACCAACTAACAATTCTTGTCTGAAAACATAGAGCTTCTCATTAATATCGGTGCTCTCCATCACCCTCCTTGGGGAGAAAGGTCTGTGGAAGGGAGAAAGAACAGTGGCCAGAGCCAGAGATGACAGACACAGCACAGCAGGTGCATGTATAAAACACAACAGTTGTGACATCACATACACAACTTTTGTGAGTACAAGGCAGATTAAAAAAAGAAGTTTAGGTGGGTGCAAAGTCCCACCTCCAGGTGAGGAGCTATTGCAATTGGCTGGAAAAGGGAGAAACCGGGTTTTGTTTGTTTGTTTATTTGTTTGTTTGTTTGTTTTGGGTTTTGTTTTTATTTTTTTGTTTGTTTGTTTGTTTTCGTTTTTTGGCACTGCCCCTGGAAGATCAACCATGCTCCAGTGGAAGGCCACATACACAAAAGCATATAACATCACCAACTGTACTTGGTGGGTTTCAAAGAAAAAAAGAGTTATATGGGTAGGAAAGCAGGGGAGCCAGTGGGTTGGGGTAAATCAGGAAGGTTTCCAGGTTGCCCAAGATTGATGCTGAAGCCTTGAGATGTCCAGATTGTAGTTCAGTCAATGGAGGATTGCCTTTTGTTAAGATGAGAAAAGCTCTATTTGTTTCTGATTCATGTCTACCTAGTTTTCCCTTCGTGGTGGAGAAGGCAGAGTCAGCGTAGGTGAGGATGCCCAAGCCTAACAGTCATATTTCCCCGACATCACAGGTTCAGAATCAAAAACATGGGAAATCATTCTTATTATCTCAGCTGTCTGAATCCATGCACTCTGCTTGAAGCTTTTAATCTAGAAATCTGTAATGTGAGCATGATAATAAAAGAACTCAGTAGCACTAGGTGCACAGGAATCAGAACCATCCTATGTTCATTTAAAACTATTACAGGGGCCAAGAAGCCATACGCCTGGGGCTAGAACAAGTGGAGTTGGGATTATACTACATCCAATTCTGAAGTATACAAGAGCGCTTTCCTTCCTGGTGCGAAATATCATGAACATCCCTTATTCTGAGGGATGGAGAAGAAAGTTTTGTGTGTGTGTGTGTGTGTGTGTGTGTGTGTGTGTGTGTGTGTGTGTGTGTGTGTGTGAGTGCATGCACATGCATTATATAGAAGGGGTCAAGTTTTGTACTTAGCACTCATCACACTTTTTATTGTCAGATTGACTGGATTTGAAGCTATTGTGGGAAACCCTTGGGGTGTGCCTATGAAGGCACCTCCAGAAGGGTACAATTAAGGAGGGATTCCTACCTGTGTGGATGGCACCATCGCGCATGAGCTAGGATTCAGATAGTGAGCTGAGAGCCATAAAGAAACCCATGATTTGAATATATGCTAATAAAAGTCATGTCTAAATACTATATAATTGCCAGATAATTATTACTAATCCCATCTCTACTTTGTGTCGTATTGGAGCTAATAAATGTGTACACACATATATCTGTAATTTGCATATGAGAGAAAATAATTCAATACTCATTCCATGCCTGCCTTTTTTCAGTTAGCGTGATGATCTCTAGTTCTTACAACTTTTCGAAGTACTGAAAGCCCCACAGGGTGTTTTCTCCCTTATCTTCCCTATTATGAAACAGGATTACCATATTAATCCTGAACTGCTAACCTCTTAACATTTATACAAAAGGGGGGGGAGCTTTAGTTTAAGGTGAAATTTTTTTAAATTTTAGTTGTAAGAAAGCCTTACATTAAGTCTTTCTTCATAAACAGTCCATGATTTTGTACTTTTCTCAAGTATTAATTGAGAATCTACCAGATGTGTAGTCCCATGCCAGTTTCTGTAGATGGGATGCTGGGGGGGGGGGTGGGCAGGTGACCCACAATTGGTGGAAAGCCCATTGGGAAATAACAAAGGAAATTCAATTTGTTGTTGTAATTAAGTTGAAAAGTTAGTTCATTAACCAATAGATACATGTGTGTTTAAAATTAGACTAATGCAATCTGGGGACACGGAGAGAGTAAAATTATAGTAATTAGATAAAATTTAAATGCTGGGGAGCCATAGGCTTTTCAAGAAAGTCAGTAAAGGCTGGAGTTAGAGGCATGATGGAATAGGGTGGTAAGTGGAGACAGAGTTCTTTCTAGCTTTTTACAATTTATTATTAATTTATTTTAAAAATTTATTTTGCATCCCATCCCATTCCCTCCCTGCTGCCCCCACCCCACCTCTGTCCTCTCCTCCTCTGCTTCTGCTCAGAAAGGTGCAGGCCTCCCATGGGCATTCACTAAACATGGCATATCAAGCCATGGTAAGGCTAAGCTCTGCCCCTTGGCAATCCTGTACGAGGAATAGATTCCCAAAAGCCAGCCAAAGCATAAGGACAGTCCCTGCTCCCATTTTTTTAGGAGTCCCACAAATAGACCAAGCTACACAATAATAGTCACATGTATGTAGAGCACGTACATCAATCCCATGCAGGCTTTCTTGTTGTTGGTTCAGACTCTTCTGCATTCCTCTGAGCCGGATTAGTGGTTTCTGTGGGTTTTCTTACAATGTCCTCCCTCTCTACATCAGGAGTTCCTAAATTTAGCCAGAGTTTTGGCTGTGGGTCTCTGTCACTGGATAAAAGGCTCTCTGGTAATACCTGGGGAAGTCACTAATCTGATTGTAGGAGCTGGCCTGTTCAGGCTACCTATTCACTACTGCTAGGAATCTTAGCTGTTGGCATTCATGTAGATTTGTAGAGGTTTCCCTGGCACCAGGCTTTTCTAAATGACTCTATAATGCCTCCCTTCTTCCCATCTGTCTCCACGCCACAACCTCATCCCCCCTACCCCCCAGTCCACACAGGAGTCTCGCCTCTATTCGATGTGAATATCCGATGACAGCTATGATCTTAATGTTTCCATCTAGGTGCATGACTACTCTTTGCCTTCATCTGTCATTTGGGGATGGAAGAGGAGGCTCACTACTTATGACTCCTCACACAGCCAACTTGTGATACGTATTTATATTAAGGCCCATGAAGCTCACCTGTAACTGCCCAGTAGATGGGACATCATGGGTTTAAAATGACTTTGCATCTCAGAGTCACTGCAAAAGGTACTCTTTGCTGGTCATCCACTCTATGGGGAATAAAAGCCCTACAAAGGTATTAGTTGCACAGTATGAAGACAGATGGGGAGACAGAGTTCGATACTCAGCATCTTCTTCCACAAATATCGACTTCCGGAAAGTCATTCAGATAGTTATGATGTTGGGGAGGGAAGGAAAGAGATGTGGGAGAAGTAAGAAGGGATGGATGAAGCAGGACTCCCAGC
Source organism: Phyllotis vaccarum (assembly GCA_033318265.1). NCBI lineage: Eukaryota > Metazoa > Chordata > Mammalia > Rodentia > Cricetidae > Phyllotis > Phyllotis vaccarum. The sequence continues at coordinate 76,063,445 of JARWLC010000016.1, read as the reverse complement.
TTTTTTAGAAAGCTGATGGCTATTCAAACAATCTCCTGTCTTTGGATATTTACTGATCACCTACATCCAGGTACTAGACATACAGTGGAAAATGCCAGACACAGATATGCTCTCTGTCCCCATGAATCTCCCACATAGACAGAATACAAAAGGTCCAGAAATTATGAGCACAACAAAAGGCAGAAAGTACATTTTTTGGAATGCCTATAATCCAGTTACACTACAAAACACTATGGAAGTAATTACTGTAACTGTTCCCATTTCAGGGCAAGAGACACGGCTCAGAAAATGTAGAGAATTTCCCTTAAAGTGTTTGCAAAATATCGAACATCAAAAACAGAATTCCAATCTGGGTCAGCCTAACTTCATTATTAGAGTACCTGGTATCTAGCTAAATATCACCCACCAAGTTTTTTGCCTTAGCTGAAGCAAGGTTTCCTTTTGAAACCCACCATAAATACAAGCCACTTAAACATTCTTGGGACCCACTCATTTTCATATTAACTACAACACAATGTAATAAGCAAGTGAATCTGCTACCAAAAGTCATCAAAATGCCCTTCAAAATAACCAGGTGGTGTTCTTGGTAACTGCATTTAATGACGCTGGCTGATGATTTGGGGTTGACAAATAACTGTAAGGAATCTTCACTTCTTAGGACCTGTTCAGTCGGTTTGGGGGCCCGACTGAAAAGTCGTCAGCCAAATCAGATCTGGCTACACATTAGGGTGAAGCCTGCAGTTCCTCTAAAGCTGTCCCAGCCAGCATTGTGACCATTTGCCTCCCTCTGAGAGAGGGAGCAGACAGAAGCCCCACCCCTAACCCAGAAGTTCTCGCCAATTGATAAGACTCGAAAAGGAAAAAAATTGGTTCTAGTGGATATATAAACCACACCAGGGCAGCCCCATGTCCAACAGTATTTGGCCAATGCAAGATGAGCTCAGTGGTAGTTGGAAGGTTTTTGTTTGTCATCCTGTACAGATCTTCTGCTTCTGTATTGTGATTTCCAGTTTTGTGTTTATTATTTTTCTGGGTGTGATGTGCGGGGGGGGGGGGGGGGGGGGATCAGTATGTGTGTGTCTTGTGCTTTCTTAAAATTCTGTTTGTTTTGTCCTATTCTGGTTTGTTTTTATTTTATCTTCTTATTTTATATGATTGTTTGTATTCTGATGAGAGAGAGAGAGAGAGAGAGAGAGAGAGAGAGAGAGAGAGAGAGAGAGAGAGAGAGAGAGAGAGAGGATTTGAAACTAAGCAGGTTTGACAGGAAGCTGAGGGAATGTCCTTCCTTCTTCCTCTAATAGAAAGAGCTTATCAGTGGAAATTGCAGCAAAGAGAAAAAGGTCCGCACTTCTCTGGTCTCATAATTCACATCTTCAGATTTCTGCATTTTTGGTGGAATAAAACCACACTCAGGTCAATTTTGGAAAATCCCCAGTGCAGGGGATCAAAAGAGGCTCATGGCATTCCAGGAATCAGGAGAAGCCTGTGGCCTGCCACTTGATCCCATGTTCCTAGGGGTGGCAGGGTTGTGCTTTTCTGAGAGGAATTCTCTGAATCTGTCTCCTGTACTGGACTAACAGCTGAATGAAGCCGCAGGTGGAACCCCGCTGAGTGAACCCATTGCTTTCTTGCTTCTGTGTCTGCAGCCCAGGCATGCCTTTCCCAGGTGCTGTGGGAAGTCCTTCATAGCAAGCCTAAGCAACTCACTGGGGCTTGCACTTTCCTTTGTTGAGGTCAAGATGTGTCCTCCGACAGGGAGGCTTGTACAGAGGAATAAAACCTTGTGTGATACTCAGGCTCTGCTCCATAGACCCAGTCACATGTGGTTTAGATTTACTTCATTACTGCCTGGCTGCTTTTGTGTATTGTGGTGGTTTGAAAGAAACTGAACCCCAAAGGGAGTGACATCATTATTAGGCGCGGCCTTGTAGGAGTAGGTGTGCTTCTGTTGGGAGGAAGTATGTCACTGGAGGCGGGCTTTCCGGTCTTATATAGGCTCAAGACACACCCAGTGAGCCAGACCGCCGCCTGTTGCCTGTGAGTCAAGCTATAGAGCTCTCAGCTGCTTCTCCACCACCACGTTACACCATGATGCTAATGGACTGAACCTCTGACAATGTAAACCACCCCAATTAAATACTTTCCTTCATCAGAGCTGTCATGGCCATGGTGTCTCTCCACAGGGATTAACCCTAAAGCATGTATTTTCTGAGGGACTTATAAAAATGAAGCAGATTGAACAGTCAATAAGGAGCCATCTCTATAAAATATGTCTCTTTTCCTGTTTGGTTTTGACTATATCTATTCTTTCCCTGAAAATGAGTATCACCGAGAGAAAGAAAAATCTGGCTATTTCCTGGCATTGTATAAGAATTTTTAAAAATTCTGCACTTTGTATAAAGCATAAGTAAGAAAAGAGGAGAGCGGGGCAGGGCAGGGTAGTAAAGCCTCTTTGTAGTTTGCTGATAACGTGTCTGTACAAAGCTCAGAGCAAAGAGAGAGAGGGGATAGAGAGGGGGGATAGGAAATGGGAGGGAGGGAGAGAGGGAGAGAAGCAAATGGGGAGAGTGAGAGGTTGTCTTTGTGAACACAAGAAAAATCCCCAGTGCAGGGGATCATGCAGCCTATGAGAGGCAGCTGTTCGATTTCCTGCCTTGAGGTCTCCCTACTTCCCTCCTGGGGTACTCAGGTACACGCTTGGGTGTCTGCTCCACAATTACTCAAAAATGTTCACCTTTTAATTGACAACTAAAAATTGTCTGGGTTTATGATGCATAACAAGGTGTTCTGGTGTTTTTATGTGGTGGAATGACTGAGTCAACCTACCTCATAAATCTGTCATGGTACCCATCATTGTTTTCCAGTGAGAACACTGTAAGTCTATTGTCTTAGGGATGGTTAAGTGTATGGTTCTTTGTTATCAGTTAAAGTTCCTGTGTTGTGCAGCCCACACTCATCTGCTTGGGGGATCTCCCTGTGTTCTTGGTGGCCCTGAGTGCTGTATCCCATTTTTATAAACAGTGTTGTTAAAACAGAGGGAAGTAACTAAAGAGTCACAGTGTCCCCATAGTAGCTCCTAAGCTTCATGTCTCTAGGCTGTGTGACCTTGGGCAAGTCACTTCCTCTCACTGGTGCTGAGTTTCTCCATCAGTAAAATGATAGTATGTGATTAAACCAAATCTATGATCCCGGCTGATGGTGCACTTTAAATAGATACATGCTTCCGGTTGGGTGTCTTCTCTCTGTTGGCTGGTATGCCAGTCTCCTTTGCTTTTTGAGCCTCAGAATCAGATGGTAAGCTTCTGGAGTGTTTTTTAGCAACACAGATTTCCCTACCCCTCCAAGCTCTGCTTCAGTATCTCTAGGGTAAGGTCCTGGGAAATGGGGAGATACATCAGTGCCCAGGTGCTTTTTATCTTTGGGGAAATTTAGAAAAGAAGAGACTAAGCTAATTGGATTTCATGGCTGATATGTTATGATGTGTTATTTGTCCTAGTTAAAGCACTTACATTTTAAAGAGGCCCGCCTGCCTATACCCAAAGTGTATTGGTGAGAAAACCTCCAGTGAGGAGGGAGTTCTTGAGCTCCTTCTCATGACAATGAGGAGGTAAATTGGTGACCTATTTGGGACCCAAGACACAAAAAAACAATTCTTAATTTACGAACTATTGTGAGGATTATGTACGTTTGATATGATGCCTTAACCATGGTAAATATTGACCTTTTTTCCCACTGGTTCTTGGGAGATACAAACCATTATCTGTTTTACAGACCTGCAAAGATCTGCCTGGGGCAAGTCCATTGTCCAGAACTTGTATTTTCCGTAGTTCGTAAGGGACAAAAGTAAAATTCGGTCCTTGACCTTCACCGACCCTAAAACTTTTGTTCCTTTGTCTCTGTCTCATGTCACTCGCCATAGATAAGTTCAAAAGCAGCCACTTGGGCAGCTGAGACCCATGACAGGTCCATTCAGAAGTCTCTGGGTTCAAGTGGCTGTTGACCTTAATTGAAGAATCCATTTCTGGAAATGGAACAGCCTTTGGGTGGCTCATTTCCTTGGCTGTTAGGCAGTGAATTCTTCTTTTGCCATCACAGTTTAGCTCAGGGACTTGTGGAGATGTCTCTCCTTGGAGGTTTTGTAGTTTACCCTATTATTTTCCTGAGTGACTCATTTTGGGCTGCATCAAGTTTATATGCACTTCAAGTTTGATCTCTTATTTGTGAGAAGCAGATTCCACAGTCATGGAAAAAAAGCAGGGCTCTCCATTTGGGCAGAAGGTGTTTGCTTTTCTTCCTGGGCCCAAGACAGAGGGATGGTGTGTTTCTCCTCACCCACCTTTGCATCCAGGTGCAGAATTTTCTCACCCTCTGAACATTTAACTCACCACTGTAATTTGCATCCAGGTCAGTGGGTTTGCATACCTGCTGGACCGTGACAACTTATGCATGCAGAGAATGCTGTGGACAGAGTGTAAATTAAGGAAGTACACACCCTTTTCATTCTTATACAAAGCTGTAGCTCATAATGTGGTGGTGTTTGCAGATGACACTGCCTTGAAAGCAATTAAGGTTACATGAAGTTGTGAGGGTGGAGTCTGGCTGATAGAATGGATATCCTTGTAAGGAAAAAGATCAGAGAGAGCTGTGGCACTCACTCATCCTATGAGAACACAGGACGAAGGCAGTCTGTAAACCAGAGAATCCTCACCAGAACTTAGCCATGATGCACCCCAATCTCACACTCCAGCCTTCAAGTTACAGCAATAAGTGTCTAGTATTTAACCCACCTAATTTGTGGTATTTTGTTACAGCAGTCTGAGCTGAGTAAGAAAGATCAAGGGTCACTCTTTGGATGGATAATCTAGACATATCTGAATACAATTTGGATATCTGGATATAATCTGAAATATAGATCTGTGTAAATTTGGGGTGGGTGTCCAGTCACTGCTCTGAGAGGAAATGAAGCAACAGAACCCTTCAGATATTTTGGGGAAAGTTTGGGTGTTTTCCTCCAGTACTCTACTCTCCACTTTGTTGACTGGGGCAAGGTCTCCAGTTGGTTTTGGCTGTTCTAGTTATCCAGCTTGGCAATGTGTAGTGGTTTCTATGTGAAAAGGATTAGGAGGTATGGCCCTGTTGGAGGAAGTGTGTCAATGGGTATGGGCTTTGAGGTCTCAAAACCAAGCCCAGTCTCTTTCTTTCTCTCTCTCTTTCCTTCCCTCCTCCCTCCCTCCCTCCCTCTCTCCCTCCTTCCCTCCCCCCCTCTCCCCCTGCTGTCTGCAGATCAAGATGTAGAACTCTCAGCTACTTCTCCAGAACCATGTCTGCCAGAATGCTGCTATGCTTCCTGCTATCACAGTAATGGACTTAACCTCTGAAACTGTAAGCCAGCCCCAGTTAAATGTTTTCCTTTATAAGGGTTGCCATGGCACTGGTGTCTCTTCACAGCAATAGAACAGTGACTAAGAAGCCTAGGAATTCTTGCTTCTTAGCCTAGGAAGTCTCTGCTTCTTGAATACTGCTGTGCCTGCCCTGCTTTATGTGCGTTCCAAGGTTTCTAATTCCAGTCCTCATTCTCATGGAACCTGCACTGTATCCAGTGAGCCATCTCCCAAGAGTACAGTTTTTAAAGGGTGTCATTTCTGGATAAGTTGAGGGTCACCAACTGGCTGCTATTAGGCATGCCTAGGCAGGGAGTTCAACGTTACTGTGATTCTTTGAAAAGAATGGGCCTCAAGGGTTATAAGTTGTTTTTATTTCTAATTTGATTTTCTGCTTCTATATCCTTGAGCACATAAGAGCTGCGAGCACTCCCAGGCTCCATGCTTTTCCGTCAGCCATGAACTGTATTGTTTGAATCATGGAGCAAAGGAAATCCTCCTATTGATTACTGCAGTCAGGTATTTGTTACAGTGTGAGAAAACTTATATGGTTACCTTCTCAAACTCTCCAAGACAAAAACCATCACATGTCCCATGATAGAAACAAGGCTTATTTCAATGAAATTATTAAAGACTCAAGGGAATAATGTGTTTTTTACCATGTGTGTCAGAGCCTTTCTTTTGGCTGAGTCAGCTTGCTCAACTGAGAAATTTTGCTGATGGCTTTTTTAATCCATCTAATAGTCAAACATCTCCTGGGCACTTGTATCCATAAGCTCCATGCCTGTGATCTGTCCATAGTGAAGTTGCTCTTCTGTTGAGTAACAGTATAGAAACTGTATTTACTTCAGTCTAGGGGCAAGGTCACATACATCACTCTGAATAATAATGTGTAAGATGATGATAATCTAAAGCAAACCCATACCGGGGGGGGGGGGGGGACGACGACATTTAAGCTAATTCTAAGAACAGCCTATGTTACAGGGGACAAGGCTTACAAGACTTTTGTATACGTTCATCTTGTCCCCAGTTCTTTCATGGACTGTGTTTCGGCAGCCACCTACTGAATCTAATCTCTTAGATTGCTCTCTTCACTTGTTCTCCATGCTCTGGCATGGGTAGACCATGTACAGCCCTCTGGTTGGTTTTCTGGTGGCCAGCCCCCAACCTGAAGCTCTTCAGAAGCTCCTTCGGTTTAAAAAACAAAGACAATCTCATCACTCTAGGAAGTTTAATGGGCTTTGACTCTATGCTAAGAAATAAATAGAAACAGCAAAGACAAAGAACAATACCTATTTGTAGATTCTCAATGTATTATTTTTAATGGTGACTATTGCTATGTGGCATTCTAACACAGGTACCTAGAACCGCACAAATCATATGTTAATTACCTGTTTGTATTTTGGTGAATTATGTCTCCTTGGGAATTATGAATATTTGTGTGTTTCATCCATCTGGAATTTTCTTCTCACCTGGATCTTGTTGATAATAGATTTGGGTGACTCTTATTTCTTCTTGTTAATAATGGGTCAGTGCTGATGCCCCTGGGTTCTAAGTGAATATTGAATCAACTCAAAAGAAATTTAGGAAACCTCTAATGGCTGAGTAGTGTGAGAGATTAGGAAAACACTTTACTATAATCTACTGTAACATTACAATAATTGTATATTAATTATACAATTATATATAATAAAATATAATTGTATATATTACTATAATTGTATATTGTATAATCTACTGTAACATCTACTGTAATTTAAACCGGTGATTTTCCAGGAATGTCCTACGCTGCCTTTCCACTTGTCTCTTGTTTTAATCCTGATGCTGAATATATGCTAATATCTCATTCCAATTTCTTGGAGAACTTGCAAAACAGTACCAGTGCTCTATAGCTCCTCTGCCTTCCTGGCTTCAAATAGCTTATTCTTTTTTAAAAAGAAAAAATGCGTTAATTTATTTCTTGTATGTGTGCAGGTGCATCTGTGCCATGGTGTATATGTAGGAGTCAGAGGACAACTTGTCAGCAGGCTTGGCATCTGGTTGGCATCAGGTGCCTTTGTTCACTGAGCCATCTTGCAAACCCTAATCGACTCCAGTTCAGCAGGTCTCAGCCGTTGTACGAATTTGTGTTTAACTGTTAGATTTCAATGGTTGTTAATAATAGAAATACAGTATATGAAGATGTTTATGGATGAATCTGTCTGTCATCTCTCTGTTTCTATCTAATCTTCCATCTGTCCACTGTTGTTAGTATACTTTTTTTGCCAGCTGTGGTGACTGAGGAACAATGGACACTCCAGTAGCAACAACATCCCAGGAACTAATATATCTTAGATTGTCTAATAATGCCAATTTCTAATGAAAGAAACTAGAGATCTTTGAAGAAGACTGGAGAAAAAATTTACAGTACAAAACCATAGCACCTTACAACAACAGGAAGCATTGGTGCCACTGGAGACAAACCTCTACAGCCATGGGGTCAATGGAAAGAGGTGGTGCTGATGGGCAGAGCTGGGACAATTAGAATCACAAGAGTAAAGTCGGGCTTGATGACAAACCACAGCATAAAATAAATACACGAGACTGTATTTGTGTAAATAAATTGAATAAGTCAATAAATGATGAAGAATTCCCCTCCCCCTTCCCATGCAGAAGCAACCCAATAAGTACTTCTTATAGTTGCTGCTTCTTCCAGGAAGATAGTGTGGGCTGCATGTAGTACCTCTTCCTTCCTTCCTTCCTTCCTTCCTTCCTTCCTTCCTTCCTTCCTTCCTTCCTTCCTTCCTTCCTTCCTTCCTTCCTTCCTTCCTTCCCTCCTTCCCTCCTTCCCTCCTTCCCTCCTTCCCTCCTTCCCTCCTTCCTTTCTTCTTTCTTTCAATTTTATTTTTATTAAAAAAAACTTCATCTCCAACACTGTATCCCTCCTCCCTCTCCCCCTCCCCCCTCCCAATCCCTCCCAGACAGACCTCAGCCTCGCCCCTTCCTATCCACCCCTCCCCTCCCCCAAAAGGGCGAGCCAACCCAGCATGGCACATCCACTCCAGACATGTCAAATTCACTCATCCCAAAGTCAATGCTGGGATGGGTATTCCACTATAGGGGATGGGCTCCAAGGTGCCAGCCCATGAACAGGAACACAGTCTGATGAACACAGTCTGATCTGACCCTTCGAGGCTCTTCACACTCATGACAGTCAGAAACTGCCCTCCCCAGGAGGGCCCAGCTCCCCCTCCAGATGGATCTCCAGTGGCCATTTCCAATTCAGTGAGCTCCCCAGAGCTCCAGCCAGTCATCACCATGGGAACCTTCCTCATAGCCTCTTGCTCATACTGACTCTCCTCCCCTGCTCTCAGCTGGACCAGGAGCTCTGCCCAGTTCTCAGCCATGGAGATGGATATCTCAATAGAGGAAGCCAATGTGGGGTTGGAAAGAGACTTAGTGTTAGGGAAATGTCCAGGAACTCGTAGTACTTCTTTCTAAAGTGTGGTATGAAAAGGAACCATGTTGTGCGATGGCCTAAAAGTGAAATGCCCCTGCCATCGGGCCTTTTCTATCACGAAGAGTCATAACCCTTATAACTGTGAGACAGAGTGGAAACCCCCTCCCAAAAAAAAAACAAAAAAAAAACAAACAAAAAAAAAACACCAAAACCCTTCCTTTTTCCTTTATGGTGCTTTCTGTCAGGTATTTTATCACAGCATTGGAAGAAGTATTTACCATATCTTGCAAATGGAGAAACTTAGAAAACAGTACTCTATCAAGACCCAAGTTTGAAGAATGTTGCCTGCCATATCATGTCTCTTGTTCTTCCTCAGACACTCCCATAGGAACAGTCAACCACAGCCAAAGGATTCTATGGAGATGCTGTATTAAATGTGTTTTTGTGCCCACATGGGATCCTGGGTAACCTGAATTAAGTACAGATCATTATTCATAATACAGTATTGGTTAATTTTGATAAATGCATACATGCACAGTACTGATTTCACCTTATATTCATAATTTTTCCATAAATCTTAACCTAGCCAAAAAATGGAAAAGCATATCAAAAGAAAGGAAGGAAGAGAGGGAGGGAGGGAGGGAGGGAGGGAGGGAGGGAGGGAGGGAGGGAGGGAAAGGAAGTAACTCCCCTTTCTCTTTAGCAATGTCCCAGGCTAAATGGAAGGACCTGAGGCATTGATCACAGCTGCATCCCCAACTGAGTGTGTTACTCAAGTTTCAACTGAATTGTCTTTAAAACTAAGGTGTGACTTTCTAATAGGCTTAAGTTTTGCACTGGTATTTACATTTTAAAAGAGTCTGTCGTTTACTCAACTCTTAAAATATAATACCCAGGAGGGAGGTATTTAATGGCTGAGCCTTGCTGGCATTCTACAGTTGCAATTGTAACTTCTGACACAAGCACAGAAGCAGAAGAAGCTAAAATTTCATAGATCTTCCAACAGACTTGTGAAATAAGCACAGACAAAGCCATTGAGTTTGGGTTTCAGTACTGATTAAAATTCCAAAAGGCTGCGTGAGTAGAGACAAGGTATGTATGTCATGAGGCAACAGGCTGCTCTGGGTTCTGGATATAGGCAGACCTCAGTTTTGGCTATGAAGCTCCTATTTTACCTTTGTGGCTTGTGCTATGCTTGGTCACTCTTGTCGTTTCTTACTTTAAAGAGTATCAAAGTTGTGTTATTGTGTCTAAGACATAATATATACACATACAAAATGCAAGTATAATGCCCAGCACACTGATATTTTTATATTTTTTCTTACACTTTAATTTATTATGTGAGGGAAGGAGGGATGGAGAGAGGGAAGGAGGGAGAGAAGAATGGTGTGTGTCTGTGTGTTTGCGTGTGTATGTGTGCATGTGTATGTCTGTGCATGTATATGTGTGTGTATGTGTGTGTATGTATGTGTGTGCTCATGCGTGCGTGCGTGCGTGCGTGCGTGTGTGTGTGTGTGTGTGTGTGTGTGTGTGTGTGAGTGAGAGAGAGTAGGTTAGAGGAGAACTTTTGGAAGTCACATCTCTTCTACCATGTTTATTCCAGGAATGAATTTAGGTGATCAGACTTAGCAGTAAGCACCTGTATTTTTGAGCCATCTCTCTAGACCCACATAGATTTGTTTTTTTAGTACTTGTTATTGTGACTTATGATCACTACACATCATTATTGCCCTCACAGTCACCATCATCATCATTATAATCACCATCACCGACACCACCACCATCATTAAAACCATGGCCTTCAACACCATTATTTTCAACATTTCCTTTGCTTTTAAGCTGAGTAAACTGGGATAAATAACATCTCTCAGCTTTAGTTAGCTCATGTAAAACTGGAAATAAAATTTAAGTTTTGGGGGGCATGGTGGTACATGCTTTTAATTCTAGCACCTGAGAGGCAAGGACAGGAGGATCTCTGTGAGTTCTAGGACAGTCTGGTCTATGTGGCAAGTTCCAGAACAGCCAGGACTATATAGAGAGACACTGTCTTTAAAAAATAACCCAAATCAACCAACCAACCAAACAGATAAATTGAAGTTTCATACAATATTTCTATGAGGATTAACAAAGATGTTTTTTATTGTATGCTGTCTTCCGAGGTTGGACATAAATGTTTGTGACTAATTTCATCTGAAATATTCTTTCTATCTATCTTTATCTGTCACTAGTCTCTGTCTATCAGCTCTCTGTCATCTGTCTGTCTCTTTCTGTCATCTGTTATCTGTCATCTACCATCAAACTGCCTGCCTACCATCTACTTTCAATCTGTTACATAACATGTATCTGTCTATGTTCCTGTTATTTATGTTTACCTATATTGGTCTGTCTTCTGTTATCTAGCTATAATCTATCTACCCAATTCCTATCTCTTTCACATTCAAATGAACAGATCCAAGTGTTCTCTGATAAATAAAACAGAGTTAGAGAGTTTCTTGCAGAGGAACTCACAGTTCCTAACAGTGGAGAGGGATGTGATCGAACGCTCAGAGGCCTCCTCTTTGGTATTCATGTTTTCCAGAAAAAGAAAAAAAAACTCAGATAATGCATACAAATGAAGGGAGCTTAACCTGCAGCGATTTAAGAACAACCATTAGTTTTGAATGACACTGGCTGAAGCTGTGGGTTTATCTAATTTATTTAATTATTACATTATCTTGAATTGAAAGTATAAGATAAAGGCAAGGCCATGGAGGTTTTCGCTAATTGAGGGTTGCTCCTAATTAATCACTTTATGAATAAAAATATTATGGCTGTTTTTATTAGTAATTCTGAATGCTCTGAAGCTTTTGGCCAGGAATACCTCTTTTATTTTTCAACACAGCTGTCTGTACTACAGCATCCTTTGAGGACAATAGAAGTTAAAAAAAAAAATTAGAGTCTCACTGAGGTAAGCAACACAGTAGTTAACTATGGTTTATTATGGACCATTCCCTTGGGGCTGGTACCTGTTTGGGACTACAGACAGACACATTTCCAACTCCAGCCGGCAAATAGGCAGACACAGATGACATGGTTGAGTCTAGCTCTCACATCTTTGGGATTTATTAGGGATTTATCACAGAAATATGGGAAGGACTTGGAAGAGAATTTGTCCTGAAAACTGGGATGCACACTTACAGGAAAGGCAAGAAGGAAAGCAGCTAGTCTAGAAATTCCCTCATAGACATGCCTAGAATTAGGTCTCAGACATTGTTCTAGGTTCAGTCAAGTTGGCAGTATTACCATGTCCCTGGGCAACTAGCTTACAAGATGGCCTTTGGTTCTGTAACTTTATTGTTCTGGTGAAAGCTCTACCTCAGCCCCTCCCATCTATATCATATACCCAAAGAGTCCGAAATGATTGCGAGTGGAGAGCCTAACCTCTCTCTCCCCAGATACCACCCTCTTGAAGCCCGCCATGGTAACAGTGGTCACTCCCCTGGGGCTGCCCTAGGTTCCAGACCCCTACCCCTAAGGAAGCCCCACTGAAAGTCATCTCCTCCCTGGGGCTGCTCAAGGTTACTTAAGGTCAGGTAGCCATATATGCCGTGTGACTCTCCCTTCACCTTTCCAGGGGTTACCCAGAATTGCTTTGCTCTATACCCATTAAACCTGGGCTTTTTCTAATTTGGTCTGATTTGGATTATTGTGCTGGTGGAGAGGCTTATTGAGGTCCAAAAAAACTATCATATCTTTGGAAATTCTCACATCACTTTATTTTGTACACAAGAGATGAATGTGTAATGTACCTGGAAGCACAGCAGGGGTTCAAGATACCGTAAAGAACATAAAATTCAGAGATCATGTCTGCCTAGATTACATCCCACCTCCATGTTTTCCAGCTATGGAAAGGTGGCCAATTTATTTAATCTTCTGTGACTCAGTTTCCTTGAGTACAAAATTAAGATGATGGTCACGGGTCTCACTTGGTACAGCAGTGGATGGAGAGGAAATGGGATGATCTGTAAGTGCAGGATGAAGAGCCTGACCCTAGAAGCAATTCACCGTTTGCTCATGTTACCAACAAAAACTAAATGACAGGATAGAATTTGGATGCTCAAACTCTGAAAACCCTGGAACCTTTACAATGCGAAAAGGAGACTGGAGAGGTGAGTCAGCCTCTTGCTGCCCTTGCAGAGAGAATACATTTGATTCCCAGCACCTCTGAGGGTGACTTACATAGCTTGGGAGCCAGTTTCAGACCATCCTATTCTCTCTTCAGGCCTCCTAGGGTGACTGTATGATCATGTGTGCATGCACACACAGAGACAGGCACGCATACATAAATCAAAGTGAAAATAGAATCTTTAAAAAATAGGTTAAAAAGGCAACTCAAAACCTCATTGTAGTGAATGAGGAATTCTGATCTCCCTCACTGGCCAAAAGTTCCTGGAGAGTTTAGAAATGTCTCTTGCTCATCATGTACTCATGCTTGGTTCATCTTCTCCATGATATATATGTATGCAGTGAAAACACAAGCAAGTTGATACCCAAGCCCTGGTTGCATGAATGTGTAACTGCATTCATAAGAAGATCCTGTTTGCCGCCTTTTCCTTTGTCTTCTGTCCGTTCATCATCCGTCTTTGACTTGCACTCTGCTTTTGTCTACCTTTTTGCGTTTCTGGTTCTGGAGCATATCCTGGAACAACACATACAAGTGCGTACGTGCAGCTTTCACCTTATACCAACTCCTTTCTCTTTCTCATGAGAATGTGCATTCCATAGTGTACATACATCCACTGCCCTGGGCTAAGTAGAGGGACTCTAATGTCTTTCTCTTCTATAAGTCCAAGTTGCGCATGATGGTGTTTATTTGGATGAGTATTCTGCCTCTGACATGAAGTGTCCTTTAAGGTCATCTACGTTTTCCTCTTTCACCTTTTCTGGAGCTCAGTTCTATCCAAGGTGGGTCACCTCTCTTCTCTGGTTTTCAATTTTCTTTGTTGCTTTTATTCTCATCTGCAATTTTAGTCTCTGCCTGGAAATTTGAATCGGGGTGTCCAGCCTATGAGAGTTTCTCGAGAATAGCACCCTGAATAATAAGCACAGCTTGACAAGACTCCACTTTCTGTCCCCATCACTTAATGGTATCTGCAGGAAGGACATTTGACACCAGTATTAGGACAAACATCAATCTTGTCCAAGAATAGATTAGAAGGAGATTTTGAAGACATCAACCCAACATGTGTAAGAACCATCACTGTGAGGTTTGATTTTATGGATGAAAAAAACCAAAAAACAAAACCCAGAAACTTTGTGATCTGTACAATCTATTTTTAGAAAGCACTTTCCACATATGTGACCTCTTTGAGCTGGTATATAAAAATGCAATTTTTGTTTGACAGTCTTTATATTTTAAGCGTTCCATGTTGACTTTAAAAAAATCAGATGTGTTGTTTGTTGGCAGTGGTAGTTTGCAAACTAATAAAATAAGAGAGAAAATTAGCTTGGAACTGTAGAATATTTGTGATCAGAAGGTAAAGGAAGGAGGGGCTGGAGTCTGGAAATAATTATTGTCCCTGCCACAGTTCTCCATTAGTTTTGGCAAAAGACCTTAGGGTCTGACAGCAAAATTAAAGCCTGCTACCCAGTGAAAAATAGGCCACAGAAAGCTTGATTTGGGAGTAAGACTATGTCACGTGCCACTCAACGGTAGTTCAATAGCTTGGTTTCATTCATAAGATTCATGTAGGGGTAAAGCTGCTGTGAAAATTCAGAGTGACTCACCTACACTGGGCAGTGATTACAATGCAGTGGACCCAGTAAAGGAGGGAAATGCTCAACAGAATTAATTTGTAATATGTTTACTGATTTCTATAAGTTTTTATACAACTATGTGTGTCAACATATCTCCCTCACCTCTCTCTCCTCTCTTCATGTCCTAGGCACTGTCATGATGATGTTACTTCTACTGCTAGGTCATACATGATCTTATGTGTCTATATAATATCTAGGAAGCACCAGTGAAAGCATATGATGCTTTTTAATGCAACATTCTTTTTATAAAACAGTATCTTGAATTTTGAGATTTGAAGTCAGAAAGGCTAGACTGTAAAGCCCTCTCCGGCATTAGTGGCTGTGCGTCCCTAGTATAGTAACAATCTTTTAGAGCATTAGTTCCCTCACTTGAGAAATACGAAAAATAAAATTAGTTTGGTGTGTGTGTGTGTGTGTGTGTGTGTGTGTGTGTGTGTGTGTCCTGGGTTGTCTTAAGAATTCACCGGAGGGGGACCTGCTCTTTTTGCACAGTAAAAATAGGTGCTACAAATATGCATCTTAATGTGGCATAGACATTGTACAAAATGTTCCCGGTGACCCTGTCCAGTCTCCCATCTCTTATGCAATGCTGACTCCTGGGCAAGGCTTTGCTGTTGGTCACAGGACCTCCCCCTTACCCATATACAGAAAATAGTATGTCTCATGTTGTGCCTCTCACCTTACTGTTCCAGAGCACTTTTCTCACTTCCTACCACCTGATCAATCCCACTCTCTAAGATATGACTGGGCAAGTGTAACTTCACTCAGCCTGCGCTACCTACTGCCAAAGAGATCCTTTAGTATCCCAGTGTGTTGGTTTGAAAGAAAATGCCCCCTATAGGCTCAAAGGGAGGTATGACCTTGTTCTAGGAGGTATGGCTTTGTTGGAAGTGTGTCACCGGGTGTCAATTTCAGAAGCTTAAGCCAGGCCTATTGGCTCATTGTCACTTCCTGCTACCTTTGGATCCAGATGTAGAACTCTCAACTACTTTTCCAGTATCGTGTCTGCCTGTGTACTGCCATGTTTCTCATCATGATGATAACAGACTAAATCTCTGAACAGTAAACAAGTCCCAATTAAATGTTGTCCTTTATAAGAGATGCCATGGCCATGGTGTCTCTTTACAGCAGTAAAACACCAAGACACTCAGGTAAGATGTTTATCTCAGAATTGCCATGTGGCCTTAGAGAATGCACATATACTATTTGTCACCAAGTGAACATCCTCTTGCTCAAGCTATTTTAATTGGGTTTCTTTTCCTCAAAGGGAAAAGTTGCCATATGATTCCCTCCTCCCCAAATACTGCCAACTAAATGAATGATTTGTCCAGTCACTAGCTCAGATGAGGAAATAGGAACTGAGAACTGCTCATGGTCACGCAAGGAGGTAACTTCTAACACTGAACTTCAGACAAATTTGCCAGGCTCCTGCTATGTTCGTGGCTACAGACTAAAATAACATACCTAAACAGACTGACTCGAGGGAGAACAAGTTGATTTTGGCTCCTAGAGTCCGAGGCTTCTATCCATGGAATTCCGTGTGTCCTGGGTAATCACTGAGGTCCACCAAGGATGTCTCACCGAGGCCAACTAAGAATGTCCTAGCGGTCACTGGACTTGTAGTTGGTGTCAGGAGTGAGGCTGGTCTTTTGAACTCCTGAACTCTGCTTTATCCTTCAAATATATTCACTTTTCAGCCACTCACAGACCAAGGGAACTGTCAGGGTGCCTTAAACTGATAAGTTGTCACTTTTAGGCTAGGGACACATGGGCCATTATTGCAGATATTTCCTTAGGAAGAGAGAAAGGGGATTGTCACAGTTGCTGGGGAAGCACCTAACAGACTCTACAGTAAACAAATGTGCTGTCTTCTTTCTCTTTTCCTGAAGAAATAAATATAAAATTACAAAGAGGATCATGTCATCTTGATTTTCCTTTGCATCACCTATGATTTCCATGAAGGACAGGGCAACTTTTATATCAGAGAACATAATTGGTAAGCTTTCCAATGTTCTTATCTACTTAGGGTCCAAGAAGATTTGACAAAAGAACCTTACTGGATATTCTCCCATAACTGATATTTATAGAAAATAAGACGAACATTTTACAGAATAGAAAACCAGCAGAAGGCTCCCTTGTGGGCTTGTTTTATCTACCAGCCAACCACATGTCTCTTTCAGGCCTGGAGTCTCCCTCAGTTTTTTTTGTTTTTTATTTTATTTTTTTATTTTTTATTTTTGGCTTATGAATTGTTTCTAGAGATACAATGGCCAATGCAACGGCAGTATTCTTTGGGTGACCACGTTCATCTATTGAGTACTATTATTTACTAGACATCCAACATCATTTTTGTGCTTATTATGGATGTTTAGCTGCATCCCTGGCCTCTGTCCTTGGACAACTTGTGACATTTCCCCCATCACCGTACCAACCATTGCACTTGGTAGAGAACCATTGGGTCTAGACATCACTGTTATTACGACGTGAGGTATTCAAGACCTTTATCAATTCTTCACTCATTTCAGTGAAGGTGTTTATGCAAGTCAGTTTTCCATCCAGTAACAAAGAATAGAACACAAGCAGCTCAGAGGATCACATTCTCAAAAGTGTCAGCTTATCCTCCCTTGGTTCTGTTGACTCCGGGTCCATGGTGAGGTGGAACAGAGTGGGGCATGCCATAGCAGACAGGAGGCCTAGACATACACTTCTAAGGTATTCCCAGTGACCTACTTCCCAGTTAATCCCACCAAATTAAGAACCCGATAATTTGTTAGTCCATTGATGAGGTCAGTCCCAAGAACTAATCACTTTCTAAAACCCTACCTCTTAACACTGCTACATGGGTCTTTGGGGGGGGACGACACTTTAGATCAAAATCATAATAGGTCAATGGATTTCTTATACATTTATTAGATTTTTTTTTCCTGTACACTTGCCATGTGTCATTTTGTTTGTTTTTCCCTCTGAATAGATTTTTTGAGTTTCTAAACATTCTAAAAATGTAATTTTCATCAGTGTATTTTTAAAAACAACTTCTTCACCTTTCTAGAGAAGTGTGTGCCTGTCGTATACTGTGCTTGAACTTGTAATGAGCAAATAGGAAACCCGAGGAAAGAGGAGAAGGTTTTGCCCTTGAAATTTCAGATGAGCTCTTTCCATGGCATGGCATTATTTGCCCAACACATTTTCTCCAATTCAGTCCTTCTGAGTCTGGAATGGGCATGGTAATAATGAATGGGCCACAGGAGTTGATACCACAGAGACAATGGAAGCATAAAACAGTGTGTGCAGTCTGAATTCGGTGGCACATACTCATAATTCTACCGGAAAAGTAGAGGCAGGAAGTGGGAGACAAGTTAACCTTAGCTGCAGAGTAAATTGGAATCCACCTTAGGCTACAGAAGAAATCTCAGTCTCAAATGTCATAAAAATTGTATATATTATTTTTCATGTATATTCTCAAAGTGTTTAGCAACATTTGAACAATCTCCATAATGATGCACATTTGAATATGTGTGAAGAACAGAATAAATATCTCTCCAAAGGATAGGTTTTCATTGTGTTGTTTTTTAATTGAAAAGCAATCACTAAAATCTCTTAAGTTTCATTAACTGATCAAGTATTTCCAGACAAATGCGTGCAGGGATAGAGAGCAGAAGAAAGTAAAGAAAATTATGCTCTGTTTTATGCTGGGAATGATTATCAACTCTTGGGGAGGATCTTGGGGGTTAGGCAAGAAAATGATGCTTGATTTTCTCCTTCAGGGCTGCAGTGTCAGGACAGTAATTAAGTCAAAAAGAGCTGAGCCCATTACTCTTCTCTGCTTCTCTTGCTTTTGTGAGACCCTCTGTACCTATATCATTGTCAAGTACAGACACCCTTGTCTCCCACTCGCTCTCATTGTGCATATAGCTACAGCGTTGTCTACAGGTTAGCTATTTCTTTGCAGGCAAAAGATTCCACAATGGTGTAATCAAGGAAGCACTGAAGCTAATTAACTATGGTTGGGTTTTGATTCCCATTCAACTTTCTAATACAAGCTTTAACAATTAGGTTTTCTAACACTGTGTGGGAGGGTTCCTCCAGCATTCTCATGTATCTGTGTGTGCATATAAAAATGTTAAGGCTGTTACATGTGGAAAGATGCCCTAGCAAGTGGTGAGATGTTTCCACTGGAATGCCGAAGTGATCACGCACCTTTAGAAGCAGCACACTGATCACTGGGATGGAGGCAGGATCTGTGTGCTGCATTCTGCCTTCCAACCCTTGCTCTTGAAAGTTACTCCTCTCCGGTCCCCAATTTTTCTAGCAAAATAAGCATGTTGGGTGGAAGAGTCTCCTCTCTGGTACAGCTGTTTCCCCCTTCCCACCTAGTCCTTGTGCCACTTCTGACCTCTGTCTGGGGCTGAGTTCAGGCAAACTGGACATGTTCAGTTTCAAACTGTGTGCGTTTCTAATCTTTGTGACAAAACAAAGGCCTGAAGCAACTTCAAAGGAGGAAGGAGTTTCTTTTGGTTTATGGTTTCAGAGGGCTACCTAAGGTTGCCTGTCTGGTAGTGAGATGAACCAGGCAAGCCATCATGAGCTGGTAAAGAGTTGCTGCTTAATCATGGCTAAAAGAGAGCCAAAGGAGAGAGATGGGGTGGAGGGGGCTTCGCTAACTGGCTTCCTTCATCTTTTCCTTTCATCAAGTTCCTCGTTTGTAGGATGGTGTTGCCTCCAGTCAGGTATTCCCTAACTATGCCTCCGTCCCACATGCCGTTATCTCTGGAAACCTCCTCACAGACAGAGCTAAAAGTGTGCTTTCCTAATGTCCTTGGCATCTCTCACTAAAGTCAAGTTGTTAAAATCTTAAGCATCACAGGCCAATTTCTTTTGTCTCTTCCACTTCCTGCTAGTTGTGCCTTTACTAGCACTGCTATTACAAGAAAAGTTTCTAACAAATTAACAACAGACTCTCAGGACAGTATAAAGTAGGTATAGTGTATGGCATAATGTGACCTCCAAATTCATTTCTCTGTGAAACCTTTGGTTGCGATCTTGTTTCTGGATAAGGTCTCTGCAAATATGACCAAACCAAGATGCAGTCACATTGCCTTGGGAAGGCTCTAAATCAATGGGTATCCTTATCCTTAGAAGAGTGAACTTTGCTTCTACACAGCAAAAGAAACAATGAACAGAATGAAGAAACATCTACAGAATGTGGGAAAATCTTGACCTGTTAGTTCTATATCCAAGTAACAAAAGAACAGACCAGTCAGTGAACAGTTTACAAAAGAGATTAAAATATCCAGCAACCACACATATGAAAATATTTATTACCCCACTAGCCATTAAAATGTAAACTAAAACCACATTGAGATTATCCCTTACCCCAGCCACAGAGTGAAATTCACACAGAGGATCCACAGACAAACAACAGTGGGTGGCACTGAGACAGAGCCTTGTATCTCAAGGGCAAGGTACAACCTTCCCAACATATCAAACATCAACTGAAGAGGAATCTGGGTATTGGCTATCAAGATGTGCTATGCTCACCTGACTGTCTGACATTGCTGCTTTATCTGGCTTGGGATTCTCACCAGACTCACCCACATGTGATGGTCAAGGCAGATGCTGCTGCCATGGAGAGCCGGCACAACACTGGTGACTGAAAAGATGTCGTCAGTTTATAGAGTATAAAAGAGCCATGATATATTATTACATATTTTGAGAATATAAAACATATTTTATGATTAGCCTCATAGGTAATAAATTACTATATTCCATTTTGTAAATAGTATCAGTTAAGTGGTAACAATGACTTGCAAGCGTCTAGTCAGTTTTGAAAGGAACTGTGTAATGGTGAATGGAGAAGGCAATGGGTCTTGAAATCGAAAGTATTGCAGACTTCCAAACCAGAAACCAAAAGGTATGGAAGCTTTCATTTCTAAAAGCTCAAGTGTCAATATTCTGAGCCCACCTAAAATAGTCTTGACTACTAGTCCTTGCTGTGAACTGTGTCTATAATTATTGCTCTCTGTTCTTATATGACTTCATGGGGAGGGGCCATTGTGAGGGAGTCTGACCCAGCAGATATAAGGGGGGATGAACTAGTCTGGCTTTCTATTGGTGTTTTGAGAGGCCTTCTGGTTGGTGCAATGTTTAGTGGAATTTGATTGATATGTAGCAAATTTGTGTGTGTGTGTGTTTTGCTTTGGGGCGTTTTTTATTTTGTCTCTTTTTGGTTTACATTGATGTGTGTGTATTAGAGAGGGGGGATTTTGTTTGATTTTACATTTTATTTTCATTTAATTATTTGAGTAGCCTTGCTACCAATCATGTGTGGTCCAAAGGGTGAGTTGACAGCAGAACCCAGCCGTGTTCCCGATCTCTCATATGAGACTCTTGAGGCACAGTATACCATCCTGAGGACCATCGGCCAGGGAAGCAGTGCCCAGGTGAAGTTGGCCCACCACCACTTGACAGGCGCTGCCGTAGCGATTAAAGTTCTTCGGAAGGGAAAGCAGCATGACTTCTCGATTATGTCTGAAGTGCGTATAATGAAAAAGTTGGACCACCCCAACATCATCTCACTGCTCCAGATTATTGAAACAGAACAGAACATCTTTCTGATCCTAGAACTGGCCGAGGGACGCGAGCTATTCGACTGGATTCAACAAGTTGGCTACCTGAAGGAGGACATAGCCCGGAAGATATTCAAACAGATTGTTTGTGCCATGTGCTACTGCCATGACCAAGGCATAGTGCACAGAGACCTCAAACCAGACAACATCATGGTAGATGCTACCGGCAAAGTCAAAATTATAGACTTTGGCCTGGGTGCCTTAGTCAGACCTGGAAAGAAACTTTATAGGTTCTGCGGTGCCTTACGATTTAGTGCCCCCGAATTCTTCATGTGCCTACCCTATGATGGCGCCAAAGTAGACACCTGGAACTTGGGTGTTCTTCTATATTTTATGGTGACCGGGACCCTGCCATTTGAGGGTACCACCTATCAAGAGCTTGGAAGCAAGGTTTTGCTAGGTCAATATGCTATTCCCTCCCACCTTTCACAAGAGCTGTGGGATGTTATCCGCTGCTTATTAACTGTCAATCCTACGGACAGACCAACACTGAAGGACATTATGAAGCATCCTTGGCTTAAGACAGGAGATGAGGTGTCATCAAGCCATTGTGATAAGATGAACCCTAGCTACCTGGACCCTGCAATCGTGGCAACCATGGCAGATATGGGGTTCAACCCATGTGACATCCAGAAATCCTTACTCCATCGGTTGTTCAATGAGCCCATGGCAACCTATGGTCTACTGCAGTGCCAGGCTCGTAAGCAGAGTGGCCTAACTGACCAAACCAAGGCAGTGCAACCAGATCCTACTCCCTCACATCCTGCTACCTTCTGTCGGCGTCAAAAGGGGACGTCTAGTATGCCAGCCCTTCGAGTCTTTCACTCCTGGAAAACTGTCTCTGCAGAGGACAGCCAGCAGGTAGGGCAACGGCTCCGAAGAAGCGCCACTGTGCCCATCATTAACCCCCACTGCTCACAGAAAAGGACACCCACTCATGGTTCTGTCAGGGACCCTACAGAGACACATTACAGAGGGACTGGAGACAAAATCCGAGGTGCGTGCAGGAGCTGGAAGAGGTGGGTAAGGAGGACTGGAGCCTGTCTATTACAGACCTTCTGCATGGCACACAAGAACACAAGAGTGAGGCCCCAAAGCGGGGCATAGCAGGCGAATACAGGAAGCCAGAGGCCACCCAGAGGCGCTGAGGTCCTGTGCATTATGAGATCATGGCATTCGTGAGTGGACTCAGCCGCTGAAGGGGACCCACACACAAAGCCCAGAGGCCTGGGTGGAGCCAGGAGAGAGGCAACCAGATGGGGCTCAGGAGTCTTCTGGTGGATTCCGTTCAGCAGGGATGTGAGCAAGACAGCCTTCCACAGCATCCGGGTTAAAGGCCTGACCTGAAAGCGATCCGAAAGATAGATGCCTGCCTGCCTGCCTAGGATCTTGTTAGACTGTGTACCTGCCTCTGCTCCTGTATGCCTTAATGATGTTTCCCAATTCTACTATCCCTCTTTTATAATGTAATTGATCATAAAGACTGCTCATTAATCTTATGTATAATAAAGTAGAGACATTGATAAGTGATGTGTGTATAAGCTAGTTTGCTGACAACCTCCAGAACCATGCACTGTGTGCGCGCACTAGAGGGGAGAGGGGAGGAGGGGGGGGAGAGGTGAGGAGGGGGGGAGGGGGGGGAGAGGGGAGGAGAGGGGAGGAGAGGGGGGGAGAGGACGCGAGAGGGGAGGAGAGGGGGGAGAGGGGGGAGAGAGAGAGGAGAGAGAGAGAGAGAGAGAGAGAGAGAGAGAGAGAGAGAGAGAGAGAGAGAGAGAGAGCGCAAGCAAAGGAATTGTCTTAATTTGTTACCTGTTATTGCCACTGAGGCCCAGCTTCAGACCCCACCTCCCATATCCCCGGTAACACCAATTTTAAGAAAAGGAAGAATAATTGCCCCCTCAAATCAAAATTTAAAATACCACACGAAAGTGTGTGGAGAAAGCAGGGTTATTTTGAGGTTCATTAAGGAAAAGCTATCTTTGTGGATAAGAATAGAATGAGTTCTACCTCTGGCCCCGGGCAGAGATGTAACATTCTGAGCTGCCCAAAGCATATATTCAAGAGAACCTGAACCTGAAGGCATGTTGCCCTTTCTTATATGTTCTCTGAATGCTACCCAAAGTCCTTAGCATGCTTGCACTGATTTTATCCATTGCTCTCTTGGACCCAAAGTCAAAAGAGCATGATTGTTTCTTATCTTTCACCCCTGTATCAAGCTGTTGAGAGTTTTAGCTTGCCTGCCCTGTTTTTCCTCTCAAACAGTAATAAAATGGTCGTTAAGCTTCTGAGTTGTTCTTAAAATGTTTTTCTTCTCACGGTGTACAAAAAGGAACTTCGCTATCCAGCAGCGTGCTAGTTACAGGTTGTGTTGTATTTTTTTAACACGCAGAAGCTCTTGGAAACTTGTGTGTCCAGAGCACCTACTGGCTGGCTGAAGGATGGCTCAAGCATCTGCATATTATGACCTCAGTTGAGTAAGGCTTGGGAGAGAGGCTTCAGGGAGCATTGAGGCTCAAAGGAATATTAAGGATCCCTGTCCTTCACAGGGGGTGTGCCTGTTCATTGTGTTTTCTGCTGTACTTTATGTTTTAAGTTCATATTATGTAGTTAATACACTTTTAAAACTCCCACACCCACGATGAATCAGATGATTATTTTTGGTGGATTATGTTC
This sequence comes from Phyllotis vaccarum, assembly GCA_033318265.1. NCBI lineage: Eukaryota > Metazoa > Chordata > Mammalia > Rodentia > Cricetidae > Phyllotis > Phyllotis vaccarum. Next base: position 76,039,530 of record JARWLC010000016.1, on the reverse strand, counting down.
AACAAACCTGTAAATTGACATTGTCTGAGCCCCCCGGTCCTCCACCCATATGTCTTCAGTGTCCACATTCAAAGAATAACCACCAGTACTGGTTCTTGCTGTTTTCCATTGAGTTCAGCAGCTGCCTTCTAAGCAACTACTGTCCTAATAGGCAGTTACCGGTAGCAGTTCAGCCACACTGGTCATAGCCAGGTAGTAATTCTGTTCCGAAGGTACTAACTCTATGACAGCTGCTAAGGGAAACCTTATCTAGATCTCTGTTCATCTCAAAATTCAAAGGCTGCGGTGAAAACCTGCTCCTCAGAGAGGGTGAAAAGCAAATAGCTAACCTCTCCTTTCCCCGTCTGCCCCACTTCTGCCCCCCTTCCCAAACAGATGTTCTTCTGCACAACCCCCACTTAAGAACTCTAGCTACACATGGTTCCTCCCTACCACTTTCTGTCAGGAGGACAAGGAGGATTGTGCTGAGTCAGAGGGAAAGGGGGATTACCTTAAAATCACAAGAGATAGAGGAGAATGAAGATTTGGTACTCTCCAAGCCCAGCTAGGAAAGGCTGGTAAGACATGATTCCAAATGTAATCCAGACCAGTGTATCTCATGTCATATATTTTCTCTCCATCCTGGGAACCTGGAGGCCCACACTCCAGGTAATGTTGATATTAATCTTAAAACTCTATCCAATATAGAGAAAAAAAGATACAAACACTACCATTCTTCTGTCACATCAGTTTTCTGGGCCTTCAGTTCATCCGTAGGGGCAGTGAAATCTTATAAGGATGTGTTTTATACCTTCAACACACTGTACAACCTCAGCATGCTGGAGGACAAGCCTATGAAGTCATCCCAAACTGGTTAACTGGCAGCTATGCATTTTATCATTCAGGAACGAACAGTGGCAGAAGAAACAGGAGCCACCTTCCAAAAAGTGTTTTTCCTTGCCTTCTGCTGGCAAATGCGTGGGACTTGCAAGCTGGAATGTGTTTGTGTGTGTAGAATACGTACATATATGTATGTATTCATGTGTACATGTGGAGACTATAGGTCTGTGCAGGCGTCTTCCTCGGTCACTCCTTATTTTTCATAAAGATTTTAGTTTTAAGTGGTGTGTGTATTCCACAAGTGTATGCCACAAGTACTGTGCCCACAGTGGTCAAAGATTGTATCAGACCCCTTGGAGCTATGGTTAGAAGTGGCTGTGAGCAGCCTCACATGGGAGCTGGGACCTGAACGTGGTCTTGTTGAGGAGCAGTGAAGGCTCTTAACTCCTGTATTATCCCCCCAGTCCCATAGCAGGCATCTCATCAACTGAAGATTTAATTTGCTAATAATGGGAAGTTACAGCATGAAACAAAATGAACAGTAATGAGATGAGGAGGAACTTGCAGACATTTCCGCAGTAGGCATTTGCCCCTGGCTCTGCCTTTGTTGAGGACACAGTCTTCTCTGCTTTCCTCTGGACGTCTTTCATTTGCCAGCCATCAGTTCCTAATGTGCTCACATGTTTTAGACAAGGAGCATTTTAGCTTGCTCTACCCGTTTATCCACAGTTTAACTTCTAGTCTACTTACTTGCTCGTCTGGTTTATGAAAACTATTGGTTTTTGCTAATTGGACCCTCAGTGGGTGAGAAATAAGACTGTAGACGATGGGAAGTTTCAGATTCCTTCTTTCCCGTGGGAAATGGTTTGCGTTTCATTTTTATATGTGCATTTTCTTAATAGTCTGTAATAAAATTATGAAGGCAAGAGTTCAAGGTGTCCTTTAGAAAAAAAAGTAAAGCTTTTCCCCCCATCTTTTGGACAAGATTCAACACACACACACACACACACACACAGACACACACAGACACACACAATATATATAGTTTTTCCTCACTGGTGCCATAAACAGAAAAGGATAAGGACTTTATACCTCTCCTATCCAGAGCAAAGCAGGCCTGTTGTAGATCCAGGTTTTCCAGCCTCTGATGAGAAGTGAGAGACCACATGTTAACTGTCTTCCTTATGCGTGGAAAAATTATGATCCATAGAAAAGTCATCCTCTCATTGTGTTGCGTTATCTGACAGCTATTTTAGTTATACATAACAAGTAGAAATCTAAAATAATTCCTGTTTACACATGTGCTAAAATTGCTTGCACCAAAGGTCTAATTCTGTGCAGGGTGCTTCCTGGCTTTGGAAGAAGCCAGTCTTGCCTCCAGTTGCAGATTCACTTGCCTTACAAATTGTCAGTTTCATTCTGTTTCTGTGATACACTCTGACCAAAAGCAACTTTAGGAACCAAGTATTTATTTCATCTTACCCAAGGCAGGGACTCAAGCAGAAACCTGATGCAGAAACAATAGGAATGCTGCTTGCTGCTTTACTGGGCGTGTACTCAGCTAGCTTTCTTATATAGCCCAATGCTACCCGCCTAGGGATGGTGCTGCCCTTAGTCGGGTTAGGCCCTCCTGCATCAATTGATGATCAAGGCAGCCCCCTACAAATATGCCCATGGGTTGCAAACATTTGAAGCTTGGATACTCTACCTTGCCTCTGCCATCCAGCTTCAGGCATTCTCTAAGTTCAGGCTCATCTTGGTCCCTTTGATCTGCCCCACAGGATGGTTTTATGATTTCCACACACCCTGTATGGCATGTTCTCCACAAACAACCAGAGCAATTGTATAAAAACATAAAACTCGCCGTATTATACCCCTGCTTAAAGCCCTTCAAGGGCTTTCCATACTTCTTAGGATCAAATGGGAACTCTGACATGGCTTTCAAGGCAATTCTCTATCACCTTAATATTATTTGCAGCTCTGTCTTCACTTAGTGAGTTTCCAAAACTACGGTGCCCATCTGTTGTGGAAGGACTGTGAAATGACCGCATAACTCAAGGGTTTGCACACTTCGGTCCCTACTTGACAGTGCTTTTTAAAGACCTTAACAGATGGGGGCCTAGCTGGAAGAAGTCGGTTGACGGGGAGGGGGCGGGGGGGGGGGGGAGGCCTTTGAGATTTGTAACTAAGGTTTGTTTTTTTCCTGAATGCTCTCTGCTGGACTGTACCTCCTTGAGTTTGCTGTTGCTAAAGCATGCAGAGAAAAAGAAACTTGAGTTTATTTCATTTTGTACATTGTAGTACAGGGAAGTCGGGGACTTCCTGAAACTCAATTGAGAACTCGAAGCAGAATCCACGGAGGGATACTGCTGGTTAGCACATCACAGACCCATACCCTTCCTACCCAGGAAATGGTGCCATCCACGGTAGGCTGGACCCTCCTGTATCAACCAGCAATCAAGACAATCTCACACAGATGTGCCCACAGCCAGCGTGGTCCGGGTAAGCCCTCAAGTGAGACTTTTCTGAGGTGACTCTAGACTGTCTCAAATTGACAAAGCTAACTGGGACATGTCGTCACTGTGTCTTCATCGCTTTGCTGGGCTGTACCCTCTAAACCATGAGCCAAAACATGCCTCTCCTTGGAGTTGTTTTGGTCACAGAGGTGAGTAAACTAAGGCACCACCCTGGGCCTTTGTATTAGTTGCTCTTCCTTCCCAGTATGCTTTCAGGATTCTGCAAAGCCCATTTCTTCACTGCGTATTTCACTTACCCAGTGTTAAGCACTGCCCTCCCATTCCCCATCATTTCACTCCATTTTAATTTACTTGAAAAGGCAACGCATCCTCTATGTTCCCTTGATTTTCTGTTTTTACATTTGCCTTCAGTGTCTCTTCATGGAGATATAAAGTTTGGGATGGGCAGATCTCGTTCACTGTATATCCTTACTTAGTATAGAGTATGGCATATAGTAGGTAATCACTATTATGTGCTGGCTAACTTTATGTGTCAACAAGGTGTCTCGTGGGACACCTAGCTACCTGATTAAACATTATTTCAGGCTGTCCCTGGGAGTTTTTCTGGGAGAAATTAGAACGCAAATTGTGATCAGGCCTGAACAGAACCAAGAGGGAAGAAGTCTTTGGCTTCACTCTTTGAGCTACTTCTTTGATCTTTTGAACTTGGTGTTATTGATTCTCAAGCCCTCAGCCTCAGCTTGAAATCTACACCATTGATTCTTTAGTTCCCAGGCCTTGGAACCTGTCGGCAGCTTTCCTCCATCTCCAGTCTTCAGGGAGAAGCCAATACCTTACAATAAACTTTTTGATAGCAACACATAGTATATACTATACATGGTATATAGTATATATTTGCATATTGTGTGCATTTGTATCTTATGTTTATTATACTCTTTATTGTATGAATATTCACGATCATTTCTGCTTCTCTTGGAGAGAACTGTGACGAACCCACTTGGTTCTCTCTGAGAAACTGGCTGTTTTGTACCAGCTGTTATGTTATGATAATGCACATTCCCTGTATGGCAGCAGATGGAGGAGGATGGGGGCCCCTTTCCCATGCAGGTATGGTGACTGGTGGCTACAAAGACACTTAGACTGGGGCTCATGTGGAGATAGTATTATCAAGAGAGGGAGTATAATTAGATGGAGGGGGGAGGGAGGAAGAAGAGAGAGAGAGATGGGGTTCACCTTCCCTCTGGCTGGCAAGGCAGGAGAGGGAAGGACAAGAGAAAGGGGATCCAAGGGGGAGATCCTTTTTAAATGGAGCTTGATGTCCAAACTCTGGGCGGGAACAGGCTAATTGCTATTGGCTAGGGTTTCAGGAAGTGTGACAGAGTCCTAACATTCCTCACCTTTTGATTTTATAAAAAGGTGAGTTATTGATGACAAATGGGAAGGGAGAATGAGCATGTAGAATTCTCTGTTCTTTAGACTGCTTCCTGTAGATCTGGGACAAAGTAGCGGAAATGGATCATGGCAGGAGGGAGGTGTGAGTGAAGAGGCATCCAGCTAGTCGTCATCTTGGAGATCTCAGGCAATCTGTCCCTTGGAGTTGCTGAGAAGGCAGGTTGCTAGGAGAAAAAAATAGATTATTAACTTTGGTTCTATAAATGGGGCCAGTCATGGAAAGAGTGATAACTGTCAGAAAAATGGAGTGGGAAAGCGTCCTGATTGTACAGAAGAGTCAAGGGTGAACGAAAGAGGCACTGGAGCAGATGATATGCCATCCATTGGTGTCTTGGAAAACCAGGTTCCAGTTGCTGGGCAGGTGCCTGCTTGAGTCTGAAGAGGTAGGACCAGCAGTGAAGTCTCAGGAACTTGTCAAGTTGGCAGACTAGATTGAGGGATGCTGTGTTCTAAGAGCCCTGTTGTCTGGCAGGAAGGTTGGGCCTGTTCAGGAACCTGAAAATCATCTGGAACAGATTTACATTTTGGCGTCTCATAGTAAATGTTATAGCTCTGCGTTAGAAGGTATGAACATTTTTTCAGGGCCTGGCCTCAGCCCAATGAAACACATCTTTAAATCTGTAACCAAAAGAAATTTAGTGAATGGACTTGAGTGTGAGAAGGGAGAAGAGGGAGGCTTTATATTCTCTCTAATGTTAAATTTTGGTACCAGGTGAATTGTGTGAACTGTGTCCATTAGCTCTAAGAGAGTAAGAGCTGTGGCTTTTATATAGAAATCTGAGAAGGCAGCAGAGGCAAAGCCTAGTTTTCAAAAGGAGAGATCTAAGAAGAGTAAATTATACCTGAGTTAGCAATCGAAAGTGACAGGGATTTTACCTGCTGGCTACCTGAGCATCTATGCCTCCATGCTCATTGAGGACAGAGGTCTCAGAACAAGTCAGTCTTTGGCTGTATTTGGCTGCCAGGCTGCCATTCCTCAGAAGATCTGACAATTCAGCCTACCATGTCTAGGCAAGAGTGAGGCCATGAATTCCCCCAGGATCCTGTTGTCCACCATCTGAAGGGGGCCTTGGCAGCAGGTGCAGTAAGAGGCAGCTCTCATACAATGGCTGGTATTACCATCTTGGAGCAAGTTCTGGGTTCAGGTTCTACTCTGCCCATTGATCTTCTCCAAGGTACAGGATGCTGTCAGGAGCTGGCATGTCCGTCACGAGAAGTGTTTAAATCGAACATTTTAAATGCCATATTCTGCAGCTCTCTGAGCATTTGGGAACTGTCTATTAGGTATGAATGACTGACCACCATGCCTGTGTTGTCTAATAGTCTTCTGATAACAAAAACTTCCTTAGTTTTCTCTGACTTTCAACTTGGCTCAGGGGGCAATGGACAAGGTGTTAAAACTTTAACCATTAAAACTAGATTGGGTCATTGTTGTCAGGGCCCAATAAGGTTGAAAGGCTATTTGAGGGGATTTTATAAAACTGTTCTTAAAAAGATTTAAAATCTTTCAGATGTCCTTTTATAATATTAAAATCATGACCACGAATAATGATAAAGTTGTATAAAGGCTTTGAGGTATATACGTGCAGGCAGAATTTAGAACCTAGTGTACACTCTAGGATAAAAAACCTTAACCTCAGCACAGCTTTAGGAGAGGCCTGGTCAGACCTGTGAAGTGAGAGTCTGATCATGTGATCACTGCCCGGTGCAGGATGTCTGGCAAAGGCAGGCAGACAAAGGACAGGGGACTCAGAGGATCTCCTGGAGTGGGAGCCAGGGCTGCGGCTGCCGAGGTTCCCTGCAGTGTCACAGTGGTACCACTGGTGGGTGCACTGTCACAATGCCAGAAACACAGCAGTGCGGAGCAGGCAGGGGTGGTGGGGGTGGAAGTGAACACCCAAAACTTTGCCTGAAGAAAGCACTGAATGTCCCGAGCTGGCCCCTAGCTTAGGTGACAGCTGAGATGCTTCAGTCCCCTGGGGGTAAGCATGGGCTGAGGCTGACTTTTAACCAAGCAGTCACACCCGCCTGGCAGTGGACAGGGGTCAGAGAGGGCATTGCCCAAAAGGACTGAAAGTTGGAACAAAAACCAAAGACCTCAATTATGGCCAGAAATGAATGTCAGATGCAAATGGGAACCTGAAGATGGAAGATGGGGGGTTGATGGCTCTCTCGGAGTCCTAGGGAAGTGGTGATCCCAGAAAAGCACTAAGCCCTGTTGAGTTCTGGGCACCAATGTTACCTTACTACGATAACGCATATGCCCTGTGTGGCAGTGGAAGGCGATGGATGGGTGGCCCCGCGCCCCATGCTGTTACCGGTGGCCATGGAAACAGACGGGGCCCACATGAAGATTATTATTATTATGGAGAGAGGGAGAAGAGATAAGTGGGAGGAAGGAAGGGAGGCTGGGGGGGGGGTCAGAGACACATAACCTCTGGCAGGCTTGGAGAGGGCAGGACAAGAAACAGAGTCCAAGGTGGAGAGCCTTTTTAAATGGAGCTTGATGTAAGAGGTCTGGGTGGGGCCGGGCTAATTGCCATTGGCCAGGGTTTCATGAAGTGGGACGGAGTCCTAACACCAGCTCTGGTTCGCAGAAGCTATTGCGGTAGAATTTGGAGAGAGCCATTGCCTCACAGAGACTTTGGTTCCTGGCCTTCCTCTCTTCCAGCCTGAGTGATACTGCCCCACTCTAGTCAAAGCTATTGATCTCCAAGTGTGGCTCAGGTTTCACAGTCCCAGTTATAATTAAACCACCAGAGCCTTGCAGAGCTTTCCTGAGCTCAGCGGGAGCGGGCAGCATTTGTAAACAGCAGCGGTTAGCCAGGAGAAAGGTAGAAACTAGAAACGGTGTGTGTCATCATGCTCTCTGTCAAATGCGTTCCAAGGTTCAAAGGGATTATATTAAAATAAGTATCCCAGGGCTCTTTATTGTATCTGTCTCTGAGGGAGAGAGAGAGAGGAAGGGAGAGTGGGAGGGAGAGGGAGAGAGAAGAGAGGAGAGCGAGCTTTCAGTGAGTATCCCAGGGCTCTTTATTGTATCTATCTCTGAGGGGGGAGGGGGAGGGGGGAGGGGAGGAGGGGGAGGGGGAGGGGGAGAGAGGGAGGGAGGAGAGGGAGCTTTCAGTGAGTATTCCAGGGCTCTTTGTATCTGTCTCAGAAGTGGGGGAGGAGGGGAGGAGACCAAGCGAGCTTTCAGTGAAGTAGGGTTGGTATTAGACCAAATGCTGGAAGAACAAAACCGTACAGTGAGGCCAGTTCTTCACCTGTCAGCTACACACTGGTAGGGAGCTAGAGAGACAGTCTATAGAATCCGGTGCATCTGACTCCCATGACATTTACAGGATAGACATGGTCAGGCTTACCTTCTCAGTGAAGGCGAAGCAAAGTTTAAAGTTAATTCATTAATTCCTTCATCCAGTTCTCCGTGCATGTGTATGCACATATATGTGCAACATGCGTGTGGAAGCTGGAGGTTGCTACCAGAATCACATAGGTTGCTTTCCTCAGTTCCTGTACAATTTTTTATTTATTTATTTTTTTTTTATTTTATTTATTTTTTTTTTTTTGAGACAGGGTCTCTCACAGAGCCTAGAGCTCATGGATTCATCCAGACTAACTGGCTAGCAAGCCTGAGGGAATGTCCTATTTCTGGGGGTTACAGGCATGTACCCCCCCCACACCAGCTTTTTATGTGTTCTCATGCCTGATAATAAGGTTTATCATGGAGGTGGTAAGGCATCAGGAAGCGGCGACAAGACAATTTCTCTAAAGTTTGTTCTGAATTATCTAAGATGTATGAACAGATTGTCAGAGAAGCAATACACTGAATGTTCAGGTATCTGCGTTGAGTCAAAGAAAGAAATCATTATGAAAACAACTGAAGACCCCTGTATGTCCATTTCTCATTACAACCCTACTTCCGTAGGGACAAATACTATTCTAAGTGACCATCATTTTCTTGAGGGGAATAAACTTCATATTTCTCTTCTTTGTACGTACTTTTATCTTACAAATATCTAGTCAAGCATATTTTTTTTCCAAGAAGAAATGATAAAAAGTTACCAGTTTTTAAAAACTCAGGAATGGCAGAAACCACGTTCCTCTGGGAAATTAATAAACTGTTGCTTTCTCTTTCCTTGTGGATCCTCTGACCCCAGCATACCAATCTGTTCCTCTCAAGCTCTCCTCATCCAGGCTGGCCGGATAGGAGACCCTTCTGGTCCTCAGTGTTGGCTGATGGTCAGAGCTGGGATGGCCAAGTTCCCGGTGGGAATTTGTCCTTGATTACTTGCTACTCTACGGGCACCATGTTCTTTTTAATGACATCGACCAAGGGCAGAGATGATCCCTGGCTCAATGCAGGCAGCAGGGAAGAAAGTCATTCATATGCATTTCCAATACAAAACTAAAATTAAGGTGAAAGTTTTCCCTTGAATATTTTATGATGTGTGTCTTAGTCAGCTTTCGTATTTGCAAAGACTAAGGAAATTAATATTTCATCTAAGTGCAGAGGAAGGAGACAAGGAAGGAGGCATCCTCTGCTATGCTTTGGAATCTTGAGGCTGCTGCTCTGTCTTTGGGGTGATGGGCAGGAACTACCTCAGCCTCCAATTCAGCCAGACCTGAGCTCTGGCTCTGTTGTTGATTGCTGCCATATAGAGGTTTAAGACCCTCTTCTGAAAAATGGGTTAACAATAACAGCTTCACAGCCCTGCAAGAAAAAGCCAACACAACTATCTCAGGGTGTTGGTGAAAGAAATATGGAGAACTTCGTTCGTCCAAATAGTCTCTCAATCTGCTTTTCTGGGTGTGAGGGTAGAGCAGATGCATCCAGTGGGAAAAGTGGGGAGAGACTGGTTTGGAGATTTTAAAGTACCGTCCCTATCTTGGTTTCAATAGAGAATGTTTGTGTGTACTAATGGTTTTCCCATAGAAGATTAAAGGTGCTAAAGACAAAGGAACCCAGGAAAACAAGGAAATTGTCTTTCACTGAGTGGACCTGGCTCTTAGAAGCTGTTTTTGTTAGTTTTTGCTTAAAAGTATTGACTACTCACTGGCCCTACAAGGTACTAAAATCTGAATGAATACCTGTTATCTACCTCATTTTGTTACTTCCTTTGCTCTGGGGCTGCCACTTGCTCAACTCTATAGGTATGCTTCTTAATCACTCAAGGGGCGTCTATATGGAAACCCTTGTTTGTGTCCTTCAAGGCTAAAGGCACAAAGAGTGACAGATCTTCTGTTGCTGTGACAAGATGACTTGACAGAGAAGCTAAGGGGCAGAAAGAAGTTTATTTTAGTTCACATTTCCATCTTGCAGGTATCGCTGTGGGGAAGTCAAAGCAAGAGCTTCAAACAGCTACTCACATCATATTCACGGTCAAGAGCAAAGAGAATGATGGCACACACTCACTGGCTTGTTGCTTATGCTTCTCTTGATTTCCCAACTCCTACGTATTTCCAGTTGTCCTATCTAACCAGACGCTGGGCTGAGTCTTCCAACATCGATGAACTTAAGATAATTCCCACAGGCTGATCCAATGTAGATGAGTTCTCATATAGTAGTAGGTTTTCCCCAAGGGCCCATAACCCATAATAATGGCCCCAAAGGATGTACTTTGTCAACAGGAAGTGGAAAGAACTGTTTGGAAGGATTACAAGGAGGTGTGGCCTTATTGGAGGAAGTGTGTCAGGGACTTTGAAGTTGCAAAAGCTCATGTAAGCCCTGTCACCCTTCCCTCCCTCCCTCGCTCCCTCGCTCCCTCGCTCCCTCGCTCCCTCGCTCCCTCGCTCCCTCCCTCCCTCCCTCCCTCCCTCCTTCCCTCCACCTTTCTTTCTCTGCCTGCTGCTGCCTTTGGATCAGGATGTAGCTCTCAGTTACTGCTCCAGCACCATGAACTGCTATGCTCCTTGCCATGATGTAAATGGACTGTAAGTCTCTGAGACTAAGCCCCTAATCCAATGCTTTATTATTATTATTACTTTTTTGAGTAAGAGTTATGGTCTCATTTTACAGCAATAGATCAGTGACTAAGATGACCTGTCTTAGTTTTTATTTTTTTTGGCCACTTTAGCATTGTCTCAGGTGTAGGTTCCATCTTACTGTGTTGGCCTTAAATCTACTGTTTAAAAAATGGTTGGTTAGTCCCATAGTATCACAGTTTCACAGTCCATCTTGCATGCAAGCTGCTATAGCTGGGTAGTATTGATTACTTTTCTCCTCTGGTAGCATGCAAAGTACCTCTCAGTACCATGAACTTAGTAGGAGTGAAGCCTCTCAGCTCAACTTCTCTGTGTTCAATGACATGAGTAAGTGGCACGTCTTCAGCAATGGGGCTTTCCCATTGAGTTATGGAGAGTAACCAGTAGCCTTGGCAATAGCCAATGTTTGAGGAGGTTGATGAGGTTGATGTGGTGGGCCCCTTTGGCCAGTGACACAACCAAATGCAACCCTTTCCTGGCAATGAAGGTTTTATTGGTTGCACGAGTTGTCTAGTTGGGGCATTGACTATTCTGTTATATGGTGTTGCCATTTAAATTCCTTTTACATGTGTGTGTATTTTATAAAGCTTCTACAGTAGTAGGTTTCCATAAGGCCTTAGGGGTTAGTTGTCCCTTTCCATATTTCTTCCTTTGCCCTGCCCTCCTGTTTATCCCCATTTTAGTTTTTCCTTTATCTCTTTGTAACAATATATTCTATTTTCTCTTCCTTGAAAACCACCCCCTGCCCCCACCCCAAATCCGGTCCCTTCTCAGCTACCTAAGCTTTGTGATTTTTATGGTTAAAAGACACATATCTGAAACTTAAAAGCTACCATTCAAGCATAAGAGAAAGCATTCAATAGTTGTCTTCTGGGGGGTCTGGATAATCTAACTCAGAATGATTGTTTCTATAGTGCTATCCATCTAACTGAAACCGCTTAGTTTAATTTTTCATAACAGCTGAACAGTATTCATTGTGCCAATGTAACACATTTTCACTGTCTATGACAAACATCTAGGTTCTTTCCAATTCCTGGTTATTGTGAATAGAGCAGTAGTGAATATGGGTGAGCAAATATCTCCGTAGTAATATATAGAGTCCTTTGGGTATATATACAAGAGTAGTATAACTAGGTCTTGTGGTAGCTTAATATTTTTTTTAATCTCTTTGGGAAATCTCTCTCCTGATTTCCATAGTGGCTGTGCCAGCTTGTACTCCCACCAGCAGCATTTTACAATACATTTCCCCCTTTTACCACATCCCCGACAGCATGTACTGTCCACTGCTCTGTTGACCTTGGCCATTCTTACTGGAGTAAGATCACATCTCGGAGTAGTTTCGATTTTCATTCTCTGATGGCTGAGGCTGTTGATCGTTTTCTTAAGTGTTGCTCAGTATTTGTGTCTCATTGTATGCACACACTCTGCTTAGTTTTGTATCCATTTCAAAATCGGGTCATTTGTTTTCCTTAAGGTTTTTAGTTCTTTTACATTCTACATACAATATTAGTTGTATAATTGGTAAAGATTTTTTCCTATTCTCTAGTCTTCCATTTTGCTCTAATGATGATGTCTTTTATTGTATAGAAACTTTAGCTTCATGAGGTCCCATTTATTAATTCCTAGTCTCCATGTATGTGCTATCAGTGTCTTGCTCACAAAGTCCTTTCTTGTGCCAATGAACTCAAGCCTATTCTCTTCTTTTCTGTCAGACACACAGCACCTGGTCTTATGTCGAGGCTCTTGATCCAGTTAGAATTGAGTTTTGTTCCTGTGTACAACTTTTCTCCTGTCCAATTCTTCCTCCGTTTAAATTTAGAGCTCTTGCCAGTATGCCAAAGAGATCTGGGGTCACCATGCCATCATGTGTTCTTCTCCAGTGTACACGTTGATTAGATCTCCTTTCTGTGCCTTTCATAACTATCAAAAGAGGATCATTCTCTGATTAGTGTATTGGACAGATGACCTAGTCTGGTATATTGAGATTTCCAGAACCAAGTCTTTCCTCAATCTCTGCTAACAGGAAGAGATTGCTGCTCACCAAGGCACTGTGGATCTGAGCCAAGGAGGGCAGATTGAGTTGAGATTTTGATACCAGTCTGTCTGACCTCCATGTACATATTTTATCCATCACAGTCTTATGTCACACAAATATACACAATAGACACATGCACATGCGTGCACACAAAACAACACATAGATATGCGTACACATAGACATATACACACAAATATATCTATACATACAACAGACACATACTCACATAGACACACAAATACATATATGCAGATACTGAGAGATCAAACAGACAAAATAGATGAATGCACATGTACATGTGCACATATGATCCAGACACACAAACACACAAACTGTAAATACATGTACATATACATAGACAGAAATACAGACACAAACACACATAAACACCCATTTGTGAAAACCTCTGCTGTATTCTCTTCAGGGTTCCTGGCTATGTATTTGAGTTTGGGTTTTTGTCTTACGATGGAATGTAATCTACCAGAGAAATGGGTCTTGCTTATTTCTGCATGATGGATGGCTATCCTGGATCTAAAACTTACAGTTCAGTGAGTAAATGAATATATTGGTTCTATGAAAAGATATTTGTTGAGCATCTAATCTGAGTTGTCCATGGTTTAAGAGGTATTGGAGATGTGTTGTGAGCATGGATCTTTGCTCTAGCTTATGGTGGAGTGCCAAATAGTAGGAACATATAGTACATATGTTAAACTTGTTTCCTATGTAAGAAGGCAGTCAACAGGAAATCAAACATGGGAATAATGTGCACTGGGAGAGCCAGGTGTGGTCCCAGATCAAAGATGGATGATCAAGAAGGCCTCAGTAGGAAGATGCTCATTTGAACAAAATTTCAATGGATTGAGCCATATTGAGAATAGAGAAAGGCATTCTAGTCAAAGGGAATGCTGTCCAAAAGTGCTAGGGAAGGAGCATGTCGGGTGCATCTGAGAGACCACAAAAATCAGCAGATACAGCTGGGGTTGAGTGAACAAAGTTGAATCATCGTAGAGGAGGAGGCCTCGGGGTGGGGCGGGAGGAGACTTTGTAGACTTTGCGAGACCCTGTAGGTTGTTGTGTGGATCTATGCTGTTTCTTTCCATGAGGCAGTGCTTAGAGGATTTTGAGGACAGGCATGACGTGCTATTGCGGTTTTATTTTCCCCGGGTCACAATGGCTTTAAGGTGCAGAAAAGAGTGCCAGGGAATGTGACACAGAGCAAACCAAACAAACCAACCATAAATGTATGCCTTTGGAGGAGGTGGGGTCAAGGTGACATAAAGAGGCAAGATTTAAAAAATAGTTTTGACTAGAGGGCACCAAAGAAGGTTTTTATTTTTGAAGGTTAGGCTGGCATCTGACAAATGCCAACATTTCTGGTTAAAATGAAAATCCTAGATGAGGGGTAGGAAGTTTTACTTTTAGGGACTCCCCCCTTCCCCTTCCCCCCATGGTGATATGTTGGAATTATAACAGAGCTTTGTCTGGGAAGCCTGAGGTTTAATTCCAACTTTGACTTACCCCCCAAGACTTGGCCAAACCCCTCTTGATTTCAGTTTGCTCGTTCACAAAAGGAACTACGATGTTCCTCACCTCGCGAAGCAATGATGTGAGAAACAATTAATTTGCCAAAGTGTTCCAGATCTCTTTTTGATCTTTGAAATTTGAAAAATGAACAATTTTTAAAGATTGAACACGATATTTTATTCCTTTATCATTTGCAGCACTACAGACTGAGCCTAGAGCCTAACATATCCTAAGGCAAATGTTCTATGTGGAGCTCCATCCTTGGCCTTGCTAAGGAAATGGATTAACAAGGCTGACCCCTACCTGTTTGTCACATGTCACCTTTGTCTCATCTGTACTAGTTTTAATATTTAAAGAGAAGAACCTGAGAGGCCAGATGCCTTTTGATTATTTGTTTTTTGAGACAGGGTTTCACCATGTATACCAGGTTGGACTTAAACTCACATCTTTATGCCTCCCCCTCCCACCTTCTGGACGATCTCCCAAGTGTCAACAAAGTCAGTTTGAATCACATTGAACCATCTTATGTGGAGGAAGCTCTGTAAGTGCCAAGAGCTTCTCACATGTGAACCTCATGGTACCATGTAGGGGGATTATGTTGTTCCATTGTAAATAATTATTCCCACCTATGAGTTTAATAAAAAGCACTGATTGGCCAAAGGCAGACAGGAAGTGTGGGCGTGGCTACCAGACTAGGAAGACTCTAGGAACAGGCGGAACAGAGCAGAATGCCAGAGAGAAGCCAGAAGAAACAGAGAACAACTATGCTGCTCTGAGAAAAGGTACCGAGCCGCATGGCTGGACAGGATAAGAGTCATGGGTTAGATGAAGGGTAAAGAGTTAGCAAGTGATATGCCTGGGCCTTAGGCCAATCAGCCTAAAACTATTGTAAACATCTGTGTGTCTCTGCCAGTCTGTGGGTCTGTGGAGCCTAAACCTTGAGGTTAGGCCTGAAAGTCTGGGCCAGAAACCTCTTACTACAGTACCATCATTATCACTAATCCTGAACAACTAGTATGAAAGTTAGCTTTAATTATCACTCCACACAACCCTGAGTCATCTTGGAAATGTCTCAGAGAAGACTTGTCTACACTGGTTGTCCTGTGGAAGAGCTTGTGGGGAGTTGTCTTGCCTGTATTAACTGAGGTAGGAAAATAGAGCACACAGTAGGTGGCACCATTCTCTAGGCTGGATATCTTGAACTATGGAGGAGAACGGAGAGGTAAAATGGAGAACAAGTATTTGATACAGAGTCACGAGACTCTTCCCACCTGGGCTTCCTTGCAGTAATGGGCTGCAGTATGAAATCAATAGCCAAAACTAATGCTTTCTTCTCTAAGGTGATTTTTATCAAGATATTTTATCACAATAACAGACACCAAGAGTTGGTGGAAATTAACAAGGCTGACCCCCCACCTGTTTGTCACATGTTTTCTGCTTAGGTTGCCAAACTTAGAAGGGATAATTGGTTTAATAAATTCTGGTGTCCCCATGTATGAATTATTAGTAAACTTTAAAAAAGGATCCCCACATTTCTGTTGTGAACAGAGTAATTTAATCATCTTGAGTAAAAGTTAGGAGTCATTACAACAAAGGCAGCTGAAAACCGGACTTTTTTTATACCTGCCCCAGAAGTTTGAAGCATGTCTCCATAGAAAAATTCTGCAGCCTTTTGCTGCGTCAGCCTTGTGATAGGGATATTTTTACACCTTATATTTAGATGGGGAATTAAGCTGGAGAGTGCTTGAGCAATACACTCAAAAATCATGAAACAAGATAATGGGGATCTTAGAACCTTGTTTCTTCAGCAAGTAGTTGGTTCAATGGCTTACAGATTCTTGTGTGATCCTGTGTTTGACTCTTTAGGAAATGAGCCTAGGAATTAGCATTTTAAATGTGTTCCATGTGATTAACGAATAATCAAGTAAATTTAGAAAATTCTAGTGTATAGTAATTACCAAACTCATCAGTTCCCACTTTGACTGAAATTTGTATTTTTTAAAAAAACCAATAACAAAACTTAAACTTGGTGTTGATAAGAAGTCCAAGCGGGAGATGATGGATTTAATGGATTTGAGGCATCCTGGGCTACATAAGTTAGTCAAAGGCTAGTCTCAGTTACATATTGAGACTCTATCTCATAATACTAATGTAGCTCAGTGGAAAAACACTTGTATTCCACATGCAGGGTCCAGATTCAGTTCCTAGAACTGCCATCTTCAGAATCATCCAGGGTATTATCACCACCCCCAAAGAACAGAAACACTGAAATCTAATCCAAAGGACACTGTTGGTGCTTCCTCAGATGGTCAAAGAACAGTCTTCCTCATGAGAAAAATCTACAGTCTACACCAACTGGCAGGCCTCTGGAGAGTCATAGTGTTTACCTGAGAAAGATAATACAGTCACACCACAGATGTAGATGATGTTCAGGAGCACGAGCACGGAGGAGTTGGGTTTGTGACTTCTGTGGAAGTCTGTCTAGAAGCAGGGATGCTACTCCCTTTGGAAAACTTGGAGCCATGACAAGAGACCTAGCACCTCCCCTACATGCAGTGTAGAGGAGAGAGATGACATAGACAGGTCAAAATTCAGAATGTGGAGAGAGACCAGGCTAGCCCTTCCAGTGGAACAGAAATTCCTCCAGAGGGTAGCAAAACCATTGATCTGGTAACTTCCTGCTCAGCTCTACTTCTTAAAGGCTCCTTACCTGCTTTCCCTATTATACCAAGGCCCATGCTCTGAGCACATGGAGTTTTGGAAGACCAAACAGCAAAAGTATTTTGAAGACTCAATGTTGATGACTTTTTTATTTCTGAAATAATTCTGGGGTACCATGTAGCCCAGGCTGGTCTTGAATTCACTCAGTGGCTTAGGCTAACCTTGAACTCCAAGCCTCTGGATCACTGGGGTTACAAATACGAATCCCCATGCCAGGTCTTCCAAACTGACTCTTACAAACCAGAAGGGTGGGGTGGGGTGATATAGGTCTTTTTTGTGCTCTTCCATTGCTCTAGATGGGAGAAATCTATGGAATAAAAAAGCATGTGATAGACAGATTAGCTTAACCAAAGGAAGGTCAATGGCAAAGTCTGCATGCAAGTGCCCAGGGCAATGCTTTTAAACCATCACCCACACAGAAATAGCCTGAGGACCAGCTAAAATTCAGATTCTGTTGGATAGTTTTTTTTTTGGGGGGGGGGAGTGGTACACTTCATTTTTAAGAAGTTCACATGGCACTGGTACCACAGGCCCCTGAATCATCCAAGAGTGAGATCTTACCTGTACTCATGAAATCAATGCAGCTCTGGTTGCCTGCATAAGACCTCTGAAAGAAGGAAGATACTTCATAGGCTCCCAACTTTAAGATCTATGGACAAAAGTAGATCAATTCCTTTGAGGGGTGTGGCCCCTGGCATATTGACCAACAACCAGGAGTATATAGATGTTTTAAATTGGACTCAGTGGGCTATATATTAAAAAAAAAACAGGACATATAGTTAAGGAGAGATTTGAGTAGATCAGAGAAGATTTAGGGAAGAGTGAGCTGTATATGATCAAATCAAAATATATGAAACTCTCAAGGAGTTAATGAAAATATACTTAAAATAGAGTTGGATCTTAAAGTATTATGCTTTAACATGGCCGGTGATTCCCTAGCAATAAATGAACAGGAAATGAAGCATTCTGCAATATTCTTGCTGGCTGGATAATGCCTCCACATAGTTAAAGTGTGTATGTGTATGAGTGTGTGTGTGTGTGTGTGTGTGTGTGTGTGTGTGTGTTTTCACATGCTCATGTTCCTGAGCACACACATGTGCTCCTTTCTGAGTGCATGTGGGTATATGGGTGTGAGTGCTTGTGAGTGTGTCTGTGCTCCTGAGTGAATGTGGTGTGAGTACACACTCCTGTGGAAGTCTGAGGTTCTCTTAACTGCTGTCCAACATGCTTCTGGGGACAGGAGCTTTCAATGAACATAGAGTTCACTGACTTGGCTAGAGTGGCTGACCAGATAGCCCCAGGGATCCTACTATCTCTTTTTCCTGTCAGATGCTGACTAGGTTTTGTCAACACCACACAAACTAGCATTTCTGAGAACAGGGAACATCAAACAGAGAAAACGACACCTTCAGATCATCCTGCTTAGACAAACTGGAGCAAGTTTTTAAAATTGGTGACTGATGTGGGAGAGCCCAACCGTGGCGATGCTCCCCTGTGTGGGTGGCTCTGGGTGCTATAAGAGAGTAGGCTGAGCAATCCCTGAGGAAGTTCAGAAATCAGCATGCCTCTGTCACCTCTGCCTCAGCTCCTGACTCCAGGTTCCTGCCTTGAGTGTCTTACCTCACTTTTCTCCATGAGTGTGATTTGAGAACTGTAAAGAGAAATAAACCCTTTTCTCCCTAAACTGCTTTAGCTCATGATGTTTTATCACAGCAATAAAACACTAGAGCTGGGATTACAGAATTAGTCCATAGAAATATTAATATTAAAATGTAAACATCTATAATATTAATGCTCCCTCATTCATCCTCTAGGCAACTATATACTATATACCCTCCCCCTATTTGCTATGTTACTGCCCACCATTGTTTGCTTAAAATGTATCTTAACACATAGCCACAAAAATGAACGTGAAAAAAACATAACCCTACATTTATCCTCCGAGGTTCTTTGGTCTCCGGCTTGAGTCTTGGGGAATAAATATTTTGAAATATTAGAGAAACTGTTGACGTGTTGGTGGGGGGGAATGTGGGGGTTGGGAGAGAGGCTCTGTAAAGACTGCAGAAAAGTTTGACTTTGTGGTTTATTTTTATCTAACCCATTGGGCTAATTGGCTCTCAGACATGTTTGGATCTAAGCCCGGAAGGGACTCTCAGCCTTGAAAGTCCTGCCTCCCAGGATAGCTGTAAAGATTATGTTGGATAGAATAAGTAAAAGTATGTTAGCCTATGAGCTAGCCTATTATATCTTCACCCAGTATTTGTGCTTCTGAGAGCTTACAGTGTGTCAAGGGATGCATACTGTGAATGAGGCAGATGACGTCATGGAACATAAAATCCAGCAGGGTAGACAGAAGCTGAGAAGGGTCTTTTACAGGGCCGCTTGGTGTGTCTACCCCCTAGCTGGTGCTGCGGAACTATTCACTCCTACATCTTTGTGTTTGGTGTCATAGAATTAAGGCTGCCAATAACTTTTGGTCCTTTTCTCCAGGGTAGCCCGTGGGCAGTAACTTGTCTCCCTTGGACAAGGCAAGCTGACTCAGAGAAGCACTTTCTGCTCTGGGGTCCCAAAGGGAAGAGGAGACCAGGCAACATCAGAATCCATCTCAGCTCATCATTTTTCTTTTTATGTCCTGGTTCACCCTCAGTCCCTTCCAAGCTTTGTCTGAGACAGGTCCCTCAGGGAGTCAGTCATTGCACAAGAATCCCCAGGCTTTCTTGCCAGGGAACCTGGGCAGAGTTAGGAGATAATTTCAGGAGTAATGAGGGCATCTGTAGAGGTCAGAGCTGTTATGGTGGTTCGTGATGAAGCCAACTGGACATGCCTGAAGGCCTGGAAGAGAGCCAGGGTGTAAAGCATAGTGAGTGAGAGGCGAGGGATCACGGCAGAGAAGCAATATCAGTGCCCTCCTTGGTCACCCTGGAAAAGAGTCTTAGATGTATTTTAAATGTGCTGGGAGGAACTGGAGAGGTGGAATCTGATTTGGGTTGTAAGATGCTCAGCTGCTGATGTGACTCAGCATCTGGGGAAACAGTAGTAGATATGCTGGTAGCTTAGATTTGCCATCTTTGAGACAGGCTCATCATGGTCACCTGTGTCCCCCTTCCTCCTTTCACCCCCCATCCCCGACTCCCCCACTCCTTCCCACTCTCACACCCCCACACCAGGAGGAAAACAGACATGGCGCCTCCCTAGGGCTCTCCGTTAAAATTCTGTGCCCCACCATCTTCTCATGGCCTGGTACCTCTCCACTCTTCTGTTGGGACTTTTAAATTATTTTTTGATTTGTTGAAACGAACCACAAAGACCACATTTTAAGCCCATAACTATTCCTTTAAAGAGTCTTGTGTTTTTGTATCTCTTACTGAATGGTGGGGAAATCTATTTCAGAAGCCTCATGCTTCTGAACAAACGCATGCCTCATGTAGGCCATGTTATACTGTGTGACTAACTATCCAAATCAAGACACAAGACACGGGGTCCTCATGGGCTGCCATCAGTATCTTTCTTTGCTTTAATGGATTTTCAGAGAATTGAAACAGTGAGACAGGTGACATCCTAGACATATCTGGTTGCTGTTGTCAATACCTTAAATGAATCTCAGATCTCAGAAAAGCCACAGCACACTGGGATCATTCATTTTAACCAACAGTGCTTACTGTGGTCACAGGAGCAGTCCTTATGTGTTCCTAGTCGTATGTAATGATTGAGCCCTTGAAATGACTAGTGCCCATGATGAACTGAAATTTCTTACAGTGTGTGTGTGTGTGTGTGTGTGTGTGTGTGTGTGTGTGTATGTATGTATGTATGTGTGTGTAGTGTGTAGGCATGTATGTGAATTTTCATATATGGTGTGACACATGTATTTGTACATGCATGTGTTTGCCTGTGTGTGAATCGTATGGAGACCTTATTTATTGAGCAAAGGTCTTTCTATTGGACAGACCTCTCTGATGTGGAGAGTCTAGCAAGCTATGTTATGCTGAGGATCCCATGTCCCATTTTTTTGAGTACTACGATCACAGGAAACCTTCCAAATCTACGTAGCATTGCTGTGGGTTCTGTGAGTCTGGTCTCTGGTCTTTATTATATGTACATCAAATACTTTAACCACTGAGCAGTCTTCCCATCTGCCCAACCCTGAACTTGGTGCCACTGAGACAGCAAAGATGGCAATTGTGCTGATCACAGAAGCTGGTTGGGTATCAGGGATTGGTATCTCAGGAGGAGGCAGGACAAGTCCAATGAGAGAGAGCCGGGTTCAGAGTTTGGGGTTTAGAACAGCAACCAGAACAGCATCTATGATCCCAAGATTTAGAGACTAAGGACACTGCACCCTCATCCATTGTTTTGGGAAGAAAAAAAATGGACCTGATACCTGTGTGACTTCAGATCTCAAGCCACCTCCTTTGCTGTCCCCAGGCACTGTTACTTTCTCTACTCATTTCTTTTGTGCTGCTGCCACCAAATGCCTGATGACTGAGGGGAGAAAATATTTATGGTTCATGGTTCCAGAGGTATCAGTCCTTCATGGTGGGGAGGGTGTGGCTCACATCATAGTGGCCAGGAAGCAGAGAAAAAGGTGCATAAGACATACCTAGGCAATGTATAAGACATAAGTAGGGCAGGACACATTCCGAGGATATCCCTTCACCCCATCTTCTCCCTTTTTACCACATTCCAACGATTCAAGGTCATAACAAACCCAACAAGGACCCAGGGAGCAGAGCCCTCAGGATCCAGCCATCTCTGGAAGCTTCCTCACAGACACCCCCAAAGATATTCTTCATTAATCCCCTAGGTGCTTTTAAATCTAATCAAATTGACAGCCAACATTGACCAATTTCTTCTATTGACTACTGTTTTTTTTTTACCTCACTTTCCCAGCACCTATGATGGTTAAACTCTGTCACCAAACATGGGTGTAACGTTCATTTCCCATGAAAAGTTAAGATAAAACACAAGACGTTCTCAAGCTTGTCACAAGCACCAACATCAATAAAGTTCAATAAGTCTGTTATTTTAAGATGTAAGCTTGGACTTGGTTTTCAGCCCTAAAATGACAAGGATGAGTTCTTGTGGTTGATGTATATGGTTTTTCCCTTATTCTATTATGCTCAATTTAGTAATTTTTATGCAAAGCATCCTGGGCCTGAAATTCTCACTCGGCCTTTCTCTTCTCTTTTCTAGGTCATCACCGAGCTTTTGAACTGCATTTTAAATAGGGACAAAAGCTCTCCATGAATGTTTTTTTCTCCTAAAGCTTATGTTGAGGTCCAAGCTTGGGGAGAGGGGAATACAGACCATTGAATACAATTGTCTTTGTGACTGGCAGATAGGAAGAGGTTTTAGCAGGCCCTGGGTGATGGAAGAGGAGCCCCCATGCTCATATTGACAGAAAGTTATGACAGTAAAAAGGAAGACAGTTATGCACTGGAGTGGTGAAATTGGTAGCCTGTGACTCCTGAGGATCCCAAGATGTCTTACAATGCCCAGTCTTTATTTGTCTGTAAGGTGATACTTTTAAAGCAAACATTTGTATTAGAAGATTTACAAAACATTCAGATACCTTGAACATGTAGGTGATGTGAAAGCCCCCTTTCCACCTCAGATTTCCTATTTCAGGCCAGACATTTGCTAATAGCTCCTTGAGTGTTTTTCAAACTTTTCTTTTTTAGTGTGTACATAAAGCTAGGCATATGGATATATACCTACGTTACCCACTTCACTTTTAATAAGAGGGATAAAGGAAATGTATGTTCCACAGCTTGATTTTCACAAACCTCCTCAAGTAGGTAGGTTCCTCGTAAAACGGAACAATCCTGGCCCACTTAGAAAATTAAATAATCTTCTAGTGAAGGAGACTTGGGTTGCTGGCAGTCTCTGGCTTTGTAGTGATGTTGCTGTAAACCTCCTTGTATATACATCTTGATGTGTCTTTGGAGGGAAAAAGAAACTTCCGGATATGTATATGATCCTTCACACATTGTGGAAGGGTTGCCTTCCCAGGACCGTCCTGATTGATTTGTCCCTCTTTTAAAATTTCCCAGTGGCCTCACTAATGTGTTTGATGCGTTTCTTAATGTTTTTCTAGCTTATTGGGTGAAAATTATCATCGAGCTATTTCAGTTATCATCAGTGACTTGCCACCCCTCCTCCCTGCTTGTCTGTGGCTCTCATTTTTCTACCAATATATTAACAAAAAAATACATTGTACTTTTTTTTTCATTACAGACATGCTTTTCCTTGGCTTACACAATTTTTCTTTAACTTTAGTTTGATGGAGCAGAAATATATTTATTCTGATGAAGACAAATCTCCAAAATAAGTCTTTAAGGAGAGCTACTATTCTGAATACTGTTTTTAAAGATTTTGTTTTATTTTTAATTTTGTGTGTGTGTGTATGTGTGTGTTTGTGTGTGTGTGTGCGTGTGTATATGTGTGTGTATGTGTGTGCATGTGTGTATGTGTGTGTGCGTGTGTATATGTGTGTGTATGTGTGTGTATGTGCGTGTGTTTATGTGTGTGTGTGTGTATGTGTGTGTTTGTGTAGTATGTAGTGGCTTGAGTCCTTGTGTGCAGTTGTCTGTGGAGGTCAGCAGGAGTAATTAACCCCCCTCTGGAGTTAGAAGGGAACCCAACCAGGGTCTTCTGAAACTGCAAAAGGAGCTCTTAACCATTGAGCATCTCTCCTGCCCCCATCTTTTGGATCTTTATTTCATCTCCTGCTATTCCTTAGCTCATTTATGCGACATATATTTACTAAGTACTTACTGTGGCAGTCATTGTTTTAGGTGCTAGGGATTGCAAAATTGCACCACCAAATCTTTGTTTTCTAGAAGCTAGTGAGAAAATCAAGATAGCTCTAAACCAAGGAAAGGTAACTAAATTTTACTGGGTGTTGGATGGTGACAAACACTATAAAAAAATTAAACTAAGCGAGTAAAGGGAATAGAAGGCTGGAGGTGAGGAGGGAAGGTGAGAGGGTAGATCACAACTGCAAACAGTGAGCTCTAAAAAAGAACGTCTTCCTGTGAAGGTGACATCTAAGCAAACTTTGGAAAACAAAACAGAGATTAAGTGTAAAGGAACCAAAAATAAGAATAAGGATCCAGTAGAGATGTAAGCGTAAGACGGGCAGGTCACAGGATTCTGGTGGGTTTGGCTCTTATGGTAAATGAAGTGATAGCAACAGGAAGGTAGGTCGGAGTCAGAAGGATGCTATGATGCTCTGGCTATTTTATGGTCATTGACTGTGAAGGACGAAGGTGGACTCTGAGAGGCCAGTGTGCAAACTGTTACTCATGAATTCAGGTGACAGATGGTGATAGTGTGGGCTGAGGGTTTATAAGAAGGTGAATTTTGGATGTATTATGGAGGAGAAGCCAAATTCTTAGAGAGTTGAGACAGGATAGGAAAGAGTGTGAGGAGCCGAAGGAATTTTCAGCATTAAGAAGACATGATGTTGACATTTATTGAAACTGAAGAGACAAGTGTGGAGACACATAACAGAAAAGTCAGTTTTGCTCCTGTTCATGTTTTAAACTTTTTAGATACAATTTTATCATCATTTATGTGTGAATGTCTTGCCTGCATGTATGTATGCGTACCACATGCATTCCTGGTACCCACAGAAGCCAGAGAAGGTCATTGGTTTACTTGTGCTGGAATTACGTGTGGTTTTGAGCTGTCATGTAGGAGCTGGCAATTGGACCCAGGCCCCATAAGAGCAACAAGTACTCTTAGCTGCTGAGCCATCTCTCTAGGCATAACTTGCTCATGTTTAAGTGTCTACTAGACACTAAGGACAGACAGATGGTGAGTACACAGCTATGTGTTGTAAGTAATGAGGGATGTAGAGGCTAGTGACCATGGAAAACGAATGAATAGAGTAGTGGATTTGGACCAAAGCTAGAAGTTTCCAGGAAAGAATACTAGGATCTTCCAAAATGAGGCAAACACAGCAGGGCCTTGCTGTAGAGATATCAGCTAGGCTTGGTGGGTATTTTTTTCAGCCAGTTAAAGAAATAAGAGGCAGAAAAAAGAGCAGTGTTAGGGATTGGGCTGGCTTTAGGATGCCCCACTAGGTTATCTGTCCCATTTCCCTCCATCTGGTAGAGCACGAAGATCCATGCAACCTGTCTATATCAGGGATCAAGCACTGCTTTTGTCCATGACCAAGAAAATACGTGCAACAGAAGCCTCTGCCCTGGTGTTTGTGCGTGAAAGCAGCTGTAGTAAAGTACTTTGTCTTAGATAATTGCTCAGCTGGGTAAGAGTGGACACCCCCAAACTCCTCTTACCTTGATGATGTTACAGGTACAGAGAGACCCACCACATGTGAAGTGAAATGGCCTTTATTTCAGAGAAGTGGAAAATTCCTAATGAGAACATAGAGCCGCAAGAAAATGTAAATTTATTGCCTATTACAGGGGGAAAAATACCACTGAAACCTCAATTCATGCTTATTATATTTCCTCATCTCTTATTCTAGACTTCACAGCCTCAGCATCACTGACCAGGAACATCAGATCCTTAAGAAGTACGACCTGGACTTGTAAGAGGTAAGAGGAAAAAAATGATGTGTAGGCAGAAGGGCCTGAGAAGGCCTGGGGGTACAGGGTTTGTTCACAGTCAGGATTATAAGCTGCTGACCCACACTGCCTCACTAAGGGGTTTTGTCTGGCTCACAGAAGGGTTTTTGTTAGGTTTCCAATATTTGTAAACAAAGAGATTTTACACTGAAAAAAATTCAAGTATTTTCCAACTGGCACCTCTGGTGATAGTAGATTCCCATTCCCAGGAAACAATAACTGTCTTAATGCCACAGCTGAACACTGTTGGAAAATAAGGTTTACTATAGGAGTCCCTGGGTGCCCCACACAAGCATAATGCCATCTTCAAGAAAGAAGGAAGTAGCTCATGTCTCAAAACTTATAAATTAGAACTTGTGTGAGTGTGCTGTTTACCTCAGCGTGAGGTGGATCAGGTGATGGGAGGTCAGTCTCTCTGGGTGTTAGGAGACCTGTAGTCACGAGTCTGCCCTGGCTCTGTGACTAGAAGTAGAGTTATTGACTGGCAGGTGAGCCTAGAATGACACATGTTGGAACTGAGAAAGGTAGGAGTGAGCAAGCAAGCTGCCTATCACCCCATCACCCCTTGACTCAAAATACACCCCACCTCTAGATCCTCAAAGGTAAGTGACAGTTATCAAAATGGGCACTTTTCCCTAACACACCAACATCTTCCATGAAGCCAGTTGAAGATAAAATTGCAATGGGAAAACAAAAAGGACCCTGTAGAATTTCAAATCAAACCTTTGCAACAGCAAAAATTATAGGCAAGCTTTATGATCCCTAATATCATGATAATAACTACAATAGTGACTTAACATTGATTGAACTGTGCGTGTTTCACCCCACTTTGCGCTTCGAGTTTCCAGTGTGAAAGTGGAAGCCCCAGAAAAGCACTGGAGTGGTTGAGTACTGGCAAAAGCTCCCCTCTGTATTGCTGATCTGGCATAGAAGAGGGAAGTACACGTTCATGGTCTCTCTCTCTCTCTCTCAATCTCTGTCTCAATATATTTTTGTTATTTTTATTTATGTATATGTGTGTATATGAATGCTAAGTATGTGCAGGCACCCTCAGAAGCCATAGAGGGTACCAGGTATCCTGGAACTAGAGCTATAGGTTGTGGCCTGGTCTTCTGCGTGAGCAAAGCAAACTCCTAACTGCTGAGCCATTTCTGTGGTTCTAAAACAGCATCCTCCTCCTACAAGGAGGGCTGCATCCTCATGAGGTCATGGAGAAACCCTAGTCACTCCCCACAAGCCGGATCTCTGCAAACACTCAAGCCATAGCAGGAAGGGAGCATTATCATTCCCCAACACAGATGAAGTTGAATCGACTTTTGATATGTCATAAAGCAAGCAATAGCAGAGCCAGGTATCAAACCGAGTCTGAGTATTTCTAAAGTTGGTTATACCACTACCACCACCACCACCACCACCACCATCACCAACCACCACCATCATCATCACCATGGTGATTCTCACCTCTCCCTTTATTACTATCAAAGCTGTAGACTGACTTCCTCACACAGCTGGCATGAATAAAGCACTTTGTCAGAAATTCTCCAGATCAAAGCTCACGAACAAGCAAGCCCCTCCTTCTGCTGTGTTCTAGATTTTTGATGACTGGCTTAATACCCTGGCAACATCAGCCCAGGGTTTTTCTTTTCTTTAATTTCCCCTTGCCTCATGAAATTTGAAATCAAGTGAGAAGCAGTTTGCATTTATCATCTGAAGCCCTTCCCTCTAAAGCGAAACCCATGTGGTGTCCAATAACTATGCTGATTTAATTAGACCCCTTTTTTTGTGACACCAGCCCTAGAGACCTGCCTTTCCTGTCAGGCTTTTAAACTGTTCTCCCATCCTGAGATCTCAGAGGAAGAGACTGTTTCCTGTGCTCCAAGGCTGAG
Organism: Phyllotis vaccarum; assembly: GCA_033318265.1. Lineage (NCBI taxonomy): Eukaryota > Metazoa > Chordata > Mammalia > Rodentia > Cricetidae > Phyllotis > Phyllotis vaccarum. The sequence continues at coordinate 76,012,035 of JARWLC010000016.1, read as the reverse complement.
CTGCAAAGTTGCTCTGATGATGCCAACTTCTGGGGATGAGCCCTTCAGCTATTTCTTTTGTGGGACTCATCTGACAACTTACGCAGATATTAAAGCCATGTGTAAAGCCTGACTGGGAATGAGAGTTATAAGCAACTCTTCTCTCTCTTTAGGGGGTGTGGTACTTCCTGGAAGTCTCTGCATTGTTCTACATATTAATGGTTATTAATAGAACTCAGGCCTGCTTTATTTTTTTAACCTTAGACTATGGGCCTTGCAGCACTGTCCTCTTCCCAACCCTACTAGCTCTTCTTCCTTCCCCTGATTCCCATTTATACTTCATAATTCCAAGGACATTCTCCCTGAACACTTACAGTAGGTTTTCGATGGAGAATCTTCTCATCTTACCCCACCTTTTTCTCTTCTTCCTTACTCTGTCTCTTTTCCTTCTTGCCTATGAGTCTTCACTGGGCTCATATGTATGTATATATTTGGGACACACTTGTATGTATGCTCAACTGTGTCTGAGTATGGACCTTTGTATTAACACACATATGCACATGTGTATCGAGCATAGATGGATGTTAGGTGTCTTCAGCCATGATTCTTCTTCGTATGTTATAGCAGAATCTCCCATTTCAACCCAGAACTCACAGGTTTGATCTGTCTCACTAACCAGACTGCTCAACCACATCTCAATCCCTCTGTCTCCCTTTGTGGCTTTCCAGATTCAAGACATCACTAGTCAGAGACATTTCAGTCTGCCATACAGTGCAGAGGTACAAGTAAGCCACCCATACTCCCCTCCAGAGAACATCTTCATTTAGATCATCCCATGGCTGCCTGAAAGTGACTATTCCCTTCTTCCAGCCACTCTCCCACATTTTGGGACTCATTTGCTTTCAACCTACTCCACATAAGGTACTCTTGCCAGTACAAATGGCTACTAGACCTCCTCTAAAGACCCACCCATACCAATTCCTTGCCAGCTGCCTGTCAGAGACCCACCCCAAGTTGCCCTGTCTAGCCTTAAAACTTAGGAATAGACCACACTGCTAGAGGAAACTTGTTCCAAGCTCCTTGATCAAACTAATAAAAGCGTCAGAATGTAGCTCAAAAGCAAAACACATGAGTAAAGGCTATAGTCTCAAATACTAGATAACAGGGTAAATTGGAATCCCAACCCTTCTATACGTTAGCCCCTCCTGAACACTGTAGACATCTCTGTTGAAAAAGAAAATATGATTTGAACATAGAAGGAAATCTCAACAAACAACTCTAAATGTACAAAATCTAACACAGAAATAAAGCAATACGTAAAACCAAAAGAATACATCTCTGAAAAATACAAATCCATAGTAATGTTCCCTAATGAAATTGGCGTGAAAGAACTTCCAGACAAAGAATTCTAAAGAATGATTATGGCCATAGTCAAACAACTCAGAGAAGACAGAAACCAAAAGATGAATAAAATAAAAAAGCCAAGACAGAGAACTGCAGCATGAATTTTAAAGAAAACTCAAATTGGAAAGATTAGAAGTGAAAAAAATGCGATGTCAATTAAAAACCACAGGAGGAAACGTCTCCCAAAGAATGGGTTGACTCAAAAACAGAGTCAGGGATAGGAGGCTAAGGAGAGAGACTGGATCAATCAAAAGCCACCAAGAAGTCTAGAGAGTACATGAAGAGAACACAGGAAAGTTTGGGGCTATTCTAACAAAGTATTCTTAATTATACATTACAATTTTAAATCAGTTACATGAACATCATACCTTAAACAAGAATAGAAAAACACATACAGCATAACAAAATTGACCTTAAATTTGTATCAATAAACCAAAATCTATACCAATGTAAAGCACTTTGAGATTAACAGTTGATTTCCTGATCTAAGTAAATTCAATAATCTAATTTTTTTAAAAATCATTTATATACCATTTATATACCATAAAAAAGTGATGTGGGAATGTGTTTATATATGCTGTGAATCTCAGTCTTTAAATAAAGGAGCTGTTTTGGGCCATGACAGGCACCATAGAAGAAGTAGGAGGAGAAATCAGAGCATAGGTAGGAGAAGCAGGGCGGAGTCAGAGGCAGATTGAGCTGAAGCTGCCCAAGGAGCAACATGTTGAAGCTCAGGTGAGCCACGGGCTACGTGGCAGAGAGATTAATAGAAATGGGTTGATTTAAGATGTAAGAGAAAGCTAGCAATGTGCCTGAGCCATAGACCAAACAGCGTAAAGTTAATATAAGCGTCTGAGTCATTTTTGGGGGCCTGGGCGGCTGGGCGGCTAAGTGGGCTTGGGCGGCAGGTTTGTGGGTCTCAGCCGCCCAGGACCCGAGAACCCCACTACTACAGTGAAGGCGCAGGGGCCATCTCCAGTAAAATCGTAGAAGCAAGAGCAAGAGATGCCCGCAGAACACCAACCAAATCAATAAGAATAGTAAGAAAAATTTCCAAAACGTCTTATAGTTAAAACATTAAAAGTGAAAGCTATAGAAAGGTCTTTTTAAAAAGAGCACTTTGAATAAAGCAGTAGATTTTCTTTACATCAACAGCAAACATACAAAAAAGGAAATCATAGACGTCCTCCAGTTCACAATAGCTTCAAGAAATCATCTAGGAATAAACCTGACAAAGAAAGTAAAGAACTTCTACAAAGCAAACTTCACACACTCCCATTCACAACAGCTTCAAAGAAAAAATATCTAGGAATATACCTAACCAAGGAAATAAAGAATGTGTCCAATAAAAACTATTAAACCTCTGAAGAAAGAGAAATAGGAAGACCTAGAAGATGTAAAAACATCCCATGCTCATGGATCGGTAGAATTAACATTGTGAGGATGACCAATCTACAACAAGCTATAAACAGACTGGATTCAGTCCCAATCAAAACACCTGTCTTGTTTCCTCACAGAAATAGAAAAAAGAAGCTATTTAAACATTCATAAGCACAAAAGATCACAGATAGCCAAAATGATCCTGAACCGAAAGTACAATGTTGGAGGCTTACAATTCCAGTGATAAATTACAGAGCCATAGTATTAAAGGCAACACCATTATGGCACAAAACAGACATACAGACCAATGGAACAAAGCCAAAGACCTGAGCACATGCAGCTCCAGCCACCTAATATTTGACAGGATGCTAAAAAAACAAAAATCATTCAGAAAAATAAATCATCTTCTACAAATGGTGCTAGGAAAGCTGGATGGCCACGTAGGAGAATGAGATTAAAACCAAATCTGTCATATTTCACAAATGCTAATTCCAAATAGATCGAAGACCTATATGTGAAATTGGAAGCTGCTAGAAAGAAGCATAGACAGTGCCTTACGTGATACAGGAAAGAACTTCCTGAATAGGTTCCATCTGCCCAAGAGTTAAGACCGACACATGACAAGTAGGACTTCATAGAACTGAAAGTATCGGGATGACTAAAGAGATAGTCAGCTGGGTAAAGAGGAATGTGGAAAGAGGTTTCTGGCCCAGACTAGCCCTACGTTTCAGACCTGCCCACCACTGCTTTTCTGGACCAGCAATCCCAAAGTCCCAAAGAAAAACACAGACGCTTATATTAGTTTCATGCTGATTGGCCTATGACTCAGACATATTGCTAGCCAGCTCTTTCATCTTAACTCAACCTATTTCTATTAATCTGTCTTGCCATGTGGTCCGTGGCTCACCTATCTCTTCACATCTTGCTTTGAGGGTGGCTGGATGTGTCTCTTTTTACTCTGTTTTCCTCCCTCTATCTATAAGGGAAAAAAGGGGGATATGGTATAGGAATTATTTTAAAAGACAGATTATTAAATCTGCATTAATCCAAAAATCAGTTGTTAATCTCAAATACTTTATATTGGTGTGGATTTTTGGTTTATTGACACAAATTTAAAGTCAGTTTTGTTATACTGTATGTATATTTCTATTCTTGTTTAAGATGTCATGTTTATGCAATTTCTTTAAAATTGTAATGTGTAATTAAAAATGCACATTAATAGTCATCTGTGATAACCAAACTCATAGTCATGCTAGTTAGGTTTTTTTTTAGGTAAACAAATATATGTTTAAATTAGATAGATACTCTTCAAATGCTTCAAAGACCTATGAAATATGGCATTTAAAATATTTTTAAGAATGTAGACTTTTCTATACAGGTCTGCTCCTGCCAGCACCAATCTACTTCAAGAGATTGATGGGCATCAAAAAAACTCCATATAAAATTTACTTTCTTTGTGGCAAAAGTTAGCCATTAGACAAAAAATTATTCTTGCCTCAACTGCCTGACAGTGTGCTATATAAACTAGACATACAGGACCCATAAGAAAATGACCTCTGAATGTTGGCAGAACAAGCCAAAGTGGTCCTCCTGGTTCCTGCTTTGCAGAGAAAACTGCCAGACATTTTTCAAGACACAAAGAAAAATGACTTACAAACTATTCCAGAATGGACAGAGTAGTCCTTCAAATTTCCTGCTTCACCAAAAGGTATGCTCCAAACTCTAGGTCTATAAATTAAAGATAGATGCAGACCTATCTCACTGTCTAGAAAAGTCTAAGTTCTTAATGCAGGCTACTCAGATGGACATGGCCTCAGCTACAGCATGGCCCTTGGGCACTGACATGATCCCAGATCTCAGGCATCCATATGCCCTTCAATGTTAACAGGAGCCTCTAACATCAACACAGACCCTGATTGTCATATAGATACAGACATGGCTCTTAGCTACAACTCTGGCCTGGACATCATCGTGGTATTGGGTAGCAATGCAGACCATTCAGATCTATATGGCTCCAGCTTCAGCATGGCCCTCAGACATCAACATGGCCTCAGGAGGCTGACTTGACTCTGAATATTTACATTGTCTTCAGTAGCAACAGAAACTACAGATATCATCCCAGACACTGGTGGCTACAGGGTCACAAAACTATTCATGGCCCTTGGGCCCAGTTGATAACATAGCCCTAGGTGACAGCACAGACCACCCAAATATGTATGGGACTGACTGAAGTATGGCTCCCAGACTCCAACAGAGCCACATGTTGTGGCCCAAATCCTGGGCCTCTGTGTGGACCCTAATGGCACCATGAGTCTCAGACTTTAACACAGACCATGACTACACTAGTACCACAGACCCAGATATGGTTCTTGGCAGCAGCTTGGGGTCTACATGGGGTCAGGGGTAACAAGAACCCCAGGGGTAACAAAGACCATCCAGATTGGCATGGTTCCACTGGAATCCCAGCCCTTAGATACCAACATGGCCCTAGGTATAACAGATCCTGGAAACCAGCATGGCCCTTGATGGCGTCAGGAACCATGGACATTAACACAGACCCTAGCTGCAGTAGGGCCATGGACCCAGACATGGCCCCAGATGCAGGACTGGCTTGGGTGTCACCATGGCACCAGGTAGTAGTATGTGCCACTCAAATCTGTATGGCCTTGGCTGCAGCATGGTCCTTGGTCAGCAACATGGTCCCAGGTGACTGATCAGACCCTGACCTTCAGTTGCAACAGGAGCTGCAGATGTTGACTTGGACTCTGGCTGCTGTAGGGCCCTGAACCTAGAGATGAACCTCAGCAGCAGCCTGGGCCTAGACACCAGGACCTCTGGCGGCATCCTAACCCTAACCCTAATGGCAGAACAGAGCATGACACATAATTTTAAGGAACTTCTCTCGTATGGTGTTTTCCCCAAGAGCCAAAGACCATCTAACAAAAATTGCAATAGTAGACATGAGAAGCCTTCTTTGGCATTCTTGGCTAGGACTGTCTAAAAGACTCATAAAACATAGAGCCTATTATTGTTACCCTTGATTACCTTACAGAGGTGGAAGGTAAATTCCTTTTTCTGAAGATATGATGCACTTCAGAAACAGAGCCCAGCTCTCACCCATTATATTGATGCCTTGATTAGGACGTACTTTTTACAAGATAGCTTTTCCTTGATGTCCTTTTGTACATTCAGATTTTAGAAGCTAAGCCTGGAAGATCTGGTGGCTACCATGGCCTTCTAGGGCGTTAACCTGAGAATGGGGTCATTGAATGCTGCGTCCCCCCCAGATATCATCAGAACCACCTTTTGATCCAATTGAGCAGATTTTAGTGATAAGAGGAGGCACTACTTTGATGGAGTCTGATCCATGTTGATAGCTTTGAATTCTAATTTAAGGCCCAGTTTCTTCTTCAATAGGGTTAGTGTAGATTGCAACACACTACGTAAGAGTTGGTAGATGCCTGCAGTTGGTAGATGCTCAGAGACTGCAGTATGAAGATTGTGAGTTCAAAGTTAGCATAGGAAGACTGTGTTAAAAAGCACAAAAGAATGGGTACACATAGAGAAGCAATCAGGGATTTGAGATGAAATTCAATGGTCCTGGATACAAGCTGAGTGATGCTTTGAGTAGAAGAATTCCCAGGTCTTTTATGAAGTTGCTTGGATTAACTATGAGGTCAAATGCAACTTTCATCTTTCTGGGCATGAGTTTTCTGGAAGAGTCAAGATTAGGATAATGAAGACATTGGAACAGGAGATTCCTATTAACATGGACAAAACGCTGTGGGTATTTATGATTTCAGGATTTGAAACAACATAGTGGAAAACCAAGAGAAAGAAGAGAGATTCTGCCTGGAATAATTTGAGATAATGAACTCTGACATACTGAAGCCAGAAATTGGGGCTGAACCATCCACTCCCTACAGTAGAATCATATATGCATTGGGGCTGGAGAGATAGCTCAGCCAGTAAAGTGTTTGGCTTGTGAGTATAGGACATTAATGAATAAATGAATTAATGAATGAACGAATGAATGAATGAACAAATGAACCTAACCCCACACTAAAAGCTGATGTGGGAGTACACTCTTATAAGACCCAAGCCTGGGTATTCAGAGGCAGGCAATCCCCTGAAGCTCATTGGCTAGCCACTCTTACTTAGTCAGCTCTAGACAGGTGAAAGACGTTCTCACAAAACAATGTGGATGGTACCAAAAGATCAGCTCCTGGTATTGTCCTGTGGCCTCCACACATATATGCACATTCAAGAATATAACCAAACATACATGAAAACATACACAGTTGCACATCCATGTTTATTTTTATTTAACCACAGCGCCCCTCAATAAACACAGTAGGATGTACTATGGTAGCCTTCGTTACAGGGACAGTGTGGCCAATATCACTATGTTTAAGCAGGGCCTTCAAATTGTCTGTTTTCAGATGTGAGGCGGCTCAGCTCCAGCTGCTGTGGACTTTTCATGTGGGTGAAGCTCTCAGAATCAACACCCATTGATTCTGTATCTCAGGCTCAGCCAAGCCCAGGTTCCCAAGGACCCACACTAAGAGTTAGAAGACATTTGTTTAACTACTTAAAAGTTGCGTGATATTAAAGATTCCTCCCTAGACTATGCTGTTTGAATCAGCATATTTTCTCTAAAGCCTTAGGTGGTATGTGTTGCATTTTTTTAACTTAGAAGCAGCACCGATTTCTCTGTTAGCATCTCTTTACATGTCGCTTCTTGTCCATACAGAATTCTTCCCTATCCTAGACCTTTGGCCATGTTTGCGTGTGCAGTGGCCAGAAGTCAACAGTGCATGTCTTCCTTTTGCTCTGCACCTGACGTCTTTTTCTGACCCTAGAGCTCCCCTTTCAATTAGGGTGGTTGGCCAGCAAGTGCCCAGCTCCTCTTCTCTCTGCCTCCATCCCAGGACTGGGCTTACAGATGTGCACCATAATGCCTGACTTCCTACGGGGGGGTGTTGGGATCCAAATTTAGGTCTTCATATCGCGCAACAAGTACTTTACCAACAGAGCCATCTCCCCAGCTGTGATTTTTTTTTGAGAGCAATATTTAGTCAAAGCAACGCTCATCTCTTATGTGCTCCATGCTCCAGTTTAGTGACATCTTTTTCAATTTGATTTTTTTTCTCACTCTGAGGATTAGCTGTTCCTCCAGCATTTTGTCAAACACAGATTGGATCAGCACAGCTAAGAGAGCCTCTTCTGAGCCCTTAATGGTGATGGGATGATCTAGGATGACCCTCTCCCGAAGCACAGATAATTGCATGGAAGGGGAGATTTTCTAGGTGAGTATCCACAGGATGGAAGTCACTTTCAGCACTTATTTGTCACCATCATGATCTTAAGGGCATTGTTCGAATTGGGATGTTAAAAAGCAGTGTCTGGAGGAAAAGCAAATTAGTCTCTAAGTGTGTATGTGTACGAACACATGCATACATGCATGTACACACTCACCCCCCCCCCCAACACACACATGCATAGGTAGAGGCCAGTCTTTCTCGCTGATCTGGAACTTGCCATGCAAGAGAGGCTGCCAGCAAGCATAAGGCATACCCCACCTGTCTCCACTTCCCCAGTGTCTAGATTAAGAAATCCATCCAGCAAACATGTCATGTTTTCTTACGTGGGTTTCAGTGGTGAACTTCAAGTCCTCCAGCTTGCAAGGCAGCAAATCATCCACTGAGCCATTTCTCCGTACCTTCCCTAATGTTTTCCAAGTGACCCACTTTTTAAAGTCACTACATGTAATTAGTCTCTTTAGAAGAATTCACATGTTCATTTTTGTGTGTGTATGGGTGTATCTCTCTCTGAATGTGTGTGATCATCCATAAAAGTCATTCAAATTCAAAAGAAAAAGTCTCAAAGGTCGTTTCCCCAGAATGAATCTGAACAAGTTTCCTTTAAAAATTGAGAGAGAAATATTTCCCATCATATAATTTGACCCAATGATTATTGGCTGTGTAACCTCTTATTTATGTTATGGTATTGTGTGTCTGTGGGATATTGGAAGGAATTAAGAGTCTGTTGTTATGAAAATACCTGACATCACTTTTGCACATAGTAAGCACCCAATAACTATCTTTTTGATTGAATAAACAGACTTTATTCTGTAGCATGCGCGCGCGCATGCACGTGCGCGCGCGCGCGCACACACACACACACACACACACACACACACACACACACACACACACACAGAGCTGGATAATGTTCATCATTAGCCTGAAGCATTTCTTAATGTTAAATCTAAATTAAAATATACTCTTGGGTGGCTGCATCTTCAATTTCATGGTTGATTCCTTTGTGATTGACTTATTAAACTAAACCAGGAATTAGAAGCTAAAATACCTCAGGGTCTAGGAGGAAGCGTGACAAACAAGTGAAGTTTCTTGCAACCGGAAAACAGCAAGTGTTTCAGGTGGATGGATAAACAGGGTTGCTGGGTCTTCTTCCATCTTTAAAAAGTTGTTATTATTTTAAATATGATTTAACGTATAAACACTCATAATTTTTAGACTTCAATACTTTGGAAAACTTCAGAATTTTTAATGTATTGTGTGAACCAAATAAAACATATTTGCAGGATAGTTATCAGTTGCGGATCTGAGAGAGATAACTAAATGTTTTACAGCTAAAATGGTATTTTGCTTGCCACAAACACTGAATTTCCAATGAATGAGATTGATTAATACAAATTACCACATTTCTCTGCACAATCAAACCATACCACGTTGATGGGGATTCTGTTAAAGTCCAATTTGGAAGCTTGATATAAAACTTTAATGGGAAACCTCATAACATTGTTATTCCCTGGATAACAATATGGAATCAGACTGCTCTTTGGCAAATTGGTGTAGGATTTTACCACAGGAAATAGATGCCTTTTATGATTGGAATAGCCAAACTACTGTGTCATCTTTGAAAAGCTTCTGCCATACTCTGTGGCTTTGTCCTCCTGAGTTATCAAAGGGAAGATATTCATAAAGAGAAATGAGCCCCATAATTGCTTATGACTTGAACCCATCAATCTCCATCCTTAGTTCATCCTGATGAACTGAGTTACTATTAGTCAAGGACATTGGGATTCTCTGGTGCATTTCCTAAGACAGAAACCAGAATCTGTTCTTGGAAAAAAAATGTGTGTTAATCAAACCTTACAACTTCCAACAAGCAGAAATTCATTTGAGGGTTTTATTAACTATTAATTGAAAAACAAGTTTCATATTTGTGCCTAATTGACCCTAGACACAAAATTGACAAAATATCATAAAGTGTTTTAAAAAATCACAAGATATTAAAATAACTCTGAACATTGTCTAGCAACCATTGAAGACAGGATCTTCCCTCCTGCATGAATGTGAGGATGCGGGATTCTCAGTTTTTGGGTCAGCTGAGGCATGGGGAAGAGCAAGACAGAGATGAACTGGGCAGAAGGAAACATTGGACATTTGCTCACAGAAGGTCTACTCACATACAGTGCTGTCAAATTTACAGACAATAATAGGAATTGACTATATTTTATGACCGAACACTAGCTTAAGTGGGAGAAGATCTGTAATCGACTGATAATGTCTGCTACAGACCCAGAAATAAGAAATGGCCATATCCGTGCCATGCATATGCCTCTTGCTGCCAGTAGAATAAATAACACTGAAAATTGTTATAGTTTTTTTTTTTTGCTTCCAGTTTTTCTGGGACATTCTCAGTTAGTACATTTTTGTTCTGTTATGTATCTTTGTTTCTATGATCTTCACTGCCCCGAACCAACTTGGCACACATCACTAAGGGAAGCCACTGAGGGAATTTGGAAACAGAATCGGAAGCAAAGACTAAAGAGAAATGCTACAGTTTATCATGCTCAGACACAGCTTATACAACCCGGTCCCAACTGCCCAGGGATGGCTCCACCCACAGTGGGTTGGGCTTTCCCACATCAATGAGCAATCACGAAAATGACTTGTAGATAGGGCCACAGGCCAATATGGTGGCAATAATTCCTCAGTTTAGAGTCCCTCACGCTGAATATGTCCAGGATTGTGTCAAGTTGGCAGAAAAGTGACAGTTATAAAACCATTAATTCTTACAAACTATACACGGCACTTCCCATTAAGTGTCCCAACTTAGTTGCTAAATACTACATAACAACCCAGGGAAGTTTCCTGTGTAACTATCGTTAGGTCATTTGGTTCTTCCTAAGCGGTTTCTATCATGATCTTATTTCTTCTGGATCTGGATTTTCTCCATATTCTATTTTAAACTGTTTAACACAATGCATCGTTTTGTTTGTTTAGGACCATGCGTGATGGAAACTTCTTTTCTAAAGCCCTTTCTGGAGCACTTTGGACTCTTCACTTGAGTTCACAGTCTTTACTAGTCCAATGTATCTGACAATCCTTTCTTTCCATGGTGGATAGCATTTACAGTAGCAATGAAAACACATAGCTTCTCTTTGGAATGATATTTGGTCAGGAAAGATTTTCCATCTGTCCGTGTTCTTCACATGCCACATGGGCAAAAAAGCAGAAGGATGCAGTCGCTCATATTTCCCCAGCAGGGTCCTGTGGGCTTTAACATCATCTTTAACTTTTGCAGCAGAATCATCCTTTTGTAAACTGTGAAGATGTGTTGCTTTCATTGGTTTTTAATAAAGAGACAAATGGCCAAAAGCTAGACAGGAAGAGGTTATGCAGGAGAGAGAGAGACTGAGAGAACTCAGAAAGACCAAGCAAGCCACCCAAGGAGCAACATGTAAGGAACACAGGTGAGCCACGGGCCACATGGCAGACAGACTAATAGAAATGGGTTGATTTAAGATGTAAGAGCAAGCTAGCAATGTGCCTGAGCTATGGGCCAAACAGCATGAAGTTAATATAAGCGTCTGAGTCATTTCTGGGGGCCTGAGCAGCAGCGGTCTGGCATGGCAGGGTCTGGGCCTCTGGCTACCTGGGACCAAGAAACCCCATTGCAACAATGGATGGTCTCTAGGGTAAGCCCCTGAAGAGGCAGTAACACTCTAATTAAACCGATCCCTCTAAAAGGGTAATTCTTCTCTGATTTTTCATGATGGGGGATTGAACCTGGAACCTTTACATTTTTTCTGCTTCTTTTTTTTCATTGTTATTTAAGACACAAGTTTTGAGATTATAGATATCCTCCTTCCTCAACCTCCTAAGCAGATGGAATTATATATAGGCCTGAGCATGAGGTTGGTCTAGCTTGGTTTATTGCTTAAGACGGAATCTCCTCTTCATAGTCAGGTGAGCCTTGAATGTGTGATGATTCTCCTGCTTTATGAGCTTCCTTGAGTGGCACCATTGGATTGTGCTTGTAGGGCTCACCCTGTGTGTTGTATTGTTGAGTATTTAGTACTTTGAACTCTACTCCCTCTCCCCTAAAACAATGACAGAAAAAGCCTTTTGATATCACCAACTACCTCTCAGAAGAATACAGTTTCAAAGGTTGAAGGCCGAGAGTTCTAGATAGATCCTTTTTATATCAAAGAGAATGAGTTCTTCAATCTCTGAGCAAGTTGCATGGGGAATACATTAGAAAATGCTTCTAAAAATTCAATTGTGATCTGAAGAGTCTGAAAAGTGCTCTGGGAGCCGAAGGAGAGGAGTGGCACTGTCTTCTTCCTTACGAGTCAAATGAGGCCCCCGAAGAGGATGTGCCTATGGGGCTGGTGTCCATACAGGATGTCCAAGAAGGAGAGATGGGAAAGGAATTCCAGAAGGAGGGAGCATGTGCAGAGGTGCTGAACTGGGGCCTCTCCTCCTCCATCCGCTAGGGAGTGGGGCTTCGTGAACCATTCCCTAGCTTAAGCCTGCTTCACCCTCTGCAAAATGAGTGCCTGGCCCGCCCTGCTGAGAGGTTACACAGATGGAATGATTTCCTCTTTGTAGCATGCTTATCCAGGTAGCGGTGGAGGTCATCAACTCAGTGTCTCTTTTGCAATGGGAGGAAGTGAGAGACCAGAGGTAGGTACCTCAGTTTGCAGAGGGAAATGCAACAATGAAGTCTGGGGTTTATAGTCATAGGAGGCTGGAGAGAGATGATTGATTAGTTCCCATTTGAATTAAGTTGATTTGGTAAGTTTAAATGTTCCAGGCTCTCAGCACCAAGAGACTTAGTGCTGCAAACAATGTCACCCTAGTGCCCCACCCAGGATGTTTCCCCACCTGCCACCTGCTTGACAATATGACTCTGCCATCTGATAACATCCGATTGTGGAGAAGGAATCAATTAGGAGCCCCCCCTCCCCCACTGGAGGCTGTGTCTCAGTTTCCTTACATTTTCTGTTTCCTTTCCACGGCAGTGGCTGCTGGAGGAAATAGCTTAATGGAGTAGAGACTTGTTAAGACATAGCTGATGGCTGCATTGGTCTCTGGAAAAGAGAAACAGCCCAGAGGATTTTGATTCTCTACTACTTTTCTGACCTCAATTTACAAGATGGAATTAAGTTCTGGAAACCTCAGAACAGAACAAAATAACAGAACCATTGGCTTTTAATCACTGATAGAATCATGGGGAGCTGGCAGACCTCTAACCTTATCATTTAATTCTCTTCTTTAAAAGTGGCTTTAACATCAAGGGCATCCAGCCTAGTGTGGATGCTATGCCTTCCCACAAAAAAAAAATAAAAAAATAAAAAAGGAAATGTACTCATTTAAAGAAAAGTTTTAAAGCACAAGTTACTGGTCATGTGGTATTAGGAGAACAATGATAAACAAGATAGAGGTGACCCCATTTTCAGGAGCCAAAACAGTAGTAAAGAGATCCAGGCAACAAAGAAACTGTAGGAAAATTGTGATAACTCTATAGCTTGCCATTTGAAACATGATTTTCAGTGTTTTTTTCTGGGTTCATAAACACGAAGCAGATAGTTTGGTATCTGCCTCTGGCAAATTTTAGAATTGACTTATGTTGAGTGAGAGCCGTGGTTGATGATCCAGGCTTTTGTTCAGGACGTGGAGGCTCAGAAAGAAAGAAAACAACTTCCTTTGTTCAGTTCTCCCATGTCTGGAAGAACTTCAGTTAGCAGGATCCAAGTCCGAGCAGGGACATGGGCCTCCACGTAGATGTGTCAGGCCCAGATTCCCGTCCTTTGATACACTCTTTAACCTTATCTCTGTTTGTGACATGGGACAGCTGTGAGAGCTGGAGAGGAGGTCTCTGACGTGGGGCAGTGTCTGGCATACATCGAAGACATTCAGTGTTGAAGATGGAACCGCTGTGATGGCTGTCAGGGTGTGGTAATGACTAGGCATGTCTCTGAGCAGCGACCACTTTGACAAGGGGCAGAAAGCTTGGTGTGCAGCTTTGCTACATTCCAGAAACGAGAGATGGGTCAGTCCCATGTCTTCTACAAGCTTCATTCTCCACCTCTCAAAGTAGAGATTAATGGCAGCCATCTCGTGAGACCATAGTGGAGTATGGTGGAGGCTTGTGGGGAGAGGAATGGGGAATGTAATTTAGCACCATGGCCAGTACACATCACACCTTGGTATAAGATGAGATCATTATGACCTGGGTCAATTAAATTACTGGTTAGCATGCTTTTACCATTCTTGTCTGTCTTGAATTGGGTTGCCTACAAGCAAAGTCTGTAGTAGAGATTTATGTGGAGACGACTTCTTGAGGGAGCTGCTGTCTGGACTCACCTACAGTGGACGAAAGATGATAGGAGAGGTTATAACAGGGAGATTGCCAGAAAAAGTCCAGCCTAAGCCTGATCCCACGGGATGCTTCAGAACATGGGTCCCTGTAGAGCGTATCCTACTCCAAAGGCAAAGAGCTTTGCTGTGCAACCTCATGCGAGCTACTTCTCCCAAGTAAGAAGTCTTTATTTTCCCAAGCATGTCTGAAAAAGTAGCTAATACTTCATAAAAGGGTGTATGTATCATGAACTAAGCAACAGCAACTTGGAGACAACACAATAGCAGAGCATGAGCATCATCCACTCTTCTGGAACACTTTGATTTGCCTCCGGAAGAACATTTATATATTCTCAGCCAGACCCCAAACTCAAGGGATGAGTTCTGAAGCTGGGATCTGTCCCAAGAATATTAGATCTGGAAGACCAGAGACACAGAATCCAGGATGATCATGTTACATTACAGGAGTCAGTGACACACAATGAGGCTTTGATAGGAGATGTAGAAGTCAGCTCCTTTGGTCTTTTCTGTACTTACTGAGATTATGAGCTGGACCAATCAGGACTGAACATAGGACCTGAAAATGAAATCAGCTCAGTGGCTGGCAGAGCTAAGATGTGAAGTCCCCCAAATCAAGACATGACTTTGGTTACCCTACTCTTACATTTTCAATTTATGTGACAACATGGTCTCCTGTAGTTCAGGCTGGCTTCAAACTTACTATATCACCGAGGATGACCTTGAATTTCTGAACCTCCTGCCTTCACACCTGGGAGGCTAGAATTGTAGGTATGTACAAACATGTTCAGTTCTGGCTTTAAGTTGTTATGCCAGGATGCCAACTGTTATCTGCTTCAGCCCCCTTTGTTACTTATTTGCTTGGTTCTTTGGGCTGAAAACTCTAGGTATTTTTTAACATAGAGTCTGATAGCAAGAGCATAATGGATCTAGAAGCAGTATGCAAATTAGGACAATCAATCAGTTCTAGGAATACTGTTGTTTTATAAATTCAATTTTCTTTTGACCAAGTAAACAGAAACTTCCAGGCTGGGGCAGATTTCCAAATGGAGTTTTATTCTCTGAGACAAAGACAAAGAACATTAGGATGCTCCCCAGCTCTGGCATGGAGGCTCCCCAGCCAGCTCTCCTGGATGTCAGAGACCAAGGTGGGCCCCAGAAAGAGGGGAGAAAGTTATGTCAGTACAAAAGGCACCTGAGGGTGGGATGTAACTGCAAATCAACAACGTCCTGGAAGGACAGAAAATATTTTTAAAGCAAAGCCAATCAGCTAATCAGCCAATCCATCCTTTCAAGGCCAGAGGAGGTGGCTCCTTAGGAAAAGCCCTTGCTCCAGAAGTTTCATTCCTGGAACCCACAGTATAACCAAAAGAAGCAACCGAATGTGGGAGTTCCGAGCATCTGTAATCCTTGCCCTCCTATGGCAATGTGGGAGGCAGAGATGGGAGAATTTCTGGGAGCTCCAGCTGTGCTAACCCAGAATCCATAGCATAGCAGCAGAACAGGGGAGCCCCTGTGAAGAAGGCGCAAAGCAAGAGCCAACTCCCAGAAGTTTTCCCTTGACTTCTACATGCCAGGCTGGTCTTCACAGCCTCTCTGCTCCCAACACACACACATACAAAAGTAGACCACAAAACAAAACAAAAATACCCAAACAGAAAACATTTAACTCACACAATTTTTTCTACCAACAAGGTAAATTTCATTGGCTATGTAGTTATGAACATTTAACGGTTACGTTTTGATCAATATTTCTTTTTCTCTTACACCATTAGTGTTTTCTTCCTCTTATGTTCTTTTCTCACACAGCGTGCTGGGCCACGGCTCCTGGCCTCAAACCCCCAGATTTCAGAAACACACCTATGTATCACTCATAGATACCTGTGGAAACTTTTCAAAAAAACAGAAAGCAATGTGAAGCCATGGACCGAGAAGAAAGGTTGGCCAGGAAAGTGTTGTGCACCCCAGGACCCAAGTTCAAGCCCTAGGACTTACACATTTTTTCTTTTGTTTTAACAAAAAGCCAAGGTGAGAGAGAGGCTCAGTGGTTAAGAGCACTTGGTGCTTTTGCAAAAGACCTGACTCCATTCCCCCCATTACGCCGGGCAGCTCTTGACTTGTTCTAAGTCTAATTCCTGGATCTGACGCCTTTTTCTGGCTTTCATGGCACCCACACATACCTGGCACACACATGTGGCATGTACACACACACACACACATACACACACACACACACACACACACACACACACACACACACACAAAGAAATAAAATGTTTTAAATTTAAAATAAAAAGAACGAATAAGAAATGAAAGCAGACTAGTCCTGACATATTCCACTCCTGATGAGGGCATGCCCTTCCCCTTTTCTTGGTAAATATGTGGCCCTGGAATGCCTAAATCTTTAACCAAACAGCTGACTACATTCCAAAGTGGCTGTAAGTTCTCACCAGCTGTGTATGAAATTTCTGGTTCCTCTATATCCTCACACTGCTCAGTCCTGAACAAATTATCTAGGATTGGGGAGTATCACTGAAGAAAAGGCGGAGAGAATGTCAGAGGTTGAAGACAGGGAGAAGAGAAATGTTGTCTTCTGGGTATGACTCCAGCACCGCAGTGTGATCTCCCAGCAGCTGAAGTTTCCTGCATTGGGCCTGCACAAGACTGCACCTGTCAACAGTCACTGGCCAAGGGGCTTACGGGACTCTACTTACCCCTTTTTGACTACTAGGTGCTGATAGATTTGGGGAGAGGGGGATAATTATCTTCACTTGTGCACCCACTGGTGAGCCCATAAACCCCTGGGGGACACTTCCAAACTCATGGTCACAGGGAGGGATCTCAAGACATAAAGAGACATGATTATGTAAGAGGGATTGTAGGGGACACTGATAAATGAGGAGACAGGAGAGGACAGAATGTGAAAGTAATTGGAATGCATTGTATTTGTATAGTGGATTATCAAAGTATGTTTAATTGATGAAAAAGAAAAGCCCACTTGGTAGGCCTGTGTAGGGGGACTATGTTGTTCCATTGTAAATAATTGTTCCACCCACTGTTTTAATAAAAAGCGCTGAGTGAACAAAGGCAGACAGGAAGTATGGGTGGGGCTACCAGACTAAGACAGCTCTGGGAACAGGAAGAAGAGAACAGAAATGCCACAGAGACTCCAGAGTTGCCAGACAAGCCAAAAGATGCAAAGGACAACTATACTGCTCTGAGAAAAGGCACCAAGTCACATGGCTGAACAGGGTTAAGAGTTCATGGGTTGGTTAGTTTAAGGGTAAAGAGTTAGCAAGTTACATGCCTGGACCTTAGGCCAATCAGCCTAAAATTATTGTAAGCATCTGTGTGTCTCTGTGGGTCTGTGAGTCTGCGGCCTAAACCTTGAGGCTAGGCCCAAAAGTCTGGGACAGAAACCTCATACTAGCGGCTTGTGTTGTGGTTTGGATATTAAATATCTCCAAAGCTTGGTTCCACCTGGTGGCACTATTTAGAGATGATGGAGCTATCTTCATCACAAGAACTCATAGATGAAGGGGCTGCTATCTAATCGAAAGCACTGGGTCCTGGGAGTGTGCTCCTGGGGGCGTGTCTTGTCTCTGGTCACTTGCTCTCAGCCTCTGATAGGTGAGTAGCTCTGCTATACCAAGGCTCCCACCATGACACCCTCCTCAGCACAGCCTGCTGACCAAGAATCAACATCTCCCAAGTCAGGAGCCAAACAAACTTCATCTTCAAATTGTCTTCTTCCACAGGAACACAATGATGACTGACATTTTATAACAAATGTAGCAATGTGTCACTGTAGGTGTTGGGCATTTACTCTACCGGTAACAATAAGGAATATTCCTTACTTTCTATATGCCTTTTCAATTGTTCATTCAGCTTTGCTTTCTTTTTTGTTGAGTTATTGGCATCCTTTACATACTATATAGATAATTATCTTTCCGCATTACATTTTATGACATTTTCTCTGGTGTGTAGTTTCACTTTTCTTGGCTTGTTTTTAGCATCTTTGTAAAAGATCAGTTACCTGTATCTTCATGGATACATTTCTAGACTCTGGTTCTTATGTTGATCCATTTAGGAATGAGTTACCCTCCCTTAAGTTATGGCTGAGGACTCAGGAGATGGTCCAGTGGTAATGTGCCTTCTGCACAAGCATGACCTTGCGTTGCCAGACGAAAAGGTGAATATAGTAGAGTCTGTGTCTGTAATCCTAGAAGATGAGGGCATCTCCATAATGAGCCAAGTGGCGTGATATATCTTATAACAAGATGGGAAATGAGACCTGACATCTGAGTTTGCCCTCAGACCATCATATGCATGCTCTGACATGCACTCAGTCTCACAAGCGAACATACAGCTTCACTCAAATATACACACGTGTACCCACACAGCTACAGTAGAAACATGACATCTGAGCTACAGGATGGCTTTCAGTCCCTTATTGAACTAGCAAGCCCAGCTTCTTACAAAGCACTGACTGAGAAGGCTCCAGGTCTTTCCCCAATGCATTGACATTAAACATGTCATGTTTTTATTTTTAATTTATTATTGAGAGCTGCAGAGATGGCTCCACAAGAACACATCTTGCTATTGCAGAGGACCTGAGTCTGAGTCCTAATGGATACATGGTAGCTCACCACCATCTATCTGTAATTCTAGCCCCAGGGCATCTGATACCCTCTTTCGACCTTCTAGGACACATATACACATGCATGTAAAAACACTCATACACGTAGATAATAAAATGAATTCAAAAATTCTTTTGGTTATATTAAAACATAATATCATGATTGTAAGGATCATCCCTTGCTCTAACTTTGAAGCTGGAGCAATCTGCACATAGAAACAGCTTATTTAATTTTCATTAAGGAATTGGATTTTGTGACACAGTAGTCATGCTAGTCAAAGCAAGTCAGGTAAGATTAGCTTCCCTTTTCCTGGTGACATTCTCTTTCCAGTGTTGTCCTCCTCACTTGGGGTGTCTTTGAAGCTAATATTGATCATTTTATGGTTTGGACAGGACACGCCCCTCACAGGCATATGTGTTTGAAGCACACGGTCTGCAGTGTGTGGTGCTGTCTTGAGAGGGTGTAGAATCTCTGAGACATGAGGCTTAGCTAGCAGAAATGAACCCCTGGAGGCAGGCCTTGAGGATTACAGCCACCTCTGGCTCCATCACACACTCTGTACACCTTGATCACCAAGACTTGGGTGGCCTCCACCACAATAGGCATGGTGAGCTCTGCCATGCCACTTCCTTCTTGGGGAACTGTGAATATGTGAGAGAAACCCGCCCTCCCTTAAGTTGCTTCTGTCAGCGATGATATAGCAAAGAGCTATGAACCTTTTCACGCTATTTGAGTAGTTTTGTTGGGAGACTTTCTATAAGCATACACCGAAAATAATGTGCGTTCCAATTCCAGTGCCGTATTCCATGAGCTCAGAGCCCCACTGCTCCCGAGCTGGACATCAATGTCTATGTTCATTTTGTTTATCATCCTACGTGCTGCACAGACAAAGGCGGAGCACACACTACACTGCCTTTGCTCTAACTTGTACATTTCCATCCTTCTCCCTTATTTGGCCTATTTACTTTCTTTCTGTTCTAGTGAAGTCACTAAGGCTTCCTGAGAAGCCTGTGTCCCCTCCCAGAACCATCTGGGGGAGCCTTCAGATAACCCCAGTGAGTGACTAGTAGTGTCTCATGAAGTACCATGCATCTCAAAGTCTCCTGTACAGCCATGGCTGAGGGCCTCTGTCCTACACCAATACCATCAGGTATAAATATAAAGCACCTGTTTTAATGCCTGCATAGTGTTTCATAGCAGGGGTCATCAACATTTACTCGCCTGATTCTGTATTTATGTTCATCCAAACTGTACCAGATTTGTTTTCTTTATGCCCATTCCAACTGAGAAGGTTTTGTTACTATAGTATTTTTGCCAAGAGTTAACACCTTTTATTCTTTTCTGGTCCCTCATTTTGAAGAATTTGTGCTTTTGGCCTTGAATTATCTGTGTGATGGTCCTGCCACTACTTATGCTTCCTATGACTGTCTGTGCATTTGCTGAGCATACCTTTATCTGTTTCCTGGTTACTTACCCATGCTTCGTTTGCTCTCTGTTTTTAAGTATAAGAACACATATTTGTAATTTTTTGAAAGTGTCTCTTTTGACAGGAACATTAGCATTTTTCAGAGAAAATCTAAAAAGAGGGTCCAAGGCGGCACCTCATGGTTAAAATGCTTTATATGCTCACCTTCCCAGTACTCACATAAAAATCAAGATGAGGTGGTGACCCCTTGAAATCCCAGTGCTCAGAAAGCAGAATCAGGCAATCTCTGAGGCAAGCTGGCCTGGATAGAAATGAACTCCAAGTTCAGCAGGAGACCCTGTAATTCAGAGTACAAACTCAAAAATATGTACCAGGAAAAGCAGAAATATTAAGCACACAGGCTTGTCTCTTCAACAGAAGGGCTGGATGTGTACCAGTTCTTTTTACCCAGAAGCCTGGAAGTGGGTACTGTTATTAGCCTGGTGATCTAGTATAGGGCTAGGCCACACCCAAATTCCCCAGAGCCCTCCTAGACCTTTATCTTGAGCATTGGTTCTCAGTTGATAGATTCCATCCTGAGGGGAGATGCCACGTGTACTTTATCACCTAGTGACCTCTACACTATCTCTGTCAGAGACCACACCAGAGCCTACCTAGTCACTTAAGCTATAGAACCCATCATTGTGGTAGAGGTCACATGTACTTTGCAAAAGAGTTTTGATACTGTCACACTCTAAACTGTATTGTGCACATGGTACTAAGACATTTGTTATCAGGAAACTTTTTTCTAAAGTTTTTCGGTCCTTAATATGTTTGAAATAAACTGCTTATATGTAAATCACACACACACACACACACACACACATACACACACACACAATTAAAATAGTTTTAAACTACATTTTTAAAAATAAAAAAAAGACCAGGTATCAAATGAAAGTACTTGTGGATTGGCAGGCATAGTGCCAGCTTGACAGGACAGGGGGGTGACCAATCCCTTTCTATGACCCCACTCTCTCAAATCCTGACTATGTAGCTGCCACATCGCCATTTCTTACTGCAGATGAAAGTTACAAGTGCCCAGAGCCCTCTCACACTCATTGTTCCTGCTCTCCTAATTTTCAGGAGAATATAAAAGTATATGAGTATAAAAGATTCATACTCATCTAAGCAATGCAACTTGTGGTGCATCTGTGGAAGTAAGTGTTGCTGGTAACTTCCAAGTGACATCACCATTCCGAGCACCCACCCAGTCGCAGTCATTGTTCAGAGAGAGCCCAAGGGATTCAGAGTGACCCACAGCAATAACACATTCATAAAAGTGAAAATTGAAAAGCAAACCACACATTTTGTTTCTAAGTCTACAAGGCTCAGAACTATCTTTCTTAGGCATTTGATGTGTCTCTTGAATGGGGGTGAGAATGGGCAGGCCAGAAGAGGTCTTCGATGGGAGCTGAGGGACTGGATTTCTAAAGGAAAATTTGAAAAATCATCCAATGCAAGGCATAGCTAGTGTCTGTATTTGTCTGTGTCCTACATGACAAAGTAACTGGGCAAACTACACAAAGGAGAGGCTGTTTGTTGGGGTCACAGTTTCAGGGCTGTAGTCAGGTGGTTGCTTGTTCCTGTCAGATGGATCTGAGCATCTTGGTAGAGGGTGCATGATAGAGCAAAGGTACTTGTCTCATGTTGCTTGGAAGCAAAGAATAAGACAGGGATCTGGGGATAAATATATGCTTCAAGGGCATACATCCAGGGATGTACTTCCAGTTAGGCCCCATGTCCAGGGTTTCCACTGTCTCTCAAGAAGTCACCAAATTATGAATCCATGGATGGATGAATTCATGGATTAGGTCATAATCTCATTATAAATCACTTCTTTAAAACTTGCCTCTGAACATTGTCCTGGAGATCAAGTCTTCAACACTCCCATTGTGGGGGAGGCATATTATATCCAAACCAAGACAATATCTGAACATGATCCTGTGTGACAATTCCTACTATTTTCCCATTCTACAGATAGGATCATTGATGCCCACATGAGTAATGTCATTTGCCTATGATGAATCAGGAAGTCAAGTAACATTCAGGGATTGGCATCCATAATGCCAGAACTCACACCCTTAACCCCCCCCTTGAAAACCAGCTTAAACAAGGAATGTAGGTCTTTTATGATCTGGCCTTTGCTAACTTCATCATTTAACCGCCCACCCCCCATCTCCTTACAATCTCTGTTTCAGCTGTACCTACTTCCCTTTTTCCTGATATACTTTGCTATTTATGACTTTACATTGTCCATCTCATCTGCAACCTCCATGGAATGTGAGCTCTCTGAGGGTAAGAATAGCATTTCATATTTGTGTTCTGAGCACTCAGGGCAGAACCTGGTGACCAGCAATGTTCAGTGACAGACTCTACGATCACACCTCAACAACTCTCACACTGAAAATAAGTCCTGCTCTATCGTTCCGTTGCCCCACAGGGATGTTTGACATGTTTCTACCCTGAATTATCTCTCCCTTATGTTATTGTTTATAGACACTGATTGATGCCTGGGCTCCATTTTATCTATGTTTTCCTTTTGAAATACTATGGATCAAACCCTGGGCACTACAAACAAGTACTTCACCACCATACCACATCCTTCACCTCTGCATTGGCTGTCCAGAAATTAGGAAGACCAGCAGGAGCTCCGTGTCCCCAAGCTGGTCCCATCTGTTCCTATACAATCCTTTCTGAAGACTTGATCATATTTCAATGTCAGAAAAATAGGTGGCTTTCTTCTCAGAGGAAACCCAAACAATTTAGACTTCATCTCCTCATCTTCCTTCCCATGCATAGAAAACAGAGCAGTTCACCATTGATTCTGTGCTAGAAACTGGGTCATATGTCAGTGTCTGTTAGGGTTTCTATTGCAGTGATAAACCTTTATGGCCAAAACAACTTGGAGAGAAAAGAGTTTATTTGGCTTACATTTTCATATCACTGTTCATCATCAAAAGAGGTCAGTACAGGGACTAAAACAGGGCAGGAAACCTGGAGGCAGAAGCTGAGGCAGAAGCAAGCATACTGGCTTACTCATCATGGCTTGCTCAGCCTGCTTTCTTATAAAACTCAGGACCACTACCTATGGGTGGCCCCACCCACAGTGGGCTGGGCTGTCCCTAATGAATCACCAATTAAGAAAATGCATCATAGGCTTGACTGAAGCCCAGTCTTATGGAGGCATTTTCCCAATTGGGGTTCCCTCCTCTTAGACCACTCTAGCTGATATCAAGCAGACATAAAATTTGCCAGAACAGTCAATGATAATGAGAAACATCTCCTAGAACTAATAGTAGAGTCTTCAAACTCAAGTATCCAAAAGGGCAACAAAGCACTCTTAAAGAAAGATGATCCAGGAAGGGACAGAGAAGATGGAGACGGTCACTGTGGTCTGGGAGTGTAGACGTCCCTCATCAATAAGGTGTTGCCATGTGGGAACCCTGGTCTATTGACTTTATAACTTTCACCGTTTTTTTAAGGCTAATGAGAAATCTGGGCCTGGGTCTAAAGAGTTGGCTCATTGGCTCAGAGTGCTGGTTGCTCTTGCAAGAAGACCCAAGCACCCATTCCCAGCAGCCTTGTTGAACAATTCACAACCACCTGTAACTCCAGGAGATCTGATGGCCTCTTTTAGATTCATGAGCACTTACACACACATACACAACATATGTACATAAAAGAAATAAGATCTGTATAAAAATAATTAAAACTTCTAATTATTGTTTTAAATTGTGGTGTAAATTAAAATCATTTTTTGGCATGGTCTGGCCAGTTTTTTGTTTTGTTTTATTTCTTTTTAGGAGTGAGTATTTGGTCATTAGTTCAGGGTGATGAAGTATACTGATATAGATTAGAACTCTGATATTGCCATGTTTCCTGGGTGGCCTTGGGAGGTTGGTAAACATCTCTGAAGCCTCATCTTAAGTCTTCTTAATCTA
This sequence comes from Phyllotis vaccarum, assembly GCA_033318265.1. Taxonomy (NCBI): domain Eukaryota; kingdom Metazoa; phylum Chordata; class Mammalia; order Rodentia; family Cricetidae; genus Phyllotis; species Phyllotis vaccarum. The sequence goes on along the minus strand of JARWLC010000016.1, from coordinate 75,987,527 downwards.
AGCACATATAAGCTCTCTTATAGCAGCAACTTGTGCCCAGCACAAAGGAGGTCCTCCACAGTGGTGCCAGAAAGAGCGTATTTCAATGATATTCTGTCTAATGTGCAGAAGATGTAACAGCATTCATGTGGTGTCATAGACAGAACTGAACAAAAATACCTATTAACCAAGTAGAATGCATTTGTTTGCATGTGACAAGCCTAACCCACATGGTTTGAAGGCCTCAAGGGGAGTCATGTTTGAATCAGGGGTTCAGGTGTAGATTGTTCTGGCTCCTTTTTCTTTTTGGTTAAAATCACAAGATCTTCCTGTGTGGAGGCAAGAGACTGCCTGATTGTTATAAGATGTACTCGAGAAAAAACTTCATCCTTTGGTCCAGTCAATTCTTCTGGAACCATGCAAATTTATAAGTGGGAGGGAGTAATTCCTTCCAGAGGGAGGGAAGAGAATTTGCTGGTGACATGCAAGTCTGCTCTGGAGGCCACATCAGGATACAGCAGGTACCACCTGGTCTCTTGACGGTGCTGGAGATGGAAATGGCAAGTACCAGCTGCATGTCTCCCACCTTACATCAGGCTCAGGGATATTTTGGCTCAAAGCTAATAATGCAAAGGGTGTTTCTGAATCTCCTTCCAGAGATGCTGCAAAGCACAGAAGAAAATTTAATCTTATCATCAAGTAGTCACAGTGCACCCTGGGCACTTTAAAATGTACTTTTATTTAATCCCATTTGAATGCAGAGTGCCCAGGCTGATTGGTGTGACCTAAATCCCTCATGATGTTGCGGCGACAGGAGCAGTACCTTAAGAGTGTGGCAACCCAGAACGTCAAGTGTGAGGGGCACATGCACCCTGACTGAGTTTCATATCCATGAATCTCAAATGCAGATGAGCTAGCAGCTGCTGATATGTTGTGAGGAACTCTGAGGACCCAGGGGAGGCCTCTTGAAGTTGATCTGTGGTGAAATGTCCTCTTCTGGGGGCTGTTCTGTCCATCCCAATATGCTCCGCAGCTTCTAGGAGCAGATGCATGCCCTCTGGCTGGGCTGGGGGGAGGTGGCTGAAAGTCTGGCTTTTGATTAATAAGAACAGAGACTGGTTTGTCTTCTCTGAAACTCAAGTTGTGTTTCCCTTTTCTCGAGAAGATGGAAGTGTCCTAGAGATGAGAAGATTCGGACTTGAATGGGTACTGGAGGCTCTAGCTTTATTGTCTGGATGATGTAAGTTATTTACTTTACACAAATACTGACATTAGTGTGCTAATACAGATATTACATGGTAGTACATCGGAGGAGAGGCACATCATAGCCTGTGAGCTCCAGGTGGTAGCAACAGTGCTGTTTCCAGAGCCATCTCTGCACAGGGCAGGAGGGGGGAGGGGAGGAGGGGAGAAGGGGAGGGGGAGGGGGAGGGGGAGAGGGAGAGAGAGGATCCTTCTAAGTGCTTACATTCTAGAATCATATGGGGGCAATTTTAGAAAAAAAAAAAATCAGGAAGCCAACCTGCACTTAGGCAGGCCAAAGCAGAATGTTTGGGTGGCACCAGGGTCAGTCTCAATGGGAGATGTCACGTGTGACTCTGATATATAGCCTGGTTGAGAAACTAGTCCTGGTGACTGCACAATATAACAAGGTGTCTAATCAGTCCATTGCTTTGCTCCATCCAGGAAGAATCTCTTGAGACATGTGTGTTAGGTGGGGTGTAGAGAAGAATTCTGGGTTTAAAAGCCTTCCAGGTTGATGGTCTATAATGAGAGTACTCAAGGGTGTAGAGGGACCCAGCTTCCTGCTGCTGACTCCCACCCTGAAATCTTGGAAATCTTTACAGTTGTCTTTTAGGAATATAATTATCATTTGAAGGCTTAGCTCTGTGTCTTACAAGACTCATATGCCCGGGACCCTCAATTTCCAGTGTGTGTGTGTCTGTGTCTCTGTCTGTCTGTCTGCCAATCTTTGCCAATCCCCTTGAGAGAGGTTCTCTCACTGAGCCAGAAGCTCACATGTGGGCAGGGCTGACTGTCCTAACCACAATCCACTCTGTCCCACATTGCGGGCTTTTCTCAGGCTGCTCAGTTTTTTTTTCATTTGTTTTTTTGTTTTTTACCTCCCACATTGTCCTGAAGTTGACAGTGAATGTTGATATCTCTTCTACATCTTTTATTGTACTATTTTGTGTTTTGTTTGAGCCAGTTTCATTGTGCTCCCCAGAGTAGCCTTGAGATCCTCCGCCCACGGCCTCCCAAGCTCATCAAGTATTCGAGTATGGGCTGGATGGGAAGGTGGTGGGGTGTCATGGCTGATGGTGTCCCTCCCCCCTTCTTCAGCTTATATTCTTCCAGCCTTTCATGGATGTGTCTACCCTATTTTCTTGAGACGGTATCTCTCTTCTTAGCTAGTCTGGCTGAACTGTGAGTTCTTGGGATCCTCCTATCTCTGAGGCTGGGGTTACACAGCTGTGCCAGTTTCCTACGTATGTGCTTGAGCTCTGAACTCAGGTCTTCACACTTGCACAGCATGTGCTTTTATCCACTAAGACATTTCCCTAGCCCTTCTTCCAGCCTCTTTTATTTTGCAAAATTGAAATGGTTTAATAGGATTTTTACCCCTTCAGTATATCAAAAATCCCTTTCTTGTATCTTTTATGAGAAATAACATGTATTAATGATTACAGATTATTACGATTCATTTCACAGTTTTTTACTTTTGATAAATATTTGGATTGCTTTTGACTCTTCCAATTTAGGCAGACTGAGATGTGGGAAGCAGGTTTGAGGATAGGAACACTTCCTTAGGAGAGCTGACACCCATTGTCTATTATGGCTTTGCAACCACAGTGCATTTTAAATATCCAGCACTATACACACCATGACTATATAATGAGTGAATAAAGTGAGGCGTTGCAATCCTGGCATTAGACAGGGCTGATGCATAGTCATCTAATAAGTGTTCATGAAAGGAATTGAGTAGACTGTGCAGAATACACTAAAAAATACGTGGCCATAGCTGGGATGTGACAGAAAGCTGGTTCTAAAACATAATTTACTTCTTCCTGGTGCAAGAAGCCAGGCTCTGTTGCCTAGAAATATTTCACAAAGTGAGGGCCAACGTCATAATTTGCTCTCAGTATGGTTTCGGGAAATTAATTGTTCCATTTCTTAAAGACCTTTTCTGTGCAATAATTAAAGAAAAAAACCCCACACCATAGCAATTATCTATAATTACTAATGAAAACAGGTGTCTCAAATGCCTTTTCAAATTGAGACATGAATGGTTCATTATTGTCACAGGCAACTACCAATATCCAATTTTCAGCGAGATGTTGAGATCAAACATAAGGTGGAGGATGGTTAGGAGCACAAAAGGGACAGGCATCGTAGACGCTGCTCATTAGAGGGAGCTTGGCAGAGGGCAGAGTCAGACAAGCATCAGGGAGCTGCTCAGGGAGGCAGCATAGAGCGTGGCTGAGTAAAGTATGAGGCAGAGCCACATGGAGGGCAAAAGTCTCTCATTGCAGTTCTTGCATGGGTAAGACTAACATGATCAAGCTGTTGCCTCTAAGCTTCAGCTCTCTGTTGAGTAACTGAGAAAGAACTAAAGTTAATAGCTTTAGAATTTATGTGTATGTCATCCAGGGCTATCATGGGGCAGCAACTGTAGGAGTGGATGGGGAGGGCCCAGCGTGTGCCTAGAGGTCAAGATTAATGAAGTGCTTCCCAACCTGTCAAGTCATCTTCCCACATGATATCTTCATTGATAAAAGTGCCCTGTTTTTCCTTCACAGTTTTGTCAGTTCTAAATTTCTATAAGCTTGCAATAATATAACAGGGTATGTGGGAAATATCATTTTATACGTTGTGAATAAAGGACTGTTTTGGCCATGGCAGACACCGTAGAGGTAGGCGGAGGAATCGGAGCATAGGTACAAGAGAGAAGGTGGAGTCTGAGACAGATCAAGCCAGATGCCCAAAGAAAAAACATATAAACACACAAATGAGCCATGGTCCATGTGTCAGATAGATTAATAAAAATAAGTTAAGATTAAAAAGAACTAACTAACAATGTGCCTAAGCCATAGGACAAACAACATAAAATTAATATAAACATCTGTGTGATTCATTGAGATTTTTAAATTGCTGGTCCAAATAAATGACGACAGGCAAGACCAAACCATAGAGCTAGCTGGACTAAAAGCCTATTGTAACAGGTATGTAAACACCACAGAAATTCAAGCTCTGCTTATCTCTCCCTATTGTCCATGTCCTAGTGCATTCCAGGAGGTATAACTTAAGAGCCATTGCATAAAACCAGATGTGGCATGAGGACTTTTAGAAGCATCACAAATTGCCTAGCTCCGGATGCAGTGTTCCCAGTGCTTGGGAAGATGGGCATGTCTGGAAAGTGCTACATTCCCTGCCTCTTAGTATCAACTGGATACAATGAGATGCAGTCAACATTTTCTGAAATTTGTTATTTAGTGATACTGTAATATACTCTGGAGAAGCAAGTGAGTGTGGTTCTTCATTCACCAATACAGGTGCAGCTTGCTCTTGGACTGTAATTCCACAGAATTCAAGTCCCTGAATATGTTATATGTAAAAGCTTCCTACAATATAAAGCATTTGAGGAAGACTGCACACTTCTCTCTTTCCTGAACTGTGGAAACGAGTGTGTTGCATAGGTGAAGTCCTGTTGCAGAGACCCCAGATGTTCCTAAACCCATGAAGCCATAGAACTTCAACATCTAAGAATTATTAACATTCCACCCAACCCAGTGGGCATGCTTTATTTATTTATTCATGTATTTATTTATATATGCATTAGTTGTGTGTATGGTATATGTGTGTGCATTGGTTTGTGAGCTGTATGTATGTATATATATATGTATATGTATATATATATATATATGTGTGTGTGTGGCAATATGTACACTTCTATATGGAAGATTGTTTACAAACGTATGGAGGCCAGAGGTCAATATTGGGTGTCTTACTCAGTTACCTCTACTTTAGTCTGTTGAGATAATCGTTTTGTAAGATGGGTCTCTGTTTAAACTTGCCAGCTTAAAGTATCTCTCACCAGTTTAATAAAGAGCTTAATGGCCAATAGCTAGGCAGGAAAGGATAGGTGGAATTTCTTGGGAGAGATAGGAACTGTGGAAAAGAATCTTGAGGTGAAAAATTCCCTAGCAAGAGGCAGAGGAAGTTCGACATGTGGTACTACATGTCAGAATGTAAATTAATATAAATGGGTTAAATTTTCAGAGCTATTTGGGAACGAGTCTAAGCTAAGTGATTGAATGGAAGCTCAACCTCTCTCTCCCCAGACTCTATCCCCTTGAAGGCCGCCAAACAGTGCCCCCCTCCCCTAGAGCTGCCCTTGGATTCCAGACCCCCGCCCCTGAGGAAGCCCACCAAAGGCCAGGCCCTCCTCGGGACTGCTTAAGACCACACCTACAGGTTACTTAGGGACAAGTAGCCATATCTGCCATGTGACTCTCCCCCTGCCTTTCCAGGGGTCACCAGGATTGCTTTGCTCTGTACCCATTAAACCTGGGCTTTTTCTTATTTGATCTAATGATTTGAATTATTGCATCAGTGGAGAGGCTTATCAAGGTGCAGAAAACCTTTCACTAAGGCCAAGCTTTCATAATCAATAAGAAGTCTTTTCAAAGGTCTCAAATAATGACCTATTATATGTGGTGTCCAAAGTGGAGGAATGTCTATCCAAGCATAGGCTTTGAGAAATCCTAGAGAAGTTCTGGACAAGGAGCTGAGTGCACATCCTAACAACCACCATCTCTCAAGCAGTCCAGATGCTCATGGCATACAGAGACATGACTCCTTTAAGAGGCCCTGCTGTGCAGGTGAACATGTGAATGAGGCCTGTGAACAGCTATGTGTTGCATGATTCCAAAGAGCCAGATCCAGACAGGGAAAATGTCTAAACATGTACAGTATGCTTAAAAATATGTGTATGTGCTTAAGAAAGAAAAGAAAATTGGGTAAAGTCAGTCATGGGAAAGGTGATTTAAAATAATAAAGTGAAGTCTTTAAAGAGAGAGTAAAGTAATATAAAAAGAATAAGCCATGTACGGATGGAAAATATTTAACACAAGGTGTCTGGGTCCTATATAATGCTTTATTTAATTTTTTAAATACTAATGAGCAAAACCAACAGCTGTGGATAGACATTGAATTGTGGAAGGAAAGCTGCTGAATTAAATCACCCTATATATTTTAAGGATGTCTTAACTTCAGAAGAGAAGTCGGGGAAAATGTTGCACTGCAGGAGAGGTGATGCCTTTGTTTCCATGGGAAATGAAAAAGCTATGGATTCTTTCAAAAATAATAAGGATCAGACTTGATCAGAAATGATGAAAAACTACAGGACAACTGGTATATATGCTGATCCCCCTACACGGGAACATCTCTGTGACTGCATGAGACACGATAAATCTTGTTGGCTACAGAGTCCTCATGACCTATTATTATATTCCATTGTTTCATATGGTATGGATAGGGATTTATACTACAATTTGGTTATTCAGTCCAAACGGATTTATAAAGTTGACACATGCCTTTTACATGCCTAAACATAGGACAGAAACTCTTTAGATGACTATTCACACCTCACATCCCTTACTTTTATTAATACAAATATGTATGTTATCTTTAGAAATTCATATATTTTCAGAAGGGAAAAAAAAAAAAAACAGACGCCAATGAAGACAAGGTAAGCATCCCAGGTGATTCAACCTCTCAGAATACTTCCATTACTGTTTCCTCAAAAATCTGTTCCGAACAACTTCAAGGTAGCTAATCTAGGATTGCCCAGCCTAATAGACCACTTTATCCAGGACTTCAGAAAAGCTCTACATGTTCCCATCACACAGAGACTGGACAATAAATGATACAGAGAGCTGTCTCAGGACCTGACCATTATCCCGATTTTCTCAGGGTTCCCTACATATGTCATCATCCCTAGATAGCAGCAAATAAGTGTAAGAACATTATACCCATATTACTGAGAGATGGTGTGATCGGTTGTTGGTCATTCAGTGGATTATGGATGTTTCTCATCTATGGGGCTGGTTGGGAGATGTTATTGATCATGGTCAGAGAGGAAACTAAGAAAAAGAGGTTAGATTTAGAGAACTCTTTCTGGAAAAGGGGGTATAGGAATGATAAGATAAGAAGGTAGATTATTGAATCTACATTTAAATTAAAAAACAACTACTAGACTCAAATATTTTAAATTGGTATGAAATTTTGTATATTAATTTAAACTTAAGGATGGTTTTGTTTTACTGTTTATATGTTTCTAGTCCTGCTTAAGGAGTAGAAATTGTACCTATGTGGCTCATTTAAAAATGTAATGTATAGTTATAGTCCTTGAAAGCTATTATTACAAACTGTTTAGGATAATTAAAAAATTCAGGTTAGTAATTTGTCATCTATAACAGTCAAATTTGTACTGAATGTTTGAAAGTTAAGAGAGGTATATTTTTAGATCAATAGGTGGTTTTCAAATACTTCAGAGATCTATAGAATGCGGCATTTAAGATGTTTTAATAACAAAAAGCTTTTTGTGACAATGAGATGTGTCTGTTCCTGGCAGTACCAATGTACTTCAAAAAACAATGATAGGCATTGAAGAATCTCCATATGGAGTTTGCTTTCAATGTGGCAGAGTTAGCCATTGAGCAAGAAATTGTTTTTGTCTTGACTGCTGACAATATGCTGTTCAAATTGAACCAGCAGGGCACAAAGAACATTGACTGCTGACCTTTGCTAAGGTGGGTCAGTTCTTCAGAATTCCTGCTTCACAGAAAACTCTGTAAGATACTCTGTCCTTGTAGGCTGAAGATGGATGCCTCAATGCTGCAGAAGAACCTTGGGTAACTGTCCAGGCAGCTGGCTGTCTTTATCATTTCTATCATTTTGGAAGTTGCTTGCTCTGTACTTTTTGTTTACTCAGGTAATATCATATCCTTCTCAGGTCTTTGATGGAGTTGAAGACTAGATAGTTATCATTGGTAATTTTTCTTGTTACTAAATTCAGAAAATAAACTCACAAAAGAGATGTAAAGTTCATAAAGTTTAGAGACATAGAGGCATAAGTTGTTTTCTAAAATGTTTTAAGGACTAAAAGGGTAATTTTAGGTTGGTAACACAAGTTATGGTAGAAATTGATTTATGTTAAAAAAAAAAAAAAAACTTTGGACGCACCAAGATAGGATAGATAATAGAGTACTCTCACCAAAATTGCCAAGTACAAATGGACTGGACATTGTTTATGTAATTTTACCTGATAATTTTTTATGTTGTAAATAGTTTTACTGTGTTAAAGTTAAGCCCTTTCCTTTTAATTTAGACAAAAAGGGGAAATATTGTTGGTTATTTGATCACACTGTGTGAAGATATCTCTCTTTTACCTCCCCTATCCAAGGCACATTCTGATTGGTTTAATGAAGAGCTGAATGGCCAATAACTAATCAGGAGAATATAGGCAGGACTTCAAGGCAGAGAAGGGAGCTGTCAGGAGAATCTGAGAGGCAGGAAGGGCATTTCCTAGCCAGATGTGGGAAAAGGCAGATATATGGTACTGAGCCATATGGCAGAACATAGACTAGTATAAACAGGTTAACTTAAGTTTTGTTTTGTGTGTTTATTTTGAGACAGGGTTTCTCTGCATGTGGTTATGGCTGTCCTGGAACTCACTATGTAGACCAGGCTGGCCTCACTCTCACAGAGATCTGTCTACTTCTGCATCCCAAGTGCTGGGATTAAAGGTTTATGCCACCACTGCCCGGTGGGGTGGTTAAACTTTAAGAGCTAGTTGGAAACAAGCCTAAAGTAAGATTTAACTTTCATAATTAATAAAAAGTCTCCTAGTCAGTATTTGGGAGATGTCAGTCCAAAGAAATTCTAACCATATTAGACTTTGAGTCAGAACTTCCTACTGAATATGGAGCTTATCAGTTTAACTAGGAGGTTGGCCCAGTAAGCTTTAGGAATCTGCCTGTCTTTGCCCTCTGAATTCTGTAATCACATACCTACACTGCTACACTTGACTTTTAAGAGGGTGCTGGGGATTTGAACCCAGATCCTCTTGCTTGTATGGCAAGCACTTGTCAATTGATCCATCTCCATAGTCTCTTGTGGGAATGTTTATAGCACATTGACTTGTGGCCCTGCTTTTCTTCATCCTCTCAATCAAGGTTTGAGGTCTTCTGGATCCAGAAGCATGTTAATGAGAAACCAAACCAAAGGGAAATTTTGTTTGTTTCCATCCATTTTTTCCATCCTCTTCCCCGTTAGGCGAGCTTAACAAATTTCCATTTCCAGAACCCTTCTCTTGCTTCCATCTTAAGTTACCCAGATAAATACAAGACAAGCAATTGGGCTTGCATTTCAGACGAAGATCTAAAACTAAATCCTAATGAATGAATCAAAACTTTAGGATTTTAGTTTGCTCTGCATTATGTTTCTATCTACTATCAGACAACTATAATACTGTGATGCATGTGCACTCCAAGACCTGTCAATCACGGAACCAATGCCTTTGACTCAGACTGTGTATACTAGAAATTGGAAGCCTACCTAGGCCGGGTCAATAAGAGAAGTCCCTATGCAATTCTCGATTCAACGTGGGAGAAAAGGCATTTCTTTTCACAAAGCTGAAAGACTGGTAGGCGTCAAGGGACAACAGTCTCTTCCCTCATTTGAATAAAGGCTGTCTGTGGAAGATGGAGATAAGGCTACCCCTTCAGAAAACCAAAGAGAAGGAGAAACGGCATACTCACAGCCTCAGTGATGTCCCTGGATCCACTCCTGTATAAAAGCAGGCCTATCTTTAACTTGCCAGAGCCAGCAGCCAGTGCATCTGTCCTTAGCAGTTTTTTTTTTTTTTCTTGAGCTAATTTGAGTTGCAACCAATAAATGAAGCATATCTGGCACTCATTCACTGCCACTGTGTTTCTCTGTCACTTGACACTTAGCATCTACTCTATTTCAAGGCTGGTGCCAAGAGAAATTGCATTAGCTTAGCCCTGGCCCTGAAGCCTTGGGCTTCATTATACAACAAACTCATGGGGCCAGTACTTTTTCTGGGATCATTTCCTCCAACCTCAAGCTCCCAACACCTCATCACTGATGTGTTGCTGGATTGTGAGAATCTGAGTTTAAGCAGATGTAAATCTCACTACAGACCCCAGACAAGTACATGAGAAATGGTTCTGTAAGCTCCCCCTGCCTCCTCCCTACCCAGTATCTGTCAGGGTAATGAGAGGAGGCTCTTTCTCAGTGTGCTTTTCCATCGAGGGCTTAGCATTGGGGGGAGCTTTCTGACCACAGCATAAGAAGAGAGTCATGGGGATTTTTTTTTTCTCCTGTATTGTGGATGTGAGGCTCAGTCTTCTAGTTTAAGACAGTGTACATTTTATATGCATAGTGACTGATAGGGAAGGCCAGGGACTCCAGTGAGGAGAGTTCAGGACTATAGTGCTTGATTTGCAAGCGTGAGGGCAGGGGTTGAATCAAAGGGAACCCAGGTAAGGAAAAGCAGGGTGTGGTGGGGATTATGAGCCCTTGTTATTTTAGTGCTGGGGGAGTGGATAGAGCTATTCCTGGCACTTTCTGGCTAGTCAGCCTATCCTACTTAGTAAGTTGTAGGTGAATGAGAGACTTGGCTTCAAAAACCAAAATAAGCAACACCCAAGGTTGTCTTCTGGCCTTCACAAGTATAGACACGTGTGCAGACATATCGACACCACACATAAACACGTGTATATGCATGCAAAGACATTCATAAGGACTGGTATTTATTGAAGAGCTCATGTAGCGTGCTCTCTCTCTCTCTCTCTCTCTCTCTCTCTCTCTCTCTCTCTCTCTCTCTCTCTCTCTCTCTCTCTCTCTCTTTCTCTCTCTCGTCCACGCACACACTTTGAACATGAGAACAATGCTTTCATGTATGTAGGAGGTTAGATGGCGCTATTGTTTCCCCTGTTTCTTTTCCTTTTCCAAGTGTCATAAGATCCCGCTGTCGTGAGTTATTGCTGAACTTCATTGTGGATGTGAATCAGGAGGTTTTCACTACCGTGAGATGAACAGAGATGTCTGTAGGGAAACAGATTTTGATTAAAAGGATGGCAGCTCCTCAAACTCTCTTCCTACATTAGAGTCCCGGGGGTTATTCAACCCATCCCTGTGTGTTCCACAGTAGAAACTAAGTTTAGCTAGGATCCATTTACTGTTCCCTCTTAAAACCAGCCCTAAATCCTGACGGACGTTTTGTAGATATTAACACCAGTATCCGGATCCTTGGTTATAACATGTGACTCAGCCAGCCAATCAACAGCATCTAGCTTCATAATTACGGTGATGGATTCAGGGATGGCTTGAAGACACAGCTGTTCCAATTAATGGACTTCTCAGGTCCTTTGTAGAGCCTGGACCACTGGGCTCTTTTTTTGTATCTGTGCAGACAGTCTGCTCCTAGAAGGGGAACCGTCCTTGCATATATAGTGGCTAGAAGTGCACAGAAGTGGAAACTCACTAATGTAGACTCCATGGTGGCGATCTTAGAAAACCATCCCTGAAATATACCCTGAGCCCAGATGCTCCCGCTGCATGAGGTGATGGATTCTCGCTTGTTCACCTTAGAGCCAACCTGACTTTACTTTTTCACTGTTTATGGTAGATATAGGTCTTCAAAGAGCTCCACTTTCTCCTCCTATGAAACTTTCCCAGTGAGGACCAGTGGTTAAAATCAGGTCAGTCATTCCAACTGGTGTGACCGACTTTGGCTGAAGGCACATCTGCCTCCTGCTCTTCCGGGAGTACCTCCTACCTGTTCTGTAATCCAGCCTGTCAGCACATATTGAACACTTACTTTGTTCTGAGCAAGGAGCCAGATGCTCAAAGACATTCCTATAATAGCAAAGATTGAGTTGGCCAGATGCTTATAGTAGATTGAAATGAAAGGATCCTTGGGATGCTCAAGAAATTCATGCCTTCTCTCTGCTTCACATCTGCTGTGAGATCTTGGATAATTACCACCTCTCTCTGGAGTTTTGCATCTCCTCTGCAGTGTGAGGGCAATGGTCGACAATCCTCTATGACCCTCCCCATCACTAACATACTCTGCATACAGATGTGTCTGTTCAAACCACACAGCTTCAGGCTTCCTTCTGTACCCAACATTGCTAAGCACCTACTATGCTCTAGGTGCCATAAACGCAAGAGGACAGAACATTTGGAGATGGCATATAGCCTATAATATCCTTTTTATTGTTTCTAGGTTTCATATTAGAGAACTACTTGCTGAGTTATTTGTATGCTCCACATCAACACAAACAATTGTATTTGTTGTTGTCATGGCCTTTTACAGACACAGGCAGACCTGGAAAGATAGTGGGTCATTTATGCACAGGTTCCCACTGATTTTGAGTCATTTGATGCCTGCTTTAATGCCTCAGCTCTGGTGCTTTAAACAGGTGTTCTTTGTGGTTGGTTGGGTTCTTCAGGCACACGTGTGGTGTGATGTGTGTGTGTGTGTGTGTGTGTGTGTTTGTGTGTGTGTGTGTGAGAGAGAGAGAGATTGGTGAGTTTTCTGTTTAAATTTACACCCAAGCATAGTGCTGAAAGCCATCTAGTGTCTTTATTTCTTTTTAAATTATGTGTCTCTGTGTGGGTGTGAATGCAGGTGCCCACAGATGGAGGTGTTGGATCTCCCTAAAGTCGGTACTGCAGATAGTTGCGAGCCACCAAACATGGGTAAAGGGAACGGAACTTAAATGGTTCACCACAAAGTCATTTCTCCAGCCATCTGGAGAAGAAGCAAACACTTGTGATGCGCCTCCAGCATGAGTATGTGCTGCTCAGATGTGCGCGTTAGTGCCTTTGGCTGTGGCCCAAAGCCTGTGAGCCAGACATATTAAATAATCATTAAACAGAAACACATAAAATCTAAGGTGAGAGTTGATTGGCTGATAAAATTCTTGTGACCAGAGGCTGAAGAGAACCATTTAGGGTTTAACTTTATTTTGCTAAAAGTGTTGACTAAGATCCTGTGGCCACTTTACTGATGGTGACAACAAACAGCCATGCACTGCATCAGATGTGGCCAGAGAGTCATAGGGAAGCGAAGCAGAACAGCCAGAAAGGCACTTAGAATCTCACAGGAAACAAGCAGATTCCAACTAGAACAAAGGGTGAAGGGATCCTGCAGGAGGGGTGGGGCATTTGCATCTGAGGATCCCTCAGAGCTGGTGTGGTCCCAGAAAAGTGAGCTGGGAGAGGTGATGAAGTACAGGAGTCCTGAGTGGAAGGACTTTGTGCGTTCTGGAAAAGCATTTCTTTACCTAAGAAAAATGGAAAATGAGAGCTGGTGAAGGGTTGTGATAGAAAAAGTTCATGGTCTGTGTGTGAGTGTGTGTGAATATGTCTGTGTGTATGTATATGTATGTGTGTACGCATGTATATACATGTGTGTGCATGCATGTCCATGTGTGTGAGTGTGCATGTATGTACATGTTTATGTGCATGTTTGTGTGCATGTGCATTGTGTGTGTACATGTGTGTGTACGTACATAAGTATGTGTGCAGGCCAGAGGGAAACCCCATGCATCTCTTTACAGGCTCATCTACTTTGATGTGGTTGTCTGGCTTTTTGAGACTGGATTATTTTCACTGGGGATCTTGAACTCACTGATTCAGTGAGGCTGGTAACCACCAATACCCAGGAGTCTTCTGTCTCCAACTCCCCAACCCTGGGATTTTAAGTGTGAGCCACCATCATATCAGGTTTCCCGGGTTCTAAGAATTGAACTCCAACTGGAATGGTCTATCTCCCCAACCTCCCAAGTCAGCATTAATGGGGTTCCCCTGTTGTGGCTGGAAGGGTAGGAATCAGGGCACAGATGAGGTGAGGGGGATGCTGCTATAGCATGCAGGCAGCTGATTCTGAACCCCAAACGACAGCCTTGCATAGTTGCCATTAGCCTCCTCCCTCAACAGAGGTTTCTGGGAGTTTGGAAAGCTCTACGTTATTGCAAAGTCCTTGAACCTGAGCAGTAAATTATCTTCAAAGCTCCATTAATATACCCTGCATGGTCTGCCCTCCAGTGCCCCGTGCCATGCTCCTTTTGAGAAATGACTATAAATAACACCAAGTTCAGCTCTCATCAGGGTGACAGTGCCTGGCGTCTTCTCTAGACACTTTCATATCCAGCCTCTCCTCACCCCCAAATTAATCTTGTGATAGCCTGTTTTATCAGGATATCTTCTAATCATCATTTAACTGCAACACTCAGATATCCTGTTCATCACAAGGCTGAGCCCTTCTTCCTGGTCTCAGAGGAGCTTTGAGTTCAGATGAAATTCCAGCCAAACATCTTTCCAGAAAAATCCATTGCACTGACATATGGGGATGTATTTTTATCTGCTTATCTGAATTCAACTTCATGGATGAATTAAGTGCAACTCTGGTCCCATGGTGCTGACTCAAGAGGATTAAGTAGTTTGTATTCTGGTTTCACTAAATTCTTATGATTAGAGGATGGGAGAAGGAACTGTTGAACACATTTGTGTCCATTTATTCATTATTAATATTTAATACCCCCTATGTGGCAGCCATTGTTTTAAGCCCTGATGAAGAGCTGAGTACCAAGACAGACACAGACTGGTCACTTAAATGACAAGTAAGATGATATACTGGTTGAGTTATACACTCTGGAACCTGGCTATGCTCAAAGGTTGTCCTGGTGCATAGAAGTTGTGTGACTCATTTAATGGCCCCCTCTGGCAGGGTCCTGATCAATGAGGTCCTTGCAACGAGATAATGTAAGCACCCGGTTGAAATGCATCTAGTTAAACATCAGCATTTTGCATGTGTGACTTGGGTCTGTTGAAGTGCCTGGTTAGGGTAGTGAATGTTCGCGTGTTCCAAGAAGGCACAAAGGAGGACCTGATTATAAAGGGACCTGGTCAGTTATGGTGAGCCTTAGTGGATTGCATGGCTCACTTCATCACTTTGCAGACCTGCAAAATCTTGGAAATGATGGCTTTCCTCTTAGCTCTTGGAAACGAAGGAAGAACCTGAGAACCAGGAGTGCTGGGTTGCTTCTCACTCCTGATCTCATTGACAGAGGTCTGAACCTAAGGAAAGAGACTGAACCCAGTTAGATTTGATTGCAGAGTCCAGCTACTCCAGCCCTGGGCCACTCTGGGTCTTAATGTCTTTTTTCCTCTCATATATAAAGGACCATTTATTACCTCCACCTAACTAGCATGTGGGACAAAACTCTACAGAAAGGAACAATGGAATGTTGGACTAGTGGGCAGCCTCACTACAATCCCACGTGTGGAGATATATTTTTATATTTAATAAAAACCAGCATGGAATATCAGAGAATTGAATCACCCACAGTCAAGCCATGAGGGTCAGAGAGTGATAACTCATGCCTTTAAACCCATCACTCAGGAGACAGAGATCTTTCTGTATTTCTTCTGTGAGTTCAAAGCCTAACAACTGAACAGTAGTGGCTAAATGATGTGGATTATCTTTCTGTATGCTGTGAATTATCATTGGGTAATAAAGGAACTGCTTTTGGTCTATGGAAAGGCAGCTTAGAAGTAGGCAGAAAATCCAAGCATAGATAAAGGGGAAGGAAGGAGGGTGGAGTCAGAGACATTGTGAGCTGCCACTGAGAGAGCAAGATATAAAGTACAGGTAAGCCACGAGCCATGTGGCAAGACATAGATGAATAGAAATGGGTTGTAAGAGCTAGGAAGAAATATGCCTGAGCCATAGGCCAAGCAACATGTAATTAACATAAGCTTCTGTGTGTTTCTTTGGGACTTTGGGACCGCTGGTTGGATCTCAGGGCTAGGCAGAACCAAGCAGCTGTAGCCTGGGCCAGAAACTTCAGACGACAATTTGTATTTTATGTTTGTGCCATTTGTTATGTTAACCAATTTGCATTAGCCTGTCCTGTCACATGGCCCATGGCTCACCTATGTTTCTTTTACATATCGATTCTTAGGTGGCTGGATCAACTCTCTTGACCTCATTCCTCCTTCCCCTTTATCTATGCTTGGATTTCCCACCTACTTCTAAGATGCCCTGCCATAGGCCAAAACAGTTTCTTTATTATCCAATGATAATTCACAGCATACAGAAAGGCTTCCCATATCACCCAAGATCTTGCCTTTCTATTTTCCACTACTCTCCCAGACAGGGCACCTGCCTCATTTTTGTTTCCTATTGCTGTGATAAAATATCCAGACAAAAGCAACTTGAGGGAGAAAGGGTTGGTTTCCAGGTCATAGCCCATAACTGTGGGAAGTCAAGAGCAGAGAGCTGTGAATCAAAGCATGGAGGTCAACACTCAAATCTGCTTATTCATTCTTCCATACCCAGGAGCCTCTACTGGTGTCATCCAGAGCAACCAGCTCTTCCTACTCATCAGAGGGACCCCCACATACATCCCACAGGTGATTGTCATGATGATAGTTACAACTGTCTACCACACGGTGCTATTCAGAGACCTCTTGGGGTTTGGGAGATACCTTTTGTATGAGATTCCTTCTGATGCTCATTCATGCTCACTTTTTTCTGCAGTACTGTGAGCTGAATTCTGGGCTTTACACATGCTAAGCAAGTACTATAGCACTGGGTCTTTTTTTAAAAAAAAATTAGATTTTATTTTGAGAAAATGTCTTAAGGATGACTGTGAAGTCTCTTTTTGCACAGCTTGGCTTGAACTTACTTTGTAGTCTATGCAGGCCTGTAGCTTGTAACCCCGGACCAAATTTTCTTGCTCATATTAAAGTATGCCTTTTGTTTATTTAGAATTGTTTATGAGTATCCAATCCTTGTATTAGTTACTTTTTTGTTGTTATGATGAATACGTGACAAAAATAATGGAGAAAAGGTTTACTCTGGCCACAGTTTAAGAGTCTAGTCCTTTTAGATGGGGAAACAGGACAGCAGAGATGAGGTACTGTGAACTTCATGACTTAGAGAGCAATTTAACTGGGAGAAAGCAGAATGAAGAAATGACAGACAGGCATTTAGAAAATCTAGGATTGGGCGGGCTTTGCACTCTGATAGGGATACACCAAAAGCAGACAGAAAACTCACTTTATTCATTAATTTATGAATAGAGGAGGCTTAGTGCACACATTGAACAAGGTTATTTTATACAGATGAAGGAGGAAGAAGGTTTAGCCAACCTCCGAAGGGGTTCTTCGTAGGGATCAGTCTGTAAATATCCCAGAGGAGGAAGCTGTAGTTGACACTTTCCACACTCACTGTCAACATCTACACATGGACGAGAAAAGGATTTGTCATTCTATGAATCTGAGATGCTGAGGACCTTGACACAACTAGGCTCATATCAGCTGTGTTCACTCAAGACTTCATCTGCTCCCTGCAATGAGGTCGTTGGTCATATCACATCCACAGTCAGGAGAGAGAATGAGCGATAGCTGCTGGTGCTCAGTTTACCTATTTTTTTAAGTTAAGGCCGGGATTCCAGCTCATGGGATGGTTCTACTTACATTTAGTGTGAGCCATCACCCCAACCTAGAAAACTACTCACATGCGTTTGTCTCTGAGGTAACTGTGAAGCCTATTAAGTTAGCAACATTCACCACCTCCATCCCTTATGTTCCTTTGTTTGCATATAGGATTTACCAAACTTCCATGGATTTAGGTGAAAATAAAAAAAACTATAATCTCTCTTTCATTAATATTTTAAGAACATAATACCACCACCATCAAAGATAGTCTATGCTGGAGAGATAGTACTAACGTTCTTAAGCCCAGACCAAGTGCTAAATTCATGATAAATACTTTTGTGCAGGTGGAATATTCTAGAGGACAATAATAATTAAGACTTACCAAATGATTGTTAAAGTCAAAATGGTAAGAACATTGAAAATCTGTAACTTGTTAATTTCGTTCTTATCACAGTCAAGGGGATTTTTTTTTTTAATTTGCCCAAAGCTAGCTTGGGTGAGGTAATGAGAAACTGTTTAAAAAAAAACACAAAATCATCAATCAATCAACCAAACCTTTGTACCTACTCTATGTGTACAAGGCTAAAGTTGTTTACATCTAGTAGCTTGCTTGGCATTATCAATTAATTAGAACAGTATCATAATTATCAGTTAACCAAAACAAGGGAGTGAGTGAGTGGTTTCAGATGTAGAGCATTTGCAGCTTCTTGGTAGACAATTACATTTGTTTCATTTTTCTACATTGAATTAAATAAACCATAAAGTACTAGAAGTTGAGTTTTTGAAGCATTCTTGTTAATAGTAGCCTTTGTTTTATGGAAGTAGGAGGCCCTTTTTAACTCCAGAAATCTGCGACAACATTTCTTCTCCACTCACCTTGGCAGCTCCAGATCTTAGTTTCAACCTGAGGTCACACCCTTATATGAAGAGTTACTGGCATTTCATGACTTGTTAGGAAAGGAGAATTGGCTCCTTCTGTCTCTCCTTACATGTTGATCCTTTGGGCTTCTGGCTCCTTCTGTCTCACTCTGCCCTGCTCCTCCTACCTACTCTGATGCCTCTTCCTACTTTTCCTATGGTGCCTGTCATGGGCCAAAACAGCTCCTTTATTTAAAGATTGATATTCACAGCATACAGAAAGACATTCCCACATCACGTGTGTGTGTGTGTGTGTGTGTGTGTGTGTGTGTGTGTGTGTGTGTATGTGTGTGTGAGCATATATGTGTATATGTGTGTTTCCGTGTGTATGAGTATGTATGTGTGTGTGCATGTGTCTGTGTGTGTCTGTGTGTGTGTATGTATATAAACAGGGTTCTTGTAGAAATCAATAAACCATGGCTCATTTCCATATTCACAGAGGTCATTCATCTATTTATTGACTCTCCTACAGAAATTAGTTTTGCTCAGAGCAACTGGAGATACATGCCACATCATGTATGTTCAGGATAGGGGAGGTAGGTATAGATGCTCCACTATGGCTGAGCAGAAGACACTTGTTCTCTGTGCTTCGACTAGTTGCTTCTCTGATGAGGTTTTCAAACTGCACTAACTAATCTGTCTATAGGGATAAGAATTTAGAGGGCAGCTTGGCACCTGTCCCTTTAACACAATGAGGATAGTAGGTGCAGTGGGATTCAGGCCTTCAGGACCCCTAGGGGGTGTGGCCAAGATGGACTGGGACTTGGGGAACACCTGCCTTCTGGGGAGCGGATCAGCTCTGCAGCATAGGACAGTTCTTTTCTCCAAGAATCATCTTCAGGTTCAATTTGTGTCATGAGTGTTCATATACCCCTCAATAAATATTACTCCTTTATACGATATATTGCAAGTGAACCTTTCTCCAGTAAGTAGGTTCTGCCATAGGACCTGCAGGCTTGCTAACTTTGGATTCTTGGCCAGATTTCCTCCTGTGAAAAAGACCTTAAATCCGATTAGAAAGCAGTTTTTATCTCCCTATCATATTTGCGCCAGTGCTGAATCCATGGATATATCTTGTCATACTATCCCTGTTCACAGCTGGGTGACCCTGTTAGTGATTGCCCCCACACCAGTGGCCTGTACGGTGCCTACTGGTTCAGTAGGAAGGAAGCTTCCTGGCCAGTGCCTTTCTGATTTTTCCATGTCCTATGACTGAAGCATGTGGTTCCTTTAGCAATAGAACCTTACTATCAAGTTATGGTGGGTAACCAAGAGCAATGTCAATCATCTGTACTGTTTGGGAGATTCCCAGAACACCAATAATTCAAGGAGAGGGGTGCTCTACATATGATGTTGGGGTTGTTTCTTTTTTATTTGGAAACCAGTGGCTCAGGGAGGAGCTTTCTCTCCTGTGTAAGACAACTCCAGTTAAATAATGTTAATGCTGTTTTAGATAAATTTCCTTTTTAATTTTCTTATCTGTAAAATATCATCAGGTACGCATATGGTTCAGGACAGTTTGAAGACTAAGGGCATCATGGGTATACAGCTTCTTCCATGAGCATGTTCATGAAGTTGCATTTCGTTCTTTCCTAAAACCACAGGGTGTGGCTATAAACCCTTTTCTTAGCTGATATGAATTTGATTCCAGAAACTGTATGTTTAAAATTACTAGACAATCCAACTCAAGTTACTTTCAGCCTTAGAGGGGATGTACAGACTCTCATCTATTTGAGCTGGGGAAATGTCTTAACCAACTTACAGTAAGAAGAAATACCATAAGGTAAAACTGCATTAATACAGCACCATCTCCAAACACAACAAGGTAAGGACAGTTGTAGTAGGCACTGGACATTTGTTTTGCTGCCCCAGGTTGTGAGAGTCTCATCCTGCATAGCACTAGATTGGAGAAAGAACCAAAGTGGAGAGACTAAAAATTTGAAGCACCATTTCTACTGAATGTGTTTCTATTTTACTCCATTGGGGAGAAAAAGTCAAGCCATTTTAAGTTGGGAATCATCCATTCTGAGTAAAGCTGCTTCTTCTGTTAGGAGGTCTGGCTTCTTCAAACCGTACTGAGTCAGGACACAAGTTGTTTTCTGGGTCTCCCCTTGGTCTTTCTCTTTCTTGTCTTCCATACCCTATGACCCATCATCACTATGAGTCAATGTGGCTGGTGAGAAGCTCAATGCTTCTTTGTCCTTACACGGATCTGTCCTAGGTCAGAATGGATTTCCCCAATAGCAAATGAGTCTTTCCCTTCCTATCTTATTGGGTCAACTCATATTAATTTGCTAAATGAGTCACAGTGTCTTCCAAGAGTGTGGAGATTGGTTTATGCCAGTTGTAGCCCACTCTGAAGATCTGGGTAAGGCTGTGGATATTACAAAAGGTTAGTACTCAGCTCAAAGTGAGTTTAATTACACAGAAGAAAGGGGTAGATGCCAACTGTGTTTATTTCTTGTTCTTCTTTTTAAACCTTTGATTTTCCCTAGAAAAGAGTGTGTTCCCTTGGAAATCTTGAAGTTTTGGTCTTGCACCACTTTAGAGAACCTGGAACATGTTAGATTTTAACAGAATGTTTTTTAATTCTTAATACTCCAGGATCATTTATTTTATGTCCTAGAGAGATAAAAAGTCAACATCTGGGTTGAATGCTAAAATCTCTGTAAGAATGAAAAGTGTGCTCAGCTGTGAGAGAGTTCATCAGCACTAAAGGATAAGATGACAGGTTGGCGGTGATTCAAAGGGAATCATGACTGATTTTCAACCATAGGGACACAGGAAATTATTTGGTTTCAAATCCAGTTGTACCATTTCAGGTGCTCATAGATGGCAGAGGGACAACTGAACCTGTGCTAGTGGCCTGCTTTCTCAGAGATTGCTGTTTGAGTGTGAAACATGTACCACAGTCTCGTGAATTGAAACATTTGGTCCCTAGGTAGTGGTGGTGATACTTGGGAAGGCTGTGGAACCCACAGGAAGTGGAGCTTTGCTAGAGAAAATGGGTACTATTGATGGCATGCTTTGAGAAGGTCCAGCCTGTTTCCATTTTCTGTTCAGTCTGCTCCCATACTGTGGATGTTTTGTGACCCAAGAGCCTGCTGTCCCTTCAGTGACCGACTTGATTCTTTCAAAATGTAAGCCAGATAAACCCTTCCTCTCCAAGCTGCTTCTTATCAAGTGTTTTGTCGCACACTGAGCATCGTCACGAGTGTAATGTCTCAGTTTCTATCCTGGAAGAATGAGTATTATAAGAACCACTTTATATGCTGTTGGGAGAAAAGGTGCATCTAAATATACCCTATGATGCTTGGCACAGAGTATGCTCAAGAATGTGTAGTCCAGTGAGGCAGAAGTAGGGATAGTTTGGTCTCCCAAGGGCCATCTAGAACTATTTAGAGATGCCTTTGATTGCCACACCCTCTATAGGTGTGCAGTTGTCTGTCACTGGTGTGAGGAGATTAGTGATGCAACATAATATCTCATAAGTATAGGTCAGCTCTGTAACAAAGGATTATTTGAACCCTAAGCATCAATACTGCTGCAGTGAGGAGCTGCTGCACCCAATAACCTCAGTGTCTGTCTTCTGATCCTTTGTAGAATATCCTCCCTGTGGTGACTTGTTATAGGACAAAGGCCAACGGGCAGTAGAGATGAGCCCAGCCAGCCTTGTGAAGTGGTTTGGTTACACTCAATCAAAACATACTGTTAAAAACACAAGGCTTAAAAATAACTTGTTATTTTAAAACACTCTGGCAGCCTTCACCACCCTCTGAGCCTCTTTCCAAAGCTGAGCTGGATTCAGATATCAGCACACACATCAGTCATGACCCCAAGCAGCTTATTACTGATCTTATCCTCACTTAGTCTGTCTGCAGATTGGCAGTGGTAATATGTTTATCTCTTTGGGTTGTTGCAAAAAAAATAAGCAATACCAGGCACCCTAAACTGTACAACTCTTGATGACTGCAGCTTAGTGGTTGCTACTTCTTATGCAACCTACCCTTCCAACCTCCACCGAGACCTGAGCACATAAAGAACACAGATGGGTAGATAGCTCAAAGCCAAAGGAATCACAAATGTATGGATTCCATTAATATTTATCTAGGGATTCTGAAGAGCAGCTGGGAGACTCCTTCTGTAAAGAGTTCATGCATCTCAAGAGCACAAAACCAGCACCACCCAGCTCACCTGAGGAGGGGGAACTCACACTCTCTTCTTTGCAGAGATGAATACCAGACCTCTGATTTTGTTGCAAGATGTCTGCATCTTATTTTCCCGCCTATTTGGCTTATTCCACTACAAGTGATTTTCTGATTCATTGCAGAGAAGCCCTAAGTAGAAGCAAAATGAGGCACCACCCCTTTGCTAAACATGTTTCTTTTGACATGCTAATTCAGAGAAGGACATGAAAACTACCTAGTGTCTGTGCTTAGGTGTGTGAATGCTTTGTGTGAGAGGGTATGTGTTGTGTATTTCTAATTTCTTATGCACAAAATATATGTTCACATATCCACTCATAGTTACACTTGCAAGGCTGTGGTATGTGTTTAATTGCCTCATGTGACATCATGTTTCATCTCAGGATTTATACATCAATCTATATGTATATTATTTATTACCTATATATGAGTTGTGTGTACAGATGGCTTCCTATTTGAATTTGCATGGTTTTGAGTGTGTGAGTTCATAGATGTATAATGACATGAGCTGATCGGCTTATGCACTGTTACTGCTGTGCTCAGAGCATAAAAACCTTCATGTATATGTCTGTTAGCATGCCTGAATATGATATCCGTGAATTAAGTGAATGCTGGAACTCGTGTGTGTGTCTTTAGTGAATGTTATCAGTGTGCTATGCACATAATATATTTGTGTATGTTTGTGTGTGTGTGTGTGTGTGTGTGTGTGTGTGTGTGTACATGTGTGATTGCATACTTGTGTGTGTCAAAGAAAGAAGCAAAGCTTTTCAGAGGATGTTTATCTTTGTTCCACTGTTGTGTTTTTCCCCAAAGCCAAGTTGGAAAAGAAACAAGGATGAACACAGTGTGAACTTGCAGAGAAAAATCTGGCTAGTAAATTTGTTCCTCCTCACTGTTTCACACTGAACACTTATTGGCAATATTTTTTAATTTCTTGTAAAGTAGTTAGTTTTAAAAAAGTTTTGTAGAGTAGCTAAACTATTTTTTAAAAAGCTTCCCAGTGAGTCTGAAATCTTCAGAAAGACCTGGAGTCCCAGGAGCTGGATTCTTACTCACAGAGTCCTGCTGTACCTATGTTCAGAACTCAATATCCCAAGGAATGTGCTAGAAAACACAAGCCTAACTACGTGTTTGCTGATCCATGTGTAAGACTTGCCACTTGACAGACTTAAAAATACTGATTAGGTGGGTGCTTTGCTAGAGCAGTGCATTTTAACTGTGTTTTCAGGAAGTTCTAATTGTTGTGATGGACAAAGACATATGCCACCTTGCCTAAAATTTATGTTGCACAGGTGCGGAAACTGAGGTCCATGGAGGGGAACCCTCCAATGGCTAGAGATGGAACTATGAAGAAGGTGGGTGAGGTTGCCATGGAGCTTAACAATCATGCAGGAAGGTCTAGCTGTGCTGGCTTCTTTCTGTTGCCCCAATCTCCCTCCTGCTGGGGATTTTACTCTTGCTGTTTCCTCTTCCTGGAATATTCTAGCTCTTCCCATGACTCATTCTTTCTTCTCACCCTCGTTCAACATTAATTCTTACAAAATTACTGAGATGCCGTCCTTATATACATCCCAGTTTTTTCCTGGGAGGCCAGCCTGTTTTGTTGCCTTTTACCTATGATGGTTCATTTATGCATCAACTCAGCAGCCATTACGTCATTGCTTCTGGATGTGTCTATAAGCTTCCAGAAGAGATTAGAACCTGAATCAGATGGAGAAAAGATCCCTTCTCACATATGTGGACACATATTCTCAACACTCCATTGAGAGTGTGAATAGAACAAGCGAGCAGAGAGGAGATGCTTTCTTTTTATTGAGATGAGGCTTTGACCTATCCCTGTCCTTAGGTGACAGAGCTGGTTTCTCAGCTCTGAATTACAGTTTAAGTACTAAAATATGAGGGTGTTGGGTAGGTCAACCCTCTAAGTGTCTTTATGACAGGCCATAGCTTCTTTGGTTAGGTTGCTGGATCCTAGGAGAGACAGGTAAATGTACTTGAGAAATGAGGACTATAATATAAGTGACAGTGATGCTTGAGACAATGGATGCTTCCAAGACTAGCTGCTTCTTTTCTGCTTTTCTCAGGGAGAAGGGGGATCTGGGGTCTCCAGTACGTAGGGTAATGGCTATGAACAAGAGTCTCACTTGTTTTGGTACAAAGGGTTGTGCACAACTTTCCCAGATGAAGAGATGACACTCAGTAGGATTCTGGCATTTCCCATTGTTTTCTTTGACTTAAAGGTGTATATATTTTCTTCCACAACAATGATACCATCTGGTAAAGCAAGAATATACTTAGTACTATGTCCTAAGTACTATGGATTCAAGTAGATTGCGAAGTCACGTCTCGTTGGATTGTTATTCACCTTGTGTGCAGTCTTTGACACATTCTTCAGGTTTTCTGACCCTGTTTATTTAATGACAGAACTGGGGTAGATATTTCTTGGATTGCAGAATCACCATGAAGAGTAAAGTAGAATATAAACATATAGCACCTGACCCGAGGCCCAGCATTGGCCCTGGCGCTATTGTGATATGGACCAAGTTAGGAGAATGATGATGACAATGAGGATGATGACTATAATAACAGGAAATGCTAATTTGTCATCCGTGCCAGTCTTCTATCCTAAAGGACACGAAAGTCACATCTAAAAATGTGGCAACCATGAGAGGCTGAGGTAGGAGGATTTCTGGGAGTTCAAGACCAGCCTAAACTACTTAGCAAGATCTTATCTCTAAACAAGCAAGCAAACATGTGGCTGTCCTTAACTTGTTCACTTTGTATAGTGGTTGGTGAAAGAGATCTCAGCTACTCACGGTATTAATATTTTAGTCACAGCTGTGTCAGCTCCGCAGGTGTTCAACCTCCTTGAAGAGTTCTTGAGACTTGATGGAAACAGCAAAGGTAGTGTGGTCAGTGCTACTTCTGTAGGGAAAATGTCATAGTGCTCAGGGTGAGGCTTCCTGACTCAGTTTTAGCAGTAAAAAAAAAAAAAAAAAAAAAAAAAAAAAAAAAAAAAAAAAAAAAAAAAAAAAAAAAAAAAAAAAAAAAAAAAAAAAAAAAAAAAAGTATGGCTTTTTAAAGAGGCCCTGCTGCCAAATACTTAAGTGGATTTCAAGAGTAGTGGGCAGCTGTGTTCTACTTGGTGGCAATGTGGACCCCAAAATTCCCCAGAGTGGTAAACGTGGCTCCTGCCAATACCTCTGCTAAAATGCTAAACTCTCTATGAAGCTAGACTAGGAGCTGGATGGAGCCAGCCAGCCACCCTAGCCAAGCCTTTAATCCTAACCACACTTTGGCAGATTAAAAGTGTGGTCAGAAACAGAAAAAGATAAGAGCTATAGAGTAAAGACAGATTTAAAAAAAAAGCCTCTAAAATGTTACATATAGGTTTGAGAGAGAAAAGAAAATGGAAAGGGGATAGGAAAAAGTCCTTAAAAAGGAAATAGAGTAAAAAAAATAAGGCATGTAAAGATGGAAATGACAAAGAGTGTCTGGATGCTGTATGTAATTGCCTTTAGGTTTTTTGATTGCAAAGGAGTCAGTAAGAGCTGCTAAAAGACATTTGATTATAAATGTTGCTGGATTAATCCAACCTATATATTTTGTAAATGAGTTGGCTTTAAAATTGTAATCAAAAGAAATGCTACTTTGGAGAAGAGGTTTTCTTTATATTCCCACAGAAAATGAGAGGTTGTGGGTTCATTCATCGTTAAAGAAAATAAGGTTTGATCAGGGAATACTCCCTGAAAAATCTCTGATGGGAAGAGATGGCCATATCAGCTTCAAGGCTGCCAACTAAGACGATCCAAGCTCAGGATCTCCATAAAATTGCCAGTGTCCTCCATCAGGAAGTAGTTTTTGGAAAGCTATGTCCAAATTCCCAAAATACTATAAATGTTTGTTTTCATTATAAATGGTTAATGGTCATAGTCAGTCTCATTTTAGGAACAAAAGTGGGATATGATATGCAAATGATAGAAAGATTATTAAATCTACTTTGATCCAAAAAAACAACTATTAATCTCAAAATAGTTTATATTCATATGGGTTTTGATTTATTGATACAAATTTGAGGTCAATCTTGTTATATTGTAAGTATATTTCTACTCTTGTTTAAGTATTATGTTTATGTAACTCATTTAAAATTGTATTATAATATTAAGAAATACAGATTAATAATCATCTATGATAACAAAACTTATAGTCCTGTTAGTTAGACTTTTTTAGGTATTCAAAGATATATTCAATTAAATGGGTACTCTTCAAGAACTTCAAAGACCTATAAAATATGGCATTTAAAATATTTTAAGAACTTAGACTTTTCTGGACAATGAGACATGTTTGTTCCTGGTACCACCAATTTACTTCAAGAGGATGATGAGCATCAAAGAAACTGCATGTGAAGTTTACTTTTTTTGAGGCAAAAGTTAGCCATTGGAGAAAAATCTGTTCTTACCTCAACTGTCGGACGGTATGCTGTATAAACTATATATGCAGGACCCATAGGAAAGTGACCTCTGAACTTTTGCAGAACACATTGAGATGATCCTTCAAGTTCCTGCTTTGCAGAGAAAACTGCCAGGACATTCTGTAGGACACAAAGACATGCGACTGATGAACTATGCCAATATGGATGGAACAATCCTTCAAATTTCCTGCTTCAAAAAAAAATTCTGCCAGAGACTCTAGGCCTATAGGCTGAAGATGGAAGCTGCAATGTTACAAAGGAACTTTGGGTCACTGTCCAGGCAACCAGATGTCTCTGTCATTTCTAAATTTTGGAAGTTGATTACAGTTCCTGTTTGCTTGGGTAATATTATATCCTTCTGTGCTTTTTGATATATTTGAAGATTTGTTATAATCAGAGTTTACTTTGGTTATAATAAAAGGTAAATTAGATGTGAAATTGGACTCACAAGAATAAGGTTGATGACAGAATATTTTCTATAATTTTGTTAAATACAAATAGATTAGGAATTGTAACTGTAATTCTTACTTGATGGCTATTTTGTTATATGTAATTTTTCTATGTTGAAATTGAAACCTTTTTGTTTAGTTAGAAAATGGGAAGTAGTATGGGATGTTGTTCTCTGTGTTGTGAATATCATTGGTTAATAAAGGGACTGTTGTGGCCTATGGTAGCCATCTTAGAAGTAGCAGGAAACCAGAGCATAGATACAGGGGAAGGAGGGCAGAGTCAGGAGAGAGACACAGAGGAAAGAAGAGAACAATGCTGCTCTGAGAAAAGGTACTGAGCCACATGGCTGAACAAGATAAGAACATGGGTTAGTTTAGGAGTAAGAGCTAGCTAGCAATATGCCTGAGCCATGTAATTAATATTAGACTTTGTGTGGTTATTTGGGACCAAGCAGCTGAGGGGGATTCTATTTGGGACTGCTGGTCTGGATCTAGGGACTAGACAGGGCCAGAAACTTTTTACTACACCTCTATACTCGGTATTGAGTTGAGGAAAGTTCTAAAGGCCTTTGAATTGCCTTCCAAGCTTTTGTCCCACTCCAGCTACAAGAGGAAGTCTGTTTAGTAGGCTATTTCCAGCAGGTGGTGTCTTCTCATCCCACAGGAATGCCTCAACAACACTAAGAGCAAGGCTCTTAAGTGGTCAAGTCCCAGAGTTTTTTTTTTTTTTTCCAAAGTTCCAGCTTTGAAATTAAAAAAAAAAAAAAATCCTTCCCCTCCATCCTCTCGCACAGTTCACAGTCCAATGATTTATTTTTAATTCCCCCAAAGATTGTGTTATTCAAGTCTTTATATTGACTGTGATTGCCACCCTCAGCACTCAAGATGCAATCAGGGGAGAGAATCGATGCCTCATAACCCCATGAGTGGATGTGCTCCTGCAGTAATTTCTCCAGTAATTACTTGTGTTAACCGTGTGCTTCTGTAATTGAAACTCCACGGCGTGGGGGTCGTTTATAAAAATCTATAATTTATGATCACATTTCTATATTGTTTCTTGCTTCCTCTGATGTCCTCATTAGGATGTTGCTGCCCCTCCCCTTCAGTTCATCACCACTGTTTATCCCAAAAGACAAAACACATAGTACAGTCAGGAGGGAGACTTCCCACAGTTAAATAGACAAACTTTAAAATCCGTGGGTTTTTTTTTTTTTTTTTTTTTTTTTTGCCAAAGGACAAATGTTGTTACTGCAGTTTGCCGTGTGTTTTCTGACAGTATCTAAGATGTGTTTTTTGAAATGGTTGTGGAGAAATATTTACTTCAAGTGTCTGGTAATAACACCATTTTTCTCTTCTGACCGCCAGATTTTATATGTTTCATGCTTGTAAAAGCCTGGCAGAGGGGCAAGGACTAGGGCAATGATGTATATTTTGCTATCAGAGGACATTCCAATTACAGAGTCATCTGGAGAAAAAGTGTGCCTTCTTTCCTGCGGAATTACCCAAGAGTGGGTGGCCTTTTCGGGATCTGGACTGTGTGTAGGCCCCAGGCACTCCAGCAAACACCTGCGTGCTGTTCTCTCCTTCTACAATCTCTTCTGCAATAGAAAAGAAGCAAAACCACCAGGTGTGACGTGTTCCATGCCGAGGCAGGGGATTGTTGTGAGACTGAAGCCAGCCTGGGTCATACAGTGAGTTCTCAGCCAGTCTAGTGTGCAAAGTGAGACCATGTCTCCATAGGCAGACAAATTAAACACTATACAGCATGTGGACAATTCCAAACTCAAAGATGATTGAAATAAATTTTAAAATAAACTTCTGTAATCTAATGTATTTCTCTATTTATTTGGGTGTATTCATTGTACAATATGACAAATTTAATTATAACATTTTCAGACAGCTGCAGCATAGAACTCTGTTCTTATTGGCTCCCCACCCCATTGGTCCCTGTTACAATGAGGTTTTTCTGGCCCCATTGGGCCAGAGGTCAAGACCCACAGACCTGCAATCCCAGACTGCTTGGCCACCTGCCACTGCTTGGGCCCCCAAAATGACTCAGACATTAACTTCATGCTCTTTGGCCTATGGTTTAGGAACATCATTAGCTAGTACCTTTGTCTTAACCCATTTTCATTAATCTATCTGCCACGTGGCCCATGCTCACCTGTGCTCCTTATAGTTTCTTCTTTGGGCGTCTGGCTCGATCTATTTCTGACTCCACCCTCCTTCTCATTCCTATGCTTCTGTCTCTGGCTACGGTGCTCACCAAGGGCCAAAACAGCTCCTTTATTAGATTGGGTTAGGGTTAGGGTTAGATTGATCTTCATAGCATACAGAAAGACATCCCCACATCAGGTCCCCTTCCTCTTGGATGCTCCCTTTTCTATACCTAGAGCAGGAGCTCAGAAGTTACTCTTGGTTGCAAATCAAAGTAGGTTAAGAGCTATCTGGGAGATTAACAAAGCACACCCTTCAGTGTGTCTGGGAGGGTTTCCCAGTGGGTGTTAGATAATGAGGGCTCTGGCCTCCTCAATGGTCTGAATAGGCTGTTTAGAGTTGGTGGAGCTGTGAAGTGGCCAGTTGAAGGAAGTAGCTTGCTTTGAGATATGCCTTTTAAATGTCTACTTTAGCCCTTGGCCCTTCCTATATTTCTCTACATTCTGGCTGCTGCACTGTTGGGAGTTCATTGTAAGGCAAGAGAGTGTTCACAGAGATTTTGAATCAAGTTTGATGTCTTGAATTTAGGGAAGAGTCTAGACAGAAACCATGCAACTGGGCTGAGGTGTTGCAGAACAGATTTGAGGAGGTACCAGTGGTCCTGAGAAGAATGGATATATGTAGATGGGAGTCAGAGGAAAGGGGAAGGAACCATGGTGAAAATTATGTTCCATACGGTAGGACATTCAGTGAATGAGAAAGACCAGTAGAAGCCTGAAAAAAAAAAAAAAAAAAAAAAAAAAAAGGCTTTGTGTAGTCAGAATTGCCAAGGGGGTTGGGAAGGTAAGAGCCGGTGAATTGTTTGCTGTACAAGAGTGAAGACCTGATTTGGATTCCTAAAACCAATGCAAAAAGGTGGCCTTGGTTGCATGTGCTTGTAACCCGAGTGCCAGTGAGATGGAGACAGATGGAGCTTAGCTAGCTTAGCCTGTTTGGTAAGCCCCAAGTATCAGAGACTCTGAAAAAAACCACAAAGTGAGTGACCCCCAAGGAACAGCATCTAAGGTTAACCTCTGTCCTTCTTACACACACACACACACACACACACACATACACACACACACACACACACACACAGAGAGAGAGAGAGAGAGAGAGAGAGAGAGAGAGAGAGAGAGAGAGAGAGAGAGAGATTTAGCATGGGATTGAAAAAACTGGAAATATGGGTTCAGGAAGGGAAAAAAACATATATAGGAAGCAGGATGGAAGACATTTCCCTACATAGGAAAATATATTGATTAGCATCTATACACATAAACACACAAACATTCTTGCACACAGACACATGGAACTGTGTGTTGCCTAAAGTCCTTTTTGTTAACCACCAACCATATATATGATGGTGGTCTGTAAGATTCTATCTTGTAAGATATTCCAACTGTCTTAGTTTGTGAATGTACACTGTATAAAACTTACAAAATAATAAAATTTACCAACAACACCTTTCTCAAAACTTATTCTAGTTTGTGATGGTATGCACACATATCTGTACACATGTATATCCATACATAATTACACACATATAAATAAAATTACCCCATTCTGTATGCTGTGAGCCTAGCCAAGTTCACAGGGTAGCTCTTGGACCCCAGCTCAGGTGACCTTACTGGTTTTGGAACCTTTCTAGTTTGCTATGACCAATCATGGTACTATGCTCTGTTTGCTTACTCCACTGTGCTTCCCGACTTCTGGCTTCATGGCTTCCTCCTCCAAAGCTTCACCACCCGAGCTTGTCTGGGAGGAACTGAGGAGCTTCCATCTGTTGAGCAGTGGACTCATCCAAGAATCCTTGAACTTTGTCTGCAAGGTTAATGACCCATATACTAGGAAATCCACCCTTAACTTCTCTCAGTCCAGATTCCATTCAGAGCAGGAATAAGTGGGTATTGACAGCTGGCTTTCATTCTCCTGGTGCCTATGGGAGGTACCGAGTCAAACTGGCCCTACTTAAGAAATGGAACCTGGAAGGGAATTATCATCAGGGTCCTCAGTGAGGAGAGCAGAGAAGGGAATTTAAGTCAGAGCGGTAACTGCCGATTTGGTTGGCATTCACATAATCTCCAGAAATATCCTTCCTCTCTGTGGCATCCCTGAATGACACAGAGCAGACAGCTGGTAAGTAAGAGGAGAGCGAAGCAACATAGTCTCTGCTAGCTCATCTTCAGAGCTCCTGTATGGGCTCTGCGCAGCCACTGAACTTGCGCGATTCTGCTCAGTCCTCAGGTGTCATTTTTAGATGATTGTGGGGATATTTTCAAATATAATAAAAACAGAGATATCAGATCCACCTCCTTCAGGATTTCTTTTGTTTTTTTTTTTTTTTTGTGTGTGTGTGTGTGTGTGTGTGTGTGTGTGTGTGTGTGTGTGTGTGTGTAACAGTCCTGGCTGTCCTTGAACTTGCTCTGAAGACCAGGCTGGCTTTGAACTCACAGAGATTCTCTTGCCTCTGCTTCCCAAATGCTGGGACTAACAGTGTGAGCCATGGCTTCTTCCACTTCTCTGTCTTTCTATGCCTGCCTTAAATACTTTCTTCATTCAGTTAAGGTGTGGCACTACCACTGCCTGCCTGGGAGCCTGGAACTCCTTCTGTAAACTAAAATGACCTATAACTCAGATTGGATTAAGGATGTAGGTCACCACTCCAGGGATATTCCCTGTGCTGGGATTAAAGGTGTGAGTTACCACTGTCTGATCCTCCTAGACTGACTGTGGGTAGATCCCTCTGATATCTCCGACTGTTTAGATTGAGCCAGCAGAGTGGAGTCAGAAGAGATCGAGCCAGCCACTCAAGAAGAAACATGTAAGAAACACAGGTGAGCCACAGGCCACATGGCAGGACAGATTAATGGAAATAGGTTGAGTTAAGATGAAAGAGCTAGCTAGCAATGTGCCTGAGCCATAGGCCAAACAGTATGAACTTAATATAAGTGTCTGAATCATTTTGAGGGGCCAAAGCAGTGGTGGGCAGCTAAGCAGCCTGTGGGTCTGGACCTCCGGCTGCCTGGGGCCAGGAAACCACATTTCAACAGGTATATCCCCACAGATGATATTTACCTATTTTTTTGTTTGTTTGTTTTTTAAAAAAAGAAAAAAAATCTAGTATTTTTGAGAATTTAATCCAATGCACTTTGATCATATTCACCTCCCACCATCCCCCAGAACAATAAACAATAAACAATCTCACCCACCAAATGTGTCTTTTTTACCAAAAACCTATGGAATCCAAATTGTGCTTCCCACATATTCTCAGATATGTAGCACCCCGCCCCCCACGTGTGATTTACTTATCAGAGGCTGAAGCTGTAAAGAATACTGACTCTTCCTACCCCAGCAGGAAGAGTTGCCAATGGTTCCTTGGCTAGGAATGGAGCTCTGAGTGTACTTCCTCCGTCCATGCTGTGATTTGGTCTGGCTTACACTTGTATAGGTCTTATGTGTGCTGTCATCATCTCTGAGCTCATGTGTATAACTGCTTCCTGTATCCCTGTGACTACTGCTAGTTTTGGCTCTCCACTCTTTCTGTTCCTCTGACCATGATCTTTGAGCTCTGGGACAACAGCAAGTGATGTGTGTGTGTGTGTGTGTGTGTGTGTGTGTGTGTGTGTGTGTGTGTGTGTGTGTGTGTCTGTCTGTGTGTGTGTGTCTCTCTGTGTGTGTGTGTCCTGTTTAGGGCTAGGCCTTCCTTAGTCTCTTATTCTCTGCACTTTGTCAGTTGTGGGTATTGGTGTCATTTGCTATCTAACGCAATCAGAAGTTTCTCTGATGAGGATTGAGAGATGTACCAGTCTATGATAATTCACCAGGAGTTGGTATATATTATGTCCGTTTAGCAGAGTAATAGTAGCAGGTTCTCCCCTAGGGCCTGTATACAGGTTCTAGGTCTAATAATGGTGCTAGGTATAAATGCTCCTTTCTGGAGTGGAATTCAAAACCAACCAGAAAGTGATGAGTCATTCCCACGATGGTGTTCGTGCCACTGTTGAACCAGTATGCATGTCTTGTCAGGTCATTCATTATTATGGCTCTCTCAGTTTATAGGTACATAAGACTGATGATTCCTTTCCCACACCAGTGTTGTGCACAGCACCTTCCAGAACTATGAAAGATATCTGTCAGGGATGAAGTCTCCAGGTCAATACGACTGACTTCTCCATGTTCTATGGTCTCAACTATGACTGAAGATGTGATGTCTTCGGCAACAGTCTTGCTATTGAATTCTGGAGGGTAACCGATAGGCTTGTCAATAGCCTGTAATGTTTGGGGGGCATCTATGAAAATTCAATGACCAGCAATTCTAAAAGAGGTAGCTCAGTCCTCTGGAATTACTGGGATTTTTATCTCTAGTACCTAGTAGGGACAATGTTCCCTCAACATAGGGTAACTCTATTTAATCTGTCTGTATATCTATCAATCAATCTATCTGTCTATCTATCTATTTACCTATCTATCCATCCATCTATTTATATACCTGCCTACCTACCTATCTACTTATCTATTTTATCCATCCATCCATCCATCCATCCATCCATCCATCCATCCATCCATCCATCTATTCATCCATCTATCAATTTATATACCTGCCTACCTACCTATCTATCTATCTATCTATCTTATCCATCCATCCATCCATCCATCCATCCATCCATCCATCCATCCATCCATCTATCTATCTATCTATCTATCTATCTATCTATCTATCTATCTATCTATCTATAATCTATCAATTTATCTACCTGCCTACCTATCTTACCCTCTACCTACCCATTTGGAAGTTTCCATGGTGTTACCTTTCCATATGACTTTCTGGAAGGTTTTCAGTTTTCTTTCTCCTATACCACACCCTTTTATCCCCCACTGAATTTCTGTTCTATTACACCCTTTTAACTCTTTATACCACCCTTGAAACCTTCCACCCTAAGGCTCCTCCATAATTTCCTGACCTTTTAGGGTATTTCCAAAAGAAACACACATCAGAAGATTCAAAGCTAGCATCCATTTTTAGTCCAGGTTTGGAACTAATTGATTCAGTTAGACTGTTGGCTGAGGAATCCCAGAGATTTGCGTATATCCACCTCCCCAGCTCTGACATTATCAGTGCACACTGCCACATGGTCTGAATTTTCTTCTTAAAAGTGCTTCTGGGGATCAGATTCAAGCACTCATTCTCACGCGTTAGGCTCTTTGATAACTGAGCCATCTCCCCAGGCCTCTTAAAGGTAGGCAATTTAGTGTCAGTGTGATTATGCATCTTACTTGGGTCATGCAAGCATACCTGACTCCCAAAGCACCTCCCCCCTTTCTATTTTTTTGGTTAGTGCTTCCTTAGAGACCTTATTCACCTCTCTTGGCTTTACTTGGCAGCAAGGGTAACAAGAAAAGGCCATAGCAGGAAGCCCAGCAACTTCCCTGTGGTCTTCATCCCTCTGTATCACAGATCTAGTGCTGGGCTGCTGGGTTTAACATCACCTGCCAGCTGTGCACCCTTAGGGAAATTACTTGGTCCCTTGAACCTCATTTTCCCCATCTGGAAGATTGAGTTGATTATAACTTTTATCTTATGGGGCCGTTGTGGAGATTAAATAATTTAAATATGTTAAGCGTTTACAACTGTGGCTGGCACAGAGGAAGTGGTCGATGTTATTTTTGTAGCTATGTGACTAGTAATGATGATTATCATGATGAAGGCGTCGATGATAAGATCTAATCATTTGTTTTGCCTTTACTGGGGTGCCAGGGTTGACTGGGACAAGTGATTTAACACATGTAGTGTCATAATTAACCCTCATCAGCTAGGATACTTTTGGATCCAATGACAGAAATTGCAGCTCCAGCTGGTTTAAATGACAGGTCATTTATTATTGCCTGGAACAGGAAACTCAGTCTAAGGCAGGTTTCAATATGGGTTGATTGAGGGAATAAATGATGATATAAGTAAGCAGGCTCTTTTGATGTATCTTCTCTGCTTTGCTTGGTGTTGGCTTCATCCACAGTCTGTTCTTAAGATTTGTAGTCCTAGGCACGAGAGGCAGAGCAGGCAGGAAGAAGAGAGTAGGAGGTGCTTAGAAGAAGAAATAAACTTTCCCAGAGTCTCCAGCACACATAGCCCTTGTCTCTCTCATTGGCCAGAGCCGTATCTTACAACTGTCTGAGATAGCGGACTGAGTGGTGTTTCCTCATGCCATTTGGGTCAGCCTTGGAGCTGAACAGTGAGGTTATGCTTCTGTGTAGAAGGACGAGGAACTGGGTGAGCAAGAGTCAGGGTCTATCTCATGTGGGTGTTGTCGTCACCTTTTTACAGAGAAGGAAATGGGAATCTGAAAGGAGAATGATGTCATAGCATTGTTGAGGTGGAAGTGGTGAGCAAAGCCAGCCCTGTCTAGTGACAGAATCCACGATCGCCTGGGCCACACTGACTCTGTGTGTTTGGAATGGGAGACATGGACCAATTTCATGAGCATATGCGGCACGGTAAGCACAGTGCAGACAAAAGATAACAACTTTGGTTAATTAATGAATTGGTGCATAAGTGCGCATATGCACATATATGTGTGAATGCCAAAGTGAAGCTTCTGGTTTTGTTCCTCAGTTTTTGGACCACTTTTTCTCTGAGATAGTTTCTCATTGACTTAATGCTAGCTGAGTAGTCTAGCTGGGGATGGGATGGGCAGCGAACACAGAGCATCTCAATACACAAGCATCTCAATACACTTGGCACTTTTAAGTGTGTTCTGGGGATTGAATTTATAATCTTATGCTTGCACAGTTGAGCCATTTTCCCAGTCCATATTTATGTGAGGCATTTTAGGATGCTTTACTATGTTTAAAGATAATCTGAGGTGCACTAAGAAACAATGAAGACTGCAGACCTATCAAAGCCCAACCTTGAACCCAGGTCTGTCTACTTTCAAAGGCCCAACTTTTTCTATGATCTCCCCTAAAATAGAATGTTCTCACATTTTTGTATATTTTTTTGGGATCCATATGAGGAAAACTAAAACTTTTAATGAGGATCTTGATGCATTTCAACTCAATGACCCAGTTTTTTTTTTTTTTCTTATTAAATCACCTTTTATTTTAGAATGAGGTACTTTCAAAGCACATGCCCCAGTGAACTTTTTCCTTTTTTGAACCCAGAGTTCTGTGACTCATTCTTCCCACCTGCCTTCACTGAACACTTTGAGGATAAAACATCCTAATTGGCTGCTCTGATGCCCCCTGGGCTACACGGAGTCAGGAGTATAGAAGTTGTCTCTTTGGGTGACCGGATGGTAGTCCAGCAAGGAGAAAGGAGAGGTGCTTTTGATCACATGAAACCCAGGTCATGCCCAGTCTTGGGTGAAGTGCCCTCAGAAATCACTTTTGTGCTTTTCCATATCTCTTCTAAGTGGAATGCAGGGGCGGGGGTTATGACTCGCAGTGACCCCCACCAAAGTGCCACATGTTATACTAGTGTTAATTTTCACAAGTCAAACCCCTGTGATCCACAGTAGTAAAATGTCTGTCAAGATGCCGCAGCGGATGAGTGTAAGCTTGTAGTTGACCTGCACCCGAATAAATCTTTTACTTCCTGGCTTGTAAATTTCTGGTTGCTACTTGTCAGAGCTCTATAGCATTTTAAACACCTTCCTCATGTCGCACATACAGTCATATTGATTTATGTTATTTTGATTGCTGGTAATGGAGACCTACTCAGATTAATGTAAGGAAAGGGAAGACTGTGTTGCACATTATTGAGGTTTTCCCAGAGTTCAAGGGAGATGTGTCAGAAGTAAGCAAGAATAGCTGAGACACTGAGTTCCATGGGGACTTTCTTTCCACCTATCATATGAACCATGTGATTGACTCATTTTTCTTGCCCACTGTAGATGAGTCTTCTCCTCACCCAAGAATATTGCCGACTGCACTTAACCTCTGCTGTGCATCGAAGAAGACGAGCCAGATGAGGATGCACAGATCACCCCCCTCTCTTTCCCATCTTCTTCCTGCCCTGATAATCTATGTTTTTAGAAAGAGAATAATCACTGTGACAAATGAGCTGTATCGAGCCCTAGAGCACTCAACAGTCTCCACAGGCTGGTGAGAAATATTGTACCGAATGGCAGCTTATGGTAGAACACAGTAGATGGAAGATAGGTGATGTTCTTCAGAATAATGAAGGCATATTCTGGAAGACAACCCACATCTGTTTTCCAAAGCAGTTTATAATATAATAACACCTACACATTTTGAGGATTCAGAAAATTACATACAAAACAGAGCCCCATTTGTGAACACAAGTGCTCAATATTGTCATTTAGCTCCTTTTTTGAAACTTGAGGTGAAAAAATAAATAAGTGGAAAAACACAGCACTCTATCTCAGGGAATGGTGAAGGAAAGACCAGACGGTGGAAATCTTAGAATGGAAGAAAGTGTATGTTTTAGTTATAGGATCACTTAAGTGCAGGATTTTTTTTCTTCCATAATCAAAACAGTATTCTTAACCAACAATGCAGACTGTGGACTGCTTAGTGGCCTGAAAACTATTGATACCTATACCGCATGCCCATAGCTGTGCTTCCATTGGCTTGGAATATGGGTTCATATATTAAGTTTTAAAAACGCTTTTTGGGGTGAGTTAAATTTCAGTTGGGGAATGGATTTTAGATGTAAAGCAAAGAATAATCAGGCTACTAATTCACAATCCCTGAGCAGCTAGGTAACAAGGAGGAACCTAAGAGAGACATCGATGGTTCCTCTGGGAAGGGGAAATAGATGAGATCTCCTGAGAACATTGAGACTATAGGTGGGGAGGGGATAAGTGGAAGTGGGGGGAGGGACAGAGAGGGAGAAAAACAAAATAGATATCAACATTGGGAGCCATTTTGGGGTTTGAGACAACCTGGTACTAGGAAAAAACCCAAGAATCCACAAACTTGACGCCAGTTAAGAGTCCAAGCAACAGTGGAGAGGGAGCCTGAACTGGCCTTCCCCTGTAATCAAATTGATGACCACCCTAATTGCCATCATTAAACCTTCATCCAGCAACCGATGGAAGCAGATGCTGACATCCACAGCTAAGAACTTAATCGAGCTCCCAGTCCAGTTGAAGAGAGGAAGGAGGGATTATATTAGCAAAAGGGTCAAGCTCATGATGAGGAAACCCACGGAGACAGCTGACTCAAGCCACTGGGAGCTCACTGACTCCGGACTGACAGCTGGGGATCCTGCATAGAACCAAACTAGGCCTCTGAGTGTGGATGACGTTGTGTGGTGTGGGCAGTTTGTGGGGCCTCTGACAATGGAAACAGAATTTATATCTAGTGCATGAACTAGCTTCTTGGAGCCCATTCCCTACATAAAAACACTTAGCTCAGTCTATATACTGGGGGGGGGGGGGCTTGGTTCTGCCTCAACTTGATAGGCCAGACTGTATTGGCTGCCTCTAGAAGTACTTACTCTCTCTGAGGAGTGGATAAGGGTAAGAAGCTGAGGGATGACTGGGAAGAGAGGAGAGAAGGGGAATAGTGGTTGGTACATATACAAAAATAAAATAAAAAGTGTAATATAGGGGAGAAACACTGGTTCAAAATAAGAAACAGTTAGTTTCCTGAAAGCCTGAGATGAATCCAAGAATGTATAAAGCCACATAGCTGTGTCACCAAAGGAACACAGCAAAGGTATGTTTGCCCCCAGACAGACATTGGCAAGCCTCTGAAATGATGCTGAAGCAGTGGAACCTGATCCTGATGATTATGAGAAGAATGACTAAAACTTGGTAGATCTTGGGAGTGTTAAGTGTTACCCGCCCCTCACCACCACCCCCTCCCCCGGCTTCCTTTACCTCATCATCTCCCACTGCATATGTGCTCCTGAATGTTAGGTGAAGCCATAAGAGAAGATGCCATGTTATTCCTGGTTACATCCATAACTGCAGAGTAGGAGAATCTGTGCTTTGCACAGTGATCTGCACAGAGAGGCCACTCCGGTCTCAGTGCGCGTTTTCTTTCTAGACAGTTATGACGACTATGCCCTGCCTACTTCTAGGTGATGGCGACTGCACCTTGAATTTGTACAACACGCTGCTGCCTCCAAGGCTCCCTGACAAATATCTCAGGCTTCACTAAAGTGTGATAACAGAAATCTCAGGAGGTACAGATGCGCTTAGGTGGTACATGGAAATTTTTAGTTACCTTAATGCATTTTCGGGAAGACTTAATTAACAGGTGAAAAATCATGATTTCACAGGTATTATTTCTTATCATTAAGGTGGTGATTATCTATTTAGCGAGTAGATTTGAAGAGACAACTGAGGTCTTCAGAAACCTGTTCTTTCAAGCCTAGACTATATTGCAGACTAAATATTGAGGACAAGGTTTTTGACAGAGAGTAGGTTCTCCCAGCAGGCAATTACCCAGGTGTGTAGGCATCTTTCTTATTATTCCAGTTGAGGTGGAGGGTGGCAGGAACCCAGTGATTATAGGCTGCTAGTCATCCTCAAGTGCCCAGGAAAGCTCCCACTTATTTATATATTCCAGTGCAATATATAAATAGTGGGAATTGGTCAGTGGATGACTGGTGAGTGGATAAGGACCTGCTGTAGGTTTTCATGACTGTATTTATTCCTGAAATGGATGCCAAATTGCCATCAGGGTTAGTAATAGAATATAGACCAAAAATTCAGATAAGACAAAGGCTGATTGTGGGGTTGCTTATATACATTTATCTCCTTTGGCACTCTGATGCTTTTGAACTTCAAATTGCTACCTGGATATTGTAATTTCACCTCTGTAGAATGAAGCATATATAGCATAATGGTTGACATCTTTGGTTTTTTGTATGTAGGAATATGTGTGCGTTCATGTGTGTGGTGTACGCAGCCTTGTATGTGTGTGTGGTGGGGGGGCAAACAGCTGGCCTGCTCTACGCTCTGGCTTATGTCCTTGGAACAGGCTCTTGATGAAACTGGAGCTCACAGGTTTTCTTTTGTGCCGGCGAGAACGTCACAGTGATGTTCCTGCCTTCATTCCTCACCACACTGTGTTTACAGGCATGCACATCCATATCCATAGCCAGCTTTTTAAAAGATTATTTAGGTTTCTGAGTTTGTTCTTGTTGTTCTGACAAGTCATGCTTGAACACAGTA
The DNA here is from genome assembly GCA_033318265.1 of Phyllotis vaccarum. Classification (NCBI taxonomy): domain Eukaryota; kingdom Metazoa; phylum Chordata; class Mammalia; order Rodentia; family Cricetidae; genus Phyllotis; species Phyllotis vaccarum. The sequence goes on along the minus strand of JARWLC010000016.1, from coordinate 75,946,621 downwards.
TAGTGTGATTGCATTCGCCCTGACACTACTCCCCTCCCCTCCCATTGGCCTGTGAACCCCCACCCCTCTTTAGGCAGTTACCGAGAGCTCACAGTACAGCAGCCATGTCATGCTCAAAGACAGAGCTCCATCGCACTATCCCGAAACTTTTGGCTCCCATACTGCTTCCTTTCGCTTGTTCTTCTGTGACAATCCCTGGACCTCAGGTGAAGCGACATCAGTGTCCCTACTGTGACCAAGCACTTTGAACACGAGATCATTATGACCAAGGCCAAGAGATGCACGAGAGTCTATGGTTTTTAAACGTGTATGCTCAGAAAAGACCTTAGCTACACGTCCATTTGCATGCCTAGCACTTGATGTGGGTGCTGGGGGTTTGAACTTAGGTCTTCATGTTTGCACAGCCAACTCAGCCATGCCTTCTTTGGAGTGAAACTCCAGCTTCCTTGCTTCTCAGCTGTATACATCTAGGAAAATCTTTTATTTTTCCATCTGTAAAGTCAGGATGAGAGTTTATCGTTCTTTCCCAGCGTTATTAAGAGGATCAAATGGAACAAGTATATAATCTCTTCCGCAGTTCCAGATCCATAGACAATACTTGCCTTCTGCTAATTACAAGAGTTATTAATTCTCTCGACTGCCTCTTTGTATGCTCTGTCTTTTTAATGGGGAAAAAATATCTCCCAATGCCCAGTGCACCCCTATCTATATTCCAACTCCCTGTCTTTTGCCCCAGCCTCAGAAGCTCGATGTGATTTCCAGTGGGAATAGGGCACTGTAGCTGTCATAAATGCTGATAATTAATAAATGATCATCAGAAGACGATGATATTTTCAAGCAAGGGATGGCTTTAACCTTGATAAGCTGGCCTCATTGCTTTTATCATGTCAGCCTAGACCAGGTTAATAAAGGGGGAAGAGATGGTGCCTGTCGGCTTTTACTGGTTTTAAAACTTTCTTGCCTACTAGAAAATGGAGAGATCGCAACCAGTCTCCAGGTAATACTAGAGAGAAGGGAAGTCTCCAGGTAGTACTAGGGAGAAGGGAGGGGGTTGTGAAATTCCTCACCTCTGGCTCAGGACACAAGTGGGTTCCACATGATTACCAGCAGAGTGTCCCAGTCTGGCTCGAAACAGTCTAAGCATGGAAGACATCTGTGCACTGACGTGGACGTTTTTCAAGGGTCTTCTCTTCTTTATGACACAAGTTATTTGACAAAATGTCCCTAGAGGCTCCCAGCTAATTATTTTCCTGCTAGCAAAATTTCTTTCACACCACTCTAGTGAAGAATGTGATACCTCCCCACCCCTGCTGGTAGCAGCCTTCTTCACTCCTGAGGAATGGTAAGGGAAGTGCTTTGAGAAGGTTTTGGATTCCAAGGCTGAGGTAGGGAGAGCAAGGGGTTTCTATAATTTGAGGGCATCTCTAGCCTCTCTGCTGAAGCTGTTGTTTGGCTTTCTGTGTCTCGCCTCCGAGTGTTGTTTAGGGTCTGACTGGGCTTCATGTACAGATAAAGTCAACAGGCTGCCCCTGACTCCCAAAGAGAGAGGCTGTTGTTGCTGTCTTGAGTGTTTTTCTGAACCACCCTAGGAGGATCACACTGATTGATGGAGACTTCACCTTCAAAACTCTGTTTAGGTTTTCAGGGACAAGTGATATTTTGGTGACTCATTCTAACAACAGCTGTAGGGGGAGCTGGGTAAAGGTTAATAGAATTTAACTAAAAAAAATCATGAAACAGTTAAATGGCAAAATGTCTGACATAAAACCCTTTGCCAGACAGAGGACTCAGCCTCAGCTGTGCTTTCAAATATGATCTGTGATTCAGAAACATCCAGTTTGGGGAACTGGAGAGGTAGCTCAGTGGGTACAGTATTTTGCTGCATTCGGGTCAAGATCCTCCAAGCCAACATGAAATGTCTGGCAAAACAATGTTTCTGTACAGGCAGCATTGGATCTGGTGTGGCTTCAGGCAGATCCCTGGAGCTTGCTGACCAGGCAGCCTTGCTGAAACCCAGGGCTCCAGTTTCATTGAGAAAGGCAGAGAGTGACTGAGGAAGATGGTAGCATTGACCTCTGGCCTCCATACACACAAGCACACACCTGCAAATGCAGTCTCTCTCACATACAGACACACACACAGACACATATAGACACACACATAGATACAGACACACACAGACACACACATAGACACAGACACACACATAGACACAGACACATATACAAACACACACAGACACAGACAGACACACACATAGAAACACATACACACATATTCAGACACACACACGCACACACACACACAAGCACACACCTGCAAATGCAGTCTCTCTCACATACACACACACACAGACACATATAGACACACACATAGATACAGACACACACATAGACACAGACACATATACAAACACACACAGACACAGACACACAGACACACATAGACAGAGACACACACAAACACACACAGACACACAAACACACATAGACACAGACAGACACACACATAGACACACATACACACATACTCAGACACACACAATGCACACACACACACAAACACACACAATTTAAGAGGTGGACAGGATAAGGTGGGCTTGTTATCCCAAGCCCAGGAGGTGGAGGCAGGAGGTCTAGAGTTTTAAACCAGGCTAAGCAACAGGATGAGATCCTGTATAATAAGAAATACCTATTTGAAACATCCAATCTCACAGCAACCCCACGACTAACAAAGCAGAACCCATAGGTTCTCCTAGGTGTCTGCTACTTTCCTTAAACCTTCACAGATGGTTCACTGGACAGACAGCTTCTGACCTAAACAGCCATAGTGTGGCATGCTTCATCCCCTTAGAGAAAGCAGAAATGACTGTAATAAAGCCAACTCGGCAGCATGCACTATATGAAGCCCAGGGGTTTCCGTGAGAGCATATTAGCTAATTTCCGAAGAGAATAAGAAGGATTTTAAAGAAGATTCCCCAGCCTACTAACGAGGAAGAAGGTGGGAGGGAGAAGGAAGCTGACATACTCTGTGCTCAATTAAAACAGCCAAGAAGGCACTGGAAATCCCCTACCCAGTAACCATTAGACCCAGAATGACTTGGGAGAACTGTCAGCTTAACTTGGGAGCTGCCCTTGCCTGATGAGGAGTCAGTAGCTAGAAAATTCTTTCTCTTTAGTAGAGGTGAAAGTAAGTTAGAAGGCAGCATGAATGCAGAGCCCTTCTGAGGGTCAGAGGTGACAGAGGACGGTCCTTGAGGAACGGCTTTCCAGTCGGACTGTTAATATTTCTAAAGCATTTGTTAGCACTTCACACCACCATGATGACCCTACATACCCTGGAACAGACAGACAGACTGACAGACCTGCACACACACACACACACACACACACACACACACACACACACACACCCCTGCTGAAGAACTTGGTTGTCATAGCTATAACAATTTTAAGTTTCCTTTCCTCAGATTGTTTCAGTGGCTGACTGTGATGGTTAATTTCAGTTTATCTACATGACTGGACTGGGTCATGCTTAGGGTATTATCTCTGAGTGGGATTGTGAGGTCATTTATAGAGAACAGATCTTGAAGGTTTTGACCTAATGGACCAACCCCTTGGTACATTCAGAATTCAAACAGTCTGTGGGAGGTGGTGGAACTGTGGAAGGTGTGGTCTAGCCTCGGAAAGTAGGTGACTGGGGACATGTCCCTGGGGATGTCTCTCGTTTTGCCTCCTTCCAGTATTTCCTAGTTTATTCTCTTCCAGTGCCACTGTGACATGAATGTCCTGCTCTGCCACGGCAGACAGGCCCTTCTGAACTGTGAACTAAAATAATCCTTTGCTCCTGACACTGCAAACGCTGTCCTCTGAGCAGAAGGGCCACCACCATCTCCATCAGAGCAGCTTCAATTTCTCTCAAGAATCCCAAGAGATCAGACCTGTTGGTCACATCAGAGTGGATGGGAGGGTCATTAGGGTCTTGAGATTCCAGCCACTGCCTCCTGAACCCTTTCTCAAATGTGTGTAATACTGCCTGGCTATTTGCAGTCCTGGGCTATCCTGGGATAAACAGAGTGTGGAAAGTTAATTAAAGGGGGCTTCCTCTGTGCAGTGATGAGGAGTCATCATTTATGTGCTGGCTAGACCTAAGGTCCCATAAGTAATATCTCCCCAGTCTCTATTACTTATAGCCAAATAATCTCACTGGTTCACTGAGTAGGACTTGGTAAAATCTGTGCTCAGAGTCTTGTCTGGGTGGAGTCACTTGTTCACATTTTTCCAGTAAAACCTGCTATATCCCCTAGGTCATTCAGCTGGGCATTTTTGTTATAGCTTCGCAAGTGCAATCAAAGCTCAATCATTCCACAATTCTGTGTAGCACCAGCCTTGTTTTGAGCAATATTTACCTAGGTTAGTTCCCTAAACATGTCCAAAAAGTTGGCAGTGGGGTCAAAGCCCTGCTTCCTCTTGGAATGGGACTGACCCATGTTGGCCTTCCTGTGTTGTTGACCTTCCTGAATTAGCCCAGATGATCTGTGTTAAACCTGATCTGGTGGTTCTTCCTGCCATTAACCTTTACCCCAGTATCCAATTACTTCTGGTGTTCACTGGGGCTGTTCCATGGCTCCGACAGCCTTGAAGCTAAGGTCTTCCTCAGTTTGAATAGTGTATCAGTGACAAAGACATTAGTTTGGGGTTTAGGCTGCAGCATTTACAAAAGGGCAGCCAATGCAAATAAGCTACTATTGTAGAAGTGATTTATTAAGACTTGTATAGAGTCTGCAGATGTGAAGGGAATTTTGGCAATCATATTTATGATTGTGGTTCACACCAGTCAAACCAGCTGAGTTGTGGAAAAGCTTGTACTTTGTCATCCTCCCAGTCACCTCCCAGTCACTGTGTGTTACAGTGGGGTTTCTTTGGTCCGGGGCAGCCAAAGATTTAGACCCACAAACCTGCAGTCAGCCTCAGACCCCTTAGCCGTCCGCCGCTCAGGCCCCCAGAAATGACTCAGATGCTTATATTAACTACATGCTGTTTGACCTATGGCTCAGGAACATTGCTAGCTAGCTCTTACATCTTAAATCAACCCATTTCTATTCATCTTTCCTGTCAAATGGCCCGTGGCTCACCTGTATTCCTTACATGTTGCTCCTTTGAGCTTCTAGCTGGGTCTGACTCTCCTACCTATGCTCTGATTTCTCCTCCTACTTTTTCTATGGTGCCTGTCATGGCCCCAAACAGCTCCTTTACTTAAAGATTGATATTCACAGCATACAGAAAGGCATTCCCCCATCAACTGTGGGATTACCCACAGTGAGTGCTCTGTCACCATAGTGTGAGGTGGGATTACACACAATGCTCTGACAACTGCCCTTCTTTAGTTTTATCGCCATGTAGCCAGCCCATCCTTGAACTCAGAATTCCCCCATAGCTGTCCCACTGCTGGGACCGCAGGCACATGCAGGACCATATCTAACTGCAACCACAGTAATTAAAAAAAAAAATCAAGAACTTAATCTGCCCTAAATGTGCTATTTTAAGAAATTCACTGCCACTTATGCTCTGTCCTTTATACTCTCCAAATGTCTTACTTGCCTATTTCATTACTTGTAAGTTTAAGATTTTAGGAAAATTAAAGGGATACTTTCTATGTTTTGTAGAAAATCATATTGACTTTGATTTATATATTTTACACACACACACACACACACACACACACACACACACAAATATGTTTTGGAAATAAGTTTCCCATAGAATAAAGTTAAGAGGTAGAGTGGGGACCTGAGAAAGGTAATTAGGCCATAAAAACTCCCAGAAAGATTTGTATCTCTTTATTACCAGGGTGGATTCCATATAAAAGAATGCATTTTTTAACCACCTTCTCTTGCCTTTCTACATTCTGTCCCGGGGTGGAAAGCGCTGGCATTCTTCCGAGTCACTGAGGGATTTGGATGTTATCTGATAATTACAAGGATGCTTGGACTTTGTTAGCACATCAATGGCCATACAATGCACAGTCATATGCTTTAGGTGAAAAACATAGACTGGCATCTGCAAGAAGTGGTCCACCCCAGGTGGAGATACAGAGTGGGAGGCAGAAAGAAGCCTGTCACAAGGCCTGCCTGGACTTGAAGAGCAGAGAAGTCAAGTTCACCTGCCACTGGCTTCCTTCTTGACTGTCAGCCAGAAGCTCAGCAACAAGGCCGAGAGAGTCATCTCCATGGAGACCAGAAGAGCCAGGATTCACTGATGGGATCTGACCAGATAGACCTGGGGAAGCCCTTGTTCACTGTCACCATAGTACCATGTAATCCTGCCTCCAGATCCTCATCCGAATACCCAGTGATGACCAAGTGTTAGGAGGCAGGAAGGAAATCAGAAAGGAGAAGCTGAGACCCCTTAAAGAATTATTTGGAAGATTACGATGGACTAAGTTAACTTGGTTATTTTGAATTCTTGCTACTAACCCTGGGATAAAGATTTGTGAAGATTAGCTAGTTCAGGAAATCTAAATGGCACATTTTGTTTGAAATCTAGATATGGTGTACTAATTTGTAACCTAGCATGTTAGAACTGATTCAACCCACCACAAGTGGGCAGCTTATCTAAGAGAAGTTGTGTTTAATCCAGGCCTTAGGAGACCAAAAGTCTGATGTTAATGTGCTGAGGGGGTTCAGTCCTTCTGGAAGCTGAGGATGAACCTGATCCGGGCCTCTGCCTTGACATGCAAGCATCTGGATACACTGCTGGTCCAGTCTCTGCCTCCATTTACACATAGTGTTCTTCTCTAGGTAAGCCACCATGTGCCCTCTCCATTTCTTAAAAAGATGCCACTTATTTTATTTGGGATAAACCTTCATCTAGCATGACTCATCTCAACTAGTCATGTCTAAAAAAATCATTTCCAAATACTCTGAAATGGTGGGTAGACATGGCTATCTAGGGATGTATTGTCTCATCAATATGTACTTCTTCTGCATTGCCTTACAGGTGACAAGAGGACATTGCGCATGTCAGTTTTATATAATGGCACCTCACAGGCATGTGTCCCACTTAATAGTTAATGACACATTGAAAGAGTGCACATAGGATCATGATGTTGGATGTTATATGCTGTGAATAAAGGACTGCTTGGGCCATGGCAGGCACCATAGAAGAAATAGGTGGAGAAATCGGAGCATAGGTAGGTGAAGGAGGGTAGATTCTAATGAGAAGTGATCTAACTGCTCATGATGCAAGATGTAATGAAATAGGTGAGCCACGGGCCACATGACAGGACAGATTAGTGGAAATGGGTTGAATTAATATGAAAGAGCTAGCTATCAGTATGCCTGAGCCATAGGCCAACAACATGAAGTTAATATAAGTGTCTGAGTCATCTTGGGGACCTAAGCAGGAGCAGGCGGCTAGGTGCCTGGGATTACAGGTCTGTGGGTCTGGACCTCCTCTTACAGGATCGATTCTCCTGATTCCTTCCAGCCAGCCCAGGAATACCTCTCCAGTTCATCTAGCTCGACTAAGCATTCTCTTCATTCTCAGTATTCTCCAGAAATGTGGCTCCTCTTAAAACATGCTCTCTTCTGCTTATAGGTGCAAAACAATTGGCAAGCCTTCATTTGGTCTTCCTGGCATGTGTGATGAAGAGGCAAGTCCTGCCTCTGTGCAGAGGGCATTTATCCCCACCTGGATTGTGAGAGTTGAAGCTGTTCTTTCACCATTGACCCTCCATTTTCTGTTGCTTCTTTGGTCTGAGAACTGTCTTGGACTAGACTCATCCTCTACAGCATGAAGTGATTCTATGCAGAACTATAAGGACTTATTATTATTACTATTATTATTGTTATCCTGCCATGTAATTAAGAGATAAAATGGGTCGAGGCCACCTATGTGGGGGGAAAACCATTTACTCTCTTTGATAAAGGCGCTATGTCTACAGGATTACTCTGCTATGTCCCAAGGCTTATTTTGCTGTTTTTGTTTGCTTGACAAGAGACCGTCTAGGCAGGCTTCATTACATATTTAGGACCTGAAAAATATGTTCAATGTGGTGATTTTGTTTTATGACTCTTCCTTGGGAGATATGAACAAACATATGTGACAGACCAACAAAATTATTCTGCCTGAATAAAGGTTAGTGGCCCTAGGTTACTGGGGCTGCTTTCCAGAGCATGGAGGGATCAAAGGCAACTGTATCAAAATGTGGCATAATGCGGCATCTATAGCATTGTGGTAGCTGTGTCTTGGACTTATTTTGCTGGACCTTTGCCATAAGGAAAGTATCTAGGCAACTTCGGCTACAGATCTGTATCCTGAGGACTAAATTCAATATGATGAATGGCTGCCCAGTTTTCTTTCAAAGTCCCAAGAACCTAACGTTTCCCATAGGTGTATCCCTTGATGAGGTCTAAATGTATTTAAATAATTCCTTTCCCTTGTCCTTTATTCAAAAAACCTACAGGCCTACTCTTCCTTCTCTTCCTGTAAAATGTCCTCACCTTTGCTTACAGGCAGAGGAACTCAAGAGTTAAACTCTCAGCTTAGTCAGACAGACTCAGTCTAGTTGAATGTCCTTGTTGGAATAGTTGGGGAAGACTCAGGAGGTCATGCTTGCACTTACAGCTCTGCAGGATGAAGAGGTCTGAGATGGACATCTCTGCCAAGAAAAGAGCAGGCAGGAAGAAAGTGCAACCCTTTTAAAGACAAAGGGAGTAGAGGTTGACACTTCTTCTACCCAAGTAAGTGATTCCATATATTTAATGTGGATATTCTGAAAGGCACCACCATGATGGGGAAGAACCTAAAGATGAATACAGGCAGTTTACAGAGGACTTGGAGACCCATGGTAAAGAGTGTGGAATGCTTTATGTGGCACTGTTTGGGAGCATGTGTTGCTAATTTACACTTTCCTTGCTAGGTGGTGAGTTTTGAAGGAAAAGAATAGTTCTTAGTACTCATTAGTACTAAGGTCCATCCCCATTAGATTTAGCAGCACTAATCTTAACCCCGAGAGAGCACAGATTTCCCCAAATGTCTGTGATGCACCCTTTTAGATAAATATAAAGGATGAAGTCCATTGACCAGCAACACCAGCATCACTTATACAATGTGTTGAGAAGTAATCAGTTTGAGATTTCATCCCAAGCTTATTAAATATGAATGTGAATTTTAACAAGAGCCAGGGTGATTCATATGCACACCAACATAGGAGAAGCACTAGTGTAGGTACTTCTTCTTGAAACATCTTTCTGAATTTGCATCCAGTTGAGCCTGGCTCTCATCACCATAACAACGTGTATTTCATGATAACCAGTGAGAACGGTAGAAGGGCAAATGATGTGAACTGCTGAGTACAGCCTTCAGCCCCAATTTAGAAATGTTTGCCTCCAGTGTTTGTGTGGTGGAATTGATTTCTTCGGAACTCTCACATGTGTTGTGGATGTGTATATGTTCCCCCCTCCCCCCAACACACACACTTAGGCCAGATTCTGGGTGTGTCTTCCTCAGTTGCTCTCCACTTTACTTTTTTGAGACATGGTTTCTCAATGCTCTTTGGGGACTTTCTGGTTCTAGCCTTTTGGGCTATTGTCACGAACCTAGCTTCTTCCGTAAGTGCTGGGACACCAAGGACTTTACCAAATGAGCCATCTCCTCAACCCTTGAAATCTTCCTTTTTTAATGATGTGTGTGTGTGTGTGTGTGTGTGTGTGTGTGTTTAATGAATGTTTACATGTGTCTGAAGGTATTCATGTACATTTGTGCGCATGGAAGACAGAAGTTCATGTCCAGGCTTTTTTTTCAACTGCGGTCTACCTTACATTTTGAGATAGGGTGTCTCATTGAACTCAGAGGTAGCTGATTTGGGCTATTTTAGATAGCCAGCTTGCCCTGAGACTCCTTGCCTCTGCCTTCCTAGTGCTATGATTACATATGGGCCACCACACCTGCCTGGCGTACGCTGGTTCTGTGGATCCAAATACCAGCCCTTACACTTGCAGGGGAAGTGATTTGCCCACTAAATCATCTCCTCAACTCCAAATCCCCATGTCTTGACATATTCATTTGCCAACTGGAGAGAATAAGCACAGGATCTTGGCCTTTTTAGCCCCATGCTAACATCACTCGGATGCGTGTCTTTATTTTCAAAGATGCCATCAATCCTAAGAGCGATATTCTGTTTTGAACACCTGATGCCTTGATTGCCATGGTAAACACTTAAGCGCAAGCGTCATACAAATAATTTTCCTTAGTAAAGAGTTTCATGGGCAACATTATTCATGGTTTTTCCTTTTAGATTTATTGTGCATGCCAACTTGCTTATGATTTCACGGCATCCTATAGAAAATAAGCTTGTGTAATTCATTGTTCCCACTAAGTTTCATCATGGAGCAAATTTAATAGATACATTAATCTCTTAGAGGGCACAGTTAGAATAATATACTCTAGAAAAGAAATAGATGAGCAGTATTGCATGCCATTGACTTGAACAAGAGAGGAGGTGAAACAGAGTCAGGCGGACTTGGAATTATCTGTTGGCTGCAGATCTCTGTTCTACTGAAAGATTCTCATTATGCAGTTAACTGAGAGGTTCTCATTGTCAGAATCATTCCAGTTAACTGAGAGGTTCTCACTGTCAGAATCATTCCAGCTAACTGAGAGGTTCTCACTGTCAGAATCATTCCAGCTAACTGAGAGGTTCTTGCTGTGGGATCATGCTTTTGTACACTGTAAATAGTTGTCATTGTAAATATTGGTTTAATAAAACCCTGATTGGCCAGAGGCTAGGCAGACAGGAAGTATAGGCAGGGCAACCAGACAAGGAGAATTCTGGGAAGATGAAGAGAAGAGAGTAGATAGCAGGAGACGCAGAGGAAGAAAGATGAGATCTCTTCTCTGAGAAAAGGGACCAAGTAATGTGGCTAGACATACATAGAATCACAGGTTAATTTATGAGTAAGAGTTAGCAAGTAATAAGCCTGACCCATTGGCCAAACAGCTTAGAGTTAGTATACACCTTTGTGTGATTATTTGGGACTAAATGGCTATGGTACTGGCAGAATGGGACAGAGAAATTTCTTCCTACAGGTTTTCATAAGACTATTCCAGTTAACTGAGAGGTTCTCATTAGCCAAACCATTCCTGTTAGTTGAGAGGTTCTTGTTATAAGAATCATTCTAATTAACTGAGAGGTTCTCATTATCAGAATCATTCCAGTTAACTGAGGGGTTCTCATTAGCCAAAACCTTCGGTTAACTGAGTCATTCTCATTATCAGAACAATTCCAGTTAGCTGAGTGCCTTTTGAGGCCTCCTTAAGTTCACCAACTTGGGAAATGAGAAACTTCTCAAACAATCTGATCATTCAGATCAAAAAAAAACTTTTGTGAGAGTGATGTGGACTCTAATGTTAGACACACACAGTGGATGATTTTCCCTTGTGTGACAAGGTTTTCTTGTCTCTAAAGTAGAAAAGAACATGATACTAGGACTCCCTTAGTAGTATGTTTTGTTTTGCAAAAATATTATATTTTAAAGAAATATAAAATAAGAAAAGCCATAGACAGATAGGCAGGCAACCCCACATTTTATGGTGTCCCTTATTGTTTTTTGTGGCTACATACTTAGTTCTGTGAGAAAATTTTTCTTCTGCTGATGAAATTTTCGTAACAACTTTGCTGGTGCCAATCTACTTCTGACAGATGTTTGTGATGCCTGAAACAGACTTTTTTTTTAAAAATAGCTATTTGAACATACAAACATACTAGTATAATACACACACAACACACACACACACACACACACACACACACACACACACACACACACACATTGGGGGGTGCTTACTGTCTATCCTTAGAGCAGTTTTAAGTACAGCATGGAACATTGAGGATGACAGGTTTTCCTTCACTTATTACACTTAGCACTTTCACTTTCAAAGAACAGTCTTGCTGGGTATAAAAGCCAGTTGTGTATCAATAGCTACTTTCAAGTTTAACATGCTGTTCCACTGAACCTTTTTGATATTTCTCACAAGAGTACCGTAACTTTGGTTCTTTTTATGAAACTTACCACTTATAAGATTGTATAATCTTCTCTGTGTTTCTTATGGTTTGATGTGTTGGATTTCCTGGCCCAACAGGCTTCTAACGTTATAAAATTCCTAGACATTGTTCTTCAGTACCTTTTGAGTCCTCCACTGCATGGAGTCTCAGGTTTGTTACATTAGTTAAACTTGGTCAGAACTTGTGAGTGTTAGTCCTTACTGATTTTGTTTTGGTTCTTTTCTCTTCTGATCTGCATGTATCTTTGTAATGATTATACTGTTGTCTAATGCATTATTTTTTTCCCAGCGTAATAGTCACCTCTGGCAGGTAGGTCTTTAATATTTCATTCATGTATCTATTAATGAATATCTATTTCTCCATATTATTGAGCACAGAGGTATATTGTAATACTGTCAATCTCATTGATTAACTTGTTATCTTCATTGTGGATTAAATTATTCCTTGTAATTTTTGCATTGTGATTTTTAGCTTGTTGATGTAAGATAATTTTGTATTTCTATAAACATTCTTGAGGTCTGTTCTCAGGTGCAGTTAGGTTACTAGTGAAATTATTAATTCTTTGGAGCTTTGTTAAGAGGGACCAAAGCAAGGTCTTTCTAGGGCTGACTTTGTTTTGCAAGCAAGGTCATGAACACTGAGCTGTATAATGTTAGGACTAAAACATAGTGGCTCATTTTCAGTTGAAAATGAACCAGACACCTGCTAATGCTTACTAGTCTATCTTTCATCCCCAACCCTACTAAGATACTACAACTGGGACTAAAAGTTTAAAGTAGAGAATTACTCACACCCAAGCTCTCCTGCACTGTCATGTGTGTGATAAGCTTGAAAATAAATAGGATGTAAATATAATGATGAGACCACACATGGTCTTTGTTGAGAAAAGGACACACTTAAGCAAGCTTAGGACCTAGACGATGTGAAATTTGTACCCTCCTGAGTAATCAAGCAGGGCTGAAACCCTACTTTGCAAGGTAGAATGAATTGCTTTGCTTTGCTTTCCTTACTCTGGGTTCCCAGTCCTCCTTTTATGAAGTGGGGGTCATTGTTTTTACAAGCACTCTGCCAGGCTTCTGTATTTTATGGCACCTTTATTCGAATCATCGGGAATAGTGCCCGGCCCTGGCTATCCTTAAGTTTGAGTGATAGGGTTATTTTCTCTGGACTAGCAAGTGGTGCTTCCCCTTCAATTGTGTGCTTCTCACACAGGCATGCTGACTGTTACTCAGCTGTGGATGTCAGAAGACTCTTCTGAGCCTCTCCCATCCTTTTCTTTCTCATCAATGTCCTCCCCAGTGAGCCCTCCTCTCTGCAAGGTAGCTCTATCTGAACTTCCAAATCTGCCTCAGTTTAAAAGCTTCCCTTTCCTACACCATGGCTTCAAAACTCTCTCTAGTAATAAGCTGATTGTTTGTGATGCTTATGAGATATGAGTTCTTCTCTTTCCGGGACCACTGTACTCCTAATGCTCATGATCTGAAAACACACTTTCATTTCACCCACAGGTTCTAACTTTTGGTAAAAGGAGAAATCTTGCTCCTGTTCCTTCATTGTGATTGTAAACAGAAAGCTATATTAGGAAGCGTGTGTGTGTGTGTGTGTGTGTGTGTGTGTGTGTGTGTGTGTGTGTGTGTGTGTGTGTACATGTGTATGAGTACATAAATACATGTGAGGATCCATATGATGTCTATCATAATCATGAAATAGACCTTAAAGTTTATTTTCTTCTACTTGTCCAATATATTGTGATCTCAAGCTGAGCCTCCTGTTTATCTGAGATATTTCTGCTTCTCTGCTTTGGACATCACAGCTATCTAAAAGTTCCCTTATCTGGCGAGAAGGTCTCACCTCTGTGACCAGTATCACCTAAAAGATTTAGAAAGAAACATAAATGTCTGATTTTAGCTTATAACCACAAGCTGGCCTTCATCAATTACCTTATTAGTAGCTGCTCTTAATTTATCAACATTAGCTACACAGACCAGCTTGCAAAGTATAGGAAGTTGTGTGACACCTAGTGGTTTACTTACAAATTGCAAGTATAATTTGTTTTTAATTTTATTTTTAAATTTGTGTTTCATATGTTACATCCTGACTGTAGTTTTCCTCTCTCCATCCCTCCAAGGTCCCCTCCACCACCTACCATTTCCCCCAGATCCACTCCCCCCACAATAAGTTACAGTAAGGCTAGGTACAAACCCTCATATCAAGGCTGGACAGGGCAACCCAATAGGAGGAAAAGGATCCCAAAGAGCAGGCAAAAGAGTCAGAGACACCCCTCATTCCCACCTTTAGGAGCCCCACAAAAACACCAAGCTACACAAACATAACATATATGCAGAGGACTAGCACAGACCCATGCAGGGTCTATGATGGTTGTTTCGGTCTCTGTGAGCCCGTATGAACTCTACTTATTGATTCTTTGGATTGTGTGCCTCTGGTGTTCTTGACCCCTCTGGCTTCTACAATCCTTCCCTGCTTCTTTTTCGGGGTTCTTGAGCTCCACCTAGTATTTGGCCATGGGTCTTTGTATCTGCTTCCCTCTATTACTGGATGAAACCTCTCTGATGACATTTGGGCTAGGCATCAATCTATGAGACTAGCAGAAGATTGTGAGGAAGCCATGTTCAATTCTATCCCAGGTTCTGGACTATCCAGCCTCTGGTTACTGTCAGAGGTGGTCTCCCTCTACAAACACAAGTCTCACCAACAGAATACAAGAGTTGGAGGAGAGAATCTCGGGCATTGAAGACATGATAGAAGAAATTGACATATTGGTCAAAGAAACTGCTAAGTCTAAAAAATTCCTGACACGAAACATCTAGGAAATCTGGGGCATTATGAAAATCTCAAACCTAAGAATAGCAGAATAGACACCACATTTATAAAAGAAACATTAGCAAAGCTTAAATAAATACATGGACGCATGGATAGTTGAAGACTTCAATATTCCTCTCTCACCAAAGCTCAAAGGCCCAGAAAATATTTTCAACAAAATTATAGAAGAAAAAAATTTCTAACTTAAAGAAGAACATGCCTATAAAGGTACAAGAAGATTGAAGAACACCAAATAGATTGGACCAGAAAAGAAATAAGAATCAAAGCCCTAACATATAGAAAAAAAGAAAGAATATTAAAAACTGTAAGGGAAAAAAAAAAAGGCCAAGTACCATATAAAGGTAGACCTATCAGAATTACATCTAACTTCTCACTGGAGACTCTAGAACGCAGAGGGCCTAGAAAAAAGTGCTGTAGACTTTAAGAGACCACAGATGCCATCCCAGAACTACTATACTCAGAAAAACTTTCAATCATCATTGTTGTAGGAAACAAGATATTCCACATAAAATCAAATTTAAACAATATCTATTCACAAATCCAGCCTTATGGAAGGTACCAGAAGGAAAATTCCAACCCAAGGAGGTAAACTAAACCCATAAAAACATGGACAATAAATAATTTCACACACACACATAACCCCAAAGAAGGCAAACACACACACACACACACACACACACACACACACACACACACACACACACTAGCAGCAGCAGCAGCAGCAGCAATAACTATCACAAAATAACAGACATCAACAATCAGTGGTTACTGATATTTTTCAATATCAATGCACTCAGTACCCCCAATAAAAATACAAACAGGATAGATGCAAAAACAAAATCCATCCTTCTGCTGTATCCAAGAAACACACTTCAAAATCAAAGATAGATATTATCTCTGAGTAAACAATTGGAAAAGAAATTCTAAGCAAATACTCCCAAGAAAGAAGCTGCATAGCTATTCTAGTATCTATCTACAAAATAGTATCTACAAAATAGACTTCAAACAAAAATTAATTAAAAGAGATGAGGAAGGACACTTCATACTTATCAAAGGAAAAATCCACCAAGATAAATTTTCAATTCTTGACATTTGTGCCCCAAACACAAGAGCACCCACATTTATAAAAGAACCATTACTAAAGTTTAAATCCCACATGGGTAGTTGAAGACTCCAGCACGACACTCTCACCAATGGACAGGTCATCCAGACATTACTAAAAGTACTAAACAGAGAAATAATGGTGCTGACAGACATGAACCAAATGAGCCTAAGAGACATCTACAGAACTGTCCCCCCTCCCACAAAAGAATATACCTTCTTCTCAGCACCTCACAGGAAATCCTCCAAAATTAGCCACATACTCAGTCACAGAGCAAGTCTCAACAGATACAAGAAAACTGACATAATTCTCTGCATCCTGTCAGATCACCAGGGATTAAAAACGATTTCAACAAAGACAGAAACAACAGAAATCCCACAGACTCGTGGAAACAGAACAACTCTATACTAAATGACTGCTGGGTCAGGGCACCAATAAAGACAATATAGACTTCCTAGAATTCCATGAAAAGGAATGTGCACCACACCCAAGCTAATGGGACATAAGGAAATTGGAGAAATCTCACACTAGCAGTTTAATAACACATCTAAAAGCTCTAGGACAAAAGGAAGCAGGCACACCCACAAGGAGTAGACCACAGGAAATAATCAAACTTAAGTCTGAAATCAATAAAATAGAAACAACGAGAACAATGCAAAGAATCAATGAAATGAGTCGGTTCTTTGGAAAAAAAATCAAGATAGACAACCCTTTATCCAAACTAACTAAAAGACAGGAAGTATACAAATTAGCAAAAGCAGATGTAATTGTAGCATATTGTTACAGGCAAATCACCTGCAGTTTTCCTCAGAAAAACATTTGTGGACAGCAATGGTCCTTGCCTGCAGAGACGGCCGCTTCAACACTATTTTTTATTATCAAAAAAGCACAACATGATATTTACATTTCTCAACAGTAATCATATACAGAGTGCCATAGTCAATCTCTATTGTCACAGTGACTGGATCTGAATCCACTAAACGGAAGCTGATGGATACCCCTGTAAGGAATTTTCTTCAGCACGTTGTTTGAAGCTGTAGGACCCACTCAAAGTGTTTCCGCAGCCTTCCAAATGAAAGGATGGAAAAAGAGAGGCTTTGTTGTTTGCTTGCTTGCTTGCTAGCTTGATGGCAAATTCATCTCTTCAGTTGCTGCCCCTGCTGCATCTCTTCACAGAACTTCTGGCTTGGGGTTTCCCAGATTGAGCCTCGAGCATGAGTCCACCATTGTTAAGCTTCCTAGACCATTTTGTGTAAGGCAATCTATTAAATCCCCCTTATTGTGTATTCTTTTTAATAATCCTATTTCTCCAGAGATGCCTGATAGACATAAATCACCTATCATTTTCTTAGTTTTGAATTACAGAATGCAAAATAGTTGCTGTTTAATGAGAAAATATGTCCAAAAAATTATTTCTCATCTTCAAATAACCGAGAAGGAAATAGCAGTTATCCAGTCATTTCACTGTTTTCAACACAGCATTGAAATCCTGGCTGTTGTGACCTGGAGGAAGCTCCGTTCCATGATAACCTTTGATGGGATTCTTAGGATGAATTACACAGTTAGTTTGTCAACATGACAGACGAGAATATTATGGTATTTTGGAGCCAGATAGAAACATACCCAAATCTCACACACTGAATGTATTGCTTTTATGATCTTAGGAGGATTACTTATCTGAATGAGCCTCAGAGTTTATTAATAAATAATAAGAAAAGCCAGCCTTGTTTATCACTCACTATGTGCCAGTCATTGTAGTGAGAGAAAAAGGGAACTATTATTACCCTAATTCCCAGGAAAAAGACGTTTCTCCAGAGAGTCATTTTCTCGGAATCATAGAAACAGTTAGTGGGCAAAGAGGACCTTGGCTACTGTAGTGTCACGGAAAACATTCGAAAGGGCACTGATTTTAAGTAGTGGTTAACGGAGATGAAACCTCACACGTTTCTGATACTCATAAGCCATGTTACCCCCTTTCTTACCCCTTTCTTACGTGATCTCTTTAAACAAGGGGCTTATATAAAGAGAGGTAACAATTCAAAATTTAGCTCGTTAGTGCCTAAAATATTTACAGTCGATGAACATATGAGCCAGTTTTTTATTATTATTATTGTGATAAAATACCCTAAAAGATAATTTAAGGGAGGGACTCTTTACTTGGCACTCAGGTTTAAAGACTTCAGCCATCATCCCTTGCTCTGTTCATTCACAGTCTGTTGTGAGGCAGAGCACCATGGTGCTGAGAGTGTGGAGGGTACCAGGCTGGTAACTTCAGGATGGATGATGGACGGGAAGCAGAGAAAGGGAGATTGAAGAAGGCGTCATCTGAGGTATAGGTCCCAGTGACCTGTGCTTCATCACCTTCTACCACCTCCAAATAATTCCATTGTATTGTGAATCCATCAAGGGATCAAGCCATTGGTTAGGTTATAGCCTTTAACACCCAATGACTTCACCAAAACCAACCAGCTGGCAACTTAGCCTCACTGCATGAGTTAATAAGAGATACTTTAATTTAAAGCATGGCAGATGAAAAATTAAAATTCAGAAAATGAAAGCAATCTTAAGGCAATTTAATAATATTTTTTGCTCTCTATGGGCTCCATGTTGGAGAATTTATATGAATAAAGACAATTCTGTGTATGATTATGTGAGGGCACTAGAATTAAATTTTCCTATGGGGGGAGAGAGGGGGGGATATGAACACTTTATGCAGATTTACCTGCTTTGGGTTGGAATAGAGCCAGCCTCCAGTCCAGGCAGTTGATTATCTCTGAACCAGGCCACCTCAGCATAGCTCCTACTACATCATTTCCATATAGCACTTTTTACATTTTATTTATTGAGAAGAAGGGAGCTGGTCTTGAAGACAGGATCTCACACAGGCAAAGCACACACCTCTATTGTACATCCTCAGCTTTTCCCCCATTTCTGACTGAATCCAACTGTGTACTTGCAGCCAAGATTGACATAATTCCAAGAGGGTGTTATTCCGTTCCTGGACACAGTTTACCCTTAAGGTAATGTCACAGGTTTAAGGCAGGTTACACAAATATTTCCTTTGCACTTTCCAATGTGTACTCACCCTTCTGCCCTAGCCTGATTCCAGATTCCTGCTCATGAAAGCTAATTTCCAGCCAACAGGGGTCAGATGAACAGAATCCTGGAAATGCTGTGAGAAATCCCTTTCCTCCTGGGCTTACAGCAATTACATCCTTGATAATGAATTGCTCATCAGTTCTGCAGGAGATGGAAGTGATTGCCTCGGCAGGTAGCAATCATTTTTATATGACTGCTACAATTATCAGTCCCCTTCAGGATGATTGGGATTTAGCAATGGAGACCGGAAAAGTGGAAGGTGTTTGAAGATCTGGGCTAATATTAAAAACCAGAAAAGACATCACATCTTTACTCCTCTGAAGGGTGTTTAGCATATAAGCAGTGGATACAAAAATATGCTATCAACATTTCTACATCTGTTTCCTTAAAGAATTGAATGCACCTTGTACACATCCCAAACACTTGATTCTTGTTACTCTTATCCCCTACACACCGTACTTGTGTGGTGCGTGTGATCAAACATGCTCACACTTACCATAAGTGTAACCTTTTCTGAAACTTACATTGAAGTGGGTTACCTCCCTACATCATGTGGGTCCTAGGGCTTGAACCTGGGTCTTCAGGCTGCCTTGAGACAGCAAGCTCTGTTGCCTGCTGAGCCATCAGCCCCTCTGACTTGATGATTTTTTAAATGTGCCAATTTCTCTCTCTATTCCCTGTCACCTCTGTGAACATTAACACACACATGTTTATGGTGGTTTAAATCCTTGGTAACTTCCAATGCTGATGGCCAAAGGTTATGCTCTCCCACCACTCAGGAAAGTAATTTGGCAACAGCTTCACAAACCTTAAACTTTCATCTTCTTTATCCTTGGCATTGAGCTTGGGAAGTACAACCTGGAAAAATAAATAAAAACTTAGAAAAAGACTTAAGTGCTTAGGATTACTCCTAACAGCAAAACATTAGAAAATACTTCACAGCTCAGTGATGACAGATCACTAAATAAGCCATGCTTCGTTAAATGATGGCATATTATGCAGCCATTAAAAGTCATGTTTTTGAAGAGTAGTTAATGACACATGGAAAATGTTCATTACAGAATGTCAAGTGGAAAAAATTAAACACAAAATTGAACTACAGTAGATATAGTGTAATTTATTAAACATCCATTATGTAATCCTAAAAGGTTTTACAGGTAGAGGATTTTATCTTCATATTTCAGAAAAGAAAATAATAGATTTAGTCTCTCTCTCTCTCTCTCTCTCTCTCTCTCTCTCTGTGTGTGTGTGTGTGTGTGTGTGTGTGTGTGAGAGAGAGAGAGAGAGAGAGAGAGAGAGAGAGAGAGAGAGAGAGAAATGGAGACAGAAAGATTGGGAAAATGATGATGTGGGGGAGACACAAAGTGTACTTATATTTACCATGAAAGAGCAAGAAACAAAAAATAACTATTTTTTTTATTCATGATTCCTTTAAGGTGGGGACTTTCATCATAAGCAGCCATTACATTTGCTATTAGAAAAAAATGATAAGCATCAATTGAAATGTTCTAGACAATTAAGAAACAAGGTACTTTTGGAAAGAACACTTTCCTAAGCTGGGCTTCTTTAAGCAGGGCACACAGCCACCTCAGTTTAAACACCCAACTTGAGCATGCACTTGCTCAGCTGTGGATCAGGCAGGGGCTGGAAGTCTCCTGCTAAGAACTCTTGTCTCAAAATGAAGCATAGTGACAACCCAGATGCACTCAGGGTTTCTGACAGAGTTGTTGAAGTCTCATTAAAGTCATGTCATCCTCGGTCAGCACAAAGCTGTGGGTTCAGTGTATATAACTAAAGTTCTATGGGACTCCTACCCACCAGGGCCACTATGCTGAGAACCGTTTGCTGACAGAAACAAAATAGCACCACCGAGCTCCAGAGAGGCTGCACAAGCAGATAGAGCTGGACTAGTAAATCCCTCCAATGGGCTCTGACCTACAACCTCCTGCTGGGATCCCTACTCCTATATCTCATTTGGGTGACCTTGAACGTAGGGAATTACTTCTCTGAACTCCACCATTCTCAAGTCTGTAATAAGGTGATGATGATGGTGGTGGTGATGGTGACAGTTCATGGCTTTAGACTACTTTCTAGATCAACACTCAGTATTCTCTTTGGGTGAAATGGCAGGGCATCTTTATAATATAGACTGGATGTATATGACCTAATCCCCTCCTCAGAATGACCCTGACCCTATTTCCTATCCCTCCATTCTTTACTTTATTCAGGAACATCTCTGTTCTTTCTGCCTATACATACAACATAAAGATCTTGAATTCTCAACTCTTTGCCTATCCATTTGTCTAATTCTACCAGGTCCCTTCTTCCTAAGATCAGATTTCAATGATTCCTCTTCATACTACCTGTCTTTTATATCCTGCTACATATTCATCTTTTGACTCCCTCTCTCTGTTGCTTCTACCATCACCTCCTAAAAGTTATGGAAAGATAAACTACAGAAAGCCAAATAAACTTTGTCTTTTGCTATTGTTTGTTGATGCCTCCAAATATCATAAACAGTATCTGACAGTAATCAAAATATAGTTGTTGAATGAAAGAATGGGTCGGGAGAATGGAATGGATGGAAAGGTAGGCTAGATATAGATAGTTGAACAAATCATTCTCTTGCTAGAATTTATGGCTGCTTAAGGTGTTTAATGGTGAATGTTCAAGCATATATTTATTTGTCTCTTCTTTGCTCTAATGTTTAGCCAATCCTTTAGAAAACGATTTATCTCTTACACCCTTCTTGTTCAAAGCCTCCTGTACCTTTACCAATCAATAATTTATACTATTCTTCAGTCAGCCAATGGAAAGCACCTGGAAATGCCATTTGGTGTCAGTGTATACACATAAAACTGTATACTTCTGGAACAGATAGGCTAGACTCGCCCCCTTCCCAAATCCATGAGGTCAAGCTTTCTGGGTGAGGTATTCTGTATGACAAATTTAAGCTGCCATGTTTGCTTCACCAAAGAGTTCTCTTGACTTTATAAATGGAATTTAATTTCCCAAATAAATAAAACCAGTTCACAATATCTGTGATTTCTCTAGATACTTCCCAAGACCCAACAGGAAATGACTTTACTCACTGCTGTGACAAAATACCTTACCAAAGCATCTGAAAGAGAAGAGGGTACATACACTCTGGCTCATAGTTCAAAGGAATAAAGTCTGCCATGGAAGCAGGAGTATCTGGCACTGTCACACTACAGCCACAGTGAAGATAGAGAGGGAGGGGGAAGGGGAGAGGGAGAGGGTATTTGATAGTCCTTAGCCATGTACATAGAGGCCTGGCCACCGTTCCCACTTCCTTGCTGCAGAATTGGACTGACTGGCAAGATTAGCTCAAGAAGCCATTTACTGTCATCTCGATAGAAGCAAGTTCCCTCCAGACCATCTCGCTTCCTCCATTACCCCAGGTCTCTGTGGAGGTGATCAATAAAAACATATAAAATGCTCAGAAGGGCATTGTCCCCAGCACAGTGGACCAAATGACAAACCCAAAGAAAGGCTTCTTGGCACGGCTTGGACTCCCTAATGTTAAGCATACTTGAATTTAACGGTTGTTTTTGTATTCCGCACAATAATATGCAGTGTATCTTTTCTGATAGAACAGGATGATCCGTTCTTTTGCTCGGGTCTTTTCAGACAATCACTGTAGAGTACATGCATAATCACTTACAACGACACAAAACAAAAGTTAGAAAGGAAAAAAAAAAACAATAAAAAGGGCAAATTATGAGACCTTCAGATCCCACAGAGGGGATTTAGCATGTAGCTACTGACAGAGAGGGAGCCAGGGGAGTGTGGGTGGGTGTCCTGGGGACTCCGATCAGTCTCTGAGAAATGATAATGGTATAATCACAGAGTCTCAGTTTTGACTGAGATGTTGGTCATAATGTTTCCCATCAAGATAAACTTGGTAAGTTTGTCTATTTCTCTCCTTAGCTCCTTAGATCACAGCCCTGAAGGGCTGTCTCTAGAACTATAGAAAAATTACACAACAGTTTTTAGTATACAATTGGTATAGAGCACACTATTATTGTGTGGAGCCACACCTCTTTCTAATTTCCTGGGGACTGTGACCCACATGAGATGAACAGTAGGCTTCAGCAGCTCAGACCCTCTGCTTCTTAGTCCTTCTGGATTGCTGGCTATCTTCCTTTAGATCTCCAGTGATGGCAACAATTTCCATAATCTTGTCACCTTAATTGCTGCTGTCATCGTGAGCAATGAAATTAATTTTGATTTCTTTTTGTTTCTGCTTAATGCTTGGAATGTGACTAATGAGATTATTTCTGGCTTCTGCTGGAGCAGTGTTCCTGTGAACGTGACCAGAGCTGGCCTGGATCCTCTTTCTGTCCAGAGACCTCGCGTGTGCTGGAAATCACAGGGAATAGAATCCTTTGGCTGTGGTCAAATGGCTCCAAGTGGTTTGCTCTTCCTGAAGAGTCTTTCTTTTACATCCCACTGGAATCTCACACTTGGATCGTGAGGAAGGAAACTTGACCATGCAGGGGAAAGGAAGAAAATTTGCGGAGTGCCTAGGCATTATACTGCTTCATGAGAATTATTCCACTACCCACCGGAACTTCAAGAGTTAAAAAAAAATAAAGAAAAAAGAAATCCACTTTACAAATCAGGTCAGGAAATGATTAAGAAGCAAAACTAAGACTCAAATCTGAATGTAGTGGGTGCTACAGGCCACAATCACTGTGAGAAAACTCCCTCCAAGACCTCTAATATTGAATTTGGGGGATTTTTTTATGTTTGGTGCAGTACCTTTCCGTGTTAAGCAGAGTTCTCTAGAGGAACAGATAAATTTCTATAATAACAGGTATCAGTATAGTAAGCATGCACTGATATATACTGTACACATACACAAAGGCAATGTATTAGATTGGCTTACGCTGATAGGGACCAGGTAGCTTAGCAATGGTGTGTGGTAGAGGTGGATAACATAGTGGCCAGTTCAAGGAGCTGGCCCTCTCAGCCTTGCTGGTTGGGCACTGAAAGCCTGAAATCATTCTGGACAATTTGAGTCCTCGCTGGAAGATCCAAGAGGCTGGATCCTGATGATACTGACTCCTAACAACCAAGGTAGATGGACTTAGAAGAAGGATAGGTATGTGGGCTCTGTCTGCTATGCAGTGCTGTTTCCCTAACACGATTCTTGCCCCTTGGAGCCGATTCTTCCCATATCAGAGTATAACTATTTGAAAAATTTAAATCCCATTATATTAATATCCATGCATTATTAAAACTTCAGTGGCTTTCTATTGTGTGAAAATAATTTGGCTGTGGATTAAACACCAATATTCCTCTCTTCAAGAAATCCGGCTGGCCCAAGGATTTATTTTTATCTATGTAATGAGGCAAAATGGTGGCTTTTAACACCGGATGCTGGTCATCAGCTCCCAGTTGGAGTACCCTTTCCCGGAGTCAAACAGCCATGCTGCAAGGAAGCCCAGGCTCACCATGTCACAAACTCTCCAACTCAATACAACATCCAGATGAATGTATACACGTGACCGGCCTAGTGCATACTACCAAAAGACAGCACCTAGACAATCTATAGACTTGAGTAGTAGTAAAGTGCTTTATTAACTTAAACCTTAACTTAATGTCATTTTTATTCAGCAACAGAAAATCCAACCAAGACCCAACCATTTGCAATGTCCCACAAGCCCTTGCCTCAGCCATCTCACATCATCTACTCACTATGCTCTTATCAGTCCCACATAAGGTTTCTGCACAAACCAAGCCTTATCCAGATTTCACTCACTGCTTTTGACTCCCCTCTACTTAGGATATTCTTCCTTCCATCTGTCAGTAGCATGATAGGCTTCAGTCCTTCCTCGGACTTAGCTTAAATATTATCTTCTTCAAAGAACCCTGAGTCACCCCTATTAAGTTGGTCACTCACCCTGTTTTTTTTTTTTTTTTTAAATTGTAACTGTATTCTGATTGTTTTGTGAATACTATCTGTCACAGTTCCTAAACACACAACGTATTCTTTTGCTGACTTGTTACCTGTCTCTTACAGTAGATTCCAAATACCATAGGGCCAAGACTGAATGTGTGTTTTAAACCAGTGGGTAGTTTCACCAAGTGCTGTGCTTTTGTACACAGGACAGTGACATAGGTGATCATTAAGACTATAGCCTACATTTTTACAGTTTTTATTAAAGATTTGTTTTGTACGTTATTTGTTGATCCTAGTTTTTAGCCTCCCCAACTCCTTCCAGACCCTCTCCACCTCCCAACCCAATCAATTTCATCTTCTTCTCTCTTTTGTTCTCTCTCTCTCTCTCTCTCTCTCTCTCTCTCTCTCTCTCTCTCTCTCTCACACACACACACACACACACACACACACACACACACACACACACACACACACACCAAAATCAAAGCAGATAAATTAAATAAAAGAAGATAAGCTTAAACAAAACAAAGCAAAAAGCTAAACAAAACCAAAAAAAAAAAACATGGAATTCATTTTGTATTTGCCAACTAATCCTGGGCATGGGGCCTGCCCTGCATTGTAGTTGCTATACCCAGCAACACTCCACTAGAGAAAAATTGGTTTTTCCCTTCCCAGCAGACATCAGTTACAAATAGCTTCTTGGTTAGGGGTGGAGCTTTGTGTCTATAACCTAGAAATACTACACTGTTCTGGACAAAGTGTTTCTAATTATAGTCTGTAGTTCATCCACTAATTGATACATGCATGCTTGCATTCATTCATTCATATATCTGTCCATTTATCCATACACTTACTTATACATATTTGTTTATTTTTCAACATATTTCTATTGAGTTCTACTATGTGCCAGACTGTAGTGGGATTATGTTGTTACACTGTAAATAATTGTCCCGCCTATGGTTTAATAAAAAAGCTGATTGGCCGGTGACAGACAGGAAGTGTGGGTGGAGCTACCAGACTGGGAAAACTCTGGGAACGGGAAGAACAGGGAGAGATGCCATAGATCCACCAGAGAAGTAGATGCAGAGACGCCTATGCTGCTCTGAGAAAAGGTACTGAGCCGCGTGGCTGAACAGGATAAGAATCATGAGTTAGTCTAAGAGCAAGAGCTAGCATGCCATATGCCTGGGCCCCAGGTCCATCAGCGTACAATTAATATAAGCACCTGTGTGTTTCAGTGGGACTATGGGATTGTGGGTCCATGGGTCTGGGCCACGAGGCTTGGCCAAAAAGTTCAGGCTAGAAACCTAATACTACACCAGACATTTGAATTCTGTACTATATCAAACAGGCATCATCCTGTTCCTGATGAAGATGACTAATTAGGGGCAGGCAATAAAACAAAAGTTTGAAAGTCTGTGATGACGAAGTGCGGGAATTGCCAAGAGTCTGGAAAACAGTATTGTCCTGTTGGCTGTGCATGTAACATCTTTCACTGGCCTCAACTCAGTAACCCTTATTACTTTTCAATACTGGCATTGCGTTCAACATAAAATCCACATTATTTACAGGTGGCTTCATTATTCATCTTCCCATCTGCCCTCCTCTCCCAATGGGCTTCTCTTGCTTCTTCTCATTCCCTTGTGCCCTCGGGTCAAACTTTTTCCTTCTTAGGGATGAGCAGCCCTTTAGCATGGGGACTACCTTTGAACAGTTGCGTGATACATTGTCCCAGATCAACCCAGTAGATCACAGTAGTATCTCTGCGTGCTTTAATTTGTAACAAGTTAAAAAAAAAATCTGGAGAAATTTCATGAGGAACAAATGCACTCCTTGTTGTGTTGTGTGAGTGGGGTACTGATAATAACAACATGCACCAGCCCCTCTTACCTTTCCTCCATCTTTTCTGGAACATCCTGCCTACCTGTTCCACCCACCCAGATCTTCATCTTTCAGGACCAATATCAAATAGTATCTCCTTCCAAGGGTATTGTACTGTGACTTTACTCTGGTTTCTCAGCGTACGCTCAGGCTGGGTGAATACCTCAGTTGGTACCCACGGTTCCACTGCCGATTCTTGCTTGCTTGTCTGCCTTCTGCTGTGGAATGCTCCTCTTGGGTTGAGATTGAACTTTCTGGAGGCTGCCAATGGATACTGTAATCAGAACAGTTATGGGCACTTTGTGGTGACTGCTGTCTCTCTCTCTCTCTCTCTCTCTCTCTCTCTCTCTCTCTCTCTCTCTCTCTCTCTCTCTTTCTCTCTCTCTCTGAGTGGGCAGGTGTATGGATGCACTGACCTTGTGCAAGGACAAAGGTCTGAGAAACAGACTGAGGGTAATCATGATGAATTGCCTAGAATAAACCTTTCGTGGGTTTGTGTTCATATGTTCAAAGTGCCCTGGGCCAAAATCAAAGACAGGGACAAACAGCACAAAGTCACTGTGACCTCTGAGATTCTGCTTTCTTCAAAAATAACATTTTTTTTTTGGTCTGATTATAAAAGCAGCGCAAATATATTGTGGAGAATTTATATAATATAAAAAGACAGAAAATAAGAATTCCTCATAACCCTACCCAGAGAAAAAGGCTAGCCCTTTGAAGCATTGCTTTCTCATCTTGCCCCTCCAAGGTACTCAATTAATATTTATTTAATACTATGTCATTACATGCTTCCTCCAACTTGATCTTAGGAAATGCCCACTTTATGTGTTTGTAGAGAACACTACTTTTAGAGTGTGTATGTGATTCTGTCCCACTACTGAACCAACACTGATTTAATCAAGTCTCTACCTCTCTCTTTTTTTGCTATAACTGTGCTGTTTTCCTATGTGAGGCAGGTGGTTGTTATGAACATTGGGCTGGAGCCTGAGTGTGGCCGACAAACAGTGTTCTTCTCATTCAGAGTAGGTTTAGGGTTAACAGGGAGTTAGAGCAGTGGGGATCCAGCTCCAGCATAGCCACTGACTGATTTGGAGAATGTGGCTTATCATGGGGAGCAGAGTGGTCAGACAACAGGTCCTAGATCCGACTGGCTTACCCTCTCAGCTGCTGGTAGCATTAGGCCAGGCTTTTCCCCACCCATCTCTAATTCTGGAGAACAAAGCAGATATATGATGATAAGCGATCCTGGTTGTTGACTTGACTGGGTTAAAAAATCACCATGGAAACCTACCTCTGGTTTATCTATGGGCATCTTCCCAGCATGGTTTGAAGGATCACCCCAGAATTTGGGGGCACCATTGTGTGGGCTGCCTTACTAAAGAAAAGGAAAGATAAGCTGACCACAAGGTCTCATCTTTCTTTGCTGCCTGAGTGCAGAAGGGATGTGATGAGCCACCCTACATTTCTGCCACCCGCCTGCCCCATGTTCCTGCTGCCTGCTTTCCCTATGATGATGGACTTCAGCCTTACCCTGAAGCTTTAAGAAAAAGCCCCACCTTCCTACCTGTGTCACTTTTTTTTTAAATCAGGTATTTGATCACTACAAGAAAAGTAGCTGATGTAAGGACCTTGCTACAGGAAGATAAGTCTTTTCCCAAAGGATGAGAGCAAGAGAAAACAGGACTGCCCCAATACAGTGCTCTCTCCACCAATGCATCCAGACAGGCTTCCCTTCTCTGTAGAACAGAAAGGGTCAGTGCTCTTAGAGAGTGTCTTCCACCTTTCTGACAGCAGCAGAGTTATTTGAACAAAGACAGTACTGCTTAATCCATATCACATTTGTATGCAAGATGCTATGGTCATAGTCACCCTATTCTAGTGTCATTTCATAAATACCCAGACAAAAAGAAATGCAGGGGAGAAAAGGTCCCTTCAGTTTATAGTTAGGGGTCACAGTACATATTTGCAATGGAGTCAAGGGATAAAGATTTAAAATGGCGAGTCATCTCCTACCCAAAGAGAGCAATCAATGTTCACTTGCTTGTTCAGTTATTCTTAGTTTGAATTTCTCCATTCTTACACAGTTTAGGGCTACCTGCCTAGGGAATGGTGCTGCCCACAGCAGGCTGAATCTTCCCACAACAGCTAACATAATTAAGACACAGACATGGCCCCAGACCAACCCAATGTAGACCCTCTTCCCAGCTGATTCTAGACTGTGTTGAGTTGACAAAGTTAAGCACCACGGTGCCTCATTGCCATCACTCGTCCCTCCCAGAGTCACCAACCAACCCCTTCTCAGCTAGCCCCCTCCTACCCTTACATCTCTCCTTTCCCCTTTTTCCAGACTCCAGGCATGCAGCCACGGCTGTTGTGTATTAATGAAGTGAGAGCACCTTCTTGTGCTCTTCTTCTCCATCCTTCAGCTCCCATAGTCCTTCCAAACGCAATTTAAAAAAAAAATTCTTTGGCTGTTCTTAGCCTTAGAGGGGGAGTCTTGGGAGATAGACTACTTTTTGAAAATATATTTCCAGAAGAATATCTTGAAGGCATCTAAACTTATTTCTAGCAAGCAATTTATAAACCACAGTTTGTTACTATTTGCTTTTAATGCATGAGCAATCAAACCCAAGGCCTCAGGCATGCTGGGAAATCAGTCATTCTTGCAGCCATATCTCCAACCCCAGCAGAGACACTCACAAGAAGTCGACCCCCTCCCCCTCACCCAGCTATTCCAGGCTTCCTGGGAAACCTTGTCCTGGGATTGCTTCTGTGTATCCCAGTGTGCTTACCCTTGCTTTGACTGTTTTATTTTCCTTTGTCAATATTGTGAATGGAATTGTTTTATTTCAAATATAGAGGAAACTATAGCTACATTGATTTCTAACACACCACCTTCAGAATGTTTTTCAAATTTTCATTTTTTTTTTTTCAACTTGTTTCTTTTTTGAGTAGGACCGTTGCATCTTGGACGAGTAATGAGCGTTTTCTTATCTCTCTGTTCCTGTGATCCACTAGCATGATGGGCCTGATGGGATCACCCACAGTGCTAACAAGCAGCATGAAGCATAGCCTCTTTGTCTACAATGCAGCCGCTGGCTGTGGATGGCTACAAATGGTGATCAGGCAAGTTTATTTTATTCTACGCTTTTGTTAACAATGAGCACTGAGTTTATAAAAGTTACTGCTGCTTACTAAATGACTTGAAGACTTGGTGGGCACTATGGAGTCATAGGCCATCTTCTTCCAAACTGGCTATTACAGGAGAAAAGCTTGAGGCCAGTTTGCTGGTTTATTCTTTCCAAGCAAAGTGTATCATGTGTTTCCTTTTGTTCTATTTTACACCGGAATACACACAGAAAAAAAAAATTTTGAATTTATCTTTGAAATTCTAAAGCTGTGGGAGACTTCCTCTGACAAGTGGCACTGTTGTATCTGCTCGGATTCAGGCCATCCAGAAACCTGGGAGGGATTGTGCCACTTTGCCGCTCTCTGATGATTGCTTTTGTCCCATTTTTTAGGATTGCTTTCTGGAAACACCGGTTGGTGGTATGTTGAATCTCTATATTTGGTACTCCACATCTTTTCTTCCATTTCTCATTATTTCCTGTCTTTGTTCTTGGATCCTGTATGCCGGGCAACATCTGAACGCATTTCTCCCATACACCACCAGTTTAGTGTCCATAATATATTCTGCCCTGTTCTTAAGATGTGATTTGATTTAATTCCTATACATAATTTCCATGTCACATTTCCAGATCTCATCGGGGCATTTTTATTCCTTCCTTCCTTGTCTTTACTCAATTCCCTTCTTTTTACAGATCTACTGTCTTATCCTAGCTCATTTATATTATATTCTTTTATCCTCAATTATTAACTCTACTCATCCAATCCAATCATTTCAATCATACTTCTCAGAATCTAAAAATAGTATGTATGCATTTAGGGCAGAAAATAGGAAATAAAAGAGAGCACAGAAGACTATAAAATGACAATTATATTATTAATAAAATATCATCATTAGTATAATGAAGTTTTTTTTTTTCAGACAGAATCGGTGACTTTGAAGTAAAATTGGGTTTTACACAGTAGAAAATGCTTTTATTCTTTATGTTATTACATACTCCTAGGAAGTTGCTTTAAGTTACTTGAGCTGCACTCATTGGCTCACAGAAGAAAGGCATAAAAACCGACCCACTGGGGAAGGAAAAGGTTAGCAGCAAGAGTATGATGGGGACCAGAGGGCAATGGAGGAGTATGAGAAAGATACAGTAGACACATGTATGAAGTTAATAAAATATATTCTAATAAAAAGCATTCATCATGGCCAGAAAGATTGCTCAGTGGTTAAGAGCACTTTCTGCTCCTGCAGAAGACCATGGTTTATTTCCCAGCCCCCAGAGAGTGGCTCACAACCTTCACATGTCTAGGAGATTCTCTTCTAAACAGCCGCTAGGCATATATGTGGTACCAGTCACATATGCAGGCAAAGACACATACACATAAAATAAAAATAAACATATCTTTGTACAAACCTCGAAAATAGAAGAATGTGCTTGTACAGGCTACCTCAGCTTCTCCAACGATACCAATTTCTGAAACTTCAGCACTGTTACATTAAGGTTTCTTGGTCCTGGGCAGCCAGAGCTCCAGACCCACAGACCTGCAGCCCCAGATCCCTTAGACACCCGCTGCTGCTCAGGCCCCCAAAATGACTCAGACACTTATATTAATTTGATGCTGTTTGGCCTATGTCTCAGGCACATTGCTAGCTTGCTCTTATATCTTAAATCAGCCCATTCTCATTAATCTGTCCTGCCAAGTGGCCTGTGTTCCTTACATGGTTCTTCTTTGGGCATCTGGCTCGATCTGTCTGACTCCACCTTGCTTCTCCTACCTATGTTGTGATTTCCCCGCCTACTTTTTCTATGGTGCCTGTCACAGGCCAAAACAGCTCCAATTTTTTAAAGATTGATATTCACAGCACAGCATGTAGATATTGACAGCACAGGAAGTAGATGTTTGAAAGGCTGCTTTCTCCCCATTGCTTCATGTCTTCACTGGAGTGTGCACAGGGCTGTGCAATCCAACATATACATTCATAGAACCACCACAAACAGAACCAGGGCAGCTCCATACAGGGCAGCTCATATTGTTCTTACAAAGTCATACCTTCTACCTTATTCTTAAGCTGTGGGGACCACTTATTTGTTTTTTCTCTGAAGTTTTTGTCATTTAGTAGTTAGATGGGAAAATGAATTGATAGATAGGGGAAATAATTCAATTTCTTTTTAGAACCATTGCAAAATGTGGTGAAGTAGAGTACATTTTAAAAATATGAAGAACAATTTTTAAATATTTTAATTTCAAAATTGGCTTAAATATTTGAGGTGATAGCTACATTATTAGCTTGACTTAGGCATCCAGCATTGTTTTCAGAATCATAACATCTCTCTGTACCCCTATAAGTGTATAAATTTATATAAATATTATAATTTGTCAATGTCATTTTATAAGGCTTAGTGCATATGGGAATCAGTCAGCAGCCTCGTGAGGTTGACTTTCTTTGCTAAGGATAATGACCTGAGGTCCATGCAGGACATTTTATGGAGCAGAGTTTGTGTAGCAACTTATCCACAAAAGGTAGTGTTAGCTGTTTCCAAGAACTTTTGCTCTTAAGAATGATATAACAAGCTGTGAACATTCACATGCAGACTGAGATTCCATAGTATACACATCTGTAGTGTGTGCATGATTGTCCAATCCCACCTTTAAAACATAGCACTCTACTGAAAAAAAACTTCTCCATGTCAGGATTTAGTTTTTGAAAACAAATATGGCTGCATAATATTCTATCATAGGGATTGTACTTCCCAAGAAGTTCATAATTTTTGGATTTTGTTAGTAGCATGCCAGATGAATTTTAGATATTTTTTCTCTCTCTAGTAAATCTTGCAAAAACTGTAGGGTTTTCATCTTTTGCCTATCTCAATGCCCCTTCTTCTATTTATTCTCAATTTCTCTTTAACATAGAGCACACTGGCTCTCTCTCTTACCTCATAACCTCTATGACTTCTGACTGGAATGTTCTTTGTTTATATTCACATGACTTCATGATGCATGCCATTAAATGTCTTAGGTTAACTGTCATCTCCAATAGAATCAAAACACTGTTTTGAATGATCAGAAGTATGGAAAGAAAAAGAATTTCACCCCATTCAATTCATGCCTTTATTTACTTAGACAATGGATTATTAAGCTCTCCACTATGGTTCAGGCTCAGTGTTAGACACTGTGGATATTGTTGAGTGGCTTCTTAAAGTCTGTTGTGTGACACTGTTTCTAGGGAAACATGAACAAATATCTACTCACCACAGATAGGGAATTTCAACAGATAAAAGTAAAGGTACCACCAAAGTCAGTTGGTGAACCAATACATTTTGTTGGGGTTACTTACAGGAGTATGGGCCAAGGGTTACTTACAGGAGCAGAAATGACTCAAAGACAGCTGCATCACCAAAAGGCTGACCCAGCATAGCTGACAGCTCATGAAAGTTTCAGACAACTTAACAGGTTGGGGAGTGTCTCTTTCAGGTAGTTTGGCTGATTTGCCTCCTTTATTCAGCATTTGTGGATGTGATTCTGGTCAGTTTCAGGGACTTCCTGATGCTACTGAATTGTCTGCTTCCTGAGTTTATAGGGATTCCCTACAGAATGCCATGTTTTACCTCCCCTTAGAGCAGCATGTGTCTTATGGAGCTTTCTTCTCTTCAAGATAGAAAGGAAGGAAGCTGACACACAGATCTACATGCTTTTGGTTCCTAGTAGTTTTCAAACAACTACAATCTTGCCAAAGAGTGGGAAGTAAAAGGGTGACAGGATGGTATCAGCTTAAAAGCCATTTCTGTGATGCTCTTAAGTCCCTTACCCAGAACTTCCACATGCTTTCCTCTCTCTGATTTTTACTTTTCTCATTCATAAACTCAAATTCTGCTAATTTTCGAAGTGACCCAGAGAACCTCCAAAACCACCATCACATCACCTAATCTAGAAGCCCTGTCTGCTTTCCCACAACCTCACATATTTAGGTGCCCTGTCTGTTTCCCCACCACCTCACCTATCTAGGAGCCCAGTTTGCTTCCCTATCAGCTCACCTATCTGGCCAGCTGGCTTTTCAGGAGCAGCTCACCCTGCTTACTCAAGGACAGCACACTGGTCCTCATACTTGCACACAGATGTTCCATGGAAAGCCTCTGTTTGATTTTTGCATCTCCTCACCTTGTGAGAAGATTGATGAGGGCTAGTTGCCATGGTGACTCAGGGTGCTGAGATCCTTACCTTTGTTCTCCAAAGGGGAGGTGATATGAATAAGACCAGAAGAGAAGAATGGAATATAAATAGATTGATACTTCTTTTTAAATATCTCTTTTATTTTGCTTAATAAATATTACCGCTGAAAAACAAAGAAAGTATCCACTGTGTATGAACAAGGGTTGCAATGTATGTGCCTCAGTTTCCTCATGTATAAAGGCATTCAGTCTTTCTTTTGGGGCTGTTCTGAAGATTCACAAGCTTATCAAATGAAAGTGTTTGACAAATAATTCATGTTTACAACAAATGGATTGAACTTGACTTAGTAAAGACCTGGCAGGAATGCATAGCCTCTGATGTTTTAGAAAACTGAAAACAGTTCCCCTTTAGAAATAATTTTGAAAGACATAGTCTTAAAACCTAATAGAAATGAAGTCACCCTGTGTGAATTTATCTGATCATCTAATATGATTGTTCCCCCAATGTCAGAATCCGAAGTTCTTATAAGTGATCCATCTGCTACTCTACAGAGGAATGAAGGCCAACAGCTTGAGTAAACATTATCTCTATTGGCTAAGAAGAGAGTTGGGTGGGACTCTTGAGAGCCTATAGCCCCAGGTGACCTTTGGTTCTCACTTCTCTCAGCCTCAATCCCTGCTGTTAGACAAACGCACAAGATCTGACCAGAATGCTGTACAATGCTCTTCCATGCCTCTCTATGCTTGTGAAGATTCTCCTGCTGCTTTGGCTTCTTCTAGGATGACCCCTCCCAAAACAGTCTCTGCCTCCTATCTTCTTAAACTCACCTGAGGCCTCAGAGCTCACAAGAAAGATTCCTCATGTACCATCTACGTACCTGCCATATTTTCACCAAATGCAGCTGTCATTTTGTCAACCACAGTAGTTTAATATTGTCAAATTAATTTAGTCTACCCAAATTCTTCAACATCCTCTAAAGTACTTTGTATACTAAAGTTAATGTGGAAAGCATCCAGCTCCTGGACTTAAACTGGGCCCAACCCCATTTGACCTCTTCTCCGAACTGTAACCTTGGGAAGGTGACTTACCCTGTCAGTTAAATTTCTCCATTAGTAAAGGATTAAAAAGTATTATAACATTCATGAGTGATTAAGTGAGAATTATAATATACACATATATATAATTAGGGCTTAAAACATTGACCTCAAATACATGACTCAACTCAAATTCTTTAATATAAAATTAGAAATAATTTATTTTCTATAGTTTGGAGTGTGCGATATCATTTCTGTGTGTGATAATTTTAGGCCATATGACTTAATATAGAAAGACAAGGAAGGAGTGGTAAAACCATAAGAGGTCGAACCAGGAAGAGAGGGAAAGTGTCTTAGTTATGGTTTCTATGGCTGTGAAAAAAAAAAAAATACCATGACCACAGCTACTCTTATAAAGGGAAACACTTAATTGTGATGGCTCACATACAGTTTGAAGGTTTAGTCCATTACGTCATGGCAGGATGGCAACAAGGAGGCAGACATGATGTTAGACAAGGAACTAAGAGTTCTTACACTTGACCCACACGCAACAGGAAGTGGTCTGAGACACTGGGTGTGGCTTGAGCATGTATGAGACCTCAGATCCCACCTCCACAGTGACACATTCTCCAAAAAGACCACTTTCTCCCAAAAAGACCACATTTACTCTAACAAGGCCATACCCTCTGGGGGCCATTGTCTTTCAAATAACCACATTCCATTCTCTGGCCCCCAAAGGCTTGTAGCCTTATCATAATGCAAAAAAAAGCATTCAGTCATAGTTTATCACAGTCTCAACACTGTTTAAAAGTCCAAAACTCAAAGATTCATGCAGTCTCCTAACTGTAATCCTTTGTAAAGTCAAAATCAAAGAG
Source organism: Phyllotis vaccarum (assembly GCA_033318265.1). Taxonomy (NCBI): domain Eukaryota; kingdom Metazoa; phylum Chordata; class Mammalia; order Rodentia; family Cricetidae; genus Phyllotis; species Phyllotis vaccarum. Next base: position 75,910,504 of record JARWLC010000016.1, on the reverse strand, counting down.
ATGATCACATGCTTTCAACATATAATGGCACAGGATATACATTAGCATTCTAAAATGTTAGGGAAGGGAGCATAGTGAAGAATATAGAACCAAAGCAAGAAAGACCGAAAACCAGCTGGACCAATTCCAAACTCAGCATCTCCCTGTCTGATGTCAAAGTGCTTTTCAGATCTCCGGCTCCTTTCAGCTTTGCAGACTTCTCTCTCTGGGGCTGGTTCCCCTCCCTGTTAGCAGCTTTCCTCAGCAGGTATCCCACAGCTCTGGAATTTCCAACATCTTGGGATCTCCAAGGCAATCCAGGCTTCAACTTCACAGCTTCACTAAATGGCCTTTCTAGGCCTCCATTCAAGGACATCCCTGACACGTGCTGGCCTCAGTGGCTTTCCATGAGTCACCCAGGGTCTGCAATCTTCCTTAGCCCCCTTCTTCTATCTTTAACTTCAGAACCATGTGGCTAAGTCTTCAAAGGTCTGCTGCTTGCTGGGGCTAGAACATGGTTCCCTCATTCAATTACACTTTTACCAGCTCCCTGCCTAAGCTTGGTTGTGCTGAAACTTGTTCTGTACACCAGGCTGGCTTCGAACTCAGAGATATGCCTGCTTTTGCCTACCAAGTGCTGAGTTTAAATGTGTTTACCACCACACCCAACTTTACTTGAAACTTGGCTAGGTGGAATCTTGCTCTGAGGTCACCACTCCCTTTATTCCATTTCTTAATCTATTTATCTCCTTGAACATAGGATTGAGCTCCATTCCACTTTCTGGTGTCCCTTCTCCTCTGCTACTTTTCCTGACTCAGCTTGCTCCTTTTCATTATATATCTTTATTAGAGTTAACACTAACAATCACACAGCAGCCGTATATATATTCTAGGATGTTTTGAGATTTCCTCTGCCAACGGAATTAACAGAAAACTCTTCACTTTAGCCTCAGGCAAACTTCTCAGACAAGGGCAATAAGCAGCCACATTCAAAGAATGATTTCTAGACAACATACTAAACTTCTTCTCTGAAACTTCTTGAGTGAGTCCCCCACAGTTTAAATCACTCTTTGCACCACCGTCTTCCATGTTCCTATTGGTATAGTCCACTAAGAGGCTTTTAGAGCATTCTACTGCTTTCCTAACCCAAACTCCCAAAGTCCATTTCTTCCAAACAGAAGAAAAATGGGTCCTTTCACATCAATCCCCAGTCCCTGGTACCAACTTCTGTCTTAGTTAGGTTTTGTTTTGCTGTGAAGAGACACCATGACCGCAGCAACTCTTTTAAAGAAAAAAAAATTTAGTTGGAGCTGGCTTATAGTTATAGAGGTTTAGTCCATTACCATCATGGTGCAACACGGAGGTGTGCAGGCAGACATGGTGTGGAGTTGAGAGTCCTACATCTTGATAGACAGGCAACAGGAAGTGGTCTGAGACACTGGGCAGTGTCTTGAGCATATATAAAGCCTCAAACCTCTACTCCCAGTGACACACTTTCTCCAAAAGGCTATACCCCTCAATTTTGACACTCCCTTTGGGGGCTATTTTCTTTCAAACCACTACAGAAAGGATGGCAATTTGTGTTGGTCAAGTTTATTGGATAACAAGCTTCCTTACACCCAAACATACCATGTCAGTGGGATGGTTTGAATGTGTCTTACAGTTGGTTAGTTGGTACAGGAGCCATGTTAAACTTAAATTTTGCTAGTGTTCTTTGTACTTATTTAGTGAGAGAAGTTACTTTAAAGTCTATTTTTCTTCCAGATTTCAAAACATTCCCCATCCCATAAACAACTTCAAGTAATCCCCCTAAAGTGGATTAGCTCAAATGCACAGGTTGTGATGAGGAAGAAGGTAGAGACAAGAAGCACCAGGAATGTGGAGAGCATCCACTTAGCCTAGTGAATGATGAAGAGAGAAATACTGCACATCTACAGTTGTGCCAAGCTCTGGACAAGATCATGATATATAACTTCCTTTTAAAAAATTTTCTAAAAAAAAAAATTCCTAACATTTTATATATGGACAAAATCAAAGCAGAAATGATGTGGAATAAAAGTGAGTTGGCAGTAATTGAAATTATTTCAAAATAATTTAAAGTGGATAGATGATAATTTTTCTGGGTTCTGGCTGGTGGCTGCAAGTGGAATTTCAGAACATTGCAGACCCTGCATGACTCAGGAAAAGCCAAACTATATGACACACCTGGGCTTTCACATAATTTTTTAAATCTCTCAATCAGTGCTGTCTCTCAATGACTCTCATTCAAAGCTGTCTAGCCAGTCCAGATGAGAGGAGACATGGACATTTTGGTAGACCACAGTGCCAACAGGACCTCTAAGTTTCAGATGTCTAAACCCCTGAGAAGGACTCTAATTGGACCAGATGCCCACTCATGGGATACCTGCTGTTCCTTCAGGAGCCCACTGGGTAGAAGGGAATATTTAAGCAGATATTCTGGGATTTTAAAAAATGCAATATCAGATGGCTTTTTACTGTTACTGCAGCATATAAATCCGTCAACTGGAGTTTACTAGACAACCAAAAGGTCAGCAATTGCTGACCCCTGAGACTTGGCTGTATGATTTGTCTGCGGACTAGAGCAATACAAATTGGGCTCAACAGTTGTGTACATGTTGTTTTTGTTCCCTGTAGGCTCTTTACGTACATATGTCTCACTGAGCTATGGCCTCCGTTTTGCTGATGAGATGAAAGGACTTGACCAAAAAGCCCTGGTTGTAGTGTGTAGCAGGCTTTCCTGAATCTACATCCCCCAAATCATGACAGAGACTTATTATTAGTTAAGAATGCTTGGTATTAGCTTAGGCTTGTTTCTAACTGGCTTTTTAAACTTTAACTGACCCATTTCTATTAATCTACGTGCTGCTCTAAAGCTTGTTTACCTCGTCTACATATTGTTTGCTCTGCTTTCCTGCTTTCTCTGTGTCTGGCAGACTGGCCCCCACTGGCTGGCTCTCTATGGCCGGCTCCCCTTTTCTTTCTGCCCACCAGCCCGGCCTATCCCTCTCCTGCCAGGCTACTGGCCTTTCAGCTTTTTATTAGACCAATCAGGTGCTTTAGGCAGGCAAGGTGAAACAGTGACACATCTTTACATAATTAAACAGATGCAGCATAAACCAATGTAACACATCTTTACATAGTTAAACATTCTATTCCACAACAGTAGTTAATGGTAAAAGAAAGTCGGAAAACTCATTGAATATCCCAAATCTCTATCATTACAAAGCAAGCTCGTTTATTATTATTATTTTTTCCTCTCTGGTATCTGTTTTCTGAATAAAGTTGGACAGCAAATATCTTGTTTCCTTCCAGCCCTCTGTGAACTTGTTTGTTTCTACTCTGGTCTTGGGGGGCAAGGGGAGACTTGTCAACAAGTCTGAGTCAGTCAAACCATCCCTTAAAAAATGAAAAAAAAAATACAACCAAACCAGCCCTAAGTGAGTCATGGTATCCAGCATGCATATTTATAGGCTCTATCTGAGTGGAATCCACTCCAGGCTCTCTTGCTAACACCCCCATGCATCTGCAATCTTGTGTCAGGCACTTGAAGGAATCAAAGCCTATGGTACTTATTCACCCACACGTGTTAGTGATGAGTTTTGAACTTTCCATGAACTACCACCATCCCACAGAGCCAAACACCAAGTGCCCATCTGTGGAAGCAGAATTGTGAAAGGAAAATTCTGCTCTTGCCTCCACTAGACATGTTTCCAATTGGTTTCCTTGTGGGTTTCTGATAAATTGTGAAGTACTAGCTAGCACCACCCCAACCTTCCAGTGGACACAGCAGCTGGGAGTGTTGGAGCTAGAGTGGGGGCAGATTGCAGATTTGCTGCTACAAATGACGTGACCTTGGAATGCTTTTGTGTCTCTGAGACCCAATGTTTCCATTTTAAATGCCCTATGCTGTGGAAGTGCTATCGGGAGAAGAACACGGAGAAGAAGCAGAGGAGCTGGGGTGCAACTCAGTCAGTAGGGTATTTGGCCAGCATCAGTGAAGCCCTGGGTTAGAACCTCAGCACTGCATAATCTGGGTGTGATGGTGCATGCCTGCGATCCCGATCCCAGCACTCTAAAGGAGGTGGAGGCAGGCAGATGGGGGAATTGAAGGTCATTCTTAACTATAGAAAAAAAATCTGAGGACACCTGGGCTACATGGACTTAGTCTTAAGAAAAACAAACAAAAAATTAAAAGATGAAACCCAGAGGAACAATTAAATGGCTGTAGGGTGTGAAAGAAGAAACTGGTGCCAGCTGCAGGTCTCAGAAATGGAGAAAGTGTTCCTGACAGCATAGAAAGTTGCAGGTCACAAGTGATCTTCAGCAGAATGAATGCAACCTGCTCCCCCATGGCAACTTGGCATGGTGGGAGCCAGTAGACCAAACACTCACTGTCATCTTCCCCTCTGACCTCCATTAGGACCTCCTACTCATTGAATCCATCCAAAAAGGTCTATGCAGTCTAAATGTGTAAAAATCTCAATGCCAGGCGACATGGTCAAGAGCAGAGAGCAGATTGGTGGGCCAGTGGTGGCATATGGCTCAAGTTACAAACAACACGCTGCATGTGAATGCTGTGTCACACTGCTTGGCAGGTGCTGTGTGCTTAATAAATATTGGCCCTGGTTATTTAATCAACATGAAGAGAATTGGAGAATCTTCCATTTCGTGATTCATTTCCAGTTTAAACTTGGCATTCTGTTTTATAGAAAAACCTGAACCAAGACAGCTCTTGTTCCCAGTGTTTACTGTGTACATTTGCGGGTCATTATCACCCTAGCTATGACCTCCGACACATTTTCTTTCTTCTCTAGAAAAGAATAAACCATCACTGATTATTCATCTATGATTTTCTCAGCATCATCTGTACAACCCGTGATATGAGGCACAGAGGCTGTCGTGGCAGACACGCACTGGGCTGCACAGTGTTTGCTGTCTGGCACAGGGAAGAGACCTAAACCATTAATCAAGGAAGAGCACGTGCAGCCTTAGCTGGGGACAAGACAGGAGGCCGTGTTGAAAGCTTAGTGGCTGCACACCTTTCTCAGCATTCTTGGGAATCCAGCCTGATACTGTCACTACCGAACATTTTGGAATGAACGTTCACGGACCTGAAGAGGAACAGCATTGTAGAAAGGAGGCTGAGTCTTTTGTTGCCAAGGCAGAAACTCAACCCAAACTCTGGTGTCTTTCCAGCATTGCAGTGGGGCAAGTATTTAAGTGCATAAGATTAAGGTCATTTCCTAATTGCTTGTATAAAAAAGACTCTTGTTTATGGGCTGAGTATCTTCTTTTCCAACTAATTAGCTTGACAAAGCTGAACGGAGAATTGTTTCTGACCCTCCCTAGGCAATTAAGTGTAAGTGTTTTTTTATCTTGTCTACACTCCTTCCACTGCCTTCTGAGAGTCTGTTGCCAAGGACTGTACAAGGCTTGGATGTGCACACTACCACTCCGCCAGCAAGGGGCGACTGTGATGCCGGAGCGCTCATCTCCAGGATCCCTGCTTCCTTCCTATCTTGGATGTGGATGTCCGTCTACAAATGAAGCCCACCGCAACTTTCATGGAAGAGTCAGATATACTTTCTCCCAGGGCATGTATGACGTGGTGTGGGAGAAAGAGATCAGCAGGTGGTGGAAAATGATGGCAGATAACAGTGACACAATGTTAATTATCTCAATGTAACTATTTATATATCAGCTACACCCCAGAAATGTACATGACTGTTTGATTTCCAATCAAAGCAAATATTTTAAATATGTCAAATTCTTAGAATGTTTCCTCCCATGTCATTAGAAATAGCCGTGGATAGACTGTGATGGGGATTGTCAATGGCCAGGAGACAGATGCATTAAGAACTCCAAGATTCTGAGTAACTAGGGGCAGAATGCAGAGTATCTTGAGGCCACAGAGATGCTTTGAGTATCTTCCCCTCTCTGGTCCCTAATCCCTGAGAAGAGAACCAAGTATTTCTCAAACTCAAGGGGTGTGAGAATAACAAAGATTTAGCAGTTCAAGGATGAGCTAGAAGAGACAGCTGATGGCAGAAAATGAGGGTGTCTCTCCTTCTGCATGATGCCACTCTATAATTCTCAGAATTTAACCACGGTCTCTTGCTACTAACAGAGGGCATAGATTTAGTTTTCTCTGTTTCACATGCCTTAAATGTCTTCTGGATCTGAGAATTTAACTCACTTGGTAGAGTTGGCTTATCATGCAGGAGTCACTTGGTTCCACCCCCCAGCACTGAATAAACTAGGCAAGGCGCCAAGCATCCTTAATGCTATCACTCAGGAAGTGTGGAGGCAGGGGAGTCAGAGGTTTGAGGCCATTCTCAGTGATTTTTTAGGCTAGCCTGAGTGATGGTTTGAATGTAAATAACTACCATAGGCCCAGAGACAGAGGTGTTATTAGGAGGTGTATCCTTGTTGAAGCAGGTGTGGCCTTGCTGGAGGAAATGTGGGTGCTTCATATACGCAAGCCTTGCCCAACGTCACTCTCTTCCTGCTGCCTGAGGATCTGGTTGTAGAACTCTAAACTACCTCTCCAGCAGCATGCCTGCCTGCATGTTGCTATGTATCCCACCATGACAGTGGTGGACTAAACCTCTGAATTGTAAGTGAGCCACCACAGTTAAATTTTTTTCTTTATAAAGAGTTGCTGTGGTCATGAGGTCTCTTCACAACGGTAAGATCCTAACTAAGATACTGGGTTGCGGGGTTTTTTTTTGGTTTTTTTTTCCATCAGAAGCACCCCCATCTAAAAGTGCCATCTGCCATGACCCAAGGTGTCCTGTGCTTTTCTCCATCACGATGGAGACATTATATTGTGCTGACAGCTCACCAGTTTGTTTTCAAGCCAGCCTGCTGCCTCCTTGGTGATGGGTAGCGTGTGTTCGGCTTCTCTTCACTGCAACAAAAATATCTACTGGAATCAATTTAAGACCAGATTTTTCTGAAATCATGATTTTATGTTTCAGAAGAAATAATCCATTGTGGTGGGGGAAACATGGTAGAATTCGTGGCATCAGGAACATGGATCATGGCTCTTCACATCCTGGCGGATCAGAAAGCAGAGAGCAGGAACAGGACAGGGGTTAGTGTCAAGGGCCATCCTCAGTGACCTAGTTATACAAGTCAGGCCACAGCTGCCATATGTCCACAACTTCTGAGTGCAGCACTGTCCAACACATGAGCCTGTAGGGGGCATTTCATACTCAGATTACCATGGACATGGATCGTCTTTGCTTTTTGATGAACATTCTAGTACACGATGCGTAGTAGGGATTCAGTAAGCTCCAGCTGAGAGTGAAAAATCTAGAGGTGCATATAGTAGAGTGGCCAGAACCTACACGAACAATGGTCCTGATGCCAGCATCTTCTTCATTCCCCTGGGGAGTTCAAGCAGTCCTTGCTGAGGCGGAGTGTGAGCTCCAGTGTTTTCAGAACAATCGAAATTGTTCCTTGTATTGAATTGTTTTGAATGTTTCTCTTTGTGTGTGACTATAAGAGTGTGGATTATTTCTGCTCTATACTGTAAATTCCACCAGGCACCAGCGTTGTCTTGATGGCTCCTGTTTCTCCTCTACCTGACATATGTTTGTTGAATGAATAAATAAACATGTGAAAGGTGAACGCTGTGGGCCAACTCTGTGACCTTTGATGAATTGCACACTTTCTCACTTCCACTATCTCCTGATACGTAATCTCTCCTTATTACCTGGATTTTGTTATACATTAAGTGAACTGGTTAAGTCCTTACCCTAAACTTAGAGATGAATTTGAATCCACCTATCTCACATCTCTGCCAATTCTCATGTAAGCTCTGAAAAGTGTCCCCACAATCCAGTCCAAATTCTTTGTACCTGCCCAGGGTTCTCATCACAGTGTCCAAGCCAGACTTTCTAATTACACACACACAACACATACATAATACACACACACATACACACACACCACACACACATAATACACACACATAGAACACACACAAACAACACACAATACACATACCACACACACATACCACATACATAATACACACACATATACCCCACATACAACATACATAATACACACACCACACACATACACACACCACATACAAATACACACACATATACAACACACACATAGAACACACACACAATACACACACACACAACACACAATATACACACCACACACACTTACCACATACATAATACACACACATATACCCCACATACAACACACATAATACACATACCACACACATACACACACACCACACACATAATACACCTACACACACACCACACGCACATACACACACACACACACACACACACACACACACACACACACACACCATACACAAGACAGACAATGTTGTATGAGGCTTTTGGCCCAGATTTTCTGGTCTTGCCTTGTGGCCCAGACCCGCAGACCCACAGTCCCATAGCCCCAATGAAACACACAGACACTTGTATTAATTGTACGCTAATTGATCTGGGGCCCAGGCATATAATGTGCTAGCTTTTGCTCTTAAGCTAGCTCATGACTCTTACACTGTTCAGCCATGCGGCTCGGTAACTTTTCTCAGAGAAGCATAATTGTCCTCTGCAACTGTGGCATCTCTGGTTTCTCTGTGGCATCTTTGCCCTGTTCTTCCTGTACCCATAATTTTCTTAGTCTGGTAGTCCCGCCCACACTTTCTGTCTGCCTTTGGCCAATCAGTGTGTTTCTTAGCGGCTTAGTAGGTGGGACAATTATTTACAGTGTAACAACATAATTCTACTACAACACAATACACACACACAACATACACATAATACACACATACACCCCCACACAACACATATAATACACACACACACCACACAATACACACACATAAATAATATACACACATAATACACCCCCACACACACATCCCCACAGCATACATAATATACACACACACACACACACACACACACACACAATTTCTCAAACCATAGTTTGTTTAAGCATACCAGTTTGGGAAAATATAAAGTAAATTTTAAAGAATGTGGGATACATTAATGTAATCACAGTATTCAGGAGCCTAAGAACAGTATTTCAAGTTCAAACACTAATTTATGAGAACATAGCAAAACTCTTCTCAACCATGGTGTGTGTGTGTGTTGTTGATGTTTATACTGTGCTGTGGTGTGTGTGTATTATGTGTGATTTGTGGTGTATGTGTAATATGGTTTGTTTATGTGGGGTGATATGTAGATGGAGTATGATGTGTATGTGTGTAGGGGGATTATGTTGTTCCATTGTAAATAATTGTCCCACCCACTGGTTTAATAAAAAGTGCTGATTGGCCAAAGGCAGGCAGGAAGTGTGGGTGGGGCTACCAGACTAAGAAAACTCTGAGAACAGGAAGCACAGAGCAGAATGCCAGGGAGAAGCCTGAGGAAGCAGAGGACAGCTATGCTGCTCTAAGGAAAGGTACCGAGCCCCATGGCTGAAAAGGGTAAGAGTCATGGGTTAGTTTAAGGGTAAAGAGTTAGCAAGTTATATGCCTGGGCATTAGGCTGATCGGCCTAAAATTAATGTAAGCATCTGGGTGTCTCTGAGGGTCTGCGGCTCTGCGAGTCTAAACCCTGAGGCTAGGCCCGAAAGTCTGGGCCAGAAACCTCGTACTACGTATGTGTGTCTGTGGTATGTGTATGTGGTGTGGTGTGTGGGTGGAGTATGATGTGTATGTATGTCTGTGGTGACTCAGATCTAAATGGCTCAAAAGCCTTCCAATAATTTGCCATTGCATTTGGAATGAAGTAAGACCAGTGACCTTGACTTTATCAGACCTACTACCTACCAAAGCTGCAGCTCCAGGTTTTACTTTTGTGCTCTAACACACTGGCCTTTCTGTGCTGCTCAAAGTGTCACATTTCCTCCATTCAGAAAAAAACCTTTTATCAGCTGTGGTGTAAACATCTTGATTTCTTCACAGCGTTTCTTTTCCTGTTATTAATCTTTCACCTTATATGGTTGCTTCTCGGAGACTTCTCCAGCAACAGGATCCTAAGTAAACAGATCTTTTGCAGTCCTAGGTTTTTATTGTACTTATTTATTTGATATTAAATGGCTCACTGCCAGAAGGTGACTATGGATAGAATCTAGACACATAGATTTATCATTTGTATATATGTAACTTGAACATACAAACAGGGGTGTTTGAAAGGGTAAGGGAATATGGGAAGGTGAAGGAGGAATTAGGAAGGGGTGTAGGCAATGAATGTGATTACAAAATATATAACATATATATTTGAATAAAAAGGTCATCTTTAACCCTTACTTTCCACCTTGCCCTTCCCAGCGTGATGCTTTCCTTTCCCTTCAGCCCTCCTTTCTTCCTATCAAGTCAGGGACTCACTAAGTTGCTCTAATGACCTTGAACTCACAGAGATCTACCTGTCTCTCCCTTCTGAATGCTGGCAATAAAGGTGTGCATCGCCACACTTAGCCTATTTATTTATTTATTTATTTATTTATTTATTTATTTATTTATTTATTTATTTATTTATTTATTCATTCATTCATTCATTCATTCATTTATTTATTTATTTATTTATTTATTTATTTATTTATTTATTTTAACCTACTGAGCCTAATTAGTATTACTCATATGTGCATGTATAGGAATCCATCCACTGTGGCATAGGCAACCTACCAGTACACCTGCCAGTAAGCTTTCAGCTAGGGGCCTTAGAAGGCCCTCCCCACTCCAGATGAATTTTCTTTACTTTGTTTTATTTTGTTTTGTTTTTTGAGACAGGGATTCTCTGTGTAGCCTGTGCTGTTCTGGAACTCTCTCTGTAGACCAGGCTGGCCTCAAACTCATGGAGATCTGCCTGCCTCTGCATTTGGAGTGTTGGGATTAAAGCTATCAAAGGTGTGCACCACCACTGCCTGGCCAGGTGCATTTTTTATTGGGCTTGATTTTGTGCAGATTATAATGGGTGCCATGTTTGTGTATACACAAACTATGTTGTGTCCAGAGGGCAGCACTTCCCAGCCCTCCTTCATGTCCTGCGGCTCTGACATTCTTTCTCCCTCTTCTTTTACAAGGTACCCAAAGCCTGGGCAAGGATAAGAGTGATATATAAGTCTGACCTATAGACTTAAAGGCTCTTATTCGTTAACCACCACCTACTGCAGTAAGACGCTTCCCTGACAAGGTAGAGAGCTTTGTGGATATAATCATAAACATTTAGAAGGCAGTTTCACAGCACAACCACTTATAAAAAATACACTATCAAGTATCTTAGGGCCTTTGACCTCCCTACCTTTGGTTTTGGCTATGTTTAAAGTACCAGACACAAATTCTCTCGTGGAAAGGGCGTCAAGTCCAATCAAGAGAGTAGCTGCTTACTGTGAGGATATGTTTCCAATTTAATAAAAACCAGTCTGAGATATCAGGGATCTACCCACAGTCAGTCTAGGAGGATGAGACAGTAGTAACTCATACGTTTAATCTCAGCCACAGGGAATGTCTGGCAGTGGTGATCTACGCCCTTAATCCCAGCAAATCTGAGTTTGAGGTCAGTTTAGTTTGCAGAAGGAAGCAGTGATGGCTCACACTGTTAGTCCCAGCTCTTGGGAAGCAGAGGCAAGAGAATCTCTGTGAGTTCAAAGCCAGCCTGGTCTTCAAAGCAAGTTCCAGGGCAGCCAGGACTGTTACACAGAAGACTCTGTCTCAAAACAACAACAAGAAAACAAACAAACAAACAAAAATCCCAAAGACTTGAAGAGATGGCTCTGTCCTCTGATATTTCAGGCTGGTTTTTATTAAATTCGAAACATATCTCCACAGTTTACTCCATAGTTATGCTGCTATAGTACCAGTGAGCACATCTTGCCTTGCAGGTCAATATTGTGGCATTGAGGGTCCAGTTCTGGATAAGACCTTTTCTCTTCTGCAAGCTGCATAGCACCTTCCAGCACCATGAACGCTAGCCAGCAGGGAAAATTTCTCCATCAGTTCAAGATAGATTTCTCTGTGACTTGCATACAAAGTGGGCATGTATTTAGCAATAGGGACTTAGCATCTAGTTATGGTGGACAGCAAAGAGCAACGGAATCTCTGTTACCTCCTTGAACTTGAAGGGAGGTATATCAGTCAAGGTTCTCTAGAGGATCACACACACACACACACACACACACACACACACACACACACACACACAAAATCCATATTTCTATAGAAATGAAATTTATTGGGTGATTTACAGGGCATAGATCAGCTGGTCTAATAATGGCTACCTACCGTCAGTTCAAGAATCCAGTAGCTGTTCTGTCCATGAAGATAGATGTCTCAATTGGTCTTCCGTATGTGTCAGAATACCAAAGATGGAGGCTCTATGTTAAGGAAAGAATGACTTGCCAGTGATAATGAGAACAAGCAGGTAAGGGAACTAAAGCTTTCTTCTTTTATGTCCTGTAAATAGGTTCCCAGCAGAATACCAGGCTCAGATTAAAGGTGTGTCTCCACACCTCAAAGATCTGAATTAAAGGTGTGTATCCCCACCTCCAAAGATCCAGATTAAAACTGGTTATTCCAACTTTTAATGACTAATTAAGCAAAGGTCCCTCACAGTTGTACCCAGATGCTGGGATTTTAGTTACTTCCAGATGTAGTTGAAGTTGACAACCAAGAACAGCCATTGCAAGTCCATCTTGACACACAGTCTTATCTCCTATGTTATGCTTAATTTTAAAAGAAAAAATAACCAGCTCATAACTAAGCCTGACATAACTATCACACATATAAACATTGCATATTTATCCAGGTCATAATTATGCCTAATATGGCATAACTATCATTTGTACAACACATTATAAATTTTAGAATAGATGGCAGTGTCCCTTGAGAGGAATTCTTTTGGTATTTTAAAACTTAAATATAATAACCACTGACATTCTCTTAATTGATGTTATATTACATGGTAAGGAAATTGAGAGAAAAAAACCACAAATATATGTACAAACACTTTCTTAAACTGTTTCAGAAATACATTGATTATAATTCTCATTTCTGCAACTGGTCACACGACTTCGATGGCATTTATAACTACCATTCTCTGTTATCCATTCTGAATTTCCTCCACCCTCAGCAAGAACCTCAGCAGGTCTTGGGCTCTCTTCTTGGAGGAGTGACCATACCTCTATTCCTGAAGGGTCTGTGTCCTTTGTCATCCTTCCTGGAGTAGGCTGCTGTAGTTTCCCATTGACTTTATCACAAGACATGGTAGCATGAAGAGACACCCTAGAAGATCTCCTGCACTCCAGAAAGTATCTTCCTTGCCTCCATTATAGAGAAACAATCCAATTTTTTTTTTTTTGGTCATCTGGTTTGGGGACCTATCTGACCTACTGCATTGGATTCTTCCCAATGTAGTTACTCTCATAAAAGCCCCTAGGTCCCTCTGGGGGAAGGGCTGGAGAAAAGTCAACAGTAAAATACTAGGTATTTTATTAAGGCCCTTCCTCAGGGCAACCTAGCACTTCCTTTCATTCAAAGTGTCCTGCCTGGGTGCGAAAATTGGCTCAGAAATTAGCTCAAATCTGGCAATTGACTCACATAGCCTTTTGCCACAAGCCAGTGTAGTTTTTCCGCTGTCATTTGAGAATTTTTCTGCGTATACAGATCAAAGACAGTAGGATTTTTCTCTTCTCCTGCCTGGAAACACTATGATATGATTGATTAGCAAGTACCAAAGGTCCGCATGAGTCATGCCAATAAAAAACCACTTTGACTGTGCTTCCCATTATGGGACATGCCTTTATGGACATTGCTTTGTCAATGCTGCCCATTACAATAACTATGATCACCATTCACTGAAGCTACTCCAGGACCCAATTAAAACCATTACATATAACTCATCCAACTGAGCAGCAGTGTCTCTGACCATAAAGTCTGCTATGCTTAAAAAAAAAAAAAAAAAAAAAAAGTGCGTGTGTGTGTGTGTGTGTGGGGGGGGGGGTGAAAACAAAGTTCTTCAAATGTTATGGTGACCTCTCACCTTTTTGTGTCTCATAGAATTTGTGGAAGATATATATTCTGGGACTTCCCATGGTGAAGAATTAGGTTTCGCGAAGTGTACCCACGCTAGCACCGCAATTTTTCTTCAAACCTTTTCATCAGCACTAAACCAAAGAATATCAGGTATCTCCTACTCCTTCCGCAGGCCATCTTTTGAGCAAAGCTTCAGCCAACCATTCACACTTGGATGCCTTTTTTTTTTTAAACTGTGCAAGCTTCCTTATTAAACCTAGATTCTTCACACACAAGGCCCATATTAATAAGCTCAACCTGATCCAGTTTATGTTCCACTATTATCCCACACCCTTTAAATCCATTTCCAAACATATTCTCCAGGCTTCTGATGAGAAGAATTAGCACAATCATTAAGCTCCTTATTAAGATAGTGCAGCTCCCCATGGACACTTTCTACCTCTCCTCTAGAAGCCCACTTTGCCTGTAGTGTGGTTATAGGTCTAGAGGCAAATACTGGTTGGCCCCAAGGAATATGAGTATTGTCTTGCCTGGCATCTCCTTCAGGAAAGGTCACTGGTGGTTTAGCAGACAATGAAGAATTAATTTTCTCAGTCAAAGTTAGGAAATGCAATATTTCTGAGTTCATTGTCAACTTGGCACAAACTAGATCATCAGAGAGAAGGGAGCCTCAATTTAAAACATGACCCCAGAAGATTGGGCTGTAGGCAAGCCCAGAGGGCATTTTCTTAATCAGCAATTGATGGGAGAGTGCCAAGACTGTTATAGATGGCGATATCCTGGACCTGGTAGTCCTGGGTTTTATAAGAAAGCAGTCTGAGCAAGCCATGAGAAACAAAGCAGTAAGCAGCACCCCGACATTGTTACAATAAGGTTTTTGGGCCCCATCCAGCCAGAGGTCTAGACCCACAGACCTATAGTCTCAGACAGTTTAGCTACCCGCCTATGCTTAGGCCCTCCCAAATAACTCAGATACTTATATTAAGTTCATGCTGTTTGACCTGTGGCTCAGGCACACTGCTAGCTAGCTCCTTCATCTTAACTCAACCCATTCTCATTAATCTGTCTGCCACGTGGCTGGTGGCTCACCTGGGTTCCTTACATGTTTCTTCTTGGGCAGCTGGCTTGATCTGTCTCTGACTCTGCTCTTCTTTTCCTACCTATTCTGAATCCCCACCTACTTCTTCTCCGGTTGTCACCAAGGGCCAAAACAGCTCCTTTATTTAAAGATTGATATTCACAGCATACAGAAAGACATTCCAACATCATTACTTGATTTCTGCATCAGCTCCTGCCCCCAGGTTCCTGGTCTGTTTGAGTTTCTGTTCTGACTTCCTTCAGTGATGAACGGTGTTGTAGAAGTGTAAGCCTAATAAGCTCGTTCCTCCTTAAGGTGCTTTGGTTATGATATTTCCTCAAAGCAACAGAAATTCTAAGTAGTATAGGGTGAGTGTGCCTCTTCTGCTGAGGGTGGAGAGACTGCTTAGCCAGGTAAGATAAGCCCTTCAGAATCTGAGGGTTCAAAGTGCTCAGCTTCCACAGGGTCCTCCCACACATCTCCATCCCAAGTTACAGGGTCCCTCCTTCACCAGTGAATGCCCTTACTTTAACCTCCAACACTCTGAGGCAGGGGCTTGAATTTTCAATGTGATTCAGTCAGTCTTATAATGAGGGATTCAGTTTGGTTTTTGGCAAATTGAAGTCTGCGGCTGTGGGAAGAAGATTCTCTTCCAGGGCACACTTAGAAACCTTGAGACTGCTTATGTACAACTGGAGCTAGACATTTTTAAAAGTGAATTTATTGTTGTCCTTCACCATATTCTGAGACGCTAGAAGGCAGTTAATTTTACCGCCAAGCTCAATTCTACCATTGTTAGTTTATTTAGAAATGCTAAAAGCAACCCACCAGGATCATTATTTTTCTTGTTTTTTCACAAACTGTAAAAAGCTTTATCTCCAGAGTCGTCACCAATTCCATGGCTGCTCACAACTGGTGAATCAGGAAAACCAAATGCATTTATCCCCTAAAGTTTTTTAATATTGATCACACATGGTCTTCCAGTACTCTCTGAGCTCCCAGGAAAGTAATTGGAGGGGCCTCAGTAGCTTTAAGTGTTGGCAAATTGAAGAATGTATTCCAGATAGTTAGAGACTCATTCTTCTGTGTTGTTTTAGAACCACTTCTGGTATCAAAATTTGTATTAGTCAGAGTTCTCTAGAGGATCATGTCTTACAGAATAAATGAATATATATAAAATAAATGTATACACACACACACACACACACACACACACACACACACACACACACACACATATCCCTAGAAATCTCTAGAATCCAGAAGTTATTCATTTTCCCATGTCTTTTATGGGGATGTCAACAGATGTGACCCAGATTGAGCTTCTTACCTCCAAAACATAGATTAAAAGTGTGTCTTGGCACTTTTAATGATTCTGTTAGGTAAAAGTCCCTCACAGGTGTACCCATCCACAGGAGTAACCCATAATGGGCACCGATATTTTCATTTAACAACGAATGTCTTCTGTGAGCAACGATGTTCACTAATCTTGGGTGCCTCCATTAAATATCCATTTAGAAATTATATTTTAATTAGTGTAAGAACTCGTGTTGATTCTTCGTACACCCTTAGTTTAGTCTATCTGATCCCACCCTCTTATATTTTCTTCCACATATGGTGGCTGGGAAACTAGAAATGGCCACTGGTGGAGAAACGCACTCATTCACAGAAGTGTAGAATATAGATAAAATAAAAATGGAGAACTGGGATACTAGAGAAGAAGGGTTTAATTGGGGTAATAGGGTTATGTGGGTAGGGTTATTAGAGGCTGGAAGAAAGTCTAAACCAAAATAAAGTATGCATGATGAAGCTATATGGGACCTATGACTGTGCAACCAGTATCTGACACGTGGATCCTGTAGGATGACAATGGTTGTTTTAATCACTCATTACCTTGCTTTAAATGCAAGTGCCCACCTGTACGTTTCTGTTTCTACAAAAATTCTAACAACCTCACTGGTTGTTAGGTGAGGTTCTCCAAGAAGAACTGATATGTTTCCTTCTTCTGTGTCTTGCAAGGTCATCCACAAGGTGTCAATCAAGACTATTCAGCTGCAAGCAACAGAAACCAAAGATACACAGGAAGTTAACAGACGGGAGATCTTTTCTCCTCACGCGGAAAGCTTGGGAGATTCATGCAGTAAAGGGCTCATGCTGAATATCCTTCTTTTATTCTAAGTCTTCAGTCTCTCTAGGGTTCCTAAGTGTTGTCTAACGCAGGGCACATCCCCATGGACCAATGCACACTGCCCCGTGCGTGGTGGTTGCACGTCTGTGTTTGAGTGCTTGGCCCGTAGGGAGCAGCACTATTAGGAGCCTTTTAGGAGTAGGTGTGGCCTTATCGGAGGAAGTTTGTCACTGTGGAAGTGGGTTTTGAGATCTCATAAATGCTCAAGCTACAGAGTCTCTACTTCTGTTGCCTGTGGATCAAGATGTAAAACTCTCATCTTTTTATCCACAATCATATCTGCCTGCACACTGCCGCGTCCCACTACTATCATAAGATAACGGACTAAAGCTTTGAAACTATAAGCCAGCCCCAATTAAATGTTTTTCTTTCAGTGTGGTAATGGCATTATCTGGAGTCACCTGATGAGGGGAGAAGCAAGGCATGGAAGTTCAGCACTCAGATCCCATTTACTTTTCAGGAGTTTTTTGATTCATATCTACTCCCACAATATTAAATGGCATCTTCACAGATATCTCGTCTTCACAAGTAGAACATTTTTTATAGCACGCTTGAGTCACTAGCTCCTTCTTACTTGTCTTTGTGTTTTTGATCTTACAGGAAGAAGCATAGATAGAGTTCGTTCTATCTTTGCCCTCTCTCTCCTTGTATCTTTCTGTAGCACTGGCTGGCCCACGCCAGATACTCCATGCAGATTGCTGTGACTTTTGCTTATCTTTGCCTGTACTCTCTAAGCCTCTTATGTGGTTCTTGCGCAGGTTAGCATTTGCTATGGTAAAAACAAAGCCTTCAGCATCAGTGGGTTGACACATGAATGCTGGTATCTTTCTTCTTCAGTCTAAGTCTGTGGCAGGCTGAATAGCAAACTAGGTATCTTTTCCTAGACCACCCAAATATCTAGTCAGCTTCCTTCTTGATTTTACGTGTGTGTGTGTGTGTGTGTGTGTGTGTGTGTGTGTGTGTGTGTGTGCAAGAGTGTGTGTGTGCACACGTGCATGGGTAAGTGTGTGTGTGCACATAAGTGAGTGTATGTGCATGTATGTGCATGATGAGTGTGTGTGTATGTGTGTATGAGTGAGTGTGTATGTGTATGAGTGAGTGTGTGTGCATGAGTGAGTGTGTGTATGTGTGTATGAGTGAGTGTGTATACATGAGTGAGTGTGTGTCTCCATGAGTGAATGTGTGTGTATGTGTGCATGAGTGTATGTGTGCATGAGTGTGTGTGTATGCATGAGTGTGTGTGTTCATGAGTGGTTGTATGTGCATGTATGTGCATAAGTGAGTATGAGTGTGTGTATGTAAATGAGTGTGTGTATGCATGCATGAATGTGTGTGCATGAGTGTGTGTGCATGTATGTGCATGAGTATGTGTTTGCATGCATGAGTGAGTGTGTATGCATGTGTGTGCATGAGTGTGTGTGTGCATGAGTGAGTGTGTGTGCATGTGTGTATGTGTGTCTGTGTGCATGTGTGTGCATGAGTGAGTGAGTGTGTGCATGAATGTGTGTCTGTGTGCATGTGTGAATGTATGTGAGTGTGTATGTGCATGAGTGAGTGTGTGTGCACACATGTGTAAATGTGCATGTGTGGAGTTCAGGAATTGGTTCTCTTCTCTCACCATGTGGTTCTCAGAAATTGAACTGAAGTCATCAGGCTTGGTGGCAAACCATTTACCTGCCAAGCTGCCTTGAGGTCTTCAGTTTACTTTCTTCTTCTGGCCACATCTCTGTAGACGACTTCCACTGTAGTGGAGATAAAAGGTAGGGATCTGTGTGAAGAGTGTCAGCACTCCAGGTAGAAAGCAACACTTTCTCTAATTTGCATTTACTGACCAACATTAGTTTTTTCCTAATTGCAAGGGAGGGACAATGAGTATTTTACGTTCTTGAGAAGAAAGGATATGAAGCCAGCTATAGAATACATCAGTGCTTCTGGGGCTATGCACACACAGTGCAAGTTGTTGGCTGATAATAATTAGTTCTATAAAATATCATTAAAAAGCTATGCAGTGTAGCAGGAGAGCTTGGGAGATCCATGCAGCACCACTTTAGATCAACTAATTTCAGCACTGGGACAGAGGACAGTTCCCTGTTCTCTTGTGAGTGTTCCGGTATTTGGGCCGTCATATCGCTCCATCATCTGACTGGATTCAATACACAGAGGTTACAGTCCCTTGGAGGGGGGGGTGATTTCTAAATGCCGAGGAATGTAAGCCATGGATAAATGCCCCAGCCTTCCTATTTTTCTAGCATGAAATTCTGTGATATGTTCCATGTGGGTCTTTCAGGGTGCCCAACTAGTTCATTAACACACTTTTGTTGGCCTTCTGTGATCCCTGTTTCCTAAAATCTTTCAGTAAAACCAAATATGTGCAATAGGGTGTCTTTTATGAGAGACAGAACAAAATAACTATTATACAATTAATTTGGAGAGTATCAGTTTAATTGTATCCATTGTTACAGAATGTTAAGAACCTGTAATATGCAAATGAAATGTTTATCTTTTTCATTCTTCAAGAAAGTACTGTAGCGACCAGTGAGACGGTGCAGCAGGTACAGGCATTGGTGTCCCCTAAATTTGACTACTGAATTTCACATGAAGGTAGAAGGAGAGGGTCTAGTCCACAAAGTTTTCTGCCCTCCATGAAAATTCATGCAGCTTCCATGGTAGGATGGTATCATGTGCTCTTCAGTTGAGAACATCAGGCTTGCTTCCTTGTTTAATTACTGTGCTGAATAATGAGATTAAACCCAGCAGTTCTGCACCTCCTGTGCAGGTCTCTGTGTATGTTTCGGGAGCTAACTCACATGCTAGTTAATCATATCAGCCAGCAGAGGATGATTAGACTAATTAATCTTACCCTGTGATTACCCTGAGGAGGAAGCTGTTCTGAACTGCACAGGTGGGGTGGGTGAATGAGTGACTGTGTCTGTATCCAAGTGGCAAAGAAGCATAATATGGGGGAAGGTTAAGTACAAGCCAGAGTCATCAGAATGAGGTGGAGATGTTTCATGAGTTAGGGGAGGAAGTTTGTGTGTCAGGGCTCAAAGTCTGGCGTATGCCAAATATATAGTCACCCAATTCCTGGTCTCCTCTAAGATAGGAGCTGATTTTTAATGTAATTTTTTTGAGGAGTTCATATATGAGTACTATATTTACATAATTGCCACCCTTTCTCCTTGTTCCAACATGAAGTCTCAGCAACGCGGTTGGCTAAACAAAGCTTTCATATGACTTCATCTGATGACATGCCATTTGTGAATGGGGGATATCTGACAAGATCCCAGCCCTAAGTGAAAACCTAAAGCCAATGTCTGTGGATAGAGGAATGACCATTCTTCTCCAGAAATGAGCTTCTAATATACTATCTTAAGTGATTACCCCCTGCATAGGAGTAACAGCAGACAGGAGCAATTTGAGTGTAGCATTGTATATTTCTCCACAGAGTGCTATGGCTTGGATCACGGGTGGGCCTTCTATTAACTTAGGTGGAGTAATACCTAAAATGGAATAGGAAACTCAAAAATAGGATGGAATCTAGGATAAATAAAGAATTATATTAAAACTGAAATATTGATGTTGTTGGCCAGAAAAATGGCCACACCTTTTGGTGAAAGTTAAAGAGATAAACCATGCTGACCATGAGCCGTGCTTCTTGTCTTCATTTTTTCTTCCTCTTCCTGGACTTCCACCTCTTCTTCCTCCTCTTCCTTCCACAGCATCTTGCTTAATTGTCTCATAAATTCACTGTGCCCGCTGATTTTCAACTAAAGGGTGACTATCAATTACTATAAATGATTATTAAAATAAAGACATTAAGATATTTGGGCTTCATAGTCTTCAAATAGGTCCTGGAATTCTGCTTTATTAGTCATGTAGAATACGAGCCCCATTTTCTTCATACAGTTAGTCCTTATAGTCCTTATTTTGAGAAATCATATCTCCTCTTTTGTTTTTGTTATTTCTTTTTTTCCTTCTTTTTTTGAGACAAGGTCTCTCTAGAAAGCCTTTGCTATTCTGGAACTTGGTATGTAGCATATGCTGGCCTTGAACTCACAGAGATCTACCTGCTTTTGTTTCCTGGGTGCTGGGATTAAAGGTGTGTGGGACTACTCCCAGCTTGACAAATGATCTCTCTTTATAAAATAAAACTATTTAATTAACTTCTCAGTTATTCTATTAATCATTTAAGAAAGATCTGCATCAAGGGATGGGGCAAGTGAGAGTAACTTGTTGAAGTCCCATGGTTATAACCACATTTGCCTTGGTGCAGAGCAATGTAAGGGAGAATTATAAAGGGTTTGTCATGCTCTTTATCTAACCCTCTTAGGTTAAAACAGCCTACAGTAATCAGGAAAGATATTCCCAACTTGTGTCTGTACGTATGCATATATGGAATTCATGTGTGTGTGTGTACACGTTTGTGTGTATGCATATGTGTATGCATGTGTGTGTATATGTATGTGTCTGCATGTGTGTGTATATATATGTGTGTATGTGCATACGTGTGCTGCGTGCATGTGTGTGTGTATACATGTGTTACATGTTTATGAAGGCCCAAATCTGACATTAGGGATCATTCTTAATCACTCTTTACCATACTGAATGAGGCAGCATCTATAAATTGAGTTCAGAGCTCACCTATAAGGCTAATGTAGCTACATAGATTTCTTTGGAGAATTACTGTCTCCACTTCTGTACACAACATGAGAAGTGGGGTTCAGGCCCCCAGCACCCATACAAATGCTGTGTGAACAGATATACCACCTGTGACTTCAACTGTATTTTAAGCACTTATTCTATGTCAAACACAGAAGTTTCATAATGAACAAAACAGTCCTTTTTGTCTTCATTAAATTTATACCCTATAACAAATGTTAACAAGAATATGCTCAAGACCTAGCTTGATAAATTCTCTACATACTTTAATATATGGTGGCACATACTGGTAACATCAGGAAGCTGAGATGAGAAGGTGAGGTGTTTAAGTGCAACCTGGGCTTCATATGGAAGGCTCTTCAGACAGAGAAACGTTATAGTTGGGAAGCCCAGTTAGGCCAGGTTCCTTAATCGAGTTAGCATCCAAGTATAAATGGGAGTTATTCAGGTGAATGGGAGACTCCCATATGATATCTTGAGGTAGGTGTCAGAGGACAGGATGCAGTGCCTCAAAGATGGTCATGAGTAAGGTTAGACTATATTCAAAGCGGCATTTCTTCAAAGAACACAGACTGGGCAGCTAGATGAGGCACATCTTCAGCCAAATAAGGATGGTGGGACTCTGATCATGGCTTAGGTCTGGGTGAGGGCAAAACTATCTCAAGATGGGTGTGGATGTTGGAGAAATTATATAGAAGGAGACTGTTGAGAGGTCAGAGCTTGTTCTAACAAAGATGCTCGAGGAGGGGAGACCTGGAAATAACTGTTATTAAAGAAAGGGTGCTGAAGACCTGTTTCACTTGATGTCAGCTGCCTTCAAAGATGTCTGCAGGATTAAAGAAGCCTTTTGAATGTCACATCATAAGAGGTTAGGAAGACAAATCTCTGCCAGTCCCACTTTGCTGTATAATAAAGACAATTTCTTTTTCTTCTTCACCCAGAGCACAAAGGCTGTATTTTTGTTAACCAACACTTCTGTACTGAGCAGCATGTATCACTGGCAGCATGTATCACTGGTTACATGGCAGTTGCTGCCATCCTATAGTTTATAGACAAATGAAATAGACATGTCAAATAAATAATTGTGGGTACAAATCAGCATAAAGGAAGCCATGGGACTGTCACCAGAAGGCCACTTGGTCTAAGAAGTCAGGATTGGTGCAGGGTATTGAGGACGAGAACTTTACATCTAACTCTAAAGCATGAAGGAAGGCTAGGCAGGAAGAGGTGCTGATGTTGAGGAGATGGCTGCATGATGGCTCTGAGCATGTGCCTGAGTTATGGGATGGCACAAGCAATTGAAATACATGTTGCTGCAAAGGAGACTCTCATAGAGAGCCTAGGCTGAACAAGTCAGTAAGGCTTGAATACATGGAAGAGCGCCAGCATGGCCATACAAGAAACTCCCTTCCAGAAGACAAAATGAGTTCAGTGAAATTTAAAGCAGAGAACAGTAGGAGCTGGTGTTTTATTTCTCAGAGCAGCATAGAGCAGGAATTCTTGTCTCAACTAGTCTGTGACTCATCCCAAGGGAAGTATAAGTATCTAGCAACCACAGAAAAGAAGGGTAAGTATAGGTGTCCTGAGACATATTTGGTTGCGTGATTCTCAGCAGGTCCTATCACCTTCCAAACTTTATCTCCTTCCCTCTGCACCAAGATTGTGGGCTCGGAATTCAGTAAACATGTACTGGCCATGGGCTTTGGCTGTGGCAGAGCTAGTTCCCATCCCTTTAAAGGGCCTCTTGAAATAAAACAACATACTTTGATTGGAGAACTTCACACAAGGACACTGTGTTTGCATGATTTATAACCCTCCCTCTACCCTTTCTAACTCCTCTTGTGTCCCTCTGATCCCCTTGATAACAATATGAATCTTCTGTAATTACTTTGGGGATATAATATATAAATAACCCACATACACACATCCTACCGTATGCAGTTAGAGTTGCCCATACATGCATGTATTTAGGGCTGATTACTAAGGATTAGGGCACACATTCCTAAAGAAAACTGGTTCTTCCTCCCTCAGAAGCAACTCTCCATCTAGAGCCTTTTTCTCTATCCACAGCTGGCATAGACCATCTTTTATAAAATGGAATCTCACTGCATATTGCTATGTTCTGATGCTACATACACATCCGTGTAAATCCTGACAGGGAAGATAAAACCCTCTCGGTCTGATGTCAGGTTGGCAATGGCTTCTGTTGTGACATTGGCTGGTGCTAAGTTTCTCAGCTCCTTTCAAGGGAAAAGAAACATCATTGAGTACAGTGATACGCACAACAGGCAAGGGTCAGACCATTCCCACATGCAATTTGTGCCTCAAATCTTCTTTCCAGAATCATTCTCACTTTTCAATTACAGTATTCTTCCAACAGGGACAAATGAGCCAGGCATTAAGTGAATAAGAAAGGAAGAAATATGGGTAGTTTTTCAAGTAGAAAAGGACAAGCCACCATCTTGCCGCCCCTTGGTGCCACCGAGCAAGCGACTCCCAGAGAACGGTGGCGGCAGAGATTCATTTTCTGAATTATGCATTGGCCAAGTCTCTCTGGGAAAAGCCTGGTAGTGAATCATCTGGGTCTTTCGGGCCATAAAGTCTCTTCTGTTAATGGTCAATTCTGCATCTGTAGCATAAAGATACTCACAATAATATATCCCCCAGTGGATTTGTCTTCATTACAATAAAACCATAAAATCATCCAGGAGCCACATATGACCCGTGGGCTGTAGTTTGCCAGGCCCTGCACTAATTGTCAGAGAAGCATCTCTTTTATTTCCCTGAGGGATGAAGGAGAGAGGAGACAGATGTGGAGTAAGACAGATGTCAGCTGGAAGCCTTCTCTGCCTCGGTAGGTTCATGGCCCTAAGGCAGACTCTGCTTCTTGGAATGGCTGAGCAGGATGGCCTCACCTCTCCCTACAACACTTTCTCCTGAGACGGTACATCTGTTTGATGGGAAGCTACTTCTCTCCTGTTCTCAATCTAAATATGCTGGATCCAGGGACTGACCATGTGACCTGAACTATACTAACCAATTCACAGTAACATCCCGACTTGAGAAATCTCTGCAGGTATCCACTGCATAAAAGCCATGGATGCTGCTAAGCATTCTCCACTGCATAGGACACCCTTTTAAAAGATGATTAATCCGTTCCCAAATATTAGTAATACTGAAGTTTAGAATCCTATTGTAAAGTAAACTGTTAATAGAAACCTCCTTCTTAATAAAATATATATTTTTAGGATGGGATCTCTATTATTGTTTAAGATAAAATCTTTGATCACCCTAGATTCCTAGATATCAACATTAGAAAGAAATGACCCATATCCTGAGGGTTTATGAAGGTGTTTATATATAGGAGCTGATAAATTATTCATGTCCTTATTTTTCCCAGCTGTAAAAATAGTGCAGAAATATCACTTATCTTAGGACTTTGATGGGGACTAAATGGTAGCGTACACCAGGGCAGAAAGTCATATCACCAGCCTAGCCTATGCCCATTTGAAATACATAGGTAACTGAGACACCGACAATTTAAGTGGAAACCCGTGAGGTGAGGCAAACTGAGTAGGTGGATTGACTCTGTAAGAGTCTTGACCTTCCTATTAATTAAGCATTCCCTTTGGGCATAAGTAAGTAGCAAAAAAAAAAAAAAAAAAAAAAAAAATCAAAGAACAATTTCACCAACTGCATGGTGAAGTAATTAGGGGGAAGTCAATATTAACAAGTTTGTGCAATTGCAGGGAGCCAAAGGCATGGGTTCTGAAGCTTCCACCACTTGGCTTTTTTGTGGACTTGTGGCCCAAGGGCAAGAGATGTGACAGAGGAATCGACTCTGCCAGATGCTTAGTTATTTGGTATTTCCCAAGCAGCCAAATGTTCCTACCCCAGCCATAGTCACTAAAATGGGCAACTAAAGCTGGTTAAATAAAGACTCTGTTGGTAAAGCACTTTCTTTAAGGACAGAGTTCCCGGCTGTGACAGCTTAGCTTCGTTGTCAATTTGACACATTTGTAAAGAGAGAACCTCGAAAAATTGACCTCATCAGATTGGACTGTGACCATGTGTGTGAGGCATCTTTCTTAATTGCCGATTGATACAGGAGGACCTGCTCCATTGTGGGAAGTGCCGTCCCCATGCAGCTGGGCCTGGAGTATATGAGCAAGGCATGCTGGGTAAGCCAGGGGAAGCAAGCTGGGAAGCAGTGTTCCTCCACAGCGTCTGCTTCAAGCTCCAGCCTTGTGCTTCTGTCTTAGCTTTCTTCAGTGAAGACTACAACTTGTAAGCCAATTAAACCCTTTCCTCCTCAAGTCGTTTTGGGTGAGTGTCCTATCACAGCAACAGAAAACACAGCAGAATGTTGTTCCCGTACCTACATGTAGTATTTTGAAAGTACTTTTTTTTCTTCTAGATCTTGGCTAAGCAAAGCACCAAGGCAAACATAACATCATGAACATGAACACAGTTGATATTTACTATCCTTCCTAAAACCACCAAAGAATGCACTTCACAGGCACCCATGGCACAGGTTCTCCATCCAGAGCAAGCTCATAACTCTTCCCAGAGCTCAGAATTCCTTCCCACTCCGTAATGTTTAAGGAATCTGTCTCCAAGGACTATGCACACTACTTTCCCACATGATCTGCTCACAACACCCTTACCTCCCAGGCTCAGCTTCCTGGCTGTACTACATTAGCTGTGTGGACCTCAGACAACACACTCTCTTTTTGCAGTGATACCCGAGTTTCTGTTTTCAACAGTTCCACTACAATAGAATCAAACTAAGCTTGTAACATGACCGGATACTAACCAGTGAGATCTACACCCCATTTACCAGCTCTTTTTCTCATCTCCCATCTCATCTTACCCTAGTCTCCTTCACAATGAGGTTCAGTTCCCAAATGTCTTTACCTTCACATGTTATTTATTTACCCAGAGTTATGTTTCCTTCCTTACTCAAGCTTAACAGAATTTAGCTACCTGTTTTACAGACTCAAATTTGGTTTAAAAATCCTTGAACTGAAGAAGCACCCACTCCTCTAGACTTCTGTGGCTTCTTGGTCTTAGCTCTTGTGTCTTGGTGCCATGTATATAGGTACTTTGACACACTTAGCTTCAGAGTTTTCCTTTTCAAAATGGATTGCTGCTTAACAAAGTTGAAGATATAAATAGAAGCTGCAAATGTTTTTGTTTGGTTTGGCTGTTTTGTATTCTTAAAGAGCACCGAACCAGGCATGGTGGCACACACCTGTGATCCCAGAACCAAAGGGGTGGACACAGAAGGATCAGGAGTTCAGGGTCATCCTTGGCTACATCAAAAGTCCGAGGCAAGCCTGAACTACATTATCCCAAAAATCCAAACAATAATGAAATAAAGTACATAAAGGAACCATAAAGGTCTATGTTCTGTTCTGTGTCTCGCAGAATAACTGGTCCGGGAGGTGCTAGTTCAAGAAGGCTCATGTAGTTCTTCTCAATAGGTATATGATGCTATTAAAAGCAACGTACTTTTCCTAGGTGTAGAGTAAGTTATTCTCAAGACAGTAGTCTATCATCTTCTACATCAAAAATCTAGACCAGTTGTGATCATCCTAGGAAAAGTCATAGCAGAGACAAGTAAATCAATCATTTATATTTGTGATTCAAGCTACATGGACATCATTGGGCAGGCGAAGCCAAGGCATCTCTCTTGATATGAGGAAAATGAAGTAAAAAAAGGGGCAGGAGGGGTGAGGGAAGAAAGAAGGAAGACAGACAGACACATGACTAGAGAGAGATTCTCCACTGTAGTAGAAGGTTTCTGGCCTGGACTTTTGGGCCTAGCCTCAAGGTTTGGACCCCAGACCCACAGAACCACAGAGACACACAGATACTTACATTAATTTTAGGCTGATTGGCCTAAAGCCCAGGCATATAACTTGCTAACTCTTTATCCTTAAACTAACCCATGACTCTTATCTTGTTCAGCCATTGGGCTCGGTACCTTTTTTTCAGAGCAGTATAGTTGTCCTCTGCTTCTTCTGGCTTGTCTGGCAACTCTATAGCGTCTCTGTGGCATTTCTGCTCTGTTTTTCCTGTTCCCAGAGTTTTCTTAGTCTGGTAGCCCCGCCCACACTTCCTGTCTGCCTTTGGCCAATCAGCGCTTTTTATTAAACTCATAGGCGGGACAATTATTTACAATGTAGCATCATAAATCCACTACACTCCACAAGGTCCTGCCAGAGAGCTCCTTGTTTCCCACAAGGAGCCAACACTATTTTCCTCCACTCGATGAATGTTTGCGGTCCATCCTACCACAGATGGCAGCAACAAGAGGCTTTAGGGGCTCTTTACTGGTGGCTGGAAGGCCAGTGCAGAGAAACTGGGCTCAGAGCAATAAATACTATCAGAGTTAAAATGATTCTCAGCCAACCAACAAAGACAGATCTGTGCAGAGCAGCCGCGGAGGGGAGCCTTTCAGAATACAGACTGCACCCGTGTTCTGCGTTCTTCATGATGGTTCCTAGCAGCCACAGCTGGACAGCTGGAAAGGCAGTCCTCACAAGCCCACTGTCACTTTTACTAGAAATTTCAAGTTTGAGGGAAGGATACAAAAACACTTTAGCTTTGCAGAAGTAACTAATAGTGGCTTACTCATGGCTACAGCCTCTTTTAGGAGGAAAATCACCCCCTTGGTGATGTATATTTAATAAATTAATATGGAACATCAGAGTCACACACACAGAGCCAAGCCTGGTCAGAAAGGGGTAACCCACACCTTTCATCTTAGCTTTAGGAATGTGGAAAGAGGAAGTTAGGAGAGCTGGGCGGAGCAAGAGAAGAGGGCTTTTCAGCTTTCCCAGACACTGTACCTTGCTCTTCCACTGAGGACTCAGCCATTCAGTTGGAGGATTCCTGAAGACAGGCCTGAGGAGTTGGCTGGGTGGCTGTGCTTTGTTTTCAGTTTCCCCCCAATATCTGGCTCAGCTTTTCCATTATATACGAACTAGAGTTTGTGAAAAGGGTCCAGTGCCAGACTCTAGAAGAATTTTCAAATCCAGAACTTCTGTCCTCTTCCCATGTTGCCATGGACACAAGTACTTTTCTGACATCCATATGTGACAATATGCATGGAACATTGCCAAAGAAGGATGCAGACCTGAGCCAGGGAGTCTAGAGTTTAGCTTGGACCTTACATGGGCAGTATTTTCACCCAGAGTTAGATCTCATAATATAGGGCTCTCCATAAGTCTCTAGTTTCTATGGAGGGAGAATTGAGACAATACAACCCAAAGCTCCCACAATCAATCACACTGTTAAATTGTCCATTGACAGAAAAAAAAATCCCCAGGCAAACAGACACTCCATCAAGTGTGGCATTTGTGGGAGTGTAGGAAATATATACCTATAGCCAAGGGCAGAGACTAGCTCTCTATTTATGTGTGATTAATTCTCCACTACGGACAGGTCCCCAGCTTATGACTTAAAATTTTCGCTTGGTGCAAAAGTGGTATGGACCAATGCATCTAAATTTGATCCCCCCCACCTAGGAATGATACTCAGCACAATTATCTTTCATAATTCAGGGCAGCAACAGTGAACCACATCAAATTCACAAGGATTAAATAAAAAGAACCTCTGATCTCCAGTGTACTTTGAGAATAAGCCAAGATGGTCAGGAGATTATATTAATAACTTACACTTTGGGTTTAGGGGATTTTCAATATACATTAGTAGTAGTAGTAATTGTGTGTGTATGTGTGTTGTGTGTGTGTGTGTATGTGATAGAGGAGAGAGAGAGAGAGAGAGAGAGAGAGAGAGAGAGAGAGAGAGAGAGAGAGAGAGAGAGATTAGGTTCAGTTAGCCCAAGCTGGCCACGTTCACTATCCTCCTACTACCAGATTGTAGAGTTTGGTGGTAGCAGTTGTGCGGT
Organism: Phyllotis vaccarum; assembly: GCA_033318265.1. Taxonomy (NCBI): domain Eukaryota; kingdom Metazoa; phylum Chordata; class Mammalia; order Rodentia; family Cricetidae; genus Phyllotis; species Phyllotis vaccarum. The sequence goes on along the minus strand of JARWLC010000016.1, from coordinate 75,880,632 downwards.
CTCATATGCCGTTTCTGGAGACTGGTTGAACATGAGGCTTTGTGTGGTACAGGCAAGTCCTTATCTTTTAGAATGAATGCATCCAGATACATCTCCATAACAAATAAAGAAACATCTGTGCAGTGGCATTAAAGAATAGACTCTGGCATCACAGAGAGCCCTGGTGGTTCATCCATTCATTTCCCCATGGAAAATAATGTATGTAGTACTATAGGGGAAGTCATGGTAAAAAGACATTAACTGAACTGACTCAGATGTGAGCAATTGTGGCCATGCAGAGAATATGGGAGATGAAGAAGTTACTCACTAGACAGAGATGGTACCACTAGAATCAGAAACTAAAAAGTTCACTGAGCTTTCCATTCTCATTTCAAAATGGAATATGAATTTGACTGTGTAGCCATGAGATGGTGGATGTGCTCTCCTGCCCATAGAATACATGCAGAGCCCTTACCAGCTAGATCTTCATCCCATGCTATCGCTTTATAAAGCATTAGACATCTGAAACTAGTTTCCGTGACTGATAAGTGTGTCTATCTCCCAGCAGAATGGGAAGTGGTGTCTGCCTGTATTTCCCTCTGTCTAATAGGTGTGCATAGGTATTTATTACATCAATCTAATTCCACAAGAAGAGTCTGTACACTCAATACTCACATAGTTTAGGTTTCTCTGTCTAAATCAGGAAAAACTCACAGCTTCAGGCAGTGTCTGGCTCCACGTCAACTGCTCCCTCTGTTCCCACTAGGGAACTATGTCCTGTATCGGGGAATGGAAGACACTGAGTGCGGTTCATTTGTTCTTCACATCCACTTAAACACTTAGGGGTAATTGCAGATGCAAACCCTCTACTGTACGATCTAACTCCAGAAGGACTTAATAAAACATCGAGTACTTGGCTTCATGTTTTTGCATCTTAGCACTCGAAAGCACTTTTCAAAGGCTGAATGAACACGATCATCAATTTCCAAGTGCATAATGTTGTTAAGCTGTGGTCAGGCAGACACTTCCTAAACACACTGTTGACTGTGGTAATGAATATTTCCACTTCTCTCACTACCACACACATATTTGTGTCTGTTTTAGATTCTGTTGGTTCCTATGTAAATCCTAGTACATACCACTCGAGCCACAAGTGGAGATGAAGGACAAAATAGAATCTAATTTTTTTTTTACTGTAGGAAAAGGAAGTATTCCCCTCTAAGGGAGGGTAAATTCACAGAGAATGACTTAAGACAATGAAGACATGAGTTTCATTTGCTAGAATGTAAACTTAGACAAAGTCTGGTGTAGAAGATAATGTGAAATACTGAATAAATAGAAGGGGGTTCATTCTCTGTAAAGGGAATTTAAACTGTTAGACACACACACATTTAGATAAATGGATTATCTGTAGTCTCAGCTACTTGGAAATATTCTGCTATGGAAATCAGATGGGCTATATTAGGAGAACAAGACCATGACATGGGTGTAAGAAAAATGGGAAAAGCTGGGACTGGTGGGGGGGGGGGGGGTCAGTGGACAAAAGCACATGCCTCACAAGCCTAAGGACCTGAAGCCCCAGAAACTTTATAGTGAGATAAGAGGCAGAGGAAGGAGGCTGGAAACGTGGCTCAGCCAGCCTGGAGTGTGCTGTGATAGGAACCATGAGGAAGACCCTGAATCAACATGTTAAAGGTGAGAACTACTCCCTAGAGTTACCCTTTAACCTCTACACAAGTTCTAGCATGTGCAATCCTACGTTCCTACCTACATACTTATAGTGCTATCATCCTTATAATAATACTAAGATAAAAAATTAAAAGAGGGAGCTGAGTGTGTTTCTGTCATGGCAATGGTACAATGAACTGGAAACACAGGTGGGATTCGGGCTGCCATAATGAAGACTTACACATGCTCAGAATTGCTTAGGAGCAGGAGCGAAGATCTAGCGTTCTAAATGTGGGAGGTTCAAGGTAGGTTATAGAGGAGGACATTCTCTGTCTACTGCCATTGACGAGCACCAAATGCGTGATGCTGTATACCAAGTCGAAAAGTTTCCCTTCTTGAAATCCAAGCATGAGCATCAGCGTAAGGCTGAGTTTGAATCCCAGGTTCCATCACTTACTGTGTAATTTGAACTGATTTCTTTCTGTGAAATGAAGGTACAGTTATTGGGAGGGATCAATGGGTTAGTATAACTGCATGTGCCACATACTCTCTATATTTTCTATATGTTGTTTAGGATTTTTTTCTTAATCCTTCCTAATTACCTTATAAAATGCAATAGGTTTCTTTTCGTGTATACTTTATTTAATACTTGGAAGAGCCAGGCGTATGGCAGCAAAGTTCGTTCTCCTCCTTGGCCAGTATCTGCAGGTTCCTTTTCTTCTGCTTCACTCCAACCTGTCACCTCCTTATCGACTCCTCTTAAAATACCTTTCCTTTCACTTCCTCCAAGGAACACACCCTCACTGGGAAACAGAATAGTCAACCGTTTTACCGAGGCCCAATTGGTCAGACATGTCCTGTAGGGGGAGCCATTCTCTTTCTCTCTCATTTCACAGGCAGCCTGTGCAAAGGGACTTTCTTGTCCCCTGAAGGATTAAGCAGGTGCCCTTGGCTTCTTGCCTCTCTGCCGATTGAAAGAGTTTTCTGTGGTTGTTTTAGATTGTGTGTTTGTTTGTTGACCTACTAAGTGAAGGATCTAGATAAAACCAGAGTGCCGCTCATTCCTGGAAAGAAATGATGAGCTAATGGTAGGGACCCTGCGCACCAACTTTTCTCAGGTCTTTACTCTTCATTGGTGTATCTGCTTCCTGATGGACCACACCAGTCAGACCTAAATCTTCCCTGGTGTGTGTCCTCATTATTAAAATTAGCATAAAATCAAGTTCATTAGATGTAGTGGTGTAGAGCAACAATGACCATTGACCAGGCTTTATTGGTAAGGTCTATCCGGTTGTTTGAACTCGGTTGTGCATACTCTTCTAGAAGTTGGCTAGGAGCTAACTAGTTGGCTGGTCTAGAATGACTTGACTAAAAAAAACGGAAAGGTTCTCTGTTTGACTTTTACTTTCAACCTGGTCAGGCCAGACTTTTGCAGGACCCTGGAGTCAGGGACCCATTGTGCTTCTAGCCTCTGCTTACAGGAAGCAACTACCATGTTATTGTCTGATAAAGTCAGACCATTGGATGGAATCAGGAGCAAAGTCAGCCCATCTCTGTCTCCATTTTGCTGTATGGGTTAGTGTATTTCCCCTGTGGCTAATTCTTCCACTCAGCCGACTTGATGGAAGACAATTTATTTTAGCGCATGCTGTTAGGGATTCTAGTCTACCCTAGTGAAGAAAGCATGAAAAGAACAGAGCCGTACCCATTACCACAGACAGGAAAAAGTGAGGCCGTAAGGGAACAAAGCCAAGGTACTCTCAACAACTTGCCCCCACTGGGTTACCTACTTTCTCCAGCTGGATCCTACCTACCCTGCTAGTTAGTTTCCAGCCTTCTCAAGACAGTGCCACCTGCTGGATGGAAAGCAGTGAACACAGGAGCCTCTGCTGAGACCTTTGCTATTCAAACACTAACATTTCTGTATTGCGAGAGTGAGAACAATTTTACCTAGAGAGCCAGGAATGTTTTATATCCAAAAGCATTTTTGAGGCAAACTTTGGAAGCTAAGCATGCATTATTTAAGAAGGGTCAGGATGGGGCTGGTGAGATAGCTCAGTGGCTAAGAGCACTGACTGCTCTTCCAGGGCATCTGGGTTCAATTCCCAACACCAACATGGTGGCTCACAGTGGTGTGTAACTCTCCGGTTCCAGAGGATGGTTCACAACTGTGTGTAATTCCAGTTCCAGAGGCCCCAACACCCTCACACAGACATATATGCAGGCAAAACGCCATAAAATAAAGAAAAAGAGAACAGAACCAATCAAGCAAACATTTTAAAAGTCCACAATGTGGGGTACAGAGGGAACCAGAAATAGATTAAGATATAAAAATATGAGATGGGAGTTGTAGGCTTCACCTAGAGCCACCTCAAAGCCTCTAAAGCTTTGTGGGCTGTTGAGGGCTGTGGTCAGCCTCCTTGGGAAAGATAGCTCTTTCCAAGGAGCAGGGAAGAGAGATCTGCCAAGTCATAGGAGTTGCTACCAGCAACAGAGAAGCACTTCTAATTCACACACTTGGAGGCCAGTTGTTTACAGAGTTGTCAGACGATCATATATCTGCACCCTGCACACACATACCACTGCCACCACCACCTCCATCAGAAATAATGGCTGGAATAAGAAAGGAGGCCCCAGCTCAATGCTCATCCCTGCATTTTCATCCGGAAGCTTCTATAATTGGGCTGCAGAGAAATGGTTTACTTAATTCATGTTATTTCATTAGCAGTATTCGGCTGTATCTTTATTACCCTTGTATGGGCTTTCTCTGTAAGAGTTGACAGAAACAATGGGTTTTTACTTATCTTCAGGAAGCCAGTCCATTCTTTTGATGAAGGAAAAATGGCCCTAGCCCCAGGTTGCCATAGACACTGAAAAAGGCTGTCACCAAGCCACAGCATACCTATTTCCTGGTGACACCCAGAATTAGAGGTATTGGAGAATCAAAGAGAAAACTAATTTGGTGAAGCAAAGGTTCCCTACAGTGTCTCCTGACATACCGCTTTGCAGAAGCAGCCTCCCCGTGCCCTCGGCCTTTCTCTTCCTCTAAGAAGCCCTGTGAATGAATGGATGCAAATCCTAAGACCATAGCTAGAAAAAAATGAAAGTGATAACTTCTATGCAAGGCTCAGATTCATGCATAGAACAAAGACCTCCTTTAAATAAAGTCAGTAGCTTTGGGAGGCTCCAAATTTCTTCTGTGTGCATGAAGTGTGTGTGTGTGTGTGTGTGTGTGTGTGTGTGTGCATGAAGTGTGTGTGTGTATGTGTGTGTGTGTGTGTGTGTGTAGAGAGAGGGGGGGAGAGAGAAACAGAGAGGGGAGGGAGAGAGAGGAGACAGAGAGAGAGAAAGAGAGAGAGAGAGAAAAGGAGAGAGAGAGAAACGCATGTGTGTATGCATGTTTTGATGTGTGGCCACACCTGCGTGGGTGCATATACCCATGCAAATGGAAACCCAAGGCTGATGCCAGGAATCACCCATGATTGTTTCTCCTACTTTTTGAGGCAGGCTGCACTGGCTGGTCTTACGTCAGCTTGATGCAAACTATGGTCATCTGAGAGGAGGTACGTCATTGAGAAAATACCTCTATGAGATTGGGCTGTAGACAAGCCTGTAGAGCTTGCTTTTATTATTGATTGATGTGCAAGGGTTTATTCCACTGTGGGTAGTGTCAGTCAGGGATGGTGGCCCTGGGTTCTTCAAGAAAGCAGTTTGAGCAAGCCATGAGGAGCAAGCTAGTATGCACCATCCCTTCACGGTCTCTGGGTCAGCTCCTGCCCCCAGATTCCTGCCTAGTTTGAGTTTCTGTTTAACTTTCCTCGGTGGATGGTGATTCACAATATGTAAGCCAAATAAATCTTTGCCCTGGCCAAGTTACTTTTGGTCATGGTGTTTCTTTACAGCAGTAGCAGTCCTAAGACATGGGATATCTCAATAAAACCCAGTGCCCCCTGACATAGAAAATTGGCCTACTTGATCCAGAGATTCCCTGGCTGTCTTCTGAAAATGGAATCACAGACCTCATGCAGATCTGAACTCAGTTTTCTGGCTTTCTCAGCAGGTGACTTAACCTCCGAGCCATCTTCCTATGCCCATACAAACATCTTGGCATGCCTATAAGTCCCCCAAAGTTAGACACTGCCTGTGGCTCCAAAATCCCTTAGTAATTCTACAAGTGCCACACTATCTTCGAGTGAGTTCTTGAATATGTAGTGCAATTTCACAAGCAGGGGTGATGTTTGGCTAGGAAAAAACTCTACGGGGTTCATGTGTTTAAAGCTTGGTCCTCAAATAATGATGTTACTTTCATAAGGTAGAGCCTAGCTATCTACTGGTAAGGTTGATGGAGTTGACTCTGGGAATGGTATTTTGCTCCAGCCCCTTACCTTCTGCCATGAAGCTAATAGTTCTGTCCACTGCATTCACTGTACCCTCCCCTCCACTGTGGTATATGCATCCACTGCACCCTCCCCTCCACTGTGGTATATGCATCCACTGCACCCTCCCCTCCACTGTGGTATATGCATCCACTGCACCCTCCCCTCCACTGTGGTATATGCATCCACTGCACCCTCCCCTCCACTGTGGTATATGCATCCACTGCACCCTCCCCTCCACTGTAGTATATACATCCACTGCACCCTCCCCTCCACTGTGGTATATGCATCCACTGCACCCTCCCCTTCCACTGTAGTATATACATCCACTGCACCCTCCCCTCCACTGTGGTATATACATCCGCTGCACCCTCCCCTCCACTGTGGTATATGCATCCACTGCACCCTCCCCTTCCACTGTAGTATATACATCCACTGCACCCTCCCCTCCACTGTAGTATATACATCCACTGCACCCTCCCCTCCACTGTGGTATATGCATCCACTGCACCCTCCCCTCCACTGTGGTATATGTATCCACTGAACCCTCCCCTCCACTGTGCTATGTGCATCCACTGCACCCTCCCCTCCACTGTGGTATATGTATCCACTGCACCCTCCCCCTCCACTGTGGTATATGCATCCACTGCACCCTCCCCTCCACTGTGGTATATGCATCCACTGCACCCTCCCCCTCCACTGTGGTATATACATCCACTGCACCCTCCCCTTCCATTGTAGTATATGCATCCGCTGCACCCTCCCCCTCCACTGTGGTATATACATCCACTGCACCCTCCCCTCCACTGTGGTATATGTATCCACTGAACCCTCCCCTCCACTGTGCTATGTGCATCCACTGCACCCTCCCCTTCCATTGTAGTATATGCATCCGCTGCACCCTCCCCTCCACTGTGGTATGTGCATCCACTGCACCCTCCCCTCCACTGTGGTATATGCATCCACTGCACCCTCCCCCTCCACTGTGGTATATACATCCACTGCACCCTCCCCTTCCACTGTAGTATATACATCCACTGCACCCTCCCCTCCACTGTGGTATATGCATCCACTGCACCCTCCCCTCCACTGTGGTATATGCATCCACTGCACCCTCCCCTCCACTGTGGTATGTGCATCCACTGCACCCTCCCCTCCACTGTGGTATATGTATCCACTGCACCCTCCCCTCCACTGTGGTATATGTATCCACTGCACCCTCCCCTCCACTGTAGTATATGCATCCACTGCACCCTCCCCTCCACTGTGGTAGACTGTCTCACCACAAACCCAGGAACAAGGGAGTCAGAGTCTCTGGACTGAGAATGCTGAGACCATGAGCCAGAATAAATCATTCCTCCTTTAAACTGCTTCTCTCAAGTGTTTATCCTAACACTGGAAATTCATCACAGGGCCCTTGCGTCGTACCTTCCTAGAAGTAGCTCCTTTGCTCTTTATGCAGCTGGATCCTTCATTTTCTCCAAGTCCTAATTTAAAAGTCACTGCTTACAAATACTATTCCTGCTCGTTTCATTTAAAAAATAATTTATTTACCCAAATTGTGCTCTGTTGTATCATGTTAGTTCTTTTTAGATAACGGTTGCTACCTATAATTATACTAATTTTTTTTGCTATTATCTCCCTCAACCCACCCATGGAACAAGTTGCTCTACAGTTGTGCATGCTTGCCTTGATTGTTTCTTCACGAAGTGGGTGTTGAGTCACAGACTCAAATTGTTTACACAGGAGGGACATTATGGAGGGAGGAGCCTAGCTACAGTAAGAGAAGGCAATCAATAAAGAACATGTTACCAAACACGTTACCATGGGGACAACTAGAGCCCATAAGGACTCCCGGGAAAAACGTAGAAAACAGTGTAGAATGCACACCCCAGAGTTCCCCAATCTGGGCAGCAGGGGAGCTCAATGGTTATAGACACTGTCAGTCCCCCAAAGTGTGGGACTTCTCCAGCAAGTTTAATTCCACTATGTCCATATGCAAAGTGGGATTCAGTAACAGAGAGAAGTTTTACGTGAGGAGTTGTGAGAAGCTGGGTTAGTAGAGTGGCAAGGTTGCTCAGTCTGTGAAGTGTTTGCTTTGCAAACATAAGAGCCTGGGTTCAATCACTGAAACCCATATTTAAAAGTCTTGGCATAGTGATGGATGCTTGTAATCCCAGATCTGAGGAGACAGTTACGGGGCGGAGGGGTGACCCTGGAGCTCAGCTACTAGACAGGGACTAGCCTGCTTGTTAAGTTCTGAGAAAGTCAGAAACCTTGTCTCAAGAAACAAAAAGATGGATGGCCCTGAGGAAGGAAACCTGGAGCTTTCTTCTGACATTGACAAGCAGGGGCACACTAGTGTGTGAACATACACAGAGGTTGAGTTTTGTGCATGCTGTTGATAAATTCTAAATAAGAAAAAGGAGGTTCTTATAGCATGTGCTTGGTGCTCTGTGGATACCTGCTGCATGAGGAAGCAATTATAATACTGTATAATACCCAACCCTTTAGAAGTGGTCCAGTATAACTGGACAGACAGCCATTATCTTAGATAGGGACCTAGGTCTTGTTTCCAGCGCTCACACCTGGAAGCCTATCACTGATGTGGGAATGTCTTTCTGTATGCTGTGAATAGCAATCTTTAAATAAAGGAGCTGTTTTGGCCCATGATAGGCACCATAGAAAAAGTAGGAAGAGGAATCAGAATAGGTAGGAGGAGCAGGGCAGAGTCAGAGAGAGAAGGAGCCAGAAGCCCAAAGGAGCAACATGTAAGGAACCCAGGTAAGCCACGGGCCACGTGGCAGGAAAGATTAATGGAAATGGGTTGATTTAAGATGTAGGAGCTAGCTAACAATGTGCCTGAGCCATAAGCCAAACAGCATGAAGTTAATATAAGTGTCTGAGTCATTTCTGGGGGCCTGAGCATCAGCGGGCAGCTAAGAGGTCTAGGGCTGCAGGTCTGTGGGTCTGGGCCTCTGGCCACTTGGGGCTGAGAAACCACATTGTAACATATCACTATTGGTAATTTCAGTTCAAGGGCATCACTCTATCTTGGCCTTTGCAGGCACCAGACATGCATATGCTGCACATGTGTACATATAGGCAAATATTCATACGTACACAAATAAATACATCTTTAAAAAAAGCATGGCAACTTGAGACCTGGAAAGATCTAGGTTCAAATACAGATAGACAAATTTTGTGACCTTTTGGAGTTTTTTCACAGGTAAAGATAGGCTTTCATCTGCTGGCAGGTACTTTATACATATTATGCTAATCTGTATAACATAATCCTATAAGGAAGATGCTACTCACTTGCTATTCTAAATTTTGAAGATGAAAATATTTTTTAAAAAATTTGAGTTCCTGAGGACACTCAGCAAGTTAAACAGCTAAGTACGGGCTTTGAGTAAGAGTATTGGTTGGACAGCCATGTAGAAACTGGATGAAGTGGTTCCTCTATAAAGGTAAGGTTAGCAGGGTGGTGGTGTTGGTGGCTCATGCCTTCAATCCCTGTACTGGGGAGGCAGAGGCAGGTGGATCTCTGAGTTCAAGGCCAGCCTGGTCTACAGAGAGAGTATTCCAGGACAACCAGGGCTACACAGAGAAACCCTGTTTTGAAAAACAAGACAAAACAGATACAGGTAAGGTTGGTACCATGTGGGTTGTTACAATTTAACAGGGTGATGGAACAAATGGAAACTGAAGGAATTGGCCAATCAGTGCACTGTGCTCTTAAATCTGAGACAAAACAAATACCTGTGGTGGACAATGGCACAGTCCAGGGAAGTCTTGTCGCTGTGTGCAACAATATAATCATCACCCAAATCAAGATAGAGACTGTTTCCATCCTTCCAGAAAGGAAACGCACCTCTGTTTCATCCCCAAAGATTACATTTTTAAAGCAATATCTGGCTAGTGTATGAAGGAATATATGTATGCTATACAAATTGCACAAAAAACCCAAATGTTTTTTTACATTTTAACATTTAGCAAATGCTAAAAAGAAGCAATTAAATCTCTACAGTCACACAAGGCCAGAAGTAATCCAGAGTCCATTCCTCAGTGTTTTCATTTTACGTTTTCAAATGATGTCATGAGATTATATTGCAAACCCAGTTTTATATTCTATATTTTAAAACATCTTGGGCCATATACAATTTCCCAGCACTCATTGTTTATAAGGTTCATACTACATGGCTTCATATATTCCATTGAGAAAGTGTTCAATTTCCTACACATCGTTTGTTTGTTTTAGTTTTTATCCATGATTTCTGTCATGAGCATCTTTTTATATAAACTTCTCTCTGGTTTCAGGTTTATTGGAATAGGCGTGAAAGGTTGAGTTAAACTGACATACTACAAATCTGTGGTAGTTATTGTCCGTGGGCTTTCTATAGAATATCACTATACTGTCCCACCAACTGTGTCCACAAAAGCCCAAGTGCATCAGATACAACAGCGCTGGACCCTCCTACTTCTACTTCTTCAAATCTGGGATTGGGGATTTAGCTTAGCTGGTAAAGCGGGAACCTTTGTACTTTAATGTAAGGACCCAGTGAGATCTCCAAATGTCTCTTTCAAAAATCTGGATGTGGTGGGGTGTGTTTTCAATCCCAACTCTGGAGCAATTAAAACTTCGGGATACCTAGAGCTCACTGGCCACCCAGCTGAGCCTAATCAGAAAGTTCCAAGCAAAGTGAGAGATCCTGTTTCTAAAGACAGGTGGAGAGCATCTGAGGAACAGCCACCAAAGGTGACCTGTGGCCTCAGAATACTTGAAAACATGCATGCAAATGCATCTGTGCACATAGGCACATGCCCACACACTCTCATGTATCACACACACACACACACACACACACACACACACACACACACACACACACACACACACACACACATTTTTAAATCTGAAGAGCTATTCAAGAAAAATGAGAAAAGCTATTGAGCTGAAAGCTTTCTTTAGAATCCACCAGAAGAATAATGCTGTGACATTTGCCCGTTTTAGTCCTCCAATGCTTATAGATTGTGAAGAGGTGACCTCAGAAATCACTTTGGTTCAACATCTGGAGCCATCTATGAGCCAGGACAGGGAAGCAGTGTCTGTGGGCTGCCTTGGAGCTGGGTCACAGATGGCTCCCCTTACATAAACCCTGCAGAGGACGGTACTCTGCTCTCTAGTCCCATCACAGAATGGAAAAGGAATGAGTTGACAGGTAAGTCTGTGACTTAGGCAGCATCAGAAGGTGCCTTTGTGATGACCAGGACAGCATGAGAGCTGATAATTACAGTAAATGGCACAGCTGAGAGGCATAATGATCATGGCCAACCTAACATTTAGGTCAGACTCCATTATGGCCTTAGAACACGTGTCTCTCTGCCCCTCATATCCAACTACATTAAGCTGTTGAATGCATAGTAATTTTGGTTGTAAACATATCTGATTTTTACAGGAAACACTATTAGGTGATGTGATATTTACTATAATGAAGATTACATTTATTTTCTGTGTCCATCTCTCAATATCTGAGAGAGGGAGGGGAGGAAGGGAGAGGGCAAGAGAGAGAGAGAGAGAGAGAGAGAGAGAGAGAGAGAGAGAGAGAGAGAGAGAGAGAGAGAGAGAGAGAGAGAGAGAGAGAGAGAGAAAGCAAGCATCCAGGGAACTTGAGAAAAGCTCTCTTTAGAATCCACAGGAACAACACTGCTTATCTTTGTCTCTTTTTAAAAAATCTGTTAAGGTGCAGGGAAGTAGTACTTTATCATCCCTTCATTACCCTGCACACAGTCCTTCTGTAAGGGAAGAAAGAAATGGTGGGAGAGAAGGGTTGGGGAGAGAGAGGGAGGCAAGAGAAAGAAGGAAGGGAAGGGGAGGGAACACCGAGGAAGAAAGGAGAGGGTTGTTGCATGCAAGCCTCTCGTGAACCCGTGTGCTCTCTGTCCTGATAATCCTGACACTCTTGCCTGCTTCAATTTTATTCTGTGATTCCCCATTTCCCAACCCATAAAGGAAGAGATTTTGGCTTCCTTGCAAGTTAGACTAGGGCCGAAATGACAAGCGAGGTGTCCCCTACAGCTCATGCTAACCTCTCTGTGCAGCACTCACCGTGGATTGGGGAGGTGTTCCCTGCTTCTCTATGTGGCCCTGCTGTAAGAGCAGAAATGGGAACAAATAGACCTTTCTACTTATCTCTCGGTTGGTCCTCTAAATTACAGGCACACTGGAATGCTAAGCCTGTAGGAAACAAATCTCCAAACACATAGAACTTGAGCCACAACTTTCCTGGCCTGTGTGTCCAGGCAATACACAAAGCATCTATTTATTCAGCATAAGTCACATCCCATATGATCTCTCTCTCTCTCTCTCTCATTTTTTTTTTTTACATACCAACCACAGTTATCCTTCTCTCCTTCCCACTCACCCTCAGCTTCCCTCCACCCCACCCCATCATCCACTCCTCAAAGATGATAAGGTCTCCCACCCTCCTGTATCGAGGCTGAGCAAGGTGGCCAGCCATATGACCTCTTTAATGCATTTTTTTTCTTTTTCTTTTTGGAGGAAGGCTCGTCATGTACACTAGGTTGGCCTTGAGTTTGCTATGTAGTTCAAGATGACCTTGAACTTCTGGCTCTCTATCTCTACTACTTGAGTGCTGGAATTACAGTTATCTGCTGTAATTACAATTTATGTGGTGCTGGATTCAAACGTGAGGCTTCACATATGCTAGACAAGCCCTTTATCAAATGAGTGGCAGCCCAGGTTCTTCAGGGAATTTTTGAGAGTTAATATCTGTAAATGTGGTCATATTGGCTTTGATCAAGAATGCCAAGCGCCCTCTTTAAACAGGACAGAAAGATAATACACAATGCAAAATGCAGGTGTACTTGATTGATTTTGAACTCCCTGTCTTCCTCCCCTTCATTAATTACTCTTCCTCATGCGTGTTTTCTATTCATTTTCCACTCCACCCCCCCAGCTCAGAATCCCAATCTCCGGATTGTTTCTTTGTATTACTTTACCAATGAACTCACCTCTCATTTCTGCTGGCCTCATTTATTTGCTTCATTGAACATATCACCCAACATTAAATGTTTGACTTTATGAAATATGAGCATCTCACAGGCAAGGACACAAATTTTGCCATACTTAACCTTTCTAGTATGTAATCCAGCATCAAGCTTATTACCTTGAACAAACATTCCAATTTATGTCAGTAATAATGCATGGAACATTTATTATTTGTTAGGCACTATGCTAAGAATCTTAATAAAACCATTATTCTGGGAGGCAGTATCAATTTAGCTAATAATAACTATCTTTCATTTTTTAATTAGGAAGCAGAAGCCAATGGAGGTCCAACAGCTGGCCTGAAGCAACATATGGGGTAAGGTATTGATTTGGGCGTAGGTGGTCTGACTTTAAGTAAAATTCATGAGCTGAAACTACCTAAACCATATGATATTCCCTAAGTAATTTGATTGCACCAAGACTAAACCACTCAATCGGAGGAAAAGACAGTAATAGCGATCTCTACTATCATAACACTCAGACCTGTGCATCTTCGACAAATATTTATTGTCAATACCCCAGGGACATGGCTAGAAGCTGTTTTTCTGTAGTGAAAAGATAAAACATTGTCTTCACAAAACTTAGCATCAAAATTTGTGTCAGCGTGATTTTCTTCCAGCAGGCGTCTCCAGGGAACTCCCCTTTTGCCATAATGACGGTAGGATTGAAGACAAGACGTAGTCAGGGCTGCTTATGGACCTCATAAAGGGTTGGGACATGCATGCAATACTAGCATATTAAGATGTGGAAAGGATACGAGGCTTCAGCTACAGATGGCTTCTTGGAGGGGGCAAGGTGGCACTAGGCTCTTAAGGGGCAAGCCTTGAAATGGCACATTGATGTAAACGTAGAAAGATGAGGAGGGGAGACCTATTATCCAGGAGCAGGTTAGTGCTTTGGGAACCAAGTAAGACACAGCCAATGGCAGAAGATGGAGATATAGAACATAAGAAAAAAAATTTAGACAAGAGAACACACCTGGGAAGCATGAGGACCTATTGGACCTTCAGATTGTGGTATAATACTGAAAAGCCATGAAAATGATACAAACTGGGGGCTGAGCTGCTTCCAAGAAATGTCCATCTTGGGAGATGGCTTCTGCAGGACAGTCATTGTCACCACCAGGCCAATATATACATTGCAATGAAGTTACTGGACTTCTAGGCCAAGCCCCTACTTGGAAGGAAAAGAAAAGTGGACTTAAACTTGGTGGATGTGCAGAGGATTTCATAAGCAACAGGAAATAATGTCAAGAGGTAAAGAAAAATGAATAAAGACAGGCCTGAGAAGAATAATGAAGGGGGCACTGGTGGGTGGTTTATGATGTGTGGGATTTTGTTAATGTTAAGATTTCCCAGGTGCCGTATAAGCCATAGAACAAGGCAGTAGATGGAAGTTTTATTTCCTTGTTTAAAATAATGAGCCCCCATGAACTAAATAAATACAGAGGCTAGGAATATGGCAAGTTGATTATAAAGGCATCAAATTGAACACAAGGGTAATGCCCCACTGTGTATTAAGAAAATTGCCCACTGTTATTGTCATCTATGTATGCTTGATATTTTAAAGATTATTGAGTGCTTATGTAATTCTATCACAAATCTGAGATGTAGAAATAATATGAGCCCCAGTCTATGAACAGTGAGGGGTGAGGTGAGTGTATCTAACCCAAGGCCTTTCAGGCACTAAGGAAACAAACCGGTAACAGATTAGGGACTGAACTTTTGGTCTCCAGAGCTACTAACAGATCTTCTTCTAGCCAAAGCTCTTCACCAATAAGGTTATTCAGAATTTACCAACAGCACATCCTGCTACCGATTTATTAAATCTTGTTTTAAACTTTGCTTTTGAGATTATAATTACAATATTTCTCCCCTCCTGCTCCTGTCTCCAAGCCTTCCCATATACTTTCTTGCTCTCAGTTCATGGCTTTTTTATCATTAACTGTTGTTACATGCCAGAAACATAGTGCTAAATATAACCTTCTCAGTCTGTATAATGTATTCATACGTAGTTTTGACGTTTTGGTATTGGATTACCAATAGGTATACTCTTTCCTGGGAAAGACAATTTTTTCTTACTCTCAAACTTTCTTAGCTGTCTGTAGTTCTTTGTATATGGCTGAGGCCTCTTGGAGTTATTGTACCATAATGGTCTTTGTTGAGAGTAATAGGGTCACAGCTGGGTAGGCCTGTTGATTACTTCCTTCCTTCAGAAGCTGGCACAGCACCTTCTGGTTCCATGGAAGCTGGGCCTCAGGAAGAGGTGTGCAGATCACTCTTCAGCTCAGGGGCCACTGGGCCCTTTGTCTCTGGTCCTGGCGTCTTGGCAATAGGGACTTCCACTTTGTGTTGGTGAGTGGAGCACAAGCAAGGTCGGTAGTAATAGTCTGTCCATTTTGAGAGTCTCTTGGCCAGCTCTAAGTAACAGCTCAGAAGAGGGTTTGGTATGCCTGAGGGTGGGGTTCTTGTTGGGTGGTCTTTGGCTCTCAGAGAAACATTGTTAGCCCCAATAAGAAATTTTATTTAAACTATGTGGGTATATCTATACACAGATTTGTGTGTTTTATAGGATATTTTGTGGTAAACAGTCAATGGTATGACTCCTTTGGTATTTCAGACATCCTTGCTGTCATTTTACTGTCCATCTTGACTTATCTCCCTCCCTAATTAGAGCTCTTTCCTGTCCCCTAGCTTTTCTCTGCCTGATTGTTCCCCAGCTCCTCTAGCAATGTTCTGTTTTGAATTCCCAGGTCGCTACAGTTATTCTAGCTGTGAACTCACTTCTGATGACCACAACTCTCATCATCTCCTCAGCATGGGATGAGCTCACTTTTTCTGGAACAACTACAATCCCAGAGACACTCTTGTCCATTTTTGAGTTTTCCCAGAAATCTTTGTTGCAGAGAGAGAGAGAGAGAGAGAGAGAGAGAGAGAGAGAGAGAGAGAGAGAGAGAAAGAGAGAGTGAGAGAGGCATCCTGTCATTCATGTCTATTCAGCTGATAACCTAGCTTTGTTAGGTCTACAGAGGGTTTTGTTTTGAGATGTTTCTATTTTTTAAGTTTTAGTTTTTAACAATATATTCATGTCTATTTTTCTGAAAGTTACTAAAACAGTACAGGAAAGTCTGACGTATCCTCACCACTTTATTCCTGTCATCTTACGGATCTACACTGCAACATCAGTGCAGACATCTTTGCTAGTGAGTCAGTCCCTCAGATATAAATAGAGAACTAGCCACAGGACCTGGGAATTTAACACCGAGGCTGGATTTGTACCTTCCTTAGAGACATGCAGCGGTGGCAGAGTCTGTGCATGGGGACACTAACACACCGGCTGCCCTGCTTATTCCTAAAGTCTTTTCTTCTTCACTGAGACAAATAATCCCTTGACTTGGCTTAAACTGAGGTTCCTAAAAGATTAGGGAAACTGGATTTGCTGTGAGTGACCCAGTGGAACTGTGCCTCTTGCCACTGTTGGCTAGAACATACCAACTCACATTTTATTTTTCTTCAGTGATTTCTAGCTTTCCCGAGTCCCTGTGAAATAAAATACATCCTTTCTCAATTATTTCCCTAGTGAGCTGGATCCATTTCGCCAGCTCCCTGAAGGTTACTGTGGAGCTCAGGATGTGCCCAGACCCTTTCCTTAAACAAAACACACACAGGTTTTGGGTACTAGGAAAGTCAATGGGAAGGAAACTCCTAGTGGAAAAGAACAGACTGTTAACAAATTAACAAGGAGACAGTCAATTATCTCATTGTAAAATCGGGATGTCTGTATCTACTCTGCCTTAAAGGCAGATGATAGCAAAGGTTTCCTCTCCCCTTCTCCTTTCAGAGAAGCTTCCATTCTGTCCCTGATGCCCAAGATAGAAGAAGGCAGGATGAATGAAATCAATTGATTACTCTCCCTTAAAGCCCAAATGAGAAGAAGCCAGTAAAGCCAATGTTAAAGAACCTCTAGATTTAGGAATGGAAACCAGAGAGAAAGAAGGTAGCTGTCACAAGAAAGAAGTGAATTATGACCCTGCCATGTGATTCAGAAGCCATAAACATTCAGCTTGGGGGTGTCTAAAAGTATGAAGCTCTGAATTCCATTCCCAGCATAAGTGGGACATGATATATAATGATGTAAACCTAGCATTTGGGAAGAGGTACCTTCGTTAGGGTTTCTATTTCTGTGAAGAGACATCATGTCCACAGCAGCTCTTATCTAAAAAAACAAAATATATTGGGGTAGCTCACTTATAGTGTCAGAGGTTCAGTTCATTTATAATCCTGACAGAGAACATGGCAGCCTACAGGCAAATGTCCTGGAGGAGTAGCTGAGGGTCCTACATCTTACAGAGAACAGGAAGTCAACTGCCAGTCACGCTGAGCAAAGGTTGAGCAGAAAAGATCTTAAAGCCCGCCCCCACAGTGACACACTTCCTCCAGCAAGGGCATACTCCAATAAAGCCACACCTCCTAATATCGCCACTCCCTATGGGCTCTGGGGGTCAATTACATTCAATCTACTCACAGGAGTTAAAGGCAAGAAAATCAAAAATAAAGGTCATTCTCAGCAACATAGAGTCCTAGGCCAGCTTTGGATGTATAAGACACAGGTGTTGTTTGGAAAGCCATTCATATTGAATGGACATATGACTGGGAGATGGTGCCTGATACCCTACCAGGCCTCCTGCTCTCTATCAGTGCAGGAGATTGAGTCTGCCCCCCAACAGTCCTGCCACTTGGATATGATGTGTTGCCCTAAGTAATAGCTCAGCCTATTAGCAGCATTTTGCCTCATTGTAGGCTCAGCAACCCATGCTGGTAAAATCATTGAGATCACTGCCCTTCTAATGTGGAGTTTGGAAGGTCAAAAGAAGCAGGGCTGGCACCCAGCTGGGCTTTTGAGAACTGACCTTTTATTTCCTTAGCTGCTCTGTGGCAAAAGTAAGTCCTCATTTCCTAGGAAGGTCCTTGTGTTTGGCTTTAACACAATGGCAGTGGCAGAGACCTGGGCAAGGTAAAAACTCAGCCTCACATTTAAAGGATTAAAGACCTGAGAACTCCAGGCACCAGCAGGAGCCATATATCCATTCTGTTTCCTCAATTTTTTTATAAAAAAAGTCAAGATGAGTGATGGTTATCTTCCTCCGAAGTCCTGACTTTCCATCTATGCCAAACATAAAAGACAGGCTATCCTGAACATTGTATCTTCGTGTGTGTGTGTGTGTGTGTGTGTGTGTGTGTGTGTGTGTGTAGAACTCTTTAAAGATCTACTTTGAATTAGGGAGCTATGGCAGGAAAATCATTTGAATCTAAGAGTTGAATACCAGCCTGGGCAACTTTCTTTGAATGGACTCAGGCAGCTTGTCCCGTATTTTATACCCACATGCTCAAGGTATTGAACAGGTGATTAGATATGAGGATTGATGACCCTGATCTGAAACTCAGAATCACTTTTGTTTGGGTGTACCTACAAGTGCCCAGGTTCTCCAGGAAGAACACATAAGACCAAATCCATATTTCAATAGAAGGAGTAGATATCTTTACCTTGGAGTAGAGATGGCTATTGTTCGAGGATGTTCTGTCATGAACTGATATTGAATAGATGATACTTAAGGAGTTTTTCAAATGAATGTATGTATTATGAGTTTTATATTTTGATCCTGTCCTTAAAGCCAAGTTCCAAATTGTTTATCTTAGTGATCTAACCTGTTGGAACAGAGGTAGCTCTGTGGAATGAGAACTCTGCCTTTGTTGTTGGCATATGAGTGTGAACCCGCATATTCTGAAGCAAGATGTCAGTAACTGATCCCCAAAACGTCTTCATTTTGCATGCTCTTGGACAAATAATCTCCCTTTTTCCTTACGCCCCAGCCTCACACCACAACTTTTCACTCTCTGTTTCTATAAACTCGACTTCGCAAAAGTTCCCATTCAAATGAGAGCATGCAACATTTCTCTGTGTACCTGGCTGATTTCACTTAGCTCAGTCGCGTCCAGGTGTGCCCTGGCTATCATAACAGTGAGGCATCTAAGGTCCCAAGCATCTCAGTTGCTCTGCTTTCCTTTAAGGACATTCTCTTCAGTTTTTCCATTAGGACAAGGAGGGGTAAGACATATTCTCTTTGGTGAAGGAATGAAGACGGTAATTAGTGGTCATTTAGTTATTTCTGAGCTAACTAATTCCAGTTATTTTTTAACCTTTTTCACATGGCCTTTTATTTTAATTTTTAATGAAAAATTTTATATGCAGTCCTTTTCTAGAGGCTGTGTCCTCTTTGAGCAGTTTGAAGAACCTTCTCTTATAATAATGAAATGACTGTTACCCCCAGATCACAGTGGCAGACTAGTGTGTGTGTGTGTGTGTGTGTGTGTGTGTGTGTGTGTGTGTGTGTGTGTGTGTGTTGGGGGTCAGCAGGAGGTCAATGTCAGTGTCCTTCCTCAATTGCTCCCGTGCCTTCCTTTTCTGAGACAGGGTCTGTCACTAAACCTAGAGCCTGCCAATTTAGGTAGACTAATGGGCCAGAAATCTTCAAGTCCCTGGCCCTTGGTACTAAAATTACTACCATTGTTTTCATATCCTTTTTACGTAGGGGCTGGGGTTTAATTCAGATCTTTGTGTCTCCATGACGAGCACTGTTAACAACAGTTACTTCTGTAGCCCCTTGTCCCTGATGTGCCATCGACTTCCTTCTTTACAAGTCAAGAGTCACTTATAAAAGACAAGGCTGAGATTAGAAGTAAGTTCAGAAGTGCTGTTACCTTCTGGTCAGTGAGGATTCAAAAGGGGGCATTCGAGGCCTCCAGGATGTCAGAAGAATCTCCGCGACCCTGTTTATCATGGCACTGGAGGCAGTTCGGACAGACAATAAGCAGAAGAAGACTGTGGGCAGTGAGACTGTCCTGCTTCTCGGCCCCAGCTCTTCAACCATCCACCTCCCCCTCTTTTCAGTTTCTCTTTTGTAAACCTGGGGTATTGAGATCATCTACCTTGTTGTATTTTGGGGACATTAATTTGTTTAAAGTGCTTAAAGTTGAGCTGGGCTGGACAGACACTGTTAGTAATTAGCTGTTAGTAAGCATCATTGTTACAAAGACTCCTTCTCCTGGATGAAGCAGGGGAAAGTCTTTTAACGTCCATCTTCTCTGCAGCCACATCATTCTTACAGTAACCATGGCAAACGGCTACATCCAGATGTTGCCATGACATTTTTTTTCCTTGAACAAGAATCTTGAAAATCTCTCTTTTGAGAACCAAAGATGTCTAGATTCACTTCCCTCCAACACATACCAGAAAAAAACCTATTGGAGCCAGAAAGGGTCCTAAGCATGAATATAGGGGATTATATATTGTGTCCCAAAGCAATTAACTACACAAATGAGTAGAACAAAACCTGGATCTATATAAAATACAAGGTCATTGTGTTTTAAGGTAAGAGTGGAGTGAAAGCAGGAATTGGAAATGGAAGAGAGTATCAGGTGCCCTGAAATGTTTCTGACTAGCTTGTTCCTTTGTGGGCTTTCTAAATGTATAATTTACACTGCAGTATAGCATAATACAGCAAGGGATGGATGCAAAGAATCCTAAATGGATTCTTACAAATAAATGAACAGGTTTGGCGTATCTTTTCCTGGTTGATTCTATTTTCTGTTTTCCTTCCTACCCACAGTCCTGATGAAGAATGACAGGATCTGAATGTTAAAAATAACAAGCCATTTTCCAGGCATGGTAGCCCATGCCTGCAGTCGGGGGGGGGAGCCGGGGGGGGGCGGAGGCAAGAGATGCTGAGAGTGTGAGGCTAGCCTGGGGTGCAGTGTGAAGTCCTGTCGGAATGAAATGAGGTCATGATTGCTCCATGGCATGGTTGAGGAGATTTTTATTGTAGATATGAAGAAGAGAACAGCCAGAGTAAGGGTCCAGTCTGAAAAGGACCATGAGCGGAGTGGGGGAGGGGGCGGGAGAATGAAAGAAAAAGAAAAGGGGGAGGAGCATGAGCCAAGAGAGGGCATGGCCAAAATGGCGTGATTATGTAGGGAAGAGAGGCTGTGGAGCCACCGGGCTGCACAGGTTTAGGGTAGGGGGCTGTGGTAGTCTGAGTGTAATTGATCTTCAAAATCTCACAGAGAGTGGAGCCACAGGAGGCGTGGCTTCGTTGGAGTGGGCGTGGTCTTGTTGGAGGTATGCATCACTGTGGGGGCAGGCCTTGAGGTTTCCTATGCTTAGGATACTCTTTCAGTGTCTGAGTTGACTTCCTGTTACCCCTCAGCTGCCTGCCTGCAGCCCTGATTCCTGCCATAATGATAAGGACTGAACCTCTGAAACGGTGAGCCGCTTTCCTCTCTAAATGTTGCTGTGGTTATGGTGTCTTTTCACAGAAATAGAAACCCTAGCTAAGACAGGGGCAGAGTGAGAGTTTTAAGAGGAGCCTCAGATACTGAGCAAGCCCAGAGGCTAAACAGGCATTTTAGTATGCAAATAATCACCACAGTTAGCCTTTTGCCCCAGGGTTTCTTTGGGACCTGACTTTGCTTGGTGTGACTTTTCCTGGGAGATGCTTCCTTAAGGCATCAGTGAGCGACCAAAGAATTAATTCCATTTAAGGATCTTGAGTGAGCAGTTACAGGAGTGTGATCCCGATAGAGCTGCCCCACTCCAGGGTCCCTCCCTGGCCTAGAGAAGGTTTCTCAAAAGTTGCATAGGTGGATCAGCCGCTTCAGTTAACTCTCTACCCACTAGGTACTTGGGATACTTCCCAAGACCATGTGTAGCTGAAGAAGAATTACATCATGGGGGAGGAGTGTGCTGGAGCAAGTGGCTAGTATCTCAGGTCAGGGTTAGACCCTCTTTACACACACCCTCCCAGTGAGGGAGAATCCACAGTTGGATCTTGTGAGGGTTAGGTAGGTGGTCTCAGCTGCTCTGATTTCAGAATGGCAATGGCCATGTCATGCCTGATAAACAGCATTTTATAAAGCGCTTTTTTAAAAAAACAAAACAAAACACAATGATTTCATTTCTGTTTTGAACTCTCAAAGGTGACAGGATTTATTCTCCTTCTATCTCCTTCACAATTTTAGCCAAGATTGAAACCACCAGAAATATACTCCAGTGGCTCCAGATACCTTGTATGTGAACAGCTATTATCTCCTGCAGGCATACTCCAAGGAACACAAAATCAAAACAAAGCAAACTGAAGACCCAGAAACCTTGTAGGAATAAATATTATTATCCCTGAAGTTGGGCTCCACCACATGCAGTTTTCTGTCTGTCTGTCTGTCCTATGCCTGACATCTTGTCATTATTGCCATGTGAGCCTTGCTTATCTCCAAACCAACATTTCTGATCCCCTGGAGGCTGATGTATTGCAACACCTCTTTTAAGCTGCTACAGTTCTCAGAGCACATGACACACAGAGTTCTTTCAATTATTGATTCAAAGAATGGGTACATTTCTGTTCTTGGGTAATAAATAATGTCAGAAAAATAGATTTTACTACAAATACAAACACAAAACCTCGGTATATTCCTGGAAGATAGTGTTTTCACTAATTAGCATAATGGATCCAGTTGTGAAAAACATGTTTGAAAAAGAACAGGTTACCTACAGGCTGAATTCTTGTCACAGAACATTTGCAGTTTAGGGTTTTGTTTTGTTTTTTTCATTTTAAAGAGGAATTATTAATTAAGCCCCAAAGGCATGCTGTGCTTATAGTATATTCTGAAATGTAGCAATCTTTAACTGCTCTACAATTAGAGACTAATGTGCTCACCAAAGCTACTTAGAAGCACATAGAAGAACCCAGAATGCTATTCCTGACTACTTCCCTTTATGTCTTTGAGAAATTTCCTACCTTGTAGCCCAGGCTAGCCTGGTACTCACTATCCTATGGTGGTCTCCTGAGTGCTGAAATGCTAAATAAGTTGTAGCCATTCTTGACTTCAGGCTTACAATTTATCCATCCATCCATTCATTCATTCATTCATTTCTCATTCAACTAAGACCCACTAGGCATCTACTCTGTACCAGGTAACTCTTGCCTAATGAAGAAACATCAGGAAGACAGTACAAACTCCACCTAGTCAACTTAGGCTGTCAGTTCTGAAGGTATGAAGGAACGTCAGATTAGTAAGTTCTTCTAAGAATTCTCAACGTGACTGATAAAAGACTGTTTCTTTTTGCCCCTCCCCTGCAGTTTTACCTGGATACAGGTATTAGGCAAGGTTCTCTAGAATAACAGAAATTATAGAATCTCTATATATAGAAAAGGTATTTATTGGAATGATTTACAGGCTGTGGTTCAACTAACCCAACAGTGGCTGGCTGGGAACAGAAAGTCCAAGAATCCAGTAGCTGCTGAGGCTGGGTGTCTTAGTATATGCCATAATTCAGAAGAAGTAGGCTCTAATGTCACTGAGGGAATGGATTTGATTGCAAAAAGGGCAAGCCTGCAAAGAGAAAGCTTCCTTATTCCATGTTCTTACGTAGGCCACCAGCAAAGAGCATGGCCCGGATTAGATCTGCATTAAAGGTGTGTCTTCCTATTTTAAAGATCCAGATTAGAAGTAGTTCTTCCTAGTTCAAATTAAGCAAACATCCCTCACAGGCGTGCCCTTCATTTGGGGGTTTTAGTTACAGGTATAGACAAACTGACAACCAAGAAACAGCCATCACATGCAGTGACATGCAGAAGTGAAATCATAGACTTTGGAGTCGGAATGAGAGTTTGCGTTCTGTTCAGAGAGTGAGCTAGAGTAGCTGTACTTTCAGTTCTGAATGAGTGATATGGCAAGCGTAAGTAAAAGGACAGATATGAAGCATCAATACAGTCAGCTAGCCTGATAAAATCTCAGTTACCCTATTTCTGGTAATGTGGATAGGCATGCACACTGGCCGTTTCCATTTCCTGCTGAGTCACCTTAGAATCTACTGCTGCACCTGGTGATTGGTGCCATGTGATCATTAAAATGCTGGAGGCCAATGAGACAACACACCCAAAAGAGTCTTTGGCTGCCAATGGAAAAGCAGGAAGGGTCTCCTCATAGCCACAACAAACAAATCTGCCCTGACACCTGAAGTCTGCAGCCCCCCCCCCCCACGCCCCAAGGGGTGCCCAGATAGAAAGGCCCATGACACCACTGAAGCAGGCAGCTAAAGTTCCCAAATAGAAAGAGTTCTGAGAAACACAATGTTTCCCCTCAGATGAGGCTTCTAAGTTTAAAAAAAAAAAAAAAGTGTCAGGTAGATACTATCATTCATTCAGGCCTTCACTACATCCAACAGAAATGGCTGCAGAGGGTGAGGCAGTCAGCTGGATTTCCCAATTGAGCATCCTTTCCATGGCATGGCTGAGCTTTCTCTCTACCCCTGCGTTTTCCGTGGCCTAACTTCTAGTTTTTGGTTCCCAAGATAGGGACTTTTATATCAGAAAATAAATGACAGTAACCTCTATTGGAAATGGTCGACCTTCTAGCTATTCTCAAGAACATGAAGTTTTTCCTCTTGGGCTGTGTTTCCCTTCTCCATGTCACAGAGTGACTTTAGAGGACACTTGGCGATAAACATGAAATGTCTGCGAGGCGGCCCCACTTCCAGGATAACCTCAGTGATATTAAACAGCAAATGACTATTTGCTAATAGAATGTACATTAACAGACCTGAGTTCTGGCTTTAATTTTATCAAGTAAACATCACAGGAAACCAGTGTTTTGGGCTCCTGGAGGCTAGAGGATATATCTTAGTGATAAGATGGCTTGCCTAGCGAGTAAAATGCCTTGGGTTCAATACACATGCAGCAGAATATAACCTAGACACGAGGGGCTCATGCATAATTTCAGAATTTGAGATCTGAATACTAGAGACTCAGTAGTTTAAGGTGACCCACCACATAGTGAGCTCTAGGCCAGCCTGGAGACAAGAGACCTGTCTCAGGAAGAACAAGCAATAAAATGGAATAATCACGCTCAAGTTCCTTACCACCCACCGATCTGGAAACAAGTTGCTGACTGAAAGGGGGTATACGGGCTGGTGAGTAACGGCCACATTTTCCACACAGGTTAGTTTGAACAAAAATGATAAAAAGTACTTTTGCCTGCCTACCCCCACCTCCCATTTGGAAAAACAAGAAACAAAACAACAAACTTAGCTTGCTACTGCTAACCTACCTGTTAGTTTTTTATTAGTCTGGTTCCTTGTCTCTATCTTATAAGGATAGATGGTAACTAAATTTAGACATCATGGCTCAGTCCTGTAATCCCTGCTATTCCAGGGGCTGAGGCAGGGTATTATAGGTGTAAGGCTAGACTTATTGCAAGAACTTAGTGGTAGGGCTGGGGATATAGTTCGGTGGTGTAGTTCAGGTGGGTTATATCCCCAGGGCCACAAAGGCCAAAGAACTGGGGAGAAAGAACTATTGAGTGATTTCTTCCTCAGGAGCCTCCTACTCTAGATCTTTGAACATTATTCCTTGGTACGGAAGAATGTGCTGTTTGATTTTACTGTGTGTGTGTGTGTGTGTGTGTGTGTGTGTGTGTGTGTGTGTGTGTGTGTAGGGATGGAACTCAGGGCCTTACACACGCTGAGAAAGTGTTCTCCAACAAAGCCACAAGCCCAGCTCCAGCACTGTTAATTACCTCTTTCAACTAATTTGTCATTTTTCTCTTTTCTTAATATATATATATATATATATATATATATATATATATATATATATAATTTATTTTTTGTTTGTTTCTTTCCCACCAATGATTGGCATTTGGGTAGGGAACAGATGGACCTGGGTGGAATAATGATACTGCTGGAGGTATCCGGCTTTCTGAAGCTAGAGGCTGAGATTTTTATTAGTGACACTGTATCCTGGACTGGGGATGTAGCTGAAATACTGGTTGCATAGCATGCCTGAAGCCCTGGGTTCCACCCACAGTACTTCATAATCCCATAATAATCCTATAATCCCCAAACTTAAGAGGTAGAAGAAATATGAGCGAAAATTCAAAATTATCCATGACTACATCACAAGTTTGAGGCCAGCCTGAGCTATATGAAATCCTATTCAAAACAAAGAAGCAAAACATAATCTGCTTCCCAAATGCCTACCTATTCTGTTAAAATAGTTAGAGGCAAATACTTGGGATGCCCTTCACTGCCTTTAAGCTGTGTATTGAATCAAAGAAGAAGACAGTAGGGTGAATTAGGAGAAGGAAGGAATTAAAGCCATGTAAGTCTGTCCGGCTTGATGCCCCAACATTTGAGTAGGGAAAAAAAATTACTAGGTGCTGATAGCCACAATCACCTGTGAGCTGAACCCTCAACCACATCCATGTAATTCAAGCCCTCAAATGGTGACCAGGCCTCAGTCCCCAGCTTTATATCTTTATGAGTGTGGTGGTGTGAGTAAGAAAGGCCCCCACAGGCTTATGTGTTTGAAAGTCTAGTCACTAGGAGTAAAAGTGTCTGAAAGGAAAGGATTTGAAGGATTATGAGGCATGGTCCTTTGGAGGAAGTGTCACTAGGGGTAGGTTTTGAGGTTTCAAAAGCCCATTACAGGCAAGTCTCTCTCTCTCTCTCTCTCTCTCTCTCTCTCTCTCTCTCTCTCTCTCTCTCTCTCTCTCTCTCTCTCTCCTCCCTGTTTTCTCTCTCCTATCTCCTTTTCCCCTTTGCCTCCCCCGCCCTTTGTCTGCTGCTTGTGGAACAGTCTATAGTTCTCAGCTACTTCTCTAGGACCATGCCTCCCTTCATGGTGCTACACTTCCTATCGTGCTGGATAATGGACTAAGCCTTTTAAACTGTAATCAATGCTCAAATTAAACATTTCCTTTTTATAAGAGTTGTCTTGGTTGTGGCTTCTTTTCACAACAGCACAATTGAGCAATGTGTTTCTTCATCTTCTCCTTCCTTCTATTCAATTAAAATGTCCATTTGTGTATCTTAACAAAAATCATATCATAGGCAGTTAATAGTTTTGTTCAGCAGAGAATATCTTCAATGTCAGGAGATACTTTGGATTATTCATATTTTTATAAGTCCTTGGTATTA
Source organism: Phyllotis vaccarum (assembly GCA_033318265.1). Taxonomy (NCBI): domain Eukaryota; kingdom Metazoa; phylum Chordata; class Mammalia; order Rodentia; family Cricetidae; genus Phyllotis; species Phyllotis vaccarum. Next base: position 75,853,509 of record JARWLC010000016.1, on the reverse strand, counting down.
CTCAGTCTGAAAGCCACTGAATTTTGACTGGAGGTCAAAGTTGTGGTCACAAGTTTCTACGTCCCTCCTGGCTAGCCCCACAGCCATTTAGTCCCAAATAATCACACAAACATTTATATTAATTGCAAACTGTTTGGCTTATGACTCGGGCTTATTACTTGCTAACTCTTACACTAACCCATGATTCTTATCCCTGTCTAGACAAGTGGCTTGGTACCTTGGCTTCAGTGCATCATTCTCATCTTCCTCCTCTGCATCTGGCTCACATCTGTTGCTCTGCCTTTCCTCTCCCAGAATTCTCCTAGTCTGGTTGCCCCATCTCTACGTCCTGCCTGCCTTCTGGCCAATCTGCATTTTATTAAACTAGTACAACTAACAAATATTTACAGTGTACAAGAGCATTATCCCACACACTCTCTATATATAACTTTTCTGTTTTGTTTATGAGGGTTTTTTATTATATAGTTGTCCTTTTCCCCTCACTTACACATGTGTTTATTTTTTATTTATTTGTTTTTTATTTAAAAGATTTATTCACTCATACATTATATTTCCCTCCCTCTATTCTTCCCAGTCCTTCCTCCCCACCTCCACATCTCCCCCAGATCCTCCCAGGTTTGCCTTCAGAAAAGGGCAGGGATTCCAAACATGGCATAACAAACATCTAGACGATCAGCTCAAACCCTCCTATCAAGGCTGAATCCGGCAAACCAGTAGGAGGAAAGAGTATTAAGAGCAGGCAAAAGACTCCACTGTTAGGAGTCCCACAAGAACACCAAGCTATACAACCACAACATAGATGCAGAGGACCTAGCTCAGACTCACACAGGCTCCCGGATTGTTGCTTCAGTGTCTGTGAGCCCCCATGAACCCTGCTTATTGATTCTGTGGCCACATTCGTGTGGTGTTCTCGACCCCTCTGCCTCCTACAATTCTTCTTTTCCTTCTTCTACAGGGTTCCCCAAGATCTGCCTAATGTTTGTCTGTAGGTCTCTGCATCTGCTACCATTAGTTACCACAGGAAACCCTTTCTGATGACTATTGGGTTAGGATCAGGTCTATGAGTCTAGTAGAATATCATTGAGAATAATTTCATTGACTTTGTTTTTTTTGGTTCTATCCTAGGTCTCTGGGCTATCTAGCATCTTGTTCTTGGTCATCCAGGCAGTGTCAGGCATGGGTTCCCTCTTATGCTGTGGGCCTCAAGTTGGACCAGTCATTAGTTGACTACTCCTACAAGTTCTATGCCATCATTATCCCAGCACATCCTCAAGTCAGGCAAATTGTAGGCTTAAGGTTTTTGTGGGTTGGTGTCCTTGCCTGGTTACAGAAGATGCTTGGCCAGGCTCAGTATACCCCTTTACTAAGAGTCTTCACTGGGTTCCTACAGTCTTAGAGGACTGGTATCTGAGATCAAAGTGTTAATAGGGTTATGGTTTCTAGGTCATTCCCCCTGGGCTTGTAGACTTCCATCTTCTCCCTGGAACTTCACACGTTCTTTTTTTTGTGTAGAGTATTTGTTTCACTTGATACTTATATAAGGACACTAGATGTGCTGGCTTGGAACCTGTTACAACCATTGTTTAAAACCCTGCATTGTTAGAGGCCATATCTCAGGTACTGTTGTAGTGAGAGTTTCTGGAAGGCTAAGACTAACATGAATTTTGGGAGTGGTCATTCGGAGGGCAAAACATTAAGTCATAAAAAGCACGTGTAACACTTTTTGGCTTTTACTGCTTTTCTATTCTATGCTAATATTATTATATAACATTTTTTGGAAACAGGGTCTAAGTATGTAGGCCAGGCTGGTCTCAGGGTTGCAATTCTTCTTCTAAGCCTCTTTAGTGCTGAGGTTCTAAGTGGTCACCATCAAGCCAAGCAATGAAGTCATCTTAGTGAAATCCATACTGTTTCAGATGCTGGAATCAGAACTCAGGCTCCCATAGTGAGCAAACACTACCTCTGAGGCACATCTCTGAGCTCCCAGAATACTTCTGAAATAGGTTTTTCTATGAGTTAAATTGTGCCCCCCCCCAATTCCATTTCTTGAAAATTTTATGCACAATTCTCCATGATGTGATCTTATTTGGAAAAGGAGATTCTTCAGATAGAGTTAAGATGAAATGATGTTGGACCTGGGTGAGCTTCTAACCTAATCTAACTACTGCCCTTTAGAAAAAAAAAAAAAAAAGACCATTTATAAACAGAATAAGACACAAAAGGAAGAAAGACAAGTGAAGACAGGGACAAGCTTCTGTGACCTCAAAGGCTGTATGGAAGAAGATGGGAGAAGATGAGGAAGGCTGCACATTGCCCCTAGACCACCAGGAGGTAGGACAAAGGCACAGGACGCATTTTTTTTCCCAGCTTTAGAAAGAAGAAATGCTGTTGCTGCCTTCATTTGGACTCATAGCTTCTGAAACTGTACTACAAGTGTCTGTGAAGCTTTGCCATGGCAACCCCAGAAAACTAACGCACATCTCATTGTTCTATGTATTCCAATACTGAAGTCTGTATCATTTCTTATCTGGCCTGCCACAGTCATTTGATATGCTTGTCCCTGTAGCGCTCTCATCTTTTATCCATTTTTAAAAAATAACTGTGCATGTATGTGGAGGGGTGTGTGTGTGTGTGTGTGTGTGTGTGTGTGTGTGTGTGTGTGTGCATATGCTGGTGGAGATCAGAGGAAATCCTCATGTGTCATTCCTTCTGCCTTTTGTTTGAGACAGAATCTTACTTCAGCTTCCAGCTCCATTTAGTAGGATAGAGTAGCTGACATACTATTCTTGCAGTTGCTGGAATAACAGGTACACACTGCCATGATTCCAGACTCTATGCTTGTAACTTTACTCTACCAATTGATTCATTCATTCAAAGACCCTGCTTTGTATACTTCTGAAATTCAAGAGTCCCATACTACCAATGTTCATTATTATTATCAGGATGTTTTCTAATGTCATCACTGTAGCATACAAATATTCAATGTTTTGTTCATAAAACCACTTTCCTACTGAGAATCATCTGATTTTCATTTTTAGACGTTCTGATTTTTAGAGGTTCCAATTTTCTTGGTGAGGGTCAGAATTCAAGTTCTGGGTTAGAATTTCAGCAGAATTCTCAAAGGAGAATTATTTCTCCATTTAGGTTTTGTGTACCTTATAAGGAGCTCAGTGTTTTTGAGTTCTTAGTCAATGCACGTGATATTCCAGCCTTTGTCATCTTTCTGTGGCATTCAGAAAAGAATCAAACCATAGTGTGATTCAGCTCAACTGTTTTTTTTTCTCCTTATCCCTAAAGCAAGAACCATCAGCTTAATATGCTAATTCAGGAGGACACTGTTCTATGGAGGATTATTCCCATCGGATTACAGTCATTCCACATGAGGGGTGAGGTCCTAGTCACTGAAGGAAGACTGAGTTGAAAGTTGAACTTTGCCTATACAGTACACACTAATGTTTCCTCTTTCGTACTGATTGATTGACTGATTGATTGTCATTTTCTAGCTTATTGGTGTTCTGTACCACAGTGACACATTCGATCTTGAAAATTACTTGCAGGGTTCCGTATGACTTCGAGCACTTCTTCCCATTTTACCTTGAGGGTAAATGCTAAGCCTCCTGTTCATTGTTCCTGAAAACCCCTCAATGTGCAATAAATATTTACTAAACGATGACATTGTGCCAAGTGCTTCAGAACTCCAGAAACACTACAGGTTTATAAAAGATTAGGCTATTGGCTTAAGTAGGTCTGTGCTCTCAATGACTTTTGCAGTAGTTTAGAATGGTGCCCTCTTTTTACCCCCTTGTGATGGGGAGGATAAAGCTTCAGTTTGTCATCATCTCATCTCCTGCTCACCCCATCTGCTTCTCTTATGTTCCCCTTTACTCTGTCAAGGCCACTACACACAGCTGGTTTCCTCCACACATTTTCTTTCCCTCTGACTTTTGCTCTTTCCATGTGGCAAGTTTACCCCAAGTTCCTCTGAAACGACACTGAGAAATGCTTTCCCATCTCCTTTTTAAGACGCTCCAATACCCCATATTAGAATGATTTCACTTGTACAGTGTTTTGAATTTTTGTTGTTAAGTTCCTTTTGCATCTTAATCTATTTTGCGTGCTAGTAACCCGCTTCTACTTCTATTAGGGAGTCATATCATGGCCCAAGAATTTGTCTAGCTGTAAGACTTTGGATAGGCCCCTTTGCAAATCTTCCCTCTTTTGTGAGAGGAAGCGTAATAACATGAGCTTTCAAGCAAATATTTTACTCCTTTTCTTATGGCAGGCATTGCTGGCTGATAAGTTTGTATCAAATCAACAAGTGACATTTATTGGTTTGAATATTTAATTCAAGTATTCCAGTTCTTTCTCTTCATTATGCAGTACCAACCAATACTATTTCAAATATCAAACAGACATAATTCAGAAGAATATTCTAGAAAGTTAAAGACTTCTCTGCACATTCTAGTCTTAGAGTAGGAGAGTCTCCAGCTGGTTGTACAAATCATATAGCATGATAAAGAAATAAGATTTAGGGGTATGGGTTACCTATCACTGCATCAGAGTCTAACCTACCCTGACTAATACAGATATCCTTATGCAAAACGCTTGGTGATACATTGCAGATGGAAAATGCATGGCAAACAGTGAGGTAGGGATGATGTAAGTCTTGTTTCTACATGCCCATTCAATCTCAGTGTTGTATTTTGGTGTGGTTTGAAAGATCCCACAAGCAAAATGTTTCATGTTATGTATGTGGTACTAGCTTCCTCTAAACCTACTTGTTACATCTCAAATTAAGCCCACCATCATGTCATGAACTTACTTGGTGCATATGATTGGTAGGTAGAAGAAGTGTTTCAGTAAGTGTCTTTGTCTTAGCCGAATGCCAAGACTCTCTGATGCCATGTGGGAGGCCAGGTACTTTCTTTCCCTTAGGAGCAGAAGCAATGTGAGATGTAGTATACCTATAAGCCTCTGTCTCCAGGATGCAGCAGCCCTGTGGTATTGTGTTTAGGTCAACTTATTGTTGAATCACAGAGAGCCGCTTTCCACATTGATCTCACCATTTTCTGATTCTATGAACCTAGGGGAACTGATTATCTTCTTCTCATTAGTTTCCCATTCATAGAACTGGAAAAGAAAAAAAAAAACATTCGGTAAGGTGCTAACTCGGTATAAGCAGCAAATAATGGTAGCTCTTACCTTTAGAGCAAGAACTCAGATATTGAGACAGACACATCCACTTATTTGCATGGCACTCTGGATGCTTTTGTATTACAATATCAAAGATGAGCAGCTATAGCAAACACCATGACCTATAAAAATTGATCATATTTGTAACCTAGGCTTTACAGAAGGCCATGCTCAATGCAAGACATTACTAGCAAGGGACTTCTGATGGACTAGAGATTAGTGATAATCAACACCCAGCTTTTGTTAATTCATGTATCTCAATTGTCTCCATCTGACTTTGTCCTCACAAGAACTTACTGTATCCAAGTTCCAGACTTTGGCTAGTGCTCTCTTGGGGGTTCTGGGTGTTTTGAGGTTGTAAAGAAGAGACAGTCTGAAAATCATGGAGTGAATGATGGTGGTGTGGCCAGAGGTGACCAAAGGAGTCACTGCTGGGATAACAGGAGAGAGGGGGCTTGCTGCTAAAATGTCATTAAATTCAGGAACACTTAGATCTGTATAACAGGTGTAAATGGGGATGTTTGGGACAAGTCTGGGAGATGTAAAACAAGCTACCTGTGTATCCAAGGATGGGATGGGCATGTGTATCTGAGGGTGGGATGGGCGTATGTATTCAAGGATGGGATGGGCCTAAATATCCAAAGATGAGGAAGACCCAGATATTCTTCTGTTTGCTTTTCTTTTCTTTGAACTCATATTGCTTTTATAATAAGACAAAAATGTAGAAATAATTTCTGGGTAAGCACAGGCAGATGTCAGATGTCAGGAGTGGCGGTCTTTCTGCAAAACAAGTAGGCAAAAAGTTCCACATCATACTGTAGATCAAAGGCTTCCTGTTTCTTGGGCAAGCATACAGATGCCTGACCCTCATGAGATCATGGATGCTGTTCAGAGAAGATGCCTGAAGCAAACTCATCTTTTATGAGTTACTGACTCACAAATCTTAGAGATAATCAGGTCCACCCTTCTCATCTTGTAGCTAAAGGGAATGATTTTCAGAGGCATTAAATTATTTATGAGAGGCTATACAGCTGATTAGTGGTAAAGTTAGGATAAAAATCCACAGTCTATAACTTATGATCTAGTGTTCTTTCCTCCTTTTTCCAAGTTACCACAGGAAACTTTGGTTTTAGATCCAGAAGAAACTGTATCTCCGATCCTGTAAAAGGTAGAGACAAAATTAGTAAAATAACCTAAGATCATTTACTGGGTCGCTGCAATTGTGAGCTGAGAATTGGGGTCTCACTACCTTATCATTTATGGCAGCCTTTGCTCCTGAGCTTGGAAGTGTGTGTTGTGTGCCACATGCCCACTCATTGAGTCTTCTTGTGCCTCCCCATGGTCTCAAAGGAAGCACTGGCAAAGCAGTCACATCTGACACAGGGCCAATTCTGTACATGGAAACTGTTGGTGAGAATACTTTCTCCTGTAGCCAAAGGTGTGGAAGCTGATGCCTCCGACTGTGTAAGCTGATGGATTTGTCATGATCAGGGCACCCTGCAAAGCCAGCCCTTTCTATTAGAGTATGTAGAGCATGAAGCAGCCTGTAGACTGAAGATTGTCCTACAGGTTCACCTCTATGCCTTTATCTTTTATTTTCAACTCTGCCTATAAGATGTTAAATGGGAAAGTGTTGCTCCAATCTGATATTTGTTTACATAGATGCCCCTAAGGTCCCTGGTGTGGTGGGAAATGTGGCCCATGAGAGGTGCCATGAGATTTAGGTGAAGAATGGAACAGTGAAATAGCCTGGAAGGAAGGGATGATATGGAGAAGAAACTACGGAGCCTTTAGGTGGTCCTGATGCAGGAGACCCTCCTTTACATGGCATAGACAAGAAGTGAACAGTTACATATGAGACAGGATGTACGAATGCATTTAGCAAGAAATAGCATTACCTCTGCCTTCTGGTGCAGCATTTACCTAGTTCATTTGGAGCAATCATGATGCCATTTTCTCAAGAGAGGATTTCATAGTGTTTTGTCATCTGCAAAGTATCAGCTGTTCTTTAAAAAAAAAATACTGAATAGGAAATGACCAGATGCATGTCCTGGGAAGAAATGAACATCCATTGAGTCATGTGTGCTTTGAAGTATTGGTGGGAACTCAGTAAGATTTATTATTTCACCAAATCCATCGCAGTCACAATGAGATTTTCTCTAAAACACATTTGCACTATATCAGCAGTTCTCAATCTGTGGGTCACTACCCATTTGGGGTCACATATCAGATATTTACATTACAATTCATAACAGTAGCACTATTACAGTTACAAAGTAGTAATAAAGTAATTTTATGATTTGGGATCAACACAATATGAGGAACGGTATATATTTTCATAGCAAAAATAGATTTTATTAGTAAGCTATATGTTGCATGTATCAAACTAAGCAAATGCATGCTTATATCATCAATGTTACATATACTCCATGCATTTTACAAATAGAGAAGGTATCTACAGAATAAACATACTAAAAGTAATGCTCTGCAGCCTATCACCATTACTGCCTCCTACTTTCTTGTATCAAAGATTACAGTAAGCGTTTAGAGTTCTTGAATGTTTAGTTATTTCCCTTTGGTTATTTTCGTTCATTATGTTTTCAAAATATACTAGTTTTGGATGACTTTTGACCTTTACACTTAAAAACTTAACACTATCTTGACAAAGTGATTATTATTTGTAAATGGATTTTTTTGTAAAGTTCTTTTGTCACGAGGAAGTATATTAAAGAGTTGCAGCATTAGGGAGATTGACAAGCACTGCCCTACATGGAACATTTCCCCTGCCCATTTCGGGAGTTCCCTGTTCCAGGAAAAAGGCTGTTCTAGCCTCACTTGAATGAAGTAAACATTTGGAGTAGGAGCCAGGAAGCTGTGGTTTATGGGCCAGCCCACTTTTCCTTCTGCTCTGTGAATACACAATAGCCGTACTTATTTATTGATATGTGTCTGAGACTGTTCTTGGGCCATGTTTTAATTTTGCTTTTAAGACGATACATAAGCAAATCGCTATTTAAAATGCCTCTTCTAATTTAGATTTTTTTTTGAGCTCCTTCTACCTAATGGCAGTTATTCTTTCCATGAATCTTGAAATCCTAGATTTGCATGCATTGTACATTATAAGTGGCTAACGCATATACTTTTGTAATGTTTAGGAAAAAATAATTGTCATGGAGCAAATGCCATAAAGATATGTCTACATTTGAGACTTTCTCCCCGTGTTTTCTACCTAAGTAAGAGGCACAAACTTCCATTCTATGTAGCAATCAAAATTCTTCCTTATTGGTGGTTGTGTCTGTAAACCTTTTACAGGAGACATTTATCTGGGACTCCCTGTGGCATATCTTATACTGTCTCGTACTGTTATTTAGTATATATTAATTTAATTTTCCCCAATTAGATGCCAATCCCATGAGAGTGGGGTCATTAAGTACAAAGCTTATGTTGCAAATGTTATAAAATGTAGCTCTCCTCTTTTCAAATGAGGTTGCACAAATGAGCGTGTATAAGCCTGAAGGGCCACACCCACTGTTTCGGCTGCTCACAGAGAACCTCTAGAACCCTTTAGAATGACCTGGGTTTATGACTTGGTTGTGTTCTTAACTTAACAGTTATCTATGGCTGCTGTGCTGTGTATAATGACTCTTGCTCTCCTGCTGCAGAGACCTGTGCTGTCTGTGCTGCTCCTGGAGTTGGATGAGTTGTGTCTTGTATGCAAGTATAAAATACGTTATCCTCATATTGTGACCATCATGTTGTTACTTGTGACCTTTGTAGAGTTTGAGTCACAGTGTGAAGTGTGAAGGTGAAAAAATTTATTCCACCTATGTTAGAAACTTTTACATCTGATCATCTCACCAGAACTCCTGAAATTTATGCTCTTCACACTAGCCTATACCAGGCTCTCCTGGTTGAGTATCAAAAGACTGCCATAATGTGAGAAAATCTGATGATTATAAGGAGGAAAAGCAATGCCAGTCAGTTCCAAGTATTTTATTAGTGCAGGCACTATTCATGCAAGGGAGGCAGTTACAGCAGATGCCACAGCGCTAAGTGTTAAAGCTTTTGAAAGACAGCCTTATTTGAACCATTCTAGCAATTTCCAGCCATTCAATGATGCCAGGGATTGTTTGAATCCATACCAGACAGTTAGGCTGTGGCTGATCTTAAAGGATTTCCTTCCTGACAGCTTGTTGCTTGCTGACAACCATTTACCAATCACAGCTGGAAATATTCTAATACTTAGGAACACCACATGAGTGGACACCCACAATGCTTACCGTATATGGTTCCCTTTCCCCTGCAAAGTCTTTACGTTTCTTTAAATACAAAGCAAGAGACCGACAATGGCAGCCACTTCTCTTGGGAGGTGGAAACTCTGATGATCATCAATCCAGCCATGGAATCTTTGTCCTGATGTCATGATTACCCCTCCCCTGCCTCTTTAAATAGACTTCTTTGACTCTTGTGCTCGCCTGCTCTCTGCAGGCTTCAGTGGTTGGGTTCGTGAGACAGAAACACAGTGATGGCCTCTGGTGTTGGGAGTTGCTGTGACCATTATTATCTGGTACCTTTACACCTATACCAAGCTTTTCTGAGTCTTTTTTTTTTTTTTTTTTTTTTACAGGACTGTCATGTTCAAGAAAATTACCCACGTCTCATCAACATTATGCAACATGGACAGGAAACAATCCTTCCATATGCTTTCAAATTTCACAAAATCCCAATTATTTTAAAATGGTCATTATTTCATGTCACATTAGTTTAGGACTCCTGGTATGTAGCAGTGGAGAACAGAGCCCTCTCATTCATTGCCTTATTCAAAGACCATGCTAAACATGTGTAGGCTGACCACGTATCCAGTAAGTTACACAAACCTAAACAAGTCACAGTCTCCACGATGAACACATTTTGTTCCTTTTAGGCTAAAGCCTCTACTCCATCGACTGACTATAGATGTAAAGGAGGGAAAGATGCAATGCCTTAAAGTAGGAAAAGAGAGAAGGGAGTTGTGATGTTTGTTAACTGAGAAAAATGCAAATGGAGCTTGCATAAGGTGTATAACCATAACTTCATACTACAGGCACCGTCTATTTGACTATACCACCTGGAGAGTGGTATTATTCAACATGTATATTGGGCAACTTGCCATGCTGCCTTTGTACTTATTGCAATGAGCCTGCTATGTCCTCACTCAGGGATGTTCTGATGAGTTAGTTCTTGAGCATGACTACCCACACATCACCGGCTACTATGCATCAGTTGTCTTTGTGGGTATTGTCCAATGGGATAATCTGTGATGGTGAATTTGCCTGATATGTAAGTGTCTGTCATTCATGTAGACAAAACACAACAAGGATGCTATCATTGAAACCCACCAGCAGGGACCTGATTCTCCAGGCTTGCTGATGCTCCTCACTAGAATTACTTTCCAATTCCAATCCATCATGTTTATTTGTCTATTTATTTCTTATTTCATCTCACTACATAGCAAGGTCCTTCTGCTTCCGTCTCCAGATACTCAAATTGCAGCCGGGCACCAACCACAATACCCAGGCAAATCATTAGCATTAACTTACCTTCCTTCAGTGTCAGATGTACTTTCTGCTTTTATTGTTTTAAACTTGAAGCTTCCCAGATCACAGGACTGACAATATGAGGAAGCTGCTTCCAATCTCTGTGAATGCCTCCACCTTCCAACTTTTCCTTAGTGACAAAACATGTCATAAAACATGACGCACACACGCTTCTCTCCTTTGTGTGCCAACCATCCTTCAACACATCATCACAAACTCTATGCTGATGTTAACAGTGCCCTACTTCCCCAAATGACTGAATCAATCTGCATGTCTGCAGTTACTATGTAGTGATGTATGGCACGATTTATTCAAAAGGAACCTGGAGCAAGCAGAAAGTTAGAACCATCATAATTTTCTCTGTGGGTACCTTGATTTTTGGTAAACTTTCTTTGTCTTGACACAAACAGAGGAAATTTGGAGGATTCATCTTAGCTCTTTGAGAGTTTCCTAGGAATAGACCTGTGAATTAAAATGCACCCGGTTATACAAAGTCAAGTATGCAAAAGATGCCATCACATGATGGCGAGAACTGGGTCATTGGATGTGACTCTCTTCTTACGTGTTGTATAGTTAAGGACAATATAATCAACATTTCCAGTTACATTCCTCCAAGAAGAGGTGATGACTGTATGCTTTTTGTCATTGAAAATTAAGTACAAAATGCCAGACCCTAAAAGAAAGATCTATGGTGTCAGTCCTCACTGTCTAGCAGGCTTTAGATAGCATGTTTTTTTTTTTAACTTTCTGTGAATTATACTTTATATATATATATATATATATATATATTATACTTTATATATGTATTATACTATATATATATATTTTACTTATTCATGTGTAATGTACCTTCAGAATGTGCTCTGTCCTAAGTAGTAAAAAGTGATCTACCGAGCCATAAAGTCATATAATCATCCCCAAGAGAGAGAATATCATCTGTACCCAAGAAGGCCCAGTTCATGTCTCCTTTTAGACCCCCTTTGCTGCATCAACTACTCTTATCACATCCTATTTTTGCCTATTGTTAAAGTTCCTATAAATAAAATTTTCAACATACTTTTTAAATAGAGAGTTTCATGTTTCTCAGAAATGCTTTGTATTTGTAATGTATCAGAGGATGGTCTCACGCCTCTGCCTTCTGCTCCTCCATTCTTCACACCCTCTGTGAGTGCTGGGATTATAGGCATACACCTTGTTTGAATTGAGGGCATCATGAATGCTAGGTGAGAGTCTTGGTATTTAGTGTCTGTCTTTGCTCAGGATATATTTGCACAATCCAACCATGTTGTTACATGTCTACTATCCCTTTATGTGACTATATTATTTTGTTTATCTCTATTGCATTCAGAAAGTCCAGTAGTTTCTAATCATTCTAGTGTGTTTTTCTGAGTGGTGGTTGAACACACTGCTACTGGCAGTGAAATGGCATAATGCCTGTGTTTGGGTTAGACAATACTAAATGATTTTTCACAGCAGGGATCCCACAGTACATTGCCACCAGCTGCCTATGGGAGCTTCAGCAGCACCCCCTGCTTTTCCGTTTTAGATTCTTTGGTGGGTTATGTTGGTTTTGCTTCTCAAAATCAGACTGGGAAAAAACAGTCTCCTAACACAACAATGCCCAATTAGACAGAATCTCACCATCAAAAATTGCTTAACAACTGAAACTTTTTTTTTTAAAACAGGGAAATGGCTTGTTTCCAAGAGCCCAAGTAACACATGTGTCTTGGATATGGAGATGATTTCAGAGATAAAGTACGTACTGAGTAGAAATCATAAATAGATGCATTTTAGACTCCTAGAACAGGTGTGAAGTCTGGCACAGTAGTATTGTCTTTATTCAGAGATGAGAGGGAGAGAGAGTAGAGTCCCTGGAAGTTCACAGTACTCCTAACCTAGATTAAGCAAGGAAAGGTGAGTATAGACACTTGAGATTGTCCTCTGATGTCCGCATGCACCCACACTCATGTGCAAATGCATATATATACAACAGTACATACTACATATATATATACACATACTCATATGTTTAAAAATAAGAAATAATTCTATATATTTGTTTATAGGTGTAAAAATTAGTATCAATATAAGACAATGACTGTTTCTACCTAGATTTACTAATTGTTACTCATATATTTTTTAATTCCATGAGGGAAATGTGACAGTGAGCCACAGCTGTGATTACCTGGGAATCTCTTCACGCTGCAAAGCATCACAAACTCTCCATCATTAAGACTCATTAAAAGTCTCCTTTGTGAACATCCCCAAGTCTCTATCTGTCTCTCTATACTCATAGAATATTTTGTATATTTCCATGTTATAACATTAATTCATCTATGTATTGTCTGCTCATCTATCTACCTTCCAAAGCACATCATATGTTATTAGAGCCTCTTTCTTGAATTTAAGAGATGCCCAAGATTGAGCCCCATGAGCAGCTAACCTTCAGACATGGTACAATGTCTTACATGAGAGAAAGGAAAAAGAAGACAGGGAGGGGAATGAAGAGAGAGGGGAGGGACTCCTGTTGTCAGGGATGACAGTGATTTTATGCACTGAACATCCTGCACCCTTCTACTGACACTTACATCCTTGTGATTATCTGGGAGCTAACATCCTTAAAACTCAAGTGCAGCCAACCTCAGTTTGCACTGAGAGGTGATTGGGTAAGTCAGGCTGCCCATTTACCATGTCCTTTCTTCTAGCGATAACAGTGGCAGTGAGATTACGCCAGACTGGCCGAATGCAGTAGTGAGGAAGTTATCTGAACCACTTTTTCACTATGGCAGAGATGTCTGGATGTATAAAGCTCCTCTCAGTGTTCAGATGGCCAGTCGCCTACAGTGTTTCCTGAACTTAAAGCTATCTTGGGGTATGGGAGTTTTGGTGTTAAAACCTAGAACATGCAAAGGAACAACATCCTAGACAGTCCTGGCTCTCCTGGAACTTGCTTTGAAGACCAGGCTGGCTTTGAACTCAGAGAGATTCTCTTGCCTCTGCTTCCCAAGTGCTGGGGCAAACAGTGTGTGCCACCACTGCCTTCTTAGGGGCCTGGAATTCCTTCTGTAAACTAAGCTGACCTCAAACTCAGATTTTCTGGGATTAAGGGCATAGGTCACCACTACCAGACATTCCCTGTAGCTAAGATTAAAGGTGTGAGTTACCACTGTCTCATCCTCCTAGACTGACTGTGGGTAGATCCCTCTAATATCTCAGACCAGTTTTTATTAAATCTGAAACATATCCCCACAAAGGCTCCTCTTAAAAATCATTACTTAAAAAGCCAAAATCACTGTAAATACATGTGGCAATGACTATGTTCCAAAAACATACTTTTATTTTTAAATATAATAGTTATAATATTTTATTATAATAAAGCATATATTATGAGAGAGGTAGAAAGAAGGCAAAGGAATTATATTTCAGCATCCACAATTGTTGTCATGGTTTTCCAGGGTAGACATTGCAACTGTTAGAAGGCATATTGCAGCTAAGAACTCAGAAATAACTTCATGTGGTCTATGTGGTTTGCTGCTGTCCAGGGTCCTAACATCTCCAGCGGGGGAGGGAGTGACTCATTTGTTCAATAGTAGGGGTAGCCTTATATACCCTCCTCTCAGCACCCAATCTGTCGCCCAAGCTGGTGATGTTACATGGTCACCCCTCATTGGCCATGCACAATCAGGAGGACTGGACAGCACCTGTTGCTAGGCCCTCAGGCAGACTCAAGCAGACTCCAGGTTAGCTCATAAGGAAGTATGTTATATGTATGTCTTGGCAACTGGCTTGATCCAATTTCCTCCACCCTATGGGCTTGTTCTACATATACACCCTTTTTATCTTATTATACGGGGTACTCAGTGGGAGTCAGAGTTCATCGCCCTGACCTTGTTGGCTTTGCCTCTGCAACTGTACTGTGCCTGCCTTAGGTTGACTTGCCTAACAAGTTCCTAGCCATCATTGACTACCAGTCCTCAAAGAGCATCCATCTCTGGGGAGTCACCCTGGCAAGGGCTGGAGAAAGATCAGGCACTAGCCTTTTTAATTTCAGAGAACCAGGCTTGCATAACTTCCTGTGAACAGGATGTCTTTGAGACATTAAAACCTGAAGAGTCAGCTTAGTCACTGCCCATTTCTGTCAGGTGTGCTGCAGGAGACACTTAAAAAAGAATGATTCAAAGTACCACCCCACCAATCAAAACATAAGTGGAAATCTAGGAGGGGTTAAAAAACCTTTTTATATTATGTCAAACCTTTTCAAAAAATAGTCAAAGTTCATGACTTCTGCTCTGGTGTTATTTAATTGGAAAATATTGTGTGTTCGCTGTAATGAATAATATAGAAACTTAGTTGACCATGTGCCCTTAATATATTTAACCAGATTCTGGTTTGCTAAACTAACATTCCTCATCTCAAAAGATATCATACATGAGATTATAGGGGATGCCAGTGGTGTGGGAAATCTTCCAGGACCCTAGAGTGATTGAGTTGTTGAGAGACATATACAGGGACATTGTTAGTTTTAAGTGCCCATGGGGCTCCCATGACTAGCATGGCTGACTTGAAGGCCTTGGTGACATTAGCAGCCTTTTCTTCAGAGAGAAAGAATATATATATAAAAGAAGAGTTGGCATCTACAATTTCATGAACATATTTAAGATCAGCAAAGGGAACCTAATGTGTAACATCCATTTGCCAAATGACATTGGGCAATAAGCCTTGAGGGTTGATCTCCACACTTTTAAGTGGCCCCCATAAGTAAAGAGGGGTGTAGGTGACACATGATCGAGACAGATGCTTTCACTGAAAAATTGGCAACTCAGGAAGAAGCCTTTGCAGGTTCCATGGAGACAGGTGAAATTGCTGGTGAAGAGCCTTGGCTTGTTCTAGAAAGTCTGTACTAGTGTTAATATGATGGTATCTGCAATCTCATTTCCTTGGGAGAATATTCTTAGCAGTTTGAAGTGGGATCTAATATATGTGACAGGCACCGGGGCTCAGTCCTCTGATCTAAGACATCTAGTATGAGCAGCATAGTTCTGGAAATAGGGGTCAATGAGTTTTGACTCAAGAAAAGGCCAGCACATGAACTGCCTGTCTGCCATATTGGCTGTCAGAAAAAATGTCAACATCTCATTCTGTCACTCCACTAGAACCTTGAGGAGGGCCAAAAGTTCACCCAACTTAATGGAACTAGGGTTAGGGATAACATATGTAACATCTTTGGAGTCAGGATTCGGGATAAGAACACCACCTCTGTTTTTATTGGAATCTGAAAAGGCCAGGGTAGCTTGAGGGATGGGAGTGGATTGCATGATGCTGTATCTTTTTTGGAAGTGAGGGGAGCTCTTGATTTTTGACAAATAATTGTCGATAGGTCCTGTGAATCCTGCAACCATTTCCTGGAACAAGACATAGTTCGCACAGAGGGAGTAGGTATTCTTTAAAGAAAAGGAGAAAGCAAGCTTATTAGGTCTCATCCATAGATTCTCTGTGACAACATTCATGCCTTAAGGACAAATTGGAAGGACTGGTAAAACTTAGAGGTGACCTTGTGCAGGTCAGGATGTGTTTCTTGTATTCATAGAAGGGGCCCAGATTACCATAATACTCCCCCAATTCCCCTAAGACCCAAAGTCCCCAAATCCAGGGGACCATTGCAAATAAAGGCCATTGGGGATCATGGTGTTGCAGACTAGAGGTAGCTAGAATGGCCAAAACTTTTTATAGCAAATTTTTAAGTAAGCTTAACCTTGGTGGAAGGAAGGTAGGGCCACCTAACATTGACAAAAAAGTGTCTCATCTCTTGGTCAGGGATGGGTAAAAGGGTTTAAGCCAATTAACCATATCATATAATTGTTGTAATTCTGAGAGTACAATTCCTTTATTTTTAATTTAAAGAAAAGGGTACAGACCTGCTTAGCAACCGAAATGCCTAAAAAGGCAAAAGGAGTGAGGTATCATTTGGACTTTATCTGGTACTACCATAAGATATAGTAAAGAGAGATATAATGCTATTTTGACAGCCTTTTGCAGGTATGCTACATCTGGGTGTGTCAGGAAGAGATCATTCATATAATGGATCAAAAGAACATCCTTGAGGGTATTGACCAAAGCTTGAGAAACTTATAACTGGCAATAGTGGGATTGTTCTTTATTCCTTGAAGCAAAACAGTCCATTGATTCCTTTTAGCTGCTTTATGCATATTAGGTTCCCAAAACCTAAAGGCAAAATGATCTAGATCCTGTGGTGCCAGAGAAATTTGAAAAAAAAAACAATTCTTAATATCTAAACCTAATATATAATAAGATGAAGAAATAGTGCTAGAGTGGGGAAGGCCTGGCTGTGGACCCCATTTTTCCATTGCATTATTAAGTACATGAAGATCTTGCAAAAGGTGGTAGTACCTTGGTCTCTTGGGAATGGTTTTGTGTGCCCCATCATTAGCTGTTCAGCAACCAGTTCTTTAAGAATAGATAACTTGGGTTCAATCTCAGAGCCATATCAATGAAATAGGGCTATGGGGCATGATTATGGTGGATCTTGTGGGGACAGTAGCTTTCAGAATTGGGGGTGCAGATCTCATGTGGGGTCACAAACAGCAAAACCTGCCTTTTCATGGACCTTGATAGCATCAAAAAGGCCCCAACATTTGTAATTAGGACAATACTCATATCCTTCAAAATATCTGCCCCACAGATTCCTAGGTACAATGTAAATGATAGAGTGAATAGCTCCCTGGTTTCTATCAAGGTCCCCTTCATCATCTTAAAATCTTGTTGGCCTTCCACACCACTGATGGTGGGGCCAGGTTTAAAATTCCAGTGAAGGAAATGAAGAGCTGCAGTCTTGGTTAATATGGTAGTGTCCGCACATGTGTCCACTAAACCTTTGACAGGCTTCCCATCCCCCCCCCAAATTGTTATTAAGGAGGAGTGTGGAAAAATTAGCCATGCCCAGTAAATTTTCAGTTTAGACAAACCTCCTCTTACTGGTGGGGTTGATGAATGCACTGCCTGGAGTTTAAAGGAGCCTGTGCCTCAGCCAGCTGTGATCTGCAATCTGTTCCCCAATGAAATCCGTATTGCGCACAGGGCATCAGATGTAAGGTTTTCCCCAGGGCAGTCATACTGCAGATGGCCTGGCTTACCAGATCCCCAGAAACTTTTATCTACCTAGGGGTTCTTGGGTTTAACATGCTGCTTGTCTTCAAGAAGAGCATCCAAGGAGGTGCTGGGGTCAAGATCTCTGGTGGCCAGCACCCATTTATGTGTGTCTTTATTGTACATCACAGAAACTGAATTTCAAGTGAGGGCATTAGGCCCTTCTCAAACTAATTAATATTTCCCTAATGAGGCCTGGGTCTACTCTGCACTCTACTGTCTCGTTGACTTGAGCCAGGAAGTTGGTGAAGAGCTCCCATGGGTGTTGGTAAGATTGTGAATGTAAGCCGGCAAGGTCCTGGGGAATATAGGCTCTAAGAGACTTCAGGCCAGGTCCAAGACCTGTTGAAAATAGGCATTCAAGCCAGTCTGTGCCTGATGTACAGGATAGACACATTCCGTACACCCTGTGAACATATCATATGTCACCGGACATTAAGTAAGTTGTTTGTACAGACCTGGGATTCTTCCTGTTTGCCATAGGCCAATCTCCAATAAAGAAATACCACAGGCTCCAACACTGCTTTATACATTTGTAACTACACAGACCATTGGCCAAAGACCTGCTGAAAGTAAGGTGAACCCAGGCCCGAATCTTGGCTGCCTTCTAGATGAGGGAGAGGTCAGCTGAAGGAGTAGGGATCCATGTCTAGTTCTCATTTGGGTCCACATGACTGGGAAGGCTTTTGTGGGCCTACAGACCAACAGTAGCCCAGGCTGTGAGGGTTGTAAGGTGCTTGGTATTATGGGAGAATATCCACTTCTTGAGGCAGGCATGTACCAGAGGAGATCATCCCAAGAATACCTTGATAGAGGCATAGCTGCACATGGTGGTAGCGGCACAGAGAGGGGAGCAGTGCATGAGGTCTTAATGATGACTGCATTCTCCTTGACAGATTTTTCAGGGCTGAACTGTCTGTCTTCCCATTGGATGTTGTAGAGAGACCCAACATAGGAAGGATGGGGATGATGAAAAGCTTATCCATCTGTAGAAGGAAACAGCAGTGAGAGAAATAAGTCAACAGGAGTGGAAAATTGGGTCTGACCTTTATGTCTTGTGCTTAGTGGGAAACTTCTATGGTTTTTTTGGGCCACAGCCATATACCCACATGGAGTCTCTGGTTGAAGGATGGCATTCAAAAGTTGAGCCTTGGTTCTGCCTCCTGGGGGAGGAGGGTCAGTCCTTATGTGGAAGTGCCAAGTGAATCAAAACAAAACAAAAAATGTGCCTTCCTAAATGGACACCAGACAAAGATGACAGGCAACACCAAAGAAGGAAAGAAATGAGGGGCTCAATGCTCACTGGCCACAGGGATTGAAAGCACACAGCACTGAGGGCACTGTCCACTGCTGACAAGTGAGTAGAGGGAAATGATCAGAACCAGAGCCTGGAAACAGCACCAGATGTTGCTTCTCTCCCTGGTCCTAACGTCTCAGGGAGGGGAGAGGTGAAAAGACATTGGGAGTCAGGTAAAAAGCAAATGGCTAATTCATTTCTTCAGCAATAGGGGAGAGCCTTATATGTCCTCCTCCTAGCACCCGAGCTGTGGCCTGATGTGATATCTCATGGTTGTCCCTCATTGGCTGGCACAATCAGAACATTGGGCAGTGTTTGTTGCTAGGCAGATTCCAAGCAATCAGGAACATTGGACAGTGCCAGTTGCTAGGCCCTCAGGCACACTCCAAATTGGTTCATAAGGAAGTACATTATGTGCAAACCCAACTTGTTTGAGTCAATTTCCTATACCTATGGGCCTGCCCTACACATGTGTAGTTATTCTTGACTTATAAGAGAAGTAGCCTCTGTGTTCTTTGGGAGGATCCTGAGAAAGGAAAGACAGAACAGACTAGATCAGACTCAGGCAGGAGAAAATACCAGGTTCTCTTGCTCAGTCATAAAACAAAAGTGATGGATTTTGAGAACTCATGTGTTAGAGGCTTGGGTGCTATGACACCCACCAGCAGCTGTGTCCCCACAGGAGATGCCCCCTTCTTCCTGATGGAGGCCACTGTGAGTTTTTAGTTGGGCTTGTGGGTCTCCCAGAATAAAGTCTCTCTTAAAGTTTTAGGTTGCTATATTTCTAAGTTTCACACCGGTGAGTATAAGCAGACATCCCATGTTCCTGTGCTCTTTACCCCTTTATCCTATCCTGTTTGGAATTGGCATGTATTATTAATTTTTTTTTTTTTTGCCAGTGGCAACATGAACAATAGCCCATTGCAACCCAGAAGGATTCTTGATCCCCAAACAGTCTCTTGAAGTAGAAAAGCCATCTTCTATATGTGTAAGTAATAATTATCATGGACTTCTGATACACAGAGATTAGCTAGTCCACATACACATAACATCTGACATCATCACCTTTGTTGCTGAGGAAGAGAGGGTACGGACTCTGTCCATGGCCACACAGCTAGCTGGTGACCCAGTCTCATTATGAGTGATGCACAGTTTGGTTTCTAAGTACCAAGCTTTCCTGTGACTCCCACTCTTTAATAAAATCTGTGGTGTTTGGTGTCTTAGTAAAGGATGCAGAGGTAAAGGATACTGTCCTCACCAGCAGGGGAGACTTCCCCGATGTTATCCTCTGAGCTAACAATGGATCTCAGGTGGAAATCATGTCTGAAGACACTTACATCTTACTACCCCCCCCCCCCCATTTAAATGGCTTTCCTGTAAGAACATGAGTTCCTGTGCCTGATACAAGTTGTACAACTTCAGAAAGTAATATTTCTAGTGTCCAGCAACTCGTTCTGGGTCTGTTCAAGGATACTAAGGACACGTGCTTCCTTTGAACTTGGGTGTACTTACCTCCTTAAGAATAGTAATTCATTAGTTAAAATTAAATGAAGCCATGGCCAATTTCAGTTTCCTCTCTCACAGGTAGAGTGTTTTTTGTTAAATCACTTGTTCTATTCATAATTTTAACAGTGAAAGAGAATTAAATGCCAACTTTTTTGAGCAAACAAACTATCTAATTCAGGCACAGCCTAGCAGGCTTTTGTTTAATGAGATTTACCAACATTATATAATTTGTATAATCAATTTAGTGTCCTTGAAGCTACCAGCCTAGTTCCCCTGTGCTGAAGTTTCTGACAAACACTCTTTTTCTCACATATTTCCCAAACTGTAGGTTCTAATTCTGTGTTCCGGTTAATTAGCAATGCCTTTAATTTTAGACAACCCCTATCAGTTAAGATACCCCAAATTCCATCTTTGTTTCCAAAGGTGGCTGTTTGTTGTTCCAGAAGGTGCTCAGCTACCAAAATAAACAGATGACGTATCAGTTATGAGGAACACTGTTGCCTCATTGGGCAGATGTCTCTCACGATTTTGACTAAATATAGAGTTCCAGTTTTAGGACAAAGATGCTTGCAAATTTAAAAAAATGTTAATAAAAGTATTGATTGAAAATATGCCACTTTGTTTATTGGTTACTAGAGTTATGGAACTAATTCGCATTTTCAGGCATGGAAATTCTTAGCCCCTGAAAACTAAAGACTTTTATGAGCAATTTAAATTTTTTTAAAAAAAATTCTAATTTGGGGGACAGGCTAGATGGCTCAGTGTTTAAGAGCACTTACTGTTTTTGCAGATCCAGAGTTTGGTTCTCAGTAGTCAGGTCAGGTGGCTTACTACTAGGTACATCACCAGTTCCAGAGGCTCTCATGCACTCATCTGACCTCTGTGGGCACCTGCGTGTACCTGCACACACACACACACACACACACACACACACACACACACACACACACACACACACACACACACTTAACTCTAGAGTTGCAGTAATCTTGGCATTTGGGAGCCCAAAGCAAGAGAATCAAGAATTCATGTCCAACCTGTGCTGTATAGAAAATTCAAGGGCAGTCTGGGATACTGTAATGCTTTGAACATAAAACACTCCAACATACTCAGTTGTCTTAACTGGTTCCCAGTTGATGGTATTGTTAGGGGTTTTGGAATTTTGGGGACATAGGGTCCAGTGGACACATGAAGGGTTCTAGAGGGTTATAGGTGGCTCCATTTGAGGTCCATACCATCTACTTCTGGTCATCAAAGGTATAACAAGTCCCATAGAAGTCTCAGCCCCACTTTTTACCACCATGAACTCTGCCATGTCTTCCCAACCATGATGGGTTGTGTTCTCTCATGCAGTGAGACAAAGCAACCCCTTCTGCCCCTAAGTTGTTCCTGCCTAGCATTTGGTCACAGGAATAATAAAAGTAACAA
Organism: Phyllotis vaccarum; assembly: GCA_033318265.1. Classification (NCBI taxonomy): domain Eukaryota; kingdom Metazoa; phylum Chordata; class Mammalia; order Rodentia; family Cricetidae; genus Phyllotis; species Phyllotis vaccarum. The sequence continues at coordinate 75,831,345 of JARWLC010000016.1, read as the reverse complement.
ATGCACATTTGAGGCCAACCTGAGCTATGCAGCAAGACCCATGAGGCCAACCTGAGTTCCATAGCAAGAAATTTGAGTATTGCAATGTGTGACATATCAACATCCCAGATTTCACCAGAAAAATATGTTAAATACAGATTTCCCATTTGCCCTTCATTTTCCAACCCTCTTGATCCTGGGAGAGAAAAGGGGCAAGCCACATGGCTTAGAATGCATCAGAGTTTACATTGCTGGGCCATATTTCAGAAAGAAGGCCGTATTTCCAACAGCCACACAATGTTTATTAGAACTGGTTCCATTTAGACCAGCAAGCATGAATTAAACACTCAAAAGTCATTCGCTCATTTAGCAAATATTTACTGAATCCCTCCCTCTCTGAATGCTCCAGGCAGTGTGCAAAGCACTGTAGATCAAAATGTGTGCAAGAAAGAAATATCTCAGCTTCTAAGACTTCACAGTGTGCTAAGAAAGAAAGAAAGAATTAAAATATAGCTAGTTTACATTTAATGCCTCTATATAAGGACACAATAAAACATACATTTTCTGTACATTAAGTTAAGGTCTATTTTCAGCCCTTGGTACATCTAGGTGACATGTAATTCTGTCTCGGACACTATGAGGAGTCACTCTCCTAGTGTGGGACTTTTCAAAGGATCTTTGCAAGACTTTGGACTGAGTATATATATATGTTCAGTCCAGACTTCTGGATCATGATAACCACGAGGTAACACATTTGTGTCATTTAAGCCATTAAATTCTGGCAATTTGTCACAGACCAATATTATAGGATATAAGAACACTGTCCCCCTCTGACCTTCATGAAATGCCATGCTTTCTGTAAGGTTTCCAAACTTACATATTTTCTGAAACTACCAGAGTTGCTGTTTGCATAACACCTAAGAAAAAATGTAGATGGCTGGGGAGTCAGAGGCTGAGGTTCAGTCCCTCTTGTTGAAGTAGTCACAGGGAGACTCATGAATCCTCTGTCCATATTTGCTCTGGAAGGATTTTTCACATGTGGACCTCAAAACCACAGTCTTCTTTCATGACAGCATGATGGCTTATGACCTCAGAAGAACTGAAAATATGGCTCTGCTTTTTGTTATGATGGCAGCAGCAGAAGGAAGCACTTTAGAGACTTCTTGGGTTTACTTTCTGTGCTGGTGGGGGAGTCAGTGTGGAAGGCAATTGGTTGCTATCTCTCATTTGTTCTGGGCATTCTACAGTGTTGAAAATGAAATACAAATAAACATCTCCATATATTTTCCAAACACACTAGTGATGATCAACCCTGTCAGCAGGACTGTGATATGGTATTTTTCTTGAGAATCTTTAAAGGAGACTTCTGGTGAAATTAGCACTTAGTGAGAAACTATTTGGATAGAGGAAATGCAAGGAGAGAATGTGTGAATGTTTCAGAAACAAGAATCAGATATGACACTTTTTTCAGACTGAAAGAATTAAATGATGGAGGAAGAGATAAGATGGTAAAGGTAGGAAATAAGGAGGGGTCAGACCAGGGAAACCCTTACAAGCTCACCAGAGGAAATGACACCCCTCATCCAGCTTTTACTATAATAGGATGCATAGCAAAGACTTCCTTCCTTTGATGCTTACTCACTTAAAAGCAAAGTCATATTATATACATATATAAATGTAATTATTTAATGATTCTTTGGGAATTTTACATCATGCAACCCAATCCTACTCATTTCCCTAAACCTCCATATCTGCCTCACCACTGCAGCATCCCTTCCTGAAAAGGAAATCCAGCCAAGTTAATTAAAAAAAAAAAAAAAAAAAAAGCAAACGAAAGAACTCACCTCACTCATGTGTCCTAGTGACATCAGGAGCTGCAGTGTGTCACACATTATACACTTTTATACAGTCAACCCAACCTGCAAATGTTCATTACAATGAATGAGTCATTGGGTTGGCTAAAGGCCTCTGGCATACCATCATCACTGGACCTTCACGGAAACTCCCCTAGGATATCCTGCCACTGCCTCTAGTCATGGAGACTCTTTGATTATTGTTCCAAAGGACCAGTCCCTTCACTCATAAGCAGGTAGATGGGGTTAGGGATGTGAGTTTGGTGGTAGCTGAGGTGATCAGTCTGAGTCGCTGGTACTGCCCCCTCAGGTGAGGTGTAGGGCCAGCTCTTCTGAGTGTGGGGGCCACCTGTCCCATGAAGGTTGGGGCCAGCTCTCCTGCTGCAGTATCCAGTAAGGGGCAAGGCTAGCTATTCCAGGGTCAGTGAAGGGCAGAGCTGGCTCAGCATGGTCCTCCTGATTTCAATGTTCATCGTTCCTATGAACCCCTATGGTAACATAGGCCGAGGAAGTCAATATAGACCCCAGCCACAGTAGGACTACAGATTTAGACATGGCCCTAGGTAGCAGCCCAGGCCCAGATGTCATCATGCCCCCCAATGGCAATACAGGCCATTTAGATCAGCATGTTGCTGGGAGCCTCATTGCTCTTAAACATCCAAATAGCCACTGATGGTTTTTAAACCCCAGGAATCCTTGTGGTCTTTGGTGGCAATGTAGATCATGGATGTCAAAACAGATTCTGGCCGAGGTATAACCATAGACCCAGACATGGTCCTAAGCAGTATCCAAGGCCCAGATGTCACCTTGGCTGCAGGTGGTAAGTAGGCCACCCACGTCAGCCTGTTCCTCACTGTCTTCACCTCCTCAATTCAGTCTCTCTCCACAGCACATGAACTTGTCTGCCTCTCTCTCTCTCATTTCCCCACAATATATTTGTGCATCATAATAGGACCTTCTGGTATCCCAAACTGTGAGGACCCAGGTTGGCCAGTGTATGTCTTTTACCTGTCTGAGCTGCATGGCTGCAGGCAGGCCTGTGAATCCAGAATACATTTTTTTCTATAACTTAAGACCAAAGCAGCTTAGGACAATGGCTTTATTGTGGTCCCATTTTTGTCAGGGTGTCTATTGTGGCAACAAAACACAGTGAGCCAAAGTAACTTGGGGAGGGAAGGGTTTAAGCGACTTACACTTCCACACTGTAGTCCTTCATTGAAGGAAGAAGTCGGGACAGAAACTCAAATAGGGCAGGAATCTGGATGCAGGGCTGATACAGGGGCCATGCAGCAAACCATAAAAGGCTCAGCCTGTTTTCTTACAGAACTCTGGACCATCAGTCCAGAGACAGCACCAAGCCCAATGGGCTGAGCCCTCCCCCATCAATCACTAATTTAGAAGATGCTCTATATCTAAATCTTGGGAGGCATTTTCTCAATTGAGGTTTTCTCCTTTCAGATGTCTCTAGCTGTGTCAGGTTGAATAAAAGTAACCAGGACAGGCTCATAGTCCAGACTTTGTGATAGAGGTAGGAGCTGAAGTATCAGATCACACAGACTTCACAGTAAGGAAGCATAATCAATGCTCCTCCCAACCCCACCCCATCCACTTGAACAGTCCAGGATGTCGTCCAAAAAATGACGTCACTCACACAGGGCAGATCAATTAACACAATCAAGATAACCTTCTAAAAGCAGGCCAAAAACATGTCTTGTGGATGATTATAGATTTTATTAAGTTCATAACCATACTGATGTTCTTTAAGAATTCAGCTGGGGAGCGACATGTTAATAGTTCCATGTAAGTTCTATTGGTTATGACAAGTTACATAGCTAAATCAACATGTATGACCCACATAAGGTCACCCTGGGCCACAGATTAGCTCCTCATAGAAAGGGCATAGATATGTAATTATAATTCATGGGGGATGTCAAGAAGTGGGAAAAGTTTCCCAACGTGTCCCATTATTCTAAGAAACATCTAAACCCATGTCACTTTCAAAAGGCATTGTAAGGAATATAATCATATTAATAAGACAACATAGCATCCAGCACCTTCAGAAGTCCTAAGGGGTGCAACCCTATGACCCCCAGTCACAATTGTCACCATAGCTCAAAGCTGGGTTGCATATGCCAAGACTCAGTTTCCATATCTCCTGCTCTGTTGTTTATTTATTGTATTAGTCAAGGTCAGCCCTTCTGTAGGAGCAGAACCTGTAGAATGAATATATAAAATATTCCTCAATACAAAAACCTGGATCTAACCAAGGGACAGGCTGGTAAGCAGGTCTAGTGACACAATTTGTTTTATGTTTGTTTTAAATTAATTTAGTTATTTTATATCTCAACCACAGGTACCCCTCTCTCTTCCCAGTCACCCCACCTCCCCTCTGTACCCCCTATTCAGAAAAATGCAGGCCTCTCATGGCTATCAATAAAACATGGCATATCAAAGTTGCAGTGAGACTCCCCTTGTATTAAGGCTGGGCAAGGTGACCCAGAATGAGGAGCAGAGTCACAAAAGGCAGCAATCGAGTAGAATGTCACCCCGTTCCCACACAAGGGGACCAAGTTGCATACCTAGTGACACAATCTGTAGGACCCAGTGTAGAGGGGAAAGGATCTTCATTTTAAAAAAACAAAATTCAAACATCTTTAAAAATTATTAAGAATTTCAAAATGGCAATGTAGATGTGTTAAGGCAGGAACAGGGCCTTGTACAAAGTCATCTCCCTTGGGTCATTTCAAAGGCTCTAACCCTGCATACACAGACCAAGTGGGGGGAATTGCTATTTGAGTGACTGGTCTGAAGTCAGGATTGGAGTTTAAGCTTTGATAGGTTCAGGGTTTTTTTCCTGCACACGTCTTGGATTTTGTTTGCTCTAACCAGTGTGCAGTGCTGGTTTTACCAGGGGAGGGGATGTGGTATGAGTTTTCCAAAATATAACTTGTAACACGGACTCACAAAATGACAGCTTTAAATTGCAAATTTGTTATCTCACAGGTCTGGAAGTTAGAGGTTCAAGATCTAAGTATCATTGATAGGACTGGTTTCTTCTGAGGGAAGATCTGGAGAAACAGTCTGTTTCTTGTTTCTTACTTGGCTTCTGGTGGTGTCCTGGACATGTTCCGTACATTATTAGAACTGCCCGGAAGCATTGCTCTAAACTCCTGCTACATCTTCAGATGCCTCCTTCTTACATGCATGGTCCTCTGTCCATTTTTTTTCTTTGAAGATAGCATCAGTCATACTTAATTGAGGATTTACCCTATTCCGGAATAACCTCATCCTAAGTATCACCTATAGATATTTTGAGGAACTGGAAGAATAAGATTTTTAACATTACAGACTGGGGGGAACCAACTCAAACTGTAGCAGCTGTATTTTTAGGTCTTTGAAAAATGAGGTCATTTAGTAGAGACATACATAAAAAAGGAAGGTGCTTGGCAGCATGACATTCTCCCCCATACTTGCTGGCAGCAGATGGTCATGAACAGCCACCAACAAGCCAAGACCATCAAACACTTGGGGCAACCCATATGTCAGAGAATGCGGAAGTCAGCTTTGAAGACTGTCACTTAGTTAACTGTCCTTTCAAACAGATGGATTTTTCATAGTCCTTCGACAGTCCTGAATTGTTACCTCAGTTATCCAACAGGTACAGTCATTTCTTGAGCTACTCGATGTGCCGTCTCTCTACAGAGCCCCCAACACTGATTTGATTTACAGGGTCACCTAAGATAGTTTGGTAAACTTAGCTTCCCCCTGGAGTCTTCTGGAGAGTTTTTAAAACAATAATCTCTCCATTTAGTAAGTCTGAGGTACAATCTAGGTGCTGAGAACCCTTTGAAAGCTGTCAGTTGATTTCAATATGTGGCTAAGTTCGCAAACCACTGCCCTGGAACTTTCCCAGAGGCAGCCATCTGTGTAGCTGTAATCGCAGCTGTAATCGCATCGATCGCAGGTAGCACAGCATGGATTAACTGGTTGTTGGAAGCAGCCATTTCTGTGACTGTAACGGTGCATGTTGATTGTAGACAGCATGACATGGATTTGCTGGTTGCTCTTTCTAAATTAAATAATTCAGTATCTCTTCGATTTAGCTCTGTAATGCCAGATGCACCATTTTTACTTTATCATAATTTCTTTCAGCTGCTAAAGAGTCAAATCTTTGCTAGATGGATACATTTCAGCTTATGACACAGCTCCTCGACAAAGGACACCCACCTGACTGAGACTGGAGGGAACAGATAGGCTTGAACTTGGGGCAACACATGGCAAGTAGCAGAAGTATGGGCCAGCTCGTGATTTCCTCTCAGAGTGCAGGGTGTTATCATCTAAACATTATCAACAAGATACACAAATAAGAGTTTAGAGAGTCTCAAACAAACACCCATATTCTTTTCTCTTGATTTATTATTCTTTTTGTTTTTTTACCCTCTTCCCCATCTCATCTTCTCTCATGCTGTCTATTATTTCTTCCCCTTCACACCTTCATTCTAAGGCTGGGTGAAGAGCAAGGAACAGGCAATAGTCAAAAGATTGCGAGAGTTGAGTTATTCCATGGATATTCTTCGGTACTCTATATTCTAGATTGCTTCTTGCAGAGACTTAAAGAGAAAGCATAGAACCCAAGCACACCATGAGTCTTTATCTTCTTCCTTGGACCAATGTGGGCTAATATGTTCTGTGAGCTTGTTTATCGGTCCCAGAATGAATTTGGAGAGGCTAGACGTACACAGATAAGAAATTGTAATCGTGATGTTTATAATGTGCCTATTACCTGCTACGTTCTCTTAGGCGTACAGATAGGTACAAAGACCAAAAGCCAAGATGGGAGCATTATCGAGCTCAGGATCATTGCCTTGGTTTGTGTACTTAAACTTGACTTTGCATTAACAGGCACTTCAGAATGTAACCAAGGAAGTAGGTGGAAGGAAACACAGAAGGATTGAAAGCCAAGAAGAAGAAAGAAAGAAACAGAAGATGGAGGCAGACTAGGACAAATAGCTACCATTATATATGGAATGTACAAGGCTGGAGCAGGCCAGAATAACAGCCCCCAGAGAGTGGAGTCCTACCTGAGAGGAATCTAGAGAGCACACTGCACACACTCGGGGGCTCCCCATGGACAAGCTGGGTGTCAGAAGTTTTAGTGATAAGACTTGGGTAAGGTTGTGACATCTGCTGGTTTTAGGAAATGTATCTTTGTTTTCCCTTTACCTGGTGTTTTTAAAGAGAGAAGGAAAATACAGTCTCGAATGCTAGGTTTACTCAAGAAACTCATGAAGAAAACAAAGGAAAATTAGTGTAAGCATTTGGATTCTGTTCAATTGGAGCTCCTAATTTTATTCACACCCTTTATTTGGAGGACTTTAGAACCAGCCGCCTGATTCAATATTGTTCTTTAGTCTCTTAGTGCTGTAAGTGTTGAAATTTTAAAGGGTGTCTTTGGTTCTACCAAGGTGTCTGGCAGGCTGTGGGCCCTCCAAAGCCTCTCAAAGACACTCCCTTGCCTCTTCCAGGTGTTCATGTCTGAAGATGTGGGGTTTAGGATTTGAAAATGTATTGTAGTAGTAAGGAGTGAAATTTAACCCATTAAAATGTAAATCATGGTGCTGGCTACAAGTGTGCGTAATTTTCAGAAAGAGTAAACTTTGCAACATGCGAATTCTCCTTCAGGGAAGTAATTTTGCAAAGGTAATTAGAAGATTTTTCAACCAGTGCTACAGAGCCTGAAACTCCTATGAATAGCCCTGGAATAGCAGTTGTCACGTTGAATATATTCAAAGTTATATTGTTTCACATCCCACATAGAGCACAGAAAGATGCTCTTGTGAGTTCAGAAGGGAATGAAGAACAGCTGAAATCTCCACCATAGGATAATGGGAAATGAGTTCTAATCTCCACCATAGGATGATAGGAAATGAATTCAAATCTCCATCAATAGGATGATGAAAAAAATGAACTTTAAAGTATCCATGCTCTAGAGCACAATACAATATTTTCAATGTTGTTAAATTAAAATAGGAATTTAAAAATGAGAGTCTGACATCCACCAGCATGGAAAGAAATTTCACATATTGTTCTAGGGAAAAAATAACAAATAAGAGTATAATCACATGATGTTCTTTCTCTGTGTTTCTCTGAGGTAATATTTCCCTTCTTTTTAATACCAATCATATTAAATAATGAGTTCGTCAAACTCTGTAGAACTACACTTTAGCTTAAACACACACACACAGACTCACACACACGTACACTCACACACCCACACATCCACACACTCATACATACGCACTCTTTGTCACACCCACACACATTCACACACACACACACACACATTCATACCTATACCCACACATACATGCACAGAGATCCCTCCTCTTTCTCACACACATACATATACATACAGATTCAGACACTTACACCCAGAGAGACACTCTCTCACACACAGTCTCTCTGTGTGTCTTCTTTCTCTCTCTCCCCCTCTCTCTCACACACACACGCAAAATAATTTCCAAACAAGAACACATTATGAACTATTGCTACTGATTTTCATAGGAGAGTATTTCAGCATCTACTATGTGTTTAATGAGAATGCATGCACAGTAAAATGATATTGAATACTTTTTTGTGTGTGAGCCAGACACTAAGCTAAGACCCAGAAAGGCAAGGGTATTGTTGAACAGGGAGCATTATAATAGCTTTTCTTGGTTATATAACTTCTGGCTTTTCCTGGTGTTGATAATTGCCTCTTCTTTCCATATGTTTAGTTTCCTATTTATAAAATACTTCACATTCTCCACAGAACATTATCCTTGTAACACGTTTTTCCACAGTCAAATAAATCAGTTATTCTATTGATTTTGCGGCCCTTCTGGGATGAGTTCATTCATATTTCTCAGATCCTTCTATTTCCTGCTCTAATTTGTTTTAGTTGCCCTCCAGGGAGTTTCTTTCGAAATGTATTCACATGCTAACCTTTTCTCATAGTTCCTTCTGGAGTTATTTCTTAGGGATCTTCCTTGTCTGGCTCTTGACGCCCTCCATTCTGGTGGAACGTGTTGTCCATCAGCTTTTCAAGCATTTCAGAATTTGGGGGAAAAGGGCCAGTGCCTCCTCATTATGATGTGTTCTTTGGGCAGACACAGGTCTCTAATTGAGAAGCCTCTTTTAACAGGACTTTCAAGTGATTTCTTATACCTTTCTATTTTTATTGTCTCTATTTGAGTCTCTCCCGCATTATTTATTGTTTTCTTTAAAAAAAAAAAAAAAACTTAAAACTTTTTTTCTGTCTTGCTGTGACTTTCTGTTTGTTTGTTTTAGATCCACACTAATAGAGTAGGAAGAACACGTTTTCATCAGAATTATGCTCTTCAAAACTGAGATGTTGTCTTGTACTTTTCTCTCTGGCCATTTTCTTTCCTCTGTAATAATACTTGTTCTATTTTTTGAGGTCTCTTTTTAGTGAAGCTATCAGCTCCCCTGCATCAGTTCTCAAGTTAAACATATGTGTGAGTCTGTGCATCTGTATCTGCTTTATTGTTCCATTTTCTCTGAAATCTCCTCAGGTTTTATACCCCAGAGTTCACGGTTAGTATTTTTTTAAATTTTTTTTTAATATTTTAACATACCCAGGACTTCTTCATGCACTCAGAAAATTCCTTTATTTATGCTTTCCTGTTGTATGGGAGTTTCATGGGTTCTAAAGATACAACTTATTACAAGATACCCTGATAGTTAATATTTAATTAAGCAAAAGTGTACTTTAAAAACTTTCAGAGTTAGCTTCTTTAGTCCCCAGAACCAAATTGGTGGAGGGTAGAGAATGGTTCTTCAGAAGAGAAGAAATATGCCTGATGATAGAAGAAATGGATGTTGGCTGAATAGATAGATGGAATGCCCACCACCAAATGGCCATGAGCACCACACACCTACTGGATCCAGGCATTAATGTTTGGCATAAAGGTTAGGAACATGGAGAAGGACTAATACATCACCCTGCTGTGTTTAGGTCCTTTAATATAATTGGAAGCTAATGTCATTTGCCACTTGTCAGCCCCTGATAATTCCTCCCCCAGTGCCTTGAAGCAGCCAGAAGCTCTGCAGGAGAGGCAGAGAAGGGAGGGACCAGGGACTTACACCTTCTTCATGAAAACCCTGATGGAAATTGTCAAGCGGTACTCCTACTGCCTCTGAAGTCAGGATGATGCTGCATCCATCTTAAGCGCATCAGAGCAAGAGACTATTTTAATAAGCAGCATTATTCATGAAAACTTTGTTCTGTTTCCCACTTCCTTCTAAAATAAGAAACACATGAACTTGCAGTGACCTCATCTGCCTCATTGCCTTTCTTCTTGGTCACACATCGTTATCTTCTAGCCATGGCCACACCCTTTCAGGCAACAAATGCTGAGGAGGAACAGCCTGACCAGGGAGAGCCTACGATTTTACTGTGGAGAATAGAGAGGTGAAGAAGGTGTGACCACATCCAGAATTTAGAGCTCATTCATTCAGTCATGCACTTCGTTAGCAAGCATTAATTTGTCATTTAATGTGTACTTTGCTCATAATACAAACAAGGATCAGGTGTAATTTCTATTCACAGAGGAACAACTTACTGATTTATTTTACAACTATGTTTGAGTTGTGGGACAGAATCTGCTACAAGGTAATTAGAATGTACGTGGTCCCTGAAATTTATTGCATTGTTATGGAACGCACACAATTCCTTGTTAGATAATCCATGAATTGTTCAGATATTTCTTCCCAAACACAAACCAATGTGAATTCTACCCTAAAATAACACAAGACCTGAAATAATATTTATTCTAAATATCCAGGATTTGCAGCCTCAGGGAGGGGATGTATGTCAGGTGTCCCTAACTTCTTTTTTTAATTTAAGAATTGTAAAAATTTATTTTACATACTAACCACAGATCCCCCTCTTGTTCATCTCCCCACTTTCCTGCTTAGTCCTCCCCCCATACCCTTCTCTAAAAGGGTAAGGCCTCCCATGGGGAGTCAGAAAAGCAGGGTACGTTCAGTTGAGGCAGGACCAAGTCCTTTTCCCTTTATCAAGGTTGAGCAAGGTGTCCCTCAATAGGAATGAGTTCCAAAAAAGCCAGTTCATGCACCAGGGATAGATCCTGGTCCTACTGCCAGGGGCCCTTAAGTGGGCACCACTGTCTCATGTACTCAGAGGGCCTACTTCAGTCCCATGAACGAGGAGAGACTTCACAGCTCTCAGTCTAAAGTTTGGGAGTGTTCCCACTGGTTTGGTTTAGTTGTCTCTGTGGAATTTTCCTATCGTGCTCTTGACCTCCCACGTTCATATAATCCCTCTTTCCTCTCTTTGACTGGACTCCTGGAGCTCAGCTTGGTACTTGCCTTTGGAATCTGCATCTGCTTCCATCAATCACTGGATGAAGACTTTATGATGATGCTTAGAGTGGTCAGCAATCGATTACTGAGGGGCCAGCTCAGGCTCCCTCTCCGCTATTCCTAGTAATCTAAGCAGGGGCCATCCTTATGGATTCCTGGGAACTTCCCTAGCAGCAGGTTTCTCCCAACCTGTGATGTCTTCCTTTATCATGGTCACTTTCATTCCATTCCTGTTCTAGCTCGGCCACCTCATTCCTTCATCTTCTCATCCCTCATCCCTCTATTGCCTCCCCTCACCCACAGTTTACTCAGGAGATCTCACCTATTTCCCCTTCCTAGGGTGATCCATGAATTCCTCTTAGGGTTTTCCTTGTTAGTTAGCTTCTCGGGAGCTATGGGTTGTATGGTTACCCTTTGCTTTCCCTTAGGCATCAGGGAAATGCAAATCAGAGTGACTCTGAGATGCCGTCCTACACCTGTCAGAATGGCTAAGATCAAAAACACTGTGCTGGAGATGATGTGGAGCAAGGGGAACACTCCTCTACTGTTGTACAGCCACTTTAGAAATCAGTATGGTGACTGCTCAGAAAATTGGGAATCAATCTACTTCAAACCCAGTAATGCCACTCTTGAGCATATACCTAATTTATGCTTAATTATACCACAAGGACATTTGCTCACCTATGTTCATAGTAGCATTATTCATGATAGCCAGAACCTGGAAACAACCTAGATGTTCTTTAACCAAAAAATGGATTAAAAAAATTGTGGTAATTTACACAATGAAGTACTACTCAGCAGTAAAAAAATAATGACATGAAATTTCCAGGAAAACAAATGGAACTAGAAAATATACTGAGTGGGGTAACCCAGACTCAGAAAGACAAACATGGTATGTCCCTAACTTTTATGATGGGGTTTGTTTGTTTTATAACAAAGGGATTTTCTCTTTTGAGAATATCTCTGAGTTATATTTGAAAAGGAAATACTTTATTTTAGGTAAACCAAAACCCGTGAAGGATGTATTTGTTCTGGGAGACTAATAAATGAATTTGTACATTATATTAATGGACATTTAAAATGGTGAGGACCAAGCTCTGTGTTATGAAAGCAAGCATCCCAGCTTTGTTTTCTGCTCAGCATGGCCTATCAGTTCTGGTAACAAATATTTTTCATCTATTTGTTTTACTTAGGAGGGAATCATAGAACTCTGCTAAATCTGATTAAGAAAACACACAAAATGCATGTGCGCGCACACACACACATTGTGGTGCTTCAGATACACATATACATGTGTGTGCATATGTGTATACACATAAAAACATATCTATATGTCTAGATTGCACATGTATGTATCTACATGTAAGAGTTAGGTTTACTATTAGAAGTTAATTTGCACTATTGTAGAGACTTAGATAATATGTGATAATCACAAGCTGGGGATCAGATTGTAATCTTTTGACCATCTGCTAGAGGCCACAGATAGCTTCCATGGAAGAAAATGTATTTTTGATAGAAATTTAGCAGGCATTTTACACAGAATCTCTCTCTCTCTCTCTCTCTCTCTCTCTCTCTCTCTCTCTCTCTCTCTCTCTCTCTGTGTGTGTGTGTGTGTGTATGTATGTGTGCGCGCATGCAGGAATGGATAAAGTCTGAGGTATGAAAATGGACTCAGATGTAGATTCTATCTCTGCTTTCTATAAACAACACTGGGAAGTTTTTTTGGTGTTTGCTGACCCTTCAGCCTGTACATCTACAAAGTAAAACTAACAATGGAAGTTATGTCACAGTGTCCATTAAGAAATGACTTCATATTTCTTAAGGGTGATGTCTAATGCATACTAATCACAGGTAGAAAGTTGGTTAGATGAATATAAATGGAGAGTTGAGGGCTACACTAGACAAGGCATGGTGTGTAGTTATCAAAGGTGTCTGTTCTGAGATTTTCTCCCTGGAACACACCACTCGCTGCTCTGGTCTTACTTTGTCACTCCTTCCTGTCTCACCCATTTGTTTGCTAGACTTGTACAATACCTGTTCTCCAAACACAGACCCTGCACACCTTTTAAAGCCCCTAAAGGGCTGGAAAGATGGCTCCACAGATTAGAACACAGGCCGCGCTTCTACAGGACCTGGGCTTGACTATGGCTCACGACCTTCCACAACTCTAGTCCCAAGGCATCTAACACCATCTTCTTGTCTTTGTGAGAACTGCATGCATGCAGTGTACAAACATACATGCAGGCAAAACACCCATACAATGAAAGAACAAAATAACTATTTAAAGTCTCTCAGGCCATGTGATCATGGCAGACTCTCTCTGATCTTTCATTTCTCACTTCCCTGCACTTCTGGTAATATATTCCTCATGAACTGAGTGGGCCCCAGGTCTGAAGAACCACATATATGTTTTGGCATCTCACTAGCATATTTTTTAAATAAGGATTAACTCCGCCTGTGAGTATTATAGATAATAGAAAGTGTACATTTTTGTTATCTGCTTAGCATGGCCCGAAAGTCCTGGTGGCAAAAGTTTTAACTTCCATTTGCCTGTTTTACATAGGAAGTATATGCATCATAGAACCTGCTGGAATCCAATTAAGAGTATTGTCTATCAATAATATAACTACCCACCCATTCATTTAGCCACCCACCCATATGTCCACCCACGCACCCACCCACCCACCCATCCATCTCTATCTATCTATTTATCTATCTATCTATCTATCTATCTATCTATCTATCTATCTATCTATCTGGAAAAGAACTAATAAGGTATGTATATATGTATGCATGTATAATACAAGTGTATATGTATGCCTCTGTACAAATGTACATTTATATATGTGTATATATACATACAATATTTTTTTTTTAAATTTGTGTGGAAGAGAGAAAATAGCATAATCCAGACCTGGATGCATTATCCCAGCATTCCCTATGGCTGGACACCTGGAAGCTGAATGTAAAGTCTTACTCAGCATCAGGACTTACCTATAAAGTACTAACACTGACTCCTTCTCAAAAGACTAATGTCCAAAGAAACAATATGTGGGAGAATTTTTCCAACATACCAAAGTCTTGGGCAGAATGGAGAATTCCAATGAAAGAGAAAGTGAGGTTAGTTACCCTTATCTGTGGTAGGTTATGAAGCAAGAGCCTGAAGTACCATCAGAAAGGGCCTCTGAAGACTGTTCTTGAATGTTAGCTGAGTGGTGGTAGCTTTCTTGTAATCTATGACACAGTCTCCACAAGCAGGAAACAGACTAGAGAGGTTTCCTGATCAAGGTTATACAGCAACAGCAAGAGTCAGTCCTGGTTTGTGCCTAAAGCTCCTTATCTCCAAAGTATACACAGTCTAGAGCCCTGCTTCAACCAAGTGGTTGCACCTACTTGTTTCCTGTCCTCCTTCCCTAGGTGACATCTGACCACCTCTGCAGATATTTTTGGTCTTCTATGCTTAGGAACAGAATATTTATTTACTTGTTTGTTTGAGTGTGTGTGTGTGTGTGTGTGTGTGTGTGTGTGTGTGTGTGTGTGTGTGTTAGACAGGGTTCTCGGTTGGTAACTCAGTCTGACGTGGAAGTCACTATGTAGTCCGCGATGGCGTCCAACTGGTAATTCTCCTGTTTCAGAGTCCTGAGTGTTCTTGTTAGAGGAATGTGCCACCAGGCCTGCTAAGAGTTGGAGCAGTCATTCCTGTCACTGAGTAGGTAGAAGTCATGGACTCCAGTCAACATCCTGCCATTGAGTAGAACAGCTTCCCAAGATGTCAGTGTTCCCTAAGTCTGGAAACTCCTTTAAAAGGTTCATTTCTAACTTGCACTTAATATTTAGCAACATATGTTGAGTGTTCTTTCACGCCAGCTACTTTTCAATAATTTCATGTTATCCTATTACATATCTGTCTATAAGTATGCCATTGTTTAGATTTGGGTCATTTACAGAGCAGAGGAATTTATAAACAGTGCAAGAAAGATGTGGATCGAAGCAAGACTTTGCAAAGAGATGAATGTATTGGTAAGATACATGCGCAAAAGATTCGTGCTTCACTTTGCTCTTTCCAAATTGCTCTTTGGAGGTGCTACACTCATTCACATACCTTCTTCTGGCAGTGAAAATGCACATTTTTGCACACTCTCACCCACGCTGGGTTTTAGCAAACATTTGCGGTTTTTTGTCATTTTGATAGATAAATAATTTGATCTTGTTGATATTAAAATAGCTTCTCATTATTCACGAGCGTGGTTGAACATCTTGGACTTGCCTTCTTCTGAAGTTCTTAGAAATGTTCCCATGCTGCTGCAGGCACAGGAACTGTGCCCTTTCAGGAGGAGGCTTCATTTTCACACCTTCTCCTCCCCATCCTGGAGGCTGGCTGCTTCTCTGGCAGAGCCCTGGAAAAGTGTGAAGATGGTGTTACCACACGCCTGTGAATACGTTTCTAGGAAGCTTGCATATTGAAATTCTGGTGGGGAATCCCAATTCAGCCCACCGATCTGTCTACTGTATCCCAGACCTTTACCTTTATAAGTAGAGGTGCTTTTATGTAAACTCCAAGAGGAATTAGAATTACAAAACACAAATGAATCAGGATGTTGCCTGTCAACTAGTGCATTGGTTTGTCATAGGCTAGTTACAAACTGTACATGGATAAAGCTACAAGAGTATCTTTAGATTTTAAGATTAGGATTTTTATATCAAGAAAGCAGATATTCAAATGGAAAGTAAATTGAAAAGGAGTTCTGATGCCACCTCCACCTTTTCAGGAAGCCAGGGAGAAAGGGGTTGTAGTATCTCAGAAACCAGCAAAGGCATGCACACCTATAGAAGCTAGGCATTTGCTCTCACGTTGGATGGTCTGGGAGTGAGGACCTGTTCCTTTAGGATGAACAACATTGCAACCACTCCTCAAATCAGCATATGTGCTGCTGCTCAGATTCCCAGAGAAGAAATTCATGGATTAGACTGTGTGCTGAGGGCAACCAACCCTTCAACAATGAGCTTCCAAGTGACGGTTAACTCACCAACACTTGTTCATTGTGCTTCCAAATTCCAGTTACTAATTTGCATACCAAATACAATATCTATTCTAAATTAATACCTCTTTAGTTTCAGAGGGAGGAAAGAAAAGATCTCCAAATATGGTTTTGGTTTTTTTTTGTAACTAGACCCTAAATGACATCATCACTGTATCTAAATACCACCTAGATGTGTGCTTAACATATTCTCTGCCTCCTCTTAAGGGATGGCTGTGTATCTGAGCCTACCGACATAAGTTTGGTCAAATGACTTTGCCCAGGACAATGGAATGTAAGTCAGAGTGATGCGGACCTCGTGAGTAGAAGTTGTAATGGCTGTAGCACTGCATTTTACTTCTATAGCGTTTATTTTCCTGGATGATATGATCATCAGCCTCCTACAGAGCAGGGTCCTCTCCCATCAGTCTTAACCAAGACCTGTTTTATTTTATTTGATTGGTGTGACTTCTGAAATCACAAAGTATAAGTCCTATAATGTTGGTGGGGTTTCCGTTTCTTTGCTTGTTGCATGACTCTCTTTATTGGGGATCATATTTGATCTGGTGTGATATGATAACATGTTTACCCAGTTAGCCGGCAGATGTCTATGAATAGAGAGGCCTCGTGCCTCATGGATTCGGAGCTGTGGAGGGGAGGCATGGCAAGAGGTGGTGGCAGGGCAGGAGACATTTAGATTGCTTCTCTGTAGAAGAACTTTATTATATAACAGAGGGAGGGAGGGAGGGAGGGAGGGAGGGAGGGAGGGAGGGAGGGAGAGAGGGGAGAGGGAAGGAGGGAGGGAGGGAGGGAGGGAGGGAGGGAGGGAGGGAGGGAGGGAGAGAGGGGAGAGGGAAGGAGGGAGGGAGGGAGGGAGGGAGAGAGGGGAGAGGGAAGGAGGGAGGGAGGGAGGGAGGGAGGGAGGGAGGGAGGGAGGGAGGGAGGGAGGGAGGGAGGGAGGGAGGGAGAGGAGAGAGCTCTTCTGAGAAGGAAGACACAAGAGAGAGTGTCATGTGGTGTGATGGGAATTCTTCTTAAATGGGGCTTGATGTCAGAATTCAGGGCAGAACATGGTTTCAGAGGCTAGAACAGAATCCTAACATTATTGTATAGTCATATAAAATTTAATATCAGCTTGGCAACTGTTGTAAAAAAAGAAAAAACTAGGAGCTAGGACTATGAGATGTCTCAAGTTTACTCTTTAGATGAATTTTGAGAGAATTGTCATTTTAGCAATATAGTGTCTTTTTACTCACGAATATAGAATGCCTTTCTATGTATTTACTTTTGATTTTTTATCAGTTGTGATTAATGATGTTTTAGAGTTTTCAGTGTCTCAAGCTTCTGTTTAATCCTTTTGCTATAGTTCCTAAGTATTAGTCATTTTTTTTTATTTCATTGACAATGGAATGGTTTCCTTAGATTCTTCCTTTTAGGGTTTGTTGGTTGTTAGTATACATGAATAGAATAGGGGTGTTTCATCTTTCATTCTGTTATATCTGCATATAATTTATTACCATTTTTAATTTGAAATATTTAGTTAAAAATTTCTTTAGTCATGACCTTGTTGTCTGCAGACACATGCTGTTCCATTCTTTCTTACATAGAGGCTATTTACTTAATTTTCCATGATTCATTAACTAGATTAAAATGCTAGCATGATGTTGAGTAGATATGACAAGAGTATATATCTGTGTCTTGGCTTTGCTCTAGACAGAAATATTTAATCTCTATTAATTTTGATGCTAGATGTGGGTATTCCTTTTTTTCTTGATATGTCAACTATGGGCTTGAATTTATATTATATACTATATTACATTATTGGCTTTCTCATTTTATTTATTTTAATCATTTTCATATTAATTCTTTGAGAATGCCATGTAATGATTTTGATCATATTCATTCTCCAACCCAAACTTCTCTGAGATCATCCCCATCCCCATCTACCCACCTTTATGCCTTCTTATATAAATAACAAAAATAACCACAAGTACAGTTTTGCTGTTCATATGTGCTTGGATACGCAGGTATCCACTAGAGTATGGTTGACATATGTGGGAATATATTTTTTAGGAAGAATGGCTGCTGTGGAAAAATTCTCTTGTACATTGTAAAGACGTGTCACTCAAATTGATTTAACAAACTGCTGACTGGCCAGTAAATATGCAGGAAGTATAGGCAGGGCAGCCAAACTAAGAATGCTGGGAAGGAAAAGGGGGAAGTCTGGAGTCATCAGCCAGATGCAGAGGAAGCAAGATGAGAATGCTATACTGAGAAAAGGTACCAAGCCATATGGCTAAACATAGATAATAATTATGGGTTAATTTAAATGTAAGAGCTAGTTAGTAATAAGCCTGAACTACCAGCTGAGCATTTATAAGTAATATTAAGCCTTTGAATCAATATTTAGGATGTAACTGTTGGGTATTTGGGCAAATGAGGCAGAAAGCTCTGCCTCCACTTACATTTCATTGAATGTGGTACCCACCATTGTCATGTGTGGATCCTCATTAGACCTGAGAAAGCTTACCAAAAGTTCTGAACACACAGAAATGGAGCCTCACTGAGCTGCCTAGTCTCGGAGTCTCATGATGGCAGCAGTGCAGAGATGGTCTCTAGACAGCTGACTATGAGATGGAGCTGGCCACCAGCTATTCCTGAAGTCTCTCATATGGGCCATGGTACAGAAAGGCTTCTCCTAACCCTGACTGCACGCTTAAGTTGGCAGCAAAGCTCCACAAGCACACTGCATGGAGATTTAGAGTTTCTGCTCATACAAAGAAAACAGGGTTAGAGATGCACAGTAAGGACAGACTCAGACCAAAAAAAAAGGCTTCTAAACAGCTCATGGCCTGTAAGAAGTGAGCAGGGCTTGAGAATGCATACAGCCTTAGATTAAAAATATAGATTTAAAATAATCAAGTTCTTTAAAAAGGAAATGAAGTAATATTTTTAAAAGGCCACATAAAGATGGAAAATGCATAGTGCTTGGATTATGTATGTTGTGTTTTCTTTAGAGTTTTCGACCGTTAATGAATTAATTGCCAAGAGACATTTGACTATAAAAACTGCTAAATTAGATATGTCACTTTGGAAAAGAGGCTCTGCTTTTATTTTCATAGAAAATGAGAGGTTATGGATTCATTCCAGGTTAAGAAAAATCAGGTTTTATCAAGAAAGATCCTCTAAAAACCCTGACTACAGATATGGAAAAATAAATCTAAAGTAATTATAAGGCATGTAATTACTTTACCTGCTCAGGCATAAAACAAAACAAAACTATCTTTAAATGGTGTATATACAATGCACAGTTTATATTTGTATCAATACAGATATGTATGTTACCTTTAAAAGTTTATATATTCTCAGAGCCAGGGGACCAGACACCAATGAAAATGGATGGCCCAGACAATCCAATATCTTAGAGCACCTCTATTGCAGTGTCCCCTGAGTTTTGCATCCAGAACCATTTCAAGGTGACTGGCTGAGATGATTCAGTCTCACAAAATTCTTTAGTCGGGACTTGACCATAATTCTAAATTTTCTCAAGGCTTGCATAATATGACCAGCACTTTCAATCAGCAGGAAGTAGCCTAAAATATACACCCATATTTCTAAAAAATTAATTATGGAAGTTTGTCTTTGCTTAAGGGGTTTGGTTACAAATTATTATTGGTCATAGTCAATTCCTTTATAAAATAAGAAAAAGGCTATGTGATATAGAAATGATGGAAAAGGGTATAGATTATTAAGATGGGAACAAAGGGTAGATTATTAAATCTAATACAAAAAAACTGTTCATCTTACATATTTTACGTTGGTATAGATGTTAGTTTGTTGATACAAATTTAATGTTAATTTTATTATACTGTATGTATATTTCTACTCTTATTAAAGTATTGTGTTTATACAGCTCAATTAAAAATGTAAAATATAATTAAGAAATACAGATTAATAGTTATCTATAATAGTCAAACTTATAGTTAGTTAGATTTTCTAGATGTACAAAGATATATTTCAGATAGATAGGTAATGTTCAAACACTTCAAAGATATACAGAATATGGCATTTAATGTTTTTAGTAATCTAAGGCTTTTCATGACAGTGAGACATGTCTGCTCCTGGCAGCACCAATCTACTTCAGAGAAGCTGACTAGCATTTAGAAAGTTCCATATGGAGTTTACTTTTTTGTGGCAAAAATTAGCTACTGGGCAAAAACTTTCCCTTGTCTCAACTGCTGACAATATGCTGTCCAAACCGGATAAGAAAGACACAAAAAAAAGCAAATTCAGAATTTGTCAAGACAAGGTGGGACAGTCCTTCAATAATCCTGCTTCACAGAAAAGCATCTCAGATATTCTAGGCCTGCAGGCTAAAGTAGAATACCCCAATTTTGCAGAAAAACCTTGAGTAACTGTCCAAGCAGCCAGAAATTTCTGTCATTTCTTGATTTTGGAAGTTCTTTACTCTACAATTCCTGTTTACTCAGCTAATTTTATATCATTCTGGAGTCACTGATGGAGCTGAATACTAAATTGTTATAATTATATTTTTTCTTAGTAATACTAGAAAGTAAATTAAATAGAAAACTTTAGACTCACCAAGATAATTATTTTCTCTAATTTTGCAAAAAGTAAATGGATTAGATTATGTTGGTGTGATTCTTACTTAATAACTATTTTTGTTGTATATAATCTTACTATGTTAAAGTTAAAAACAATCCTTTTAACTAAGACAAAAAGAGTGAAATGCTATGGAATAATCATCTTGTACGCTGTAAAGATTTGTCACTTGAATTAGTTTAATAAAATGCTGACTGGCCAGTAGTCAGGAAGGAAGTATAGGCAGGGAGGCCAAATTAAGAATATTGGGAAGAGAAGGGAAAAGTCGGGAGTCACTAGCCATATGCAGAAGAAGCGAGATGAAAATGTCTTACTGAGAAAAGGAACCAAGCTATATGGGTCAACATAGATAAGAATTATGGGATAATTTAAATGTAAGAACTACTTAGTAATAAGCCTGAGCTACCATCTGAGAATTTATAAGTTAAGGCTCTGAGTCAATTATTTGGGAAGTGGCTGCTGGGTATTTGGGATCCTATGGATGAGACAGACAGAAAGCTCCACTTTCATTTACTAATGGCTCCTCTCTCAATCTTTAACAACTGCAAATAGCTCCTTATGTGGATGGAAATTACCATTGGCAACTGATTAAAAGGTTAATATTTATTAAAGGGTTATAGGGGACTTATAGATACAAGATATTAAACAGGAAGACTGAGCAGATCCACTCAGAAGACTAGGTTCTTCTTCCAAAGATGAATGGTAAGAGCAAGTGACTATGTACATCTCATCTTAAGCTATATTCAGATACACTAAACCCAGTAAAAACTTAAAATCAAATGGTTACCTTACTAAGGTGGGGTCTTATGACTATACATATTTTTACTCTAAGTGAAATACACTAACGGATGCAAGATCAATTTTAGAATTTGATGGGGGGGAAATAAACATTTTAAAAAGAATAAACAATGTGTCCAGGCAGAACTTGGTAGTGTTATCAATTTTATATAAAGAGGAACCAAGTCTCTTATCTGTAGCAATTGTCCTAAGGCCATAGAACCAGAACACAGAATAGCCTTGTGTTAATCACTGTCTAACTCTGACATCAGTATCTGTAACAATTCATCAGTGGGAGCACAAATATAGACTAGTGGTCAGACACCCAAGGTTTATATCCCTGAGTTCAAATTCTGGTCTTAAACATATGTTCAGTGCCTAAGAACATATGCATCCTCCCTAGATCTCATTCTGTTCATTTGGATCAGTGGAGCCACAGTAACCCCAGCATTCAGAGGTCAAGGTGCACAATGAATACAATGATGTATGCAAAGTGTTTATATCTGAGAAATTCTAAATACATACCACATTTTAATTGCATTAAGATAAAAAAAAATACATGTTAAAGTGATTAACAGATGAATGGAAAAGGGACATAGACCTGGTTTTGTTCCTCTACCAATTATTACTATTTTAGGACAATTCTTTTATTAAAGGGACAATGGCACAATATTCTTCTAAGAAAATAATTTTATTTTAAAATCCTACAAGAAAATATTGACTTTAAATTTCTAATAGTGTATATCCCATAGGCTTTGATCACGTTGAGTCGCCTCCCTGTGCCTCTGTGTATACTGTGAGTTGGCTGGTGCGTGTTGCATAAAATAAATAACTTCTTCAAACTCTTGTGTCAGTGATTGTCTGTAGGTTGTAAATAAAGGATGCTGTGTTTGGGAGGGTTTGCAACGATGCGTAATTGGAGCTCACTTGGCACATCCATTGTTAAAGATGAAATGTTCCTGAGATGTATTATTCACCAGAGCACTCCCCCCCCCACTAATTATATTTCCCAGAGTGGTGGCCATCAATACCTCTCCATCCCTCCCTGTTCCATTCATGCCATCCACCTGGCCTGAGGTCCAAAGGTCTCTTCTCTGTTCTTTTATACCTGCTCTTCTGCTGTCTTAACTTCTCATCAGCCATGGGAATATGTATGGACTGACCCATGTAGAGATGTAGACAATGTCACGACTTCGAGGTGTCAAGGGGTTTGAGGCTGCAGCCCACTCCATACCATATCCATATGGACTCATATGATTGAGGTAGAGAACAGATATATTATCAATTACTTTTAAACCTGCTGAAGTATATGTGTGCGTGCATACATGTATGAATATAGATTTGTGTATACATGTGCATTTTAATTGCATGCATGCTTCATTACATGCATTTGTATTTGTTTGCATGCATTTAGGATTTGTGTAACTACATACGTGTATGCATGAACCAGAGATATGCCTGAGCTGGAAGATCTCCACAGAGATATTAATCTCCACAGAGCTCAGTTTTCACATCTGCATAATGAGAATCACTATGACTGAAGCATCCAGATGTAAGGGCTAGATAGCATTGTATATCAAATACGGTATTGGAAAAATGCCTACTACATAGTACAAACCCAATAAATTCAACTCTATCACCCTTTGTCCTATTTTTGCTTTATTTTTCTTTTGAACTTAGTCCCAAATATATTTTACTTACTGTTTTTAACTTTTCCATCACTAAAATCAAAAAATGTATGCTCAAGGGCAAGGTTATCATCAGTTTTCTCAACTGCTGCTGTCCAATCCTCAGAATCCAGCAGATAATTAATAATTAATTATAGTAGATGTTTCTAGCGTGGCCTAGCCCAGTGGTATGAACCTTCCCACCACTGCTTAGACCCCCAAATGATTCAGACACTTATATTAATTACATGCTGTTCAACCTACAGCTGAAGCTTACTGCTAGTTAGCTCTCTCATCTTAACCCATTTTCATTAACCTGTCCTGCCATGTGGTTTGTGGCTTACCTGAATTCCTTTACATATTGCTCCTTGGATGGCTGGATCACATCTCTCTTGACTCTGTCCTCTTTCCCCTGTATGCTTAGATTTCCTGTCTGCTTCTAAGATGCCTTGCCATAGGCCAACAGAGTTCCTTTATTATCTAATTATACTTCACAGCATACATAAAGACATTCCACATCAATTAATTATGGCCAACCATGCACATTTGGCTTTGTACTATATCTGTTTTTGTGTGTGTCAGTGTTTAAATGACTGAGCATGGCACAAGGGTGCATTTGTCTGGCTGAGTATATTTAGGACTATGTGCCTATATGGTGGGGTAAGAGATTCAGCAAAGATTTCCAATATGGCAAATGTCAAGAGACTGGGGCAGCTTTTCCAATGTTCTGACACTGGAAAATACTTTAACCTATGATCTTCTAAATCTCAGATTCCTAGGTATCATATAAAAAACACAACCAATAATAGCCAAGACAATTTGTCTCTACTAGAGCCTAGCAATTATATACAAAAACAGACTCTGAAAGTTTCAGCATAGCTGAAATATGAGAAAGAACTAAAAATTAGCCTTTGTGAATATTATAGAGATCTTTGAAGAAGTAAATAACCCCTAAAAGAAATTCAAGAAAATACAGACAAAACATGAAAATGGTAATAAAATCAATAAAGAAAACAGAAACTGGAAAATTCTGGAAATAAAAATTTAGGAATTCTAATGGAAACCACAACGGCAAAATTTACCAATAGAATACAAATATTGAAAAGAGAATCTCAGGTATTGAAGATATTATAGAATAAATGAATACATCAGTCAAAAAAAGTTAAATCTAAAAACTCCTGACAGAAAATATATAGGAAATCTGGAATACTATGAATAGATCAAATCTAAAAATAATAGAAATAGAGGAAGGGTAAGAAACCCAGTTCAGAGGTCCCCCCAAAATTTCAACAGAATCATAGAAGAAAAATTCCCTATCTTAAAGAAAGTGATGCTTATAAAGGTATAAGAAGCATACAGAATACCATATAAACTGGATCAGAAAAGAAAGTTTCTTTTGCACATAGTAATTAAAACACTAAATGTATAGAACAAGGAAATAATATTGGAAATTGCAAAGGAGAAAGATCAAGTAGAGTTTAATAATAGTATACCCATTAGAATTACACTTCACTTCTAAAAAAAAGACCCTTAAATACAGAAAGGCTTGAGTAGATATAATACATACTCTAAGAGACAACAGATGTCAGCCCGTGCTACCATACCCAGTAAAAATTTCAGTCACAGTACATGGAGAAAATAAGACATTCCATGATAATTCCAAATGTAAACAATATTTACCTATAAATCCATCACTATGGGAGGTTCTAGGAGGCAAATTCCAAACCTAAAGAGATTAATTACAATTATGAAAACATAGTGAATAAGTAATCCCATACCAGAAAAATCAAAAGAATGAAAACACACACATAGACACAGACACAGACACAGATACACACACACACACACACACACACACACACACACACACACACACACACATACACACACACTACAACTACTACCCTGGCCAGCGGGGTCTTCAACGGAGACTCTAGGAGGGGGAATGATGAATGAAGAGACAAGAGACATGAAGAATTGGCAGCACTACAGTATTCTGATCAAGCTGCAAACTTTTATTTTTCTCAGGCAGATTTTATAGCAAGTCAAGCAGGACGAAGGTGCAGGTTGGAAAGTTTTCAGAGCCAGGTTACCTTGCAACCTCACCACAACTTGTTCTCAGTAGCAGTCAATTGCACAGGTACTAGAACTAGGGCTTTTTCCAAGGGCGTCATATGATTTCTATGAAATAGCCCAGGCAGATAGGGAGAATAGAAACTTAGTCTCTGTTTCTTAGGCAGCAATATGGCATGGCTCTTGTTCATCCCTGACAAACGACCATACAAAGGATGGATATTACCTCAGGAAAAAGGGCTGGAAAAAGATATCCTAATCAAATGGAGGATGAAACGGCAAGAAATAATGAATCTCATTTCTAACAGTGCAAACAAATACTCAATGAAATCAAGAGTTGGCTCTTTGAGGAAATCAGAAAGATAGACAACCTTTTCCAAACTAACTAAAAGACAGAGAGAATATCCAAATTAACAGAACCAGAAACAAAAATGGGAATAAAGCAACAGACATCAAGGAATTTCAGAGATTCAGAAGGACATACTTTAAAAACCTGTGGTCCAAAAAATTGAAAAAATCTAAAAGAAATGAATAATTATCTCAGTAGGTACCATATATCAAAGTTAAATCAAGATTAGATGAGCAATTTGAACTAACTTATCATCCTGAGTGAAAGGAAGCTGCCATTAAAGTCTTCCAACCAAAACAAAGCCCAGAACCAGATGGTCCTAGGGCAGAATTCTGTCAGACTTTAGAGTACACAATATGGAAATATGGAGTAAAGCAGTCAGCTATCTTTATTTTCATATCACACACAAACACACACACACACACACACACACACACACACACACACACACACACACACACACACATATATATATATCGCCCTAAAAATTGCACCTGGGAGCTCCTATAGCAGATAAATACTTTCAATAAAGTAGCTCGGTACAAAATTAACTCACAAAAAGCAATAGCCTCATATATACAAACAACAAATGGACTGAGAGGGAAATTAGAAAAACAATAACTTTCATTATAGCTTCAAATAATATTAAATATCTTGGAGTAACACTAACCCAGTAAGTGAAAGACTCGTATGATTAGTATATCAATTCTTTGAAAAAAAGACTTTGAAGTAGATATTAGAAAACAGGAAGATCTCCCATGCTCATGAATTAGTTGGTTTAGCACTACAGATTCAATGCAATGCCCATCAAAAACCCCCAAAATTAATTATTGATGTTTAAAGAACACTTCTCACCTTCCTATAAAACATAAAAATAAACATCCAAGATAGCTAAAAATATTCTGAACAATAATCCAACTGATGGAGGTATCATGATTCCCAATATGGTAAAACACAATCACACAAACAGAAAATCAGCATAGTGTTGGCATAAAAACAGACACATTAATCAATG
The DNA here is from genome assembly GCA_033318265.1 of Phyllotis vaccarum. Lineage (NCBI taxonomy): Eukaryota > Metazoa > Chordata > Mammalia > Rodentia > Cricetidae > Phyllotis > Phyllotis vaccarum. Next base: position 75,804,604 of record JARWLC010000016.1, on the reverse strand, counting down.
GAATAGAATTGAAGACCCAGACATACTTCCACATACCCACATGGTTTTTTGTTAGAAGATAGCGTGTTCAACAAATGATGCTGTTCAAAGTGGATGTCTGCATGTAAAAGAATGTAAATAGATGTGCACCTATCACCATGAATAAAACTCAATTCCGTATGGTTCAAAGACCTCATCATTAAACTGGATAAACTGAACCCAACAGAAGAAAAAGTGGGGAAAGCCTTGAACTTATGTCACAGGAAAAGACTTTCTGAACAGAACAGCATTAACACAGACACAAAGTTCAACATTTAATAAACATTACCTCAAGAAACTGAAAGCAGAAGCCTATAGAAAAATGGGGAAAAAATTTACCAATTAAATTCTGAAAGAAACTCCAATTTTTTTGCTAGCCTCCCATCTTGGTGCTAGCTATTTGTCTCTTACTCCAGTCCCTGAAAGTTAAGCTCCTAATAACCCTGACTCATTGACTCCCACCCAAAAATGTACAGCTGTGACTATTTTCTTGGTATAATTGACCAACTGCTTTTCTGGCTTCTGTAACTTGCTTACACACATACGTGACAATTATTTGGAGTTACCTTTACCTTAACCACTTAAATTAGGAAGAACATGTCAGTTTTTCTTACATAAATATCGAAGGTGTTTTTGTGGTTTTGCCTTGAAAAAAAAACCACGCCCTCATACTCTTTTCATGACATGCCTGAGGTTTGGTTTTATGGCTGTTGTCTTATGAGCAGTTAATCAATAAATCTTTTAATTATAATTAGATTAAGTCTATGCCTTTACAATGGGTCACGGACTCCGTAACATCAACTCTACAGCCAGTAGAGAGTTGATATATAAGTATGTAATATATAACATATACATATGTAAAGAACACAAGAAACTAGGTAGCAAAAAAAAAACCCAAATAATTCAATTTAAAGATGAGGTACAGATCTAAGCTCAGTAGAAGAAATTCTTAAAGAAATGTTCGACATCCTTAGCCACCAAGAAAATGAAAATCAAAATTACTCTGAGATTCCATCTTATACTTGTCAGGATGGCTAAGATCAGTAACACGAGTGACAGCTCATGCTAGCAAAGATGTGGAGTAAGAGGGAACACTCATCCATTTCTGATAGAAGCGCAAACCTTTACAATCATTATGGAAATCAGAATAATGGTTCCTCAGAAAAATGGGAGCCAATATACCTCAGGACCCAACTATGCCATTCTTGGACATAAACCCAAAGGATATTTCATCCCACTAAAAAGGCACTTGCTCTCACTTGTCCAGTGTGGCTTTACTCATAATACCCAGAAACTGAAAATAATCTAGATATGCCTCAGCTGAAGAATGGATCAATATAATTTGGTACATTTATTACTCAGCAATAAAAGCAAACATACAAAAAAAAATCAATGACATCATGAAAGTTAAATGCAAAGGCATAGAAGTAAAAAAAAAAAAATCCCGAGCAAAGGATACCAGACCCAGAAAGAGAAATATCATGTATTTACTTATATGTGGATATTAGCCATTAGGTAAACAATAACCAACATACAATCCATAGTCTAAAATTAGGTACAGAGGAAGAGACAAACAAGATTGGTGGAGGGAGGGCCCGTGAACTCTCCAGAGAGACCTTGGAACATGCATAAGACAGAATAGATTGTATGGCTTGACTAGGAGCAGGCAGGAAGGAATGGGAGCATCAGATGAGGACGGGAATGCTGGGAGAGACAACTAGAATTGAGGGGTATTTGAGGGTTGGAATGGAAACCTAGTGCAGTGGAAACCTCTGAAAACATATGAAGGTGATCCTGATGAAGTTTTCAAATAACGGAGAGATGGAGTCCCAAATGTCTTTTTCTTGACACCAAATTAAGCTTTCAGTACCAAGACTAGGTTATATTCAACTGAGTAGTTGGCTACAAGAGTCCCATGAAAAATCCCCAAACAACTCAGGATGTTGCCAAGACAATAGGTTGGTCTCAACAAACTGACAGTAAGTTCCCATTGCTAAAGAAAACACCCAGAAAACTCACTGAACATGGAGAGGTAAAGCAGGTACCTCCATAAAATCTTGGCCCCTGCATTCAAGTCTCTTCGGTGAGCGAAGGTACTCTGTAGCCCCCACTGAGAGAGAAACAAACTATCAATCTAGCCACAAATTTTCTGGTTTATAATGCTGTTCTGCCTGAAAAATACGCTAGGGCAATAGTGATGCAAAGCTTATAGGAGTACCTAGCCAACATTTGATGTGACTTAAGGTCCACTCCATGAGAGTGAACCCGTATTGGACACTGATTGGGTGGCCAAGAACCAGAGAATAGACAGGCCAGAGACTTAGAGTAAAACCTAATGCTACCGTTTTTAAAAAAATAAACTATTATCAATAAAATGACTCCTAATGTTATACTTCTCTCAGAGATCAATGCCTTATCCTTCTCCAGAGAAGCTTCCTACAGTAGCAGATGGGAATAAATACAGAGATCCACAGCCAAACATGAGGGGAGGAGGGGGAGGGGGAGAGGGAGAGGAGCTTGGAAACACAGCTCTAAAAGGTACATCTTCATCAAATCCCTCCCCCCGGGGCTCAGTGAATCCTGTGGGAAAGGATGTAAAAGTCAGATGGGATGAAGGACATAATGAGAGCAACTTATCTAAATCAGCTGAGCAAGGCTCATGTGTATTCAGAGACTGAAGCCTCAAGGACAGGGCCCGCCAGCGTAGGCACCAGGTCCTCTGCGTCTGTACTTGTGTGAGCTAGTGGATCACTGACTCTTGTACCTTCTCTTAGGCTCTTTGCCTTCTGTTTGTTGCCTTGTCCAACTTCAGTGAGCTGGTTTTTGTTTTATTTTTACCCTATTTTCGTGTTGCTTCTTAGAAGCTTTTCCTTTCTAATGAGACAGAAGTGGAATGGATCCAGATGGAAGGGGCCGTGGGGAGGAACTGGAAAGAGTGGACAAAGAGAAACTCTAGTAAGGATATATTGCATGATAAAAGAAACTATTCTAAATAAAAGGAAAAATTAACCCACAATAAAAATATTTTATATGGTAACTAGCCTTTATATATATATATATTTTAAAGGTCCTATCTCATAACAGTTTTATTTTGGCAGTTGGCTATTGTGACTGTACATTTGCTTTTTTATGCATAGTGGTTAAAAAATGGGACATGAATCTGCTGTCTGTTTACAAGATGCATGAACTTAGGGAAAATATTATATTCCTCTGTGGCTCAATAAAGTGAGATAATGTTATATATCACATAAGGTGTTGTGAGGTTTAGAGCAAATAACATATGCAAGAAACCAGGCATAGGGTAATAACAATCATGGTGCTAACCGTGGTCATCCAATGAGACCCCAATATCTTAGGCAGGTTATTTTGCATATAATACATTTTTTCATCCCCCAAACAAGATAGTCCAGGAATATAGTTCAGCCAGTGATGTGGTACTCAGCATGCAGTATAGTCCTGGGTTTTCACTCAAGAACAAGAGCAATAGCAGATGGGTAAGATAGAGTCAGAAGATTAACTAACTCATTTAAAGTTTGCAGAACTAGCAAAAGGGAAAACCTTTATTCAAAATCCATGATGATGGCTATGGTGACAGAGATTCACAAGTGCTGTGACTAGTCAGCTGGGAGATTTGGCCTATAGTCATAGCACTCAGATCAAACAGACATTACGAAGATCCCCCAAGCAAATAAGTTAATTTGATGCTAGATTTAACAGTCAGTTTCCTCTTCCTTATTTTTTTTTTATAGCCAGTAGACTCTAAACAGGTACAAAATGTACCTTTGGTTGAGTAAAGTAGTCATCCTCCCAGATGGCTTCAGCAGGAATGAATGATGGTACACTGTCAGATCTCAAAGCATCTATTGGCTCCTGTCAAGTTTCAGGAGAACAGAGTTGGACTTCCTTCCTTTAACCCATACCTTCTGTGTTTTCATGGAGCACAAGAATGCAATAGACCACTTCTCAGCGTCTGAGATGAGGAAGGGGTGCTGTACTATGGAGTAATGGGAAACCAGTACAAAAAAGCTTTAGATGACACCATGAAGATATGACAAGTTGTTGTGGGAAGCTACTTTGTGACAAGAGGAGACATCACTCTTGCTGATCCCTGCACCTAGCATCCCAGCCTCTCCTATAGCCACTCAGTAAATGAACTATGATTGACTATCTCCGAAATAATCTGTACAATAGGCCAGAAATAAAGAGAGGAAATCCAAATGCATGGAAAGATCACCAAAACATTGTATGATGCAGAAATAAATGTCAGAAAAAACTTGCAATGCCATGTCAATGGAAACATTGACAACTACATAAATATGTATGAAAAACTGACGTGTGGTTTCTTAGTGAGGTGAGTGTATATCATGGCTTCCAAATCTCTGGTTCCTGCTTGTCTCATTTCCTCACTTTCCCATATCCTTGTATACATTGTGACTGTCCACGTATAGCTTCCTACCTCAGGAGTGTTATACCTGGCCTTTCCATGGAAGGTCCTTCTTACTAAGTATGTACTTTACCAGTACTTCTGTTACAATGTCACCTCCTTAGAGGAGCCATTGATGGTCATCTTTTTGTCCACTCGCTAGGCTCTTCATTCTTTATCCTCTGCTTGTTGTTATTCAATACCCTACTAATAAACATTTCATGAAAGTTGATGTGTATACCTGTGGTTGGAATAAAATGTTCTGATAGACACATATTATAGGAGAAATGATTCTTCTTGGTGTACAGTTCCTAGAGACTGCAGTCTGTCACAGGGAGTAGAGCATGGAGCAGGAAGCTGGCAGACCACCTTGTTTAGGAAAGCAAAATATGAGCAGGAAGTGGGGCTCAGTTATACAGCCTTGAAAGCTCACCTCTAATGACCTGCTGTTTTCAGTGAGTGACAGGATTCTTCCATCTTCACCTCTTAAAAGGATCACAATTTTTGAAAATAGATAGAAATCAAGTGTTTGAATACTCTTGCCTATGGGGAACAATTTCACATTCAAACCACTGCAAGAGGCACTTAAAGTTTTAAAAAACCTAATATCCTAAACTGTACCCAATATACTTCATAGGTATTTTATGAATGAAAACAATGAGAAAATAAATGATTAAATGATGGGATGTGTTTTACATACATGGAAATATGTCCAGAAATAAGTTAACATTATTTAGCTGAACTACTTTGGAGAATAGAAAGGATTTTACTTCTCTTGATCATACTTCAACAGTACTTAATTGTTTTAGAAAATACCTTTTAGTCTCAAAAGAGAGTGTTGCTATGCAGTCACGGTTCCACCCTGTCCAAGCAGACACGATTTATGAGTTTAGCTTTTGTATAAGGGCATATCAAGGCCTCTTCTTACTGAAAATTAAAACGTGCATCATATAACAAAAAATGCAATTATGAGTTTTCCAGAAGTTCCTATTTTTAAAGTTTCTTTTAACTTAATAATTGTTCTGTTCTTAAGAATTCTTTGTAAAAAGTCCCTCTTAAGTTGAACGTTTTGGCATTATACTCAGAATATTTTTTTATTGGTGTGTATCATTGTATACAGTAGTTGGCTGCATAAGCATATATATATTTTTAAAAATCTCCCACCCATAATCCCCTCACTCCTCACTTTCCCACATTCCTTTATTTCCTTTGTTCCTAGATAGCTCCCCTTCTACTTTCATGCCATGTACACATATACAAGTTTATGTATCCACATAAAATTTAGAATCCACAAATGAAAGAACATATTTGTCCTCCAGAAACTTCTTAATTTGGTTAGTATGATAATATCCAGTGTGTTTATATTCTTGCTATTGGCATGATCCCATTATTCTTGGCAGAATGATTTTAATTGAGTGTATACTCCGTACATTCTTTACCTTCCTGTGCTGATGAATGCCTAGGGTGATTCTGTAACTTAGCTGCAGTGACTAGTGCTGTGATAGAATCATGTACAAATAACATGTAAATACCCAAGAGTGATGTAGCCAAGTCACATGGTAGATTTATTGAGGGGCATGAATTAGTCCATCTTCTATGAAAATCAGTACTGGGATTCCACCTTACTCTTTGTAGCCAGTTATCAGAAGACAATATGTCTATCTCCATCCTCCGATGAGGAAAATGTGAAAACTGGGAAAACCAAATATCATCATGAGTCCCATGGGACACAACAGTCTTTCCTGAGCCCTGCAAGCATCTTCTGTGTAGGGAGATACTTTCTCTGGTCATGATACCTATCCTGAGAGAGTTTGGCTAGGCAATACTGATGACTCTAGCCAGTTTTAATAGTCACACAGAATAAACAAAGGGAGATATATCTATCTGAGTATTTACACAAACAACTTCAAGCCAGCATATCACAGAGGCACATAAATCATTGCACATTCACAACAGGTATGAGCCAACCCAGGTGGCTAACAGAGAAATAAATACACTATGGAGTTTTTTTTTTCATCCAAAAAAGAGACCAAAGTTGTGCATATTGCAGGAAAATGGATGCAAGTATAAACCATTATAGTAAAGAAAATACAGTCATTCTCAGAAACATAAATACCATATTTTCTTTAACTTATAGCACCTATGTTGTATGTGTCTAGATTCTATATAGGCACTTAACATCTTGTATGAATATGACATTAAGATAGAAGCTGTATGAATATGACATTAAGACAGAGAGTGTGTTGTGTAACAGTTTCCTCAGAGATTGAAACATTTTATCCTACAGGGAAGCGTCTCATGCAGAAAGGTAAATAACTCAAAATAGCTTCAGGAAGTCCCTAAAACTAACAGGATTCACTAGACCCCCTCCCTCCAGAGTAAGTAATAAAATCTGAGAATTGCCTTTAGAAACAAAGGTAAGCTAGAAAGGACAGTCTCCAATCTGTTGAATTGTCTCAAGGCTATGTAGTATGCTCCAGGTCCCCAGCCTTGGGGTGGGTCACGGTGATACAGCTATCTCTGATGATTTCTGCTCCTATAAGCATAAGTGTTACGGCTATTAATGGAAAGGCTTCCCCAATAGAGGTTCTGAGGCTCTGAGGGGAAAGGCATCTGTAGAATCTAGACACATAAAATATGGGTGCCATGTGTGGTTGATATTCTTGGGAGGCCTGCCCTTTTCTGAAGAGAAGGGGGGAGGAGTAGATGGAGGGGAGAGGAGAGAGAAACCGCACCTGGGATGTCATAATAATAAAAATAGTAACAATAATAAATAATTTTTTAAAAATCAAACAAGCCAATGTTAACCATTGAACTGTACGGAGGCCAAGCTGTTCCTAGTAACAGAGCAAGGCATTAATAAAATCTAAGTCCCTGGAAGGAGAGAGGAAGGACCACAAACCAAACTGCATCAGAGGGAGTTTCTTACAAGTGCCACACGGGATCTGAAACGCATGAGAGAAAGAAGCCGAGGAAGGTATACAGGAGCTGTGAGACTTCCAGGAAGGGGCTGAGAGATAGAATGAACAAGGTCCAAGAATTCCCAAAGGGCTTAAGGAAGCTGTACGACTTAACAGGCAGTTTATAGGGCAGAAGAGACAGGGAAACAGGCACAGTTCCCATAGAGACAGAAGAGTCTTAGTAACTAGATAGTTGCCCATGTGATGGGGCCCCAGAGGTCACAAGAGGCTCTGGGAGCCGGTGGGAGGACACTTACCAAGTAGGTGAGGAGAGCTAGTTGGCTAGAGCAGATGAAGTCAGGGGGGCTTTCTCTAGATAGTTAAGTTTGGGAAACTTTGGAAGAAGAACTAGAGTATAAGGAGCTTCTTCCCACGTAGAGTCTTGAGACCCAGATTGGTATATTATAAGAGGGTCTTTGTGAAGCAGTCTAGGCATTGAGATGGGATTTTGTGTTTGTTATGGATGACCTCTTAGATTTTTTTCATGATTCACTGCATTTTAGGGAAGCCTTGTGGAGACTAGCCAGGAGGCAAGTTATAAACTGATCCCTAGCAAGGATGCCCCCTGGGGTATGATGATTCCATTCAGAGTCCCCTTCAGGGGCTGCCTTAGCACTGACTCGGTGATGGAATTAGTTTGATGGATTTTATCTACATGCACCCTAGCCTAGTCCAACACGCACCTGAGTTTATCAGAAAGAAGATTGTTAAGAATCATACAAATGCCATGTAAAGTTATAAACTTGAGAAATATACTTGACTTGTTTAATATAGGTAGAAGGATTAGTAACGCAGGACCCAATCTCTTTTCTATTTGAGAGTTCACTTAATAAGAAGAAGTCTATTCTGGCCAAGCCATCTACCCCAGCAGCCTCCTGAAAGGGAGAACTGTGGCCAGTTTAGGGTAGGTAGGGGAAAGTGAAGGGGACTCCATGGTAGAACAGAGCAAGTAGCTGGAAGACTATGGACTCCTTGTGGCCTGCAATTAGGTTCCAGGGAGGGTTGATTTGGTAGTCCTTGGCTGAGGAAGGAGAAAGAGAGACAAAAAGCCTGGAGAGGGAAAGAGGGGGCTGTGGGTTGAGTCTAATGAGAGGGAAGCTCATTAGCATGATAAAAATAGTGGGGGAATCATCTGGTTTGGGCTCTTGGTTTGTAGCTAAGAGGAGTTGGTTTTTTGTTTGTTTATTTTTCTATTGGTTGGCTTACGCCAAGTGATTACTTTTAATCAAGACAGGAGTGAAGTCATGCGGCAGAATCCATCCTTTCCAAGCCTAGCAAAGATGGCTGTCAGCTGCGTATCTGCCTCCATCTTGATGGGGAAACAGCAGCTCAGAAGGTAGCAAACCTGTTTCCTTTAAGATGAACTATGTATAGATATTTAGCTACCAACCCCACTGGTAAGAGTTTTAAGTTAACCTTTTTGTTGCAGATTTTTAATAATAGCCAATAGGGTTACATATTTTGAAGTACAGGAAGTTCACACAATAGTTTGACAAATCTTGAGATAAAATGTATACCTTAGCAAAATTTTTAGAAAATTAAACCCAAACCAGAAGAGTATGAGGTGAGTAGCAATAGTTCCCAGTGGGAACAGTCTGCCCCTTTATTTTATTTTGCTCTCCTTTCTCTGTCACATAATCTCCTGCTAGGTCCAGCTCCCAGATTCCATTTTGTAACACAGATCCGTCAACCTTAACTTAAGAGACAGGACACTTACACAGTGTAGAGGAGAGACCAGACAAGAAACAAAGGGCTTGGAGCAGAGAACAGAGAAAGCTTGAACTAGGAAATGGGAAATCTCTTTCCATTACCCTGATCACTCTTAGTTTTTCAAGCTCCTGAACAATATCGGGATCTACGGTGTGGTGTCATTAGGTAGCAATTTGGAGTGGGTATCTAAGGCATATTGAGGCCAGATTCAACTGCGAAAATAAATTTGGGGCCCTTCAGGTCTGCTGCCAGGCGGAGAGGCTGAAGGGTTTCTAAAAGCTATACCAAGAGGGAGGGTGAGAGGGTATGGGAGACATGTTCCTATAATGGGGCAAATCACTGCAGCCTGTGGTTGAGGGCATCCCCAGGACTCAAAAAGGGCCCACTGAGGACCAAGCTAATCAGAGGGTGTCTGGTACCAAAGCTTTCAATGAGTTCCAAAGGAAGCCATAAGGGCCTAGATGAGCTGTGGGACTGTAGAAAGTTCTTAGGGCAGATGGTAGAAGAGGCAGGAAGGGGCATAATAGCCCAGTTGGGCATGAGGAATCTGCAAGACTGCAGCTCTGGGGAGTGGGGTGGGGGTTCAAGTGAAGAGGGCCAACATAGCCTTAAAGATCATAGTTTGGTGTACCTCTGATTCTAAGAGTACCAGAGGGGTACTGGACACTCAGTGGTCATTTTCAAGAGCTCAAGGAAGCATTTACACTTACTGAATTCCCACTGATGGATGGGGTGCCAAATAATCAGTGAGCTGGACGGTAAGTCTGTTGAGGGTGTAATAGAGATGAGGGATAGGATACCAATGTGTCTCAGACCCCAAGGGGAGCACAGGCATCAGGATAGCTTATCTGTGCTGACACAAATGTGTTACAACTCAAAGGGAAAGCTTCCCCTGTAGAAGGGTTGTCGCTTTGAGGGAAAGACCTCCAAGTCAGAAACCAAGAAATACCATGAAGTCACATTGCACAACAGATCTCATACAAGAGATTTTCTGGCGGGAATGTGGCTGCCTCTGCTTGGGCAAGAAGCACCAGGGAACTGAGCAGGATGGACTTTATATAGAGTTTCTTAGGATAGAAGTTTTCCAGGGTAGAGATTGGTGAGATTTCCAGCCAAGTCCAGTGATTGGTGGGATTTTGAGGTGGGTTTTAGTAGGTTTTCAAACCCAGAAATGGGCTTGGACACTTTAGCCTACAGTAAGTAACCCTTACCCATATTCTTATTGGTTCACCAAGATAGACTTTGGTAGGTATTTAGGCTTTGGTGGTGTCCACACTTCAGCCTGTAGTAGACTCTCTCTTTGGGGTGAGTAGACATGTGTGTTTTATCTGCCTTGGAAAAGTCTCATCACACAATAAAGTGAAACTGTAGGGAATAAAGGAACCAACAAGAAAGGAAAGTGAGCCGAAAAGGTTGTAGAATATGGGGCAGAAATGGTCACCATACAGTATACACTTGAATGAGCAGTTAAAAAGTAATTGTAATAAGCCACTCACCCGGTAGAGCTGAATATAAATGCCGCCTTCATCCAGAAGCCTTAAAGTAAAATCCCAGGTCCCTGCACACTTAGCTTGTTCCAAGCGCCCTAGACTATAGAAGAGCTTAATGCTGGAAAGACCCGCAGACTGATTTAAAACCCTAAAATCAAATGGGAAAAGTCATGCTGAAAAGTGAGACAGAAATATGTTCAGTTTAGCCATCCTAGAAAAAGAGCGAGCATCCAGCCTGCCTTTGGGAGTACTGACAAGAAACCCACAATTACACAGGGGAAGGATGAGGTTATGGAGCGGGAAGAGCGCAGAGTGAAGCAGCATTGTTCACACTTCAGCAATCCACATTTGAGCCTGGTTCTGGGCTAGGGGATGCTGGCTCCAGGGAGTCATTGCTACTTCATCCCCGTGAGAGATGATTGATGTGCTTGGAGGGGTGTCTCAGTCTCTCCCCACTGGAGTGATCTGTCTAAGAGACTCATTTTCCAGATTTTTAAAATACCTTAAATTCTCTTATTGCAGCATCTTTAATCCAAAGATGGTTGAGAGAAGTTGGAAAAATTTAGGATTAACCAGCCTTGTATTTCCAGTTCTTAGAAGTTCCTTAAACAATCAACGTGTCGATGTGCAGAGCTGAGCGAGGACGTGACCCTGAATTTTAGATTAAAGTGACAGAGCCAATGTGAGGAAGAGTGGTACAAAACTGCCTCACAATTAGCCCGCCATCAACAGTCCACACTGAAGACTGTTTTAACCAAAGGGGCTCTACGTCTCTACCACGATGCTCAGTCGTATTTTAGGATCTGTTCAGGGCGAGAGAGTTTCTTTTACTCCATTAGCTTCCTAAAGCTATCACAACAAAATATCAGATACAGGAGAGCGTAAATGATGGTGATTTACTTACTGCCGTGGAGTTCTGAAAGGTGGTAGTTCAAAAATCAAAGTGTTGTCAGGGCTGGTTACTCTCCAGATGTGTGAAAGGAGGGAGGTATTCAAGGTTTGTTTCTTGAATTATGAAGATCCCTTTATTAGTGACAACAAAACCCTGTGCGAGTGTGCATGCATGTGTGTGTGTGTCTGTTTTTAAGTTAGCATTCAAGGTCTTAGACATCATTGTGTTTTCAAACACAATGCATTCTCCTAACCTCCCTACCACTACTAGTTCTTGCACCCCCCTCGGTCTCCTTTTGTGTTCTCTGAGTATGTATCTTTTGTATACAAAGTTTCTCTTTCCATAGTAATACTGGCTATATTGGGGTAAGGTCCACTATACTGACTTCACTTTGACTGCTTTTGTAATAATCCTATTTATAGAGAAGGAAACATTCTGAGGTATTGAAAAGTCAGGGTGTCAGAATGACTTTTTGGAGGTGTACATACCTAAATCAGCTCATCCCACCATCTGTAATATGTCAACTAACTATGGTACTGTCTTGTATCAGTGCATCCCACCAACTGTAATATGGTGCTGTTGTGTGTACATGCTATGTTTTGTTTTTTCTGAGGCTTGGTCTCATCTGGAGCTCTTGGTAGTGTTTTGTACATAAAGCCATGAAATATAAAAAGGTGATGCTTCTACCTCGTATTTAAGGGATACATTCTGGATAGAAGTGTTCTGCCCTCTAAGGGAACAAGAATTGATTCTAAGGATAGAGAAAAGCATGCTGTTTTATCTATAAGATGAGACACATACACAATAATTAAATACTTAAGGGAGACTTACAACATATAAGTGTATTAGAAATTAAATTTTTATATGGGAAAAACAATTCAGAAACAAAAAATAGTTTCAAAGGGCTCTTGGGGCAGTAACATCAGATGCTAGGAAATACTATTTTATGTGGGATAACTTGTGGAGAGGCCTCTAGCTTGTCTCTGCACCATCCTGAAGTTGTCCATTGTGAAAGTATGAGGTCATTCAGATGTCTTGAGGACAGTCCACATTTGATGGTTGCTATCTCTCAGGGTCCTTCGTGATTGCTGAGAACTGGGGTGAATGATTAGCCTGAGGCTGCTGTAAGGGATAAAACAGTGTGGTTTCACAGTCTCCAAAATCTCAACAGTACAGCCCAGGCTCCTATCTCTGACGTGTATATCCCAGGCTTCTATTTCTGACATGTGTGCCAGGACAGACATTTTGCTAGTCCAGGCTCCCATTCTAGTTAGAAGGGGAGCCATCAGTGTGGTTTGGATTGGATTGGATTGGATTTGGGTGTGCTCTCCAGGGATTTGCGTGGTGAATACTTAGTGCCCAGTGTGACATAAGGTGTGAATCAGGATTACTCGAAGCTCTATTTACCCTAGCCATTAAGAAAGCTGTGTCAAGAAAAGCTCAGAGGGGTGAGATGAAAGGGAATCCTCACACGTGGTAGATACGCCAGTGAAGCCACTAGGAAACTCCGAAAGGAGGTCTGTTTTAAGGAAATAGATCTTCCATATGACTCAGTTGTACTACAAAGATCTTAACACAACCGCAACTCAACACATGAGAGAGATATCCACAATCAGTGCCTACTGAGTACTGTTCACAGAAGCTGTTATGGACCCAGCCTAGGTGTTCAAGAGCTGGTCAATGGACTAAGACAATGTGGTGCGTACACATGGAAAATTTTCTAGTCATAAAGAAAAACAAAGTTATATCGCATGCAGGAAAATAGATACACCTTAAGGAGTCTTCATATTGGAGAAGCTGGCAAGTATTTGCATATCTCTCCACCAAGTTCAAAGTAGGTTCTCATTATACATGCTGAATGAACTGATGTTAAACTAAGTGTTCAGATGTCAAGTCTTCTCTATAACTACACACACACACACACACACACACACACACACACACACACACACACACAAAACCACCACCAACAACAAAAAATACCTTCTATGACCTTATTGGGATTTCAGCCATGTGTTGTGTATCACTAAGTTGGGTTGAAGCCAGGAAGGTCTATAGTTCTGAGGCTCAACCTTGACTGCCATGGTGGAAATCTTCAGTGGTCTCCATCACAAGCAGGTGGGTTACAGCATGCTCAGGTGATAGTAAACTATATCAAGGACTGATCACCATGAATCATGAAAATGGTAGATTTGTGGGGTTTTTACTGCAGGCTCATCAGTAAGTACAGGACATAGACGCACTCTTGAACTTAGCAACATCAGGATCTGTGAAGAGGAGGATGGACCTCTGAAACTTTCAGGAAACTCCCCAGTTGCTCAGTCATGTTGAGACCCAATCATCTGTCATTATTCTTTCATTGATCACCTGAAGAAGTAATGGTTTGTGGAGATGTTGCTACTGGGCTTTTTACTTCCTCCTAGGAAGCAGTCCTTGACAACAGGAAGCATATGACTAACAGCTGAGTGATTGCCGAAAGACCTGAACCCTGTCTCTTAAGAGAGGCAATATGTAATCAGAGTTAGATGCATAGATGCTGGAGACAAAACATTTTTAATTTAAACCCAACCCTGCCAGAACTTTGTCACTCTGGATGTGACCTAATACCAGCTGCCTCCATCTACTTGTCTGTGCTTTGGAAATGATAATGAAGCCTAACTGGAAAATAGCAAGAATTAAATGGTCTTTATTCCCTTAGCAGAGTTGTCAGAATCAGCAAAGAAAATAGAAAATTATTATCAAATCTCAAAATTATTTATCTAAAGTTCAGATTTGTCTAGTGCTCTGTATTTGCTTCTGCCAAATTGAAAACCCTGCCACTTAGAGCGTGGAGAAGGATGACCCATGAGTGTTTGAATTTGCTATTATGTATCATTTTATTATTGAGTCCTTACTGTCTCCAGCCCCTATCCAACTAAAGAGTCATTCAAAACCTTATTAATTTGACTTCCAATAATTTAGAGTATATGAACTCAAACAGAGTGTAGATTGGAGCCCTTTACTGCTGATCAAACACTCTCTAAAAGTAAAATGAACTCGTGTTAAAAACGGGATCACAGTGTGAGCATTGAGAAGCTGCATTGAACAAGATGTTTTTATGACCATTTACGTGTTCAAGAAGCTACCGATCTCACAGTTAGAATAATTAGTTTGTGTTTAAAAGAAGGTCCACTGAGGAGTACATCCTCACAGCATTTTAGGTTAACAGAACCATCTGAGCAAATGAACCCTGCTAACGGAACTATATTAAGTTTTACTTTCAAACTGATGTCAAGAAATTAGTGTTTAAAACTGAAACCTGATGCTAATTATCTGTTGACTTTGGGCAACACATTTCTCACTTGGGAGTACTTGTTCCCTAAGTTTGAAAACAGAGCCATCATATCATTTGATCTCTTGAAGGGACCTTGACTTCCTTTTTCTACCAAGGCTTCTGTTTGAGACAGGGAAAAAAGCAGGTAAGCTGCCTCTGTTTAACCACATTTCTCCCTGGCTGTTACCAGGCCTGGAGGAACAAAAACAGACAAGGACCCTGGCTCTGCAGCCTGAACTCTGTGACAAAGCCTTCTGTTCTCAGCCTAGCATGTACGTGCTGACATCAACTGCGAGCTTTAGATGCAGAAGTCATGGTCCCAGTCAGAATCGATGACGGAGCTGATGACGGAGCTGGCCTGCTGAGGGGTCAGCCTTCCTTAAGCACGGGAGGAGTTGGAAGTCTGCCACTAGGAACCAGAACCTCTGGCTCCTGTGTTCTAACTTTGGTCCACCTTCATATACTTTTCAAGCTCACCCCAAAACCTCTTAGGAGAACTCACATGACCACATGGTTTTTCTCATGAGGATGCATGAGGTGGGATTCCCCTGGCCCCCTAGTTCCCAAGATGGCAACAGCAATCTAGTCCTGAATGGATGTTCTGCTTCTCATGGTTGGACAGTGTCTTTGCTGCTCACTTTACTTCTGGGATCACAGGACATTCTGTACCCTCACGCTGTGATTCGGGACACTGTGGTCCAAGACAGTCTCAGCTTCTGCTGGAGTGATTGTCGTGAAATATTTTGACTGAGCAGAAGAGTTCAGACTCACTGAACACACTCAAACAGCACGCTGCCTCCGAGGTCAAATGAATACTATTTTTCTACCTTGCACTGTAGTGTCCCTGTATCTTAAACTCCCGTGTTCACCTCCATGTGGGATACTATTCTGAAGTTATGGGATCTTATTGATAAACTTATTTGCAAGTTTCAACAAACAGCACAGTGTTGATTTCTATTTGGCTTAGGTTTTCCATTTGGCATTTGTTTGAGACTATTTAAATCCATTTTGTTCATTTTAATAACTGTCCAATATGTTCTGTTACATAACCGTTGCACTCTTTCGATACATCTTGGTACGTTTTCTCTCTAGAAACATGACATGTAGAAGTACATATATTCACATATCAGTGATTTTACTCTTGTGGAATGGCATTCCCATAAGTAAAAGCATTTGACAGTTCTTAGTTATGTGCATATTCATTTAGAAAATATGGATTTACTTCTTGTCAATCACATGTTAGTAGAGTCGAATTTTCTTCTAAATTTCTAAATCAAAATGAACAGCTTTAGTAGTTCTAACATTGTCTCCCATATCCCAATCTTTTTTTAAAAAAATAAATTTCTTTTGATTTGTTTTTCCACAAATCTTGTCTTGGCGGCTACTCCTTTAACCAAATATGTTTGACTATATATAATTTAACTCAGATTCGAAATGACAAGAGAGCTTGCTTCTGATCAGAGCAGCCCATCACTTTCCTGACACCTGTGCACATCTCTTAACCGTCTCCTCTCGTGGTGGTTGTAGCTCAGTTGCCAGAGCACCTGCCTAGCTGAACAAGCTCTGGGTTTGATCCTAGCATCACATAAAACAGATGTGGTGAACCATGTGTGAATTTCATTCCAGTACTCTGGAGCCTGAAGCGAGAGAATCAAAAGTTTAAGGTCATTACGAGCAACATAGCAAGCTGAAGATCTACCTGGGTCTCAAATAAGTAAATATTTAAATACATAATCCCTCAGTGTTAAAACAAATCCAGATATTTTTACATTTTTTGTCACTTCTGTAACAACTCCACCACTTAACACAAATAAGTTTTAAGACATACATAGCATGAGGCTGAGGCTGCATGAACCTTTCTCCTGGTGCTTAGAAGTCATCCCTCTTTAATTATTTTCTGTTCCTAAGTGGAAAAGTGATGCTGTGAGTGGATGCTTGTAGAAACAAGAGAGGTTGAATTACCTTCTTGGATAGGAGACAATCCGTGCTACCAAATTTCCTTAAAATCCTTCTTCCTCCTACTTACTGTCTTGAAAGATGGGAGGAAACCCTAGTTCAAGACCATCCCTACTATTCTGCCTAGTAGCACTGTCTACTCAGGAGCCTGGTGAAGGGCTGGTTGCAAGATCTCGTTAACTAACTACTTGAAGCCAGTCTAGGTTTCTAAGTAAGAACCCTATGGATTTAAACTTGAACTAGGACCCTGGTGGATGACTGAGGCCTGTCCTGGGTGTGTGAGGGAAGATCTCTGTATTCAGCCCAAAGCCTAGGGGAAGAAAGTCAACTTAGAGAGTGGTGTGTGCGTGTTGACAAAGATCTTTATTTCCGTTCTATTCTGACTACCATTCAACTTGTCTGAATACTAGGACTACAGCCTTCATTCTTAGTGATAAGAAAGTCAACTGAGTCCACAAACTGCTCAAAATCTCAGTTTCTTCCTTAAGGACAGTATAAATGTGAGAAAATGGCTTGACTTCTCTGGAATTCAGCCTCCCGTTCTGAACAATTGTAATGAGAATAATATTTCTCTATTTTCTTTGTGAGACAAAAGTGGCATATTATCTGTAAACTATCCAACTTTTTAAAGAGTGTGAATGTAATAAATGTTATCATGGGTGGTTTCTTCTTTTCCCATTTTGTACGTGCAGTTTGCCTTAATTTATACCCCAGCATGACTAGGTACCACACAGTAAACACTGCATAGTGTTTAGCATCCATATATACTTGGCACGTGGTAGGCCCCAAAGCACTATCACTAAGTGGTTATTTGCAAATGTTTAATCATTTTAGAACTTTGCCCTGGCAGTTGGCTTAAAACTTTGAGTTTTGATTTTGGTTGTGCTTGTTGAATTGGTTTGGCTAACAGCTGGTTAGGGTGTAATCTTTGAGAAAGGAGATGAACTGTATGCACATGCTATACTCTCTGCTAGTTCCTGTGACAGAATGTGTGACAAAGGAAGTTATTTGGGGAAAGAAGGTTAATTGGCTCAGTTCGAGGGAATAGTCAGCCATGGTGGGGAAGGCATGGAAAGGGCCAAGGGCTGCGAGGCATGACCTCCAAAGTCAGGAAGAAGGAATGGATGAACTCTAATGCACATCTAGATTTCCATTCTTTTTTTTAGTGCAGATCTTCAGTTCATGGGATGGTGTTGCACGCATTCAGGACGCAGACCCCCCCTGTACATGAAGGTTGATTTAGCCCTTTACTACAAGTGTGACTTTTTTGTAGGCGCCCCAAGGCTGTCTCCTGGGCATATGTCTTTCATCAGCCTTCACAGAAAGCTAACCAAATGCTTGTGCATAAGCCACTCAGCACAATATGAAATTGTATGGTGCAGATATTCACTTTCAATATGATTATCCTTTTGGGAACAGACTTGTGTTGTCCCAAGTTTCCAGGTGTTTGGACTCAGTTTCCCTAGATTATTTCAATTAAAAATACATGATTCTGTGTTAGTCTCTCCTCTTCCTACTCCATTATTCTTTATTAAGTGTTCATATTCTCATTCTAACCATGGATGCAAGAGTTGGACTCCCAATGTTACCAGAAACATATGCAAATCAGCATACGGCAACCAAAGAAAATCGACCAAATATAGGTATGTCCATTAAAACTGTTACTCGCATTATCCAGAGCTGATGAACCCACCAAACAGCATAATTCTTTAGACACAGAGGACAAAGACTCCTCCAGAAGTTAACCCAAGAAGAAATGAAATCAGAAACAATCTTTCAGATGCTGCTTATTATCAAATTGTCCTCTTAATAAAAATATTCCCTGGTGTTCATTGTAATTGGGTATTGTCAGTTTAATATTGTCTATATGATACATTGTCTGTGAAAAACAATACTGAATGGCGCTAATTATATTTGGGTGAAAGAACCATCTTGCATATTCACTGAAAGATGCATTCCCCTCCAAGTGTGCAAGTTGATTGAATACTGAATAGGAGGAGGAGCATCCTGTGTTGCTTGTTCTAAATTTGCTTCTTTGTTTTCTAAGGGTGTCTCCTGTCTTTTTACAACCCAACGTCTAAAGTAAAGAGACAATTGCTTTTCTTTCCTCCTGGCAATGTGTACATCAAAGGCAATTGCTTCCCCTCCCCAGATCCTGCTCTATTTCATATTCCATTAATGAGCTCTTGAACATAGCTCGTACAAGGGAAGCTCAGGCAAGTGTCAAAGGCATTCCAAACCCATCAGTGTGTGCTAAGGGATAAAGATAAGAGACACATTTACACAGTCTGAGTGGATTATCAAAGATTTGTGTAGTATATTTTGTTTTGCTTGGATTTTTATTTACTTATGTACTTATTTATTATTTGTGCATAATCTGTGCTCATGTGTGGAATACAGGCTACAAGCTCAGGAATTCTTCCTCAAGGGCCTTCCATCTTTCATTTGGGACAGGGTCTCTCATTGGTCTATAAGCACGGAGCAGAATAGTAGCTGGCCAGTGAGCTTCTAGAGGCATACTTGCCTCTGCCTCACATCTGGACTACAGGTGCATCCCTGAGGCAGCTGTCCTCACATGTGCCAGGCAAGTGTTTTCCCAAGTTCCTGGCCTGTTTCCTTCTCACGTGTAGTTCCCATGGGTCTTCACCAGCTTCCTGATTCCCTGCTCCAGTTCAGATGCCACCTCTCCTAGTCACTTCCTGACTTTTGCCAACGTCACTGACTCTCCTTGTGAGCCATTCTGTCAATCTCTCTTTTCTGCAGCAAATGCTTCCTGGACTCATTTTGGGTGCTCGTTGCTGTGCTGAGCACCCAGAATATAATATCAAACAGAACAGACATGGTCCTTCTTCCTCAAGGAAAAACCTTCCAGAGAATCATATTTCATTTCTATGTATCCAGAGTACATAGAATATTGACCTCGTAGATGAGTAGTGTTTAAGTGTTTTCAAAGCTCAATAAGACATATTTGTTTGTTTTGAATTAGAACAGTTTCCAGTGACAAAACATGAGGCTAAGACACAAGATGGGGTAAAGCAGACAATGAAAGACTCTAGTCCCAAGAGAACCCAGACATTTCAGTAATAGAAAAATCTTTTGAATATTTTCCTATTACTTTAATTAGCACATTCTCCATATTTGCACCAAATGCCTTGTCATCTCAAATACAACCTATCAGTTCATGAACACTGTTGTAAAGGTTTCTGACCCAGCCACCTAGCGCCGTGGTCTAGACCTGCCTGCAGCCCTGATGCTGCTTAGCCCCCCCCCCCCCAAAAAAAATTATGACTCAGACACTTATATTAATTGCATGCTGCATAGCCTGTGGCTCAAACATATTGCTAGCTAGCTTCTGCATCTTAACTCAACCCATTTCTATTAATCTATCTTGCCACGTGGCCTGTGGCTCACCTATTTCTTTACATCTTGCCTCTTGGGCAGCTGAATTTATCTCCTGTGATTCTGCTCTCCTTCCCCTGCCTCTATACTTAGATTTCCTGCCTGCTTCCAAGATGCCCTGCCATAAACCAAAACAGTCCCTTTATTAACCAATGATATTCACAGCATATAGAAAGATACCCAATATTAAAACACCTCAGTGAAGTGTTTTATTAGTGCTTGCTTGCGTGTAGAGAAAACAGTGACGGGACTAGATTTTATATCTAAGACATCACAGTGGAAACTGGATCCAGAATGCAGGGGCAGTGGTAAAATTACCTTAAGGATTAAACTCATGTATCAGGTTAGGATATAACTATTACTATTACCAACACCACAGTTGTCATTATTGCTGCTGTTAATAAAGAGAATTAACACTTATAGCAAAAACCTATAAGAGTTTCTGAACATGTGGCATTAATATAAGTGTCTGAGACATTGGGGGGGGGGCTAAGCAGCTTTTCCCCACTAACCTGTGGTACCCAAACTGTTTCAATCCATGTTTTACAGATGTGGAACCAAGGCTTAGAAACATTAAGTAGAAGTCTCAATGCCACGTAACTAGCTGACCTTAGGAATTTCTGGCTTCAGCACTCATATTTTCTAACATGTATTTACTAATGATAAGCAATAGTGAACAATTGTATATGAATCTACAGATGACATATGGAGAAAATAATGGTTCACATGAAGACCCATTCAACCAGTAAATAATTAGTATGAGAAAGAGGGGAAACCAGAATGTGAGAATGGAAAAGGGTCATGAGATGATGGAGCCATGGGATACTTGAGGTATGTGTCAGGCAGAGCAGTGTTGGATGGGCTGCCTTAGGATCATGAAGACACTGAAGCTATCAGGACCTAAACGGAGGAACAAGTTCATATTCCAGATCCCCCCCTCCCCGCTCTCATTCCAGTAAGCATAGGCTGTCTGACCTTTCTGTGCCTTGATTTACTTATCTGTGAGTGTAGAATGAAATCAGCACTGTTTTTAAGGAGCTGATGGGACGGTGAAACACAGAAGGATTATAAGATGCTTAGCTCAAGCAAATTCTCAACAAGGGTCAAAACAGAGAAAAGAGGGTAAAATTAAGGAGCATTTCAAGTTTGGTGATGGACTGGATACCGAGAAGATGCCTTCTACTGACTTCTGATGCAAGCAGCCATTGGGTAGTGGTACCCTGATGATCAGGGTGAATACTTAGATTTAGTCAAAGCAAAATAAAGGCACAAATAAAAAGTACTCCAGTTTTCTCCAATAAAGGAAAGAGAGGGTGAAAGCCCTATGAGAAAAGAGAAGACTGAGTCTTTAAGTTTTGGGGGTGTATAACTGAATCATTCTTCTTTGTGAAAATGAAGGCTTTAGAATGTTAGAGAAGCGAAGACTCTTTCACGTGATCTAAGATCAGCACAAGTTCAGGTATTTCCTGTGGAGAGGGCTGGCACCGTGGGAACAGTGCAAAAGGGGAAGGGCAGGTCGGAAAGCTGATGATGGAGCCCTGATGGAGCTGCTGTGAGCAAAAAGAGTTCATCTCGCTGGGAGCCAGGTATAATGGAGCTCAGAGTGCGGCTTTTAAAGCTCATTTCCCATTGGCTGAACTCTAAGCAGCTGTTGTGAAGTTGCTGCACTTCCAAATCCTACCTATGTGTGGCAGAAGTGAGATAGGAGTGTTTTTGATAAAAGATTGACACAGGAGCATACTGTGGCTTCAGTGAGCTGGGACTACGTAGGTGAGGCTCAGCTGTATAGCAAGTTACAATAGAGCCCTGTATTCATGACAGCCCTCTGAGTGGTTCTGGCCTGACCTAGCTGTCTCTATTTATTTCTTATAGTTCCCAGGAGTAACAGGGAACGCAACACTCTAAGACAGGAAAGAATTGGTTGGAACAGCACAGGCTCTGGTCCATTTTCTCTCACTCCTGAACTTAATGTTGCCCAGTGCATTAACTGTGTAACTTCCACTGT
Source organism: Phyllotis vaccarum (assembly GCA_033318265.1). Classification (NCBI taxonomy): domain Eukaryota; kingdom Metazoa; phylum Chordata; class Mammalia; order Rodentia; family Cricetidae; genus Phyllotis; species Phyllotis vaccarum. Next base: position 75,782,438 of record JARWLC010000016.1, on the reverse strand, counting down.
CTTGAGGCACAAGACTCAGGGTGTACTGTTTCCAAGGCCCCCTTAGTTGCTATACAAATGGGGCATGTACAGGTGAGACTCCCACCCAGTCCAGAGCCCAGGCTTATTATGAATCTCTCAGTGGTCTCCTAAATCAATGTCCTGTGGCATGCATAGGAGTGTTCCGTCTCACTAGACTTCCTTAAGTTGGCAATCAATGTTTCATGAATCTCTTTTCCCAGAAGAACGAGGCACTGAGAACCTACATTTGCTAGGAAAAGATAAGTAAACAATAAACTTGAAGTTTTATAAAAAAAAATCCTGAAATGTGTAAATATTTTCAGTGTCATTTAATGTATGACTTAGGTGATGTAAGGTTGTCTTTCTATATGCTGCGAATAAAGAACTGTTTTGGCCATGGCCGACACCATAGAAAAAATAAGTGGAGAAATCAACATAGATAGGAGAAGAAGGACAGAGTTGAGAGAGATGCAATCCAGCCGCTGAAGAAGCAACATGTAGTGAAATAGGTAAGCCATGGGCCACGTGGCAGGACAGAATAGCGGAAATGGATTGTTAAGATGAAAGAGCTAGTTAGCAATATGCCTAAGCCACAGGCCAAACAGCATGAAATTAATATAAGCATCTGAGTCATGGAAACTGGCTGCGGGCAGATCTGGACCATGGGGGCTAGTCCGGGCCAGAAAACTCTTGTTACATTTAGGGATCAAATAGGGGAAAGCTGGTGTTAAATTTGAGTATGAGACTCATATTGGAAGTAACCTACACAGTCATCCACCCCTCCGTGAAGTCAGCCTTCAGCAAAGAATTTTATTAAGATGAGAATGCAAACAGCATTAATACAGCTATTCTCCCCAGCACTAATTGCTGGATTTTTGCTGATTAGTTATTATATAGAACAGGACCTAAAAATACACATTTTAAAGAGGAGTGGATTTTTTGGCAGAATAAAGATCACAAGAGCCATGGAGAATCTGAAATGGGATATTCGTGTCTGCTTAGAGTCCAATGGATGGGAATTGCAGTTCTCAGTTCAGTCAAGAACTTCTGCCTCTAAAAGTGCAGAACTATTAGAAGCTCAGGCTTCTGGCCGCAGAGGAGGAATCTGGAAATTCCTTCTGTAAACTGCCCACTTAGCTATTTTACTCTGCATGCTTTCTCTGGACAGGTCCTTCTAACACCATTTGGTCTTGAAAAGACCCTGTTTTCTAGGCCTGTCAACCATATTGTGAGTGTCCCACCACTATTTCAAAACAGCAACAGTATTACAGCTGTTCTTGACAGCTGGAACACACAATCCCTGACCATCTGACATAAGTCAAGCATTATGCTGGGGAGGGGGCTTTTCCTCCTGGCCTCATCAGGACTTCCCACTCTCAGGCTGAAGCACTTGGAATTCTACTGAATGTGTCCTGAGAGGTCTGAAAAGAGAACAGAATTCCCTGGTTCCTAAAGAAGGGAGAAGGAGATGTGTTAAATACGTATTTCAACTACCCTACAAGTTCATAGATTATTTCACATCTATTAGTGCTGAATAAGTGTGTGTGTGTGTGTGTGTGTGTGTGTGTGTGTGTGTGTGAGAGAGAGAGAGAGAGAGAGAGAGAGAGAGAGAGAGAGAGAGAGAGAGAATTTACATTCAAAAGTCTACAGTAGGTGTTGGTCTTCAAGCCTGTGCTGAATAAGTGTGTGTGTGTGTGTGTGTGTGTGTGTGTGTGTGTGTGAGTGAGTGAGAGAGAGAGAAAGAGAGAGAGAGAGAGAGAGAGAGAGAGAGAGAGAGAGAGAGAGAGAGAGAGAGAGAATTTACATTCAAAAGTCTATAGTAGGTGTTGGTCTTCAAGCCCGCTGGCAAACTGTACAGCATGCTACTTCTTCCTGTCTGTCCCAAGTAGATAGCACTAACCAATCAAGTCTTTTCCTTGACTTTTAAATGTGTCTCATCCAAGCATTTCATATCGTAAAGACCAATCAAATGGAGGGAAGTCAGTTGACTCCTTTCCCACTTAGGAAAGATTTGTCTGAAAAAGGAAGATTCTTTTTCACAAAAGGTTGTTATTCATCACAGAGGCACACTGAGATTCTCTCTATCTTCAGGACCATACATCACCCCCAAATTTCCATTGAGATCATGTTTATATAATAACAAGGAGGTACTGTCTTGAATCATTCTACCCTTTCCCAGCAGCAACCACTTATGTCATGCTCATACATTTATATCAGCTTTTTGTGCCTTCTACACACATGTGAACTTGAGCTTAATGATCAAACCTCAGCAGATTGCAGATCCTGATTTCTCACTCACTGTTATCAAGAAGCATCCAGCAAACTCCGATAGCCTCAGGTATATGGGAAAAGGCAACCAGACCACATGTTTGCTTCATTCACTAGTCTACCATCCCGATGACCAAGATGCATATCTTAAGAGATCTATTCACTTTTATTTTATGTGTATGAGTATTTGATCTGCATGTATATAAGTTGTACCACATGTGTGCCTGATGCTTGAAGAAGCTAGATGATTTCCCCTGATCTCCTGAAACTGGAATGACAACCCAGAGAACTGTAAACCATCCTGCACACACCTTAGGAACCCAGGGGTTTCCTAACAACAAATGCAAGCATTCTTAACCACTGAGTTACCTCTTCAGCTACATAGCCCCATGAAATTAATTTTAAAGGGAGGGTAAGAAATGAGTATTACTCCTCAGCTTAGGCATGGCTGAGGGCTTGGGCTGGGAAAATGTTGAGGAGTAAATCCTGAAGGAAGGAACTACCCTGTAGACTTCATGTATTCTCCAAACTTTCAACTGACACTGCCTTTCCAGCCTGTTTTGATGCCATCAAAGCCTTTAGATTTAAACACAGCCAGAGGAAGCTTGATAGATGCACAACCTGTTACTCCCTCCCTCCTTGCAACAGTGAATCTGGAAAAAAGTCTTCCTAGGAGAGCAGTGTGTTTGCTTCTCCTACTGCTTTTCCCGGGTTTGATCTGATGTTTCTTGCCTGGAGCTCTTATTTCAGACTAGAGTAAATTATTTACCGATGTTAGCAACCAAGCCTTGTGCTATCCAAAATATAAACCTGAAATATCCAAGCAGTCAGACATAACCAGCTGACGCTGTTTATGCTTTGTAGATATAGAGACAGATCAAAGGGTGACTCATAATTATCCTAACAATGTGATTTTCCAAGTGGAAGGAGGAGAAGTACAGCTTCCCCTGGTAACTAGGTACTTCAGGATATGCACAGCAAATGAATGAGTGTTTGTTTCTCTTCCTTAAAGCATGAGCATCTGGAAGGAACAGGGAAGGTAGCTGCCTTGAAACTGATGCTAGCTTTTGCCTTGTCTATCAACAGTCTTTGGATTAAATTCATCAGGGCTGTGTCCACTCTGCTGCTTCCTCTAATTTCTCTGATACCAGTCCACAAGTTCCTGGTGTCAGCTCCCATTTTTCTTGCTCTGGGGATGCTGCTAGTGACAGTCTAGAGGACATGTTTCTGCCTTCTGAGTGGCCTCCTTTGGAGCAAAAAGGAACAATGGCTGGTGGACCAAGAAAACTGGGCTTTATGTGACATAGATCTAGATTTGAGTCCTGATCAAATATATTTGCCATGGCACTTTGGGGCAAGTTCCAGATTCTCGACTGCCTTGTGTGGAGAACAGGGATCTTCACAAAAAATAAACTAAGAAATTTTACATCAAATTATGACATATAAAGAAATCAGCACAGTCCTTGTTTACCAGTTAAGCAGACAGTGCCCATAGCTGTTGTTGGGCAGATCTGAAAGCTTTCTGTAGCTCAAGGAAGCACTATGAGTGGAATATACCTAGATTTATACTCCCTGGACAAAGGTGGGTCTGCGTGAGCCTATAACTTGCCCACTCAGACTTTGCTAAATGTGTTTTGAAAGAATAAAGACAGTTTCTGTGCAATGAGGGGAAAAATCGTATGAGTTTGCATGTCAGTGCTCACCCTTTCTCAAAATGAGCACAACTCAGGTGGACCTGAAGGGATTCTGGGGTACCAAGGCTCACCTCATATGTTTATGTCTGCACTAAGCGTGTGGAACCACAACCCTGAAGTCCCAAACATGGCTGCTTAAGACTGAGCCTAAGTCTGGGTAGAAATAGACTCAACTCAGGGGTTGTGTGTCTTTATCAGTATAGGTGCAGTGGTAGACAAAATGGGTACATAGAAGTCTTTTTACTGCCTTCTAGATAGTCACCTTTGGAACAGAGAAGAGCAGTGGTAAGTGACTTATATATATTTTATATGCAATATATACACATATAAATAAATAAATACACACATATATAAACATATATGTCTGTGTGCAGTATATTATATGTTGTAGAATACTACTTTAAGATGTATTACATCTGTTTATGCTGTGGAACATGTGTTCAATGATGCTAAGATATGTTACATTCTTTCATGTTTCATTTGTTTTACCTCTGTGAAGCTGTGTTACTCTGCCTGTCTAAACTACATGATTGGTCTAATGAAGAGCTGAACAGCCAAAAGCCAAGCAGAAGAAAGGATAGGAAGAGCTGCCAGGCAGAGATAATAAATAGGAGGAGAAATCTTGGAGAAAAGATCTAGGAGCAAGAAAAGGAGGAGAGGGGGACACTAGGGGGTAGCCACCTAGCCACCCAGTCACCCAGCCACCCAGCCACCCAGCCACACAGCCACACAGCCACACAGCCAACCAGCCACCCAGCCACACAGCCACCCAGCCACACAGCCACAGCCACACAGCCACACAGCCACCCAGCCACACAGCCACCCAGCCACCCAGCCACCCAGTCTCCCAGCCACACAGCCACACGGCCACACAGCCACCCAGCCACCCAGCCACCCAGCCACCCAGTCTCCCAGCCACACAGCCACACGGACACACAGACACACAGCCACCTAGCCACCCAGCCACCCAGTCTCCCAGCCACACAGCCACACAGACACACAGCCACCCAGCCACACAGCCTCACAGACACACAGCCACACAGACACACAGCCACCCAGCCACCCAGCCACCCAGCCACCCAGCCACCCAGCCACACAGACACACAGACACACAGACACACAGCCACCCAGCCACACAGCCACACAGCCTCACAGACACACAGCCACCCAGCCACACAGCCTCACAGACACACAGCCACACAGACACACAGACACACAGACACACAGCCACACAGACACACAGCCACCCAGCCACACAGCCTCACAGACACACAGACACACAGACACACAGCCACCCAGCCACCCAGTCTCCCAGCCACACAGCCACACAGACACACAGCCACCCAGCCACACAGCCTCACAGACACAGACACACAGCCACCCAGCCACCCAGTCTCCCAGCCACACAGCCACACAGACACACAGCCACCCAGCCACACAGCCTCACAGACACACAGACACACAGACACACAGACACACAGACACACAGCCACACAGCCACACAGCCACACAGCCACACAGCCACCCAGCCACACAGACACACAGACACACAGACACACAGACACACAGCCTCACAGACACACAGCCACCCAGCCACACAGCCACCCAGCCACACAGACACACAGACACACAGCCACACAGACACACAGACACACAGACACACAGACACACAGACACACAGCCTCACAGCCTCACAGACACCCAGACACACAGCCTCACAGCCTCACAGCCACCCAGCCACACAGCCACCCAGCCACCCAGCCACCCAGCCACCTAGCCACCCAGCCACCCAGCCACCCAGCCACCCAGCCACACAGCCACCCAGCCACCCAGCCACCCAGCCACCTAGCCACCCAGCCACCCAGCCACCCAGCCACCCAGCCACCCAGCCACCCAGCCACCCAGCCACCCAGTCACCCAGCCACACAGACACACAGACACACAGCCACCCAGCCACCCAGCCACCCAGCCACCCAGACACACAAACACACAGACACACAGACACACAGCCACACAGCCACACAGCCACCCAGACACACAGCCACACAGACACACAGCCACACAGCCACACAGCCACACAGCCACACAGACACACAGACACACAGACACACAGACACACAGACTCACAGACACACAGCCTCACAGCCACCCAGACACACAGACACACAGACACACAGTCTCCCAGCCACACAGCCACACAGCCACACAGACACACAGACACACAGCCACACAGCCACACAGCCACACAGCCACACAGCCACACAGACACACAGACACACAGACACACAGACACACTGACACACAGCCACACAGCCTCACAGCCTCACAGCCACCCAGACACACAGACACACAGACACACAGTCTCCCAGCCACACAGCCACACAGACACACAGACACACAGTCTCCCAGCCACACAGCCATCCAGCCACCCAGCCACACAGACACATAGACATACAGACACACAGACACACAGACACACAGCCACCCAGCCACACAGCCTCACAGACACACAGACACACAGCCACCCAGCCACCCAGTCTCCCAGCCACACAGCCACACAGACACACAGCCACCCAGCCACACAGCCTCACAGACACACAGCCACACAGACACACAGACACACAGACACACAGCCTCACAGACACACAGCCACACAGACACACAGACACACAGCCACACAGCCACACAGCCACACAGCCACACAGCCACACAGCCACACAGCCACACAGACACACAGACACACAGCCTCACAGACACACAGCCACCCAGCCACACAGCCACCCAGCCACACAGACACACAGACACACAGACACACAGACACACAGACACACAGACACACAGCCTCACAGCCTCACAGACACCCAGACACACAGCCTCACAGCCTCACAGCCACACAGCCACACAGCCACCCAGCCACCCAGCCACCCAGCCACACAGCCACCCAGCCACCCAGCCACCCAGCCACCCAGCCACCCAGTCACCCAGCCACACAGACACACAGACACACAGCCACCCAACCACCCAGCCACCCAGCCACCCAGCCACACAGACACACAGACACACAGACATACAGACACACAGCCACCCAGCCACACAGCCACCCAGACACACAGCCACACAGACACACAGCCACACAGCCACACAGCCACACAGCCACACAGCCACACAGCCACACAGACACACAGACACACAGACACACAGCCACACAGACACACAGACTCACAGACTCACAGACACACAGCCTCACAGCCACCCAGACACACAGACACACAGACACACAGTCTCCCAGCCACACAGCCACACAGCCACACAGACACACAGACACACAGCCACACAGACACACAGACACACAGACACACAGACACACAGACACACAGACACACAGACACACAGACACACAGCCACACAGCCTCACAGCCTCACAGCCACCCAGACACACAGACACACAGACACACAGTCTCCCAGCCACACAGCCACACAGACACACAGACACACAGTCTCCCAGCCACACAGCCATCCAGCCACCCAGCCACACAGACACATAGACATACAGACACACAGACACACAGACACACAGCCACCCAGCCACACAGCCTCACAGACATACAGCCACACAGACACACAGCCTCACAGCCTCACAGACACACAGCCACACAGCCACACAGCCACCCAGCCACACAGACACACAGACACACAGACACACAGACACACAGCCTCACAGACACACAGCCACCCAGCCACACAGCCACCCAGCCACACAGACACACAGACACACAGCCACACAGACACACAGACACACAGACACACAGACACACAGACACACAGCCTCACAGCCTCACAGACACCCAGACACACAGCCTCACAGCCTCACAGCCACCCAGCCACACAGCCACCCAGCCACCCAGCCACCCAGCCACCCAGCCACCCAGCCACCCAGCCACCCAGCCACACAGCCACCCAGCCACCCAGCCACCCAGCCACCTAGCCACCCAGCCACCCAGCCACCCAGCCACCCAGCCACACAGCCACCCAGCCACCCAGCCACCCAGCCACCCAGCCACCCAGTCACCCAGCCACACAGACACACAGACACACAGCCACCCAGCCACCCAGCCACCCAGCCACCCAGACACACAGCCACACAGACACACAGCCACACAGCCACACAGCCACACAGCCACACAGCCACACAGACACACAGACACACAGACTCACAGACACACAGCCTCACAGCCACACAGCCACACAGCCACACAGACACACAGACACACAGCCACACAGACACACAGACTCACAGACACACAGCCTCACAGCCACCCAGACACACAGACACACAGACACACAGTCTCCCAGCCACACAGCCACACAGCCACACAGCCACACAGACACACAGCCACACAGCCACACAGCCACACAGCCACACAGCCACACAGACACACAGACACACAGACACACAGACACACAGACACACAGCCACACAGCCTCACAGCCTCACAGCCACCCAGACACACAGACACACAGACACACAGTCTCCCAGCCACACAGCCACACAGACACACAGACACACAGTCTCCCAGCCACACAGCCATCCAGCCACCCAGCCACACAGACACATAGACATACAGACACACAGACACACAGACACACAGCCACCCAGCCACACAGCCTCACAGACACACAGACACACAGCCACCCAGCCACCCAGTCTCCCAGCCACACAGCCACACAGACACACAGCCACCCAGCCACACAGCCTCACAGACACACAGCCACACAGACACACAGACACACAGACACACAGCCTCACAGACACACAGCCACACAGACACACAGACACACAGACACACAGCCACACAGCCACACAGCCACACAGCCACACAGCCACACAGCCACACAGCCACACAGACACACAGACACCCAGCCTCACAGACACACAGCCACCCAGCCACACAGCCACCCAGCCACACAGACACACAGACACACAGACACACAGACACACAGACACACAGCCTCACAGCCTCACAGACACCCAGACACACAGCCTCACAGCCTCACAGCCACACAGCCACACAGCCACCCAGCCACCCAGCCACCCAGCCACACAGCCACCCAGCCACCCAGCCACCCAGCCACCCAGCCACCCAGTCACCCAGCCACACAGACACACAGACACACAGCCACCCAACCACCCAGCCACCCAGCCACCCAGCCACACAGACACACAGACACACAGACATACAGACACACAGCCACCCAGCCACACAGCCACCCAGACACACAGCCACACAGACACACAGCCACACAGCCACACAGCCACACAGCCACACAGCCACACAGCCACACAGACACACAGACACACAGACACACAGCCACACAGACACACAGACTCACAGACTCACAGACACACAGCCTCACAGCCACCCAGACACACAGACACACAGACACACAGTCTCCCAGCCACACAGCCACACAGCCACACAGACACACAGACACACAGCCACACAGACACACAGACACACAGACACACAGACACACAGACACACAGACACACACACAGCCACACAGCCTCACAGCCTCACAGCCACCCAGACACACAGACACACAGACACACAGTCTCCCAGCCACACAGCCACACAGACACACAGACACACAGTCTCCCAGCCACACAGCCATCCAGCCACCCAGCCACACAGACACATAGACATACAGACACACAGACACACAGCCACCCAGCCACACAGCCTCACAGACATACAGCCACACAGACACACAGCCTCACAGCCTCACAGACACACAGACACACAGACACACAGACACACAGACACACAGACACACAGACACACATCCAGTCACAGAGTAAGAGTGAAAGATACGCAGAAGTAAAGGAAAAGACCCAGAGGCAAGAGATAACTATTGTATAAATCCTAATTGGTCTTCTAATAAAAACCCAGAGCCAGATATTAGAGTAAATCTGTAAGATCAGAGAAGCAGAGGACCAAGCCACTAGAAAAATTTCTCACTACTACTGAATCCCTAGGCTGAAAGGGGTAGAGCCTGTCTCCAGAAATCCTCAGACTGAAGAGGGGAACAAAAACCTGAACCCCTGTCTCCCCCATCCTTACATTCCTTTCCCGGTCCAGCCATATCACTTCCTGTCTCAACCTTCCTGGTGCTGGGATTAAAGGTGTGTAATCCATCCCAAGTGCAAAGAGTAAAGGTGTGTTTTACCATTATCTGACCTCAATGGTTAGCCCTGTCCTCTGAATTTCAGGCAATCTTTATTTGATTTACAATGTATTACCAAGGTAGACAGGATAATTTAAGAAAAACTGGCTAAAAACAAGCCAAACTAAATCTGGGTATCCATAAAATATAAGAAGTCACTGTGTGTATTTATTTGGGAACATGGTCGTAGGTCCCCAAAGAGCCAAGAGCCAAAAGAGTACAGAATAAAAAACAACCATTACCACATACTCACAGGTGTATAGGAATACATAAATATGTATAAGACCATATGATGTATATAAGAACACAAGATACATATAAATATATAAGCATATTATACTTAAGAATATGCTATACACATAAGAAGATGAGAGATATGTATAAGATGTATGTAGATATATAAAATAAGTAAGTATGTATGACATATCAATATATGCAAATT